>OX940878.1:106479634-108979634 GCA_954870665.1 Stratiomys singularior | reverse complement strand
AGATGAGTTTTTTCGAGCAGGTTCGAGCGTCAGCGGATAAGGCTTCTGTGCGAGTATCGGCTCTCAGTCGCCTTATGGCCAACACGTGGGGGCCAACCTCGAGCAAAAGACGTCTACTGATGAGTGCAATGGAACCAGTGCTCTTGTATGGCTCCGCGGTTTGGGCTGACGCTCTTCGTAATTAGCCGCACTGGCTAATTAGCCACAGGCGAAGGCGTCTGACACAGGTGCAGAGGCAAGGAGCTTTGCGTATAGCCACTGCATATCACACTGTCTCTGAACACGAAATACGAAACACGTCTCTGAAACACGAGGCAGGTGAACCGCACGGCTGATTAATGACTTAGAGCCGTGGTTCTACAGAATGCATGGTGAGACTGATTATTACCTCACGCAACTACTCAGTGGTCACGGATATTTTCAGTCTTACCTGTATAAGATGGGAAAGTCACCGTCCCCAACTTGCTTTTTCTGCCCGAGGATGACGGATGACGCATGCCATACGTTCTTTACATGTACTAAATGGACAAGACTCCGTTTGCATCTCTCGGAGAAAATAAGCGTGCTCTCCGCAGAAAATGTAACGGGAAAAATGATGCAATCAAAAGACAATTGGAACTGTGTGTCGCATTACGTACGGACAGTTCTTCTCAAAAAGGAGCGCATGGTGGATCGCTTTGTGAGGGAGGAGGGATCTCTGTAACAGCAATCTATCCGTGCAGGAACGGGATTTCCCTTAACCAGAAGGCACCGCTAAGCGATGATTAATGAGGCCTAGTCCGAAGTAATGTAACAAACAGTTCCAGGCTAGGTTCTCGGCCTGACAGGGGAGGTGTTTAGTCGGTAGTCCGGCACTCAGGGTGTAAACAGCCTTCACCTCCCCAAAAAAACAAGAAATATTCTCACGTTAACTAAAGTACAAAAATTTGTGAACCAATTTATTTTATTATTTTAATAAATATTTTGTTTTTGGATAAATAATATCTTTGAGTATGTTAGAGTTGTTCAAATCCTTCAGTTGATCGATTACACCAAGAAACAAATTGGTTTTCATTTGCAGTACCATTGTAAAACCTAAAATGTTAAACTTTTTTTGAGAATTAATCAGCATATTGCTTACAATGAAATCCTTCAGACTGTGCTGGTTCATGGAAGCAAATGCACTTTGAGTGGTCAGTAACTAATTTGACAGTTGACAGATTATTGTTTCATTGCTACCTTGGGTAGGTTTTGGAATTGTTTCTTTGGTACGCTTTGAGACATATCTGTTGAACTTGTATCCTGTAAAACCAGCAAAAGTGTCGGCACTTTGATTCGTAAACAACTATTCAGTCTTCTTAATATAATTAGGTTCTTGCCATAAAAACTGTAATAATAGAGTATGTAAAATCGATATCAGCTGTGCTTTACCTCAATTTTCTTTAAGTATAGGTCTATAGAAAAATTGTCTCGAACTGGTTAGACTTTGTCTACTTTATTTCAATGAAAGTAACTAAAAAAAAGTTCAACCCAAAATACAATTTTTTGTATTTTTGAGCGATTAGAGTAGGTTTCTCAAGTGTTATTTTCACTTGTTCTCACACAGAATGCAATTTTCGCAATAGTTATTAGAAACAGAGAAACCATATCGCTTTTACGAATAGTGCCATTCAAATCATATAATGTTGGAACGAATTTTTTGGAGCGAGTCCTCATTATTGACGGGACTAAATTTATACCCCAAACATTCCGTGGAGCAAACTGCGACTCGGACCACTACCTGGTCAAATCAACGTTTCGATGTCGCCTGTCAAGGGCATTTAATACGAAAACCAGCCCACTACAAAAGTTTGACATCGAAAAGCTCCAAACGGAGTCAATTGCTAAAGATTTTCATGACTCCCTCGAAAACAAACTAGCTCCTATACTCCAAGATATGTCTGAAAAGACAAGTAACGAGCTATGGATGGAGGTGAAAGGAGCAATTAAAAGCACAGCAGAACGTTCGATTGGGTATATAGCCCGGCACAGAAGAAATGACTGGTTTGATGATGAATGCCAGAATGCGTTAGGAAAGAAAAATCAGGCGTATAAAGAATATGTTAACAGAAATACCAGGACGAAGAGGGAAACTTACGAGAATCTCCCACGAGTAGCCAATAAGATTATTAGAAATAAGAAAAGAAAATATTTTGATGACCAATTAAGGTCAATAGATGCAAATTTAGCGAGCAATAGATCGAGAAACGCTTACAAAGTAGTGAAAAGCTTAAGACGAGGATATCAGCCCTAGACATCACTCTGTAAAGATGAAAGCGGCAACATCATTGCTGACGACGATAGGATCAAGGAAAGATGGGCTGCCTATTTCATGGAGCTCCTTAATCCTACACACGGCTCAAGAACAGCAGAGTCGTCAAACATCTCCGAACCGTCCCCTTTGGCCCCTCAAACTCTGGAAGAAGTCAAGTATGCCATCAAAAGCCAGAAAACCAGCAAAGCGCCGGGCATTGATGAAATCTCAGCAGAACTGATAAAGAACGGCGGTGTTGCGGCACAGAAAGTCATCCACAAGCTGATCCAACACGTCTGGGATCAAGAGCAGATGCCGCAAGAGTGGTGCCAATCCATCATCATCCCTATCCACAAAAAAGGAGACAAACTACAGTGCAAAAATTACAGAGGTATATCACTACTCTGTACATCTTACAAAATCCTAACAAAAATACTTGAAGGTAGATTAACACCATATGCTGAA
Source organism: Stratiomys singularior (assembly GCA_954870665.1). NCBI lineage: Eukaryota > Metazoa > Arthropoda > Insecta > Diptera > Stratiomyidae > Stratiomys > Stratiomys singularior. The sequence goes on along the minus strand of OX940878.1, from coordinate 108,976,897 downwards.
AAAATAATTGGGGAGTATCAAGGTGGTTTTAGAACCGGACGATCAACTACTGACCAACTGTTTACAGTTAGGCAGATCCTTGAAAGTGCTGGGAATTTAACATCGACGTCCACCAAATCTTCGTGGACTTTAAGCAAGCATACGACAGTATTGATCGAGAAGTACTGTACCAAATAATGCTTCAGCTTGGAATCCCAGCGAAGCTAGTCCGCCTGACAAGAATGACAATGGCATCAACAACAGCACAAGTCAGAATCAATAACCAGCTGACTAATGCCTTTGAGACAAAGGTAGGATTGAAGCAGGGCGAGGGGCTGGCTCCACTGCTATTCAACCTAGCTCTAGAATACGTCATACGGAAACTACCTGTGGATACGAAAGGAACACTACTATACAAATCGAGCCAACTGGTAGCCTATGCGGATGACATCAATATCCTGTCAAGATCCTTTTCATCTGCCAAGGAACTCCTGCTCAAACTAGACCAAGAAGCGAAGCAGGTGGGGCTGCAAATCAACGAATCCAAAACAAAAGTTATGATACAAACCAGGAGAAACACCCCCAACCGGCAAAACATAACACTCAACGAATTCAACCTGGAAAATGTGGACGAATTTACATATCTTGGCTCCTAGCTAGTGAAGGATGGTAATGAAACGGCGGAAATAAAGCGTAGAATTCAGCTCGCCTATAAAGCGTTCTACTCAGTTTTGGGTAGAACCAGTTACCAGAAACCAGAAGCCAGTTTCATACATAGGAAAACAAAGCTGCAAGTATACAAATCTGTGGTAAGACCTGTGTTGTGCTACGGATGTGAGACATGGACCCTCACTCAAGCTTCCGCAAACATACTACACGCTTTCGAAAGGAGGGTCCTAAGACGAATCGTGGGAGCAACGCAGGAAGGAAGACAATGGCGAATTAGGTACAACCATGAGTTGTACGAACTCTTCAACGAGCCAGAAGTCTCCACTGTGATAAAACTGCGGAAGCTACAATGGGCTGGCCATGTGCAGCGAATGAATGAAGGTCGGATACCTAGAAAGGTATTTGTCGGAAAAACTGAGGGACGCAGGCCAGTGGGAAAGCCAAGAAAGCGCTGGTCCGACTCTGTAGACGAAGACAGCAGCACGCTACTCGGATTCCGAAATTGGAGGACGCGGTCGATGGACCGAGACAACTGGAGGCGACATCTACGGGAAGCCAAGTCCCGAAATGGGCTGTAACGCTACAACGACGACGAAATTCATACCCTGTGACGCAGTCATCAAACGAGGCTATTGCTTTAATCCTTAAAAAATCATGGGCGATGTTTTACACCAATGAATTTGTTATAAATCAAATCTTCTTAAAGAAACCTCCTCTTCCACAAACGGATCTTATGAAAAAAATAAGATCAAACCGACTTCTTGAGATTTCTCCCAACGGAAGCATCTGTTACTAGTCACTGCCACATGTAATTGTAGAAGGTGTTTATGAAACAGACACAAGTCCAGCATGATTTGCATTGCCTGATTAGGAATAAACTTGGGGTTAACAAAACGAACCCATTCCGGTATACCTACCATTAGTCTAATAAATTTCACACATAATTGAAAGTAAGCTTTAGAAATCATATCTAAAGGAGCTGTTTTTGTTCTCATAATCAGAAATTTTCAGTAAATTTATAAGCTGATATTTTAATTACACACACGAAATTATGAGTTGAGAACCGCCGTGTTTCCGGTCCTCACTCTTTACATTCACAAATCCTCTTAACTAGTATGCCTAGTGCATAGTGTAACCACTACTAAAAAACGCTCACATTTTGAACCTTAATGTAATCACCAACAAGTACTAACACGTCATGCAAACTTCCAATCTGATGGTGGGCCGATTTTCCAGGTGCGTTGATATATGTAAGCAAAACTTTTTGGAGATTGCCGATAGATGCGCATAATCAATCATTCAATAATCATACACAATCACTCACATAAACCTTTAACTTTGGAATAGTTATTCTCACAAACACTTAAGCTCAGAAAGGTAGGCTTAGCATTGTCTCCACTCACTACGTCTTTAAATTTTTAAGTTCTCTATTTTGGAAAGCTCGCCTCTATGGAGTACCTATGGAGTACTCGTATCTTTTTCCTTATTTTTGTGATGCCCCTCTGGACTGTGAGCGCTGTTCAGTGATAGTACTCGCATTATCTCCGACTTTTAAATTTTGAAACAAATTCGAAACTTCCGTTCAAAAAAACTTAAAACTTCATTCAAACGATTACAATGAGAAATGAAAACGATTCTGCAAACTCACTCCAGTGTTGTTTCATTCACATAGAAACAACTTTAGGATCGTGCTATTCCGGAGGAAGGATGTACAAGTGTAGAACTATAAACGTAGTTTATATACTTCTGGGACACATATTACACATGCTGAATTCATATTAAGCTAATTCACATGAAGTATGGTAACGTAGAGTTGTTACGTGATATTTAATTATCCGATCTTATTCAAACTTTTTCCTCCTTCAAGTGGTAAGGTCTCCTTAAACTAGCAAAAGACAGGAAGAAACGAAATGTAAAGTTTATAGGAAGCGAGTTAAGAATAATAATTTCATGAAGTCAGTTCATGAATACAATAAAAACCCTTAATATCCCTCGCATGCATTCATAACGAACTACTTCTCTTTCCTTGGTTTGGTTCACTTTACTTATTTGCTTTCCTCATCCATAATAGTCTATGAAACAGATTTCAAACGAGAATCAACACAGATTTCTTAAAAAAAAACATCCAATGTTAATTCAATGCTGAATAGTATCATATTGCGAATTTGTTGAGAATTCTGCATTCTATTTTTCCTCCTTTTTCAACCGGATGAGAGAAACTGGATAGCAAACAAAATGAAACTTAGCATTCATTCATTGAGATACCTTTCTACCAATATAAACAGGAATTATACACATTTAATTCTAGTAGTATATCAGGCGAAATTTATTACAATTAAACGAAAAAAATGCATATGTTCCAACCAAATAACGTATATGTTGTACTAATTTTTCTGAAGTTTACTTTAAAATGCATTTAAATGTCGGAAAGTTTACACGATAATAAAAGAAAAGTTGGGAGCTGTGCAAAAGTTTTTTGAACTTCTTTATGACGAAGCATAAACGAACTTTTTCAATTCGAATTAATAAGAAGGAGGCTAGTTGGTATCCACATTTTAATTACAATCAAGGATAATACATTAAAAGTTTCTTTAGACGTTATCCTTAAAAGTTACAGCTATCCATAAAAGTTACTTATTGGTGAAAATTATTATATATACAACAAAAATTATAACATGCATTATCAAATGAAAAAGTCACGAAAGTATCTACCGTACACGGACACTTAAAGGACTTGAACTATCGAACAAACAGCGTATACCACTCTCAGGAATAAACTAATAATTGCAATCCACGCGAAAGTAACTGCAGAATTTTCAACTCCAACCGCAGGAGACTCGCAAAGAAATTTGCGTGGAAAAAAGAAATATCAAGGCCAACTGGCAACAATTTTGACAAAAATTAACCCTAAAAAACCAAACGAAAAATGAAAGTTGGCAAACTGTCCCACGCCATCAGTTGAGTCAGCCTCTACGTCAGTGAATCAAGAAGACCGAAATACGATCTCCGAAGATGAAACTCAGGAAAAAGCAAAGAAGAAGAACAAGCTAGTGAAAAGGAGGAAGCCTCTTCAGAGAACATTGAGGACGTTAGAGATGAGAAGGAGTTCCAATCCTTCTCACCCACGAAACCAGCTGTCGGTTTCTCAGATGTGAAAATTTCCCTCAAGCCTTTCACGTCCAATAACCTTTCAAGCCCTCTGAGTACAACACAACTCAAATTCAAGAAACAGATCAGAAACAGACTGTACCGATTATCTTACGTGAACTGGAGAAATGGACAGAACCAGCGGAAGGAGTGAGAAAACGCAACTTCACTTTGTTTCGGTGAAAAAGGGTATCTCTCGGTATACAAATAGTACCCGAAACCACAGAATACCACATACAAATCACAAAGCTACTAAATGAAGTGCAAGCCCAATATCAGACCTATAATCTTCCCGAGGAGGAGAAAGACAAAGACTTCATGTCCTTAGCTGTGCAGAAATCATCGAAGACTTGAAGGCTCACGGCTTTTAACCCATTGAAGTCTTCGTCATGAAATTACAGTCAGGCCCTTCTAAACCGGTCAAGGCAAGGAGACTACTATATTTAATACAACTGCAGTCTGCCAGTTAATGTCTGAGGTCCACTCGCACAAACTACGACATGGTTGGGCAATGTGCTTCAACTGGTGACAATTTTTACGCTCCCCAGGCAACTGCCATAGACAGGTGAGATGCGTTAATTTTGATGGACTTCACCATCATTAAAAATGTCAAAAACAATGGAACAAGCACCAAATTGCCTCAATTAAAAGGATGAGTATCAGACAAGCTACAGAAGTTGTCCCAAAAATCCATTGTGCATCAAGAAGACATTTGCACAAATAGGTACATAAAACAACACAAACACATAAACAAACCCTACAAAAATCCTACAAATAAATCCAAAAACATAAATCCCCAACCTCCACAGCAAAAAGCATGGTACAATCCTATGCAATCTTATTGCAAATCTATGCAATCTCAGTTTCAACTTATGATGACTGATTATTTGGTCCCATTGGTATCAGCCACGATATAAACAAAAACAAGGGATAATGAATCTGGCAAATCACTTCTCCATACTTACATGGAATGCAAATTCAGAGAGAGACAGAGGGTTTAAACAATTTATATTAGATTATAAAATTTAAATTATGCTTCTCAAGAACAGGCTTCTTATGGCGTCTTGGAACTGGAATTCCTTAACTACATTTTTTATAAAAATAATATATTGTCGGGTACAGGGACAAGAACAGCCGTTTTTGACAGGGGAAATGTCAATCAACACCAAATCAAAATAAAGCATTTTAAAAGAATAATAGCCACAGCTTTTAAAGTGCAAACGAGCTCCTTTGAGTTCTCTGTAATTTCTTTGTACAACAGCCATGAATTAGCCCGAGACGTCGACGCTTTCTTCACCCCTGAAGGTCAATTTTTATGCATAGGAGACAACCACGCTGGGGCTGAGCTCAACAGTTTCATCACACGCGTACAAGGCAGCCTGCACTTAACTGATGTACCTACATCTTACAGGCGAAATACACCAACATCCTAGACTTTGAAATCTCCCGTAAAATATACGAGAAGATAAGGGCCAGAGTCCTTAAAGAGCTCTCCTCTGATCACCAATCTGTTCACTTTCTAATAGAAAATGTCTTCATAGACGAGCAACCAAAAGAAAAGACAACAACAGATTGGAAAGCTTCCCAAGACAGTTTCTAGCACGTGAAAGATTCATCCAAGAGTCAAAAACAACTAATCATGTAGACGAAATGAATGAAAAATTTAAAAAAAAAACATCAAGCAGGCAAAAGGGAGTCACACAGCTACATCTCCGACCAGGAAACATAGTTCCTATGAGAAGCCCTAAGTATCAAAAAACCTGATAAGAAGGAAGAACCAAGCCCGGAGAAGATCTAGGAACATGGATTATCCTAGATTTCAAATGAATGATAAATCGGCTGACTAATAAATTTGGACAACGCATCTTGAAATTTAAAAAAAATCAATAGGAATGTTTCTTAAAAAGCCTGAAATCTAGGAAGATGCCTTCTGGAGATAAGGTAATATTTCCAAACAAAAAAAAAAACGAGCCTCGATATGACAGCTTAGGCGAAGCGGAAGCGGAATACAATGATACAATACAAAAAATTTCTTCAGGAGGGCGACTTTCATGAGGAGGAGGCCATCTTGACAAAAGTAAATGAAATAGTTTCCTCGAATCAACAAGAAAATGTATGATTCGGCCACTTGAACACCACGGGACATAAGAAATTATATTGGGTTCACGCAAAAGATGAACAACAAATCAAGACACCTGTATGATGCTAAAATGGCTTCCAGACAATATACTACAGACATTGACGAAGACAATAAACACAATTTTACATCTATGGAAGCACCCTTGAGCAGGGAAATCGCATACCATAGTTGTCTTCCCGAAGCCAGGCAAATATCAAACCTTCCCTCAAAGTTGGAGTCCTATAAGTCTCCTCTCTTCTCTATCGAAAATTACCGAAAGAGCAATCTTATATGGATAACAGTGTATTACAAAAAAAAGAGAAACATACCACCCCCCGATCAACAATTTGCTTCCGAACAACTCCTTCCACCGAACTGTAGCTCACTAGGGTGGCCCAACATAGACATTATGGGATGAATTGTAGTAAGCCAACTGGCTTAGTTACGTTTGACATAACGAAATCTTCGACAGTCAGGACTAACCTACAATGCATGAATTTCAAAACCCGCTGTCTATTTTACCAATTATATACTCATTTCTCCAAGGCAGAACATTTCAAGTCACAATCTCACAACAACAGACTACAATCAGACAACAATCTCTCTAACTTTAGATCAATCGAAGCTGGAGTCCCACAAGGATCACCTATCTCACCGATCTTATACAGTTTATACACCCGGATCTGCCAATCCTACCAAACAACGTACACTTATCCCTTTACGCCGATTATACGTCTATTTTATATACAGCTCGAAAAGCAGAAGTCAACACTTTAAAACTGCAAAGTTCCATTGAAACTGTCCTAGAATACTTCCGCAAATGTAATATCCAACAACAACAAAATTCAGGCAATAATTATCATGATATGGAGACCACAATACCCTAGAACGCTACAAATGGACGGGAAACCAATAGCATGGAACGGAACTGCGAAACTTAGGATTTACACTTGATCATTGTCTAACATGGAACGAACACATACGACAGAAACAACTGTACTGCTTCTTTGGAACCCATTCTTCAATCCCACCGCCTTAACCTGACTAAGAAAATTCTCTTTGACTAACAGGTTATAACATTAACTTTAAGGCCGAAATACAATATGCGAGATTGCGTGACGAGAGCGCGACGAGAGTCTCGCAGCAAATGTCAAGCAGTTTTCGTAACATGTGGTCAGCATTCAACGACGAACTTTCAGATCAACTTGAGGTAAAATATCCGGACCATAAGATACTCAGTAATTCAGAAATAGACAACTCCATCCAAGAACTCTCCGTGAGCATACTAAAGACCCTCAACAAATACGCACCCGCCAAACCACCATCGTTTTTCAAATATGGAAAGTTATCTCCTCATACCACTCACCTCATCCGAACCAAAGCTAGGTGGCAACAATGCCTTAAGAGAATCTTTCATAAGAATCTAAACCGCACCAACGTTGAATACGTTTCAATGAAAGCCCAAATAAACTGTCTTGACTCCCTTTTAAGGGCGAAAACGCGTGCAGAGCTGAACAAAATGTTCAAAGATCGCCTATTCGCCTTGAAACCATCCGCAAATGTTTCAAGGAAATCAACGTCCTCACCGGCCGGCGGACTTCAAACTTCGACATAAATAAGAGCCCAATGCAACTGAATGGGGAAACAGTAACGTCAACGGAGCAAAAACTATCTGCGTGCTCCAACTACTTCAACTATCTGTTCGCAAAGAAGTCCTCGGCTGATCGCAACTTCAACGCCACTGTTGAGCGGAAAGTCAGCGAGTTTCTCCAAGGATACCAGGGCACCTTTCTGACAATCTTCTCCCCCACTAACCGAGCTATATGCCCTTCAAGCGAACCCTTCAAATGCTTCTTTGCAACGCCCGACCAAGCCCTCCCCACATTAAGCTCATTAAACCATAAAAAGTCATCACACTCCTCTGTTCGAATCTGCCAACAATGACATCCTTCGATGCGTCGTCACATTATAGGCCACCATTCCATTTATAGGCGGGTGAACACACGGCAGACAGAATGCCAACCTCAAAGACTCGGGTCGGCACATGTCACCGGAGATTATAGAGAGCCCAAGTCAGCCGAAGAGCCTCTGCTCCTCAACCCCTTCAGACTTACACCCCTCTTTCAACAAACCACTAACCCTGATTGTAAATAAACGAGGATGAGTTAGATATAAGATAATATAAGAACATTGTAATCAAAATCAAATAAAAGCTTTTCGAGCAAAAGATGAATAAAAACTACAGCTCCTATCTAGCATAAGAATCGGTTACGACCAGATTTTACTTTTTCAAAAGCGGTTTGACAATTTGTTGCTGTCAAATATTTAAGCTAGTTAAGCTAGTTAAGAATGACATGTACGTATACAGCCTCAATATATTTATCTTTCTATCTACCTCTTTTCGAAACATGCATTTGTATGCGACATCGTACAATGATTGCGAAGCGTCGATGCGAGGCGAGAAATATTCGGAAAAACGAAATATGTATAAAAATTTCGTGCATCCTAGTTAAGGCTTTTATTTGCTAAACGAAGGAACATTCCAAACTCAATACTTTTAAAAAAATCAAAAAAATTTCCAGCAAATTTCATTTCAAATGTCACCAATTTGACATTTATCATATGAACATTAATGTTCCCCGCATCGCGTGCTTTGCTTTGAATGAATGCTTTGCGTGGCGACGAGGGAGTATCGCATCGCGCTGGCGCATCGCCGTCACGCAGTATTGTATTTCGGCCTTTACTCTAGGGAAATATTGCGTTATGCCAAATACCGAATACCAACAAAAAAACATCCCACACATCGCAGAAAAGGGCTCTGAGATGAATCGGTATAATGTCATGATATATAAGAAACTTGGACATACATTAGGACTTCAGACTCGAGACAATAGACGAATGCATACGCGACCAATTCCTCGAACTTATCGACCATGGAATCTTAACAAAACCCTGGTAACAATTCCATTGCTTCAAAAAAAACACTCTTGCACAAATTCTGGAAAACTATTAATTAAATTCCTTAAATTCAGGGGAAGCAATAGAAATAAAATAAAGGATAAGACAATAGATAATACAGCACTAAAATATAGCAGCTAGGAGGAAGGCCGTGGCGTTGATGGCAAAGAAACCGTGAGACGTCCTTGTAGACTAACTTCAATTCTCCTATAGGAGCTATCAAGATCAATCTTATGAACCTCCGAAACCACTGCAAGAACAATTTTCTTAGCAGACTCACCCATAACGCACGAAAAATCTGGAAGCTGACAAAATACTGAACCGCAAACAGCACGGTCTCTATTTGTGGTAGAAGATGACATTCGTATCCAGATTCATTCTTGTAACGGGCAAGCATTGTTACTTGCTGATAAGTCCAACGAGTATCTTATTGCAGATTGACGCAAACGCCAATTTACCTCTTGGAACCCTTATAAAGCCAAAATAAATAGGAAAACAAGAAATCTACAAAGATAGAAAAAATATTAACGACCACCTAGTGACCAACACTGACAAACCCGAAAATACCTAAACGCAACAGCCTTCTTTATCGGGGAATTAACCCGATCCATTCCCTCCGTACTGGCTCAAGCTTAAGGTTGAAATTTGCATCTTAAAACAGATGCACACTACCACAAGGACTTCAGAACGATCTGAAGATGGCTACAAACAGCCGATACGCGTCCTTGACAGCAAAAGATCAAAGGCCTACGGACACAAGAAACAACAAAAAAATAATTGAATTGAAAAAGGTCCCTGGACTCTACCAAATATCAAGCATAGCCATCAAAAATGCACCGAAATAAGCGGCAATTTTAATTTGCTTCATGTTCTTTTGAAATTTGATTTTCTAATGGCAAAGAAGCAATGCAGAATTTTTACAAAAAATTTACAAAAAGCTTACAAAAAAATGTACAATGGTAAAAATCAGAAACGTTTACCGTTTTACAAGAAAGAACGTTCGCTTAAAGCGAATTCGCCTTGGTTAGCCGTTCAAAAAGCGGCGAATCCATCAGCTTTTTGAAATTTATTAATTTGAATTTATTTGTCAAACGAGGCTTACCATCGTCAGTTCAGCGAAAGAAAAATTCTTCACTTACCATGCGGACATATGCGAAAAAGGTTAGTGCAAGAATGTATCCAGCATTATAAAGTACAATCGGCTAAAGAATTTTACTATTCCAGTGACATCACTGTCACAGAAACGTTTGCTGCAGTAAGCACGATCTGAACATCGGGCAATGGATCGGAACATAAAACATAAATACAAATAAAACATAAACATAAATAAACATAAATAATAGGGAAATATTAGTAAAGCCAATATTTACATGACAATATTTACGGTACTGTTATTTAAATCCAGTCAAAATTGTGCGACAAATTCCATCGATCCATCCATCAACCAGGGAGTTGTAAAGGGTGTTATTGAGAGGTACAGAACTTGAATTTGGCAACACTTTTTAATGCTACATGTGTTGTCACAGCTGTCATGCGTTAAATCGTTAGTTTGACTAGCCTTTCATATCATGTAGGTTGACGTCTAAAAAACATCTGCAAGTTGTGCGAGTTTAATTCGATAAAAAAACTGTTCTGTCCGATCAACTCATTGCGCACAATGTCAACTTTATGGCTGACATAAACGTCTACCATAACAATTAATACGATTAACCATGGATCTTTCCTGTACCACGTCTACTCTCACTGCCTACCCGCATCCATCCAGACCTCGCGCAGTGCGTAATGAGAAACAATGGCAGTTGTAGTGCGTATTATCGATAAAGATCCAAGTGAGTCCATTTGACATCGTGCTCAACAATTAAACCTAGGCCCATCTACATTATCGAAGATATCACAAATGGATCTTATTGTCGGACTTACAAAAAAACACTTGTTCAGGTATTGAAGCCGGAAATCCCCCGGGCACGACTTAGATTCACTGTATGGGCTCAAGTATAAATTGCTGCAGACCCCGAATTTCATAAGCAAACATTGTTCAACGATGAAGCTCATTTGGTTGAATGATTTAATGGCAACGTTAATAAACAAAACTGTCGCATTTGTAGTTTGATATCGATTCGCCGTAGTGCTTGGGACCTCTGGTTACAACAGGATGGCGTGGCATGCCATATAACTCGAGCAACCATTGGCTTATTGAAACGAATGAAATATTTAATGAGCACATAGATCTCGCTTCGTACCTGTGACCTGGCCTGTAAGATCTTGTGATTTGATATTTCTGCGGTCTTGTGGGTCGGCAACGTCGAAAAGTTCAATATGTTTGACCCATTTAGAAAACAATATTTGATAAGAGCAGTCGAAATTGGACCTGGAGTTCCTCCGCAACTTTTGTGACGCTCATTTGCCTAAAATCTTATTCAAATGCAAATTTAAAGAAGAAGATTCAAGATCTTCTCAACCAAACCAATTTGATGGTAATCTTAGAAATTTATCCGTATTTTATGACATTTTACTTGCTTGTGCTTGTAAGCGTGGATAAAGTTTTATTTAATGGGAAAGACTTGAAAATTGGAAAATCTCTTCATGTGTAAAACCAGTCGGTCAAATATCGGAATAAACTCAAGAAGCAAGGATCTTTTGAATAGGGATCCAGATTTGCGTTTCACGTCACCAGCGGATACCACAATCGATTCTGAAGGCTCTGATTCTGATGAAAATTCCGATAATCTCAAACAAAATTCCAATTCTTTAGATAGTAATTCAATTGATTCCGATGAACTTGAGTTTCACTTAATTTTAACTCAATTGAAACATAAAGATTTTTAATATTCTTATTTTATATGAAATATTCAAATTCGTTCTATTTATAATTATATATGTATGTATTTCCACTCATTTAATTGGTAAAATGAAGATCTCATATACTGAAAATATATATATAAATTTGTTTATTATGTATATATACGGTTTTAAAGTAGATCAATGTTAAAATATGACATATAGTTGTGACTTTATGTAAGCCTACCAAGGATTCTCGCTGGAAATTTTCAATAAAGCAAGATTTCCTTCTCAAAACAAATACTATCTAATCATAAGGACATTTCTGGTGAATCAAAATATAAATTAGGCAGTCATAAATTTAATGAAGAAATATTTCAGAAACCTAAAAAATGGCAAGAAATCAAGCTGTTTAAAAACTGTAAGAAACAAACACCAAGAAAGAAGAAATATGTATAAATTTATAAATAAATAAAGAATGGCTAAATAATCAATCAACAGAATTGAAAGCTTAAGCGTTACTTAACAAACTCTATTAAATTTTCAACAGATTGGCTTTGTCAGCTAATTAAAAAATTTTCAATATATATTCCAGTTTTCCATCGTGTGAGAAGCATATATTCAAATTATTTCAACAAGAACACATGAAAAATTCGTCATAATTGAAATTTTCTACGCGGGAAACTACATCAATGCACAGTTGGTGGCAGGAATCGTTAAATTTACATTTACACATGTCCCTTTTATGATTTCGCTCTTGAAATTGAAATCAATGTTCCAACATATGTCAAAGAAATACATTAACTTTTGGTTAACGAAATCTAATTTTCGAATTCAATTGATAGCGTAGGAAAATTTATTTAATTTCAACAATTGATGATTCCGATCCTACATTTTTATAAATGTTTTCAAGTTATAAAATACCAATAAATACCATTAAATTTGAGTTCGATTGAACCGACAGTAGCTTGCATCTAGGCATAATTCGAAATTTTTCTTAAAGATATGTTATGCTTTGGTATTCTTCCGCAGAAAATCAGACCCCAGGATACAGCCCCAGGAATAGTACCACAGACAGGCAATAATATATGTATAATAGTGTAGCAAATAAACATTTTTTAAATAAGCCATTTTTTGATGCCTTTAAAATAACTAAATCGTTACCCAAAGAGGGCCGATTGCAGGGAGCGGAACAAATGGAAATCCGAAGGAGCAATGTCTGGGAAATACGGTGCGTGAAGCGAGATTTCCCAATTCACACCCTCCTAATAATTTTTGACAGGCTTGGCTACGTGTTGCCTTGCATTGTTATGCAGCAAAATCATCTTGCAATATCTGTCATTCCATTCTGGCCGTTTTTCTTTCAGAGCTCGATTCAGACGGATGAGTTGCCGTTCCCAATGTTTTGGTCGCTGAGGGTTGTCGTAGTACATCCATTTCTCTTCCCCTGTCACAATTCGATGCATGAAACCTTTTCATTTTTGTCGTTGAAGAAGCCACCCAAGTCTCAGCTTTTTAGATCATTCCCATGGCATACAAGTACTTACCGACGGTAGATCTGTCAACATTTAACTCCAGTGAATATTCAACTATGCTCCGACTTGAATCTTCATCCAATGATTCCCGTAGTTGTGAATCTTCAAACTTTTTCGGTGCCCCTTCACGATATTTATTCGTCAGGTTAAAATCACCATTTTTAAAACGCCAAAACCACTCTGTGCAAGTCGTCTTAAATGGAGCATGATTACCGTAAACATCGAGCATCATACGATAAATTTCCGCAGCTTTTTTCTTGACAATGCAATCATGAATCAAGACTTCCCGAGAAATAATGATGAAATAATGAGCCGAGACTTCCCGAAAGTCGACATTTTCAACACGAGATAAAAAAGGGTTTTCACGCTTTGAAGGAATTTCGATAAATGCGTCCCTGATCCTAAGCATACCACTTCCAATTCCAAGAGCACTACCACAACAGACACTAAACTAGTATCTGTAAGGACATCTGTTTACCAACGGTGGAAACTTATTACCATACCAATAAAAACTTCATTTGAGAACATCAACTCATTTCATCATCCTCATTTTGAAAAGCGAAATGTTTTATCTAATTCCCGAAGCCTAGGTCCTTAATACTCAAGTATCAAAGTATCAAGTATTTAAGAATACTACTCCATCCAACACATGCGTTGATCAAGGGCCCTCGTTATTGATGATTGTCTATGATAGTGCTTCGCGATCCAAAATAATCTCTACAGTCAGTTTACAAGGTGTTCAAATGGTATGTTTTTTAATTTCCTATTAAAGACCAGCCGCCTCTTCGTTTAAAATATTTTTGTAACGAAATATATCGGCATCCACTATTCACTGAACAATTCAACACCTAACAAGAGAATTGCCGGATCATGAATCCTCATGCCTGGGACAGACGAAGCCATTTGAACTAGTTTTTGACATCACAATTACGCTAACGTCAGAGAAATTTCTTATATTTTATCAAAGCTAACGTCATTATGATGTCAGGAACTAGTTCAAATGGTGTCGTCTGGCGCAGGCATACGGATCCATAAAAAAACCAGGCATTGATTTCCCTTGAATTTAAAAGATCATCGTTTCTGTAATTATATTTACCACGCAAATGCTTTCAATGGTTTTCCCCTCGTCAACATGGGCAGTTTCTGGGATGTGTTTTTCATTGAAAAATCGCAATGTTCTCCTGTTCAGCTGATTATGCAAAATCTATCAGATGACGAGTGACAGTAGGCATATGTTTATGATTTATCTACGTTTGTGTGGCTAAAGTGAGTGTATTGTTTTTGTACACCGGCACTGGGCTTATCCAGGGTTAAAAATTGTATTTCTTCCTTTCAATATCAAGATGTTGGGGTCAACAAAGTCACTCACAGCCAGTGGCAGCTGTTTTGGGCGGACGAGGCCAACCCTGCAAATCTCGACTTATAAGAAAAAAAAACATATTCGTATGTCAAGATAATTGGTTCATACGTATTTCCATATGATGATCATGAACAAAAGTCCCAATACTTGAAAGTTTAGCTTGAACTGTCAATTAATCACATCAATTACAATTAATTTCATCACACACACGAAGCAAACAACTTTCCTTTGCAACACATTTATACAAATTCACACACCAAAGTTAAATTCATTCACAAACGATGGCACTGGCCGAGCCCGACCTCTACGTTGACCTAAGCAGACTCCGTAGTATCAACAAAACCACGCATTCGAATGGGACGATGTGTCGCTCGGTCTCAGTGTGGGCATTTTTACTCCCCAAGACGACAGAAACTTAAGGATAAACGTCATGCTTTGTACAAAATTTCCAAAGAGTAATTAACGCCTTTTTACAAAGTTTTTAGTACAGTGTTAATCTTTCAATAACGTGTAACTGCCAGTGACGTGAATAAAATAAAGTTAACATGAAAACAGAATATCTAGGTAAAAGTTGAAAATAACGAAGACAAAAACAAAAACATGGAAACTCTAGTCACCACGTTTATGTTTCATTGACTTTTTTTTCAAAGACATTTTGGATTTATTGGTAAGGTGCACCAACATCTTTATCGAAAAATTAAAAGAAAATTACTAAAAAGAAAGGGATGCTAAGTCCACTGATCTAACTGAAATGGGAGCCTGCTTAGGTTTGTTGTACGTAATGGGAGTGTCACGAAATGAACGGCGTAATTTGAAAGATTTTCGGAATAATTCCAAAAGTACTGTGTTAGAATATGTATATACCTCAATGTCGATTTTTAAATTTTTACTTCGTGTACTAAGACTTGATGACATAACCAACATATAAGACAGATTGCTGAGCTGTTTGTTCACAACTGCCGGAAAAACTACACGCCAACTGATTATTTGACGCTAGATGAACAGCTTGTTGGCTTTCGAGGGTTTGCGGCTCTATAGTGTACCTACCTAATAAGCCAGACAAATTCGGAATCCAGATTTTTATGGTTACTTACACAAAATACCCATATGTGTTCAACTTTGAGATATATGTTGGAGCGCAACCTGAAGGAATTATTGCAGAAGAGAATACCGGTTTTTGGTACA
Source organism: Stratiomys singularior (assembly GCA_954870665.1). NCBI lineage: Eukaryota > Metazoa > Arthropoda > Insecta > Diptera > Stratiomyidae > Stratiomys > Stratiomys singularior. Next base: position 108,961,167 of record OX940878.1, on the reverse strand, counting down.
ATGAAAGCTAATAGGTAGAAGATTCCAAAAAAATTCAAGGCTCCTAAGGCAAGATCCATAAAAAGCTCAATTTTCAGATTTCGAAAGTGTGCAACGATCGTTTTACAAAGTGGTCAGCTTACTTTCTTCAATGGGTTATGATTCAACCATTGATCCGGACTCTGATGAAGAGCGTATGCTCGAGATTGTCACATGTTATAACCGCACCAGTTGTGGTGTTGACATTGTTGCCAAAGTTGTAAGCAGAACAGTTTTCTAAGGAACAGCTGCCGATGGCCCATTACAATCTACTTTAATCTAATAAACATAGCCGCGATCAATGCGTTGATAATCAAGCAAATGAACTTAAATCCAGAAACAATTGTAAGGCATACAGTTCCACAAGAATTTACCTTCAATTTGATAAAACCTCTTTTGATTTGCCAGACAACTGTAGAAACGATTCCTCGGCACCTGAATTCTACAATTGAAATCGTCATAGGGACACCTAAAGACACACTGCACGATATGAGAACGAAGGTGTGACGGGTTGGTCGATGCGCATTTTGCTCAGGAGCCTGAAATTGGTTGACGAAAAAATGGTGCAAAACTTGCAACAGATGGATTTGCACCAACCAACAGGCAGTAGAATGCCTTGAATGTTACGACGATTAGAAATAAGTTATAAAGCTTTAGTAGAAACACATTTTTTGTCATGAACCTCAGAAGTTCCATTTTTGTTAAATTTTCGTAAAGTTCCATAAGATGGCTTTTAATTTTTGTTTCCTTTTAGTTACATAAGAAAATTTTTTTATTATATATCTAGATTAAATAAATTGATCATCCCTACTATATTTTAATTCCTACATTGACTGAATAATAACTGACCGCGATCCAAAATGGCCAAACATAATAAGCCACGCGAGCACTCGTGAAAAAATAGGGGTGCGTGTACTCCAGTGTTAACTTTAGCCCTTTAACCCCATCCTTTCCATGGCGAGAGAGCTCTAGACCTTCACGTTAGTTCTTACTGTTGATGTGATGTATCATATGACGTGCAGTGCCCCTTATGTCATGTCATGTCGCCGACAGCTTCCTTTTTACCAAATTTTCGGGCGAGATGTTTAACACGGGCTCCTCCTTTGTCTCGTAGGTGCTCAAGCCGGAAATTAATAGTAAAAAAAGAAGCTATGGAGCTTTTATGAACTTTAACGTTTACCCCTCCAACCAAAAGAGCTTGATAGCTGCACAAAATTCGATGTATTCCATTCTTGCTATAGTGTCCAACTTGCATCGCAAAACTGACTAGTAAGAACAATAACATGCATTCTTATGAAAGTTTGACAGCTTTTCTAAATGGTCTTATGTTAACTCGCATATTCTGTGTAAAGCATGTTTAAACTCGGGTTTCGAGTTTACGGGAACAAGAGAACTCGATACGGGAACCCGATGAAATAGTCCATTTGATCGGGTCAGTAGTACTAGCTCCAAACAAGTAGTACTAGCTATCAACATCAACATCAATTGATTGTCCACCTTTTACGACGATAGAACTGGAATCACCAGATCTTTGTAAAAAGAAGGTATTCCTGCCAAAAGAATGTGTTTTAACTTGTCGTTCAATGCCGTAACTCAGTTCATTTAAGGACACCTTGAGAGATGGGGTTACCCTTGAACAGTGGGAGCTGACATGTCTGTTTCTGCCCAGCAAATGGAAGGAGAGCACCAAATAGCTGACATGTTACCGGTTAACAACGCGTTTTCTTAATAAGTGTGGTTCCAGCATGTCATGAGCAGCAAAACTCACATACGGCTGCCGACATATAGACTCCAAATTGCAGCGAACGAGAAGGAAATGAAACTAACATGAACTCTTAAAGACAGAGGCAAGGGCTCAGCCGCTCAAAACGTAGTAATAATTGATTCGATCAAATTAATTCAGATATGCAAGGCGCCGGCTTGAAATGACAGCGATTGCTGCAGGAATAGCTGAATAAACCAGAGCCTGAACATCTTACTGGAATAACTGACAAAACTAGGTGGAACATCGTCTGAACAGGAAGATGACTGAAGAAACTCTGGCTTAAGAAACAATTATTACTTATTAAAATGTCTTAAGAATTCTATTGTAATTACCAATAGGCGTCAACTTTCTAGGCCTGACTCCACTCCTGATAAGCCACTAAACATACTTATCCAGCACCATCACGGTACTGGGCTGGCCACGTCGATGAAATTAGTTACACTAGAATGCCCAAACACCTTTCAAACGACACCTTTCAACTAAGACTATTTCTTGAGATATATCCTGAATTTTAGGAACAGAAGCATCTAAGAATAAACGCATTTCATCGTTAAAGTTGACAGTTTGTGCCTGTTGCAGCTGCAAAAATTTCCAAATGTCAAAACGCTATATGGCCCAAAGTTATAACGTCAGTCGTGTTAGTTATAGTTGGAGAAATAAATTCCAAAACAAATACGCTCACTCGTTTTAGAGCTGTTAGTTACTAGATTTTATTCTCTTCTAAGAAGTAATTCTGCTCGATTTCTGATCGATCCCTAGAGGAAAGAAGATAACTCAAATTTAATCCAAACTCATTTGTGAAATTAAAGCTGTAGAAAGAAGCAGCCTGAAACGGAGAAAAATACCAGCGAAAGCTGAACGTAGATTCTTCAAATAACACGTAAATGGTTCACATTAAAAACAAGCAAAGATTCTAATTCATCGAAGATTTGTTAATGAGAGACTCCAGGGTAAAGGACAAAATCAATACACAGGACTGAAGTCACAGCAGAAACTCTTTTTTATATAAGTGTAAATTTCCAAGCTGTTAAGCTTTTCGTCAATTTGTCTCACTATTGTTAAACCCCTACCCTTAGGCTGCGCTTTAAGCCGGGGGTAGGAATGGAAGTTACTGTGAGCCAAATTTTCAGAAGAAAATGGATTCAAAAATGTTCAAACAATTTCCAACCATCAATTTAATAAAGTTTAATTGATTTCAAAAGAAAAATCAAAAAATTTAAGAAAAAAATTGACCTTACAAAACCATACTTATATTTTCCAACGAGTAAGCTCACTCCTATCCAAACTTATAATTAGGAAATTTTTGTTAATAAAATTCGTATCCTTTTTCGGGCTCCTTGACTTATCACATATGGCCGGAGATCATGTAAAGGATATAATAATCTTGTATGTAGTTCGCTTGAGTATGAAGCTTTAAGAAATGGAAGAAAAAGAAGATAAACTTTGGGGAAAGAAAATGCCATGTGGCGTAGGATTACATTTTGACATAGCAGGGATCATATTCGATAAACTCTTCTCCCATTGGATGAATTGACTCAACATTTTCCGAACAGCTAAACGTAATGGTCTGTTATACTAATACTGAAAGGAATTCTGAATGGTTGCGACAACATTATTGAAATGGATCAGAAGTTGATTGGCATACAATTATTTTACAATAAGCAAACAATCATAATATAAGAATTTCCGCTCAGGGCTGAAATATGTCAGCCTTGAAACTGACATAATTCATAAAATAATAAATATATCTGCTTAACAACTGCAAGAATTAATTCATTTGCCAAAAGTAAATGACGTTTCAGTTTTGATTAAGAGTGCATGGAAGAATTCGCAAGGATAAATGAACTACAACAAACTTTTCGTAATTTCATTGCGGTATCGAGTAGACAAATCAAAATTATCAAATATTTTCTTCTTTAGTGAATATTATCAGAAATGTTGAGCTTCATTGAGAGTTTTTAATTTTAAAAAAGTATTAGGAATTTTTCTCGAGGTCAATGGTATTTTGTTCAGAGGTATACAACTTTTCAATGGAGAAATTGTTTCTGTTGCCGTGAAATTGCTGTTATTGGATAGATAACTATTAGCCATTTTTATTTAAATATATTTCCGGCATGTGAGCGCCACGACTGGCGCGGATGAAGTCCAAACTCAAGGTCCGAATTTCCGACTACTCTAACCAATAATTTGTGCCGTATCTCGCCAAAACGAAAAATTATGCACTAATCAACTGCTTCCTACAATAAGTCTTCTTAATTCTGTCAATCGAATTCATTTTTCTTACGGACGACTACAGCGGCCATAAAATTGACTGAGTGTGATGAATTTCTCGAACAGAACCGTTTTTGCGAAATTAATCTGCACAATTTGCAGACATTATTAGGTGTCAAGCTAATAATGATAAAATAGCAAACCGTACAAATCATTAAACACATGACAGCTGTCACTGTCATATATAGCATTAAAGTGTTGCCAAGGAACTGTTATGAGCCGCCAATGAACCGTCATGAACCGAAATTCTCAGTTGTTAGAATCGTTAAAAAACTTGAAGAGACTTATTGTTACACTTACCCAAATCGATCCCACAATAAACAAATCACACACATTGAATTAATATAAACAAAGTAGACATAATTATTTTGAATTACAGTTTGTAAACAAAGCAGCATTAATATTTTGAATTGAATTAAAGTAAACAAAGTAGGCATTAATATTTTGAATTGAATTAAAGTAAACAAAGTAGGCATTGATATTTTGAATTGAAATAAAGTAAACAAAGTAGGCATTGATATTTTGAATTGAATTAAATTAAACCAAGTAGGCAATGAGTGATATAAATAGTAGTGAAATTGTCTTAAAGGGACAGTTATTTTTTTCGCGTCAAAAGGTACGGACAAGCCTCTGTTCCCTATCACCCAATGTGAGGCTGCATTGGGGTGTCTTTTTGAATACCGGTCCACGTATACAATATAAATTCTATACCGTGAATATAAGAAATATAAATTTATAAAGTTGGTGCAATTAAATGAAACAAGAGTTTTATTTATCTCTCCGTCTAAGAAACATAAATATTAATCCTTAATTGTCCTTGTAATAAACAAACTGCCAAGAGTTCATACAAAGATTTATGTAGTTTTCAACTTATCGGAATCATTGAGTAAAATTTGTTGCTTGAAAATCTAAGTACTAGTACGTTGATGATGGTTTCATGAAGAAGGGGATATCAGTGATTTTCGAGGTCTCCTTGTCGTATATCTCTAGCCAGCCTTAACTTCTACCTCCTTGCGTTTCGTGTCGTTTTGTAGATTGGTACTAGTTGTCCTTCAGAAGCCAGAAGGGTTAAAATGTCTCAGCTGCCAATTGATTCCATCACATCGGTGTAAAGCGTTCATGCTTGAATTATGCTCAGCGCTCTAAACGAAAGTGTTCCATGCTATCCTCCTCTTGCCAAACGCTCAATATGTGTTGCGTACTGAGGCATCATACCAGCACGTATAGAGGAAATCACGACAGATATGTGCCTAATTTTGACGACCTGTTCAATTAATAATAAAAATAAAAACAAAACCAAATAAAATTTTTAATGAAAAATATTTTGTTTAAAATTTTAAATTCACTGGTGAACCTCGTTCCAAATAAACTTTTGTCCCGAAAAGGTATTTTTCATCAATGGGTCACAATTATTTCAAAATTGTTAACGAATCTTTTGCGGAATTGATCTTCAGTAATTAAAAGACGAATTAACGTTTAGTCTTAAAATTACTTTCCCAATCATTTATATGGTTAGTTAGGTAATCATTTATTGGTTAGTTTTTTTTGTGGGGAGGTAGGGGGGAGGGTTCAGGGTTCAGGGGGGTTCCCTGAGTGTTGAGCCCCCAGTGGCATAAACCCTGCTGACCTAATGACTAAACACCGCTCCTGTCAATTGGAGTAAAGAACCTGGAACTGTTTGACAGATTACTTCAAGATGGGCCTCCATTTTCTGCGCCTAATGGTACCTTCATGTTACGGGAATCCCTTCTCTAGTGAAAGAGGAAGGAGTAGAAAGCTGCTAGAAAAGAGGTCTAGTCACCATCGACGCTTCCTGCAAACTAAATATGCGTTTTTTTAGTTACCGTGTGTATCGAGTCTGCGAGCTTCATCCTTTTCGATTCTTTCTCGTACTTTAATCAACGTTGGAAAATACCTAATACGATTTTCAATCCTTACGTTATAAGTCTTGTAAGCATGTGGAAGCACTGGTCGTATAGTAGATGAAATTGGTAGAAAAGATTGTTTACTCTTGAACTTTGAAAAAAATGATTGAACAGTACGCGCTATTGGCTGCTCCTATTTATTGACGGTTACCAACATTCAGAGTCTTAGTGAAAGCCAAATTTTTGAAAGTGGATTATAATGAAAAGGATGCTGAAGTTAGAGGTAACACACTTCAATTAAAGGAACAGGCGAATGGGTGGCACAAGCATTGAATCTCATATGTGGCTGAAAAATGCGCTCCCCCTAATGAGCAAAAGGTACGACAAAATGAAAGACTCCTTCTAAAACGCCCAAAAACAGATTCTGTGCCTCACTGACTCCAAAGAATACCGAACCAGTGCAATACCCAAAAGCATGCAATCAAATAATACATTAGAGACGACTGAGAGCTATAGTCTTCATAATTATAGCAACAACATTCACTTTAAACGGAGCAGAGACATAGCTTTATACACGAAGTATTGCTGTATGCCTAGAAATATTGGCCATGGGTAACTCAAACCACTATTTGTTGAAATCAACCTTTCAATACCAATTGTCAACACAGGCATTGATTACTCAAAGCAGCGCCTAAAAAGTTTGATCTCGGGATCAGTTCTACTTGAGATCGGCAGCTTAAGTATTCGACGAAATTCTCAAACCTAATGTGTCGCTTAAGCTTGATCGTGAAAGGGGTAAGCCAATGCTGGGAAAAGTCAACTCTGTCATTTAAAATTAGAAAATAGCAAAGCACCAAACGTTGATGAGATTCCATCAGACCTCGCAGTATCAATGCCAAAAGTAGTTGGACCGATTTTTTATTTTGTTTGAAGATGGGACTACTAATCCTTGACATTTTTGAAATAACACCCTTGGGCAGCTACTCACCCAAAATTACATTCCCACCGTTCGCAGTATTCTTTCTGGAAGCTTTCTTTCCGCTTCGGAGATGCTGTTGACAGCTGTCATCGATGTTGCTTGAACGTTTTCAATCAAGTTAAACCGATGTCCCTCCAAGTATATTATATTCCGTGCGAGTAAAAAAACGTCAGGCTCGAAACACCATTTATTACGGAATCTTTATCCGCAAGAGGGAAACGATCTAATTTGTGACATTCATAGAGGCATATCACTTCTTTTTTCACATATAAAGTATTTACTTAGCCGTTAAAACGCAAAATTGCTGTTAACACAACATTATTTGCCCTTCACAATTGGAGAATATTAAGGGAGTTTTAAAATCAGAGTATCGATCTTTGCCTAACTTTTCACGTTATAGTAAGTCTAATATTGGTAGCCCAACATCGATGTTTCTTAAATCTACTTAAACTTGAAGAAAATATACAGCAGTATCGACCAATACATCTTGTACAAAATCATGTTGCATTATGACATCCCGACACAGCTAGTCCACCTGTCAAAAATGACATATATGTCGACGAAATTTCAAGTTCGAACAAACAACCGGCTGACTCTTTCCTTTGACACAAAGCTTAAAATGAGCAAGAATTCAGGTCCTGCAAAATTCCTCTAGATCTCCCGAAAGAATATCCTTAACCTGCAGCAAAACAAGCAAAAGAGATAGGGCTACTTATTGGCGAGGCCAAAACAAAGTGAATGATCTAAATCAAAAAACGCCTGAAATTCGGGGTGATATTGCATACGAACTGTATACAGGTGTGCAAAATATTGTAAAAAACGTGAATGACTTTCTCTAACTTGTCCTAAGACTTGTTAAAGACGGCAAGGAACCAGCCGAAGAAAATTTAAGTGTGCAGTACGCTTGCAAAACGTTTTTGTCAGTTTTACCAGTTCAAAAGACCAAATTTCAGCTGCATACATAAGAGCCTCATTTATAAAGTAAGTAAATAAATGCATTTTGAAAACGGCCCCGAAGGCCCTTTAAAGGCTCCTAAATCCGTTCTAAAAATTCCTCATTCCGTATGAACTGTTTGAGTTTTCTGATGAAGCACATTTTTTGAAGTTTTTGGAACGACCGAATCTGAAAAAATGAATCATATACGATACTACTTTGAATGTTCTGCGATAATTCCTCCTTACCCTCTATCGAATTCAACCCCTAACCCCGCGTCCCTATCGCTTCTCGTCAGGTGCAAACTCACAGGCCGGGACGCATCGATTGGCACTTCCAGCTAGGTGGATGTCGTCTGGCTATTTTTACGTGTTATGATTGTCTCTGGGTTGCTCTCAGTTTGAACTTGTCCTATTTTCCAAATTGCCTTTGGTCCTGACGTTTGGAACTTTGGTGCCTTTGGCTGACGAGAAGCGGCAGGGACGCGTGTTCGAAACCAGCTTGAGCTCTTTCCACCATTCTCAATATTAATTCACTTTCGAGGTATTCGACAAATTTTATCAGAACTTCCGCACCCATGAGTCTTCGCTGAGTTAGCTAGCAAGGGTATAAATCACTTATAAGTTCTAAGTGAAAATGGATAAATTGATCTTCCAAAAACTTAGTTTACAATGTTTTAGGAAGTGCTCGCAGTTGCTTCACCCGTTGAATTTCTAGAAACTGAAGGATTGTCATTTACAAAGAGAATGCAACAGTGGTGAACACAACAGAGAAACAAAAAAATTAACCGTGGCAGAATACATCGAGACTTAAAAATCTTCGAGACACTCTCTGCTTATTGAAGATAAAGGCAACGAACTTCGTCAACATCCAACAACTAATTCGGAACAATTGACAACCGGGAATTTTACTACCTGCAAATTACCAGTTTGCAGTTTCCTTCCTAGATTTGTGTGAATAATAAGCAATGGTGGAACTCAAAAGCTACTGCTTGGTATCATCAAATAAAAATTGAAAAACTTATTCCCAAAATGGTGAGATTTTTACTCAAACTGTAAGAAACTGTCAATAGAAAATTGACAAAAAAGATGTGCCAAGAACGCGAACCTGGATCGTTGTTGGGTAAACAACCATCAACATCAACGCACTTCTTTTACAACAATATCGCATAAAGATCTCGATATCAATGCGTACTAATTAGTGGAAGAGCTAAGAGCGCTTGATCGGTGCTGAGCATTTTTACCGAAAAATCATCTTTTCCTTCTCGGAAAATAGATGAATACGCAAATTATCGAATTTGAAACTCAGATTGGTCTGGCGGCATTATAGAGCCTCTTTTTCTAAATTTTAAAGTAAGCGACCGCTACTACGCCATGCTAATCAATTTTTTGTTTCCCAAAATTCAAGAGGATCACGTAGACAATTCTTGGTTTCAACAGGATAGACCAACGTGCCAAACAACCAAAGTAACAATCGATCGCTTGCGCACTGTTTTGGAAAATCGCATAATCAGCCAACACGCTGATGTCAGTGATGATGGCCGCCTCGAAGCTGCTACTTGACTTCGTTGGGCTTTCTTTGTAGAGAACCGATAAGGACAAGTGTCCATCCCACCCAGAGACCATCCATAGATAATTTACGCCTTTAGACATTTAACCAAAGTTGCCATTAATGAATCAGTGGCCAAATTTTCGAAAATTTACTGGAAAACAAGACTGATCGGCTGGACTATTGTAGGGCTACCAGTGTCAGTCATTTCAATGATATTGTCTTCCATTTCTTAATAAAAAGATTCAATCTTTCTAATAAACTCATAACTTTGATAAAATATTCACTAGATTTTACTGCATTTAAAATCTTTAAAATTTAACACATTGCCAATAAGGTTATAGAGGGTTAATAAATATCAAATCAATTCAATTGAAACGAATAAAAATCAAAAACGTCCAAAGTTCTCTAAGTTTCTAAAACTGCAAAACAGTTCCAGAAAGTTGTTGGGACGTAAGGCTTTGGTACTTAGGAACGCCTAGGTAGGACTTTCCGTGGCCAAATGTAATCGAACAATGGGTTTCATGAACTGATATTTGGATCTTTTCCAATTTAAGGACATGATTGATGTACTGAGATTGTTGGAGATTTCGCAAACGGGAGGCCAAATCACGCGAAGCGCTACAGTTACGCAACAACGAACATGATACTGATTCGTTATACAAATCTGACAACTCATGGATGAACCAGGTTCACCATTCTGATCCTTTCTTTGCTTATCTTGGGATTTGTTGTTTGAGTGGCCGTTAGAATATACTTGTGTCGCTTCCCAATGCTTTCGTCTAATTACAAGTTCTAGTAGCATATGGGAGTACAGGTTGTATACTAGATGTTAAATATGCTTTTTTCCGTTGACGTCCTTTTGAGATCACTATAAAGAGAACTGAAACATTTTCTGTCGTTCACCATCAGATCCCATACTTATCGTCAGCACAAGTATTCTCAGGTGCATAGAAGGTCTGAAATTTCTAGGTTGAAACCCCCTATTGTCACATTTTATTGGGTTGGCACCTGATTAGGGTAATGCTTATGCTTTTGTATGGGGTATTCGAATAAGTTTCCACCGTTGGCAGGCAGATGTCCTTACAGATACTATTTTAGTATCTGCTGTGGTAGTTTTCTTGGAATTGGAAGTCGTATGCGCAGGCTCACAAACGCAGAAGTCGACATTCCTTGAAGGCATGAACACTGTTTTATTTTCTCGTGATGAAAATGTCGACTTTCATACTGAAAAAGCTACATTTATGGGAAGTCTTAGTTCATTATTTCATCCTCAAGAAAAGTGCTGCGGAAACTTATCGTATGTCTATGTTTACGGTGATCATGCTCCATCTGAGATGACTTGCAGAGAGTAGTTTCGGCGTTTTAAAAATGGTCAACGAAAAAGTTTGAAGATTCACATCTACGGGAATCTTTGGATAAAGATTCAAGTCGAAGCCTAGAAAAATTGTCGCAGGAGTTAAATGTTGATAGACCCACTGTTGATAAGTACTTGTACGCCAAGGGAATGATATAAAAAGCTGGGACTTGGGTGCCGCATTAACTGAGAGAGAGGGGACTCAAACGGCGTTTGGTGACGTGCGAAATGCTTCTTCAACAACAAAAAAGAAAGTGTTTAATGCATCGAATTGTGACAGGGGATAGAAATAGATGTACTTCGACACCCCTAAGCGACCAAAACATTGGATATTGCCAGGTGAACCAGGTCCATCGACGCCAAAACGGAATATTCACATTTCCAAGATCATGATGTGCATCTGGTAGGACCACACTTGTGTCCCCTATGACAAACTCATGAAACCATCTGAAACGATCACTTGGTATTTGTACCGACAGCAACGGATCCGTCTGAATCGAGCTCTAAAGGAAAAACGGCCAGAATGGAATAACAGACTTGACAAGCTGATATTGCTGCATGACAATGCAAGGTCACACGTAGCCAAGCTGGTTAAAAATTATTTGGAAGGTGTACATTGGAAAATCTTGCCCCACCCGCCGAATTCCCAAGACATTACGCCTTCGGATTTCCATTTGTCCCGTTCCATGAAATCAGCCCTCATTGGAGAACGATTTACTTCTTATGAAGGCATCACAAAATGGCGTCGTGACTGAATCGCATAGAAGGATGAGGAATTTTTCCGGCAAGAAATCCATCTACCATCAAAAAGATGGGACTTTGAATGGCGTGACTGTATTTTGTCGAAATAAACTAAAAATTTTGTTGAAAAAACGGCGAAAAGTTATTTTTATACCCAATACTATTTCGCTTGCCATAAATGGAGGAAGCCATACTTTGTGTTCTGCATGTATTGCGTCATGATATTATTGCTATTCTGATTGGCTTCAAATAAGCGCTCTCATTTTTGAACTAACATTTTCATAATGACATACTTTTCGGCCCAAAAAAAGGAGCTCAGTGGAAAAACTTTAATTCGAAAGAAAAGGTCACCGTTAAGCTTGAAAAGTTTCGCTTTAAAAGTAGGACGAAACCCTTTAAAAGTGTGTAAAATTCAAGAAAGAATTCAAATTGAGTTGAGAAATTAACGCTCAAGGAAGGAGCTGATATATATAAAAAATTTTGAGCAGCACTCCAAAAGCTCGTTGTATTAAAACTTAGAAAGTCATGACGCAATCGAGAATAAATACCTTAAATAGCCAAGTTATCAGAGTTGGCGAAAACAGTATCGAAAATCTGGGTAAATTTGTGTATCTGGGCGCCAAAATAACGAGAACCACTCATGAAAGAGACGTGATACGCCGAAAAGTGACAGCTCGAAAAACCTTCTACTAAGGTCTGAGGATTATAAAGAGCTACTGCATACACAGGAAAACAAAGCTCCAAGTATGCAAATCTGTGATAAGGTCTGTGCTATACTATAGGTGTCAAACATGGACCCTAACCCAAGCATCCACAAATATATTGAACGCTTTTGAGCGACGGGTCCTGAGATGGATAGTTCTAGCAAATCTAGATGGGGAGCATTAGCGGATTTGATACAACGATGAAATTTTTGAAAATTGCAAGACTGTGGAGATTGCACTGAAGACTGGCACGATTGTAAGACTGTGGAATCTGCAATGGGCTGGCGATGTGAAATATATGGATCAACAATGGATACCCAAAAAGGTATTCCATTGGAAACCTGAACCGCGGAGACCAGTGCGGAAACCGAGGAAACGCTGATCTGATCCTGTTGTCGAAAACAGTTCATAACTTTTCGGATTACATAATGGGAGGATGCGGCCAAAGCACCGAGACAGTTGGAAACGCTTGTTGTAGGAAGCAAAGGCCCGAGAGGGGCTGTACTAGGTGTATGCAAATGAAAGTGCCCTCTGCGTTCCAATAGCTAAATCTACACAGGTATGAACTTTCAAACGGTATCGACTATCATTTTTTATGTTTTTGGCATCTGTCAACAATATCTAATTCATAACATTACAAGTTTCAAACATCAACGCATATTTTTTTGGTATTAAAAATGTCGAATTTTGTGCCACAAAGTGCTCATTTGCGGGAAGCATTAGTTTTCTGCTTTCATTTGAAAAAATCCGTGGCTGAATCTCATCGAATGCTTGTAGAAGCTTAAGGGGACCATGCATTTAGTGAATTCAATTGCAAAAAGTGGTTTCGAAAGTTCCGTGATGGTGATTTTGATCTGAGAAACGAAGAACGCGGCCACGCTCCGTAAAAATTTGTGGATACCGAATTGCAAGCATTGTTGGATGAAGACGATGGCCAAACGCAGCAACAGCTCCCAGAACAATTAAATGTTGACCAATCAACCATTTCTCACCGTTTAAAAGCCATGGGGAAGATTTTAAAAGTCGGTAGATGGGTGCCACACGAGTTGAATGAAAGGCAGCAAGAAAACCGAAAATCCGTTTGTGAAATGCTGCTGGCCAGGCAAAAAAGAAAGGGTTTTGTGCATTGAATCATCACTGGCGATGAAAAATGGATTTATTTCAAAAAACCCAAACCTAAAAAATCATATGTCAGCCCAGGCCAAGCGTCCACATCGACTCCAAGGCCGGATCGCTTCGGAATGAAGGCCATGCTCTGTATTTTCTGGGATCAGCGTGGCGTTATCTGGTATGACCTCTTAAAAACTGGTGAAACTGTTACTGGTGCACGCTACAATCAACAATTGACCGATTTGAACAATGTCATACGCGATAAACGGCCAGAATATCAATTGAAGCACAACGAAATTATTTTCCAAGATGACAACGCATCGCCACATCGAACATAGGTCAATAAAAATTTGGTAAACGCTTTCGGCTGGGAACCGCTAACCCACCCGCCTTACTCACCAGACTTGGCGCCTTCCGATTACTATTTTTTTTCATCGATGGGACACGCACTGTACGATTCACGGTTCAATTCCTACGAAGAAGTCCAAAAATGGCTCGATGACTGGATTTCATCAAAAAACCAACAATTTTTTTGGCGAGGCATCCATAAATTGCCTGAGAGATGGGAAAGATGTCTAGCTAGCGATGGCAATTACTTCGAAGATTGAATTTGTAACCATTTTTTCGAAATAAACATGTATTTTTGAAGAAAAAAAGGCACTTTCATTTGCATACACCTAGTAGTGCTACGTAGAAGTAGAAGATTAAAACATTAATTCAAAAAAACATTAAAACATTTAAACATAGAAAAAACACAAACTCATAGCGTATGCATTATCCAAACATATTCTAGACGATAAGCTTCTAAATTCTGGATGAGTTTACGTTCGTCCTCGTCTCAATCAACAGAGAAAACAGTAAGAGACAGTAAATGTGGAAAAGTAAAACATATTTATATTTAATAAACTAACAATTAGCTAGCTGGCAAACAAAAAGCTAGCTAAAACACTTCAAATCACTCAACTAATGTTTTTTTTTTCAACTAATGTTCAAAAACTTTTTTTTTGTTCTTTTCTTTTGCAGATGGTAAATAAGTAATTTTTACTTTATTTGTTTTGATGCGATTATTTCAGAGATTTAATATTCAACGTAAGCCGATTCATTGACTGCAAGGACTAATTAAAAAGACGAAGAGCCTTGACCTTCGCCGAAAACATAAAGTTAAATTAAATTGTATGCATCACATCTTCATGCTCAGCTTATTGTTTGAAGAACCCAAAAAAATTTCGAGTCTTTACAAGCTGGAACATTTCATAACTTTTTTTCTTTCAGTCTTATAGAAAAAAAAATTGCATCCCTCAGATAAATCATAACAGTCAACAGCATTTCGCAAGCAGCAAAATGTAAAAAACACAAGTCCTTACTTTCAATATTTGTTAGTATTGAATATTAACAAGTTTCTCGGTTGCCGATTTCGATTTCAGCAAAAATTCACCTAACATTAATTTCGTTATTTCGAATTCGAAAGTCTCAAGTGCCCGTACGTTTCCAAGAAATATTTGATAAAACTTTTTGTCCTTTACGTTTTCCAGCTTTATTCGTTTTAAGTGTTTTTTCGTGTTATTAAACAGATTACATAAATGATATGCAAGAATTCTCAGAATAGATGAAAACCTTAAAAGGTATAAACGGTTTTCAATAAACTTCAGACTTTTTGAAAATATTACTAGGATTTCCTTTTACCAAAATGAGGCACGTCTATGGCGAGAATTAAAAAGTTTGTAGTTGCGTCAGAGCGTGATAAAAGAGAAACGTTTTTTCGCTTATTACGACACCTGAGAAACTGTGTTACGTATACTTTGGTTCTAGATTACGTCCTGACCTTCGATTATAATTGTTGATAAAACTGTTGTTAGTACCCTTGCATGTAACTCTTTTATGATATTCTCACCTTTCACATTCTCGAATTCGATCCCATTAAAAGCCTCGAATCAATTCAATTAAAACCAATGAAAATCAATTAACTCACCCCTAGAAATTATCCAATATTCACCCTCGAATCAAGCCAATCGTTACTAAACTATTTTCCAGTGCCTCCTTCACGTACTTCTGATCATTCACAAATGCTTTTAGTCCTTTCCTCATTAACCTATCCACTAATGTTAAGTTGTTTTACATCACTTCCTGCACAATTCCATTAGACACAAACCGACCAGCTAATATCATTTTGATCGATTCACTCCAGCAGAGTTGAATTATTCCATCACAAGCTCTCACTTCGGCACTACACTTGAGCTCCTGCAATTACCCTTTCATAACTTGCTTCCGAGAAAAGTATCGTTCTATTAGTTCAATCAAAGGCACTCCTCCGTAGCCTAACTCACCTTTAAACGTATCTAACTAATTCACTCCTACACAATTTAATGGACTGTAGCCGGGACAACGCATCATCCATTACCATCGTTGTACCAACGAATAAACTACTTCGGTTTTCATTGAACTACTCATCAAATTACCGCTGAAATTAACTACCGTCATGTCCTGCAGTCCAATCTCATCCTGAAGTACATCTCCTTTGTTATTACTCTAAATATCAAACACTAAAAGATATGTTGATTTTTCAGCTTAATTTTTTATTCAAAATTCGGGTTAACGGCTTTCACCTGTTTGATTTTGTCAACGGTTACGCGAAAAGCTTTTATCACATGGAGGACACGAGCAGACTGGCAAATATCCTTAGGTGGGTAGACGATATACTATATCTGCCAAAGGTTATTGCTATACTGAACGATAAAGAGATCCGTGTGACGCTAATAGTTGAGAACACACTGGCTGCGAAGCCTTAAATGGTTCAGGCTTCGGCAAGGAAGCTTTTCGCACTCGCAGAATTGATGTTAAAAGGAAACGGGTGGCAGCACATACAGTGGGTGTTTTGTACGTGGGTGCGCTTTGATTGTTGTGACTCGGTAGTGTAGCTTTGGGCTGTAAGGGATGGATTTTAGCTGTAAACGCTGAATTTCCATTTGTGTTTCCATTGCATTTCTGCAACCGGCTTTTATCCCTTTTGTATACATTATGGAACATAGCAGCCAATTAATGCATACATATTGCATCCTACGCACAAAGTAGCAAACAACAAATCCATATTTTTCAAGTCAAACACATTCGTTGGCACCTTTGTCTGTCTGCAAATTCATAAATTTTTTTTAAGGCACAGGAACTCGTAGTAAAATTTACAATCCTAGCAAAATTGAATTTAAAATCGTCATTGCCAACTTTCTTTGTCTTTATGCTGTACCATAAAAAATTGTTTTTCTTCTTCTGATTTGAAGCTTATAACATAACTCACTGTGCCATCCTTTTGCATTCTCCTCACCTCACCACCTCTGCTTGGGAGAGCGAGAGGTCCTCTCTCAGGTCCCTAGCAGAGGGAAAATTCTCTGAAATGTGGAAAAGATCCATAATTGTACTGATAAAAAAACTAAAAGTCCACAAATGACGTCTGATTACAGACACATCTCAATCTTATGCATATTGGACAAAGTTTTCGAGAAAATTATACCAGCACAAATCAGCTTGTAGTTGGATAAATAACTCAATGGATCGCGTATCGAGTACTTCGATCAACATCAACCACTCCAGTCTTGATCTCCACTCCATCAACGCAAGACATAAGATCAGCTATGGATAAAAGGATGCTGACAGTGATCGTACTGTTTGATTTTTCGATGACATTCAACAAGATGTAACACGCAGACCTTCTGATGAATTTATCCCAGCTACGATTTGAGAAAAATGCGCTTAAATGGTTCGGTTCTTGCCTTGTGGGTCGCGAACAAACTGTGAAAAGTGATGGGAATCTGTCAAACTGGCAGAAAACTAATTTAGGCCTCCCTGAAGGGAGGATACTTGGGCCCCTTTTTTCCCACTTCATAGCTTACACCTGGGCCCACACATAAGCACCTGCGCCAGATAAGTCATTTCCGATGATCTGCAAGCCTATAATTGCACCGTAAAAAAGAGGACCTCGCAAACTGCATGCGAATGTTGAACCAGATAATAGCGAGACTGAAAATTGTTCATAATGGAAAATCATCGATTCTAAACACAGCAAAAACTAAAGCCATGATAATTGGGCGGCCCAGGATCTTGAACTCCCTGAACTATGAAAATCTGCCAGCTCTCAATGACGGCCAGACCAATATTCCTCTCGTGAAATCAGCAAAAAATTTAGGGGTAATTTTCGATGAACACATGACGTTCAAAGACCTGACGTAAAGGCAATTTCCGCAAAGGTAAACAGCCAATGTATAAATTGATACCCATCCTATAATTATGATGCATATATCAACATAAACTCTGTAAATTGATTTTAAAAACTGATATTAAATACGATTAAAATTACAGTAACGAAATCATGAGGCTCCAACGCGAGCCAAAAACAAACAACAATTAATATTACATTCAAAGAAACATATCAAAATACAAGGTGTGATCAAAAAATACGGTGAATGAATTTTTATATTGGCAACTGCTGACGATACATCCATATGTTGTTATTTGTCCAGTAGCGTGGTCAGCTGAGACAGGCAGGGACAAGTTGTAACACGCTCGAACTTGTCAGTGAGCTACCAGAGCCGCTAGAGTGAGGTTGAGTTTATTGTGTTTGTCGCGCAACATGGATTTGAAACAACGCATTAACATTAAGTTTTGTTTTGAGTTGCAAAAGAATGCCAAAAAATCTCATGAAATGTTGATGAAAGATGAAAGTTGGGTCTATGGCTATGATCCTGAGACCAAAATGCAGAGTTCCCAATGGAAAACCAGTGGATCGCCTCGCCCTAAAAAGGTGCGTCAGCCAAAATCCAACATCGAGGTCATGCTCATTGTTTTCTTCGAAAGTGAGGGCGTAGTGTGATCAGAGTTCGTTCCAAGGGGCACAACTGTAAACTTTATGGGGGCAAATGAATTGTAAATTTCATAAGGGCGTACTGCAACGTTTGCGAAACGACAAACGAAGAAACGAATGGCTTCCTTCTTCACCACGACAATGCGCCGTCTCACACCTCGCTTCTCATTCATGAGTTTTTAGCAGAAAAAATTTTTCCTGTCTGTCCATATCCGCCATACTCACCGGATTTAGCACCATGCGACTTCTGGCTCTTCCCAATAATTAAAACTGTGCTAAAAGGAAAACGTTTTGACAAGATTATTGACATTGGCCACGACCGCGCAGCTGAATGCCCTTCCGACATCAAAATTGTATAATAAATGAATTTAGTCCGTGGAACTCCAGCTTGAATCGTTCGTAAGCTTGAGAGGTGGCCTTTTTTCTTATCTTTAAAAGATCGACCTTTTAGAAAAGTGTGAGCGAGTTGAATATATGATAGGAGGATAGAAAAAGAGAGAGAGGATGATAGAAAACTTATTGTTTAAAAAATGTTTTTTTTTTAAGTTAAACCTTTCACAAAAGAGCTTAAAATTTCCCGTATATCTTTCGCATTTTGACATTTTCTCCCACTCATTTCCGCACTTTAACCCAACACTTCCCGCGAGAGGATTTTCTAAAGTTGACAAGTATGGATCAGTGCTGTTTGAACTTCATACACTGCTGCTGCTGGCTTTCCCGCGTGTCACTCCACGTCATTTTGTCCTGGTTTGCTTCTAGTAAGCTTTTGATCCTGAAAAAGTGAGATGACTACATCAAGATTGACTGGAGCGTACCAGGTATATAAATGAGATTTTTGGCGGTTTCAAATGAAAAAAAAAAACACACGATCTTCAAGATAAATTTATGTGTTATTTATTCAAAGCAGTGACCATCATATTTTCATTCTTCCCTGTATAAGATGGGAATGTCCCTAGCTTGTTTTTTCTGCCCGGGATAACAGATGACGCCTGCAATACGGTCTTTGTATGCTGTCATTTCTGTCCGAAACCACCAAAAATAACGCATATAAACACAAATTCACCATCACTTGCTTCAAAATAACCAGAGGTAGTGAATGGGTAAATGAGGTAAAATGGTAATGTTAGAGGTATATGAATTTTCACAAACATTACAATATTTGCTAGTATTCAATCAAATGTGTTATTTTCACAAACAATATTTTGTCAATAAATCAATAAAATTACGAAATAATATCATCACATTTAGTGCCCCCGTGTAGTTGGTAAGTGAATTGTCCGTAGTAATGGATGGATAATTTTCAATCTAAAGGCAGAAATATGCTCTTCAACAAAGCACGTAAAATTTGTGCATTTTTCAGTTGTTATTAGTAATTTATGAATGTTGTTCTCGTCTTATTGCCTATGATTGTTTTACATTATTAATGTCAGGTAAATTTGCTTCTGATTGCGCGAAAAACCATGAAATTTCGGATATCATGCTGTAGATGACACAAGTGGCAGCAACGAATGCAGCCGATGATTTGAACAGCTGATGAGCATTCCTATGTGGAACGTGATAGTGGAAGGACGTATTCAGATCATTGAAGTGAAGGGTTTTCCCCGAGCATGTATTGTTTTTCTCAGAATCCTACGAACGCCATACCTTGGTTCCTGGCGTAATTACGATCTTTGGATTTTGGCTGACACACTGGAATACTTTTACAAAGGAAAAGAACAGTGAGTACCCTTTTACTTTCTTAAGTGAAGTGAACAATTGGTGAACATAATATATCATACATCTAGCACCTTAATATTTCACACTGTGAATTTTGACATGGAAGAAAACTCTGAGGATAGACCCCCAGACCCAGGGGACCCAAACACCAAAACTCTCAAAAAAAGAAGATTAGCTGAAAACAACGGAAATACCAAAAGCAAGGGAGAGTTGAAAAGCTTTGTACCAAATAACACATCCTTGTACTCAAACCCCTCCGAAGACATACCACGTGCCACACCATCTCAAGCCCCGCTAGTCAACATGAAAGTCAATAAATATCAACCCGATGCGAAAGGTAAATCCTTTGCAATCCTTATCGACAGTGTGGATATAAATGGTGACAGCTAACCCTGTCACCATTTATCTCCACACTACCATCTACACACTACATATCCACCACCCAATGAAGATGTTCGTCTATAATAAAAGCTTAAACATCAAAGATATTAAGCAAGCTGGGTTCTATAGACTCAGGGTAATCTTTGAAACTGCTAAACAATGAAAGCAAACAATGCAGTCGACAACACCAAGTTGAAAGAATTCAACCTCAGGGCCTTTATCCCCGGCAATTTTGTTTATAGATATGGAGTCATCAGAGGCATCCCGCACGAAATTAACGCAGAAGAGATCGTGAACTTAGCTAAGCCTTGTAACAGAATGGGAATTCTATTAGAAAACATAAAGATACTACAAGCACAAAGGTTGAATACCAGAGATAGAAACGACCCTAACAAATTCATCCCAACCACAACACTCAAGCTAACCTTCGCAGGAACTGACCTCCCGGACTCTCTGAAATTTGAATACATAATAAGCAAAGTTAGCTATTTTAAATTTCGACCAAGACAATGCACAAACTGCGGCCTTCTAGGTCACTCGGTGCAGTTTTGCAAAAACAAAAAGAAAACCTGCCTTAAATGTGGTGCGGACGACTGCGACAACAAATGCACAAAAATCATGTGTGTATTATGTAAGAGCGAGGAGCACGAGGCAACACATCGAAGATGCTCCAAATGGGTAGCATATAAACAAGAGGTAGATGTTAGCTCTATCCTGAACATCACAAACAGAGAAGCAAGAGTTATTATCAATAGAAACAAATTTGCGGGTTTAGATGTAGTGGACCTAAACGAAGCCAACTTCCCCAGTGTAACGAACGCGGAAAAACACAATACCAGAAACCCCCAACAGGACACGCAAAAGGTACTATTCAAAAGCTCCTTTGCTCAAATCGCTGGCATAAACAATAAACCCAACACATCAAGGAACATCGTTAAAAATAGTTTCCTCTCTACTGAAACTCTCACCATACCAAGCAAACCTATTACATGTAACCAACACAAAACCACTGAATTGGAAAAACTCCTAGCAAAGATGGTAGATGAAATCAACAGAAATACCGGAGACAACAAGGAAAACGAGGACTTACTCATAACTAGTGTTCAAGCATGGGCAAAACACTACAGAAATACCTCGCCAATTCTGGTAATGAGAACAGTAACACAAGAAAGAGTAACAACAACATTATCATATAACAAATGAACATTTTACAACTAAACATCCAAAGTATCAACAAGCACAAGGACAATCTAGAATACTACTTATACAAGAATAACATAGCCTTCGCACTCCTACAAGAAATACTCAGCAATTTCAATATTAATATGAAGTTTACCAACTACAATATAATCTTCAAAACCAGAGACAACAACATAGGAGGAGGAGTTGCAATATTTATCAGAAAGGACATTAAGTTTAGACAGATCCACACGAATAGTCGTATAGAAAATGTAGTAATCCAGACCCTAAACCTTAAACATAACATAATTTTAGCATCCCTATATGCTCCCCCGCCATCAATACCCAATTTTTCAAAGAAGAATTAGACAAACTTTCCAACATCTTAGACTACACCAAAGACATACTCATCGGAGGAGATCTAAACGCAAGAAACAAGGCATGGGGAGATCATATTAACAATGCCAAAGCCAAAATTCTGAAAGGTTGCATGACGGAACACAACCTCAAAACATTGAACACTGGCATATACACTTATAAAACAACAAACAAGAACGGCAAAATTCTACAATCAACGCCGGATATAACTCTTAGTAACATGAATAGGAATAGTATCCTCTGGATGGAAGACAAAGAACACATCAGCAACAGTAATCATATAACAATTAAAATCTGCTTGCCCAGTACACCCATTTCAAACACCAAGAAAATCAAATATAGGAACATCGCTCAAGAAATAAATAAAACCCCTTTTTAATCAAACCTCAATAGTATATACGATAAACTAAGCCACCTAATAGACCTAAACTCAAACACGATAAGTTACAAGCACACACCCAAACACTGGTGGTCCAAGGACTTAGCAAGGCTCTGGAAAATAAAAAATAAGGCACTACTTAATTACAACAGACTCAAATCAAATGCCAACTGGGCAATTCTTCACGAGGCAAAAACAAACTGGAGGCAAAGATCCAAAGAGGCCAAGCAGAGAAGCTGGACAGACAAACTAGATGAAATCAGAGGCAGCGGAAACATAAATAACTTCTGGAGATTTATCAACAGTATCAGGAATAATAAAGAACCCCCCTCACGATACAACCTTGATGAGGAACAGACCCAAACCTACCTCAATATGATTAAATCCAAGCACCACCCTGATAACACCTTAAACATGATACCACACAATCCACTAGAACACCCACCAGACTTCGAACAGGAAAGACTCAACAATGTTATAAATGAGAAACGTAAATCCACAACCCCTGGTCTTGATAACATTAATTACAATCTAATTAAAGCCTTACTCACACATCACCCGAATAATGTTTTACAGGCTATTAATGATACAGTCAATAGATGTGACATACCCACATCTATAAGGCATATCAGAATCGTTACCGTTCCCAAACCCAATAGAAATCTAGAAGACTTCAACAACTATAGACCCATATCCCTCCTCAGTGTTCCCATTAAAATCATAAATAAACTTATAAAACAAAGAATCGAAACACACTTAATCAACACAAACCCACTACCAACCCTTACTTTTGCTTACACAAAAAACAAATCCTCGACAACATGCTTTAACACCCTTTTACAAAAACTTGAAAAAAAATCCACTTTCCCCTTCAAAACTGCCTGTGTTATAGATTTTTCAAATGCATATGAGAAAGTCGACCTACAGATCCTGAACAAACTTCTTTCAGACCTCAACATCCCAAAAACCTACACCTCATGGATCATAAATCTATATAAAGAAAGAATACTCCACCTCAACCAACAACACACGACAATCTCCAATGGTCTGCCACAAGGTGACGTCTTGAGCCCACTTCTTTTCAATATACACACTTCCAAACTGCACAATATCTCTGACAGCAACACAACTCTTCTACAATATGCTGATGACTTCCTCATTCTAACTGAGGGAACTAATTTAAAGCACACGATTAACCTACTTCAACTTAAACTAAATCTCTTCTCCACAATGAGTGACAACCTCAAGCTACCCTTCAACCCGGACAAAATACAAGCCATTAATTTCCACTATAGTAGGAACACAGATATAATTCTCAAACACAATAACACCCAAATCAAATGGAGCAATAGCATAAAATACCTAGGCATCAATCTAAATAAAAATCTAACCTTTAGAACACAGGAAGAACACATCCACACCTTCAACAACATAGGCAACATAATAAAATATCTGAACAGACCCACCAATCCTTTTAGCCCCACCTTGGCTCTAAATCTTTTCAAATCATTAGTCAGGCGCAAAATAGAATACGGACTAACTACAATGGCACATGCACCAGCATACTTATTCAATACCATGGACGGGCTCAAAGATAAGGTTCTCAAGCAATGCCTAGGTTTACCCCCTAGCACACCCAACCTCTATGCTTTCAACATGGCATCCGAACATCAATCTATAGATAGAGCAGCTCTACTAACGGCGAAAGAACTAGGTAAACAAATTATCAACAACACTTTCAGACCAACATGGACTGAACAGGATCCAGTCCACAAAAGCAGCTACAATTACATCCTCCACAAATTTAATCACCACCTGAGAAAGCTCAGTTGGGTTGAGCTAAAAGACCGGACTAAAAGACCAGCTAACCTGTTCACCACACATTTCTCAACAACGTCCTCTTTCCTCCATACCCACAACCAAACAAAACCCAACCTTACCTTCAAGAAGTATACAGATAACCTTATAAAACAAAATGCCCTGATACTGGTGACCGATGCAGCCAAAAATCTCTTTGGCACAGGGATAGGATTCCTGAACCTTAACAATAACATTACCTACAATTCTAGCCTCCGCAAGAGCGTAACAACAACAGCAGCGGAACTACACGCCATCCTGTCGACCCTAAATAGGAACAACATACAGAACCACCATAAGGTTTTTGTCTTCACTGATTCCAATAATGCTATCAAAAGTCTAAAGGAAAATCAAGAATACAGAAAGACCACACAAGATGTATGGAAGTTCATTGAAAATTACCCAGAGAAGATCTTCAATTTCATCTGGATCCCGGGACACGCGGGCATCATGCCGTTAGAAACAGCCGAAAAACAAGCCAAAATAGGTGTTTTAAGCCATAGTATGCATACACATACTATGCATACATACATAGTATGCATAGTATCATACACAATATGAACTGGACGAAATAATAAACTTAATAAAAGAAGAAATAGACGATAAGTGGAAGGGAAGAATTAGAGCTCAAACCACCAACTACGCACCCTGCATATGGAAAGAGGCACACCATCTCAACAACAAAGGAAAACCATGGTTTCATAAAAGCAACATCACCCCCAAACATATCAAAACCATCAACAGAATCCTCACAAACAGAGCCTACAATAAACTTCGTCTCTTTCAAATTAAAAAAAGCACTACCGATCTATGGATACAATGCAACAAAACTGACACAATAGATCACCAATTGTTTCACTGCACTAAATACGAAAGGATCAGGGCAAATCACAATCTTTTTCTTAATTACAATAATATTAAAGACCTAATTCTCAAAAACGACAGTAACTTTCTTGACAGCTTTGGAGCGTTCTTAGCAGAAGCGAATCCTAACATATAACACCCAACGACATATCACTCATACCCACACAATCAATCTATAACTAAGCCACAGACTAACTATGAACAAGTAATAATGATATAATACACAGGATCGACAACGCTGGCCAGTGCCATAGCAGCCCGGGCCAACCTTAAGCTGGTATCCTTCCAGTGTGAATCTAAAAAAAAAAACAGCTGATGAGGGGAAAAAAGATAAGCTTAAAACTTCGTACTCTCACGTACGCTCATGTACATGGATAGGGCCTCTCTATATCTTATACTATTGGACAAGACTCCTTGCGCATTTTTCGGAGAAAATAGGCGCCCTTTCTTCAGAAAACGTAACGGGGAAAATGATGAAGTGAAAAGACAATTGCAACTTCGTGTTGCGTTACATACTGACGGTTCTTCTTACGCAGAAGGGCATCATGGATCGCTTGGCGGCGCAGATGGAAGGGGGATCTCTCTGACGGCAATCCTCTTCCTTCCCATCCATCCGCACGGAAACAGGAATATCCCTTAATCAGAAGGCACCGCTACGCAATGATTAATGAGGCCTAGTCCGAAGTAATGGGACAACCAGTTCCAGACGAGGTTATCGGTGTGACAAAGAAGGTGTTTAGTTGGTAATCCAGTTGCGACTGGGAAACCAACCTTCAGGCGGTAAATAGCCTTCACCTTCACCATAAAAGGATAGATATGATATACCGAAAAAGCAATGGTTTTGTGTAGATAGCTGATATCTCATAGAATATTTATATTTATGCTCATTGTCAAGGTAGCAATTTGCACTCAAAACATATTTTTTTGTCCATTAAATTGTGAGTGAAAGTGTGTTAAACGTGGAAGTCAACAAAGAGAAATTCCGTACATTTTACAGATTTTTCTTTGATAAAGCCGCGAACGCAAACCAAGTTGTTGAAATTTTGAATAGTGCCTTCATGTATAGTGTAATAGCTAATACAGTGCAATTTTGGTGACGTCAATTCCGTCCTGGTAGTTAAAGATGTTAAAGATGCGTCCCGCACAGGCAGGCATAAGTGCTCCATCTTTAAAAACTTGGATAAAAACACAAAAAGAATCAAAGTTGAACCATATGTTAGTACATGTCGCATCACTCAATCTTAATCGGAATTGACGTAAAGCTAAAGATCGACCATAAAACAGTGAAATCCAAATGAATGATCAAAAATGAATTGTGATTGATTAATTAGCCAAAATGATTAATCCAAATGAATTAATCTGAATTCCAAAGGCAGCGTTATATTTGGTTACCACACCAATAAATATAATCTTTTCCGTGATAGTCGAGGAAGCGATACCAAATTAGATACAACCACAAACCTTTCGGATTTTTTGGCAAGCCGAAGATCACCGAGATTGTAGAACACCTAGATGAGCGAACTCAGAAAAGAGAAGAGGGGAGAAATCACTAGAGAGAATTTTCGCTATGGTAATACTGTCGAAGCTGGACTCGATTGTCGTGAATGGAACAATACTGGAACAGTAAATGTATAAGAAAGATGATCTAGGAAGATATTCTCAGGAAAGCCTGAGCCAGGAAGACCAATGGGAAAACCCTGAGAGGGCTGGTCGGACTCGATTAATGAAGATAGTGAATCGCTACTCGTATTTTACAACTGAAGAACGCGATCACAGAGACACGTGATGACATCATTTTCAACTAAATTAGTAAGAAAGTTTCCTAATTGTAAGTAAGGTAGTAAACTTTATTGAAACTTTAAACAATTGACAGTGAGAACTTAATGACTATGTAACAATTTCATTCACAGGACCCTAAAGGAAACGGAGGATAGAAAATGCAGTAGGCTCTGGAATGGACTTCCAGGGCTTCGAATGTCAAAGCTTTTCCTTGACGTTTATGACGAGAAGAAGCTTCGAGCGTGCATCGAAATGAATAAAAGAAAGCTAAGGGTCCTGACTGGGATCTTCACTAGGCACTGCACACTCGGAGAGCATCTCAAAAAGACGGGCTCGACAGCGAATGATGAGCGCAGATTTTGCAATCTTACGAAGGAGACACCAGTGCATATGCTGGCACACTGCGACGCACTGTCCCGCAGGAGAAGAGACAGTTTAGGAAGCTGCTTCCTATTCGAGACGAAATTGGAACGCCTGAGGCCGAAGCAGATCATTGACTTTCTCAGAAAGATCGATCGAAAGAACGGAAATGGGGGCACAATAAGGGTTGAGGTGTACAATCCCCGACAGTAAATCAATCGATCAATGTAACATTTGACATTATTTAGCTGTCAAATAAACTTTGACGGTTTGAATATGTGCTACATATACAACTAGTTGTTTTAGATAATTAGGAGATTCCATTCGCTCTTAAGGTTTGTTTATTGAGAAAGCTTAATATATAAATTACTTAAAAGCTCATAACAACTTAAATCTTAAACTAATCCTGTGCCTAATTATAATTACATCTAAAGCAATGACTATTCTTATAGCGCAACTTAATGAAAGAATTGTTAGGCCAATTTTAATTTTTACATGGTTCGCAGTGTATGCAGGGACCGCCATTAAGGGGAAAAAAGAAAATATGAATGATTTGTTGTAAAGAAGTGTAACAGTGCGCGGGTACTCTGGAGTGGGTGATCCATTGCCACTGCTTTCGCTTTGTTTTGTGTTTTCCTGGACTGTGTGTTATCGAAATGAACTCCAAGATATTTAATATTGTCTTTGATAGGAATCAGTTTGCCTTCGATCTAAATTCAACGATGCCTACTTTGGTTTATTGCTAACCAGTGATTTTTGCCACTGGCATTTTGGAACGATTCTGAATTAATCGGATTTGTTTGTATTTATTTTAATTCTCAACTTTTTTAAATACTTATCGAGGTGGTTCAGAGCACCGTGCAGTTGTGTTTGTGCTAACGTTGGGAGGGTTTTGGTGGGGATGAGTAGGATGTCGTCTGTGTATATAATTAAGTCCGAATTAGAATTACAGAGATATCATGCAGGAAGAAATTTAATAGGAAGGGACAAAGGATAGAACCCTGCGGGATCCCAGAGTGTATTTGAATGGAATTTGAAGTGAGGTTGCCTACTTCTATTTGCGAAATTCTATTTGATAGGAAACTATAAGAATTCCAAGGACAGCGACTGGGTGTGACAACATTGTCAGTTTGAACTTGAGGCCACTGATCCATATCGATCCATGTCGAATTCGCCTTTTTCAAGATCAAGAGCACATAGCACTGCGCACTCCTTCCGCTGTTAATTTCTGGTGACTTTTTTCTACAACAGCATTATAGCAAGGGCTGTCGACCGTTCGCGCCCGAATCCAAACTGAAAATTTTGAGTCAGCGGAAAGTACAAGTTATTAAAGCTTCAAAGAATTGTCTATTATAAGATTTTTATCACATATATGGTAATAGAGAAATAGACTGGAAATTGAAAATTTTGCCATCGCAATCAGGCTTTCATATAATAATCTGTCTGCTGTCTTTTCATGGTGGGGGAAGTAACGGTTGTAGATGCAGATATTGAATATTAAGGTCAGGAAAGAGGAGATAATGGTCTACACTTTCTGAGGACTATGTTTAGGATTCCTTCGGGACCAAGAGGCAGCTTACTATACAGTGCAGTAAAGATATCTTCAATATCCTTTTCTGAAGTGAAAAAGCCACCAAAAACTGGATGCTGTGGGGAAGTCGCTTTAATTGAGCTAGAGAATATGGCAAGAACATTAATATTCTCTGGTTGTAACCTAGACTTTAGTATTGATCTTATTGTTCAGAGCTCCGTAAGGTAACTCAGGTGACTCACGCTCTCGAATAAAGTATAGGTGCCTATAGTATTCCCCTCCCCCCAAAGCGCCGATTTTGTCGCAAGGAGCATTCATTGAAAACTTCATTGCCGTGCAGTATAGGATCTTTATCAGGGTTGTATTTGGATGGTATTGAATACATCCGGCGATCACGACAGTAATCTTAACCGGCGCTTATAGTAATTACTCATATCGTATTTGATGTCTTCGTAAATTTTACAGAACGTGGAAGTGATCCGCGTTTGTAGTTCGTTTTTCCGACTGTACCTTCGATGATAAATTACTTTCAATCGCTGAAGTTATGCTTTCGTATTTTTATTAAATGGGTAGTGTCCCGACTCTGGAGTCGATTAAGCGAGCTTCGGGGTTACCGAAAGGAGGCATGTAAATCTAAACACTCAAATAATATGGATTTTACTGTTTATATATGCTTGTCTACTTTAGCGCTTGTTAGGATCTCATTTTCCGGTGCAAAATTTGGAAGCATGCCATAGAGATCGTTCTAGAACCAAGCTTTTATTGGTATGGTCTGTAGTGGGTAGGCAAGTAGGTATTGGAATATTCATACTGGAATATGAAAGTTATATTCAAGTATAGACCGTGGTTGTCAGACAGTAAAGCAAATATGAAGCATGTATATGAATTTATTGGATCAGAGAATAGATTGGATGAAATTATAAAATTGTGCAAGAATAAGCGACCTCTCGGGAATGTTGGAACACCAGCTCGTGTCTGCGTTTCACGTCCCCTCAACTTAGAAATGAGTCGTGGGATGCCGCTACTACAAGTATCTGATTGTGGTTAGTAGGGATTAGGGTACCTATGTTACACGTTCAATATATGAGCCATTTAATATTTTCGCTAGAGTTCCATTAGATCGTTTCGAGCGAAGTTTCGCTAAGGTACGCAAGGAGCTGGCTGGTCCAAAGGAAATTTGATTGATATCTAAATCATTTCTACAAATTATGGCTCTGCGCCTGCCGGTATCGCTTCGCAGTACGTTGCTAATATTCATACACACTGAGGTTTCAGGAGAATCTTGTTGAAAAAAGTGGACGTCGGGCTGGAAGGAGTTAATCAAGGCCACTGCGAATAGTCTCATGTAATGGAAAAGTAAGAAATGAACACTTTAAGAGAAAGAATCACTATCGTGGAGTGTCCGAACCGCTGGCAACGGTAGCACTGTAAAAGGTCGCTGATTACAAGTTTTTTTTGGTTGGGAGGTGAAGGCTGCTTACGCCTTGAGTGAGGGACTAACAGCAGTGGAAAGCTACTAGACTACACTCGAAACACCTAACCTGTCACACTGAGAACCCAGCTTGGAACTAATGTCACTCTTGAGTCACGCCGTCCATCTGCCACGCGTCTATTGTTCCCAGTTGTTCTGCCACAGAGCGAGAGTCCGTTGCTTCTCCCCGCGTGCAGTAGGCTCCCTCTCTTGCTCGTCCCTCTAAAGATAGACGCAGCTACGCTCTCCCGCTAGGAGGGCGATGGGCACCATCCTTGCAATAACCACCACCGCTGGTTCTGAGAAGGTGCAATATACCGATACGATTTGTAAGGCTTTTCGCCTTTGCACCAGAACCAAACGCTTTCGGTACGTCTGATTGGGAAGGGCGTCAGCCCAGACTTTAGATCCATATAAAAATATGGACTCTATTATGTTCGTTAATAGGCGTCTTTTGCTTGAGGATGGTCCGCCGATGTTAGCCATGCGCTGGCTAAGTGCTGACACTCTCGCTGTAGCCTTGTCTGCCGCCGCCATGATTTGTGCAAGGAAGCTAACCTTAGAATCTATTATCAAGCCCAAGTACTTGCCTGCGTTCTTGGACTCAATAATAGTAGCTTCTACTTGCAAGGAAGGACTCTATGGATCCATTTTTTTCATGAAAATGACCACTTCGGTTTTTTCCAGCGCCATGCTGAAACCACTGCTGGTCACCCACTCATCCACTTGTCGCATAACTGCACCCAGTTTGAGTTGCGCCTGTTCGAGCGAGCGCCCAGCGATCAAGGCCACCACGTCGTCTACGTAGCCGATCAGCCGCGCCTCTTCCGGCAGTCGCAGCTTCAAATCATCCGTCTACCTTACAGAGTAAAAAAGCATTGTTCATTTTCCAGGGCCCAAGGCATGGGTCAGATCTTCGGTTTTCAAACCTGTTGCCTTGCAAAGTACGCAGTAAGCCGCGTTTGTGTATCGCATTGTGCAAGGACAGCCGCTCGGTGGATTCTGCAGACAACCCAGCCGATTTTGATTTTCTCAATCACCAGGAGTTGTGTTGCTGCTTTTTCTGGGAGGTCTACAATTGCCACTTTTTGTTTTCTGGAGTGTACTGGTGTTTGTCGCACCCTCAAGCTACTAACATCCTTCAGAGTATGTCTGTTTGCCCCTTCAATATCAGCGCCCTCTGCATCACACGCGATATCCCTTATTTCCAGGGTCGACATTGACTGTAACGTTGAAACTATACCCTTTTCCTCCAGGAGCTCTTTTACTGCGACCACAAAAGCTGATTGCGTTTACGACGTCGACGTATAATCGCCCGTCCGCTGGTTTCACCAGGAGTGCGTCGCTTCATGGTTCACACCTGGCCTTTCTCGTAGCTGGCCTCGGTCCTGTTGTCTCAGGCTGTTACTCTTTTTCGGGCAAGGTCTAGTTCTCGTTTGGAGTTCTTTTCAGCAAACTTCTGGCTTTCTTCTCGGCCTTCTTTTGTGCCTTCCATTGCACAACCTGGAAGTCAGCTTCCTTTTTATCTTCTTCCTCTGCTGTTTCGGAAACTTTTTACCCATTCTCCATGTCTGACCCGAGGGGGCTGCAGCCATTCTTTTTCTTGTTCCAGCGGGTGGATGGTTTTCCATGATGATTGTGCTTAAATTGAGTCCTTTTAGCCTCCTCGTCTGTCTTTAGCCACTTGCAGCGATAGTGTTGTATCCTTTCGATGAGGTCTTCGAGCTCTCCGATACCATTTTTCACATCCTTGTTAATGTTTTTTTGGCTCGTGCTAACATTTTTCAGCTCTGGACGAACGCAGATTTTGGTTGAAGTTGTTGTCCATTTTCGGCCGACCCGCTCTTTCCGCTCAGGCTGAAAATGGCCAGGCTCACAGCCTTTGCCTTTTTCGAGTCTTGCTCTGCTGTTGTTTGCTCGTTAGAGGTTTATCACACAGAGATCCTCCTTCTACCTCTGAGCGAAATGTCCCTTCCAAACCCTGTAGTCCACCAGCACTGTCTGTTGGTCCCGGTGTTGTATTGTCCGTAAGTCCGAGTGTTTTTGGTCTTCGAGAAGGGGTTTGCAGCACTTTTGATCTGCGAACGAACACCTTCGCCTCCTCAGCTCGATCGCTTGTAGCATTCAACTCTTCAGTGGCCAAGTATCCCACCACTGGCAACTTATCTCCAGCCTGGTGGCCGGAAAGAAGCCCGCATGTGGTCGAGGCGCCCTCACACGTTGGGGTGGATATCCCCCCCCCCCAGTTTGTTTTTTTATTCCTTACTCATCATTCTTTTTTGGATTTTTTTCTGGGTTCCTTTTCTGGGTACTTTTAGTGGTTCAGCAACGATCATAGATGACGAACAGCCTCACTAGACCCCCGCCACGTCAAGTACCCGTTGGGTGGGATGGGTAGGAGTTCCAAGATAGAAATTTTCTATCTGCATTAAAATTAAGCTGATGTTCAAATGACAAACGCGTTCGCCAAAATGAATTCGCAAAATGAAAATACCTGGACTTTACTATATAGCTCACAAAAATGAATCAATTTATGAAAAAGTAAACAACAAGGCCAGACAATTCAATCATTAACTTTTATTAAATCATCTCACTTCCCATTTAATTAATGAAAAGATCTTCGTTCCTGTTGATACAACGAATGATGAACAATTAAGATCTTTTTATGAAAAGCCTGCCATTTCCTTCTGTGTGGCTCGTTCTAATTAAGATATTTAATCAATCATCAGCTTTTACACCGGTGATATGCTCCTATTAAGTTTTTCTTCTTCAACGAAATAGGTCGTTTGAATTTCCAACTTTTCTATGCCAGACACTTAAGTCATTAATTCCTAGACGGGTGTTGTCCATCATCATTAATCTTTTCTATCTGAGGTATTCATTCATCAGATTATTGCGCTCGATCTGAAAAACAAAGTGAAAACAGGAGAACACAAAAAATGCTACACAAAAGAACGCTTCGCCGATGTTTCACTGGTTAAAGGATCTGCGATGAAAATATGTCCCCATGCCAATTTCATTCGTTTCCTTCAAGAATTTCCAAATACTTCATCTTCTTTATATGTGTTCCCATTATATGAGTCTATGGAGAATTAATGATTGAATATTCATAAAATCGTGTCAACCATAATAAATTTATATTCACGCACTGCCACTTCTCAAAAAGCGTGACAAAGTGAGCTAAACAAAAGCGCCACTAAAAATATGTCGCCCACTGTTCGACCAAGCATTATATCCTGCAATGCCTTCAAAGGACTGAGCTTTTTCCACATCACAGCTTGCACGTATCTTTTTTGTATGACTGAAAGGACAGTTATTACCTGATTATATGTCACACCACATACTGAAAATTCGACTCAGCTTTTCACCGAATCGTTAGATTCAAATACTCATACACACACATATGCATAGCCATGACAGATAGGACATGTTCAGTCTGATAAACACCAAATCTCCATAGAGACCATATTTAATAGTTGTATTTACACGAATGAACTGCGATAGCAATCGTAGCGCCCACCTTTGAATATGGCTAAGCGTGAGAAAAATGTAGAATAGTCCTCCTACGTTGCTTACGTTACTTCAGGAGTGTGTGATAAGTATAATTTAATAAATGGCATCCGAAACGAAGGAAAAATTGAATGTACTCATAAGTAGATTAAGTAACAAACAAGCGATTGTAATACACTGGACACTGATGCGGCAAAATTTACTATTCTGAGTAAGTGCGATGTAATAGAATCAGGAAATTGCGTCGAAGAATTAGACATATTGGAATGAGTGAGGAACTGAGTGGGCTTGAGTAGGGTCTTTTAACCTCTTTCTTTTCATTAAGGAATATCACAAGTAATTTCGTAATTATTGTTTGCAGAGGAAAACAACATGCCTAGAATGTGTGAAAAGCGTAGAAGCGATTCGTAACAGCTCCAAGGATACACTTTAGAATGTATAACAAAAGGAACTTTAACACTTGTTTTTTCAGCTTAACATATATACATACTAAGCTCTTGCAGCTGAAAAGAAAATTACGCCGGAGTCCTTGCTCCGGAAAATAAAGTGAAGCATTCAAATCAAAACCTCATAATCCTTTAGAATATCTGAAATCAAAATCAAAGGCTTCATTTTTAATTACGAAAAATATTCGATTGAACGTATTCTTAGTACTGTTTTGAAATTGACAAGAGCCATAAGGCTAGGCGAATTCCGACCACGTCAAAAGCCGCAAGGACTTATTGAGCATCATTGCGTGTAATTCCAAGAAGTACCACTAGCTTTTTTACAGGAAAGAGAAGATCCTTTTGCCGTTTCTTTTTATACATAGTAATCTTGTATACAGAACTATGTTGTAAGTTCTATTTTTACCTTGCAATTTCGGTCACAAAAACCATACAAACCTGACGTTTACCGTTCGAATGGAGGCACAAAAACCTTAAAAGGTAAAAACCAACGGGAACCTGTCGGCACAGTTTTATATTTTTTTGTCTTGATGACACCGCCCAGCGTTTTCGATCCTGTGTTTGTAGTCACTAGTTCATGTTACAAGTCAGCTTGGATGTTTACTTGAGTGCTTGTTTTGTATGGGCTTACTTATAAGTATAGGGAGTGGCCAGTGTTATAATTTAAGCTTAGCTTCCGCTAGGAAAGCACCGAAGTTAGTAAGCAAATTGCGATCTGTTTTGAGGCTTAAGCCCTTAATATTATTGCGGGATTGAAAGAAGTTGTACTTCACCCTTATCCCTTCAAACTTAGTGCATTAAAACAGTTGGTGATCTATTGTGTCTTTTGTGTTACATAAAGTGCACAAGTCTGTTGTGCTTTTTTTGATTTGGTAGAGACGAAGTTTATTGTATGCTCTATTCGTTTAAATTCTGTTTATGATTTGTATGTGTTTAGGGGATATGTCACTGTTGTGGCACCCACGTTTTCCACCACTATTAAGGTGGTGTGCATCTTTCTACATGCATGGGGAATAACTTGAACTTTACTCCCTCATTCTGACTCTCCACTGTTCTTCAATTCCTTCCCTATTGTTCTTGGTCCTTAGCTGCTCGCATATGGGCTAGTGTTGGCGGATTGAGCATGCTTTCAGCTAACATTTCCCAATAGGACTTATATACTTTCGTTATATTCAAGTGTTCTATCACATCTGCCTGATTCTACCTCTATCTTGGAAATAGGTTAAAATTGTTTTGTCTTCGTGTTTTAAGGGTGCAGCCAAAGCACTCGACGTGGCAAGGTCTTAGTGATATTGCTCGTTATCCAGACGCATGCCAAGTCACTGAAAGTACCCATGACGAACACAAAGTCAACGAAAAAACTAGAGGTGAGGGTATGCAACCCAACGTGCGAGGAAACCACGACCTCATGCGGTCTTCTCTTCGGCAATCAGGCTGGAGATAAGTCACCAGCGAGAAGACAACGGGCAAGCAAACTTCCATTGGCCACCTTGCACTAGCGACAAAGGTTCTTGCCCAGACCACTGCTCCTGATCAGGCTTCTCCTGTTCGGTTGACGCCTAACATTCTAGAGTGCAAAAGGTTGCAATAGTAGATATCCTAGGATTATATTAGACATCCCAGCGAGCGATCACCAGTACTTTACACTCGAAAACATTACACTTCTCTAAACCAAGGCGACAGCCACGACATGATAAGCCTGCTGTGTACTGGTGTACATTCCTGTACCTGGCATACTATTCGGCTATTTCTGAGAGTAACGCTTGTGGCCTGCAAACTTTCGTGGAGGAAATCAGCAGGAACCCGTAAAGTCTGGGTTACAAGCTTGTGGTACGGACGCTCAGAGCCTCACGGAGGCCCTGTTTGCTTCATGAAGTAGATGAAGTTTTTCGGGCACTTTTCCCTGTATATCCTGGTAGTATAATGATCCTTCATATAATGATTGTCCTGTTGTGCACCCGC
The DNA here is from genome assembly GCA_954870665.1 of Stratiomys singularior. Classification (NCBI taxonomy): domain Eukaryota; kingdom Metazoa; phylum Arthropoda; class Insecta; order Diptera; family Stratiomyidae; genus Stratiomys; species Stratiomys singularior. Next base: position 108,925,213 of record OX940878.1, on the reverse strand, counting down.
ATATTAGTGCCATCAACCTAGACAGAGCAGCGAAATCTTCAAAAATGAAAAGGACAACTAGACCAGACGGTATCCCAGTGGAAGTTATACAGCTTGTACACCAAAACTGGACTTGCCGTGTTGGATACAGACCACACCCCTACTTTCACCAGCTGTGGCTGAGTAAGAACAATACATGATGTCAAATTTGCTGCGGAATGTCTAGGGCCAAAGGTATAAAATTACAACGTTACCTTGGAAGAGGCAAGCATCTATTCATCAATTTACAAGACAGCTGGAAAATTTCTTCACAGATTCAAGACAGTCATGGAGATTCAACTGCAGATAGGACCAAAGATCAACTCAATCATGCAAAGCAGAAAGGATGGACAAAATTATGCAAACCCCTTGTAGGACTCCTTTCAACCTCGTCGTATTTGATACTGTTCAGTATCAAATACCAATGGAAAGTCCATTTTTCAGGAAGAGGGAACTGGAGGAAAATGTTTTGTTTATGAGTGCAAGTCAGAATTCAATACCCTATGGCTGAAGTACTGCAGATGGTCATTCACTTGCTTCTCAGCACGTTTTGCGCTTACCTGTGATGCAGAAAAATTCCCCAAAAACGTTATAGAAGAAGACTTGAAGACGCTTTAGACGATTCCATAAAAGAAAACTTTTGCTTGAGACGTCTTTCCATGGCTGTATGGCTTTTTGGGATTTAAAAACACTAGTATAAGTTGAATCCCTTTATTTTAAATAAACTTATTGTTATGGCTTCTGGCAATGCCGGGATAAGAAGATGATGATATGGATAAAATATCCCCGGTATGAGCCTTCGTGAGAAGCGAGAAGAACGGCTTAAGGAAATTTTAGTAAGTTTGCCGTGTTTTTGGTTGGCAAGTGAAGACTTGTCGCGGCATTAACTTTTGTTTCCGACGCGAAAAATGCGTCGGGACGTTTCGAGTTGCCACAGTCACTCCCTCCCCAATGACCTTCGCACGTGTTGAAGGGAGTGAAAATGTGACTCTCTTGTTGACGGTAGTAGGTGTTTGGTGCTGATGTTCCGGACTGCTGCGCTCTGGTTGAACAACTTGAGAGGACGGCGAAGGTAGAGGTGCAATCGACTGTGGGGGCGATTGGCAAAACTGAAGCGATTGAGGCTGTTGTGGGGGTAACTGGATCTCGGATTGTTCCAGATGAGCCGGTTTGAGATGATCGGTGGAGAGAGTTTTGGCGACACCGTTTACGTCTACGACATAGGTACGGTCGCTAACCCTTTCGATGACTCGGTGTGGTCCGGAGTACTGCTGGTCGAGCGGCTTTTTGATGGAGTCGATGCGGCGGAAAACATACTCGCAGGTAGCCATGTCCTTGAAGACAAAAGGACGGTGTGTGATGTGTCTGGCAGCAGGGACGGGGCGGATGGCTTTAAACAGGCGGCGGAGGTCTGTCACGAAATCCTGAGGGCTGCTGGCTGCTGGAAATTGAGGAACGAAAAATTCGCCTGGGATCCGCAGTGACGTGCCGAAAACCATCTCGGCAGGGGAGGCTTGAAGGTCCTCCTTAAACGTTGTGCGCAAGCCTAACAAAATGGCCGGAAGTGCTTGCGGCCACGGTGTCTCGGGAACGCATTTTAAGGCAGCCTTGAGTGTGCGGTGCATACGTTCCACCATACCATTGGCCTGTGGGTGGTACGGTGTGGTGTGCACGTGGTTGGTCCCTAAGAGGTGGCAGAGTTGACTTAAAAGGGCAGCTTCAAATTGGCGCCCTTGGTCTGAGGTGATCTCCTTAGGTGTACCGAATATGCTGATCCAATGGTCGAACAATGCTCTGGCAATGGTACTTGCCTTAATGTCGCGCACTGGTATGGCTTGAGGCCAGCGCGTGTAGCGATCGATGATGGTGAGGCAGTTTTCGAACCCCTCACATTCGGGAAGCTTAATGAGGTCTACGTGGATGTGGTCGAAACGCCCATCCGGCGTCTTGAAACTGCCCAGCTCGGCGCGGTTGTGGCGATGCACCTTCGAGAGCTGGCACGGTACACATTGCTTGGCCCACCGCAATACGTCCTTCCGAAGGCTTGGCCAAAAGAACTTAAGCGCTACGCGCTTTGCGGTGGCACGGCCACTGGGGTGTGAAAGATGGTGGACTGTGTCGAAGGCTTGTCGGCGGAGCGTGACTGGCAAGTATGGCTTGAGAGCCCCGTTGAATTCAACACAGTGTACGGGATTGTCGTCCAATTCCAATTGATGCAGCTTGAGTCGAGGGCTCAATAAGAGGTGCGGTAGTTGGTCATCAACAGCTTGAGCTTCACTGATAGCTCGGGTGGTGATCGTCGCGGGTATTTCAACCGTTTCCACGCGTGAAAGTGCGTCAGCAACGATGTTGTTGTCACCCGGTGTAAACTTCAACTGAGTATCGAATTGGCTTATGAAGTCTAGCTGTCTGCTTTGGCGGGGCGAGGCTTTGTCCGATCGTTGCGCCAGGGCAAAAGTGAGCGGCCGATGGTCAGTATAGGTGACAAAGTGCCTTCCCTCCAGGATGCGTTGAAAGAATTTGATGGAAGCGAAAATTGCCAGGAGCTCGCGGTCGTACGTTGAGTAGCGTTGCTCGATTTCGGAGAGCTTCCTCGAGAAAAACCCCAGCGGTATCCAAGTTCCGTCATTCTGCTGCTGGTCCAAAGCTGCGCCGATGGCGGCATTGGATGCGTCAGTGCGGAGAGCCAAAGGATGTGAAGTCGAGAGAAAAGCTGACGTAGCTGCTGCGGTGATGCCTTGTTTGCAGCGTTTGAAAGCGGCTTCGGAGGCGGGTGTCCAAGTAACTGGCGCTTTCTTGGTGTTGCAACCTTTCAGCATTTCTGAAAGCGGCGCTTGTAGTTCGGCCGCATGTGGTATGCAGCGGCGATAGAAATTAAGCATCCCAAGGAAGCGTCTCAGCTGCGAGGAGTCAGCCGGCTTGGGAAAATCTGTGATAGTCTGTGTTTTTGGAGCTGGTGGTCGGAATCCTGTTTTGCTTACTTGATAGCCGGCAAAAACAACCTCGGGCAGGCCGATTTGACATTTGTCCCAATTGGCTTGGAGCTTGGCGGCTTGCAAGATGGAGAGAAGCTGGTCAAGGTGATGTTGGTGACGATCGTGACTGGCAGAGAACACCAAAATATCGTCCTGGTAGACACGTACGAAGTCAAGCTTTCTCAACAAGTGGTTAAGGGTCCGCTGCATCGTTTGGGCCGCATTCCGAAGCCCCAAAGGCATACCTAGGAATTCAAAAAGCCCGAAGGGCGTAGTGACCGCCGTTTTTTCGATGTCTTCGGGGGCGACGGGGATTTGATAAAATGCACGTTGAAGGTCGATGACCGAAAATATCAAACCGTTGGCCTCTTGGATCAGATCCTCAATGATAGGTAATGGGTAGCGGTCGGGGCGAGTTTGGGCGTTGAGCTGGCGGTAGTCTCCAGTGGCACGCCAACGACCACTGTCCTTGGGTACCATGTGGAGAGGGCTAGCCCATTGGCTCGATGATGGTCGAATAACACCCCGCTCCAGAAGAAAATCAAATTCTGCTTTTGCAGCGGCGAGGCGTTCTCCTGTAAGACGACGTGGTCTTGCGAAAACCGGTGGGCCGTGAGTGATGATCTGATGGTGAACTGGAAGGTCAGCAATCGAAGCTAATTCACCGGGTTTCAGAGGCTTCCTTGAGTATTTGGCGATGATCCTTTTGAATACGTCTTCAACGGTATTTGCAACGCTGAATGTGTTGGCGATGGTGCTAACACTGTGTACTGGTGGAGCTGGGCCAATGTCGCAGGCTGTGGAGAGATTTGTAAGGTCATCTAGAAGGCGTTGATTGCGGAGGTCAATAAGTAGACCCTGATGTTTTAGAGCATCGGCTCCAAGGATAGCCGTCTGGACATCTGCAATCACAAATGTCCAGCGAAGTGGGCGGCGTAACCCAAAGTCCAACGTGAGTTGTTGGGTGCCGAAGGTGGCGATAGGCGTGCCATTGGCTGCTTGTAGCTCGAGGTCTTGTTTACGAAGAGGTCTTGCGATGTGGTGTCTCGGGATGATAGAGAGAGCGGATCCGGAGTCCACCAGAAAACGAGTTTTGCTGGTGCGGTCGGAGACGTAGAGGCGTTTTTCCGAGGCGTTGCCGGCGGTGTCCGCTGAGTACAGCGCCGGCGATCCTAGTTTTCCAAGCGCCTAGTGGTGGTATCTGGAGCTTGGAACGAGCAGGGTTGTTTGCATCGCATCGCAAGGGCGCCGTGCTTGCTGTGGTACCAGCAATGTCCCGTACGACGATCTGGTCCAGGAGTGGTGGAGCGTGCTCGTCGTTGGTTCGCGTTACTTGCTGATGAGTGCTCCCGCAACGCGTTGGCATTGGCCTTTGGTTGATGGAGCGCTTCGCGAGTCAGGGTGGTCAGTTGTGTGATCGCTAGACGCAGGGCAGCTAATTCGACCGCAAAATGGTCCACGGAACTGCGTGGTGAGGAGATGCCGGATGATGGTGTTGTTGCGCGCGTTGATGATTGAACTGAAGTGGCCATCACTGTTGGGCCCATCTCGTGTGCTTCATCCGCAACAGCGGCAAGCTCCTCCAATGTTTGGTTTCTAATTAGCAATAACATGCGCCGCGTTTGCTGGGGCAGGAGATCGAGCCACCTGACCCGAAGAACATCGTCGCTAACGCGCGTTCCAGCCAGAGAACGCATATGGCGCAGTAGCTGTGAAGGTCGCCTGTCCCCAAGCTGAACGCCTGTGAGCAGCTTATGCAGCTTATGCAGGCGAATCAGTGAGGCGAGAGACGATGGCAGCTTTCAACGCCTCGTATCGGTTGCGCTCTGGTGGCGCACGGATGATGTCTGCTACCTCTGTGATGGTGTCGTGGTCCAAAGATGATACCGTGAGGTGGTATTTAGCTGCGTCGCTCACCACCTTATGGACCTGAAACTGGGACTCCACCTGAAAAAACCACAGTTCAGGGCTGGCGCGCCAAAAGGACGGCAGCCTGCATTGGCTGATGGCGTTGATCTCCTGAGCCTGTGGTAGGCCTTCGATAGGCGGCGCTGGAGGTGCCTGTTGAGGGAGAGGAAACTCGCCGCTCTCTTCGTTTTGTCCGTGCACCATGATGCTGCTTGTTGCTTGTTGTCGGGGTCACCACTTTGGGATTAAAAACACTAGTATAAGTTGAATCCCTTTACTTTAAATAAACTTATTGTTATGGCTTCTGGCAATGCCGGGATAAGAAGATGATGATATGGATAAAATATCCCCGGTATGAGCCTTCGTGAGAAGCGAGAAGAACGGCTTAAGGAAATTTTAGTAAGTTTGCCGTGTTTTTGGTTGGCAAGTGAAGACTTGTCGCGGCATTAACTTTTGTTTCCGACGCGAAAAATGCGTCGGGACGTTTCGAGTTGCCACAGCTTCTTCACTTTATATACTTAGATTTTTTATATCCTGTGTTTTATGCAATTGGCCTGAAAAATTGGCACAATTTTGACAATTTCTTAATAATACCATTTACATGAACTATATCCTTCTAATCCGTTCAATTGATTCTTAGCTGTCATTACATTCCTTACGCTGTGATAGACAAAACTGACCTGCCCCGCTGCGCTTCGCTGATTTAACAACATTTTATGCGAATTTACTGACCTATTTTCAGTTTGGACCATGAATTTTGTTTTGGCACCATTAATTTATGCAGCTTAATAATACTTTGCTTTCAAGGATTCAGCAGGTGTAGATCTGATGTTAACATCATGGTGAAATGATACTTGAGTGATTCAGGAGCATTTAAAAATAATTCATCTAACTCTCATTGACTCTGTTGTCATCCGATATTATGCTACTATTTTCATCTTTCCATTATTTGTTCTTAATCTTAAAATGTATATCTCATAATTTTACTAGTCTAAACGCTTGCCTGGTGATACCGTTCAAAACGTCACAATCAATGATCTTTTATTTTTATTCATAAAGTATATTTTTATTACACCGAATTATCCCATCCTCTTTCGAATCTCGGCCGGATCTTTGTTCCCTTTTTCTAGCGTCTGGTCCCACAACATACATTACAACTGAGACGCCTTTGTTTGCACAGAGCGTAAATACACTTACATTGTCTTTGGCTTGATCGTCGGATTTGACTTCGGTTTGACGATTGACTTCGCTTAGAAATGCCTCAGCACAACCCGGAAATGGTTCCTAATGAGAAAATGTACTCAAGAAGGTTTTAACTGATGATGAATATTTGGTTTACGACGATGATTCAAGAACGAAACGACAGATTTCACAGTGGAAGTATTCTAAATCGCCCACGCCAAAAAGATCATATGTAAGTCGGAGAAAAGTTAAGAGAATGTGCATTGTTTTCTTTGATCATATACCTGGTGCAAGCATAAGTTTTTTCCGGTTTTAACAAGAGATGGCGCACGCGAAAAGTATGCAGTGTATCAATTTGACACATAAGCCATTTCGGAAGTCTGACACTTAGCTTCAAACACACACAAGTTGAGTCCACCAAAAACTGGCGATAAAACATTTGTTTTATCGTGTTGATCAATCCTGCCGAATTTTGTACCTAAAAACGACCACTGACGGCGCGCATTGGTTTTTTTTTTTTTTGTTAAAACAAAAGAAAAAGGCTATTGAAAGTCATTGTTTGCTAGTAAAATCCTATGTTGGTCACGTTCCATCGATAAGGACATGTAAGACATGGTTCCGACAATTCATAAATGGTATTTTCAATGTGAAAGACAGTGAGCTCTCTTTCAGCGGAGAACGGAAACTCAACGGCAAAGATAAATAAACTCGTTAAATAGGTCCCACATGCTTGGAACTTCAAATGGAAAATTGCATTGTCACTTGTGAAAGGCTGCTTCGGCACCACTAAAGGAAATAATTTTTGCACCGAATTGTGTCGGATGACAAAAACGAATTTATTTCGGAAACCCGAAAAGGAAAAATTCGCGACTTTCACCTGGCAAGGTGAAATCGCTTCGGCAAGAAGACCATGCTGTATGTCTGATGGGACCGGAGTGTTATTGTGTATTACGATCTCTTGAAGCCTGGCGAAACTGTTAATACACAATGCTATCGTCAACAAGTGGTTCAATAAATTTAAACCGCCTATATATAAAACAAAGCCCGGTATGGGCCAGAAGACATAGCAAAGAAATTTTATTACACGACAACGCGCCGTCGCACATAGCAAAACCAGTGAAAGACACATTGAATCGCTTGGATGGGGCATCCTTCTGCATCCGCCATACTCCCAAGATTTGGCACCATCTGACTATCACCTCATCGTCACCACAATGGACACGCGCTCGCAGGGCAACACTTCAGCGATTTCAAGGAAGTAGGAAAGTGGCTCGACGACTGTTTTGCCGCAAAATGGAAGTAGTTCTTCTGGAAAAGTATTTATAAATTAACTAAAATATGGATGAAATGTGTAAAAGTCGATGACTACTAAAAAAAATTGGAGAAAGAAAATTTTTTTTTTTAAAGAATATTTTTTTGCCAAAAAACTGGAAAAAACTTATGTATACATACGGTATATACTGAGCATGAAAACTATGCTCGAAAAGTCAAACGAACACTGAAGAATCGTCGAAGTATTTAAAAAATTACTTGAAGGTGTAAAAATTAAAGGCCCTTTTTTCGTCAAGATTGGCTGTTTCGCTGCAACAATGTGCCAGCGAATTAATCGAACCATGTGTAACGATATTTGACGAAGTCCCAATATAGCTCCTCGTCACTTTTGCCTCATTCTCGCATTAAAAATGCATAAGGATAAAGGACATCGCACATAGGGGTATTTTGCAGATCTAGCCGGTCAAAATTATTTATTTAGTTTGTTTACTCTACTTGCCCTGGTTCACTATAAGCCATATTTTTCTTTTTAATGGAATAATAACTTTAAATATTTATAACTTCGATATTTATTATTTTCATAAACAAAATTCATCACTTTCAGTGTCTCCATAAACGTCCTTCAAATCAGAATCTGGGTCTCTTTCGGAATCAGGTACAGCAGGAATCATCAAAGCAATTGCTTCTTTTGTGAATGGCAACGTTTTTTTTTTTTTGAGGTTTGTCTCATTGCAGTAATCAGTGGGTCAGAAAGGAGTAATAATCTATTTATAATATCAGTGTTACACTTGACCCTTGAAAATTTTCTCGCACAATTGTGCCTTTACAGCCGGAAATGTTTATTCTGTGTCTCAACGGCTTCTGCCGAGAGCAATCCAATTGACAACAATGCCTTGTCTATGACAGTAGCACCATGCACCAGGATCTTGTGCATCGTAGGTGTCATCGGATACCACGGATAAAAACTTATATAAAGTTTCGCAGTGTCTATGCAATAATCAGCAAACTTGTCCTAATGGACTTTGTAACCACGTGATATGACTTCAAGGTCGACTTTGAGTCGGTAAATGAAATTATAATCAACTCCAGTTATTTCTGCAGCTAAGTCAGGATTGAAAAAAATCTTCTACTTGTGTTCCCATCATGGGTATTTTCAAACCCAGACTTCGGTACATCGACTATTAGACCAGTTTCACATCTAAATTTCTCTTGAATGATTTTTTCCTCTCCTTACCAATAACTTTGTCTACGTTCGATCTTATTTGCCACTTTTTTACAGTTAGTTCGTATGAGAGGTGCAATATGCTCTCAAACAGACGAATTCAGGCGTGCAAAGTGGATAATCCGAATGAAAGAGCGTCTGCATCAACATCTCTTTTGATAGTTAAATCGTTGAGTTCTTTCGATGGTGCTCCATTAACGTAGCATCTCATTGTTGACGTGGTCTGTGTGGCTGCATTACATACATTTGCGTCTACCATTGTAAGCATCATAGTATGTTTTACAGAATATGACTTTTCCTCTAGTAAAAATGTTGTTTTTTGTAGGGCGTTAATGATATTTTCCACATACTCAATTTCTTCTTGGGTTTTATCCACAGTTTCTTTAAAGTTTCTGATTCTAATAGGACGACAAATCGCGGTGAGGATGAGGTTGGATTTTGCTATACTGTTTTGGTATCACATACCAAACGAAGTGGTACAAAGCTACTTTAAAAAATTTTACTATCTGTGGCGTCATTTTCCATCTTTTGTTTGAATGTGTGCTCCATCACAGCTCCACTTGCAAAAGAGTATTAATGAGTAAGATTCATCTGGTATTAGATCACTTAGACCATTGTTGCAGTATGGTTTAATATTGAAGACTTACTTGTGCGCATGTTTCAGTCACTTCGTATGACTCCTTGGGCGGATAGCAGTCACTTTTTACTGCAAGCAACTTTTTACTGGCACTTCGCCGAGTGAGATCAGCTTCCACGAATACATAAAGTCCCGATAAAGGTGTTAGCTATTTTTTTTTGTCATCTTGTACTGTTTTGTATGCTTTTTGCAAGTTTGTAGCTCTCGTTAGAGAATTTATAATCTGCTTAAGTATATGTGAAGCATCTTTTTTTCCAGATGCTTGTAAATTTTTTTGTGCAGCATGTATCAACGTATTATTATCCACTGTAATACGTAAGGTTTCAGTATTCATTCTCTTACTGCTTTCGCTTAGCTCATTGAATGGTTTTGATGGTCGACCCGAACTTTTAGGCTGCGTTCTCGGTATTTCGAAAGATTATTTTAGCCATTCGTCATTATTATGGAGAAATGTAGCTTCCGTTTTATCAGCTTTTTTCCAACTTTGTTTAAATTCCGACGTAATGTGCGGAAACATGTGCTTCAACGCCTATAATACATCTTCAGAATATTTTTCGCTGGACAAAATCCTATTTCCCAAGTAATTTAATTTTACTTCAAAATTTGCCTAATTTCGCTCTTTCATTTTATCAAAAAGTGATCTACAGGTCACTGCTCTAACACCTGAGTGAACAAGTGACTCTGAAACCAAATAATTACCAAGGTAACATAGTGTAAATTCCAAATAAAACTTTTGTATCACAGTCTTGGTCTATCACCTCTGGCAAAAAAAGGGCGGAAATGGAGGACTAATTAGGCCATAATTATTTATATAAACTATAACCTGCCGTTATCAACTAACATTACAACCGGGGAGAAAACGGAAATACAACAAAAACCTTTTCAAACTTAAAACTGGGTTAGAAATTTTAAGAATTTTAAACTACATTTTCAAACGTCAAATAAAGATATTGTGACATGTTCGAATAATGTCACGCGCTGCTGTAGTCGTCTTAAGAGAAAATTCGTAAACAAGTTTCAATTACAAATACATCGATAATTCTCGAAGAGGAAAAAAAGGATCGACATGGAAGATTCGCGATTGATTGGTACATGTATAAAAGCGACTACAGCGGGCGGTGAAGTGAGTCTCCTGGATTAAGTGAAAAAAATATTATTATGAGTTACAAAAGCGACAGTACGCATTGCAAGTAGTGCGGTAATCGGAAAGTGTTGTAAAGTAAAATCGTATGCGAATTTTGAATAACGAGTAAAAGTGATTGTTATGAGCGATACAATAAATAACTAATGTGAAAGCGATAACTCATGAGAGTGAACAAGTGAAATAGTGATTTAGTGAAAATAATTGAAAAGTGTGATTTTTCAGAATAAAATTTCAAACATCTAATTTTAAATTAGTCAAGTGTGTTTAATTCACTATTGCGAAGAGCGAACAGATCGCGCACCTGACAAAGCGCAACAATATCCTGTCAAAAAAACCATAATATTTTAACAATATGCTTTTACGTCCTTGATCCACATCCATAACAATATTTTAAAAGAAGTCAACAGTCACGAAAATATTTAACTTTTTGTCAGATACTGTCACACTTAGGAAACGTATAAGATACGTGCAGTTGAAACGATGACTAACTTCCAACAAATCAAGCGCGCAGGTGCATCCGGGAAGAGACCGGGACGGGTTGTTTATTGTTCTCTAGTCATTCGATAACTAAAGAAACTAGTTGTTTTTTACCTGCGACAACTTCTTATAAATTGGTTTATGACCGCCTAGATCAGCAAAATACCCCTATATGCACCGGTTCGATGTTCTTTGACGGTTGAAACTAATATGATGACTGCACTGAAAGCAATGCTGAAAACGAATTACAAAGACCGCTTTAGGGCGAGGAGAAGCCACTGACAGCATAATAACCAAACAAATCGGAACTACTTTGAAGGGTGTCACTCGCCGGATGATAAAGAATAATATGGAATGAGGATAAATTTGATACTTTTAGGACAAACCTCGATTATAATCAGAAAAAAGGATTTTTGTCAAGACCTGTCTCAAATCTTTAAACGTATTTTTTCTATTTAACCCAGGAAAGATAATCATATTTAGTTGTACGGAAAAGATAATCATGCGTAAATTTCACGCATAAGTTTCAATAGTCTTTTGTGTACGATTTTCTTTACTGATGTGAAAAAGCTATTTGAGTTCTTATATTTATATATAACTCAAATAAAACCCATGATAATTAGTGAATACATTTTTTTTCATTGGCAAACAAAACACGAAATTTCTAAACTCTTCCAAAAAGTAACTGAACTTAACTCTAGCTTAACATTTCATCAAAAAATAATTTTTCTTTTTCTAAATATCCCACTTTTTCACTTTAATACTAAACATTAAACGTATCTCAAGAACATATATCGGTATAAAAATTATCTACACACAGTTTTGACACACATTAATTTTTGTCCGTGACATATCACATTTCGACACTTATTGCACGATGCGCATACCTTTTTTTGGTTCAGGTTCCTCTACAATATCTCTCAATGAACCGGGAGTATCTTTTGACAAAGTTTGGCATATATTTTTGCGCAGATATCTTTTTAGATTTGGGGCCTGTAATCTCGTATCCATAAACGGCGATGAAAGTTCCGTGCTCAGCTTCTTTATAAAAATTTTTCGATTTAAGGGTTTCGTAATAAAAATATTATAAAGGTTTCGTAAAACACAGCCATGGGCCATCTATTAGTCTTCCTACTTCAAGACATAAGTGCACACATTTCATCTAGTGTGTCAACTCCACCCTTAGTTTGATTATAATATATAATCACCTCGGGTTTTGCGGAAACTTCGTCAATGGAAGCATCTTGATCCCAAGATGATAGCAAGAAGACCATTTTATTTGCCTTAGGTTTATAAGATGCCAGAGTAAGGAGCCTATCAAAACAAAATATTGATGTTCCCACTGGTCTAGAGCGGCTGTTTTTCATTTCTTCAGGTATCTCGGGCTTATTCGACCAAACAGTTCCCACCATTGTCAAGTTATATGGCTCCTTAAGCATTTTTTGTCAACGGAATCGAGGTAAACCAGTTGTCACACGTAATACCACGACGACTGCCATGTAGGGGCCTCGACAACTCTTTGAGTTCCTCTTGCCAAATAAGGTATTGCATTAACCATGTATTTTGTGCCACTATCACATACTTACTTGGCTTGCTGGGTATATATGTTTTGAATGGACACCGACCTCGAAATCCAAGCAACTGTTCAATATATATATAATATTTTATATTATATATATATATAATATTTTGCCTATCCTCTAATTTCTATTATATGTGTATTGTGTTTTTACCATACTCCTAAAATCAGCAATGACACACCATGAACGAAAGTGATCATTAGTCTAGGCTTTAAACAGGATCTTCATAAAAACTTTGAGATGCCGACAACCTCATAATGCAATCAAGAAAGGAAAAAGGACATGTAGCGAAACAGTTATATTCCAAAGCAATTAAAAAGGGGTATCATGTGTAGTGAGTGTGAAAATGAAACGTCATAAAAAAAGGATATAGTTTAAAAGATTTGAATAGATTAGAGGTTGTAATATTAGGCTCTGATATAACTACAATTCGTCCACAATTATTTTAGATGCAAATAACCGCAAGAATATTAAGTTTAATTGGTGGAGATTCCGGAGACTCGTATCATTATTTACTCCAATGGAAATTCCAAAAATCACTTTAACGATAATCATGCATGATTTTTACGCATATGATCACTATATCCCGAAAATGCCGACACTGTGCTGAACGGCGCATTCATCCCACGAAAGGTACAATCTAGGAATCAGATGTCATGAAAAACTAGCAATGCAACTGCATTGCCTAGAGCTGGAAAACAATTTTACAAAACTGTATGCATAATTTTTACGCAGATTACCTTTCCAGGGTTAAAGCTGTATTGAATATAAATGTCAAAATTCATTTCATTTATAGAATATCTCCTTACCGTAGCGAGTGTATTCAGAAAATGCAAAAGTTCACATTTCATCGATCTTTTTTGTTTTTACTTACTTTAATACGTGATGTATGGAAGATGCCATAAAACCCTATGTCATAATTAATAATAATGAACTTTTAATATATTCAACACGAAGTTCAAATCCGGATAACAAAGCACAAAATGTCCGAAATCCCTTCAACACTTTTTTTATACTACAGAATATGTTTGTTTACACTCCATTAAACATTTTCATCGAATTTAACAGTTGAATGACGATTCCTATTCAAGTTCAACTGCCGCAAAAATTCTTGAAACTTCTTTAAAACTATGCGACATCAAAAAGACTATAAAAATTCCATGGAAGACTCAAATATGTAGTCCATAATAAATTCAAAAGGAATTTCCCTACTTTTGTCATTCTTCCACTTGTGCCAATGAACTTTGCGATGAAAATGAAACCTGAGATAAAAATATTAAAGCTTGGTTAAGGAAATTATTTATCTATTTTCTTCACTTTTCTGCAGTTTGTGTGAAGTTCATTAAAGGTGAGATGGCAATCATTGTGGATTGTTTATCCCTCAATGGAAATGTCTATTTGTGTCCGTTGAAATTCGCTTTAAAAACTGCAAATGGTGGAGCTTAAAGATTGTTTATGAATTTTAAGATACTTCTGTGGTTTAACCCCATTGATGCTCTCTGTTCCGTTTTTTGCTTCATAAAATCAAACGAATAATAGATGATGAACGAATCGGAACCACTTCTGCCATAAACTATCCAATCAAGCCTTACCGTAAAGATTTTTTGAATGCCCCAATATCTTCGAAAATTACTTTCAAATCTTTCCGACCGATTTCCACAGAACTCCTACGCTGGCACAAATTTGTAAATTAAAAAGTTTAATTTCAGTGAAATCAAATCAGAGATGCAATACAGTTTAGAGATTTTATGATTTTCTAGACATTAATTTAATGACAAGCCCTAATTTTTTTATATCCCATGTAGACAGTTGTCTTTATATAGCACATATAGCATACATATACATAGTACAATGGTAGTAAAGAACAAACTCATTGCTAAGCCTGTTCGACGTTAAATGCTAAGGTAAGAGCATTTTTTTTGTGGTTTTCAATATTGTCAGGATGTGATTATGAACACATAGTGGTAGCAAAATCGAAGATACTGAAATAAATGTGGGAACTGTGATATCTTGACGCAAGAAAGGAAATAGTAATATTTCTACCATTTGGATTATTGAGGGGCAGAACGTGCCATTCCTTGAAAAAATATAGTTTCACACAAATGAAAAAAGGAGAGGTAACGATGGTTAAATTCCGAGTTATCATCTACAGAAGGCTTCAGAATTATGCATTTAGGAGTTTAATTCTTAGCTATAGTTGTCTTCGCAGCTTATTGAGAACAATTAGAATATGCTTCCAACCTATGCACTATAAGACAGATGAAGGTATGGTTCTCATGCTAGATCTGCATGTAGCAGTAGACTCCAATCTACTGAGAGCACAATTTAATTTAAAAATTTAAATCTTCACCAACTTAAGCGCCAAAGCTTATGAGACAGAACTGTTAAAAGGGGAACAAAAATCGAATGCGGATCACCCGAGCATATCTGCACTAAAACTGCCAGTTTACTGAAAGGGTCATCGATACAGCACTGATTCAATAGCTTTTCATTTGCAATGGAAAGTTCCGGGTGTCAGAGCAAAACAATCTTTTAAAAAACAGGGTAAGTTATATCCGTTGAAATGAACTAATCTATGTTTTACCAAGTATGGTGTCCAAAAGATAATTCTGGGTTAAGCTTACCTCCTATGTTTTACCAAGTATGGTGTCCAAAAGATAATTCTGGGTTAAGCTTACCTCCCGTTTAAACATCCAATGATATCAACCAAAAAATTATGCACCCCAGCAGAACATATTAGGTGTACGAATAAGTTTTGAGGAATTTACAAAAGCTGTCATAACTTGTATTACATCGCATGGGACTATTTTTAGTCACCATTTTCCTCTCACAGTATCTGTCATTTCGTTGAAGTGTAAACAACACTCATATATCGGCGATTTTTGGACTACAACCATCCCTCGTTGACTTTGCTGAAATTACACCTGAAAAATGTTCGGAACTTAATCCGTTCATACTTTAGGAGTGAGGTCAACAATCAATGGGCGGAAAAACTGAGGGATATTAGCCCACAGGACCCAGATGGCGTTTTCACAAGAGTGAATAGTTTATTCCGTAAGAGGTCTCGTGTGAAGGTATCGAATCTTGGAGTCACTGGTGACGAATTAAATCTTCTTGATAGGGCTGGTATCGAAATTGATAGTACGACTCCGGATAGAAACGGAAACAGGATTATATGTGATGGATTACACAAACTTGCCCTGATTGGAACACATTCTAAATTGGTTCATCTACCAACTCCTGCGAGAGGAAATCAAATATTTTCTGATGTTGTCGGAGCAGAAGTTTCCAACTTCAAGTCAAGGCTACACAGTGAGCCAATTCTTCATTTCAATGAGACATTAACATCTGACCTAATACCGACCTTAAATCTTGTTGATTATTTTGTCAGTTATGAAGACTTGCGCTTTATATTTGACGGGATACACAACAAAAAATCATGTGCTATTGACGGTATTCCGAATATAGTTCTCCGGCATTTGCCTGATGTTGCGATAAGAAATTATTGCATATTGTTCAACAACATGTTGAGCAATTTATACTTCCCAAATGGGTGGAAAAAGGCTAAGGTTTTTCCAATCTTAAAAAAGGAAATGAATCTTCATGCCCTAAAAGCTATCGCCCAATCAGCTTGCTGCCTAACATCAGCAAGGTCTTCGAAGTATTACTAAATAAAGCTTTAAACGCTCACATTAACAAGTACAAGTTGATGCCGAATTGCCAATTTGGTTTCCGTGCCAGGCATTCGACCACACATGCGACAGCGAAAGTGACCTCAGACATCTGTCGGAAGCTAAATCATAAAGAATGTGTTGGAGCGTGTCTCATTGACATGGAGAAAGCGTTTGATACCGTGTGGTTAGATGGATTAATTTTTACACTCCTTCAGGACAGGTTCCCAAGACACCTTGTTGCCATGATCTCCAGTATGTTATACGGAAAATCATTTGTTGTAACTGATGGAAATCTTACGACAATGCGTGACTTCAAGGTCTTGAATGGTCTGCAACAGGGTACAGTTACTGCGCCTTTACTATTTTCAATATTCATTCGCAATCTACTGAATGGCTTTGATTTTAATGTGTCACCAACACGATCATTGGTAGCGTTTGCTGATGATTTGATCATTTATACAGCAGACCCAAAAGCTTCAATAGTCCAGAGCAACCTCCAAAGAATGTTTAATGATGTGCAGCTCCATACCGATAGTTGGCGAATGAAAATTAATGCGCAAAAGTGCGAAACAACTTTGTTTCGGACCACGCTTCAAGGGGCCAGGCAGGACTTAAAACGTAATTGGAAGAATTTCCATATTACGGCAGGCGAGGGTAGTTCAGAGATGATTCCACATAAATCCTGTGTTCGATACCTCGGTGTTCATCTCGATCAATACATGTACTATACAGATCATATCAAAATGATGCTGAGTAAAGCACAAAAAGTAGTCATGGCCCTTCGTCAACTCTTTCATTCCAAATACATCCATCAAAAGGTCAAAGTTATTTGTTACAAGACTCTAGTTAGACCAATTTTGACATATGGGTGCTAGATCTGGTTCAACCAGAGTGCTAGTACGATGGAAAAATTGAGAGATCGAAAGGAAGTGTCTTCGTGCATGTACTGGTTTGTACAGGAAGCCTGAGACGGATTGGAAACACTATATATCGAATAGGAAGATTTATCAAACTGCTAAAGTGACGAGGGTTGACATCTTCATATTGAGACTTCTTCGCAATCATGTCGCAAGATCTGTAACTGTGAGTGAAAATCCCTGGATTTCTCAGCCACTCCATCCTACAGAGGAGTATATTGCGACTTGCCTTGCTACTGGCTTTGTTCCTCCGGAAGCATTCATGTATTTAGATATGAAGAGGTATATCTTTGATTCCAATGGCGTCCCAATTGTATATCATATATATAGACGGGCCACCGATAAAAAAATAAAATATCCTCCAAACTTGAGTACACGAGACCAGCGATTCCAATGGAGACACTCATTTGATAAATTCGTTGAGTCTAGTCGAAGTGAGATGGGACAGGCTAGATATTGGTGGCTGAATGACAAAGACTAAATGATTCGTGGTTTTTAGTTTGTGTTTATATAGTTTTTTTGTTTTATTTTTTTTTTTGAGTTTCAGCTCATGGTTGTTACATTTAGCGTTTTGTTAAAAACTAGACATAGGTTTAAATATTTAGTATATGTTGATGGTGTAATATTAGGCTTAAGAAATTATGTTTAACATTTAGGTTAAGAATATTGAGTATTGTAGTATAAAATAAATTATTTTGATTAGAATTAGGGTATAATATATTAGTCGTAAGATAAGAGATCACTATGATGTTGTGTAAACATAATTGATTTTTTGAATATTGTTGGTTGGTTTTTTCTCCTTTTTCCAATTGAATGTTAAAATAAGAAATAATTTTAACTAAATCGAATTTGATATTGTTGTTTTTGTTCTTTCTATTAGTAAATGAAAATGTTCAAATTTAGAGAGCCATTTGGGCCATTAAGTTTTTTCGTATTTTTATTGTTTAGAACTGCTTTATATTCTTAAAAAATTGATAACGATGAATAATAAATAAAGCGCTTTTGATTTGACTTGAACAACACTCATATTCTGTGCTCCAACTATGTCAACTTTTGTGCTAACGGAACAATATTTTCGGGAAGCGCTTCTTTTTCGCTTCAACTTGACGAAAAGTGCTTGTATTATGTAAAAGTAACTTGTATTATGTGAGCATTAGTTCCGCATTTTGAAAGTGACCGTTTAGGCATCAGCGACAAAGAACGCGAGACGATGCCAGTAAAGTTTGAAGATGCTGAGTTGGAAGCATAACTGGACATAGATTCATGCCAAACTCAAAAGGAGCTTGGTGAAACCTTGCAAGTGACTCAACAAGCGATTTCAAACCGAGCTTAGCTACTCCAGCGTTGAAAATCGCAAACGTATCATTCCAATTAAATTGAACATTAAAGCTAAAATGCTCCCATTATGTGAAAACACATAAGAAAGTGATCTTTCAGCACGGCAACGCTCGACCACATGTTGGTCAAAGTTTCCCAGGGAACTTTGGAGGAACTGAACTGGAGTGTCCTATCTACCTCACCCTACCTCGCCGGACTACCACCTATTCCTGTCAATGGCTCATGAAAACAGCATTTCACTTTTTACGTTGAAGTGAAAAATTGGGCCGATTCTTGGATCGCCTCAAAAGATTATGATTTTTTAAACGCGATATTTGTTTGCTGTCTGCAAGATGGACAAAGGTTCTAAGAAGCCACGGGCAATGCTTTAAAATTATACCAGTTATAACATTATAACATGCATACACATTATACCAGTTTTTATAAATAAAACTTCCAAATTAAATAAAAAAACCCTTTAAACTTATCTGTACACCTAATATATGGGGAAAATGGGCCATCATCCATTGTGAAAAAAACACGCAAAGCGTGCTGTGGGAAAGAACTAACTTCAACAAAAGATGTGTATAATCAGTTAATTATTTAACTGCTACTAACTTCAATTTTTAAACAAAGGGAGCAAATCAAGATTTGCTTACAAATATAGAGTGGAAGGACTTAACTTCAAACGAATCACAAGAGAGTCGCAGGAGGAACGGCATAATTGAAGGATATTCAACTTACTCAGACTGTCTGATTAGGAGGGCATCACCAACTACCTGGAAGATTTCCGAGACACCACTTGTCCAAACTCCTGGAAAAATGGATTCAATCGGCGATCCAAACATTAATAAATGACATATACCGATCTCCATCTGTAAGCCAATAAGGAAGACAAACAGATATTATACAGATACAACAAATGGGAAGTAAACCATAGAAATACTGGTTGGTAGTTTTAATGATATTCGCCCACCCATCGCCATCAAACAAAAGAAGTTAACCTTGTGCGAATCAAACGAGTCAGAAACAATACTCAAGACTTATTGAGAAAATCACGCTCCCCTAAGTGGGGCATTGGTTGGGAGTGTTGAAGGCGGAATTTTCAAATCTTCACAGCAATAAGAGGCAAAAGATAATATTCGACACCTTCCTCCAATAACAGTGGAAAATAAAATCAACATAACTTGGCTTAGTTAAGCTCGGAAAGGGAAACCGCACATGCATTCAATGCTTCAAAAGAAAGCTACATTGGACAGGAAACAGAAAAGAAAGACTCAAACTACAAGCAAACCATAACCTTCTGCACAAACTAAACGAGGATACGAACGAGCAGCCAGCACGATTCCTTATCGTGGCTTTCCCTCGTTGGAAAGTTTAAACGAGAAAAGCGTTCTGTTGTCTGGTAGCACCCTAAAACCAAATAAATCACCATGAACTAACTAAACACTTCCAATTAAGTATTATTAGCATACTTATTAGCTTATAAAATGATAATTGGATAAAAAGACCCAAGTGGATCACATCCGTTGGAAAACTCGTGTGGAATCTCCAAGTAGCCAGCGGCAGCAAACCCCACAGCTCATATCTCAGACATTTGAACACAAAAAAAGAAACCTCCTGTTTCAGTGTAAGGAGAACTTTAGGAGTATAAGACAAATGTCAGAAGGAATAACAAAAATTTATTGAAATGAATTCAGGATTGAGAATCAATCGTTTGATTGATAGAATAAACAAAACTCAAAAAAAGAAGAAAAAAAGTGTTTTAGCAAAGAAGATAGAGGAACCCACCGGTTTTCCGATCTTTCAACTGCAGCCAGGACCGTCTTAACAACAACGGCAGGAACAACAACATTCTAACCACACATTGATAGAAGCCTCTAGTTCCATCCGTAAATAAATGACAGACTAGTTGCGATGAGACAGTCGAAACCCAAGGGAAGTTGCTAATTTTCCTCGACCTCTTCTCTTGCGAATATTATCTTTCGATTGTCAAGCGTCTCGGGTCTGTCGGCGTATGCGAAGGATTTGACGTATTTCAGCAAGAAATAGTCTAGCTTTGGTCAATTATAAGTTCTAGAACACCATTTTAAAGTTCCAAAACGAGAAATTATGCACTCATCAAATGCTTCTTTCAATAAATCGATGGTTGCACTAGTTGTATGGCATGTCCCGCCATCTTATTGAAACATGAGGCCCCTACATTACGACGTATTAATTCCGGAACGATAAAATCGTTCATTATGGTTATAGTGGGCACATTGACTGTAATGTTGTTCCCAACAACATGTTTGATGATATATTGTCCAATCCTAGCAAACATTTTAGCGAATTGTCGCTTAGGCGAACGAAATTCGGATCGCATTTTATTCGCCAGAGCGAACAAAAGTCGTAAAATAGCATATGCGGCGCGTGAAGCTATGGGAAAAATCGTTTTTGCATCGCCAGAGCGAACAAAAGAACTTTTCATTTTCCTGTTTTCTGGATCCACTTTTAATCTAATGGGCTGTTGATCAGATTGCTCATGCCAGTTTCAGCTAAGCGTCTTAAGTGACATATCAGGTTTTCCGTTTTCGGACTCAGTGACTCTGGTTTTGAATTATTAATTTGCATCGCTAAATTCCCGATTATTTTCTCAATCAAGAATTATCCTTGTGTGGCTTTTTTGAAATTTTTTTTTTACGCGATCAAGAGTTATCATTTGTGGCTTCTTCTTGATTTGTTTCTTCACGTAACCAAGATTTATCCCTTGCGGCTTCTTCTTGATTTGTTTTCCGACTGTGCCCGCTAAGTGTTGATTTGGTCGTGAATATAAAAAACTCAATTTAGTTTATGTACTCGAAACAGTGATACTTTTCCACATCTACAATTCAGAACTGGTGTTAACTATTTTGCTTTTCACGGATTCTCGACTAACTGCCGGAACGCCAGGTCAAATAAAATTTATATACTAATAATACGCTGGCGCTATGACTGCATTTGCTACAATATTTTATAATATTTTGAACTATCAATTTTGAACTTTATGAAACTTCTTGAACTTTTTGAAATTATGTGCAAGACTCGTGTCGTGGATAAAAATTAGTTAGTTAAGTGTTTTAGTGTCGTGTTGCAGATAAAGATGTCTTACATCGTAATTTACCACCTTTTGTGATTGATTGAAAATGATTGTTTCCAAAGCAAAATGGCGGATATGTGAAGAAATTGTTGTAAAAATCACGAATTTTCCCTTTTTTCCCTTGTGAATTATTTATTTTCAAATTTTCTGGTAAATTACGATAGAGGACACCAAAACAAACCAACCTCACTAAAAATTAAAAAGATCCGTCTAGTAGTTGCAGAGAATAAGTCTAGGCCGATTGAAAAAATACCATTTCGAGAGAGTCGCTTTTCGAGTTTTTTTACTTTTTATATTGTAATATTTTAAAAAAATCAAGTTTCAACACTTACGATTGGTTAATCAGCAATCCCTGGTCCATATAAAAGGAGTCGCGAATCAATAAATCCTTGCTGTTCCTCTTGCTGAGCCGTTTGCTCTGCCAAGCGAGCTTCCTTCGACGCCGCTGTACTCACTTTGTTATCCATCTCAATTCGCTCTTCGTCTTTTTTTTACATAATCTTAGGCAGAATGACCAATTATACACCATATTACCTGTAATATCTTCAAGAGAGACGTTCTTCTTTCTTGAATAAAGAAATATTAGCCACCTACTCCGTAACTTCCCGTCCCAGAAAACGTATGTTTGGGAACGATAGCCCAAAGTGTTTTGTTGTAACACTCATTATTGTTTTGGGTATATGTTTTTAATTCAATATATATTTTGAATCCTAGTCCACGAATTGCAGTTTTGGTAAATCTTCATAATTTTTACCGCACGTTTTACACTGTAATATACAGTGGAAACTCGATTAACCGGACTAATTGTTGTCGTTAGGGATTCGGATAATCGAAAGTCCGGATAATCGAATGTATGAAGAAAAGCGGGTTTTGTAAAATAAAATAAGTTTAATAATAGTAATATTTATTAATAAATAATATTATTAATTAAAAATAATAATAATTCAATAATAAGTTTAATTTGGTTTAAAATACATGTATTTGGTAATTGGCATTTGACGTAAGCTACTTTTTCTCTTCATTGCTGCTATATCACGAATTCGTTTCAGCTGTAGTAAACTTACAGTATCACTCTCTGTTTGTTTTTCAAACCATTTGAGAGCTGTTTCCAGAGCCTGAAGTGCTTCATCATGAGACGGTCCTACATCATTTTCTACGTCTAGATTTTTTTCTGTTTCATCTTCTTGCGTTTCCTGCTGTTCATTTATCTGCAATATGTTTTCTACGATTTCGTCATCTGACGTAATCTGAAAACCTTGATCCTTACTGTCACAAGTGACCCACTCTTTGATATCATCATCATCACAATCCTGGCATATTTGTATCTTTAACATTAGCTCATTAATATCCTTCAAAATAAAATCATCCGTATTGGTTATTGAATTTTCATTCTCCCGATTAAGTACTCTGTTCCAAGCCTTGTTTAAAGTTTTCCTTTCAATCAAATCCCACGCATCTACAACCATGTAACAACACTCCTTTAAATTCATTCCCTTAAAAAATGATAAAACGACTTCTACATCATCTTCATCAACAGATAATAACCTACGTAAAAGTTGTTTTCTATAAAGTCGTTTCAATGTTTCAATAATACTTTGATCCATTGGTTGTAGCAAGGATGTCACATTAGGAGGCAAAAATTTTACTTTAAACTTTCCATTTTCTCATATTTCAGAGTTCATCCATGCGCTTTTTTGATTTTTATAAATTAAGGGCACTCTGATATTTTTAAAACATCTGGGTTTTTTTGATTTTCCGATGAGGAGCAAAGGTATTTTATCCGGTATTTTACCGGTAGCGTTAGCACAGACTAATATAGTTACTCGCTCTTTGCTAGTTTTATATCCTGGAGCTGAATTCTCTCGCCTAGAAACTAAAGATTTTGAAGGTAATGATTTCCAGTTTAATCCGGTTTCATCAGCATTATAAACAAAATCCAATTCATAGTTATTTTCATCCAATTTCTTCTTAAAATCATCTTTAAAAGAGTTTGCTGCATCTACATTAGCTGACATTTTTTCACCTTGTATTTCCAATTCACGAATTCCATGACGAGATTTAAATCTGTATAACCATCCGTTACTTGCGACAAACGATTCATCACCACCTAATTTTTTATTTAACTGTAATGCTTTATCACAGAGTAAAGGGCCAGATATCGGTTGCCCAGTTGATCGTTTTTGTAAAAACCAACAATACAAAGCGTCTTCTAAAAGTTCGTTTTTCGGTTTCTTCATCATTTTCCGATGTTTACTCCCGTCTTCACTATCTAATTTGCAGGTGTACAACAAAATTGAATCGGCATTCTTCTTAATATCACTTATCGTGGATGTACCTACACCATACTCATCAGCTAACTTACGACCGGTTTCTCCTTTTTTTAATGAATCAATAATATTTATTTTGTCTTTAAGCGATAACACCACTCTCTTACGTTTTGACATTTTCAAATATTTAGACGCGACACGCACATCAGAGCGGAGTAACAATTGCTAACTAACTAAAACAATAACGAAACGCGTGGGGCAGCGATCCCGTGGGGCGCGGGCGGGGTAATGCCAGTTCCGATTCGTTCTTGCTTGCATAAATTCGACTTTTAGTACATATGTTAAACATTTTGTAACTTGGCTCAATATCACTTAATTATTTAATTGGTCGCAGTTTATAGTCCGGATAATCGCGAATCCGTATAACTGAGGGCCGGATAATTGAGTTTCTACTGTACTTGCTAACGCCGAGAAAACGATGGAAAACGACAAAACACAATAAGAATGGCTATCGTCAAATTTAACGTCAAAATTCCTTGTTGACAATTTATTTGCCAAAGTACTCGTGAATACTGTACGGTATTCAGCAGTATGCTGATTCTCTTGAAATTTACGGGATGTTCTCACATTCCTTGCTTTTTTGCATAAGTTCCTTTTTTCCTTTGCCATTCAGATTTTCGCCCATTTTGAATACATCGATCATTTGTGTACACTTCCAAATATAAACTGAATACGTTTGAGAAAGCTGACACTGAGGTATATTTGTATATATATGTGTTTAGGAGGAGAAAAGAAGCGCACCTGCCGTCAATCGTCAAACTATTTGTCGCGCACTGAAAACGCGCATGCACTAAAATTGCTACCAATTTCTTATTTTTTGAATTTTAATATAAAAATTTAGGAGATGGTTTCTAAAGGTACAAGGCCTCAACAAATGTAAAAAAACATTTTTTCAAAATTATAAACAGTAATAGTCCCTTAATTCAGATACAATTCCAACTGGGAAGCCAGTCCGTATTGATTACAATGTCGCGAAAAACATTTCAAAAATAAGTTCGAGATATTGTCAATAATTGAACAATTGACTTCACTCCCACTCCTAAAACCCCTTCCGGTTCGCCATTCTTTCATAACGTTTCAGAATGCAATTTCGTTTATAGTAAAGAAAATATTTCAGTCCCTGCAACAATTTACAACCCTGCAATATTTTTACTGTTGAAAGTAATGTAGATAGAAGAATTGAAAATGATCTTGTTTCGAAATTGGCCAAGTAAGCTGCAAAATATTTAATAAATAATTCGGCACTAAATGAACTGTTGAGACTTCTAGGGCAGTACATTAATTAAAGACGGTCCAAAGGATACACCTTGTTAGAATAGTACCCGATTAATATTACATCTGTTCATGCTGATGCAGAAGGATCGATCATCTTTATCGTCAACACCAATGTCTAGTTTATACATACAATATTTCTGAGATGAGCAACAACCGCATTTCATAATGTACGTTTTAATTCAACAATATAAATGTCCTATCAGACTCGAATCCTATCAGTTTTTAAATTGTTGTTTTCTATTTTAATGTGAAACGGTTTATTGATATTGGTTTAAACTTAACTACAAGTGTGTTTTAAGTTAATACATCTTTTTTGTGATTGGATAGACCAAAATTGAATACTAGGAAAAAAATGATTGAGTATTCTATAAAAAAAAACCGACTTTTAATGCCTTTAACATGACAAAACCAATTTTAAACAATCAGTCCCAAATCCGTGTCAAAACGGAGAAACTGATTTGTAATTGATTTTGCAAAATTTATTTAATCTTTTTTAGGACATTTTGAAGTCAGTTTTCTTGTATTTTCTAAAGTTTTTTATGTAACGAGTTTTTGAGGTAATAGTAAGTTTCAGCAAAATAACAACCTGGAAAACTATTATTTCAGAAATTCCAGCAAACAAAACGATCGCCGGCGATGCGAATTCGTATCGCCATTTCGAATAATTTGTACGCCGATGAATTCTACAGCGATCAGAAGTACTGCAGCAAATCGAAAACAAATCGTCACGTCGAATTACAAACACATCGCAGAAGCAGTTCACTAGTAAATCGCCATGGCGAACCGTTTGCGATACGCCATGGCGAATCTATAACGATACGCCGCGGCGTTTTGTCAGCGAGGTGACAGATTGTTCGCAGGCGATTCGATTTTGAATCGCTGTTGGATTCGCTGGCGAACTATTTATCAACACGGCGATACGCATTCTTATCGCCGGCGATTCATTTTGTCTGCTGGGATGACAAAAAGACACGACGGCACACAGCAGCAATTAAGGCCCAGATACAATACTGCGTGACGGCGATGCGAGAGCGCGATGCGATTCTCGCTCGTCGTCGCGCAACGCATTCAATTTACAATGCACGTGATGCGAGGAAGAATAATGTTCATATACAAATGTCAAATTGGTGAAGTTTTGAATGAACTTTGATTAAAATTATTTTTGATTTTTCAAAAGTTTTGAATTTTGAATTTTCCTTCGTTTGGCAAATAATAGCCTCAACAAGAATGCAGGAAATTTTCATTCAAAATTAATTCTGAATAACCTTAGTACTTAATAAGTAATTAAGGCGTTTGAATTTCAAATTTCCAAATATTTCTCGCCTCGCATCGACGCAGCGCAATCATTGTACAATGTCGTATAAAAATGCATGTTACGAAAACCGCTTGAGATTTGCTGCGAGTTTTAGAGTTTAGAGCGAAATTTAGAGTCAATACACGTTATCTTATTGAATCCCCTTTTATCTTAAAAATTGGACTTAGTGATTGACTTTGAATGCAGAACTAGTGACCAAAGAGGCAAGTTAACTTTTTATTCAAATGAAAATCACTAATTTTTTTGAACTGAAGTACTCTGAAAAGCAACATTTTTGACTGGTTACAGCAATTCACATTTTACTCCGCCGTCCCGAAAATTTGTAGCCAAATGGTCTCTATTTCATTGCGAGTATTTGTTTAGGATTAGAGATTGTTCCGAGTCATCCTTCTGTCATCTTCCAATCATGATGTTTATTGAATCAATAATGATGTTTGATTGGACTTGAAGGATAATTTATTTATATGATTTCTAGTTTTAGACACATCTCTCATAAGTCAAGCCAAGTTTTTAGAGACATAAATGGCTTAGAAACAGGTCCGAACTCCTGGGGGATGCCATCGAATATCCTTTCCGTACGATGTCGGTTTTCCTTCTATTACCTACTCAGTTTATAAAAGCTAATGGCTCGTAAGATGTAAAGCATGTGACGCCATCTGACTGAAAATATTAGATCTACCGGAAAGTTTTTTCAATCCACATTCAATTTTCAATCCATGGTAGTTTAAGACACATATGACTATCTCTCTTAATCCTTGCATTTACATACATGTACACTCCTAAAAAAATAACCAATGATATCTCATGTCATTATTAAGTGAGATGCGATCATGAAAACATGGGTACCAATAAAGTTAATTTATGCCACTTTATTTTGTGCGAATCCCAAAAAGGAAAAAGTCTACAGAAGCGTGTCGAAATTTAGTTGAAGTTTTAAGTGTAGATGCAGTTTGTGATAGAATGCGCAAAAGATGGTTTGAACAATTTAAAGCAAGTCATTTCAACCTTAGTCACATGTCATGTTCACGGCGGCCATCTTTGATCGATGACAACATTATTAAGACTATGATAGAGCAAGTTCCATTTTTGACAACGTCGGATATTATAAAGAAACTGAGTTCAACTCGACAAACCATTTCCGACCAGCTTTAGAAGCTAGAATTGGTCTATGTATATTATAGATCGGTGCCTCACAGTTAAGTGAGAAAAATTTGAATGATTGAGTCGTCATATGCATGTCTCTGCTTCCTCGGTACGAAAACGGACCTTTCTTGTACCGAATGATAACTGGTGCGATTGAGGAGATGAAGACGACATCGAAGGAGGAGCTTAACAAGATCACAAAAAAATGATTTTTCAAAATTCTTCGAGGATTGGAAAAAACGTTATCACAAGTGTATAATGTCTGACGGAGATTACTTTGAAGGGGACAAAATATATATTCATGAATAAATAAATAATTCTTGAAAAAACATGAAATTCGCGATACTTTTTGAACAAACCACGTAAACATTAGTTGATGCATGGCTGGGCATCGTTTACTTGAAGGTTTCAGTTTGTTGCCAGCCTCCAAAGACTTTATAAGTCAGTTATATATCGCCGAAGCAAGATCAATAAATTCAATATAAACAGAATTTGAACAAAATGGGATTGATTGATGAAAACTATTGATTTAAGTTAACACTTATCCTACCCTATCTTACATATACACTTCTCATGTAATGTTTTATATCCGCAACAGATAACTTCTTCAGTACAATGAATCATTTTTCTTTCTACAGTTTTGTGCTTACATTTACTAGTTCGTATCGCTTTTATTATTAAAAAAAATGGTACCCATGCACCAAAAAAGTTGAAATAATAATGAATAATTGAATTGCGATATTATTTATAGACATTCGATTACAGAACTGTGCGTATAAGAAATAACATTAACTCTACCCAAATTAGAGTGCAAAGTACTTCTGAATTTAACTCAAAATTAAGTGAAATATAAGCTCTGAAAAAGATATTCGGAGAAAAAAAACTATTTTACTAATTTTTATATTAGCTTATTTTGTCATCAGTATCGCATTACACCAAACAATTACACTAGTACTCCTTTCTCTTTTACATTGTTTGAAAAAACGGCAAAGGAATATTCATGTAGTGCACGCAATATTTGAACATGGCAACAGAAGATAATTGCTTCTCTTGAAAACGGGTTAGGTATACTGTAAACATGAGTACATTCACCACATCCTTGTGTTCACTTTGAACAGGAGTGCATGTTTGTTCTCGGTGAAAATATCTTTAGTAAAATAATTCATTGTCATAGTCTACAAAATCCAGTAAAACGTGTATAAAAGTATCATTACATGCGTGATAATTACTTTGAAACTGATATTTGAAGATATTACAATATCACATATACTTCTGAGGATGTCATATATGGTAATATATAGTTCCAAAGAAATTTTGTGTTATGCTTGCGCACACTCCCAATGCCCAAGGCCATTTTCTCGCGCTTATAACACAATTTATATTACTATAATAATACGTACTAATGCAACCTTATCTCTGTAGTTCATCAGATTGACAGGGTCCATCTATGGGTTGGCATCTAAGTCATTGCCGATTTCTTCAATGAAGTAGAAGATTCTTTTTAGAATAAAGTTTAATCTATAATGTATCTTCCATTTTGTTCGATAATCTTTTGCCATCTGTCTGACAGCATGAAAATTACATGTTCGCAGAAATTTTGATCCTTTCCGGCCTTAAACTTAGTTTAGTGAGATTTTACAGTGTCATCATCATTGTGATCATGTCATCAGTGTCAACGAGTTGTCCAGGGATAGAAATAAGTAGAAATCCAATGGCGCGAAATCAGGCCTATATGTTGAGTGTAACACCAATTCCCAACCAATATCCATCCGTTTTTACCGTGTGGCCAAAAACGTGTGCCGCCTTGCATTGTCCTAGGGGAAAAAGGTATCTTTACGATTGACACATTCTGGTCACTTTCCCGCTTAACCGCTGCATTCAATTTATGCAGTTGCCGACGTTAGAACTCTGCAATAATGGTTTTTTTCCTTGAAAACAGCTCAAAATATACCGGACCATTCCAATCCCACCGAATTGATGAAAAAACCCAGCAAACATTTTGTCGGAATTTCGCTTAGGCGAACTAAATTCGAATCGCCTATTCTTCGCCAGAACAAACAAAAGTCGGAACATAGCATATGCGGCACGTAAAGCTATGGAAAAATCGTCTTTTCTTCGCCAGAGCGAACAAAAGCCGGAAAATAACATATGGGGCGCGTAAAGCTATGGACAGAGCGAACAAGAAAACATTTCTTTTTCCTATTTTCTGGTTCCAATTTCATTTTTATGGGTTGTTGATCAGTTTGCTCTTGTCAGTCTTCTAAGTGACATTTTTGTTCATCATTTGCTCGTCAGTTCGGAGCGACATTTTTGGTTATCCGTTTTCGGACTCATACTCTCGTTTTAAATTACTCATTTGCATCGCGAAATTTGCGATTATTCTCTCGATCACGCAGTACTTTGTGCAGCATTTTCACCAAAGATTAGTTACGCGATCAAATATAATTATTTGTGCGTTTTTTTTTGATTAGTTTTATACGCAACCAAGGTGTATTCCTTTCGGCTTCTTGATTTGTTTTCCGACTGCGCGAGTTATTTGTTAATTCTGTGGTGTGTTTAAAAAAAAAACAATTTAGTTTACCACTCTTTGAACCGTAATGAGCGTTTCGCTATTCACGGATTCTCGACGAACTTTCGAAACGCCAAGTAAACTACAAACAATATACTTTTTAAATGCCGAAGCTTTGTCCCCCTTTTTTACAATATTTTACAGCAAATTGGTTAGATAAGCGTTTTTTTATCTTGTTGCATTAATATTTTAGATAGCGTGATCCTAAGAGAATTTCATTCAAATAAATAAATATTTTTTTATATAATCCGATATCAACGATTTTTGCATATTGAATGTATGAACTTTCCACATGTTAAAGCCGCTGAAACAATTGTAAAATCAATCACAATATGGAAACATGGATTCTCGGTGCTCTACTGTAGGTTCATGTAATGAAGTGTACATTGGACAACAAAAGGTGATGCTGATTATCCCGATTGAGATACTGAATAAATTAATAAGAAGCATTACAGATGGTTTTGTTGTGTGACATATATATCATTCAGATCTCATACATTCACTAATACTGGCAGCACCACAAGAAAATGGCGACCGTTTAAAGTGACGTCACCTTGGCACTTGCCATTGGTGGACTACATATCATCAAAGTCCCTCTGACAGAAACGTTGGGCTGTGTACTCGACTGATTTATATCCTACTTAGAAGAAGTCATCTCTTTTGACTCGTTCACAGTATTTCAAGATTTGAGCATCCGCAGTTACTAAGAAAACACGAGATACGAGAGGCAGGTCGCCAAACTAGTAGAATAAAATAAATAGTATTAAAGTAGAATTAAAAATAGTGGAATTAAAAATAATATTGTTTCCGAATTGGCAGAGTGAGCTGCCAGTGAAAAATTCGACACTGAATCAAGTGTTAAAATTTCTAGGGCACTGCATTTAAGGCGTTCCAAGGGACTCACGTAGTTTAAATAGCACTTCCATTTATCACATCACATCACATTAAATTACGTTTAAATTCAACAACATAAATATCATATCAGACTCCAATCCTACAACCGACTTTCAATGCGGTTTTACTTTAAAAACAAAACCGCCTTTAAATGCCCTAAATATGATAAAACTAATTTTAAAGAATCAATGCCAAATTTGTTTTCCCTAATGTACTTACTGACTTTGATTGATTGATTTTTAAGTTGTTACAAACAAAGTTACAAAACGGAGAAACTGATTTGAAACTAATTTCGCAAAATTTATTTCATCAGTTTTGGGTCATTTTTAAGTCAGTTTTTTTATGTTTTCCGAATAATTTTTTATTTAATGGATTTTTCAGGCAATATTAACTTTCAGGAAATAACCTCCAAAACTTTTATTTCAGAACATACAGCAAACAAAACCATTGCCGACGATGTGAATTTGTATCGCCATTTGAAATAATTCAACAGCGATCTGAAGTACTACGCCACATCAAAAACAAATCGCCACGTCGGATTATAAATACATCGCCGGGGCATTTCACTAATAAATCGCCATAGCGAACCGTTGGCGATACGCCATGGTGATTCGTTGGCGATACGCCACGGCGATTCGTTTGCGATACGCCGCGGAGATTCGTCTACGAAGTGACATATTGTTCTCAGACGATTCGAATTCGGATCGCTGGTGGATTCGCCGGCGAACTCATTTTCCGACACGGCGATACAAATTCGTATCGACAGCGATTCGTTTTGTCAGCTGGGAATCTTCATTTTTTGGATATGTGTATTTGAAGTGCTTACGATGACTCATTAGGCGTGAACCAAGATGGATTTCGATTGACATTGTTGTATACAACCCACTTTTCGTTAAAGTGATGATTCTTTATAAAAACGGATCGAATTCATTGCGCTTAAATAAAAATTCGCATGCGCTGGTGCGTTTTTCTAGATGAATTTCTTTCAAATCGTGCGGAACATAAATATTCAGCTTTTTTACGGGACCGACAGGTTTTAAATGCTTCTCAATGACTCTCAATTTATATGAAACATTGAACTTCTCTGCAATCTCCCGTGTAGTGGCGTGATGATCCGCTCCGATGGTGGTTTTCATTTCATTCTCATTAAGCTCAACTGGTCAACTTGAGCGTTGGTTATATTTGAGAGAAAAAACTCCAGAACAGAATTTTTCCGACCAATTTCGGTATTGCCTTTCTTTAAGATCTTTCACTTCAATACGCATCATGTAACTTTTTGGCGGCTTGCATTGAGCTCTTTTTCTCTTTCTTTAACTGCCCTATTTCCCTCTAACCGTCAACGTTCACCTCGTTTAGTCTTATGTCGTCGTCTAAATGCTCAATAAACGTCCTTCAGTCACACACTATATATTCAAAATGTCGGCAGGAGCATATATAATCCCCAAAAAAAATTTTCTACACTATAAATGGGCGGCCCTAGCCGGATCCAAAGGCGGGTGAAGGTTCACCTAACTAAAGCCCACCTGGATTGGTGAAAAAACCTGAGAACCGCGCAATAAAATACAATTATTAAATGCAAGTCCTCAATATATTATTAATAATGCAGAATACAGTCTTGACAGAGCGAACGCGTCAGAGTTCTCTCAGTGACTTGACGAGAACTTCGCAGAATGCAATACGAGACAAGTGCGTGAAAGTTTTACTGAGAACGTCAATCTACCACAATATTACACAAAAAATATGACTGGTGGTTGTCAATTTGTTTCAATTTAAATCAAATTTACCATGAGAAATTACACAGCATACTCTTTGAAAATAAAAATCCACGTTCCTTGGACTAAATAAAATAAACTATGAATTCGACAGAGCTCCTTTTGAACAACAATCAGATAGCACAATACAACAAAATTATAAAATCTAAAGCTGAAAGACACTTTAGAGTAGTACCCATAGCCAAACCAAATAGAAATTTAGCAGACTTAAACAAACCTAAACCAATATCTCTTTCCTGACTATCTTTTCCCCTCAAAACCGCTCATCTAGCCTAGTAAGCGCACAACATTAGATCGAATTCCTTCTTTGCTCCCTTAACAGTGAGAAGTCCAGCGGACCTGACGGAATCCCAAAATACTTGCTGCGTAAATGTGCCTCCGCTCTAGCTCTTCCGCTCACAATCGTAGTCAACAACTGCAATGTCTTCAATGCACCTCCAATGTCCAATATCTTTGAGTCGACTATTAGCTAGCTTTCTGGAAG
The DNA here is from genome assembly GCA_954870665.1 of Stratiomys singularior. Classification (NCBI taxonomy): domain Eukaryota; kingdom Metazoa; phylum Arthropoda; class Insecta; order Diptera; family Stratiomyidae; genus Stratiomys; species Stratiomys singularior. The sequence continues at coordinate 108,891,993 of OX940878.1, read as the reverse complement.
GCAGACAACTTGTGGTGAAAACAGCTAACGCAACATCAGCACCAGTGCAAGCGCGCTCCAGAGTCCCCTGAGAATCCATCCTTGGCCCTGTCCTGTTCAATTTCTACATACATGACATTCCTCTTGCCATCAATATACCAAGAAATTACTACTTACACCCCAGAACTAGCTGCCAATCCCAACCAAATAGCATTTTTCTATGCAGACGACATAATACTAGGTACCAGCCATTTTCGCCCCTCTGGAACACTATCCTCAATTAAGGGACAGCTGGGACTCGTACTGAAATACCTAGTAAAATGGGCTTTGGAAATGAATGCCAGCAAGTGTGAGCTCATATGTTTTCGTAATGCTAGGGGCAATGGACATAGGGTTGCTCCTTCCAAAAGCAAAGATCTCGTACTCTCAACAAATGGGCAAACTATAACACTGCAACAATCCAAATACCTCGGGGTTCACTTTCGTCATCGCCTCAAATTCAATTCTCATGAGGCGGGAAGTACTTTAGAAAGCGACACTTGTATTAGCAACACTGGCCCCATTGCTCCCTAAGAGATGCCTTGTGTCTAGGATGAAACTGTTCATGTATAAAACGTTGATACGACCCATCAAATCGTATTGTTTCCCCGTCTGGATGACCATATCCCCCACAGAGGAAAATGCCCTGAAAAATTCTGAGGAAATGCCTCTAAAAACACAGAAGACCCAATAAAAAAACATTTTAAAAATCAGATACTCTATACAAGGCGAAAACATCCCAATATTGTAATACCTCATAAATGGTAGCAGGAAACGCATATCACGCTGGGCCACGCACCGTGAACCCAAAATAAACAACCTCTACTACCGAAATATAGCCCACACCAAAAGTTGCTATCTATCCCCTATCAAATTGATAACCTCCAATAATCAGTTCCTCCACATACCAGCATAATATCCATTCAGAAAACCAGCCTTCTATAGGACCGCTGAAGACGGGGGGGGGGGTGGATAATAAGATCAGCATCGAAGAATTAAAACAGAAGAAAAAACACTTTGGTTTGGTTTGGGACTAAAAGGAGTCAACGTTGGTCAGAAGCTGTGTCCCTACCCCTCCCTACCTTCCTCTAGCTTCCCTCCTAATCCAAAACACTTCCCCTTAAAAACAAAAATTATACATTAAAGAAGTTTTAAGATAGTTAGAGTACGGAAAATAATAATAAAAAATTTAATACCACATAACTCACGAAACCATTCGAGCAAATGGTATATTTTTACTTCAAAAAAATCATTGCAAGAAAACGTATTGGCTGCGGCCGAATCTTAGTCCATGCTGTTTGAAAATATTTGAAGTCATTTGAATTTTTACAAGCTGACAGAATGTTTCTATGATATGATTTCAATCTGGAATCACTTGTTGAAAGCTTCTACAGATATGACTCGGAAGACATAACCTTATCTCAATCGCAGTGGACATCATCGCCAGCATCTTTGCAAATAAAATTTACCTTCTCGGTTTCCTCCTTACTTTAACAAAAAAACAATGCAACGTTTTAATATTTATTCTATTTATTCCATGAAAATTCGTTATTAAAATTTGAGAGAAAACAAAGAACTGTTCTTTCACTGTGATAATACACTCATCTCCCCTTGTGTACGCTACATTTTGCGGTGCGGTGCGTTCAAGAAATTTTCATAAAATCAACATTATTTATCGTCCTCTTGCTCTTCTGGAAATAAAATCAATCGATTATTTGAAAAACGATCTTAGAATTGTATCAACAAACCTTCCTCTTCAAGGTGCTCATCTTCATCATCTTCAATGTCTTCCCTGCAACATAGTTAACGATAAATTAGTTTTAATTTTAGTAGTTAGTAAGAGACAGCTATTGAATTAAGACTTTTTTCAAATCCGGGTTGTCTGAAGGCTGCTGTTAATTTGGAAAAAGACAATAAATACGAGTAATCGGGGAGCTATCTTTATACCAATGCATTAGCATTGCCTTGGGGAAACAAGACATAAACAAAAAAAAGCAAGGGGAAAAAAGACATTTGGTACGTTGGCTGCGCAAACTAAGGGAGAATTAGGGATAGATAGGATAGGAGGAAAGTTAGGATGTATGAAAATAAATTCAATAAAATTACTCTTCGTTTTCGTCATCCTCGTCATCATTATCTTCAGCTTCCACCTCAATATCGGGCACCAAATAATACTGCAAAGGATTCGGCCACAAATCATCCTTTATCAGCTCGGCGATTTCATCGTTCACCGGATCACTGTTATCTGTGAACCAATCGAAGAATGTTTTGAATTCGAGATTGCGTTTGCGTTTGTTCTTATTGTTAAATGGTTTGGTCAAAAGTTGCTTCAGCAGATTCTTTCCCTCTTTCCATTGTATTGTTGTACTTTCTGATGATGGGCCATCTGTAACGATAGTAACAGAAAGGATTTAATGGATGATAAATTTATTTTTTATTGGAAACTAGCATATCGGTAAAGTCACAATTTGACAACGAGTTCCAGTAGTCAGGCGCGCTGAACTTGAGTATTAAAAATAATTTTTGATATTTCGTTCAGTTTTAGAGAGATTCAAAGGCTGAATGTTGATCTATTTTGTTGTAGACCCTATGACTTGTATGTCATTCCCCGCGCGAGTTCACCCGCGCATCTGTCTGGCATTGAATTAATTAGCAGCATCGCTAAATAGAAATATTAGGCCATTCTCTTTGAATTATTTCCCATAACTGCTTTATTCTTCTACCCGTCGAATCCAACAGCCTTTTCTAGGTACCTCAAAGATGTTCTATGGGATTCAATTTGGACGACTGCGATCCCCATAGATCTTCAATTGGGTTCAAACCAGAGGATGGCCATTGCATTAGGTTGGTTTTTGAACTTGAATGATTTTTTTTTTCTTCGGATTTGAATATGTGTTTCTGGTAATTAACTTGTTGAAGGACTCATTTAAGAGGCATATACTCTTCTTTACAAGGCAGCATTGTATCCCTTAAAATATCAACACACCGAATTTTGTCCATACTGTCGTCAACCAATCGAATCGCACTTTTCTTACAATTACCATACGAATTACTTACTGCAAGCCTTCTGCGAATGATTCTTGAAGGAATATTTAATCCGTATTCTTATTTAACGCGCATCTTATCAATCTTCGTGAGCAGTTGTTTTTCTTGGTTGATCCATCCTTTTCTGAATCGTTGGTGCTTGAAATTTATTTCCAAACAATTTCTTCGAATGTTCGACAATTGGAGCAATTTCCCAAAGTGATTTTCCCTCGTGACGCAAAGTTAGTTGGTGTGTAGTTCCCCCGATACATATTTATCTACAAGGAAGGAAGTTGCACGACAACAAAAAATTGTTTAGCAACCACTATCCCAGACGAATAATAACGCTGGAGAACAAAGTTTGAACTTTGTTGTGTCACACCAACATCACTCATATTTTTTTACTTTGATCGATGATTGTTTGTAAAAATAAGCAAGTATAAAATAATTATTGGCCAAGAATTATATTAACCGTTTCGGTGCGATTCGTCGACATAGCGACGAGCGCGCTTGACCTTGAGAGCGCGGTTCGTCGCTATGTCGACGATTGCGTCCAGTCTGCGTTAAGCGCCCGGTGGGGGAGGGTTGTTCGTGCGTATGCGTTAATGCTAATTTATGTAAATGTTATAATAATGAATAAATTTGTTTGATTTTATGACCGCAATTTTAATTAAATATAACCAAAATCCTTAGCACTGAAATGGACGTTTTTAAACGATATCCATGCTCGTTTTTCTAGATCGTTCAATTTTTCTTCACATACTTGATCTTTTATTAACTCTCTGATTTGAGGTCCAACGAAAATACCCTCTTTTATCTTTGCGTCAGTTATTTTAGAGAATTTTTCTTTTAAATACATAAATCCGCTCCAATTGCGATCAATCGCCTTAGCAAAATTTTTAATTAGGCCTAATTTAATGCGCAATGGTGGAAAAAGACCCGTCCTTATATAAACGTAGGCAGCTCATACCAAATAATCAAAAGATACATATAACCAACGGTCTACCTCAGGTTGATGTACTCAGCCCGCTCTTGTTCAACATATATACCAGAAAGCTGCACAAAATTAACGATAAAAACACGACAGTCCTACAATATGCTGATGACTTCCTTATCTTGAACGCTTACTCGTTTGAGATTGCTGCGGAATTTAATAAAATAGACAGAGCGGAACTGCTAACGGCAAAGGAGCTAGCTAGGTCAAAGAAAACTACTCAAGAAAAAATCTATTAACAGTAGGGCATTAGAGAAAAGTAACACTAAAATAAAAAGTCAGAACTACATCTATCCGAAATACAAACATCACCTTTCCCAAATCACCCCAAGTAGAGAGATCACAAGAAACTAAAAAACTTCAACATTTTCACACAGGCAAACACCACACTTTTTAATATCCATAATACAGCAGAACCAATAGAACTCAACCCAAAACTTCATGCGCACATCATTAATCTCATTAAACAAAATGAAGCAGTTTACACAACCGGCGCAGCCAAAAACGATTTTGGTACAGAATTGGGTTATCACAATCACAAAATCATAGAACAACATCCTTCAATGTAAGGAATACGGTGACTACGCTAAACGCAGAGCTGCGCGCCATACCAGCGGCACTAAGAGACAGCTCCCTCAGAGAGAACAGGAAAGTCAACATTTTTACGGACTCGAATAATGCACAGGAAAATCCAGAAGCCAAATATACGATAACGACATTTGGAGTATACACGATATTTGGATATTTGGACTCACATAACATACACACTGCAATGGATACCAGGGCACAAGGGAATAACTGATTTCGTGGAAGCAGATCGTGCTGCGAAGGAAGCAATACTGAGTGACCACTTTCCAGAAACACATATAGAACTCGATGAGGTCATTGAGAATATACAAAGTGAAATACAAGAGGCATGGCGCACGAAAATCAAAACAGTACTGCGAATTTCCAGCAATCCCCATGGAAAGAAGCACACCATCTCAAAACCAACAGAACATGGTTCTACTGCATCACCCTTCCGGGCAAAATAATCAAGGTAAATAGATTACTAACAAACAGGACATACAATGAAGAAAGACTTTTTAAAATAAAGAAATCTAAGGCTGATCAATGTGGATACTGTAAGAACACAGACAGTATAGATCCTCGTATTTTCCAATGTACCGAATTTGTAAGCAACAGGGTCAAATATAAGTTTTTCCATAAATTAAAAAAATGTATATGAACTATTGACAGCTAATAACAGAAAACTCATTAACAGAACTCAGCTCCTTCCTTTTAGAAACTAAGATTATCATATAACACAGCTACTATCAACCAATTATCCCATACCCAAAGAAATCCCATAAGGTGAAATATCCACAAGCATAACATATGAAACTCGTCAATTCAACTTTTCGGCAACTCAGACCAAAAACTAAAGAAAAAACAATGTTCATAAAGCTCGAAGTCTAGCTCTGGAAATTTATAAAGAATAAAACTGTAAAGGATAGGAAGCGATTAAAACTAATAAAGTTATCTAAATTTGTTCAGTCCGTTGATTAATAATTGGTTTCGTTGTTAAACGAAACGTATATTATGATAGTGTCAATTTCAGTTAGACAAACTTACCCTTGCTCATGGTGCCCAGGTGGAATTCTTTCGTTAAAACTTTGTTTTCAAAGTAGGGATTTTCTTCAAAGTGGAAATTGATGCGGTAGCCAGACTTGATGTCCTCGAACTCTTCCACTTCCAATTTGGTGAGGTATTGTAAGCATTCTTCCTCTTCGTCTTCAAGAATTTCAGCAATTTGTGGATGATTTGTGAACTAATTTTAGATATTAGTCAAGGAAATTTGAGTTTAGATAATGGACTTTGGCAATTTTATTGCATTTAGTCAGCTTTCGCTAATGCCTACATAGATAAAGTTTACCTACGCTCTGGTTTGAATTCCCAGAAAATTTCTATGCACAATCAGCGAATTCCGATCGTACGCATAAACAAATTTTATTGAAAAGGATACAGCTGTCACCCAGAACTGATTAATGCGCTTCACTATTTCGCCGCGCTTTTCAAACAATGGTTTTCGTAACTTATTGTACTTTTGCTCAACTTTCAATATTTCCTCGCTGGCTTTTTCGTTTAGAGCGTCAATTTCATTTTGACAAGCATCAAACGCTTCCAATGCTTCGGGATCTTCTTCCGTGTTGTGCGCGGCGTCATCGGCTGAATTTTTTGCACGTTTTGCTGCGGACGCCATGTCGGGTAACAATAAACAACTTTCTGCTTAAATTACGATTTGTTACACAGCGACGCGGGCTATTTGCGACAAATGCTTGCTGGCGCGCTCGAGCAACACAATATTAGAACAGAAGCGGCCACTTTTAGCGAGTCGACAGTAAATCAACGCCGGTTGATCTTGCAATTCTTTCCGTCGTTTGACAACACCAAATTTTGACAAAAGTTATTGTCAGGATAGTGCGCGCAAATATCCCACACAATGTGTACGTTCAAAACTCAAAAACATTATTTATTGTACAAGTTTGCCACATTTTATTCTGACGATGAAAACTCGAAAGCAATTATGCAATAAAAGTGACAAAATATTTGACTCAACAATACAAAACTTTCGTACGAAATAGTTTCATTTGTTGCTCGCAACACTAGGCACACATGGCACTGCCACCGCCATTCTTCAGGGAAATTTTAAAGGCGGGCAATTGGTCCACAAGTCAATGTGAAATCGCAGTGTGTCGACGAGTTTTGATGTTTGGGTGATAGATCCAAGTTTTCACTCATTTTTCCTGAAATTATCCATACTAAATAATCAGAAATGTCATCAGGCGAAGGGCAGACTACCGGCAATGCGAATCTGCAAAAGCAGGATCTATCACAATTGGTAAGGAACGTGTAATTGTCGTACAGAAGTGAGTGGTTGTGTCAGCTTTCGATTGTCGGAATTAATGACTATGGCACGGGGCAAAGCCAGTTCGTCGCGGCGCCCGGTGGATGTGATTCGTGTGAAAATAGGTGAAGGGCCGGAACGTCCGATTTTGCACGTGGCATGTTCTAACCATAATTTAAGTGATTCCCGTCAAGACTTACGTTCTCAATGGCGAAATTGCGAACGTTAACCTCAAGGGTTCCATTCGTGATGCATGCAGTGTCCAGACCAATATGTCGGTAGCGTTGACGGTGCTGACGCAATCACACATTCACTGAGAAATTGCGAATATTGCGAACAAAGAGTACAAATCCGTTTTTTCTGCATTTCTGTATTGTAGGATATCACCAAATTGACGCCACTCTCGCCAGAGGTAATTTCCCGCCAGGCCACCATAAATATTGGCACCATTGGCCATGTAGCACACGGAAAATCAACTGTGGTCAAAGCCATTTCAGGTGTACAGACTGTTCGTTTTAAGAATGAACTGGAGAGGAATATCACCATCAAACTAGGTGAGTTTGATTAGTAAACAAATTTTCATTTTTTGTTTATGATTGGTGTCCATGGACCTTGATAATTATTAGGCTAAAATAAGAAAAAGCTATAGCTAGCAAATAGTTCATCATTCACTGGCAAAAAAGAATACTAAGAATAATAAGAATAGAGAAAGTCTAGAATTTATTTTGAATCTAAAAAAGGATTAAATATATTTTATAACCGTCTAATCGACAGAAACTTATCATAGTCCTTTTGTGACCTTATTTTATTGGTTTAATCTATTATCTCTTGGCCTATTTGCGACCACCAATTGTATAGCTAAATATAAACTCCACAATAAGTTTGGTTTTAGGATGTGATTCTCAAAAGCATCAGACCCGCGATTATAACTTTTCGCTGGGATTGCTTTTCGGTAAACTATTCATCTGAAGTCAGTTTTCTTCATGGCGTTCATTGCGTCCGTCGCAATCATTCGAATCATCCTGATGATAATTTACATTCTTGGACCCCTCGAAAATCTCTACGCCTTCTCTGAAGAGTGGAAGCGATTTTTTCCCATCTATTTGAAAAACTCAATTCAAACTTGTTTGTAAGACCTTTTTTTGTTATCATGTAGCCGTTAGTGCTTTATAAACCACGTTCAAGCTTATTTCTTTATGATCTACCGGTTCGAATTTATAGAAAAAAAAATCCCTATTTCAGATGGCTGCGGATCCACGTTACAAAATCCAGTGAATAGTTTCTAATCATCAGTTGGTTTATGTCATTTTATGCTCAAATTTATGCGGTAATTTCGCAATAAACAACCGATCTTCACTCGGTCTACACTTCTCCCCTCCCATTAATCCAAATTACAATAGCACTACGCTATTTATCTACGCTATTTCTTTTACGCTATAGTCAGGTTAGCCGCTAGTGCAACGAACATTTAGTACTTGTATCCCAACTGACTAGATGAAGACCCCAATTCCTAGGACCCAACGCTTTTGTTTTATAAGTACGAATGACGAGGGATTCCCTGCAGCCCCTCCCGGCCCTTGAACTTCAGTATATGATGCTCACAGTCCTCAATCGAAAGATTTGATTAGTTATTTACTCCGTCAATCAGGTCCCACCAGCTCTTCTTGGATATTCCCACTGGTGTTCGTACCTCATTCTCACCTGCGAATAACATCTGTTCAGTGTCGCTTTTGTTGTTATTATCAGACGCATAGCTTGATCTCTTCAGTTCGCAGGCCTTCCTGCTATGCTTCATGGAGCATGCCGAACAAGATTGTTCATCCGAGCACGTGTTCAGGCTTTTGCTGCTTACGCAGTTTGAAAACTTTGGTGACCTGCTCGTTAAAAGCCGTAATGCGAGTAGTTGAATGATTTTCGTTTCACGGTTTGCCCCTTTAGTTCGCCTTAGGATTCACTTTTCAAAGGCACTTAGTTTGTTTGTAATCATTGTATCATTACTCGCGATAAATTGTATCATTACAATCATTACTTCCATTGATTAACAGTCGCTTTGCGCATGTTTTATCCAAAGTTTATACGATCGTGAAATTTTTACGCACTTAATTCTGTTTGGTGCTGTTTTTGTTGTCAAGATCGAGCGCTTGGCTCGACGTCGTCAATTTGCAGGCCTTCCTGCTATTCTTCGTGATGCATTAGGAAAACATATTTGCAGCAGATGTAGAAGGCCGTGATAGGATGTTAATATCTTCTATGTAGCAATAAAAAGCACTGTTAGTGCAGAATCACTGGTGCATACAGATGGCATCTTCAAAGTTACATTTCAAATGCATCAGCTTATTTACCTAGGAGTTTATAATACAGCGTAACTACTGACCAGTGCTAATATTTCGTATAAACTCCCGATTTAACGAGACTCTTGACTCCAATAGATCCGATTTAGAGAGCAGCGTATTATTTACCGGGGTCCACTGTTGGAAAAAAAACAAAAACCAGCACCGGCCCTTGATGCCCCGCGTATGGTGCTATTGATAACACATGGACCGTCGTGTCCTACACACACCAAGGAAGTCCCCTTACATTTGTGATCGCCAAGTGTTCCATCCCTTTTACTTTCGTTCACGGTTAAATGTGTTGTATATTGCCAGGCTCGTTAAACTTAGAAGGATTCGTTCTGTATTTGCTTCTTCTACACCAAAGACAGGTGTCGTCAGTTTGGATTCCTAGTTCCTAGTTTGGCGTTTTGATCTTAAAGATTGTGGCCTGTAAGTAAAGGGTTTCATAAGAGATATAGAACTTTGCAACGAAATAATATACGCATGAGTTGCTTTGATTATCATGGTTTAATTGGAAACATAATTCTCTGCCATTTTTGTTTGAATATTTTTTCGGTGATGTAAGCGCAACGACTGGCGTAGAGGAAGTCTTAACTTGAGATCCATTTTTCGACTTGCCCAACCAATAATTGGGACCATATCCAGCGAATGTTGTCTTTCAAATGGTCAAGCGTCGTAGATGAGTGATTTGACGTTTTCACCTCAATAAATAGTACAGCGATGTTAAATCTCAAGATCTTCCAGTCCAGTTTACTGGTCCAAAACAAGAGATTATGTGCTCATGAAATTCTTCTTTCGAAAAAGTCGATGGTTGCACGAGTTGTTTGGCACTTCGCGCCATCCTGTTGAAACCAGAGGTGTCCTTCATTACAGCCAGTCAATTCCGGAACGAGAAAGTAACAGATCATGGCTCTATAGCGGCTACCATTGACTGTAATGTAACATAAAGACAAAGAATTCCTCCGGCTCATAAACCACACCAAACAGTGACTTTCGAATTAAACAGTATATACAGACAACTGTCTGTGGTTGAGAGATGGGAGAAGCGGTTCCTTTATTGGAACGTTCCAACCAGTAACGTTCCAGAAATATAACGTTCTAAAAAACGTTACTCTGAAACGGTTTTTAGCATGTCATTAGCATTTTTTGAATCATGGGCATCACACCCACAATCACACAAATCAGCATCACACAAATTTCTCGAGAGAAATATGTCCTGTACATACATATGTAACAAAAATAGTGTCGCTGCGCCGGGGGAAGTCGCAATTTCGCTTTGATTGCATCAAATTTCCAGGAAAAGTATATCAAGTGAAAGTATCGATGCCTGGCAATACTAGATTGTATTTAATTTATATGCTTTTGACTTTTTCGTCTAAAATGTTCTAAATGAAAAAGTAAAACCGTTACTCAGTATCTATCATTGTCAATTTACCTTTCCAGCTGGTCATAAAAATGGGATTTTTATCTTGTCTACTTAAGGCCCAGCCCCCACTGAAATTGCTATTTTAGGCAAATTTTACCTTCGTCCATCTCCGAAAATTAAAATGCTTTTTCAAAAATTTTTGGATGCACTATAAGAAGAATTCCTTTTGTAGTGAAGCTGGTTACATTTTGGAAAAAGGTTTCAGGAAAATAATATAATTCAAACTAGGTGAAAAGGTTTTATTGATAAAAAGGATGTAGGAACTTTCAGAAACTACTTAACAACCAAGTTGATTTAAGCAACATTTGTTAGATCCAAATTCCTTACATTTAATTAATTCATCAAAAATTTAAAAAAAATGCAAAAAATTGTCTAGATCGGCATTTTGAAATTTGAGACCTGATCTCAAAAATTTTTATTTAACTGTCTGTATATCTTTTATTTCTACCATGCAACAAAGTTCCATCAACATCGGTTAAATGGTGTGGTCACAGCTAGAAGAATTATTTTTGCCCTTTGAACGTCCGCCATTTTGAATTTCCTCGTGCGATTTTGGATTTTTAGTTGTCAACTTCATTATAGGTTAATGAATACACTACACTTCAATAAACCTTTATGTAAAATTTCGTCTAAATCGTAGCTATATTTTTTGGTCAAACTAGAAATCGCGAATTATCGTCTAAAATGGCCGCCATTTCGTTTACGCCCGAGCAATTTTGCTGGGTAATGAACATAGTTGAGATATTTACTTGATACGCCTTTCCTGAAAATTTTGTCCAAATCGAACAAAAATCACGACCTCTATCGTTACATCCATATGTAACGATATTTGTATTCATATACATATCCGTATATTAAATATGTAATATGTATATATATAAATTGCTCTCCGCAATAGGCAAATTCCTCTCGAGAAATTGACCTAATAAATTACTCAAATCAAAAACCAAACAAAACGAAATACATATTTCCCACGTTCGTTGCGCGTAGAACCAAGCATGTACGAAAGTTGCAAAACGTTACACGTAACGAGAGAAGGTCTTAGTAAGAAAACGCGATAGCGTTCCGAAAAACGATAATGCCTGAAAATAACGAAAAGGTTTTCGTTCCATGAAAAACGAAAAGAACGAAAACGCTTATGCGAAGCGATGAAACTTTGAGGAACGTCATTCGTTGTTCCAAAGTAACGCGTTCCATCTTCGTTTTGGAACGTAATATAACGTTCCGGGAAAATAACGTTACTGAAGGAACGTCTCATCTCTACTATGGTTGCTAATTACTACAAACGCGGCAGTTAAACATTTAACCAGAAATGAGCCTCATCGCTGAACAAAATTTTCTTATGAAATGTGGGACCTGCAACGAATTTTTCTTAGGCCCATACGCCGCTCTCGGTGGTCGTCCGGCTCAATTCCTCCACCAGTTGGATTTAATAAGCCTGCAAACCAAGGTCTAACAATCAAATCTTCCATAATGTGGAATGGCACAAGTTTAATTCTTTAGCACGATATCAAATGAACTCACTTGGGTTTTCATCGATACTACGCGCTACAGCTGCTGTGGTTTCCTCATTACGCCCTGTTCAACGTCGCGATGGATGCGTTTTATCAGTGAGCGAAAACGTTGTGCGAGAACGATCCATGGTTAACCGAATTAATTGTTCTGATGGACGATTATGTTATATAAAATTATTAAATTATATAAATTATAAAATTATATAAAATTGAAGGCGTGCGCGATGAGTTTCTCTTATTTTCGAAATCAATCTGCACAATGTGCGGACGTTTCTCAGGCGTCAACGTGTTCTTGATAAAATAGCCAAACTAACTATAAAACGCATGAAAGCTGTCACCAAATGTAGAATTAAAAAAGATTTGCCAACTTAATGTTCCATACCTCCAAAAACACCTTTTATTAACATCAGTATCCTTACGCCATTTCTAGTTTTCCTTGATTTTGCACAAATTTCGTTAGGGCGAGGCGAAAGAGTTCGACTTATTCTGTAGTCGTAGAACAGCGTACATTTTATATCAGTTTCAACCTTCCTTATCGAACATTGTAAAATTATTTTAAACAGCAATGGAGCCAGCCCATTACCTTGCTTCAGGCCAACCTTTCTTTCAAAGAAATTCGTTAGGTGGTTGTTTGTTCGGACTTGACCTATTCTTGATGTTAACCCCTTAACCTACGATTTAATTTTCAAAAGCGTGGACCAAACTGAACCCTTGTGTCAGTTGTGCATCGGGCCATTTCACTACTCTACTGAATACATAGCTTTGGCGCCCTTTTATATGCAAATACTTTTGTGACGCATTTTTTATGTCATAGTTTACGCATATTTATACACAAAAAACAGGGAAAGAGCAGCATTCATATCAATATAGACATCATGTGTATAATATTGCCAATACAAATAATGCTCTTAATAAGTTTGATGTAAATTATTTTAAAAGTTACCCGTTTGAATTTTGTAAGATAGCTTATAAATATAACAACAGCAACTCAATTTATCAAAAATGAATTTATTCAATGCTTTCGAAAATTTACGAAAATTAATAATCTTCAATTGTATGTTATTATTCGAAGCATACAGTTAAATATAATGCAACTTTCCATCTTTTGCACTCCCAATTTGTTTCGCTACGTTTTTTATGTTTTGAACACACCTTGCAGGCTCTTGTTGGCTATTTTTTCCATGGAGTTGGGTCTATATACTTGGAAAATGGCTCCAATTTTCCCCTGCAGGTTCTCTGGTATATCTTCGTTTGATAATCGTCACCGACTGTTATTGTCTGGTGTCATTAAAAATTTTGACATTGATTCCGATATCTGAATCCTATATTCTAAATAACTTTGTTTTTTCATAGGATTTAGTTTATTGAATTGCACATTTTGCACATTTGGTTTCGATTCGAAGTAGGTCTAAACTAATTTTTGCTTTGATCAATCGTTTCTGCTGTTTATGTTTTGGGGGAATAATATGATCGTCTCGCTTGTCTTTCCATTTTATTGCTAGAAGTCCATTGCAGCTTCGCATTATATACTCTCTCTTTTTTAATTTTGCTTTTAATAATACTTTTGGCATATTTTTCCTGTTCGACCGTACTATTCCAATAACATTCGTTTTCTTTGACAACATTTTCAGGTTCACTCTCATTCGGATTTGTTATATCTCTACCTGTATATATTGTTAATTCATAGCAATAACCGGATTCCGATTCACATAATCTCGCCCTTTTAGATAGGGGAAATTCCACGCCAACTTTCGTGGGGTCGATGGAGCCAAAATTAAAAACTTATGTTTTTATTTTGGCTGAATCGACTCATCACGATCATCATTCGATGTTTATCGTTTTGAGACCAACTGACTCACCACGAGAAGGGCTCGACGTATTTATTAGCTTCGGTACAGTATATCCCAATGGATACAGTCGTATGTTTATTTTCAGCCCAATCATCAAATTTGGTGATTAACGATGATGAATTCATGGCATTTCTCTAGGATTGACATGACTGTGGACAGTTAGTTAGTGTTATCTTCCTTGTTTATATTTCCAAATGATATTTTCGGTGTAAATGGCGGTTTTGAGATTGTTGTAGAGCATTATAAATATTCTGTAAACTGCGCAGATTAGTTATATGCCTCTTTAATTTTCACACTGTAGCTGGCCTCCCTTATGTGGTTAAGAATTGTAATGGGTTGACAGCAATCCAGTGGCATTTGCTTTTGATATCAGATCAGTTTATGAAAGCCACTATTTCTATCATATTATATCAGTTCTGTTGGAATTTCATCGATGACCGCGCCTTTTTCCATTTTTCTACCTTTTACTGGCAGAATGTACTTCTTCCATCGTTGGGGGTGCTAATGAAGTTTCACTGGACACATTGTTAATGTCCTGAATTGAGTTATTTAATATAGTTAGAACATTTCCCCATGATCTTGAAATAATATCTCTGACAGGACTATCTATCTCATCCTTGCAAAACACGTTCCTAAGCTAGTATACATGTTTCAAGCTTTTCACAACTCTACACGCTTGTCTGGTGTTATTGCTCGGTATATTTTGATCAATTAGCTTTTATTATTAGTCATAAAATATGCGTACTTTAGATCTTATTTGCTGCTTATCGGTGGCTTTTCTTAGACTTCCCTTTACTTTTGTATTTAAGTTAACGTAATTGATATGCGTCGGAGCTTTCCCTTTAACGCACGCTAGCTTTCGCCGTCGTAACAAACAATTCGCTGAATATATCCTAATATTTCTTCTGTAAGGTGTTTAATGTCTGACTTCACTTCCATTCCATAGTTGTTTGAATGTCTTTTCATGTTCCTTGCCTAGGAAGGGCGCCTAATCAGTTTTCAAATTCTTATCGAACTCTTTAGCAACAGATCATGTTTGTACCCTGTCAGTATCGAACTTTTGTTGGTTTTTAAGCTAAACATACGTAGGATTGATTTGACCAAGAAGTCCAAATTGCAGTTACCTCCTCGAAATGTTGGACGTCAAATATGCATGAGGCCCATTTTGGCAGGTTAAGTACTTGGTCAATTTGATTGAACATTTCGTCATTTTATGGTGCTCGGGTTCATTTATGGTGGATGTCGAGCTTCTTATGTCTATGTTTCCTTTGTATGAAAAGTCAATCAGACTTTAATTGATAATTAATTAGTTAGTTTGGTTTCAACAAATCGTTTTATTTGTTCATTTGACATTTATATATAATTCAAGAACAAGTTTCTCCTTTCCCGGTATTAATTGTTTTCCAAAATTACTCCAGAAATATATATGTTAATGAATAATTAATAAATAGCGTTTTCTTTTTGGAATTGTCAGCTTTCAGTCGTTCAGCGAATGAATAATTCCATTGCCTATTTTCGTGATAACACCTTCGAGATTAGAAAAAGTTCACATCGTTTATAGGCATTGATTCCAGGAGTCTTTCTAGGCCATATTTATGTGTCCTTATTTTGCGATCGGAACGTGTACACCAATCAGCCATATATTGAAAAATTTATTTAATGTAGATCGCATATATTCGTTCATTTGTTGTTTTGAAATGACCATAAACTCTACCATTCTATTTAGTTTCCTTGTTTGCAATGAATTTAAAGATCCAGGTTCTTAGAGCGATCTACTCTAGGATCCGATTGCATACTAAATTTTTCGTTTGCTTCCGTTTGGTTGAGTTGTTTCCGTTGATCCAATCATATCCAAGGCATCGTAACCTATTTGGTTAGATGCTTCTTATTCTGTTATCGAATGTGTAAAGCTTGTTCTTTCCCCACTTATGTTCGCTTGTTGAGCAACTTACTAGGGACCGCTTTAAAGATGAGGTTGTAAAGTAAGTTTTTGGAGATATGAGTAGAATTTTGAGGAGGACTTTTTCGATATTTGGTGTCTTGGAAAAATTCTAATTCTATTTTTAATCGTATCTGGATATCCCAATTCGATGTTGAGGTATTTTACATTATTAACTTTGAGAAAAGTGTGTATACGCCACGTTCCTGTGGAAAATCATGTTCCACCACATTTTTTTATTGATAGATCTGCGTCAATTTTTTTTAGCATTTTAAGTTTGATAATTTCACGAATAGATGACTTTATTGGTGGCTGCTCGTTTCAACTTTGAATTTTAACAGGAAGTCATAATATTGTTCCTAGGACTTATTCGCAGCAGCTTGTGAAGCTGCTGCGAAATATTAGAAATTACTACTATGATCCAATAATATGCTTTGGAGTAGGCTATTGTTTCACACTCGTGACACAATATAGCGGTTTCCGATCTACGATACCACCCTTCGTCCAATCCATTCATATTGACTTGATATGGTGAGATCCACACTTTCTAGATAGTTTTGATAACAGATCTGAAATGAATCTGTTCAAATTGGGTAAGGAACCCAGTGGGAAGACTTTCCGGTAGCCCAAAGTGGGATACCAGGTTGGGTTGAAAGCTCTTATCACTATATCGTTGTTTGATGGAATAATACGAATATAAATTACGAATAATACAGCCTCTGGGCACCTAAACAATCAATCAACAATTATAGTTATGTCGAAACGGAAGCCATCTACTCACGTCAGACGTGCTACATTGCCCAAACTAACCAGTTGAAATCCGTCTGAACAGGAAAGTTGCACAAAAGCCAGCAGAGATGGATGCCTTCATTCATAGCTTACAATTGCGAATGCACATAAAATCATAGAAGAGAGCAGCCATACTATGCACAAAAGATTTTTTATTTGGAGAGAACAAAAAATAAATGGCGTAGGGAGACCTGTTGAGACGTTGAAGTACAATTTTCCTCCCTATTTATTTAGGCGTCGCAAGTGTAACGCCGTAGCTTTCTTCACCCGGGCCTTAAATCTTTGTTTAACGTTGTACTATTTCCATCAATTTCCTTTTTTCATTTTTTTTGTCGGTTAATTTTGATGCGTGATTGTGGTATGCTGGTACCTCATCCTCGCTAGCTGCCCAAAAGAAAACCATCATTATTTATTATTATTATCGATAAGGTGCTCGTCCAGTATTTCCCCTGGTTTATCAATATCTTAATATTGTGGCTGTTCTGATCAAGGCTGATGTTCAGACTTTTGTTCTGTCGTCCGCCGCCAAGTCATCAATTATGATCAGGCAAATTCATCCTACTTTTGACTACCGTAAAGCACCATTCATGAGCAGCTTTAGAACAAGTTGCAGCACAGTAAGACTAAATTCATTCTCAGGGTAATTAAGGCAATGTTGCAACAACTATGTTTTATGTTCCTACGAGATGAGCCTCTCGTCCGCTTGTAGTGATTTTCATCTGCCGTCTTTGAAATATTTCTGAAAATCATAAGATACGAAGCCCATCAAATCCTTTGTTGTCGGGGACCTCGATCAACTCAAGAAGATGAACAAAAGTTTTCTCAGTTGGAAACTACTTCAAAATCCATTGGAGTAAGATCAGGGTTGTGGATGTGAGCGCATTGGAAGTCCACGTTTTTTCTAACCATGGGACAGTGCGCCTTTAAACATTATTGCAATGCAGGATTCATCCCAAAAATGTGTGTAATCGGCACAGACGAGTGTCCCGGGTGCTGAAACACCTGCAGCACCTCTTGATAAAAGGTAGTATTGATGCTCCTTTTTAAACGACACCGTGGTTGATTTTTCTTGAAAATGTCAATTGTATATATATTTTCGAATGTATGTCGTACATGAGAAAAAAACGAACGTAATTTGTACCTTCTAGAAGAAAATATGTGGACTTTTTTCGATTCACAAACTTAATTTAAGAAAACCATAACATCCCATTAAAATTATTTGAAATGAAAATAATTTAAAAAAAAAAAACATCTTTAAACCTACAGTGTTTTAAATTTTTAAGCAAAAGGACTAAAATCCTAGAATCATTTTCATTTGCAAACCAAAACCTTGGTTACTTTCTTAGTTTTTTGGTATTCTTCACCTTTTCGTGGAACAAAAATTCTTGTTCCAACATAACTCAATGTTTTTAGAGTTATGTTGGAACAAGGATTTTTCTTCTCTAGTTTTATCAGTGTTAACCGCTAAAACATCGATAGTAATTCACTCGACAATGTCTTCGTAAAACGTGCGACTCATTTATCTTTGTGCTATGACGAGCATCAACATTTCTTCGTAAATCTGCCGAAATTTATTCATTAATTCCGAGCTGCATTGACAACATTCTTATGGTTATCTAATCATCTGAACTTTGTTATTCAAATGAAGTGGATTACGTGATGAGGTACCTCAGGTGGCTTTCTTCGCGGTCACTATTCAATTTGAATCAGCGCCTAATCCGAGACACAATTGGCATGCAAACAAAAGGGGTCCCACGACAAAGCTGATTATGTAGGTTCAAAGAACAGATTCGCTCGGATTCGTCTTTCTGCTGTCCGAGAGCAATTCTAACTTGAGCCCTTGGAAATTAAATTTTGATTGACCTCCACGAACACAGCTACCATTGGCCATATTACAACGGATATTGCTAGTTCTATTACTACTGCTGCTACAACTTTTATTACTAATCCTGCTACTACTTCTACTACCACTAATACTACTACTACTCAGACTACTATTATTACTGCTACTACTGCTACTACTACTACTGCTACTACTACTACTGCTACTACTACTACTACTGCTACTACTACTGCTACTACTACTACTACTACAAAACGCTTTGTACAAAGTCACACTAATTAAATTCAGGTTAAGACTAATTGTCTTAACCTACCCATAACCCAGAATGGATCCTGTACAAACACTTTTACCAAGGTGGTGCAGAAAGTCCAATCCCCTAAAACTCAACCCCAGACTCAAATCCATTTATTTATTTTTTTTTCTTAATTCGCTTTGGTAGTATACCAGTGTGTGATTATCCCTGGAAACTATAGCACAGGCCAGCTTTTTCGATCCTGTGTTTGTAGTCACTAGTTCTTGTTACAAGTCAGTTTGTGTGTTTGTTTTATATGGGTTTATGTGTAAAAAGTCCATATATGGGTTCAATTGGCCGACTAGTTATACGAAAAGAGAACATGTATTACCCTTTACTTAGAGCATTCATTCCAGCTGGTTTGCCAAGCAGAAACCATGCCAATTAAAATTTTTCCTTATGTTAAGCTCTCTGCTATAACTGTGCTCAAAATCAAACGGCTGGATTCCCAGATCCCCACGGTAGAAACCGTACTACATTAAGGTATACTGCATCGTAAAAGTACCCTTTGACAAGGGTTGAAAATTACGAAAAATGCTAAATAGACCATCATCATTCGAAATAAGTGCGAACGCAGGGCTCCAGCACAAACATACAACTTTTACTTAGAAACCATTTAATATAATTTCATACATCCAAGCATTTGACTGGAAGTCCACAATACC
Source organism: Stratiomys singularior (assembly GCA_954870665.1). Classification (NCBI taxonomy): domain Eukaryota; kingdom Metazoa; phylum Arthropoda; class Insecta; order Diptera; family Stratiomyidae; genus Stratiomys; species Stratiomys singularior. The sequence continues at coordinate 108,872,419 of OX940878.1, read as the reverse complement.
CGAATGCGTGTTCTTGCCAATTCCGGTAAAATTCGAAATTTCTAACTACCATCAAGGCAGAATTTCTATGTTGTAAAGCCTAAAGAAAGCCTTCTCCATAGCTTGTTACATTCTCTCCTTGCTTTTTTTTAGGCTCCTCTGAATGAATTTGTCCGTACTCAAATTTTTGGATCTTGATGTTATGTGCGATACAGTAAAATAATTCTCGATGCGATCGCCTTCGAGGCTATCTGTAGTGGGTCTAGGACTCTAGTTTTGAATTGTCTATCAACGCTGCGTTACACCAGCAGAATAGAACTCTGCAAAACTATTGATGTGAATCATAAATATTCCAATTTCTTTCCCTTACTTTTATGAAACGTTTGAAAACTGCAAAAATGACTCATAATCAAGGATATTAAGCGCCGCATCTGTTGTAGCCTAGCGGTTTTGAATGGCTACAAGTACCTTTCTTTCGCATGTCAATTTTTTACGTACAGATTAGTGAAGAAACAAACTTGTGGTCTTTGAAATGTATATGTAATATGGAAATAAAATGTAGTGAGAAAATTATTATTAAGTTGGGAAGAATTACCAACCACTCGAGTCATGGAAATAATAATCGAGTGACATCAAGTAAAATTAACTTGGTTATTAATTTCAATTAGTCCTTCTCTCATCCTTCATTGATGATTCATTACATTTTGACGAAAACAAGCAAATTTCAGGCAGAACTACAATTATCTCGAGATTTGCTATAGGAACTTTATGGCTTTCGTGACCCATGGCAAACACTAATGCAGTGCGTGCCTCGCCTTTTGGTAATGGATTTTATCTGCACAGGCGACAGTCATGTAGATGATACTTAGTCTCACAGGAATCATCTTTCCTTAGCGTTCTTGTCGATGCAAAGTTGCTGGTATTGCCGGAGGCCGCTTCAATATCAACAAATGTAGTTAATTGTATTCCTAAGATACTTTGATTTTTTATTCGGTAAAGCAAGGTCCTAATTCGATTTGAAGGCAATATGGATTTCCTCATTTCTTAATTTTGATGAAGTTTATTGTACACCTTTTTTGCAAAAAAAAATTAGAAGGTCGTTATATGATTTACCATTAAATTGTTGCAGAGGTATTACTATTTCCCAGTTAATCTAAGAACAATGCAATGACTCGCTATGTGGTAAAGAAAAAAATCAAGCTGAGCCTAATTTGCTAAATCAAATGTTTCAGGATTTTTGATTAAAGTTTGTTTATCTTGACCGACTTAATTTTGTCTTCAATATGTCTCTTCCATAAGAAATTTTAATCTGATATCAATATTATCTTTAATACGAAAATTTACTTTTCTTTTTTATTAATTTAAGATCTAATAACCAATCAAAATATATTAACAAATATGCATGCACATGATTTCTACTCTCTGCACTAATTTTATTTTCACTTCCAATTTATCAAAAAAAATTTGTTTGTCCCATTCAATTATTTATTTTTGCACTTTGCATATAACAGATGAGCTAAAGAGAAAATGCCATTAATTCACGAGTGATAGCAAACATTTTAGTATTTACTGCTACAAAAAAGAGTTAAAAACAAATATATTGCTGGTTCTTTGTAATCTTAAAAATGAAATTTCGAGATTAAATTTTCCAAATTGAAAATAACTGAAAGGGGCACGAATTCTCCAATTTTCCTATATTCAAAACGAATTCCTTTCTCAAGTATTTGTCATTCTCAAACGTGATTTGATAGATTGTAATTTGATTCAAGTAAATATTGATTTCCATCTAAAAGACTCTGATCAAACCAATTACAAAGAAAAAAAAAATCATAGTATCCAGCAATTTATTTGTTTCTTTCTCTTGTTGCAGAGCGTTTAACTGATAGTGAATTGGCCGAATTGACAAATTCGCCGAGTAAACTGAGAAAATTCATACAAAAGCAGAACGAAATACGGCGCTACAATAAGAAAATCACAACAAGGAATAGAATCAATAATTACTTAAGCAATTTATCGCACGATGAAAAAGTGAAACAGGCTAAAATCTGTCAATTTTTGGATATTGCCCCCGACGATGAAGATTTTCTGAATCTGTGCGCTATACCACACACACCTCCCAAGTATGTCGTCGACGAGAATACAATCACCAGAGATCTCAACTATTCCGACACGGAGAGCAATGTTTCAGTATCAGGATCCAGCAAGCAATCATCCGAATTCAGTGTGCCATTGAATTTGGTGTTCGATTTGAATGATTACGTTATGGATTCCCCCGAAGATTATTCCAGCTCGCCAGATGCAAAGAAGCGAAAGGAAGAATACGTCGTGGAAGCCATTCGGTCCGTTGAAGAAATAAATACAGAACCCCATTTCAATATCAAATGGAAACGATACCCAGAATCGGTAAACACGTGGGAGCCTCTGGAAAATGTTAGAGATTGTAGTTTGCTTCCTGGCTTCATAAATGATATGGTCGAGTTGTACAGCACAACAATCTGGATAATATTGGAGGAGGTTATAAACACAATTCAAGTGGGAAACGAAACAGTGGATGTCAAAAAAGCAGACGAATATGATCCATTTGCATACGTCCTAGACTTCATCCTTTTGGCTATTTTGAAGAATTCCGGATCGAAGCGGAAAAAGACCGAAGAGAAAATTATGAACAGAATCAAAGAACGGACATTAGTGAAGCCCTATTACTATAAGCGAAAACAACAAAAAATCGAAATGGCCGAATGGATGGAAGCAATAAACCGAATCGAGACAAAGGCTAACTTAAAAGTAGAAAACGATGTAGACTATGAATCGCCTCCGAAAAACTTTACATATACAATGTTAAATGTGCCCGGACCGGGGGTAGTGATCCCTGACGATCCTCCCATTGGATGCGAATGCGCGGACGGATGCAATTTTTATTCACATTGCTGTGGCAAATTATCTGGGTCTCAATTCGCTTACATATCTAAAACAAAGCTGCTCCGTTTATCAAAAGGAACACCAATCTTCGAATGCAATAAACGCTGCAAATGCGGACCCGAATGTCTAAATAGAGTTGTACAAAATGGTAGAAAAAATTTCTTGACTATATTCAAAACAAATAATGGATGCGGATGGGGCGTGAGAACGGAGAAAGCCATCCGTCAAGGCGAATACATTTGTGAATATGTTGGCGAAATTATCACGGTGGATGAGGGCGACCGCCGCGGGAAAGTTTATGACGCTGAAGGCAGGACCTATTTGTTTGATCTGGACTTCAACGACAACGAGTGCCTGTATACAATAGACGCCGCACAATATGGAAATATATCTCATTTTATCAACCACTCATGTAGTCCTAATTGTAGCGTGTGGCCTGTATGGGCGGATTGCCTCGACCCATTTCTGCCGCGTCTTGCACTCTTCGCAGTTAGACGGATCGAAGCTGGCGAGGAGCTAACATTTGATTATATTAATCAAACTTCTAATAATCGCGCTACAGAAAATAACTTAAATTTGCTTGAAAGTTTAGGTCTTGAAGACGTAAATAGGGATAAGGAAGGGGCAGAAAAAAAGGTTGATAGGGTACCGTGTCGCTGTGGCTCGGAGAATTGTAGAAAATATTTGTTTTAAAGTGGTTAATATAGATTCTATCTATAAATTAAGCAAATGTACAGTTCAATGGAAAGAAGAAATTCAACAATAACCCTTCCGACAAAGGATTCTAGTTTGCCCTGATTGTTGTCTTCTTATGGTTACATGGACCAATTAAAGCAAAAATGTCACACGGCTGATTTTTAACTATATTTGTAAATTTCTGATATAAAATAAAAACAGCTGAACTACGAAGCGATGCAACACAATAGAAAGGAAGATTGTTGTAAATACACAGCGGGCTGTGTCCACCCACTATGTCAACAGTAATCGACCGCAGTGCTTTATCTACCATTGTTTGCGGTTGCTTCGTAATTCGTGCCTTGGGGATGGAAAAGAAAAAACAGTGTTCGGTGGTTTGTATTGAAACATGCTCCCACCTTAGCATAAGATTTACTTTTGATTTCTGAACTCTTTTAAGCCAATATACATTAAATAAAATTTTTCATAACATTTTATGTTTATTTTATGTTTAGTTTGAATTTAGTGGTAATTTACACTTTCACAAAACACAAAAGTCAGTGAATGAGTGAGTGAACTGAACGCAATCGTTTGCCAACGGTTTACCGGACAATTTAATACGTAAAATGTTGACATTGCTCACACAAAATTGTTAAATTTGAAAGCAAAATATATTTGGATCATCGTTTTAATTTCAAGTTGAATGAATAATTTTAAGCATGAAGTTTGTTTAATTTATATAGAGAAAAAGAACAAGGGACGCTTACCAATCGTTGAAATTAAAATAATTTTCTAAATTAAGAAATCTGTATCGAACAATTATCCCTAGCGTATGTTCTTCGACGTGATTCCTTTATATGAGATTTAGCCCCTAATGAATTCATTGCTTTGATTTAAAAATGTTAAGCTCATTTTGTATTTAATGATTTGTTCGCAAAATAAGAATGTTTTAAAAAATGGAAAAATAAAACTGAAAAATTTAGAAGTGCTAATTTTATTGATTGTAAGGAAACCGAAGTTAAAACTACGTCTTGGATTCGCCTTTATTGCTTTGAGTCCTTCATGTGTGATTATGATTTGATTTCAAACTATATGAATTTCTTCGGGTAATTGTTTTGACGGATTGAATCAATCAATCCGAAAACGAAGATTCATGTCATTGTATGGTCAATACAAACTACAAGAAAAGAATGTACAACAGACATCTTTCTCTCCTATTCAAAAAACACCCACGCTCACTCGGAAGTTGAATTGCCTATTGTTACTATGATTTCTGTACAAGTAGCCATCGTTGAAGTAGACTCTGTTCGGGAAGAAGATAGAGTCTGCAATGATTCACACCTCTCCATCTATCCCATTCGTTTTCGTTACAGCTCCTTGTTGACATTACCGCAAATTAAGTGTGCGGCATTCGTCAAGAGCCATCTTATCGAGCGAATCCCTCTTTGTTACTTCTAATTGGACTGAGAGCCGAAACGCCAAATATTTTAATCCTATATTTGGCAACTTATCCTAAAAATTATGCTTAGTTGTATTTTAACAAATAGATGAAACGCTCGCTGCAATCTATGTCAGTCGTTGTCTGGCCGAGTTGGGAAAACTCTGGTTCTAGTCTATCAGCAAACCCGTTCACTTAAATGCTAGCTTTGATTCAAGTAACGCACGCTAAATTTTTTAAGTCAAGGGTTTCATCTCTTTGGATGAGGATGTCTAGATCGGATTTTTCCAGTATGAAGATGAATCCAAAATAAGTCATCTAATTCCTCTCTCAACGAATTATCATGCCTAGTGTTAGCAATTTACGTGTACTAAATTATACATCGAGTGAATTGCTCTGTAATGCGCATCCTTCCATAGCATTTGCGTAGCTAATGAACCACAATTCATTTGGGCGGTGCGGAATGTTCTACTGATCGGGCTTTGTTATCATCCTTCGTCGCCCCTCCTACAAGGCTACTGTTCAAGTAATTTTTCAGAATCCGCATCGTTTATTGGGATAATTGTCTATTAGTTCTAAGGGATCTACCCGTCCTACTGCTTCCAGAAGATCTACCTATCTAGTAGCATTGAACATGATTCTGGCATAAATGATCACCAACAAGACTCTAACAGACTCGTGCGACCCCACTCACTCCTTCTGCAATTTCATTATGGGTGGAGCTCCCAATAGTAAGGATCAAGATAGTAAAGTTTTTCTTATGAGTTTCTCCAACACCTTAACCGTGGCTGGCATACATATCAAGCGATACAGTGTGATACAGACAGTCAGTATTGACTTCTCCTTCACTTGTTCTCGCTATCTTCCAGATTTCTTAGAAGTTCATTTGAAGCAGACAATTGTTAGATATGCCGGACAGCAAATTGCGCAAGAGCTATATTCATCGACCTTTTGCGTCATGAGCTAGGGTAGAGCTTTAGTTAGAGACCATTTGCAATACGAGCGTCAATATTTCCGCGTTTCTGAAAGAAAGGCGTTCATCTTTCCGAGAAAAAGTGATGCAAAAAGTTAAAGCGTGAACATCTTCTGATAACTGAAGTCGGTATCCGAATGAAACTAATGGTTTCTAATAATTGGTAGGATTTCCTATCCTATTTATGGCCGCTTTCAGACTTCTTGGCATAGAAAAAACCTACTTCGCACGATAATCTTGAGTGATGTGAAATGGCGTATTCACACTAAAACGCAATAATTGCATCACTTTTTCTCGATTTACTTTGTGTTAGAATTTTTTTTAACTTTTAAAAACATGTTTTTGGTAATAGAATGCTGAAATATTGTCGTTAACACATAGGACTATGCTTAAAAAGCAACAATTTTGCCTATGTTATTAGTGATGAGAACTTGGTAATAATATAGCAAAGTTGAAATTCAGTATATTTTCAATTTTTTAAATCACTTTTTCTCGGCACTGTATGTTCACATCCGGGTGCAATTAATCGGCCGTTCAAATCCTGAATACTGTTCGTTCAAAAAATAAACAGATACACTGCTACCATGCAAAAATTTGTTTTCTAACATTTTTTATTTTTATTATTATTGTCAACCAAAAAGAAGACATATCATGGCAGCTAAAGAAAAAAAACGACTTAAGTTTGCCCAAGAACACAAATTTGACATCAAACAATTCAAAGGTCGTCTTTCCTCTGTCGAATCAAAACTTTCTTACGACGTCCTGATGGTATTTCATTCATGGTCCTCCGGTTTCCGAATGCGTTGCTGCATTGAAGCGGCATTACCGCACACTGATCTGGGCAAGGATTCTAGCAGTCGATGCTCCTTTTGCGCAATTTATTGGTTCACACACGTCAGGAGTTGTCAGTGAATACTTGGACGAGATCAGTATTCAGCGGTTGCGATTGTCTGCTCGCAGTCCTAACCCATTAATCACAATACGATTCTAAAGCCGTATACCAATTCCTACGACAATAAAATTCGGTTACAACAGGTTAATAAGGTCAGAAAAGGATAAAGCACTTTTTTGAAATGTTCATTAACTGAAAGAAACTTATTCGTAAATCAATTCACTTTTATTCATGCACTAACAATTTTTCCTGGAACAAATTCACATTTTTATTCGTGCACCAATAAAAAAAGAAATTTGAAACATTGAACATAATACCAAATAGTCGATTCATTGTATCCTTGAGCATAAGATAAAATATAGCATTGGAACAATTTCGAAAAACGATCGAAACCCTCTGTAATCAATATCTGCAATGATCGAAATTTATATTGTATTGTTTTTCATTCAAGGTTATGCTAATGCAAAAATCTACAAATGCGACAATCCGAAATGTCCACGGCCTGCTAGTTTCACTTCAGGCGGATCAAGCAAAGACGACAACTTCCCATGCACTCGGCCGTCGTGTTCAGGAAGATTTCAACTGGTCAGACATGTGAGTTTTGTAGATTGCCCCGGTCACGACATTCTTATGGCTACCATGTTGAACGGAGCTGCTGTTATGGATGCTGCGTTATTGCTTATTGCTGGCAATGAGTCCTGTCCACAGCCCCAAACATCAGAACATTTGGCTGCAATCGAAATCATGAAACTGAAACATATTGTCATATTGCAAAATAAGATTGATTTGGTGAAAGAAAGTCAAGCGAAGGAACAATATGATCAAATAGTAAAATTCGTTCAAGGTACCGTAGCTGAAGGTGCACCAATTATTCCAATTTCAGCGCAGCTCAAATACAATATTGAGGTAGAACGAAAAAAAAATTGCAAATCCAACAGAGCTTATTTAATTCTGTTTCATTCCAGGTCCTTTGCGAATATATTACGAAAAAAATTCCGATTCCGCAACGTAACTTCACTTCTGCTCCCCGCCTTATCGTTATCCGTTCGTTCGATGTGAATAAACCCGGCTGCGAGGTGAACGATTTGAAAGGTGGTGTTGCTGGTGGATCTATTTTGTCAGGTGTTCTGAAGATCGGACAAGAAATCGAAGTGCGACCTGGCGTCGTAACGAAGGATACAGAAGGAAAGGTTGCCTGTCGTCCAATCTTCTCGAAGATTGTTTCACTATTCGCCGAACAAAATGAACTGCAATTCGCCGTGCCCGGTGGATTGATTGGCGTCGGAACCAAAATCGATCCAACCCTTTGCAGAGCAGATCGTTTAGTTGGACAAGTTTTGGGTGCTGTTGGTGCATTACCCGAAATTTACGTAGAACTGGAAATTTCGTATTATTTATTGAAACGGTTGTTAGGTGTGCGTACAGAGGGGGATAAGAAGGCTGCACGTGTTCAAAAACTGTCAAGAAATGAAATTTTATTAGTTAATATAGGGTCGCTGAGCACCGGTGGTCGTGTTATTGCAACAAAGGCTGATTTAGCAAAAATTGCTCTCACCACGCCCGTGTGTACAGAGGAGGGCGAGAAAATTGCATTAAGTCGGCGTGTGGAAAAGCATTGGCGGTGAGTTCAAATTTCATTTATATGCATTAATTAGAACAAATTAGCATTCTACAATAATCAACTTTGAACTTTAACCAATTTTCTTGTTCGCAGATTGATTGGATGGGGTCAAATTCGTGGTGGTGTTACAATACAACCTATGAAATCTGATGACAAAAGCGCCAAGCAAATATCTAATTAATTGAGAAGCATGTGTGCTAAACCAATGTTTTATAAGCAACTAAAACTTAATAATCAAATGGCAAAAAGAATTCTGTGCATACAAACAGTTACCACATTGTTTGTTATAAATTTGATTAAATATATAAAAAATATACTAAACAGATTGTTCTTTCACTGATCATGCATTATATAATAAAAGAAGCATTTATGCAAATTTAAAAGGAAGAGGAACGACGATTAGTACTATGGCTGACCTCCAAACTTTCATGTCTTGCGGTGAAAATTCATGGCAGCACTTGGACATTTTTATCTAATTTCGAAGTTTTTCAAAATGCGTTGATTTCATTGGCTGACTGGCTTGTTTCTGGCTTACTGGCCTGCTTGTTATCAGCCTGTGCAATCGTGCTAAATCCAAAACCACAAACGGTTTGGATTTCGATTTCCACCTCCTTTATCTCTCAACTAGGAGTTACAGATTATAGCTGCAGTAGAGACTAATTCCTGGTTCAAACTGAATTTTTAACTTTAAATCCTGTAGATCTGATCCTGTAGAATAAGAAATTTGCATTTCACCTGAAAGTTGGCGTGATTACGTAGATGATATATTGAATAGGTGTTGATTATGTGGCAAACATTCATCATTTTCACTACCATGCTTAGGATGATCACTTGAAATTGTGATTATGTGATGGTGGGAAAGAAAGAAATAATAGAGAAATATTAAGTGATATTGAAAATGTAGGCGTCGTTAGAATACTGATTTTATAAGCGTTGAATTAAGCAGGCTGCTTTTTTTGTGCTCGCTGCTATGTTCAAACTTTTTGCTGAGTTTGTTCCCTTGATACCCAAAGGTATGGTCCTTTGAAGGTTTCACAAATTCAACCTTGTGAAAAAGTGGTGAACCACGAAAACGAAAACAGCGATTGCCAGCCTCCAGAATTAAATCTAACTACCCGCAACTGTTAACTTCACCGTTCCCAATTTTCTTGCATAAATGAAAATATTGTTCTAGTTTTCATTGCAAGTTCGATCACAAAGAAATTAACAGATTAACTCTTAGCAAGACATGCACCTTCCATATGACCCTAGGGCGATATAGACTATTCAATCATCTAACAACGGCCAGGGCATGAAGTCATCAGAAGGATAAGTGGGGAGCGTTCATCACACGCATGAAGCAAAACAAAATATCGAACCAACCCATCTTAAAAAATCGCCGCGTGTGGCGGTTTTAATCTTTAAAGGTGGGCTAAGGCGGTCAGAAAATATTACTGACAGTCCAAAAATGAAAACACACTAACGAAGAGTAACAAGATAACATCCCAGACCAAAATCAGGCATAAATACAGGTGACGACAAAATAATAATCTCTTTTTTTTTCAAAGATAATCAACGTTCATGCGAAGTTGTAGTTCATCATAGTATCCGAATAAAGTTAATATTACACCAATGATGGCGCACCGCCCAAACGTGTCTGTAGACGAATTGAATGAAGTGGCAGAGAACGACGGAATGTTCCGAATATAAAATAAAAGAGTTAAACTTTAAAGTGACGAAGTGGTTAACACATTAAAATATGCATTTCGACCTTATAACAAATGGATTCATCAGAATTATCAGAAATTACCGTGGAGAAAACCATGAAATTTTAAGCAGTAAATAGAATGTGAATTAGAAATAATCCCAAAAAGTTAATTTCTATAAATTTAATGAAAATTATACAAGACTGGAAAAAACAAATATCAAAGGCTAACATTTCTCTTACTTGACCAATATATTTTCAAATGCCTCAAGTTTGTTTGTTTGACAGTGAATTCTGTCTTTGGCTAAGCGACCTGAAGGAACCCTCACCAGCGCAAAAGTCATTGATCAAATTTGTTGACATTTGTTTACAATTTAGAGAGAAAGGTGGAAAATGGCAAGTTGGTTTCGACCATGCGTGTAAGTTAGCTTGGAATAATGTATAATTCAAATAACATCTTCTAGTAATCTTCCCGGCCAAAGAGTTGGCACCTTATAAAAATCGGCAGGGGCGAATGTTAGAAAAAACTTGAAATCTTCCACCTTTACTTTTAAAATACCTTGAGTTCGTTCGACTAAGAATTACATTTTTATTGTCCTTAAACATATTCTCCCTAATCTTCAATCCCAATTAGAAACGTTTAAACGTTATATCTGAAATTCCTAAAGGAATCTGAAACCGATTTATAGGTAGTTCTAATCACTCTTATCCATCACAATATCCAACTAACTAGAACTATATCTCATAATCGGGCCAGCAAACCAGCCTTTGAAACTAATATATTTTTAACAGAGTCACCAACAGAGTGTTATCAATCCCTAGATGCACCCACCTCACACAAGTAACTAGTCCCTGTAGGCTCCACACTATCAACCTTAGTGCTCTAATATCGAGAACGCTGGATAGTGTAGAATTTCGAAGAACGAAAAAAATAGTTCGCATATTTCGGAATTATATGGGCGGCATTGATATTATTTGGCTTTTAAATCTAATGTTTAAAAATTTTAAACTGAAAGGAGAATGAGAATCTTTATCGAATATATTATAAATTCTTCTTATTTGCCCAATAGTAGTTTCCCTATCGACGAAAGTATTATATCGGAATGTTATATTGAACTGTGTATTTATCCTATACGTATTTTACTGTTGCGCTTATTCAGGTACGCGACCTTTAAATTACTAAACTCTGGAAAACACTTCACTAAATACAACTAACACTTCAATAAATTGCCAATCACTTCTTACCTCCTTTTAAGACCTATCAGTTTATTTTCTTTACGCTGATACTCACTTCTAAATTCGATTTAAAGCTATCACTTTTTCTCGCGTACAGTTAAATTTCACTTTTGCACTATATATAGTCACTTTTGTCGACGCGCACTGTTTTTTCGCAATTCTTCATCACTATTCTTCGCCTTCTGTAGCTACTTATATACTTGTACTTAGCCCATCCGGGACCTTCTCTGACTTTCTATCTAGATCATTCTCGAGTTCATGTTGTATCACCTGGATTTGCATTGCTGCTATTGCTAATACTAATGCATTTAGTTGTTTTTTCCCTTTTAGAGTGATCCACGTACTTGTTGTTTTGGTCGTCATTGCTTTGCTAGTTTGCAACTAGAGTGACGCGTCAAATTATTTGAACTCGTTACAATACTTTTAAAGGGATTTGAAAAGGCTCAAGCGAAGCTTAAAGTTCCACAACATAATCACTATTTTTAACATTTTTTCTGAAATATGTTTAAGCAAACTTTGTCAAGGAGCCGAGGGCTACTCCCGATGTAGCCAGCAAAGGCAGCTCCTGAAGAGAAGTGACAGTCCTAATTGGCGAAGCCGCTTTTCAACTTGGCGAAACCTGTTTCCTTGAGAATATTAATATTGAGCATTGTAATCTTATCTTTTACTAATGCTTAATTAACGAAAAGTATTATTTTTTTCATTTTGTAAAAGGAGTATTGAAATAGGGGAGGCTTCCAAGCTATCATCTCAACAAACGTAATAGCAAGAAAGTTAATCTCTTTGCTCCTTGGTACAGCAAAACTTACCATTTACTTAAAATAATAAGGCTGTCATACACCGTTGCGTTTATCAACTTACGTATTTATTTTTCAACATGATATTCGATACTTTTTGACTTAATTATGTCTACATCTTATAAACATTGCATCATAGTTTGACATCGTCTATGTGTGACTTGATTTTCGCTACAATGTCCTTAAAATACTGAATACTAGCAATAAGTTCGTTTCGTTCCTCAATGTAAATGCGTTTAGGCATTTGAATGTATTCTTCGCCTTTGAAAATAAATGTCGTTATATTTGGATTGTCAATAACATCATTATCAGCATCCGCGAGATCTATTATATGCTCTTCTTCACGAAGAGCTGACTTGCTGGTGGTGATTTCATTTTTCTCAGGTTGATACGTCACCACTTCATTAGCTATAATTTTAGAACGGGTGGAAGTCTCTGTATCGGAACTCCATTTGCGTTTCTTGGCACCATGATCATCAGATTTTGACGGTACTGGCTCTGTCATATATTCTATTTCATTGATGGTTGACTCAGCATATCTATAGGCAGCATCCGCTGTAAAACCTAAATATTGAAATTACTCATACTACCAGTTATTAGTAGAAATTGATTCACCTATCTCACTCACATCCATGCTCTGCAAAATGAAATCCTCATCGTCCGATTTTGATGTGACAACTTGATGTTCATCTTCTCTTACATCAGCTTCTGCTTCGTTATTTTCATCATTATCTTCACTATCCGAAATGTAAGGATACGGTATCGCACTTGCTAGAAGTAACAAACGTCTTGGATTTCTTGAAATGTACTTCCGTTCATCGAAATGTTTTGAACAAAGATACTTTATTGGTGCGTCTTTATTTTCGCATCTTGATAATTTCATCCAAAGGTTATATCGAGCTTCCTCTCGTGGAAACTGAAAGAATGTCACGTTTGCCTGTGTCCGATTAGAGTCACATCCTTTATATGAACAATGTTTTCGTTGACTCATCTCTGAAAATATGATAAATATTGAATTTGTGTTACAGCCATGAGCTGTTGATTGGTCTATAAGGCTTAGAACAAATGCAATAGAAAGCTATATAAAAAATGAGAAATTCAATGCAGAACAATAAAATAATAAACAGAAGGCCTGGTTAAAAGGGCATGAATCATCTTGGGGGTTACCAACTTAACTAAAAATTGATGAATTTCAATGAAAATCTCGAAAGAAAATTCTTTTCAAAAGTATAAAATTTATAAGTAATCTTAAGTCACAATTTCCGATTATATTGTGTGGACGATAACGTGAGCAAGTTACAATTAGTTTAGTCCAAATTAGTTTATATTGGAATATTTATTTCCTATAAAGTAAACTAAATCTTTTAAAGAGTATAGTGTGTGAACGTTAGATGTTTAAACTCTTCATTTAATCCAAACAAGAAGAGTAATAAAATTTGTGTGGGAAACACCATTTGGAATTTTTTTCAGTGCATTAAAAACGTAGTTCTTAAGGACAAAGGAAATACTTCGCAGCATCTGCAAGCCACATTTTTATTACTTTTTAAGTATAGTTATATAGTTTAGGATAAGTTCATGTGAATAATTTGTATGTAGTCTTTTAAGGGTCGAGTAAAGATCGTGTCCACATATAAAGAGTGCATCGCAGTTCATAAATAAATTTCATTAGTAGAAATTATGGCATTTCTTATTATTTAATGGTAAGTTTTTCCCTTTAGATACTGGGCTAGGTTACTCCCTTTGATAATTAAATAATTTTATTTGTTATTTAATTACTTTTTGATTGACTATGTTTTAATTTTTATGTAAATTTTACATAAAAATCTTATGTGCGGTAGTGACTGTTTCTAAAATTAGTGATTAATTTAGTAAATAAGTTTTCTAGTCATCGATAATAACAAAACAAAACAATGTCCGAAAAGATCTGAATTATGAAATTGTTAACACGAATCAGCTTTATGATAAAACGAAATATAAAGAAGATAGTACTGATATAAGTGTAGAAGTGCTTCATGTTGAACGTCAAAAAGAAGCTGTGAATAAAATTGATAAAATAAGAATAAACAAAAAAAAACAATTTAATAACTATGATAAAAACTATTTAAAAATTACCATAACAAATAGGGCAGAAATTTTGCAAAAAGACTGAATATTTAACCAAACATAAGTGTCATCAATAATAATAATAATAATAATAATAATAATCTTTATTCAAATGTGAAATTTCACAAAAGTAGTGGAGTCTTATTTAAGAGATCTGATTTGAATTCATTAAAGCCTTATTATAAATAGCTAAGCAGGACTAAAGCAAAGTTTAACATAATTGTTAAAGCGTAATCTTAAGGAAAAATTCAAACAAAACAAATTTTTTTAATTTAAAATTAACTTATGCTACACTAAAATAACATAAACCTACTTTTAATTAGCATAGTTTCTGCTGATAAAAATTAGAAGGCGCAACAGCTATATGGAATCGGAATTGTTCAATGCTGCAACTAAAGGATAGATGCACGAGCTTTTGATAGAAGTTTTACTCTTCTTCAAAGTGAAAGTTCTCCTATAGGAATGACATTACTCAACGCATTTAATCTCTGGGTAGAGAAATAAAACGGTTTATTGAGAGCCATTTTGAGACATCTGCTGTGCAATATATGTAGCTTGCTTATCAAGTAAGTTGCACAAGACCCGATGTTGGGGCTCCGTATAACATTATAGGTATGACAGTTTTGATCAACAAAATTTTGTTTTTATGACTCAATACAGATTTCCGGTTCAACAGAGGGTATAATCCTCGAATGATGTTCGAAATCTTCAAACGGATGGAATCGATATGGTCGGCGAATGTTTCCTTTTTATCGAGGACCACCATTGAATTTCTTTGCCTAAAAAGTTAACGCATCGGTCAGGAAGTTTGTTGGCGCTTCTTTTCTGAGTGAAGAACACCGCTTTGATTTTATCAATTTTTATTTTGATTTTTCATCTATGAAAATATTGAAAGACTTTCTCAAGCATTCTTTCGGGAATTCCAATGATTCACCCGGATCCGATGATGCAGCATATACGCAGGTTTCGTCAGCAAAAGTGGCTATTGAGCAGATGGTTATCACTGGCATGTCAGCTGTGAAAATGTTAAATAAAGTTGGGCTGACACACGAACCTTGAGGAACTCCAGTTTGCACCCTGTAACGATTAGATTCGGACTCACGTATTTGTACGTGGAATGTTCTGTCGTTAAGAAAGGAATCAATCAGATTGATCAAATAAGGTGGAAACTCAAGAGTAACAAGTTTGTAGAGACGACATCGGTGCCAAACAGAGTCGAAGGGTTTTTCAATATCTAACATAATGATACCAACAGAGAGCTTCTGCCTAAGTACTTATTTTCTTAGCTCGATACACGACAAAGCTGGAGGTCTGATGAATAGTTGTTTCGAAAGCAAAATTGAAAGACATTGTGAATTTCTACAAAGTCCGCTAATCGTCTCTGGATCTGCTTTTCAAAAAGTTTTCCCAGTTGCCGAAAAACCAAATGGTAAACCAAATTATGGTAAACCACATTTTTGATCGAATAACAGCCGTAAGGCAGTTTACTCCAGCTTTTGTAAACCTGTCTCTCGATCTTTGCCATTTTCGCCTCTACGTATTTCTTTATTGGAATAGTTTTAACGTCTCATCGTCCAGTTGAATACGTTTGAAAGATTTTGGTTTCTTACTGACACTACAATCTATTGCAGTCCCAATAATTCGCTCTAAAAGGTTGATTTCGTCGTCTACTCTCTCAATCGAATCCATGGAGTTGTAGAAATGTCTGCTTAGAAGGATGTTGTTATTGACGAAGTTTCTGAACTTTGGCCAATTTCTTTGGGTTCTGAACAGTTTCTGAACTTTTGCCAGTCTTTGAATCTACTATGGGAGTTTTTAGAAGATTCTATTTCGAAGAACATAGGAAGATGTGTAGAAGAGAGAGCTTAGAGGACGAAATTGAGGCGGAACCCTCGTAAGATTAGAAGGTAGGTTCATTAGGGGCGTGAAGAAAGATATTTGATTTAGGGCGTACACAATTCCAGTCAAAGTGTCTTGCATTCAGGTCACCACAAAGTGGACATCTCTGATTAGTAACGTTAAATTGTCTCAACTCTCTTTTGAATTGTTGAACTTTTTGATTACTTATCTATGTCCCTGGAAAATGCATAGCTAGACTTTAATGTTAGCCTCTTTAATAAGGGCGCATATATTGTTTTAGGCTAGAAGATTTATCCTCTAGAGAGGCTAGAGGATTTATCCTAGCTTGAGCACTGTAGCTTGAGAGGTTTACTGGCGATGGCTTTTCGCTCACTCGAGAAGCTGATTTTGCTGATAAGCTTGGAAATTCCCTATCAAAGCTTTCCCGATTGTTAAAATTTACCACCGGGTTCTTGTCTTGGGGTGTACGCTTGGAAAGCTTCTGCTTAATGGCAAAAAATTCCAGCCGGCTTTTAAATGAAGCAGCGTTTGCGTAGTGGTTGCCACCACAGCTGCTACATTTAACTTTATCGCGCTCTGCATTAGTTAGAGTGAACATAAAGAAATTATGATTACAACTACAAATCGAACACTTTGCAGGTAGGTGGCAATTTTAAGAGCCGTGTTCATACAGCTGACAATTACGACATTGAGTTGAACCATTCTTATTATGGTTATAGTATATAGCATCAGCGCTTTTATTTTGCAGAGTTCGCTAATTTTTGTTCCCCGTTGCATATGCAGCAAGTAGTATACACATCCCCGATGTTCGGTTTTTGCACTAAATTTTTTGATGTCGAGTATGGTGAGCTTATGGTCAGCTTTCAGGACTTTCTTCAGGTCGTCTAACGGCAAATCATGTAGCCCCTTTGATATGTGTAGAAATTTACATTCTTCGCAATGAGATATTTTTGGATATTGTCGTAATCTTCCATTTTGTCGAGGAATAATCTTCTTCCAATAGACATAAGCTATATGATTGAGTATGAAGAAATCTTTAATTCCATCATAATCGCGTCTTAATCAGAACAGAAGTTTTAATGTAAAGGTGATAAGGGAAACTTTTACGTTTGATTGAGCTTTGGTGGAGGTCAGCTCGTTATTCGTGTTAAGTGTTATAAATTTTCAATCTGTTTGCAAGTAGAGTTGTTCAAACCGGTGGCTTCATATCGATGTCATAGGATGGTGCTGCATTAACGATTGCAAATCATCGAGAGAAACTTCAATTTGAAGGCATGGTTTGCATAATATTCATCTTAGATTCACGAGCACCTAATCATATTATTAATAGAGAAGTTCTTGTAAATAATTTCAACAAATTAAAGTCTCCGATTACAATACCAGTGATGAAGAATGGGGTGTTCAAGATCACTTAATGTCATTGGCAACCTAGGAGCGTTGGAAAATGTACTCTACTGTGTAGTGATTCGCCTCTCAAGTGTGGCAATTCCGCCAAGATGATCCACTTGAGAGTTACAAGTTTATCCAAAATTTACCACGCAAGTGTGATAATGCCACGAGGAACACGAGGGGTATCCCATTGCCGACGAGCAGTTTTGTTCTTGGAGCGGGAGAGCGTGTTCGTGCGAGCAATAAAAGATATCTATTAAGTTGTTCCGGGCCCGCTTTAGTTGCCCGCTGAAGTTTTTAAAATATTTCAACTTGGCGAAATTTAATTGTCTTCCATGCTCTTGATCGATAAATTTGTGGGGGATGTATAGACGTGAAATAAACGACTTTTCTGTGGCTGTGAAAGAAAATATGGAAAAACAAAAACCGATTATCTGAAAAAGAAAAGGGCAAATCGAGAGATTTAAATCAGATATGAAATCGATGAAGGTGATCTCAACGGATTCTGTTGGGCGACATTCGGCGGTTGATAGTGATGAAGAGTGCGGGACAATCGAATGTGAAAAGCCAAGAACGACGCACTTGACAGCTGGTGAATAAGAGAGATATCAGATCGTGCAAAGAAAGCTATAAAAATTCGAAGTTCCCGCCGTAATTCCATTATGCAAGGAAGTGTGGCCGCCTGATATGGGCCTTGTGACAGCCACCTTCAACCTAAACGAAGACATTCAGGTGCGGTATCAGTATGAAATTAACAGGATGTATGCTTCATGAGAACAACGAAAGACTTCATCGACATCCACGCTCATCGGTAGATATACAAAAATCTGGTAAATATAGAGATACGCAAAGATAAAAGAGCAAAACAGTGAAAACAACATCAAAAGAAGGTATTCGTAACGGAATTTCATATCTAACATGAATATTGCATGCAAACGACACGACGATGAACAGTGATGAAAATGTGTTAAAAGTCTGGAAACCATTAAGGAATGATAATTCATTGAACAAAGAAAAGCAAAACAACAAAAGGTGTTTACTTTGGAAATGAACTAGTTAAACAAGAAGCTACTACTTACGTATGATGTGTCGCGATAATCATAATTTATTCAAACATAATCGTATAATGACATAGTCGGGTTATATTTATTATAACTATTGACGCGATTATAAGTCCCTAACATTTCTCATGATACACCTGTAAAGCATTACTAACATTACTAATTGGTATAGATACAATTTCTTTGAAATGAGGCAAAAATGCGCCCTTTGGCTTAACCTGTAATGATAATATGTGAAGGATTGTAGGTAGTGTTACTTCTGATAAGAGGTTAATTATTAATTGAAATTTGTGCATAATACTTATTACTTATTGATTTATAACAAAAAGGTGCTGTTAAGTGAATCATAATCGGAAGAAAATAGTTTTATTGGAAAATTTTACAACGAAATTGCATCAACTGCTGCTAATCATCATCATTTCAATTTATGCTTAGTTGTTCGCTCTGAATATTTTTTGAAATCAGAAAGATATAACAAGCATCTCATGTTGAAAACATATTATCCGATATGTCGCATCCTTACTCCAGATGCGTGTCTCAATGTTGCGATCTAATTTTGTGAGTGTGATAAATAAGAGAGGATTATTGAATGTACACAGTCATAATACGTTTTCAACGATATTTATGTCATTTCAATTGCGTTTACATAAAAAAATTAATATTAATTTGAATAGTGTTCAGTTGAATCAACTTTCTCTTCATTTTCGCATATTTTAATTCGCTCTCGTTTCACCTTTGATCGTTGTTCCCAAAATAATCAACATAAAAGCAAAAAAAAAATATTTTCCGGTTGTTATGTATAGTTATAAGATGGAAATTTAATGTTAAAATTTTTAATAGTGTTTTCACCATTATAGAATCATTTGTAATAAAGAAATGAATTGTTAATTAGAAATCTATTCTTTCCTTCCATCGGACCTTCTTGTTTTCAGTAGGAATGTGATGGTGCTAAGGTAACTGCAGAAGGACGTAGGGCCACACAAGTGTTTCGCCGGTTCGGGGTCCGCAGAGCCGTTTGTAGTTCGGTCCGTAAATTTCTTTTGGTATTCGCGTAACCACTCCATTTCTTTTTGTGATAGAGTTAATCAACGTAGTGTATTTTCAGGCACTGCGGTATTTAGATATTCCGGTGAGCGGAGGCGCGATCGATTTTGTTGTATTGATTTGTTGAAGAATGTAAAAGGTACAGTAAAATCGGAAAATCGGGTTTTTCGGTGGCTGGTTCAATAATGGAACCAGAGCGGAAGTTTATTCGGGTCCGATCCACGTCCGCAAACCCCGCCGCACTGAGCTAGTCCGCCAGCAGCCACAATCGTTGTGAACTTCCGTGTGGCCAAGTCTTTAACCCTGAGGATACAACTCGTTGCCACGCCTCTAGGACTTCAAGTCCGGGAGTCGTTGCGAGGCCGACTCGATCTGCAGTCGTCACCGTGACGATTGCGGACTAAAATCCATTACAACTGTTCAGAAGTAACATATAACTTGCCTGTAAGAAACGCTCAAGTATTTTCGATTTATATCAGATTGAAGAGTTTATTTATATAAGAATGGTACAAGTAACAATAAAACTGGTAAGGGCATCATGACAGGTAAGATACTGGACAATTAACTAACTATTAATTTGTGGCATGATATACGGCATTATAAAAAGGTAACATTAAAGTCCTAGAATTTTTGGTTCAACTGTACGTTTTCATAATAAAGGTACGAAAACGCAATTCTATAAAAAATCAATGAAATGCATATGAGCTAGGCATGTACCGAATGGTTATAAAGTGTGGGACGTGGGCAGTTGGAATGTTTGTAGTTATAAGGGGTGCTACATTTTCTGAAATTAATTTTATGGAAACTAGGCCTCTAATTAATAATGAAAGGGTTGATTTTGAAAAATCCTTAGGAGAAACTGATATTTATGACCTAGGGTCAAACTCAGTAGTTACATAGCAGGAATCTGATATAAGTAAATCAGTAGAATTAAAATCTAGTAAGAAAAATGCCGAAATAAGCTCAGAACCGAATAAATTTGTACTAGAAGTTGATCAGCATATAAAATCTTTGTATAGTAATAATAATAATATAAAACCAACATCAACGGGAGTTAGAAGAAGTGAAACGATCAGAAATCGTCCTGTTGTATCTTATAATGAATATGATATACCAGATGATTGTTGAATGTGAGCCAAATCTCTTTTTTGTAGTATTTCCTTATTATAAGGAAATAGAAAAAAAGATAAGAACAAGCGATAAAAAATGAGATTAATTCTCTTGTAATTAATAAAACATGGGAATTAGATATGAAACCCCTAAATAAAAATACAGAATATTTCAAATATTGTGTTCACAATTAAAGATGATGAGCATGATAACCCATTCAAATATTTTAAAACGCCTGAACCAATCGTTACACGTTTTTATTGATAGAGTATGCTCTCCATATGCTTCGCATAACATTCGATGTCCTTCAGCTGCACTTATCTTCAATTTCGTTGTTCAATTTCGTTTCAGTTGTTTCGTTGGCCCAAAAATTAGCATGATTGTAACACAAAAAAGTGCATGTTGTTTACAGTTTAACGAAAGTGGTGACTACTGCTTGATGAAAACGATGACATTTTAACATGAATATATAAGCTACGATGCGATGTAATACTAGTTGTGCCATCTTTTGTAAATCCCTCAAAACATATTTGTACATCTAATATAAAGCAAGATCTGTAGCCCATGGTTTTAGTCAGGAATACTAAATTCCTATATTATTTTACTGATTATAATGAAACATTCGCACCAGTGACTCGAAGTTCTAGTTTTAAAGAGGCAAAACAAAATGACGAGCGAAACGATAGTGTTCGGGTTCAGCAGTTTAGTTGAACTTAATTTGTTTTCTTTCTCCTCCTTCTTCTGTCTACTTACAAGTTCTAGTAGGTGCTATTGGCTATGATACGGTGCATATTAGCCAGCGTGTTTCGATCTCAATGCTCTGAGGCAAGCTGTTGTCCTTGTACTTTTGGGGTCCCTATGATTTGGTTTAGTTTGATTACGTTGACCTTGTTAGTTTGTTAGTATTATATTTGTTTTGCCAGATTGCCCAATTGCCAGATTTGGTTTTTCTTGTTCGAGATGAAAATTTTTCCTATGGAGGAAACTTCTTTAAACAGTGAAAATTTTTTCCTAAATTTTCAAAGTTAGAGCATTTGAAGATTTGATGTTCTAGTTTATCGCGACTATGACACCAACTCCAAAGACTGGATAAGACTATGTTCGCTTTTATTAACCTTGTCTTGTGGTAAGTTCTGTCGGTCAGTGCCCTATTAATTTGTTTAGAGACATTACTGTCTAAGTGGATGAAATGGAGCCAGGGTTTATTCTCGAATATAAGGTTGCTGGTTAGCCATGGGCAGTATTTTAGATTAGTCGTACTTCTCTTGCACTCCATTATCCATAATTAATTTACTTTTTCTTGGGTAAGTTTCGTTGTGTCGTCCCACTCTGTATAGTTGGGGCATAGTTTCCCTCATTAATAGCTTTTTCGTATCGGTAAGATTGAGAGTTCTCCACTTACAAGTTCTTGCAATCCAGTAGAAAATGAATTTTCTATTGTTATTTTCTTTGAAGTGTTTTTAAGGATAGTTTTCAGTATTTTGGAGGGGATGTATTTAAATGTTTTAATTGTAGGCTATTTATTTAATGAAGTGTTGTGAGTGTATGAATATCATGATATTTTTAGCATTCTTTGTGGTGTTTTCTGTATTGGCTGGATATGTTGCCATGATTTCTGCATTGACTGAGAAGTTGTTGAGTTTCTGGAGACTAGTTGTTTCTGTGTCGAAGTGACAAATCGACGAGCTAGATTCGTGCAAAAGATTTCACGGGTGTCAATCAATGAATTTACTACTACGGGTATAGAATTTGTGAGTTCGCTGTGATCGTGTAGGGGAATGTTGTGTATGAAGGTTTTATCAGAGTTGTTGAGGTGGAACAACAAGTTGTTTGGAGCTGATTATTTTTGTGAGTTGTTGTTTAATTCACTGTCACGAAGGTTTATAAGTATTTTTTTGGCTGTAAGTAAGCAGGCTCTTAGTTTAGATGGGGTTTCTTTGCCCCTAGCTAGCGAGATTGTAATTGAAGCAGATTAAGGGTCTTCAAAACGTCTTCGGCCTTGTTAAGTTAATCTTTAGGAGCAGGTATAGTGGCGCATCTGCCATGTTAGTCTGAAGCGGATAATTATCTTAGGATTGCACAGGCCGCGTTTGGTGCTTGATCGTTTCTTAATGATTTTACTGAAGATCTTGGATTTAGTTTGAGTAGTTGAGAATTGGTTTCTGACATTACCTTTGTTGTTGTTTAGGGCTCCGCTCGAGAAGATAAAGTTGTGGACCCATTTGACACTGGTGCGATTGAGGTGGAAGAGTTCTTGTGGTTGGTTATTGGAATATAATTGGACAGCTGAGGTTTTATTGTGGTTTAGTTCCAGGTGAAGCTTTGTCACTATGTTTTGAAAGTTGGCAAGACTGTCATGTAAGTTAAGAAAGATGTCTGAAAAGTTTCGCCCTTTACTGTTTTAGATCAAGTCATCCGCATACTGGAGTAGCGCTATATTTTCGTTGGTGATGATATTATGGTCATGCTATTATGCTAGTAATTTGTGAGTGTAGATGTTGAAAAGTAAAGGACTTATTACATTCACTGATTGAACTAAATAACTATACACTTTTCTTCAAGAAAATTTGGTGTAATTTCCCTACAGATATTGATTCTTTCTTTATACTTATGAAAGTAGGAGTAATCTCCTCTGAGAATGTTTTATTTGCTAGATTCAATTCTGATGGTTCGTCGTGTTGGTTGGTTTTGTCACAGAAATCACACATGTCAGATGATTTTGAAAAAACATTCATTATTTGTAATTGCTTCCATCTTCATAAAATTCTTGTGCTAGAAATAAAGAAACCGTCCTTTTAATTTTATGTTTTTTTATTTACCTTGCGGAATCGGAATCATCAGCGATGAAGACCGAACGATCACGGTCGAAAATCGATTCCGCAAGGTAAATAAAAAAAACATAAAATTAAAAGGAAGGTTTCTTTATTTCTAGCAAAACATTCGTTGTTCAGGATTCTATTTGTGGGAAAATTTATAACCTTGAAGTTAGATGATTTTTTAAAGTTTAGTTTTTGGTCCTGTGTGGGATCTGGTCTATAATATGCAACTTATTTAATGCGTAGACAGTAGCATAAGCAGTAGCATGAATCATAGAGAATATAGAGACTTACGCATCAAGTAAAGAACAAAAGCTAAAAAAAAATAGAAACTTTAAAGCATTCGTGGTTCAATACTTTGCAAAATATATATTTCGATATCATTAGCAATTTATAGCATGAAATGGAATAATAAAGCGTTTAAGCCTGAGGAATGGCATGCAAAAACCCCCAGTTTAGTGGAAAAACTAGGCCGTAGTTGAGAAGACCGTTGGTGAATAGCAACAAACCACTCACTTGATTTTATTTATAGTCCACTGGATTCGTAAACAACGCCAATGACGCTTGTTCGCTTTGATTTTCAGCTTGACATATGATAAACGGCAGTCGTCGCAGATTGCGAATGCATCACATTCGAGGCGAAGAGATGCGAATTATATGCTACAATTAAGCAGAACTAATAAATCTCCTATCTTTAGATTATCTCAACTAAAATTTAATTTACAAATTATACGAAAAAAAGTAGGAAACAAGCAAAACTCACTGTGAAAAGCAAACTGTCAAACGTACTATTGTGAATTCAATGTCATATTTTGACATTACGAAGTTTTCGGTGTCTACCAATAGGTATGCGCTAGCAACAAGTGAAGATTTTTAAAGTGTTTGCCACCAAATTCTTAAATTAAAAGTCGTAGGCAAACCGGAAACGGATTTTTCAAATTCCAAATTCATCTCATTATGGTTCGTCGATGTGTTGTACCGAATTGCCACAACAATGACCAGGAAGTGCTTAGCCATCGTTTCCCACGAAAGCGTGATCGTGCATTGAAATGGGCACAAAATTTGGAGTTGAAAATTTTCAATTTGGATTATTTAATTAGTAAATATACAGTCTGCTATTTGCATTTCGAAGATTCCGCGTATAAAAACATAAAATCCAATCGTCTGAATTCTACAGCATACCCTAAGATAAACCCTTTACGACCAAGACTAGGAAACGTAGAGGTAATCAAACTTGACCCTTCTGATACTGATGATTTGCACGAAAATATTTCGACCGAATACATTGACATTCATTCTGAAAATTATGCTGTAAAGGATGCAAGTATGACTGAGGAAGAAATAGATGACATTGAGACATCGAATACATCAGTGAGTGCAGACATAGAAGTTATATCTCCCGATGAAGAAACAGGAGAAGTTGAGTGGATCGTACAGTTCCCGAATATCCTTTGCAATATTTCTAAAGATCATGAAGCATTAGATGAACCTGTTGAAGTTATTGAGAGTGATGTAGATAATGACGAGTTTGTGTCTGGGCTTCATAATACAAGTTCTGGCGACCACAAAGAAGTGGAGAGAATCTCGACAATAGACGAAAGTGACGATTTTCACATCAGTGTTGTTGACGCCACAACACAAGTGGATCTCGACGAACTAGAGCGGAGCGATGATGAAGACACTGAATTCAGAAACCTGACCCGAAAAGATTTGATACAATTGCTTAAAACACGCGATAAAATCTTTCACGAGCAGCAGCATAAATTAGAGACGTTTCAAAAGGCACATGAAAATTTACTGCGAAGTATTGATACATTTAAAAGTTTAATGAACGTATGATAGGGAAAATTATATGAAATAAATAAATTACCTTAATGAAGAAAAATTGTATTAAGATTGTATATTGTATTGAATATTGTATTCTATTACCGTCATGTTCTTGATTTCATGCCATTTATTTGTGTCCTAATTTGTTATTATGGTTAGAGCTCATTACACCACTATATCCTTACCCCTGATGATCGTTCCAGAAAATCCTGTGTAAGTTAAATCAATTTTATTAAGCACATCTTCATATTCTCAATCAAACAAGTCATTTAATCCTTAAGCAAGCGACGTTGCAATAACCTTCCAGCAACTTTCATGAAAATAGACAACATGAAATAATCATGATAAGGCTTAACTGCGTTTCGCAAACTTTTGGGATGCTGCAGTGGACGTTGGGTTCAGAGTTTGTTCAATGCTATGGATTCTATCATTTTGAGCTCGCTATATATTCATCAACGTCTTGCATCAAATGAAAACTATCTTATTTGTAAGTTATCTTTCGTTGTAGAAATCTAATTTTGCGTGTGAAAAAGTGTTATTCCGCCTCGAATTTGATTAATATCTTTATGAAACTTTCACTAGAAATTCATTTGAAAACTGATTAGTGAGTTGGAGGATACGGGAGTTGAGGATAGGTGTTCAAGCGAGCAAAAAAATGGGTGCGTACGTCAGACCCTATTGATTGTGTAGTCCTTATTTTATAGTCCTTTAAATTACCTTGCATTTCAAATGAGTCATTCAATGATTACGGTTAATCGTGACATTATGCTGGGTACCTAACAATATGATTAAATTTAATGCGAGTTAGGAACATTAGTCTTAATAGGATGCAAGACGTGCACTAAATTAATCATCTCAAACACACTTGAATCAGCTCATCAATCTTGAATCATCAATTTATGGCTTTTAAATCTACCAACCCAAGGAAAATAATTAACTAACAATTATGAACAAACTCCGTCACAATATTCTCAGCCATCGACTGAATCCTTATCAGAAAACAAAAAAGTTTGGAACCAGGCAATGATAATCCCAAATTTTACCCAAACAAATTAAAAAAAAAAACACAATAACCTACATTAAAAAGTAAACTAGTCAAATCATCCTTCCGCACGGACGAAGAAATAATCGTTCAAATGCATCTATTACAACATGCACACCGTGACAAGGCGACAAATTGAAAATATTCTTTCATGTATACATACATAACCGCTTTGTGGAAGCAAACCTCAGCTTTGTTCAATTTTGGTGTGCCCATTTCTTTTACCAATTGTGCCCTCTGAACTATTGACAGTTGCTTGTCTGCCGTTTGATTAATTAGATCATCAGGAAACGTAACACATGCCTACGCTAGTGCCATATTAAAGTCAACACCGTTTAAAATGTATCAAATGAATATAGTAAAGAGTTTTAGACTACACAGGAAAATAAAATCACAGATCGTTACAAGATTTCACTCAGTTATAAAAAAAAACAATTTTTCGTGCAAAAAATTGCACGATATGGCGTCAAGGTTAGTATGGAATTCCTACTAAAGGAGCTTAAAAATTAGTCCATTTAATCAAACCGTATCGAAGGCTCTCTCCACATCATTGACGCATGCTTTACACACCACAACACATTCATATACAATACATTGCAGTCGATTGCCTAGGTCTGAATCCCAACTGGCAACTTTACATCAACTCATACTTAAAAATTTAGATGTTTAACGGATGATTTAATGCTACATAGAACACTTTGCTGGTGTTAGACATCAAACTGATTTAATACGACCTTCTCCACTCAGTCAACAAGATAATTAGGCGATAGGTTTTGGACACGAAACGAAGCGAACACATGCAAATACCGAAGTAGTATATTAAGAACATCGTTAATACTGTTTGGTTTCTTGATTTACCACTATCAAATATGATAAAGATCGGGCCATTTGCACTCATCACACTCCTGGAGTTCCATGCACATTGCGTAACGGTGCTACTTAACGTAGTTGGCAGCAAAATGATAAAATCGCTGATATCTATAGCAATTAGCTAAATCATAATTCATAAGTCATAATTCTCTCCTCTCTGTTTGAAATTATATTTTCACTTCTTACTTCTAATTAATTTGAAATTGTTTTTTTTTTGTCATCTAACGTGTTTAATTCTTTGCATCGTGTATTTCGTCGTTGTTTTTGTTTTTTTTTTAGGCGAAAGAACATTTCCTCTAAACAAGTGATTTAGAAAGCAAGGTGAGAGATTTCAATTTGGTTTCGGACATGCTTTCCTGTCCATTTTCATCAGATGCTATTAGGTCCGAAAGCATCGTTTGATAACACCAGGTATATGGATATTGTGCAGTTTTTGGTAACTGTTGTTGATCTCAGCTTGAACTAATCATATTTTCCATTTCGGTAGTATTAAAACGCTTTTAAAATTGTTAAGCTCATCCCACTCCGGCTTTTAGGTAGGTGGTTGGGGTTTTATATGCAAGTACAAAGCTTTAATATATATGTAAATGATTGAAGTAAGACCTACAAAATATACTCGTTTTTAGTATGCATTTATCGTTACCCGTCTTTTTATTGTAATCATTTCATCGCCATATTCGCGACTCCTAGGGAAAGCTTCCATTCCTCAGAAAATAAGCGAAAAAAGAAGAGCTATTACATTCCTTCGCGGGATCGTTGATTGCTTTAGTTCTTAGTTGATTTGCCATTTGATACCAAATAATTTTTAGACAATCAAAATGTGGAACTCTTCGGCAAATGGCTCATAGAATTGCAACATATATATTTATTTTTGAGAGTTAAACGAAACAAAACTTATAAAAAAGAAAAACATCTGTCGGCCTGACTTGTTTTTTTGCAACAATGTGCACAATCAAATTTTTTGTCTTTTCTTGTAAGCGGTTAAAAACAAACTCTGCGAAAATAACACTGCCCGCGTTACTATAAATAGAGTAAGACCGCGTTCATTCATATTTGCTCATTCTCACTATCTGACCCGAACTAAGTATGCTCCAACTGAAAACTCTTTGCTGCAACAAACATCTATCACACGTTGGTTGTGTTATCGCAAGTCTCGTGTATTTCAAGTTTGACATTTACTTTTACGAAATTTATTTTGAGTGAAAGTTCATCTGAATGTGATGTGTGTGAAACGCCTTGAAGAATTATAACGATAGGATGATGATGTTACATCTAATACTGACCGCCTCAACTTCTTGAATTTTCTTATGCGCTGCTGACTTACCACGAACCATGGATTATTCGAACTGGCTTATAGGAGGACTAGCATCGGTGGGCGCAACAATCTTCACAAATCCCCTCGAAGTGATCAAAACTCGCATTCAACTGCAGGGTGAGTTGGCGGCCAAAGGAACATACGTTGAGCCTTACCGCGGTATATTGCCGGCTTTCATTACTGTCGCCAAACATGACGGCCTAATGGCATTGCAAAAGGGACTCGTGCCAGCTTTATACTTCCAATTTGTCCTTAACTTCTTTCGACTGGGGATGTACTCGTCTGCCGAAAGGAAAGGATGGTGCTCTAATCAACACGGTAGGCCGTCATTTGCCAAGGGATTGTTTTGGGGAGCAGCCGGTGGTATTGTAGGCTGTTATGCAAGTAGTCCTCTATTTCTAGTGAAAACACAAATGCAAGCACAAGCAGCAGCCAGCATTGCTGTAGGTTATCAGCACAAACACCAAGGAATGATGAACGCTTTTCGGGAGATTTATAAGAGTGGCGGCATAAAAGGATTGTGGCGGGGATCTTCGGCGACAATTCCTCGCGCAGCACTCGGAAGCGGAGCACAAATTGCGACATTCGGTACTACTAAAGACTTTTTACGAAAACATGATCTAGTCACAAACAGAATACTTAATTCGTTTATGGGAGGACTTATTGCTGGCACAGTTATGTCGCTCGTTATGACTCCGCCCGACGTTATCCTGACGCGCCTTTACAATCAAGGCGTGGATGCAAAAGGAAAAGGAATTTATTATAACGGAATTGTGGACTGCTTCTGGAAGATTTGGAGAGTTGAAGGTATTTATGGACTTTACAAAGGGTTTTGGCCCAACTATCTTCGCTTGGGACCTCATTCAACTCTGGTTCTGTTATTCTTTGACGAAATGTTGGCTGCTAAAAACAAATACTGGAATGAGAAGATCCAATAATGTTTTCTATTGGATATCGAGAAGTTGTGCAATATAATCGAAAAATTGATAGGTACCCGATAATGTGTGGCTTTAGTAGTTTAGTAAAATTTTAAGGAATAGAAATATATAATTTATTTACAATTTAAACTTTTTTCTATAATCGCTTGGATGGAGAAGTTTCAAGCTTCGAAGTACGTTTCCAGTGTGATTATAAGCATGTCGCTAAAACTCTGAAGGACGACCGTGGGCGATGAAAGTTTTCTGAGTTTTGTTCAATAAGTTCTGCAAGCGCCAGCTCGTACATAGGTCAATTATATGAAGGCGCATTGCCAATATAGATAAGACATAAATAGCATTTGATTATCTTTATTGATGTCTATAAGCCAACCAAAATATTGAAAAACAGTGACATAGCCTTTGAATCTACGGGAATGCACAAGGCAGAAACTTTCCCATCGTTGAGAAAACCACATATTCGATTTAACGACGATTCGTTAGCATCTATTCTTGAATCATTATTGAAATATTGATTTTATTATTGAATATTGATTTTATTATTGAGGAAACGATGCGCGCCGAACTGTTTCAACCAGCAAGTATTCTTACTCTACGACATGCAAGAAAGTTTTTGAATTAATTTAATTTGTCAAATATTGTTTTATTCTCCACGAAATTCGCTTAGAACTGCTTGAAATTGAATTGAATGAATCTGGCAAACGCACGATCAAGGATATCGAAGAGTTTAATGCTTAAAATATATTGTTCCATTTGTTGACTAGGATATTTGCCATCTTGTGATAAATGAAAAGAAATTTCTAATCAATATATCCCGAAGTCCCTCCCAAATTCAGCGTGTCGAGTATTAATATTTTCTTTATCGTTTCAAAGAAAACGCATTTTTAAATAGTTTTTTAGTATATACATATATAAAAACAATAAGGAATAGCGTTTTGTATGTTCCGTTTGTATATTGACCGCTTCTTATATAGCTTGTCTATTAATTTTGAAGCATGCGAACATTTTTGGATACAGGCTCAATATATCCTTTTTTCATCATTTTAACGGTTGCAGGCACGCAACTTTCAGAACTTCCAGAGTTTACTCAAGCACC
This sequence comes from Stratiomys singularior, assembly GCA_954870665.1. Lineage (NCBI taxonomy): Eukaryota > Metazoa > Arthropoda > Insecta > Diptera > Stratiomyidae > Stratiomys > Stratiomys singularior. The sequence goes on along the minus strand of OX940878.1, from coordinate 108,841,737 downwards.
AGAATGTTGGTACTTGTGAGAATCTAAAGTTTGAAAAGCTTTGTGTTAAGAATAAGCAGGCGATATAATTTCAGTACCATTGATTTACACAAGCCACAATTTTGTGTATGTTTAAAAGTAATGTCTTCAGAAATACTGACAAGACCTTGCTATAAAATATGGTCTCATATATTGAATTGAAAAAAAAAATTATTTTTTCGGTATAATCACATAATATATTTATAATATTTGATTAGTTTGCTCTATAGGTATATTGGATATGATATTTTACGAACCACTGAATAATGTACATTTTTCAGGCTTTTCGGATCAAGAAGCACATAACCTTGTCCTTTGGATGCCTATTACCGATTTCTGTTCCATCAGAGTAGTTTCGACTATCTTTGACTCTTCCTGCAGGCATTACATGGAGACCTCTTTTGTGTCTGGCAATTGTGTCTGCATCTGTTGATATTGAAGTGTCAAAATATTCTATAAAGTCTACTTTAATTGATCAAACAATATTTCTGTCATTGCCATAGGGCTAGTCTCTCTCGTGTTGTACTTCCGGACATCACGCCTCTCCCTGAGTTAAGTCCAACCACTGGTCTCTTTCTCAGCTACATCACCTTACCCATAGCTTCCTATGTAGTCGTTCGACGTTCTAGCACATTGCAGCTTCCCAATTTTACAATCTTGAAAATTTCTCGATCATCAAAAATTTAGTATAGCTCGTGATTGTACCTTATCCGCTATTGATGTACCGCACTCTTTCGTATTTTGCTTCTATAAAATGCTTTAGGAGTTTCTATGGACTAGATTATAGAGAGTTCTGTACTTATTATTCTCTTTGACCAATTGTGCTTGTTATTTTGCTTGCAAAATTTTCAAGCTCTTTCATATTTTCTCATTCCACACCGAGCCACAGATTTAGAAAATTTATTTCATCAGCCTAATTTTCCATCTCCTCAGATTTATAATCTTAACGCTTCACTGCTGCTACCACTATTCTGTATGTGTTCATCATCATTGTGAAGCAAGTCTTTCTCCCCTGGGTTTTTTACTTCTGTAAAATGCTTGAGGACTCCCTAGTGACTGGATTTCAATGCGGAAGTTTGAGTCCATGTCTCGCAACCATAGCATAACACAGACCGCTTTGTATGTTTGGAGGTTTTTCCTTCTGTGTATGCAGTTGTCCTTTAGAATCTGCAAAACTGCGAAGAACGACTCATTGATTGCCATCATTCACTAGTTGTACGTCTGGATGGAGAACCATATTTTATTTTGCTATTTAGAACCAAAATGAATGAACTTGAAATTCACTGAAAGTCGATCATACTACCATATCAGAGATTACTTGAAAACAAAAAAAAAGAATCTTATAGCAGTGAATTCAGTATTATGCCAGTTTGTCAGCATGGTGACAACTCCCTTTTCTTCCCGTGATGGCGCTAAATTATTTCTTTTTCGAAAAATTAGTTTTTTTTTACTTTCAAATTTTCAGTTTTCAATTGAAAACCAGAAATCCTCGGGTTGTTTGGAAAGTTAATGGCAAATGGCATTTTATTTTAAATAGTTCCTCAATAAATTCCAAAGATATAAAACAATACCACAAAGATGTCAACAAATCTATAAATGATTATTTCCCATTTGGCCTTTGTTTAACGACCAACAGGTCTGCACAACAACATTTGTTTGTTGTATAGATTGTTTAGTAAATATGTGGCCATTATTTATTTTGTTGAAAAGAGGATTTTTCCCAATATTTTAATGAAATAAATGGAAGATTTATATATACGCCGATGCTGTTGAGTCCAAAAGTGGTGAGCCACCTTTAGCATCAATTATTACGAGATTAAATTTTCTGCATATTTCAGGTTTTTGCAGTAATAAAATTTGCTATTAAATAGAAAGAGGCTACGAAAATCATTTTCGAAGAAACAACCGCAAACATGCACATACAGCGCACTGTTAAATCTTTGGAATGCCAATTGCATGCTTTGGATTAATGTGTCCTAATTTTTCTTTGGGAAAGGAGCATATTGCGGTGCGTAGACAACCCAGCAGTCTACGCACCGCAATATGCTAGCATATGCACTTTCTCTAAATAAGGAAACTTTTGATTACGGTTTGCTTAAGAGCCTATTTTCTTGAAACGCACTATCCATGTGCAATGCTCCATTTCCATAGAAGAGACTTCTTCTCTTCATAGACGTCGAGAAGAAACTTTAATGTTTGAAGCCCTGAAAATCTTCAGAGCTTATAGCTTTCTCGACACTCATTTTTGCGTAGGCCCCATCCATTTTACATAAAGAATCAGGACCGTTGAATGCTCTCTACGTTCCCCTCCTTGGTAGTTGTTCCATCTGCTCATGGCTCCTGCGAGCCCCGCCATCCAGAATGGAGTAACGCTATTGTCAGCGTTCTTTCAGCCGATCTATTGGTCTAGAATCAATCCCGAAGCAATCAGCAGTAAATCTAGCGGCTTAAACGTTGTTTGGCAATCGCATAGTATAGCTACAATCTATGTATTCTCTGTTTATGCTGAGTTGTGCGCTTACAACGATGGCATTGACCTGAGGCGGATAGATAGATGTTTCGAATATGTCCCACCTGGAATATTTAATGTCAGATCCATACAATCCCCGTATTTTCAAATGCCTTGGATACTTTTATGTGTCGTCTAATCGCAACAGGTCTTCGTAAGATTCAATGATTCCTTGTTTCTTGTCACTCAATACTGCACACCATTTAATGTGAAAACTGTCTTGTCGCGTATCGTTAGGGATATCCTTGTTAATTTTGTTGTTTCACGGACAACTATAGGATATTATGTTATGGCTCCGGTAGTACGGACGCATGCTAAACATTGAACTTAATCAAGTGCAACTTTCATTGCTTTTGTGTACTTTGTTCGGTTACCACTCGATAAATGATGATAGGTTTCACCACCATCATCCACCGCAAGATCCCGCGTATCAAACGCTCAACTCCATCAGGAGCAAATTTTCTCTTCCATTACTGAAGCTTGTATACCCAGCCGAGGACTCCGAAGACGACGATCGGTCTGTTTTGTTTCTTTGAGCTTTACTTGCTTTTGTAAACACTGTTTTAAGTAGCGCGTTTCTCGTTTACAGAAAATTTACCTAAATTGACCTACCATAATTTTGTTGGTAGAAAGGAGAAACAAAAAGAATTCTACCATGCTAAGCATGCATGTTAGCCTGACATAAGATAAAAACAGACATTCAAAATTTTCACAAGACTGTGTCAGGAAACAGACCAAACGAAATTCTTGGGGAAAAAATTGCAGAGCTCTACGCAAATCCTGTCTATAGAAGCAAGACCAGTAGTGACAATTAGAAATCAGTAAAAAATCGATCATCTTTTGCGCTATACGTGGAAAGAATTCAAAAATGCATTTGACGGATTAAATGTATTTTTTTCTGTTGCATAGAATTGCATGGGGTAGGGCATGCTTGTGTCATATTCCAAAATTTCATAAAAATCAAATAAGTGTATATTTTCGTTACATTTATTATCAGCTTTTATGGAAATAATATTACGATTGAATTACTTTAGACACGGCCCGGACACTCACTAACTCCTTTAAGCCGCGGTCGAAATAAGATCTGAATACATCTTAACCTTACTGGCAATGCTCATATCTACGTATTTGTCGCCAATCGATACAATCATTCCACCAATGATGCTAGGATCCACACGAGCAGTCAATTGGACTGATTCGTTACTTTTAACGAATGCCTGTGGTAAAAGAATGATATGTTAACAAGAAACGATCAAATAATTAAAAACATTTCAACATTCATTAACATACCTTCAATGCATTTTCGAGCTGTTTGCGTTGCGAGTCTTCAAGGGGTTTGGCAGTAACGACTTCACACACAACATCACCACGATGGGCAGCCATAATTGTACGGAAAGAGCTGATCACAGCGTCCAACTTCTTCAATCGGCCATTGTCAGCCAAGGTTTGCAACAAGTTACTAGTGGCTGGTTGGAAACGCAACTGTTCACATGTCTCTTTCATAGCATTGGCCATGACTTTGCGATTAATGATTGGGCTGGTAATGTAGTCCTTCAACTTGGGATCCTCCTTGATGGTCTTTTGCAATGAGACTAAGTCCTTTTCAACGGAGTCAAGCTGTTTCATTTTTGACGCTCCGGAGTAGAGGGCAGTGGCATAACGGCCTTCTAATCCGAAGACCTGAATTGGTGGCTTGACCATTTGGGAAACATTAGCGGATGTGCTAAGCCCGCGAGCCTATTAATAAGAAAAATTTGATTTGAAAAAAGATTTGTTATCCATGCACCTAAAGAACTTGCGAATCAAACCAAATCATTAAATTTCATTTCATTTTAAAGCGTTCGAAGATTATTTTTTACACGTTGCTAATATTCACGTAAAGTTTGCTCGACTGCGGCGTAAATAAATAGTTTCATAGATTCATATTGATCATTTGCACGATTCACCGTGAAGGTCTTTACTTGTGACTGGTAGCGATCGTGTCTTGGCAGTTCACATCGCAAAATAGAACGTTTATATCATAGAACCAAATGGGAATCTTAGCAAATAGTTCAAATTGCTCAGGCATTAAATAACAGCCATATTCACAATTCCAGTCTGACTGAAAAATTCCGGCCCTATAACCAGAGGCGATTCAATTACATAATACACGGTTATGTAGTTTTACCACCTAATATTGTTACATTTTGAAAACACTAAATTGGACACAGAATCACTTTGCAGCTATGATTTAAAACGATTGTTCACTTACAAGAATTGCTAGTTTATTAGTCGCTGCCATTTCCTTGAAAATTTAGTTCTTTTTGCAACGATTTATCGTCGGCACAAACGTCAAACCAACCACTATAGACTTGTCTGACACGAAAAGTTTGGTTAGAAAATTTCACAAGTGACAAGTACTGAATTTCCCATTGGCATGATGTGATTCAGAGGTGCTTAACCTATCATGTCTCCACGTTTTGAGTGATGAGGTGACGTTTACGTGACAGACGAGTGACATTTCGATTTTCTTAGCAAAAAAAACAAAAAGTTAAATTTAGAAGTATTTCGGCTAAACCACTTTTCGAAAATATTCAAAACAAAAATAGGACTTGCCATTGATCCCTGAACCTGAAGGAAGATTCACAACCAAACTTGCATTGTGGGATAATCCCCCACACAGCGTCCGAGATATCTAACATAACGGGAAAATGGACAACATTGTGTAGGCCGACCGACACAATGACCGAACAGCCAAGGACGAAAGCGGCCCGGAAGGAACTTCCATCCAACATGATGCAGGCGGAAGACGTGCCAGACAATTCATCGTTTACAAAGGACGTACATCTAATAAATAGTAAGGTTAATGATTTTTTGTTAGCTAAGGGAAAATTAGTTTTTAGGCACAAAGCCCCGGTATCCTCCCATAACCACCCTACTCCTAGCGTTAATCCTTTTAGCGGCTTGGCTAACAACAGACCAAGCGAAGGTAATACGAACGTGAACGCACCAGCAAAAAAAGTTTGGTACCCACCAATCTTCGTAGAGAACGTCAAGGCGACTGTACTAAAAGATATATTAGACAGGTTCACCCCAGCAGACGGAAAAAAATTAAGCTACCGAATAACGAGAATTTCAAACACTCGTTTTAAAATATCGGTGGACAAATTAGAAGCTCACGAGTATGTCCTAGATCTAATTAAATCTACCTCCGCTGTAGGGTACTCGTTTACACCAAAGGAAAAAAAAAAGTGCGTAGTGATATTAAGAGGAGTAAGTTCTGACTTTGGATCAGACTCGATATTTGAAGATATTCAAAACCAGCTTCCAGAACTTAAAATCGAAGCTGTGTCGCCGCTTACTACATCGTGGTCGAGAGCAAATAAACTTGACCTTGACCTCTTCCGAATCACGGTCTCATCGGAAGGCGACAAAAACGCGTTAATTAAATTGCGCTATGTGTTGCACCAACGGGCTACGTGGGAACGCCCTAAAAGAAGCGAACTGGTACAGTGCTACCGTTGCCAGCGATTTGGACACGTGTCCTCCAACTGCGGCTTCAATCCGCGTTGTGTAGCGTGCGGTGACGAGCATATAGCACAGGAATGTCCACGGAAAGCAATGCAGAAACCGGAAATAGCTCCATTTTGTACCATGTGCAAAACACACGGTCATCCCGCAAACTTTTCCGGGTGTCCGGAACGAAAGCGACTGGTAGAAAGAGCTAGGGAGATTAAAACAAAAAGAACAAATCCCAGTCCTGAGTACATACCGCATCCTTTTCATCAGCGTAGCGTGCCATTCTCTAATACCCCAGATCATATTCCCTCCATCACTTCCACGGCTACTTATTCTGAAATAGCCAGACAAGCTATTCCTTCACCTCTACCGACATCACCGACCGTTAATCCTATGGATTATTTACAAAAAATAACCATCGACTGGCTCGGGATATCTCCCTGTGAACTCTTCTCTAAAATCCGTTCCTTTCGTCCAGCCTTTGAGTCCACGCCTGATCAAGAAAAGCCAATGGCTCTCTTAAACTTCTATTTTAACCTTTATGGAAGGAAGTAGGCTTATTATTCTCTCCCTCAATATTAATTCCTTAATCTCCCATGACAAGAGACTATTCCTGGCGGACCTGATCAAATCCTTCCATCCTGACATCCTGCTTTTGAACGAAACTCGCCTAAAACCTCACCACAAAGTGCGTGTGGACCATTACAATGTCCTTCGTAGCGATACTGGCAGGGGCACAGCCATCATTTGTAGAGATGATTTAGATGTCTACCAAAACTCTTTCGAACAAGGCAGCTCCTCGTGCACCTTAGCGACACTCCGCACTAAACGACCCAACGGAACCCCAGCGAAAATCTTGATTGGCTCCGTGTATTTCCCGTGTAACACAGGTTCCCTAATCTCCACTACCCTCGATAGGTTACTTTCAGCAGCGGCGTCGCACGACTCATTTCTGATTGGAGGTGACATGAATGCCAGACACGAGCATTGGGGTGATTTCACCAACAACACAAACGGAAAAGCCCTTTTCGAATGGCTCCACACCGATTCATTCCTCACAGCCACTGTTGTTAACGCAGGTGTCCCAACCTTCCCAAGAGGTCGTTCTTTCTTGGACAATTTCATAATTTCACCCGATCTACTCTCTGATCCGATAAACTCTTATACATGTTCCACATTTGCTTCTCTATCTGACCACCACGGGCTGTACTTGAACATAACTCTCAGAACCCATATTCCAGTCCCTACTTGTCCTCCTCACTATAGACCATTCAAATCAATAGATTGGTCACACTTCCGTAACGATCTCTACGGCCTGCTTCCAAACTTACCACCAGAAAATGAGATCCTCTCAAACGCTGAAATAGACAGGCATGTATCAGCACTAACAGGCGCATTAATTGAGTGTTTAGATTTACATGCACCCTTCCAGAAACCCCGCAGCTCGCTATATAGGTGTCTGAGTCAGCAAACTATCCATTTGTTAAAAATTCGAAAGCATATGCTCCAACAGTTGAAGCGAATTTTCCATAGAAGGTACAACAGAATAAATGAAGAGTATTTCGAATTAAAAACCCAGATATCCTCATTGTCCCGAGAAATTCACAAACACATCAAGGAAGATGTAACTAATTATTACAAGCACCGATTAAGATCTCTGAAACCATCATCAGAGATATTTAAAACGATTGAACAAATCACGGGTCGAAAGAGTTCTAAATACAACCCTGATAAAGATCCCATACGGCAGGGTAACGAGGTTTTCAATGCTCCTTCAGACAAAATCGGCGCTTAGGAGGGATACTTCAGGCACCTATACCGTAGGCGTGAGTCTCCTTACGTAGCTCTAAACAACAAAATTAATACCGAAGTTCAGCTTACATCTGAAGGATATGAAGGTTCTTACCTTATCATATTCTCCAGTTCAAATAAAGCTACTTCTCCACAGCACCCAATTTTTGGCGACTTTTTCACTTCGAAAAAAGAAGTTGAAGAAATCTTCAGCACAATAAATAATAAGCTATCCCATGGTCCCGACGGAATCCCAAACTTAGTCCTCAAAAAGTGTCGGAAAATTATTTCCTCTTTCCTGGCTATAATATATAACAACTGCATCAACAACGGTTACTTTCCCCAACCATGGAAAGATAGCAGACTGATTCCTATACCAAAGCCTAATTGCGAGGGCAGAATTTCCAACTTCCGGCTAATTTCTTTATTACCGAATCTCGGCAAAATCTTAGAAAAGATAATTCTTCGAAGTTTTAATAACTTTTACTTTCCCCTAACTCCAAATTTTCAGTTTGGATTCGAGCGTGAACGGTCCACAGAGCAAGCAATCATGCTGCTACACAACAAAGTCACGAGTAATCTTCAGCGGAAAGAGTGCACAGTGGCATGCGCTCTTGACCTTAAAAAAGCATTTGACTCAGTGTGGATAAACGGGCTCAAGTTCAAACTGAAAATATTGTCATGTCCTGTCCCGGTCCTTAGAATCCTTTATAGTTTCCTATCAAACAGAACCTCGCAAATAAAAGTAGGCAATATCACTTCAGATCCCATCCCAATTTACTCCGGGGTCCCGCAGGGTTCTATCCTTGGTCCCTCCCTATTCAATTTCTTCCTCCATGATATCCCTAGACCAAACAGCTCTGACTTAGATTTAATCATGTACGCTGATGACATCCTACTCACCGCCACGAATACACTTCCAACACTAGCTCAAACCCAGCTGCAGTGCGCTGTGAACAACACCGTTTCGTATTTAAAAAAGTGGGGCCTAGAAATCAATGCAAACAAATCGGAGTTAATCTGCTTCCGAAATGCTAGTGGTAAAGGACACAGGTTAGCAGTGCCCCAAAGTAGACTTCTTCAAATTCAGATAGAAGGCGAACTGATTCCTCTCAAAGACGATATAAAATATCTAGGAGTACATTTCAACAACAGGCTGAAGTCAAACAATCATGTAAGGAAAACGCTAAACAAAGCGAAAGCAGCGGCTGCTCTCATTTCCTCTCTCCTTTCCTCGAAAGCAGTAAGCTCGAACGTGAAAGTACTGATGTACAAAACACTGGTCAGACCGATCATCACCTACACTTTCCCAGCCTGGCTAGCAATGTCACCAACGGCAGCCGAAGAACTCCAAGTCTTTGAGAGAAAAATCCTAAGGAAATGTCTCTCGAAGTATCGACGACCCAACAAGAAATACTTCAAGAACAGAGTGCTGTATAAAGAGACAGGGGTTGTGCCTATACTCCACTATATGCTCACAACGAGTAAGACCCGCATAGAAAAGTGGAGAGATCACACACTCCGTAGTATCCGCGCACTCTTAGAATTCCCTAATGTAAATCATTCGTATTACCTTTATCCCCTCTATGTTCTCGACCAATACCACCCAAGTTCCTTCAATCCAAACACACCTAATAAACCACAGTTTTACGTTTCATCCGAACCTAATACATACCGGGGCTGAAACCACTAAAGTAGATTATATAACGTCTTTAAGTTAAATAAAAAAAAAAAAAAAAAAAAACACTCCATGTTAAAAAAAATAAATAAATAAAAAAATCTAAGATTAATCAAGGGAAATAGTGTTAAGCTAACGCCTTCCTACTCTAATTTGCCATCTAACTCAACTCCAAGTGGCGGGCACGGGACGTCCATCCTCCCAGGAACCTACTGGTTAGGTACCGACGGGAGGGGAGTATAGACGTCCCCTGCGTACATGACAATAAATACAATTTCAATGCAACATGTTAAAACTAAAATAGACGTAACAATTCTTTAACCTAGATTAGTTATAAGAATAGGCATAGCATTAGTTTTAATTATAGTTAGGAATAGGATTAGTTTTAGATTTACGTAATCATAAGTTTTAAAATAATTTATATATTAAGCTGTCTCACTAAATAAGCCATAAGAGCGAATGGCATCTCCTAAATATATAAAACTTCTATCTCTATATGTAAAACATATCCAAAACGGCCAAGTGTATTTGACAGTTAAACAATGTCAAATGTTAAATAGTCATTAAGTTCTCACTGTCAATTTGTTTAAAGTCTCAATAAAGTTTACTTACTTACCACGATTTGAGTATTCCAATTAGATCTTTACAACAGCACTGCAAAATTCGTAAATTTGTTCATATCAGTCGTCATTGCAAATAAAATGAAAACCTGAAATAGGATACAATGTATGATATGATGAATTTGTCCGTATCTTAAAAGAAAAGGATTCTTGTATTTATATTGATTCTTGTGAGATTGCTTTGAGATTTTTCTAAAATATTGAATAAACACAACACACTTTGTACATGCCATCGATAAAAATACATGATGAAATACAATTCACAAACTTAAACAAAAATCCTGTTTGTTACAATTAACTTTGGAAAACATTAGTGATGGTCTCTTTACTCCATTTTCTTTGAATCTCGAAAGAGAATTTATAATTAGAATCGATGCGTCTCAGCCTGTGAGTTGGCACCTGACGAGGAGCGGCAGGGGCGCGTGTTTGAAACCAGCTTGAACTCTTTCCACCTTTCTTTCTAATTATAAATTCACTTTCGAGATATTCGACAAAATAGATCTAAACTTCCGCACTTCTCAGTCTTCGTTAAAATCAGCAGAGCAATGGTATAAATCACTTACAACTTATAAGTGAGAATGGATAAGTGGATTTACCAAAAAAGTTTCTATAAATGTTAGTAATTTACGGAGTCCCTAGAGGGGTAAATCCACCCCGATGTGTTCAGGAAGAATAATTCTCCCACCTACCTTTTGAAGATGTTCTCCAGATCTGTAAAGAAGGAGTTGCCGAGTGTTTGTTACTTCTCTTTTGCTGGTGTTGGGCAATTCTATAGGAAGAGAACAACGAGATTTACTGAAGAGAACAATTTTCATCGCCATCAGCACAAAATATTCGTAATACCCATACTGAGTTAATCGTACTGATTCTGTATTACCAATAGTGGCCTGAATATTTGTTTACAAAATTTACTGAGGACGTTTCTCATCCTCTAACTGCAGTCAGTTTGCCATATTCTTAGGGGGTAAAAGAATATGTTTTTTTTTGTTCTCCGTCTATTTCCTTTTAACGCTCACAAACGCGTTTCGGCAGTGTTGCATCTCCGGTGAGTAGTTTCGTCCTGGTAAAAGTATCTTTTCTACAGATCGCTTTAGATCTGGGATAGATCTTTAGATAGTATACGACGAAATTGCTTTCTTTACGGTTCCTTAATCGCTTTCGCAAAAGGGTTACTAAAGGTTGAGCTTCGTTTGGCTTAGTTAGTTACGGCGCTAATTTCCTTCGATATTTCTATGGAGTTCAGAGAACTTCCACCGCAAACCGACTGTCGATGAAACTGATCAATCTTGATCCTTCGGATTAGAAAAAAAATTAGGAAAAGATTAGGAAAATTTACACGCAAATCTTACTCGTAATACTGCCATCTCGGAAGCCTAATAGTTCGTTCGTTTACATGGAAAAGGGAAATGGAACCCGACGCTTCTGTTAAATATTGCTCAAGGATTATGCAGTTATTATTTTGAGATATTTGTGTTCTTTACGTAGACTCTGGAGATTCTTGCCAGTTTCAACAACCGGGATTGACAACCAGATGCAGGTCCTTGGTCTGCAAAGAATTTCCCCAGTCGAAAACTCAATTTACCACATGCGTTTTAACAAGGAATCGTAGTGAAGTCGTGCGGAGAGTTCATTATGGCCCCTGAGCATGCCCTAGACGGGGCTTTGCTTTATACAGTGATTCGGTTTTCAAGGGTTCTGGAGTGCCTCTCCGTCTTGGTATCTTTCATTTTTAGCAAGCTTGCCAGGTTGCTTTGTGGTACGACTTTCACTTAGAGATTCTGCGCGTTTGGCCCCTTTAAAAGTAACTTCGATTTTCTGGTCCCTTTCGTGAACAGTTTCAGCTGTCTTGCTCATAGCGAATTTGTTGAAAATATAAGCAGTTTTTTACACAACTTTTCCATGCGAGCGCTTCAAGGATTAGACCTTTCTTTTGGAGTGTTCAGCATTGAAGCTGGAAGGCTTCATCTTAAAACCTTTTATTTTGTCTGTTAAGTTGATGGCTTCGGCACAGGTGTTCAATGGTTTGTACTCGCTTTTCCGGACTATTCTACGGTGAAGAACAATACAAAGGAAAAGAGACTTAATGATTAAATTTAAGATGTGCTCAGTCAAGAATGGTGTAAGTGTACAAGCAAGCCTGAGTCTTGTCTCAGGTACCAATGTATCCCCGCTTCGATGAACTCTTATGGAGAGGGTACTTCTTATGTTTCCAGAATTGATAAAACATTTTTTTACATCGTAATGTTGTAAACTATAACAATATAATCATAAAAAAATCGAATTTAAATTCTAAAATTATATGTTAACTTTTTATCGAAATGAATGCATACTAAATTTTTTCTCCTAAACTCTATCCACATCCAGTCGAAAGCCTACCTTTCTTCTGGCATTTTTTACTGAATATAAAACTATTAATATTATAAAACTATCATTATTAAAATGAATTTCTCATAAATGAATGAATTGCACGAATATTATACATACACACACGCGCATATACAATTCGAATCTTCTCACAATAAGCTTCACTTCAGTAGAAGTAACATGTAGAAAAATTTCATTCGAATGCATTTCCATGTAACACTATATACATTGCTTTCATATTCATTCGCTTACCTGCCCAGCAAACAACATAATCATTATGTAAGGCTTAGTTTGGAGTAGTTTATTCCGTGGTGAATAAGGCACTTGTAAAGGAAAACAGTTTGCTTTACCTTATTTTATCGCTGATTTTAACATGGGTCACGTCATGAGAAATCAGGTTTCAGCTTTTATCATTATATATACCTTATGATAATGTATAAATAATGGTATAATAGAAGTAGTGATTGCACTGTGCAAAATGCATTTACCCAAGAATTATCGCTCACTCGAGATAGTTGTCACTCACTTGCCACTATGACACTCTTCACATTCGCTGTCGCAGTACAAATTTTGGTGGCGCCTTCGCTCGCACTCCCATTGACAACGACTTTCACAACTTGAAACCGAATATTTCATGAGAATGCCAATGAATATGAAAAGGAATAAAAGTGGTTAAAAGTTAGTTAACAGCTACTAAATAATTGATGTTTCAAAATTTACTCAAAAAGTTGTTTTGATTTCGGGAAATAATTTCATTTCTCAACCAACTTGTCACTTCCGGTTAGTTTTTCTGCATTTTTCAGCGTAACATTTGTAATGAAGTAATTCTGTAAATTTTTTAAACTTAACCAAAAGATCTGAAGACAGAATATCCTTGATTTGTCTAAATCAATCATGAAATCAAAGATAATTTCTCATCCTTCACTACTTATTTTACAATACACAATGTGTCAATGTCGATTATACTTTTAATTTGTTGAGTGCTACTGGAAAATTCAAATGGTGTGTATAATATAACCCGCTGGTGATATGTACACATTTGAATCCACCACTTATCAAAGTCTTTCTCTTAGAGAAAACTATATCTAACAAACCGCAAAGAAAAACACCAGTAGTAATCAATTTTTTTGATTTCGGGTGCTCATATCCTAAGACACTGCAAGGGAAGGCAGTTCCGAAAATAGGTTCAATACAAATAATATAATTGGCAGTATCAACAACCAAAATGGATTTACACTATATGACCAAACGAGAAAGCAGCAGAACGAACGTTAAAAGGCGGTAAGTCAGATAACAAACAGACAGATGATTTAAGGTTATTAAAGATTACCAAACACGTGCTTCCAGTCCACACTTTGCATTATACAAAAAATAGTAGCATTTACAAAATCAAACGAAAACATTTCGTGAGACGAACGGTGAACAGAAAACACTAAAGAAGAACAAGTTTAACGAGAAGCAAGTACACCTTGTTTGTATGTAAAAGTTATTCATCAGTAGCCAAAAATTGCATAAATCGCGAACCTGGAAAGTTAAATGTCAAGTAAACAAGAAGCATAAGGATATTAATGTTACAAATAAGTTTATGGATCATGAGACATCCATAGAGGAACGAGGAATTAGATATTTTTATCTACGAGGAATACTAATGTTTAAAGACATACCCAATTAATTATCAATGGAAATGATTAACTACGCAAAGTGGAAACGTAATGAGACTAGTCCTTAAAAATGCTTAAAGTAAAAACTAAAATAGTGTCATTGAAAAAAAAATGAACAGTTTTTAACAAACACATGAAGTGATTAACACGGGAAGAGATAGAGGGTATGAAGGATTTCCTCGGTGCACCTTGCAAATAATCTAGCTTTTTATTATTTTCACCGAGTTACTTAGAAACATATAAAATGGCGCAAACGTGATAATTTTATGTTTCAATCTCCATTCTATTTCATTGATATTTCTATTTTCAATTTAAAACTAAAAAAGTTTTAAGTTAAAAAAGTGCTTTAAAACTAGCTTTGCAATTTTGTGTGTTATGTTGAATACCTTAATAATGCGCTTTTGACTATGACGTCAGTATTTTCTCACTGCAAGCCAACTACTATTACCAATAATTCCATCGTCAGCTTCACTTTTCCACCACTAATAGAAATAAAACAACTTTTTTACATGAATCTCTTTGAAGCCAAGGCCATAAATGCCATTTTCACTTTAATCAATTACATTTTCATCGATTGATTAGATTACACGATTTCGTTTCAATCTTATATAAATCGGCCATCATAGCATGATTATTTTGCTTTAGTTGTTGTTTGGTTTCTTTAACATTCTAAGTTTGCATAAACAAAAATAAAAATATTATATATATGTTTTCCAATAAATATACAAAATGAAATATCTCTGAATGTTTTATTAGTACGCTGGATTGACTAAAAAATCTACACAGTAGCTAATTTTTGTGTGTGGTGAGTTATTGAAATTATCGAGTATATCCTCTATTTGATTTTCTACTTGATACGGAAACGAAAGCAATAGAAGGTAGATTGATGTCTGCATGTGTATCGAATGACATTAACGTGATGTTGGCGACAACTTAAGAAATATAAAGTTGCAAATACTACTTTAAATAAATTTCCTTGTAAATATATTTGTCTCGTATAAAGCGACACCATTTAATTAATTTATACGTTCAATATAAATTGATATTTTATTTCTCATGGAATAAAATTTCGTAGTTTCCAGTCTTTTAAGAGTTTTCGAGTTGCTCACGTATTGAAAATTTCCTACCGACTTAATACATTTGTCGCAACCATCACTAGATTCTAATATAGACGCGATCTCGCGCGTTTTTTGGAAGCGTGCGAGCAGAACAGAGCTAGGCGCCGGTAGGTCCTTGAGGGACTATATTACATAATTACATATTTCACAAGAAATATTCAGTGTTGTCTCTTCTTTTTTAACAATAGAAGTGGCATACTTTCAACAATTCGTAAAACAATAGTCAACAAAAAACACATGTTGACGAAAAACTAAAGAAGGGATTATACACAATTCAAGTTCGGGATGTTACTTGTCACATCTCCTAAAATTCGTCGTTTCGTTACATTGCGTTGCAAGTTTATAGTGATTATTCATGTTTATTCGATAACATGTGGGAAATGTTTGAGGTGCATTTCCCGAAAGAACTTGCAAATATTTTGGGGAAATATTTCGCACGTTCAATTGAATACCTAGTTACATTTTCGCTTTTATAAAAATATATTCATATATACATATGCTCAGAAGCTTATCTGCCATTTTATAACTCTCTATTTGGTAATTATAGTTCAAACAAATTTTTCTATTACTTTCAATGTTTCATTTTGAATAGATTCAAAAATGAAAAATATTTATGACTTGGAGAATTTCCTTCTAACATCACGCAACTTTGGATCGAATTGGAATTGTCTGCTAAATTCTACATATTTTCTGGGTATTAGATTTAGTTTTTTGAGTTCCTTACAGCCAAAACAAAAGCGTTATGGTCAATTTCACAAATACAATTTAAAATGTTAGGTAGAAAAAAAAACTCAATATACTTTTGCTTTTTTTTGACAAGAAAACAAAAACAGTTAACGAAATTAAGCTCAACGAAAAATAGAGATGATTTGATTTGTATGTGTAATTATATTATTTTATTATTCATCATATTTTTCTCATGTTCTTTTTATTATATTTTAATTTAGAGCTTTGTTTATATTTATATATAATATTTTTAGTTTAGTTTATGCTGGTGGATTTGCCAATTCTCGGTAGGCTTCTTCGAGACCATGTTTTTGCTCGCTTGTCAATTGTTGAATGCATGCTTGGAATACTTCAGGATTTGCTTCGATTTGTTTCACAATACCAATCATACGTGTTCCAACTTCACTCAAAGGTTTAACTACGTCCACCTGGAACGCGGTAGCGATTATGCTAACAATTCGTGGAAGATTCGAATTGTTCACTCCTAGGATGACTGGATTTGTTTGGATTAAGTCACATAGGTAGCCATAAACATGGGGTGCTTCATCATCGTCTTCAACAACCGGGAGCCAGGAGAGCCTACAGAAACATTAACATATTGATGAGACAATGCATCGGTCATATTCTCATTGCAGGTCTCGACAATGTTGGACATCGGTTATGATATTAACACTTACCACAAATTGAGGATTTCATCTTTATTGGGGATGGCCGAACTATTATATTTGAGTATCTTAGTTACGGCTGAGATGGCGTTTTCGGTAGGATTAACATTTTCTGGGTCCCGGCTTTTGGGTGCATTAATCACATCAATAAGAAGTGGAATCGCTTGGGCACAGGTTACAGCAAATTGCTCGCCACCAAACTGTAAAGCAAAATTATAACAATGTTAAATAAATGAAGAACTACTTGAAAATATTAGTTTTAAATTAAACTTCAATGTTTTCTCAATGCCTTCTCTATTTGTTATGCTCGAGTATAATTTATCCTGCCTAAACGCTGAAAAACGTCTAATCATTTCCAATCAAAATGTATTAATTTCATTTTAACCAGTTGCATTTGTAAAATAATCTTCCATTTAATTCGAAATGTGGTGAGTGAACAGCACATCGAACAACACGGATGAGCTGTGTCTGTCGACACTAAGTATCGCTCGCGCGTCATCGGAAAATCGATGGCCTAATGTGGTGCAGTTGCCTCATTTGGATCCGTTTACGAGTTTACGGCCCAATACGAGTGTTACATATCCAATCATTGATGCTTGTTTCAGTTCAATCCAAAACATTTGACACAGAGGATCCGTGCTCTAAACACACTATTTGAATGAATTGTATCCATGAAATAATAGTATCATTGATTGTTTCACGCATAGATTTTTTGCGACTGTTTTAAAACTGTTCGCTATTTATTTAACTTACAAAATGCATGATTAGTCTGTTAAAATTATTTGCCATCCAGAGCTATGACATTATTACATCTCTCTATGGTTTCCGTTCCAAAGAAAAAAAACGTTTGTCTTTTGCAGCCAAGAATAATCCAGAAGTCTAGATAATTTATGTAACTCTATTCTGAAACTTGGCGTACGCCAGTAAGAGTTTTGCATTCATCTAGAAAATAGTTTTCACAAGGGGATAAATTCTGGGCCAAGAGGCGAGTGGGATAAATCTTATCATTCTTTCTTCTCCAAACAGTTTTTCGTTGGTAAAGCAATATGTTGAAAAGCATTCATACAGTGTGTCCCAAATTTATAGGGGCACCCAGTTTTTTAGTTAAATTTTTAATGTTCTTAAACCAAACAAATCTTAATTTGCACAAGCTATTTCTACTCATAATTCACGATTTTTTTTTTTTTTTTTTGGTGAGCCTACGACAATTTGTTCGTTTATTATGCCATTTTTTTTAAAAAAAAATAGTGTCCCAAGTTTATAGGGGCAGTGAAAGAAAACACGATTTTCTATCGAAAATTATTTTTGCTGGTGAAATTCTATCGTGAACTACAAATGATTGTGTCTATACTGTAGTTCCTGTTGAAATTGAACACTTTACCAACAAATTTTACACAAGTATTAAGGAAATACTCCTTTGCACAGTGAAATTTTGATGCACTGTAAAAACTGGGTTTCTTTTCGGTCGTCCGGTTGCTGTATACCTGCATTTTCTTTTTTTTTCGTTTGGTGGTCACGCTTTGAGCCCTAATCATAGATAAACTAGTGGTTTGCGGTAACTGATGTTGGTAGAAGTTTCGAATTGGCTGGTTTAGGATAATAGAAAATTCCAGACTGTTCTAGACGACCAGCATAATCTGGAATTTTCTGAAACAATCGGCTCAGGTATAAATACAGGCACGCTTGTTCAGAAAACTCAGTTGCGTGCTAATCGCCAGCAAAGATTTATACGTGGAGTGTTGTGTGAAAATGAGTAGAGGGAAAACAGCTATCGAGAGAAGAAAAGGCATCTATTGATGCATTCAAGACATGCGGCAAGTGTAATAGAGAAATAGCTAGGCTAATCAACTGTTCGAGTAATGCCGTTGATAGTTATTTAAAAAAGAAAATCAAGGAAACTGAAAAGAAAAAACGTGGTCCACCGTCAAAACTTTCGCAACGAGATAAACGTAGAATCATTGCTGCTGCCTCTCAATCAACCAAAGGCTGTAGGCGTATCAGAAATGAATACACGCCTCACGTCTCAAAAAGCACAGTTCATAGAGCTTTGGAAGAATCTCCAAATTTGGTGCGCGAGAAAATGCAGAAAGCCCCGAAATTAAAAGCTCATCACATGGTGGTTCGCTACAAATTTGCCAAAGAGAGGTTGCATTGGACCCATGAATATACATCCAATCATCTGCAGGTGGAGTAAGATTAAAAATGTGGTTGTTTATGTGTTTCAGATTGTTTGGTGTGACGAAAAAAAGTTTAACTTAGATGGCCCAGATGGCGTTCGAGACTATTGGCGAGATCTGCTCAAAGAGCCACGTTTTTTCTCCAGGCGGAACTTTGGCGGTGGGTCCGTTATGGTGTGGGCAGCCTACAGTGGATTCGGAAAAGTTGGCATAGAAATCATTTCGCATCGAATGAACAGCGAAGACTATCAGGCAGTGCTAGAAAAGCATCTGAAGCCCTATTTCCGCCGTTACCGCTCTGCAAAACTGATCTTTCAACAGGACAACGCGTCAATTTACTCCAGTAAATCTACCAAGGAATGGTTGTCAAAAGTGAAAATTCCTGTACTTCAGTGGCCTGCCATTTCTCCGGATCTAAATCCAATAGAAAATGTTTGGGGCGTGATGGTCCGCGACGTTTATGACAACGCTCGTCATTATTCATCAGTCACAGAGCTGGAGGGCATCAAAAAAGCTTGGGAAAACATCAGTATGAGCAGCTTGACAAATCTCAACAATTCGATGCAAAAACGGATGAAAATGTTATTTAAAAACGATGGTAACGTTATTAATTACTGATTTTTCGTTGCGAATCAATAGATTTTACCAATAATAAAAAATTTTCTATGGAAAATCGTGTTTTTTTTTCAATGCCCCTATAAACTTGGGACACTATTTTTTTTTTAAAAAATGGCATAATAAACGAACAAATTGTCGTAGGCTCACCAAAAAAAAAAAGACAGAAATCGTGAATTATGAGTAGAAATAGCTTGTGCAAATTAAGATTTGTTTGGTTTAAGAACATTAAAAATTTGACTAAAAAACTGGGTGCCCCTATAAATTTGGGACACACTGTATGATGCAAAATTGTGGCTTCGTGTCTGATAGAATATTGTAGACTTTTTTCAGCTAGTTTTCTCCTTCAGACCAATCAATTATTCTCTACACTGATTGTATCAATGAAATTCTGGTGTCTTATACAGACAGTTCATAATGGTTTGCACCCTTCTGAACGCATTGAATTATATTGTCGCCATGGTTGTTTCGTTTTCTCCATTTCACATAAGATTTCATGCATCCGGTTTCCAAAATGAATCCCATTGTCATCACCATTTCCGAGGCAAACAACCACCTCTGTATATAGTGCCCAAGCAGCATTTCAGTCACGGAAAGCTACCTTTCAACATCTCGCGGTTCAGTGGATGGGACACATGGATGCCTTGCTTTTGAATGAATCCTGGTATTTCAGATGCCTGGAAGAAGTACCTTGTATGATGCTCGATTAAAATGTAAAAAACTTGACACGAGTTCTCTTTGAGTAATATCTCTAACTTCTCATTATGTCGTTCTCATAATTGCCAATTCGAGAGCCACTTTTAGATTCACTACCGTCAGGGCTTTTCTGTTCGAAAATATTCAGGAAAACTTTCTTGCGTCAAACAATAACTTTCAGCGGTAATTTCGTTTCGATTATGGAACAGAAGCATATGCTGTTTTGCTGGAACTCAATTCAACGTTTTCGACGTGAAAAATATGTTTTATACGTTTATACGTTCAATGAAATAACTAATGTCCATTTTCGACTTCTTGATAAAAACAGTTTGCCCAGACGCGAATAAGCAATACTTTGTTATTTAGTAGTAAACGCAGTCATAAATATCAACAAATTTTATTCCTTCAGTTTAATCAATTACCATCACTTTTTCTCAGGCGGCAAAATATATCACAATGCCTGTTTATTGCATGTCCTTTCAGTTTTCGCAAATTTGAATAATTTATTTACTGTCCAAATGAATTTCGTTTAAGGTATATTGAGACGGACCATCACAAGATTGTCAAGATTTTGCAACAAATTTAAATTGCGGCGTAAAGAGACACTAAACAAAGCTTCCCAGTTTCGTAGTCGCCAGACGTTTCGATTCTGCTGCTTAGTTTCTCTGAACCCATTTGAGACGCTTTCAAATTGGTTCCGAACAGTCTAAAGGAAAGTGTTGCAAACTTCTTTCCCAATCGAGACATGGGTCTTTCTTTTGCTGCATACTAGTTTGGCGCAACCAAAGTTACTAGGAATTTGATGTTATTTAGGTTCACCCCAAAGGGTTGTTGGTCTCAATTTTGTGTAAGTGTAAGGAGCACGGTATACAATCGAGACATTTCAAATTTGAGTCTATTTTCTTCCTTTAAGAGTGTTCCGTCCTATCCCCTTTGGCAATTTCCAATGGCTTATTATTGCGTCTACTGTTGCTAAGTTTCTCTCGGCTGAACTAGGTCTCGTTAGTTCGTTCGCTCTTTGCTACCGCTCTACAAGTTCGTGTCGAGGGATCTGTTTCTATCATTTCCCTTCGTTTGGCTATAGGTTTATTTTTCTCAGAAAAATTATGAATGGAAAACAAGAAGGGTTCAAGTCGTAGCCGACATATATTTGCCAGAATCAAATAGAAATTAGCTCAAAGAAAATACTGAACTTATTTCAATTAATTTCATATCAGCTTGGAAACTCGGCACAAAAACGTTAACATTACAATACATGAAAGGTTCGATGGAAGTACTTTGATATGATAAAGAACTACATTTGGTCTTGCTTTATTCGATTTTACACTCAACGCACGCTGCGGCAACTCCTACGGATAATTCCTTCTGGCTTATCACTTCATATAGTGTGATTGTACGAGTAAACTTTATAATTTGATTCTGATAGAAATGGCGTAATTCCCCTCTTTATACCCCAGGAGCAGAGCCGCCCTCAAACACGAGGATGAAATATTGGTTGTTGGTTTAGAATTCACTGATCGGCCGTTTGGCCTCTACCCGAAATGAAAATTATTCTGTGCGGTAATTGACGAGTTCATCTCATTGAATAAATAGAGTTCATGCCATTGCTCCTCCCATAGGAGTTTTTTAGGAGAACTTTTAGCGACAGAAGATTGGTAACATAACAGATAATGATTGCTTTTTTATAACTCCTTTCGAGTTTACCTTCATTGGGGAAAGGAGCCCATGAGATAAGCTAGCTCCTGTTCGGCTACCCATCAGAAACCTCCGAGCTCACCGGAACCCAAAGAATTTCATTCAGGTGGCTCCAAGTGGTTCAAAAGAAGTGGTGGTCAAAGTTGCTGGGCTTACATCGAGCATTTTTTCAATAACTAACCAGCAAAACAATACATCCTTTGTTAAATAAAATACGAGTACATACTTGTCCTAAAACGCCACAACCATAACATGCTGCCTGTCGAACTTCAGGAGATTTATCGGATACGTATGTAAGTAGAGGTGTTGTGAAAACTTGTTGATATTGGATGCATTGAGGTCCACAGTATTCTGTTGAAGAAAGCACATATAGAAATCTCTAAAATATAAGTCATAAATAACATAGATATTACTTACCAATTATATCGTCAAATATGCATAATCCCCATTGCCGATCTGCCCATGGCCTGTTATATTCCAATAATTTAATAAATAATGGTGAAACGGTGTCGAAATAAGGAAGGAAATTGATTTTTGTGGTAAAGAATAAAGCATGAACGATGTCAGCAATTTTGGAAAGTAGATAAATGTCATTGTCATCTTCTTCAGCTAGAATTTCCTCCACGCCATCATCATAGTCTTCTTCAGTTCGTGCTAGTTCACGCTTAGTGGCTTTTTCAAAATGATCATTCATATACTTCTCAATGATCTTCAAAATTTCCTTCATCGATTCGTCCGACAAACAACTTGCACCTAAAGATTCAATACATTTAGCCAATGAATGTAACATTTCTGATTGGACATCAGTTTCGGGTTCAGTTCCAATTGCTTTTAGCAATTCTGGGCATATATATTGCCACATTCCTTCCAGATATTGTGGTCCTTTGATTTTCGCACAGTCTAACAGATATGGTAGAGATTCAGCGGCAGCTGATCGAACGCCATCGTGGAAATAGAATTTCAACATTGGTACCATTAAACGTACAACTTCCTCGGCGTAATCAGCGAATCCGTCTTTCAATTCACGCGCATAACACACAAGCATTTCACATGCAGATGCTTTATCTTCCATTCCTGCTGTCCGGATAGCAAAGTTTTGCTGTTCACCCAAATTGATGAATGACCAGTCAACATCTCCTTCAATATCCTCAACTTCATCATTATCCAACAGAGCAACTTCAGGACGCATTGCAGCTGTTCGCATGACAGGCCCCATCACCAGTGGCAAATATTGTTCGAATTGTTTACCCAAAATCTTGCACATGCGAGCCCAAGCCGAAATCAAATATGCAGTTTGTGGATCATCATCCGGCAAATCGCCCTCTGAATGAGTTTTCAGAAGTAAATTCATAACTTCATTCGCATCGTTTAAGAATTTATCGCGGCCAACAGCTAAGCCAATCAAACTAATGCATTCAATTGTTTTGCCACGCAGCATTCGCAGTTCTTCGGCGTTTGCATTCTGAATGATATATTTCAGGCATGGCACCAAGCGATCGTAGTAGGTGCCAAATTCTTTGCCACAGGCATCAGCAACTGAAGCGATCGTTGTCACAACCTAAAGAAAATTTACATCTTAAAATTTTTTTTTCATTATAAGAAGTATGACATTGTTTATTATAAAGCAATAAATATGATTATAATATATTATAGGAAAGAAGGTTATAGAAGGTGATATAACTCAAGTTGGTTTCGAATCAGGTTTTTGCTAACATTAAAAATTGATTAAACTATCTCTTTACATACTCCTGAGAATTTGTATAAGTTTTTATACTATGGATATCTTTCAATTCTTTTAAGCAGCGCGTCGTTAATGTACTCTAAACGCCAAGCCTAGAGTTCTCTTGATTTAAAAATGTGTACTAGAAATCTGAATGTTCATAGAGTCGAATACTTGAACTCATTTTTATTAATACCGATGAAATGACCAAGCCATTCTTTAGGTCCAATAAATCGTCCGTCCATTTTCTACCCGGTCCTACGAATTTACTCTTCTGTTGATGTGTTGTAGAAATTTCTGTTGTGATTTGACTTCACCGATCGGTATGCCGGCTTACCTGTTGGAAAATATTTCTTGAATTTCCGAGCAACTTAAGTAAATCAAATCGGTTGCTATCATTTATTTTGCCTTTCATCAACTGAGAATTTTTACTGAACCTATTTTATAAATAATTGGGGTTTAAATTTTAAACTGCTAGGACGGACTTTTCTTAAAGAAATTGCGATTACCACTGCTTATTTTTTTCCGATCGATTATCGCAAATTTTCACGAAATCCAAAACATCAATGAATATTGTACTTTTTTTATTCGAATTATCCCTTTTAATGTTTTTATGCATGCCACCAACGTTCAAATAAAATTTTTTGTTAAAATTTAGTATCTGCCACCTGTTTTGATTGCGTGCGGTTTAAGAGTTGCTGATCCCACCAACTGTTGTCTTATTTTACGTCTCATTATTTCAGTGTAAATGTTCCCTACAGAGATGCTTTACGGGATTAGATCACCATGCCTTGGGTTTAATTTTTTTAAATTATCCCTTTCGTGACTATATTTCTTGAACAAATCTTGCATGCATCGTTTCGAGATTCAATATAATTTTTCGATTTTTTAACGATTTCCACACACATTACTTGCTCAATAGCTTCTTTTTTTAGTATTAGCTATATATTTAGTATTAGTATTTATTATTTTTAGTATTTAGTATTAAATTTGGTGTTGTTTTGCTTGTCGCTTTATAATCAGAAAAACACAAAAATTTACGACTGAAACGTACATTCTTTCAGTATTTATTCCTATATCTAAATCTTTCTGGAGCCTTTTAATTTAAGTAAAGTCAAGTTTTAGAAAATGTTAATCAACCAGTGGAAGGGGACATATCAGATAAAGAATTTGCGGATTTAATATGCGCAAGTCAACAAATCCGTCAAATATTTAAAACTAGAAATAGCTATTCCAACTCCACGTGCTATCTTCTGTATTCTAAGCAAATTATGTCACACGAGTATTGTTACTCATGGATTAACATTTATAGATGTTATCTTTTTGTTATCACACTAGCCTTGACATTGAACGGTAGCAAATTTAATTTGAAATCTGCATTGAAAGCGTGTACTGATAAGGCTTTGAAGACGACTTGTTCGTCACTATCTGTTGGCGAATTATCAGCCATCGTTACCAGCAGTTAAATAAGTGGTGAAACAAAATGATGACTATAACAGTTGTGTTTATCGATTACTTTCTTTAAATAGATTTGAAGTTTAGCACTCACCTGTTCCAATACAAGTTTGTTTCCCTTTTCAACCAACTCTTTGAATTTAGCACTTAAAATCGATTCCAATTTTTGCATGATTCCGTCCAAATAGCGCACCAAGATATTTTTTGGACAATCCTCACTGAAGTTCACCAAAGCTGCTCCAGCATGAGCCTGGACGCGAGGGTTCTCAACGTCATCCAAAAGACTCAATAGACCGGGAATTACTTGCTCGTGGAATTTCTTTTCGAATATTGGTGCAAAATCGGTTGCCATTTGACCGATAGCATTACATGCAGCGTATCTAGAAAACGTAATTCTTAGCATAAAGTCATTCCAGCATTGTCATGTTAATTTTTACCTGACTCTGGGATGTGGATCTCTTAAGAAATTCAGCACACCATTCATTATGTCATCGAGCATGGTTTCCATCTGTTTGTGACAGCCTTCACCAATAGCTGATATAGCCATTAGAGCTCCATGTCGTTGCTTCCAATCTGGATTTGACAACATATTCGGGATTGCATTGATAATATGAGGGAGCACTGTCTTTCCGCCAAGTCCACATGCCAATCGATCCAATGAAGATTCGGCTATCACGTTGTTGTCACTATTGTCATCTTCAGCAATCACATCCGAAACCGCCCATTCGTCGTCATCCTCCAAATCAGTCATCATTTGTAACACGAGGGGCACAAGAGCGACAACGTATTTCTCGGCGCGTTTCCGTACCATTGGTGCTGCATTTTCTGACAAGGAAACCATAACTTCCAATACTAGATGTCGCCACTGATCATCAATCTCTGTGCTTGCAAATACTTTCATGCACATTTCGAAAATGACTTCAATCTGAGGCCGCAAGAATTTCGGACAACTTTCCGTCATATCGATAAGTAGTTTCAACAAGCTTTGATCTTCTTGCGCCTCAATACTTTCCGCCGTGATCATTATCATACGGGGAAGCAGACTTTGGAAATGTTTCAGTACACCTTGATCCTTTTCATGTAGGAGAATAAAAGCACCGACCGCTCGTACAGCCTGGAATCGAACATCTACATCGGCACTAGGATCAAGACTTTTCTCTAACATTTGTTTGATCAAATCCAAATATTGCGCCTCCTGGTTTCCGAAAATTCCCGGCACAGATGCAAAGATTCTCAGTGCTGACTCTTGAAGTTGAACGGTTGGAGAGTTTGCACATTGGAAGAGGAATTGCAAAAAGTCGGGCCATTGATTATTTCCTTCTTCATCAATCAAATTGCGTGCCACCTCGGCTACTACCTCGCAAATTTTACGTCGCAAATTTGATGTTACATCTTGCTGCACGCCCAGCAAAACTTGTTGTAATAGTTGACCCTTCGCTTCTTGGGATAGCTAGAATTAAATTCGAATATTAAATTTAATGTAAAATTTATTAGTCAGAATAATAAATGTTGGATATGTTGGCACAAAGCCAGAGGCACAAATGTCAGCTTCAGGCTTTGACACCGTCACAAATTGTGTATAAATTATGTGCATTTCAATGAGTACAAATATCGTTAGTAATTTCTAACGTTCCGTTAATATCGATTAGTAATTTCAACAAGCTTTGATCTTCCTGAGCTTCAATACTTTAAGCCTTGATCATTTTCATGTATGTCGGACAATTTATGCACTTGCCATGCAGTTCTTTACTAAATATATGATCTGAGAAAAGGCTTCGATTCCTTCCGTATAGGAGGAACTATTTTGAATCAGAATAAACACAGGAATTCGTTCGGGATCTCGCTTATGTTGAATGCAATGGGAAAGAAAATTTAATAAATTGATTGCATTTATGTTATAGGACAAAAAAAAGATCCAAGTAGAAATGCGTGTCATATGTGGCTGATCAGCGGCCTTTTATTAGAATTCAGATGTGCATTCTTCTTTTACTGTCGAGTATACCTCTCTTTCCTTTTATTGATATTTCTGAGCTCTTTTTCTTCTTTCTCTTTAAAGTTGGGTCATTTTTTATGAAAGCCATTTTGTATCCCAACCACCAGACAAGAGTTGGAAGTTTTGAGTTTTGTTGAAGTGAGTTTTAGACCCCTTAAAAATCAATAAAGATAACGAGTCAAGCATTCCTGGTTCCTCACTAAAGAGCTAAAAATTTACCTGCTTAATACACATAGCCGCTCAATGTTTGGATTGTGTTCCAATTGATTGCGGAGAAATTGATGGACAGAAACAAAATGCTATTGAAATGAAGCAAATTCTGACATCTATCTAATAACTGATGATCAAAATATTGAAAACGAAGAAGAGTGTATTGTTTGAAAAAATCATGGGAAAAGGACAATGAATTAGTAGTGCGACTTTAAAGATTTGATTGTGAAATTTCATCGGAATCGTGCTAGACCCGGCTCAAATGATTGATTTAAAATGGAAAATTGAGCAGATTGTAGCAAATAAAACCGAAATCATTTTTATAGAGTTTATTAATAGAAATCATCATTAAGTCGATGTCATCAGTCAATGATTATCCTTTTAATCAATTCTACTTCACTTAAGAAAAAAATTTGACTTAAAAGTGAAAACAACCTAAAATTGAATTGTGTCAATTCTTTCGGCAAAAGATTCGAAAGTTCCACAATTGTTACTTTCTGGTCTTTCCTTTCTAAAAAGGCAAAAGGTTATAGACAATAACGGTTAATATATACGTAAACACTTCATTTGAGCTAAAATAAACTTTATTCCTAATATTGTACTAATTCTTGTTTTTAAATGATTTATTATTTGGAACTTAAATAATTTTCTTAACCCTTTCGCTACGGCGCTCATAGATGACTTCCGCACGTCGATCTGTAAGTACGAGCGTCGTCTATAGACGACATCCGGGTAACGGCCTGGTGTCACTCCCACGGAGCTCACTGCCGTAGCGACAGGGTTAATTGTAATGATTGTGGAACTGGAAATGGATATGCCATTATCTGGACCACTGGTTTTAGATAATAAAATAGTTGGTTGCGTTGCCTTTGAGAAATCGAAGATTGCTGAAAAATTAAAGTTGTTTGTGGTTCCAAAACGTAAAAAGCACATTATTACGCAAGAATGCAATAATAACAACAGTAGAGGACATTGAGGCACAAAAAAAACGGCCAAAGTCATGAAGAAGTGATTTTAATGGATTGTATGGCAGCAATCTGTCATGGAATGGATACCCGAATACAATCCATGTACGTTAGCGCAGGAACCTAATGAAACTCGCCTTTGGTCAGTGTATGATCGGAGAACAGTCCAAAAGAATAACAACTGGCGTGGCTGGCCTGTGAGCAAGGATTAAATCAAACGACAACTACACGCAGATTTGGTGTTTGATCCAATGTCGAACAAGAGGACGAACACTTCTTTGCATGAAGCCAAGTTGTTGAATCCACTACAGGATTGCAGAAGGGAATCAGTTATTACGGCCAAGAAAATTAATACGGTATTGAAGGAAACAATGGTATATCGAAGTTGCAAACCGAAAAGGAGTGATCATATAAATTATAAAACATTTGTATTTAGGTGCATGCTGCAGCCCGTGGAGTTTCAACCGAAAAGTATGGATAGCGATTGTTTTTGGTTCATCGTGTAGGAATCAATTGCGAAGATCCCTGATTATGTGCTCAAACGGACGTCCAGACATGTATTAGAAACGGGAACAACTCTTTGTCTTTTTTAAAACGATGTTGCTAGTGATTGCAGGTTCGTCTTTTATACAGTGCATCAAACTTGTGAAAATATATTTGATTCCGCAGGGTGTAGAATTTTTTTTTGGTTGTTAACATTCGTTTTTACACTAACAAAGCAACGTTTGCATAAAATAACATTTCATTGCTATTTTCTACAATATTTTATTTTGACGCAAAATTACTTAAAACTACGATGCTCCCCACGGAACGTGTCAATACTGCTTTCGCCTTTTCAAAGACGAGCGTTTCAACGTGATTGACGATTCAGAACTGAAAGATTTACTTGATGATCTGCTACAAACGCGTAATGATATTTCATCGATCCAGAATGTAATTAGATCAACTTTCATAAAGTCTACATGAATGACAATGGGGCAAAAACTAGTTCCTCATAAAATAAAGGAACAAACATTGTGAGACATTTGCTCACAATTCATGAAATTTGGGAAAGAAAATAGATACGAAAGGCTGGTGCACAAGACAAGAAGGAATTTCAAAACACCCAATACGCACGGAAAATAATAAAAAAAAAGTAACACGAAATGCAAAATATTCAAACAATACATCAACTTAGCCTTGGAAACAAGATGCAGTTTGGGAACAATACTAGACACAAGCAAAGAAGACCAACTGCATAAACATTGCGTATATGAATTAACTGTACATGCCAAATAAGCTACATCGGTCAATCAGAATGTAAAGTAGGAACAAAATTTCGGCAACACATAAGAGAATACAATAAAAGTAGACGAAAGCCGACGCAACAACTGAATTCAGTTTTGCTTACCACATGATTAACAACAAATGTATACCAACTCACATTAGGAAAACATTGAAAGTACTACATGTACAAATTAAAAGCGAACATTTGAACTTATTCGAAAACATGGAAATATACAAGCAAAAAACATTTGACGGACGAATCATAAACGAACAGACAAGCTCACATTCGTACATAATATTCGAGCCACTACAATAACTTTATTAAAAAACAAAGGTCACACTGGATAGAAGAGAAAGGAGCATCGGACTAAAACGAAGGACACTCCCTAAATAAAAAAAAAATCGCGGACTTTCCTACACCTATATACATAATGTGGTCGTTCCTGGGAAAACCACATCAATCAGCGATATCGACGACAAAGTGTATCATTTACAGCTCAAAGGTTGTGCTGTGCATTTGGTGGGATCAAAAATTTACTAGGGACTCCTCAAATAAAAAAATAACCCATCAGTACACGATGCATCGTGCATCATCGTTTATCTACCGAATGCATGCACTAAATGCTGGGTCTGCTACTCCAAAAAAAGTTTGGAGGGAGTGAAATGGTAGCCTAAGTCACTCAATATACTTCTCATATATCGTTCAAATTTCTAGTCGTTTCGGTCCACAGCCAGTGATTTACATGAATGAAATTACGAAGGCATCTATATTGTTGCAGGTAAATATACCTAACACTTGACAAACAGATCTAGTAATACCGGGCCGGATTTTTTTTTCGTCGGGGTATGAATCTGCTACCTGAAAATCGGAGATTGTCGTTTCCCATGGAAAATATAGGGTGGGCCATATAACGTTTGCATTTTGAATCGGCTATAAAAAAAAGACTACTGGTTATTCTTCAAAACTTTTTTTTTTATTGGAAAGCTTGAACTTTGTTATTTATGAATGAAAAACGATATTTTTCATATGACTGCCACTACTGGCTTTACAGTACACCATTCGGTCAACCCAATTTTCAAGCACTTTTTCGATTGTTTCGGCTCGAATTTCATTGATGGCAACTTCGATTTCGTGTTTCAAGGCATCAATCGTCTCTGGATCATTAGCGTAACACTTGTCCTTGACAGCTCCCCACAAAAAATAGTCCAACGGGGTTAAATCGCAGCTCCGAGGCGGCCAATTGACTTCAGAATTTCGGCTGATTATTCGATTTTCGAAAACGGTGCCCAAAAGTTCGACTGTTATGTTGGCTGTGTGGCATGTTGAGCCATCCTGTTGAAACCAAATGTCGTACATGTCATACTCTTCAACTTTTGGAACCAAAAATTCGTTGAGCATGGCACGGTAACGCTCGCCATTGACGGTAACGGCGGCTCCTTGCTCATTTTCGAAGAAAAATGGCCCAATGATGCCTCCGGACCAAAACCCACACCAAACCGTAACTCTTTGTGGGTGCATTGGCTTCTCAATGGTGATGTGTGGATTATCCTACCCTCAGATGTGACTATTTTGCTTATTGACATAGCCTTCGAGGTGAAAACGGGCTTCATCTGAAAAGACGATTTTTTCGGTGAAAATGCTCATCTTCGGCCAAACTATCTTCTGCCCATTGGGCGAACCGAAAACGCAACGGATAGTCATTATGCTTAAGTTCTTGGACTAATTGAACTTTGTAAGCCTTCATACCGAGGTCTTTATGCAAAATTCTCCTCAGGGAGGTGCGTGAAATGTTCAATTCGTGAGAACGATGACGAGTTGAAGTTGATGGATGTTCACGGACATTTTCGGCTACAGCAGCAATGTTTTCGGCTGTGCGCACTGCACGAGAACAGGAACGGGTTGTTTTGTCCACCAACGATCCAGTTTCTCGAACACGATTCACAAATTGATCCACAAACTGCTTTGAAGGCCACTCATTTTTATGGAATTTGTTTTTTCAAATTTCTTACAGTTTGCACTGAAGACTCACCACTTTGGAAGTAAGTTTTCAATATTTCCCAATGTTGTTCAACCGTATAGCGTCCCATTTCGTAAATGTCAAACCTTTAACTAAATTATGAACACAAATTGAATGACATTTGAGCTGTCATTCTCTAAATAAACAGTAGTTCAAAATACAAACGTTAAATGGCCCACCCTGTAATAAAAGTGAAGTCACACTGCGTGTTCTTAAAAATAACTGAAATTCTTCGCTGAAAAGGAGAAGAACTTATTTCCAAATTCAATTATTAAATACATCTTGTTCGTGATACGTAAATAAAACTGTTTTTTAAAAATTCTATCAATAATGAAACGTGTAGTAAACAAGTAAGCCAAGTTCGTTACGTTGAGAACATGCTGAACTTGAAACGATGCTGTTAATTAATAATGTAGACTGATTACCACTGAGCAATATAATCATATTATCTCCCATTTTAATATGGATTAAGAGCGATATTATAAGGGGCAGATCGATCAGAACGGTCAATTGTATGACATATTTGAATGCTTTCTAAATTAAATATACTAAGTTGATAATTATTATACAAAATATAAGTTACATTTGAATAAGCGATAACTCGTGAATAACACGACTTTTGGAACTAGATTTAAGTGTTAAAGTGAATCTACAAAGTTTCTTTGAGAAACGAAAGAATCAACGTAAGACGCTCAATTTTAAAATTATTGCCAAAATACTGTTTAAACTCTAAGAGCTTCCGATTTTTTTTTTCATTTTTAAACCGAACCATCTATTACGAAATATGATAGCAGACAATTATTGTGCTATGTAAATTCCAGAAAATGCATCGGTATTACATGGAAAGCGAATCAAGAGAAATTTATATTCGCGCAACCTTTAAGCTTAAGCCAATGAAATTGTAGATAGAAAGGTATAAAAAGATTTCAGAAATTTCATTTAATTACTATAATGCAACCGGTGAAATAATTAAATAAAGAAAGTAGCCTTCATTAAATTATTTTAGCGGATCTATGAGAGAAATCGATTCACTGGAAATTAATTATTTTGTGTTTCCTTAACCTAGTTTCTTTCTACTCTCATTGCCCAATTGGTCTTTCTCATAATTTAATTTCTTCCCATTTTTGTATTCATTTCTGTTAAACATCCCAGATAACACCGGTTCATGGGTGGTCTATATAATTGAGGGCGATCGCGATTGAACAAATGATTTATGATGTCATATTTAGAAATGAACATTTTCATACCCGGAAATCTGCCGCACCAAGTCAAACATTTTTTTACAATGTCACTTGGCAGTTGTCTACTTGTCGGTGCGATGGCTAGAAACTTATCGCCTACACTGTAACTGTCAAATTAAACCTACAGATGATTGCCGCGCTTTTGAGCGTTATTTGGAACGTCATTGATTCATCGATCTTTACCACCGAAGCGATTCATCCCTTTGTTACTCAATATTTTCACTTACCTCTTTGTAGAACTCCAAGAACTCGGAGGTGAACAGACGTCTAAGCACAACAGCAGCCATAAGGCGCGCTTCCTCCACCATCTGGGCATTATGGATTGCTGCGAGAAGATGGGTCACTTTCACATCCCTTGGTAGATTGTTATAAACATCCTAGAATACGAGAAATAAAAGAAGCATTGATAAATCAGACATACATCTCATTATATTCAATTAGCAAGAATAGAAGCATGAGTAATAAAGTGAGACAACATCGTTGCTTTTCACGGTGAAATCCAGCTAGAACGGGGGCGACGATTGCCGTTTGACAGATTGCCAAGACGCCACAATCGTTTACGAGGGAAACGGCCGACCACTGACGATTTCATTCGCGTTTTTTGCACGCGAATAAACACGTTTCGCACATTGCAATAGGCCGCGTTGCTGCCGCTAACTAATTTGGTATCGCCTGTCCGCTACTCCCTAGGACTATTTCTCCAACAACCGAATATCGTTGCGAATAAACAAAATCCTGCTTTTCCACTGACAGCCGTGCGCCCCGACAAGAACACGTTGCGGTGACATTCGATGGATTTTCTTTTGCAATTTATCGTTGCGTCTCACTATTGATTCAGGCCGACTTTATGCACTCATACTTCACCATCACTACTAGTAGCAAATTCCGTACCTCTGCCTTTTGTCGAACATCATTATCCGCTGATAATAGAGAACTTAGCAGCTGCTGAAACTGAACTTGTTCGGCGGCCATTGTCTCGTTGTTCAAAAAGACAGACTTCGCTCAGAACCAAATCCACGATTAACGAATTCGCGCACAGCTCTCACTTGTTCACGAGGTGGAGCACGAAAGTGACTATGCTACGAGATATTTTCCCTTCTTGCCAACTGCGCAGTGAGGAAATTGCTCCCTGTTCCTGGGTAAAACGCGTGTTTGGTGTCTCGGCTAATGGTCTCGCACTTGAGATTATTCTTACGTCTGCTGCTTAAATTGCTTTAAGGAGGATTTTTTTGTTTGAAATCTTGGAGGGGAATAATTTTCGTCAAATCTTCATCACAAACGAACAAGTCTGTGGAAGTTGCGCTCTAATGTTTTTGAAAATCAGAACAAATACAAACGGCCTATAAGAAATAAATACACACGAAAAGTCAAAACGTTTAAATATCTAAAATAAAAGCAATCTTTGTTCTGTCATTTAAATATTAAGTTGCATTAAACAGTGTGATGACCAAATCGAAACAGAGCTGCATACTTTGATGTTGAAGAGTTTGTAAGTTTCTGCATGGATAATCCTCTATACTAAATTTCTGTTTCAATTATGAATGCATATTTTACAAGAATCATCTGTTAAAGATTACAACTAGTATACTTTCTTCGTCTAAGAACGAGTTTTTTAAGGATTTCCATCCAGAAAACAATGAAAACTGAAAGTGTAGGCCCAATGGAACTTTGTTTGGTTTGCTTTGCCTAAAGTTTCAAAGCAATTAAATCAAATCAAAGCCCAATGAACGCTTATTATAAGCGCGCTTTGACACATTTGTATTGCGTTCGCTTTTGCTACGTAATACCAATTTGTTTAAAACGTTTGAAAAAGCGATAAGGATCCTGAAATTTATTGACATTGATTCTCGTAAAACCATATTCTGATAAATTTAAATATTCAATACACGGATACTTGCATTTACGATGCAGGTCGCGGTTAATAACGTACGTGGCGCGTTCTAATCTTTCTCCCTTTTTCACTCTAATTTGCATTTCATTTTTTTTTGGACTTTTATTAAGGTCGTAAGTTTCGAAAACACGAGCAGTTTCAATTAGGCCGTTTCAATCCCAACTATTAAAGCACTTCATCCTCAATGCATATTTCCCACTTGCCTGGCGAAACGCTACACTCACACCTATCCTTAAAAAAGGTAAAAATCCACTAGAAACATCAAGCTTCCGATCCATTTCATTAATCTCTATAACAGTAAAGATCCTCGAAACCGTTATGAAAACATTTATCGACTTATATTGCTCTTCCTTCAACAATATCCCAGACTTCCAGTTCGCAAACCGACCTTGCACTTAGTTAACCATGCTCAATTCACCCTTAAAACGCACATCCAGGTATGTGCAAACAAATAGCTTCTTACAGCCGACTGTCTCATTTATTTCTAGAAAACTTCGACTCTGTTAGGCAAAACGGTACGGTCACAAAATTTTTCAGCATCTTCAGCTACAACCCTCATCACACCAAACTCATTTTGTCCTTCCTCACTTACAGGAAATTCCAAATTAATATTCCAAACGGGCTCTCCTCCTGGAAATCGATGCCAGCAGCCATCCTATAAGGTTTTGTCATCTCCACTTCGTCCTTTTCCATTTACACTGCGAATATTCCACTGCCTTCGCAGTCGCATTAACTTTTCTACATTCTTCAATATGCTGACGAAATAATCATTTATCACTCAGCGTTAATCATTCCTTAATGCCAGCAACGCCTCAATCACTAGCTCGAAAAATCCACCAGAAACATCAAGCTTCCGATCCATTTCATTATTCTCTACAATAGGTAAGATCCTCGTAAGATAAGTACTTCAGAAAATGGAAGCTTATCCCTAACCCTTCCAAGTGGGAGACTTTAGTTACATGTTGTGATGTTTTTTTCAAATAAAAAAAAAATAATTAATAATGATAAGGGTACAATAATTGGCACAACCGATAGGTCGAAAGAAAGAAAGGAACAAGGTTAAATAGATAGGGTTATTTGAAAATACTATGGCCGCGTAATGCCGAAGGAAGTTACTTTTAACCGACTAGCACACCCCGGGGGCGTGGGGGTTCTAGGACATTATTTAAGCCCATACCCTTCCATGTCACATACACATACACACAAACACAAAGGAAGAGCTTATTCTTTCATATTAGACATCATAAATAAATAAATAGAAACGATCAAATAAAAGTAAGAAAATATAAGATATTTAATTTACATGAATAGTGCTGCGCTGATCCTGCTCACCTCTGCTCTATTTCGGGACTTCACTTGATCGTATGAATTCTGCTGCGCTGCGTCCGACACGAATCTCCACCTCTGTTTGATTTCGGGACTTTACTTGCTGGTGCTGTTCTGATTTTGACCACCTTTGCTTCCTCCAACACGAATCTCCACTTCAGCTTGGTTCCGGGACTTTAATTAATTCCGCTGCACTACCTCTGACGACTTATGCTTCCTCCAACACGAATCTCCACCTCAGCTTGGTTTCGGGATTTCAATGAATTAAGCTGCGCTGTGTCCTGCTCTGCTGCCTGCTTACTATCTTCTTTACCTCGATCTTAATCAAAATGTTGTCTTGGGCTTTGTAATTCAAAGATTTCGTGACTCGTGGACTTCTGGGGATGAACACTTCAAACAGCTGCTAAAACTTCTTAATTCTCTTTATTATCCTCAATACTTTAGTCACAATTTCTATAATTTATTTCCATAACTTGGTAGTGGATTTCTAAATCTATGTCATCCTACTTATAGCGATATGCTTCTATCTTACTTATAGCGATATGTTCATAACAAACAATTGAATCATATCAATGGGAAATTTCTTCCCAAAACCGTTCCAAGAATTTTTTTAATTTTTTTTCTCTACTGAAATTTTTTTTTCTGAGACTTTTTTTAATTTTGTTTTTGTTTTTTACTAATATTATTTAACTAAATATTACTTAATACCCAAATCTAATTATAAATGTTTTTATTTTAATTTTATTCTTAGCTCTATTTTATTTGTTTATTTATTTGTATTTATATATTTATATTTTGTTTGTTTTTATGTCGCCTACACATCGCAATACTTAACAATATGGCAAAGCCCACCTAATCAAGAAAGGTTGATCCAACTCAACTTAAGTCCAACTACTCCTCAACGGAGAGAAAATTCCTACCAAACCACTGTTAACCTACATTGGTATCCTAATGAATCAAAAACTCTCGTCAAACGCTCATATCACATCAATCCTACAAGAATCTACGTTCCTATTGACAGCCCTCTTTACCCTCATGCATGTACGCACCGATCTTCTCAAAAATGTTAAATCCCTATGCTATAAATCCCTCATCTGCCCGTCTCTTTCGGTTCCTCCTTCTAGTATGATCTATCCCGATTTCAGATGGAGAAGATTCGCCTCTAAGGGAAACGAATCCACTTGCTGCTGAATCTTCGATACCGAAGACGATCCTTGAAGCACATGTCTAACCAAATCCTGTATGACATGGCTTAAATCCGAAGAATAGACGCAATCCTCATGGACCAACTCCAATGATTCCTTGAAAAAATGACAGGTCATGAACATCGACAACGACTTAACACTCCATTCCATATTGCTTGCAGTCCTATGTGGAACGTGATAGTGGACGGACGTATCTCAGATCAGTGAAGTGAATAAGGGGTTTTCCCCGAGCATCTATTGTTTTTCTGAGAATCCTACGAACGCCATACTTTGGTCCTTGGCGTAATCACGATTTTTGGACTTCTGTTGACATGCTGGAATACTTTTACAAAGGAAAAGAACAGTGAGTACCCTTATACTTTCTTAAGTGAAGTGAACAATTGGTGAACATAATATAGCATACATCTAGCACCTTAATTTTTCATTCTGTGAATTGTGACATGGAAGCAAACTCTGAGGATAGACCCCCAGACCCAGGGGACACAAACACCAAAACTCTCAAAAAAAGAAGATTAGTTGAAAACAACGGAAAGACAAAAAGCAAGGGAGAGTTGAAAAGCTTTGTACCAAATAATAACACATCCTTGTACTCAAACAAAAGCTTAAACATCCAAGGCATCAAAGATCTTAAGCAAGCTGGGTTCAATAGACTCAGGGTAATCTTTGAAACTGCTACAGAAGCAAACAATGCAGTCGACAACACTAAGCTGAAAGATTTCAACCTCAGGGCCTTTATTCCCGGCAATTTTGTATATAGATATGGAGTCATCAGAGACATCCCGCACGAAATTAACACAGAAGAGATCGTCAACTCAGCTAAGCCTTGTAATAAAATGGGAATTCTTTAGAATTAGAAAACATAAAGAACTACAAGCACAAAGTTTGAACACTAGAGACAGAAACGACCCCAATAAATTCATCCCAACCACAACACTCAAGCTAACCTTTGCAGGAACTGACCTCCCGGACTCTCTGAAATTTGATTATATAATAAGCAAAGTAAGTTATTTTAAATTTAGACCAAGACAATGCACAAACTGCGGCCTCCTAGGTCACTCGGCGCAGTTTTGCAAAAACAAGAAGAAAACCTGCCTTAAATGTGGTTCGGACGATTGCGACAATAAATGCACAAAAATCATGTGTGTATTATGTAAGAGCGAGGAGCACGAGGCAACACATAGACGATGCCCCAAATGGGTAGCATATAAACAAGAGGTAGATGTTAGCTCTATCCTGAACATCACAAACAGAGAAGCAAGAGTTATTATCAACAGAAACAAATTTGCGGGATTAGATGTAGTGAACCTCAAAGAAGCCAACTTCCCCAGTCTAACGAACGCGGAAAGACACAATACCAGAAACCCCCAACAGGACACGCAAAAGGTACTATTCAAAAGCTCCTGTGCCCAAATCGCTGGCATAAACAATAAACCCAACACATCAAGAAACATCGTTAGAAATAGTTTCCCCTCTACTGAAACACTCACTATACCAAGTGAACCCATTACATGTAACCCACACAAAACCACTGAACTAGAAAAACTCCTAGGAAAGATGGTAGATGAAATCAACAAAAATACCGGAGACAACAAGGAAAACGAGGACTTACTCATAACTAGTGTTCAAGCATGGGCAAAAACATTAAAGAAATACCTCGCCAACTCTGGAAATGAGAACAGTAACACAAGGAAGAATAACAACAACATTATCATCTAACACATGAACATTTTACAACTAAACATCTAAAGTATCAACAAGCACAAGGACAATCTAGAATACTACTTATACAAGAATAACATAGCCTTCGCACTCCTACAAGAAATACTCAGCAATTTCAATATTAATATGAAGTTTACCAACTACAATATAATCTTCAAAACCAGAGACAACAACATAGGAGGAGGAGTTGCAATATTTATCAGAAAGGACATTAAGTTTCGACAGATCCACACGTACAGTCGTATAGAAAATGTAGTAATCCAGACCCTAAACCTTAAACGCAACATAATTTTAGCATCCCTATATGCTCCCCCCTCGATCAATACCCAATTTTTCAAAGAAGAATTAGACAAGCTTTCCAACATCTTAGACTACACCAAAGACATACTCATTGGAGGAGATTTAAACGCAAGGAACAAGGCATGGGGTGATCATCTTAACAATGCCAAAGGCAGAATTCTGAAAGGTTGGATGACGGAGCACAACCTCAAAACATTGAACACATGCATATACACTTATTAAACAACAAACAAAAACGGCAAAATTTTACAGTCAACGCCGGATATAACTCTTAGTAACATGAATAGGAATAGTATCCTCTGGATGGAAGACAAAGAACACATCAGCAACAGTAATCACATAACAATTAAAATCTGCTTGCCCAGTACACCCATTTCAAACACCAAGAAAATCAAATATAGGAACATCGCTCAAGAAATAAACAAAACCCCTTTTACACCAAACCTCAACAGTATATACGATAAACTAAGCCACCTTATAGATCTAAACTCAAATACAATAAGATACAAGCACACCCCCAAACACTGGTGGTCCACGGAATTAGCAAGGCTTTGGAAAATAAAAAATAAGGCACTACTTAATTACAACAGACTCAAATCAAATGCCAACTGGTCAATTCTCCACGAGGCCAAAACAAACTGGAGGCAAAGATCCAAAGAGGCCAAACAAAGAAGCTGGACAGACAAACTAGAAGAAATCAGAGGCAGCGGAAACATAAATAACTTCTGGAAATTTATCAACAGTATCAGGAGTAATAAAGAACCCCCCTCACGCTACAACCTTGATGAGGACCTGACCAAAACCTTCCTTAACATGATTAAATCCAAGCACCACCCTGATAACACCGTAAACATGATGTCACACAATCCACTGGAACACCCACCAGACTTCGAACAGGAAGAACTCAACAATGTTATAAATGAGAAACGTAAATCCACAACCCCTGGTCTTGATAACATTAATTACAATCTAATTAAAGCCTTACTCATACTGCATCAATGATGCAGTTAATAGATGTGATATACCCACATCTGGAAGGCATATTAGAATCGTCCCCGTTCCCAAACCCAATAGAAATCTAGAAGACCTTAACAACTATAGACCCATA
Source organism: Stratiomys singularior (assembly GCA_954870665.1). Taxonomy (NCBI): domain Eukaryota; kingdom Metazoa; phylum Arthropoda; class Insecta; order Diptera; family Stratiomyidae; genus Stratiomys; species Stratiomys singularior. The sequence continues at coordinate 108,801,489 of OX940878.1, read as the reverse complement.
TCCCTCCTCTGTGTTCCCATTAAAATCATCAACAAACTCATAAAACAAAGAATCGAAACACACCTAATCAACACAAACCCACTACCAACCTTTACTTTTGCTTACACAAAAAATAAATCCTCGACAACATGCTTTAACACCCTTTTATGATTTTTCAAATGCGTATGAGAAAGTTGACCTACAGATCCTCAGTAAACTCCTTTCAGACCTCAACATCCCAAACACATACATCTCATGGATCATGAATCTATATAAAGAGAGAATACTCCACCTCAACCAACAACACACGACAATCTCCAATGGTCTGCCACAAGGTGACGTCTTGAGCCCACTTCTTTTCAATATATACACTTCCAAACTGCACAATATCTCTGACAGCAACACAACTCTTATACAATATGCTGATGACTTCCTCATTCTAACTGAGGGAACTAAGTTAAAGCACACGATTAACCTACTTCAACTTAAACTAAATCTCTTCTCCACAATGAGTGACAACCTCAAGCTACCCTTCAACCCGGACAAAATACAAGCCATTAATTTCCACTATAGTAGGAATACAGAAATCATTCTCAAGCACAATCACACTCAAATTAAATGGAGCAATAGCATAAAATACCTTGGAATCAATATAAATAAAAATCTAACCTTCAGAACACATGAAGAACACATCCACACCTTTAACAACATAGGCAACATTATAAAATACCTAAACAGACCGACTAATCCCTTTAGCCCCACCTTGGCTCTAAATCTATTCAAATCGTTAGTCAGGCCCAAAATAGAATACGGAATAACTACAATGGTACATGCACCAGCATACCTATTCAATACCATGGACAGGCTCAAAGCTAAGATTCTCAAGCAATGCCTAGGTTTACCCCTAGCACACCCAACCTGTATGCTTTCAACATGGCATCCGAACATCAATCAATAGACAGAGCAGCTCTACTAACGGAAAAAGAACTAGGCAAACAAATTGTCAACAACAGCTTCAAACCAACATGGACTGAACAGGATCCAGTCCACAAAAGCAGCTACAATTACATCCTCCACAAATTTAATCACCACCTGAGAAAGCTCAACCCAACTCACCGGACTAAAAGACCAGCTAACCTGTTCACCACACCTTTCTCAACAACGTCCTCTTTCCTCCATACCCACAACCAAACAAAACCCAACCTTACCTTCAAGAAGTATACAGATAACCTTATAAAACAAAATGCCCTGATACTGGTGACCGACGCAGCCAAAAATCTCTTTGGCACAGGGATAGGATTCCTGAACCTTAACAACAACATCACCTACAATTCTAGCCTCCGCAATAGCGTAACAACAACAGCAGCGGAACTACACGCCATCCTGTCGGCCCTAAATAGGAACAACATACAGAACCACCATAAGATTTTTGTCTTCACTGATTCCAATAATGCTATCAAAAGTCTAAATGACAATCAAGAAAACAGAAAGACCACACAAGATATATGGAAATTCATTGAAAATTACCCAGAGGAGATCTTCAATTTCATCTGGATCCCGGGACACGCGGGCATCATGCCGTTAGAAACAGCCGAAAAACAAGCCAAAATAGGTGTTTTAAGCCATAGTATCGTGGACACACAATATGAACTGGACGAAATAATAAACTTAATAAAAGAAGAAATAGACGATGAATGGAAGGGAAGAATTAGAGCTCAAACCACCAACTACGCACCCTGCATATGGAAAGAGGCACACCATCTCAACAACAAAGGAAAACCATGGTTTCATAAAAGCAACATCACCCCCAAACATATCAAAACCATCAACAGAATCCTCACAAACAGAGCCTACAACAAACTTCATCTCTTTCAAATTAAAAAAAGCACTACCGATCTATGCATACAATGCAACAAAACTGACACAATAGATCACCAATTGTTTCACTGCACTAAATACGAAAGGATCAGGGCAAATCACAATCTTTTTCTTAATTACAATAATATTAAAGACCTAATTCTCAAAAACGACAGTAACTTACTTGACAGCTTTGGAGCGTTCTTAGCAGAAGCGAACCCTAACATATAACACCCAACGACATATCACTCATACACACACAATCAATATATAACTAAACCACAGACTAACTATGAACAAGTAATATTGAACAAGTAATTCACAGGATCGACAAAGCTGGCCAGTGCCATAGCAGCCCGGGCCTATTTTAAGCTGGTATCCTCCCAGTGTGAACTTTAAAAAAAAAATAAGTTCTTGACATGTCCTGTCAACTTTGAAAATTTTAGACCAAGTTCCAGACATCTGACTATTGTCAGCAAAATCTACAAACCTCAATAAAATTTCAAATCTATTCCGAGGATATTCGTTCTAGTCTTTTTTTTAATTTTTTTTTTTCTTTATAAAGAGGAAAGATTATAAAGAATTATATTTATGATCATTCCTCTTACAGGCTAGGATATTAGGAACTTGAGGATTGTGTATGATGTTAGGGAGCTTGTGTGTGTGGTTTGTTGAAATGTGTCATATAATGATCTTTGCTTGTTCAAGGAAGCTGCAGAGTGCATCCAGCAGATTATTATCATTTTTTGTTAATAATTCATTTATGCTCTTGTGTTTGTTGAAAAATTCAAATTTTTTCCTGTGTGGGTTATATTCAGTGCAATTGAAGATTTTGTGGCTTGGTGTGTCTAGTTCACGACAATGTTGACATTCATCCGTCGTTGACTTGTTTATTTTATGTAGCCTCTCTTTATTATAGGGTCTGTTTATGCTTGTTCTGTTCTGTTCTGGATGTTCTTTTATGGAACCAGGGTCTATTAGAATTCCTTAAATGTGGGGCATTTGTCCATTGACTAGATTTGAAATTGCCGATAGCGTGAGAAACTTTTTCCTGCCATGTTTTGTGGATCTCGGTATAAATGTCACTTAAGACATCATCCAGTTCATAGTGTGTGTATAGTTGTGTCTGTTTCAGGATTCCTTCTTTGGCAAAAGTGTCTACCTAATGGAATGCTATGATAACTCTATGTCCTGGAGCCCAGATAAAGTTGAATGTTACATTTGCATGTTCATTCATGTAATTCCAGATTTCTTCCACTGATTTTTTGTTATCCTTGTTGAATTTGATGTTTGTTAATGCGGTATAGGAATCCGTGAATAGATGGCAGTTTTTATTTGGGAGAAATCTATTTCTGTGAGGGCCGCGTGTATTGCGGCTAATTCTGCATTGACGACTGTGACTGAGTTTCTCTGATTATATGAGTGAGTGATGTTACCCATAATTTTTTTGTAAGCTATACCAGTCTCGAACGTATTCTTGGCCGCATTTGTTATTATTATTTTTGTGTCTGTTGTTTTTAATTCCTGAGTGTAGCTGTTGAAAAATCTGCTGAGATCTATTGCACCTGGTTTCTGAGGGGGCGCTTCGAATTTTCATGTTTGGCGGTTTGTTTATATGGAGTAGTGGTCTGAGATGTGTTAAGAGTTGGGAGTATTTTGCGAGTACGTAGTTGTAACTGTTTTTTGAGGGGGAATCGAGATGTATGTCCGGTGTTTTCAGGCCATTTAAGTGTATTTGCTTGCCCATGCCCTTGGTCGTTAGGTATTCTTGGGGGTACTAAGTGGTAAACTGAGGCAGTGAATGAGAATGTCTTGAGAATGTCTGCTTTTAGTTTGTCAATTGTATGGAAGACGTAATTCAGGGCATGGGCCATGGTGGTTATTGCATATTTCAGTTTGGGTCTCATTAATATTATGTAGATGTTAAGTGCCGTGGCTGCACTGAAGAGATTAATTGGTTTGCATAGCCTTTTGATTACATTACTTTTATTGCGGAAAGTGTTGTAGTGTTCTTTAATGTCTGTGAAACTTCCTGATTTGTTGATGAATCCACCGAGGTATTTTATGGTGTTTTCCAGGCTATGACTTTGTTGTACAGTTTGATGAAATTGTCTGGGTTTTTTGTCTTACTAAAGAGTATGGCTTGAACTTTATCTGGATTTATGGGTAGTTTAAGGGATGTGCTTCTGCTAACAAACTTTGTAATATTGTTATGAATTTGGGCTACGGTGTCATTCAGGTTGTTACCTTCCTGAAGAATGGGGAAATCATCAGCATATTGTAATATTGTAGTGTTGGGTTTAGAGATGTCATGTAGAGAAAGTTTATAAGCGTTGAAAAGTTTAGGGCTAAGTACGTCGCCTTGTGGGAGTCCATTTGTGATGTTAGTTTTGTGTTTATCTAGGTGAATTGTTCTGTTATTGTACAGTTGTATTATCCAGTTTATAAGTGTTCTGGGTATGTTTAGTCTGATTAGTGTTGTTGCCAGAATAGAGTGGTCTACTTTTTCGTAAGCGTTTGTAATGTCGTCTATTGTAGCTATTTTGTATTTAGTTGAGTTATTGTTCGACATCTTGTAAAGGAGTGTGTTTAGTCAGGTAGTTGTTGATTTGTTCTGGGTGTAGGCAAAAACGTGTGGTGAGATGGAATTATTTTGTTGCAGTATCTTATTAATTCTGAATTTGATTAAGCCATATAAGACTTTTATAGGAACACTTAGCAGGGAAGTCGGCCTGTAGATGTCAATGTCTAGTTTGTCTTTGTGGAGTTTTAATATTGGCCCAATTCTGATATGTCTGGCTGATCCTGGGATCAGACAGTTGTTGATGGCTTCGTTGTATGCATTTAGAAGTATGTCAGAGTGATATTTGTTAACAGTCGTAATGTTGTCATATGTAATCTTGTCCAGTCCTGGTGAGGTAGATTTGTTGTGTCTAGTTAGTACGTCACCTAGTTTGTTAAGTTAAAAAAAAATTGGGTCTTCAGTGTGGGGGGTTCCATGTGGATCAGCTGAGTTGTACGATAATTTTTATTTTTTATACCTGCGAGAAAGCTCTTCATTTGTGTGTTTTCCAGTGGTGTGTATTAATTTCCGTTGTTTTGTCTCCTGTATTGATTTATAAATTTCCATAGTTCTTTTGAATTGTTATTGTTACATATAGCCATTAGTTTGGTCTCCCAGCTTGATTTCTTAGCCTCTTGAACTTTCTTTTTCCATTCGTACCTGCGCTCCTGTAGCTCCGACAAGTTCTGTAGAATTTTATCCTTTGAAATTTGCCAAGAGCTTGATTTTTCTTTGTCCATGTTGTTTTAAGCGTGCTGTTCCACCAGTAGTTGGAGGGGTACTTTAATTTTTTGTTTTTCGTATTGTTTTTGTGTTCCAATAATTCTTTCTTAAGCTTCCTGTGTTTAGTACATTGATTTCTTTGTTATCTTCAATAAAGATTTTAATGACATCTACGAGTTTGGCTAGTATCCTTTCTAAATCGTTGGTCCTATGTGAGTTATTCGTCATAGGTTGGAATGTTTGTGTGGTGGGTTCCGGTGGAGGTTGTTTTGTAGGTTGTCTGTTATTTGTATTGATGTGTTTATCATTTTCGGTTGATGTCCTGGAGATCAAGACCTGCGTATTTGTATTTTTTTTTTTTTTTAATTATTTTTCTTGCTTCCTGATTGGTTATGCTCAATATGGAGCTAGTCTCTAATTCGCTTATGTAGGATATCCATTTGGTGCGTATTTGGTTAGTCGCGTCGTGGTCCGTTTTTTTACATAGTAAATATTTGACGGTGTTGCAGTTACTATTGCAGTTTTACTCGCCACATTTGAGACAGTTTTGCTTTTTTCCTTACACAAGTTGATTGAGTGTCCAAGTCTACCACAGTTCTGGCATTCACGGGGCCTAAATCTAAAGTAATCTAGTTTATTAACTATATGCGCCGTATTGACATTCTTCAGTAGTGTATTTCTTGAGAATTTAATTTTAATTGCTGTTGTGAGTATGAATCTTGTTGGATCTGTTCTGTCCCTTGTCGACATTCGTTGCGCCTCTGCTATTTTTATTCCTTCTAGGGTTTCCCCACCTTTGTTACATGATTTTGAAAGCTCTAAAAACTCTTCGACAGTCATGCCCGTTGGGATGTCTCTTATGACGCCATATCTCAACAGGTAGTTACTTGGGATGAACGATTTAATGTCGTGTTGATTTAGCAGTTTGTTATTAATGCTTTCGTTTGCTGCTTTTGGGTTATTGAAGATGACTTTAATTCTCTTATAGCCGATTTGTTTCACGTCACTGATATCACTTAGTCCAATTTTTAGCCTTATTCTTGTTAATGTTGGTTATGTCTGCTAGTTTCCTTTTCTTTTGAATTGCCGTTTTATCCGTGAGATGGGGCTCCTCCGGGTCCGGCGGTCTGTTCTTCCATTCCTGCAAATCCATTTCGGCTTTTAATGGATATCACTGCTCTCTAATGTCTTCGCCCTCACTATCTGAAATTTCGTTTCGTATTTGGCGCATCTTATCTGTGGGATCACAGCAAGTATGTGAGTTTAGTGAATTTGTATTTGTAAACAAATAAATACTACCTATAATAACCAAATAGTTCTTTCAATCAGGACTCCGGGGCTACTATGGCACTGGCCAGCGTTGTCGATCTTGTGTTTTATGTCATTAGTACTTGTTCACAGTTAGTCTGTGGGTTGGTTCTAGATTGATTGTGTGGGTATGAGTGATATGTCATTGGGTGTTAAATGTTAGGGCTTGCTTCTGCTAAGAAAGCTCCAAAGCTGTCAAGTAAGTTACTGTCGTTTTTGAGAATTAGGTCTTTAATATTATTGTAATTAAGAAAAAGATTGTGATTTGCCCTGATCCTTTCGTATTTAGTGCAGTGAAACAATTGGTGATCTATTGTGTCAGTTTTGTTGCATTGTATGCATAGATCGGTAGTGCTTTTTTTAATTTGAAAGAGATGAAGTTTGTTGTAGGCTCTGTTTGTGAGGATTCTGTTGATGGTTTTGATATGTTTGGGGGTGATGTTGCTTTTATGAAACCATGGTTTTCCTTTGTTGTTGAGATGGTGTGCCTCTTTCCATATGCAGGGTGCGTAGTTGGTGGTTTGAGCTCTAATTCTTCCCTTCCATTCATCGTCTATTTCTTCTTTTATTAAGTTTATTACTTCGTCCAGTTCATATTGTGTGTCCACGATACTATGGCTTAAAACACCTATTTTGGCTTGTTTTTCGGCTGTTTCTAACGGCATGATGCCCGCGTGTCCCGGGATCCAGATGAAATTGAAGATCTCCTCTGGGTAATTTTCAATGAATTTCCATATATCTTGTGTGGTCTTTCTGTTTTCTTGATTGTCATTTAGACTTTTGATAGCATTATTGGAATCAGAGAAGACACAAATTTTATGGTGGTTCTTATTGAGGGCTGACTGGATAGCGTGTAGTTCCGCTGCTGTAGTGGTTACGCTCTTGCGGAGGCTAGAATTGTAGGTAATGTTGTTGTTCAAATTTAAGAATCCTATTCCGGTGCCAAAGAGATTTTTTGCCGCATCAGTAACTAGTATCAGGACATTTTGTTTTATAAGGTTTTCTGTATGCTTCTTGAAGGTGAGGTTGGGTTTTATTTGGTTGTCGGTATGGAGGAACGGGGAAGTTGCTGAGAAGGGTGCAGTGAACAAGTTAGCTGGTCTATTAGTCCGGTGAGTTGGGTTGAGCTTTCTTAGGTGGTGATTGTATTTGTGAAGGATGTAGTTGCAGCTGCTTTTGTGGACGGTATCCTGTTCAGTCCATGTTGGTTTGAAGCTGTTGTTGACAATTTGTTTGCCTAGTTCTTTTTCCGTTAGTAGAGCTGCTCTGTCTATTGATTGATGTTCGGATGCCATGTTGAAAGCATACAGGTTGGGTGTGCTAGGGGTAAACCTAGGCATTGCTTGAGAATCTTAGCTTTGAGCCTGTCCATGGTATTGAATAGGTATGCTGGTGCATGTACCATTGTAGTTATTCCGTATTCTATTTTGGGCCTGACTAACGATTTGAATAGATTTAGAGCCAAGGTGGGGCTAAAGGGATTAGTCGGTCTGTTTAGGTATTTTATAATGTTGCCTATGTTGTTAAAGGTGTGGATGTGTTCTTCATGTGTTCTGAAGGTTAGATTTTTATTTATATTGATTCCAAGGTATTTTATGCTATTGCTCCATTTAATTTGAGTGTGATTGTGCTTGAAGATGATTTCTGTGTTCCTACTATAGTGGAAATTAATTGATTGTACTTTGTCGGGGTTGAAGGGTAGCTTGAGGTGCTCACTTATCGTGGAGAAAAGATTTAGTTTAAGTTGAAGTAGGTTAACCGTGTGATCTGGAACAAATTAGTTCCCTCAGTTAGGATGAGGAAGTCATCAGCATATTGGAGGAGAGTTGTGTTGCTGTCAGAGATATTATGTAGTTTGGAAGTGTATATATTGAAAAGAAGTGGGCTCAAGACGTCACCTTGTGGCAGACCATTGGAGATTCTCGTGTGTTGTTGATTGAGGTGGAGTATTCTCTCTTTATATAGATTCATGATCCATGAGATGTATGTGTTTGGGATGTTGAGGTCTGAAAGGAGTTTACTGAGGATCTGTAGGTCAACTTTCTCATACGCATTTGAAAAATCATAAAAGGGTGTTAAAGCATGTTGTCGAGGATTTATTTTTTGTGTAAGCAAAAGTAAAGGTTGGTAGTGGGTTTGTGTTGATTAGGTGTGTTTCGATTCTTTGTTTTATGAGTTTGTTGATGATTTTAATGGGAACACAGAGGAGGGATATGGGTCTATAGTTGTTAAGGTCTTCTAGATTTCTATTGGGTTTGGGAACGGGAACAATTCTAATATGCCTTCCAGATGTGGGTATATCACATCTATTAACTGCATCATTGATGCAGTATGAGTAAGGCTTTAATTAGATTGTAATTAATGTTATCAAGACCAGGGGTTGTGGATTTACGTTTCTCATTTATAACATTGTTGAGTTCTTCCTGTTCGAAGTCTGGTGGGTGTTCCAGTGGATTGTGTGACATCATGTTTACGGTGTTATCAGGGTGGTGCTTGGATTTAATCATGTTAAGGAAGGTTTTGGTCAGGTCCTCATCAAGGTTGTAGCGTGAGGGGGGTTCTTTATTACTCCTGATACTGTTGATAAATTTCCAGAAGTTATTTGTGTTTCCGCTGCCTCTGATTTCTTCTAGTTTGTCTGTCCAGCTTCTTTGTTTGGCCTCTTTGGATCTTTGCCTCCAGTTTGTTTTGGCCTCGTGGAGAATTGACCAGTTGGCATTTGATTTGAGTCTGTTGTAATTAAGTAGTGCCTTATTTTTTATTTTCCAAAGCCTTGCTAATTCCGTGGACCACCAGTGTTTGGGGGTGTGCTTGTATCTTATTGTATTTGAGTTTAGATCTATAAGGTGGCTTAGTTTATCGTATATACTGTTGAGGTTTGGTGTAAAAGGGGTTTTGTTTATTTCTTGAGCGATGTTCCTATATTTGATTTTCTTGGTGTTTGAAATGGGTGTACTGGGCAAGCAGATTTTAATTGTTATATGATTACTGTTGCTGATGTGTTCTTTGTCTTCCATCCAGAGGATACTATTCCTATTCATGTTACTAAGAGTTATATCCGGCGTTGACTGTAAAATTTTGCCGTTTTTGTTTGTTGTTTAATAAGTGTATATGCCAGTGTTCAATGTTTTGAGGTTGTGCTCCGTCATCCAACTTTTCAGAATTCTGCCTTTGGCATTGTTAAGATGATCTCCCCATGCCTTGTTTCTTGCGTTTAGATCTCCTCCGATGAGTATGTCTTTGGTGTAGTCTAAGATGTTGGAAAGCTTGTCTAATTCTTCTTTGAAAAATTGGGTATTGATCGAGGGGGGAGCATATAGGGATGCTAAAATTATGTTGCGTTTAAGGTTTAGGGTCTGGATTACTACATTTTCTATACGACTGTACGTGTGGATCTGTCGAAACTTAATGTCCTTTCTGATAAATATTGCAACTCCTCCTCCTATGTTGTTGTCTCTGGTTTTGAAGATTATATTGTAGTTGGTAAACTTCATATTAATATTGAAATTGCTGAGTATTTCTTGTAGGAGTGCGAAGGCTATGTTATTCTTGTATAAGTAGTATTCTAGATTGTCCTTGTGCTTGTTGATACTTTAGATGTTTAGTTGTAAAATGTTCATGTGTTAGATGATAATGTTGTTGTTATTCTTCCTTGTGTTACTGTTCTCATTTCCAGAGTTGGCGAGGTATTTCTTTAATGTTTTTGCCCATGCTTGAACACTAGTTATGAGTAAGTCCTCGTTTTCCTTGTTGTCTCCGGTATTTTTGTTGATTTCATCTACCATCTTTCCTAGGAGTTTTTCTAGTTCAGTGGTTTTGTGTGGGTTACATGTAATGGGTTCACTTGGTATAGTGAGTGTTTCAGTAGAGGGGAAACTATTTCTAACGATGTTTCTTGATGTGTTGGGTTTATTGTTTATGCCAGCGATTTGGGCAAAGGAGCTTTTGAATAGTACCTTTTGCGTGTCCTGTTGGGGGTTTCTGGTATTGTGTCTTTCCGCGTTCGTTAGACTGGGGAAGTTGGCTTCTTTGAGGTTCACTACATCTAATCCCGCAAATTTGTTTCTGTTGATAATAACTCTTGCTTCTCTGTTTGTGATGTTCAGGATAGAGCTAACATCTACCTCTTGTTTATATGCTACCCATTTGGGGCATCGTCTATGTGTTGCCTCGTGCTCCTAGCTCTTACATAATACACACATGATTTTTGTGCATTTATTGTCGCAATCGTCCGAACCACATTTAAGGCAGGTTTTCTTCTTGTTTTTGCAAAACTGCGCCGAGTGACCTAGGAGGCCGCAGTTTGTGCATTGTCTTGGTCTAAATTTAAAATAGCTAACTTTGCTTATTATGTATTCGAATTTCAGAGAGTCCGGGAGGTCAGTTCCTGCGAAGGTTATCTTGAGTGTTGTGGTTGGTATAAATTTGTTGGGGTCGTTTCTATCTCTGGTATTCAGCCTTTGTGCTTGTAGTATCTTTATATTTTCTAATAGAATTCCCATTTTATTACAAGGCTTAGCTGAGTTGACGATCTCTTCTGTGTTAATTTCGTGCGGGATGTCTCTGATGACTCCATATCTGTAAACAAAATTGCCGGGGATAAAGGCCCTGAGGTTTAATTCTTTCAACTTGGTGTTGTCGACTGCATTGTTTGCTTCTGTAGCAGTTTCAAAGATTATCCTGAGTCTATTGAACCCAGCTTGCTTAACATCTTTAATGCCTTGGATATTTAAGCTTTTGTTGTATACGAACATCTTCATTGGGGTTAGTCTAACCCTGTCACCATTTGTATCAACACTATCGATGAGGATTGCAAAGGATTTACCTTTCGCATCGGGTTGATGTTTATTGACTTTCATGTTGGCTAGCGGGGCTTGAGATGGTGTGGCACGTGGTATGTCTTCAGAGGGGTTTGAGTACAAGGATGTGTTATTTGGTTATAACATTTTATAACATTTTCAAATGATCACATCGGTGATCATTTCACATCCTCAGTGATTGTTTCAGATGGTTTCAGGAGTTCGTAATAGATGACGCCACTGTGGTTCCACCAGATGCGCATCATGACCTTGGAAGCATGGATATTCCCTTTTAGCGTCGATGGAATTGATTCATCCGGCATTACGTTATATTTTGGTCGCTTAGGTTTAACGTAGTACAACCATTTCTCATCCGCTGTCACAATTCGGTGCATGAAACTCTTTCATTTTTGAACATTCTTTGAAGAAGCATCTCGCACGTCACCAAATGCCGCTCGATGTCCCTCTCTCCCAGTTGATTCAGCACCCAAGCCACAACCTTTTTGGATCATTCACATGGTGCAAGCGCTCACTGGCGGTAGATCTGTCAACATTTAACTCCTACGACAATTCTTCTAGGCTTCGACTTGAATCTTCAGCCAACAATTCCCGTAGTTGTGAATCTTCAACCTTTTTCGGTGCCCCTTCATGATCTTTATCAGTCTCGTCAAAATCACCATTCTAAAAAGCCGGAACCACTCGCTGCAAGTCGTCTCAGATGTAGCAGAATCACCATAAATATCGAGCATTATACGATAAGTTTCCGCAGCACTTTTCTTGAAAATGAAATAATGAACTAAGACTTCCCGCAAATTCGGTATGAAAGTCGACATTAACACGAGAAAAAAAAACGGTATTCACGCTTTAATGGAATATCGACTACTGCGGTCGTGAGAGTACGCATACAACTTCCTGTTCCATGATAGTGTTCACAGCAGACACAAATATAGTATCTGTAAGGACATCTGTCTACCAACGACAGAAACTTATTCCGATACTAAATAAATAATATTCGTACCATCGGGATTAAAAACTGATAGCCGTGCTTTGTTGTTGACCCAATAACGCTAGTGACTCAGCCAAGCTTTTTTCTGTGCAACGAACAAACAATCAGCGTTTAAGGTCTTATTTTTTAGTGTTCTACCAGTTGTTCCATATGACCATAATAAATCGATTCTCCTAAATATAATCATTCAATTATAGTATAAAAGAAGCTTTCCTCAGTTGAAAATTTTTTCCTACAGACTTTCTAATCTACTTCAGCAACAAAATCATTATTAGCACAGCTAATACAATCGACTGTAGTAGAAATGAATCCCTATATAGATCTCTACTTATGAGAAAAATGTTTGTGACACTAATGTTAACACCATGAAGAAATTTTCAAAGTTGAAATTCAAGTTCATAAATGCAAACTCCTTGTAAATTTATTATTTTTATCTTTATATTCAGCTCTTATTTACTGCTGCTGTCAATGATTGCCATTAATTTTGGAACCACTTCTTTGGCGTGTTCGATATAACCTGGCATTTGATAGTATTTCTTTCGTGCTTCTTGGTCATTTAGTATGTCTTCTAGTCCATTTTCAGGAAGCTGTGATCTGTCCACGTATACAAACACTCCTAGACTTGCAGTCAATAGTAAATCTATTGCAGGAATGCGAAATTAAAGGAATACCAAGGTGGTGAAATATTGTAAATAGTTCTTACCAACGTAAGCGTAAGCCTTCAACTCTTCTTGGAGGTCATCATACGTAGGCATTTTACCCTTATATCCAGTTTTCACCAAAACATCGCTGAACACATTAAAGTAATGCCTGAAAGCTACTTCTCGTTCTTTATATGGAATCGCAGTAGCCATATAAATTAAATCGTATGCAGGTGATCCCAGATGGGGTAGTTGAAAGTCGACCTGTAAGTTAATTGCTGCTGCGTTACAAGAATGAAATTGATAATATCGATGTCAAATTTACCAAGCAAACTTCTGCAATTACTCCAAATTCATTATTCTTAAACATCATATTGAGTAGATGGTAGTCTCCGTGGTTGAGAACTGCAAAAAAAGTTGATCTTGAAATTGTGTCAATGCATTTGTCCAGTAGCCAATCAAAATCTAGGCTACTTATTTTATCCGCATGGGATTCATAGCCGGGGATAGGGCGCAGAACATTTGCAAGAAACGTTGGGGCTTTTCGATAAAAATCCATTTTTCGTGTGAGCGACAAGGAAAATATAGTTGCCTTGTAGTTTATATCCTGCCGACCCTGTAGTAAGCAAAAAATAATCTGTGAAAAATCTTAGTTACTTTTACAACAATTGAAAGCTACAATATACCAATAGACTCAAAATGTAGGTGGCCGCTTCTCATCAGGTGCCAACTCACAGGCTGGGACGCATCGATTGGCACTACCAGCTTAGGTGGATGTCGACTGGCTACTCACTAACTATGAATATTGCTCTACAGCTTTTGAACTTTCCCTATATTCAAAATTGCCTTTGGTCTGGCTTTATCAATTTCACAAGTTTTGGTAGATCAATTTTTCCATTTTCACTTACAACTTATAAGTGATTTATACCCTTGCTAAGCTAACTCAGCGAAGACTCATGGGTGCGGAAGTTCTGATCAAATATTTCGAGTACCTCGATAGTGAATTTAATATTTATAAAGAATTATTGCAAGTATTTGTGTCCTTTTGAAATACTCAACAAGAGAATATTTAACATTATATTCGCACACTAACACACACTCGCAACATAAGATTATTGGTGGGTCCTTAGAAATTGTCCAACACGCACTGACACCCAGGGGACAAAGAATCTCTCGATAAAGTTAGCTTATGCAGAGAAATACAAAATTAAACGAGACCCTATTTAAAGAAGAAAATGCAGTATTTCTGCATTAATTTGATTTTGCAATACAGTGGAAAGAGAGGCTCTAAAATACAATACATCAATTTAAGTGCGAAACAAAACGTTTATACCAAAAAAATGTAACATATGTTTTATATTCTTTGTTTATACTCAACGGGTTGAGAAAATAAATTGGGAACAGTTCTTAATTTATTTGAAAAAAAAAGAAAGCTAATGGCCTTGAGGGATAAAAGTTAGTGGATAAAAGAAGGTACCACGTAATGAGACGATGACAATTTGTAGTTCAGGGTTCTAATAATTCTATCCAAACTGGATTTGAGACTAGAAGTGGCGCTGTAAAAATCAAAGAATAAACCTTGCGATCTAAACAGGTTGCGATCTTTAGATCTTGCGATCTGAACGATCTAAACAGGATGATCTAAAGGAACCTGAACAAGATGGGCTTATGTTGTTATCACCCTGCAAAAAACGCTTTTGACCAAACAAACAAGACAATCTCGTCTTGTATGGTGCAAAGAACAAAAAAAAAAGAGTCCTAGAAACTAGAAGCAACGCATTTCTGGGATTAATTAAACAAAGATTGTATCCATCTTGTTTCATCTTGTTTATTGAACAAGATGAACCATTGTAAGTAACTACATTGTCACGGAGGACTTATGCGTCTTAAAGGAGCTATGAATGCTGCAAAATAAAAGTGAATTGTCACGGAAGGCGCAGTTTCGGCACCTGTAGACATTGCAAATCATTTCTTCCGAAATGCTTCTTCTACCATTCATAAGGCAAGCTTCGGAAGTTTTTTTCGACGTAGAAAAAATAATATTTTGTTAACAACGAACTTTTCGATAGTGTCTTTTTTCAGGACACTTTTAGAATATTATTTTTGGGCTTCATACTTTTACCACAGAGCATGAACAAAAACAACGAGAGCACTTTTTTTTGGGGTTGGGGGGTGAAGGCAATTTACGCCCGGAGTGTGGGGTGCTAGGAGTCCGCATGCTACCAGACTACCCACTAAACACCCCCCTGTCAAGAGGCCCTAGCCTGGAACCGTTTGACACATTACTTCGGGCTAGGCCTCTTTTTACTTCGCCCTAGGGCGCCGTCAGCCTAGAGAAATCTCCCCCTCCCCCTAGACCCCGCGCCAAAGGTTATTCATGGTGAATTTTTTGGCAGTAAGTATTGCCCGAGAGTAATGTGCCACTCAGGTCCATTTGTCGAAACTTTTCAGCATTTCTGCGACCAGATTGTCTGGAGAAAGCTCTCCCATCACCTCCCACAAGTCCTGCCGTATCCTGTTCCACCTTCCAATTGAAGAAGGTGTGACATGCGACGTCCCTTTCCCCTGGGCAGAAAATGCAGTCTGGGGACCGTGATTTATCAATCTTGTGCAAGTAAGACTGAAAATACTCATGTCCGCTAAGAAGCAGGGTAAGGTAATAATCAATCTCACCGTGCCTTCGATTTAGCCCCACGATCCCACGTCCCCTACAAGGCGGGCAGTCCAGCGGCCATTAGAGTCGCCTTCCCAGGACTGTTGCCACTCAAGTATTGTGCTCTGCCTCTCCTCTCAGTTGACAGCATATCTTTAGCCCTCCACTTTTCGGTCATAAATTTTAGGTCGTTCTCTAGCAAGGAGGGCGATGGGTATCATTCCTGCGACCACCAACACCGCTGACTCAGAGACAGTGCGGTATGCAGACGCAACTCGCAAAGCTCCTCGTCTCTGTACCTGGGCCAAGCGCTTTCGATACAGCTCCTTATTGAGAGCTCTGACCCAAACCTCAGAGCCGTACAATAGCACTGACTGTACAGCACTCATGAGAAGTCGGCGTTTGCTCGGTGTGGGCCCATCGATGTTGCACATTAGCCGACTTAAAGCTGAGACGCCTATCGCGGCCTTTTTCGCCGCTGTCCTGATCTGTTCCGAAAAGCTCATTTTGGAATCGATCTGCAAAGGAATTACCGTGGGAATTCTTTTCTTCGTGAGAATGACCACCTCTGTTTTCTCTAGTGCCAAACTGAACCCGCGGGTGGTCAGTAAGTATTGCCCGAGAGTAATGTGCCACGCAGGTCCATTTGTCGAAACTTTTCAGCATTTCTCCGACCAGATTGTCTGGAGAAAGCTCTCCCATCACCTCCCACAAGTCCTGCCGCATCCTGTTCCACAGTCGCATCTCCGATCCGCAAAGGAATTACCGTGGGAATTCTTTTCTTCGTGAGAATGACCACCTCGGTTTTCTCTAGTGCCAAACTGAACCCGCGGGTGGTCATCCATTCCCTCACTTGACGCATTAGCACTCCCAGTCTGCGCTGCGTATGTTCGACTGTGCGCCCGGCGACCAGTGCTGCTACATCATCTGCATAGCCAACCAAGCGCGACTCATCTGGCAGCTCAAGCCTCAATAGCCCGTCGTATGAGGCGTTCCACAAGTCTGGTCCAAGTATGGAGCCTTGCGCTACACCAGACGTTATCCCCATACTGCGCCGCCCATCTTGTGTTTCATAGAGCAGACTGCGGTCCTGTAAGTAATCCCTCAAAATCCGCATCAGATACCCTGGCAATCGGAAAAAATTTTCCAATGTGCCAAGAATATCCGTCCATCTGGCGGAGTTGAAGGCATTTCTGACGTCAAGCGTCACTAGCAAGACAACTCGTTTTTCAGTTTTGTGCGCTTCGGCTCGACGGACTGCATTCACCACTTCCATGATTGCATCGGAAGTGGATCACCTTGCTCTTAAGCCATACCGCCGAGGAAATAGGTCCCCTGCAGCACGAATTGCGTCAGGGAGTCTTCTCTTGATGAGCTTTTCGAACACTTTCCCGGCTGTGTCCAGCATACATAACGAGAGCACTTTGAGCCAACTCCCGTTTTTATGGGAACCAATAAAAACCATGGAATTATATAGAATATTTTGATTGATAAATTTTCTCCAACTATAGAAGATTTAAGAAGAACACCCCTCTCAAACCTTTTAAGTAAAAATGCCAATACCAATAAAATCTATTTACCAATATACCAATAATATACCAATAAAAATTTCGTAGATTGGTCCTAGGACCAGGTTTCTCCTTTCAGTGTCAATTTATGTCGCATTAAATTAAATGAACCTCTTCGGGAAGACGTGGAATCTGCGAAGTGTGGTTGATTTCTCACACATCTCAAATATTTCCGTGAAGTTTCCGTGAAGCTGCAGAACTTGCATTTGTCGGAGCCAGCTTTCTTGATTTGGCTTGTGACAGTACAAAACTGATTTTTTGCAACATCCGCTACGAGCACTTGTGTATTTTGATCTATTAGGTTGTGAGCATGTTTCAGAAAGCTTATATTTTGGTCCGTCATGCCTGTTGTGGTATTACCAAATAGGGTGATGCAGGAGGCATTGATCCTAGGTAATTGGAGCTTGAATTTCAACAAGATATGTCTATTACTAGTCTTGAGATTACTCTCACAGCCTCCATTTGTCATCTAAAGGATGTTGTCATTGATAAGCTTGCCTACCTCTTGTGAAATTAGGAATTCTGCTCTGGATTGAGATGGTATTTCAAAAGCGTAAAGATATGATGTGTTGGGCGGTAGCCCTAGACACTTTCAGATCTTTAATTTTCTAAATGTTTTGTGAGAAATATTCTGGAGTACGCGCAAAAGTGGTGATGGTACATTCTAGCTTCGGTCTGATAAGAGATTTATATAAGTTAAGCGCCAGGCTTGAACTTGAGGAGTTAGTGGGTGTGGCTGATAATATTGCTGGACTTTGCAAAGACTTTGAAATGGGTTTCCAGGTCATTGAAGGAACCAGTTCTGTTAATTGCTCTCCCTGGTTATTTAATGTTATTGCTCCAGTTATTGGGGGTGTTATTCAGATGTATCTTTTGGTTGGGGTTAGTATGCGGAAGAAGTGGATGGCGTGTACCTTTTCAAGATTAATGGGCAGCTGCAGATTCTGACCTTAACTCTTAATTTAAGCGAATTGATCCGCTTTGTGTGCTTTGTGCTTTGACCTGAAGAAAATTTTCTGATGAAAAAGGATATTTCGGCCTTTAAGAAGTTTTTGGGTCATCCTGGGGTAATTGATGTAGGTGAATATGCTTGAATCCATAATTGGTATAGTAATTTCAACTACGAATTTTTAGCAAATAGGTTTTTTTTGGAAGCAAACAGGTATTATTGTCTTCAAAATATGTCTCAGTCAAAAATATCACGCAAAAAAACGAAGTGGGGAAATATTAAGATTTCGGAGATAAAGTAACCTTCTGGATTCATCTGTCTGATAGGGAAAGTCTGTTAATATGCGCGAGATGATTTATTAGTCCATTGATTCTTTCACAGATACGTGTTTGTTTTAAATATATATTAAAGGATATGTTTCGGCAAACTTGAAATGTTTGACATTTCAAAAATGATGCAGATATTACAGTCTGATCGATTGTTTGAAGATAGAACTTCACTAAATTATATTAAACAAATTTAATAACATTTATAAAGCGAAATAACAATAGCCTGAGATAAGGGCATATTTTATTAGAGAGGAGGATGGTTGTTAAGAGTCTACAATACTAGAAAGAAGTATGTAGATTAGGCTGATAACTATAACTAGCATTTTATGGGAAACAGTGAAGAGGGCTAATCGCCTAAGTTTGTTCGTACCGAGTTATAAATTTTGCATTGCACATGTTGCTACAAAGGCGCAAATAGTAAATTGTAAGAAATTTTCCCCACATCGCCCTTCAGTAGGTTATTAATGAATAACGACTTGCAGTCAACAGTCAACGAGCAGATCCATCCATATCAATCATGAAAACATTTGTTTTTTTATTTTGATTTCGTGTTGAATAATGAAAAATTTTCTTATTTTCCCTTTTAAATTATTGGAATTCTTGATATAATATACCCCGACCTTTAAAACACGTCACTGCGACCAGACTAGCATTTTCTGTATATAAAGTTAACCTTTCTTAAAATTGAGTGATATACGTGGCAATTTCCTTAATATTAGGATCCCGTAGATTTTTCATAGCTAGCAATGCATAAAATTATAAACTTACCTCAGCGATCATTTTAAATGTAACAGCATGGTATTGCGCAAGTTTCGCGTACACAAGTCTCGTTTCATGCTCATTAATGACATACTTTTGAATGTTATAGTATCCCATCTCTTTAAGATCTTCAAATACTAAGACCTTATGCGGTTGTAAAGAGTGATATATTAGCCTGTAATTTAATTTAAGAATCATATCTACGTATACACGTCTATCAAACTTACTGTGGCGCAAATAACTCCCGATATCCACACCTTTGTAATGTGTCTTTGCACTCGTTAACAACTTTCGTATAGACTAAAATTTCTTTTTCGAACAAGTCCAATGAGCCCAGCACATCCTTTTTGAAACCTTCCTGTACTGGGAAAGTTTTAATAATCGTGGAAATTTTTTGGTTTGATTTTTCATTGGTTGAATATGTGGCTTTCATGCGAAACATAATAC
The DNA here is from genome assembly GCA_954870665.1 of Stratiomys singularior. Lineage (NCBI taxonomy): Eukaryota > Metazoa > Arthropoda > Insecta > Diptera > Stratiomyidae > Stratiomys > Stratiomys singularior. The sequence continues at coordinate 108,781,908 of OX940878.1, read as the reverse complement.
TGGCAAAATGCTCTCCACGGGCAGATCCTGGTGTAACTTCGGAATTATGTATCTGAAATGAAATGAAATTTAAAAATTTCATTTTGAGGTTTTTAAATAATTAACTATGATGCTATTTGCTAACCAATCAAATCAAATGTTGCAGGAAGAGTGAAAAAAAAAACAATTAAAATCGAGATTCAACAAAGATTGAAACTTTCAAATTATCAAATCACAAAACATAAATTTGAAGTACACAAATAAAAGTTATCAATTGAACCTATACAAGAGTTGAGAAACATAAGTCATGAACACTAAAAATTCAGGATTTAGTTGCTATAGTCAAGAGTTATATTGGAGAAAGAGGAGGAAACCACATTATTAAGTCTCCATTCTACAAGATTAATTCTCCTTTTGGGATATGTTTCTCTTGTGAACTTTTTAACCATTGACTGAAAGCCATTTAAAAATAAACTAAACTATAGTTTTTATTCGAGAAAGTTTAGACTCGGGGACCATGTACCATCTTAATGTTATCCTATAAACAGCTGATACCACTTTGGGATGGCTTAAAATGTGGCAGGCGTCGCTTACCTGTCCTGTTAAAAGACGCAACAGTGCGTCTATGGTCTATCAAGTTGAAATCAATCTCACACGATTCTCTCACGATAGAAACCGTGAAATCATGAAAACCTTTGCCCCGAAGACCGGTCGATAATCGCATGCAGTTCGCTAAGATTATTTTCTCTGCATCTATGCCAAAATGTTGTTTTCTGTTTCGCCTTTAGTTATGGGCCTTGCATGTTGACCATTAATCCATTGCACGAGCTGCAGCCTTTTTTCGGTTGCCCAAATTTTCTCGCAACAACTCACCTTTGAGTCCATCCCTGCTTGTAAATAGTTTAATGGCAGATACAGTACTGCGTAATGACGATGCGTGAGCGCGTCTCTCGCTCGTCGTCGCGTGAGACATTTGACAAATGTCAAATGTAAATGAAATTTGCTAGCAATTATTTTCAAGGAAAATTTCTTTCAGATTGAATCAAAACTTAGTGTTTTGTGAAGAACTGTGAACTGTTTAAGTTTGCTATTTTGTTTATACCAAAAAATTTAGACCAAATTTTACAGGAAAATATGAGAGCTTGTCAACGTTTGTTGTATGCCACTTTGGCCTATGTACAATTTAAAAAGCTACAATCATTGAGGCGGCGGAAACCCCGAAGGTGGTGGATGAAACCCATTTTTCAAGACCGGCATAAATGCGGGTTTTTTGGAAACAACATTTAAAGGCATGAAGATAAGGCAACTCATATGAGTGTTGAATGTTTCAATTGGCTATTAATTTGTATCAGAAATGAACTCCAAAGGCATTCAATACGTAGGCCAATACCAGCTGAGTGCAGATTAGCGATAACTATAATGTAAGTTAATACAATTGTTTAAAAAAGAAGTACAGGGTTCATACTTTTATGCAGATACTTGGCCCTTGAAGGACCGAGGTATATCTATGCTTTGAAGTTTAGAAAGTCGACATCGATAATCGGAAGAATTGTCGGTGAAACTTGCCAAATATTGTGGGAGTGTTTGAGCAAAATATTCTTATCTCCGCCGAACTGCGAAGAGTGGAAAAAACTCGCTTAGTAGTATCAAACGAAACGTGGTCTTTCGCATTGACTTGGCGCAATCACCGGCGAACACGTCAATATTGTTTGCTCGCCGAATAGAGGATCCCAACATTACAATTTCAAGGGACGACACAGCTTAGTACTGTTAGCAGTATTGGATGCGAATAACTGCTTTATAATGGTTGCTATTTAATTTCATCTTTTTTCAATTTTTAATTTATTAATTCGTATATTATATTAGGTGTACAACTTTGCTTCCGCCGTTTTGCAATACATGACTGTAGCGGTAAGTGGTAGTCGAAATAAATAGATCGTAGGTGTCATACAATAAGCTTAAGTGCTGGTAAACATAACGCCATCGAAATATTAGTCGATTTGTGTCTGCATCATAAAGTTATTCTTGATTAAACATGTCAGCTTACGAGCCAAATTCTCGTCATTTGCGGGAGGTTTTAATTTTCTGCTTTAATATGAAGAAATCTGTGGCTGAGGCTCATCGAATGCTCTCAAATACCTATGGTGAGGCCACTATTAGTGAAAGAACGTGCCGAGAGTGGTTTCAACGCTTCAAGAACGGTGATTTTGACGTCGAAGACCATCATGGCCGTGGGAGAGAAAAGGTTTTCGAAGATGCAGAATTCGAGGCATTACTTGATCAAGACTCGTGTCACTTGGCAAGATCATTGGGAGTGACGCAATAAGCCATTTCAAAACGCCTGAAAATCATAGGAATGATTCAGAAACAAGGAAATTGGGTGCCGTACGAATTGAAGCTGACAGATGTTGAACGGCGTTTGTTTGCTTGTGAACAGCTGCTTGCAAGGCAAAGACAGAAGAGATTTCTGCATCATATTGTGACTGGGGACGAAAAATGGGTTCATTACGATAATCTCAAGCGCAGAAAATCATGGAGATATCCCGGCCATGCTTCCACGTCGACGGCCAAACCGATTATTCACGGTCCCAGGGTCATGCTCAGTATTTGGTGGGATCAGCTCGGCGTAGTGCATTATAAGTTGTTAAAACCGACTGAAACAATCACAGGCGATCGTTATCGAACGCAATTAATGGGTTTGAGCCGAGCACTGAAAGACAAACGACCGCAATACAACCAGAGACATGATAAAGTGATTTTACAGGATGACAATGCTCAACCCCATGTTGCGAAATTGGTCAAAACATACTTGGAAATATTGAAACGAGAAGTCCTACACCACCCACCGTATTCACCAGATCTTGCTCCCTCGGACTATCACTTGTTTCGATCAATGGCACACGGCCTGGCTGACCAGCACTTCCACTCTTATTAAGATGTAAAAAAATGGATCGATTCGCGGATCGCTTCAAAAGATGATCAGTATTTTCAAAGCGGGATTCGTACGCTGCCCGAAAGATGGCAGAAAGTAGTGGCAAGCGATGGACAATACTTTGAATCACAATAAATTGTATCTCGGCTTTTACTCTAATATCTAGTGACCGCTAGCCCTCTAATATCTGTAACCCGTAGCTACACAGTTCTCTAGACTGCGCATTAAGATACTTAGTCCGATTTACTCAGGCTCGAATGTGTGTCGAGCAGCTGGCGCCGGAACTTCATTCGCATATCCAGTCAAGTGTGACTTATACGGCAGCTTAAGTCGTCTCAATCACAGCGTAGCTACATACGGTGCTTAAGGATTCTTCGTCGATTTATATATATATATATAGTCTTAAGCAAAAAACGAGAGGACCTTCACCAATCCAGATAAAATTCCACTTATTTTGATCAACTACCGTTAGATCAGGAGGTTGTCTGAAGTGTTTGCGCTGTATCTAATTACTCTTTCTTAGGGTGACGGCGTACAAGGCTCCTGCGAGGGTAATGACTCTAAGCCGCAATATGGTGAGCACGGGAACTGATTTCTGATGAGTGCAGTGCAATATGTCTTTTGACATTGTATACACCAAATTTCGGCCTGGCAATCTACATAATGAATCGTACCCCAAATTGATCGGCACAAATGGAAAGTCGAGAAGCTTTGCACATTGCAGCTGAGAACCACATTGTCTCTTTGAATCCAGTGGTGTATTTTCTGTGAAAGTGGTCCTCATCATGCATATTGCTGAAGAGCCCATAAGAGTCTACTTACTGGAGATGAGCTGAAGAAAAAGGCTGGACTCGGGAGGAGACAAGACGGCTGTTAACTTTGTGCTCGAAAAAACAACAGCAAGCCAGGCAGGCCGACGGTAGATTCCACAGAAAGTTTGAGGCCTTGGTTTAGTCGACGGCACGATAAAATTGATGGTGAATACGGTTACTGGAATAGGTGCCTTCAGTCTTACCTGCATAGAATAGAAAAATGACAGACCCCCATTGTTTTATTTATACGTAGAACGCAGAGAACGCTTACCATTCCTCCTTCTTACTTAGGAGATTGTCCGGTTTTCGATTGATGTTTTCCAAGCAAACAAGTGAGCTCGTTTCAGACAGTTTAGTGGATAAAAAGTCAAATTGGAAAAACAAATGGAACCGTATGACACATTTCATATCGGCAATCATTCTTTTAAAAATGGGCACGTGTAATCGTTTGTTCACACAAAAAGTGGGCAGGTCACGCTTTCAATAATCCTTTTCCATTCTATATATCTCTGCTGCAAGGGGAATGCAACTTGTGCTAAGGAGTCATATGGCGGAAGGTAAAGAGGTCTATCTTGAAGAAATCTAAGATCTTCGGTCAAGGCCATTTCAGAATATCGTGAAATAGGAGAATTGTTAAGTCAATAGTTTTGTTACTTTGTGCTGGTCGGCGTTCGACACTCCCTCCCTGTAAAAATATTTCTTATTTTGCTTATAAATTAAGATTGTTGTTTTTATTTTTTCTTAAAAAGATTTGCATTGACTTTGTTGTATTTAATGAACCAATCAGCATAATTATTTTTTCGGACATTGTGGATGATGATTGGGTTGACAGTGGCTTATGTTAATCAGAAAGTGTCTGGAATGCAACGGAATGTTTTGTGGAGATTATTTTTAAAAAATCTCGGAAAATAATTTAGTTTTCTATTTATTTTTAATTCCTATCCAAGAAAGGCGGAAAAAGTTAAGAAGATTTAAAGCAGTTCGCCTGGTCGAAAATAGCACAAATGCGATATATGCGGTTTCAATTATGCTCAAGCTCAGGGCTTGCAATATTTTTCATCAGACGACTGTTTTTGCTGAGATTTTACCCATGAAACTTTAAAATCAAGAAATTTTACCCAGAACTAGATTTAAAAGTAACGTAATCAATGTAAAAGAAGTAATAGAATTAATTTCTGAACCCAAGTATTCATGGGTGCCATGGAGAATAAAATGCCCATTAAAATTATCCGATGTATTCACGGTTCCGTTTTCAATTATGTTTGGAAATATGTATTTGCACTGCATCTCAAACAATATCAAAATTTTATTTTCAAAAAATTCTGGGTTTTAACATGACCACATAAAAAAATATCATACGCGTTGCAACAATTGAATAATGAAAATGGAAAAATTTGGCCTTCACCATATATTAATTACTATGTTTATCAAGTGTATTGATAGCTCTTAAGTGATACAAACTGTTTTGCATGTTGAATAATTATATGTGATTCCAATGTTAACAACACAGAAACCATGTTAGTTCTTAATATGACTTTACCTGAACATCCTCCCTTTGTTCACGACCTTGGATGATTTTCTTGAAGAAATCAGCGTTCATCCATTCTGGCGCTTCCAGTTCATCTGTGTTATATTCCATTCTGATTTCGGTTGTCTCTCGAAAATGCCAGAAGAAAGCACAAGTCACTACTGATTGAAGCTTTGTAGAATACTGAGAAAAATACAAAGAAATATCTCATTGATATTCGACGCTTTTAACGCGTGCGAAAGATAGCATTCAATAGCATTAATTATAAAAGCGTGTGTGGATCGAGCGCTTTGAAGAGAATAAACAAAAAAAAACATTGAAAATAAAACTTACATCATAGCATACGTACTGTCGATCAAACGGCTGTCAACGAAATCAAGTGGAAGTTTATTTGGGTTGGTAAATTCTCTCTCATTTTGGTGGAAAACAAGAATATCCCTATCAAAGCTTTTGCGTAACAAGGCAATACAAATATAAATTCACTTGTGCTTTTTCTATCTCTGTCTGAGGGGAGCTGCCCGAGAGTATTAGCGCTGCATATAGCTACGCTTTGCTAACACGATGTATGGTTATCATTCAAATTTTTGGGGGCTAGTTCAGTCCGCATTGAGATAACTCGCTATCTTTGATATTCGGTATGCGTCACAACACTGAGATAATTTGTAAAAATTTTGCGGATAGCAAGATAGTGCATTATTCGATTAATCATTGTTAGCAAAATTATGAATGTCCGACTGCTAGGGAAAAGCAGAGATGTCCCCCCGCCCATCTCTCAGTTTAGTGCTTGTTTCATAGCAAGATTTAGTATTTCACAACAAGATAAAAAGCTTTTGGTTTATTGATAAACAACTTCCACTTCATTAGTAAAAAGTTTCAATTTCCAGTCAGTTTTAATTTAGATACTTAAAGTTTTAACATTCTGGTCTGAATATTAAAGCGCAAGTTTAAAAGTTGTCGGAGTTTTGTGCAGAATCCTTTCATCTTGCAGGCATAAAAAATTAAAATAAGATAAGAAAATTAAAGATCAATCTAGATAGATTCGAATCTCTCAATTTGGTCTCCTTGTCCAATCTCATTGGATTTGAAAAACTGTAGACAATATGCCGCTTTGGACCGCTTTGGAGAAGTAGATTAGTTTTTTACAGACAATATCTGGATGATTGAATCTAGAGGGTTGATTTGTAAAAAGGGCTTACTTGCGCCCACTGCTAAGAATATTCTATATCATGATAAAATCTATCTTCTTCTATATTATAATACAAACTAATGGAGGCATCATTCTGTAGTATCAAACTCATGATTGAAAATGGCAAAATGGCAATGGAAAACAACATGGTTTCATGTTTTATGTTAAAAAAGTGAGCTTTATACATTTTTTTGTTTTGATATAAAATTCAACGCAAATACTTCTCGTCGTATCAATTGTAGAAGAAAAACAAAAAAAAAATTCAAAATTTAGGGAGGAGGTAAATAATTAATACAGCATTTTAAAAAAATAAGTAATCGAAAAGGAAAAAATAAATACTGCACGATCAATGGTACGTACTCCTACTGTTTCCTTGCTCGGATTCACTTCTTACGAATAATGTACGTCCTTGGTATATATTTAGATACACGGATCAGGTTCCCTTGAACATTATCTTAAATACTGTTTTTGCAGTAGAAATTATTCTTTACACGTACAGACATAGGAGTGTGTCTTTTTGAGAGGGAAGTAAATCTGAAAATTTGTGTTTTCATCAAGACAAAACAAGCCATTTTTAATGTCTGGGATGAAATTATAGCGAATCGATGTTTAGTAGAAATGAGCTTAGTTTCTTATCTATACTTGAAAATTTTGAATGTTGTTTGAATATAAATTAATATTAAATAATAATTGATGGCTGATATTGCCAAAATATTAGTATATATATAGGGTAAGGTGGGGTAAAAAAGCCAGTGGTTAAAAGAACCATTTGGATCTCATTTTTTAACAAATTAAAATATTGCCCATCTGTCGATGAGGTAGATATCCGTCGGTAAGACGCATCTTTTGCGGTTTGTTTTGGTGTCGCATATGTGCCCTAACCTTTTTTACAGCAATATTAAGTTTTTGACAGAAGCGCGTGTGACATTTGATGAGACTTCCAAATTGTAAAAAAACAGTGAAATTTGACGTTGGGAAATTAAGGTGAGTATTTTCCATAAGCAGAGATTCGTGAGGAACGAAAATATGTGAAGTGTTTTCCAATTTATTTTTTTTTTCAAAAAGTTATAAGACTTTTATTGAAAAAAACTACGTGGGGAAAAGTACCAAGCAGTTTCTGGGTAAAAGAACCACTTGTGAAAATGGAGACAACTTAACGATAATCTTTTTTTAGCGAAATGCCCCGTACGTACAAGAAGAAAAATGAAAAACCATATGAGGCCAACATAAAAAATGCCCTGGAAGAAATAAAAATGGCGCCAAGGTCAATACGATGCCAGAAAAGTACAACATCTCTCGTGGATTGTTGAGGTGCCGAATGAGAAAAAGAGAGGAGAATAGGATTTGGCATCACAATCAGGTTTTGTAAAATTCATTATTGATAATAACATATAAATATTACAACAATCAATTATTATTGTTGAAAATAATAATAGTAAAATGATTATTACCTATTATAGATTAATAATAAAATAAAAGTGAAAAAAATATAGGAAATTATATGGAAAAAGGATAATTGATACAGTGGAATTAATTTTGAAACATTTATAAATACTAATAAAACAGTAAAAAATGAAATTAAATGAAATATAATACAAAATAGGTAAAATGTTAATTAATGCGTTCATTTTTTTGTAGATTGTTTCCCACGACCAAGAACAAGGGTTGGTAAAGTATTTGATGAAAGCCGCGAATATGTTTAATGGTTTATCGCGGACTGCGACGCAGCGTCTCGCCTACGAGTACGCGATGGCACTGCGAAGGAAAGTTCCTGACAATTGGCGCGGGAAGGAGCCAAGAGAAAGTGGTTCCGCTTCCAGGGAGTGGTTGTTCGGCTTTATGGCGCGTCATCCAACGATATCACTCCGAAAGCCTCAAGCAACAAGTTTAGGTCGAGCCACAGCGTTTAATCAGCATAATGTTGACAATTTTTTTTTTACAAAATTGAAGGGAGTTATCGAGAGGTTCAACATTGAGCCAGCGAATATATGGAATATGGATGAGACTGCTTTCACAACAGTACAAAAACCAATCGCAGTCCTTGCACTGCGTGGAATACGAAATCTAGGATCCACAACATCGGCTGAACGAGGCGTCTTGGTTACTCTTGCTCTTGCCGTGTCTGCAGGTGGAGTGTACCTGCCACCATTCTACATCTTTCCCAGAAAAAAATTTAGGGATGATTTCCTCGCTGCAGCTGGTTTCGGGGCTGGTTGAGCAGCCAACCCCTCCGGATGGATGACAGGAGAGCAGTTTTTGAAATTCTTAAATCATTTCAAGAAATATGCTCGTGCAACAAAAGATTCAAACACGCTCTTAATATTGGATAACCACGAATCCCACGTAACAATCGCTGGTATAAAATTTTGCAAGGAAAACAGAATCATTGTTCTATCTCTTCCGCCACACACCAGCCACAAGCTGCAACCTCTAGACAGAAGCGTATTCGGACCGATCAAGAAATTTTATAACGCGGCGTGCGATAGTTGGATGCGAATGCCACAGAATGCTGCGAGAACTATCACCATGCATGACATCCCTGGAATCGCTCGCGAACCGATCTAAAAAGGCGCATCGATGTCGAATATTTAATCAGGTTTTCGTGCGACTGGAATTTGCCCGTTAAACGAAAACATATTCACTGAAATTGACTTTTTGCCTTCTGAAATCACGAATCGTGAAGAGAAAAACATTCGACCCACGACCCCTGGAAATTCTTGCGAGGAGGAAGAAAATAACTCTACCATTGACGAGACCATTGAGGCTGTAGTTACTGTGGAAAATATTCACCCTTTTGCAAAGGCTCCCCCATGAAAGCCAACAAACAGAGAACGGAAACGCCGTAAATCCGCAATTTTAACGAACGAAGATGAAATGGAGGCGCTGCGCGTACAACAACAAACAGCTGCAGCAAAAAAGGTAAAACAAGTATCAGCGTCAGCGGCAACAGCAGAAACAAGAATTTTGAAAAAAGTTGCAGCTCAAAAAGAAAAGACAGAGCCAGAAAAGAACCTATGCCGCCACTCCAAACGGGGTCGCCCCAAAAAAGTGTACGTCGAAAAAAAGTGACGAGGAAAGCGACTTCATATGAAGCAAATATTGTCCATTTTACCTTTTACTTAAAGATTTGTAGTTTTTTTAACAATAAAACATATTCAAAAATCATTTTTTGACAATTTTTCATACCGTATTTAGTTTTAAAAAAAGTGGTTCTTTTATCCACACCATAGGGTAAAAAAGCCAGATAACAAATTTTCTTTAAACAATTGTACCTTACCGAGAAATGAAGTTACATAACAATATACCATCACATATTGTTGTTAAAGGAACAAACTTTCAATATTGGGTTGGAATTTACGAATATTCCTAAAAACGCATAATCTAGAGCACCTCAAAGGAAAAGTGGCTTTTTTACCCCACCTTACCCTGGTATACATATAATAATAATAAAACTAGTAGTAGTAGTATTAGTAGTAGGAGAAGTAGTAGTAGATGTAGTAGTAGTAATAGTAGTAGGAGTAGTAGTTGAAACAACAGCCACATAACGCATACATTACTCTGATGGTTGTAATAGAAAGTATACCAACCATTGCATTTAAATTACATTCTCTGATGGCAACGAAAAATATCTGGAAAGGATTCCAATTATTATTTCAAAGTATTTTATATAAATATTTTATATGTTTTAAAAGATATTGAGACCTAGGAATACTTGGGAATTATTGGATAATTAAGCTGAGAAAACTTTTGGAAAATAACTTGCCAAAAGAAAACAGCAAATAACCTTTGACACGAATTCATATTACAAAGATGCAGAATGATACAGGAAAATTCAAATAAAATATCATATGATAAAACATATTATTTTTAATTTATCTACATCTCAATATATTACAAATGTACAAATATTATAATGTTAAGAACAAAATTTGATCAAGTTGTTCAAAAAAAGTAAGGCTTTGCGTATTTTAAAAATGAGTTTTGAAACATTCTACCCCACCAACCAGGCAGTTTAATACACAATGGATATTATATGAAAAAGGATTAAATTATAATATTTTCATGAAAATTGTACTTATATTGTGCAGAGATAGTAATCTGTCTTATGTTTTATCGTAAAAAGTAATTTTGACTTAACAAAATTAACAGTAGTCTTATATAATTATTCGACAAAAAATAAATATGATTCACAAAATTAAAAAAAAAACCGTACACTCTATCATTGATTAAGAAAAATGGTATATTTTGTATAAGGAACGCTTCTATTGCTTCTTTTATTGCTCATTGAATGCACTTAGATCAACTGAAATAGATCTCTATTTGCCTAAGTTAGAGAAGCTGACGTTGGAAACGATTGAGGAAGTAGTGCCCAAGATAAACATCGAAACAATATGGAAGAAGTTACAAAGATTGAAAAGCCTTCTTCGCACACGCGTCAACAATATTTATCGGTGATTTTTGGATTACAGCTATCCCTCGTAGACTTTCTTGAAATTACACCTGAAGAATGTCCGGATCTTAATCCGTTCATACTTCAGGAGTGAGGTCAGCAATCAATGGGTGGAAAAACTGAGGGCTTGAATCTTATTGATAATTTTGTCAGCTATGAACACTTGTGTTTCATATTTGGCAGGATAAAAAACAAGAAACCATGTGGTATTCACGGTACTCCGAATATAGTTCTCCGACATTTGCCTGAGGTTGCTATTAGAAATTATTGCGTATTCGTCATCAACATGTTGAGCAATTCATATTTCCCAAACGAGTGGAAAAAGGATAAGGCATTCCTGATCTTAAAGAAATGAAAATAATGTTCGTGCCTTAAAAGCTATCGCCAAATCAGCTTGCAGCATAACATTTATGTTTCTTAGACGGAGAGATAAATAAAACTCTTGTTTCATTTAATTACACCAACTTTATTAATTGCAGCCAATGCAGCCTCACATTGGGTGATAGGGAACGGAGGCTTGTCGGTACCTTTTGACGCGAAAAAAATAACTGTCCCTTTAAGACAATTTCACTACTATTAATATCACTCATTGCCTACTTGGTTCAATTTAATTCAATTCAAAATATCAATGCCTACTTCGTTTACATTAATTCAATTCAAAATATTAATGCCTACTTTGTTTAGAAACTTTAATGCAAAATAGTTATGTCTACTTTGTTTGTATTAATTCAATGTGTGTGATTTGTGTATTCTGGAATCGATTTGTGATTTCGAAGTGATTTTGAATAAAGCATTAAGCGGTTACAAAGCATTAAGGGGTTTAGTCGTCAAGTCGGTCAAGTCGATCCGAATAAAAGTTTCGGAGATAAAGCCATGGGAAGGTGCGCGCTCGAATACAGCTAGGCTCCGCGCGCCGCAGGTAAATCAGAGCAGCCGCTCGTCTATTGTTTGTCTTTATTGTACATTGCTTTGACTTTCTAAGAGCAACACGTTTGAAATACTTGAAATACTTGAGTTGGTGATTACTTCTTGAATCACGAGGTTCATTTGAGGTTATCCATAGTGTCTGTTGTGAAATTTATTTAAAAATGCCTAAACTTTCGAGAACTCAGTTAGCAGACGGGGCTCGTAGAAAAGAAAGATCAAGGAGAAGGAGACAATCATTCAATCCTAAAAATCTGGAAATTGATGATGATTCCTCAACGAGCACGTCAGCAAAAAAGTTAAAAACTGACGATAAAAAGCGCGTGCCACAGGAAGACACGCTCCAATATTCAATAATAGACTTTGCCTTCGATTTTTTCAACACTCTCATCTCTTGTGCGGTGTTCTAACATTATTAAAAATAAAGCTGAAGAAAAATTGTGTAATGGAAAATTGGATCTTAAACAATGCTCGAAATTCGGTCTGGGATTCAAAATTGTGGTAGCATGTGAACGATATGATCCGAAATAGATTTTATCATGTAGACAAATCCGAAAAATGTTTGAAATAAATTGCCGGTTCATTTTTGTTAGCCGAATATTGGGCGTGGGGCTTGCCGGATGCAAGAAATTTTGCGGCTTAATGAATCTCAGCAGTTCATTTTTAAATCAATCAACATGCGATTTTTATAATTCATAAAATACACGAGTGTATCGGGATAATTGCTCAAACACTATTCTCCTCTGCTGCTCAAGAAGAAAAGCAATTAACGAGCCTCGAAAATGACGTTGAAGATACGATAGATGTGAATGTTTCCGGTGACGGTACATGGAAGAAGCGTGGCTTCGCATCGCTATATGGTGTGAGTTCACTAATCGGGTATTATTCGGGAAAAGTCTTGAGAGTGCTTGTAAAATGCTCTTACTGTAAATTATGTGAGTCTGGGAAAACAAATTTAACACGGCAGAGTATGAAGAGTGGAAAGAAGAACATATCGCAACAAATCAATGCAGCGCCAATCACACTGGGGTATCTTGGAACATGGAAGTATTTTCGATTGTTGAAATGTTTAAACGCTCTATTGTAAAATACGGCCCGAGGTACGTCAACTATATAGGAGATAGGCGTTCAAAAACATACTCTGGTATTCTCAAAGCCAAATCTTATGGTGAAGATTTTGTTATCAATAAAAAAGAATGCGTTTGACATGTACAGAAGAGGATGGGTACCCGTTTACGTTATTTAGTCAACAAAACAGTTGACAAAAAACTAGTCAATGGTAAAAAAACTTAAAAAAAAAAACTCTTTCTGGCAAAGGTAAACTGATTGGTAAATGAATTGATAAATTGACCACTTATTATGGTTTGGCAATAAGAAGAAATTGTGAGCCAGTGGAAAAAATGAAAGACGCAACATGGGCTACTTATTACCACTACAGCTCTACAGAAAAAAATCCTCAGCATGGAAGTTGCCCAAAAGTGCTCCTGGCAGCGAAAATCGGTTACAAGCACTCTTTCATCATTCAAACATGATTATACTCCATTCGCAGAAGATGTTTTGACTGCAATGAACCCTATCTATGAAGATATCAGTAAGTATGAGCTTTTGGCGCGGTGTGTTGGTGGTTTCACACAAAATAATAATGAAAGCTTGAACCAGTTAATCTGGAAGATTCCTCCAAAAATACTTCCTGCTGGTTCAAAAATCGTTAATATTGTCGCATTAGTCACTGATTGAACTTTTCATGAAGGAACATCAGCTTTAGGTAGCATTAGGTATGGATTTGTAACTTGGGCGGAATTCCCACGAATATGCCCGAAATGCTGATGAAAACCGTGTGTGCGCAGCCGAAAAAAAGCCAGAATTCGTCATAGACAGGAGCAAAAGTATGCCCTGGACATTGCAGCTGCTGCATGTTGTTTACTTAATGGCCCAGGGATCGACGATTCGATGTAAGTTAAAAAAAAATTTGTTTTCCTAGTTTTATTGTTGCTCAAAACTTTAAACAATCTTTTCTCGAAACTTGATGATCTTAATGAAATTTGACACGGTCTTCGAGATACAATTTTTCAGAACTTTGACGAAATATTTTATTTTCTATAAAAAAAATTGTTGAAAATAGACCTTTTTTCGCCCGAGTAAACCCATGTAACCCCTTAAACGCACACGTTGATGCCGTATTGCCAATTTAATTTTCGTGCCAGGCATTCGACCATACATGCGATAGCGAAAGTGACCTCAGACATCTGTTGAAAGCTAAATGATGTAGAATGTGTTGGAGCGTGTCCCATCTAACCATTGTGTGGTTAGATGGACTAATTTTTAAACTCCTTCAGGACAGGTTCCCCAGACTCCTTGTCGCCATGATGTGTAATATGTTATACGGAACATCATTTGTTTTAACCGATGGAAATCTGATGACAATGCGCGACATCAAGGTCTTGAATGGTCTGCAATAGGTTACAGTTACTGCGCCTCTGCTTTTGTCAATATTCATTCGCAAACTATTGAATGGCTTTGATTATAATGTCTCACCAACGCGATAATTGGTAGCGTTTGCTGATGATCTGATCATCTATACAGCAGACCGCAAAGCTACAACAGTCCAGAGCAATCTTCAAAATTGTTTAATAATGTGCAGCCGTGTAACGATAGTTTACAAACGAAAATTAATGCATAGAAGTGCGAAACTATTTTGTTTCCGACAACGCTGCCAGGGGCTAGCAAAGACCTGAAACGTAAATTGGCAGAATTTTCTCATTATGGCTGGACGTGCAGAACGGGTTCCACATAAATCCTGTATTCCATACCTCGGTGTTCATGTGGATCAATACCTGTACTCTACTAATCAGGTCAAAATGATATTAAGTAAAACACAAAAAGTCAAAAGGTCAAAGTTATTTGTTACAAGTACCTGGTTAGACCCATTTCGATATATGGATGTTAGATCTGGTACAATCAGAGTGCTAGTACTATGGAGAGATTCAGAGTTTTCGAAAGGAAATGTCTTCGTGCATGTACTGGTTTATACAGGAAGCCTGAAACGGATTGGAAACACCATATATCGAGTAGAAAGATTTATCAACTGAGAGTATCGAGGGTCGACATCTTCATATTGAGACTTCTTCGCAATCATATTGCAAGATCTGCAACCATGAGTGAAAATATATGGATTTCACAGCCGTTCAATCCTACAGATGTATATATAGCGACTTGTCTCGCTACTGGCTTTGTTCCTCCAGAAGCATTCATGTATCCAGACATGAATCGATATGTTTTTGATTCTGACAGCGTCCCAATTGAATATCACATATGTAGACGGGCCACCGATAAGAAATTAAAATATCCTTCGAATTTGTGTACACGAGACCGACGATTCAAATGGAGATACTCATTTGCAAATGGAGATACATACATCATTAAATTATTTGTGTTTATTTTTCTGTTTTTGTACTTTTCGTTACTTTGCTTTTGAGTTTCAGCTCATGGTAGCTACACTTAAGTATTATTGTCGTGTTAAAAATTAGGCATAGGTTTCAATAATTAGTATGGATTTAAGTTATAATATTAGGCTTCAGAGATGAGGTTTAACATTTAGGCTAGGAAAACTGCTTAGCATTACAACAGTAGAAGATAAATTGGTTCGATTGAATTTGGTAAGGATTATGTTATAACATATCAGTAGGATAAAAGTTCAATGTTGTGTTAACATTATAATTTACTTTTGAACAGTGTTGGTTTTTTTTCTCTCCTTTTTCCAATTGAATCCAAAAATATGTTATAATTTTAATTAAATTAAATTTTATCTTATTTTTATTTATTAAATGATAATGATTAATTATAGAGAGCCATTTGGGCCATTAAGTTGTTTCGTATTATTTTTGTTTAGAATCAGTTTTATATTCTTAAATTTATAATGGTAAGTTATAAATAAAATGCTTTTTGACTTTGACTTGGAGCATCTGAAAAGGTATACATGCATGTTGTTTGAACATAGCCTTTTCAAAATTTGGTTTTGACAAGTGCAAAATATCATCGTCATCGCAAATCAACGTTTTCTATGTTTTTTATATCTGGAAATACAAAAACGACCTTTGGTCTCTACTTTGGTTTCTTCTTTGGTCCAAGATACGTCACTTGATATTTAGTTAAATTATAGATAGAACTTTGGCAACATAATGAACAATAGATTTCATTTTTTCAAATTTGATTTGAAGGAAATCCTCAATGCTTAGTTTTTCGGATTAGGAACATCAAATTCATCATCTCTATTCTCTGCATCAGATTCTTCATCGGCGTCGTTATTATTTCGTGTCAACTCATTTTCACTGGAATCGAAAACTGACATTAGCTGCAAACAAGGACAAGCTTTTTTTCCTTTTAGGTTTTCAGCATAGAGGTATAAGATAATAGAGAGGCTATTCCCGTGTATGTGACTGTCCGTGAACGTCCAAAGAATTGGATTTAGCTAATTTTCCCCTTTCGTAGCTGCTACACCTTCGGCAATTTTCGGAACTTCCATATTTCAAATGCAAAATATATTACAGCTTAAATGGTGAGAAATTTTCTATTTTCTAAAAGCCCGCCCAATTATCTCTTTGCGCAACAACTTAAACATATTACCTACAAGTTTCTTTAGCCATCAAATGGGAAATCTACCATTTAATTATTTATAAACCCTAAAACTAAGTTGTTAAGGATGATACTTTTTCTCGTGGAATTTAAAGATAAATATTTAAACTTTGTCGAGGTTTTCCCCACATAAATTGGTGGCAATAGAATCTTATTCATATATTGTGGGAGAATGAAACATTCTCGCCATGCAAAACATACATTTTTATTGATAAAACTTAATTTGAAATCAATGTTTACAAATTTTAATACGATGCGAATTGTTGGATACATTCGTAATTTCAATTTGACACTGAGCTGAATATACAGCTAGATAAATAATTCTACTTGAAGGTATGCGCACACTCAAAAATGTATGGCCAAGTTTTTTTTCTAATATTTTTATGAAATTGAGTTACCGGCGGCCGAGTATACTCTAAATTACGAGAAATTTTACTCCTTAAAATGCTTATTCATTGAATATCTACAAGAACCCAGTTTGATAGAAATTTCTTTGTGAACTCTTTTTTGATTTAATGTTGGTAGAATAATGTACATGCACCCTCAATTCGTCGAAGCCATTTCTCCTATTTCAGTTGGTTCAATGCTCGGGTTTTTTCGATTGCAGCCGAACTGAATGAATTGTCAAAACAAGACTAATAATCTGTGTTTTGATTCATTTTCGGAGTGATTTACGGGCGAATTTTCTAAGTTACTTGTGTCAGACGAATTTTTCAACGATAAAAATTACAAATCGTGAGTGCTACTTTATTTGTGATTGTGGAAAAGTGCAAAGACAATAGTGACAGTGATTTTTAAAGACAAATATAGACAATGAAGTGTGTGATTTACACTTGCAGAAATCACACTTGTTCGCGGCCATCCGTGGTGTCGTTTCATAGGTAAATTTTAGATAGTTAATTAATTTTTAACTTTTGCGTTGATTAGGTCAAAATAGATGCCTTTTGCAATAATAATGTAGAAATTATTGGTATGTCGGTCAATAAGATTGTTTACAAAGGCGTGGCTTAATCTTCGGCTCGAGCTTTTGACACTCACATGAATTTTTTGTGCGTTAAACTTTCGCGAACCCATTGGCATAGTTCAAAAGTTGTTAAAATTTTGTTGGTATTTGTAAATTTTTGCAAATGTTTGTAAAAAGGGGGCGGTTACGACGCAAAAGTGGCTTATCGTCCTCTCTATATCTAATAACTCTATGGTTTTCAGCTTCTGTGAGTCTTAATAAATTCTTTGCATCGACTTTTCAGTCCCTTGGCTTTCTGCGTTCATAATTCAACTTATCATATTTTTCCTTTTCTTATGTAACAGTTATGTACACGATTCTTTCTGGCGTGGTAGTATAAAACACTGGAATTCCCATTTTCGATGCCTTTTCGTTCGAAGTATCTCTTGGATATGGTCGTACTGCTGCTGGAGACATATTGTCAATATTAATCTGAAGGCTTGACGGACCAGCGTTTTGGATGGGTGAAACAATCAGAGGTGGAGTCATATTCGCTAATGCAGCAATATCCGATTGGTTGTCTAAAGAGACAGCTTATACCTTGTCTCTGTCATAGCTTTAATCAATAACTTCATTTGTTGGACTTCTTTCCAGCTCCACAAAATCTACTTCCTGTCTTTCGATTTCTTGGCTATTTTCTATGAATTCTTCGTGAGATCTCCGCCTGAAAATTTCTATAGGTGCAAAATAATTGTCCCAAAATGAAATTTTATAAAATGACCGAACTCCTAGTTCCTATTCCTACAAGTGATATTTTTGGGTTCAAAAGCTTCCAAGAAAGCAGATTTTGAAACATCAGCAATATTATATGTATATAATATTGCTGCTAAAGTAAAATCTTCGCGAAATTTCGAATATGCCAATCATTAAAAGTTATTATTGGATTAATTAAAAGTTGTATATAAAAATTACAAATAATTGAAGGGTTGTCTTCAGTGCATGAAGTTTGGCGTTGAATGGGTTGAAGAAATGGAATGAATAGTTCGGCTCCTGTTTTCTAATCCAAGACTGTTTTCGGGAGCACAGCATAAAAATTAGATTTTGAAATTGACACGAGGAAACACATATAGAAGGAAGAGCAATACCTGTTGCGGCATTACTTTTCCATGGTTCTCAATACTTGTATTCCAAATATTCAACGTAATCATAAGCCATTGTCAAAAGTTGCTGCAAGGATAGCCCATAATGCATCTTGCTGCATGTCAGAGAATATTTGGAGAACACTTTTTCTTACTGAGATGCAAATACCTAAGCAAGAGTATACTATGATCCATATAAATAAAAAAATTGATGCTTGATTGAGCATAGTAATTAATATTGGTTGGAGAAACAAGGAAACAACACCCATATCCATCCAGTGGTTGTGAGTCGTAAGAAGTCAGATCTTTAGAGACTTTCTAAAAGTATTTGTTAACTTAGTCAAACAAAATTGAGTGTAATGGTTACATTGTCGCCCTGATCAAAAAGAACGATAAAAAGCGCTTATACATAGTTGCACTTCGAACTAAGTACCTCAGAACGAGTTGTTGGTTGTTGCATACAGCGAATATTTAATATCGAAAACAAGAAAGCGAGGACCGGCTGACCCAAGCAACAATAAACGAAGACCTACGAGAACGAGCAAACCAACATAAACATTTAACTTTTTGAATCCTACTTTAGAAATTTCAATAAGTTATTGTGAAGGGTTTCAGAGTTTGTGCCTAGCGTAGCGAATAGCGTTAATGAAGAAGGACAATTGTTATGGTTTGCGCAAAACGTTAAAAAAACTCAGTTATATCCCTAGCGTTTCTTATGGAGATTAAATGGAGTATATCTTACGTGCACAACTTTGCTTCCGCCGTTTTTTCCGAAATTCGAGGCTTTATTGTTGTAAAATGTTATAATACGCGTTGGTGAAATAATTCTCGCGTAACATTGTTACGATATTATTCCACCAGCGACTTGTTTTAACAAGACGCTCACTGAATTTATAAATCACAATAAATTAATTGAAACAACAAATTTTACACTGAATGTTATGTTTATTGAAAGCCAAAAAAAGCAAATACAAAAAAAGAGTGAACGCGTCGCGGGTTAGATACTTAGTTAGTTAAACACTTTGTTTTTCTTACTTAATACGTAACCTCGCATTCAGTGGTGGTAGTACCTGACCCTCACGTCACTCAAGTTCCTCGAAATGGTTTTCTTGCATCTTATAAACAATTTTAACACAGAAAGTCTAGTTACATGCATAAGTGGGTTTTTTTGTTGTCCATAATAAACATTGAATGTTAACTAAAGGGCTAGGTCTAGGTTTTTATGATGTGTCATGAAAGGAACAATGAAAGATATGCTAAGCTAAAATACGTTAAACCGATTTGAGGAATTTCAGATATGTTGTAAAATATAAATACGAGGATGTGGGAAAATACATGTTATAAACCCACGGAAAATACATATTATGAAGGTACACTTTCTGGTTAAAAACATGTGTCTAAAACAATGTTTATAACGTCATCCATAGCTCCTTCTTGTTAACGTGAACTGATTCTTAACAATTATAAAAAAACTTGTTATACATTTATGATTCAAAGTACTGTCCATCACCGACCACTACTTTCTCCCATCTTTCTGGCACCGTACAAATCCCGCGTTGAAAAAACTGACCATCTTTTGAAGCGATCCACGAATCGATCCAATTTTTTACTTCTTCATAAAACCGGAAGTGCTGGTCAGCCAGGCTGTGTACCATTGATCGAAGGTCTGGTGAATACGGCGGGTGGGATAGGACTTCGTATTTCAACGTTTCCAAGTATGTTTTGACCACTTTCGCAACATGGGGTTGAGCATTGTCAAGCTGTAAAATCACTTTATCATGTCTCTGGTTGTATTGCGGCCGTTTGTCTTTCAATGCTCGGCTCAAACCCATTAATTGCGTTCGATAACAATCGCCTGTGATTGTTTCAGTCGGTTTTAACAACTTATAATGCACTACGCCGAGCTGGTCCCACCAAATACTGAGCATGACCCTGGAACCGTAAATATTCGGTTTGGCCGTCGACGTGGAAGCATGACCGGGATATCCCCAGATTTTCTGCGCTTGAGATTATCGTAATGAACCCATTTTTCGTCCCCAGTCACAATGTGATGCAGAAATCTCTTCTGTCTTTGCCTTACAAGCAGCTGTTCACAAGTAAACAAACGCCGTTCAACATCTGTCAGCTTCAATTCGTACGGCACCGAATTTCCTTGTTTCTGAATGATTTCCATGATTTTCAGGCGTTTTGAAATGGCTTATTGCGTCACTCCCAATGATCTTGCCAAGTGACACGAGTCTTGATCAAGTAATACCTCTAATTCTGCATCTTCGAAAACCTTTTCTCTTCCACGGCCATGATGGTCTTCGACGTCAAAATCACCGTTCTTGAAGCGTTGAAACCACTCTCGGCACGTTCTTTCACTAATAGCGGCCTCATACTAGGTATTTGAGAGCATTCGATGAGCCTCAGCCACAGATTTCTTCATATTAAAGCAGAAAATTAAAACCTCCCACAAATGACGAGAATTTGGCTCGTAAGCTCGAGCTAACATGTTTAATCGAGAATAACTTTATGATGCAGACACAAATCGACTAATATGTCGATGGCGTTATGTTTACAAATACTTAAGCTTATTGTATAACATCTACGGTCTATATATTTCGACTACCACTTACAGCTTCAGCCATGTATTGCAAAACGGCGGAAGCAAAGTTTTACACCTAATATAAAAACTATAATTAAATATTATAATAATATTTTGGCAAAGCTTGAATGGTATAAATGGAAAACACATTAAAAAAGGAAATGCTTCAAAAAGTAAATGGTTCAAAAAAGTAAATGGTTCAATAATATTTGAAAAAATTTATTTGCATATTGTTTCCACCAACTTTGGCACTATTTCTCTAATATATTCAACGTAGCTCGGTGTATTGTAAAATGTTTTCCTGAATTCTGCATCAAGAAAAATTTTAGTTATATCATCCGGTTGCAATTTGTCCCTCTCGAGTCTAATAAATAATGCAACACTAGATGCTAGCAGCAGATCTAAATCAAAGCAAAAGTGAGTTTGAAATTTACTCATGAACATTATTTGTAATTACCGATACAAGCATAATTATTCACTTCATCCATCAATTCATCATAAGTTGGCATTCTCCCTTTGTAACCAGATTTTACTAAAACGTCAGAAAAGATATTGAAGTAATGCCTGTACGCCATTTCACGCTGATTGTAGGTAATAGCAGCAGACATATAGACTAAATCAAATGCTGGCGAACCCCAGTGAGGTATTTGAAAATCAACCTGAAATCAAAGAGAGAGTTAATAAAATTTGTCATTAAGCTCAAGCCCCAAGTAGCTCACCAATACAAGCTCAGATATAGCTCTAAATTCATTATTTTTGAACATCATATTGCGAACATGATAGTCTCCATGATTAAGAACGTTAAATGCCGTGGTCTTGTTAATTTTTTTAGTGCATTCATCCATGAGCCATTCTGAAGATATAGCTCGCAGTTTAGTTGCATGTGATTTGTATTCAGGTAGAGAATCAAGGACATCGGCCATAAATGTGCAGCCGGTATTGTATGTGTCCATTTTCTTTGAAAATGAAAAATTGAAGAGTGTTCCTTTGAATTTCAGATCCGATCGACCCTTTTAAAAAATAATGATGTTTTTTTATTATTGATTGAGTAAAGAGTATACATTTATTGCACTTCAATTTGTTTATTCTTTAAGATTGATTATATAATTCTAATATTTCTAATATATCAAAGTAACCATATCAAAATATGCAATATTTTTCGAGATCGTTAAATCTCGTGGGGCCTCGAAATGGCTATTAGAATTTAAGCTCCTTCAAAAAGTATTTACCCAAAAAAACAGCACTGGAACATGAAATAAAAACTTCGAATAGGATATTTATATGAATATATATCAGGCGCTATTATGCAAACCAAAATCAATACACAACGTTTTGATTTTCGCGCTCTTATATACAAAAGGCTCCAAAGATTGAGCAACCACTCCTCTGTGAAATAAAATTAAGTTAAGAAATCTCCCTGATATATTGAGAATCCTTGAAAGTATTCAAGAATCGGTGAAGACAATATGCCGCTACAATATGGATTGCGATTTCAATGTTGACCAATAATTTCTCCATTCAAGAAAATAATTAGGATTTGATTAATAGTAATTACGACATAGAAGTTGACCTAGCGATTTCTTTGCGATCATAGGAACACCCCAATGATTATTTATTGTTGCAGGGGATGCGATCTCAGTAAATGTTCACTTTTGAAGCTACCCTGTGCCATTTACTTATAGAATGAAAACCCTGAAGAAACTTGAAAATGAAAATAGTCAACTACCAAACGACTAGTTTTTCCTATATCGAGTAGGAACGCAACTGATCTTCTGATACACCTCCTGCTAGACATTAATAGTCCAATGGAGACAAAAACGGAGACAAACAAGGAAAAGAAGCTAAGTCAATACCAATCTAACAAGAATTTAGGCAAACACATGAAGACAAAGAATAATTAAAATTTATTTTAAAATTTTAGAAGAAATTATTATTGAGAGTTAATTCTCTAAGTTTTAATTTGAATGCTCTTTAAGAAGATGGAAAAGGAGAAATATTTACCGTACCGTACCGTACTCTCTAGCTTTCGAAACCACAACCATCACGATCCAGCCAAGGATTGGCTCCTCACCGTTTGGGGGGCTGACAGTAACCTGTCATGTCATCACAAAGCAGTAACAAGTCAACGAAAATGAGCTCAATATCCACATGCAAAAACTATAAAAGACAATTTTGTTTTTACTCCGCAACCTTATCATTTATCGATTATAAAGGTAACCCGGAAGCTCCTACTACGGAAATAGCTACTGATACTTCGTACTCCTCAATGCATAATGAAACCATCTTTTACTTACGTCAGCAGCCATTTTGAATGTGGCGGCATGAAATTGTGCTAGCTTTGCGAATATCAATCTTATTTCATGTTCATCGGGAAGATTGTTAGGAATCATAAAGTATCCAAGCTCTCTTAGGTCCTCAAAAACAATAACTTGGTGTGGTTCCAAAGATGAGTATAGATGTCTGGAAAAAATATTATTTCTGTAGATTCGAACTTATATATGTTGATACTATGAAGCACATTGCAGCGTGGTTATAAAGTTTATAACAATATCATAAAACGCATACTTACTTTGGCGCCAACAATTCCGTATATCCTATTTTATTCAGAATATCTTGGCAGTCATTTAAGATTTTAGTGTAAACATAAATTTCTGTTTGAAAAACATTTGTTGCACTAAGTACATCTTTCTTGTATCCTTCTTCTACTGGGAAAGCTTTTATGATGAAAGCGATTTTGTTATTTGAACTTTTTTCGCTCGAAAAATTTACGTTTGCTCGGAACATAATACTAGCGAAATGATCCCCAACGGCTGTTGCTGGAGACATTTTGTAGTCATTTATCTAAAATTAGAAAACCGAATCATTAATGTTAGGGATAACAAATCTAAGCAAGTAATAAGAAAATTTCACTTCAATAAATCTTGAAGTTAACATAATACCAAACTTAACATCAGGGAGGAGAGCTTGTTACTATTTGTATTGGGTGGGCATGATTTGAGGAAACTCTATGTCAGTAAGAGTACTCAGGTTAAGCATTCTATTCAACAGCAAGAACCAATGTGATGGGCTATAGCTCGGTCGCCATAGAAAGGACGGAGTAAAGAAAAGAGTAGAATTCATAAATGTTTATATTTAAGTCAACTTTACGATCTCCTAATTCGGCAAATGATCAACAACGTTATCATACAATTTAGTGTCTGGATTTTATTTAGTTATTTCATCAGTTCCTTATCGATAGTAATTAAAGAAAGTTTGCTCAAACGCATTTGACCCATAGAGTTTCAGGAGTAACTTTTGGTACTTTTAAGACCAGAAAAACTTGAAGCACGAGAGCTTATAAGTATCCGAAGCACTAGTTTTTAATTATTTTCTGAAATAAATTTTGAAGGTTCAACGATATATATTGAAGGATCAATAATACTGGGGCCAGAGTAACAAACTGAAAGTTCTTTATGAAGCTTTTGTTTTTCAAACATTTTTGGATAATGTAGCAAAAGACACTCTAGTAAATCAATTCGAAATTTGTTTTTATACTCTGAGATTTTTCGCAGTTTATTAGGCTTAACAAATTTAATTTATTCGCCAAATCTATTATTTCAGCACGAAGACGCTTGAAATATAATGGCTTTTCAGAAAAACCATCATGATCTCTTGGAAATGGGTTACTAAATAATGTTTTAGAACCAAATATTTCAATTAATGAAAACTATTTATTCATACGAAAAACTTTAGGAAGGTGATCATATAGTGATTTTTCTTAAGATGTTCTCTCTATGAGAATCTACAAGAGACTAACGAACAATTATCGTAAAGTACTTATCCTAACTAGCTATATAACTAAAATATGAGGTGTCACAGATGTCTAGCAGGACTCTAAAATTTATTTATCATCCCAAACAGATTTTTTATTGCTATTGGGATTTTCCCTGGGTTATTTCGTTTTATCATCCTTTACTTAGGTATTTTCTTAAGTCCCAACATCCTTAGACCACTCGTCATACTTTCAATAGAATAATTTTTGTTCATTGATTACCTGTTGATATATATTTTAAATTAATTGTGTTATTTTCAACTTGCTCACGCGAGAAATGATATTTTATATCGATATGTTTCGATCTTTTGTGACTGGTTGGGTTATTCGCGACACTAATGCACCCATTGTTATCTTCGTAGATTCGAATTTTTGTATTTATACTATTAGCTAAAGATCTCAACCACATTGCCTCTCTAGCAGCTTCAAAAAGAGCCATATACTCAGTAGATGAAGCTGCCACAGAGGTTTGTCTTTTTGTATTCCAAGTAATTGTACAATTGTACAGTACAGTCGTACTCTTCCTGTCATTTAAATCAGAACCTCCCCAGTCTGAGTCCACATATCCACTCAAAACATCATTGAAACTGCCTCGAACATATGTTAATTTTAGTTCAGCTGATCCCTTAAGATATCGAAGTACTCTTTTTAGGTTTTTCCACAACTCTTTGTTATTCTTATTTAAATAACGACTTAAGATGTTTACGGCTACACTCAGGTCAGGTCTAGTACATAACATTACGTGCATTAAGCAACCCACAACGTTTCGACAAGGGGCATCAAATTTTTCATCAGAATTTAGGGCTATAAAATCTAGCTTACTTTCGAGTGGAGTATTAGCGGGTTTACAATCTAACATATTGAATGTACTTAAAATTTTCTTTATTCTGAAAATTCTGAGAATTTTCTAAATTCTGATCTAAAGTTAATATATTTCCATTTCTCTGAACTCTAATTCCCAAAAAAATTGATATCTTTCATGTCAGTCATATTAAATACTTCTAGAAGTTAGTCATTGTTTCCAAATTTTCGGTGGCGATTACTAGATCATCTACATAAAGTACTAAATATATATTTTTCGAAATATCTCCCTTATCTAATATATATATACACCTATCAACAGCTGAATTCTTAAAACCTTCTTCAATTAAAGATTGTTCAAACGTTTCGAACCAACATCATGCAGCTTGTTTTAATCCGTAAATAGCTTTATGTAATTTACAAACTTGATTTTTATCACTTTTGACACCATCAGGTACTCTCATATAGATTTCCTCTTTGAATATACCATTTAAAAAGGCCGTCTTCACATCCATATGGTGAATAAGTAAATTAAATTGGTTTGCTAAAGCTACTATAATTCTAAGACTGGAAATCCTAGCTACGGGTGCAAAGGTTTCAATGTAATCTATTAGGTATTCTTAGCTAAAACCTCTAGCTACCAATCGAGCTTTATATTTTGATGGATTTCCAAATTCATCATTCTTTATTGTAAATACCCATTTACAGTCTACTATATTTTTATCTGGAGGTTTGGATACTAAAGATCATGTCTTATTTATCAAGAGAGAATTAATTTCATCTTTTATAGCCAATTCCCATTGAGCTCTATCATTTCTACTTTTAATTTCTTCATATGAAGTTGCAATATTACAAACAAAAGATTGAGCACTTAATAAATGACTATCAAACATGTCATCTTCATTGTATGAAATAGCCGGACGACGCTTAATTCTTTCACTCCTTCTTGGCTCAATTGACAAACCTTTTTTCTGTTTATCATCACTGTGATAATTTTGAGAGTCTTGAGATTCAGGATCTATTTCCATATCTGTTTCAACTACAGATTCATCAACTACAGATTCATTATTTAATTTGACATTTTCAGTGCTATATTTCATTTTATCTGATTCATCAATATCAGATTTATTTGATTTACCTACTGATTTTGACATTATGTCAGATGCATCAGTTTTATTTTGAGTGTTTTCGAAATTAACACCTTCAGTCTTAGCTGTTGGTCCAGTTTTCTAAAAACTAGTCTCGTCAATTATAACATCTCTAGCTACTGTAAACTTTCCAGCTTCCACATCCCATATCTTATACCCATTTGATTCATACCCAACCAGTACACCTTTCAGTGATTTTTCATCAAATTTTGACTTTCTGGTTTTCTTATGGATAAAAACGATAGAACTAAATACTTTTAAATATTTTAACTGTGGCTTTTTACCATGCTACATTTCGTATGGTGTTTTAGATTGTTTCAAAGCTGTTGTGGGCGAAAGTTAATTGAATATGTACTTGTTAAAACAGCTTCACCCCAAAAAGTCTTATCTAAACTACCTCCCGCAATATTGAGGCTCGAGCAACCTTTTCAGTAATCGTTCTCACCATACGTTCTGAAACACCGTTTAATTGCAGGGTATGTGGAACAGTCAAGTGATAAGTAATGCCTTTTCTAACATAACATTCCTTCATCTCGTTTGATAAATACATCTCTACCATTCGACACCTTTTTGGTTGAAAATAATTACCATACCAGCTTCCTGCATTCTTTTTACTGATAGTAGATTATACGGGATGTCTGGACAGTAGAAGACATTTTCCAGGATTCCTTGTACACCTAAGTTGCTGGCAACGTTCAATGAGCCCTTCTTGGTTATTATGATGTATTCTCATTTTTTCGCAATTAACATTTTTATTGGTGTCTGTAAATCAACAAAATCTCCAACTAGATCTTCTCTGTTGACTATATGTGTAAATCTGAAACCTCTTTTCAAACTTTGCCGCCTGCCCGTTCGGTCAAGTTACCTTCGGCCAGACGGTTGAGTGACGTTCATTACAAACTTCGCATCGGTTGCGGTCAGGGAGACAGACGTCGCTAGACAGACGTCGCTAGGCAGCCACGCTAGGCAGCCACATTTTGCGTGATCATAAATTGTTATTACTTTTTGCTTCACAATTACTATTGTTAATCAAACACTTGGTTAAATCCAACTTGTTGTTGTTTCAGGTATTGTGTTAATCGATATGTTATCAATAATGTAAATAGTGTTAATATGTAACCTTAAATAATATTTAATTACAGTTATTTTACTGCAACAACTCGAGTCGATTTATTCAAACTCAGACTCTCATACAAACCCTAAGTTTCCCAAATTTGAAATTTATATATGGTCAGATGCTCCCGAGTCCAAAATGAATTGAATACAATTATTGTCGTAATTATTTTGATGATGTGATGTATAGTCGCTAGTCATAAAAGCGAAACTTTAATTTAATTTTCCTACCCAAAAATACCACCAAACAGACTTTTTCCTTAAACGTTTCCTTTTCATCCCCGCTAACTACAACGCTCTTGCCTGGTTCAATCGCGCCATGCAACTCAAATTGTTAACTAGTGCATAAATACTCACTTATTACCCTAATATATTATTCATTCTTCACATTACTCATTACATATTGCTAAAGTAATCAAAACAAACACACTAGGTTGCACTTACAACCATTTGAAATTCTCACATCGCATAGAAATACATTATACATTACAAGTTTCCAATTACCCACTCATTAACTTTCTTCTTTTTCAACCATGTCACACATGGGCGCGAGTACAGCGAGAATATCACAATATCACACAACATTGTAGGCACATATGGTGCATTCACACATACATTATATATATACACACTTGTATTCTTAACAGTTTTACAAAGTCGTTTTTTTAAATATATTTTTATGTGTTTTCTTTTCAATTACCATTTACAGGTAAGTGCACTCAAAAAGGTATTGCCGTTGGCGGGATTGCGTTTAACTTTTGAAAAATATCTTTTGCGGTACTTGCTGACTCCGCAAAACCAAAAAAAATCACTTAAATATTCCACAATCACACTTTTTGCGATACGTTCTGCTTTTATCCACTTTCTGTTAAGTTCTTCAGGAGCTTCATTATCAATAACTTTGATGACATTCAATTCAGTCGGTAAAGCACGAACTCTTAACTTCCATACACTATATCTATCACCGTCAAAAGCTTTAACATTTTTCTTAGATTTTGTCATCTCCATTGTTTATAATCGTGAGATACACTGAACGAGAGAAACGTATAATTGTTACACTTGTGAAATGAACAGGACCGATATAAACGCAATTGTTAAATAAAGCACTATAAAAACTATCACTAAAACACAAAGTAAGCTGGGCCCATAACCTCTTGGAAATGGGTTACTAAATAGTGTTTTAGAACCAAATAGTTCAATTAATGAAAACTATTTATTCATACGAAAAACTTTAGGAAGGTGATCATACAGTGATTTTTCTTAAGATGTTCTCTCTATGAGAATCTACAAGAGACTAACGAACAATTATCGTAAAGTACTTATCCTAACTAACTATATAACTAAAATATGAGGTGTGGGCCACATATGTCTAGCAGGACTCTAAAATTTATTTATCATCCCAAACAGATTTTTTATTGCTATTGGGATTTTCCTTGGGTTATTTCGTTTTATCATCCTTTACTTAGGTATTTTCTTAAGTCCCAATATCCTTAGACCACTCGTCATACTTTCAATAGAATAATTTTTGTTCATTTAATAAATATTTCAACATGATCTAATTTTCTTTTCGTTGATAGTTGGCCCATTAAACATCTGGAAAAACTTTGACTGTAAGACATTGAAAATAAGATCCGTTACCTGATAGAAGAAATTAAATACACTAATGTTTCTTAAATGTTTACTATTCTGGTCCAGTAAACCGACATTTTTATTCCAATAATCCGAATTCCTCATAAACACGCAGTTAACCGTGTGCATATATTATAAATGTATTGTGTATATTGAAAAAAGAAAAAAATAGATCAGACAATTATTTTATAATATATGCACGCACTTACAAGATAATAAGCCGTTTATAAGGATATGCCTCACGCATTTCAAATGCAGATACTAAATTGCATCAACCAATCTACTTTTTCTGTTTTTTTCGAACCTTTTTCATGAAGTAAATTCCCATGTAGAAATCTACGCATTTAAATGAATGTTTTCATCAAAGAAAAGATAGCTTCGAGCATACACCAACGTATCTGATACCTGCTTTTCGGAAGAAAACATTGAGTACTCTAAATCGTATTATCTAAATGATACAAAATGCGAACCAGTTTTCCATATGATGGAAATTCGTCGATGGGCAGGATAACATAATTGAATTATGCCTTTGTCTTCGTACAAAGCAACGATTATGCCCAAGACCTCCTCACTCCGCAACATGAAGTAAAATAGTCCTCTATGGATGTACAGTTTTAGCTTGTATCTCGTGAGGTAAAGTGTTAATCTGAATGAAAAATAATGGCCACAATAAAAAGACGTCCTCATAAGACCTTAAGTCTTTTTCAATAAAAAAAGAAGTTTTGGAGGATTTGAAAAGTGGTGTGAATGCTGCAGTTATTGCTAAAAATTATGGGATAGGCACATAAAGTATTACCGGCATAAAAAAGAAAAGCAATGAATTAAAAGAGTAAGTTAAAATGAGTTTTTAAAGTGAAATTTAGTTACTTAAAAAACGTATATTTAGATTCCTCGATAAAGTCAATCACAGGGAAATTAAAAAAAGGAAAACAATGCACTGTAGCAGTTATCCTGAAATGGAGAAGGAATTCTATGAGTGGTTCGTTAAAAAACGTGTTAAACAGATTCCTGTGTCAGAGAGCATTTTATGCGTGAAAGCAAAGATGATTCATGATAAATTCTATGGATCTACTAAAAAATTTAGTGCAACTCATGGATGGTTCAGTGTTGAATAAACAAGCAGTGAAATAAACAATTGCTACAGTTTTTTCTTTCTTTACATCGTTAAGCAATAAAGATTGAGAAAATGTACAACACGTACACAATTCATTGCTCGCTAATGGGTTCAGGATCAAGACATCAAGACATCAAACTTTATCATTTGAGATAACCCAAACAGCACCTGCGTTCGAGTTTGCCCGCACAAAAACAATCAACACTGTTTTCCGTAAACCTTTGAAGGTTCACAAGCCTAGGCTTGAAATATGAATTATAAACATTTCATCGGTTGTTGCTGAAGTGTTTGCCTTTTCTCGCATCCTTTTGTTAATCTGAAGTCCCTTTTGCCAGATGTTGACCTCATCACCCTTTTTTTGTTGTTATTAAGAATCTCAACCTAAGTCGCTTCTTTTGCTCTCTTCGGTTTTAGCGCGTGATGCAAGCGCATATAAATAATTACAGAAACTTTTAAACAGCTAAATGCGACCGATAAATATTATGTATAATTCGATAAGAAAAAGTAG
Organism: Stratiomys singularior; assembly: GCA_954870665.1. NCBI lineage: Eukaryota > Metazoa > Arthropoda > Insecta > Diptera > Stratiomyidae > Stratiomys > Stratiomys singularior. The sequence continues at coordinate 108,750,672 of OX940878.1, read as the reverse complement.
ACCTAACTAGCAAAAAAAACTGTGTAGAATTGATTAAGAATGACATTTATTAATACTGTAAGGCATCAATAAATGCATTGTATTGTATTGTCTCTTCAGTTTTTGTTTAAAATCTCATGAAGTGTCTGAGCTAGGGGGTGTCTGCTCAAGACTCTCGTTACGAGCGGATCGCGCATTACAGCGAAAAGGTAATGGGCGATCTGTTCGAAATAATATAGAGGTCCAGTGATCGTCACAAAGTGTTTATCGTAAGATAAACACCGAGAAAGTTTCGTGACGGTCACAACGGACATAACATTTTTCCAACCAAAAGGCTCATGGGGTCGTCACATGATGTTTCCTTTGGAAAACAGATAGAAAGTTTCGTGACGGTCACGGGAGCAAATCAAATGACTTCTTGTGATCGTCATATGTGTTTCTTGCGAACAAACAGAAAGTTTCATGACGGTCACAAGAGCAGATTTAGCAAATTTCTGTGATCGTCACAGAGTGTTTATCGTGCGATAGACACCAAGAAAGTTTCGTGATGGTCACAACGGAAATTTCATCTAGATGTTGCACAACAGCTCCCGTGGTCGTCACATGATGTTTTCTTTGAAAACATATAGAACGTTTCGTGACGGTCACAGAGAACCTCACTCCTAAGCGATTGACAGGAGATTACTTCAATCCTTAGCGAGTATCTCAACATTTCTGTGGGTTAAGTTAAGTACTTGACCCAACCAACTAACGAAAGAATCATTTACATTTATTTAATTTTTCAGAGTTTGAAGCAAGAGTGCTCGTCATCAAACATTCAGCAAGTTCAAGACTCTGTATGGCGTTCGAGGTTTAAAAATATGTGATGGGAAATTGTCTGCCCAAACTGAGTTGATCCCGGCTTTTCGTCTGAAACTTCAAGCAGGAATTCAACGCAGTAATTTGTTGGATTCTCCAATTTCTAATGCGGAAGAATCTTCATTCTTTTGGAAAATGCTACCAACAAGACCACTAGTGCATGAAAAGGAGAAACACTCGCCTGGAAGACAAATATGCAAGGAGAGAGTAACGCTTCTGTGCTGCGCAAATATTTCAGGTGAGCATAAGTTGCAACTTGTAGTAGTGGGGAAGGTGAATAATCCTCGCTCCTTCAAAAGCAGTCATCCTTCGCTTGGTTACTTGTCAACAAAGAATGCCTCGATGACATCATAATCTTCCGCCACTGGTTTTTTGAGTTCTACGTTGAACAGGTTGAAAAATATCAGCTAGAGAACAATTTACCGTTGCAATCCTTGCTGATTGTGGACAACGCAAGATGCCACTGTTCCGAACAATTGGCAACCGAAGATGGAAAGAATAAAATTATATTCCTTCCCCCAAACTGCACAAGTTTAATACAGCCAATGGATCAAAACGCCATTCGTTTGACGAAGATGGAATACAAGAAGGAGCTAGTAATAAAAATAGTGGCTAGTGCCGAAGAAAACGTAATGAATGTTTTAAAGTCATTGACACTACGAGATAGCTGCGATATGCTGATTAGTGCTTGGCAGGAACTTAGTTTAGACATAATTGAAAAATGCTGGACTAAATTATTTCCTAAATTGTGCGATGAGGATGACAACGTACCACTCGCTACATGGATAGCGAAAGAGATGCAAAATAGTGGAACTTATACTGACCGTAGACAATCAATTCAGGTTGCCTTAAGCCAATTTTTTCCGTCGATGTGTCGCAAAGTGACATCGAAGACTGGATAGACAAAAATCTCAGTGAACCGCAGTCAGTATCTTCACAACCTTCCAGCCATAATCCAACTGAAAGTAATGTCACTGATTCCCAGAAAGTAGGTCATTTCGAAGCCTTCCAGAGCATCGAGAAAGCCATCCAATGGGCACAGGAAAACGATATATGCATCGAAAAAATTACAAAGAAAGAAAGATTTAAGAGATGTAGCTTTTTCAAAAGCATTCTCCATAACAGCGAAGCAAACAAAAATTAGTAATTCTTTTCGCCGTGAATAAGATAAATTTTTGTTTTTTTTTTTATATTTATCATGTTATTTTATTTGATGAATTTTTTCAATGTTTATAAGTAATTCTTATATTTTAGTCCGGAATAAATACGTTGTTATTTTAAATCAAATTTCTAGCGTTTCTATTGCCGATACAGAAAAGGGTTCGTTTGCCCGAAATCTACGATAGTCCGACAAACTTCTACAATTAATTATTCGGATTACCGAAACATTAATGTACTTTCAGTAAAAATTGAATGGAAAATTGTTCCCAATACATTTGAACCTTATAGATTCTCGCAAAGTTTCTTGATTGCGGACAAACCTGTCGCTCTCTAAACTCTCTCCTGCTTCCTTCGGTTGGTTAGCAAAATATCAATAACACACATTTTAAAATTCCAACTAGTATTACTACCGCTTGGTAATCGTTTTTCACAAATTAAATCTAATACATGCGTCCGTTTACTAGAGTTTCCAAAAAAAGTAAAATAACCGGATAAATTAACAAAACAGATCCGACTTTCATATATTTTGCGAACAGTATCTTCCAGAACCAAATTTCGTTTATGAGCCAAACAATGAATATTGCGACTTATTTTTGAAACCATTTTAGTCACCTGACATTACAGCTGCTCAACCGTACGTTTGGGCATCTAACGTTTTACTTGACTTGAATATTGACACAAGTACAATTATCATTTAAAACTTGAAATAAATCGTGTGCAGTTTCGCCCGCAGGACCATCAAAAAATCCAATAGATCTATTGACAAATGCACCGTCCTTTGTAACATATCGCAAAATCACAGATAGTTGCAGATAATTGGAAACATCAATGTTTTCACCGGTTTCTGAAAACCGGTGAAACCGGTTCACCGGTCTGAAAACGAATGATGTGTCCAAAAAGCTAACAAAAGTGTCCAAAAATTATGGTATTTGGCAATCAAATATGCTAGTTCCCGAAAATTGAAAAATGCTTTATTCAATGTTCCACTACCAGTGAGCCAATCACATTTCACGTATCAAGCACAATTAAAAAATCGCGATTAGATATTATTCTCCAGAATAATTGAATTTTTAACGTTCGAATATGTTCGTACCGCATTTGTTTTCAATAGGACTATATTTTAGTTATTTTTAACTTTTACCAGGTTGTCCTGTTTCTCCATGTCATACTTCAGTTTTTCCACTTCACTGGCAATTGCGCGTTATTGAATGATTAGCACTCTAGGAAAAATTTCCGAAAATTTGTGAAAAGTAATTAATTTCTTTGTGGATATTTGACGTATCATCCTGTCAATTCAATCATTAAAATATAAGATACATACATAAATCGTACAATGTTTATCCTTGTGTGATTTTATATCCCCCATTGATTCCCACAGGAAGAAGAGACACAAATGTCTTCCACACAATTTTCTTAGGTTGGGCTTGCCCATCAGAACAACGAAAAAAAAAACGTATGAAAGACAATCAAAGTTTCTAATTTTCTTTCGGACACAAAGCAAAACGTGTATGCCGAAGTCTCTGGCGCAATGAGCCAGCGAAAATTTGCTCACCCTGGGACTGAGCGGATCATCGTTCCGCTCGTATAGCGTATAGTTTTGTTTACATTACGGACTCAGCTGTGGCTAAAGGCCGAAATACAATACTGCGAGAGCGCGATGCGATTCTCCCTCGTCGTCCCGCAACACATTCAATTTACAATGCTCGGGATGCGGGGAACATTAATGTTCATATGACAAATGTCGAATTGTTGACATTTGAAATGAAATTTGCATGAAATTGATTTTGATTTTTAAACGTTTTGAATTTGGAATGTTCCTTCGTTTAGCAAATAAAAGCCTTAACTAGGATGCACGAAATTTTCATTCAAAATTCATTCATAATAACCAATGTACTTATAAAGTAATTAAAGCGTTTGAATTTCAAATTAAATTAAAGCGCCATATTGCATTTGACAAACGTCACGCACATAGTTGCGAGGAATTTTCGTTTTTCCGAATATTTCCCGCCTCGCATCGACGCATTCCAATCATTGTACGATGTCGCATACAAATGCATGTTACGATGACTGCTTGACATTTACTGCGAGACTCTCGTCGCGCTCTCGTATCGCAGTCTCGCACTATTGTATTTCGGCCTTAAAGTAGAGGACGGCCTCGCCCAGTGCTACTATTTATGAATTAATATAACTTTGAGCTGTGAATTTGTATGCATTTCAAAGGCAAATGTTTAGCTTTTATTTGTATGCCATTATGAATAAATGACGATATCTATGTTAAAATATTCGAAAAGGGTGACAAGAGCAAACTTTTAATTGAAAGTTCAAGCTAAACTTTGAAGTATTGTAACTTTCTCATTCTCATCACATGAAAATAAATTTGAATCAACTATATTGACTTTAGAATATTTGATTTTTTCTTTAATATGTGGCCCAACCTGCTCACCCTCACGAGCCACCGCTGTCTAACAGGGGTATCATTAAAAAAAAAATTTGAATACGTTCAATGACTATCAGAAAAAAATGAAAACTCATTCTAGGAAGTGAATTAGGTTGGTGAAGAATGATATATATAAATAATTTTACCCGATAGTCTACTTTTGAAATCTGAATCTCAACATAAGCCACAAAATTTCAAGGATAATTTTTAGTTGATGTGGTCAAACTCATAGTTAGCCTTGATAAGGAACCCCAAAGATGAACAACTATAAGCACTTGTTATCTGATTTTAGTATTATTGAGTCCAAGTATCACTGACTTCAGTGATTGTTCCTGTAAATCCTTCATGTAACATCGGCTGCGAGTTTAAACAATTAGTTAAGTTTTGCATTAATCCAGAAATAATACTTTTGCTCCAAATAAGCACAACAGTCGTTCCTTTAATTCATAGATATTTACACAAATACATAAATAAATATGATATAGCATAAAGTACACATGTATTTAAAATAATCAAGGAAGGCTTGAAGTTTTTAATTGAAAATTACCTTTTCAATTGAAAACTATCATATGCTTCTGTGTTAATTTGGGGGTGCACAAGATTATTCAATAGAATTATTCTAAGAAAACCCTGGGGCCATTTTGACTCTTGTTCAATGGAGAATTGCTTCCATATCGGATGGTTTACACCACGGCTAACCAGATTAGAACATAGGCATCGTAATTTCAACCGCATTGGATGCCTTAATATATGCTCCTCTTTTTCCCTCCTATGTCGAGAGTTAATTTTAATCGTCACAACGAATGCTTGAAAACTATGGGAAACATTTAATTTACCTTTGTATAGCTTTTTGATATCCCTTTAGAAAAAACATTTTAAAACAGAAAGTTCCATATCTTTCGTGAAATGTGTAATTCTTATACCTCTAATTTCGAGGTACTAATCTCGAGGTCTAATTTCGACATCCGAGCGGAGATAGCGGCTCTGAAGGGGGACCCTTAAGAACAAAAATGAAGAAAAACAACAACAACAACAATCAACAGAATAACGCAGAGGAGACGAACAAACGAGCCGATGAACATAATTCTGACAACCATAACGATTATCTTGGCGTGTTTTCCCGTACTGGAAAAATCTTGCGTTCACCACCACGGTCTCATTCAGCCCCAAGCGGAAAGAGCAGTGATGGGCCGGTAGTAAATGCAGCTCCGGAGGTTTACGACCACCTCACTTCTAAGGTTGCTACTGCTGAATTGACCTCAGTAGGAGCAACGCACAACATAGAACGTAAGCTCCCGGAGGAGAAAGTCGGCGAAAAAGACCTGATTGTTAAGGAGGTTATCGCGGAGAACCGTTCCGAGGAAGAACGGTTGACTAAAAAATGTTATGCGATCCTCAAACATATGCAAAGAGCGTGCATAAACCAAAAAACAATCAGTAAAGATGTAAAAAATGGAGCGTTTGAGCTCGAAGACTTCTTGGATCGAGTTTGCCACTACAGGAGACTCTGGAAAAAGTAGGAAGAAGAACATCCAGATCAAACGGTGCCCGTTAAAGTCACCCAACCTTTCCTTCCCAGTATCAAGAGGACTGCTGCTAGCCCTCTCGAGAGCGAACAGGAGAAAAGGCGTAAAGAGAACGTTGAGCCAGAAAAAGAAACGCCACAAAGAAAAGACGCCTTCCAACTCGTGTTATCTAAGGCGGCAAAAAAATCTGCAAAACGCGAACATAGGCTTAGCCAAAAAACAGTGCCTGTTCAAACAATGACAAAGACCGTGGACAAACCAGCAAGAAAAAAGCGAAGAGTCCTCGGGGACGCCATTCTTGTGAAGCCCACCGACGGAAGGAGCTATTCTGACGTTCTACGCGATATCCGCAAGAACGTCAAGCGGGAGAAAACAGGGACGATTATTAAAACTCTACGATCGACGAGGTCCGGAGGGCTACTCGTCGAGTTTGGAGCGGACTCCTCCGATAAATCGATATTCCGCGACAAAATAAAGGACGTCCTTGGGGCAAAAGCCACCGTCTCTACCTTGGAGCCAAGAGCTTCATTGGAAGTAAGGGACCTGGACTGCATCGCCGATCCGGCTGAGGTCGAAGAAGCCATTCAAAAAGAGCTCCCTGGAATAACTGTATTAAAAGTAAAGCTTTTTCCAGAGAATTACCGAGGGCAAAGGCTGGCCATACTCGAAGTAACGGAGAAAGATGCTACACAACTCCTGGCCAAAGGAAAAATAAAAATCGGCTGGGTGGTGTGCAGAATTCGCCGCCGCGCCATCCCAGTACGATGCTACAGGTGCCTTGGATACGGGCACACCACTTCGAACTGCAAGGGCCCTGACCGTAGTATGCTTTGCTTTAAGTGTGGAGCGCCTGGGCATAAGAAAAAAGAGTGCGTTGAGACTCTGCGCTGTTTGCTATGTAATCATCTTAACTCTCAACCGACAGAGCACCTTCACGTTGCAGGAACAGGCGCGTGCCCAATCTTTAGAGAGGCACTAGCAAAAGTAAAAGCAGCTCTAAGGTGATGATCAGGGCCCTTCAAATTAACTTGCACCGTAGCATCAATGCACAAGATCTGTTAGAGCAGTTCGCCAGAGAAAAGAGAGCTGATCTGCTGCTGCTGAGCGAACAACATCGCAATAAGACCTCACCAGCCTGGTTCTCCGATGACTGCCATACTGCTGCCGTTTGGGTTCGTGGCAGCATGCGACTCCAGATTCAGGGTCATGGCCGAGGAGACGGTTTCGTGTGGATTCGGTGCTCGGGTATAGCGATTTTCAGCGTATACCTGACGCCGAATGAGTCAATGCCATCTTTTCAAAATAGACTGGACGCACTAGAGGATGCACAGATGGCAAAGTACTCGTAGCAGGAGACTTCAACGGGAGAGCCGTTGAGTGGGGCATGTCTCAAACCGATTCCAGAGGGCAACGCATTCTGGACATGTCGGCGAGAACTGGGTTGGTGGTTTTAAATACCAGTAATGTACCGACCTTCCGGCGCTGGGGCTGTGAAGGAACAATCCCAGATGTGACATTCGCCTCGGAGTCCCTCGCTTCGACGACGTTGAACTGGAGAGTACTCGAGGATTACTCAGCGAGTGACCACCAATACATCGCGTTTGAGATCGGCGATACCACTCCTCGCTCGTCTCAACGATCTTTCACTCCCGGGTGGAATATCTGAAAAATGGACGTGGAGACTTTCGCCAATGTAATTCTAAAAGGCGGAATAACATCGGGATGCCCTTCGGGGAACGGAAGGGCTGGAGTCGAGGGAATGGCGGAGTCAACGATGAACCTTATCACTTCTGCCTGTAGCTCATCTATGCCTCGACGGAGGCCTCGACACGACAGGCCTGCTGTACATTGGTGGTCAAAAGATATCGCAGACAAACGAGGCGAGTGTCACAGACTTCGACGTGCAGCTCAGCGCTCGAGAAACGTAGAGGAAGCATCCAATAGGACAGCAGCATACAGATCAGCGACTAAAGAACTCCGAAGACTCATCAATGAGAGTAAGGCCCACTGCTGGCGAGAACTTGTGGACGATGTGAACAGGGATCCATGGGGGCTCGACTACAAGGTAGTGTGGTGCAAGCTCGGCTCCTCACGGAAGCCGTGTTTACTTCAAACAGACAAGATGGACGGCATAGTGTAGGCACTTTTTCCTACTCATCCTGCCCGTGTTGATGCTGCCCACGAGGTCGACTCAGGCGAACGTTCATCGTTCACTAAAAATGAGCTGGGGGATGCGGTGCTTTCTATGAAACCTCGAAAGGCACCAGGACCAGACGGCATTCAAACCGAGGTGCTACAAATGGTTTTCCACGTTTGCCCTGATTTGCTACTCAATGTGTTTAACGCTTGCCTTAGAGAAGGTGTATTTCCATCTCGCTGGTAGCTGGCGAGGCTCACATTGATCAGCGAGCGAAAAGGAGAAGAGTCACTGACGCAATTCGTGCTGTAGGGGACCTATCTCCTCGGCAGTATGGCTTGAGAGCAGTGCGATCCACCCATCATGGAAGTGGGGAATGCAGTCCGTCGATCCGAAGCGCACAAAACTGAAAAACGAGTTGTCTTGCTTGTGGCGCTTGACGTCAGAAATGTCTTCATCTTCGCCAGATGGTCGGATATTCTTGGCACATTGGAAAATTTTTTCTGATTGCCAGGGTATCTGATGCGGATTTTGAAGGATTATCTAAAGGACCGCAGACTGCTCTATGACACACAAGATGGGCGGCGCAGTATGGAGATAACGTCTGGTGTAGCGCAAGGCTCCATACTTGGACCAGACTTGTGGAACGCCTCATATGACGGACTATCGAGGCTTGATATGCCAGATGAGTCGCGCTTAGTCGGCTATGCAGATGATATAGGAACACTGGTCGCCGGACGTACAGTCGAACATGCGCAGCGCAGACTGGGAGTGCTAATGCGTCAAGTGAGGGAATGGATGACCACCCGCGGGTTCAGTTTGGCACTAGAGAAAACCGAGGTGGTCATTCTCACGAAAAAAAGAATTACCACGGTAATTCCTTTGCGGATCGGAGATGCGACTGTGGAACAGGATGCGGCAGGACGTGTGGGAGGTGATGGGAGAGCTTTCTCCAGACAATCTGGTCGGAGAAATGCTGAAAAGTTTCGACAAATGGACCTGCGTGGCACATTACTCTCGGGCAATACTTATTGCCAAAAAATATACGATAGATAACCTTGGGCGCGGGGTCTAGGGAGGTCACCTTTCCAGCAGTCCTCCTCCATCCTGCCCCCTCCCGCTGGAGGGAGATTTCTCTAGACTGACGGCGCCCTAGGGCGAAGTAAAAAGAGGCCTAGCCCGAAGTAATGTGTCAAACGGTTCCAGGCTAGGATCTCTTGACAGGGGGGTGTTTAGTGGGTAGTCTGGTAGCATGCGCTGCTAGGAGTCCCACACTCCGGGCGTAAATTGCCTTCACCCCCAAACCCAAAAAAATACCTCTAATTTCAAATAATCGAACAGATAATTCTTGTGAAAAAAAAAACATTTATGCACAAGGAGAAACTAGGTTTTAATATATTATGACAAGCAGAATAGTTTGAAATTGTTACTCAGTATTAAGTTGTTTCTATGAAAATATTTAAGTTATAAAGTATTACTTTTAATACAACACTGTAACATTATTCTCGGAATAATTTTTGCGTAATTTTTTCAAAGCGTATACCATCATAAACTCACAATCATATTTTAAGGATCGATCTGTTGCCACCTCTGTTAGGAAATAGCGCTCATAACTATCCCGGGATTCTCCAAAACCAATGAAGCTGCTTTCTAGGAAGGCGGGAAGATTACCATGACTAGAATCGGTTGTATAAATCGATTGACTTTGCGATTGACTATACCCTACAACCGAGAACGCTTTCATTGATACTGTATCAGTTCGGATGGTTAATTTTGACAAAGTCATCTGGTCTTACTTAGGAAACAAATTTTCTACTATGCTATCCATCGGTATGAGATCCATAGGAGAGAGCCTATTTTCAAAAACGCACGAGACGTTACGGGAAAATTGTATTTTTATTTATAGGTTGTATTTATATTTAACCAGAAAGTCGAAATGTTTATTTCAAAGCGATGAAATGTTTATTTCACACGTAAAGCAAATTTTTTATTAATAATTTTAAAGGTGTGTAATATTTATCTACAAAAATTTTTGCAATTCACCAAAAACGTCTTTACCCTGGTGTTAAAATATGAGATATAAGTAAATATTTCTCATTTTATTAGGATATTTACAGATACTGACTCGTCTGCCTTATACCGAATGTTTCTATCTTTAATCTTTAATTCTTAGAGCAGTAAGAAACTTGAGTCCCTTACCAAAAATGTAATCATAATAATTAATTTACAGCAGCAACGACAAAAAAAGGCCACAGAGCAAATTCCTCACTAATTTCAAATGGCTACTTCAAGAACACTTCATGATCTAACATCAATTTGTTCCATGTGTGAAAAAAGCCAATGTTAATTTTAGATATCAGAAGTAAACGAACACACGTGAAATGAACAGGAAGCATTAATTCATTTAATGCACTGCTACCATTAATATTAGACTCTACTTTTGTTTACCTTAACATTTTCTCCATTTTTACTCCTTTCAATAACCGTTTTCAAGAAATCACTATTAATCCAGTCTGGAGCCACAAGTTCGTCCTGATTGTAACTCATGTCTGTCTGATTTGCACGATATCGCACTATCCTCACCGCTATGAATTCAAGTATGAACTAAAGCTTTTTCAGATTTGAGCAATATCTTATATATTTAAAATTAGATACGAGAACATACGCGAGATAAGATCAATAAGTTCAAATATAATCGAAATTGAAGAATAGTATTGCTCATATGTTGCATAAGCTTCAGCTTAGATATTCTTTTGTATTGTATTGTTGATATCTTATCATGACTTGGAAATAATTCGCGTCTATATGTAATTACTACTTAGTAGGAGATAAGTCCAACGAAAAAATTGGATCCAACTTCCATATAAGTCTTGTAGATGTGCTGCAATTTAGGAACTTGTTCTTATTCGGGCATTTTATATAGATTTCATTTCATTCAAATAAGGGGAGATAGTAGGCCATGCCATTTGCTAAGACCAGGGACATAGAGCGAGCTGGAGCAATATTCATAAATTCCTACTAAGTAGTAAATTGGTCGATCTATTTAAATAATGTCCGAGTTGATAAAACAAATCAAAAATATCAACTCTACGAACGCTATTACCATTTCCACTTATGGTAATAGCTTCATAGTATTAATTAGTATTAATGTTATTAATATTATTCGTTGTGCATCGTATTAATACTATTAGTTGTGCATAATATTCAAGTTGCCTTCAATCCCAGGATTTTATTTTTAATTTCTAAATTTTAAACCATTAAAAAAATTTCAGCAAATTATCAAAGTCAATAATAATTATTTTTATTAACTTTTTCGCAGTTTGTAATTGTTTATGATGATTCTCAATTCGCTCATTTAAATATAATCATAAATCCTTACGTTTATAAAGAAAGTGATAATTCGCGTAAAGTTTGGAGAAAATGTTGACATGAAGCTTGCGAGCGTTATTGCGTGGAATTCGAATCTTAATATTTGCTTATCCGGTATAAAATGACTTTCCAGTTCTCGTATCGAAAATAAATGTAGCAATTCTGTCAAAAATAGTGCTACACCAGCAAGCTGCAATAAATCGAGTTCAGTGGCTGACTAGTTCTGAATGCTCGTAGACGAATTACGTTGGATAATGTACCAATATATAATGTAATGTAATGTTCCAAATATCCAAATGAAATGAAACTCCACAAATATATTGTACCAACCAGTTCGAAAGTGGATTGAATTCAAAATGTTAAATAAACAAACATTCAAACATTAAGATGTGAGCTGAGCGATTTTCAGCCAGTACCGCAGCTAAACCGCAACATTCCAAATCAAAGAACTGAGGTCAATCGCGAAGTAACGAACGCGACTCTCTATTCCTCCGTTCTGAAGCAAACGAGCTGACCTTCTCATAGCCATCCTCAAGAAAGTACAGTTTCAAATGAAAATGTTCTGAACCTTATTGCCCAAGAAACCATTACGCAATTCGGGATCTCCTTCATGGTACTCTTAACACTATGTAGTCTGGTCATTTTCTCCACAATTCGCGGCCCAGAGCGGGTGTTTTTTTATAAATTTTGCGCCCAAATTATTTGACGATATATTTGACATTTTTCAATGAAACTTTCAGTGTTTTACTTTAAAAAGACTTCTCCATTTATTAACTTAGCAAAGTATGTTTATTATAATTTTTAATGTACAAACACATTCTACTTTGTTGCAAATCATAGAAAAAATACTATTCACAATCAAAATAATTTTATTCATCCAAAATTAAAGAGTATTTAGAAAATTTTAACACATTATATTGAAAAGAAACAATAACCTAATAGTGCTTCAATGTGTGATAGCGTTCGAAACACTTTCCTTTGGCAGGGGTACATTGCAAAACTTGCACATATACCGCGTTTCACTCCGTAGTTTGTGAGCGGAGCACACACGACAACGACGTAAAACGTTTTTATGTTTGCCGGTTCCAACTAAAGGTTCCAATGTATGTTTCTTCAGTTCCATAGACAGTCTCTCTGGTGGATCCGATTTGCAAACCTTGCTCCTGGATGCCAATGGTACTGGTTCGGCTGGTTCATCTATCGAAATTTCATCCGTTACCCAATGAATCGCTATTTCCTTTACAAAATTGTGATATTTTTTTGTTGTTTGTCAAATGAACTGAATTATACACTACAAACGAATTGAATAAGGCACAATTGATCAGATACATTGCCATTGTTTTAGTCCATTTTACAGTTTTTCGTAAGATTGAATAATATGCTAACTACTGATCTGCCCGGTCTACGCCTTTCATGAATTCATTGTAATCGATCAGAGCATTCGGCTTTATAATTTTTTGTCTCGTCTTTCTGTCCGTGTTTTGACTCTCCTTCATCTCTGCAGAGTTATTGTAGATATCAGATATACAGTTTTTTTGATTGGCAAACTTGCAGCAACATATCTTTTTTCCTTCTGAAAGTTGTTTCACCATTTTTCAATGAAACCGTTTTCAGACAGTCCAGAAGTCCTCTATTTTTTCGTATGGTGCCGCAACTTCTTATTTTTTCTTTAATAGTATCTCACTGTTTTCAACACTATTGTAATAATTATCCATATACACATGATGCCACAAATCTGCATACGAAGATAGCAATGGCTGCAAGGTTTTCTATCAATCGGTTTCCTTGACCGCAATAAATTTCAAAATTGCATATGTAGCCAGTGGTACTTTCGCAGACCATTCGCACTAGAGTCCCATATTTTATAACTTTTCCGGCATTGTTAACTCTAAAGAATAGTCTTCCTCTCCATGGTACTATGCCTTCATCTAATTGTTGAACATGCTTGTAAGTTTCTATGAATTTTGCAAGAAAGATATCCAATAGCGGTCTGACTTTGCACAGTCTATCAGAATTGTCTTGCACATTCTCATTATTATTGAAATGTCAGGCCCTCCAGATTTGACGGAATCTGTCTCTGCTGATCGTTTTCGCCAAAACGGTGTTTCTGTATACGATTCAGTACTCCAATACTCATCTCGTCGATCCTTACGTACCTGTCCCATAAATATTATAAGTCCCAAAAACTTCTTCATTTCTTTAATGGCGATGTCTTGCCACTTAAGGGATTTTTTAGTGGTTTTGAACTTGTCCGTGTTTTGGTGATAGTATCTATTCGACTCCTCCGCAAGGAACTCAAATAAATTATCGTCAATAAATAAATTCACAGCATCTACCACATTGTCCGGAACGTTTTGGGTATTTATTCCCAGCTGCCCTAGAAACTACTCCAATACTGGTGGATTGTCTCTTGATGACCATTCTTCGCTATCAGAACTAGATGATGAACTTGAAATTCTTCTTCGAGTAAACGTTGAAGGAATAGGAATAGTTTCATCTTCACTAGAATCGTAGTCGGATAAATTTTCTACGCCACTTTGGCAAGAATAGTTGGAGAAATTGTCAGCAAACAATTCTCGTCACTCTCGTCTCGATTCATTTTCGGGGAAAGTAGATAATAACAACAAACTCACAAACTAACAAAAACCAAAAAAACTCAAAAAAAAACTCAGAAACGCGTAAGACATCCGAACGAAAGCAGTATAAAGCAGTTACTGGAGAGACGAACGAAAATGCAAAAATAAGATTTTCTATTACGATTTTCAGGTACATCCGGTAATAAAATAATTTCAATATTCTGGCTGTCTATTTTTATTATTATTATTATTTGTTCCGGCTCTAACTCATTTAATCGACAGGTAGTTAGAACGGGTACCACTGGCAGTAGATAACGCACAACCCGTCACCCGTTTACACCTCCGTTTTTACAAGTTTCGCGCGCCTTACCGCTTAGCGCAACAAAACGAGTAAACTCGTCTCCCGCGTTTTACTATAAAAAAATATATGACGAGTTTACTCGTCTCCCGCAAATAAATGTGTTAAAAAAAGCGCGGGAATTCTAGCCTGTATGTAGAAATCTCCCCAAGGAAGAGAAATCAGAGGCACTTTTCAACTTCTGTATCCATGTCACCGGATAATAGCCTCAAGATCTTAGCGTGTAATATAAATTCGCTACAGGGACAAGACAAAAGAATAGCTCTCCAAAATATGCTGGACCGCTATTCTCCTGACTCCTGTGGCACAGTCCACAGGTTTCCGAACTACACTTTGTTTCGCAATGACAACGGTCGAGGAACAGCAATTCTAGCAATGTCCAAGCACACCGCTCATCAGGTCCATTGCCAGACCACTAACCCATCTTGCACTCTAGCCTTCTTTTACCTGCGAAAGCCTTAGGTAGCAACTCACAAAATATTGTTGGGATCTGTATATATACCCTGTGGGACGGGTCAAATGATAATATCCGACCTCAATAGTATTTTAAACAGGAAAAGCGGTCACGATTGAGTAATTTTAAGTGGAGACCTAAATGCTAGCATAGAAATTGCGGGGATCACATTACAAATGCCAACGAAACCTCTCTCTTCGGTGGGATCTTCTCAGGTAACCAAACATTTCTTTGCGTTATCAATGCTGGAGTGCCTACATTTTCCAGAGGAAGCTCCTTCCTATATAACTTGCTGGTTTTCGCAGCTCTCATCAGCCCGGACACTCGTAACATCAATTTCATAACTGTGCCGGCTCCCTCCGGCCACCATGCGTTGATACTCAACATATTTCTCCCAGAATCCGTTCCAATTACTTCCCCCGCTACGCTCTGCCGTTCATACGCCAGTGTGGATTAGAGCAGACTAAACGAAGAATTAGAAGGGAAAGTCGCTGAAAATCAGGTAAACAGTGACCAAGATATAGAAAACAAGGTTCAAATTCTGTCCTCGCATATCCTCGCATATCCAATTCGATCGATATCCATGCCCCAGAAAAGGCGCCCCGTTTAACAAAGTTCGAAGAAGTCTCCCAATGCACCTTACATCTGATACGCACCTGGGCTAGGTGGCAGCAACGACTAAAACGTATATTTCATCGGAACTGGCGCCGTGTGAATAGCGAGTATATAACGCTAAAATCACAAATTAGCTGTCTATATACGTTCATCAGAAAAGTACGCGCCAAGACCAACCCGGCATTTAAAATTCGTCTGGCCGCTATGAAACCTGCCCCTCACGTTTTCAGACCGTTCAACTCGCTGACAAGACGCCTCTCTGTAGAGTTCAACATAAACAAAGACTCAATTAAACATTACGGTCAGACATTTACTACCCTTGAGGAAAAGATAATCGCTTGCTCATCCTTTTACAGCCAGTCTTTCCTCGAAAAGGCCCCAGAAGATGAATCAATAACTGCTGGCGCCGAAATGAAAGTGCGCTCCTTCATTAATGCATATCACGGCACACTTTTCATCGTTTTCTCACAAAACAACAGCGCTTCCAATCCTACATGCTCCAAATTCAAAGAATTCTTCGCAAGACCAGATGCAGTACTCTTCTACCTTTAATCTCTGAACAGCAAAAAGTCGGCCGGCCCGGACGGCATTCCCAATTACGTACTCCGGATCCAGTGGGAAAGGATTCGTAATAGAGAAAAGGTGCAGTGCTTTAACTGTCAAAATTTTGGCCATGTTGCAGAAAATTGCACCATCATCCACAGGTCTGTTAAATGCACCTCCTCTTATGATAGGGGCAAATGTCCAAAGCCTCAAACCGAAGCACCTGTGTGCTGCAACTGCGGGCAAGAAGGACACCCTGCTAATTACCGCGGGTGTCCAGCATATAAGGAAATGCAGGCTCGCCAAAATAATTCGGTCCATGCGACTACAATAGCACCAAGGCACCCAGCTTGGCAGCCAGCTCAGCACGTGATTAAACCGGGTCTAAGCTTCGCAGCAATTGCAAGAGGGTTCGATGCTGAAACAGTGAATCCGAACCAACAGCCTAATCTGAATCCACCTTATGCTCGTAGAAATAATGTTAGCGAACTTATTAAGGCAGTGATTGCTTTGAATACGTCTGCGGAGGACAAGCTAACGTCGATCAAATTGACTTTGTCGCTCCAGTAATGGAACTCAAGGTGTTGGCTTTCAACGCACGCTCATTAGTCTCTCACGACCAGAGAACAGCGGCACAAAAAATCTTAGATTCCCACGAGGCAACCTTTTGTTGCATCTCGAAGACAAGATTGAGAAAGCAACACATATTAAGATTTACAGGGTATAACATACTTAGGGATGACGCACACAGTGGTACAGCTCTTTTAATAAAAAATCACTTGGCCCTTGAGGAAGTTCCCATTGATGGCCTCACCTGTTGCTCTACTGTTGCAGCTTTGGTTAAAACAGAGGATGCCAGATCAATCCTGATCATCTCTGTTTACATACCTGCTTCTGTCTCTGCAGGAAATCTGAAACTCGATCTTGCAGTGCTCCAAAACCTTACATTATTGTATCAAAATATAATCATTGCCGGAGATCTCAACTGCAGGCACACCGAGTGCGGAGCCTCGGTAGTAAACCCCAAAGGTAGAATCCTGCATAACTGGCTCCATTCAAGCAACCAACTAACTGGATTTGAACTTATCGTTCCGAACTCACCTACAAGACCCAGTAGTTCTTCAATTCTGGATTATTTTTTGATGTCGGAAAATTTCTTTTATTCTGTACCGAATGCTACTTGCACTACGCATACGGGTATGTCCGATCATTTTGCAATCCAGTTGACCATCAAACTCTTATCCTTTGCGAAGCTTTTACAATCCACCCCAACCAGCTTTCTATCATTCAAGCATACGAATTGGTCTAAATTACAGGAAGACATCAGGTTGAAGCTTAAACATATCATCTTTCCCAAAGACAGAAATCTGAGCAACAGAGAAATTGACAGTCTTGTTAATATTTCTGCAATTGTTATACAGCCATCAATTGACAGAAACTCCAAAATCGTCCACCCATCTAAATTCAGACACAATGCCCTCCCCCATGCCACAATGGAGAGAACAATTAAAAAGAATATACCATAGGTATGGGAACAGGACAAATGCTACTTATAAGAATATACTTTCGAGGATTAACGGCCTCAGCTCTGTGATTAGAGAAATGACCCATAACTATCGCAGCAAACAACTCATAGAACGCCTACAAAACATTAAACCAGGCCCCAGCATGTTTAAAGAAACAAATATTCTAGCTAGAAAATTCAATTGCTCTGCCGACAAGGTTATAGTTAATGAAAAGCAAGTTAACACGCCTCAAGCTAAGGCTGACATTTTCGCTGAAAATTTCCTTTGCCAACTAAACTCTCAGCCACCGGAACCCAACTCTACTCACTCCAAAACTGTTCTGGAGTCAGTTTACCAGTACAAGCAAGGCAATCCCTCTTCTCTCACTGTATTCTCCACAGACAACCCGGCAGACCACCCACGAGATCAATCACAATTCATTAGTTCAGAACAGTTGACGCAGTCAACTGGCCCACTGGCAAAAGTCCAGTGGGCCTGACAATATACCAAATATTGTTCTAAAACACCTTCCACGCTCCATGGTTAAACTCCTAACCATAATTTGCAACAATTGCATAAACAACGGCTACTTTCCTGATCAGTGGAAAATTGCGAAAATCATTCCAATACACAAGGTTGGCAAAGATTTCTCTCCGTTAAATTTTCGACCCATTTCCATGCTCTCCAACTTAGGAAAAATCTTCTAAATCTTCTATGAGACCTTCTTTGTCTCCATTCAGGAAAAAATTCACTGAAACAATATGTTTCATCTGGTGTACCGCAAGGTTCAGTGACAGGTCCTGTATTGTATAATATATACACAGCAGATATTCCAATTCCGTCAGTAGAAGAAAACACCAAAATTATCCAATTTGCTGACGACACCTTGGTTTACTCGTCCCAAATTAACCCAGTAAAAGCCGTTCAATCAATTGAAAATTACATAGTGAAGTTACAAAAGTAATTCGTTGAATGGGGTATAAAGATAAATGCTGAAAAAAACCAATTGACTATATTCAAAAATCCTCACAAGCACTTTGGGCACAAATTCATAAAACAAAACTGCTAGAAATCCGCTTTAAAAATAGGTGAAGCAACCATTTGTCCTTCTCCCAATCTAAAGTATATTGGGGCAACTCTTAATGAAAAGATCAGATTTGACCCTCATCTTCGAAATAGCACCAAAAAAGCCTACAGTGCATTCTTCCGCATTCGGTTTCTTCTCCGTAAGCAAGCAGGGCTTTCCACCAATGCAAAGTCAATCCTATATAAAACATTGATCAGACCCATTATCACCTACTCTGCACCAATTTGGTTGACATGTTCCAAAACAGCAATGGGAGACGCCGCAAAGTTGGAGCGAAAAGTACTACGAGCTTGTACTGAACTCTACTTCGACCCTCGAACGAAACGCCGATATCGCAGCGAAAAATTATACGAGGAAGCTAAGCACGAGCAACTCCCCAGCAGAATAAAACACTTGGCGTTTCGGTACTGCAACAGCCTTAGTGAACATCCAAACGAACGGATGAAGAAAATATTCAATCACGCAGCAACACTACAACACGGGAAATTCATCAGGCCAAGCAGTATCATCAACCGAGAAGCGGATAAAATATTTGAAGAATTGTACACCTACAAAGGTCATCAAAATGTAAAAGGATAATAAGAAAATCCTTTAGTTTTTTAAGCTATATTGTATATAGTAGGTTAAGTATTTATTTAGGTTTAAGATTCGTAGGTTAAGTATTTATTTAGGTTAAGACTAAATGAAGACATGACAGCGCGTGATGCAAGCCCATGTGTAAAATTAAAGAAACTTTTCAACAGATAAATGCGATCGATAAATATTATGTATAATTAGATAAGAAAAAGTAGACCTAACTAGCATAGTCACTTAGAAAACAAACTGTGTAGAATTGACTAAGAATGACATGTATTAATACTGGAAGGCATTAATAAATGTATTGTATTGTATTGTCTCAACTGATCCTTTTCTATTCCGATTCTATTCTATTCCTTTTCCAGATCGAAATTTTAAAGAAGCACATGGAACAATGAACGGTCATCTAGGACCCTTATGGGTGTATGATTTTTATCGGGCAAATAGAAATTCAAATGTAATAATAAATTCGAACGCAACCCTACTAAAGACTGAGTGAAAAAGAAATAGAGCGGTAGAGAGGAAACTCTTAAAAGACGCCCAGATTTTGTCATTCGTAGATTAAAAATCTCAATAAGATCAGAAACGAGCTAAGAAATACAGCACTAAATTGTTGCTTTGAAGAGCTATGAAAACTAAAATTAGGATCACTTCGAAATTCGTTTGCAAACCGTTTTTCCAAAAAATTTTTGAGCTAAAACTATGATATGATATTTAGGGTATTCAAGATTGTAGAAAAAGATTTTTAATTAAAAAGATGACACTTAAAATCACTGAAGAAATACTCAACGTAGAGTCCACAGCACTTTACAACCCACGCAACTCTAGCCTTGGCCATCACCGTATTTCACAACAGCAGCTCATACAAGACCAACCACCAGAAGGAGGTACTCGCCTCTTGAAAATATTCAATAAAATGAAAAATCACACATATACTACGCAGTGGGAGCATGCAATTTAAGAAACTTCAGTTCCACCAATCGCAATCATTTAATTCATTGAACACATTAAATATGTTTGGCTCATTCTGTATTATTATTATTACATTTTGAATGTTTCATTAAGTTTATTTATCTTCATCGACACATATTAAATCGAACAGTTTTGGTGCAACTTCTTTAACATGTGCAACATAATTGGGATTATAATAAAATCTTTCAACAGCAGAAGGATCTGCAATTAATTTTTCAAAGTCAAGATTCGTCTCGGTTCGGTCGATGTACAGGAATACACAGAAGCACGCAAGAAAGAATAGATCTGAAAATAAACATATTTTGTTTATTTCACATTGACCAAATAACAATGACCAAAAATTTTCTATTTTACCCAAGTACGCAAAATCCTTCAAATGCTCCTCTAATTCCTTGAAGGTTGGTAGATTTACAGTGCAGCCCATTTTAACAACAGCATCCGTAAAAACGTTATAATAGTGTTTGATACCTATTTGTCGTAGGTTCAATGGGAGGGGTGCTGATATGTAAACCAAGTCGTAAGCAGGAGATCCCCAATGTGGGCACTGAAAATCAATCTGCAAAAATAAAAGTAAATTAAAATTGAATCTGTGACGAACAAGGTTACTTACCAATATGACTTCGGACATGACGTCATACATGTTTTTCTTAAACATCATGTTGCGAGTGTGGTAGTCACCGTGGTTTAGAACGGCATACGGACCAGGCAATGAAACAGTCTCACTGCATTTCTCCCAAAGATACTCTAATGTCAGCTTTCGCATTTTCTTAGCATGTGATTCGAAACCAGGAAGTGATTCTAATAGTCTTGTAAACATAGCTGGCCCATTTTTAAATGTACCAAATTGTTTTAAATAGGAAAATGCAAATACTGTTCCTCTAAATTGTGATAAATCATCACGGCCCTGCATAAGAAAATTTTCTTTAAGGTAAAAAAACATATTCACTCATGACCATTCATGATCTGAGCTGATAAAGAAGATATTTTCACAGATTTAAATTTAGGGACGTCTAACACAAATACTAACATTTTGTCCCATTTTGAAGGTAGTTGCGTGAAATTGTGCTAACTTGGAATAAATAAGCTTTACTTCATTTTCATTCGGAATGTTGTGAGGTAGCATTATGTAGCCCTTTTCCTTGAGATCCTCAAAAACCAAAACCTGTCGCGGCTCCAACGAATGATAGAGCAGTCTATAAAGACAAAGTCGATACTCATTCTTTTCTATTTGATAATGATACCAACCTTGGTGCTAGTAGTTCATTGTATCCGCACAAACTTAAAGTTGACTTACTTTCATTCAGTACTTTAGTGTACATATATACTTCGAATCCGAATAAATCAATTTTATCATGACTCAGTATGTCTTTCTTTAGACCATCCTCCACCGGGAATGTTTTAACGATCAAGGAAATACTTTTACTTTGCAATCCTTTAGCCGAGAATATAACATTGATGCGAAACATTATACTAGCAAAATGATCGCCAAGAGCGGTAGCCGGGGTGATTTTGTAGTCAAGGACCTACAAAGACAATAGATAGCCTCACTTAAAGCGTCTTAATAATGTTGATAATAAATAAAGAAGTACAAACAAGTCAATTTATGATTTATTGTAATATTTTGGCAATATTTTTAACACATCTGTAATTTCCAACGCCTAATTTTCTTAGACTTCTCAGCCCACATTTTAAATGCAATTGGGTGGTGGTTGGAATTTCCTTAGTTCATATGCACTCCCTTATCCAAAATTTCGAGGTCAAGTAAGTTAACTTTACACTTCTCCAATTCTATTAAACTGAACTATCCACTGATAATGAATCACTTTATATTCTACTACTCAACATTCTTCTCTAGATTTCAGTTGTTGTTCCCCTCAAAAAAAAACTATGGTCCTTTAAAAAATCAATCAATATTTTAGTGTTGACTGGTTGCAATGATCTGTCAACGGATACAATGGTGTTCGAAAATGATAAGCCGTCCGTCCTCAGTTTAGATTTGTTCGTTATTTTGTATTTTTTTGTTTGTGTTTTGTACATATGCAGGTCTTACGTGAATGGTACCAAACGATCTCTTTTCATTCTCGCCCTTCGACAGAAACTCTACCAGATGCCGAAAACAATATAATTGAATCTTTTAATAATGCGATACGAGCCCTCGCACTCAGTCTGTAGCTCGGGAAATAATCTTTCTGACACTTTTGATCAAGCAAAACATATTATGGTTCGTTTTCAAAATCATCGTTTTTTAATTTGTATCCAAACCGCTTTCATTTCAGCCTCTATTTGAACGCTGATTAGCAATTTGATTGCTTCAAACGACATGTTTGAAACTCAATAACTGGTAAAAATTGCGTGCTGTTGCAACACCGAAAAAACATCTGCAGGAAGTTGCAAGCCTGTCTTTCTCTGGGCTCGACAAAATTTCATCATGCACGCCTGAGAGATATGCCATTCGATCGTCCAAACCTGTATGTATTGATTTAATTAATTACAAGTTGTTTATTACAATAACATTTCTTCTTTACATCAGCTGTCAAGCGTCTAGATAATTTCTATGGAAAGAGAGTGGGATCAATTTCTCGATGCCGCTTTTAAAGCTCCATCACCTAGTGGTGAAATCTAACATCAATTTCTCATATGGCAATCGCTATAAACCCTTCTATTTTACGTCCACAACCCTCCTTACATATACTTCCGCAGTTCGGAGGAATTTCTCTTGCATCCCAATAGAAGCACGATGAGGCATATCAGGCTAATGCCTAACTAATGATAAGTATAAGCCTTATTCTAATAATTATACTAGCTTTAAAGTTTTCATTTAAAATATTCTGTCTTCATTGGCATTTCGATGAAATAGTCAGTTTGAAGTTGTGAAGGTTACTGTCAACGTGTCAATAGGATTGCGAGTATAGGCGCGAGCAAGGATAATCAGTGTATGCGCGAATTGTACTGGGACATTGAATGTGAAGAGTCTGATAGTGAAAATTGAGTGGCAACTATCTCAAGTGAGCGATTATTCTTGGGTAAGTGCATTTTGGGCAGTGCAATCACCACTTCTATTATATCAATATTTATGCCTTACCATAAGGTATATATAATGACAAAAGCTGTATACCTGATTGCCAATGACATGGCCCATGTTAAATTATGGAATAAAATAAGATAAAGTATATGCAAACTGTTTTCCGTTACAAGTGATAGATCTTATGCACGAAGGAATAAACTACACCGATTTAAGCCTTATATAATGATTATATTGTTTGCTCGGATACCATG
This sequence comes from Stratiomys singularior, assembly GCA_954870665.1. Lineage (NCBI taxonomy): Eukaryota > Metazoa > Arthropoda > Insecta > Diptera > Stratiomyidae > Stratiomys > Stratiomys singularior. The sequence continues at coordinate 108,727,243 of OX940878.1, read as the reverse complement.
TTACTGTGTGTGTTTCAGTATTGTACACATCTTACGAGAGCCTTGTAACTGGCAAACTTCCTTGGAGGCTTCGTACTCATATCAAGGTTTTTGCCTCCCATCAGAATATGATTTGACTATTACAGTTGTAAAGGAACACATCAGGAAAAGTGATCGTTTCTGATATGATATTCCTTTATTTTGATCGGAAATGTATCAGGCTACTTACTGATATAGTTACCAAACCCCTCGCATTTCCTTAGTCAGTCCTTGGAAATGATCCAGTAACACATATTATGATTTTTGGAATGGTGTTATGACATTATACTATACTTATTATTTGCTTTATTTGGTGAGTTTAATGTGAGTTACATCCAGTGAAATTGTCCTTGATTTTGTCTTCAGTTATGGTAAATCCAAAACGTTATTTCATTAATTTTTCATGCCAGGAGTCATTACATAAATTTTTCAGAATTTCTCAATTCACAATTGTGTTTTTTTTTCACTTTTCCCTTTCTTTTCCACCATTAATTGACGGCTAGCATATGCAGTCGATAGATTGTGGACTTCCTTTTGTTTGCAGTAAAGGACATAATGGTAGCACTTAAGTCTTAAATGTTAAGATAATCTATGTAAGTAAAAATCTCTTTGATAAATAGGAAAAATATTTTGTTTCCATTCATTTTAACAATTTATTGAATTGTTTCTCTGATATCCATTTCCCAATACTTCCAATACTTGTATTTGCCATGAATCAACTGTGAACATGACATGATTTTATCGGAAAACTATCGGAACCTTTCCTATCCAATTGGGGAAAGTTCAGCACCAGAGTTTCTTTTTTCGACATAATTGACCGAAAGATAAAAATAGTGAAGTGAGAAGAGTGAGGTGCCATTTTACTTCGCTTCTAGATCTAAATACAAAAATGAAAAGTAATCAGTGAAACTTCAAAAGCTTATGTTTCAAAGCTTTCTAGTTTACCGAACTTATCATTGGATTGTAGATATGTGAACCTAATTCGTATGTAGATATTTCTCACTAAGCGCATTGTTTGCAAACCATATCGATGGTATTAATCAAAAAATTATTTGCAAAATGTGATAACATTGAATAAAGTACATAAATTACATGAATAAACACCTTGAAAAACATTGACAACAACTAAGGCTGGATTGCATTTTCAAGCGAAGTATTCACCAGTTCTATAGAAAAGTGAATTGATACATTGCAAATATGAATGGCAATACGTGTCTTTAGAGCAATAGAACATAAAATATAGATTTAGATACTAATCTATGCGACTGTAAACATCAAGATGTGTGTTGGCCGTCGTATTCTTTTGATAATTCATAATTCTTTTGAACTTACATTGGAACTTAACGTTGACCTAATATTAAGATAAAGCTTTTAAAAACAAGAAATGAACAGGAACTCACATTCACATTTTCCCCTTCGCCACTGGTTTCGATAACTTTTTTAACAAACTCATCATTCACCCAATCCGGAGCTTCTAGTTCGTCTTTATTATAACTCATTTCAATTTTGTTAGCACTACACTATTTGTACAACAATACTGATCACCATGAAAACTTAGATATAAATGATGGGCAACGCAAATCAATTTCATAGTTGTCTACTTGCTGTGAGTTTTATGTAAACTTAGAAGAATTGCATTGCTAGATAACATTCTATATTTATAAACAAAAATAAACAATACTCGTAAACTTTTCCGATAGACGAGCTTTGATTATGATAATTTAGCTTTAGTAACGCTTGCAACAGTGTGGTTTTCTATTGGACGCTCTGGAGTATTAATAGAAACTGAGACAGTTCTGAATTACCAAAGTTCCACCAATTTTACGAATGAATTTTGACCAAATTTCACCATCTTAAGGAAAAGGTGCACTGAGATGGGGACAACAAATATTCTTGCGGGTAATTTAAAAGTTAATTTGCTAATTAGCTTTGTTATCAATATCAAACATTTGAGCTGTTACAGCTTAACTAGTAACGAATCATACCAGAGCCAATAATATCTAATTACTCATTTGAACACCTCTAAAATTTTAACTCCATCAGATTAAACTACCATGTTGATGTATCTTTTGAAGCTATAAATTATTCGTTCCGAAACTAATGCGATTCAGTCCATTTTTTCATTTCATCGAATTTAAATGGAATAAATATCGTCCTTTTACGCTTTTGGTGAAAGTGACTCCTAACCTACCTGCATTCAATTCCTCCCCAATTCCATCTTCCTCCATCCTCCCCCTCCTCCATTAATATCAAACTAAAAACCAAACTTTGAATTAGCTGGAACTGACAGATCTGTCTCGAAGAGAACTTTTCCTTGCTCCCCAGAATCATTGCGTAATCAACACGATATAGATCAAGGTAGATCAAAGGGTAGAAAGGAAAATTCTAGGAAAAAATTGTTAAGGGAATATATTATCAGTGGTCGAACTTAGATCTAAGCCCTTAAATTCTTGCTGAGGCTGGCAAAGAGCTGATAATATCCATTTAATATTTATTTTAATTTATTGTATAATAATAATTTTAAGTATTATTAGGTCAGTAGGCGAACCGAGGCCTAAGCCCTTAGTTTCTTGCCGAGGCCGGCAAGTTGCTAAAACGTTTATGTAAATAAATACAATTAGAACTTAAATAATAACTAATTAAATTGTCTGCAAGGGGTCCCTTAATTTAGCCCCGCATCCAAGCTCGGCCTTGGAAAAAACAAGATGGATGACGCGGGAGCAGAGGGGGAGCTCTCCGCGGCAAAGGCTGCTTGCACTAAGAAAAACCTGCAAAGGTTTTGTGAGAAGTTTGGAGGGAATGTAAGGGAGGAGTTCTTGTTAGACTTACTAGCAAATTGCAAGGTCCATCTAAAACTACCTTCAAAGGGATTACGAAGGGATTCTTAACACCCACAAAAAAATATAAGACCATAAAAACCTTTTTGATTTTTAATAATGGGACAAGGTGGCATGCTACACCTGTACAATCCCAACAAAAATAAAGTTGACCCTGTTACTAAAAGGTGTGCACTCTTCCTACGAAGACAATGATGTCAAGGAAGAAATTGAAGCCATCCTAGGGGAGAATGTTTTGGGAGCCAAAAGTTTCTCACGAGTGGCTTCACGGAAGGAAAAGAAAGCTCTTTCTTCCTTCCTTATTCAATTTAAGCCAGACTTGGACGTCAAAAAGGCGATAAGTGTAAAAAAGCTCCTACACCAAAAGGTAGAATGGGAGCGTTTGGCTAAATCAAGCATCCGGCAGTGTTTCAATTGCCAACGATTTGGTCATGTAGCTTCGAATTGCGGTATGGACTCTCGTTGCGTCAAGTGTGACAAACACCACCAGTCCAAAGACTGTCCAATTGAAAAGGGTGATGGTAAATATGTCGTTTTCATCGTAAATTGCAACAATAAAGGCCATCCCGCGAGTTTCAGAGGCTGTCCTAAGGCCAATCAGGCTGAGGAGAGGAGACGTAATCTTGGAGGGATTTTGTCACTGCTTCCTTGAAACACACTATTCGAAACAGTCTCTCATTCGCTAACTTAGCAAGGGGTGCAGCCAAACCAACTGCAACTCAGGCTGTTCGGCAAGCTAAAGCGGATGGTAGTCAACAACAGCATGAAGACCGGAATTCTGTCATAAATAACGACTTCATTAAATTCTTCGGGTGTGACTTGTTCACTCTCATCCACAAAGTGGATTCATTAATTCTACAATACAAAAAACGCACTAATCTGAGTGCGAAAAAAGCGGCGTACTTAGACTTCGCTTTCAAAATCTCGTGTCGCGATGAGCTCTATTAAGCTATATATCGTTAACATTTGTTCGCTAGCATCTAGCTTCCAAAGGAACTCTGTTCAAGAAAACTTGGACATGCATAGACCAGATTTCTTGTTCATTTGAAACACAAGACTAAAAATCAAACACAAAAGTCACTTGGGGAAATATAAAGTCATAAGGGATGACGACGCAGATGGAATCCTTGGAGTAGCTATGGCTTTCAAGGAACATCCCAGAATTCACAGACACTGTCTTCCAAGTCTGAAGTGTGCAGATGTCATGATATTAAGCTCAGTTTTGGGAGGGTACACGTTTGCATTTGTTGAAATATACGTTAAAAACGGTTATTCGGGAGGGGATGTCACTGAAGCTTTGGAAATAGTATCCGCTTTGTGTGAAAAGTTTGATTACTTTGCGATAGAGGTTTGATTACTTTGCGTTTTCCAACACAAAACATCCTTCCTGGGATAATCGCGTATCTAATGGATATGGAACGGCTCTGTTCAACCGGTTGCAAGCAAATATGGATCTCATTTTGATTGCGCTCATTGATTGATTGCCATTGAACCATCGATTTTTTCTTCTTTCTTCAATTTTCAAATTTTGCTTATAGTCCTCCCAATCCGTATCTCGGTTTGTGAGGCTAATACACACAAATTAACGTAAACCACTAATTTATTACAACTGTATATAAAAACAATGACAGACACAAATTTGTTAGAGATTGACCACTGGAGGACTGATCTCGACGATGGTTGGAGGAAGAAGAAGGAATCGCAACGTCTTTATTGCGATTTTAGCGCAGCGGTGACGAGCTCTCAAACTTGGTGTTATTTGGGGTCGCCATACGGATTCGCTACAATACTTCCCCCCTTAGATTTATCGAACGTTAAACGTCACTCTCTGTTGTTTTTTTACGTTTGATCTCTCGTAAGTTTTTGTGATCGGTGGTCTTCTGCTCTCGTAATTGAAAAACGGCGATGGTGTTTCGTCCTCGATGCTTGGATTCAGCATATACGCGGGTTTCAATCTGTCGATAGAAATTTGTGTCGTTTTGCCTTCCATAAGAATTTTGAAGATCTTGTTGGATGTTCGCTCCAGTACGGGAAATGGACCAACGTATGGTTGCTGTAAAGACTTTTTTACCGCATCCACTCGTACAAAGACGTGACTGCATGTAGCTAAATCCTTAAAAATGAAGACGTTGGCATCTCGGTGATGGTGAACTGATGTTGGTCGCAGTCGTCTCATATCTTGTCTGAATTTGGAGACAAATGTTGATGGGTCGCTCGTGATGTACGAATCGTCAATAAAATCGCCTGGGATTCTAAGTGTAGTACCATATATCATTTCTGCTGCAGTACACTCAATTTCTTCTTTATAGGCCGTCCGAAGTCCAAGAAGAACTGTAGGCAGTGCCTGAAGTCAATTTTCATCATCATGGCACAATAGTGCTGCCTTTAGCGATCCATGAAAACGTTCCACAATCCCATTTGCAGAAGGATGATATGCCGTCGTTCTGATATGTTTGCAGCCGATTATTTTTGTTAGCAAACTGAACAACATGGATTCGAATTGAACGTGGCGATCCGTTGTGACAATCGTTGGTGCACCAAATCGTGCTACCCAATGATGGTAGAAATTCGTAGCGACAGATTCTGCAGTGATTTCGGTGATGGGTATGGCTTCCGCCCATCTAGAGAAACGATCTATCATCGAAAGAATATATTTATTTCCGTTGACAATTGGCAGTGGTCCAACCAAATCAATGTGGATATGGTCGAACAAACGGCTCGTTATCTTTGCACTTGAATGCGACAGGTGATGCACTGAGCCGAATGCTTGCCGTCGTAGTGATTGTGGAATATAAGGCCGTGCGATTCCCGTAGATATATCGCAGTATAAATATTCTCCATTCATTTGCAGCCTTTGTAAATCCAACGATGTGTCCGAAAGCAATAAGCTTTGTAGATCACTATCCTTTCGTTGTTCTGCTGCTACGTCTGCCATGTCGATTGCTTTTGCTGTTACTGCCTCAAGTCGAGATAACGTGTCAGCTACCGTATTTGTTTCGCCTTTCACATGGAGTATATCCGTCGTAAATTGGGAAATATACTCCAGTTGGCGCATTTGGCGCGGTGATGCTTTTGAAGATTTTTACACAAAAGCATAACAAAGTGGATTTTGGTCCGTTCGTATTACGAAATGATGTCCTTCTACTCTGTCACGAAAGTATTTGATAGCCGAGTAGATCGCCAGGAGTTCTTTGTCGTAGACGCTATAGTTTCTCTGAGGGCCGCTGAATTTTTTCGAGAAGAACCCTTGTGGGAGCCATTCTCCGTCGACAAACTGCTCCCATCGCAAAATTCGAAGCGTCTGTTGTTATGACCAACTTAGCATTTTTAACGGGATGCTTGATACTTGCCGCTGCTGCTAACAACTGCTTGCTCTTTTCGAAAGCATTTACAGCTGCTGGTGTCCAGTTTACAGGCCTCCTATCATTTTTCCGCGAATCACGCAAGAATTCATTGAGGGGTGCCAGTACTTCGGCGGCATTCTTTAGGAACTTCCGGTAGAAATTTACCATTCCAAGTATCTTCGGAGATTTTGTATTGTTGATGGTTGTTCGCATTCCAAAATCGCGTTGACTTTTCCTGGCAATTATTTGATACCGTCACTACTGACTAAAAATCCCAAATAGTGTACTTCCGCTTTGCCGAGATTGCACTTCGACACGCTTATTTTTATGCCGTGTTCATTCAATCGGCTGAACACTTCGTACAAATGTTTACGGTGCTCCTCCACTGATCTGGATGCTATGAGGATGTCATCTAAGTATCCAAAACAACAATCCAATCCAGATAGAACGATGTCGATGTACCTTTGGAACGTCTGAGCCGCATTGCGAAGTCCAAAAGGCATCGTCAGGAATTCAAAAAGACCGAAGGGAGTAATTACCGCTGTCTTTTCGATGTCTTCTTCAGCAATTGGCACCTGATGGTACTCGCGTACCAAGTCGATGGTTGAAAACACTGTCTTTCCGTGCAGATTGTGGTTAAAATCCTCCATTCCTGCAACTGAATACCGATCTGGAACTGTTATCGCGTTGAGCCTCCTGTAATCACCACATGGTCTCCATTCTCTGGATTTTTTCGGGACCAAATGGAGTGGACTAGCCCAAGGGCCCCTTGATGGGCGACATATTCCGTTTTCCACCATATACTCAAACTTGAGCCTTTGCGGATTGGATTTTTGTAATCTTTGTATGCGCTCCGCGATCGGACCGTTTGTCAGTATATGATGTTGAAGTGGTACTTTTCTTGCTGGTAGTAACGTGTCAGAACTCGTTAATTCTGGAAACTTTAGGAGGATATTGTGGTATGGTAATTGATGATTTACCGTTGCTAATTCGGCAGATTTATCCCCCAGAGTTCCGATCGCTTCGAGGTTCGTCTTTCCATCCACAAGCCGTTTCCGCTTTAAATCGACGAGTAGATTGAAATGCTGCAGGAAATCAGCTCCAAATATGGGATGGTCCACTGCTGCTATGCAGAACGCCACTTAAAAATTCGTCGCAGTCCGAAGTCGAGTGAAAGGATCTGCTCTCCAAAGGTCGCAATGGTCGTTCCATTTGCTGCATATAACTTCCGCTCCCCTTGGTCTTTTTTTCTTTGGCTCGGAATTACTGATACCTCAGCTCCTGTATCCACCAGAAATCGTAGCCCTGTTCGCCTGTCGGTGATTAATAAACAGCTCTTTTGCCAGAGGACGTCATCGCTGACCGCATTTGACGTTGACGGCTTTAGTTTCCCTACTGGGAAAATTGGCATGGTGGGCGGCAGTTTTTCGCCTTTTTCCCAAATATTCTGTGGTAATAACAAAAGCTATTATCCTTACCTTTGTTTGTCGATGATTGCGATCGTAAACGCTGGCGATTGCGCGAAGAAGATCGATTTCTGGAACGCGAAACTTGGCTTCACTACACGAGAAGTATTGTAGCGAATCCGTATGGCGACCCCAAATAACACCAAGTTTGAGAGTATAAATAAGTGGTTTACGTTAATTTGTGTGTATTATTTAAATGTAACAAGTTAATTATCCCCATAAACTCGCAAATATAATTTATTTGACCGCCGACTATTAGATTTAATTTTTTGATTATATTTTTCAAAATGCTATGTTTTTATTTTTGACAGATATATATTTGGTGAGTAAGTTGCTCTCTTCTTTTGTTTTAATTATTTTCTGATTTTAAAAGGTCTTTTAAGCGACATATTTGTACAAAGTTGACATAAAGTCCTAATAATCTCAGGTTTAATTGCTTAATGTCTAATTACATTTGCATTTTATAGTCCGCGTACCTATCTTTAATTTCCTTATTCTTACTTAAGGTCTAAGTACAATAGGGTTTTATCACCTGCCTACATATCTTAGTATTACTTTAATTATTATTATTACTTTTATTATTATTATTATTATTATTATTATTATTATTTTAATTAGTTTTTAGTTACATTTTTAAGCCTAGTTTCGGTTGACTGCCTCATAATCCGCAATGATTCGTAGACGTCCAGTTTTTGCATGTCTTTTACTTTCTTTACTACCGTGAGATCGTTCCATTCCATTTGATGTCCTTCGCATATGTGTTTCGCTACTGAAGGTTTGAGTTAAGTTCATAATCCACAATGATTCAATTCTGGATTATGAGGCAGCTAACAGAAACTAGGCACAATGATGACCTTAATGATGATTTTTTTAAATTCTATTCAATTTATCTCTTTATTTCAACCAGCCGTTCATTGCATTATACCACGCTCTTCTACAGTGTACTAGAGATGGGAAAAACGGCTGCTCTTTTAGAACGTTCCATCCAGTAACGTTCTAGAAGAATAACGTTCCAAAATAACGTTATTCTGTAACGGTTTTTATCCATGTTAGTTTGAATCATGAGCATCACACGCACATAACACATACATAAATTTCTCGAAAGAAATATGCCCTGTACATACATGGTCGCAATTTCGCTTTGATTTGCATCAAATTTCCAGGAAAAGTGTATCGAGTGAAAGTATCGATGCCTGGCAATGCTAGATTGTATTTAATTTATATGCTTTTGACCCTTTATGGAAAATGTTCCAAATGGAAAAGTAAAAGCATTACTCAGTATCTATCATTGCCAAATTACCTTTCCAGCTGGTTATAAAATTGGGAATTTTGATCTTGTTTACTTGAGGCGCAGCCCCCACTGAAACTGCTATTTTAGGCAAATTTTACCTTCGTCCATCAGCGAAACTACAAATGCTTTTTCAAATTTTTTTTTGGATTTACTATAAGAAGAAAGACTTAGTGAATTAACTCGTTACATTTTGGAAAAAAAGTTTTCATCAATCGCTGATGAAGACCGAACGATCACGGTCGAAAATCGATTCCGCAAGGTAAATAAAAAAACATAAAATTAAAAGAAAGGTTTCTTTATTTCTAGCAAGGTGATAACATTTTATTGATAAAAAGGATAAAAATGTATAACTTAAGGAAACGACTTAACTTACCGAGTTAATTTAAGCAACGTTTGTTAGATCTAAATTATTTACATTTCATTAATTCATCAAAAGCTTTATAAAAAATCTGAAATAAAATTTCTAGACTAAAATGTGGAAATTTGATACAGATAAATATGCATGCATGGTATTTTTTCAGTGAGTGCAAATTACACATTTAGTTCTTGGTAATATTTTTGCAAACATTTTTTTTAATTTTTGTTGACGGCTGCCATTTTAAATCTGTTGTCATCTTTTGTTGTCAGCTTCATTGTACACCTCAATAAACCTCTATGTAAAATTTCGTCCAAATCGGAGCTATATTTTTTGTTTATATTTTTAATTCCTCTCGAGAAATTTACCTAATAAATTATTCTCCACAATTGGTAAAATTCTATCGTGAAATTCACATTTTCACAATTCACAGAATTCACAAAATTCAAATACTATCCTTCATTATATTGCCTTTACAGAAAGCTAATTCACTTTTTATGTTCACTTATTTCCAAAAGAATCACATTCATACCTCAACTTAAATCAACCCTTCCATGTAGGTATCGATAATTTTTTCTTTCCAAACTCTATTCATCATATCATAATCCTAGCAAACAAAGAAAAATAACATAAACATATGAAAATACAAAAAGCACAATAGCTTGATCCGACCCGATCATCAAAGACCAAACCAATCGAAACACACATTTCCCACGTTCGTTGCGCTTAAAACCGAGCATGAACGAAAGTTGCAAAACGTTACACGGAATGACAGGTTTCAGTGACAAAACACGATCGCGTTCCGATAAACGATAATGCCTGAAAATAACGAAAAGGTTTTCGTTCCCTGAAAAACGAAAAGAACGAGAACGTCTGAAAGAACGAAAACGCTTACGCGAAGCGATAAAACTTTCAGGAACGTTATTCGTTGTCGTTCCAAAATAACGCGTTCCATCTTCGTTTTGGAAAGTAATGTAACGCTCCGGGAAAATAACGTTACTTAAGGAACGTCTCATCTCTGCAGTGTACATCTCACTCTTCGTAATTCATAGAATTCAACGAAAACGTTGAACAACCAGGAATTATACGTTAAATTTCTACTAAAGTTAGAAGTAAAAGTTTTCAAATTCTAAACTTTTATTAATAAACATGATAACAAACAAAGGACCAAAATTAATTTCAATTTAAAGACACGTTTAAAAATATAAATAAATCAGAAATCAACTCAAATCGTCAAAGTAACCACGCTCCATGTAAACCGGCAAAACCTCTTTCAATAGAGTAATATATTTTTCATCCTTAAACGATTTATTTATGAATTCTTTATCCGCCATAAATGTATTGATATCCAAATTTTCAACATCAGCATACGAAGAATCCACGCACATAAATGGCGCTGAACAAATAAGCAAGAATATTTCTGAAATTGTTTTTGTATCAATGTCAATTTTAGTAAATATAATGTTATTTGTATGTTTAAAAAATTACCTAGTGATCTTCTGCGCTTCATGTCATTTTCTAATTGTTGAAAAGTCGGCATTTCCCCGTTATAATTTAATTTTTTCAAAGTTTCAATAAAAATATGAAAATAATTTTCAATTATTGCATCACGGTTCCGAATCGGAACAAAACTTGCAATATAGTTAATATCTACGGCAGGTGATCCCCAATGGCAAAGTTGAAAATCCACCTTGAATCAAAAAAATTTACGATTCAACAAAATCCTTTTAAAGTATACAAAATCAAGCGACTCACAAAAATAACGTCTTTCTGATATCCTTGTTTGTCTTTCATCATCAGATTTTTAATGTACAAGTCTCCGTGGTTTAAAACATTGTATGAGCCTGCTTCCTTTAATGCAGTCATGCATTTGTCTAAGAGTACATCGTTCGATATTTCTCTCAACTTACTTCTGTATGAATTAAGTCCAGGAATGTCTTTCATTGCTTCTACTAATAAATCCTTTCCGTGACTGTAGAGATAAACATCTTTGATGCCAGGCATGCTTAAGAAAACGCCTTCGAATTTCGAGACTTCTTCATTTCCCTGTAACGAGGAAGTGTTCAGTCATTTAATAAATTAAAAATTAAAACATATTCTAATAGTGAACGATTCAAACGAAAGTTGAACTTGGATCTGTTTAACAGTTAAACCTCAAATGTTAGAATTAATTATTCTACTAACCGCAGTACAGGACTTTTGGAAGGTATTCAGGAGTCAGAAATATAATAATTATTTCTAATACTTAAAATAGAAATATATTAAAACTTATTAATTTACATTTATTTACTTGTTATATATTTCATTGTTATGCTTAAACCATGACCAGACCACGAAATCAACAAAATCAATCAGAAAATAAAATAATTTACTAGATTAATGTGATGCACATGACCACTACCCCACAAGCCATTACTACCATTCTTTCTTCTTTAAAAATAAGGACTGCAGGAAGACCATTATTCTGAATACAAATCGCACTCACATCCCAATGCATTTTGAAGGTCGTAGCATGGAGCAATGCCAATTTCTCAAACATTCCCTTGTAGACTTCTGATGAAGGGTAATTTGTCGGTGACATATAATATCCCAATTCCTTCAGATCCTGTAGTACAATATTCTTTTGAGGTGATTTAGATTGGTACAACATCCTAGAAAATTTAATTGTTTAAAAGCGTTTATTCAGTTAATTGTTAATTTATACTTTGCACCAAGAATATCGTAGCATCCAATTGCTTCTAACATTTTATGACAGACCGGCAATACCTTGGAGAAAACATCTCTTTCGAAACCGAATATATCATAAGAGTCCACTATATCCTTTTTGAGTCCATCTTCAGTAGGCAAAGTCTTCAGAATTACTGATATTTGATTATCATCTTTTTCATTGGATCTGTAGTTTATTTTAATTCGAAATATAAGACTCGCGAAATGGTCAGTTACTGTTGCTGCTGGACAAACATCGAAGTTCTTAATCTGCAAGCAAACATTTTTTAAAAAAAATTATCATACAGAACAAAAGAGAAAAAAAAATGCTCGTAGGAAAGCTTGGTTAAAAACTCATAACAACGTTTCCTGTCCGTACGTTTGACCGTTTAGCAATAGATGGTACAAAATATTCTACGTAAACTACACATTTTCACCCCTCCTCCGATTTCTGTTCCCAGTCCCAAGTGATGTGAAGCAACTCAAAACTGTAGTTCCCAATCCATTACCCTTCTTTATTGGATGAATTCTGCAGGGATATTGTCAACATTCGGCGCTTTGTTCTTTTTGAAATCGAATGATTCAAAATCTTCCAGCGTTTTCGATCGATATATAACACATCCGTCAGTATTATATAGCGCAGTTGCAATATGATATAGTTAGAAAATCGCTGAAAAAACTCTGCCTGTCTGGTATTCTATATCAAACCGGTTGTTCCTATATTATTGGGTCACATATTTCTTCGGCTCACCGACTGGTTTCCACTCTTCCAGGACTCATCTATAGATCTACTCGCGATATTCTGCAGCACACGCCTTAATTTTTCATCTAGCCTCAGTCTGTATACAGTGGTTACAGACTTATTTTGAAGTTTTCGAATCTCTAACATAAGACTTAACGTAGCTTTTACTCCTTTTATTATATGAATACATTTATATCTTCAGGAAGGGTGACAAAGCAACTAGCCAGCAGCTAAGTGATAAAGGAACTTACACGCTAGTGTGTGTCGAATCCACCGCGTTGGTGTCAGAAGAACTATCATGAAGTGGCATATTGCTCATACCACACTTTGGATGTTAACCACTACAAGCAATTATTCTCGATGATCCTGAAGTTGAATCTGCTTCCTTTTCGTGCCAAGACATAAGCAAATGTGCAATGAGCTAATAGATACGACTATTCAAAGGTTAAATGGCGAGTTGATGCATCTATTGTAAGCGATATTTTTATCCTTAAGAATTTTGTGATTTAAACTTTGTCAGATAATAGAATATCACATGGATAAATAACCATTGGTTTCGTTATACAACAGGCTGGACTTCTAAACAAGCTATTTATACAAAGAAAGGTGGAAAGAGCTCAAGCTGGTTTCGAACACGCGTCCCTGCCGCTTCTCGTCAGGTGCCAACTCACAGGCCGGGACGCATCGATTGGCACTACCAGCTGGGTGAATGTCGTCTGGTTATAATTACGTTTTATCATTTTCGCTCTCAGCTTGAACTTGTCCTATGTTCCAAATTGCCTTTGGTAAGCTTTATCAATTTTTTGAAGTTATTGGTGAATCAATTTATCCATTTTCACTTAGAACTTATAAGTGATTTATACCCCTGCTAGCTAACTAAGCGAAGACTCTTGGGTGCGGAAGTTCTGATCAATTTGTCGAATACCTCCAAAGGGAATTTACAAAGAAAGGTGGAAAGAGCTCAAGCTGGTTTCGAACACGCGTCCCTGCCGCTTCTCGTCAGGTGCCAACTCACAGGCAATTTGGAACATAGGACAAGTTCAAGCTGAGAGCGAAAATGATAAAACGTAATTATAACCAGACGACATTCACCCAGCTAGTAGTGCCAATCGATGCGTCCCGGCCTGTGAGTTGGCACCTGACGAGAAGCGGCAGGGACGCGTGTTCGAAACCAGCTTGAGCTCTTTCCACCTTTCTTTGTAAATTCACTTTCGAGGTATTCGACAAATTGATCAGAACTTCCGCACCCAAGAGTCTTCGCTTAGTTAGCTAGCAGGGGTATAAATCACTTATAAGTTCTAAGTGAAAATGGATAAATTGATTCACCAATAACTTCAAAAAATTGATAAAGCTATTTATAATCAAAAAAGAGCCAAATTAATACTATTAATTTATTAATAATAAATTAATTACTCAAAACAATTAAAATTATACAATTGAGGTTTTTGAAGCAAAGAATTTGCATTCTACGTCCTATGCCACGAACACTACTTTTGCCATCATTTCTTGTATCATCTTATACGAGGGGCATTCAAGTATTAATGAGCCTTTTGATTCTGAGGGCTTAAAAATTCGCGGCGGCGCTAGGGTAAGCGTGAGAAAGGGCGGCGGGGGTGTGGATCCTCTCTAGATGACTCGAAGCCAAACCCACGGCTCTACCGGTTTCTTTAGTTGTCTTCCAAATGATCTAAAGAGAAGTTTATCCTTCGGTTGCGGAACGCATCATAATAGAATTTTTGACGAAGGAAGATGTTAAGCGAATGCACTTTCCTGACCATGAAAGCGCAAAAGGCGTGAAAAGGTGTCAAATGTACGACATCGAGGACGCCCCAGCATGACGTCTGAGAACGTTGCAGCTTATCTCGAAGTTGTTGAAAAAAATTGTCGCTTTACTGCAGCAGAAATCAATAAGGAAACGGGAACCACTGTTGGAAGTGTACGCATTATCGTTCGAGATTATCTTGAATTTCTAAAAATCTCGGCGTAGTAGATTCGACCTATGCTTACCCAAATACACAAAATACGGGAGTTGAAGTTTGTCAGAGGCTTCTTGCTCGTTTTCAAGTTTAACCATTTCAGTGCTAAGGAATGCATTGGGGCGTGCGACATATTATGGGTTCACCACTATACTCGCGAATTGAAAAGGGTTAGTATGGAGTGGGGAAGACATGGATGGGGGGGGGGATAGACTATCAAACACCAAAATATTCTTCTTAGCCAGGAAGGTTATGTTTTTGGGTTTTTGGAACTCTCAAAGACATGTACTGATTCATTTTCTTTACGATCATCGCTCAATAAACGCTGCCTACTATTGTAGCCTCCTTGACCAGGTTCGAGCAGCGAGTTCGAGGTCAAAAATACGCCGTTAGCCCATAAGATACGTTTTGCTTCTGTATGACAATGCAAGACCGGACACAGCAGCTCAACACAAAAATGCAATGGACTACGCTTGAATATGCCCCTTACCTTACCGCCCCTGACCTTTAACCATATGATTTTCATTTTTTGGACCTCTCAAGTGGGTCCTTGGAGGAGAGCGTTTTGCAAGCAATTAACAAGTTGAAAAGTTTGTGGGCAATTGGTTAAATACCCGCCAGGAGTCAATCTTCGAAAACGGTATGAAAAACCTAACATTCCTTCTCAAATGTCTCTAGCCATTGTTTTACATTTGAGTGTTTACATGAAAATCTTTCAATCATGAATTTCTCTGCTGTGTGTTTCAAATTTAGTTGATTTTCCTTCTTCCGCGTGGAGTCTGCAAAATCTGCTTGTGTTATCTCCTCTAGATAGAGATCAATAAATATTAGATTGCCATCTTGATCGAAGTAAATCTCTTCCATTTCTTTAGTACATGTGATCCATATTACTCTTTCTTGGCCTCTTTGATTTAAACTTTTTTTCACTCTTTTAAAATTATCTGTTTTAGTCAATTCAGTATGGTTACTTACAAGTATTTAAGCTTCTGGCAACTTATACTTTTTATTGTCGTCTGTTGTGATTGAGGTTATGGCAACAAGGCTTGTTTTACTGTCGCTCGGCGAGGCAACATATTTAAATGCGAATTGCACTTTTTTTGCCATCATAAACGAAAATTATCGTTTTATAAGACAATTAAGACGCAGGTTGATTCAGCGAACAAAATTTGTTCCTATAAATAATGTTTTATTATATTTACAATAGTTACAATAGTTATTTACAACCTTACCTATAAATAATGAAACGACAATTAATGTTCGATGGTATCACCGCGCTTTTTATTAATATTTCTTTAATATTCAATATTAATTCTTTTCTATATTCACGAATTTAATTTTCTCTAGTTTAAATTGGCTATTACGATTTTGACATTTCTACAATTATATTATATTTTTATTCATCTTAGATTAAGTTAGAATGACAGGTGAGCGCAGCATGCGAAGCGCGGCAGATTCAAATTTAAAGAAAGATACTTTCTTTACATATATGGAACACCGAACCGACATAACACTCCCAGTTTTTCATTAATCAGTCAGCGAAGGCTCCGCTGTTTTACTCAGTTTTCACATGTACTCAAACATTAGATTATGAGAAAAAACGCTCTTCTCCTCCACTCCAACGATATTTACTGCGTTCACTCATATTAGAAAACGATTTTCGGTTTACTTTAAAGTATAGGTTTCCTTTTGCCTCTGGGTGCCAAAAATAACTCAAAATCTCAAATTTCTTTCTGCAAAGGAACGATGATCAGTGATAGATAACACTTTTGCCCGATGTGGAGCTTCAGCAAGGCATAAACTAAATTATCAACATCATCTATAGGGCAACAGCCGAAGCCGGGCTTGGGTTGAAGGATTGACCTCATCCAACCATCATAGTTCCGCAACCTTGCTTTCGTTTCAATTGATCACTCCCAGCAAACATCGGCTATCAGTGTTTATCATGTCCTACTTGATGTTTTTCTTGCGCTCTACACTGTAATGTCCTTTTGGGAAGCCGGGCTTCTCCAATTTTTCCACATCGCCCGCCCCTAGCAGTTTATAGAGAACCAAGTGGTTTGTTGTAACGTACTTTCCACTCTGCTCCTTTTTTCACCGGGCCGTGAATTTTCCAGAGAACTTTGGGTTCAAATATGTCGCCATTATTTTAGGATTCGTTTGGTAGTACCATGCTTCACTACCATGCAGCAGCTCAGGTTGGCCAATGATTCGTAGATGCGAAGCATGTTTTGTCTGTGCACAAATTTGGACCTGAAAATGGGATGTACGGAGTGATAGGCTTTATTTATGTCGTCCAACCTCATACTTTTCTGTGCCTTTTTTCGGTTTGCCTCCAAAATACACAAAGTTGTCCAAAAGCAAAAACACCAAACCAAATGTTAATCAAAAAATTAAAGCACGTGGACCGAAAAGTATTGCACGCACAAAAAAGATAGCACTCCTGAATGATTTCTTATTATTTCCTCAAGTATGGGTCGCAGGGCAATAAGATACTCTACAAATAAGGCAACTAGAATAAAAAAACATTTCTACTAACTGGTATCATAAAAAATTGGAAATTCGAATTTTCAATTTCCAAACGCTGTCAATTCATTTGCACTTACAAAGGACGAGTAATATATACATAATAATTTTGTATTTTTAAGCCTTTATGCAATGTAAATGACTTGTGCATACCAACAACATAAGAAGACACAACAACAAACTTCTAACAAATAGTTTATATGATGCATTGAGGATCAAATAACGAGCTGCGAATGAATGAACATCGCTGTGTTTGTATCTCAAAAGGAGCATTACATATGATACATGACGCGCAATTTTGTACAAACCATACCGAGTCCACTTATCAAACATGAGCAGACTCATTTATATTATAATAATTACAAGAAGTTATAAGAGCATTTTCCAAATTGACGCAGAAGTCGAGCAGCATCATATACTATACATGCACTGCATATATGGTTAGTACAAAAATTGCGTCATGATAATGTATGATACATTGGAAAGGGAACCTGTTAAAATGTTCTCAATTCAAACGCAAAGCCCTCGAAAGTATCGAAAGAAAAATTAAAAATTATAAATATTTTATGAATATTGATGAATATTAAACGGTGCTATTGAAAGTACAAAAAAAATGGAAGCCTCCGACCTTAAATCTAAAGCTGTCTTTTTCATCGAAGTAACTCAATTTCATTCCAAATTTGATTTTTTATCACAAAATTATTTCTGTTTTACCAATAAACAAGCCCTGCTAAAGAAGGGACATTCTGCAGCCATTTGAAATAAAAACATTGAGATTCCTAACTTAATTAATCCTAATCGTGCCAGAATCTGATTACCTTTACACCAAAATTGCTCAGTTGATTCTTTCCTAGCCACTCTAACCAGTCTATAGTCTATAGCTAAAAGCAGTAGCAATTAAATAAAGCTGTCATTTGTTTCCTTCAAGCTTGTATTATATCATTCTACAGATTTTTTCATTAGAACGTCGGCTGATAATTAAAAGATCTAGTTGATATCACAAGCTTTGTTTTGTGTTTTTGACGAATTCGATAACACACTAGAACATTGGTTTGCTAAAGATTCTACTCACTTCCACTTTTTCTTTCAAGTCAAACTCTAAAACTCTTTGTAAATATGCTTTGTCAATCCACTCTGGTGGCACTAATTCATCTTTGCTAAAGCTCATGATGCAAACTAAAAGACAAAACACGATCAACAAGCCAACGTATCTTGCACTTACAAAAATCCGCAAAGCTTTTACTAGTCATATGCAAATTCAGACTGTATGTATCACTGTCTAACAATTTAAGCAAGGTTAAGCTTCATATTGAAAAAGTATTCTTAAATTCATCAAGCGAAACTTAACAATTAATGTAGATAATGTTAGACATTTTTTGTTTATTTTTATGTTAATGTACTTGTATTTGCTGCAAGTTCTGAACATATTTGTTGAATGCAAAAACAAACGAATTTCCTTTACACTTGTTTTATCGTTTGCAAATATTCTTTTTATATTTTATCTGCTTGAGAATGGTATAAAATTCTTCAATGAAAACTGATACGTGAAATACTAAACTGTGTTTCAATAATTCAATGCGAAGATGAGACTTTAAAAAAATAATAATTTTAACTAACTAGTATGATTATCCTCCATTAGATCCTGATTTGTCTGTGGCTTAATCGCAAGCATAACAGACTGAGATTTACTTCTACTTCTACAGATCCCAGCTGTTGAGCAGACACAGTTGTTTTCAGTCTTCCTTGCATAAAAGCGATTAGTCATTGTCTTGAATTTACAATGAAATCACCTGACACATTGAACCAGATGATTTATTACAGAAGGCATACGTAGTCGATCGCAGACGTCGGGGACGGTACGATCCCCGAAAAAAAACCCCATTAAATACTTTTTTTATTTACACCTTGGTGACGAGGAAATCTCGCAAGAAACATAAAAATAAAACGCTAATGTCTCTTTCTGAAACTCCAAAGTCACCGGATGACCCATTTATGCCATTGGAAATTCATTTGTTATAGAAATTTCCCAAGAACTAAATATTTTCGACAAGAATAAAAAACATTAAAACTCAAATAAAAGTTAACACAATTTTTTGTTATAATTTTATATTGAACATTAGTGCAGGGGTCTTAATAAACTACAAATACATTATGCTATGAACAAATGAATCAATCAGTAAATCATCCTTGAGTATAAGAATAATCACTTAAACGACTTCCCTTTCCGAACAACAGGTAATTCTACGCCAGTAAACAAAGATCGTTCGGTATGTCTTAAAGCAGATGAAAATGTATTTCATTGATAGATAACATAAAACACTCGAGGTTTTTCGACACAGTCTCCTAATAACTCTACTTTTGCAAGCATTTCTCCAATTACTTGGATCTATGCAGACGCTTGCAACTCGAAAGATCGCTATGATTAAGCCTATATTAGCAATTCGTTGTCCAACGAGTCATTTGATTGAAAAGATTAAAAACTGACTATATGCTAAATTCGACAAAATTGATGAGAGCAATAATATGATCTTTAAGTCCATAGCTTTCACCTGACCATAGAAACTTCTTATTACGATTTTGGAACCATATAATTCATCGTTGATTTTCAGTGGATTTGTTTGAACTGGGCATTCTTTCTTTCACTTAATTCAATACGTTCACGCCAAATAGCAATGTGCTGAAAAGCAAATATCACACACTCGATACATCCTTTATTCCTTACTATGTAAACAACTGTAAAAGTAAGAGAGTATAAATTGCGAGAATATCATCTCAAGACCAATTATGATTTTCATTTTATATTTGAATTTGCATTCGGAGTCAGACATCATATGCCAGGAACTAAATCATCAGAATTTGTCCAAATTTTCTTACAAACTTGTAACACCTGATTTTTCACGAAATGCAAGGAGAAATAAATTCTGCAGCTGCAAATGCATTCTCATTTCAAAATCAAACATAGATTTAATCATAACATGTTCATTTCATTTATTTCAACAAATAAAAGCTATAGATTACATTCGCTGTACACTTAATTTACATATTTTCCTCATATAACATTAGTGATAGTATACATAAAATGTATTTGTTTTACAAATAGCTGTTTAATACTTCGCTTCAGAACGCAATTTTTCCATATAATATTATCTAAATTGAAAAGTTAATAAAATCAAGGCTACGTTGTTTCATTACCATTGCTATATTTCATTTCAATATAGATCACACATTCACACATTTCGCTTACTACTCTCCAATAAATAAGTTGTTATCAATTTAATCCGGAAGCTGTGCTATAGATAATCGATCCATTATCGACCCCTCCATTAATAATTCATTACTATGCGTAAGTATATCGTTCAGTTGGGTTTCATCACAAACATTTGTGCTAAATGGGAAGAAGGAATTTGTCACAGGCATCATTTGCTTCACAGGACTGTTGGTCGGTGTAGTCAATTCTTCTGGCAACTCTTCATAATCGCCTGTTTCAATTGCTCTTTGCAATTTTGAGATATTTCGTAACAACAATCGTTGAAACAATTCAATTTGAGGGAATCCACCGTTTTTTATTTCCAAGATTGGTATCCAACGATAGTAGCATTGTTGCCAGACTTCTAAGTCAGCAACACCACATCGAGGACTAAGATATTGGTCCTGTAAGTATGCACATTAAGGAGTATTGCTCCTATTAAGTTTACAATTACAACTCACATTCGGTACGGACGACTGGTTAAGTTCAGCTGGATTCATAGTGAACCTCATTGGTTTCTTTGGAAATCCTGGAAGCAAAATCGCATTGGCTGGCAGTGCGACCGATCGTCGACATGTATCCTGCTTTTTGGTGTAAAATGGGTTTGTAAAAAAGAGCTTGTCAGTTTCGCTAAATTGTTCATTCCAGTCCCAAATAGGACGCAACACCAGTTTTGTTTCCTGAAAAGAATTTCGCTTATTTTTTCCAACCGAGCTATCTAAGAGGGAAAATTATACGAACCTTGGAAGTAGCCGCATGCACTCTTTCGAGTTCCGAGTTGAATTGGAATGTGTCGAAAATTGGTATGAAAGCCGAGTCCCAAATCGTTGTTAAATATGTTTGACTAAATTCAAACTCTTCCGGGAACTGTTGCAACAACTGCCAAACACAATCCAAGAACAGAAGCAAAAGCGGGCTTTCGCTCTCCGTATCAGGTAAAATAACATGGCCTAATCTAAGTGCGAACGGATGTTCTAACGCTACCCACTCTTTCTGGATTAATGACTGGAAACCATCTATGGTACGGAAATATGGATCGAGTATTGTCTGTACTAAGCTAGAAATCACACAACACAAATCACGTGCATTATTTTCACGTAGAACAACTGTTGTCCCGGCACGAAGACATTCGGCTGCCTCTGTAGCACATTTTAAGCACAAAGAGACATATAACAGCCAACAAGATTTCTCCATCAGACTATAGAATTTTGAATCTTGTAAGAGGAAATGCCGCGGCGTATCGGGCGTGCATAGTTCTCGGAATTTTATGTATCCACGTTGCACGTCGTGGATGTTGGGTAGGCGTTCACCCAAATTCATTATCTTCAATTGTTTCTTTTGTGGATCACATTTGCGTATTAACTCTAATGTTATATTTTCTATTGTGTTATCTTGTTCTGGTCGCAGCTCAGCCATTCGTAATAGTGAAGCGCTACAATAGCTGTAGACCTACAAAATTGAACATAGAAATGCTGGTTATCACTTGTATCTAAAAAAATAAATTTCGATGCAACAGAATTTCTTCTCGAAATAATGGCGATCATAATTTAAGAAGAATGTGCTAATATTACGTAGTTCTTTACATACATCAAATTAATGGTACAAACAAATCAATGATTTGACCTTCCTTCGTAGAGCTTACCCAAAATGCAATGCGTGAGTCATAAAACGATTCCGCCATTCTCACATACTCCTCAACAACGACACATTTGGGAATGACGAAATGTGCGGGTAACAGTTCGGAATTTTGTACTACTTGTTCAGCTGAAATTACTTTCCATTCGGTTGCACCACACCGTATGAGTTCTCGTGACCAGTCACTTTTACTATTGAACATAGTCACCGTCGACTTCACTGTTCTATAATAACTATCTCTGTTAGGAAATAAAACAAATCGCTCAATTAACACAATTAAGCTGTTTCTTGATATCAGCAGGAACATACTTGTATTGATATGCAAATGATAGGTCATGCCGAGTGTGGAAGGCAAACTTCAATAAAGCTGAAGCTATAATACGTCCTTGTTCTTTGGATGTGTTTTTGAAACTAAACTTAAGAAAACGAAAATTCTGAAGCGAACAAGAAGTTGTTATTTATAGAGAACTTCAGTTTGCGAATATGCCCAGGCATTATTACCTTACAAATAATGTGAATAGCCTCTATTTTAGAGCTGATTTTTTGTTGCATGGTTATCCTTTTCTTCTTCTTCTCAGTTATTTGGTATATGTAATCAATGTTACTCAATGTAACATCATTTCTGCCAACAAACGCATTCTCTTGATAGGCTGGATACATCTGCGAAGCAATTTAAAATTTAACTAGTTTGTATTTCGCTAGCTAAATGTCTAGAGCTTACCTCCGTCGGTTCATCTGGTATGAAAGATAACTTATAGTTAGTAACTATAAGTACACCAGGAACTCCGCCATCGTCAGTCATCTTAGTTGCTGGTGCAAAAAGACTGACATTCGCACGAGCAACTTCTATTTCTCCTAAATGGAAGACAAATTGTTTATTAACATTTAAATTACAAGAAAAATTCAATTAGAAAGGAAATTATTAGAAATCAATAAAATGACAAACGAGTGTCTATCTAGGACCAACTAAATTATTGAATTTCTTATCCAGTTCTATCCTATCTAGTTCACTAATTTCTTTGAGGGCGCGCCTCGTCTCAGCATCAACGCGTCCACATAGCAACCAAGGTACAGCCCCTTGGACGCGGAAAACGAGATCTTTTTGGCCAGTTCCGAATTCAAATCCCAATTAAAAGTTGATTTATGTTTATGTTATACATAATTTCACCAGTAACTCTATACCTTCCGTAATCTGAATGGTTACATAAACATTTTAGTATGCCCGTTTGCAAATTCCATCTGGTTCTCCTACTTGAATGGTTCTATTTCTAGACATATATTTATTCTTTCTTTCCCCACATAAGCATTTTGTCATGCCTAATCTCGGAGTAAACGCTACGAAGAATATTCCAGCTGTAAGCAAGAGTATGTGGCAAAATATGAACCTCTTTGTATCGCGTCATTTGGTGGAAGCGGAACTTTTTCATATGGCAATGTGCGGAATTCTGCTCAAGGATCTTCATTTAAAGGCCTACATTATTCAACCAATTCTATAACGCGAACCTACTGATCATGGTTTGCGTCAAATTTTACAAATTTTAGTGAATGGAATTTTCAGAAGCCAACTTAGATTTTGGAAAAAAGTTATGTTTTCGGAAGGAGCGCATTTCTGACTCGATGGTATGGATAGGAGGACAAGCAAATCTGCAAGATTTGAACTGCGGACAATCCTCAAACGATTCATGAATCATCTTACATGCTTAGAAAAATCACTGTTTGGTGTGGCAATCGGGTCCAAGGCGTGATCGGATCTTTTTTGATTTTGATAGAAATCGCGTAACTTTAAATGGCAAAGGCTGAGGAAATATGCTAAAAAAATTTCTGGCTCAAACTAGAAAATCTTTACGTACGTAATGATTATATTCAAGAAGACGGTGCGATTTGTCACACATTTTGCCAAACAAGTAAATAATCTCAAGGTGAAAATTGTATTCCAGGGGAACAGATATTATGATGCGACAAGAAGAACTTAGGAAAACAACGTCCTGTGGTTGTAGCCGATACCGAATTTTTGAAACACGATTAATTTACCGCGATATCTAGAAATAATGTCAATTCAATATTTCTATGCGAAATTTGTGCGAACTTTTGTGAAACAGATCGAACGAACGAATTGAAATGCTCTTTGTATAAAAAGTTTTAATTAATAAAGTATAACATGTTGCGATCGCAGTAGATTGGATTAAATTTTCTACGAACGAGGAAACTTATTAATAATTACAACATTTGCTTAAAGAAACACTGAAGAACTTTAATTGGTTGGCATAAATTAGGAAGAGGTGTAACAATAGTACACATTTTTCCTAGCAATGGGACGGTCGTGACGTAGCATGAATCACGAAGAAAGGAGACGGCGTCGATGACGCATAGGCTAGGACTACTTTTATTATACAGAGGACATAGAATTTTATTGCGGAAAAATACACTAGCTTGAAAATCTAAAGTACTTAAATAATAAATGCTACACAATTTTTGTATGTTTTTGTTACAATAGCGTACAGCATGTCATAGATAACACGGAGATCCCCAGGAATTGGGAAATTTTTCCACGACCAAAAGTGTATATGTTTTTGAGGATATGTTTAAAAGAATGTTAGAAATGAGCAAAGACGATCAACGAAATAAAACTTAAAAGCATTCCTGCTGACTATGAATCAAACGATAAAGCATAGGTAACTCCTGATATTTATATATCTATCTACATTTTGGGAGAAGACCTCGCTGTTCAACAACGGTGTAGGCAACTAAAAGTCGTTATTTCTTTTTTCGTTATTCCCATCCCGCCAGACAATTGACTTGATGGAAACATTCACAGTCAATGATGTGTCAGATCGAGCGGTGCCACATGCTTTGTTATTAAAACTTTTAAAATCTTTGGTAGATGAGAACAAGCTAAGTACGATTTGCGATTTTAGAAGAAAGAAGGTGCATTGTATACCACTGAGAATTACTTATGCAGTATGTATGAGAAAGAAGCGTGCAGGAACTGGTCGTTATCATTTTGATTTCAGTGTCAAGTTCTAATGCACTCATTGGAAGAATCCTCTCCTTTTATCATTTTTATTTTCTTTAATGGCGTTAAAGTAACTTTTTATCCCTGTAATCAATTTATTGAACATAACTTGAAAATATCAACAAATGTTTTTAGAGCGATGAATTTTGCAAGTTCCAAACTTGCAACCCTCTTGAATTCCCCTTAATTTTCAACATAACTTTTTTTGGATGAATTGATTTGATGAGTTTCCGCCCATTGTTTTGAACATTCAATTATTTGCGATTATCATAAGCTCGAAGATATTGATCCTAAATTGGTGTAAAAAGTCGGCTATACTCAATTTTATTATTTCGATAATTTTTTCAAATAATTAAAACAGCTGGTCATATTATCATTATCTTTCCAGCTCACAGCTCATTTATAGCTCTATCCTTTATTTTTTGATTTTCCATTCCAAAATGCTACGTTTGCGTTTTTGGCACTGGTGAAGGGGGCAACTTACTCCCGAAATATATATCTGTAAAAATTAAAACCAAAAACATAGCATTTTGGAAGTACACACTGGGAAAATAGAACTTGGGAAAACACACACAGTATAATTCATAGCTCGCAGATGCATGAGCAAGCAAGCTAAAATTTAGCAGGGGTTTAAAATTTTGAAGAAAATTTTTGAAAATTCGAAAGTAAATAATCTCATGTGTACAAACAATTCCTGTTGACTATGAGCCAAACACTCCACAATCCTTTTATTATTAGCTTCAAGATAGGAGTTTCAGTTTAAGGAGATCAATGATCCTCTTCTTGGAGCAGGTAGATTAGGCGAAAATAAGATGTATTATAATAAATAAAGAAGTACTTTGCAAGAAATACATGGTTTTCCAACTTCCCAATTATAGTTCCATGGTAGGAATGAAAGAGAAGAAGAGGGTTTAGTATTACGGGAAGGGGAAAAGAAAATAAAATTCAAATAAAAACTTGTTTAAGTTACAAAGATGGTAAAGATAACAACGATACTTTGTGCTCGATAGAAGTGGTTGTTTATTTTTTATTCGAAAATTAAAGTGGTGAAGGAGTCATCGTGGCGTCTCATTTTGTTTATGTGAAGAACAAACAACTATGACTTTAAAATGCCTGAAAATTAAATAAAAAGTGGAGATAGGCGAGGTGAACCGATCCAGATTGACGCAATATCCGAACGTTCAGCCAACATTGCGCCTCACGTTGCTAGTACTGATATGCACTATAACTTTAAAAACCTTATAGCATCAGACTTTGAAGACACACGAACCAAACGTGTAATTTTTACCAATTTCAAACTTAAATCCTGAAAATATCAACAATCATCGATTTTATTTTTTATAGTTCTGAAAAAAGTATTAACAGCCATAGTTTAAATAATTATTGACATAACTGAAGGGTTTTTTGATTGATGCTCTATAATCATTCCATTTGCCAAACTTAATGAAAGAAGTAAGACAATAACATCTAAGAAAAGTTTGACAAACTTATTTCGAATCTAGAACATGAATCATGTGCACGGTCTTATAGTTTGGTTAGGCATTGATTTGGTGACAATTACACTAAAATGTGAATAGAAAGTTTAAGAGATCGCAACAGTCGCGGCATATAGGTAGGATGTCAAACTTTCGGTGTTTTTTCTGGTTTATGATCGTTTTCGCCGAAAATATCAAGTTAACGTATATTTTGCTAAAATTAATTTATATAAATATGCGTTTTTTATTGGCTTCTTTCTAACAGAAAGAAATAATTCTATTCTATTCTATATTCTAATATTTGTATGTAATAAATTTAAATTTATTATGTAAAAATATTTTAAAGCAAGTTTTAAAAAAAAAAACAATAACGAAACTGCAGCAACTTTCAGTATTTAGTTTGATAGTACTTTTTTGGTAATGGATTCTAGAAGATTTCTTAGGATTGCTACAGCTAACACCAACCCTGCCATTAAGGAGATTATAAGCTAATTTTTCTTTCCGCAATAAAGAGCCTCAACTCCATTATCTAAATACTCAAAACATTCTCTGTGTGATTCTTTAGAATAAATTACTGTATTGAAAGAACCATCAAAGTGCGATTGGCATTCGGCAGATAAGTAGCTAAAGTGTGATCATGCACAAAACAATACATTGTACTAAACCTTTTTATTGAACAGCAGATTCACTTTAAACAGCGTGGATCCAGTCTCTTACTTTTGTGTTTCCGAGCGGGACACAATCCATCCGAACTTTACATTTCTCATTTAGGACTCATCACTAAATAAATCTGGTAATTATCTGAAGTACAATTGAATGGAACTTTTGCAAAGTCCAGTCCTAATTTTATGAGAGCTTTAAAAATGATCGACTACAATGGTCACGAGTTTTTCTCCCTTTGAATTTTGGGAATATTTGAACTGTAATATTTTTAATTTGTTTGGTACTTCTTTCCCAAAATTGATTTTTTTGGTTTAAAATATGAATATAAATCTGTTGATTAATGCCAAGGCGAGGCATCTAACCCTAAATTTTTGATTAACATACATGACATCGACAAATCCGGGACTATTTGGACATATAATACCGGTCCCCTCTGAGTTCGTTACAAGGGGATAATTTTGTGCACTTTAAGAAAATTTTACGTTATATTTTCACTTAAAAAATAGTCGGAAGCAATTACCTAATGATCCAATACCATACAACCGGATCATGCAAAGAAATGCTATTTTTCTCGGTATATGCGTTTTATAGACACAAATGGATTAATATTTCGATAAAACAAATCTTTCTATCAAATCCATCTCTAAGCCACTATACAAATGACGAGGGCTGCATTGGAAACCATGAAAAATGACTTAATCATTACGCGAAATAGCGAAATAGGAGGAAACGAGCTTAGCAAAACAAATCCCCAAAAAGTAAAAATAAAGCATTTAAAACTTGAACGATTTGCGTTAGAAAGTATTTTTTTTTTTTCGTTAGGATCGGTTAAAAAACAACTGCACTGGCCAGCGTTTATCGCTCTTTGTATGGTTATAGTTGATGTTGAATGTTATTTTCGTGGTTGATATATTTGCATTTGCTATTTCTTTAATGTGTTTTACATTGGAGGAAGTTTGTTGAAAGAGTGATTATATTATAGGAATATGGGAGTTTTAGATGATGATGTTAGTTTCTGATAGGAAGGAATCAAGTTCCCCCAGGAGAATCATGTTATTTGTGGTTAAAAGGTTGTGGATTTTGTTGTAATGTTTGAAAAGCTTATATTTTGCCCTGATTTTTTTATATCTGGTGCAGTTAAAAATGCGGTGGTCTATATCATCAACCTGTTTGCAGTAGGTGCATAGGTTCGAAGTTGTTTGCTTGGTTTTGTAGAGTCTTTCCCTGTTGTAGGCTCTGTTCGTAAGAAGCCTGTTAATCGTTTTGATTGATCTTCCTGACAAATTTTGGCCATAGAACCATGGTTTGCCGCCTTTGAGGTGATGAGACTGTTTCCAGGCGCTTTGTTGGTAGTTTTCTGTTTGTTTATTGATCTTTGCACGCCAAGAATCTTTTATTTCCTTTTGTATTTCATCGAACCAGTGCGTCTCGATTTGTTCGTCGGTTCGTCGGGCTTTGCTGTCCGTAAGTGCAAAATCCTCCAGTCCTTTGTGTCCAGGTACCCATTGTAACGTGTATGTCTTGTAGGGGTTATTCTCAAAAATCAGGGCATTTGTTGAGTCTGTGTAGAAATGTACGTTCCTTCTGTTATTGGTTACGCTGTCTTGAAGCGCTGAAAACTGGTGAGGTACTTGTGCTTCTGTTAGCGTTAACCTTAGTATGTTTAAATCAACTCTTTCGTATGCGTTAGCAAGGTCCATTACTATTGCTATTTTGATGGGTCTCGTTTTTATATTCGTGATTTTCTGATGCAGTTTGTTGAGACAGGTAATAGTAGACTTATTTTGTCTACATGCGTAGCAGTTTCTGGATAGGAGGTTGTTGTCTTCTATGTGCTTCACAATTCTGTTTCAGATCAGGCTGTTAGCGATTAATTGGTACACTAAGTAGGGAGATGGGTCTATACATTTTAATGTCCAGTGGATCTTTGTCGGGTTTGAGAACAGGGGCTTTCTTGATTTTTCTTAGTTTATCCGGAATTTGACATGTGTTTTTTGCGTTATTTATGGAGTTAGAAATTAGAAATAAAGTTTGGACTTCATAATGTGACACAAGTATACAATTTTGGCAGTGCATTGGAGATTTTCTAATTTCCGTCAAATAAGGAAAAATATATATCCCTTTATCATATAAAATATTGAATCAGAAAAATATCATAAGGTATGCATACGATAAAGTCGTCATTTTAAAGTGTTTCACTTTTTATTTGCTTGTTTCGTGCAAAACTTATTATTTATGCACTTTTCCGTTGGCTTAATCATAATTAAGTGCGGTGACACAAATAAAAAAAACAATTACTCGGTTGTTCATTAATGCAGTCAAGTTTTATCGCGCTGAAAGAGAATGCATGAACAATGTTCAATCTTTAAAAAATTATTGCTATGAAATTTTATCGTTTACATATTTTACGTCTTATCGTCATTTCCAACTCGATCTTCCTGCCAAAGTAAAAAGTTAACATAAAGTTTAATCCTAATCGGACGTTAATGAGAGAACCGCAATCTCAGCACGGATATCATCATGACCTAACCGAAATCGGGTCCGAGGAAGTTCAACAACATTTGGTATGCCTTCGACAACAATATCAATTTCCCTTCAGACGAGACCAAACGTTTCTCAATAGGTCGCGCAGCACAACATAAACAAAATAAACGCCCACCGCGCGGAGAAATGCGTCAATTTCACATGACTAAATCGCGCCCGTAGCCGCAGGCAATTCCAATTGTCTATTTCGAGACGTGTGTAGTACACTAAGATCGAGTAACGCCTAATTGATATGCACGCCGCACGTCTCACGAATCACTTTATGCATTCGGTTTTAGCTTTTTTAGAAATAATTTATTACACATTATCACCGCATTTAAGTGTCTGAAATTGTTTTGAATTACCTTCCAATAATTTGGCCTTTACTTCATCCGCTGATCTCGAATCGCATCCATTTACGGCCTAGAATAGAAGCGGATATTATTAATGAAGCACTTGCCATCATCGTTTGAATCAGCAGACACTGCGTACACAAATTAGGAACGAATATAAAAAGAGATCAACACAAAACAATAGCGGCGAATTCAATAAAATAGAGGAACTCGCGTAACACTTCCGCTAAAAGTTGACATACCTTCGGATCGTCAACATAACTTGTAAATGTGGTTTTCATCTTAGCCGGCGTAAAGGACATCATTTTACCACTAGTATTTGATTTAAAACACTGTCAAGGAAACGTAGAAGACGCGTTTCAAATTCCACGAGATCATAACACTAAAATTTCTTAAATGAAATTATCTTTTCCATTTTTTAGGCACAGTTTAAGAAGTTTCGTACGGCCGTTTTGGCGGTCGTAAATGCGTTTTCCGTTCGTTTTAAACAATTTATATCACGTTATTTTTTATGAGCACATTACGATTTTGTTTGTGGTGCATATATTTCTTTAATATTTCCAAATATAAAAAGAATAAAACGCGAAAAATATACAACTCGTCCCACGTTCAAGCTGCACCCAATTCTCACAAAGTTCCCGTTGACGTTACATATGTCATCTTATACCCCCAGCTGCGAGCTGTCATTTGAACTGCCAATTGGACGGGTGCGCTCCAAAAATCCGATGATTAGTAATGCCATGGTTCCGATGAAAAGTTTTGTAAGCTTTGAAAAACGAATTGCACAAGCTGAGAGTAAATGTTTACCCCTAGAATTTAATTCAAAGGCCGGAGAATGAAATTGAATTTCGGTGTTTAATGCTTTCTGAAACAAAAATACAGCATCGAATTTTATATTATCTGTGTCTACATTGACTAACACACAATATTAAGTCAGACTACTAGTTTTCAAATTATGCACTGAACAATAATAAGATTTTAAAATTATATTCTGTTGTATCGTAACTATCGTATTTTACTTCTATTATATATTTAATTAACTTTTTTCGCAGCAGATAATTGATCCCTGAAAATGTTACCTCATCTTACAAAAAATTAAATTAAATTTTATTGGGAGTTCATTGATTCCATTTTTAAAAGCTTAGGGTTACCAACCACTCAACCAACCTAAAACAAAATTTATCCTGAGAGTATTCGTCGCTGTTGTAATTAACAAAAGTATGAAGCTTATATCTTTGCATGCGATGCGTTTAAAGAAAAATTTATAAGTTACTTCGTTCTCGATGCTTTCCAAGTAAGATGATAATTTCTAGGTTTATTTCAAAAATACTCCTCTTGCAGGTTAAGCTCATACTCGAAACTAAAGTGCTGAATGATATAAAGACGTAAGAATATATTAACTGCTAGACAAACGTGAATTTTTACTGTTCGAAAAATACGCAAATACTAGTTTCTTTCACACTACTTTAGTTTGGTTGTAAATATTGAATATCGGGATTCATATTATTTGAAAATTATTCACGTATTTTATTGAAAAAAAATTACGAAGTAATGAAAAACAGCAGGCTTAGAAGTAATACATGCTAATATATCTGCCTTCAAGGCACGGTGCACTCTGCTGACCACTAAAAGCGCTTAAACTTCGAACAAACTACCAACCAAAGGGTATTCAATGAAATTTTCCAGATGCATTGGTAATCGTAAAAACTGTTTTGGAGATAAGACCAAGGTTTGAAGCGATGCGCATTAACACTCTCTTAAAATTATTAATCCATACACAATGGCTTCCGTATACTATCCCATCGGAAAGATTATTCTCACAAACATTTGCATTCCGATGGCTTGCGAAACGATAGCCGCGGTCACTGATATTTATGTTGCAGTGATTCTTGTCTCCCTCCTAGGTCACTCACTGAGGCCGGCTGCACACTGTCTGTCGCAATATTTATACGCAAGATCACTACCCATGCAGGGCCACTTTCTTAAAAAAAATAACACATAAATTACATAAGGAGAAAAGGTAGAGGAAGCGGAGGGCGGATGCTTTCAAAAAGCAGTTCTTGTATCCGATCGAAAAGCGGCGAAGACGTGAATAATTTTTGAACTTTTTCATTTGTCTCGTCTGCAAAAACAAGTTCTTTGATCCTTCATTAACAATTTGAATACCGTAGAACATGAATAACTAGATTTTACAAAAATGTTTTGGTTTTAGAAGTTCGACTTCAAATTGTTTAACTCTGCAAGACGGCCGTTTAGTAGACTCGGTCATACCTCATGTTCAACACCAACAATTTTTAATTTTGACCTGTATTCAGTGGAATATACAGGAATCAAGGATACCAATATAGTGGCTCTGCTTATTTTGTACGTGTTCCCATCAAATTAATTTATGATCATATTTAGGTCCTGGGAGTTTTCTAAGCAGCTCGATTAAGAACTTTTGAGTTGATATGTAAGGTTACAGACTGTTTTTGTTAACATAATTTTAGCCAACGTACTATCGTTATTTGTTTTCATGTTCCATGATGGTATTCTTATAACACAATGTTAATGGATTGTTGCAGTTTTGACCGGATGACTTTTGCTTTTTGTGAGGCACTCAAAATAGATACATAGATAGATATCTTTATTGAGACTTTATCGTACATTATGTTGTTGTTATTTGACATGTAGCATAGTCATTTGACAGCGACTCTATTGTCAAGTACCTTATTTGTCTAAATCCGACCGTGGTCGATGCTGATTTGTTTTGGCTTTTTTATGACAACGTGGTAAATACGTTACCTTTTCAGAAGTTTTTGGTAGATCAATTTTTCCATTTTCACTTACAACATTGTAAGTGATTTATACCCTTGCTAAGCTAACTCAGCGAAGACTCATGGGTGCGGAAGTTCTGATCAACTTTTGTCGAATATCTCGAAAGTGAATTAATATTGAGAAAGAAAGGTGGAAAGAGGTCAAGCTGGTTTCGAACACGAAACCACCTTTCTTTCTCAATATTAATTCACTTTCGAGGTATTCGACAAGTTTGATCAGAACTTCCGCACCCATGAGTCTTCGCTGAGTTAGCTCACCACCTCACTGGTAGTGCCAATCGATGCGTCCCGGCCTGTGAATTGGCACCTGACGAGAAGCTTTTTCCACCTTTCTTTCTCAATATTGAATATTATGTTTTTCCAGAAATCTGGACCCTCATTTACGTAAGTTTGTGCAAACTCTAACCGTTTTTTTCTATTTGCTTCTGATATAAATGGCTTTTTACGGACTATTCTTCCATTTAAACGACGGTTGCGCAAAGTTCTTCTAATAGTTTCCTTGGATATCGGTTTTTGAATCATATGAGATACTTCAGCCCTCAAATTATTAATCAGCTTCTTTGGACATTTTTCTATTTCCCGTCGAATGTATTGTTCATCTTTAACTGACAGTTATTTTTTTCGTCCAGTTTAAGCTCTTTCCTCCTTTCTCAATATTAATTCACTTCGAGATATTCGAAGAAATTCGATCAGAACTTCCACACGCATGAGTCTTCGCTGAGTTAACTTATCAAGGGTATAAATCACTTACAATGTTATAAGTGAAAATGGAAAAATTGATCTACCAAAAACTTCTGAAATTGATAAAGCCAGACCAAGGGCAATTTGAATAATAGGAGAAGTTCAAAGCTGTGGAGCAATATTCATAACTAGTAAATAACCAGTCGACATCCACCTAAGCTGATAGTGCCAATCGATGCGTCCCGGCCTGTGAGTTGGCACCTGACGTTACCTTTGCTCACAGGCTTTTACAATAATGTGCTTATTCCTAACTTAATCTAGAATAACTTAAACCTATTTACAATTTTCAGAACTTTAAGTGAGTGAGGGAGTGTTTGGAATAGTTGAATTGCCGCAATGAAGTTATCCTCGATCACTCTGGTTTGAATTTGTATAAAAGGATAGTTTCAAGTTAGGTCTCAGGGGACGTGCAGTAAACTCGGAATGTTGGGCGCAGAGAAGTTGTATGGGAGATAAATAATTCAAAGAGTTGTTTAGGGACAAATTCTGATCATACATTTCCCTGATCATGGGATCTGGATGGTCAGACCACTTTTTCAGTCGTTTTGTAGCCTGTTCAATCATATATTCCAGGATAGGGGTTATTTTAGATTCTTTGTAGAGAAAGTAGCTCCTTAAAATGCTTTTTATTAGGCCGCCTATATTTTGAAAGGCACTTCCGAGAATTTTTCTTTCGAAGTTTCGTATTTCTTCCGCAGTAGAGGGGGATATCGTAATCCACATGGGGAAACAGTGCGTAATTATAGGCTGTATTAGAGTCTTTATATGAGCAGCTTCGTACTTTTGTCGATAGACTTGCTTGACAACTGAGGCGCTAGTGCAGCCGATGCTCTGGTGGCTTTTTCGAGTGCTTGGCGGGCGTGGGAGTTGAATTTTAAGCGATGATGGAAATGAACCCCCTGGTATTTGATAGATGTTTTTAAAGGGATCTTTACTCCGTTTAACGATAGAGAAATTTCTTTACTTTCTGCAGGGGCGGTCCGATGGCCTTTCCCGTAGGCATTTCGGAAGCATATTAGTTCGCATTTTTCTGCGTTTACGTTTAGAGCCCATCTTTTGAAGTAGTTGTGGAAAGATTCGATTAGCGAAGTTAACGTGCGAAGACCTACCATCGGGCAAAAGTGCTTGGAGAGCACAAGGACGTTGTCGGCGTACAAAATTGCTTGGGGAGATACCCGGTTACGAGGAATGTGGTTTGTGCTGTTCCTGTCAGCTAGTTAGCGAACGCTTGTGGGCATATCGTGTAGGAAAAAATTAAAAAGATGTGGTCCAAGGATCGAGCCCTGTGGGACTCCGGAGCGAACATCGATAGCTTCTGAAAAGGCGTTGGCGATTTTTATCCTTAAAGAAAGGAAATTGGTGATTATACGACTGAGGGGAATAGGGTATTTAGCCTAGAGAAATTTTTATATCTGTCATTTTGACCAGACTGAGTCGAAAGCCTTTTCTAGGCCAATCGTGCCTGCTTCGGAGGCACTATTGGCTACTATTGTTGTTTCTATTTTTGATAATTAGCCCACCAGTAGCTAGCTTGAACCTTTCGGTGTCAAGTTCTATCGCTCGCTGCGCTTCTTCGCTGATGTTGCAGACGTCGGTCACTATTTCCACGTCGGTGCGCTCTTTGCTATCGCCTGGCGATATGAATTTGGATGGTTGCCCCATCGATGGTCGCTTTTTTTGTGCCGCTGACATTGCGTGTCTTGATTTGCCTTGACTTTCTAATTTCTGCTCGCTTGTGGCGCCCGGAGACTGTTACTTCGATATGATGACTTTTAGTTTTCGATTAATCACCCTTTGCACTTCTGTAGACAGTAAAACGCTTTTCTTGACATTTCTTCTTATGGAATTCAACTTCTTTGGAGCTCGAACACGCGCCCCTGCCGCTTCTCGTCCAGTGCCAACTCACGGGCTGATACGCTTCGATTGGCACTACCAGCTAGGTGGATGCCGTCTGGTTTTTTACTTTATTATCGCTCTCAGCTTGAGCTTGTCTTGTTTTTACAAATTAACTGTTGGTAAGACTATTAATACTAGAAACTTATTTGGTAGATCAACTCTTAGTCTGAGTCTTTGCGACAATCAGCATAGCAATGGTATAAGTCACTTGCAACTTGTAAGTGAGAATCAATAAGTTGATCGATCAAATAAGTTTCTAGAAGTAACAAATTAAGAGTTTGTACTCTTTTCGATGTAACACATATTTTCGTGTTATTTTTGAAAGCTAATTTATCTCAATATATTTCATTCAAGAACATTTATGTGATTTATTCTTATGAAACATAGTATACAACAGTGAGAATCATAGTTGGTTTCTTGCTTCCTACATTAACATTTAAAAAAAAAACATATTTAGCAAAGTGTGTGCGTAAACTTTTGATTTGCTCAAGTTTTTTCGAACTGATAGTAAAAAAGGACCTGAAAATAGGTCCGCAATTCAAAAAGTATTTCAATTGATCCAAATCTAGCAAATAGCAGCCAGATCACGCAAACAACGCTAAACCCACCGGCACTTTTTGTAAAACCATTTCCCGTCGCAGAAGGCACAATGGCTATCTAAAATGGTCCCACTAGACACTACAAATAAGTGAACTGACGGCTGAGCAACATGAGTACCTGTTTTTTAGGCAACTTTAAAATAAGACCCCTCTCAATCGCTTGCGGTAATTCAAAATACACATGTGGATGATTTTGATAAAAAGTAGACAAGAAATGTTAAATTAATTTCATTACTATCCCTTCTTAGAATTCATGCTTATAGAATAAATTTGGCATGGTCTGCTGATCGTAGCATGTGCGATCAAATTACTTCGGAAAACTCAGAAACCTTCATTTAAACTTACGACGTGAATTTTTATTTCGAATCTGTAATCAAGCGAATTTGAATCTAATCCGGTGTTGGGAGAGCTATGCATACACAACATTGAACAGCAGTCAAGGTCAAAAAAGTTAAAAGTGGTTGTAATTTGCGCGGTACATATCTAGAACAAGTATCCAATAAGTTTCAAGATTCTCAAGATTCTTCAATTCGTAAATGAAAGTAAATACGTGTTCCGAACATGGAAGAGAGTATTACTAACTTCATTCACTTATATAGTTTGGTCATAGTATCATAGAAGGAGTAATACAGCAAGAGTGAAAACTAGTCTTTTAAAAATCATACCAATATCATTATGTTGTAGCTTCTAAATTACTAGCTTTAGCTAGTAGATTGCCTAGCATGCTTGCTCCATAAAGTCGAAATATATGTAATGCATGTGAATGGTTAAAATACTTCTTTCTAAAAAAAAATCTGTTTACAAATAGAATTTCTAAAATGTTAAAATTATGAAAATGGAGCTGGATTCAGAAGCTCTATGTGGCATAGTAAACATTGATAAATAAAAAGTACGATGAAAACCCATTGTAAATTATCCTTTCTGAAAGAAGTTCTCACAACTTGTACTGAGCATAAATTGCATTGGCAGACTCCTAGTCAACGTAATGGTTCACTCAGATTCAAGAATCATTGTTCGATCGGGAGTTGATTTAAATTATGAATTCTCGGGCCGCAATTCTTGTAGAATGTTGCGCAGTCAAAGCATCTGCTTCCGACCTCGATGAAGACAACAAATAGTTTCGTGCTTTAAATAAAATTTACCCCTTCTCAAAATGTTTTCCTCAATTCTTCTTATGTTGTTTACCAACACGATACACAATATGATATAGAAGGTATTATTTTTGTAAATGGAATGAATGTGCGGACCTCAAACACTTTGAATATTAGCCGCACATGATTCGATACGTCAGAATGGATTATAAATTGGTTGGTGTTCCGGAGATCCTCCGAACTCCTATATCCTGAACCATTCTATCAAACTGAAATTCTATGGACCGTTCTCAGCCAAACTATTCATCTGGTAGAATATATTTTTTCAACTATTTTGAGTAACATATTCATAAAAACCTTTTTGCCTTCAATTTCCCTTCTTCATACTGCTCTTTAGGTGCAATTGGCTATGATACAAAACACATCAACCAAGGCCTGTTGCTAAATTCTTTGTTGCTAGCCACTTTGGTTAACGTATTTGATTAATTATACTACT
This sequence comes from Stratiomys singularior, assembly GCA_954870665.1. Taxonomy (NCBI): domain Eukaryota; kingdom Metazoa; phylum Arthropoda; class Insecta; order Diptera; family Stratiomyidae; genus Stratiomys; species Stratiomys singularior. The sequence goes on along the minus strand of OX940878.1, from coordinate 108,689,437 downwards.
TTGCTAGTTGTTTTTCTAGGCTAGAGAGGAGCGCATGTAATTAATGAATGGTTTCTTATTACTTTTTTTTATTTCGCTGAGAAATTGTGAATTACAAATGTTTCAAAAGCCTTCTTAATTAAGTGGATTTTATACATGTTGCAATGGTGAAACAAACCACTACAGAACTTGGGCTGGGAGACGTATTAGAACCACGTCATTCAACAATCAAATGTATATGAGAAGTTTATCTGATCAGCATTACGTAATTGTTATTGTAAAAGTACGCATTCCTAAATCAGTAATGATAAAAAAGTTATGGTAAGAAAGTACATTTCTATGTGCATCATTTGAAAGACCGATTCGCAATAGAACTTGCTTAATGATTCCTTAATTTTATTAAAAAGTCTTGAAATAACACTTAAGTTTTTATTTGATACTTTTCAACATATATCACGGCTTAAAAATGTTTTAAGGAAATGCTAATGATAAATGTCATAGAAAATCAAAATAGTATAATTATTATAATATTACGTTCTACAAAGGTATCACTTCATTTCAGCTTTACCAACTTACTTGCGCCAATATTGCGCCAACTTATGTATTTGTTCAACTAATGCCGGCATAACTGCTGAAATTGATACGTCCAATAATGTTTGTAGATGTTGTACCGCTTCCTCGTCGGTTAATCCTAATTGCAGATTCTCCTCCACTTTTTTCACAGCCTTATCTGGTTCAAGAGCAATATCAGGTACCGACGCGTCAACCATTAAAGCAAACAGGTTTAAAATCACATTGGCATGACGACGTAAATGCAAATATGCCGTATAGCATTGTTTACGGAATTCATGATGATGTTCCGAGCTAATACCACCCATTGCTTCTACCATTTCCTTGCTCAATTTCATTGGTGGTGGCATTGGTTTCGGATCACGGCCCAGTATATAACCGAAGTCAATGTGGAATAGTTTGCCGGAAGTTGTTAGGAGTAAGTTGTCTAAATGGCGATCACCAACACCTGCGTTGAAATTGGAATTTAATTTCATAACAATAATTCATATAATACAATTTAATTCACCTAATAAATATGTAATAACGCAGTATCCTGCACAGCTCTTTATGTATGTGTCCATCGTCTCTGACAGTATACCGTATGGTCCTGTTTCACTTGGATTATACTTGCGGAAGAAATTCAATATGCTTCCCTCTCGTGTCAAGACATCGGCAACTGTATACGAATCAATGTATTGGACAAACCCATGCTTTGAGCTAGTGGCTAAAACCTTGTATGGGGTTAATTTGAGATCTAAGTTTTCACGACGCAATAATTTATCCATGAGCGTTATCATTTGAAGAATAAGTTGATCTTGCCGGAGATCATCACCATGCTTGAATATTGCGACGTATTCTTTTCCAAATTCCATAGTTAGAAATGTAAGTCTGAACACGAGAGAAAAAATAAATTTCAATTTTTTCTAGATCTTTATAGTGAAATCAAATTTCGTACCGTAAAACATTAACCGAACATATGAATGTGCAGTTTTAAATGTAACTGAAGAGAAAAAAAAATGGCGCGTTTTTTCGCGACAAGGGGCATGATTTCCTTTTAATTATTTATGAATGAAAATACTCTTGTTGAGTTCCCTATAGGGTAGGACTTCTACTTACGGTTTTGATTCAGATGTCAAAATCGAAAATTTATGCGCAAAACGATCGTCGTAACAGCTGTCAAAACTTCCAGAGCGAATGAGGAAAAAACATTTTCACGACAGAAAACATTTTCTAAGAAGGTTTAAACCAAGTTGCGTTCGGAGGCTTATACGAGTAGGCTAATCTTTCATGTACGAGCAATAGCAATTCGATTTGAAAGCTTAGGTCATGCACAAAAATTGTAGTCGATACTAATGGCCATTTATTATGTTGTTGGGCGTGCAAAGCTTATATCATACTATTAACCAGTTACGTTTTTGTAACAAACAAACAAACAAATTATAAACAAGCAGATACCACTGACTACATAACATGAATTAATAATCTTTAAGATTCTTCGTCGTCAGTATTGATAAATAGTCTTTTGGCTGCTGCAGTACAATCACTTTTTGTGAACAGTAACTACACAATGTCCAACCACTTCGAAACCCGAAACCTCACGCTACCCGAGTGCAAAGTTTTTATCACTCGCACACAATTAAAAAGCTAGCACAAATTGTATGCTCAGCCGCTAATAATGCTATAAGTTATGTTAGTAAGTGATGTAATAATATGTTACGTTATATATAAGTTATGTAAAGTTATTATGTGCTATTAGTTATGTCTCCGATTATCTGTACTCAATTTTTTTCGGGATTGCAAGTCAGATTCACTGTCAAAGCTTTTCAAATCTTCCACGTTTTTTAAGGCAAGGTAAGCCCGTCATCGAAGTCCAGTCAAAATTGTATGATGACTTGTTCACTGGATTTCAGAATATTGTGCCAAAATTTATCAGTATGTTTCATATCACAGCTTAGCAGCAAGACTCCCACCCTAATTGGTTCCAGTTGATGCCCTCTCAAATGCATTTGTATTGGTTAGTAACACTATTTGCAGATAGTTCTCGTAAAACTTGTATAAATACGCGATAAAGTTCAAATGCACAACGAATGCAATGGAAAATTTCCACTTCGAATACTTTTAATTTCATAAAAAGTGACAAATAATGTACTTGATTTGTTAGAATCAGAATAGAATAATATCAGAATAGTTAGAATATTTGAAAAATCCCAGAATATGAAAAGTCTATTTAGAAAAATATGAAACATATTTCGAACAAAGTCACACGTGGTAACAAAAACAACATTAAATTACTTCATTCATTTAAAAAAAAGTGAATGCGGGTTCATCTCAAACATCACTTGAAAGATGAATCGACGCGAAGGCATAAGAATAACGTTTAACTGCTTTTGAGTCTGTAGAATACTGAAAACACTTTTACTAAAGAGTTTCCAATTTTTTTTTGTTTAAATATAATAGAACATAAAACAATGATTTTAGGTAAAAATAGCTTGACGAATTACCGTTACCAATATTCGGGGCTAATTTCAAAATAGAAATACCTCAAAACAAGTGGAGACAGTGTGTGAAAAACCATCTACTGCCCAGAATAGATTTTTATCGTCAAAATCGCGCGAATAAAACAGCTAAAACAAAAATACACTGTGTTGTTCACACTTCTACGTAAAGTGCAAGCCCGGAAACTAAGTGCGCCATCATTGCCACAAGATACTGAAAAATACCGGAATTATATGTTTAATTTTCAGTTGGAATTTCTGGAAATGCTAATTACATTCAGAGAACCTGTACATCAATGCTAAAAATCGAATCGTCAGATTTGCTTGAAAACATTTTCTACGAGATTCGACAATGTTGGATACTGTTACTTTTACGAATGAGAGTTAAATAAACTAAAATGAAAATAACATAAAATTAATAGGGTTTTGTGTGAAGGCCAAACACAGAAGATGTCAATTTCATGCACTGTCGATTTTATCACCCTGTTTCATGTTATATTATGGGTTCTCATGTCATTCTTTTAAGTGTAGTAAAGTTGTCTTCACCGATGGCGTCCTCGATTTGTTTCAATATTGTAAGTTATCCATGTTTCATATTTGTATGAAAGAAAAGGAAAATGATCGTTTTGATGATAACTTACTGCAGCGCACCTCTGAACCAGTGCGAACATGATCGATTTGACGAAATCAAATTGTTTTTGTGGTCAGATTTCAGCATATTTGGAATGTATGCTTCATAATACTGGAAGAAATCCGAAAACATCATCTTAAAAGAGCATTACAACATTAAGAGACGCCATTTGAGTGCAGTACACAGAAAAGTCGACACATTAATGGCAGCCCGTCTCCAGATAGTTTTCAAACAAGAAGATAATCCTACGAATATGTTACGAGTCACTGGGTTGGTAACCAAAATAATCATAAAATAAAACATGAATGAAATGAATGAATGACTTTCATAAAAAATGAAAGTACAAAGCCAGCTGTACTCTACCGTTTCATCAACTATTCGATTTGAGTTTTCCGGCGTTTTCTCATCTGCTAGCCAACAATTTCTATAAGTAGGTAAGAAGCAGAAAAAATTATTCATTGGGGCATCAACGCGAATGATAGGGGTCGTTTCCCGATTGCCGCAACAAAAATTTAAACACCACAGAGGTATAGCAAGAGGCAGTCAAGTTGCGAATCAGATGCGGTGAACAGTCCGTGAGTGAATGAGTATGTGAATCAGACGTGGTACAAACTTAATACATTAAGGACCGCAAAGCCATTTGTAAGGCATACGCGTGGAGTTAATAGGATACATTGTATGAAAGTAAGTGACATCTAAAGACAGCGTGTGGAAAATACGGGTTATTTCGTGATCCATCCGTAACAGACTGAACGCGAAACACGAGAGAACTCGTGAGCAGTCCGTAACAGATGGGACGCGAAACACGAGAAAACTCATGAGCGGTCCTTAATGTGTTAACGATATTGAATAATTACGAATCAATTGCAATCAAAAACAGTCGATTACCATTGCAAAAAGTATTATACGATGTGTGTTCCAAAATTAACCATCCTGAGTTTAAAATTATGCATAAGAGAACACTTTCGGTATTGCTTTTGGATATTAAACAATATAAGAATTTTGTTATATATTTAAGAATTTCTTACTTTGACGGCATCAATGCACTTTTGAAAAGTGACGTTTTCTGTGGTAGTACACCAGTGATGAATACTTCTGGGTCCAACGGAAAGGGGCGGCCCTCGAAACTTGCAAAGTTTATTTTAAAATGATCATCATCCGCTAATAATTGTTTAAACTTTTCTGTCTTTTTTTGCCGATTTCCCGTTTCTTTTGCAACCAATTTTACCAATTTTACTAGTTCATCAATAAAGCGTTGCTGCTTCTCTAAATTCTGACGTACAACGCGTAAATCATTTGTTCCTAAATAAATATAATTGGTAATTTGGATTGAACCAAAAAAAAATCCTTCTTACTCACCGGTTTCAAGTGTTCGTAAAAATGTTTTCAAAACCATTACATACATATTTCGAATCCGTTCATCTTGCTTGCGTATGGATTCTTGATCCTCTACTTCAATCGATAAATACCAGTACAAGTAATTAGCCAAGGTTGCATTTTTACAAGCGCGCTTAATCAGAAAAGTTGCAAGGTCGCATGGTGTAGTCGTCGTGTCACTCATCAATGTGTTTGATGTTTCAGAAATCTCTGATACATTTGTGTCAACATCAGACATGACGGGAACCGCAATTGGAGACGATACTTCCATGGATAAGCGTTTCACTGATCCCACTAAACTATTTTCTACTGCAGATATGATAAAATAATTTATGGTTTATATTCTATAGGAATTGTTCTAAAATGAAGTCCGATTTGTTTATTGCGAGCATTATTTTAAACTGACTTTGATATTTGTTTTCAACAGGTTGACAATAAATTTACAAGCAGAAATATTAAGTCTTACGTGCTGTTGTAACCGATTCTGATGTGTTACTTTGGTCAAGTCCCGCGTCATCGAGAGATTTAATAATTTCCTTGTCAGGCATAATTTTCTTATACGACTCCATTATGTCATCAAAATTTTCATACTTAAGTGCTTGCACAAGTTGCAATAGATACAGTATAAGATCCTCGTCAGGTGCCTGTTTAAGTCTGGAAATTGCGTAACGACGCACTTCAGGGTGGGTAAAAGATGGGCTTAATAGTTCCAGAGCGTCCTCTACATCCATTGGACTCCATTGCGCAAGAAGTTTCAGCGCCTGGCGCACTTCCGTACCAGTTTCCCAGTTGATACATTTTAAAAATTTGGTTAATGCTTTCTTTTGTGAACTCAAATAGAATCGGAATTTCCACACAAGGTCTTGCTCTTCACTAGTGAGATTGCATGTTGGCGGGTAGCGATAAACAATATTATGAAGCGTATTTCTTTCACTGCAAAACAAAAAGTAAAGTATCGTTAAAACCAGAATGAAGTAAACAATAGGTTTAAAGAGTAGATAGCACTCACTTTGCTGTTGGTTTTGCATCTCTATCCGATAAACCAGATCGAGCGGAACGTGCAAGTCTGTGATGTTTTCTTTCCACCAAATTGTCCTGAAATTTTTGAAAATAAAACAATTTTAGTTGAAGATATGAATTATTCCTCTCGGGTGAACTTAGTCCAATATGAATTCTACCTTCAATTTCTTCAGCCATTTCCATGCACATTTGATACGATAACAACAGCAAAATCGAAATTTAATTTTGATTGTGATTCTTTTAAAGTTAAGAAAGAAAACCGAAAGCGAACCTGGCGCTCCGCAATCATCGGTTATTGATACACACTAGTAAATCTGAACGATTTGTCATTATCGACAAACCACAACTAATAGACAAAAACATCTGAATACACACGTTTCACCAATCTTTTACTTCATTCTCTGCTACTACCCTTTGCAATGGCACGATTACAAGCTCGTGTGGCATAGAAAGGGAAAGTATCTCATTACCACAACGGGTTGTGACATATGAGGTCAGCTTTATTGTCTTTTCCTTTGGCTTCGATACAGATGAAGTACGCACATTTATTTTCCCATTACCTGATATGTAAATTACAACTTCTCTACACTCGAGTTATTTACGTGGTACAGCGGCGCTGTCGTTGTAAAGCTTCAGCAAACAAGGAAAGTTTCAATCTCACAGTTGATATTCAAACGCTTATCGCCCTTTTTAAAAATACTTAGCAAGATAACTGGTAGCTCGGTAAATATGAAGGTGCGTAGAAATAATAGAAACACTTAAAAACGTTATGTTAGGTGACACCAACGTAAAGAATCAGCTACAATATATTGCTATCACAACACGTGCGTTAAAACTATTTATTTAGACTTAATTTAGTACTTTTGTACAAAAACAAAAACTTGGCAAAATATTCAAAGGCGTAGGCACGCAAACCACAAAGATTAGTCGGGAAGGACACAGAAGAATCTTGAAACTGCGCATAAATAGATTTAAGCACATATGCAAATTATGCTTTTGCTTACTGTACGTACTGTATATCGTTTCTAATTATTGATTGGAGAAATTCTCCAAGCACTAGAATGCCCTTTGAATATTCCAATTTCATTTTTAAATAAAAGCCACAAATAACACTGACCACTATTTTTTTCCGTTTCTTTATGACACAAATATGAAATAACATCATCGTTCAAGTGGAACACAAATTTAATATGAAATGTAAAATGCCACCCTAATCGGGTTATCAAGTCTTCGTTTTGTAAGAACAAGTTCTTTTGCAAAAAATCAGTGCCGGTCATACTATATAGACAGTGATCATACACCACGAATATCAACCAAGTTTTAGTTAGTCCATTCAAATAATTTTTTACAGTCCAATACAATCCATGTAAGATAATCAGACGGTGTAGTAGGTCATGAACTTTGAAAACTTTTATGTACTTTAACTGTTAACAAAGGAATTTTTAATGTGTCCAGTATTGCATTGACATACTTTATAATGAAATATGAGAGAAATACTTTGTTGATCAGAATGATACAAATCTGATACCAATTTATTTTATTGTATGTCATATTTTCGTTATGCAAACGAAGCAGGAGGTAATATATGTATATGATAAGCATTTGTGCTTACCATTGTTTCTATTATGTTTCTCTGCACCAAATAAATTTCGAAAAATTTTGTGAAAAAACGGGCGTCCATTAATTGGAAAATTGTGCTTAAAATTGGAAGTACTTCTAAGGACTTCAATACCTTGAATGCGTAACACATTCGATCTTCAAACTATCTTTGTACGCGTTAAATCTGTGAAGTAATTTAATGAACTTAACGGGTTTTAATGACGAAAAAATTCGTTTTAAATAATGTTATGACTCTATTTGTTTGTGTTTGTTTAGAATAATTTCTTCAATGCCTGTGTAAAGTTTTAATAAATCGGTTAAGAGTTTCCAACGGTAAATGAATTTATCAAATAATAAATAAATAAATCATCTTATCAAAGGCAAATATTTTATAAATTATTTATGTGTTAAAATAAGAAAAACACTACTGTCTGTATTAGTTCGGTTTTTGATTTGTTGTCATTGGCTTTGGATCAAAATGTATCCAGAAATTGAATAAGTGAAAAACACATGGACATTTAATAGTGAGTGAATAGCACATTATGGACATTTAATAGTCTCATGTCCCGGAAAAAGTTGAAAATGGCCACCTTTTACTTTTCGTGAGGAACGTATAAATTATGTGTGCATTTGGGATTTATTCTCCCTTCTCCACACACAGTTCAATTCCGTCAGTTGAGTTAGCAGGTGGAAGCAGTTAACTTGAGACGGCGGTTTCTTTCCCGCAGCCCATTAGGAACTTCCATGGTCTGAAGTACATACCCAAAAAATTAAGGTATTCTAAATTTTGCATGTTCCATGCAATGGCGTCTTTCGGTAGAGAACATTCCTCATTTTCTAAGCGCTCGAACCGGTTTGGTTGCCTAGCTAGGAGGGCCGCCCCTGCAAAACAGGTGTTCGACCCTTCTATCCTAGCTTCTTATTTGCTGCCATCTTCCTGGTCTTAAGTACTGGTCTTCCTGGTTTAGTGCCCTATACCAAGAACCGCAGATACGACTTTACTCCCGCACCACCGAGTCCGTTCCTTAATCTGCGAATTAAATAGCCATGGAGAGACATGGGGAAGTGAGGTTCACTCTATCTTTTCCAGGAGTGGAAATTAAAAAAAAATCCTTCCATAAAATAGTTTTTCTCTTAGGAAGGAGCTATTTAGTACTTCCGCTATTCCATTCTGTTTTATCGTTAGGCATGTTGCCTTGGTCTTTGCCCTTTCGCTTGTGCCCTTCGGGTTCTTCTTTGTGGAGGCATACTTACTACCCTGGGGTTTCGTTCTGAGTGAAGGGTTATCCATATCGAGTGTTTTGGCCTTGGTTTGGATTTAGGTTACTGGCTCCCACACCTCTTCAGAAGTTTTGCTTCGACCCTTAAAGGGATCCCTCGTCTTGGATTGTTTTTTTTTTTATTATTTTGTTTGGTTCTCTTTATCGGTAAAGTATTTTCCGCACTGGCTGAGCCGACATACGAGGTAAGGGTCGTATATGTAAGCGTAGATGTCCATGGTATCCGCAGTAGGCATATTTTGAACGTAGTATTTCCGTGGCGACACACCATTCGGCATTTTACATTTTACAAGTTACGAGGATAGTCTTCGAGCTATTATTTGAGTTTACCAGGCAATATTCTTTTGCTTACTCCTCAAACATGGCAAGTGGTAAACAGAACCATGGATGCCGATTGAACTGACGCCCAGCCCGGTCCCTGCATTTATATGCGAAAAGCCTTAACCTTGTTTTTAAGCGGCAATACGTGTAGTAGTACTGGGAAATGGTTAGCAAGAGATTTACATTACCTTATAATATTGTGCCCGATGATAAGGATCGCATTAATCTACATACATATGTGCAAGGAGAGAAAAGTAAGCTTGCTAGAAATTTTATATCCATGAGATGACCAGGGTTACATTGATTGTGAAAACGACTTTTTAAAAATTTTACTGTTTTCTACACTGGCTTGAGGCTGGAGCCACACATCCTTCAAAACAGAGTTCTATCTGGTAAATCTTTTGTCAAAGTTGCGCGCTACAACGGCAAAAAATGAATTTTTGCCGTTACAACAATTATATATTAAATAAAAATTTTGAAGGGGCTTCGGAATAAGTCATCGGAATTGGTCATAATACTAAAAATAAGACTGGTCCATGTAAGCACACTATGTACCTTCAATTTTTAGTGCGATATACTTTCAGTTCATGTCGTATAATTACAAAAACTGCTGCAGTTAACGGCGTTCTATTGTGTTATTAGGTGCGCAACTAAGTTCTCGCTGTTTTTTTATGAAACTGGCCTTATATTGTGAAAAAATGGTTGCAAATGAATCATTCAAAATATTGTCCATCGCTAGCGACAACTTTTTCCCATCTTTCTGGCAGAGCTCGAATACCGCCACGGTAGAAGTGTTCGTCTTTTGAGGAATCAAGCCATTTTGAGATGTCTTCATATGTGTAGAACTGCTTATTGCCAGACCATGTGCCATCGAACGGAATAAGTGATAATCGGGGAAATAGATATCACGGGAATATGGCGGGTGGGGTAGGACTTCCCATTTGAGTGTTTCTAAGTAGGTTTTAACGGGTTTGGCAACATTAGTTCGAGCGTTGTCATGCTGTAGAATGACTTTTTCGTGCCTCTGCTCGTATTATGGCCACTTTTGGCGCAATGCTCGGCTCAATTGCATCAATTGAGTTCGATACCATTCCACAGTGATGGTTTCGTTCTGTTTCAATAGATCATAATAAATAACACCGCCCTGGTCCCACCAAATACACAGCAAAACCTTCGCAGCGTGAATATTCGGCCGAGCCGACAACGTAGAAGCATGACCGGGCAGTCCCCATGATTTTCATCTCTTTGGGTTGCTATCATGAAACCATTTTTCATCACCTGTAACGATGTGATATAGAAAACCCTTCCTTTTTTGCCGATGAAGCAGTTGTTCACAGGCGAAAAAACGACGCTAAACGTCTCTTTGCTTCAATTCATAAGGAACCCGAGTTCCTTGCTTCTGAATCATTCCCAACGCATGTAAGCGCTTGGAAATTACTTGGCGGTTAACTCCTAATACTGAAGCAAGCTCTTGTTGCGTTTGGTACGGATCTTTATCGAGCAATGCCTCCAATCCAGCGTCTTCGAAGGTTTTTGGTCTTCTTTCACGCGAACGGTCTTCAACACCAAAATCACCGTCTTTGAAGCGACGGAACCAATCACGGCACGTTGTCTCACTTACTCTCCATAAACTTTTTGCAGCTCTCGATGAGCTTCAGCTGCCGTTTTCTTTGAATGGCATAAAATTCGACATTTTTACAAAACCAAAAGTATATGACACATACACAAAATCACTTATGTGTCGAAGCAGTTTGTTTACCATATGTCTAAGCTTGGTCCATGACGACTTGGTTTTGTCACTATCGACCAGCACTTACTACTGGAGCCATCTCTTGAAAAACAACGGGAACTTAGTTGCGCACCTAATATTTTTGTTTCAGGTGTGTACGCTATTTAAGAGGGTGATTTAAAGTACGCACGTAGCAATGCCATTTTCTAAATATTTGATTTGGAGGGAATAAAAATATCATGAGACGTATTGCTATTTCTGTGTAACGAAACTGAAGGAAAAGGTAAGCGACATCGAATCAGATTGTATAACTAAGACCACCACTTCGTCACAAGATTTTGTTGCAAATAAAAATGAACCACATTAATACGTCAAGCTGAACTAAATGATTTAATTAGAGATCCATATTGTCTAAAGCTCAAGTTGAACTCATTAGTTCAAGTTTTCAACAATTGAATTTACTTGACTCAAGTACACAAATTTCTATTTATCGGCTATCTGATACTGAATTTGTAAACTGATCTGTAGAAGAAAGTGGTCTTACATATTACAACGTTGTGCAGGAACTTATGGATAAATTAGGCTATGACTATTCACCAGATAAATGGACGCTATTCATTAATTCTTGAAAAATAAGTATCAAAGCCGTCTTACTATATAATGGTAATGACATTTCATCAGTACTTTTATCACATGGCGTCCAAATAAAAGATACATACCAAAATGTAATAAATCTACTCAAGAAAACCCAGTACAACTGTCATTTTTGGAAAACATGTGTGTTGGAATAAGGTTATTGGAATATTGCTGTTTTTTGCTAGTGGAACAGAAGAGCTAAGGAGAGAACACAACATAAATAACATTGGCCAATGACGACTTATTTCATTCCTTGACAAAGAAATGTTTCTGAAAACCCATTGGAAAATAGAACTATTTATCCGGCTTGGCTTTCAAAATGAGGTGTCGTTTAAAATTTTGTTAAACTCAGGGACGAAATGAAGAAGGTTTTCTGTATTTAAAATTTCCGAGACTGAGTGATGTTAAATTAACAGAAGAAATTTTTCGGGCCGAATATGAAGGATTTCAATTTTAGTTTAAAATTAAACATAGAGGACGAAAATGCGTGAAGTTTGTTGTGAAAAATGAAGTGAAAAAAAGGGAAAATGAAGTGAAAAATTTGTTGAGAAATAGAAAGTTTATAAACGATGAAGAGATGGTTTCTAAGTTACTACAGGATTATAAAGCCTTACAGTGTAATATGTCCTTAAAGATTCATTTCCTGCATTCCTATCTCGACTTCTCCCGGTAAACTTAGTTGCGATTAAAGACACTTAGGGGGAAAGATTCCATCAGGATATCATGGCGATGGAAAAAATATCAAGGAAAATGATGATTGATTATAGATATTTGTTGGATACTATAACGAGATCTCTCATGGTTTAGTTACAAGAGAAAGCAAAATGATGAAAAATCTTCTCTTCAAAACATGATTTCCGTGAAAACTAAGGCGCATCCTATCCTTTTTAATAAACTTTTTCCAATGTAAATGGGTATTTATTTTTTTTTCACACACATATCTTGAATAATCGTTAATGTAATCTATAAAACATAGTTGCGAACCACGGAAGAAGAATATTTTTTGTTGTCTATTGATTTTTTTAACTCAAGCTCAAAAAACATCCTTCAAAAATGATTTGTAAGAGACTTTCCAAATTGATCGGACTTATTCACTAAGGGCAGGAACAAGTATTCCCAAAAATGGCTCCTTTTATCAATGCAACTTATGTTGCATGGCGCAGTTTATACTCAAAACGCCAGTGTTTACCCTTTCTTAAAAATAGATATAATAGCGAATATGTAAACAAATTCCTTAAAAACACATTTGTTTGTTAATTAACTTTTAGATTCCGCTACTTAATTTTTTACATTACATTGCGTAAATCACATACTATAATAGGTAAACATTTTCGGGTGATTTTTATATTTTATTTTTTTTTAAATATTATTGCAACGAACAAGTTTAACGAGTTTATTACCACATTGATGATAATAAACTCGTTTCTTCCTCAGAAAACTAAAAAGACCTCACTTTTTGGCTATGATAGTATCCATGCTTTTACGATTTTCGTATGCTTCCTTATTTACCGATCAATGGATCGGAATTTTATATAATTATTATTGAAAGTTTGAAACTTACTTTAGCTTACACTTTTCATGTCTTCGACTCCCTCGAATGCATTCCATTTTGCTTTTTCTCGAATATATTCCATTTATCTTTTGATTGATTTATGTATCCTAGTTCAATAATTAATATTACACCGTTTTCCCCCCAAATTCACAAATACAAACCCATTTGTTTAAATAGCAATTCGTTTGATTTACAGCTTTCAGCACAAAAAATTGTAGCTGATCCTCTACAGGTTTGCTGTTGCTCTAGATATGGTACTAGTTCTTTTCGTGCTAATTTGATGGCCGAGTTTTTTTATCATGCCGAAAATGATTTGTAAGGCCTGTAACAGCTTTTAAATTTACCGAAGTTTCGGGCTCGCGTATGTTTTCTTCAGTATCCAAAAATATAAGATTCTCATACATAACATTTAGCTTATTATAAGTTTCTCTTTGCCTTTTCGAGAGATATACATCGTTTTATAAGAGTTCTCATTTCTTCGTCCAATCTCGGTAGAGTGTGGAAGTGTATCAAATCTATACCAAGGTGAAAAATAGGAAATACAGTTGCCAGACGTTTCTTTGCCACTTATTCCGTGTTTTTTCCAAGTTATACAAACAGTAATTAGTGAGTAGTGTAATATAACTGTTAGTGAAAAACAGCAAAGAGACGACGCCGATAGCTAGCTTACAGCTAATCTAGCCAAGGTAATTTGTAGATTTAATGATATGGACGAATTAAAAAACATGTACATTCCTCCTGACCCTGGAAACATGGACGAATTTACAGAATTCATCAGAACAAAAAGGAGAAGACAGTTAACTGACAAGTCCCGGGAACTTACACTAAAAACCAGACAAGACTCAGACAATCTAACAAAAACAACAGAAAACATAATACAAATTCCAACTCTGGAACAAATCAACTAGGAGAGCAGTCAACCCCCCAAAAAAAGTGAAGCAAATACGTCCACAAGCAGACAAACGGATACCACAGATAGCGTAACAGTCTCATTTGAAGACATGGAAAAATTCATTTCTAGCAATATGGATAACAACAGCAAACATAGTGGTCACAAAATCCACCCAAGCATCAACACGACAGAACAAAACAGGAGCATCCCCCCAAACAGAGCAGTCAATAAGTATCTGCTGGATGAGTCAGCAAAATTTTTTCAGTGATTTGGGAAAGATTGGATGAAAATAAAGAAAGGAAAAGATTAACCGCTCTGATCTTCTATTCTATTCATAAACAATTAGGAATCAAAAACATTACGAACATCAATAATCTAGGATACAATAAAATGAAACTCAACTTTAAAACAGCTGAAGACTCGAACAGTGCCATTGAAAATGAAAATAAAACTAAATATCATTTAAATCTTTTCATATCCAATAACTTTCTTCTAAGGTACGGCGTCATAGGTAACATTCCACATGAAATTACTGAAGAAGAAATAAAAACGGAAGCATTTGCGTGTAATTAGATAGGTAACCAAATCGACAAAATTAAAATATTAGAAGCTTATAGATTAAAACGCAGGGACACAGAAAACCCTGATAAGCTCGTACCCACCAAATCCACCAAAATCACCTTCTCTGGAGACGTTTTACCTGATGCAATCTGGTTCGGCTACACAACTATTCAGGTCGAATACTTCTACTACAGACCAAGGCAATGCAGCAAATGTCTGAGACTAGGCCACACACAAACTCACTGCAGAGAGAACTTGCCAAGATGCAATAATTGTGCCAAACCAGAATGTAACAACACTTGTACTGAGATTCTATGTTTCTTATGCGGATCATATGATCACACGGCAACAAATAAGACTTGTCCTAAATGGATAAGATACGAAGAGGAATTAAGAATTAGCTCTATCAAAAATATTTTTCTTAAAGAGGCTAAAACTGTCCTATACAACAATCAATTTCACATTCTTAAAGATAATGAGTCATTGGATGATGCATTCCCATTGCTCAACAGCAAACTAAATGCTAATTTTAGGAACAACAATGCGGATATTAATAAAACAATACTCAAGAACTCTTACGCAAAAATAGCAGCGACCAACACAAAAGAAACTAGCACCAGAAATAGAACCTCGTATGTAAACAAACCACATTCAGGTTCTCAAAAAGAACAGACATCAAGTTACAAAAAAGATTCTCCAGTATACAATCATCCATCTTCCATCTGCCATAAAACCAGCGACGTGGAAAGGCTGATAACTCAACTATTAAAAACTATCAAAAACGCACCTACAGGAAACTTCTCATTCCAGGAACAATCAACGTCTATAGCCGAGCTTATTCAGCTTCTGACAACCCTTTCTACAACGAACATAAAACCAGTAGGAAATCAAATTGAAATAATTTAACTCATTAATTAACACATTAACACACCAACACTACAGAAACAAACACAATCTAGAACTTGCTTAAACCTTTTAAACATTGACATAGCGCTCATCCAAGAGACTTGGACCTCAAAAGACATCCGTAGCCTAGACAACTACAATATTGAATATAAACATAGGACCAAACAAGAATGGAGGTGGCGTAGCCATAGCCTTAAAGAAATGCATAAAATACAAAACAATACCGACAGATTTTTTTTGTTTGGGAGGTGAAGGCTATTTACGCCCTGAGTGTCGGACTCCTCCGCTACCGGACTACCGACTAAACACCTCCCCTGTCACACCGAGAACTGTTTGTCACATTACTTCGGACTAGGCCTCATTAATCATCGCTTAGCAGTGCCTTCAGGTTAAGGGAAATCCCTCTTGCTGCATGGATGGATAGATAGGAATTGCGATTATTAGAGAATTGCGTTACAGAGATCCCCCTCCCTCGCCAAGCGATCCATCATGCCCTTCTTTATAATAAGTACAGTCCGTACGTAATGCGACACACAAATCCAGTTGTCTTTTGATTGCATCATTTTTCCCCGTTACATTTTCTGGGGAAATTACGCCAATTTTCTCCGAGAGATGCGAACCGGGTCTTGTAAATCTATTACACGTAAAGAACGTATGGCAGGCGTCATCCGTCATCCCCGGGCAGAACACGCAAGTTGGGGATGGTGTCTTTCCCATGTTATACAGGTAAGACTGAAAATACCCGTGACCACTGAGTAGTTGCGTCAGATAATAATCAGTTTCACCATGCATTCTGTAGAACCACGGCTCCAAGTCACTTATCAGCCGTGCGGTCGGACAGATATAGAAGTCCGACAATACCGACAGATAGAGAAGCAGAAATTACAATGATTGAAACTACAAACATCATCCCCAACCTCGTAATAGCCTCAGCATACATCCCTCCGGATGCTAGCAAATTAGAACTTTAACAACAGGTGGAGCAGTTTTTGCGACTCAATAACAAGAATAAACCACTGATTATTGGAGCTGATATGAATGCCAGACACAGCATATGGGGAGACTCCTTCTGTTGTCCCAAGGGCAAAACACTCAAAGATATAATCTACAATCACAGATTAAATATTCTCAACTCTGGAGTCCCAACTTTCGACAGGATA
This sequence comes from Stratiomys singularior, assembly GCA_954870665.1. Classification (NCBI taxonomy): domain Eukaryota; kingdom Metazoa; phylum Arthropoda; class Insecta; order Diptera; family Stratiomyidae; genus Stratiomys; species Stratiomys singularior. Next base: position 108,672,747 of record OX940878.1, on the reverse strand, counting down.
CACTCAAACGGAAAGACACACAAATCGAGTATTGACATCACCCTTACCAATTTTAAGAATGAAAACAGCAATTGGAGAGACGCTAAAATGAAAATCTCAAAAAGCGATATAATTGCATAGTTGCATCATCTTCGAAATCAACATAAGCCACCTGATCCCGAACAACTTCTACTCCACCAACAGGAAAAAAGTAAAAGAACAACTCAATAACATTGCCCTATCGAAAGACCTTGATAAGACCCTTCACCATATAAACCGGGTCATTATAAACAACACAATCAACAATGCATTGTTCAAATACTCTCCTAAACCATGGTGGAACAAAGAACTTAGAAAACTATGGAAGGCCAAACAAAAATGTTGGAGAAACTTTACCAAACTGAAGAATTCCAAGAAGTATGAAAGGCTATGGGAAATTAACATGAAATGGAAAGAAGCTGTAAAATTGGAAAAAAATAAAATGTGGAAAAACAAATTCAATGAGCTTAACCAAAATCCAAGTAACAAACATTTTTGGAAACTCATCAACACCATCAAATCAAATACAATTTTCACAGCGAAATCACAATGGGATCCCAACAACAACTTTAAATTACTAGAAATTATTAAAAATAAACACCCCACAACCACGAATCCATCCGACTCCTGTTCGAACTCAGCCACTGTGTCTCCTAAAGTCTTCACTACAGGAACTCGAGAAAATCCTAAAAACTCACTCCACAAAAATATCACTAGGTCCAGAAAAAATAGAGTACAGCACTATCCAATGTCTCAACAAGGAAAATAAAGAAGCTTTTCTAGCATCAATCAACAAAAATTTCAAAAATAACCTAATACCATCCACCCTCAGAAGAATCAGAATCATTCCTGTACCAAAAAGAGACAAGCCGCCATACCTTATGGAAAGCTAACGCCCAATTTCTGTCCTCAGCGTACCACTGAAAATCATCAATAATCTTATTAAAATCAGAATCAACACTTTCATTGAAGAAAGGAAACTACTAAGTGATAACAGCTTTGCATACAGGCAAGGTAAATCAGTCAATCTATGCATAAATAAACTACTCCATATAACTTCAAGAAGTAGACTAAACAAATTCATGGCCAAAACATGCGACATTGCCAATAATTTCATTGCCAATAATGTCATTGCCAATAATGCCATAAGAAAAAGTAGACATCAACTCCGTAGTCAAAGCTCTTAATAATTTGAACATTGACACTCACTACATCAATTGGATACATAACTTCTTGAAATTGAGAATCCTCACGATAGATGGCAGTGCAATCGAATTGGACCAAACGGACTACCACAAGGGGATGTCTTAAGCCCAATCCTGTTCAACATTTACACGCATAAACTACACAACATCACCAACGAAAAAACAACGCTGCTCCAGTATGCGGACGACTTCATCGTAATTGGCAAAGGGCGAAACACTTCAGAAACCTTCCTCAACTTACAAAATAGCTTTTTGTACTTCCAGAACATGTTAAAAGAATTACACCTGGAACTAAATATAAATAAAACCTCAGCCATTTATTTCTATGCGAATAACAAACCTCAACAATACTTTCAACTTAATGGAACCAATATCAAGTGGGTAAATAACTTCACCTTTTTAGGGCGTGCAATCAACAACAAAGGTAATATAAGAGACCAGATAGAGAAAACTCAAACTAAAGCGGAAATCTACAAGAGATTATCAAGAAACTGTCAAGCCCCAAACATGGTTTTAGTTCCCCTAAGGCAATTAACACATTCAGAGCAATAATAAGACCTCAGCTCGAGACCAATTAAGGGAACATGGCAGATGCTACGCAATACCTGTTTAAGAAGATTGACTCTGACAAAGCCGCGACACTAAAAAGATGCCTGGGAGTCCCGCTAACAGCTTGTAACACAATCACGCTAGCTGTATCCAAAGAACCGACATCTAAATCGAGAGCTTGCCTTCTTATAGCGAAAGAAATACTTAAAAACCTCCATGACAGCGAATTCAGAAAACTACTTTCTGAAAACGTCAGTTCTAACTATACATTAACACATAGAAAATTCCAAGACCTCATAAACAACACGTGCTGGAGAGAAATTAACACATTTCCAAAAAATTTCTTATTTCAACTCAACAACTTCGACGATAACTTCACTCACAACATGCCCCTTATCGATTACAATGGTATTACAACTTCTTTACCAGCAATAGTGGACTCATTAATAGACACTCATGAAGTCTTCTGCACGGATGCAGCCAAAAATCCCTTTGGCACAGGATGTGCTATTCATCACGTAAACACTAGAACAACTAACCTCTACAAACTTAACAACATATCTTCAGTTAATAATGCAGAAATTATGGCAACATACCTAGCCATTATGGAACACACCACTGACAATGCTAAAAATATCATCATCTTCACAGACTCACAACACTGTATCCAAGAAATAGCCTACAATAAAAACGTTAAATGCGTACCTTCCAAAATGAGGAAACATTTCAGTGACTTCAGCAACAGGAAATACATCTTTTACCGGATTCCAGGAAACTGTGAATGGACTAGCTTCAGTCAAACTGGTACTGCGGCCAAAAAAGCCATTATTGAAGGCAAGGATGCTCCCAACTATACAGAATGGGACGACACGTTAAAGTTAATCCATGAAAAAGTAAATGATGAATGGATCACGGAGTACAAGGAAAATACAAAATACTTAAAATATTGCCCTTGACTAAAAAGCAACCTCTTATTCGACAAAAAACCTTGGTTCCACTACATACACTTAGATGACAGACAAACAGTGCGTACAACAAGACAAGACTGAAGAAAGCGAACATAACTACATGCGACCATTGCACTTGGTGCAATAGTCGTGATGAACTAGATCCTCGTACTTTGATGATTTAAGAAATAAATTTTCACTGTTTAAAGAAGTATCCTCAATATACAAGATTTTCTATTCTAATAAAAAAACATTATATCTGGCAGCTGGGCAAATTCCTGGAGGAAGCCAAGGCAGAGCTGTGAGCGTCCTTTACTCAATTCCCACCAAGTTCATAATAACCACAACTTCCCCAAATGAACCCATTAACGAACCGAACAATATTTACTAACAAACTAACGAGGTCACAAACACCAAATATAATCGCATCACAGTGACCCCATAGGGGCACACAGAAAAGCAGCCTAAGCGCACGGAGATCGAAAACGCTGGCTAATGTGTGCAGCACCATAGCCAATACCACTTACTAGTCTGGAGGAAGAGGAAAAAAAAGAGTTCTAAAAAAAGGATGTTGAAGAATAATCTTTTCTGTTTCTCAGGTTCCAACCCTATGATGACCTGGATCTGATTCTTTTTATGCACTCAATTACACATCCATTTGTTTTGTGTTAATTTTTAATGATTTTTTGTTATTTAATTATTTTATCTATTTCGCAACGGTCATTAATTTTTTATTTAAATATGTGAAAATCATATTACTATTTTTTTTTTTTTTTTGGTTAGTTCAGGATTTCTTGGATTACAATTGTGCAGACTTATGGTATTATCATAAGTTAACAACATACACAATAATAATTATTAAATATCGGGTAACATATCACAATTCGAAGGAGTTACATTTTTGTAAAGTTATTCTTAACGTATAACATGGATTTTGTTTTTGTAGACTTTTACCTTTAAACCTAGACTTTAAACCTAGTTTTTGCCCTTGAAATTCTTTTACTTGTCTTGCAGATAAAGGTCGCAACACTTTCTTTATAATTTTTAAGCCGTATAGTTACGGCTACGCATTTTTTATTGGATTCGTTCAATTAAGTTTTCGAGACATCCTCCAGCATGTTTGCTTCAAATCCGTCTTATTGTTGCGCAGCCCGAAATTATACCGAATTTTAAGTCTTCCAGGCTGTGCTCTATTACAAGTCGAAGTATATTCTCGAAATACATCACTAAAACTTGCTCTCTAATACAAGCTCAGTTGAATGCTGTGATATCGAGCACAAAATAGTGAAATTTTATTTAAAAAATACACGCGAAAAAGCACTTTCTTTTTGAAAAGGGAGTATCCAAGAAAGGCGCGGAAATAGTGATGGCATAATGGCAAAACAAAATTCAGAAATATTGGAAAGCATCATGTTAACATGGATCGAAGATAATACTACCATGTATTCCATGTCATTGGACAATGTCAGCAGTACTTCGTACTTGCAGTTGTTGTACCGGACTGTTGTATGATAAATTGTAGCATGAAATTTTCAAATATTTCTACATTTTTTCTTCATTCACCAATGCTTGTACAGAAACGGTTCATGGATGATAAACGTGATGTTTTAGAAGGGCTGTTGCAGCCAGCCGACGTAAACCCTATCCTTAAAACCTTTGTGACCTTATTACCAAATGATAAGCTGATGGGTATTCCTCTAATGGCGATTTCAATACATTAATATATTAAATTATGAAAATTATTATGAGTTACATGAACACTAGTGGCCAATTGAGAGTAATTAACTTCTGCGTTGCACTCGGTTTACTGGTTTTCTGAGTAAGATATTAAATATTGAGACATACACCCATCGAAAGGATACAGCTCTGAATCAAAATCCTACAAATGCTTCCTCACGGTGGTCGCTTGTAACTTTCTCGCAAAGCGATTGTAAGATTTTCCCATCTTTGGTAACGGATGCACAATAATCAAGTCACAGACTGGAGGTTAGGCAATGGACTAACAAATCATTCCTGTGGAAACAAAAGCAGTTCTGGAACCCACAGTTATACCTTGGATAGGATCAGATCAACAGAAACGATTCTCAAACAGAAAATGAATTATAAATCACAATAAATTTTTTTGACGATATTTAATCAATTTGTCATCTGTTTTTTAGTCGATACACTCTAATCAATCTGGCAATCCTAAAAAATAGAATTAAAAAGAAATGGAAGACATGGTCGGTGCACACAATTTAAACCTGGTTTTTTATCAAAATCAAAATAGAAAGTTGATGAATTATAACATCAACAGTAGAACAGTAGAAAACGATATAAGATGTCGGGAGAAACTAGAGATTGAAGCATTAATAAAAATCCAGGCATTTGCAACTTTGATACTGAAAAAATCCAACCAGTATCGTTTGCTAACGATTTCAACGAGACTCACGAAATCACTTTTTCCCTTATCCTAGAAAACTGAAGTGAATATCAGCAACGAACTTTGAATCGAAGTGCAGTTGACCATCAAACAATTGGCAGAAGACTGCAATCGCGAGAACGGTATAATCATCTCTGGCGCTAACATGATTAAGAAGGTATGAACAATTTAATTCCACAACGCCTTTGTCAACATTAATACGTCTGAATTTTTAAGCAACAAGCAAAATAATCTAACAATTACAACGCACCAGGTTATTGGCGAGATTATAGAAGAACTTACAAAACATGGTGGAAGCAGTTCTGCAAACGACATTCCTAAGCTGATCGAATTCATCTGAGGCTAAGAACAGACATCGATTCATTAAACCAATCCATAAAAACGACACAAACCATTGTGTGAAAATTATTGAGGACAATTACGACTCTCTACAATATAAAAACGATTCACTGAACTGCGAGAACGAAACTGGTTTAAGTCCTGGAAGTTCGACCACTAGCCAATACTTTGCGGTTATCGAACTATCGAACTATCACTAAACTTTGGACTTCAAACAAGTAACGGCAGAATCGATTGGTACATTCTGTACCAAACATTGCTTAATTTTGACATCCCGGTGAAATGAGCATATTTAACCATAATTACATTAAATCGACAACATCACAAGTCTGAACAAACAACCTGCTGGATTATGCTTTTCACATTAAAGTTGAACTGATGTTAGGACAGGCTCGGTCTCATAGTTTTCTAATCTAAAAAACTCCTGCTTGGAAACAGGAGCACGCAGAGCAGAGCTCCAAATATACAATGCGGTGGTGTCTGTTTCAAACTACTGTTGTAAGATACGGACGCTGACGCTAACATCAACAAACTGGAGACAAATAAGCAAATAGCATAAAACCATGAGCTGTACTTATTACAGCGATGAGATGAACAAAAGTTCATCTAAGAAAAGTCGGAGGTTCCCAGCACTTGAAGACCGCGGAAGCTACAACGAACTGGTCAGCAGATACCCACGAAGGTATTTGTAATTATGGTTGAGACGAGGATTAGTGGAGAAACGGAGCCGAAACTTTTGGAGACGTTACATGCTATTGAAGGCCTGAGATAAGATGCAGCATTATACCAAAAAATATGAACATTATTCCGAAGCTGACTCATGATATAAGTAAAACAATTGCGATAAATACAGGACTTTTATCTTTTCTTCGATTTGTTCGCCAATAAGATATGTCTTAAAACCGGCAATGTCTAATTTCTAAAAGTTACAGGCACATCCTGTAGTAACAAAACACTAGCGTTGTTTCTTAAACGTTTCAGTTTTCACCAAATTTACTATCCTCTTTGCTCGAAACACAATAAGAAGGTAAGGTAATTGGAACGTGTGGGATTAGCGTTTGGCCGCATGTTATATACAATTGAGTATAATTCATACATTTAATATAGTAATCCCTTCTCATAGTATCAGTAACATTGCAGCAAGGCAAAAATAGTCAGTGCAAATTTCGATATTTCATAATAAAATAAATGAACTTTCATTATATAGAGTAGTAGAGGATATTGAATATGTTAAGATTTTGTTAGTACAGTGCACCCACCTGTAATATTTCTGAATCAGGAACTGTGACTAGTCTTGGCTTGCATACAAAGCTGTATTTCTTATCCCCATCCGGCTCGTAGTACACAATGGAATACTGCAAAGTAGTTTAAACAATTACTCAATAATTAAGACATAAACGCGTTACAACATACAGCCTTGTCATCCACACAAACAGTTGGAAACTCGATCATCAAAAACAGAAACTCTGACTTTCTCTTTTCCGTCTCGTTGATTATTTCAATTTCCCGAAACGTGAGACGGTCGAGCCAGTCCACTTTGGGAATTTGTCCGTTGCGATGTTGCTTCGCCAACTTGCCTAGTCTTTGCATTTGCGATTGATTTGAATCCTTGCCTTTACCAGGTGTCGAAGTAGGCGAGCTTCCGTCGCCAACCACATCCAACCAAACCCGCAAGTCAAACATTCCTTGACGAAACATTCCATTCTTGCAAAACAGTGACAGTGTTGTGCCTCCAACTACAGTCGTTTTGCCCGGTCCAGCACAATCCAGAATTGTTAAGACGAGCAGTGCCGTTCGCGGTAAGTCGGAAAACTGTAATGGGAGCGTGACCCATTCATTCCAACTCCAACGTTTCGTAAATGATTTGTATGAAGTGTAAACAGGCAAGCATAGTGGCTTCCCTCGGTTGTAAACTTCTATGCGTACGATCAAAGGAGCACATTCTTCCGAATAAAGGCCGGAAAATCGTAACAGTGGATCAGCAAGCAATTTGTCGTACTGTGGTTTTTGCTTGTTTCCCTCCAGAGTTCCTCTGTGAAAACGGAAGGAATGGGCAATCAACATATTGAACGCTAATATACCATACAATACTCACATTTTGATCTGCACTTTTTGGTCTAGTGACGAACTATAAATATAACGGCAGGTATCGTCCGGACGATCCATTGTTTCAGATTTTGTTCGTTACAATCATAGAGAACGCACAAAATTGGAAAACCAACGACGCACTCTCGTACTCTGCCAGTTTGCAAATAAACACCAGCTGGCAATCAGCTGTACGTGAATGTGTCACTTTACTTTCCTCTATTTTGTGCTGACGTTCCTATTCGTGAGCAAGTTTGTACACAAGTACACTACCAATAAAAACATAGTAGGGGAAAAAAGTTCAGATGATTTGGAATTCCTCTTCATTTTCATGAGATAGATTCAATTCTTACATCATGACGCCTATTGCTGAAGCGCACACTTTCATGTCTCCGTTTAATACTGCATGCATTCCATAAAGTAGTGATTTGTTTAAATCATTATAACGTATATCTGATACAAGTGTGGATCGAATTAACGTCTGTTATGTAATGTTAAGTAAGTTTTTGAGGACATTAGTCCGAATATTTCAAAAAGTAGAATATGATTCAATTTTAAATTAAATTTCATCGATCTGCGCAGGATTGAATTTGTTTATCAAAGGATGAAATGCTGCTCGTTCCTTACAGTTGAGATTTATAAGAGAAGCAATTGATTCTTATTCCAAAATCTTGATCACCGAATTACAAGAGAATTCAGTAACTTTGTAACGAACACCGATTCCGGTTGTTAAATTTTCTGGTGTAGATATGATTTTGGCGCTTAGTGTAAAAAGAATTCATTCTTAAGAAGAAGTCGCGAAAGAAACATGAAAACTTTGACATCTAATTGACGTACAACTTTGTGGTGGGCTTATTAGAGAACTTCCCCAGTAGCCTTAAAGTTAAAATTTCAATCATCCTTAGCCAAAATAGCAGTCATTTTCATAAAATGACATTAATATTATCGCAAGAAGTTATAGAAGGCTTGAAATTCTTGGGAGTTGACATCACAGTAGAACTAAGCAAGAAACTAATTGCAAATGCCGTCAAATTAGCACTTTATTCGGATGCAAGTAGGTATCATCCAGTTTAGTTTTTAATTAAACTTCTATTGTTGATATTAAAATTCATCAAATCTACGTATTTAATCACCTTCTAAATAAACAGAAATAAAAACTTCATTGAAAGATGGTCACGTAAAGCAAACGTTACTGATTCAAATATTTTATAGAAAAGATTTGAAGTGTTTGATGTTTTTGTAACAGATTCTGATTTGTTCAAAAAATGAAGAGCAAAAAATTACAAAAACGGGGTTTAAATCGATAAGGTCGGGTGAAAGTTCGATGTTCTATCACATTTAAGCCAAGCAGGAGTGCTAACTCTACCCCGTACAATTTTTTGTTCATTTGTTTCTATGACATTATTAAGTAGACGGTTTGTAATAATTCTCCATATATTCGCATCTGTTGGGGTTTTGTTAATTTATTTATGCGATCATTAGTTCCAAATATCATTCAGCTGAATGCTTGTAACCATTATAAGAATTTGAGGACTATTTTCGGCTGAAAAAGCGAAAGGAATCATGTGTCCGAAACAAATGAAAATTTTAATTTCCTTTGCAGAATTTTAGTGATATATTATATATATCTAAAAATATTGGAATTACGGAAATATTATAAATAAATTCCTTTTTTCTAGCACGATTTTGTTACTCCTTTGAAAGCAGCTCTCTTAGGTATGGAATTGAACAGATTTTCTAAATATTCTATTGAAATTTCTTCCAACCATGTGCGTTCTTTTAAATCTTTCAAAGAATTAATTAAAGAAGCCTTGTCCCCAATTCTTCTCATACGCACCGATACAATTTATTGGGTCAGGTTTTCAACTGAACCAGCATGGCCCAGTAAATTGGAAACCCGGCCAAGCCAGCGATGTTACTCCAACACCTTCCGTTTATTCGGTTACCTACAATAAGAAAACTTATTAGGGGCTTTCACTAGTTACTTAATGCAGCAATTTGCGTTCCTGCTAAGTAAGCACAACAACATGTAGACGAATCATCCTGAGAATTAGAACGTTGAAATGAGACATCTGTCGCTTATTATTCTGTAGTTTGCAGCGTTCAGAACCACCTGGAAATACATATTTTATTCCAACTTCCTTCAAAGGAATGATATTCCATAAATACTATGTGGTTGCTTCATTATAGGAAGAACAGACTCATGTGAATATCTTTTGGCGTTTCCCCGACGACGATTAGCTGTTCTAGCACGAACCATAAAGTTAAATTTGGTCTGAAGTATACAGTCCGTCGTTAGTTGTTCGTACACTTAATTGTACTTTAGTAAGTAGCTTGTTGATATTGGTTTGAATCAATCCGCAAAACCATACTCTCCCTGGTCCTTAAACCAGGAAGAATTTCGAAAAGTGGCGATTTCGCGCTGAGATGACATGAATATGCTGGGGTAGCTTCCCCTAATTTAAGTAGCCTTATGACTAAACATTGCTTACAATGTAAAAACGTATACTAAATATGGTTTTCGTATTAAATGTAAATTAGAAGCGAGTTTAACATATGATGGAGTATTAAATCTCTGGAACTATTCTGTACGTTCATATTTTAGCCCTCTGAAAAAAACCAAAATATCAGACAAGAAAATTTAATGTACTTTTTTTAATAATAACTGAAGAAGAGATTTCCCTCGTTGGCAGCCGAAATTGGACCGATTTAACTTAGCAGTAGAACTCACATCTTCTTTCAATGAATCAATACTGATCATTTCGCAATACTGATTTCGCAAACCGAGAAATATTTTCAAAAAAAAAAAACAATTGTAAATTTTAGATACACGATTTTTTTCCGATTTTTCATATAGTTTCATTCCTTTTGATTTTCACATAATTTGTTTGATGGTGACATCATTGAAAATAACAGCAAAAAGAAGAAAATTATACACAATATACAAAATTTGTTAAGTAAAATAAAAACGGTTATTTAACGGTTATAATTCAAAGAAACGAAGTTATAATATTGAATAACTAACAAATATCATCACTAGTATCGAGTACATACTCGATCATTCCATACCCAGTAATAATTCAATGTTGCAGCAAATAAAACTCGTCTATGAAATCACTTATTAGTTGGAACAAGGTTATATATTCTTAAAAATTAACATTAATTATTTTTCGTTGCACAAATTACAACTTTATAATTTTTTCGATATATTGATTCCAAATTATTTTTGAAAAATCTACAAGCTCTACATTTTACATCTTTTTTCAGGCTTTAAAGTTTCATCAACAAAAATAAAAAGAATTATAATTTCCAGTTTTATTACGCTGAACCGCCTCAATAGTGTTCAATCTAAGAGTTTGCTAACCAGGCGAAGGCAATCTTGAAAAACTGTTTAGCGCTTTCCTCTCGCTCGGCCCAGCCCAAGAGGTGTCGGACATTTGGATACCTGTTTGTTTAAAGTGTTGACACGAGAGATTGTTCAACATTCATAACATCTGATAGCACTCGTGCGCCATTTCATTCTGTCGCCAAAAGTTGTTTTATCCTCGTTCTGGTAAGATGAGGTCAAAAAGCTCGGCCATTACTGCAGTCGCTCCTATAATTCCAAGCATTGTCTATCTCTTGCAACGGGTTCCTGTCTAGCTTCGCTGTTCTGTTCAGTAGACAAGTGCTTTTTTCCTATTTTGCATAATATGTACCAATGTTTGAGCTTTTACTAGCCTTTTATTTGATATCCTTCTTCAAAGAAATTTGTACAGGGATCCATATGGTTTTAACATGCGTTCGGGCTGCTGTGCTTTGAGGGCCTGCCTAGAATCTTGAACCAACTGTGTTATTACACGCATAGATCTGTTGTCTATAAGTTTGAGGGCACCAGATCTAAGCGTGTAGTTCTTTGGCTGCTTTCATTGCATATAGTTCCAATTGGAAGACCGTTGTTTTATGCTCGTGTTAATAACTTCGCATGAGTCATAGATAGTTTCGGATTTCAGCAACGGTTTTCATCAGTTTTATAGCCGTCGCTGTTATTTTCACAAATGAATTCCTGACTCACTTTCAAACAGTCTGGTCGATATCTTTATATGGAGGTCGCTACTGTTGCTCTCCTCATGATTTCTCCTATATGAAGAGTCCAATTTAGCTATCGATCCGGGATAACTTCCAATAATTTCACTTTCCCCGCCAAATTTATTAGTTATTAGATATGGAACTTTTCCATATTATTGGCTGGCTAATATCGTCATCCGTCGTCGAGACTAAAAGTTTTTGATGTTTATCAAGGTTTAGGGAAGAAATGTATTTTCTGAGCAAATCGTGTAATTACAGAATATAAGCAGATATGGGCCCAAACAAAAAGTCAGTTCGGCTTAATTTTTTTCATCAAAAAAATTTGAAAAATAAAAATAAATGCATGGATGGAAGTACGCTATTCTACAAATACGTATGACTGGCCGGAGAAGGCCATTACTACGAACTTGGGATAAGAGCTAACAGAAAAAATATAATTATATGAACTACGTTTTGCTTTCAACTAACTAATAAACTTTCAACTAAAACTTTCAACGTTTTGCTTTCAACTAAATAAACAATACCTGAAACTCATAGCGACTGCATAACATAAGGCGGCTGCAATTCGTCAGAAAAATTCGAAAAAATTTTGCTTTCTCCCAAATATAAATGCAAACTTCTAACCTATATAGTGTTATCTTTCTACGCTTTAGTCCACTGCTGATCTGAGCAGACTAAAAGCGCAATATAAACAATAAGGCAACTCTGAAAGCCGTGAAGGAAAAAAGTTGATCTTGATGTATTCTTCATTTTTACATTGAAATTTAATCAGGATATATTTCCAGGAAAATTTAATAGTAAGCTGAATTTTATTTGAAAATTATTGTGTTACGTTATCTATTTTTTTATTTTTTTCAAGGAAACTTAAAATATCTATTAATAACCTTGTATCATAAATGGATTTACTTATAGGGTTTTTTTCTCATGGTACGTTATATATAAGTCCGGAGCAAAGCTCTCCGTTTGACAAATTATTTGTAGATTATTTGTACTGGGGTCCACTTGCTGGAAAATAGAATAGGCCAGAATCGGCCCTTAGCTCCCCATGTGTAGTACTATTGTTTACAGATGGTCCATCCTGTCGTCCTACAGAAACCAAGGAGTTCCCCTTGTTCTGTGGTCGCCAAGTGTTCCAATTCTGTTACACCAATACACCTCAGCCAAATAAGGCGTTTGTTGGCCAGACTCGGGCAATCTAGGAAGAAGTGTTCTGTACTTTCTTCCTCCTTGCCGCAAGCTCGGCAGGTGTCATCCGTTTGGATTCCTATTCGTTTGGCGTGTTGACCTAGAAGATTATGCCCCGTTAATACTGCCACCAATGTTCTAACGCCATTTCTGTTTCTCCCCAGGAATTGTTTTGTCCTCGTTTGATTAGGGTGAGGCCAAAGAGCTCGGCTTATCCTGCAGTCGTTCCTGTCATTCCATGCCGTATCTGTCTCTTTCTAGAGGATTTCGTCTAGTTCTCTTTTTACTGTTGCTAGTGGCACTTTAATTGTGTCTATTCTAGTGGCATTTTGGTCGGCTGATCCAGCTCTCGCTAGCTGATCCGCTCCGTTTCCCTCTACACCGCTGTGCCCAGGGACCCATGTCAGTTTTACATTTACTCGGGTTGTTGCGGCTTTGAGAGCCTGCCTACAATACTGCACCAGTTGTGAAACTACGCGGTTATAGGCAACCGCCTGCAGTGCCGACTTACTGTCAGAGAGTATTTGTATTCTTCCATTAAGCTTGTTTGTTAGCGCTTCTATAGCCGCTTTTATTGCAAACACTTCCGACTGGAAAACTGTGGTGTGGCTCTCCAGTTTATAACTTCGGTTGAGTTGCGGGTGATCCGGAAAAAAGATTCCGGCGCCGCTTCCCTCATCCGTGTTGGAACCATCGGTGTAGATTAATATCTCATTTTCAGATGTGAAATACTGCACCGTTTTCCACGCTTCTCTGGTCGGTATGCTGATCATGAATGGAATCGTTGTATCCACTATCGATTGAGCTCTATCCAGCTCCCTTTTACTTGACGGGGCCATTATCTCCAGTTTTTTCCAAAATGCATACGTGCCCCGTTTGCGGGTGGTTAGATAACCTATATGTGGATTTTAATCTGATGCTTGCAAGTGATGCCTCTCTAAAGATGAATTTGTCGAGTGGCATGAGATTAAGCATTATCTCGCTTGGTGCCGTCACGCCAGTTGTCCGGTCCCCGGAAATTTCTCCCCCTCGTATGAAGGGTACTGGGAGTGCTTCTTCGCGTTGTACTTCCATGTTTATTATTTGGCTACCTCTTCGTTTCACTTCTCGCCCTTTGCCTACCTGCTGGGTTGGATCCGAAGGTGTCCTGCAGTGTAGTGGCTGGGTTCATTGGAGTTAGTAGGCCCCTCGCCACGACAAGGCGGGTAACCATGAGGGGGATAGAAATTAGTTTATCAAATACCTTTATTTTTTTTTGTATAATGTAGCCTGTGCTCGACGAGATATTATTAATTGAACTAGCCTGTTTTTAAATAAGATTGTGGAAGGCATACGAACTTCCCAGGGGAGTCAGATCAGATGGATTAATAGATTTTATTTGTTGATTTTCCATTTAAAAATACTATGTTTTTAATTTTGAGAAATATATATTTCGGAAGTAATTTGCTCCCTTCTTCAGTGTCAATTATTTCCTAGAAAAGAAAAAAATTAGAAAATAATTGGCACTGAAGAAAGGAGCAACTTACTCCCGAAACATGTATTTGTCAAAATTAAAAACATGGTATTTTGAAATATGGAAAATCGAAAAAATAAAATCTAATTTAGAAGTGCTTAACACGGGAAAACACACGTAGTATGGATTAATAGGATTTCCGAAAAATTTATGACGTAGACATGTTCATGAGACATCGTCAAAGTATAGGATCCGTTTCTCTTATCTTGTTTGTTTTCCATCTTATTATAGATCTTCCCACCTCCATGCAAACAAAAGTTACAATACGTTACCCTTTCATTCTATCACGTTGTTTCTATCAGCACTAGCAAAAGTCAGACTGCTAACCAAAATATTGAAACTATTGCTTTATTAAACATGAACATTCAAAAGTTAATGACTTCGGTATAATTAGTAGAAATAGTTGTGATAATTGCTAATTAGCGTATCCACCAACGCTAGGATCATAGCTTTGTCGATATAAGCATGCTAAACTGTATGTAATTCCATGATTTTGTTGTCATTTACCACACTGGTAATGTCTTCGATGAGATTGTAATTGACAACAATGATTATTATCAATGTTTTCACCGCTTCTATTACGATGACTTTGCGAATGAAGACAGTTATGCTCATGACCAATACCTCTTTGCTTTTTTTCTGAATTATTGTTAAGCATTTTGCAAAAATTATTAGAATGTTATTTTGAAAATAGCACACCTGGTTGCTTGAACAATTAAAATCCCACGCATACAAATAAATTTTAATATGAAATAAATTTATATTCTAGATATTCCATCAAATCCAGAAATTTATGCGACCAAGCCTGCGTTCGCCAAGCAAAGTGAATATTCTGTGGTCACTGTTCTATTTCTCGCAACCAAGTATGGGTATGATTCTCAAAAGCTCCAAAGTCTACTCGAACAACATAGTATATCCTCAGCTGTGCTTGAGGAAATTGTGAAAGTTTATGATGCCAACAAGAAGGATTTACTGATAAAAAATCTAAAAATTGGCTATTCATTGCCGCATATTACCGACGCTGAGTGGAAACTTGCGTGTGATGTTAAGTCGTCAGCATCTGATAGAGGATCGGGTGAATTAACATATCGAATAAATTTAGGTCGATACAGAGAAAAAACAGGTGAACGAGAAACGGTAGTGGAATTCGTTTGCAGCCCCGAAGAGCTACAATCGTTTATTGGCAAACTAAAGGAAATTGAAAGGCATTGTGAAAAAATTGCGACACCGAAATAATTATTTTTGAAATGCAAGATTACAAGTTTTTTGTTAGATAATAAGATCAACATACACAAAATGTATGTAGCAGATGAATAAAAAACATACATGTGTCTCACCAAAAATCATCAGTCTTTGTAAAATAAGCTGAAAAGAGCAATTTGTTGATAGCTGGATTCTATGCAAAATGGGAGCTTTTATCTACTGGTAGACAAACCTATCAATAAGTAAATATTTATAAGTTCATCTTTGTACATTTACTTAGTTAATTTTCTTGTGGAAGATTTCTTTACACAGAATTCAGGATGAAGGCCGAACAATCACTGTCGAAAATTGGGTCTTTAAGATAAATAACATGAAACAAGTTAAGACGGAATTGTGCCCATATATACAACTTTTTCTGCTTAATATCCGCAGAATGTACATTGAAAAAATTTATAAACCTTGTGAAAAACCTTGTATAAAAAGGGTTCGTATGCAAAAATGCAACCTTCAAGGAATATTGAATTAAACTTACATTAAAACCTCAAGTTTCGATTGAAAAATTTAGAATGTGGTATGGTGTCTATCGAAATACAATTTCTGTTGGTATACCGATGCTTGGCTTTTTGTGTTTTCGAATTTCAATTACCTTTCCGTTTTTTTTCTAAGAATCCTTTTTACATGTTTAGATTGATGAAATGATACGCAATCTACAGCCCTCGTTTCTCGCACAACCTCACCCCATCATCCTCTTCAACTTTTGTTGAAGTTTGTTTGAAGACTTTTGTTGTTATGTTCTATTTTAATACAGAAGACATGAACGCCAATCACCGGCAATGAGAAATAGTTGCTCTTGAATTCATTAAAGCTTATCAACAGAACTTGAAGATTTCCAATAAAACAAGACATTATGGCTTAGAAACAGCTTTGCATGAGGCATCGACGTTTACAGGAGATTTTGCTCACAAATCATCATGGAGGTTGGATAAAGTATCGAGATTTTCGAATCCTGGTGCTAAACCGAAAATCGCTATGATAAACATAATCGCCGTTTATGGATAAGAGTATTGCGAAACGAATAGCGTGATCCGATGGTTTCTGGCGAGTGCCCGCATATTGTCGCCTAAGAAACAATACAACGGAACTTAAAAGTCTTCGTTCAAATTGCAATTGTTTGACAGCTGGAACTTTTGCAGATATTCTGGCGTCGCAATTTGTCAATAAGGAAGATACTGCAAGAGAAAGAGGTTTTTTGTGAAACGCGTCTGTGGAGGAATCAAAGGAAGTGATCGGGAAACAACGAAACAGAGAAAAGGTCTTACGATAAGAAATTATTTTTTTAAGACGTGTTACGACAACAATCATGAAATATATACACAGTTACAGCAAGAAAACGATATTCCTCAATACTTTAATAAAAGAAATGTTTATATAGCTTCATAAAAATTATAAGACTCTCCTTATTGCCTAGTGGCTAGTTCATATTTTTACGGTCGTTCTTCCAAGGAAAAAGGCAAACAAATACACTTAAATGGACTCAAAACAACGGACTTATACACCGATTCCCCCTTAAAAAAACAGTTACAACCACATACTTAAAAAAAACCCCCAACTCTTAACACACCTTAGACCATTACTCTACATAAACAAACCGCTAAACATGAAAATTCGATGCGCCCCCTTAGAAACACTCTTCCACTACAAAAACACAGATGCAATAGACCTCAACAGAATTTTCAATACCTTAATAACAAACACAAAAATAATAACAGATGCGGCCAATATAACCTTCGGGACTGGTATAGCTTACAGAGAAATTATAGGTAACATCACTAACTCATACAATCTTAGAAACTCAGTCACAGTCGTGAAGGCAGAAATAGCCGCAATACACGCAGTCCTCAAAGAAATAGATTTTTCCCCTAATGCAAACTGCTCGTTTTTCACCGACTCCTATACCGCATTAAAAACATCAAATTCAACAAGGACAACAAAATATCAGTTGCAGCAATCTGGAATTACATGATTGAACATGCAAATGTAACATTCAACTTCATCTGGGCTCCAGGACATAGAGGGCTCACTATCATGAGGTAGATACTTTAGTCAAAGAAGGAATCCTGAAACAGACACAACTACGCACATGCTATGAATTGGATGATGTCTTAAGTGACATTTATACCGAGTTCCACAAAACATGACAAGGAAAAGTTTCTCACACTATCGGCAATTAAAAATCTAGTCCGTGGACAAATGCCCCACATTTAAGGAATTCTAGCAGACCCTGGTTCCATAAAAGAACAATTAACCCGATATCGTGCAAAAGCATAAACAGACTCCTAGTAAACATATCCTATAACAGAGGCTATATAAAATAAAAAAGACAAAGACGATTGAATGTAACCATTGGCGCGAAATATACACACCAAGCCACAAAATCTACAATTGCACTAAATATATAGTACGCGCAGGAATAAATTTGAATTTTTCAACAAATTCAGCAAAGTAAATAAATTACTAGCTAAAAACGATAATCACCTCCTTGACGCACTCTGTCGCTTTCGTGAACAAGCAAAGATCAGCATATGAAACAAGACAACATACCACATACACAAGCTCCTTAACATAACATACAATCCTCAAAGTTCCTTATGTCCTAACCTGAATAATTAAAAATAATTATTTATAATCATTCCCCCATTATGATGGAAAAAAAATAAGCGACATCGCTGGCCAGTGCATAGTGTGCCAGGGCCAATTTTCTCTTCGGTCTTGACCGAAGAACCACGAGGCAAAAAAAACTCGTTCTTGATATGATCGGTTTTGGAAAACATCACAAATATGTTCGTTATAGCTAATAAAAAAGTAAAGTATATTTTTTTTAGAAAACCAAACGAACATAAGGACTTAATATTCAAGTCTTTTGTATGGTATGGCAACATTTTTATTTCATTTCATCATTTTTTCTCGTGGACTACCTTCATATCTTATTTCATACACCTTATTCATAGCATAAATTACCATATAGCACTAGCAAGTGAAAAAATAGCCCTGCAAGTTGACATTACAATGAAAAACGCAAAATAGGTCACTTCGTCGATCACTTACTGAAACCAGAAGGTTCAGGAAGAACAAATTCCTCAATTTATAGATATGACCGACGTTACTTTATATTAAAAGTAAAAGCAGGCCTCCAATCCTCATCGGCCACCATCGCGCTACTTCAAAAAAGGAAGATGTTTGACACTCCATGGGATATGAAAGAAGAATGCGTACGTTTACAAGGCCCAAAAATTACTGTTAACTATATAAGCTCCAAAGCCCTGAATTTTTTTGATATCATTAATATTACTTTAACTTTGACATTACTTTGACAGACTTGGTTCCCGCGTGGATGGTCTCCCGAAATATGTATATCGAAATGTTAAATAAAAAAAATGCCCAAAAGAAAAACTATAACAAGTAACCGCTATTGAGGAATTCAATATTCTGACAAGTTTGAAGTAAACGTGTTGAATATCCTTAACTTCAAAGAACCGAGACTAGGCAAGCCCGCATTCTTCGCATCGATTTTAATATCGTTACCACTACACTTAACATTATTTTTCAAAACGTTGCTCTGCATTGTTCCACGCATATAGTCTTCATTCACCGGTTCTAATGGGTCCTTAAATTTTGTGTTAGAATGAGTTCGAATTAATAATAAACAGTAGCCTCTTTTTTAATTCTCTCTAATCTATAAAAATTTGAGGAGCAGAATTCGCTTCCGAATTTTGTCATTGATAAAATAAAAATTTAATATACACTACGTCATTCAAATTTATCCTATTTATTCATTGTTCATAACTTTACATTTTGGTTTTCTTCTTCACTCATTAGACGCCGAATTTTTGTTATGTGATATATGTACAAGACAGCACATGAAATATACATTCGCATAAATATTATAATTCACGTAAAATCATAACCGAAATCTATTCATCTATGATTGATTTTAGGACAACTAAATCCGATGGTGCATTTGTGAAGACATTCCCAGAGAATGCACTTTCATCATCCGCACTAATTATTAAACATTGATCATGTCTTTTAAATTTGATTCCCAGACCCCGAAATCTTGCATCAATTCTATATAAATTCCGACCGCTTGCATACGAATAAAATGGTTTGCCGCTAAATGGATTCATAAAATCCGCCCAATAACCATTCAAACGTAGTCGAGAGCAAATTTCACGAGCAGCCAAAACAAACTGGAAGAATATTAAAAAAAGAAAATAAACAGTTATATGTATTAAATAATGCATTATCGTACGAAAATTTACCTTTCTAGCTCCTTGTTCGCATTCTAGATCCGTATTGCATTTCAATGTTATCAATGTGAGACCATCATTCGACACCACTTCGGGTGCTGGGAATATTTCATGTAAACTTTTTCGAATCAACGTCGGACATTCTTTTGCACTAATGTGAAGTTTAGCGGAGGCCTGTTCATTATAAATATTGACACAAATAAATCACTAATAGTGTCTTCGATATACGAAAATGTAATTTTTAAAAGCAAAATAAATTGTTCATAGAATGAGTGTCTTGGTTACATGATAGATTTGTGAATGTTTATAAAAATTATCAAAATGACCGTTATTTGTGACCACATTGAGACCATTTTGTGTTTGGAAAGTAAAGTAAAGTTTGGGTGTTTTTTGTAGAGGGATAGAACTGTAAGTTCGCAAACATTTTTTATGCTACGTATGGTGTGACGTTTTATGGTCAGTTTGGTTTGACATTTTATCACGAATAGATTGACGTCTGAGCAACGTCTGCAAATTTTGCAAACGGTCCTGTTCCAGAAAATTATCACGCACTCCATCAATTTCATGACCCACATAATCGTCGACCAAAAAAAAATTGACCATGGATCGTTTCCGCATTACGTTTACTCTCACTGATAATACGTGTACATCGAGACGTCGTCAAGTGTATAATGAAGAAACCATAGCAGCTCTAGTACGTAGTATCGATGAAGACCCAAATGATTTCATTCGACATCGTGCTCAACAATTGAAGTTGTGCCCATCCACATTATGGACAATTTTACGCAGGGATCTTGACTTGCGGGCTTGCAAATCGAGCAGGATCGGCCAACGGATACGGTGTAGATTCGGTGTTTGGTTCGAGAGCAAATTGCTGCAGATTGTCTTTTAAAATGTTACTATAAATAACATTATAGTCAATGTTACCGCTATAGAGCCATGATCAAAGACTTTCTATATCCGAAAGTCAACTAAGCCGTAATGCAGGGGACCACTGGTATCAAACGAATGGCGCGACATACCATACAAAAAAAAAGCATTTGTTGAGCGCATAATTTCTCGTTTTGTGAATGCGAACTGGCTTTCAAGATCTGACATGATCCTACATTTCTTGTAGGGATACGTCAACTCACTCGTCTACGCCGACAAGTCCGTAACACTTGAGCATTCGCCGCGTTATTGGCGGGATACGACCTCAATTATTGACTGAATTAGTCGGAAAGTGGACCTCTATTTGGGACTTCTCCGCGCCAGTCGTGGGTACAAGATTGGTACAGGAAGTCGTACAAGATTGGTATAGTTCATGTACTGGGAAAAGCATGTAGCATTCCCAAACTCTCGAAAGTATACTCGTTACGGAGCGATGTCAGCTCAATAGTTGCCTTTCTAACTTAAGCTTGCTATCAGTCCGCGCATGGACTGCTGTTGACCGCTTACGATTGATTATGTTACTCTCCACAGGGGTTGATAATTTTAAAATTATGATTGGGCTGAAGATTACTTTCAAAGGCATGTAGGTTTTCATTTTTGAAACAAGTACGACCTAAGTCTTCATTGGGTAAACATACATTCAGCCGTATTGCTGTATTAATTATAAGTTATGTTCACGCGGCGCATCACCAACAGCAAGATAATCACCAAAACAATTCCGACTGACAGCAAATCCGTTTTCAATAAGGCACTTGGAGAACATGAGGTCATGGAGGAAGAAAATGTCTTCGTCCACGGCACCCGTGACTTCATGCCAGCTTTCAGCGAGTCTTCTTTTTACCGTTCTTCTAAACTTCTTCTTCCCTACCGCTTAGAGATACTTAGCTCATTTTAAATTCTTTCCACATGCACAAAAATTTCACGCAGCTCTTCAATCTCTTTTTCTTGTTGCATCAAAGAAGTTATTCTGAGCTATGAATCAAACCTAGCAGAAAGGGCTTTTTAAGTCTACGGACAAAGTTCTGCGTTTTATGTGTATAATCTTTGTATAGATTGAGTTTTGCAGATCTCATGTGATTGCGTATATGAACAGAAGGAAGATATGAGCATCGTGGAAGCTAAAAGTAATAATTGTTTCCTGGTTTTATAAACCTCGACTAAGCAAAATCGTTTTTGTGGAAATATTCTTCCGTAGTAAGAATCAATATAAAAATGTGCTTCGAAACCAATTTATTAAAAAAAATTAGAGTGATCAGAAAAATGTTTTCACAGGAATACGTGAAGGAATAAATTTCCACTATGAATTATTAATGTCTCAATATTATTGATCATTTAATAAAACAGCAACCCGAATCATTACTTTTTGCCATTACAAAGCCTCTTATTATTAAATGAAGACTATTTAACAGGTGACTAATCGAAAAGACGTGATTTCTTGACATATACTTTGCGATGAAAACTAGACGACTAACAAAAACTGCTGGACGAATATTTCCGCTCTAGCGTTCGAATCCTTGCTGGATATTGATATAAACACATTTGTCTGTTTAGCGAGACTCTGGCAAATTTCATACTTTCAATATTTAGGAGACTCATGGAGATGTTGCCAAAATCCTGATTTAAATTCGTACCGGGACTAGAACATGTTACGTTATATTCATTTCAATTCTTCACACTGACTTACACTACTTTTTTAGGTTATTTTGTTTGTGCATTTAAAGGTAACCAACGTATTTTTGACGACCGAAAACTATTTTGTATATGAAATATCTAGACATAATTTGCACGTAAATTTCGAGGTTGCCACTGTTCATATTTGTATAAAAGTGCGCCAAGTAGATATATTTCACTTTCAATCGGTCTACAAAAAATTGAAGCAAGGAACAGAACTTTCATATAAATAGAAACACGACTTCAAAATTATGTGGAGATACTAGCCAACGTTTCCTGTGCATATTATTTTAACAAGATATTTCATAATATAACCCAATTTAGATGATGAATTCATTGGACAGAGTTCTTGCTGATACGTGGGCACTGATTAAATACGTAAAACTTATTATTATTCCTCATTCTTGCGTATATGTTTACAACAGTTCCCCAAATATGATTGAATAACATAACATCCTTATTTTTGGCCACTGTTTTTCAATTGACACGTTACATAACGTCAAATTTGTAAACAAAGTCGAACTAGTTCACAATTTCTATAACGCAACACATTTATCGAGCTACCTTGGATTCGAAGTCCACTAATAGTTCGAGCGGGAACTCGGTAGATATGGTCGTTGATGCTCCTTGCCACGCAGGCCCTACAGATCCTGGCAAATAAAATCGATAGCCCTTAGGTGCAAATAGTTCCCAATTCGGTCCGCCTTCATTGCCCAAATAACCAGATGCATCTAAAACACGAAAATTGCATCAGCCATAGTATTTTATAACAATTCACCCTCAATCTGAACAGACTGGTTCTTTAGCTCACCTTCTAGTCGCACTTTCGCCTTCACAACTTTGTAAGGGGAATCGAGTTTTTTAGAATCACTTTTGCGCGAATAATATGCAACGCTTGTTTGACAGATATTTCGGATCGGAAATTGTTTTTCAAGCCCTCCTAGTTTATGAAGTTTGAATAAAACCGACATATTTTCATTATTGCACGGAGGAGTAGTGTCGTCAAAAGCAAACTGTTTTCAATTTGCAATCACTGATGGTATCTGTCGAAACAAATGACATTTCTCGTATTTACGTATACATACATTTATTGCTTAAGTCACACGTGCCGAGATTAATGCAAATTAAGATACTTTTTAGTTGATCTAGCCGAGCATAGACAGCACTTGTGAGGTCAGAGCGAATAACTTCGACGTTGAAGCGAATAACGAGATTTTAAGGAATTGAAACAACAAATTTTCTTAAATTTTGAAATATCGAATAGTAGTTGTTTAACAGTAACCATAAGCTAATAATATTTATCAATGACAAAATAATTCTCCCATACGATCTGAATCAGAAAAAATTCCTGAATTCTTAATTTTCTTCCGTATGTGAGTACTTAACTAGATAAATCAAATTTCTTTTGTTAGTTAGGAAAGGTAGTTTGCATTTTTTGACGTCAGCATTTATTTTAATGTTTTTGATTAGGGTAAGCAAATTAGTTGTTATAAGTATTCTTTGAATGAAAAATAAAGTTTGGTTGTTAATGTGATCTCATTTTTTCGATACAACCACTTAGAATTTGTTTGAATCAATGGTTAGAGAAACCTGCTATATAGATTTTAAATTTAATGAGTAATTAGAAGTAGGGTATCCTATTTTCTGAATGCTCAAGCTTAAACAAAAGTTGTATGCTGGATTTTTTAGCTGAAGCGTTTTTAATTTAGGCTTTAGGTAATATCTTTTCAATAGTTAAAAATTTGGTTTTTAAATTTCTAAACTTTAATTTTCAAATCACCTCTTAATTTCTACAGCAGTTGAGTGATTCACTTAAATGTTCGATGAATCTTTTACACAGGTTATATTATAATACACCAAACGTATCGTTTGAGGATTGCTCTTATAGACCTTCCTACTGAAAATCGATGTAGTGTGTGTTTACTTCTTGATACATTCTAGAACAAAAATTTTTTTAAAAAAGTAAGAAAAAATAATGACTTAGCATTCAAAGTATCAATTTTATTAATAGAATTGCACGACGCGTTTCGCTGAACTGGTCAGCATTATCAAGTGCAGTGACAGTGTGGAGCTTAAGCATACCTTATATACTATCAATGGACAAAAATTTTTTCCTTAATTAATTATGTTAATGCCTCAAATAAGGTCGACTTGAAAATATTTGTTTGGTCATTAAGGACAATAAAATTGTTATTCTTAAGGTGTTTATGGATCTCTAATGATTCTAAAATATTAAGTTTATGAGACTTAGGTAGATTGTGGAGTATTTTTAAGTTGTCAACAGATGGGAGTTTATGGTTGGTTTCTAAGAAGTGATTTGCTACGTTTGAATTGGTTTTTTGATGAACGTAGCATTTAAAATGATCATTAAACCTAACCTTAAAGGATCTACCTGTTTGGCCTATATACCCGATATTACATTCCTCACATGTAATTTTATAGACTCCTGATTTATCAAATTTTTCCGTTGATTGTTTGGCGTTGTAAAAAATTGTGGATAGTTTTTGGCTCGGCTTGAAGGCAATTTGTATACTATCACTAGCCAAAATTCGAGATATATTATTGGATATGGCACCAAAATATGAAAGGGTTACATATTTTCTATGAATGGTTTCGTCCGTTTTCGGGTAAATTTTATGAATTGTATCTTCCTTATCTTTTTTATTGATAAGCTGATCAATTATTTGTGTCGAAAAACCATTATTCCTTGCTATTTTTTTGATGGTAAATATTTCGGCATTCCAATGTTCCATAGAAAGCGGTATAGAAAAAGCACGATTAACCATTGATCTATAAGCCGATATTTTATGGGACCAAGGGTGGCATGAGTTGGCTGGAATTGTTGCATCCGAGAAGGTAGGCTTTCTAAAAATGTTGAACTCAAGGTTGTTAGAATGGTTTCTGGTGATGGTCAAGTCGAGAAAATTAATTTTTCTATAATTTTCTTGCTCTACTGTAAAGGAAATTGATGGGTGTATTTTGTTGCAGAAGTTTAGAAGCTGGGTGAGTTGGTCATTATTTCCAACAAAACCAATAAGGATATCATCAACGTATCTATACCAGAAACTGACATGTCTTGCAAATTTAGATTTTAAAATAGTTACCTCAATATTGTCCATAAAAAGGTCTGCCATAAGTGGACTTAGAGGGGAACCCATAGCTAATCCTTTTTCCTTCCTACTATTTTGTGTACCGAAGGAGAAATTTTTGAGTGGCCGTTTCTTGTTAGAGATGCGACGTGTTGATGACTAGATGTTGTCGTTGTTGGCTATTGAATGTTTCTGAAGCAGATAAGTAATTTATCAATAGATCTTCAAATGTGGACACAAGCTGTTAAGTGTGTGGCTAAACGCTACAAGCATTTCCTGCAAAGGAGTGCATTTTCTTATAGATCTTCACCGAATTACCTGAGATCAACCAGTTGTGACGATGACTGGACCTTTCAAGTAATCACATGTAATTTGTAGTTTTAAAGCGACGGCTCTTAAATTTTTTTAATTTTCTGTAATGTAATGTAATAACCAGAAATGTTTCGCTAAGAAAATTCTTGATTTTTTTCTGTGAGGCAGACATTTGCAGTTCAAAGATTCTTCATGAAGCTTTTAGCCGAAGATGGCACACTGCCGTAACGCGTATGTGAGCGATACAAGGAAACAGACAGGTGAAAGACATAATTTTGTTCGGAGAAAGAAAAAACGTTTCCATCTCTGCCAGATAGCGTAATGAGTATTTGTCCTTAAAATATTAACGCTCCGGGCCAAACTCCAACAGACACGAATAACGTTGCAAGTTAAGAAGCATGTTTTCAGAATGAATTTTTCAAGTTTAAATTCTTCGCACTAAAATCTTATTTTCGATTGCCTGCCTGAATTACGCACTGGTTACAAATTATTAATAATAATATTTCAAAATATTATTATAAATAACTATTGTGAAAGATGTAAAATTTGTTTAACTCATTGCAATTGTTTCTTATTACAAAAACAGAACTTATTTAACTTACTTTTGGTACATAAAAAATTGATCTAGTTTAAATCTCATGCTCAGATGAACGAAAATCAAAAGGAAAAAGCAAAACTCGATCATTTGCAATATATTTTTGAAGATATGTATCTTTGTTGTGCTGCTCTTATCATTTTAGTTTTCAATTAAAAACGATTGAGCATTGTCGTGATATGAGTGGATGTAAAATATAGATGGAACAGGTGGGAACATTTCCGCCAAAGTTAAAAAAACTGAAATATAGAAACCATATAGAACATTGGCAGTATTAGATGACAAAGAATCCTGGCATTCCTCAGGTGGGTACACTATCTTGATTCCACATCGAGGCGGAGACAATGAAGAAACCTGCGAATTCCACAGCGAAGCACATCATATTAAACTCGCAACTCACGTAGATTTATTAAGAACTCATTGTGATATCTTTTTCAATTTATCTAATTTAGAGTCACATTTAACAGAATTTCATGCTCAGAATGTTAAAGCAAATTGTCAGCGGATCTTCATAAGCTAAAGTATTAGATCACAGGGCCGGAATAAACGAATGAGAAGTGAAAGCTTCATGGTTGATAGTTGGACTCTATTTCTTAATATTGTTTAAATTTATTGAGCAATTTGCTTACCATGCGTGCATGATTACGCAGTGTAACGTCAACTGTCTCGCAATTACGTCTAGTGTAAGAGTATTAATTAGCCTAGAAGATGGAACATGAAACTGTAAATGGAAAGAGAGACTGTCAGATTATTCTCGTTTGCGTTTCATTTGGATATGGAGACCTCAAACAAGCATTCAAAATAATCAAGCCCGTCGGCATACAATATTAAATTAGATTTTTGGCAGTTTACATCCTTTGCAGCAGTTAATGGGATTTTTTCAGTACTGAGCCCTTTATTCTAGCGCATTTATAATAATCAGCTCACTTTACCTTGGTTTGATTAGTTTTTTGGAATAAATAAACTTAAGGGACGGACAGTAACAAAACTGAAAAAGAGCCGACGAACTTTTGCAAAATTACATTATTTACCCATATTATGTCAACCCATACTCAAAGGTTCCAAAAGATTTAAGAAGACAGTCGAACTGAACAGTCTGCAAGGCTGTTCCATATAGAGGACCCTTAAAGTACCACTAGGAAGTCAACCTAAAATGTGCTTGTAAATGTGGTACATGAATAGACTAAGGGAATCTTAAACGAAACATATTGTGCTTCAATCTCAGAAACGCTGTCTTTGTTCTTAGATACTGTACGCCACGCCAACAAATAGAATGAAGCCAAACAATTATATTAGGTATTTACTTCTTAGATACTCATAATGACTTAAAAGAAATCGGGCATTCGCAAAACTCGAAAATACTCGGTAAGATCTGCTGTCTTTTGGAAAGTAGCACAATGTCTCAATAACAAACCACATGTTCTCGTATATTAAATCTTTCCAATACATAAATCATGATTATTAAAAGATATGCCATAAGTGGAGCCTGTTACTTTACTCACCTCTTCAATACAACGTTCACCTATTCAATACAACGTTCACCTATTCAATACAAAAGTTCAGCAGATATTTGCCAATATTGAACAAGAATAAATAACTACTATTGTACCCGGTTAAAAACGGTGTAAACTATGTAAGTTTTCAAATTATTCAAAATAACGATATATTAACAAAAATATATCAAAATTATATTAGCGGTATATCTAGCTAGTTATTAATACTAAGTACTGAACTCAATTCGGTAGTATTGGAATTTCTAATAAGTACTCATTAGTTAATGCACATTTGAATTTCATCATTCACCTGACAACATTCAAAAGAAACTTTAGTTTTTCTAATGTGTTAGTACCAAACGAATTTCTTACCTAATTTTTCTGGATTTGGATCTGCTTATTAGATACTAATTTATATTGCTTGGAAATACCGCCAAAGATTTTGCGATGTTTTGCTTGTAGAACTCCTTCCCGGGTTTTTAAATTCACCTACGATACGAGGTTTATAGATTTTTACAGTTTTTAGCGAGTCCAATAGTTATGTAGAATGATTCACCAATCACAAACCATATCTTTCTACAGCTATTTATTTTCTCACTAAATGCGTTTTCGAAAATAAAAACACAGAAAACACAACAAAATATCAGACTTCATTAACTATTTATACACAATTCTTAACTTTCATCTTCATCGTCATCATCACGGTAACCCATGTCTTCATAATTTGGTTCTCCTATCTGGAATTAAATTAGAGCTGGAGTAGATTCTTACTAATAAACTATTAAAGTTTTACGAACCTTAACGATTCCCATCCACGCAGCATATGCACTCATTGCTGCAAATGCTACAACAGCTGAAATTATTTGCGTTCGACGTTTCGATGTAGTCATTTCCTGTTCCACAGGATCCATTGGTGCATTACTGTTTCTTGCCTGCTTTTGTTTGAATTCTTTACTCGAATACCCTTCAGATGCAAAATGGTCTTTAGTGATGCGGTTAACAAATTGGAGTAGGTTTGGACACTCTTGGAGATGTGCTTGCAATGGATGATGTGTCAAGGATATATTGTATAAAATTGATAAATACGCATATACTAATACATCAAGTGAGCTATGTTTCGTTCCAAAAAACCATTTATTTTTCCCCAGCTTCGTGGATAGAAGATTCACACATTTTTTAGCGTTGAGAACAATCTGAAATATCGAAAATAAAATCGATGACGTATTTAACACAGGAAACGTCGTAAATAACAAAGTTTTCTAAAATTAGCGTGGTATGCTAAAATAAATAAGAAATCTTTAAGAGATAAGTAATTGGGTTCGCACTGAAATTACAGGGGAAGTTACATTTGAAAGGGAATATAGGGAAATTCAATGAAATTCTCTGATTTGATTAGTATAGGAAGGAAGTTAGTAGGAAGCTAGTAGGAAGAGAATTCATCGGTTATACATTGCCTTTTATACTTTAAAATACAGTCTTTCTTTGCTAGACTTGATGCAATCTAAATTATGCGACGTAAGAAGCCAAAAATCCGATCTCGAATTCGGAAGCATCACGTCAAACATTATTTCGAGAAAATCCTGTCTGGATAAACTTGTTCTTTTAATGATGCCCAAAGTTTTACAATCATTGTTTTTTAATGTTACCGAAAGTCGATAGTTGTTTTGTTGGTCAAGTAATCTCTATTTTGCACTAATTTTGTATAGATCTGCGATGTGAAGGAATTTTCTCAACAAATTCTCCTGATAATTAATTACTAATAATCTCAATTTCTGTGGTCAGAATTTAGTCTAGACTATCGTTTTTTGTATCTTAACCAATACAATAATAATAATGGATGAAATATACTATTATTGGAATGTGTTTGCAAGAAAATTCATTGCACACTACTTACCGACTCTGTAGAATGAAATTCCAATTTCTCGTGAACAGAAAAGCCACCAAAGACTTCCATTACCTCATCAGCATGCTTTAAATAGGTGCCCGGATAGTAAAAATTGAACGGAAACGGTGTACGAACTGCATAAAGTTTTCGAATCGCATCGATGTTATCAGGATTTCCGTAAAGGTAGTATTGAAAATATGGATGCAAGTCGTTGAACACCAGACATTCGTAAGCTTCAGCCAAACTGCTAACGTTACGTGGCAGTTGATCGTTAATTGAATATCCCTGCAATTAGTCATTTAACAAATTATCGACTGGGTGAGAAAAACAAAAATTTACTGCAGGTTATGTTATTATTTACCTGTTCCTGTAAGAAGTCTATAATCTGATTATATCCGACTACGTTCCGATTATATGCCTTTATATACGGTAAATGACCTCGACCAGATCGATAAGGATTTCCTTTTGTTTCTATAGTAATTGGAGCTTTCGTAAATTTCACAGCACACTGAAAAAAACCAGTACCTATATGCCGATCGAATAGTAAATCGACGTTTGTACTTACAAGTGAACGCAAACAGTCAAAATCGATAGATGGAAGACCCCATTCACCTTTGTATACATACAAAATAGGACTTTCAGTCATTGTGCAGGCAAGAAATCCAAAAAACAGCAAATTGTACTAGCAGACGGAACCATCCATCTGCCTCAGTTGAGGTTTATCTGACAGCAAAAAAAGCAATGAATTCTTTCAATCATTAATCAGCTGACTATAATCGAAGCGCTGCGAACGTATAGTGGGCAGCATATCTACGATCTTTTATCAATTTTCCCCGCTTTTCGGAATGTCATTAAATATCTGACAGCTCACATGACATACTGGGGCTTCGTTTGTTGATAGATTATTGAGATAATAGTTTGTGTTGTTGAGGAAAGTTTGCAAATAGGTCGTATTTTATTTTAAGTCATTCGCATATACTATGAATATTTCAATTGAACGCCGCAAACCAGAGGTGACTATACCTCCTCCGAAAGGATGGCAACCAAGAGAGGAAAATATACGAAAAAGTACCATTCCTCCAGGGAAAATTGATGTTTATTACTACGGGTAAGACAAAAAATTGCTGAAAACTAAAAGTACATTCGGAAGAATCTACAAATAAACACGAACCAAAAATATTTGTTTTTTTCTTAAAATGAAATAAATTCTAAATAAACAGCACGATACTGCCTCCGCTTATAAAACTTCCGTGAGATTAAACGCTTTGTTTTAAGAAATGAGAAAATATTTTTGTTAACTTGCATTTTAAAACCATTTAATTGACATGAGCGATGAAAACAGTGAAGAATATTCTTCTAATAGTTATTTCTTAGACTCTTCAAATAAAATATTTGTTGAGTCAGCTGTTTGCAACTATCTACGAAACTAGAAAAAGTAACAACATAAATAACAACAGAGTGTTTTCTGATTTTTCGAAGAAGAAACAAAAAAGATCAGAAACATACAAAAATACAAAGTATTATGAATAATAACTAACTGTGAAATAAGTACCTAACAAAACTCTCGAGAGTGTTGTTAGTTAACCTAAAAACGAAATGGGTAGCTGCCTTGCAAACAAAATCAACCAAACACTCAATCCGTGAAATATATCCATGTTTTTACGCATCAACAAATAACTGAGCTCGAAATTCAAAGTAAAAAGTATTGAAAAGGAAAAGAGCAGAATATATGATATTATATGCAGTCGATTCTCATAAACCGACATAGAACAAACAAAGAAGTTGATCAAAACGGGAGATCAATGTAAGCAGTAAGTCGCAAAACACATGGCAGACAGGCATAAAAATCAATGCAAAGCCTTGCATATGAAAATATTTTCATCCTGAGAACAAAACCGAATCGGATGATTGGTTGGAAACCGTCGCACGGAACATCTAAGGCTTCCCAATCAAAAATTTTTACCGGAAAATTGGATCTGGAACTTATAAACGACCATATGTAGACTGTTTAACTTAGAATATTTTATATGATAACGATTGGATTATTATTTAAGGGTAAAAGAACACTGATGATCGGAACATATCGGCCTCGAAAGAAATGTCTGTCGATTTTTCAAATTAAAATCGATCTGATGAAATGAAATGAAAAAAAAAAAAAATTTAAATTATATTTATATATAATAGTTATTGTGTTTGTTATGTAAGATCATCGCTGGTTGCAATCGTTTTCAATTTGGTATAGAAGAATCAAACTTTCTTGATACTTTACTCGTATTCTTATTTCCAAAACTACGTACTCCCTTTAGTGTTTTTCTTACTGAGAAAATATGCACTGAAGGAAGGGCGTCAGTAGTTCCCGAAATGCGCATATGCATTAATGAATAAAAAATCTTTGTAGCAAGGGACAATCTATTCTTTTACATAAATAGTTACGCATGTTTATACTGCCTGCTGTAAGGTGATGTTTTGAAATTATTTTGAGCCAGTTTAAACCTTAACGGCTGTCCAACCATGATAATTCTGAAATTTTTCATGGACTTGGATAAATCATCGTAGTAATGGCGGACAAGGAATACTTCTAAAGGTAGATCCCGGCTAGAAACACGTAGAGCGTCTAGTTCTTGATGTATCTGGAAGCAATGATAAAAACAAGAATAATACTTAAAATTTAAACTGAGCTATTCTTACAAAATTTCTAAGTGATACAATTTCATTGATCTCATCGTAACACGGTATGCCTGGTGGTGTCTAGAGGACCCGTAATTTGTTTGTGTTTGACGAAGGATGAATTGTTTGGGATCATTTGTATTTAGACTTTTGTAAGCTTTAACTGTTGATTGAAATTAAAAAATAACAGGAAAATTAACCTTTATAAATAAAGAAATCTTTCAAGTTCGTTTATTTGTTGTCGCAGGTTTAATTTTCTTTACGGTTGATTGACTCGTGTTCCGAGCTGAAGATGGCTGCATACAGCCGAAACGCTGTAACGCTCTCATAAAGCTAGGCACGGCGGATCACGCAACCATCAAGAAATAAATCTTTGTTAAAAGAAATAAATAATTTTGTATTTTTTTCCCATACATTGTTTCTACATGTTTTTCTTGAAAAAAATTTGGTCACCAGAGATCAAATTCAAACGTAGTTGAATTTAAAACCATAATCATTCTTGTCTCCAAGCTCCAAACAAATAATTTTTGGACATAAAATGGAGGGTTCGACCTAAGATCTTGTTTTGGAGTATAATGACATTTCCTTAGTTATGGGTCATGTTCATGTTCATCCTCATCCTAAACTAAAAGCTAGTAGAGTTTGATCAATTATAAACAAGCACGACATTTATAATGCTGAAAGTAATTTAATATCTTCATGTTCATTGAAAATTCTGTATACATTTTTTTCGAAATGTTTGCCATCTGAACTATCTCATTCAATTTGATTTTTGGGTCATTCAAACAAATTTATGGAATTATCCTCACTTCAGTTCTTGAATTTTTCTTTGGGCTAACAGTTCATTTTGATCAATAAAATCTGTCCGACTACACGTAAATTAAGACTTGCATTGTTGTATTGTTAACAAAAAAGGGTACGGTTGTCATCTATTAAATCCATTTCGAATTAATTGTCACCACATACTCGTTATAAATAGATAGAACCCGTGATTGAATGGCATCGAACTTTTTAAATTTTCAAAACTAATTATTAACCAGCACTGCTTTTATACTTCAAATTATAATAATCATTGTTTGAAGGTGTCCAAATTCTTGTGAAGTCAATTGATAAATTATATGTTTCGATTCCGTTTCTATCAATGTTTCAGCTAAAATCTTTGCGAAATTTGATAATACAGAATAGTTTATTTGATCGTTAGAGTATGCCATTTACGCTCTTAACACGTCCGTCCCTGTTGACCAACAAGATCAAAATTATAAAATAAATGTGATTATTTCAATGAAATTTAATAAATCATTGTAAACAAAGGTATGGTTGGTCTTTGCATGCGTTGCAAAATGTGACCACTTTTTTAGATAATTTTTGTCGTCTCGTAACAGTTTTTTCCCATAACAGCTCAAACAATATTTGCGTATTTTGTGAACATCTGCTCCTTATATTTTCTAATTTATCAACACTTTTTTTTCGTTATATGCACAGGAATTTCTTCATCCGAATGTTGTACAAGTGCGCCAATTTTCTTCGAAACGATGCTACTGGCTTTTTCTAGTTGCTTCTTCAAACATCTTCTTAGCACTACAACCCCTCTCGGGCCTTCGATTCCGACAACAAGCGCCTCCAACTGTCTTGGTCCATTGACCATGTTCTCCAACATTTTGAAATCCGAACAGTAATGAACTGTCTTTGTTAACAGAGTCAGACCAGCGTTTCCTCGGTTTCCCAACTGGTTTCCGCCTTTCAGTTTTCCCAACGAATACCTTTTTGTGTATCCGTTGTTCGTCCATACGATGCAAATCCCCAGCCTATTGCAGCTTCCGCAGATCCGGCTCGTCAAAAAATTCATACAACTCATGGTTGTATCAAATTCGCCATTGGTCCCGGTCTAGCTTCGCTCCAATTATCTCTCCAATTAGATTCGTCGCTCAAATGCGTTGAATATATTTGCGAATGTTAGCTTTGGGGCCCATGTTTTACACTCATAGCATCGCCCAGGTCTTATCACAGATTTGTATCTTTGCATCTTTATTTTCCTGAGTATGCAGCTGGTCTTCATAATCGGCATAACTGAATAAAACGTTTCATTTGCGAGGTGTACTCTTCGACGAATTCCGTTCCTTTTCATTAGCCGTTCTCGTTATATTGACCCCTAGATACACACATTCGCCCACATTTTCAATAATATATTCGCCAACTGTGATATTTTGGGCATTTGAGGAATTTTTTCTCGACTGTGTCATGTGCTTTGTATTTTTTCTCATTGTTGTGTAGCCCTACTAAGTTTTAAACATAAACAGAGCGTTATAAAAGAAGTATTTTAAAGGTGCTCGAAGGTTAGCTTTTCATACCATTTTATTATCCGTTCCAAGGGAGTGCTATAGTTCGGCTCATCTGATCGGACTTAGCAGCGAATAATCAGTTATGTCATTATCCATCCTATACTTTAATAGGAGCATTAAAAAAAATTTACATGTAATGTTTGACGCTTTGTAACGCTTGAAATTTTATTCTTAAAAATCACTAAAACTTTACAATTATTTCAGTAAATCACTATCTCACTTATTCACTTTTATGAGTTCACCTTTACATTAATTAATCAATCACTTTTATAATCACTTAATAAAAGTAATCACTTTTACTTGCTACTTAATATTTGAATACGATGTTATTTCACAACACTTTTACTTTTAACGCGCATTGTCGCTCGCTTCTTTACTTCATTCACAAGACTCCCTTCGCCGCTCGCCGCAGTCGCTTTTATACAACTACCAATCAACCCAGAATCTTCCATGTGGATTGTTCTCTTGTTTACGCGCTGAGTCACTTGCACACGTATCAGAAAAATTAAAAACACTAACTTGAAAATGAACCAAAGCCGATGAAATAAATTTCAAATCAGTTTCTCCGTTTTGTAACTTTGTTTGTCAACTTAACGTAACAACTTAAAAATCAATCGTAAGTAAACGTAAGTAAACAAATTTGCCATTGTTTCTTTAAAATTTGTTTTATCATATTAAGGGCATTTAAAGTCGGTTTTGTTTTGACTTGTTTTTTGAAGTTTTTATTCGATTTCGGTCAATCCAATCACAAAAAAAATTGATGTCTTAATTTAAAATACATTTGTATTTGATTTCAAATCAATACCAATAAACAGTTTCAAATTCAAATAGAAATGGAAAACTTAAAAACTGATACGGTTTGAGTCTGATAGGATATTTATATTGTCGAATTTAAACGTAATATAATGTGATAAAGTTGTTGCTAATTGCTGTCATTTTTTATGTTTAAGTTTTCTGCGTCTGCATCAACAGATGTCACATTAATGGGAGTACGATTCAAACTACGTGCATTCTTTGGAACACCTTAAATGTAGTGCTCTAGAAGTTTTAACAGTTCATTTAGTGCCAAAATATTCATTAAATATTTTGCAGCCACTCTGCGAATTCGGAAACAATATTATTCTGAATTTTATTCAGAATATTTTATTCATAAATTCTCTACATTACTTTCAACGGTAAAAATATAAGTTGTAGAGACTGAAATATATATTATGCAGTCTCTACAACTTAAATTCTTTTTAAAACGCTTTTTTGAAACGCTCTCGTTTGTAATGTCACCATAAAAATTAAAGAATTGCGAATCGGATGGAGTTTTAGGAGTGGACCTAAAGTCTATTGTCAAATTATTTATAAGAGTTTCAGATTCTTTTTAACTGTTTTTCGCGACATTTTCATCAATATGAACTGGCTTCCCTGGTGGAATCGTATCTGAACTAAATACGAAACATTTTTGATTTGAACACATTTTAGAGAAAAACAATTGATTACACATAATTATTATCGTCTCGAG
Organism: Stratiomys singularior; assembly: GCA_954870665.1. Taxonomy (NCBI): domain Eukaryota; kingdom Metazoa; phylum Arthropoda; class Insecta; order Diptera; family Stratiomyidae; genus Stratiomys; species Stratiomys singularior. Next base: position 108,636,415 of record OX940878.1, on the reverse strand, counting down.
CTTTCATAAGTGCCAGATCAGATTATTGTTTTCTATAATCTATAAGAATCTATAAGATTCTTACAGACTCGACGTTAGCAAAATAGGGATACAAACAGGCTCTAAAGTCTTTTCTTCATGAAAGAAATTGAATAGTACGATTAATTCTGTTTATATAAAGTCACAGAGAATCTGTAAACCATCGAAACATGGAGAATGCAATCAAGCTTATGGGAAAAATTTATGGCGTCTTAATAAAAACAGGAAAAGGAAAACTGCCGAGCTCGAAAAATCTGCAGTTTATCAATAAAATCGGGAGACAGTAAAGCTCGGATAATTGCAATATGCATAAACGCAAAACTCGCTGAAATTCAAAGAAGGCTCAAGCACATTGTTTTTAGGAGGTCATACTACAATATTCTACCAGTTTGGAGACCTGTCTTTCCATCCGCACGCCTTCGTGTCTGTCCACTCGTTTCTCACGTTTTCTCAGAAACTGCTAATACTTATATCGGATTTGATAAAAAATTATTTATTTATTTACATGAAATTCACTTAGTTCATACTATCTAAAGTGCTAGTGCAACAATACATTAAAAAACTTAACTAATTTTTTGTTTAATATATTGTAAAATATGTCGTAAGAAATTGTTAAAAATGCAGACAATAAGGCAGCATTTAATAAGTATATGATTCGTAGTTTACCAGGCGTTCCGACAGTTGGTCGAGAATCCGTAAATAGCGAAATGTTCATTAATCACTCTTTCGAAACGATAAACTAAATTATTTTTTTTAACTCACCACATAATTAACACATAACTCGTGAAGTCGCAGAAAAAATCGACAATAACCCACAAATTATAACTAATTATAAGAAAATAATCCGGAATTTCGCGATCAAAATCAATAATTAAAGTTAGAGTAAGCGAGTCCCAAAACGGATAATAAAGAATAAGCCACTTAAAACTCTTGGCTGAGACTGGCAAGAGCAATTTCATCAACAACCCATAAAGTTTCAATTGGATCCAGAAAACAGGAAAAAGAAAAGCTTTCCATAGTTTTACACGCCACATATGGTATCTTACGAGTTTTGCGTGAGCGCGATGCGATTCTCCCTCGTCGTCCCGCAAAGCATTCAATTTACAATGCACGCGATGCGGGGAACATTAATGTTCATATGGCAAAAGTCAAATTGGTGACATTTTAAATGAAATTTGCTGAAAATTGTTTTTCAAATAAAAATTCAAATAAAAGCCTTAACTAGGATGCACGAAATTTTCATTTAAAATTCATTCATCATAACCAAAGTACTTAAAAAGTAATTAAGGTGTTTGAATTTCAAATTTCATTGAAGCGCCATATTGCATTTGACAAACGTCAGGCACCTCGTTGCGAGGAATTTTCGTTTTTCCGAATATTTCCTGCCTCGCATCGACGCATGGCAATCATTGTACGATGCCGCATACAAATGAATGTTACGAAAACTGTTTGACATTTGCTGCGAAACTCTCGTCGCGCTCTCGTATCACAGTCTCGCACTATTGTATTTCGGCTTTTATGCTTTCGAGAATTATCGATCTATTGGTAATTAAAACTTGTTTACGAGTTTTCTCTTAAGACGAGAAAAGTCACAATATTGATAAATTTCCTACTATCCACATGTGTAAGCAGATTTTTGGGTTTGTGTATGCCTAATCTATTCCAAAAATTATTGTTCGATAATCAATTTTCGACAGTCAAACTAGAGACGTGACCTCAAGAACTTATTGCTAAACACTTTGTCCAACAAAGAAGGTATCGGTGCAATTTAAATTGCATAAAACTATAGAAGACCTTCCCCGACCAGTCAATAGATAGCATTTTTAGTGCGCGTTTTAGCTGAATAATTTCCGGAAACCTGACATGATCCTCCTTCGAATGATTTATCCTCCTTTGTGGTACAAAACCTTTGTTACATTCGTTAGCCCATGCAGAATCTATTATGGATTTCCAAAGTATCGAATCATCTCTATCTATCAAGTCTCAGTAAACTTTAAAAATGCAAGGATTTTTATTGCACTCCCGAAATAAAATCAACGTTGCATATGCTTTGAACATGTGCAGCTGTTTGGATGATCGTTTTGAACAGTTGAAGTAGCATAAATCACGGAAAACCTGTGTTCTGTCGTAATTTTCACGTTGCACTGAGATGCGGTTAAATGATGCCTTATACATTTCCTATCGTAGATTCAAGGCAAAAGAAAAATTCTAAGCCAGCTATCTTACCAGATTAGAAGAAGTATGTACAGTGGTTTCGCAATGTTTACCCATTTCTTGAAGGTTACACCATCTTCTTGAGCTATGAGCTTTTTTACTTTAGCTACTAGTTCTGTCACCTATTTAGTTCCTGGTCGATTTCATATCTTTGATGACTCTTCCTCTTTTAACATTATTGAAAGCTCTTTCGATGTCGGGGAAGACATTCAGGGTGTATGTTTCGTTGGCCAGGCCTTTCTCCATCCTGCTCAGCATTTTCTGTCTTGCAGTCTATATCGGATGATTTGGTAGGTATACGTGGTAGTTGAGACACACATCCGTATCTACTAGGTTTTCATTTCAGTTTAATCTACTTAAAAACAAATTTTGACAGTATTTGACAGCGTTACCTTTGCACAATGCAACGATGCAATTCTCAGGCACCTGATAATTAAAAGTGGCTTCTATGTAGTTTCTTTTATCAATACGTTATCGATTTATTTATAGGAAAACTGCCCATTCGGTTTAGGTTTTAAGTAACGCACATTAGATTGCATATGCAAACTTACTCGAATTCAATCATAATATAAACTAAATTGTCAATATTTTTTAAAAAACTCAAAAATACGTTTTTAGACGTTACATTTTCCACATTTATATTCTAGATCGAAAAAACGCATTCCGAATTGTAAACATTTTCTGGCCTTGATTTTCTTTCAAATTGTTTTGCTTGCAGGAAGTGCAACAAAAATGTGCTCCTAGAATATCTTGAACCAAACAATTTATTGCTTTCTTAATTTTAAAATAATTTATTTGCTGCTTATAAATTTGTTGGTTTTCTTCGTATAAAAACTAGACAAATTTTACATGACTTAATCGAATCTCAAAGGCGCTGTCCTATAAACACATTCGCAAATATTTAGGGACAAGATAAAACAAAATTAATTCAAATGAAAATCCGTCATTTACTGAAGTTTTCTTATGTCTTTCGAAATCACAAATAGTTCGGGGGGTGTTGGCAAAAAGCCCGTTGATACTAAGTCTCAGCTTGTTCGTCATTTGAATGATTCCGTAGATGTTACACCCGTCGATATCCAAAGCAGCAAAATTATTTCCAACACCCAACCAATAACATTGTATCGTAACCAAAACTCATCTAGTGTATATAAGCGTAAGTTGTCGACAATCGGATCAACCAGCTTGTATAGCCCAGGTGGTACATCATCATCACTTCGACATCACCTGGAATTCAGGTAGTGGATTGGCATGAAAATTTATACCATGTATTATATGTGAAAGTATCTTTGATTTGTTTCCGTTATGTTTCGTTACAAGTTTGAACCGTTTCATTTGCCAGGAATATTGAACTGGTGCATATGTTTTTGTCTAGACATGTCCGTCCATCGCTGTATCTCGTTAAATTTTAAATTGGTCGTAGAAGATGTTTAGAATGTTAATTTTTGCATGTAGGATAAGCATTTAGTAAGCGAAATTTGAATTTTATAAGAAACAACTCATTGGTTTTTTCACAATTTTAGCCGCGGACTTCGACAAGATATCTCCTTGGTGCCCCCGATTCGACAAACAGCATCCATTTTCAAACAACCGGTAACAGTTCACAAGACACAAGAGAGTAAAGTAAAACATGACTTAAAGCACGGTACGCAAGATAAACCGCGACAATTATTTTGGGAGAAGCGGTTGGAGGGGCTGCGCTCTTGTGACATCACAGGAACCGAGTTCGGACCAATTGATCTGCCGAAAGGAATAAAGCCAGTGGGACCAAACGTTGGGGAGCAAACCCTGCTTCAGTCAGTCGCCACAGCATTACACGTTTCCAATCAACCTGTTACAGGACAGCTGACAGCAAAGCAAGTCTTGTGTGCTAATACCGGCGTATTTTTGAATCCCGAACAACCCCTAATGCACTCCATCAATATTTCCGACGATGATATTCGACGACAAGAAGATCGCGTTACCTTGGCACGACGTCGTCTTCAAGAAGTTCTTAAGGCTTAGATTAATAACGTTTGTATGTTTTATTTATTATATTAAAATTTCTGCTTAAGCGACGAAGAGGATTGAACATTTCGAAATAAAAGGTGTCTGTTTCTATAAACTATAAAGTGCCTTATGTTGCAGTCGTCAAACATTTACAATCTGCTAAAATGAAACAGAAAACAATGTTGGGTTTACATTTTCAGGTCTTCATAGTTTCCGCTGATTAATCTTTTCAAAAACAATGAGCCCCAAATAGTACAAGGGTATATAAGAAAAAGAACGCTTCACACACAGATGAAAATAATGCTACAGAGAAAACCATAATGATTCCGAACCAACAGTTTTTTAAACACTTAAATATTAAGACGTCAAGCTAGAAAAGCAACCTCAGCGATTCTGAATATAAAGTAAACTTAATTCATCAACTCATAAACATTATTTATCTCACTTCAAACTGTGAAACTAGTTGGAGATCAAAGGAGATATAACAAAAATTTTATTGAGGAAAAATTAAATCAGAAGCATATATTCTACAAAGAAAAAGTAAATCTAATTAAGATTCAAAAAGTATTGATAACAAACGCAAGCTGATGTCTTCTGTAACTTTAAAGTAAACGAATCTTTAGAATATTGGTTAGAATTCAGAGCAAGAACTAACACATTGTGCCAAAGCGCACCGATATTACTTATTATATTTTCTCAAGACGCTACATAAAAATAAAAATTAATTTTTGGCTCTAGGGTTGCAATGACGACACCACATATTTACCAAAATTCCATTGTCCCTTTAATTTTCTTTCAAATCTACGTACTTACCGGCTAGATTTTCCATTCTTTCTTCCTGTTCTCCATCATTCTCATGTTTTCAAATCAACTGAAACCCTCTGATCTGGTCCAAAGCATACACAGTTGATCTGCCTCTCCTGAGCAGCAGTAACTAGCAGTGTATAGGTCAATGGGGCAGATAATTCACTCCATCCCTATGAATTGCAGCGACTACACCGATGAACTGAGCATAAAAAATCAAGGTGAATAGAAAAATAACAAAAACGTGTTATCAACAAACTAATGCCGCAGTGCAAGAAGAACAAATCACCAAAGGATACTCATAAATGGACCACATTGACATACATACGATAGGAGACACACAAATCGGGAATCTCCTTCAAAAGACACGACCTGCAAACCATGTTCAAAACCGACAACACAAACGGAAACAAACTAACTTGAAAGCCTTAGTACTAGCTAACAACTTCTACACAATATTTTTAGTTTTTGTCCCAATACTTATAAGAAAATGAAAATGTGACGAACCGATCAACGAAATTCCCACGCACCCGACAAGACTCAAAAAGAACAACCCTCATAAACGCTTTATTAACTTGACCTGTCAATCCACACTGACTTAAACATAAAAGTTTCATTTTGAGAACGATATACATCGCCACAAGAACCTCCGAACGACCTCAACATGGCACACAATCAAAACGCGTCCCCCAACACAAAATAAAGCATAGCTCGACGAACCCAAGCATCAATCAGGTAATAAAATAATCCAATAGTGAAAGACACATATCTCATGCCTAGTTATCAATCGTCAATGGAAAAACAAGATACGAGGTGTGACAATTAAGTAATGAAATTGATTTTATTGCCGCGCTTCTGGTAAACCTGCGTCCTTGAAATCCGATTCCCCGGCATCCTTCCCCTCCCTATAGATATATTTACCATCCCTCTAGCTTGTTCAGTTCGCTTGCTGTGACGTGTTGAGCAGACGTGTGCTGGTGGTGTCACGAAAATGGAAGAAACGAAATCAAGAGCAACGCGACACGATAAAATTTTGCGCCAGATTGGGCGAAACAGCTTCGGAAACGTACGCTAAAACTGTAAAAGTGCATGGTGATGGTGCTCTCAGTCGTGCTCAGGTGTTTTGATGGCATAAAGAGTTTAAGGAGAGTCCTGAAAGCGTGAAAGACGAGGCGCGGAGCGGGAGACTACAGGTGCGGATTGACGCGAATGCGCAGCGTGTGCGCGCCCTAATCCGTGAAGATCGGCCTTTAACAGTTCGAATGTAGACCTCGAAACTGGGTATGAACCGTGAAACAGACAAATTTTAACCGACGATTTTGGGATGAAAAAGTTGTGCGCGAAGATGGTTCCAAAGAACCTTTCTCAGGAGCAAAAGCAACATCGGATGACCGTCCCAGAAGACTGTTTGGAACAAGTGGAAAAGGAACCCACGCTGCTTGATCGAGTTATTACAGGCAATGAGAGCTGGTTTTCCTAATACGGAAACCAAACGCGTAAGCTCTCTAAGGTTGTCTCCGTACGCCCCCTGCCCGAAAAGGCTCACATGAGCAAGTAGAATGTGAAAACGATGATTATTACTTTTTTTGATAGCCGTGGAATCGTCCACAAAGAATTTGTTCCATCGGGGCAAACCGTAAAACAAGTTTACTATCGTCAAGTACTCGAAAGATTACGAAAACGAGTCAACAGGGTGCGCCCAGACATTGCTCGTAAATGGATCCTTCATCACGACAACGCGCCGTGCCACACCGCCCTCAGCGTGTCCCAGTATTTAACCTTTAAAGGGATCGCCGTGTTGCAACAGCCGATAATTCGCCCGATATGACACCTTGTGACTTTTTTTGTTCCCTAGAATAAAATCGGTGGTCAAAGGAACCCATTTTAAGTCGATTACGGACATCCAGGCGGCCGTAATGAGGGTACCCGCGGACATCCCAGTCGAAGCGTTCCAGAAATATTACGAAGCATGTAAAACGCACTGGAATCGTTGTAGAGGATGGCAGAGTTGTAGAATAATATTTAAATATACGGTTTTTATGGAATCAGTCTCATTACTTAATTCTCACACCTCGTCTAAGTTTTTTGGGGAAACTCAAATTCGAACACATTGCTGATCCAAGTTTAGCAAAAAGTAACATTCTCATCAGTGTTCTGAACCCCATGGTGCTTTTTAATCAATAATTCGGCACCCGTTAAATCTCTCTTTTAATTATTGTGGTCACCATTTGTCCTTTAAAATGAAATTTTTGAGCGTTTTAGGAATGTAGATTGTGCGGTAACCTGTAAGACAAATCACGTTTTAATTAATTGAAAACACGGGTCACAAGTAGCACATCTGTATTTTACGTTACAAAAGGATATCAGCTGCTTTGCTGTTATTTTAAAGAATTTTGCATTTCATTTAGACGGGACGCGAGTTTACAGGAGGTTCCTAACTGTAGATGCTGTAGTAAATATGTACAGTATATAAAGCAATATGTACAGTATCAATCATTTATTGAGTACTTTGTCATTCAGATTCTTTGTGATATTTGTTTAAGTGAAGTACATGGAAACTAAGGAAGTCAGTCTTGAAAATCTGAAACGTGAAATGTTCTCTTGTTATTATTGACTTCAGCTCGGATTTATTCGTAATTGAAAATTTTCGGATTTATTGCTCAAGTACTGACCACAAATGTTCAATTGTGTTAAGATCTGGTGACTAAGGTGGAGCTTTTAATTGTTTCGGCGTATTATAAAACAACCAAATCTTTACAATATGTGCGGTGTGCTTGGATCATTATCTTGTCGAAACCAAAAGACACCCGATAGTCCTAATTTACTAGCACTTGTTTTTAATTTACTTTTCAGGATATTGAGGTATTTAAATGTTGTCCATAGTGGTCTCAATAAATTCCATGTTGCCGACTCCTCCTACAGATATACAGATCCAAACCATCACATTACCTCCTCCATGTTTTACGATTCCGCACAAATTTTCTTTCTTTAGCTCGGTAATCGCTTTCCTCCAACTATTTGTCTGCCATAAGAGCCAAATAGGTTGAATTTACTTTCATCACTGAATATTTGTTATGGTAGATCAATTTATCCATTTTCTCTTACAACTTTGAAGTTATACCCTTGCTAAGCTAACTCAGCGAAGACTCATGGATGCGGAAATTCTGATCAAATTTGTCGAATATCTGTCGAATATCAAATTTGTCCATGAGTCTTCGCTGAGTTAGCTCACCACCTCACTGGTAGTGCCAATCGATGCGTCCCGGCCTGTGAATTGGCACCTGATGAGAAGCTCTTTCCACCTTTCTTTCTCAATATTGAATTTTCCAGAAATCTGGACCCTCATTTACGTAAGTTTTCGCAAACTCTACCGGTTTTTTCTATTTGCTTCTGATATAAATGGCTTTTTACGGGCTATTCTTCCATTTAAACCACGGTTGCGCAAAGTTCTTCTAATAGTTTCCTTGGGTATCGGTTTTTGAATCATATGAGATACTTCAGCCCTCAAATTATTAATCGGCTTCTTTGGGCATTTTTCTATTTCCCGTCGAATGTACTGTTCATCTTTAACTGACAGTTATTTTTTTCGTCCGCATCTCGTTTTACTACTTAAAGTTCCGTCATTTTTCCATTTGTTGACTACAGTTCTTACTGAAAAAAATTATTTTCCAACCATTTTTCCTACTTCCCGATATGTGTTACTTTGACAAACAGGGTTAATAATAATCTTTCCTTCCGCAACGGTGGTTTATTTTCTCGCTTTATCCATTTCAGTTTTTTTATTTATTTATGTGATAAGATTTAATTTTTTCTGGAAAAAAGAACTTACTTAACTCAACTAGTCACTAACGTTCACCTTAAAAAACAATATTTTTTAAGAATGAAAAGTAATTGCATCAACAAATTTTCAAAATATCTTGTTAGATGCACGTGTGCCTTCAATTTTGTGTAGCTCGCAATGCACACAAATCTGGCTCGCAATGCATCAAAATAGCAAAATTTGTGATAGATTCGATTTTTTGGTATTAATATGGTGTACATTATGGAGAAGATTACGCACTAAGAGAATAAAATACCAATTCAATAAATTTACTACAATTGTAGTAACTTTGAATAATATTTTGGCATTTATATAGATTTTGCCTTAGATTTTGCGACTATGTGTATATAAAAGAAAACTAGAAAGAAAATGAATAGACGTGCATGCTAGATAACTACTTTATGTTCGGGTATAAGTACAACACAACTATGAAAGGAACACAAATGGGAAACCTAGTTTTAGAAAGATAGATTCAAGAAATGGGAATAATGTCGAGAATATGGTACAGATGCGTAGAAAAGTAGACGGGGTGAAGAAAACGTTAACCAATATAATCGGAAGCAGTCACTGAATGGCCGTGTGGAACCGAAACGGCAAATTTCATATACTGCGGATAGCAAATTTGTATTGCAGCCACTTGCCTCTAACCGACTTCACAGATTCAGGATTAAAGCAGGAAATCTTGACTATAGTGGGTCTCTGAATGCGGCGCTGTAGAGGGAAACGGAAGAATGGGGAAGGCGTGTTTAGCCGGCCAAAATGCTGTATCTGTCGATTCAATTATAGGTGCACTAGCAGCAATGGAATAGGAGCTCAATGGAACATTTCATAACAATGAGTGAACGATGAGTTAATCGCTGCTCCAATCAAAACAATAAAATAGGTCCCGGTAGAAGTGCTCTAAAACTAAACGACGTTAACAGCTCCTTAATTCATTGCAGCATTTCTTAAATTGTGTACTGCTTTGCCACAATGTTGAGAAAGTTAGTTCGTTTTACATTAATAATTTGTTGAATATTTGAATGGTTTGTGTACTAACTAAACGAATAAAATAATATCGTAAATATTTCCCCTCAGTTTTGAGAGGCAGGTGGTTTGACATTTATGTCATAGTCCATGTCAATGTTATTATTGGGGTGTTTCTGTTAGTTGAGTGGTTCTGCCTCGTCTTGTTGTAAATAATATGTCGGAGTCGATGAAGGAATTCGACAAAAAAGAGTTTCGTACCGAAAAATGTAAGATTGACTCATTATTTTTGGGAAACATTGATAAGAAAACTTTTTTTCTCTGTGTAGATGTCAAGGAATTGGTGCAAGAGTGTGTCGGCGGATCTGAACTGCAACAACGCAAGGCAAAGATCCAAACTTATTACGATCAGACTTCGTCGGCACTCAAAAAGCATGTTTATGCGAATTACATGCAGTTCATCGAAACGGCGAAAGAGATTTCGCGTGAGTAAAGGATATTTACATTATAATAGTTGTTGATTTATCTGGTGGGTTCCATATCGTTAAACTTATTGTGAGTTCCCATAAGGTTTGGAACACATTTTGTATGGGAATAAATTGAATATAGTCTGGAGCCATCCACTAGGGTATATTCCTGTACATAGCGAATCGGTCTTCTTTCCTGTGTTTTTAATCTGGACATTTTAATGGTCTTCAATTACTTTGCAGCATTTTTGAGTATATATAGCTTATGTCATATCTATACATAATATGTGCCTAAAATCGCACTGTACTTTAACAAAAAGAGAAGAATAAAAATAAAACTACGTTTTGTTCACACAAATAAATCCCTTACTTTGAATGTCATTACAAGATTTTTCCCTCGTACTTTAGTCTCTTTGCTTGCGGTGAGGTCCGTCAGAGACGGGCGTGGGCGCCACTCCACCGTTTAATGAGAAGACTCTGACCCCTCTCAGGAGCTTGGATTGCCTCGGATGTACTTGACATTCTTCAAGTAGGCCTTTACTGCTGCGCAACCCTAAGTTCGCCATGGGTACTCTACTACCTCCACGCTTTCACCACGTACATTTACATTTCACGATTGCCGTTGCCGCGGTCTGTGCACTTTTGTGTCTGTGTACTGTGTATTATTTATTTTTAAACTTTTGTTTTAAATATTTCCTTTTCGAATAATGCAATTATTACTTGATTAAATAACCAAACACTTACGTCAATTACTCAATCCAAAACTGCCGTTGATAGGGGCCCCTAGGACGCTCACCGCTTTCCTCCTTTTAACGTCGAATCCGAATCGACCCTCGCTGTCGTGAACTGCGACGCTGTGATGGGTTTACGAATCCCCAATAGACTCCTTATTAGAACTGAGATCCGTGAACAAAAAGAGGGTCTTACTGTCCTCAGCAACATCTACGTCTTCAGTGGTTCATAATGCACTGAAACTTCGGAACGAAGCGTTTATATAATCAATAATTTATGCTAGAAAAATATGGCCATGATCCGCTTTGTAAAGACAAAGTTTTCTAAGATGTTGATATTGTATGTATTGAGAGATAACAGCACAAATCCAGACTTTGTTTGTGTAATTTGTCTAGGTTATTATTGTAATTTTAACTCTACTGAGACTGTTAATTTTTCACTTCAGTATAATCATCGATTTCATCGAAATTTCAGGAATAGAAAATTTCAGATCATTACTTTTGCAACGATCCAAACTTCAGACACCCCTATTTATGATTCCGATGCAATCAGCCTATGATTCCTATTGTTGCATGTATTATTTACGCGGCCTTTCACACTTCTTGTTGAACCTGAGTTAAATAAATTAATTTCATTTGAACTTTGAATTTAGTACTTTCATTATCTAATTGTTAGCCGCGTCTATTCAACGCACAATTTCAGTTGACAATTCTTTATCGCAAAATCCTGCCGCGGACTATCCACCGCTTGTGACTAGTATTATTCAATTGTAAACTCCAAGTTTGCTAACTGCCGATTCCCGACTCCCGTAATCTCGAATTAATAATTGTTTGTTTTCTTCGATCGTCGAGAAGTAAACGGAACATTCGAATTGGTTTGCTTTCATGAAGACCATCGTTTACTTCTTTTGTTCACTGGCGATGATAGTAAACTTAACTTTATTTCCATTATGAATACTGTATGACGCAGATTCTCGCAAGATTGTCTCTTGTGGAAAATTCATTCTTCTCGCAAGATTGTCTCGTGGAAAATTAATTCTTTAGGAATTAATTACTCGTAATTAACTTAAGTATACAGTTCTACATCGAAAAATCAGCCGCCAGTTACTCCTCGCATTGCTCTCAAACGAAATCGTATTCAATCGTTCCGATCCTGTGCCCGGAAGATGCTATTCAATAATGTAAATAATAAGATACATTCGTGTTCAGATAGCCGATTATAATGAAACAAAAATAAACATAAAACCCAGAACTGAAACGAGCAGGCCACTATGAAGACAAGGTCCGCACACCAGTTCAGATTTTTCAGTTGATAACAATATGACAATAGCATTTTACACAATGCCACGCTTCCATGGGCTAAAAACCTTATCAACCAGGCAACATTTTCAGTGAAGTTTTATAAATGGCTGCAAACCGATAACTTGCTATTCTAAATTGGCCAACTCCGCCAGCCGACCTAAACCTTATCTCGAACCATTCTTTGGATTGATCCTAAAATCGAAGTATCTTACTGCTGTCAGTTAGATGCTTCGTCAGTCAGGCAGTATCTCACTGCTTTACTGCCGTCAGTTGAACATGAAGGGAGTATGGGGAAATATACAGAGGGCCTGAAAGATGATACCCCTGGCAGAGTGTTAGCATTTGGTTGATTATGCATTGCCGCATCGAGCAATTTTTGATAAATTACAATTTTGTTACCAAATATGTAATAAAAACAAAATGCCTTAAGTAAATATTATGAATCTAAAATCCACCCAATTCAATTTTTCATGTGTGGCGCTATATTCTTGTTTCTATATTCTTTTTTAAACTTTAAGGTCAAGACCAGTCTGTTAACCAAATACTTAACCTTATATTTTAATGTTCCAAACGTAAATATTTTTGATGGAATTGTTTCCCTTTCATGAGTATCAATAAGTTACAATACTTTTTTTTATTCAATTATTGACACTGAGAACATTACAATGAATTAAGTCATTAAAAAGTTCCATGTGTTGCTATTTTTGCCCAAATCAGTACTTAAAAATGAATATCAAGTTGTATTTATAATTATATAGGTTCGTTAGAAAAGTAACCGATCTTTGGCGGGAGGGAAAACTGGCTTACCTGGAGCGGTGTTAGAAATCTAGTTACGCATAACGCAGTCTTCTTAGGACTCCAAACAATTATTCCAGCGGCCTCGTCATTGTTGGAAGCATTCGGTGATAGTGATAGATAGATCGGTGATAGAAGTAGTGCTTAGTGCTGTATCCGTTGTGACTATAAGTCCCCTCTTGTCTGAAATCATTTTCCTTTCAATGAATCTTAAGCGTATGGAGTTGGAAGACCATAACCAGAAGACCATACCAGGAAATTATGGGGCCTGGTGATCAGTGAGAGTCTGGGTTTTGGTGAAAAATTCAGAATCAATTGCGATGAAGTGTTGGTGCATTTTCGCCACGGAGTCGTCAATTTTCTGCTGGTCACAGCTCCGGTAAATTTAGCCGCAATATTACTGACGACGGTCACGGGATAAAGGATATATGCCTGGGAAGGATATGCCTGTAGTACTCTTTGTTGATTGTTCAAGCCTGAGGTATGTACTCGTGGTGTACTACAGTCAGATCAGAGAAAGTAGTCACAATCGCTTTGACATTGGTGTGCTCATGGGGCTCCCATTTTTTTTGGCTTTTTTAACGTAATTTGTAGTGGATTAGTGACAGGGAAAACGGAATTGAATTCCGCCTTATTCGTCTGAATGTTTGCTACCTGGCTCTGGCTCCGCTTCGGACTAAATTTAATAGATAGTGTTGCTTCCGTTGTTTTGTCAATTTCCTTGCAATGAAAACCGTTTATGCAAATTTTATTTTTTTATTATGCAAATACTATCGAAAGCCCACAACAGACGCTTCCGACAGGCGGGGAAAAGTCACTTATGCCCAATCAGGATAGCTTGTGATATTTTTCACTCACAAAAATTCCTTCAGTCACATTCAGAGGATTTCATTTTCACCCACAAAAATTCATTCAGCCACGTTTTTACTAAAGATAAGAGGGTTTCATTTTCGTTTACATTTCATTTGTCATGTTTTTTGGTAACTCTATTTCTGCACTCGTCCGGTGGTAATAGATTAGTAATTTGCACATATGACCGAATGGTATTCGAACAGAATACAGAGTAGTACAGTAGGAACAGTAGTAGAAAATCTGTGAAAACGATTTGGAGAGTTGAGCGAAGGTACCAAGTTAATGCTAGCCGTTAAATACAACGTAGATAACAAAGGCGGCCGCTTCTGGCAGCTAAGATGCGACTTTCGAATTCTGAGTGAAAGGAAAGTACGAGCCATAGATGGCACGGTTTATAAAACAAGTATGGTGAGACTGATTTCCACTTCATTTTTACGTCTACTTCACACAGTATCTGAGCGGACATTGATGTTTTCAGTCTGACCTCCATAAGATCGATTAGACAAAATCTCTTGTTTGAATATTTTACCAAGGAAAGCGAGATGATGCACGTCGTACTTTTTTCACAGAGTACATGGGAAATGCAACTTGGCAATCTCCTTAAGTGAATAGATAGAGTCAATTCGGACAATTGGGTCGAAGAGATGCTGATTTCATATGAAAAATGGAGTATTGCAGCATATTTTGTTCTTATTTTTACATAAACGAATATTTTTGATCGACTCATGGCATTGGTTGCGGTAGGATCCCTCTCCTAGTATTCCTCTTCTCTCCTTCCTTCTAGAAGACATATTCGCGTAACTTCAGTTACGTCGGGGCGTAAGAAGCATTCGATATCGATTAAAATGATGTGATCTTATGGATCCACTATGAACGTTAAAGCTCAATTTTAAGGTATATTTAAATTCCAACAAACTTATTGGCCATTTGTAGAGCAAACACTTTCGCAAAATTAATAGACGACTACAATTGATGAGAACATTTGTGATAAAAAGACCGTTTGGAAAGTAACGCCCAATTGCACTGTAAACGAACCATTAGCAGTAGCGCAGTTCATTAACGCGACAAGTTAGTATGCATCTATCCGAGCTTGGAGGCTTGAAGCTACCCTAGCTTATTAGCTTGATGGTGATGTGGTCGCTAGTTTTGACTTTTCAGCGTCTTAAAGGCCGAATCCTTGTGGGCGGTGACTTTAATGCCAAGGCGATAGAATGGGGAATGCCTCATTCACATTCAAGAGGAAAACGAATCCTAGAAATGGCCGCTAGGAGGGAACTTGTCATCATGAACGTTGGGAATACACCAACCTTTCGACGGTATGGCTGCTTTGGGACTATTCCGGATGTGGCATTTGCCTCAAAGTCTATTCCGCCATAAATACACAAATGGAGGGTACTGGATGACTATTCGGCGAGCGATCATCAGTATATTAGTTTTGAAGTGGGCGAGCGTGCGACTCGGCGCGTAGCAACTCAACCTTCAACTGTAACTTAGAATATTTCTAAAATAGATGTCGACGCGTTCGTCGCAGTTATTATGAGCAGTGAAACTATGACGGGGACGAGAGGAGTCTCTGCTGAAAACAGTGAACTCCACCATGAGGCTCATCAAGACCGCTTGCGACTGCTCTTTGCCCAGGCAACGGCCTCGACGCTGTCGAGGCCGAGGTCGAAGTCGCTGAAAAGCGAAGAGAATGTCACAGACTTCGCCGCGAAGCTCAAAGTTCAAGAGATCGCGTCGAGTCGCTTTCCCGAACGCTAGCATAAAGGTTGGCTAGAAAACTCCTTCGTAAGCTGATTAACGAGAGCAAGGCTCGATGCTTGCGCAACCTCGTTTAAGACATCGACAAGGACCCATGGGGGCTGGGCTACAATCTTTTCATGCGGAAAAGGAGCCGTAAGGCGACCCTGTGTGCCTGAAGTGGGAAAAATGGATGAGATTGTTCGAGCGCTATTCCCTATGCATCCTGTTCGCCCTGATGAAGCAGTCGGCGAATGTCCAGGAGAATGCCCACTTTTTAGTGCCAGCGAGCTGGATGGTGCGGTGAAAGCTTTAAAAACGAAAAAGGCCATGGGACCACTGGGGAAGTGTTCAAGAGGCTCATTAGACAGATACTTGGGGAGGCCATTCGAATTGCTGGGGATCTATCTCCTCAGCAGTATGGCTTCAGGGCTGGCCGATCCACGATCGGTGGATTAACAGACGTGGTGAATGCGGTCCAGCGGGAGGAAACCCACAATCACCACTCGAGGCGAATAGTTCTACTCATAACACTCCATGAGGATGTCTTCAATTCTGCTAAATGGACAGATATTCTTGGTGCTCTGGAATATTTCAAGATTCCGAAGTATATTACGCTATCGGACCGGAAGCTCGTCTATGACACATTGGGTGGCCGGTGAAGAATGGATGTGATATCAGGCGTGGCGTAGGGTTCCATTCTTGGCCCGGACCTATGGAATGTCTCGTTTGATGAGCTTTTGAGGTTGCGTCCGGAGGAGTCGCGTCTGATTGGCTATGCAGATGACGTAGCAGTACTAGTCGCCGGACGTACTATCGAACAGGCGCAACTAAAACTGGGAGCAGTATTGCTCCGAGGAAGCGAGTGGATCACAGGCCATGGGTTTAGTCTTGCGCTGGAAAAGACCGAGATCGTCATCCTGATTAAGAAGCGGATCCCTCGTGTTATTCCCGTTCGGGTGGGAGAAACGATCATCGAGTCGAAGTCATCAATAAAATACCTTGGCTTGATGATTGACTCAAACATGTGCTTCTTTGAGCAGTTTCGAGCGTCAGCGGGCAAGGCTTCTGCGGGAATATCGGTTCTCAGTCTCCTTATGGCAAAAAGCGAGGACCAACCTCGAGTAAAAGACGTCTATTGATGACCGCAATGGAGTCAGTGCCTACGTACACGTTCTTTATGTGTGCAAGATGGATTAAACTTTGTTCGCACCCTTCGGAGAAAATAGGAGGGCTCTCTCCAGAAAGCGTAATGGGAAAAATGATGCAATCAAAAGACAATTGGAACTGCGTGTCGCATTACGTACGGGCAGTTCTTCTTATAAAGAAGGGCATTATGGATCACATGCAGACGGAAAGGGGATCTCTCTGACAGCAATCCTGTTCCTTCCCATCCATCCGTGCTGAAAGAGGAATTTGCCTTAACCAGAAGGCGATGATTATTGAGGTCTAGTCCGAAGTAATGTGACAAACAGTCTCAGACTAGGTTCTCGGTGTGACACGGCAGGTGTTTAGTCGGTAGGCCGGTTGCGAGTGGGAGTCCGACACTCAGGGCGTGAATAGCTTTCACCTCCCAACCCTAAACAAATTATAATAAATGTTCATACTAATTATTCAGACCATTATCGTTTGACATCCATTGGAATTTTTGATGTCAATTCCAAATTGGTATATATTTAAATTTATCAGGATTATAATCGGGCGATAAGTGTTGATATAACAAAATTTGAAGTTCTGCTGTTGCAAGTATAACAACGAACATTGATTTTTCCTTTAGACTTGGAATCCGAAATGTACCAGCTTTCACATATACTCATGGAACAAAGGAATATCTTAGAGAAGCTTCGGGAAGGGACTATTGAAAACAAAATAGGTTTAGCCATCGATAACAATGAACAGGATATCGAGGATGCGCAAAGTCTAGCGGCTATCAAAACAGTTAAGGAAATGGTTTACGGTTTCACAGGAAATCTAGAAAATAAGACATTTTTAAACGAGGGTGCTTTAATAGAACTGGACTCAACTGACTACAGACCTATTCAGCGTGTATTTTTCTATTTATTTAACGACGTTTTGATCGTATCAAAAGTCAAACATGATAAGTATGTATTTAGTTGACTACTTTAACGTTTAGTAAACGATATTTGCTTTAAAGAAAAATGGAGTTCTTAGCACAGTATGATCCCACTAAAATTGCGGTGATAAATATAAAAGATCTTGACGGAGTTAAGAATGCAATAAATATTATTACTCCGGATGGATCGAAAGTATTTCAATGTGTGACAGTAGCAGCGAAAGTAAGTAAATGATCATAAATTTGAGAATTCATAATACGTTTCGTATATTTTCCTCAAAGAATGAATGGATCGAAAAATTTGAGGCTGCCTTAAAGTTTAACCAAACAAAACAAGTTAAAAAGCCACCTCCGCCAGCGAAAAAAGCAGCAGAACGTCAAACGCCTACAGCCGATACAAAGTCAATTATAAGCGATGTAGCCTTAACACCCTCCGAGGAAACAGTTTCTATTACCGAAAATCCAGCTCCTGAATGGCTAGCAACCGCTAGTGAGGAAATTCAAACTCTAATAGCCCAACGGCTGTTCGAGGATGCACTGAATTTAATACAGAAATCGCAAGAATATATCGCACACGACTCGACATTTTGGAACGCAGCCGAAATTACTTCGAAAATCAAATCTATGAAAGCAGAGCTCAGTTCTGTCCTAATTAATGAGTTGACAATGTATCAAAATCGAAACCTACAAACTACCTTGAGATCGACTCGGCGTCCATTAAAGCTATTGGTTGAAATGGGTAAAGCAAGGGAGGCATGCCTAACGTTTTTGAAAGTATGTACTAGTGGAATCCGAAGCTCTCAGCGTGAAGCTCGACGAAACAATTTGGACGTGTCGGAAATATTCTTTTGCGATGTCGCCGAAGTTGCCACCGAATTTATGCGAGCCTTCAAGTCGCAAGTGATTTGTACGAGTTGTAAGTTGTGAAACCATGTTAAATTATTGGACAAAATTGATGTTTGTTGTTGTGTAGGTTTAGTCGTTTGGTGTAACACAGAACTGAGATATTTCGTTAGTCAACTTATAAAACATTACTTAGCTAAAGGAACGCAGCTGGAGGTTGCAGCAAAATGTGTGGAAGGTGTCCGAATTCCATGTCAGAAGGTAACCAAATGGTCTATATTGGTTCAAGAATAATTTTTGATTTTCTTCTCTAGCTTACTGAGATTGGATTAGATATTTTATACCATTTAGAGGGGTTGCTTCGCAGTACATTAGAGCAAATTATTGAAGACTCGAGAGTTCGCATGCTGGAAACAGTTGGTCGCACCGAGGACGCATGGCAACCATGTAATCTGCAAACAAAGTCGAATTTGAAGACTTTGCTGCACGATATGAACAATTTAGGATTGGATATGAGCTCTCAAGTGACCGGCGATACGTGGATTAATTTGACCCAATCAACCGTAAATTTTTGCCGACATTTTCTATCGGTTACCGATAGTTGTGGTCATTTAGCAAAAATAGAAGCATTGAAATATAACGCTGAAATGCTTCTGAAAGATTTGTTCCTAGCCCAACATGCTGTCAACCCGAGTCCAACACTTACTGTCGATGTAAGTTAGAGTTTAACTCGACACATTATTTTCTAACATTACACAAGTTTCTCCATCAATTTTCAAATTATTCTTTTCTTCGTTATAGCTTAATTTTGTTTCTCGCAATAAAACGTATTTGGTCGAAGAATTGCTTCCTGTAGCCATTCAAAAATTCGAAAGCATAAGTCGAAGAAAATGTAAGCCCCTATCTGAGGTTCACCGACAACTTCGCGGACCACCAAAACCTAAACCTCGGAGTGTTTACCAAACCGATGTGCTTTAAAAAGTTAAAATAGAATGTTCTGTTATTTATTCCATATAAAAAAAAAATAAATGTAAGTAATTTGAAACGTTCTTTATTTACATCTCTTTGTCTAGAAGCGTTCAACGCAATAAATACATTTTCAACGGAAAACCCGATAATCGTGAGAGTTAATCTAAAAAATCGTCAGTGACTACGAGTGAATGGTACGAAGTGCTCGTATGTTATTGGATGTTTTGTTGGCTGTGTTTGCGCGCTGTTTTGATAAAACAACTTGAGTAAGTTGGCGAAATAGTGAATGTGATAGGAAATAATCGACGAACACAAGTACAGTGGTCAAGTTCGTTTGCTCTATGACGACGACATCGCGTCGTGGCATTGATTCCCACACGCGTTTCATATTAAATAGAATAAATTAGATTAACGATCTAATCGGATCAAATTTCACAACAATAGCTACTATATCAGAGCGCTCAGTTGTAGCGCCACTATGTTATATCTTTTATTGATTTGGAATGACTTTCTTGTACTCGTTTAACTCTGCTGGCCTTATGATCAAAGGTACTGGTACCTAGGGTCTGTCTTATACTTCTTCTTAAAAATAATTTTATGAATGTATTATGATTGCACAGCAAAGAAGAAACATATATAGAAACATTGAAAGGCGAGGGGAATGTTTTGAAATAACACGCGCATATTCATAGACTCAACTCAAGACTGACCAACGGAACGTTTGCTCGGATGCAGTGTTATTGACAGTGCGCTACTTTATGTTCGTCAAACAATAAGGACTAGCTGCTCACAGGTGTTGGGCCATGAACGTAAGCGAAGTAGCAGGGTATGCATTTCACGAGCGACTGCATTAAAACAATCGTAATGGCATTGATCACCCTGGAAGCTGGGGGCATCAGCTAGAACGCTAAATGGAAATTTGCAAAGAAAACAAACGCCAAAACAAAATTGGGGAGATGAGCTTTGAATGAACCCTAGCATCAGCGATAAAGCGATAACCAAGCAAGGTTGGTTATCCAAGGGAAACTTAGGAAATTGGCTTCCACTACTCTCAGAACTGAACTGAAACTTTGCTACTTGCAAAACGAAAGGTAAAACTAAGTGGCTGAGGTCGGATGACAGCAACCAAAACACTGGAGAACGGGAACAGTAGGTAGGCCTCGAATCTCATGCGAGGTCCTATCGAGACACCTTAAACGATGCACTAACAGTAGAAGTCAGAGAATAAATGAATTAAAGAGGCAACATCCAAGAGAATCAACTTACGAAGCTGCAGCCTGCCCTAAAGAGGACCTTTTTGTGCACCTCAGCAGTAAATCTGTAAAGCCCCAACGTTCAAGGGGATGAGACCGTCGGCGGGTCATAATGTTGGCGAACTACCACGATGAACAGACTTATAGAATATCTGAAGCCTTCAGTCTCCATGGTAAACACCCTAAATGACGAGTTCAGAGTCGTCCCCATGAACTTGGTCCTCTTACCCATTTACATGATTTTGTTATATTCCATTTGATCGCCTATCAGTAACTCCCGCTTTGCAACCTTATGTTTCTACTGATAGCACCTGGCGTTATCCATTTACCTAGCTCTTGTGCCTTCTACTTCCATCAAATCTGTCCCATTTGCCAAATTCATTTTTTTCAAGACAAATTATGCTTTATTGAACACTGAGCTACTCTCAACTGAATGGATTGCAATTTTCGGTAATCTGGATAGTGAGCATGCTTCATTCATACATTAAGAGTATAATAATAATCTTATTAAACGTTTTACTTCCCTCTGAACTTCTCATCGAGAAAAACAGAAACTTGGATTATTATTAAGCGGTGTACTTGTTGCTCTGATAGCTGAAGATAAGGTTCACCGTTGCCTTAAATCGTCCGGTACGGCTGGAGCAAGGACTTATTTCTATTTAATGGGCTCTATAGTTAAGAAAGAAACCAAACCTTAAAAGTCGCTCTACAACTACATATATGATCACATTCACGAATGGTATTGCTAAGGCATTTGACAGGCAGTTCCAAGTCGGTGTGGTCTTCCCGGATATGTCCAAAACATTTGATACTATCAATCATCATCTGCTGTGTCTGAAATTAAAGACTTGGATCAAGTATTACTCGTTCCATCGTTCCTGTTGGATAAATCTCTATGGAATAGCTTTGACCTTTTTTCTCATTCATCTGGTGTCTCCCAGGGTTCAATTCTTGGACAATTTCTCTTCCTTCTTTTTATGAATGACTTTTTCTGGTTTTCTCTCTTTGCCTCCGGTATGCCGATGATGTTGTACGTGAAGATCATTTCAGGATTATCAGCTTCTACAAAACTACTTGTCCACTTTCTGCAACTGATGTTCTCACTTTTATATG
Organism: Stratiomys singularior; assembly: GCA_954870665.1. Taxonomy (NCBI): domain Eukaryota; kingdom Metazoa; phylum Arthropoda; class Insecta; order Diptera; family Stratiomyidae; genus Stratiomys; species Stratiomys singularior. The sequence goes on along the minus strand of OX940878.1, from coordinate 108,614,468 downwards.
TTAACGTTTCTGTGTGCCCCAAAGTGATTTTTCCTTAAAAATCTCATCAATGTTCATACTTGCATGTTGAATAAGCAGGCTACCTCTATTGTTACCGCTTTTATACACCTTCGAATAACTTTTTATCAAAACTTTAAATTTGATGCTCATGTCCTTAACTTAGCAACTGAAGTTTCTTGCTTCATTCTAAGGCATGTTCTTAAATTTAATAATCTTTCCACTGCTATACGTTTGTTTACTTGGTTCGTGTTACCCTCGAATATTGTGCTGTATTCGGATATTTCCGTTATTCTTAACCGCATTTCGCCAATTGAATACGGCCAAGAAAACTTTACCCGCTTCGTGGTCTATAAGCATAACATACCTGATCAACATTATGACTCCCGATTAATTCGTCTTCTTGTCCCTACTGTAAGACGTCTGAATTGAAACGTATTATGAGTAAAAGTAACCGTGATGCGGAAACGATCCATGATTAATCGAATTAATTGTTGCGATGGTCGATAGCCCTTTACTTGGGCATATAGATAGACTCAAAGATGTGTTTTGACGAGCAAATCAAGGTAACGATCTCTTGCTTTAATCTTTAACCTCAAGTTAAAGGGATCACGATTACCTCACGGAAGGGACAATCCTCAATTAGTTCCATGCAGTTTGCGCTTTTCTCTGGATAAGAACTATTAGACAACGGTCACAACAAGGAGTTAAACTGAAAGCGGTTGAAGACAAAATGCGTTGCAAATTACATCCACATTTTAAGAAGACTTCAATGCGATGGTGTTGATAATCATGGGCATGATGCCCCTCTTCGTCGTTCCTAGAGCGCGCAGAAATATCTCCTAATATAGTTATGAAAACAACAGGGAAGCAGTCGTTAGGGTAGCGAAATAACGCTATCTCGGTATTTGGCAAAAGTTTTTACATTTGGGACCGAGAGACAATGTGTGGTGACTTGCACAGTTGCTGCCCAACCTGAAGCCGTGGCTAAATCGAACGAATGGTGAGATTCGGTCCAATTTGATCCAGTGTTAAAGACGCCATGGATGTTTTTGGTCTTTTCTGTGCAAGATTGATTGGTCGATGTCCCCCAATAGCGTGTTCTGTACAAAAGAGCTGGATGAAATCTGACACAAATGTTTTGCCTGCAAAATATTCAGTGAGCAGCGCGATAACCTCTTCAAGAAATTCAACACTTAATCTGTGAAACTATCGCCGGAGAGATGCTAAGAGTGGTTGAGAAATAAATCGTATGACACGCAATGATCGGGCAGTCGTAAAAGTTAAAAAGGGAATACTAGAGCGTCAGGAAGCGTTGTGGATAAAGGGATCTTTTTGAATCGAGTTTCTTTCTTCTAGCACCAGAGAAAGGATTTCTATGACCTGAATACGCATATAGACTTAACAATACGATTGGCCCAAATAATGTGTCGAACGGTTCCAGGTTAGATTGATGGAAAGGTGTTTATTAGATATGGACTATCCAGCATTGCATGTGTGGAGGTCCAACATTCAGGGCGTAAACAGCTTTCACATCTAACCACAAAATTATCCATTATCCATAAGATATAATCCTGTTAGAGCACCAACAACCTACAGGTGTGTCTACATGCTTTTTAAAATTTCACTCTGCACATAAAATTGGTTAGATCCTAACATACCAACGGAACTAGGATATCAAGGATAGGAAAATATGAGTATCATAAATAGTTATTATCACATTCAATTCCTGAAAAATAAAATTAAACCCTAAAAATGAAGACTCACAAGAATGTTTTGAACATTTTTGAAAATTTGTTTGAGAATTGAATCTTAAAAGATTGTTTTTTATTCTTCGGAAGGTTGCAAATAATCTAATCAACAAATTTTAAGTTGATTCCAGTTTGTTTGATTATGTCGAATGACGAGTAATAAGTGAAAACTTAAACTATTGCAAATTTCTCATATTTTGAGATTAACTTTCACTTGAGACTTTTACACGATTTTATTTTAACTCAATATATTCATTTGTAAATATTCCTTTTTGTTACAAAACATTAAAAAACTTTCATACTCTAAATTTGCTCGCACTCAACTAACTACAATCTGATAAAATTATCTTAAAAATCTAACGAGTTCTTTGGTTTTCTACCAGGTCTTATCACAGGAAAGTTTGTTAGAATGATTCCTTTTTGCCGACAAGCTGCCATCTTCCTTTCATGAACCTTGCGATGCTTCGATAGGTGATCGGAGCGTGAAAAACACTTTGAGCAATAGGTACAGTGATAGGGTTTGACTCCTGAATGCGATCGCCGATGTCTTGCCAATTCATCCGATCGTGAGAACTTCCACGTACAATTGGCCCACGTACACACATATGGCTTGTCGCCCATATGTCGCCGAATATGTGCCTTCAGATGCGCTGGCTTAGCATACACTTTCTGACACGTGCCAAACGTACAAGGAAACACCTTATCCTGCTCACTATCGTCCGACTGATTGGGTGAAGCTGTATCCTTGCTGGGTTGTCTCGTCGGACGATACTTGTTCAAGTTTTCCGAACTTTCTTTGAGAAACATATTGCAGGAGTCATTGCATAATGGGGTCCTTTCGGGCAGCATCTCAATTGAATCAGGAAGCTCGATGTAGTTTTCCAGAAATGCATGTTCCCAATCGGGCTCGGAAAGCTGATTGCTGTAGTTGAAATATTCGCAATTGTTGTTCTCGATGTCACTGTAGAAGGGCTCGAAACTTTTGCCGTAGTCACTCGTAAGCAAGGTTGTTATTTCGTAACTATCCTTGTTATCCGTTTGCAGAGTATACGTGTCGTTAAGATCACTTTTGAGAATTGTATCCGTGCCACTCTCCGAGAAATCCCACATCAGAAAATCATTCTCCAAGTCCGAATAGAGCTGTTGAAAGCCACTCGAAAGGAACTCCATCCCTGCCTAACAGACTGTTAATTATAAACGATTATTGGAAACTGTCTTATTTTTTCGATATTCGAAACTTTTTAAACCCACTCTGATAGCTCTATCTCACAGATTATTTATCCGGATGTAATTAGACAGTCATGGGAGAATCCGTGTAACCACTTGAGTTTAAAAAGAACTTCACACCATTTCATGATTTTTTTTCTAGCATTTCATAGCAAAGACAGAACACAATCTGCTATCCTTATCACGCCTAGAATAGCAAAAGTCTTGAAAATTACATATTGCCCACTCTAAAAAATACACTTATATCCTGCGAACAAACCGTTACCTTATTTGTTCTTATTTCAATTCAAATCTGGTGACTTGATTTCAATTTGGTTCAATGTATTCCAGAGATGATACCAAAAGTGATAAAATTTTTGCACTAATTTGTTATTAATTATGTTATGATTAGGAACAATCACCATCACAACCGTACCATGTGGTGCATTGCTCGTTTCATCTCGTCTGTTTCTCGTAACCGCGAGAAATCAGTTCTTTGGAACATCGACGAGGTCCCTGGGGAGTCGTTAGATCGACTCCAGTCCACTATATGTACCAGACAGTGTCAGTGTCCAGTCCCCGGAACAGTATCAAGTTGAATAGTCTTCTGCTGATCTTTGGATGTTCATTCTGAGTCCCTCCATAGGGAATTGAATCTAAAGAGCCGTCGGCGGAAAAATGCTGGTGTCATAGTTCACACAGAATCGGATCTATTTCCGCTATTGCATACTACTGCGAATTGAAAATAATTCAGTCAAGGATGTAAGGAAATATTTCCGAGTACGAGTTAGACTATAGAGCCGTTGTTCGAAATCGTTGTAATCTCAAATGAATCAGAATGTTATTGATAATATTTTGGGAAGTTATTGTTCATGTTGAAGTAAAGTAAGTTCCGTATTCACTTTCAATAAAATTTTCACAGTGTTTGAATACGGAGTTGATTAATTTTATGGAGGTTCTGTGGGAAAACAGGGATACTCTTGATTAAGGATGCACATATGTGTGCATCAGACAATTCCAGGAAAGATATAATGTAGGGACTCATAGAAAGTAATTAAAGTAGTTAAGTAGTTCACGTTATAATACAAAACTTGCTTTTAAATAAACTTAAAAAACTTTTATATACAATATTGTACTAACCTAGGTACGGGTTACTGGAAATTGGTGCAAATGAGCGTCTTAACTGCAATTCTGTCTGTTATTGTTGAACATTCCCAATTCCTCAGTAACGATTTTGTTATAGCTCTTGTTTTAATTTATATTAATTGATTTAAAATTGTTATCGGTCTTAAGGATAACTAATGTATTATTTAGATGATTGTCGACTATGTCGAACAGTCTCAACAATATGCTTGTTTAGAGTCTCCGAAGGTGTTTGTCAGCCAATTTGGCCAACTTGGGCTCGTTATAAGATAGAAATGAATGGAAGTGTCATCCTCGAATTCAGTGATGAGTTTTAAATAATAATTTGGTGAAGATGGTGATCACGTCAGCAGTAGTTATTTACTTCTTTACACATATGGCAACTCGCACATTGTCCAGCGTTGCTAGGCGTCCCTATTATTAAATCAAAATTAAATGTCCCGCGCGAGTGATGTCATCAGCCAGTCCTAAAATGATGACTAAACCTAAAATCCCAATCACTACAGACTCTTGGTCACACATAAAATTTTATAGTAATGAATCTTAAAGAAATTGCAACTTAAGCATTTTGACAATGTGAATCATATTGAAATATGCAAACTGTAACAGATATGAATCATATTAAAATATGCATATGAAAGAAGAATATAATCATGTCAGCATTTATAAGCGATAAAGAAATATTATAAAAGATCTGGAGATAGTTGTGAACAAGTTAGTTGTAATTCAGTTGTTCCTACCGAAACGGTTGCATTGTGTCTTAGTAAATACCACTTAGAAAGTACCGTGTCAAAACAAAGTTCTCTTTTTCAAATAATTATCTTTTATTTTTGTCCCAACGCTCGACGGATGACAAAAGTCGCGGGACAAGCTCAGTCCCGCTTTTCGGGAATAACTCGACCGTGCGTGCAGCGTACTGAGAGTCGCGGGCGGGGAACACAAAAAAGTGTAGGGTGCCCGCCTGCCCGGCGCGTAATGAAGATAAGCGACCGCGAGAGAGAGCGGTGCGTCACGCAATCGGTGCGTGCGACTGCGACATCTTCTCTCTCGCTCTTTTCTTATTCTCATTTGTTTATAAATTTCTTTTTCGCGAGACATACGATTACGTACGAAGGAACAACGAATACCATTTGTTTTAGTGCTTGGAAATCAGTGAGCAAATAGCAAGTTTCGTTGCGTGCATAATTTAGTGTAATTACATTAAGCAAACAAAAGTTCCAGTGTATTACGTGTTTTGTTCGTAAGTTACTGGAGTTTACTTATTAGAATCGTTTAAAGATGAATGAAACAGATAGTGATGTTTCGGATTGCTCTGAACCGGAAGACATTCCACCCAAGAAAAAAGTCGAACTAGGAAAACATGGCCTCACGAAATACAGTACAAATTGGCAGAATGATTATAATTGGTTGCGTATCGTGACGTCGGATGAGTATAAAGCTTACTGTAAACTGTTTAAAAAAGAGTTTACTATTTCTCATGGCGGATTAAACGACGCAGTGAACCGTTCAAAAACAAGTAGTCACTCGAAGATCACAAGATCTCGCGCTGCAAGGAACATAACTAGCTATTTCCAGGCACCGGGTACTTCCACATCTGATCCTGATCGCAATGATATTATGTGCAAAACGTCAGCTGCGGAAATTACTTATATATCACACCGTTAAACGTTTAATAGTATGGATTGTTTTCAAAAGTTATTACCTCATGTATGCCGATTCTAAGATAGCTAAGAATGTTTAATGTGGTAGGACAAAGAGTGAAGCAATAGTTTGTGAAGTATTAGCAAAAGAAGCTTTGAAGGACGTAGTTCAAAATTTAAACGAAATTTTCCCCACAAAATTTTTTTTCGATTTCTACGGATGCCAGCAATAAAGGAAACCGGAAAATGTTTCCTATATGTGTGCGATACTTCAGTTTTGACAAAGGAATAGAAAACAAATAAATAGATTTTGTGGAGAGTAATTACAAAACTGCCGACCAAATCACAAAAGTACTTTGCGAAACATTGGATAAACATAACTTAAAATTATCGCAAGTAGCATCATATGGTGCTGACAATGCAAATGTAAACTTTGGTTCAAATCATTCTGTTTTCATGAATCTTATTGCCAAAACTGAAATAATATTAAAAGCTAACTATTCAGTTCACATCTTGCATAACAAGCAAATTTGCATGTGAAAGATTAGACATCGATGTTGAAGCTATCATCTTAAAAATATACGGCCATTTCTCACATTCAGCTAAACGTCGTGCTGAATTGATGGAGATATTTGAAACTACGTAAATAGAGTGGGTCGAATTATAACGTCACGTAAATGCAAGATTTCTGTCGCTCTGTCCTGCTGTTGAGAGAGTAATCAAGGTTTGGCCTGCTTTGAATAGCTACTTTGATAAACAAGAATCATATGCGAAAGCCATTGAAAAGAGAAAAACTCTAGCCTACTTGCATTTTGTTCATAATGTGATGAGTGCTTTTGGTGTATTCATAAAAGAGTCTCAGGGAAATGATATTGCCGTAACAGAAATGCATGAGTCATTATGCTTCTTCCGCTCAAGATTTACTCAAAGGCTAAAGGATGGGTTTTTCGGCTACCAGACGAAACCGATTTTAAATAAATTGGTTGAATCTGAACGGATCAAAGCCATCGAAGAGTTTCAAATTTTTTAGACAAATTACCAACAATATATAGAAAAACATTATAATTTATCAGATGAAAATATTTTTTCTAGACTTAAATTCATAAACCTGGAAAGTGAAATTAGTTTCTACATGATTGAAAATGCTGTATCTTTAATTAAATTGACAGACAATATTTCGGTGGATAACTTATATGAAGCATTTAACTTGTTGAAACCATCCTTGGACGTATTAGTGGGAAATTGCAAAGACACCACTCCACCAGCTCTTTCAACAGCTTCCAAAAAAAGATACAAGGAATATGTTTAAACCAGTGTCTTTCATACTAAGTATCCCGAAATCAAACTGCTTTCCTGAACGTGTTTTTTCCCAGATAAATTTAAAATGGTTGGATGCTAGAAATAAATGCTCTGTAAATTTAATGAAAGCAGAATTATCCATCCAGTTTAAACTACAGCTATCCTGTGAAGAGTTCTTCGTCTTTATTAAAGAAAAAATGGATAAGTTCGTTTTGGTGTTGCCGCAGGCCAAAATTAACTCTGGGTAGCTTGGGTCCGCCGGGCCTTGCTTTGTGGGTCTCGAGGACGCGTTTCGGCTGCATACAGCCATCTTCAGCTCGTTCTGATGTCTTTGTCGCGGTGTCCATCTTTTTATATGTGAAACTTTTTTCGGAGGGGTAGGTCTGGTTAATTAGGTGTTAACGAGGGTCATTAAGTTTGGGTCTTTTCAGGATCGTGGGATTATCGTTGTCGGGTTCGTCGCGTTTTCTGTTTTTTGACAAGGATTGGGTCGAGGACTGAAAATATTGTGTCGGAGTTGGTCATTATTTGTTCGTTGATTACATTTCCGTGGTTTTTTTTGTGTTTGTAGATCTCTAATTTCTCTAGTACGTCAAGTCTAAGTCCCTTCTTTTGTTTGTGTAGTAGCGTCATTGAGTTTGCCATGGTATCGGGTTCGTGTGTGTGATTCTGTAGGTGTGTTGCGTAGTTGGAGTCTGCTTTGTTATGTGTAAACGAACGTATGTGCTCCTTGTATCTAGTTGTTAATTTCCGTGTCGTTTTTCCTATGTATACCATGTCGCAGTCCCTGCATGTTAGTTTGTATATGCCGCTGTTGTTGTATGTTGGTGTGCTGTTGGGCTTCGGTGTTAGTTTGTTTCCGATGTTGCTGTTGGTTTTGAACGCTGTATGTATTTTGTATTTTTTAAAGAAGCTTGCTAGCTGGTATGTCTCTTTACCTACGAACGTCAATGTGGTCCATTTGTGTGCTTCCTTCGGTTCGTCTGATGGTTGGCGTTTTTTCGTCTTTTGCTGTGCAATCAGTTTGTTTATATCACGTTTCCTGTATCCGTTATTGTCGGCTATCTTATATATGTTGTTCAATTCGTCGGTGTAGTCGCTGGAATTCATAGGGATGGAGTGTAGTCTCTGCACCATTGATCTGTATGCTGCTAGTTTGTGTTGGATGGGATGGTTAGATGAAGCATGTATGGTGTGGTCTGTAGTAGTCGGTTTTCTGTAAATTTTGTGTTCCAAATGGGCTTCTCTGCGTATGATGGTTAGGTCCATGTAGTTGAGTTCTCTGTTTGACTCTTTCTCCATTGTGAACTTTATGTTGGGGTGAATGTTGTTCATGTATGTGAGGAGTTCGTCTTCCGCGTTCGAGTCGATGATGATAAAGCAGTCGTCCACATACCGTTTGTAGTATAGATCTTGAATTTTTCTACCATTTTTGGTATGTATACTTCCTCTATGCTTTGAAGGAAAACTTCGGACATTATAGATGATATTGGGTGTCCCATCCCCAGTCCGTCTTCTGCAATGTAGATGCTGTTGTCGAACTCAAAGTAGTTCTGCTGGAGTGTGATCCTGACGAGGCTCACCAGCTCTTCAGTGAACCGTCGGCTGTTGTTCAGTTGTATTCTTCCTCTTGCGAGAGCCAGCGTTTTATCGATGGGTATGGAGGTGTAGAGGTTGGTGATGTCCAATGAAAGAAGCCGATAATTGTTGTTCAGTGTTAAAGATTTGGTCGAGGTGGCTAGTTCCTGACTGTTCTTGATGGTGTATAACGTCTTCAAGATTGAGGGCGTCTACCAGTAAAGATGCTAGATGTTTTGACAGTTTGTACAAACGGAAAACTACCTACTACTACACGAAAACTTAAAGCAACGACTAAATGCCGAACTAAAGAACAAGTACGAAGCCATGAAGAAGAAAATCAACAAACTAACCCAAAAATCGAACGCAAAAACCACCCAATCAACTAACAGCTTTTATCAACGCACAGTCTATCTCACGGACACACTATTCACTACAGAAGAAATGATGCTGCTGGACAAAGGACTCAAATACAACTTGCACAATACAAAGCGAAACATGGATATCGAACAATTAACTGTAGACACAGAAACAGCCATCAACAAGCTACCCCAAGAACAACAGGCACACGCGAGACACAGAGCATTGGACATCCTACAAAAGATAAGGACAAACACAAACAGGACGTACCAGAAAAAAGACCAAAACACACTTAGGGACATAAAGGAGAAGCTAATCAGCAACCAATTGACCGTAACAAAGGCCGACAAGGGACACACAACAGTGATAATGAAGACAGCTGACTACATTGAAAAAACAAAGGAATTCATCAACACAAACGGATACACCAGGGCAACCAGAGACCCCACGAACAAATATCAAACGGCCATACGGAATGCACTTTTAAGAGCACCACTGATCATACCCCCGAACGCTAAATATCGGTACATAGACCCTAACCCTTCAACACCACTCCTCAAAGCACAACCTAAACTTCACAAGCCCAACATCCCCATCAGACCCATCGTCAACTACCGTCCAGCCCCCGCCTACAAACTGTCAAAACATCTAGCATCTTTACTGGTAGACGCCCTCAATCTTGAAGACGTATACACCATCAAGAACAGTCAGAAACTAGCCACCTCGACCAAATCTTTAACACTGAACAACAATTATCGGCTTCTTTCATTGGACATCACCAACCTCTACACCTCCATACCCGTCGATGAAACGCTGGCTCTCGCAAGAGGAAGAATACAACTGAACAACAGCCGACGGTTCACTGAAGAGCTGGTGAACCTCGTCAGGATCACACTCCAGCAGAACTACTTTGAGTTCGACAACAGCATCTACATTGCAGAAGACGGACTGGGCATGGGACACCCAATATCATCTATAATGTCCGAAGTTTTCCTTCAAAGCATAGAGGAAGTACACATACCAAAAATAGTAGAAAAATTCAAGATCGTATACTACAAACGTTATGTGGACGACTGCTTTATCATCATCGACTCGAACGCGGAAGACGAACTCCTCACATACATGAACAACATTCACCCCAACATAAAGTTCACAATGGAGAAAGAGTCAAACAGAGAACTCAACTACATGGACCTAACCATCATACGCAGAGAAGCCCATTTGGAACACAAAATTTACAGAAAACCGACTACTACAGACCACACCATACATGCTTCATCTAACCATCCCATCCAACACAAACTAGCAGCATACAGATCAATGGTGCAGAGACTACACTCCATCCCTATGAATTCCAGCGACTACACCGACGAATTGAACAACATATATAAGATAGCCGACAATAACGGATACAGGAAACGTGATATAAACAAACTGATTGCACAGCAAAAGACGAAAAAACGCCAACCATCAGACGAACCGAAGGAAGCACACAAATGGACCACATTGACGTTCGTAGGTAAAGAGACATACCAGCTAGCAAGCTTCTTTAAAAAATACAAAATACATACAGCGTTCAAAACCAACAGCAACATCGGAAACAAACTAACACCGAAGCCCAACAGCACACCAACATACAACAACAGCGGCATATACAAACTAACATGCAGGGACTGCGACATGGTATACATAGGAAAAACGACACGGAAATTAACAACTAGATACAAGGAGCACATACGTTCGTTTACACATAACAAAGCAGACTCCAACTACGCAACACACCTACAGAATCACACACACGAACCCGATACCATGGCAAACTCAATGACGCTACTACACAAACAAAAGAAGGGACTTAGACTTGACGTACTAGAGAAATTAGAGATCTACAAACACAAAAAAAACCACGGAAATGTAATCAACGAACAAATAATGACCAACTCCGACACAATATTTTCAGTCCTCGACCCAATCCTTGTCAAAAAACAGAAAACGCGACGAACCCGACAACGATAATCCCACGATCCTGAAAAGACCCAGACTTAATGACCCTCGTTAACACCTAATTAACCAGACCTACCCCTCCGAAAAAAGTTTCACATATAAAAAGATGGACACCGCGACAAAGACATCAGAACGAGCTGAAGATGGCTGTATGCAGCCGAAACGCGTCCTCGAGACCCACAAAGCAAGGCCCGGCGGACCCAAGCTACCCAGAGAAAATGGATACTTTAAAAGAAGTTAAATCTTCACAGAAATATCATGAATAAGTAATTCTTCTAAATAATTATTCTCTTATTGTAAGTTGCAATTTGTAACTGCAATTCGGTACTCAATTAGAACTGAGTGGGGTAATGACCACGCGCTACTCACTTGTCTCAATGTCTTCTGTCAATCTATTGTTTCGTTGCGTTGCAAACAAAGCATAGAAAGGCCACCGATTGGCGCAAGCTAAAAGCAAAGAACTCTCACTAAACATTGATAACGTTCCCGTGCCCCTAAGAAACACCATAAAATTCTTGGACGTACTGTTCCACCACCATCTGAATTTAATCCTCATGCACATAGAGCCATCGCAAAAGCCACTTGGGCTTCTGCAGCCTTGGCGGCTCTGCTCTCCAACAATTCAGTCCAAAGAAGCATGAAATGTAGGAAACCCTTATCATGTAGAAAACCCTTTTGTATAAAACCCTTACCAGATCCATTATCTGCTACTGTTTCCCCGTCTGGTTGACTATCATTCCCACTGCAGCGGACGTATTGCAAACAGTCGAAAGGAGGCCAATCAAAAACACTATCGGAGCACCATCCTATATAGAAAACAAAAATTAAGCCCATCATAAAATATATGGGACTAGTTCGAAACGCTTCATGAAATTGGCAAATCACCTGGAATCTATTATAAGGAAATTGGTCTCCTGCAATAGGGCTGAGAACATCACTTCTCCACACCTCTCGTCCATTAACCCTTTGCGCTCGAGCGGTGACTCTCAGGCACCGCTGCATGTGATGTGAGAACTCGAGCGGTAACGGTGTTTATTTGCATTTGGCCTAAGATATCTTATCTCAAAAACACAAGCCTATTTCAATGCGGGCGTTCTCTCTTGAGAATATTAGACCGCAAATAGAAGTCGCAACGCTTCTTTTAAAACAAAATGGCACAAAAAGAACCAATCATCGTCTTCGCACTCTTGAGATAAAATGTCTTATCTCAAAAATACTCCTGACTGCGGGTTGGACTCTGTTTTGACATTAGTTCGAACTCAACCTTCTTGGCGATCACAATATTTCTTTCAAAGTTATTGAGTCCAATGAGTATGGAACACGACGAAGAAATTACTTCTAGTGAAAATGGGTTTAATTTTTTGGCTATATCGAACGAAAGTAAATCACTACATAGACTCCTTTCCATAGGAACGAAGACGGAAGTGATGAAGACAGCGACGACGTAAGAGGTGTAAATGAGAAACATAAGAGGTGTAAAAGACGCAAAATCCGAATAATCGATAGTGAATATGAACACTACAGTTATTGTACAGAAGAGGCTGAACCTTCAGAATGAACCTTCATTAAGGAAGTTTGACAGAGACCGAAACAAGTGGACTTGTTGGACTGGTCTGGACTTTACGGTGGGTTCATCAAAACTTCCCAGCCAAGATCTAGATAAGAACAAGATTAAGATTTTTAAGTAATATAAGTAAGATTTTTACCGGGTCATCAAAGACATGATGTCATGATGGTAGACAACGCCCTTTCTATTTTTTGAATAGCTTACTGCAATCTGGTTAATTATTGACAGTACAGAGCCAAATCGAGTGTTTGGCTAGGTTCTAGCACCTTATGATAAACAATTCCCTTCCAATCTCCCCATACACACAGCATAACCACATTTGAAATCTACCTGGCTTTGAAGTCGTTTGTGATGATTCACCTTTTTTGACCATGATTTTTTTCGAACGACATTCTCGTATCTTATCCATTTTACATTGCCCGTAATGATTTACTTCAAAAATGACTCGATTTCGTTGCGTTTTATTAGCATTTCGCAAATGGAAATTTGGTCGATCAAATGTTTTTGTGTTAATTCATTCGGCACCCAAACGTCGTATCCGTTCTTTGTGTATCCCGCCTTACGCAAATGGTTCAATACTGTTTGGGGATGTTACATAGTTTCTTACTTACTTTCAGTTACTTAGCAATGTCATGGCTGCTTATGTGTCGGTCTTTTTTCCGTGATTGGTCGACCTGAGTGAGGTGCACCTTTGAATTTTTTCACGAGCTTGCAATGCATTCTCACCTTGATCGTAGTGATATTTTAAAATATAACGATTTTTTTTCAAAAATTTCACTCCTTTTTTTAAATGAATAAAACTTTAGACACGAATGACAAAATACAAAACTGACCGTATGAAAATTGTAGACTGGAATGTTACCTTTCGAACGCATGTCAGATTAACTCAATCTGATTAGTATTGCCCGATATATGACAACGTACACCATCTGGTAAAAAAAAAGGCTCAAAACTTTCTAAACTATCCAATACTTTGGAGACTTCACCTCAAGACAATACCCTCACAAAATAAAGTCTCGGGAATCTGGTTTCCTCGAGTATATTAATGAAAGATTTTTGAACCCGGAAAGCAGATTTGTGTGGACGAGCCGACTGTCAAATTCAAAGGTCGTATATCATTCATTACGTACAGTCCAATGAAACCTACAAAATGGGGTATTCGGATTTATACGCTCGCAAATTCAAATATCGGCTTCGTTTGTGGTATTCTGCCGTATTATGGATCTCTAACAACAGAAACTTTGATAAGACCCGATCTACCGGTGTTAACCAGAATACCGCTGGATCTATATAAAATGATACTGGATAAAATTCCCTTAACTGGGACGATCCTGACAAATAGAAACCACGTGCCATGTGAAATTTGAAAGCCAAAATTTAAGAATCGATCCACTTTTGCATATCGCAAAGGTAATACGTTGGTTCTTGCGTGAAAAACAAGAGGGTTGTGACTGGTTTGATGACCTGGAATAATGGGGAACAATTCTCGTAAGAAGGATTTTACGAGGCGGTACTGAAGTCGTTATAAAAAAGCCCAATGTTATTGTAAATTACATAAAATATATGAGCGGTGTTCTTCGCGGAGCTTCGACATATTGTTTTTTCAGAAAATCCGTAATAAAATTGTGGTGAAAACTATTTTTTTGGGGTTTGGAGATCTGTTTCTTTAGTATTCAGTAAAGAAGCAGAGAAACGAACAGCCGCTTAGTCACCTGCAATATGTGAAAACATTGATTTATTAATTGAGAGGAGATTTCCAACAAAAACATCCTAGCACAGCTTCTACCTCACACAGCACTTCTGAAGGGATCCGACTACATGGGCTGCATGTTATTTGGATGGGACAAGAAAAGCATTGCAAGGTTTGTTCCCACCGAACGCTTGGCCAGAAGCGACAAAATGTGTACTGATGTGTCACTTGCCCCGTCAAGCCCAGAATGCACATTGGAGATTTTATATAAAATCCCAAAGGAAGCAAAATTATAGACCGTAATCTTTAATAAATTTAAATAAATTTAAATAAATAAATGAAAATCACTAGAATAATATAAGCGGAAGCGGCTGGCGACTCTCGAGTTGCTGGTTCGCACGAGAGAAGAGCGCCTTGACTGCGAAGGGTTAAATTACTTACCTCCAACTCTACTGTCATAAAAAACACTACCAGCTTACTAAACTACAAGCCACCCTTCTATACACAGACAGAGCACGGTGACTGTGGTAAACCAAATTGTGCAAGCAACAGGCGAACTTCTACATCGATCACCAAGGTCAATTCACCAAGGTAAGCTCAAGACTCCTCAAGCTTCTCTTCATACAGGACTCTGACTCGCCATCTCCATTCGACTGCCGCCTCCATATCAAACACCTCTAAATTGTAAATAAAATTAAGTACGTAGAATTGAGTAAGTATATGTTAGGTTTAAGGTTTACTCCGTTCCTGAAAAAAGCCTTATGCGCTAAAGATGAATTTATAAAAAAATTGTTTTGTTCCATCAATTCGAAACGAAGTATCGGTTAAGACCTGGTCAATAAAAATAAGCTGTTAGACTAACCTGTCGCTGTCAAACATTAGAATGTCATAGCAGATAAGAAAAAAAAGGAAAACAAAATGTGTGTCAAAAAAAAGTGTCAATAAATATAAATCTTTCTATATAAACAAAGGAAAGCAAGTTAATGTTTTGTAATGAATTGTTTAAGATATAGTTTTAAGTAGACAAATCAAAGTTATATCAAAATTGTTCGAAAGGGTTAAAAAATGTCACAAAATGTACAGAAGTTAGTTAACGATGTGTGGCGTTATTATAAGTTAGGCACAAGCAAAGAACGACTTAGAGATTTGAAGAAGAATTGCCTGCAACGACTAAGAAAAAATTTAATCTACTACGTTTTTTTCCAAGGTGAGTGATGAAGTTGAATTAAGTACTCACTAAAGTGTGTATTGTACGTCCCTTTTTGGTCACATCTTTGTATTTGTGTTGCTTAACCCATTCGAGATAGAGTGCACTCAGAGTGTGCAATAACAGTAATGTGTAATTATCAGTTTTTCTGAGTAAACTAGTCGTTGAAATAAGATTTTTCTTGGACTAATGAAATGTGTACAGTACAGAAAACAAAATTTGGCATTGGTTTTAGTGTGTATCAAAAAATCTAAAAATTATCTGAAGCCTTTCTTACATGTCAAATACTATGACCAGGCATGCATCGGAGGCTTGAGATAATAAGTTTCATTTAGACGGTATGAATAGAAGGCGGTATGCAGGCTGTGCAGGCTTAAGATAATAAGTTTTTTTTTTTGAAATTTGCACATCATAAATTTCTTTCCCGGACAACATATTTTCGACCTTACACTTGAAAACTTGCGTAAAATTATAAAAGCGTTGCAGCTGCACTTCCACAACAGTTAAACGAATATGTTCTTAGAAAAAGTCTGTTCTTTTTAAGTTTGTTATAAAAAGTTTTTGTTTTGTTTTTTAAAAATATATATTTTCGATAATGAAATAAGCTGCATCAATGGTTTTTTGGTTAAAGCTTTCAATCACTCAGAAACTCAGTAGAAGGTGCTGTATGTATACTTTTGGTCGCCATTGTACATTATAATTAATCAGAACTGCGGAAAAATTTTTATTCCAATTTTGTCTGTTTTTAACTTTTTATTTCAGATGCATTATTTTTGTGTAAGTACGTTAAATTATTAAAGTAATAGGTGTATAAATATGAAATGCGGATTTTTTCTGCTTGATGGATTCCGTCCCAGCACCACTTCTCATTTTTTAAGGCTAACCACTCATCAAGCTAATTTTTAACTTCTTCGTTAGAATGGAAGTGCTGTTCCGAAAGTCCGTGCTGCATCGATCGAAACAAGTGGTAGCCAGAAGGAGCCAAGTCTGGTGAATACGGCGGGTGGGGCAGAACTTCCCAATTAATGTTTCCCAAGTAGTTCTGGACAGGTATTGCAACATGCGGTCGAGCATTGCCATGTTGAAAAATTGCTTTATCATGTCTTTGGTGAAATTCTGGTCACTTTTCCTTAAGTGCGCAGTTCAATTTGATCAGTTGTTGTCGGTAACGTTTGCCAGTAATAGTCTCACCAGGTTTCAGCAGTTCGTAATACAAAGGTCCCTTACTATCCCACCAAATACACAGCAAAGTCTTCTTTCCATGAATATTTCGAACTGGTTGTGATATTGATGGCTGGCCTGGGTCTACCCATGATTTTTTCCGCTTGGGATTGTCGAAATAAATCCACTTTTCATCGCCAGTAACAATCCAATGCAAAAAACCTTTTCTTTTCTGTCTGGCAAGCAAAATTTCACAAATGATTTTTCGCCTTTCGATGTCTCTTTCTTTCAATTGATACGGCACCCATTTTCCAGCTTTTTTTATCTTTTCCATGGCTTTCAAACGTTGTGAAATGGCTGCCTGAGTAACTTCCAACGTTTCTGCCAACTGTTTCTCAGTTTGTGTGTTATCTTCATCCAATAATGCATGCAAATCTGTATCTTCGAATTTTTTTGGTGGTTTTCCACGGTCTTTGTTGCTGACATCGAAATCGCCACTTTTAAATCTTTTAAACCATCGTTCACAAGTGTCTTGGCTTGGGGCATATTCACCATATGATTCCACTAACAATCGATAAGTTTCTGCTGTCGTTTTCTTGAAATGAAAGAAGGTTATTAGATTTCCCCGCAAAACCTCTTTTTCTGGCACGTAATTCGACATTTTTGACGCGAAAAAAACTATGTTGTTTGTACAATCAATACCTATGACATACTGGAATTTGTTGACAGATGTTTACCCTCCAAAATGCTATATTAGCTATCCCAGACACAAACCATATGTAACGGTTATGCCATCTGTTATTAAAATTTCATATTTATACATTTCATATTTATACACCTAATATATATGTCTAATAAATTCAGAACATATTTTTATTTGTATTTTATTACAAAACAAACCACAAGATTAAGGTATATAATTATTTCCCGCTAGATTGTGACAACATCACACTGAGCGTCACCTGAAACCGTTAAATCCCGTGGCTTCCGGGTTCCTTCGTTCAAGTTTTGCCTTGAAAGGACGCAAAGAATCTAAAATTGAAAATGCGACCGTATGAATATTTCCCAGGGGCGAATGATAGGTCGAATTCCCAATACCTGCGCATATATCCATGAAACTGCAAAAAAGATTCACTCCTTCGTGACTAATTCCTAAAACACGCATAACATACACAAAACGGTTATTGATTCCACATGAGTTCCGAATCATGGGGCACGAATTCACGACCTGCTCTCTTTCACACTCCAAGCTACCAAAATCCAAGCTACGTAAGATTGATTGCGCGACAGGCACATCACTTTTGATGATGAAAGGATGAATCTTCCGAACTTACTTCCTTTTCTGCTCCTCATTGCGAAATATGAACAACCGATGGACAAACCTGGTGTCGAACTGATATTTGAAATCGAACTGATTTAATCTCTGCTTTGATTCTTATGTATGTAACCGTGATGTAACTACTTCACTGTGTAGGTAATAAAGCGGCTTACAACGGATGTAACTTATCAACGACTTCGAATATTGGAGAATCATTTTAGGAGCACTTTGTACATAGGTTTGGAAATAAAAGGATTACCAAAAAAAAATTCGAATTTTCCAATATATCACACGGGGTGACTGCCCTAAACGATAAATATTGATGCGATATAGATCCAACATTTTTGAGTTCCTTTCAAGTGACTAAAAACAATCTTTTCCAAAAATTTACACCTTTATTCCTTCTTATTTTCATCTACGCATTTCATTTAAATATTTTATTTGAATTTCATATATTCATTTTTATCATACAATGCGATGCACGTATTTGAATTCTGTATTTGCATAAAATGAATTAAATTCCAACTATGCAAAGTTTGCTGCATTCCATAACTAATTATTACCATATTATACAATAAAAGCATTTGCCTCGACATTCACTTTAATATCTTTTTCCTTTTTTTTCATTCATAGCATATAAGTATATTGTTAAATTTATCTGAATGGTATATGATACAAGTATTTCCGTCTAATGCTGAAGATCTTCGTCCTTTATATAAATTGATCTTTTTAAGTATTTTAAAAATTTAATAGATGTCCTTTATTTTAGCTTGAGAAAAATTTACAAGGTATGATTTAATTTTTTCAATTGAAATACAGAAGGAAAATATTTGATTAACTATGTGTTGAGTTGTTATGGTAAGGATCAAATTTGAACTATTAATGCAATATGACTTTCTATACACCTGCGTTCAATTGTGGTTAGTTCGGAAATAAAGGACAAACATTTGACCTACTCAATAGTGATTGGGAAATTATATCGAGGATGTCTTCTGAAGAACAAGTGCAATATTTCAATAAACTCAAGTATATTTTTACTCGTGTTTACTCAACTCCGTTCCTATCGGTCATTTCTGCTATTTGCTGAACATTTATTCATTTGTTTGTTCTGTTTTTTTCTTCATATTTATCACATAATGTGCACTAAACTTCACATTTTTTCTTTGAATATTTTGTTGTGTATAAGTTTATTTAAAATTTTATTTAGTTGAAAATGTTTTTATATGAAAACTTAGGACCAAATGATTTATAATTTACTTACAAGCTAACTCTCTACATTTTATTTTCTTTTTGAAATTTTATCGATTTTTTTGTTTTTAAATTTACAAGTGTAGAATCTCTTAATTTTAATATATTTTTTTCGTTTTTTTTGCTCTCTTGACCTTTATACAATTTCTTAAATTAAGATAAATTTGATCTTATTATATTAAATGAATACCTTTATTGAATATATTAATTAGCACTATTTTTTTAACTCTACAATTACCATATAATTAGCAAAAATGAATATTCGTTAAATTTCTTGCCATTACAATCTATCAGAAAGAGTTTATCAATTCAAAGAAGGATATACGCAAATATTTTCAAAGTAAAATAGTTAACGTTAAAATTACAGAAAAGGTTTTTTTTCGTTTAGATGCCATAACAATAAGAATAAAGTATAATTTACGTATAATTATCTTCTAACCAGCTAAGTATTACCTTTAAGAAACAGATGCACATATGGAAAGCGAGTTTTTGTTTTATCAATGGAAAAAAAATGTCATGACAGGGTAGCGGACAAAATGTTGTACCGGTGGCCATCGGTTGTCACCGGCTTGTGTGTCTGTAGCGTCTAGCAATCAACGATAGACAACGAACATCCAGAAACAAAAAAGTCTCTACTCTCTATTTAGTGAGAACAACAACCAGAAATGACTTGGAGAATTATCAACATAAAGCACGCCATATTCAGTCCAGGCCTCAGTCATCGCCAGCAGATCGACATGGAAACAACTTAGCTCATAGTAGAATAGTTATAGTAGTAGTATAGTAAACGTTATTTGAATGAAGTTTAATTTATGTAACAAACAAGCTACGTTTTTTCCTATCATTGGTGACCCCGACGACGAGCATCATACCTCGTTTTTTCCAAAAGTAGTAAAACATAAAAGCTAGTTTTTTTAAGAAAAGGGAATATGTCGTCCGTCAAGTGGCCCTTGGGCTAGTCCACTCCATTTGGTTCAAAGTCGGGAGAATGTGGCCATGTGGTGACTACAGACTACAACGCGATGACAATACCAGATCGGTATCCAGGAATGGAGGATTTTAACCATAATCTGTACACGAAGACAGTTTTTTCAACGATCGACTTGGTATCTGTGTATCATCAGGTGCCAATTGCTGAAGAAGACATAGATACAGCGGTCATTACTCCCTTTGGTCTTTTTGAATTCCTGACGATTCCTTTTGGACTTCGCGATGGGGCTCAGACGTTCCAGAGGTACATCAACATCGTTCTATCTGGACTGGACTATTGTTTTGGATACTTAGATGACATCCTCATAGCATCTATTCCAATCACTACGACGGCAAGCATTCGATTCAGTGCATCATCTGTCGCATCCAAGTGCAAAGGTAACGAGCCTTTTGTTGCGTGAAAAATTCGTCTGGCCTAAAATGCACAAGGACATCGCAAATTGGGCAAAATCATGCATAGAATACCAACGTTCGAAATTCAGCTGACACGTTACGAGTTCGTTGCACAGTTGTACACTTCGCTGCTCCCGATAAGAGATTCAACCATATACACACTGATTTGGTTGGTCCACTGCCAATTGTCAACGGACATAAATATATTCTTACGATGATAGATCGTTTCTCTAGATGGGAATGGGAGATCGTTTTCTCTCTAGATTCTCTATACCCATCACCGAATTTATCGCACAATCCGTCGCTATGAATTTCTACCATCATTGGGTAGCACGATTTGGCGCACCAAAGATTGTGACGACAGATCGCGGTGCTCAATTCGAATCCATGTTGTTCGGTTTGTTATAAAAAATAATCGGCTGCAAACATGTCATGCATTCATAGGGACGTGCCAGTCCGCTAATCACCTGGTATTCACCGACACCGCGAGATTGAACGCACTCATCGCATCGCTGAATTCCGCCATTTTGGATCAAGTACCAGACACAGTCGAGCTTCCATCAACGGTTGGCAAATACGAAAACGTCAAGGAGCAACTGATCGCTCGCTTTTCTAAGAGCAAAGAGGTTTGCTTGGCGGAAATGAAGCTAGGAGACAAAAGGTCTTCACAGCTTTACCGAGACCTGAGAGCAACCGCTTCTGGGCAGTTATCAGATGATGCTCTGAAAACCTTATGGCTGCAACGACTGCCTGTACGAGCGAGGGCGATATTGACGGTGACGTCACAGCTCGACACTGGTGCTTTAGCGGAGATGGCTGACAATATTGTGGCTGAATTTAATACCTGACCATATTGTTCCCAAGAAGTTTGGAGAATGGAGAGCTTGCCGTAATTACAGACGCTTGAATGCAGTGTGGTGCCCAGATCGTTATCCAATTGCAAACATTCAAGATTTTGCCAATCGTCTTCACAGCAAAACAATATTCACTCCATTGGACCCAACGCGAGCTTATCATCAGATTCCGATGGCGGAAAAGGACATTGAAAAACGGCCGTTATTACCCGATTTGGCCTTTTCGAATTTATGGTAATGCCGTTTGGGCTACGAAATGCCGCTCAATCATTCCAAAGGTTTTTGGACACTGTACTATGAGGCGCAGACTTTGCCTACTCTTATATTGATGATATCCTAATAGCTTCATCAAATATGCAAGAACATCGCGAATATGAAGTGCAATATTCGCGACGTATTTCAACGCCTGCAGCAATACGGGAATCGAATTAATCCAGCCGAATGCATCTTCGACGTTCACGAACTGGAATTTCTGGGTTACAACATTTCCAGCGAAGGAGTAAAACCAACTAAGGAGAAAGTAAAGGCAATCCTAAACATGAAGAGACCCAAAACAATAATGGAGCTACGGCGATACCTAGGAGCCATTAATTTCTACCGCCGGTTTCTCAAAATCGCTGAAGTTCTTTCTCCTCTGAACGAATATATAAAAGACTGCCGAAAGAACGATAAGCAAAAGGTGGACATCAGAAGCAAAAAAGGTGTTTGAGGATAGCAAATAGCTTCTACAACACGCAGCTCTTCTTGTTCATCCCAGAGAAAACGCTAGAGCAGCAAGAAGATAATCAATCTTTACCACTAGCGTTTTTCTCACGGAAGTTAACAAAGACGCTGTAATAAGACAGATTCTACCCTATCCATGCTGATATTGTTAGAGCGATGCCACCATCACAAGGTAAATCTTATATACTAACCATTATAAATCGATTTACTAGATGACCGGAAGCTATATCCATAGAAGACACCTCTGCAGATACCATCGTGACAAATATCTACACTCACTGGATTTGCAGATTCGGTGCACCAAAACGGATCGTGGATCACAATTCGAGTCTACTAGTCGGCGCAACACGTGTAAGGTTACAGCTTATAAAGGGTTATGAACTTCAAAATCCATACACTCTTCTAGCCTCGAAATCCCGTATCCACATTTACCCAGCACTCACCTGCAATATAATCTAGCACGCGCAAAAGAAATCTGATCTAATAATTGATTCTAAGAAATGCCACAATAAATTCCCCGAACACAATTAATAGTTTAAACTAGCAAAGAATATCCAAATTCCGTTAACGTTATCAATTTACAGAAAAATTAAGCAATGCCGTCCTCAGGAAACATCACATCTAAATGAAATGACAATCCCTATCAAAGACTCTATTTTTGCGATACTTGCAAATCTAATAAAATACAATAGGAATCGCAATGGTCCGACCAATTCTACGAGAAGCCGAATCAGCAAAAAAAAATATAACGGTGTTTGGTATGTATGTGGCGTCTCGGAACTTTCCGACGCTGGCGCCACCTTCCCGCCTTAAGCAAACTCTGGCCCCGCGACAAGTTTTCTCATGCCAACGAGATCCGCTCTCTGCTTGATAGCGTCGCGGGGCTTTTTGGATTGGACATAAAAGAGACAGACGCGCTGTGTTACACACGAGTGTGCAACTACCATTCACACGGCGAAGGCCTTCTCGTGCTCCCGATAAATTTACAAAGAATAAAGTGTTTATTTACGTCGGAAGGATTTACGTCGCCATCTTACAAATAAAGTTTTTGCTAAGCGAAGCGTCTCGTTTTATGTTGTATAGGAAACTCCTACAAATTGGTGTTCCCGTGTTAAGAAAGACATACTTCTGAAAGTGGAAATGGCTACCGGCAGTACAATGCCCCAAGCACTTGAAAAAGACGATACTTTAAGGCCTATGGACAAAGCTCCTAGAGCAGCCCACGACATTAACCGCGAAATAGGTCGGGGTTATCAATCGGTCGGAGTAACAGTTATACGCCACCGCGTGTGGAATTTTTATGCGTCGCACCGATGTTTGGTTTGAACAAATCGAATCATCATTCGCAATAAATCGCGTCATCTACTTGGAAGTCTTCAACAGACAAAATTTGTTTTTACCACCAGCGGTTCGGTGAGACAGCCCAAAAATATCGCTCACCTTGCAACACCGTCAGCAAGCTAATTTCACCGCCGTCAACATTCGCGGCCAGCGGTAGTGACTCGTCAAAGAATCGTGTTATAATTGCAGACCGATACACCGGAATAACAGTGACTTTATACAAATAAAATGTTTTAGCGAATAGATGATCACCGCCAGATGCGTTGCATAGAGGTGAATAGACATAAATCAAATGTCAATCGGGATCTTTCTTGACATTCAGTGTGATAATGAGGGAAGTGAGGTGTTATTGGAAGTGATAACCGTTTATATTTTTTCAATTTGATTTTGTTATAAATAAATAAGTTTGTGTGAGCCGTAGCTCTATCAATAATATCAATTTCCATTGATTATATTTAGTCACTGAAACAGGTAAATATTGTAGCGAACGGCAACAAATGAGGAACCCCAAATGCGCGCATCAAAATACACGAGTTGCCGAATAGGTATCGTAGGAATGGTTAAAGCCTGGTATTTAAGTTGTTTAATAGATGAATTCTTTTTATGTAACAAATAGTTTTACGCAGTTTTAGGTGTTTTTTCCATATTTTCCTCAAAGAAATGTTTTACACATAATTTTCTAGCAAAATCGATAATTTCGGCAATACGGTACGATAATTTCTTTATGGACGGATGACAACGCTTCTTCTCAGTAAGTACTTTCTTGAACGGATTTTAATTTTTGGTAAGATAAGTTCAAAATTTGAAATCGCCATTCTTCAATATAATATATATGCTTTTCCATTCGATATATTTGCTATATCCAATATAAGTGTCCACCTAAGGATTGTAATCCTACAAAGCATTACGCTGGTTGCGCAGCGCATTTTCGAAATTTTATTTTTTTTTACAGGTACTTTTATAGAGTCAAAGCTTCCCAAATTTAATTGAGTTGCGATTGCTATCACAAAACAGTTAAAATACCTACTCTCTGATCATGACATCATTGATTTTGATCGCGAATGCTTTTGCGCGTCTAGAAACATTTTATTGTCTAACATATGTCATCGATTAGCAAATATTTTTCTTAACAATTATTAATATATTGACAATAATACGCGACACTTTGAAGCACACTCTGACAGGAAATCAATAAATCTTACCTCCTTCAATTTTCGTGATATTAAGTAAAGTGCAATTAACATTTGACTTTAAAATTTTGTCGTTTCCTCGTTGTTGTATGCAACATTAAACAATATTAAGACAATATGAAATATTGTTTGAATAAAACATGGACTAGGTATATTGGGAATACCATTCATTCTACGGAAGCGCGGGAAGCGCGATTCATTCTACCCGACAGGTGGAGAGGAAACGAAAGTCGTTTGTAAAATACTTTACCTTTTACCAATTGAACCCAAAACTTGAAAACCCGAATTCAAAATCCGTTTAGAACGCAAAGACCTTTCTTAAGAGATTTAACTAAAATAGCTTCAAATTTATCAGAATGCATTCCATAAAACTATTGAAAACGTACGAAATTTC
Organism: Stratiomys singularior; assembly: GCA_954870665.1. NCBI lineage: Eukaryota > Metazoa > Arthropoda > Insecta > Diptera > Stratiomyidae > Stratiomys > Stratiomys singularior. The sequence continues at coordinate 108,589,414 of OX940878.1, read as the reverse complement.
CTACATCCACACTACCTTCCCTATAAACTCGTTTTTCTTGCACGTAGATAGTAGCATTACCCTTGCCTATGCAGTCCGTGTTCCATTCGGCTTTTATTTACGAAAGACCTGACGCTCGTTCCGAAATCTCGGCCTTTGGCATGTTCGTTACGCTTTTCGTGTTGTATATTCCATGTGTTTTGTATCTCAACATTAGTTGTCTAGAACTGATTGAAAGTTATTCTTGTTTATCAATGATTACACCAGCAAGAAAGAGAATGCGTCTTTCCATATTTTGGTTAATTTTTCGTTAATTCTGACAAATAAACTGGAGAACCACACAGCTGATGACATGAAAAACGCTTTAAAAAAAGATAAGAGCGTGACAAAAGCATGTAAAGTTTGTGGCATTCTTTTCACCACTATGAGACGTTTGCCCTCAAGGCTCCAAACGTAAATGTCGACGAGGCTTAATCAGGACAGCAATGGGTTGAAACCCGTAAAGATTTATTGCAACAAAAGGTGGTAAAATTATAGGCAAAGTAAAGAGGGATGAAAGGAGGCTACTTGTAACCACCTGTTGCATTATTCGTGCGAGCGGAGTAGCGTTGCCTCCGATGATGGTTTTCCCAAGACAGAATTTCAAGGATTTTATTGATAAAGACCACACTAAGGTGTACACTTCAGCTTGCAACTCCAACGGTGTGGCTGAACTGTCAAGTTACCCGAGAAGTAACAAAACACTTTTTCAATTACACTAATTAATTGCCGGAAATTCCTGTGTACTAATCATGAGAATCACGAACCTCACTTCTCCATTGAAGCATTGGTTATCACTCACCAATGGAGTTAACGTGCTTACTCTTTATCCAACATACTTCTGGCAAATTGCAGCACCTTGATGTAAGTATGGGAAATCTAAGACCTGCTTTAAAGGAGGAATAGAAGCTTGGATGTTAAGAAATCCTGGCAAGCTAATCTTTGAAACTGGTGATCTTGACTCCAGTGAACAAAACGAAAGCATTCAAAGCTTGTAGTATATTCCAGTCTGATAGAAATTTATTTGATTATGACATTTTCTTGCCATCGTCAGTTAGTGATCGCTCCTGTTCTACGAGTTCTACGAGTGTCTACTACGTGAAAAAATGTATAAAGTACAACAACCACTTTATCAAAACTGTATTGATTCAATTATGCCAGGTCCCTCTACTACAGAATCAATTCACACTCGAGCTACTATCAGACAATCTCAACCGTAACGTTTAGGTAGATGGCAGATATTAAGGATGAAGAGGATATTCAATCTGTATCAACTTTAGGTGGGGATGCTTCAGTCACTACAAAATGATCTTCACACAAATAAACAGTTCTCTATAAGTTGTGCATACCCTAATAATGATTCTAACAATCCGTTGGAATCATTTTTCATGACGCTACAAGAATCTTCATTTGAAGCTCAAACTGAAAACTTTGACAAATTATCAGATCTTCATAGGAATTCAAACACTTCGAATTGAGTTGTAGCTACCTCCCCTACCACTGTTCACTAGAGTTCCACTACCACTGGAGTTCAGCGCAAATAAAAATCCTGTAACATCGGCATAAACGGTTTTCTCTAGTGTTAAAAAAAACATTATTACTACGAGGGACGTTTCCAAAGCCCAGAACTTATAAACTGTGCTATTGGTGCCAGCCAAGTCTTATCGTGTTTATGCAGCTATCTAGTGCAAGATTGTTCAGTCTAATTAAGGTGCTCGACTGATATAGACGCGTTGCCGATTGATATAGACGCAGCAAAATCTCAAAGAGCAATAAATTCTTTTCGTGGAAAGAAAGTATCAAAACATCAGAAATTATTCAGCGCGTACCAAGAGTATTTGGTGAGTTTGCAGGACCAAAAAAACTGTAGAATGATCATTTTAGGTATTAAGGATCATGAGGTACGTTTTTGGAATTACTTTAGCTGGCTTGCGCAGCCTTGCTTACCAACTGGCTGAACGGAATAACATCTCTCACGATTTGAATAAAAGAACGAAATTAGCAAGCAAAGATTGGGTAACCGGGTTCAGAAAGCGCCATCCTGAACCTGTGTTAACAAAACCTGAGGTGACTTCAGCAGCAAGAGAGCAAGCATTTAACAAAATAAATATAAATAAGTTTTTTGCCTAGGGAGGCAGCGAACGAAAGTGGAACTTCAAAACGGCGCTCCACCTGGAACAGCTTTTGTTTGTTCAGGGTGGATGCAAACTGGGACTTTCACACAATGGTTTGACCATTTCTTGAAGTTTGCGAAACCATCCGAAGACAACCCAGTCTTGTTCATACTTGATTGACATTCTATCATTGCATTCCCCCACCTCTACTGCGGGCATAAGCTGCAGCCACTCGACGTGTCTTTCATGGGACGTTTCAATACTTATTATGTCCAAGCGATTCAAAGATTCTTGCGTAATAACCCTGGTGGACTAGTGACACAGTATCAGGTGTCGAAACTTCTGGGAGAGGCATTTCCCCTTGCAGCTACTCCAACTTTTGCGGTAAAGGGGTTTTGAAAATGTGGCATGGTTCCAATAAACAGACAGAAATTTACTGACGTGGATTTCGCTGTAACCAAGACCACAGAAATCTCTGTGCAAGTTTCTACCTCTCTTCAAGAAGCTGAAAATCTAGAATTAGGGTATGAAGACCAACAGGAAACCACTACTGTGGTGCCAGGAAAAGAGTTTGCAGATTCGCAACACAAGATTGTTCGACGTCAAGAGACACCACCTGCAAGTAAAGAGAGCCCGTCTTCTGGAGGGACAGATTATCGGCCATCAACTTCTGCATCTAACGCTGCAATTTCCAATGACCATAGCGAAAATGTCATTGTAGGATTTGGAGATCCAAACTCAAAATTTGTTCTAATCTCTAAAGACTCCTCAAAGCCCAGTACTTTAACATGCCAACCCAGCCCACTGCCTAATTACTTCATATGATTTAATCAGCATCTCCAAAATCAAAAGGCCCTTTACTTTTGCTGTATATTGTTCCAATATCTAAAGCAAATATCAAACATGGTGATCATGTTTTTATTTTGGAAATACACGTTCATTGAGAATTCAGTTCGAATTTTGTATTTTAAATCGGGCAAGTTGGTCAACTCTTGGCCAGTTTGCCGCACCTAAAAAGGCAAAGTGGCCATTTGGTAGGGTTAGAAAAAAATACATAAAAAAATTTACCAAGATATAGTCAAAATAAAAATTGCCTTATAGTGGGCCTTCCTCTGTAATTTTATTTTCAATACAATATGCTGAAACTAAGAACAAGGACTTCAGAGCGTTCTCTGTTTCCTCAAGATATTTTAGATGCTGAAGGGGGCGTCATCATTTTCCATAAAAGAAAGTACTTTACGATATCGTTGGAAGAGCACAAATGCTGCAAAATACCTAGGAAGGTACGATAGATGGATAGATTTAATGGACAAGTTAAGTTTCCTCCCATATCTATTGACAACATGGACGAAATCTAGTTTTGAACATGTACCTCTAGTACCAACGTTGCAGTTATTAATGCAATGATTTCTACTGGCTATTTCATTCCTCTGGAATTTATATTAGGTCGCAAAAGGATGAAAACAGAATTGCTTAATAGTGTTCCACGAACGTCTATTTGGATGGTATCTGGTTCCAGTTTTATTAATGGTGATCTTTATTTTGTATGGTTGGAACATTTCAAAGATCATACGAGACCAACAAAAGAAAATCCAATTTTGCAGGTGCTTGATAATCATGTCTCGCATTGAAAAGCATACGCTGTAGCATTGTACATACATACATTGTAGCACTGACCCTGGACAAAAGTTTCCATAGTGCGTTAAAAATATATTTATCAAGCAAATGTGATAAGTGGATGAGCAACGATCCTGGCAGAGTTATATCAAATAACTTCCTTGTTTACCCCAGCATATCACAAATCAGCGACCCATGACGCGCCATTGAGGAAATTGTTGACTTCAAAGGTGCAATTTCATTCTCCAAGAAGTGACGTCTATAAGGTTCGAGTCCCAGATGCATCTCCGGAAGAAGAAGAGGTCTATTCCATCAAGCTGATACTCTTTGACATTTGCTTCCAGGATCATGAGTTGATCCTGTATCCATTAGTTTCTGAATTCATATCTTTATATTTGATAATGTTCAAGCATTGTTCTGACTATATTTTAGAAAAAACTTCAAAGTGCATGTGTCAAACATCGTCAAAAGGTTCAAATAATGGTCCAAATTTGATGCTTTCTATGTACTTTGATTAATAGGCTTTCGCAAAAATGATCCTGTATCCAAAAAAATTACTAAAATGATGAGCAATCAGTAAAGATTTAGTTTTTTCCTTATTTGTAAATTTATTTCACAATAGCGTTTCCTCCGAGCACCTTCCAAGTAATAAACGGATTCACGCCTACCAGTCAATGTAATACAAGTGTTTATCCGCAGATCAAAACGTAAAAGAATTCATAAAAATCATTTTTGTAAAAAAAAATGCAAAAAAAAACGTTTTCTCAACTCATCCTATGTCCTAGCAGTTAAAGAGCCGAAAATCGCTCCCGTGTGCGGAAGCGCGTCCTCAAAGCAATCAAGGCAAGGCCTGATGAGATTTAAAGAAGAAAGCAAGCTTAACTAAGAATTTTTCGTCTTAAATTCGACAACCATGGGTAGTTTAAAGATCAGATTAATTTTTTTGACGGAATAATAACTATTAAAACCGAAGACCTGCAGTCGCTAGTTAGCTTTTTGAATGAAGGTCTTTCCTTTTAATAAACTGAAAATCTACTGCTGCCATGGGAAATCATTTTTTTTTGAAGAAACTCAACACGGCAAAGAAATGCAGATGAGCAAAGGTTTATTTTAAGAGTAATTTAAAATGAAGTCATGGAACGGATAACACCGCTTGTTTGGTTTAAAGACGTTTTACCAGAAACAAAAGGGTCTGGTATCTTCGTGAGACAACTTCTGGGAAATATTCTCGGGAAATTTGAAGTTATTACGACCCACCAAGTTATAGACAATTGAGTCTCTTAGTCTGTTTGGCCCTTTTGAACTTCTATAGAAATGATCAGACTCATTTGTTGTTTTATTTAAAGATAAATGATTCCAAAAGTGTCTTTTTTTAGGACTACTTCGATGTTTTTTGGCATCGATCGTCTTGCTACACTGGTATACATTTCATGTATAAGTTTATTTAATTATTTATAAAATAAGGAAAGTTACAAGAGATGACCAAAGAAAAAGTAATCGTCAAAAAAAGAACCCATAATGTGCAACCCTTAATTTAACCCAAAGCAAGCCTTAAATGTAGAGCCTTAAACTCTTTTATTAGCTCGTTAGCACAAAAACTGAAAAATTGTTGACGAATTCAATGTGCCAGGGAGTGTTGTTCAGTATAAAATAATAGACTTCATGTTAGTCTTCACAGTGATTTCTTATTTGGTAACGTGTCCTAAAATTAAGAATAATAATATTCGTAACAGCAAAGTGAATTTTAGTGCATGCCAACAACAAGCACTTGATTTTAAAATTTAAGTGGGCTTTGCAAAACGAATATTGCTGCTGTCATTTTCAACGAAAGGAATTTGGCACCCTTGTTATTTTTGAACAGCTTAGATGTAAAACCTGGTCATCAAGCTTATGTGTATAGACGAATGGAAGACAAGAAAAATTGATCGCAAAATCCAGACTGCAACTCGAGAGGACAGAATTCGTTGTAAGATACAGCAAAAGGATGTTTACAGTTACATATGTAGATTAATCTGTGCGCGTGGCGACATGTCGACTATCATCGCAGCCCACGCATTTCGTTGTTGTTTTAGAGAGTAGCAGTCATAAGTCTGCTGTCTTGTCTTGTCTATACTTAAAAATGTCAAAGCGTAAGAGAGTGGTGTTTCGCTTAAAGATAAAATAAATATTATTGATTCATTAAAAAAAGGAGAATTGGGTTGTAAGTTAGCTGATAAGTATGGTGTAGGTAATTCCGCGATAAGTGATATAAGGAAAAATGTCGATTCAATTTTGAAATACACCTGGAAATTGTATAGTGAAGACGCGTTAACATGTTAACATGGAAAAGTGGTGAAGAAAATCGAAAAATGAGGTTTTGGAAGAAGATTTATTGGTTTTTACAATAACGATCGACTGGGCAACCGATATCTGGTGAATAAAGAAAAGGTGGTGATGAATCGGTTGTTGCAAGTAACGGATGGTTGTACAGATTAAAATCGTCATGGGATTTGTGAGTTGGAAACACAAGGTGAAAAAATGTCAGCAAATTCTTTTAAAGATAGTTTTAAAAAATGGACGAAAACGACTATGACTTGGATTATGTTTGAAACCCGATTTTTGTTTTTGTTTGAACCGGAACTTTCATGAAACCGGATTAAATTGAAAATTGTCACTGTCGAAATCATTACCTTCTCGGCGGGAGATTTCAGCTCCAAGAAATAAAACTAGCAAAAAGCGAGTAACAAAATTAGTTTGCCCTAACGCTATCGGGGCCCATAAAATACTTTTGCTTAAAAATATCACGATTCGCTTGATTTACAAAAACCGAAAAAGCGCGTGGAAGAACGTCATATTTATTGATTGGTATGGCAACAATATTATTCCTGAAGTAAACAATGTTTTACTCTTACTGGATAAGTGACCAACAGATCCTTCGGCTGAAGTTTTACATAGAGAAAATGGAATATTTAAAGTAAAATTTTTGTCTCCTAATGTGAAATCATTGCTACAACTAATGGATCAAAGTGTTGTTGTAACATTAAGACAATTTTATAGAAAAGAACTTTTACGAATCTGTTGATGAAGATAATGCAGAACTCGTTTTATCTTCCTGCGATATCTTCCTACTCACTATATTGGAATAACATCAAATCACATTCCATACTACAATTCTACCGATAGTACCAACACTTTAGAATTTTATATTACATTGTATCATTGGACCCCTATAAAACAACACATTAAAACAAGGAGGCTGAAGTTTCTCATTTCTCAGCTGAAGTGTTGCTCACGGCATCTGGGTGCATTGGCCAAAATTGATGGGATATTGAAGAATGAACATTATATTCACATTTTAAAAACAAACTTACCAGATTTAATCTTGAATGTGCCTATTCCATCGAAGAAATCGTTTTTCAACAGGATAGTCACTCGAAACACACCGTTAAATTATGCAAAATTGGATTGACGAGCTGAAATTCCTAAACTTAAAATGGGCAGTGCAAAGGCCGGATTCAAATCCGATTGAAAATTTTTGGGTCATTCTAATATGAAGACAGGCAAAATCTGATAATCCTCAAAAAAATGCAATGGAACTCTAGAGTCGAGTGCAAGCTCAATGGGAAAAAATTCCACATGACACCATTTAGAAAAACTATTGTGTTAGAATAGAAAACTAATGTGTTTTTTTCTGTAATGAAGAAACTTATGCTTGTGTTATGATACAATGTTATCGTTCTTGCCAAATTAATAAAATCAAACAAGATAGCAGCCTTGGTATCCACTTTTGCTCGCCACTATAGGTTTGCTTCTCTCTAATTCAACTCATAGGCGAAAGGAAAAGACAAAATTATCTAGAAAAGTGTTCCGCTGAATGCCAAACAGATTCTAGAAACTCGGATTTAATAAGGATTTAATCTATTAAACCAGATACTAAGTCAAACACTTATTGTATGCGTGTGTAAGCTAGAATTTTGATAGCCTATTTTCTGGTTTTTTTTAATAAAGAAAATGGTAAATGTCTAGATAATAGGACCGTCGCTCGGAGGAGGGTGGTGTGGGGTGGAGGTGTTGGGGGGAGATCCGGAGACTTCATTTCCGTTGTCAAAAGTTGGGGGCCGCAGAGTGGAGGCGCAAGGGGAGGAGTTGAAAAATGGCGATTTTAAGACACTTTAATGAAGACATGTAGAGTGAGGGAGGGGGGGAGGGAGGGGGGGGAGCGTGTGTTTAAGAGCATCAAATTTGATACCCGATCGCTCTTGTATGTTCAAAACTTATTGACGCAATGCAAAAAATGTAAACACGCAATTATTTCTGAATGCTCTTTCTTTGAATGCTCTGAATGATCTGTATTCAATGGAATTTGAGAATTTCTATATTTCATGAATTATTTGTCTCGCTAATTAGTATCAAATAAACTTGTAGACAGAATGCATCTCGTCTTATTTTTGTGTTTAACGCAAAATCGAGAAGACTCGATATTATTTTTCGTTTTCGTTTGTTACGCGAAACTGTAATTTGTCCAAAGTGCGAAAAGTTAGTTCGAGTAAACCGCGAGTTACTGATTTTGCGGTGTCCTGGGACGATTTTCAAGAAAGTCGGCCACCATAAGCGTAAGAAGATCCGCTGCACCTTCAAAATATCAGCGAAGTCGGGGACATGGTTTGAAAGGACGCGAGTCGAGTTAGAGGATGCTTGTCGATTCATTGCGCTTTTTGTAATGACACCACCACCATATGTCGACAGGTTGGAGCAAGAATTGATGCTGTCACGACAAACGGTCATTGACTGGCTCAATTTTTGCCGGGAAACCTGTAAATCATGGGTCGCAATGAATCGGCATAAAATTGGAGGTCCGGGTATGATTGTTGAGATTGATGAATGCAAACTCGACAAAAGAAAGAAAAACCGCGGACGGCTCGTAACTGGTCAATGGGTTTTTGGTGGGATTTGTCGTGAAACGAAGGAGGTGTTCGTGTATCCTGTTGACACTCGAGACAGTGAAACATTATTAGCAGTTATCAGAGATAACATTGCTGATGGCACGACAATATATTCTGATTGTTGGCGTGCATACAACTGTCTCGAACAGGCAGGTTATCAACACCTCACCGTTAATCACAAAATTAATTTTGTAGACCCTATATCTGGTGCTCATACTCAAAATGTCGAGCGTTTTTGGCGAGACTTGAGAGGTGGTGTGCCTCGATTCGGGCGAAAAAAAGCCCATTGGCCTGGTTATATAGCCACATTTTTGTTCAAACGACACTTCAAATATCTGGAGTTAATTGAAAATTTTTTGAACACAATGTCAGCCATGTTCCCGCTCGCTGATGATGATTACGTGCGGATGGCTGCTGTTGATCCAGAAGCCAATGTTTAAAAGGTAAATTTTTTTACACATTTGATGCCCTCAAACACCCCCCCCCCCCCACCTTAGATGCCCCTATAAGAATGTCAAAAAATCTTCATTTTTCAACTCCTCCGCTTGCGCCTCCACCTTGCGGCCCCCGACTTTTACCCCCTAAATGTTGTTGTTCAAGGTCATACCCTCCACCTCCACCCCCCACCACCCCCCTCCGAGCGACGGTCCTATTATCTAGACATTTACCAAGAAAATTTCATTAATCCAGCATACAAAATATGTTTCTCTAAACTGCCCAGAAATTTTAGTGATCAAAAATTAAATCATAAATTGCAAAGAATATTGTAAATAATAAAATCAACACGTATCATATTTTAATGACTTTACGGTGTTTTATTCCAATGTCAAATCATATCATTCTTATTAGGAATCCGTTATATAAACGGAAAAATCGTTTAATTAAATAAACGGTCATTTAAGTGTCGAAGCCACAATGGAATTTTTTAAGTCAGTATAGCTTTAAAGTTGATTACATGCAATAGATCAACTGCTTCTTAGAAATGGAAGGATCTATTGCTGATTTTCACCGAAGTTTGTTTCGAACAGGCTGACCTACGTTGATTTCGTTGGACGATCAATTAATCGATTGATTCGGCTTGGTTGATTATTTCCTAGGGGAACACGTTTAAGGAGAGAGTAATAGTTATTCTAAAACAATTACAAATCTTAAAGCCGGAGTTGTTGAAGTTACTGGTATGATTACGAGGAAACAAAGAAACGAAGTGTTGATTTTACAATAGTAGAGGAATTTGAAGCAGATGAAGATGCTGATTCTGATTATATCGCAGATGAAAACTAGACATTTGACATTAGCCAACGCTGACCGTGAAGAAGTTCCTGAAACTGAATAGAAAGCAATCGATTCAATAATTCGGCAACCGTAGTATCTGTGAAGTTGACGTAGCTGTGAGCGATGAAAGGAGCGCATAGGTATACCACAAGTATCGAACAACTAGTGTCGTATTAGTCTTTTTAACATAACTAGCAGAAAAAAGGGGGCGCGTGATACATACATACTCTAGCATTGCGCGGGCGATATTATGAGATACACGACGCCATTTTAAAATTTTGTCTTTAAATGCTTCGTCAAAATCCCTTTTTCCTTTAAATCCTTTTTAGCTTCGTGCATTATTTTTTCGTTTGCAGATAGACCAGGATATCAACATACATACATTATATTGTCTGTTGTAAATACAAGTACATCCGCTGATGAAATTTTAAATCATAGTATGTGTGTGTGTGTGTGGGGGGGGGGGCGTTTTCTACATCAAGTCCGGGCCTGTGATTTTTAATGCATTTGAAATCAATGTACACATCGGAATCAACGGATTGTACCTGTTTTATCGTTTGATGTATCTTATACGTCGATTCCATACTCATTTGTTTCAGAGTGAGTACTCTGCAAATATATGGAGAGCGACAGAATTTGTAAATTCAGTATGCATAGTGCTGTGGAAGAAGAAAATGGACCTCGAATGGCAATTTTCTCGATTTAATTCTAAACTTTAAACGCGTTTTTCTCGAAACTACATTTTTCCAATTAACTACAGTTATAACTCGCAGACCAGTCTTCCGATCGGTTTGATTTTTATTGCAACTTCTTCTAAATATGTTTCGCCGTACCATGCACTTGCAATTTTCGTGTCGCATAACAAATACAACTTTAGCAGATTAAAAATCAGTAAGATTTTGAGCGAAAGTCGAGTCCATTTTTCTAAACTAAAATTCAAATTTCAATATCTTTCAATCTAGCTTCATTGTGCAATGCATGCCTTAAGTGCCTATTGTGATCCGCACCAAGTGTGGTAACACCTGCTATCTCCAATTACCCAAGTAGGGGTGATCGATATTCATCGATGATGAATAAACATCGATGTTTAGCTGGAAAACATCGATGTGTTGACTTCGATATCATCGACACATCGTTGTTATAAGAATAAAGTATCGAAATCAAGTTAGACTGTCATTAGCTATGACTATCAAGTTCAATTATTTTCCACCAGAAGAGATTGATCAACAAGTACTAAAAATCAATTTAACGTCATTATTGACGAGAGTGAGTGAGTGAACTTGTGAAGCGGGAACAAATTTGATTTTGTAAATAATAAACTTCAGAAACGAAATAGACCCATACGAGACCATACGAGAGACCCAAAGCTTGAGAACGGCGACGAATCGATTGATTGCGGTCTTCACGTACACTTTCAGATACAGCAGCAATATTCGCAACAGACCGGCTTCTACGCACTCTAGTCGGTGGATGAAGGTCCAATAACGTAAAACTGGATCGAAGTTTATTGATTGTTTCGCGAATAGTGCGTTCAGTTGGACGATTGTGAACACCATAAAATGGTCGAAGAGCACGAAAAACATTTTTTACTGAGCACTGATTTTGGAAATAAATTTCCACAATTTTCAAACGTTGTTCAGGCGTAAGTCTATTCATGGTGAAATGTCAATGAATACTGAACACAAATGTCATATGAAAATGAAAATTGTCATGCGTGAAATGCCCGAGAATCCCTATTGAAAAAAGTACCTCGTATTGGATCACTGTTTAGTAACATATGTAAGTCTTTATTCTGCATTGTATTATTATTTCTTTCCAATTTTTATGTTATCTTGTGAAAAAAGTGGATAAATTACATGACATTTAATTTTCCTGCTTGCTGCTTCTGTTTTGCCTTGAAAGACTGCGAAAGATTCTTTTCTCGGTGGTGTTGGCTTAGCATGCAGATGAGTGAACTTCTAAATTCTAAACGCTTTTTGTATTGCATGGTGGGCGAGTAGTAAAAGGATTGCATATGGTTGGGAACGTGCGATATTTGCGGACTCTCATTAGGGAAAAAAGTTACAGATTAGCTCTATTTGATCTAAAATAATCTAAATCTAATTTCCTCTCTAAGTAGTGTTTTCTTGCAGTGCACTCAATGCATCTAAAGTGATAAGTAAGTAGGTATAACGAAGAAGCATACAAAAGCTTAACTTTTGCTTCTTTAAAATTACAGGTTTCAAAAAATGCCACCTAAGTGTCAATACTGGAAATATTATGAAAAAATTAATGATTCCAGCGCTGAATGTCGTTCCTTTGGAAAAATTTCAAAAACTGCTGGCAACACTATCAATTTGAAATGTCATTTGGGTAATAAACATCCAAATTTTACGCCCAAGCACGAACCTATGAGAACTACATCAGCCTAAACTTCAACAACTTTTAAAGAACGTAATGTTGTGTCTTCGACTACTACCGCTAATGTTACGTTGGAAATGTCTGAATCAGGGAGCGATTGTGATTCCTAAAAAATTTAACGGATATTGACAAAAAATTATTCTCTCAGCCAACTGTAAGCTCTAGATTTAGTAAAACATCTCAATACACTGATAGGGAATCAAAAGGACTTCAGTTGACGAATAGCATTTTATACATGATTTGTAAAGACTCTAAACCTTTTCAAATTGTAGAAAATGAAGGTTTTCTGAATTTAATGAAAGTCGTTTGTCTATTGTACAAGGTGTCTTCACGATTCACTTTGAGAAGGATGTTAGAATCCAAATATGACGTTATTAGAGAACACTTCAAAAGAAAACTTCAGAAAGAGAGTGGTTTCACTTTAACGACACACATTTGGACAGGCACAATGCAAACTCGAAGTTTTTCTAAAGTGACTGTTCTATTTTTTAATGAAGAGGAACAATTAGAATCTGTATCGTTGAGAGTTTATGATTTATGGCAGTCTCATACTGCGGAATACATAGCAAATGCATTATTGAAGGCCTCTTATGAGTGGAAAATTGAAAGCAATAATATATTAGCAGATGTCACTGATGCTGCTACCAATATTGTAAAAGCAATAGACATTGCATTTGCTCATACACATCTTTGCTCGCATTACATTTTGTCTACGTGACACCAAGATTGCCAGGTATTCAAAGTGAATATGCATTTTGCTGACGACGATGGAATTTTGTCTGGTTGTTTTTCTAGTAAGTGAAATTTTTTTTATATAAAGAATTCAAATTAAAATAAAGGTTTTAGTCCTTTAACCTCATTTGTTTGTGCTCAGTTTTGAAAAAAAGAAACTTTACGAGATTATCGTGGTAGCAAGTGCCATTGATACAGGATTATATTGGTTATCGCGCATATAAGGATTAATCGTCAATATCACGGTGACAAGTGCTGTTGATATCGAAATCACTAGTTTACCTTCGTACATAACGGATAACGCGGTTAAAAGTGCCGTAGTGGTCTGCAACTACACATTTCGCCATGACATCCCGGTTCAAGTGGTGTTGATTTTGGAAAAACCTTCACCAGGGCTGACCTGTTCTGACAAAGGAGCCAGACCGTAAACATGACCTAATAGCTGCTGTTAAAAGAATTGTAACTGAATGTTGAATGATTATTGATTTAACTGAAGTTTATGAGATTTATTGATTACGACCAATAGAAATAGTTGCTCGTGAAGTCTGTGTTGAAAAACATGTGATCTCTAGTAAAGTAATACCACTTACCAGATGGATTAACATAAAAGTGACAGGCTTCCAACCAAAACAGACAATCGGAGAGAATTTAAAAAATAACGTAATTGAAGTGAATTGAACTAATTAACAATTGCAACAAACAAAAATGTTAATATCCTCACAGTCGCCACACTCGTGTATCATTGTTTCAAAAATATACATATACAAGATGCATTAGCCTGTTCCAGAGCCAGAAGGAGTTTTGAAGAATTGATGGAGAATTCTACAACACATGTGGAATAAGACCAAGCTGTAGATATATGGAAAGATCATTATAAACTTGTTAACAAAAAGAAAAATATTTTGTCTGGGTAACGTGGCACGGTAGCAGATTCAAAACAAGGCCCATTATTTTTAGAATGAAAAAAATTCTAGAATTCACCTACCCAAATTTAAAGAAAATATCAGTTAAGTATTTATGCTGTACAGCGACATCCACATCTTCAGAAAGGCTTTTGTGTGTGTGACCAAAAAAATACTGGGAATGATAATGTTTTCTTTAACTTTTGTAATTTTAAGAACAACAAACACATTTCATGAATATAATAGACAGTTTTATTTGTTACCGAAATGTTCGATGTTTTCAGACATATCGATGTATTTCAATCGATATTTATCATACATCGATACTTAACATCGATGTTGTTCTAATATCCAAAAAGGGGCGAAACGTGCAGTAACAAAACATTTCCGCTACCATTACGAAGTTGCGAGTAGGGTTACCATGAATACCAGATAAACCCGGTCGTAACTGGATTTTAAAAACTAAGACCGGATTTCAGAAGAAGTGAAGTGTACTATTTGTGATTCATTTGTGTCTATCGGGTACAAAGGTGTTGCTGAGAACGGAAAACATATACATACCGAAAAACACAAAAGGCAACAGCGAATAAGTGCATCAACAAGAAAGTAGGACAGTTGTCTTTGTAAGCAAGGTAATAAAGGCAGCGCAGTTGATATCGCACTCGCATTTTACGTGGTTAAATGTTACAGTACCTTCTTTTAACCCTTCGCTATTGAAACTCTATTAAAATACATACGTTTGCATTCCTTTCCTACACGCCCATTTTCTTTTTCGCTTAAAAGCTTACAAAAAACTAGAATCACACGAAATGCATTTTTGTAACATTATCTCTTTTTTCCAAATCACTGCAAATGCATTTCCGCCTCGCGCATTTTTTATACATGGGTGCATATGCACAAGTTTCATATGAATACCTTTGCTTTTTTCTGTTGCAACAATTAGCGAAACCTAATTATTGCAACAGATCAGCAATTAAAGAATATAGAAGCGATAATCGAAGGAAACTCGAGTGGATTAGTTAATTTCACGCGTTAGAGTACGGGCAAGTCCTAATACCCAATCGCCCAATGTGAGACTGCATTGGGGTACTCTCCGGTAAATAAAGTATACGATAAAGATACCGTGTACGTTAAGTGTAATTACTATTCTAATAACAAGTGTTATTCTTTAAAATTAACAACTTTAATAAATTAGTGTAAGCCTTTAAATCCGTGTTTTATTTTTATTTTTTCGTCCCAAGTTCCGTGAAGTTTATAAATGTTAAACACCATCAATCATAAAAAAGCATGGACTGCACTTCGTCGTTATTAAGGAAAATATTTGCTGATTCCGAATTATCCAGAAACTTAGCTTGTGCGAGGAGAAAACCTGAGGCAATTGTTAACAATGTCATTGTACTTTATGGGGTTGAAATTCTTCCACAGAGCCTACAAGATATTTCATTTTTGGGTTTGTCGATAGATGCCAGCAATCATAACGCTGACAAAATATTTCCCGTCGTTATTCAGTATTAGGTAAATGCAAAGTAAATTGCTGGAATAATCTGCATTGGAAAATGAAACTCCGGTAACCATTGCTAATCATTTACTGACTACTCTCGAAAAGAATGATTTAAAAAATAAATGCGTCTCTTTCACCGGTGACAATGCAAATGTGAATTTTGGAGGAGTTGCAAGAAATCCAGGTAATCTCTCAATCAACAATGTTATCTCTCATTTAAATCAGAACTTGGATCAAGAGATTGTTGGTGTTGGTTGTCCAGCTCATATTCTTCACAATGCAATTTAATCACTTTTCGGTGTATACTGTATGAATAGAAACTCTGAAAGAGTTATGCAGCTATATTGAGATTTATTATAAAAAAATTGCTGTATCATAGTAAAACCAGGTGGCTAAGCCTTTTTGAATTGAATGCCATAAGAATTCTGTTTGACAACAGACAAGCCCCCAGTTCTGATCAAGAAGTTTTTTAAGAGCAATACCAGCGAAATATATTTGTATTATCTTCATTCGTTGGTAGCTATATTTGATTCAAGAATAGCGTTACTGGAAAAGGAGAAAACGTCAATTGTCTACTTTAAAAGGAACGACAGAGTCACTAAGTCAAAGAATCGAATATAAATTCGTTCCTTTAAAGATGCAAGATCTCTTTGAAAAAAGTAAAATTAACGAAGACGAGAGCCACAAAATAAATACTGAAATTAAACTTATGTATCAAGAAAGCATACATTACATAAATATTTGGATAAAACATTTGGAATCATTTAAATGCTTTGAATTGCTGCTATTGAGGAAAAATCAGGAGCTACAATACGATAGTATTACAGACTGTATTACATTTTAAAGAGACGAAGGCATTAGTATTGACGATATTGAATTCTTTGAAGAATTCTGCCTATTAAAAAATTTTCTTAACACTAGCCAAAGTGATTTTTATGATGAGTTAGCTGGGAAACACTGGGTAATATGCCCAATGCAAGGTCTGTTTTATAGAATTGCTAAAAATTACTCAATACTTTTTTTGTATTATGCCACACAACGCAACTTCGATCCACTAATGACTTCGCAGTGGACGAAGGAGAGGAACAGATTGTCAGTTGAGTCAATCAAAGCAATATTATTAACACAATATAACTTCAAAGACATAACTTGTGCCGAATTTCACAGTGAAATTTTCTTAAAATCAAACTTTCTGAAAGCTGTTAGTAGTGGGCAAAAACATAATGTTCAAAGAGTTAAATAAATGGTAACAAAATTTACCAAATCACTTAGTTTTAGTATCAGCTGAAGGCCGGACTTTTTACAGGAATCAGGACTTTTTACTGCAAGCAACCGGCTTTTCAATTTTGACCCTTGGTAACCCTAGTTGCGAGAGAGTTGTGACGTACAGTCAAGTTTATTGTTTGCTTGGCGCAGGGACATTTTTTTAGAATTTGTTTGTAATGTATTAAAGGCGAGTGGCAGCTCAATTATACACATTAAGTACCAAATAACGTTTCCAAAGAAATGATTACTCTCCTTCCGAGAGAGATCAATTGAAAGACATCACAAGCATCAAATAAACTGAGCACTAAGAATCCATAAGCAATAGCTCGGGAGATTGGGAACATAATGTGGAATTATTTCCGCAAGTACGCGGTGATATATAGTTCCACTTCAAGCGATGATTTTGAGTCAAATTTTGGTGGCTAGTAGATTCAGAATAAATTCAAACTGACACTTGTTGAACGGCGCTCGATCCATATCAAATAAATTCCTAAATGGAAATTTATACGCGAATTTATGTTATTATATAAATGAAAATACGTGACGTATCAGGTTGCTCACATTCTGGCCATATTTTTTAATATTCAGAAGTTGTAAGAGTTTTAATTAATTAAAGAATTTTAATTAATTTAACGGATTAATTAATTTAACGGATTTTGTTATAAAAATGGATTTTGAAATATGCGTCAACGTAAGATTGGTTTTAAGTTGCACAAATGTGCCAAAAAAGCTCATGAAATGTTAAAATCGGTGTATGACGATACTGTAGTAGTTCTGAAGACTGTTTACAAGTAATATGAGCGATTAAATAACAAGATTGAGTACGTTGAAAACGTGCAAAGGTCACCAAATATAGACAAAAACGTAAATCAATTGCAAAAAATTGTTCGTGCAAATAAATAAAAAATTAATCGTGAACATGTTAAATAAGTAAATATGTCTTACGGGTCTGGGCAAAGCATTTTAACCGATAATTTGCGAATGACGAGTGAGTCCAAGTTTTTTCACAGACTTTTAATTCACAAAGAAAAAAATATGTTTCAGTAAAGGGAATTGATGTCTCACTATCCACAGAATTGAAAGATTATGTTCAATCAGTTCCATTTCATGACCAAAATTATAACTGGAGATCTGGAACTGGAACTGGATCTTCCTGTTTATCTTCATCCACTTTACACGCCAGATTTAGCACCACCCAACTTCAGGCTCTGTCCTAAAGTAAGCACCTTATTAAAAGGAGATCTTTTGACACCTTTTTTGGCATTGGGATGGCCACGACAGAGCACCCGACCGCCCTTCCGAAAGTAGCCTTCCAAAATTGTTTACAGCCATGGATTGAGCGAGAGAGTACTTTCAACAGGTTATAAAATATATTACATGTGCACAATATTTATTGCTTACTAACGTACTTAAACCTTTTTTGGGTATGTGCACCATAACCATTTCGCTAAATGTTACTGAATCGATTGCCTTTTCTTATCCTTTTTCTTAAAAATTAAGTCCTCCTTGACAAAAGTCTTATCGTCTCAGTTTGCTGTGATCCATGTTGCAGGGTAACGCTCTAAATGAAATGCAAGCGTTTCTCTTCCAAATTCGTAATGTGTGCTAAAAGATTCTTTTCCAATCGGCAATTCACTATAATTTTAACCTAAATAATTGCAAATTATGGCAAAAAGTAAGTGTCAAAGTGAAAGTGAAATTAGAGATATTTTCAAAAACATGAATGATTCCGAGCATGAGTACGAAGATTTAAATTCGGATGGTTCAATCCGAGATCCCAATTTTGAAAAAAATCTTAGCGAAATTCTTCAAAATTTGGAATTGGAAGAAACTGCGGAAGTAGTGAAAGATAAAGAAATGCCCGAACGTGAACTATTTGAGATCAATGATGTTGACTGGAGCAATTATAAAGGTAAAAAATATCGCTATGATTTCACAGGAAGGTCTGGCTTACAATTAAATTTATCCACAAATCTTACACCCTATGACACGTTCATATTGTTATTTGACGAAGAGTTTATAAACCTCATTGTTACTGAAACAAATATATATCCTTAACAAACAATTCAACGTACTACAATAACTTGACATAGACCTTTAAGTAAATGGGTTTCGACTAACGCTGAAGAAATTAGAGGTTTGTTCGCCCTTTTTCTGTGGATGGATTAATGCAAATGCCAAATTTACCTTCTTATTGGTCAACCCAACATATTTACATAAGTAACATAGCTCCAAATGCTATGTTTCGGAACTGATTTGAATTATTATTACGCCTGATGCCATATTAGCCTAAATTAAAGCATAGTTTGAATTGCTTGAAGTTAAGTATAAAAATACCTTTGTCCCAAGCGAAGATTATTTTATTCACGAAGCTCTTGGTGCATGGAGAGGCAGGCAATTAATTTTCGCCAATAAAGAGTGGTGAATGAAGCGGCATGAGTGATATTCGAAATCTAGTAAATATTCCTAGATACTTCTTATTAGAAGTAATTGTATAAGTCTTCATTGTGTTCAATTGTAGTTTATAAATGTTCCGTGTAGCGATATTCATTGTGTTCAATTGCAGTTTATAAATGTTCCTCAATAAATATATGAGAACTGTTTAGAAGTGGTAACACAGTTGCCGTCAGTAGAACTTTTCAATGTATCCAGTTTTGCACGTGTTTGTAATCTTTTGTTTACAGTTAGTTTTTTATGTTTCTGCTTACATTTCATACTGTCAATAATTTTGTTTGTTAATTTCATCAGATCTGCTTAGATTGTAAGTAAAGGTTGGTCAGATTATTTTATCAACCTTTTTTTAACATGTAGTCAAAACGAGGAAAATGTTATCGGATTTGGAATACAGCTTCGTTTCCTTGACTCGAAATGGGAATTCTTCGCGAAAAATTGCTAGTACGTTGGAAAGTCGGTCGAAAAACGTTACTTTTAGTAAGCAAAAGAATTCTACCGGGAAGAAATCTTTGGAGGGCGGCCAAAACTCCTATCGAATGCCAATGCGCGATTAATGGACAGACTGCTAAGGAGTAAAAATTGCAGGGAAGCAAGGACTCCGAAAACAGCAGTGCAATTTATAAACAAAACTGTTTAGCAAAGACGTTATAGATTCGGTAAGCATTGGGGAAATAATGTAAAACATTCATCCAAAAATCTTAGGGAAAACTGTGCCCGCCTCTTGAATTCGAAGAGAAGAACTTGTTGTTCAACCTGAAAAAGAAAAATGAAAAAGGTTCAACCGTCCACTTGTTCAACAGATTCCTGGATGCGAAAAGTTGCAGAAAACAATTTCTAAGTGTGGATTGCAGACGACCACAACCAACGTTTAAGCGCTGGCAATATTATTCCCCTAGTACAGATTCAAGATCACAATAGTGTCGAATGTGCGGATCGTAACCGGATAATGCTCAATATATGCATCTTTTTCCAGAAATGCAATTGAATTCAGTTAGGAATGTCAACTTAAATTCAATTTCCATACGAAACTGTTCTTCAAGGATTTCAAAAAAAAAAAAAAAATAATAATAAGCAATGGCGTTATAGTTCATTTATAAGACATGAGCTTTAGAGCGTGTTAGAGCCATTCTGTTTGGAGACCGAAGATACACGGGAAGGACATCTGATAAGATTTTGACTGGATTCAATTATTGCCCCGAAGGTATTTATCACAGCTAGACAGCTGATAGTCTGACACCAGAAACACAAATCCAAGTATCACTGCCACCAGTCATATGAGAATTAGAAACCAGTCATATGAACCATAAAGGAAGTTTTCTGGGTGATTTCAACATATACTCATCGAAAAAATGTTTACGATGAATACCAAGGATAACATTGACAATGGTTAAATTACCTGCTTTTCAAACATTAAGTTACATAAAATTAAAATTACACTCATGAAATAAATTGATAGTATGTCACTTAACAGAGAGCTGATATAAAGGAGCGCAAACGGTTTCATGAAGTCTGCCTGTGCTTTTTGAGGACACTCGAATTTGTTAGAAACGAAAGAATAAATTGTGATGGAGAAGGTGACAGATATTTTGGTCAGAAGACCTTTTTATGTCCAAACCATTGATAAAGACGAATTTGAAGATTTGAGCGTCTTAACCTAGCCTTTGAGGCTTACGATAGTTGAACGCCACAAATAATCCAAAAAATGTATTCGAGTTCCTGCCATCGCTATTAGTTTATTATTAACAATATTGGACGATTTCAAACTTGTTCTTGTCACTACCAATTTTATAATAATTCCGTAAAATGGTAAGAAATCAAGTCGTTATTGTTATAATATACCTTGACATCCCGCGAAAGTCTAGGATATGATCTGTTAGGACGCCTCCTTGTTAGGCGCCCTCTTTAAATCGGCAGCTGTAAAACTCCTTTTATTGAGAAAAAATTGCCCGTCGGAAACAAACAACAAGAAATTTCCATTTCAACTACAAATACAGTAGGGATGTAGGCTTATTTCTAATATAACCAGAGCGACTGAGCGGGAAAAATACCATATGGGCTGACTTCAAATATTTTCTGGGAGAGTATAGAGTTAACATGAAATATCGAGTCACCTTGCTCCTCTAGGCTCCAAGAAATGGATGAAAACTTCGAATGTCAGCCAGTGACTTTGCGCTAAATTGATCTTTGCACTAATTGTTTTTGAGTCCACTGGCTGCTTTAAAATTTAAATAAATTCAATACGTGCTATAAATTAAACAGTAAATTCTTGGGTGTATATTTTTTAGGTACTAGGTTTGTTCCTATAACTCTCCTTGTTAAAATGAAACACTGTGTTTAATAAGTAAATTAATTTACTTAGAATTATTGCTTTCACCACTTTCATTGTCCAATTCACTACTTGCGGACAGTCCATCACGTTTACCTGTCACACATTTTTCCGTGTCAATTATCATAGTCTCGCATTATTTTGTCTTGGACATAAGGCCGCCTCTGATTAGTTTACTAAACTCACTAAGGCTACGGCTGGTATTTGTTTCGTTAGCTTGCCCTCCTCAGTGGCTCACAACACTTTCTGGCGGAACATGTAATAATATAAAAAGTCCAGTTTGTAACGTATATTCAGTCCGCATTCCATCAGTTACGTTTTGATTTCCTTGCCGCTTCATAGATATTTCGTGATTTGTGAAGAACATTTCGTTTTAAATTTTGTTTTTGTTTTGTTAAAACTTGAATTATTTGACATTTGATGTTTGTTTAAAGAAATGTCTGATATTATAAACCAAGTTTACCCGTTTTTCCCTACTGATACCATATGGCACCAGCTTTTGCCAGTTATTCTTATGTGTGTAAATGGTTGCGGTGCAAATTAAGCTTTACTTTGACTTTTCCTTATTAGCTTAGAATTTATTGCTATTTTGGTATTTTAGTGATAGTTTAGTAGTATTTTAGTAACTGATAGTTATTCAAAACTTACTGAAGAATAGTAAATTTTATAATTTCAACAATATTTTCAGTTCTTGTAGCGAAGCTTTTAGTGCGTTTTTAGCATCGAGGAAGGACGAAGAAGAGCCAGATATAGAAAATTCACCAAGCTATACAGTTCCAAGGAGACAGATGAATTCGCTTTCATTCACTGGCGCAAACGAAATTCTATCCGGCGCAACTGGATATTAACACATCTTCTGACCCCATGACACAGAAACACGGATGTTTCTTAGCATTTATATCTTGAGTAACTTCATTAAGGAGCCTAGTTACATCTTGCGAAGACCTAGCGGTCAACAAAAAATTTAAATTTTTTAGAGATAACTAGTTTTCTTCGTACAAATTGGCATGCGCTTTGAAAAACAAGGGGTCCTCACTGAAGGAGGTGTTCGTTCAAATCATCTTTAGGGTGCCAATTCACGAATGGCAAAACTAAGAAAAAAGAAAAGACGAGAATCATTTGATTTTGAACAGAGACAAACAATAATATACTGGCCATAACGTGGTTTGATAACAAGTCTGTCTATATGATATTTTAATTCTTGGGTTCCGAGTTCCGAGACAATGTATAGCGCTTCTCATTTGCTGAAAAAAGTACAAAGAAGTACCATGGCTCAATGTCACTGCAGAGTACAACCAACACACGGCCGAAGTGATTTAAACGACGTGCTGGTAACGCTCTATCGGATGGGAAACCAGGGATGTTTTCTGGTGAGAGGTCTGTAACGAACCCCACGGAACTTACTCCAAAAATTGTGTGGTGTTGAGATCTCTGCAAAGTTTCCTCTGCGATACACGTTTGCCCAGTGCCAAACCGATCCTTCATTTTCAAAGTCGTTCTCGAATATTTCTTTACCATAAAATCGTAGGAAATAATAGTTACGAAAAGAGTGGATTTTCGGAAAGTGAGGATGGATTGGACCTAACGATATACGGAAATAATTTGATTCAAAGCCACGGAAATGAAGATGGATATAGTGATACTGAGAGACTGAGAGATACTGATAGTGACAAGAGCGATGTAATAGTTCACCGAAGACGAAAGCTACGGCGTATTGAATCCGATACCGATGATGACGCAGGCACCTCAATGGGAAATGATGACTGGGTCGACGTTACGGAAGATGGGTACAGGCCCCACCGAATCAATTTTTCCATTGGATCAAAAATGACAGGTCCGCAAATTTCCTCCGATATTTTGGAACCCATCCAATTTTTCAAGCTGTTTTTCAAGGACGCGCTGATTCATGATATAATAAGAGAAACGAATAATTATGCAAGACCCGTGTTGGCATCAAGAAATTCTAGCAAAGACTCTGTATGGTACACTAGGCATGATGTTGATACAGATGAATTCTGGGCATTTATCGGAGTCATCCTGAATACGGGTACAATGCCTCTCGCCAATATGCAAGAGTAATGGTCTACGAGGAATAATGGCAGGATCCCCTTGTTTTCGAGTGTATTTACAAGAGCTCGATTTCAAAAAATATTTTGGATGCTCCACCTAAAAACAACGGACTCAGGTAGCACGGATCTAAGCACCCGCATACAACGGGTCAGCATTTTTTGGGTATACCTGGATTCGAAATTTTCAGAATATTTTATTGCTGGACAAAACATTTGTGTGGGCGAATCTATAGTCCAAATTAAAGGGAAAGTCTCCTTCATCACTTATATCCCTATTAAGCCAACGAAGTGGGGTATAAGAATTTATTCGATGGCGGACTCAGAAACCGGATATATTTACACCATTTTACCTTATTATGGAAGTCTCACATCACAAAACCTTGTTCGTCCAGATCTACCAGTTACCACCAGGATGCATCTGTACCAAAAACTCTTAAATAATATTCCCGAGGTACAGGGTTATCACATGTTCACCGATAGGTACTATACCAATATCCCTTTGGCAGAAGAGCTCAGGAAAATGAATTGCCATTTAACTGGCACTATAAAAACCAACAGGAAAGGTATTACATCGGTCTCAAAAAAAAAACAAAGTTTTCTGAAGAAAATACCTTCGCCAGGAAAAAAAGGGAATGTCATGTTCCTAGTCTGGAAAGACAAAAGAATCGTCTCCCTCTTGAGCACGTGGAATGATACTGGTATGGTGGATTCAGCAAGAATTCTACGAGGAGGGAAAGAGGTTAACATTAGGAAGCCTAATGCAATTACGTTGAGCGGCGTTGATCGAGCCGATCAATACGTATTGTTTTTTACGAAGATCCCTTAAGTGGTGGAGAAAAATGTTTTTTTGGGGCATGGAGGTGTCTGTCATTAACTCCTATATTCTATATAAAACTAAAAAAAAAATCGAAGTGAGAAACCGTTGACGAACCTCAAGTACGTCAAATTACTGGTCGATTAACTGGTTAACAATTTTCGGAAACAAAGGTAGACAGCGTCAACTTCTTCGTCTGCTGAAGTAAGGCTGAACGGGAAGCTTCACGAAATGCGGAGGGGGAAAAAACAGATTGCGTTGTGTGCTCCAATAGGCAGAAGAAAGGCGAAAGACACGAAACCAGCGAATATTGCGATACCTGTCCTGGTAAACCACGAATGCATCTTGGAGATTGTTTTCCAAGATACCATTCAATGCAAAATTTCAAAAAATTATTGTTATTTTTGTATATTGTTATATCTTTTGTATTGTTATATGCTTTTTATTTTTATTATTATACTCTTGTATTGTTATATTCTTTACGTTTTGTTATATTCTTTATGTTTTTATTGTTGTACTTTGGTATTGTTATATTCTTTATATTATAATTTTGTTAATAAAACACAACTTTCAAATGTATACAAGCTTTCTTTAATAACAAGGCAGGGTCTTTGACCTTTCTCAGAAGCGCGGTCGCAACATTGTAAATACTATCAGATTACCGGATAGGTCATGGTTAAAATCACCCGGAGCTCGCAACATTGTAAATACTTTCGTAGCAGGTGGTAGCTCATGATCAAAATGACCCGGAGTTGCTGGAACCTCATCTCAAAAATCGTCCGGCGTGCAAAAGGTTAAAATATGAACTTCTCTAACAGTTGTTTCCAGTATACAAACAAGCGGATCCTTAAAAAACATGAAACATTGCAGATTGTTGCGATTAATCATAATTAATATCCATCATATGAAAACGAGGCTCTCATTCAAGGAAAATTTCATTGTGTGTTTGGTCGGAATATAGTGACTTTATTTGTAAAGAGCTCTTGATGCCAAATCAAATACCTCTGCAGATTTGAGACATGAAATGTTACAAAACACAATACGTGATATGGATTAGTCAATCATCATAGAGTCACTTTTCAGCATACACATGCGCTATCCAGTACAAATGAACAGCAACTATTAACATATAGATAAATATTATTATTGAATTATATTCATAAAGTTCCCTTAAACTGCTGCCTACAAGGAAGAAGGAAATTAGAAAAATCTGGGAAAAAATCAAGAGAAGCATCGTTAAGGACTAGCAAACTTCTCTGAGCAAAGGTTAAGTCAGAGGAAAATTGATTAACTTCCAGAACGTTGGAGACAAGTCATAGATAATAAAGTGAGGTCAATAATAAATCAGATTATTATTATTATATAAACATTTAATAAAAAACAAACGAACTAGTTTTTTAAGACAAAAAAAACCATATTTACCCACAAGCTGTGACATATAAATTTGCTGAATGAACACTATAACCGTTTGAAACAGTAAATTCATTCGTCTGATTTGATGAGGTAGCCAATATTAAATGCAAACAATTTGTGGTTTGTCTATCAGTTTCCAAAGCCGGGAGAGTCAAGTCATGTTTACCGTAAAAGATGCGAATCACTCATTCTGAACAAAATGTTTTTGTGATTGTCATTTCGTTCTATATTGCACATAAATGTCAAAAATTCTCATCAAATGATTATTTCAAGGTACAATGATAGTATTTTTTCGCTTAAGAGAAGTGTATGGCAAAAATGACACCAAACTGAATACTATAGATACAAAAGGTTATGTACATGGTCGTAGTTCTAAAATAATCCTCATTATTATATAAAATACATTTTGAATAGACGGTAGTCTATGTTCGATATTCAGAGGGAAAGTTTTTATTATATTCAAAGTATTTATGAAATTATGCCTTAAAAAACAAGGCAATGCATCTAATATTTGACAAGCAGTTGATAAGTTGAAAAAAATGATGAACTCAACGTTTCAATTGATTTTGTGCTTTTCAATACTTTGTCATTTGATAAAACGTTTTTCATTTTCAAGGAATTGTAAACACCAAACCTGTAATAAGAATGTCAGATTTTCTAAATCTACCCAAAAATGTTTGAGTTTTAAGCTATACGTTACTTGTAAATACAACAATCAAATTGTTTATTCGGTCCGAAAATTTACCGCGCATATGATGTAAATCGAAGAAATGTGTTTTTATGTGAGATTGTATTAATTATGTTTGCTGTCTCAAAGTGGAGACAACATCTACTTTCGCGGTTAGCGGACCCGCCCATATTTGTTCCCGCGCTTAATAAACTTATTCGAGAATACAAATTTTTTTAAGGCATAATGCATACGCATTAACCTCAAAGGGCATGATTAATGGAAGTATGATCAACCCCACTTATCAGTTATAATTTGCGTCCTTATAAAGCACAAATGGGATAGCTATACATATAATCAATGTATATAATCAACATATAATGAATGCAACTATTGCACTCGTAAGCTAGCTAAGGGTTGACAACAAGAGTCGATTATGAAGGTAGTGTAAAAATTCTGGGATTGTCGACCCGGAACGGTCGATTTTCGAAAAGTGAAAATTTTCGAATGCGATTTTCTTCGCTTAGAAGAGGGAATGAGGCAAAAGTAAATGGGTTTTTGGAAACGCTTTGTCAAAAAGTGTCCTATTATATTCCCATCGAATGGTATAAAAATGATGATGGTAGGTTGAAAATTGTAGGATTGGTGACCAGTGATGGTTGATTTTCGAAAAGTGAAAATTTCCGAAAACAATTTTCTCTCCTTAGGAGTAGGATAAACATCAAGATGGTTTTTGAGGCTTCCCTCGTGGTTGTTTTAAACAGAAATTTCATTTAAGACAAGAAGAAAGAAGAAAAGTCAAATTTAAACTTATTTTGTAATGTAAGCTGATGGAATGTGCGCAAACAATTAATAAAAACACTTATGAATTTAATTTTGATTAGAATTGAACTTTTTTCGAAAAACACACATGGTAGTGAGGTCTTTTGCGTAACCAGGTCAATTAAGTCAGATAACCAGTCTAGTAACCATTCCAAAAATTTTACGGATAAGAATCTTTAACGCTCTAATTTCTCTCTAATTGTCCTTTTTAAGATAAGCATTGGTGTAACGTAGGGTTGAGGAAGCTGTTGAAAATGCTTCGGAAAATTAACCGTTTGCGAAAAATTTATTGTAAACAACCAGCCTTTGTTCTTGACGCAAATGTAACGGTAGCAACTGTTTGTGATTAGCAGTTATTTTCATTTTCCATATATGATTTAAGCTTAAATTTGGTACTAATATCTTTAACATCATATTCAAAGGTTCTAGAATGGCTAGACTCTTTCTCCACTCGCTATAATATTCTAAAATATCTTCTCAGCAATTTCTTTCGTTTGCTTTATTATTGAATGTTGATCGCAAACGTAATTTAAGAGCCAATCAACGTAAAGAAAACTTAGATGTTTCTTTAATATACAAGTTCAATCTAGCATGTATAATCTATGATGACCAAGCGTTCTTCCATCGCACCGAAACCCCGCATTTTATCGTGTTTTTCTTGATGAATGTTTAGTCTTTCAACTTTACCTACATCTGAGCGAGGTTAGGATGGTTGTTAAGCATACAAATACTGAACTGCAAGAAAAGTAAGGGAACAATAGTACCGAAAAAAGTCAGACATCACCTGTGAACCATCACCTGCGATACATGCAAAAAAGAGCCTCATAAATGCAAAATAAAGGGGACTATCAAAAAACAAAACGTAGGAATGACTCGATGTCATTTACTCCGAAAAACGAGTTACAGCTGCTTCTGACACCTCACATAGTACCAACATCAGCAATTATTTTGTACTTCAAAGCAACTGAAGGCAGTACAGATTATGATGTCTGGTTATCTAGGAGAAATCGTTAATCTGTCTAATTCCTCAGGGTTTGCTTACAACCTTTTCGTTGTTTCGTTGATTTTCATAGAAAACGCTATTATTTTCTATTTTTGATATACTAATGTGAGCAAAATGATAGCAGTGCTTTCATATTGCAACATTTTACTTAAATTACACTATTCTCCTGTATTGCATAATAGTGGCATCTATGTGTGATGTATAGTTAATGTCCATTAAACTAAATCCGATGAGATACATTTAGAGTTATATGACAGTTTCCAAAAAAACGCCGCATTTCATGTAAAAGTGTCAGTTTGAATTTGGGCAAAATAATAGCAGTGTCGTCAATATATAAGTCTAAAATTACAGTAAAAGCAGCAGAAAAAGTCGAAAGTGAAACTTCTCTTTTAAAAATTGAGTATTCTAAAACATTGAAGACTTTTTCAATTTTCAATTTTTTCAATCCAAAAAGCACATCGACTGGGCAACAAGCAAATGGCGTAATATTTTATGGAGCGATGAGACGGAAATTGTTATTTTTGATGGAAGAAGCTGAGTACAACCCTAAAATATGTCGCCAGAATAGTGTAGCATGGTGGTGCGAAAATAAACATTTGGGGTTGTTTTTCGTACAACGGTACAGGCCAACTTCATTGGATTAGAGGCAACATGGATGCAAAAAATACGTAAATATTATGAGTGCGACCATGTTACCGTACGCGAAGTGGAACATGCCGTTAATATGAAGCTATCAGCACACAAAACATACCAGTGCATTGGCAAAAAATTGGTTTTCTTTCAATGAGATAGACGTTATGAGCTAGCCAGCCCAGACCTCAATCCAATCGAAAATCTTTGGGCTGATGTTAAAGAAGCTTTTACCAGCAAAAATCCTCAAAACGAAGGTGAACTATGGCACAAAGTAGAGGAACCATTTGTTTCCATGAAATCCATTCCAAGGGAAAGGTGGCGAAATTCGGAGGATTCCATGTCTCGGAAATGTGCTGCTGTGCTCAAAAACAAAAGGAATTCAAACAAATATTAGTTCTTGTTTAATTTATAATCAAGATTCCTTTCAATAATAAGATAATCAAGTTCCTTTCAAGATCAAACAAATCATTTTTCATTTTTTAGACGTTAGGCGAAAGACTGCTATGATGACAAAATATGATTTGTTATTATATATATTTGTTCAAATAAACATAATAAGCTCTAGCACTGTTATTTTTTTGCACACTACTGTATATATTCCGAGAGTAAATTGTTCCCGCCCTCAGAGTCTATTCTTTTCTAAAATTGCAAAGTCCTTGTTGAGATTTTTATTCTATTATTAAAACCCAAACAAGGGCAAATTCCAGCTTCCAAAACTTCCAAGCAAATTCTTAGAAAACAAGTGAGATGTTCACAAAAATGAAAATTCCACAAACGGCAATCAAGCAATACCTGAATATAGCCGTTTTTACAGGTTCCGAACCATTTTTAATTTCTCTGTTTCAGATATCTCTCCGCATTTGTCAAGACCGATGTGGCACAGTAGCTTCAGATTTAGTAGTAAAATTATCAGCAAGGCTATAGGTTGTGTCACTAGATGCTCAACACGGGAGTATATTATATTTTCTCAATTGTTATGTGTTTATGTTTGTTTCAGATTATTTTGTGAAATATGGCAGAAAATAGTAAAGCCAACGGTTTCACTATGAAGCGAAGATTCCAAATTTTATTTAAACGAACAAAAAAAATATTGAAATTAAACGAGCCATCATTTGAAGAAGAAGTGAATAGCTGGTTGACGACTGTCTCTAGTTATGAATCAGCATCCGGATGCAGATAATAACCATTCGATTGCGATGTGTCGGCACTCCGATAACTCAAATATTAATTCGCAAATAAACAACGCGAAACTTGATCCGCATCAATTAGAAAACATCCGCTATAAATCAATGACCGCGAAACTTGATCCGAATCAATTAGAAAACATCCGCGATAAATCAATGGTATTAAGTTGCGATAATAAAAACTGTGAACGTGTCAGATTCCTAGAATACAAATTAAAGACGGATAACACGCGGCTTCGAGATATCGAAAGCCAGAATTAAAGATCAGTCTTAGCGGGACCATTGTCGAGGGGAGTTGCTTTTATTAAGAAATAAAGAGTGCATTTGTATATTTGTGTCAAACCTTTACTGAGTGCATTTATATATTTGTACCAACCCTTTACTCTCTTGTCAGTCGGATGATGAAGAGGATATTGAACAGTTTTTGATATATAAGTCAGAGCAGATACAGCACGATGAAGAGTAGTTAGTGCAGACAGTAAACTCTTCTCTGAATTACAACCCAACTTTTATCATCGAAAAATATGAATCGCCAAACACTTTGTAGTAAAGTTCGCACATTTCAACATAACATTATATCTCGCGCTGCCCCTTCAAAGATGACATCTCATAATGTGAAAATTCCTTAATGATGATATGCTCAACTAACGCAAAAATTTCAAATTGTAGAACCAAATTTGCACGTTATGATTTCCCTGAATTGTGAAACCTGGATATGGTTGAATTGAAAGCATTTTTAGGTCTTCTATATTATGTGTCTTTTTTTGATATCAAATGAAGACAATGAAAACGAAGGCGTAATAGTGAAGACACAAGTTACTTGTTCGCATTTGATGGTACTGGCTGTGAAATATTTAGATGCTCTACGTCAGACGCAAGATTCATTATTTTGTTATTATCTCTTCGGCTTGATAACTCAACTGATTTCGCATTGAGAAAAACGAGTGATCATTTTCCAGCTACATCTCTTATTTTCAACAAGTTTTTAATTTATTCCAAAAAGTTTTATGAATTGAGTAAATGTGTCACGGTTGAAAACACATTTATTGAAACTGCTTCCTTGAAGCCTGAACAAGTTGCATAACATCATACATGCCGTAGAAAACTCGTAAATATGGATTAATAATTCTAGGGTTATGTAAGGCGCAGAACTTTAATTTTTCTAATGGTTATGCCTACAGGGCTGGGGCTGATAATTGGTTTTCGTCTATTCAGCTCGTTGATGAACTATTAATCTCCTGCGTACATCTGTCCTATGCATTGCACATAAAAATTTAAAAATAATATGGGCATAATTTTATCCGCCAACATAAAAATATTTGATTAGTGGCCGTCATTGAACGCATTACCATATGATAACTGAACGCATTATCATATGAAACATCAACTGTCTTCTTTCATAGTATTCAAAAGAGCAGCGGCATATAAACGTCGCTACATGCATGCACGCAAACGTAAGTAAATCCATAATCATCTGTTGAATTATTTTGTGATCATGTGTTTTTGGTGATAGATAGCTTGATAAGTATTGTGAACTGAAAACTCGGTGTAACATTTTCTTGAAAAACTAGATACTGGGCTATTGGCTTGATATTCTTGTAAAGAAGATACATCCTCTTTATTTTAAATATCCAGCGCTCTTAGAGTGTCGGTTATGGGGTTCTGATAATAGCAGAGATGATAGTCAAATGATCATGAAATGATAATCAGATGATAAGTTGAGACATAGGTAGAATACGCGAAAAGCACATTGTAAAACAGTATGAAAATCTGAGAAAGTGTTCTGAAATAATCCCGAATCCCGATCTCTGAAATAATAAAAGTAAAAGATTTTGGAGTCGACGGGGTTAAAAGAACATTGAATGTCGTTTCTCTTTTCAGGTAAACAATTGTAAATAGTGTAAATGTGTTGTCAAAATAAATAAAATATTTTCAGGGAAACTCATTGGTGTTTTAATCGACGTCTGACCTAACCTATAAAATTTGTCAATAGACATTGTATTATTTCATATGTCCTTTGCAAAGTACAACAGCACGTAAATAATCTTTGTGTTCCCATCTCCTATGCAAAGTACATAGATGGATTTTTTGTGCGTTTTATGTTGTTGCACGTTTGGCAGATAATGAAAGTGCAGAAGCTTCATTTCATCACTCATCATTCTTTTAACTATTTTTTCCAATAATAAGACTTCGTCAAGGTGGGATTATAAAAGTTTTGAATTGAAATTCCAAAAAAAGTAACTCGGGAACTCAGGAGCGTAAAACAGAAGTTCACATAAGTGTGGAAAGTAAACAAAATTAAAAGGGAAATAAGTGAATTTCAATCCCATAAAGCCCGAGAAGTTCAGCCAACCTTACGTGGTGAAGAAAAATACAGCTGTGACCACAATGATAAAGATTTAAATAAACCCGAAATTCTACTCCACTATAATTCAAAGAAAGGTGACGTTCATGAAGCTGACAAGAAATGTTAGATTTACACTAGTAACCGCCTTATGCTGTTGTTATATGGAATTTTAAATCTTACTGGCTGTTATTATAATGACTTTTAGATGTACATAGATGCACAAAACTTACGAAATAGAGGAGTTTTTCTCAAAAAATTTAGCTCGGTCGCTAGTGTTACCTCTTATGCAGAAACGTGTAATCAACTCGAAATTGCCAAGGGAGTTGTGGTTGACCATAACTCAAGTTTTGGGAAACCATATGGGCACCAAAGAGGTACAATCATAAGTCAATCAAGGAGCCAGAAGAGCTTGCAGAATTTGCCCCGCAAAGAAACACAGAAAGACTACACATATTCGTATCGGGTGTAGCAAGTCTGCGTGCTCCTGCGAGTGCTCCTCATGAGATAAATCTTTTCTCAACATTTTTGTTTTTCCTGACCTGAAGTGTATTAACATGATCATTTTGCTTGCTTATACTCAAGACTAGACAAAAACTTCCTAGTCAAGGGTACTGTTACCAAAAAATGACAACACTTAAAAATCAACGACCATACACCGGTCATTCCTTGACAGCGGCTATGCATGTCATTTGTGCGTCCATGGTGAAGAATTGTGGCAACAGCATACAAAAGGTTGTTATCAACAAATTCTAAAAACGGATGAACAAGTTTTCACTTTAGAAGAAAAATTTAACTGAAGTTCGTTTGATTGTTGCCGCAGCCCAAAAGTTAGCTTGGTGTTGCTTGGGTCTGCCGGGCCTTGCTTTCTTTATGTCGAGGACGCGTTTTGGCTGTATGCAGCCATTTTCAGCTTGAAAATTTTTGATAAACAAATGCACTTTATAATGCTGACTAGTTCAGTGAAACGCGTCGTGCAATAAAAAAGATAAATATATTGATCTCATAATTGCAAACTAATTATTTTTTTATAAAAATTTCTTGTCTAGGAATGGATCAAACAGTAAATCAACGTTGCATCGAACTCATCTTCAGCTTGTTCTATTGGTCCGAGACCCTGAAAGCAAGGCCCGGCGGACACAAGCAACACCAAGAAAAATTTAACTGCCCAAAATCGTACATAGCCCTAACGTAAGGAGCCAACACCTGGCTTCGATCAACAGGTTCTATGCACACAGGACTCAACAAATTTCTTAAAAGTTTCCTAAGTGGTTAAGAAGGTTTCACCCTTTGTTGGTCATGGTGTCGAGGATTTTGTCATATGAGGAAGCACCAAGCTACAAAATTAACAAAGCAGTTCGCTACCGATAATGAAGCCGAAGAATTTATTCCATGACACGATGAAAGTGAAAGTGAACTATATGTTATTGACATCAATGAAATTGATTGCATAAACGAACTATCGAAAAAGTAACGAAAAACAAACCAAGACGAACAGTCTTTATAGCAGCTAACTGCAGGACTGAATGGTCGTATACAGGTGATCATTGTTTCACATCCTTTCACTGAGTGAAACACCGCCAAATGCTTGTTGTGCGATTTGGAATACGGAAGGAAAGAGGATTATGAGACACGAGAAGAAAACTACAATATAATTTCGAACTTGTTTCGATCTTAATATAGCAACTGCGTTTTCTTGCAAGTTCCAAAAAAGAATCGTCTTGGGATCCTTTCCTTCACACTCTTGCATAGTCTCGCATGTCCGTAGTATACATAATATTATTTATGCGTAAGGTGGCATCAGAAACACCACAGGAGATCACTGCATGCTGCAGTCCCTGCATTTAGTGAAAAAACTTCACGTGTGTTGTTCTGTTGCATTTGAAGTGAACAATTTGACAGTTTTCAGTGAGTAAGTTTTTTTAAAAAATATATGCATTCAGCTTCCAATATTCTCCATGAAGTTAGCTCCTTCGTAGCCACAAAAACTTTTAAAAACGGATAATTTTAAACTCTAAACTAGGCAATAGATTTTATGATAAATTTCCAGGATGGTGTCGCGAAAAAAAAGGAATTCAAATTATCAGGAATGTAAGATGAAGAAATTTAGAATTTTTTAGGGTGTCTCCCATCATATGAGGGAACCCCCCGTCACGAGGAATAAATTGGGGAATTTTCTAGTGACAAAGAAGATATCGAATTAAATGCTGCAGCTGATAATTTGAATTTTCAGATAAAATTTCAGATGAATTTCTATTCTTTACGTTTGATTCTGATCCAGTTGTTGATAGATTGATGTTGTAGTAGATAGATGTTGTTCAAATATTGTTTTCGCAAAGTATACGGAGAAATCTTGCAAAACACGGAAGCGGATTCATGTTGCCTGTCTTGAGCGAGAAGATAAAGGCGGTGTACCTTCGCCTACTACATGTAAATCTACAGGAAACGTTTTGCCTTTGAATGATAAGGAGTAAAATAGAAGAAAAGAAACGTGAAACTTCATGTAAATGAAGTAATTTTCAAAGGAACCAAAGAACTTTCAAGCGAAATGAAGAAATTAACAACTCCATGTGACTGCTGCCAATACTTTTAAGATCTATTAGCAGTCCACAAAAACTTGTATGCACTACAAAAAATCATTGAAACGAGATTTAACGTTTTCAGAACTTTGTGAGTATATTGGAATCCTTCTTTTTACGTCCGTCTACAGATACTCAAATGTAGTAGCCTATTGGGGCTTTGCTCACGTTTGAAAGGTATTCGACTAGTGGCTCCTTTTGTACGATTCGAAGAAATACGATGATATTTACATTTCAATGACAATTTTGCAGCAGTTGCAAAAGGCAAACTGACATATGTCCCGTTACGCACATAATACCAGTTACCAAACATTCTAACCATCGGATCTCTTCTGTACCAATGCAATAACGTCGCTGCATGAACGAACAAATGTGTGCTATGAAAATGTCAGGTACGCTCCTCCGACAAAATATACCTAACAAGTCCAATAAATAAATGAGGTTTTAAATTTTTCGTTCTTTGTAATTCAATTGGATACGCATATCGATTTGAAATTTTCACTGGAGCGGATGGTAACGCAACACCAGAAGGCTCACCAGAACTTGCCGCCTAATCAAATATTTTTACCTAGATAGTCGGTAAAAATATTTGATTACCTAATATTAATATTATATACTAATATTAAATACCTAATTACTTCAACCACATCCCACATTTCTACATCTTTTATAACATTTTAAGCTTGTTAGTTTATCCTTATCTATGTTTCAATCGGTGCGAAACTGCATGCTCTCCAGTGCTGAAGATTTTACTATGAATCGGATTAGCCGTTGGTTCAGAGAAAATATACCAAAAGTGAATTTGGGGTCAACACCTCATCTAGATTATGTAATGATACCAAACCGATTAGGCTGCTGTACGCTTATGGAGGAAGAGAGCCATTTCTAGCAAATAATCCGATACCTACGCTACTGAAAAACTCTGCCATGGGACAAGAAAGAAGGGAAGCAGTCATCGATTGCCCTCAAATGATACACGAAAATAATCGCCACATGGGGAGTGTTAATCTTAAGGAATTGAGTTGAAGGCCGATACCTTATACGGTTGAAAACACGAACATGTACAAATTGTATGTCTTACCATTCGTTAGACGTCGCTGCTGTCAATGCTTATCTACTGTACCATGGAATACATAAAATTGAAGACCGCATAGCACCTTCACAGTTTCGCTCAGAAAGCAGAATCACCCGAAAATTAGTGATACGATCAAAAAGGCTACTGTTGCATTTTTCGGAACAGGTCTGGTAAAAGACAATGCAAATTTCCAAACTTTGCATTGTCTTTTACCAGAAACGCAATGCATTGAATGCAGTGCGATGCAAGATCTGAGATCTAATCTGAGTTTCTTCAACTCTGCAACCAAAACATGATTTTATTTTGACTTCCACAATAGAAAATACACGACGAGAGAATTATCTGTAATAATGCTCTTACACCACAAGTTCACCCACAAGGTGGAGTCCTTAAAGGACATAAGGTATGTCAAGTCAGGTATTTTTAGGGTGATTTAACAGTTTTGATATACATGGAAGACAACTCTGAATTTTCCTCTTCAAACAATAATTCATGCATTAGAGGGTTTATTTTTGGTGCAGTTCTGATTCCAATTTGAAAATTCAGTGAAAAAAAAAACCCATCGATTATTGTTGATTGAATTTGGCAATATGTTTGTCCAGCCAGTTACTGAATCTCGTGTTCGTATGCCAAGAGGGAGGAAACGCCGTAGCTCAAGACAACTCAGTTTTTGAAGCACTGTTTCATATTGGACACTTCTCCGCATGGCCTAACTTATGCCATGTAATCAAGAAACCGTGCCATCTGGCATATGTGTCCACCGGTGGCAAATGCAAATGTTCATTCTACGCATTTTTCATTCTACATTCTATAAATGCATCATCCTGATTTGTCCAAAATATCGTTTTATCTTTGAAAAAAATTTGATTTTAATATTTCGAATTTTTAATGTACAAATATGTGCCCGTTTTCTGGTAGTAAAATTAAACTTTTTTTTCAAATGCTCACCAATTTAATCGCAACTGTTGGGTAGCAGTTTTGAAATAGTTTTTAATAAATAAATTTGTTTAACTTCAAAACATGCTTAGCACCATCCCTAAAAAGAATAAACCTTTTACTTTTTCTTCCACTTCAAAACCAATTGCAGCGAAACGTTGAATTTTCGCTCTTTAGCGTGGTGTTATCCCCTAATGATTCATTAATGGTTGCATCCTCGGCTAGATGTTATTTTCTATTATATAATTTTTTACTTCATTGGAAATGCAATCGCGGCCTTTATACGGCTGGGACCAACGACACTATGAAGCACCAACTTTCAAGCACAGAACGTGACGCATAAAGGTTTTGGATTGCATGGCTTCGAACTGAATTGAAAAATTTATTAGTTGAAGATCAATGGACTTCGCAAATCAGCAATTCGCACTCTTTGAATTACCAATTTATGTTTTTAGCGAAACCAACTTATACGTCCTATCCCGGAAAGATACTGCACCCGTGTCAAAAACCTGGAGTTACTACGAGGTGCTTACGTTAACGTATTGTCGGTTTGTTGGAATGGTTCATTCGCCCTTCACACATTTGTGGACCATTCTCAAAAGAAGATTGCATGACTGTTCTGTAACACTTGAAACATTTGATTTGATTGCCGAACGAATATATCAGGGTTTCATAACCATCGAAAACTGTTAAACTCTTGCTTTCACTATGGTAGGAAGAATTGCTTTTGTTATTTAAGCAAAAGAAGATTCAACCAATGTTGGTTCTGTTCGAAAAATTACACCAAAACAGCTATTTGTAGCAGTTTTCTTTCAATCCATATCAATAAGCTTTGAGACCATTTACTTTCAAGGGCTAAGCGGAAACTTTTGGCTACGAGCGATGGTACCTATTTGTATTTAGCATGGAACCTATGAATACTTCATGCTAAAGGTTCATCTACTTTTTTAAGCAAAGAACCTTGTGGATATTTCATACGAACAATGAGATTTACATTTTTGTTTTGCTATTACAAGTGAATCCCGCACCCTTTTGTAGTTCCGCCTGGCAATTATTGCTTTGAAGACACTTTTTGGAAAGCTGCCCATATAATAATCAAGACAAAGCATGGCAAAGTTCAAAGATAGTAGTGTTCCGTCAATGGGTTCTACGTTTAGTATTTTAGCTGTTTACGGAAGAGTGGAAAAGCTAAGCAAATGATTGACTCCATTGATATAAGACAGTTAAAGAGGGGACTTAAAAAGGGCAAAATTAATAATTTTTAGTGGCTGAACCGTTTCGACCACTGCTAATATTCCTGATAAGTTTTAAGTCAGCAGAACGGTTTTTTTTTTTTTTGAATTTTAAAGTTACTCGAGGTTTTAACTGGCAGTACTGAGAGATTTTTTGTTATGTTCAATAGAAACGTTGTCAGTATTTATACGAAATTGAACTCAAACGAACAATTGATTACAGTTCAGTTATTAAATTTAGTCCTTCGCGTGAAATTAGCAATGTTCAGTTATGTAAGTGATTTCCTCGCAATTTGTATTTCAAATTTCCCATAAAACTGAACAAGTTTATTTGAATCGATTTATTAGCTTCAACTTACAGAAACAATCGTGTATGCTGCAATCCATTTAAATTACATATTTAGAATCTACTACCACTTTCGAACTATCTGAACAATTAAATTATCAATAACCTGAAAGCAAATAGCTGGATTCGTTAATTGTGAATGAAACCGATTAAGTTGAGACGAAACCACTATTATTAAATAAACAGGAACTAACAAATAAACTTAATCATTACAAATGTCTAACTAAATTTGAGCAGTAAATTTTTCTTTTAAATACGTGCATCTGTTTCTGTTTCTTGCTGCTAATTATTTTTATATATTTGACGAACTTAATGTACTACTGAAAAGATAAGTCATAATTTTCGATTTTAGTAGTTGCTCTTGTTTTCTGATTATCCCTTTTCTTTCTTTACAATTATGCGCATTACGTTAATCATTACATCCATTTTACATTAGCTGCTTTAATAAATAACTTTTGGTTGTACACTGTGTCGATTGAATTCTACGTTATCCTATGAATCCCGTTTTTCCGTTTCTTTTTTTTTAAATTTTATTATTATTAAATTTTGTGTACGTTTTTTTAAATGATCTATTAATGCATTACTTCGTAAACTGTTGCCTTTTTGTCACCTGAACCGGTCACGATATATTTGTCGTCTGTAGATATGTCACAACTAAGCACCGATGATGTTTCTTTTGACTGCAAGTGAAGAAACATTTCGTTAAGCATTTGGTTGCTGAAGGTTTGAATGGATTTCTAATGAACTATTGGCTTATTTCTTCTTCTTTTCCACAGAAGCTTTTTGGAAAGTGACTTAATCAACCATATTCCCAGATGCAGTGTAATTTATCGAGAATGCAATGTAACGAGGATTGAGAAATAACAATCTTACCTGGAATATACTAGCACCATAAGGTGTTCTCCACGCGTTCAGTAGATTATCCTTGCCAGTCGAAACGAACCACTTTCCGCAAGTGGCGAATTTCAGGGACAGAACACAGCTCTCGTGCAGGTGAAGTTGGTACTTGTCGGGCTTGCTGGTATGTAAAACTTCAACATGCGAGTTCTCCATGCCAACCGCTAGCCAATCTCCTGCGAAAAAAAACACGATTTCAGTACGAGACTCGACTGTGGTGAGTGTTAATCGACATCCTACCAGTCGGGCAGTATCCTAGTGAGAAAATTTGTGAACTAAAATCATGCTGCTGTAGCTGTCGTCCTTCTCTCAGATCCCATGAACGAACCGTATTATCCAAGCCACCCGTCCATAATCGGCAGCCATCCGGGCTGATGTCAATGCAAGATGCACCGTCCGTATGCCCTTGGAATTGCCGGACCAACGTCTGATTGTGAAGGTCCCAAACGGCGATATTTCCGTCGCTGCAACATGAAAAACAGACTTTTGCGTCGGGACTAATTGCAAGTGCATAACAGGCGGGCGCTGAGGATGTCAGTTCGGCTTTGATTCGAGGCGTGGGGCTCGCCAAGTCCCAAATCGAAAGATTCGAAGCTTCACCGCCAACTATAAGCGTTCTGCCGTCAGGCAGCAATTTCACCGATCGAATGTAATTATCACGTTGCTGCAATGGGGAGTTAATTGACTGCAATGAGTTCATCATCTTTCTACATCACAAATTGATTTCAAACCTTACCAAGCAATCCAACTGATTGACGAAGTTCTTGTTTCCTGGCTGTGATATATCCCAGACCTTAACACATCCTTTGCCTCCGGTGTAAACATACTTCGTTGGATTTGATATCGTAACCGCACACACAACTTCGCCATGAGCCAAATTGCTAAGAGGTCGTGCATGGCGTGGAATGCCTGTACCTAATAGAGCATCATGTGGAAATGGTACAGGTTGAAGGGTTCCTTCTCCGTTCATGTGGAAAGAATAAGCACTGCAAATAGAGCACAAATTGTTTAACGTTGACTAGTGTGAAGGTAAGTTTAAAATTAAAAATGAGGTAATGATAAGGACATGTAAAGTAGAACAACATGAACGTACTGTCTATATTATCGTCATGATGCGCATTGTTTGCATTGTTTGAGAGAAGCCGCAAATGTACAACTCTACTAAAGCAGTAAATCTTATTTCCGGACGCATTTTATAACGTTTAAAGGCTTGGTATCTGGTCTAACGAATAGGCTAATCAATGGGTAATTTATTACAGTTTATTATTAACTGGCATTTGGAAATGATGTTACAAGTAAATTTGTCAAGGAATTACTCGGTCTGGAAAGAAAGGCAACTGCCAATCGCAAGGACATTTCTTAAAGGAACCATTTTGACTGCAACGAAAATTACCTTCAAATAGAATTGACATTTTCGATTTTGGTTTTTGGAAACATGCAACTTTTTTACAGAAGTTTTTTATATTTACTTTCACTTTAAAAACTGAAAAGTAGAGGCTTTGTGGGTCGGATTTGGCCTGTAAGACCTACAACCAGTGATAAAAAATCTACGAATTAGGAATTTTCCAAGTTACCATCAAAATGGCATAATTAGCTTATCTCGAGGTAAACGAAATTTTCCAGGTAGTAATTAGGGATCCTGTATAAACTACAGAATGCAAAATTTCCGCATCAGTCTGATTTTGCAAGCCAATAGGTAAAGAATTATCCTAGGGATGCGAAAATACATCACTTTGAGTCTAGAACAAAAGGCCGAAATTTGGGCTTCTTACGAGTGGACAGTTCGAAATTTAATTAAAAAAAGCAAGATACAGGCAGCCTTCACCGAAAACAGCGGAAGAAAACAAGGTACCACGCAAAGGGATGAAGACCATTAGAACTTCCTGGCCCTGGCAAATCGATTCGAATCAGCATCAAAATTGCGGGTAGAGTTGTCGAAATCAATGAATGAGCCAGAACAGTACCAGTACCAGAACAATGCAAAGAAGGTTGAACGAGATGGGTTTGCGTTCTTGTCGCCCTGCGAAAAAGCCGCTTTTAAATAAACGAATGAGGCAAGCTCGTCTTGAATGGTGCAAAGATAGAAAAAACTGAACCTTAGAGGATTGGAAACGAGTCATTTTCTCATATGAATCGAAATTTAATCTTTTTGGACCAGATGGAACATTGCGAGTGGGACGCAGAACTGGTGAACGATATTCGGACGAATGTATCCAAACAACGGTAAAGCATTCCCCCTATGTGATGGTTTGGGGATGTATCCTACAAAATTACGTAGGGCCTCTTATTATTCTTGAAGGATCTGTGAATGCTGCGAAGTACAGAGAAATTGTTGAAGAAGGCGTAGTCCCAGCAATCGAGGATCTAAAGACAGGTGTGTCAAATCCTCTCTTCCAAGACGATTCGGCTCCTGCACATCGAGCTCGCTCTGTAAGCTATTTTCACATTGGAAAGAAAAATAATTTTACTAATGAACTTTGTAATATTTTGTCTTTTCCAGGTAACACAATTCAAGAAGCAGTTAGGGATAGAGTCATTGTATTGGGTTCAAAAATAAAAGAAAATGAACCGCAAAGTCTCCTCAACCTGAAAAGTGTAGGAAGAAGAAATCCAATGAAGATTTTTTTATAAATTTTTATGACAGCATGGTAAGGCGAGTGAAGGCAGTCATCCAAATAAAAGCCGGGCCAAAATCAATTATTATTAATTTTTAAATACATAAGAACTAATTGAATATCTGTAATGTTAATTTGTTCTTAGTTATTACAATATGTTTACTCTTTTGTATTTATATGACAGAAAAATAAAACAAAGGGGTAATTTTTTTCAAATAAAATATTTTGCAATTTTTTTTGGAAAAGGTACCTATTTTATATTTTTTAACGAATCACGCTATTGGAAAAATGTTCCACTATTGTAACGATTTTTTTTTCAGGGACATAATGCAATAAGAAAAGTATTCTGTATCTAAAAAGTGAACGTTTCCAGAAACTAGATAAAATATGTAGTGATTCTCATTGAATTGGCATCTCTTAGATTTTTTTGTCACGGAGTGTATATGTAAAATGATTTCATGTAGTTTCAACGAAGAAAAAAAAACAATTGTAAAAGAAGGAATCTTTACAACTGTTAACTCGAAGGTAACGTCACTTGGTCATCTAGAAAATGTTCCTGGTTTTATAGATCAAACTGCATCCTAGCCTGGTTCATCTTTGAACCCATTGAAATTTCCTTGATTTCTTTGAAACGTGCGAATCGAAATGATATTATAAGTAAAAATACTTACGGTTTTCCGCCCGTTACGCCGGTTAATGGTATACCGTTTGTACGCAGATTTGAGTGCGGATCGTAAGGCATTGGTGCTCGACCGTATGCTGGGTCAGGCGGTGGTCTTTGGTAAGGATCCGGCGGTCGTTGATATGGTGAATTGGGATAGCCAGCTGGTGGTGGTTGTGGTGCAACCGCTTTTGGGTTGCCAGGTACTGAGGCATTCGGTGTAGGCGTTCGCGCCTTAGCGCCAGGCGTTCCTGGTTTTTCCAGCTGAAATATAACGAACAAGGTTATTATGGTTATATATAACCATGGCTCATATAGCTTGCAAACTTACATCTTTTGTTTTAAGGCTTGGTGTTGAACGCGATGAACTTGATCCAGATCTTGATGGTGGTCTTTCGCTTGATGGTTTTGAATTTCCTCCTCCTGGTTTGTCAGGTCGATCACCATTTAAGCCAATACTATCACGATCACGAGATTCAAGGGAAACATGATCACCGTTGGGGCGAGGGGATGGAGATTCCTGAAGTTAAATTGAAAATTAGCTATTGTCATAAACCATTTAGTAAAAAAGAAATAAAAACACAATATCCTAAGTTTTGTCGCTAAATTTTAGTAGGGGTCAGGGATATAACAAATTCAATTTTCTTCGAACCGAGATCAATAACTAATATTTTTGTTTTGCTCCATATCAGCACACTTTTGCTAATTTCTCCCCCTTTTTATCTTTAGCTTACATTGTATACTCAACTCACCATTTCATTAGCAACATCTACGACTAAATCCTGATCGCTTTTTTCGCCATCACTTTCCTGCAATAAAATATTGAAGAAACAAAATCAATTTTTCCAATATTCACAATACAATCCTTACAACGAATTGCTTTCTTAATTCTTACTGATTAATTTAGCGTTTAGACTCTTTAACTTTGGTTATTCTAATCAGCAAAATTACGGGCCAATATTGTTCTACTTAACAAACATAAAGTTGTGATGATTTTAGTAAATAGAAATGGTGAGTTGAGTTTTTGTCTTGATTGAAGCTTTTTCTATGGCTTGGTAGCAAAGCGAATTTACAACCCTTAAGCGTATGAAGTGCAATATTGTGATGATTGGCAAATGATTTTGGTGAAATTGAATGTGCTTAGGGCGTACGTGAAGAGCATGGGAACTATCTAGGATCGTGATAAGCATATTTTGCACACTGATGAGAAAATTTGGTCAGATTCATACTTACATGTGTCAATTTTTCCTCTTTTCTTCTCTTGCTC
This sequence comes from Stratiomys singularior, assembly GCA_954870665.1. Lineage (NCBI taxonomy): Eukaryota > Metazoa > Arthropoda > Insecta > Diptera > Stratiomyidae > Stratiomys > Stratiomys singularior. The sequence goes on along the minus strand of OX940878.1, from coordinate 108,545,333 downwards.
TCACTTTCAATTTCAAGAGGCGATCTCGTGCGATACTTTTCTCGTTCAGCTGGTGATACTGAATTCCTCTGGAGGATTGGAATTACATGTTTTAAGTAAACGACACTTTACATGCGGTAGCTTTAGCGAAACAATGTAAATATCGATGAAGAGTCATGGAGTTATGATTTTGGAGGTTGCACTAGATACTAGCACACTTCCAATTTGTTATATCGCTTTTATAAAAGCAAAAATGACCGTGTATCTCGGGGAAGAAAGAAAGGTTGAATTTTTTTCTTGTATTTTCTCTGCAGTTTAATATGTTCAGTTTTGAAGTAATGATTTTATGCGAGCTGTTGTTTTCCAAACACAATTGAAAAAAAATGCAAGAAAATTTTTTTTCAGGATCTCAATTAATCTACATCAATTGCCTTTCGAGAAACTTCTCTTGCATATCAATTTATTGTCGACTTTTCGTAAAAAACAAAATCGTAACGGAAACAAGTTAACAAGTAAATATAAGATGTAACAATAATAAATATAAACATATAAAACAGCGGGCACAGATTTGTTTTTAAATAGATGGATTTAGTAGACGAACACTGAAAGGTTGAATCCACAAGTTGAGTCCAAAATTTGGCGATGGTGCTGAAATTGATGTTGGACTTTATTATATCCCATTATGTTAAGGAATCTAACCGTTAGGTGCAGTTTGATAGTTCCACGCATTACTTTAGTCTGCGACATTTGGCCTGCAACAAATATCCCCATCCGACGAAATGTATACCATAGATCTTTCCGGCTGATGTCGATGTCATTGATATAAGCAAACTACTCAGTATGCAGAGAATACAAAGCTCTAATTATATATATCCTAACTGGAAGCTAAGCAACCTTTAAGGCGCTAGTAGACTTCCTTGACTTGAAACCATAATGTCAAAGCTCTTCCTGCACGACTATGACAAGAACAAATTTATAAGCGTCAAAATGCATAAGAGAAAGCTAAGGATGCATAATGAGCTATATCCATATTTCGAGGACATCTCAAGAAATGGTACGTGCATATTCTGCAGTTTTTAGGAGGAGACACTGCCATTTCAAGCAGTACACTGCGAAGCATTATCCTACAGGAGCAGAGACAGTCTAGGAAGCTCATTGGTTGTTGAATTTGGACGGTTGTTGTTTGGACGCCTGCAACCAACGTTGACCAAACACTTTCTGAGAAAATGTCTCTGATTGATGTGCTATAGGTGCATCGAAAACGTTAGCACAATCAAGCTTTGAAAGATGACGTGCACTATACCTGACACAGTCAATCAACCATATAATAAATAAGGTTTGAGATATGTAGATACGTCATTCTTCTTTTTATTTTCCTTTACCATATACTAATATGGACAAAAAATAGTCAGACTTTTTCATTTAAATTTCGCGCGGAGACCCAATCGTCGAAATTTTTTCTTTGTGATATGACTGTCAGTGACATCTGTGTCAAATGTTACATCAAAATAATCATTAGTGTTTAGTATACACTTGTCTTTCTGAAGTACAAAAAGCTCATTCGGCGATTTTTACAATGAGTGAAATCACATTCAGGACGGCCATTAACATCATCTGATGATCAACACGTCAATAAGATCAAGGAATTGACGCTCGAGAATCGACGATTAACAGTCAGACACCTTACTGGCATCGTAAGAATATCAGAAGTTTCCGTGAAAACCATTTTAAAAGATCATTTGGCTTAAGAAAACTGAAAGCACGATTGGTTCCAAAATCACTCAATTTTCTTGACAAACAGCGTCACGCTGACGTCTGTGAAACAATGATTTCCGACTACCAGGATGTCATTGAACAATTTAACGCAGAATTCTGTCTTCTATCTCAGGAACAAGAACCCCATCAAAATCAGGTTTTAGGATTTTTTTCCGCGTTGTTGGAGTAGATAATCTTTGTTTTATATACAATGCAAATCATTTTATCATATTTTTCAATGCCTTAACAATTGGGAATTTAATTTACATTTTCATTTTCTTATTATTTGGTTCATTTTTAAAGGAAGTAAAATAGGAGATATAATAATTAAAAATTGTAGAAAATATTGATTATTTTCTACACAGCATGATTTTGGATCTCTTTGTCTGGTTTGGAAATTTCGGATAAAATTTATTTTCGGATCCAGTTTGGAAATTTTGAGTAAATTAGAAAAATATATGGAAAATCGTTTTTTTTTTTTTTGGGAGGTGTCCTTTGTGTAGCTGATGGCAAAAAGGCTTGCAAACTATCCACAGCACATTTTCCTGTCGCCTAGAAAACCTAGCCCAGCCCTATAAAATTGGATTAATAACAAAAATGATCAAAAGGACTTAATGCTGGCGATATGAGTTTTCCGATGATGATAAGGGAAATTGATTTAATTTTCTTTTTTTTCCTTTCATTAAAACAAATATGTTTTTAATATTTTACATCTTCAGATAATGTTTTTGCTTAAACTAAAAAACATTCCTTTTAATTTGGTTAGCATATCAATTGTTTAAACATTTGGTCATATTGATAGTTTGCTCTTTTAATGTATGTTTTAAATAAAATTTAAACGGATTATTTCAGTTGAGTTTTCTTTTGATCCCTACGGTAGTGGTGGTGGCGCCTGTAAATTTTATTTTTTGAAACCATGTAGTGAAGTCCATGTAGGGATGATTATATTGTAGTCATTGGGATACATTCCGGTTCCGAAATCCCGAAATCCTATCCCACGAATTGGTGATCAAATTCGTTTCCTGTACGTTTTTGTACGACAATAGATTCTTTGAAATAACCCTTTGAACCAATTCCTTTCTCTAGATAAAGCCAATTGCATAAGCCATCGTTACGGATGAATTACTCAATTTCATAAAAATCCCCAGTGCGTGAGGTTTTTTTAAAGTTCAAACAATTGACTGAGTCAATCATTTAATCACGGTGCTACAAGGATTGGATTTAGGGTACGAACGGTACCCTAAAATATTGTCTGATTTCAAATTTTTCAAAGAAAATCTAGAAACACTGTGCGTTCTGAAAAGTAGCGTTCTACCAAAACCTTAGCATGAATATCGTTCGCTGGAAAAGCCCTTATACGCATATTTTTGAAAAACCCAATATCTCTCCTATTAGTACGGTAAAGTACGAAGGTATGAAACGAAGACGATATTTCATATCAAGATGAATTCTTCTTTCATGGGACACAACTTCGGAGAAACGACTCTAAGTCATCAAGGCAGTATTCACATTGGGCGGTGCAAAAGACCTTATTCCAGGTTGGACAAATATGTCAAATTGCAGTAAAGAATCCATTGCGTAACAAGAAAATAAAGCAGACAGTTCTCAGATAAGAGAGACAAAAGATTGTGTTCGCAAGACTGGAAATGCATAAATTTTTCCGTAGAAAATAATTTTCATTTAGTTGGCCAAGATAAAGCCGTCAAGTGTCGTCGAGAAAAGGTGAACAGTATAGCGAATTCACGTAGTGATATGTGGAAAGTCCTTTTATTAAGCAGGTCTATATCTTATTTTAAAATGAGACAAATTTTGGGTTTATCTTGGAATATTTTTTTTTTCTGATGAAAGATTTATTGTCTGGTTGAAACTAAGTTTTGTTTTTAGAGTACAGATTGTTTGAGCAACAACACACAACAAGGTTATGAAATAGAGTCGTTGCTGGAGGATATGTTCGATATGTATCAGATTCACACCAGCCTATAACAAATCGAACGAGGAAAAATTTTATAATGACAATATACTGCACGCAATTTCAGGGTATTAAGATGAGACAGTACTCTGGTCTACTAATACAAAAAAGTTTTTGCCTAAGCCTTCCACGTTGAGCGATGAACTAGGCCTACGGTCTATTGAAATATCAAAGTATTCGTTATCGATTCATCCTTGCATGTCCAATGCAGACCTGCCTAGTAGCACCTACCCTGGTAGAGATCACATTACCAGATAACCTGGAAAATGACTGGGCAACAGGGGTGGAACAGGACGAGAAATCGGACGTTCAATATGACGGAAAAGGTAAATTGGAAAAATCCAAAACGAGATAGCGATTCAAAGAATAATCCAAGGAGACATAAAGTATAACTCAGAAACAATGCTTCTGACGAAGCTGACGATACGTGAAAGAAGAAATTTGGGGAATGACGAAGAGCCACAACCTGACACCTTCAGCGTCCCGATTATTCCAACACGTATCTTACCATCAATACATAGTTTGCTTAATGTGTTGCACTTTTGCTTGAATTAAACATAAAAATTAAATTGAAAAAGAGGCAATACATATGGCAATGTGGCAATACAAATGATTGTGTTCGATCAATTAAAGATCAATGATGTGATATTTGATTTTAAAACTTTTGCACGCAATTTATTTGTGAAATGTTGAAATGTTGTGGGAAGGCTGTTGTACAAAGCGGCGCTAGAGTACAAAAGTTACATTGATTTGAAAATAAGTGGAATAAATACGCTTTGTGATGCTTTATTACTATAGAAAATCGAAATCACTACAGAAACATGGCGAAAACTTTCAATAGTTTGTGATTATGATTGACGCTCTAAATTTGGGTGCCCCATGAAATTTCTTCGACCGAATTACCATCAACGGAATCGAACCATTATTGAAGCGATTTATTACAGACGAATTCAATATGAGATTATAGACTGCAACCGATGGTCATAACGATTTGAAAACTTCAATAAACGGCAAACCAAGCAAAACAAGGACATGTCTAATATTTGATGGAATTGAAGGAGAATTCTCGACTAAGAGCCGGTCCTTACGGGTCCAAAAGTTGACTATGTTCCCTACTGCTCCACACTCCATGGGTTGATCGAAGCAATCGATATAGAGTGACCAGAATTGGCCAACAAGAAAGGAGTTGCGTTACATCATGACATTACTATCTTTGATAACTGAACAAATTGATGGAACCTTGTAGAGAAGTTTTAATGCATTCACCGTGAAGCTCCGTCTGACTTGACCGTCTCTTATTTCGGTCTCAGCAAATCTTTCTAAATGCTAAAAAATCCGACCAAATTCCTACTTAAAATCACTTGACCCATTTTTTCGGTTTAAAACAAATGAAGTTGTACACCGATGGCGTTATAAATTAACCCGTAAAAGAGCAAAGTGTGATTGATGATTAAAATTGATTTTTAAGAAATACAATCATTGGTCTAACATTTTTGTTCGAAAATCTCTAAAACAAAATTGGTCCAAAAACATATTACAAATAATCATTTTATTTTTGTTGTTTGGAGGAAAAGATTGCGTTTTGATTGGAGAACTCCCTCCAGCATTAGTCGTCAGAAATATGAAGTATAGACCTTTGCTATTGCCTAGGGAATATGGAACGCCGTATGTCGCGACAAAATTAAACCAGATGATATTGTCGAAATCTAAAGAGCTATCGCAGCTGAACTTGCTAGTAGTTCGGTGGCTGGATCAGTATCATCAGGGAAATACAGTGAGAACCAGCCAACTATTCTTGCAAACCTGGGAAAAGGGATTTCGGTGTATCTCAGAACTGAAAACTAGACAAGATTTACTATTCACCTACTCGACTGCGTTGCCTCCAAGGATTATTCAGCGAGGTCGTTTGCTGCGGAACGCATGTGTGTTCGTCGGGAGAACTTAAATATGACAGCCTTGCCTTACTTCTCTTAAGGCAAGGTTTCTTATCAACATCGCAAAGTGTAAACCCTAAAGAGCGCTAATAGGATTCTATATCGAAATTTTATAATAAGGATACAAAGGACCCATGTAGCAAATGGAGTGGGCTTTGGAAGATAGAGAACTTGAAAATTATATGGCGAAGTAGAGTGCGGAGATCGCGATGGCTTGCTTTCTGAACATAAATGGGGATATAATTGAGCCTATGTGGGAATAATGTTCGCAGTTTAATAGTATGTTTGTCAATGTGCTAGAATACAAAGTTAAAGGGAATCTTAATGAGCATCTCGCAACAAGTTTCGCTTACAAATAAGAATACATCAGGAAAATTGGGGTTGAAAATCGTTGGAATTCGAAATGTTAGAGGGACTTAGTTTGAAGAGTTCGCGCTAGTTAGTGGTTAAATTTGGAATCCATCGCACTATTCAAGTTATTGCTTCATAAAAAGACATAATTGCATACGTATCTTTGTTAGTGATTCTATTTGTTTAATAACTTTAACTCTATTTTTAAGTAGAATGATTTTTTAAATAAAAGAAATATTCTCTTTAAGAAACTAAATAAATAAACCAAACATCGAATTATAAAAATTAACAAAAAGAGGATAAGAGAAAATAAATTTATAGTGAATTTTACTATATTTGGAACACTGTGAAGCATGCCGTCTAAGTTGAGAATTCTCACAATATTTTTCCCTTTCCCTGATTGTTATTTGTATCTTGGCAGGAATTGATATTTCGGGTCGATTACGGTAAAAGGCTGCATCACACTTAAATTTTTTGTATTTCAATAATTTGATTTGGTAAAAAATAAATGTCATGTTTTGTCACGAGATGGTGCTTCATGTCAGTTCGGGCAACACTAATTAGATTGTGACATTTCAAGCTACAATTTGTCATTTGTCAGCCTGTAAAAAATCACCTTAGAGTGAATGAATGAAATTTCTGACAAGATGCTGCATTTTATTTTCTACGCTGAATGCAAAAAGGCTGCATGAGATCGGAGAAAAATTTTAATGTTTACGGTCAAGATGCTTTATCAAATATCGAATGCATATCGTAGAATGCGTAACAATAAGAGAATGCATATCGTTTTAGAAATTTTAATGTGAATAAGACTCCTCGGTAGGATTATGCTGAATAAATCTTCAAACGAACAATTAAGCTCTTCATATAGGCATCGTTCCTATAACTAAACATTGTCTTCAATAATAGCTTTAATCATTTTTCGAAGAATGAAAGCGCGAAGACATCTGATGTTTGGGTTCCGCATCGACTGACATGGGATAAATTCGATGGACCGAATGAGTATGTACGAAACGCTATTGAATCGAGATAAAATCGACACTTGATTTTTTTTAAGAATTCAATAACAAGCGATAAAAACTTTATCAAATACGAAATTCCTGGAAAACAGAGAGGAGTCGTGTAAAAAGCCATTGAATCCTTGATTGACAGAATCAATGTGTAAGCCGGGATTGACGCCTGAAAAAGTTTTGAAGAGTTGGGAAGGAAATCGGCCACAATAAGGTAATACAAGGAGATGATAATTGATAAAATCTGTTGAAATTGTCGCACTAGCTTGTACAGTGTTGAGACATTTTTCAGACGTTTTCTTCAATTTACCCGCTTGAATCCTTGGTACAAATCTACGGTGCATAGTCTGTTCTGATTTAAGGGAATTTCCATGTGCAATGCCATTCACAGAACGACTGCTGACAATGGATAAGCACGGTCCCCGGCAATATGAGCATTTCATCATGCAAATGAGTGGTGAGCACCTAAACAAATGTAACCAAACAACAGTCGTCGATCAGGAGCGTGCTCGTGCTATAATAAATGATTTTTTGATCCCAACTACTTTTCAAAATGGCTGAGCTGACATTTTACGATGAATTTTTTGAAGACATAGTTCGTCGGGAATTCAATATCAAAAAAATGGTGGTTCCAACTGTGTTTGCGTTTGCTCCTCATTTGGCAACGCTAGACTTTTTTCTGTGGGATCACTCCAAGTCAAAAATTTTGAGTAACAGAGGTGACCTATTTGTAATCGAATTCATTTTTTTTTTTTCAGGTGACCTAGATGAGCTCTTATTTCCTAGATGAGCTAGATGAGCTTTAATTTCCATATCTTTAATCATATTAAATTAATTTTACGTGAACAGCAAAAATAAACGTGGTTTTTACCCTTTTATTTATTTTATTTTAGGTTTTATTATTTTTATTTTAGTATTTTAGGAGTTAACAGTTGACTACAAGGAGGAACCTCTCCTTAAAATATTTTAGAAAATATTCTCGCCCCAAAAATCATTTGTTGACCTGTTTACGAGGACTTGTTTCTGTGGTCAGAACTACTGCTGGAACTACCACTATGCAAAAATTATCATTCGATTGAGACCATAAAAGAAATTTTAAGAAAGAATCATATCTTGAAGACTAGAAGACTACATTTTAAAAGCACAGAAAAGTCCTTGCATGAAAATCTTACATCGAATTGCGATTTTTTTGAAGTGATGATAAATAGCAAGCATGCAGTAATAGCACGGTATCCTTAATAAGTGTCCAGTTTTTGTGGGTCTATCAAATTGGCGCAATGTGCATCGTTGCAACAGAAACGATGAATTTTTCACGTTTTGAAATTTTTGAATTGAGCTGACATGTTTATCGCAATTGTGGATTTTTGTAATCTACTTGTTTTGCTTTGCAGTCCAATCATCGACATAAGTCAAAAAGTGAAGAAAAAAATCGAGACTGTTGCGGTTGCAACAATACAGACGTCAGGCATCTGGTTCTATTTGGAGATTTCACTGATATAGACTCAAACCATAAATTTTTAATGAACATATTCAAATAATTTGAATCTTTTTACAATATGGTTTCAGTTTAATATTGAATAAATACAGGAATTAGGTTTCCATTGGACTTTTTATCAAAAATTTTTTAATTATCTGAGGGGGTTTTTACTCATGGAATGTTGCGTACGAGAGGAAAATTATTGGAAGCTGAAAATTTGAATTGACTGCAGAGATAAGGAAGTTTTATCTTTTCGTCTAGCCTATGCTTTGATTTATGAGTAATCAAACACATTTGACGAATTGAGACTTTAATTAATTAAGAGATCAATTTAGGGTGTGTCACTGATGGAAGACTTAGCGGGTTTGTCGATGTTTCTTACTTTAAGCTGCTTACTACTCGTTATAGTCCTTCTAATGGCTCAGTAGCCGCATGAATGTCTTTCGCTCTTTTTGGCTTAATTTTCTTCTAATTTATACGGCAAAAGGGTAAATTGTAAAAATTGTGTGATTTTCGTCGGAGGAAATAATTGAATGCTTCAAAGGATTTAAAAAAATTACAGTCTTTATTGAACGAATTGGATAATTAACACTATAAATTCGAGTAAATATTCATTGTTTTTGATACCGAGAAAACTCGCATGACTCTTCGTTTTTCTTCAGATTTATTGACCTGTTGTTTTCATAAAACCATACATTATTCTTACCAATCTCTCCTCTGCAGACGGTCCGCCCAATGGAACTTTCAGTTCCTCACGATGTAAGTCTTGCGGTGCTTTAAGCAACCCTTGCGGCCCATGTGGCAACCCCATAGGACCACCGAAGGCGCTTAAGGGCCCTGCTAGCGCGCCCAATGTTGGTATCGGTTGAGGTGGAGCACCAGGAATTTGTTGTGCGTGAATCTGTTGCTGAAATGAACCAAATTGATTTGTAGTTAGCGTTTCAATAAAAAAGAAACTTGGCAAGCATAAAGTTGTGTTATGGCTTGAATTCTATTGTTCATGTGTATTTGAGTTTTAAAAGTATCATATGCAAGGTAATGGATATGGGTAAATTCAACATACTTGCTCTACTATTTCAAAGCAAACGCTAACAGCATATTCGTTAACATTGAATTGTTATTATGATAAAATGAACAGGAATTGCAAACATTAAACATTCAAATATTCAGGGACGTTTAGTGCAAGACAAAATAACACTCAATTTTTTTCGTTAAGTTAAAAAATAACTTGGTGTGTGTGCTTCAAGCTTAGGATAGTAACTTTGCATGCTTGCTATGAGTATGATAAGAAAACCAAACGTATAATTGCAAGAATATAAATGTAAATGTGTATTATCACATCAAGAATTGGAGGCAATAAATCAAATTTTATTTTATTCTCTCCGTGCGTAGTGGCCACGGGGGAATATATATATTTTTTTTCGTTTTTGCGTTCACTTTCAATTGACTTACACGCAAATAAATCAATTAAAAATCACTCGATAAATCTAACGCCAATTAACCCTTATAAAAATCCAGACAACCAATAACATGCTATCATTTAATTAATATGATTAATTTCATTCTCATTTTCCAGTTGCCTAAATCTGCAGCAGCACAATTAAAACCACGGGCAATGTGAACTTTTTCATTACTACAACACCTCGTTTCCACCGATGATGTCCTTATCATTATCCATGTCATTACGTGGCACTCGCATATAATTAAATTGTTGCAGCACGACAAGCGTGTGTGCAGGATGTGGCAATGAAATAAATCTCCTCATTTTCCATATAATCGTATTTTCCATGTGCCAAATGATTTTAAATGCCTCATTGGCTCCAAATTGATTTGTATCGTGTCAGCATCATCCCCCGTATGCGTGCATCAGCTTTTATGATATTGGATGTAACATTTTGTTTCCACAGGCGTTGTAAGCGGATGCGTATAATAACAAGGACGAAATTGAGCCGAGTGCACGATTGCAATGCATTAAACAATCTGATCGCTGTTAGCCCATTCAATTCGATATACAATTGCCATTTGTCCTGGCGACAAATTACCCTTTACTACCTCTATATTACTCCTAGTCAGGTTTTCCGGGTGTGTGCTGACCGGCTGCAGGCTCACACCCTGAAAACTTGAATAAATTTATCTTTTGTTTGTTCATAGCACAAGTGCATAGTGCATACATCCCGGAATGTGGATTTTGTTCATGTAACATAATTTGGAAATAATCTCACAATAAACAGAACTAATATTGTGGTTTACAGGGCGGCGTAGTGTGTACTTAGGCCCACCTGTAAACACTGACGCGAATGTGGGCAGACTGTACATACACTACGGACCAGTGTTGAGCGCGTGTCGGGATAAGACAACATTTGAACAATAGTAAACATGCAATGTTTGTTGCTGGGAATGGCGTTGAATGTAAATTGAGAACAAATGAATGATTCAAACTAGACTTTATTATCGTAGAGACAAACAGTGTAGCATTCACGTATTTCAAAATATTTTCCATTTGAGCTTATAAGGAAAAAAAATCCAATCCTTGCATTAACTTATAACACCAACGTAGATATACTACGGTCCTCCGATAGCCTTTGTGTTAAAATATTCACAAATATCAATTCTGTAGTGACGACTTAATAGTTGCTTCGCTTACTTCCATTATTCAACTACAGTCCGAGTTGAAAATTTGCATTATGGGAATATACACCTGTCCCTCGATTTGCACGGTATTCGAATTACACGGATTCGATTCTGCACTTTTTAATCCACGAAAAAAGTTCTTTATATTTTTATTTTAAATAGTTTTAAACTATGCCCTATCAGTATCATATTGGAGTACGCACCATTTTCAAAGCTCGTTCAAAGTGCCCAAACCCACCCTCTTTCTCGGCAGAAGAAGTTTCCTTATCTTCTTCAAATTCATTTGTTTTGAATAATAACAATAATATGCTAATAACAATTAAAAACCGGAAATTTTTTAGTTACTTCTTATTTCGAACTAGTCTTTCAACTTTATTAAAGCTTTATTATTCCCAATTATGTCAAAAAAAAAAGAAAAACCAAGCAAAGGAAAAAAATCTGTTCGAGAAAATCTGTCAATCTGTTCGAGAAAACACCCGAAATTTTTGTTCAACTGCAATCTAGATAAGGCTCAAAATCCGTTGCAATAGAGTCTGGAATAAATAAGGCAACTATTAGGACAATAAAGCAAATGGAAGATTGTTTTCGAAAAGTCTAGCCAGGGGAACTATTGTAGGCACAAAATTTTCCGCATATCACCGTGATATTTAACTGCTACTAGCAATAGAAAAAGCTTTAGCAATTTGGATAGAAGCCACTAGTTAAAAATATTACCGGTAGATTCAAATTCGAGAAGACACAAAGCGCTTAAAATAAGCTCTTCAAAAGAAATGCGAAAAACTCCGTGTACTGAGAAATTACTGCAATAGGAGATGGTTTGAAAATTTCAAAAAAAAAAGACAAATTCTAGGTTCCAACTAAAGGGAAATGAATATCCGGCGAAACTAATATTGAAGATATTGAAGAGAATTATTTTAATCTGATTTAAGCTGATAAGACCGGGCTATTCTGCAAAAAATGCCCAGAAAAACTTATTTGTCAAAATTTAAAAATCAGCCGGAGAATTCAAAGCAGGTAAGGATATGGCGATCTAACTTCGTTGTAGTAATGCGTAAGCTGATCGTTTTTTTTTTTGAAACTTATACTGATTAACACATTCTTTGCTGGAAACACGTAAACTTTTTTGAACAAAAAACGCTGGAGACGAGGTTATTGTTCCACGAAGCATTGAGACACGAAAAACTTAAAAGCAAAGGCTCTGAACGGGTGGCAGGCCGCGCGTAACTTGTTGTAAGATAAATACTGTATCTATCTGCCGATACAATAAGTTTGGGACGAAACAAAAACATAAGCCTTAAAAATGAATAGTCATAGTATTGACAAAAAACCTAAAAATTTCCAAAAATGATTTTGTATTCGGTTTTTTTGCTTGAATCTTCAGTTACTGCTTTATAATGCTTTCGTTCGAATGTATTGTATTCATGATTCTGAATTCATTTTTCTTTTATACAATAATTTTCGTTGATGAATTTATAGCAACTCCATATAAACATCTTTTTTCCAAAAGTAATGCCTAGGAACAGATTTCGTCCAATGTGGAGGGCCTGGCATTTCAATAATATCGAAAATGTGCAGGATAACTCAGATAAATTTTGCAAAATCAGATCGCTTTTGTATGTCGTTATTTCAGAATTCAAAGAAATTTACAAGCCTACTCAGCACTTGTCTTTAGGTGAAGGCAAAATACCATGGAGGGGAATGGCGTCCTTTATAAAATTTTAGAAAATGATAAGATACGGGTTTCGTATGGTTTGAGATAATGAGATATTATTGAGAATAAAATCAGTATTTGCGATACTATACGGAAAATAGAGGACTTCAGGACTAAAAATGATCTAAAAACGGTTTCACGGAAAATGGCGAAACAACCTTGAGAGGGTACAAAGATATATTACTACAAGTCTGGCAATAACAGTGTTTTGCATATCAACCATGCACTATGCAGAGATGAAGGAGTGTCAAAGCTTCTTTAAAAACACGAAAGGCAAATAGCGTCAAAACATCGATAGAAAAACAAAAAAGTTTAAAAAATTCACAGAGTCGGCCAATAGATGTACAGCATCCAAATGTTAAAATTCGAGTGCTTTTCTCCCAGTACAACTTCACTAATTCAACTTCATGATCAGTAAAGTTTTAGTAAAAAAAAAAAGTTAAAAAAATCAAGACGGGCGCGTACAGCGCTGCAAACTTCAAACAAAGGCATGCAAATATAAACAAGCCTTTTCTAAATTTTAATTTCATTTCAAAATTAAGAAGAAAATACACCTTATAGCTAATTTTCTACATAGTTCAAAGTTCACCCCCCCCCCCCCCAAACAAAAAAAAATTTTTTTCATCGAAAAGGTAGGTTATTTTTCGAAAAGTGACTTCGGCCATCCCTCAAGGGTTCCAAAAATTGACAATCACATGGTGAATGGTTAGGGCTACAAGGATGGTATTCAAGCGCAGACCATTGCATTTCTGCTTAATTTTGGGTTGTCTGCAGTGTCTCTGCATTTTTGGGCTGCAGTATGCTTTCTTGCATTGTCATGCAGAAGCGAAACGTCTCGAATAGGTTGACAACGTCTTTTTGACGAATCTGGTCGAGATGGCGACAATACTAGGCAGTGTCTATTGAGCGACGATCGTGAAGAAAACCCATAAATTCCTTGAGAGTCCCAAAAACCGTTGAAATAACCTTCACAGATGACAAGTGTGATTCGGTTTTTCATGGTCCTGACTCTCATTTTCTTTTCCAAATTATACTACATACAGGCTTTTCGATTCGGGAGTATTGTGGTGAACCCACGTTTTGTCGCACGTCACAATACGTTCCCAGGAAGTCTGTCCTTCATCTTGAATGGAGCAAGAAGCCTCTGACAAACTTCAACTCTCGTATTTTTGTGTTCTTCTGTTAGTAAAGGTGGAAGCTACGTCTCCGAGATTTTTCGAAATTTACCTTGGTCTCGGACCGGGAGTGTCCACACCTTCCAACACTGATTCGATATTTCCTCATTGATTTCTGCAACAGTTTTTTTTTGTGGTAGAGAGGTGAGAGCTGTTTACGCCCTGAGTGCGAGATTCCTCCGCAGTGCTTTTGAACTACCCACTAAATACGTCCCCTGTCAACATGAGAACCGATACCGGAACCGCTTTGATTTCTGTAACAGTAGATGACTTCTTTCAATTATTTCGTGAGCAGCTGCAACTTTGTCAGGCGTAATGCTGGAGCTGGGGGCGGCTCACATTCTCCAATTTTTGACGACCTTCTTTAAATTCGTGAAACCAGGCTTTCATTTGTGGCCATGAAAGTGCATTCTCCCCAAATTGTGCACGCAATCGACCTCAAATTTTTATTATGTTTACTCGTTAATTATTATATTAATTATTATATTTACTCGTTAAAATTTTTATTATGATGTGTTGTGCAACTCCAGGATGAACTTCTCTTACGCTCATTTTGAGGACAACTAAAGAAACCGATTGAGCCGTCGGTTCAGCCTCGAGTCGTCGAGAGGGGAATTCTCTGTACCCTGTCTGACGCTTTGCCTACCTCCACCATGCTTTTTAAGCGTTCACAAGCCAAAGGCTCGTTTATATTTGAATGCCTCTCGTATTATATATTTGTAACTTTATCGTAAACTTAGATAATTTTTCTCATTTTCTGCTATTAAAAGGTTTTTTGAATTAAAACATTAAATTAAATGGTTTTTTTAAGTTTTATCATCCGATTTCTGGTATCCTTTTGATGGAAGCGTAAAAATTGGTCTTTCTATGACAAAAATTCAGTTGGCGAGATGCTGGGGGTGAGCATTACCCTAGTGTAGGGTTGTAGGTTTGTTTTTGTTTGTTTCTTTTATATCGTTTTATTTTCGAGGTATTTCCAAACCCATCGTGGTATTGCTTGCAAGGCAGAGATTCAACAATCTTGTATGCTTCTTCCTCGAGACCCTACATAACATACTTCATTTCAATCAAAAAGGGACGCAATTTTTGTTACATTCTGTCCTGAACGTTACAACAACCGAAACAGCACTGATGTTACAAATTGTTGCTTCCTGTTCTGTTTTTCTCTCCGCTGTGGTTTCACACGACATTTCGATTTTAATTATAAGTTTTGTGAAATACTCTCACTGCCTCTCACAATACCACCTTCAACCCCTAACACCCCAAAAGACCAATTTGTTTATCTCATTGAAATCCAACTCCAGCAACCTACCCCGAACAAATTTTCTCTACCCTTTCGGCTCAGATGTCCTACCGCATCCACTCTAAACGGGTTATGTTGACTCGCCAGGACGACGATACACCTATTATTCATGGTGCGTTTACCGTTCAAACGGGAAATTGTTAAAATTTGGTGGCTTTGCACAATAAACGCATTTCCACGCCGATGAAAACGCGGAAATTCGAACAGACTAAAAAGCTATAATATCATTAATGACTGCGAAATGAAAACACTTTTTGAATAGTTGGCGGTTGTGGGTGGTGGTAGAGGTAGTAGTGGTGGTAGTAGTAGCGTAGTAGAGGGTCCTGACCGTAGACCCAGAGCAAGACCGGGTACGATGCGAGCGAGGGCAGGGCAGGCGAGCATTGAAGGTGCATCGAGCTGTATGAGGTGCGTGCGGTGACGCCATGTTGTCCTTTTAATTGTGTGGTCGATTGCAGCGATTTTATATGTGAAGTGGTCGTTGATTTCATTATAGGGATAAATTCGCTATTTACGCGACAACACAATAAAAATCGTTCGTCCGTGTTTGAATCAAAACGTTAATCGAAAATACGGTTTTCAACTCGACTCGAAATGAATGCTTGTGACGTCATACGAGAAACCACTCCATATACAAAATGGATTTTAAATAAAATGGAATCAATGAGTGCTTATAACGAGCGATCGACGAAGGACAATTAAAGGATGGAGAGTGGAGTGGCGGATTCGCGAGCTACTAATGCCGGGATATCTGATTTCAAAGTGCACTGACTCCAGTCCAAATGAAGTATGGACGAATAATTGAAATTTGTTGGTGTTATATTATACGGGGTACAATCTAGATGATATGTCCTCCAGGGATATTTATCAACCTCGCAGCTCCCCAAATGGAAATCGGTTTGGAGATTTAATTAGGCTGTGGCGCGATGATTCACTGCTTTCAAAATGGCAGACTGGCACCACAAAGAGCTGATTGGAATGAGATTGACTAACATGGGGCTGGACGGAGGCTGAGAGAAAAACAGGACAGGAAAGGGACTGATTGTAAATTAAAACTTATTAAATGAACGCTTAACTAATTAGCGCAATAAATAAAATAAATGTTGATAGGAATGTTATAATTATTGCTTGATTTAATTCATTTATTATAAACAGCTGAATGAGATAAATGTGTTTTGAAGCTGTTTGTGGTTTTGTGGGTAATTAATTTAGTAATGGAATCAAAAAAAAGGCACAACATATTCCTCTCGGGTTTGAGGTTATGCAATTTTAATTGACGGTATCGCGATTTCAAATTTAATTTATGATTGAAATTATTGCGGTCCACTGATATATCTGGTTGATCATTGTCGGTGTTTGGTGTTTTTCTTTTCGGTGAAGCCATTATGAATCAGCATTTGTTGTTAGTGCATAACATCATTTTGGCTCTATTGGCTTTCGTTTCACCAGCGACCAGCCGTAATGCGGCTCTAATTAGAAAAGTAAGCAGTGGAACACGCATTCGTTGGCGTAATGGCTAAAGGGTCTAATGATACTCAAAATAAACCTGGACAAAGTACTGTGAAGGAGTAGGAGATTCACAGACTGAGTCTATCGCGCAACAATTCTTGACAAAATAACAACATCGTCTTGCATCAAATTCCGGCATATCAGCATAAGATGCATTGAAAATTATTATGCAATATGCGCTAGCAACAATAACATCAGATTTTTAAGCTTAATGTTCAGCGAATCAGACCATCTTTTATATGATAACTCAAAGCAATATTTGGTGTACTTTTCAAAATTGTTCGTTTCTTTTGTATGACTTAGCGCATTTTTTTTATCTTCGATGTAGCAATATGCAAAAGTTTCAGTTGTTAAGCTTCAATTCAAAAATTCCATTCAAAAGCTAGTAAAAATTAAGATTTACGTAAACTAAAGCATTCCACTATTATTTTAACAAATCATTTCAAAAACAAGATTGTGTTAATGTGTCCAGGATTAAACGTTTAGCTTGACAAACTTGAATATTTGTTTCCTTGTAATTTCAAATTTCAACCATGAAACTCAACTTACTATGAGTTGCTGGATTCCCTGTTGTTGATGTTGCTGCATTTTTTTTTTGGGTTTTGTCATACATACAAGAAAGGAAGAAATAAAGGAAAAAAAGGATTGATTTTACCAATGGGTTCTTTTTGAAACTATTGAATAATTGAAGAATAAAAAACAGTATCTTGTCTTTATTTTAGCTCGTGATAAATTAAGTACCAAAATATCATACGAATTTTATTGGAACTTCGTATTTAGACAAGCAAAAAGTTATATTTTGAATTAACACTTACATTTGAAAATAACTGGAAATCCGATTCGTAAGGAAATTAGAGTAAAATTAAATAGAACACATTATTAAAAAAGGATTCAACCGATAGATAATTTCGTTGAATAATGAAAACATAGATAATTTATTACTTTCATATTCAAACAGTTTTATTTATCAAAATGCTACTCACCCCAATTATAGCATTTAATTCTTGCATTGTCACTTGCTTGGCCCGATCAACAGCTTGTAAAACTTGTTGCTGATGTTCGGCTGCTAAAAATGGCAACAACTGACTGATAAGAGCATTCAGCCGCTTCGCTATTTCCGTCTGTAAATAGAGAAAATTGTTCCTTAAATAAATTTTTCGGAAATATTAAAAATTTATCGCTTTCTGCAATATTTCGAGAACATAGTGGACATGAAGAAATCAATAGTACTATATTTAGAAGTACCATGGAAAATAAGATCCATAAAGGGCAACAAAATTAACGAAGTCTTAATATTATTAAAAATCAATCTCACTTTTTGTGCTACTACATTTTCAGCAGAATATAAAAAAAAAATAATATCATTAAAAGCAACTCCCTTATGCCATAAGCAATGCTACATCAAGCATTGACATGCCCGGGCGATGTCTCTCAGACAGAGATAGAGGAAACACAAGTAGATTCACAGCTAGTATAAGTATTGACTCACTCAATGCACATGAGAAGTCTTTTTGATTTTCAAAGTCAAAACTTTGTAAAGAATCAAATCCAATAGAAAGAATCATCACAATAAAAAAGAAATATAAATTATATTAAAAATTCAGTACTTTGTTGAGTAGCCTTTCATTTTCAAAATGCTTTCCATCCCCGATGCATTCACCAAATCAAATTTTTGGTTACATCACTAAGAAATCACCAATAGGACTTTGCGCAAAATATTCATATGTCTGTTTGAATACTTTAGGTGTTCTCATAGCTGCTCAATAGGGTTGACATCTGGTTATTGGGGAGTTTCGTGTCGTCTGGGCACGTTGTACAAAATCCATTCTTTCACAATTCTTGCACAATGCTTTGGATCGTTATTTTGTTTGAAACGAAAACCATTCGGAAGACATAATTTTCCAGCACTAGCATTCAAATTGATTTTTAAAATGTATTAAGAAACACTTTTATCCTTGCTAACGTCCATAAACTAAAGGCTTACTCCATTAGTTGCTGTGACACATTGCCAAACCAATATATAGTTAAAATATAGATATACTTATAAATATGATATACTTGACATAGCGATGCTGCAACATCTTCAACTCGTCTGGAAAAGACAATTGCTTGAGGTCTGCAAAGAAGGCCTTCGTGGCGGCGAGGACCTCCTCATTCAAGTCAAATTTCTGCTCGGCGAGTGACTTTTAAAAGTTTGGAAACAAAAAGAAGTCGCACGGGCCAAATCTGGAGAACACGGTGGTAGCAGTTCGTAGCCCAATTAGCCGAAATTAACAGCGGAGGTGTGAGTCGATGCATTGTCATGGTGGAAAAACACTTTTATCTTTGCCGAATGGGGCCCTTTTTTCTTCAATTCGGATTCGATAATCCCAATAATTCGGCATAGTAGAGCCTGTGGCTGAATTGCTCTACTACAGGTAATTCATGCAAGTCATACCTTGTGAATTCAAAAAAAAAAACAACGGTAGCCATCACCTTTCCAGACCGTCTTCGCCTTCTACCGAGCACGTCTACTCTCACGGACAGAAAACGATGCAAAAACTCCTTCGGGTTTTTCTTAAATAGCGTCAAACACTACTTCGAAGTGGTCTGACGGTAGCGCTTTTCGTTCACAGCCAGCAAATAAGGCGCCGAAAGCTTTTTCATTCCCAAAACTTGATAAAGGATATAACCTATACTATCTTTTGAGACACTATCTCAGCTAGCCCGTGTACCTTCAATCAGCGGTTTATCAATACGAGATCGTAGGTTTTTGTCACGATATCCTTCGTAGTAGCGGTTTTTAGGGCACGGTTCATCAAAAAATGACGTGCGATCTGGTCAAACCAATTGTTTATGGTCGCCATCGCTAGAACCGAGTACAAGCCGCATACAAGCGCTCTTTGATTTCGCTACACGATTCCTCTTCCAAAAGAAGAATTAAGTCATCGATTTGTTCTCTCTCGATTTTTCTAAAATCCGTGGAGATGTCCGCTTCCACACACAATAAAAATAAAACGACGGTTTCGATTAGGCTAGCATTTTGACAGTACTCGTTTACGAGGATGTACTACACTATAGTCAAGTTCTCTTGCGACAGTGGCGCAAAACATTTCCCCCAGAGTGCAAGTTGATATCCAACACTTCAGTCGATAAACAACTTTTACAATAGTACTACTGGCACTAGTACTACTGGGTTTACACATCAGTCAATATACTGACAATCGCAATGTCATCTGTACTCTATGGTGTCCGTTGAGACATGATGCAAAAATATACAATATACCTACCGATTTTAGACCAAGGAAAACACTCTCATTATAATCGACTTTGCAGCTTGCATGTCTAACACATCGAGGTGAATCTCGTGAAGGTGATAGATTTGCGAGACTTTGGGATACCAGGGATAAAAAGCCAGAATTGTACACACTATCTGTGAGTGTTGAAATCCCATTTAACTCTACGGAAGTAAGCTTTATCCTTTAAAAAATTATAATTTTTCTGTTGCGGAAGCTAGTTGATCCCGCCGTCGTTTCGGATGAGGCATGGGCCCAGTAACTGATAAGACGTAGATTCTACCTAGTTCATGCATCCAGATGTTCAGACGAAAAGAGAGGGAGAAACAGTGATAGAAAGTGCGCGAGAGGGAGAGTGAGAGTGGTAGTCCCCTCCCTTCTCGTTAGACAGCCTTTTATCCTTTTCACCTTGGCGCAAGTAGATTTATTTTCGTTTTTCAGCCAGAAGCATTATGAGTATTCTTGTGGCAACCAGCACTGCCGACTCAGATAAAGTGATCCTTGGGCCATAAAAAAACCCTTTTTATTTGTCAATATGTGCAAGGCTGACAGTCATCTTTTCGATCACTTTATAAGGCATCACTTTTAGATTGAGTTGCGTTTAGTCGACAATGCGTCCAACAATTTGATCCACAAACTACGTGGATCGTATAGCTAATTAAGCTCGCTGCCTCTGTCAGCTGCAAAAGAATCGTCGTGAGAGCGTTCCAGAAATCCGTGGTTAAAAAAAGAACACTGCAATACCAGATGTCAATTGTGGCATACCAGATGTCAATTTCTCGAAGTTGTCGTTTGAGGTCCCTGTATAGTATATTTCCTTGATATCCGCTAGTATGTTTCGGCTTTTTGGAAGACAGGAATGAAAGCGAAGATTACAGAGTATTGTATCATCTGACAGAGTTGTAAGCATTCTTTCCGGTAAATGCCACGAGCATCACGATACGCCTATGATTATTGGTCGCGGGCTTCCGCTTGTTAAGCTGCGCTTTCTGATTACATAATAATGGCCACGGTCGATCCTACAGTGGTAAGGCCTAACTGTTAAAGACACAGATAACCAACGGCGCGAATTGCCTTGATAAATCCTTCCCTGATAAATCGATTGAAAATCTTTTCAGTGATGTCTAGCATACTTCAGAGCAGGTATGATGAAAGTAGCTCCGGGTTCCTCTTACCGTTTCTGATTACCACCACCATCGTTTTTTACAACACTTAGACATGGCATCTTCCTGCAGAAAAGCGTTAATTGTCAGGACTAAGTTCACGGGATCTTCAAACAGGAAACGAGATCTTTTGCTGGAATTCCATCTGATACGGTAGCTTACCACTGCTATGGTCTGTATTGGAGGGTCTATTTTTTGGCACTGGAAAGTGGGCAGTCGAACAAATTCTCTACCCGTGGAGCATCAAAACAGACGAGCTAGACATTGCCTTATTTATCAAATTCATTTTTCCTGTTTCGAAAACTTCCTCGAAGATAAAATGGCGATTTCCTCCCTCGATTTCAAGCCGTCAATCGTCTCTAGATGGCTAACGTAACTCTTGTCCTTAAGTTGCTTCCAGTTGGACAATTAACATCAGCATTCCGACTGATTATGCGATTTTCGACAACATTGTTTTTCGATTGTTACCATGGCTGTATGGCACATTGCGCCGTTTTGTTGAATTTAATTAACAAAAAACAAAAACTTAAACAGAAAATCACTTAACATGGCGTGATACTGATCGTCATTTACTACAACGGCATTTCCCTGCTCATTCCCGAAGAAAAATGGCCCAATAATGCCGTCAGCCTGAAATCCCCACTAGTTAGTCACTCGTTGTGGGTACATTGGCGTCTCCACGATGACGTTTAGATTTTCTGAACCCCAGATACGATAATTTCGCCTATTGACCTGATTATCCTCTGACATGGAAATAAGCTTCATCTGAAAACCTGATTCTTCGGTAAAAAGCTCATCCTCGATCAAGCAGTCTTCGACCCATTGAGCAAACCGAAACTCATCAATTGTTGATACGGCTTGCACTAATTGAACTTTGTACACATTAATTCCGAGACCCTTGTTCAGAATTCTTCGCAAAGAAGTGCGTGAAATGTTCAATTTTTGAGAAAGCTGACGAGTTAATGTTGATGGTTGTTTACGCACAATCTGTGTTACAGCAGCCATATTTTCCGTTGAGCGCAGTGGACGAGGACGTACACGAAATGTTTTATCCAACAAAGATTCTGTTTCACGAGGTCGCTTTACAAATTGATCCAAAAATTACATGTTTGGCGCGTCTTTTTTGTCTATTTTTTTTTTTTTTTGTAAATTTCATACAATTTAAATAGAAGATACTCCACTTAGGAAATAAGTTTTTAATATTGCCCAACTTTGTTCAAACGAAAAGCGATCCATTTCATACATGTGAAACATAAAACTAACACTCTGTCACGTCAAAAGTGTCATCAAACCTTTCAACCTCAAAATAACCTACCGTTCCACTTCCAATCGTTTAATGACCCTCCATGTAACTGAACAGAGACGTCAACGCGATCCATTGCTCCCCCTCGGCGTCACTAATGCTAGAGATGTAAATTCCGCAAATGAAAAACCAGAAGAACATTCAGGGGTCCCAGCAAAACTTCTAAAATTTGTTGGTAGCAGCGCTTGAAAAGTGTTTCACAAACAAATCAAATGCATCTAAGATCCAAAACGAATGCCGTAGGAGTGGTGCCAATGATTTTTAATCCCTAAACAACAAACAATTTTTATGGATCCTGCTGCAAGCAACCGCAAATATAATAAACGGACGGAAAGGCTGAGTTCTAGCACGCACCAATTTAATTGTTTTTGAAGAGCCAGAGGGAAGTGCAATGGGCCGGTCATTTTCTGCGGGAAACAGTGGATTATTAGGATAATACTCGGAGGTAAGGTTAGGTGGTAAATTTTATTGACATACCAGGAGATTATACTTAAAAAGAAGCACAAGTTTGAAAGATGGTTTTACATTCCCACATTCAATCATTATTATTACGTTTTCATCCCTTCTCGTATGATATTAACAACGCGTTACAGTGCACCCGAATATTTAGAAATTTATTTATTTTAATTTTACTTAATATTTTGTGAAGCTCTATTAAGGATTGAAAGCATATCGTTGAAGCTACTTAAAAAAAGTACAACGTGCATCAGCTGTCCTTGATATTTTTTTGG
The DNA here is from genome assembly GCA_954870665.1 of Stratiomys singularior. Taxonomy (NCBI): domain Eukaryota; kingdom Metazoa; phylum Arthropoda; class Insecta; order Diptera; family Stratiomyidae; genus Stratiomys; species Stratiomys singularior. The sequence goes on along the minus strand of OX940878.1, from coordinate 108,522,057 downwards.
CTAGATTGACTTGGTTTCTGTTTCAAAGGATCAGCAATTTATTTTCAAAATGATGTTAGTCTTCTTCATTCTAGCACTTCAGCTCCTCTTGGGCCTTCGCTTCGTTCAAAAAGCGCCTCCAACTGTCTCCGTCCTCCAATTTTGAAATCCGAGCAGCGATGAACTGTCTTCGTCAACAGAGTCAGACCAGCGTTTCCTCGGTTTTCCCATTGTTCTCCGGCCTTCAGTTCTTTCAACGAACATTGTTCGTCCATACGATTTATATGGCCAGACCATTGCAGCTTCCGCAGTCTTACAATCGTTAAAACTTGCGGCTCGTCAAAAATTTCATCTCGTCGATTTAAGGTTTTTTTTTCTCGATTGCATAATGAGCTTTCCTTTTTTCTCATTGATTTGTAGCCATACTAGTTGTTCTTCGTTGTTAATTTTCAAGAAAAGTTCTTTGGCGGTTATTAGCGGACATGACCAAAAATTGATGTCATCTTGTCTACCACTTGGCTTGACTTGAATAAGAGTGTAACTCTTGTATAGACAGGTAGCTTTCTTATGATATATTTTAGAGCTTTATTGGGACAGAGCAAAGGGGACAGTCCATCTCCCTGCTTTAGTCCAGTATTTGTGTCAAAGGCGTCGGAGCCTATTTAGTGAGCCTCTAGAATCTCATCGATGATTGGTGCTTTATTATTCTTTTGGGCTTTGATGGCGGAAGAGACTTCATCCTGAGTTGATGGCGCTAATGAAAGCTTTCCACGAATATCTATATGTATAGGCTCCAAAGTTCTGGATCTGTGCAGAGGATTAAGGAGCGACAATGTTGCCGGTGTCATCACGACACAGTGTGGTCTTGGGCCGATAACCGTGCTTCAAGCTTTTCACTACATTTTTATGTTTGCCTTGTGTTGTTGCTCGCTTGATTTACATATAGTGTTTTCTTTTCTTAATTTAGATTATCTTATTCGGTACTCTTCTGAGATTTTCATACTCTTCTCTCTTCGTCCTAGTTTTCGACCTAAATATTTTTTGTATGATTAGTCACAGGTTTTTATGATACTTCGTACGTTTCACTACTGAACAAGTAATTGGTTTACAGTCTAGAGAGTCCTTCTGGTGGAAGCGGTTCTTTCACTACCCAAAATGACACTAGAAATAGCTTGACCAAAAAAGATTAAAGGATTTTTTTCTGGACAGGTTTGGGGAGTTGAAACCAGCTTCAAGCGCCAAGTTAAAAAAAAACGTTCTAAAAAAAACAAAAAAGCAATACTTTCACGGATGGTTTAGGTTTATAGATTATATAGTCCATATTTGATAACTAGATAGTTATAGATCAGCATCCATACTTCCCTTCAGGATTGCGATAAGATCCCTTGATATGGAGACGATGATTATTTTCAAAAGTAACACTCATCTGTTCACCTAACCTAAAGATAAATACCAATGCCATACCTTTATTGTAATGGATGAAGACAGCTGGCCTACGCGCCTGTATTTTTAGGTTCCTGTACAGGAGATTTGATGGCAATACACCATTCAATAAAAGTGAAACAATTGAATCGAAAAGCTGGTTGGCAAGACAACAAAATACTTCTATTTCTCGTTATGATTATATAACATCATACGGTTCGGAGTCATTCAATTATAAACCTAATTTTCAAAGTTCCAATAAAAGCATGAAAGTTTTCCATTTAGCATTATGCCTCCTTGTCGCTTCCTAACAAAATAATAACAAATAAACGCCGAAAAAAACAACATCTGTTCTACCATCATACAATAGCATGCCATAATTCTCTTTTTGATTATTGTCATCAAGTCCCAAAATAAATTACTTATTCGTCTTCACAAATTCCTATTTGCTGCCTACTTATTTTCACCCCCAATCGCCCCATTTGCCAACCAGCCTGTCCCCGCCACCCACTGGCACTTTCATTCGTTTATTATGCTTCCACGGCAAAGTCAAATTCAACCAAAGCGCATTACCGCCGCCATCACAATGCTACCTACGTTGAAAAAATAACTGAGGCAAAATATATTAACACGAAATGAGAAGACGGGAAAATTGGTGAGCGCACAAAAAGGAAAATCAAATTACGTAAATGCTTCTAAAACGACTCCCAGCTACCCTCCAAGGATCAGGGTGAGATGGCATGGTATCGCTTGTGCGAGGGAAGCGGAAGACGGGGGACAAGCGCCAGGGTAGTCCCGTGAGAAGTGACACAGCTAACCAGCAACCAAACCAAATACGTTCACTTTTACGCTATGTCCTTGCGTCTCAAACTCTCTTCCCTGCTTCATGTTTTGCTTCGCGCTTCGCTCAACTTAACAGCGAGCTTAAAATATTTCATAAAACATGCTTTCCTTTTGCAAGTTGAGTCGAGTTGGGTAAAGTTGGGACTTCCTTTACTCTTAGTTGCCGTGAATTATGCTCTGGCTCCTAGTGTTCATCGTTTCCTGTGTACTTTCTTGCTTGCTTCTTGCTTGTTTTCGCGTTCCATGAATTACTTCTCCATTAAGAAGTTAAGGAAAGATGTCGACAAGAAATCTATACTCGCTACTGAGTGAATTTTCTTCTTTTCCTTTCATTTTCTCAGTCATTCTCAAGGATGTTGTGTTGTATATTCGGTGTGCCGTCGTTCGTCGGTGAAAATTAACAGCATGTTTTTGCCACCTTTTTCTGGCACTTCGGTTAGCATTAGAATGGCGGTGGGGATGTGCACGTTGAACATATCTTTTTCTCTTGAGAATGAAATGGGAGCTTGAGCATTTGAGTTTATATGTTTTTATTATTTACTTGAGTGGAACACCTCCTTGATGATTTCGTCTTGTTGGTTTTCAGAGTTGGGGATTTGTTTTATGGTTAACATTTGTCGTATTTTATGTTTTTAGAAAAACCAACAAATGGTTGCATTGTGTTAATGTTCAACAAAAGTTTTCTCGTGAGTTTTCAAGCGATCAATAAAATATGTCAAATAAGTCTAAGGACTTTGCATTGAGGGCTTATGGGTTTGATTCAACTAGTAAAGTGATGCATGTATCTTGCAACTAGATTCACTTATATGAAGAAAAACGTTCTCCTTAGAGAATGGGTCCCACGAAACTGGAATTTTGTGGAACATCCTAAACTGAGCAACAGGAACCTGAAGAACTTCGTCCAGCAATCAGCTAAGCCGTCTTATCTACGCATCCTCCACGCGCGTTAAATAGTTTTTCAAACCATAAAAGTAAACGCCAAGGGGCCAAGCTCACCCTCACATTTCCCTTTCATTTAATTATTTCAACTCCCAGTCCCAACAAAGCACTTCAATTTCTTTCTTTCGCTCATTTATTTAAAGGACTAATTACTGGGTCGTGCACAGGGTGCTTATTATTTCTGGCCTGTCGTAACGAGCTTTTGAATTTTTATTATTTAATTAGGAGCAACGACAAAGTACTGTTGCCCCTGCCATATACGGTTTTCCGACGTAAATGCAAAGAAAATTAGAAGCGCATGAAACAAGGATTCCGAGGATAGAGGGAAATGTGAACGAGTAAGTTGGGTCAATGTTAATCATAACGAAATGATAAACGAAAGAAGAAATTGTACAAGCAATGAAAAGGTGTCGAGGTGTGAGGCGCAGGAAGTTTAGGGTGGTTGTTCCTGGCAGGTATACAGCGACACACAATGAAGGCAACGAAGCAAGAAAACAAAAGAAAAAAAGTGCTTAAAAGAAAGCTCCTGAAATTAATAGGTTGGTCATGAATTGTAACAATTTTTCTTGCTACTGCTGGCTGTTACTAGCATGCCTTGTCGTGTTTCCTTGTTACCCCACATTCTTCGTCCTAACCTCATTTGCACTCGTTGGGCAAAACTTGGCTCGAGTTATTAATTCAAGATGGATGAACAAAGCTGGTAGTGTGGCTTGAACCCCAATAGGATGGCTTGCAAGAAAGGACTAAGGCGATTGTGTGTACATGACCTGTAATAAACATTTTGTAGGCAACAACATCCATCCAGGTATAATTTTTTTTCTATTTCTTGCTTTTTTCTCATTTCTGTGTTATTCGTCCTTTCAGTAGACATGGTTGTTTTTGGGTCTAGGAATATTTACTCGACTTAAATGTCTTGGTTTTTTTGCTTATCCCATGATGGTAAGGTGAAAGTTAATGCTTCATTGTACGTGAGGTGAAAGGCTTTATAGCATTTATTACCATAGTAATTAACGACTTGCTGTGTTGGAATTAGACGACGTGTAATTCAATGCGGGTTCGAAGAGTGAAATGAGGGGTGGGTGCTGAGTACGGCGAACTCATTTCTAATTAATGAAAAATTCAGGTGAAGCGGAAAAGGAAATGGGATGGTAATGGCGGTTATTGGACATGGAGTAGAAAAATTTAATAGTCATAAGGATGTAATTAATCTAAATGATAGTTAATTGTTTGTGTTTGAATTTCTAGTTGAGGTTGCGGTTATTATTATTATTGGAGGAATCTATCGAATTATTCGTTTAATATTAAATGTCAACTAATAAATGTTAAATGTGTTTTAACAGATCTGAAATTTACGAAGCTTTTTACGCCCTAAGTGATTTACGCAATCTGTCTCATATGCTTCCGGCCTGATCTTGTGTTCCTTTGCCTGCAGGCGCCTTCAAAATACAGGAATCCCTTGGCTATCAGGAAGGCACGGAAGCGTCGGAAGTGCTACAACAGGTATGCCGCCCATGAAGCTTCCTGACGCTCCGGTAGAGGTTTTTAACTGTCAGGACTGGTTAAGCATAATATGATCGGCGCTTCCATTTGCCAATCGTTTCCCCGATTATAGTTCCCGGATATGGTATGGTCCTTTCTTCGCTGAAGATGTCATGGCATGCAAACCATGTAGTAAGGTTTGCAAGGAAAAATATTATAAAATATTTCACCTGCCTCCCCTATACAAAACATGCAGATGGGGGACACTGACTTTCCATAAATTTTCATGATCTTTCAGAAGGCTGGGTCATGCATGAATTGGTTTGGCCATGGCCATATGATTGAATCGCGACATTAGGACAAGGAGCGGACGCAAAGAACAGCTTCCCCTTCCATGGCGCTTTCCGGATTATACTAAAAGGGTCTCCTACTCTCGAGCGGTTCGCATCCTAATTAGGACGACCACATCGGTTTTTTCCGGTGCCACCCTGAACAAGTTCTCGGCAGTCATGCAGTCCTTTACCCTAATCATGCGTGTCTAATTCTGCAGCGCAAGCCTCAGCAGTCTATCACAGGAAATCTACAAAGATTAAGCTCTGTGTAACACATGATGTAACTTTCAGCCAGCGGCTGCCTTACTTCGTGTCGTAGAGAAAGGTCAGAATCTGTATCAGATATTCTGGTACTTGAAAAAGATTCGATAGGGCTACCAGAATATTTGCTGCGCTTGCAGCAAACGTATCATTGTCACCTCCTGATGTTCAACACACCAAGGAGTTTTTCCGGCATTAGAGATCTTCACTGAAACAACTGTGTTTTTGCAATTCAGCCAATAGCTGGAATAATTCAAGGGTGTTATTGAACGCAAGAATCGACCCCAATTCAAAATTACAATGGAGTGTAAGCTTATAATGGCGAGAACACACGATCAACTTTTTCACCGCAGGTACAATTTTAGAGGATAATCTAAGTAGAATCCTTGATTCTCAAAACGGGCCACTGTTACCGACCTCCCGATTTTCCACATTGTAAGGTGCTTGTCTGGCAGTGTACGTCTTGATTGAAAACAACCGCATTCCTATTTTCTAGTTATCAAGGAAAGGGTGTTAGTAAACGCAAAAAACCAACCCTGAATCAAAAGGACAAAGGAGTGAAAACTTATTGTGTTAATTCAAGGACCAATTTCGAAGATGATCAAAGTCAAATCTCCAATTTGTTTGGGTTATGAAAATCAGCACTGATTAATTTTTTTCGAGCTGGCGGAAAGCTTCTTACCAACTTGTTATCCAACCCCGACTAAACACATCTCCTCTCAAGCAACGAAACCAGATTGGAACCGTTTGATACACTACTTCAAACTGGGTCCTTTTGACCCTATTCTGCGGAATCTGTGGAACTTCGCTTTTTGTTGAGTCTCTCTTTCCATTCGGGAGATTTCTTCTCCAGCGATATGGAAGGAGGAGGATTGCTACGAAATAGACTTCCCTTCAAAAAAATCTGTCCTTCCTTGATATTAGGATTTTGCATGCGTAATGTCTCACCTCTCAAGTATCATGTCCATTCCTAAGCTGATTTTGGCATCTCTCCAAATAAGCTAAGAGATGAAGCAGTTGAAATTCTTTGGGAAGCTGCCTGCACTGTCTGTTCCATCTTTTTGATCATGGAAAGGTATAACAGACTTTATTGTCTCTATTAGTTTGCTGTAGAGTTTTCCGGTTATGGCGACAATTTTCTTCAATTCTTAATTTCTTAAGATTTTTCCTAACAATAGCAGAAAAGGCTCTTTCTAGTTTAAGTTGCTTAGGGGATTGTGCAATGGTATAAAAGATTTCTTTGCAGTGAAATAGGAAGGTTTCAAAGCGAAAGAATCCACTACTTCTCTAGCTTGAACGTATGACTTTTGTTGGGCAACCGAAGTAAATGTCATATCTTGAAGACTATTTTATTCCTGAAGACTATCAAACTTCCTTCTTGCGAGTTTTTTTTTTTTTTGTTTTGGCATATTTTTGATCATACAGGGAGGAAACCGAGGGAAACGATTCAGCCTTGCTGAAGCGGGGGTATGTTGCCAACGTTCTGATATGGTCAGAAGTTATCACCTACAAATCACATCACTAAGCCAAGGTAATAACAACAATAGCTAAAATAGTATGGTCGTGTTGTTTCTTCAAAATGTTAAGAGGCGAAAATTGCCAATAATCGAAGAATGATGTAACGAGGGTTTGAATTTAAAAATAATTATAAGACATTAAAAACTATCAGTAATAATAAGTTTTTGTAAAAAAAAAAATTCAGAAAAGCCACAAAAAGCAAAATAAACAAAATTTTATAGATTTTTTCCAGTTTTGTTGCTCAATTGAACCCTGTAATTCACTTACCTGCTTATGCATTTCAACATTAAGGCCATATGACATCTCGTAATACTGAAAATAAACAAAAGAAATAAATTAAATTAAATTCTCAATTTAATCTAATCAGTTTTGCGAAATTCTCGTTTAACTTAAACTACATAGATCCTTTCTCGTCTACAGACTGCATAACTCAATTAGTTGATAAAATAGCAATCGCCTATCCCATTCTCTTCCAGAGCCTATTCAACACTTATCCTTTACCCCAATGAAAACTCCACATAAGTTTGTGTGTTGACGCATTCAATCCTAGGGCAGGGCTCTCTTCCAACACCCAGGCACATCCTAATAAACAAAATTTGATCAAATAGAAAGCATTTCAAATCTCACAAGTTTCCTTCCTCTTAGTCTCAAAACATTTATATACGTTCCGCCTACGCCCAAGTCCTCCAATACTTCCTCCGTGCAGCGTAAATCTATCTGGCATTTCAACTGCATTACGAAGTCTTCTCAGCAAATAGAAGAAGAAGCAACATTCTTACACCCAAAACAAGGCTATACTTCACATGGAGCCGAGTAGCCCAAATAAACTAGACTCGTTCAGAGCTGGAGTAGAAAATTCGTATGCATCATTTCGAGCTTCGTTGACTAATTCCTCATAACGCAGACATTCCACGTGGCCCATATGAAGCAGAGAATAGCAGAGATATTTGCTTACCGTAGTTTTGTTAAGTATCTTCTTCTCACATCTATCTGTACTTCACAATTCATATCTGGTCTCGTTGAACTGCATGAACAAGGCACTAGGAATAGTTTAGGATTTGCACAGGATCAATGCGAAATTTGATAGAACTGGCACGAAAACTCACCGTCTAGGGTTTGTATCACTAACAAATCAAAAACAATCTAGCCAAAGCACATAAATGACAGTCTCTTAAAAGTACTTGTGCCATACATGTGTTGCTAGAGGTCTATTTGAAATTGTGTGCAAGCCAATCCCTCAAACGCTGGATGTCCTGCCTAAACTTCCATTTTCCGAAAACAGCCTAAATACGAGAGAATCCTCAAAAACCAGATGTAGTCATACAGTGCTCTTTTGGTGTTCGACCCGCTACATACCACTCACCGTGTCTCGCTTTGCAGAGACATTTCCTCTTATTGTGTCCTCAGGATCGTTTTCGGCATCGCCCATTTTCACCCCCGACGTAGAAGTGGGTTGGCAGATTCAATAGCACACAGCAGCAACACAAGTATGAGGTGATTTAATCAGCAAAACGTTCATGGATACGGTTTTCCATGCTCCACTTAACTGAATCCTTCAAAACATATTCACACATAGAATATCGTTCTGTATAATACCATACTGGCTGGACTCCCACCATCTTCAATTTTCGCATCAACTCTTCCAAGTACAACATTCTGATGCCTGGAGTGTGGTGCACAGGAAACCAGAAAAACGTCTGAATAACTATCGTGTATAAGAGTGATTCATCACCAAAGTCCCTGTTTGCTTGTTCCACACTCCTTCCTTTCGTCCCGAGTTCTCGCTACACGTTTCTAAGACATCTCATATGAAACGTTCTCAGAACCCCCGTTGGAGTTGTTCACAAGTGCGGAAGAAGGAATCTTGGATGTTTGTGCAACTGCTAAACAGTGGTCCTTTTCGAAATTTCGCATGTATGACATGGAATTGAGATGATATAACACCGAGTCGTACGTAGTCGAATGAAGTGTTGTCGATAAAGTAATACAAACATGGAAGACGTATGGATTAAACGAAGTTTCTCGCCCAAGGATGTAGCACATTATTATCCTGTTCATTTGCTTATGAATTCATATGTTCAAGGGAACGATTCTTGATTTATTGAAAGAACTTATTCAAGCCTCTACTGCAACTCGGCAACACTCTTATGCCCCAATACACGGAGAATGGCGAAATGATATCAGAAAATTACTTAAATGCAGAATAGGTATGAATGTGAGCCATGTGAATAATTTGAGCGAAACTCAAAGTAGGTTGAGATGGTAATGGAGTTGATGACTTTCAACGCTACAGGAACTTTGACTAACCAAAACATTAAATCCACCCCCTCACCCGAATCCTTGCTACCGGCTGAAGAGCAGCTCTTGTTTCAACGGCGTTGCTTCTGGTTTTTGCAGCAGCTCGTCTTCAGTTTCAACACTGGTACACTACCCAACTATCACTTTATGGCACATAGACACAGAAGAGCAACCAACAACGAGCGGACGATGGCGTTGAGGATCCTTTTGGTGCAATGATTGCAATGAGAATGAGACGAAGAACGTGAATGAGAAATTTAGTAAGGCATTGAGTTTGGCATTAAAACTATCCGCAAACCAATTCAAACCTATTTGTCAGTTGTGGTTTGACTTGAGTCAAGTTGTTGAAGGATTTTTGAAATGGAGATTGTGGGAAGCACGAAAGACGATGAAACGGATGGACGAACGAACGAACAGACAAACACTCAACTCAACCGACTCAACTGGGATTCTTCCAGCAACGGAAAGGAACACAGTTGTTATATGTGTGGTTCGGACAAAGGGAATTTCGTTGAAATGTTTAACTGGTTGAGTGGCCGTTTTTGCATGAAACATTTGGGGACGAAAGGATTAGGGTAAATATTTGCGCTGTCAGGATTAAGAGAGAAATTATTTAATGACAATGTGGTAATTGTGGTAGTGTGTTGGCGAGAAATGTTTAAACTGTATGAAAATGTTTTTATTATTTTAATGGATTGATTTTATGATTGGGGCAACCAGATTCCATTTGCATAAGGCGATGTGGTAACGTATTTCAATAATGGTTTAACTTTTTTCATTGATGGTGCATTTTACGAAGGGAAATCGATTTGCAAATTTGAGATTGTATGTTTTGTTACTTCTACGAGAGCGACTCACAAACTTTGTTACATTCTAGTGTTTTCAGATAATCCAGGTTGTAATGGCAAACTATGAGAGTATGCTATCACAATTTATCTTAGCGAATTGAAGATAAGATGTGACGTTTTTTTTCCTTTAAAGTTTTGATAAGTACTTTAACACATGTTTTTAATTTAAAACCACACAAAAAATAACTATGATAATTGAAGAGTAAAATGTTCTGCTTATCATAAACTCTGCAAAGTGATCTTAGAAGGATGGTCAAGGACAGATAGGATTTTTAGTTTCCCATAATAAGTTTCCTGTTCATATCGTGCTTGGTATAGAGCAGCTACTGTGAAAAATATCATTGTATAGGTTTAACCAAATATCTCACAGTCTAGACGTGTATGCTAGCGACTATTTCGTACTTTTTCGTAAAAGGATGATGACGAAATATACACAATCTGCATCAAGCATTTGTAGGGACACAAAGTATTTTTTCAGGCGCATTTATACCCTTGACAAAAAATTCTTAGCTGGAAACATATTGAAGAAGGACGAAGTTTAAAATGTCATAAAGATTTTTTTCGTTTCTTTAAGTGTCCTTGGCTCAAGATATTGCGTACAAACTATTGGTTCAGAATAGTGTTCATGACCATAATTAACGAAGTAAGAGTTGAAGTCAAACACAGAGGAGCACAACGACAAAAAATGATAAACAAATTTTTAAATCTCGTTGAATAATTTTAGATTAAATTTTCTGAATTAATTTAAAAAATTCGGTATGCTCGCATACATGCATTCCTTTTGATATAAACTTGAGGTCTATAACAAAATTGTCATTTTTACTCGTTGAGCTGTAGTCGGTTTTAATTTTATGGACTGCTGTTAGGACCTCTTAATTAAGTTTTGAGAAGCAAACATTCTTGTCTTTTCACTTCAACATTCACTTGTTGCTTTTCCTCAGAAAAAGGAAAAAAATACCCTATTTTATTTACTTTATCATTCTTTTTCATATTCCTTATAATCCATTTTATTTTTTATTTTGCTATCATCCTTTCCTTATCATCCTAGAATTTTTGGGGTGGTCAAAAAAGCTTTAGTCTTTTCGAAAACTATCAATAGTACGTTGAAAGAAGAACGAGAACTTTACGATTTTCTAATGAATTCCGGAAAATTTGGGCCTTAACCCTATTGTTACAAATAAATATTACCCAGAGATTCTAACTAACTTTTAAATGTTAGTTAGAAATAGCTTAGAAAATGAGTCGTCAAATTCTGCTCTGAATTGCGCAAATGTGCCAGTTTCTATGAGATTTTGATTGTAGTATCTTATCATGCTTGGTGAGCGCTTAAGCTGTTAATGTCCTTCGACCACTTCAAATATACATGAAACTGTGGCCAGCATTTGAGTCCCGTCAAAAAGGGCAATGTTCGAATGATTTCGGTTTAGGAAGGATATTTCAACCAAAAACATATTAACAAAACTACATTAAACAGTAAAATTTTATGGTCATACAAATGAAATTACAAATATCTTCTTTCTGGTCTCGCCGATTCAGCAAAGTATTATTTAGTAATCCATTTCTGGCCTAAGATAGTGGACAGTAACCCGTGAGTCAATAAGGAGACCGTCGCGGATATTATATAACATTAATAGTCCTTATCAAGATCAATATTAAGAGTATTGGTTCCTAGAAGCGAAAAGCAGTTCGAATCACCAAAAAGTACCCCTTCTCCCACCAGCTAAGATTCGACTTCTGAAGGTCGTTTTAACCTAACCGTTGTTTACCAAATCGAGTGCAAACGTTCTCCTTCAGTTCAGGACTAGATGATCGGAATCATATAGCATTGTTGTAGCTGTTTGTTTCTCGAAATAATTCTTTAAATTCTCTTCCAGATGGAGAGTACGAGAGAAAGAAGTTCCAGCTTTCTAAACTCAAAATCTTAGTATACAGTAGATGTAAGGATAGCATACGTATTCAACCCTAAACAAATCAGCTTAAAACATAACGTTACTGCATGTCAAATTCGAATCTGTGTGCAAATTTTTTCAAAAAAAGCGAATGGAGTATAATATTAAGAGTCCATAATGTAATAAATGAAGTAAAGTACGCCCAGAGTAATGAGTTTGTTCTGAAAGATTAAAAGTAGGCAACTAACATGTTCCACTGGCACTTAAGACGCACAACTCTCCGTGATATTCTCCGTGGCCATAGCCTAACTCCAAGCAAGCACTAACACTCTTCGGCGCATCATGAAGAAAGAGATGGAAATACTCCGTGAAGCAAATAAAGCAAATTCATGCATTATAGAGAGCTTAAGAATTGAAATTATGGATTATGAAATATGAATTATGAAATTATTAGGGAGGGGACACGCGTAGTAAGAGCTACATTCTCTTAAAACACGTGCAAATATCTCTCACAGCTGGAGGAATTTTGAATATAGAGTATTTGACGCTGAGTCTGACCATATTTTCGTAGAACACGCTTTAAGAGTTAGAAAGGGTTTAAAGCTGGCGATAGCAGACACGCAGCTCTTTATCCCATATAAGCGTGTCGATTGGGTAGCTGTTAATGCTGACCTGAGTGGAAGGCTTGAGGATATCTCGATCAACAGATCGAGAAATCTCTTAACCACCGAGAACGAAGCGAGCAACGCTTGTTTGAACTCAATCCTTAGTACGATCATCTTAAAGATATCCATAAAAAATTCCCCCAAAAATTATCTTTATAAATTTTATCAGAAGACATCCATTACCAGACGAAGCACCTTCAGGAAATTGCTTTCAAGGATATACCGTCACAACTTGAATATGGTTAACTGGGAATATCAGCGGATACACCTTCTAATAATGTCCCTTAATAGAATGATTTCGAGAAAAGCATCCGACTTTGCCAATGGGAGATTCGAACAGACCCTAGTAAAAACAACATCAACGTTCGACAAGGAACACAAGAGCCTGTGCTTGACTAGATTTTCAGATTCGAATCCCTCCGACACACCTATTGGCAGTACCCTATTTGTGTGCCCTGAAAGTCTCAGGATGCCCGTACTTGAGCGAAATTCCAAAAAATCGGCTGGGACTGATAGAATTTCAAATTTTTTATTTCGAAAACTTCCCCAGACCGTTTTTTTCTCCTCGCAATCCTTCTATCTAACTGCATAAACATTTGCGACTTCCCGCTGCTATGTAAATGCGCCAAAATATTTGCTACTCTGTTACTTGTCAAGTTAACTGTTAAGTTATTTGAGAGAGTAATTCTCCCAAGTATCATTAAGTTCGCTGAAGAGGCAGAAATTGTGCCGGAAAGACAATTTGGCTTCACAAGCGGTTACTCAACGATAGACCCATTGGCTGTCTTTCAAGCCAGTATAAAACGAAACTGGAAGGTCAAAAAGGTCGGCGCAGCTTCTCTCATCGACGTAGAAAAAGCTTTTGATTCGGTTTGGATCGACGGACTTATTTACAAACTGATCCAACTGGGCTTTCCGTTTAATGTGACGAAAATTGTAGGTAGCTTCATGTGGAGATGTACTGCCTTTGCGGTGGCTAGCTGTGAACCCTTTGTCATTAGTTCGGGGGTCCCGCAGGAGTCCATTCTGGGTCCTGTTCTTTTCAATAATTTCCGTCCGGCATCCCAAGGATCAGGAATGAATTTCAACCTGGAATCGAGGTGAATCTCTTCGCTGACGACTTATTGGTATGGTCTTCTGAGTACAATCACCGCTTTGCAAGAACGAGGCTCCAAAGGTACATGGACTTGTTAACTTTATATTATCAAAAGTGGGGGATGAGGAGTTACCGCTAAGAAAAGTGAGCAGATTGTTTTCAAGGATCCACATCAAAAATCTGGACGTCACACGAGGAGCATCTGTGATACCAGAATAAAGCTGAACGGGCACTGCTCGATGCGAACAAAGTGTATTAAAGCAATTTTATTGGAGGGTAGTGATGTGCTGAAGGCAGACATTACAATAACAGGGCTGGTGCTGATGCTGAGGACGTTCAAACACAAGAAGAAACTGAACATTAAAGTTTCCCTGTTTTTAAAAAAAAAGCTTTTGCAAGGATGAAGGGCATTAATGCTTCAATACATTCCTGAAGAAGAAAAAGGTTTTTACAATCTCTTGTTGTCAGGGCCAACAACAAGTAGTAATAAAACAAATAAAGGTGAGGAAGAGTCGCCGGGAGGAGCAAAATTGTGTTTTAGTTCACCAAATTTGAATATATTTACTTGTCTTTACTATTCCGTATATATACTATATTGTTCTGGTCAAATATAACGCTTCCCATATGTGTTGTTGAATTTTTTTGAAAATCCCTGAGGTAAGTGGTGAAGGGCTCATGTCCGTCACAGATATGTTGCTGCAAATGCCAACTAGTAACTACATGACAACAAATTATCATACTTATATGTCATCGCCTTGTATTATAATTCATTAAAAGTATCGTAGAAAAAAATGAATGCATGTTAAGTGGCACAGCATTTGAGCTCTGGAGCAAAATTTGGAAAATCGAACATGTTCCATTTCAAAACTAAACGATTCAATTAGGAGACGTGCTTTCTACACAGCTGATTCTGTGCTTTTACTCTGTACTGCTTCTGGTCCTGGACAGCTAATAGACCACGTTTTGGGTAATACCTTCAGGGTGAAGTTATTTTTATCAAGTATCTAAATCATTTGCGTGTATCCTTCATATCAAAAGAAGAAAGAAACAGAAGGAAAGTGGCAAAAATTGACTTTGAGTTATTAACACAAAGTGATCCAACGCTTAAATATATTCCTTAAACTTACGAATTAAACTTACAGTTACAACAACACTTTATTGATAAGAGATGAAACAAAGGACGCGGAAAAAATTAAGTCCAAAACTGTTACTATTGGGAATTTTTTGGATTCTAGGTGGAAGACGAATGACTCGCAGTAAAAAATGGGAAATTCAATTCTTTTTCATTGTTATAGTTATTATTCTTAAAATTTGTAAGATCCCTACATAATGTTACGTCCTACGCATACTATTAAGGGCAGCAAAGCTAAAAACTAGGAATAACCATTTGGTTCGACAAAACCAAGTCCTTGAGTACTGTGCCTTTATTAATACAGCTTTTATGAAACTTCATAACTTCTATTCCGAATAATACGAATGGTGATGTCAAGTTTGAAATCAACAATTAACAATCCAAAATATGACCCTCCAACATCTAAAAATTGATAACGACGAAAGAAGACTTTAGGTCACAAGGAAGTTTTTGAGTCGTCTAGTAATTTGTGACAACCTACAGAGTTAGGTCTAGTAGTGACACATATTTGGACATAAATTTTCCGTTCAGATGCCAAAGATTTGAACATATGGTAGCCGATGGTGTATTTGAAGCCACGCGGCTTGCCTATCCTGGCTATATTCCAACAAAAAAATAAGATAGGAGAGACTAGAAAAGGAGTAGTGGGATGCTTGGCTGATTTTGATTGAGCATGATTCGAGTGAAAGATTCAACGAGCAACGAAATATTTTGACAAAAAATACTAATTACTACGTAAAATTATTATATTACCCGTAAGTTTTAGGTACAATCATAACTACAGCAACATTAAACTTCAGAAGCATGGTTACCAATACGAATTGTAAGATTTTCTAACGGTGTGGTTCAGTCAAGGTAAACAATGATCTGACTCAGGATAATTGTATCCAAAAAGTGTCCGCCCCTATCATACAAGACAAATGGCACTAATAAGCCAGTGAACGTGACAACTGACAGATCAGAAAACACAAAATTCTGCTTTGAGTGATATAAAAAAAATATTTCGTTTTGGAATGTAAAATAGTAATTTCCCAATTGGTTACAAAATTTTTCAAAATCTAAAATAATTGATAAGTATAGTTTGAATGCGTACACCCATTGATATATTTATTTGCCGTTAAACAATTCCTTGTTTTCTGCAACTTCCAACACTCTCATAAATTTCTTTTCATGCGTGATTACGTTAATCGTACCTTCCCTATTTATAGCATATCCAAATAATAAACCACAAATTAAATTCCAGTCAATCTAAATTTTCGCCCTCTTTATTCCATCCCAGGGGTTGAATCACTAAAGTCTCTTAGGAATTTCAAACAACCCTAAAGCGTACCGCAGCTGGCGTATACACAAATGAATGACAAAATTTCCACTTCCCGAAGATCCCATTTATCATTAAACTCTTCATCAAGCAAACAACGGACGTTATCAACCTTCCGCACCACTCAACACAGTCCACTGAAAAATTAAATTTCGAACGGCAACCCTAATTTTAAAAAATGGCATAATAATCATCGGGAAAGACACCAAGTCAAAAAGCAAAACATTTTCAGAGCATTGGAATCGCCACCCCCTCCTTCTCTCCCTCTTCATTTTTCTGAAAAACACCCATAACTCGCCCTAAAACTCAACTGCTACTGTCACCACGAGACGAGATTGTTCTGTTTAATATTAAGAGGGTAAAAATCAAATCATGTCTCTTCAAAAACACAAAATGTAATAAAATACTCTAATTCCCTTGAAAATACTTTGCGTTCGCCCAAGCCGCATATAAATAATGGCATTTTCAAATACCAAATTGCTACCCTATTCGCAAAGAAATCACATCAACTGGAACGGGCGAGCTGAAAGGGTGGGTAATACAGGGTCGGTTTGACATGAAAAGCCTTTGACTTCCTATTCTCACACTCATTCCGTATGTAGAGCGCTTAAACTCAATTTTCATTCGTTATGCTAAAAGCGGCAATGACGAAAACAATATCAACCCTCGATTTGTATCCGGAAACATTATTTCCCGCTCTGCTGTCATCGTCAAAAAAGGCATTCAACTTCGGGTTGTATAAGTAATTTCAAGATTAATAATTAAGAGAACGGGAGCTTTGTCAGTCGTTTGATTCCCGCTTATCCTACCATATCAGGGTTGCTTTCAAATTATCTCGCACTCATCCCTCCTATTGTCGACGTGGTACGCGTAAAACCTAAACAGCTGGTACTTCAACGCATCCTCGCACTCCTGCCAATCGAACGCTGAGTCATTGTCTACCTACCCTCCATGCCTTTTCGATCAAGCTTGTTCACGCTTTCTCTTCATTTCATGCTTCCTTTCATTTATTCTCCGGAAAAACGAGCACATAATATTAATTACATTGTCATATTGTATTTTAGCACTTCCAATTCGCTTCATTCTCTCCCACCCGACAGCTGTGCTCCTTGCTCCTTGCTTGTCGCGACCCCAAAAGCAACTGTTTCCCTAAAGTTTATGGCAGAGCAAACATCTAGTGCAGGGAGTAGTTAAGCACTCACTCCGGGTAAAAAGCAAGGGATAATACGATATTTGAATTTCAGTTGCTTTATGAAAACCAGTCAGACCGATTTAGGATCTGGACGAGGCAGACGTGACGGGAGGCCAAGCGAGGGTTATTCACGATGTGGATGGTGGGTGGTTGGTGGTTTATGAAGGTATGGAATGTTAACAAAACCGAAAACCAGACTGAAATCCTCCCTCCCTTGCCGAAAACCAGCACTGTCACCGCTATCTTGCCAAGGACCCCCAGATTTCGGGGACGGATTTCGAGGACTGCAACAGGAGGGAGCCGCTTTGCGGGGACGGGGACTTAACTTGAAGCTCTTCTTTTAACAACCACCGACCATAAATAAATTCCCGGAGGGATTGTTGAACATAGACACTATTCCATTACACATTCACCTCTGCCTTTTCATCCCCATTCTCCCTCTGCAGCTTATCCTTTCCAAGCGCACATCTTCAGGCAGCAACTCTATTTGTAGCCCGAACTTGTTCAAGCTTTGATTCTCTATGGTGTGTAAATGTTGACAAAGTGAAATGCCAAGTGAAGAACAAGTCGTGGAACGAGAAGCGACGAAAAAGGATGTTGGGAGGTAGAACATATAAAGTCGGCTCCGATACGCTTGGTGTGAATAAACTTCATATGTATATGTATATGTACATGACATGCCAGCAGGTTTGGGTTTTATTGTGCCTCAGTGAACCAACGCGAATGCCATACCGGTACGATTTAAATAAAGGAGCCTCGAAACGTGCATACGGATAAACCACAAGAGTATAAAATGCTCATGAATGCTGTGGGGATTCTCGCTACTTTGAGCGGAAGGACATACACTCAAGTGTGTATGTTGCAAGCATGGACACGTGGGAAGAGTGTAGAATTTGCCCACTTATCTCTGGAGCAGTTTCATCTGATGAGTTTTGTGGCAATATGTTAGCAAAGCAAAACCATGTCAGCAGCAGACAGACAGGACGAGAAAAGGGAAGAAACGTTGCCAGGCAGCAAGGCGATATTTTCAATGTTCTTTGCAATTTGATTTATGTATTTGCTTGTGGTGTGTAGGTTTCATGATGGTTTCATGTTCAACCTCAATGTCTGCTGGTGCTGCTGAAGTTGGTGCTGTTGTCGTCGCTATTACTCCTGCCGTCGACTCAGCTACACGAGTTGCTATTAGTAGTGGGTGGTTTAGGTTATTAGCTGGTTCATTGAATGTATCATATGATTTAGTAGTTTATTGGTAAGATTATTTAAATTATATAACGCTGTAGTTTGTCAATTTGCTATGACTAGATGTGTGTTGAGATGGCGTGGTATTTTGGACGATCGAGGTCGTACCGAACGAAATGCGACGGAATGGACGTGAAGCTAAGGAGGGAAGTTCGATGGTTTGGCCATTATGGTATTTTTGTTCGTTCAAAGAAATAGAATCAAACACGATGTGAGGTGTAGCTGGTGATTTGGAAGAATGGAAGTTCAAGGAAATAAAGTAATTTGCTCAATTAAGTGGCATGGAAGATTAATCCAGGTTGTAATTTATCAGAAATATATGAACTCATTCATAGTTCTTGCCGAGGTGTTTTCTGGATCGTAGTAAAATTTTTGGTTGAGTGAAGCAAGGATGGCCAAAATATCGAGATGGTGGTGATTATAAAAATTTGCCCTTATTGAACTGGATCGAATCAAAAGTGTACATTACAGAAGAGGTGATAAGGATTAAACTGCAGCCCATACACTGACACCACTCAAGAATAGTATGTGTCCCCACTTCCAGTTCGCTGCAAAAATGTTGGCAGTCATTGGTTACTTTCTTCAATATACTCTATACTCCAAAGAAGAAGCACTCAATTTGAGCAGCAATTGGTACTTTATTCCTAACTTGCCTTATGTTAACATGTTCGTCGATTGCAGCAAATGTCATTCAAAATGCGGAAGTATGACCTATCTATTATAAAGCACTGGGGTATCCGCGGATATTGTCTCATGAATGGAGGCGGGGATTATATTACCACATGAGTTCATACTGAAACATGTCCAGAAAAATTGGGAAAAGTGTCAGAAAGTTGGAGAAACTACAAACCACAGTACGGGGATAGTCGTATATCGAGGCTCATTCTCGCTGCAGTCGTATCGACATTATTTTGAAGAATTCATTTAAGTCTCATGCCCCATCATCAAGTTTCGATGATAAGGTGCGATTCAGTTGGTCACGCTGATCGCAAGTATATTTTTTACCATTCTAGTTACGTGCTAGCCGTGATGCAAGGGATCTTTTCCGAGGATATACTACGTCCGGGACATTTCGATGTTGTAAAAATTGATATTGTCCCAAAAGATGACCAGGAAATGGACCAGTAGAGCCAAATCTGGTACCGCTCAGTCATATACCGCGAATTAACCCTAGTACTATATTCCTAGATACGTCCTAAGCTGCGCTACTGAAAACACAATCATAAGCTTGGTAACAAAGACCTGTAGTTCTATCAGTGGGTAGACAGTTGAGGATTTTAAATGGACCTCTAGAAGCCAAGCGATAATTGTTATTGGTAACAATTAACTCTTTGCTTCCGTACGTTGGCGAGATCTGAGATAAGGTGACGAAAGTCAGGAAGGTAGAAGAAGAAGAAATATTTAGAAGAACAGTGATCGTACAACGCCACGGAGCATTGAGTGATCTTCTTCTTGACAAGCATGATTCTAAATTACGGGCTGGCATATGAGCGGAAACATAAGTTTAATTGTTCCTATAATACTTTACAGAATAGTCGCTGTAGAAACCAGACCAATATACAAATGGGAACTTCGCTCAATCGTAGAATCGATTCGAATCGTTTGACGGCTAAATTTGGTGCTATTTTTGAACAGAGGATCAGTTCTCAAAGTAGGTTATTGAAGATCAGGATCAATTATGGTAAATCTATTAAGCGTTTTAGGCCTAAAAAAATTTGTCTTCATTTCTGACTAACCCAAGAATGTTGTGGAAATTGTTCAGGCAGCAGTGTCAGAAGTGCGTGCCAATTCTTATATATGACACTATGTGAGATGCACAAGGCCAAGATCACTGACAGGATTTACGATTGAAGACTTAAGAAATGCAATCAAAAATGGAAACAGCTGACGGTTGCGTCCCCTTTTCAATTGGGCTAGCAGATGAGCAGACCTATAAGTATGCGAAACGAATATACCAGACTAGCACACACAACTAAGTACACAACAAACCACTCTTTCAAACAATATCTCAACTTTTCAATTGAGATCCTTTCTCTACCCCGTTCTCGTCACGCAAAACATTTGACTAAATACTCGTTCATATCAACAAAATTAAATAAACAATGTCTAAAATAGAGTCAAGTACTTTTATATCTCTGTAAAATTTCCCGAAATTTCACAATTACTAAATCTCCCAACAGGATTCGTCTGCTCCATTCTCCGCATCTCCTCATTGCCACCCTCGATTTTCAAATTCCATTGCTGCTCTTACCGAATCCGTTTACTATTTCTGCCAATGCCAGCCACTCCATATCGTCGTCAGCAGGATAATGTTCATGGCTTTGCAAAAACCTCTTAACCGCAAATGTATTACATGTTTTTATGTGTTAATTGTGTGGTAATTATTTAACACAAAAGCTGATACACTACCCGAAATGAAGGTAAATAGCTGAATTGTTGGTATTGCTGGTGATGGTTGGTGTTGGGGTGTGTAAAGGGTTTGTTCGGCGAAGCTACGCTGGGAATAGCGGGTAGTGTTCGGCATGCGATGTGATATTATGGTTAAAGCCTTTCTTGTTATTTGTAATTCTGTTGCTCGCTGATGATGCCTCTGTTGGTGTTTTCCAGGATGATTATTAACATAGTTGCTGGTTTTACAAATGCCACCCTCGCCAGATACAATTTCCACAATAAGTTTAATGTTATTTTCAACAGTTTGCCGCACGTTAAATGAAAGCGGTTCGGAATGATGAATTTTCAGGATGGTTCGATAATTGTGTGGAGGCTAGGGATAATGGGTGCAGTTGAAATTCATACGCTATTAGCGAAAAGTTTTGACTTATTGAATGCATGGCTGTTGAATTGCTTTAAATTGGAAGTAGTTAAAACTTCTAAGATCGATTTAATAAATCCGTTTAACCGATGAGCCCTAATCTCACCCTCGGTAATTGGTGATTCTTTCCATTTCTTCTGCTTTCTCCTCCACACATTTTCCATCTATCCTTTGCCAATCCGTCTTATTCAACTGGCTATTAATCATTGAATTCTCGGAACGAAATTGCATTTGAATTTTCATCCTCGGGACGAAACAGAAGCCAGTGGTAGGAGAACATTTCTCTGCGTCAGACATTACCATTATACCAATTTTAAATGGCGCATCCTATCACCATCACCATTCACACCGCATGTCTTTCGTCTGAGTCCTGAGCATTTCATGCATACTAGCATCTCGGACGAATGGGAAAAAATGCAATGAATACGCTCGTTCTCTCCATTCAGAAACTATATCGCCTACAATCCGCAGTGAAGCTTCACCGGTACTATGCATGGCTATATCCGTGCTTCGTCTAATGTGAAATTCCTCGTGAATGCTAGCAGAGCGGAAAGGAAGCAAATAGCGACAGGTCACCCGTCAGGCGAAGCGATAAGATCAGAGGGAAAATATAAACTCTATAGTGCACACAGAGTGCAAGGGCAAAGAGTGAAGACCGTTTCGGTGGTAAAATGAGCCTAGTTTTAGCTTTTGTTGGCTAAGGATACACCAACATTCATTTATGTCCATTTGAAACCCGTGCACACTTCCTCTGGCATTTGCCACCATGCTCTGAAATGAAGTCGTGCTAACATTCTTTGGAGCAGAACAAACATCCAAGCAAAAGTTTATATCCTAGACAGACTGACGTTAAGTGGAATAGATGCAGGCTAAGAGGAGAGCTAGAGCCTTTGAATATGCATTCTCGGCATTCGCGTTCACTCTGCAACGGAATTAGAACCTATGTGCGGTTTGGGAGACATCGTATGCGTGTACTTCCACTTCAAATACGAAATCGTATAGAAACATAGGAAACATTAGAGTTTAGGTGGTGATGCAAAATACACAGCATGCATAATAATGGCAGATAAAGCATTCGCTGCTCGTTCAAAGTGTTCAATGTAGTTTCGGTACTTTATCCATGGCGGAAGCAAATAAGGACAACAACAAAGGAGTGACTAGTGGGAAGGCTTTGTCTATATATGTTGGGTAAATAGCAAATGGACTTGCAAATGCAAACGATCATTTCGGGGCCGTGATGGTCTTAAAATGTTTTGACTTTTGCAGAAAATCCCTGAAATGCGGTACGAGCTTTTCACGTCATCATTTCATTTCCTAGAATTCTTTTCTGTTTTTATTTCCAACATTAATATCTGATAAGAGTTTCCCAAGTCAATTATTTGCAGTAGAATAAATCGCGGCAAAGAAAGTATGCACTTGATCCAACTGCTGATGGTGCGATGAAAATCATAAGTATTAGAAAGGATAAAATAACTACGTGTCTAGGGCAGGCGAAACAGATAGCACAGCTGAAATATTTTCCATTATTTCCAAAACCGTGGAATGCAAGTCAGTATGATGTTCAACATATTAAGCATGAAGACTGAATTACACATTTTGCTTGGATAAAATTGAAGATTTTATGAAAAATTTCATGACTTTTAGATGCGTACAAAAGACACCATATAATGTTTCCTTCTTCGATATACCGTGGTGGCCAAATAAAACTGAACACTCTGAAAAGCAGGGAAATTGGCAAGAAAACCCTATTTTTATGGGTCGTATAGCCAAAATTTACCTGGGAAATCACTTGCGGGGTTAATTATTTGTCAGTTTGTTCAGGTTTCGTGGCAGGGTCGGCTTCTGTCAGTCGTTTATTGTAGTTTAGCCGTTGACGAGGAAACATGGCACCACAACTGGATAGTGAAAAAAAAACTGATTATTGTTGCGTTAAGCAACGAAGGGCTGTCCACTAGGGCTATATCTAGAAGGATTGGTTGTTGCCACGCGACTGTGTCCGAAATTTGAAAAAAAAACTCGAAAGGAAGTCTCTAGCGGAAACCAGGAACAGGATTTGGCAACAAAAAGAGAAGCGCGAGAGATGACCGACATCTTAAAAACATAAGCTTAAGTGACCGAAAAAAAACCGCTAGGGAAGTAAACATGGACTTCCAGGAAGCGACTGAATAATGATTAGCGACAGAACTGTCAGAAGAAGACTACAGTTATGTGGACTTTCAGCTCGGCGACCCCGAAAAAAACCAACTTTAACGGCTAAAATGAGAACAGCGAGGCTGAATTTCGCCAGATCTCATCGAAATTGGTCGGAAAATGACTGGAAGAGAGTACTCTTTACCGACAAATCAAAATGCAACCTTAACTAGTCGGATGGATTGCAGTATGTACGTCGCAGAATCGGAGAGGAACTTCATAAAGACTGTGTAGAGACTCGAAACAAGTTCCCTCAGAGTTACATGATTTGGGGTTGTATTTCCTACTTTGGTACCGGATATTTGGTGTTTTTAGAAGGATCAATGAATGCGATAAGTTACATCAGCGTGATTAACAACCATTTGATCCCGTCGATGGATAGGCTCTTTCCAATCATTTATGACCCGATTTCTCAAGATGACTTTGCGCCATGTCATCGAGCTCGTAAGGTAAATTGTAGGTTTTCTACAAACAACAGTTCAATACAAAAGTAAAAAATAAATAAAAGCATAAAATCATTGTTTTGTTTTTGAACAAGTTAAAAAATTCTCGCAGAAAGGGAAATTTCTAGACTGGAGTGGCCAGAAAACAGTCCCGATTTGAACCCAATCGAGAATTGTTGGGCTGAATTGAAACGAAAAGTGGCGAGTAGGGGACCAAGTAGGAGTTCAAAAACGCCATTAAAGACGCTTGGAAGGACGACATAAGCATCGTATACTGTCAGACATTGATAAAATCCATGCCACAAAGGATTGAAGCTGTAATTAAGGCTCGCGGAGGATACACAAAGTATTGGTTTCAGTAATGAATTAAAGAATATTGTTCCTACCTACCTACAAGTAGCTTCCCATATAAATTTCCTATTAAGAATCCAAAATAGTTTATAATTTGCAATTCAACAAATTTCGTTGTGAAAATGATCATTTTGCTGATAAAACGTAAAAGTGGCTGTACCTTCAAAAAAATAAATTTTTTGTTTATGTGTTTCACACATTTTAAGTATAACACTACAATTAAAGAAGTAAACACCAGTTCGTTTTATTTATCATTGAAGATCATTATGTAGAGGCGATATGTGGTGATATGCAAAGGTGGTCAGTTTTATTTGGCCACCACGGTAGATATTCAGAGCAGAAAGTAAAATCACTTTTTTTGTCCTAAAGGCGGCTCTCATTCAACGCCGGGAATTAATGCAGAAATCATCGTTAACTCTTCTTTACAAGAGCAACCCTTTGATTACAGCACACGCTGTATTCAATTTAAAAAAGAGGAAGGATGTGCTATTTCCCAACGAAAAAACATTCAATTTAGGTTGCCCTGATGACTGGACAAAATATTCCAACGTCTTTTGGAAGGAGGAAATAATTTTAAGTACCCGGCAAAGTGCTGGAGGTTCGATGATCATATTTTACTGCTCTATTGGATCTTACGGTCGATCAAAACACGTGTTCATCAGTGGCAAAATTAACACTCTTAAGTATGATTGGTAGTACGAGGGTCATTAAACAAAACTCACCTCCCGATGGCACTGCTATTACAAAAGAGTTTTAACATCGTGCAGTACAATCTTTTAATAGCGTACTGTCAAAGTTTCAGTCGATTCCCTTAATTAGTTTTGTTTTGATAGCATTTCGAAGCGAGCGTGTCGATCGGTTATACAAAAATGGAAAAAGAACAATTTCGTTCGATGATTAGATTCTTGTTTTTGGAAGGAAAAATGCGCAGCGAAATCAAAGAACGCTTGGATGCTGTGTGCGGTGACTCTTTTCCTTCGATGGCGACCGTTATGAATTGGTTCAACAAGTATGTTCGTGGCCACACATTGGTTTTTGAGGAGGCACGTCCAGGTGCCCCGAAAACCGCTGCTACGAAGAAAAGCGTTTAAAAAATCCACGATCTCGTGTTGACAGACCGTCGATTGAAGGTTCGCGAAATAGCTGAGACTGCAGGCACCGCGGGAGGAACCGTGTATCATATTCTACACGAAGAACTGGGCATGAGAAAGCTGTCGGCGCGATCAGTGCTGCCTTTGCTAACACCGGCATAGCGTAAACACAAACAGCGCTAACACTCCGAACAAACGACCGATCTAACGGTATTCAAAAAATTCTGGAGAATTGCATTGGTGTTCGTAAAAATGTTTATTTTTCTCTATTTTGTCTATCTGTTTACATTGTGCTTGTAAAGAAAACGAGCAAAAAATAAATATTTTCACTAACACTCAAACAATTCTGCAAAATCCGTTAGATTCGTCGATGGTCGGAGTGTTTGTGTTTACGCTATGACACCGGAAAACAAGCGCAGCCGTGAGACCATATCGGCGACGTGTTTGGGGCTGTTTCAGCGCAATGGTTCGTGACCGTCAACGAAACATGGGTTCACTGGTACACACCAGAGACCAAAGACAGTCGAAACATTGAACATCACCCGGCGAAATTGCTCCGAAGAAGGTAAAAACTGTTCGATCGGTCAGAACGGTGATGGGATTCATAAGTTGTGATCCACATTTATTACCTCGAGTAAGGTAGAACAATTACGGAGCTCTACTATGCTGACTTATTGGGCCCGTTCGACGTCGAATTGAAGAAAAGCGGCTCCGTTTGGCGAAGAAAAAAGTGCTGTTCCACCACGACAACGCGCTGGCTCACACCTCCGCCGTAGCCATGGCCAAATTGGTCGAATTGCACAACGAATTGCTGCCTCTCCAGATTTGGCCACAATGACTACTTTTTGTTTCCTTGCCGGAAAAGTCACTTGCCGGGCATAGATTTGGGTCGAATGAGGAGCCGCCACGGAGGCCTATTTTGCAGCACTCGACAAAATGTGTTTTTTTTTGTCATTTTGGTTTTATTTGACAGTTGAAAGTTGACAGTTTATTAGACGTTTTGATGTTGGGCACTACTCAAATTACACAAGTCTTTAAAGGATCATTGTTCAAATTCAGTGCTTTACTTAAGTTTTGTACAACATTCAGTTTGTTTAAAAAACGCAGAAGAACAGAATATGACGATAGTTCATGGTGCAGGTCTCCATTCACAAGTTAAGCAGGTCTCCAGAAGGAAGAAAAGAAGGAAGTCGTATACGCTTAAATAGGGCGACTTTATGGTTCCTCAATCCGCTTTGAAACTCGTGATTACTGTGTTCTGGGATACATTATCCGAAAATCTGCGAAATGCTAGTGGAGAAAAAAGAAGCGGTGAAATTTGATTTTTCTTCTGCAGGATAATTCAACCGCGTGTACAAGACGTGTAGATGATATGCAAAACCTGCGAGATGAACTCTGGAAATATCCTCCATTTATGATTTATGACGATTTATTTCTCAACATAGTCTCCAGCTTTTAATTCGATCCACTCGACCTAGCGATGCTCTTTCTTCTTCTTCTTTAATCTTCTTTTTTACTTCTTTAATCTTCCGAACTTCTTTAATCGGCGTTGAAAATACTTTTTCTCGAGGTCTTCAAAGTAGGCCTCCGTCACGATGATGATCACCTCATTTGACTCAATTTATTACCCGGCGAATAATTTCTTCAAGTCTTGAAACAAAAAGAAGTCACACGGGACCAAATGTCGAGGATACACTGGATAAGGTACCATAACCCAATTAGACCAATCTTTCTGTGGCGACGGCGGAGGTGGGTCGGTGCGTTGTCAAAATGGAAAAGCAGCCAAAAATTCGACGTCAAATCGGCCCAATGATTCGGCATAGAAGAGCTCTTTGACCGTTTTCCCTCCTCCAGGTAATGGATTTAAATTACTCCTTGTGAATCCTAGAAAACGGTGGCCATCAGCTTTCCGGTAGATAGGACAATCTTTGCTTTCTTCAGAACACATCCGCCGGATGAAGTCCACTGTTTCGGCTGGATTCTGGTGTGTATCAGTGGACCCATGTTTCGTTGACGGTTACGAAACGACCCAGAAACTCATTCGGTTTGCTCTTAAGCAGTGACAAACAATGCCCTGAAGTGGTCTCACGGTTGCGCTTGTTGCCTGGAGTGAGCATACGCGGGAACCATCGCACCGACAGCTTTCTCTAGGCGAAATATTCATGCAAGATATGACCCACGCGGTCTTTTGGGATGCCTGCTATCACATTTGTCTCGCGCACCTACAAGTAGCGGTCCACCAACACAAGATCGTGGACTTTTGTCACGTTGTCTTCCGTGGTAGCCATTTTTGACGTACCTGGGCGTGGCTCACCAAAAACCGACTTAGAACCACATTGAAACTCTATAAAACAATTTTTGACGGTCGCCATTGAAAGGGAAGAGCCACAACATCCAAGCGCTCTTTGATTTCAATGCGCGATTTCCCTTCCGAAAACTAGAATCGAATCACCGACCGATATTGCTTTTCCAAATTTTCTAACTTCTCGGCTCGCCCGCTGCCAAACGGGGTCAAAAGAAGACTACTAGTCCGATTCGCCCGAAATTTCGATATTCGCCGTCTACTTTCTTGCGAAAGTGGCAGCTTTAAGCGGTGAGGCTAAATACTTATCTGACCGCCCTATTCCTTCTTGGTGTTTTTTTCTATGACTAAGAATTACTAAAAAATAACTAACTAAAACTGATAAATAACAAAAGTTCTCCTCCTATTGATTCGATTTGCATCTTGTTTCTATTATTGCCTATGGTGTCCGAACTGTCCGAACTAACCAAACTAAAACAGCAGAGGAAGTAGAGTCGCAATCTAAAATGGATCGGAGAACTTAACAGTGTCGCAGCAAACGTTTCCGAAGTAAAATATCTTTCTCTCTTTCAGTAGTCTTCTAAGTATTTACTGTCCATAGCCTCATAATTAGTCCCAAAGGAGAAACCGATTGGTTTTCTCAGCAATCCCAACTAGCACCTCTTCCCACAAAGTTTTCCATTCTATAATTTCAATCAAATTTATCCCAGAAGCGTAAAGAATATTCCGTATTCATCCGCTGGTCGGTATAATGTTGTCCATCAATTTTCAAAACACATTAACAGATTCAATAAAATTCCATTGAAGTAAAACACGTAAAAGCTTCAGGGAAAACACAACAGTTTGGAAATAAACATGTGAATCGTGTACACATGACTTATACCAAACATATCTCAACAATTTCATCATCTTCTAGTAAGCAATCCACATCGTCCTTTCCTTGCTTAACACACCAAGGATATAGAGACTACAAACATTTCTACCCTCTGCTCACATGGACGCTCTGTTGTCATTCGTTATCTGTTGGCTTTTCTAAGAAAGGTCCTTTTTGTTGCATTGGACGTAGTGGCTGCTATTGCATGATAGTGCTTCGCGCATAGAAACGATGATAAAGGAAGCCAGCATGTAGTTCCCTGCTTAAAACTTGTAAATTTCTAAATATCAGTGCGGGAGGATGAGGAGACACGTTTCATTCTCTTTCATAAGTTGATTCTTGCTATCTTGCTATGGTTCAATCCATAGCCCTTCGGTGCTGTACTGCATCGTGTTTACGGTGCAAAAGGAAAATATACGGTCATGGTGGTTAAACATCTCCATAAAATATTGAGTTACAGATGTAGTGCATGTGATAGTTTCACACTGGAAAGACTTAGTAAAGCTGCGGAGGGAAGGGCAAGGATGAAGGAGTATTGACATGCTACATTGTTATTCATTGTTAGAATGCACTCCAATGAAAGTCTCTAAGCATGTCTTATTCCGTTCAATATTCGGAGTATCACTTGTGGGATATGGAAATACGTGGGAGCGTAGCTATAATTCTCCCTTTTAATTTGTATGGAAAGTGCTGGCAAAAGTATAGTTGCCATCGGCCTTATATATGTTTGTTTTGACTCTTTGAAAAAAAAAGGATCTGGCAAGTACACTATTCTTGAACTTTAAATGCTTTTACAAAATCATCATGGCTTCCAATGTTTTTTGATGAACAGTTGTGCACATCGCAGGGACCCTGCATATTCAGTATTTGAAATCGACACACTGCCAAGAACTTTACACATCCTTGAAAGCATATGCATGGGCAAAGCATTCTGAATACATATTTCAAATCAACATGCAACAAAATACAGCCAGCTTTCAGAATCATCTGAATCTTTTTAGATCACATCCTAAATCTCATTCTCCTATGCTTCCTGCTTCGGAGTAAATGCTAAAAATGGAAAATAGGATAGTGCATGGTGAAACGTTGGCATTACGAATTGGGTTTGGTATATGCGACTGAGTGGTTAGTTTTAAAATGGTTTGTGGCTTTTTTCTCTCTTCCGAACTACGACGATATCCTTTCTCGCCGCACCACGCCATGAAGCTTCGGTGTAACGTTTTGCTTTCAGTTGGCCTGTACTTCTGCCATTGCTTCTTCGGGTTGCCTCTCTTCTACATAAGCCAACGTGTGGTGTTGCAGTATTTTGGATTTTCTACAACGATGACCACAAATCATCTGTGATGGACTCAGGCCAAGAAACCAATTTGCTCTTATGAAATTTATGGTTTCGATGGATATGGGATAAGAATTGGTTGCGAGGAGGTTTTGTGAGTTACTTTGTTACAACCGAATCGTATTTGAAATGCATATGTATGCAAGTCATATTTGCCATTGGCAAATGGTTGGATAGTGCAGAGGACACAAGTTGTGATTTATGTTTAGGAGTTAATTTGTTCGTAATGGGTTTTTACCAGATCAATGAAAAATATATGAAGCTCTCACACGATATGATAGAAATTATTTGCATAAAAATCTAAATGTTAAGTAATTTAAAGAAGTTGGCATTACTACGCACCACAAGGAGCCTTAAAACAAGAATTAGATGAAAAGCAGCATGTTAAGCCGAGTGAGGTAAATTTACCCTGATAATACCAAACACAAATTACTTTTAGGAAATAACAGCAGTAACGCAGAATCCTTTCCGCATTTTTAATAAGCGGCAGCTTTCTTGCTCAGGGCGAAGGACGACATTGTAGCCAAAAGAACGAGAAAAGTCGAGAATGATTCTTCTAGATTTCTCGAGTCTGGCTGGGGAAGCATGACGCAACAGAATTAGAATACCTGGCTTTTATGGAACTAGAAGCTCTCCTTGTCTTCTGAAGGGGTCTCGATGGAACAGGTATAAAAAATAATCTCATACACAGCAGATTTTGAAACAGCGCACAATAATTGACTAAATACTCAAAGGATAATTATTTCTAGCTTTTCTTGTACGACAGAAATGATTTCATATTATTTTCTGATAATCGATCACGCCGAATTTCTGTTTAGTACTTTTTAGTCTTAATTTTTATTAGAAGCCCCCATTTTCAAAATGTACGAAAGAGGTTTTATCACTACCACCCTTCGTACTGTTGCTCAGGATCTGCTGATAAGAAGGCTAGTGCTCTGAAAACTACTCCATGAACAAACGTTTGACGAAACATCAACAAATGTAAACAATGGAAAAAACGAATTCATGAACTGATTGACTTACTGGGACTTACTAATCCGTTTCCGGAGAGATTTTATCTGTTAAATGAAACAATGATATTGCGTGGATCCAGTTTTTTCCGATTTCGATAGTAAGAGCTTCGTATTTTTTGTAATGAATTTTTAATGGACGCAAACGCAATTAAAATTTAATTCAGTGCGAAGTACGCACTAAAGAAGGCAAGTCGTAGCCGAAATATATATTTGTAAAAAATTAAACAAAAAAAACTAGCTAATAGAAAGTATTCCACATGCTTCTAATAATTATAATTGAACACTTGTAAGATAAACAAAGTTCTAGAATCTTCGGCGTGAACGCATGTTCAGAAACACCTTGAACTCGCCCCTTCTTTTTTAATAAAATAAAACGCTGTAATGCTCAACGCACAGTGGCAACACTTTTAATGTTACGTATGATGTAACAGCTGTCATGCGTTTTATGGTCAGTTTGGTTTGCCATTTTATCTTCTGAATATGTTGACACAAAACGACGTTTGCAAATTGTGCAGATTTATTTCCAACAATAAAACGGAACTGTTCGAGAAACACATCGCGCACTCCGTCAACTTTAAGGCCGACATAATTGTGCATCAGAACATTTCATTCGATTGAACGTGGATTGTCTTCGCACCACGGTTATTCTGACTGATGTCAGACGTCGTACAGTGCATAACGAAGAAACCATAGCAGCTGTAGTGCTTACTATCGATGAAAACTCAAGTGAGTCCATTCGACATCGTGCTCAACAGTTAAACCTGTGTCTATTCACATCATGAAAGGTTGGAGGTAGTATTTGGTTGGTAATGAAGTCAAACGTGCATCAGTCGCACGAGTCGATGAAAACTATGTTCAAATTGCATGATTAACGATTTGAATTCCTTTGAAAAAGCTCGATTTGTCCAAAACTGAGACAAATGGACCTTTACCATGTGGCAGGTCTCAAAAGGATGCAACAGGGGAAGAGATAAAAGAAAGGAAACAAATTAAGATAGTTTAACTGAATTCAAGGGTCAAAGTTCTTGACTTGGACATTCTGGTTTAATTACAATATAAAAGCGTACCACTAACTACTCTTCATTACGTGGACTCTACGAGGGCGACCTGATAAGTACAAAGCCTCACAACCCGATGGCGCCGTTATCGCAAGAGAAATGTTGAAATTGGCCGTTATCGCAAGAGAAATGTTGAAATCTACGAGAATGAACTACATAATCATGTAGTACATTCTCAAAGACGACTATTGTCAAAATTTTAGCCGAATCGTATTCGTAGTTTTGGTTTGACAGGGTGCAGAGGGTGCGTGCTATCGGTCGGTGGCTCGTTTCTTCTTTTGGAAGGGAAATCGCGTAGCGAAATCAAAGAATGCTTGGATGCTCTGGCTCTTCTCTTTCAATGGTGACAGTCAAAAATTGGTTCAAAGAGTTCCAATGCGATCGCAAGTCGGTTTTTGATGAGCCCCAACAAACGGCAGCCACAGAGAATAACGTAACAAAAGTCGATCGATCTCGTATTGACCGATTGAAGGGGTTCGAGATATGTGGGATAGTAGGCACCTCAAAAGACCGCGTGGATTATATCCTGCATGCGATTTGGGGCATACGAAAGCTGTCGGCGCGATTGTTTCTGCGCTTGATCTCTCCGGGTAACAAGTGCAACCGTCAAAGCAGTGTTACACGTTGTTTGTAGTTAAGCGTCGTCGAAACATGGGTCCACTGATCAAGGAATCAAGATCAAGGAACATGAAGTTGAAGTGTTTAACGTGGACACCTGCTGTGTTGGCCTAATTCCACGGTTTCCATAGACGGGGTTGAAACAATGTCGCCAAGATCTGAAAAAAAGACCAGTCGAAATAGTGGACTTCACTCGGCGATCGTTAGATTCTTACATTACTCTTATATTATGGGCATCGTTTGCTGGGATTCGTATGGTGTAATTTACATAAACTAGATAGAGAAAGGCAAAATGATCACAAGGCTCTACGATGCCGAACTATTTAGAACTATTGATCGCCGCTTTGCAGAATAAAAGGCCCCATTAGGCGAAGAGAAAAGGGCTCTTGCACCATGACAACGCACCGAGTCACACGAATTAGGCTACGAACTGTTACCTGAAAATCTGAAGAATACGATGCTTCAGATTTGTACCCATGCGACTTATTTTTCTTCCAAAACTATATAAGAAATAAGGGTCGAATGAGGAGGTCATCGCCACGTACGTATTTTTTACGAAACGTATTTTTTAGACGGGTGGATGACGTTGGAGCATCGCTGAGGAGGCTATATTGAGAAATAAAACACCTCTTTTCGAAAATTTACAGTTATTTTTCTGTTTAAGGCTTATTGCCTAGCGCAATACCCTCGGAAGTAACCAAATCAATTGCCATTTTAACTAATCGGCTAGAAAAGCAAATGTAGTGTATTTCTTGTACAACGTTCGCTGCTATCAAGTTTCACAATTTATTTTATTGATCCTTTAACGTGCTCATATCTAACGTACCTATCCAACCATCCATCATCCACCCAAGCAATAAATGTAATCAAATTAAAAGAGACGTCTGCGAAAACACTAATATCCTGTTCTAGAAATGAAGTGAGTGGTTGATAAAACTGTCCAGCGCCACCGTATTATATGGACACCGCCCCATCGGCTTGCCTTTACAGCATCGGTATGAGTTACAAAAGCATCAACACACAACGTATATGTACATGCACTCTTCATTATTATTTTCAAGGACTCACACAATTCCATACCCTAATAACTCTGCATTAGACGGGCATTCAACGATGCAAATACAACTAACAGGCTTATCCTTGCTTGACATACAAAAACCCTACCGCATCACGTTCACTCTACTTCTGTGTTCAGTATTAGGTGGCAACGAGGACGATGACTACGATAGGGGAGGAAGTCTAAATGATGAAAATAATTTAATTGACTTGATAAGTAGTAAGTAGTGAACGACACAACGTACGTACAACAACGATCCCGGTCAATGCAGCTATGTTTAGAAAAAAAACAGTCTTTTCCTCCGTTCCCTCGGCTTCTACCCTATGCTCATAGCGGCAATCCACTCCTTATCCTTCGCCTATTTTCCCGGTGGTTTGTTGCTTGTTTGGTCCCTCGAGGGCATTTGAGCACGCCGTATAACGTATAATGCAGGAAAAATAGAACAAACATAAAAGTCCGCCACTAAACGACTATATTTAATGGGAAGCTGACTTTTCCATACATGGAAATGCTCAACAAGGACTCTTGGCTTTTTATGGACGTGCAATAATTGAAGAGTCATACACACAACGCCTGTATAAAACAGCATATCGCCATTCGTAAACACATGTGACACCCATCCCATTCGATTTCGTACCTCTCCAACTCATCCCATTTTTCATGTTCTTGCCCGTGCGTCATCCTTCCTGAGTACTTCCAGCTCTTTGCACTTCACGTCACTTTGAATCTATTAATCTTTTAATAATAAATGTACTACCTCGTCTCCTTTTATCCCCTACCCGCTATCCTCGATATCATGCAAGGTGCGTATGATGATTGTTGACTCTCCTCTTTCTCCCCCTTTTGGCATAAAAGCAAATACAAACGAGGGATAATTTGTTGTTGTTTTTTTGACGAGTTCTCGCTCGACAGTTTTTCTCTTTATTTATTTTTTATTTGCCATACGTGAACATGCATACGTAAATTCATAAATACATGTATTCAATGAATTTTAGCGGCATCCCTTTAAGCGTGAAATAACATTCAGAGAGGGGTGCAGTCTTTTAGACAGGGAGGATCCTTTCCGGATAGAGGGGTGTTGTGGATGAGAGAAAGAAATAAAAGCGTATTTAATACAATTTGTGATGATTTTTTGCAACAAAACAGCTGAAGAAGAAACGTGACGATGACTGGTGAGGGTGCAAACGGAGAGAACAATGAGAGTGACATATGGGAGATGATATACAATGCAGAGTTTCCATGTAGAAATATGGCTTCTGTGTTCTTGCAATCTTATTCAGTCATTGTTTGATCAATTCGTGGTAATCCTTTTGAAAAGCGAGACTATATAGTGTTCTACATGTAAAACATAACTTAATTCAACTTTTGACCATTTTTTTAGGTAATAAAAATTCAGGTATCCGTAACAAACGTTGTGGAAGGATTAACGCGTCTGAATATTCTCTACGCTTGGTCTACATCCATGGCTTCAAAAGAATCGCTCCGTTATATCATAAACGAGAACAATGTATCTCATATGCTGAACTTCCATAAACCGTCCAATATACCAGCCCCTGCCACCCTTCATAACTGGTTACAATGGGGCTGATAAAGCACTTCAAAATCCATGTTGGATCAAGTCCTATAAAACAACAACAACAACAAAAAATCTAAGGAAGGGTGACAATTCTCATAACCATGTGTCAAGCATTTATTGCAAAAGTTTGTTGTTAAGTGCGTGTACCAATTCAAGTAAATCCCTACGATGAAGGGTGACACAGACGGGAATATAAATGCTGGATACACTTCTGCATAAATATGGTATTACCGCATGGAATGCCAACAATAGACAATGAAGACAAAAGTACCGTGAAATGCCAGATTATAGAGCACGCACGGACAGAGAGAATAATTGATGCAGACATTTTGCTGATATGATTTTAAATTGTAAAACAACCCCTCATATATCTATTGTCCTCCCAACTTTTTTTTCATCCCTCTTTTCATTTTGCCGGCAACATTACCCTATACGAAACTAAGGTATACTAAATAACTGTGATTTTACATTCTGTACATACCAATGTGGGTATAATAGGAATTGTTAGGAAATACAATATAATAAATCCTCAAGGGAACGAGAATAAGGGAGGGCTGCGTTCTGGATGGAATGGAAACGGAAACCTTGTTGATATGCTTATGTTATTTAATAAGGGAATAGGTATGATAATAAATGTGCACGGATGAATTATATTCCTATCGGAATGATCACGGTTAAACACAGTAAAAGGTAATGGTCCCTGCAGAGGGTAGAAGTGAATTGCTATTGAGGTGGAAACATGATTGGAAGGATGGAAGGACATAAGAACGATAAATACAATTTGACTTCAGCTACTTACCATAACATAATGCCTTTGCATTTCGGTTTTTTCATTTGCTAATTTCTCGCATTCTAATTTCAATCTGCAATGAATTGAAAAAAAAACAATTAAGCGTTTTTGAGAAGAAACAGATAAACTTTTTATATTTTAGAAATATTTTATTGAATGAATGAACTCATGAATCAATGAACTCATGAACATCTTTTTGTTCCTCTAATCTTTATTTATTTTCATTCCGTCATCTTAAGAGAAAGTCGAAGTTCAGTAATCGAAGTAAATTGTTGAACTGCTTTATTTATTGATTTAAATGTCAAAATGAATTGTTATTCTTTCATTAATTAATTAGAGATCCAACATGCTTCATTCCTTTGATAATGAACACGGCATTTATCTTGCCACAATCATTTTTAGACCCAATTTTTCATGACCAAATTGTGCCTTGCAAAATGTCTGCAGCCGGAAACATGTTGCTGGGTTTATGTTGTTGTAAATTCAAAATTGCAAACTTAAGTCCAGGAGGATCAAATATATTGAACGTTTGAATGGTCAAACAAGATTTCTTGTTATCCAATCGATCCAATCATGCACAGTAGCATTTTTATTTTTATTTTTTTTCCATGTTGTAAATAGTCTATGGTGATGAAATCATATGCATTCTCATAAATACTGACTAGAACCTTGCCAGCTGATTACGTCTTCGGGCGCGTCCTACGGCTTTTATCAGGCAATAACCATTATGCTGATTAGATTCAGATCTCTAGTGATGAGTCCATGTTCCGTCGTTTGTCGGAAAATGTCTAAGAAATTCCTTTTTATTGTGGCGAAAAACTTCCAAACTGTGAAAGACGAAAACGTTTTTCTTTCTGGTCAATTGTTAGGAAACGCGACACTAATCGCCCGCACAACTTTCGCATGCAAAAATATTCATTCTTTCGATATCCTATCGATAGATGACTATGATGCGCACTATCTCATTCAATTTAATTTTGCAATCATTCAACACGAAATCCACGGCACGATCTTATCCGATCGTGAAGCATGACTGGTGTTCGAACGATAACAATGAAATGCAGGAAATAAATATTTCATGGTTGAATATGGTGGGGTATATGAATTATTACATTTAACAAGATATGTCTTTGTTTGCACCTTATTTATTCGATCAAAAAACTTTTTTTTTGTAACCAAAGCACGAAATTTGTCTTTTTTCACTGTTGCCAAAAACTCAAAAGTAGCGTTATTTCGAATGTTATAACTTGAAAATGAGTAAACCAAATGTCATGAAATTTTGACAGGATTTAAGTTTGTAGCGATTGCCAGATGACAACCTAGTGTCAGGTTTCACCGCTAGATGATGGAGGTATAAATAGCGACAGCGAGAAATTGATCTCTCTCACTTTCAATTCAACTTATATAGACGCTTGACAACTGACGTAAAGTAGAAAGTTATTATACTCAACAAATTGTAATTAAATAAATTAATACATTACATTGGTGACCCGGACGTAACTCGAAGCCGACGCTAACAAATATGTCTTCAAAAGGAAAAACGGTACGAGACGCAGCTGAAAAGCCAGAAGTGGAGAAGACGAAGATTGCTAAAGCCGAAGCCGCCGCTAAAGCTGAAACCAGCACAGGAGCCGTAGCTGACACCGAAGCTTCACACACATCATCCAGCACCAGCGACATCGCAAATGTGCGCCTTCCGCCATTTTCGACGACTCGACCAACGCTATGGTTCGCCCGCGTCGAAGCACAATTTCGGGTGTGCAAAGCTTTCTCCGACACCGCCATGTTCGATCGTATCATCAGCGAACTGGATTGCACCATTTTGGACGCCGTATCAGACATCGTGGAGAATCCACCACCAACCGGAAAGTACGAGTCAATTAAGGCAAGGCTGATCAACGTGTACGCGCCGTCCGAAGAAGCTCAGGTACGGACACTACTCACAGGCATGGAACTTGGCGACAGCAAGCCGTCACATTTACTGCGATGCATGACCTCAGCTGCGAAAAATAAGGTAGGTGAATCATTTTTAAAATCATTGTGGTTACAACGACTGCCCCCGGACGTGCAGTCGATACTCGCCATCGCGGAAACAAGCGATCTCATCCGCCTCGCTGAAATGGCTGATAAAATTATAGAGGTTAAGCAGCCAAGTGAGATCTGCGAGATTTCAAATTTCCAAAATTCAAAAGGAAGCTCGCCCAGAACGGAAGACTTAAGTGCACAGATCGCAGAATTGAAGGCATCCATTGAAGAACTACGTGTGTCCACTTATCGAAGATCAAGATCACCACGACATTTCAGGCGACAAAGCCGTTCTCGCAATCGAAAAAATGAAAACAAAATTTGCTACTTTCATCGAAAGTTCGGAGTAGTCGCTCGTCGTTGCACCAAGCCGTGTAACTTTCAGGTACCAGTGACACCGGGAAACGCATAGGAGCCCTGCGGGTTGAGACGGATCGCAGCCGCTCCACAACAAACCGTCTGTTTGTGATAGATCAACACTCCAAACTAAAATTTTTGATTGACACAGGTGCGGACGTGTCAGTCATACCTAAACTCCAATCGCTCGGAAATCATAGTAAGACAAAATATAAGCTATATGCGGCCAACAAATCTCCGATAAATACTTATGGTGAAAAGTTGTTGACATTGAATTTCAACCTGCGTCGACCATTCACGTGGCCATTTATAGTTGCTGATGTTTCGCAACCAATCATAGGTGCTGACTTTCTGAAAGAGCACGGTCTATCTGTAGATTTAAAAAACAGACGTCTCGTTGATCTAAAAACTAATCTCACATCAGCCGGAGCCATATCAAATCTGTGCACAGGATCTATTGTTACGATAAATGGAGAATCGCGATTCCACGAACTCCTGAAATCATATCCGGAAGTTACAAATCCAGCCTTAGCGAAAACAATTCAACATTCTGTAAAACATCACATCGTCACCACTGGTCCACCCGTAGCGGAGCGCCCTAGACGACTACCACCAGACAAGCTGAAAATCGCCAAAGCTGAATTCCAGTATATGATGAACAAGGGTTACTGCCGCCCGTCAAACAGCCCAAGGGCCAGTCCTTTACATCTAGTGCCCAAGAAGGAAGGTTCGTGGCGCCCATGCGGTGATTATCGCAGACTAAATGCCGTCACCATTCCGGACCGCTACCCCATGCGACATATACAGGATATTACATCAGGTCTCACAGGCAAATGTGTATTTTCAAAGTTAGACTTGCTTCGTGCATATTTCCAAATTCCTGTTGCCGAAGAAGATGTCCCGAAAACGGCAGTCATAACACCTTTTGGATTGTTCGAATTCAAAGTTATGACATTCGGCCTTCCAAATGCCGCCCAAACCTTTCAACGGTTCGTGGACGAAGTTTTACGTGGTTTGGACTTTTGTGTGTGTTATCTAGATGACATTCTGGTTGCATCTAAATCCAACGAGGAACACATGCATCATCTTCGTGTAATTTTCGAACGGTTGAAATCATACGGAATAGTCATCAACATCGCCAAATGTGAATTAGGCGTAAAGGAAATCGAGTATCTCGGCCACAAGATAAATAAGCATGGCATTTCTCCACCTGATTCGCGAGTGAAAGCCATACGAGATTTTAAATTGCCAACAACGGTAAAGCAACTGCGTTGTTTTCTCGGCACTTTAAACTATTACCGAAGATTTATTCGTGATGCTGCTAACTTACAAGCACCTCTTCATCAATATCTCCGCAACGTGAAGAAAGGTGACAAAAGCTTCATCGAATGGTCGGCAGAGACTTTAAAAGCCTTTAACGCTTGTAAGGAAAGCCTAGCGAAAGAAACATTGCTAGTGCACTTTTCTCCATCAATGCCATTACAACTTGTTACTGATGCCTCGAATGTTGCGATTGGATCCGTCCTCGAGCAAAAAGTTAATGGTAACTGGCTACCTCTAGCGTACTTTCAGCGGAAACTCAGCAACGCCGAAGTCAAGTACAGCGTTTACGACCGAGAGCTATTAGCTA
The DNA here is from genome assembly GCA_954870665.1 of Stratiomys singularior. NCBI lineage: Eukaryota > Metazoa > Arthropoda > Insecta > Diptera > Stratiomyidae > Stratiomys > Stratiomys singularior. The sequence goes on along the minus strand of OX940878.1, from coordinate 108,482,084 downwards.
TTTACAGCAGTGTAAAACACTTCCGACACTGGCTGGAAGGCACGCAATTCGTTATCAAGACGGATCACAAACCATTAATATATGCGTTCAGCCAGAAAACAGAAAAATCTTCGCCGAGACAGATAAGGCACTTAAGTTTTATATCTCAATTTTGCACCCGAATCGTGCATGTAAGTGGAGAGGAAAACATCGTAGCAGACACATTATCACGAGTGGTCAAACACTCCTATCTGGAAACAGTACTTCGCTCAAACTGCACCCACTCCCTATGGAAGAACAAGGAAATTTATATTGTGATACATCGACGAGCAATATACGACCATACGTTCCATCAACTCTACGAAATCGAGTGATGGAGACCTTCCATAGATGCTCGCATCCTGGAGCCCGCGCAATGATTCGAGCAATTCAACGGAAATTTGTTTGGCCTGACATGAAGAAAGACATTCGGGCGTATACACGCTCTTGTATACCATGTCAAAAATCCAAGGTTGGCAGACATACGAAAAACACCATTCAAGAGTTTTCGATACCGGACAAACGCTTCCAGCAGGTTCATCTGGATATAATCGGACCACTAATAACAGCCAAGGGTTATCGCTATTGCGTAACCATGGTTGACCGATTTTCACGCTGGCCAGAAGCAGTTCCTGTTTGCGACCAAACAGCTGAAACCGTTGCCTTCGCATTTTACGCAAGCTGGGTATCGAGATTTGGAGCGCCACAGATCGTAACGACTGATCAAGGAACTCAATTTGAGTCCGCGCTTTTCTCTTCACTCTCTAAACTCTTGGGATGTAAACGAACGCGAACTTCGCCATATCACCCAGCATCGAATGGGTTGGTCGAGCGATGGCATCGCACATTAAAAGCTGCCATCATGTGCCACGAGCGGAATTCTAACTGGCCCCATATCCTACCAACCGTTTTACTAGGACTCCGAAATGCATTTAAGGAGGATTTAGGAGCAAGTTGCGCTGAGCTGGTTTATGGAACTACATTAACACTTCCTGGCGAGTTTTTCGTGAGCGATGACAAACAGTTCGATCCGCACGCATTCGGATCGATGCTGAAGCAACACATGCGTGAATTACGACCAGTTCCAGTCAACCGTCGCATTGAACGAACAACCTTCGTGCATCCGCAGTTACATTCCTGTTCACACGTCTTCTTGAGGGTTGACGCCGTCAAGAGATCACTCTGCCAACCGTACACAGGACCTCACAAAGTGATCAACCGGATTTCGGATGTTTTGTTTACCATTGATGTCGAGGGTAGACAAATCAATGTGTCTACTGAACGTTTGAAACCAGCTTTCGTTGCCGTCGCTGCTACCCAGCACGTCGAAAATCCGTCATCCTTCATATTAAATCAAAATGCTTCTGTTCCTTGTCAGCCGAAATCAATTTCATGGCAACCCGTCACATCAGGACCACGAATTATTAAGACGTATCCTCCTGCAAAACATCATCGTGACAATGTCACTCGAGGGGGAGTACTGTAGCGATTGCCAGATGACAACCTAGTGTCAGGTTTCACCGCTAGATGATGGAGGTATAAATAGCGACAGCGAGAAATTGATCTCTCTCACTTTCAATTCAACTTATATAGACGCTTGACAACTGACGTAAAGTAGAAAGTTATTATACTCAACAAATTGTAATTAAATAAATTAATACATTACAAGTTAATGTAACATGGTGCCATCTCTATGTCAGCCCATCTTACATTTCAGCCCATGTTTTGTGAACGAGAAGTAAAGTACAAATAACTCCTATAATAAAATTAATAATAGATTAATAATAAAATTTGATTAATCGTAGATAACACATTAAACGCACTGAATACTTTATTGCTTTTCACGCTAACGTTGCTTGAGTTTGAAACAACTTGTATCGGTAGTTTGCAGTCCTGCGCACTTGAAACAATTGTTTATCAAATGTTTTTTATGTTTCTTATTTATATTATTTATTTTTATCTTTTTTTATTCAATGTCATCCCGTAGTTCGTGATTCGTGAAATCAATGCATAATGCTAGTTTCTTTGCCAAAAAGATGCTTAAATGGACAGTCAGAAGATTTACCGTACCACAATGAAACTCGATTTTTAAATTGTGGCGCCATCTTTATGTCGGGCCATATACTTTTTAGCCAAAGTATTAAATTGTTGCAAGATTTCCATTCATTTCACGGGGCACATTTGTCAGAAGCGCCAAATTTGTATTTTGACGATCATCTCTGAAAATTTTTTGCCGATCTAATGATCATGACTTTGGGTCAGAGATGAATTAGAGACTAAACTTTTACTTACGATTTAAACTTTTCTATGTACATTTTATTTTCAGTCAGTCTTACACCGACTGGTTCCTTATCAGTATTCACTGATAATTGCAGTTCGAAATTATTTAAAACATGTGATGGTTACCGTTATTTGGCTTCAAAATATATCGAAGATATCGTGCCTAATTAGATGTTGTGTTCAGTATTTTTGTGTGATGAGGTGAGGATATCTACCCCACCCTGAAAAATTGGAAGTTTTCCCAGAACGGTAATGAAATGTAAATCTAGTCGGGAATATAGTTTGAACCGCTGGTTAGGGGGGTCTGACGATTGGCGTCTGTCGCTCCTTAGAGCATCAGGGACTTATTTCGGCCGAAACGTGATGGTGGTGGTGACCGATAGAGGCTTAAAAGTAGCTTGAAACATTTATCAGTTGTGCTTATGAATCCTGAACTGAGTTAAACTAGCTTTTTATGCCTTAAGTTTCTAAGGCGGGTGCCAAATTTGACTATGAGTTCCACTCGGCCTGAAGCATGGTAAGGTTAGCCGAATCATGGCGATAACTCATGTAAAAAACGTCGACTTATATACTTAGGGTGCTATCGATTTCATAAGGAATTCTCAATGACCCAATAAGTTCTATGCAAGGGAGCAGACATCATATAATCTTTATTGAATTATCATTTCATCATTTTATATCATTCCATATTTTCTTTAAAGATTTGACCTTTAATGTGAATGTTTAAACATCGGTGAAATCTCACATTTTTCTAATAATCTACATACTAAACGATTTCTTCCGATTCAATGAACCATGCATGTCAAAACCAAGTAAGGTCCTATCTATTCTGAGCTTTGATTATCCCTCATTCAAGGACGGCTATGGAAAATTGGAGAAAAAAACCTTCATCATTTCTAGCACATAAATGGACGTTGGCTCCAAAATTGTGAACTAGCACAATGATTCCGATCCCGGTATTACGCCGGAAGCTAGGGCATCAATTCGAACACTTAGAAACGTCTGACTCAAGATCATGAGTCTACTAGAAGAATCAACATATTCTTCGATGTCACCAGTTAACTGCGTCCCATTATAATGCTTTCTTGACTCGCGCCATCCGCCGGGTTGGTCACTGGGTCGAACTGTTAAGGCCAGAGATCGAATGTTGCAAAAGTTAACAATAAGAAACGAAAATTATTTCATCTTTGACCCCAGCCTTTAAAGCCACAGACAGCGTAGTTTTACCAGTAACAACCAGACAACCAGAGCAGGGTAAAACATATATCACAATCATAAAATTTCATACTTCAATTTGCAGACGAACTATTGCATCGTTTCCTTTTTGCGCTTTTTGAAGGTTTTTTTTTTTGGATAATTAGAACAATTTTGTTAAATTTTTTCGGATTTTTTGCATTTTTTACACTCTACAAGGTTTTTATTTCAGTGTAGTCATCGTGTTCTTCTTCTCAGAATTACTTCTTACTTTATTACGCGTCCTGCAATTACGAAATCCGAGCAGCGATGAATTGTCTTCGTCAGCAGAGTGAAACCAGCGTTTCTTCGGTTTCCCCGCTGGTTTCCGTCCTTCAGTTCTTCCAACGAATACTTTTTTGGGTAAACGTTCTTCGTCCATACGATTCATATGACCAGCCCATTGCCGCTTCCGCAGTCTTACAAGGCGTTCAATATATTAGCGGATGTTTGAATTAGGATCCATATTTCACACCCATAGCATAATACAGGTCTTATCACAGATTTGCATAATTGGAGTTTTTTTGGTCTTCATAATCTTCAGAACTGAATATAAGGTTTTATTGCCGAGCTGTACTTTTCGGCATATTTCGTCGCTTTCTATAGCCATTCTCGTTATTTTTGCACCCAGATACACAAATTCGCCCACATTTTCATTACTGTATTCACTGACGAGTTTTAGGAAAAGTTCTTTGGTGGTTATTAGCGACCGTGACAAAATATTGAGGTCATTCGCTTAGGCTACAACTTGATTTGACTAGTGTGCCTCTAGTATCGACAGGTGGCTTTTATATGACATATTCCAGTGCCAAATTGAATAGCAGCCATCCCATTCCCCTGCTTTAGCTCGGTATTTGTATCAAAGGTATCGGTGAGTTGGTTATTATTACGGACCTGAGAGGCTGTTGGCGTCATGGTCATTTTGACAAGACGGACTAATTTGGTTGGGATGCCAATGCGAAGCATTATTTAATACAGTACGTTACGGTCAATGATGTCGTGTGCTGGCTTAAATTTAACGAAAATCTGGCAAATGTCTATATTAACTCCCAGCGCTTTTCAAGTACCTGCTTGACAGTAAACAATTGGTCTATCGCCGACCTACCTGCCTTAAAGCCAGCTTGAAACTCCTCAATACAAGTGGTAGCGTACGGTCTGATTTTATTTTCTAAGATCTTCGCAAATATTTTTCGAAAAAAAACTATTTGAAGAACCGAAGTATCTACAACAGAAAATTAGAAATCATTTGAAGCATCAGTTTGATATATGACATAAAGCAACAGCGTGAGAAGACGCTAGTCATAGTCATATCAGGCGTAACTCAGGGCTCCATTCTCGCTCCAGACCTGTGGAATGTCACTTATGATGGACTAGTGTGAATCTAACTTTCGAAAAATCTGCGACATTTCGGCGAAGCATACGATGATGCAGTAGTAGTAGCTCGGCGTATTTTCGATTAAGCACTAAATATATTGATGATGACCTTTATAAAAAAAAAATTATCCATAGAGTAAGAATAGTTATTGCTTGGAACACATTCAGTATAAAAGATTAATTAAATCAGATTCCTGATACACTCCAAAATGCTGAAGCGAAGCAGGGTACTGTCTTTTCTGGTTGTAGAAGAGGTCTTGGTTATTCATCAAAATATTTATGGAGAGGAACGCCATCTAAAAAGTGACTTTTATGTCTCTTAGTATCACATAGCTTACACTATTAGTTTCAGTGGTACAGACATAAAGCGAAGTTCTCATGAACAAGCTGCATCGAAAATGGCGGGTGCAGACGAAGAGACGCGAGGACGAGGATTTCAGCGGCGTACCAGACAGTCTGTGGGCCGGTGTTGTGGGTAATCACTGGAGTGATATTCAACGCTGTTGTTGCCAGAACCAGAGTGCTAAACAATGTACCTCAAAAACAAGATTTGAAAAAGAAGGCTTTCGCTGTTGAGCCGCTGCCAATCGAAAACCAGACACTTTAAAGGAGAGGTCACAATTAAAAATATAGTGTATAAATGATCACGTTTATTAGGTACTCCTTCCCCTTTACTTTGCTTAAAATATAAGGCATTCCTCAGGCCGGAAAAGGGCATAACGCGTAGAATCTTCCCTAATCTACGCTTCATGGCCATTTTGGGCCTGAAGAATTCTGTACAAAGTGAGCAGGAAAGGTAATTTAGGATTGAAGTATTGTGACAGTTGCATTAACAGCTCAACTAAGTAAATCCCCCTCTCCCTTGAATTAATGAAATGGAAACTCCTCATATATTTTCCCCATGTATGGAGGCATTTCTCAGAAATGAATTCGAGATTATTCTCGTAATCTCATATGAGTTTTGCTTACGAATTTTTGTCACTGGTCGACGAGCAAGTACCGGAAAATACCAAATGATATCTTCTCTTTTTTCAGCTTCTATTGTTTGTTGGGTAGTAAAGCAAGCATGTGTTGCTAACTTTGTACTTGCATTGATTCATTGAGATGTTACTTGCCCGTTTCAGTGGCTCGGAACATTTTTCGATGCACTTAGCACTATCAATCTGTCCATTCGAAAGGCCTCGATTCAACTAGCATTCAAACGAGGATGCAACCTGTTTATAATATCCATTCTTTTTTTAAATTTGTTTGTATATGATTCATTCCAGATCATACAGTTAATCTACACGTTGTATAAGCTCTACCCCTTGCAGTGTTGAAATCTCTGCAACATCGGCGATTTTTTAGGATTACTGAGAAAAGTAGCAAAAATTTATTGATGGATTCGAATCTCATAAACATTATTAACTACTTTAGCTACATTTATCCACCTTAGTGGAGGATGTAAATATTTTTGGAGAGAGTTCCATGTAGTAATAAACTTGAACATTCTAGAAATTTTGGATTGCAATTTTTTTAACGGAAGAGCTAACAATTTTGAAGAACAAAGGATAACGCAGCATAAATAACCATTCAATTGTTTCTCTTCTCACTTCTATAACTCATATTTCAAGTCCAATATTCTCAATCCCTGACGAAAAGCAATAAAACCAATAATTTATTCGGAATTTCAATACATCGTCCTATAATCAGGATCCACACAAGAATGATGACTTTATTACACACTCCATAATAAGCTCATTCAATATTTTCTACATTCGTTCCGTTTTATTTTTCATCGAATTACAATAAGCAGATCATGTACAAAATACCACATTATTTCGCAACCAGATAAATATCATGCTCAACGTAATATTTGCCCGGTAAGGATATTGGGAGGCGGAGATAATGGCGTAGCTGGCAGACCGTAATATTAAAACGATTTGTATCAGTGGATAATTGTTTTAAACACTTTGCCTCAAAATTAATAATAATGGTAATTTTTCGGGAAATAATGCTGAACGTGAATGAATACGCTGACGCTCCGATTATGATGATGCCATGTAATATGCCGGGAAAATACATGATCAACAGGTCAAAAAGATTTATGAAATTGTTTATGATATTAAAGGATGCTTGCCTGGGTTTATTAAAATATGCAAGCTGATGCAGGCAGTAAAAGGAGAACAACAGAGCCGGGGATGAGTTTAAATATTTGGGAATTAAATGTGCAGTGCTTGCATTAAAAAGGGCTTTTGCTGTTTAACGATACTACAGAGGATTGTGGTTTGTTTGCAGTATTGCTTCCTTCGTCGATTTGCAGTATATTTTGCCTGTTAAATCGCTTTAATATTTAATCTACCATTATTTTACTTGCACTTCGCCCCCTAAGGGTTTTGAAATCAATATCTGTATTTGGGATGTTCCATATAGGAATTGCATTAACGCCGCCCCAAACACAACAATTAACAACCGTCACAACTTTTCAATGTAGTTTTCCTAGATTTTCCTCATTTGTGTGACTTAAACTAAATGACTAAAGGAGCAGGCCCCGTCCTATGACGGGGTACGTGACGCTATACCCCCAACTATTCTATGGAATCCAAACATCAGCAACATTAATAAATAACAATGGCCCAAACAATGCTCCACGCTGCTTTAGCACCGCGTAATTAGGATCACTATATCGTAAATAATATTTCCCTTGCTCATCTAATAAACTTAAGGCCATATCCTTCACCACCCCATTGAGAAAATATGGAATCATGCATACAAACAATTCTAAACATATCCAATTTCTCCATTTCTCAATGTCATAATATTGAAATTATCATGCTCATGCACCTAAAGCATAATCGACCAAAAACACTAAACAAACAACACGAAAAGCAATTAAACTTGGAACCACCCCCACTAACTATCAGACCACTATACCATTGAGGAAATAAATCCGGAACTCCATATTCCATTTGCACACGAACTCGAAACAACTTAACTCAACTCAACTTCACTCCCATCCAAATTCATTCCAACCGGTGGAGTCTACTGGCGAAAGGAGGATAGGGGAGGGTTTATGAGGTTTATGCTGGTTAAAATCCCTATCAGACAGTGACAGGGTAAAAACTCCTATGACAGGACAGGAAGAGATGGTGAGAGAGAGAGAGAGGAAGAGAGAGAGAGGGAGAGAGAGAGTAGTCGAATGCTATGAGTGCTTAATATGATGAAATAATTAATAGCCGCGGTAATTACTGGAACCAAGTTGCCAGATGAAATGCATACGCTTGACTATATTGGTGGGGGGAGGGGCTTGCGGTGAGTACGTGAATGACTTTCGTACAACACTAATTGTACGTCAGAGAGCTTCTGCTCCTGCTGAACGTTGGCAAGTTTAGTTGGTATGCTTAACATGCGAAGCACATTGCTGATCTCTTCCTCCGTCTCTTGATTCTCTCGACATAGTCCTGATAGAAAGTACCTAGCCAGGACTCGTAACACGACCAGCAGTTACCATGTGCGGTCCTGCTTTTGCAGCAATAATGATATTCCGAGAATCGGAGAAATATATCGAAGGTGGTTTCAAGTTGTATTTCAGAATTTAAAATAAATTCTGTATGATAACTGAGAAGGGATTGCATTATACACTACAGGGAATTTCCAGGATATACGCGACAAATCAACGAATTATTTTGTATAATGATGACTGGAGCAAGTACAAGCTATGCAGCAAGTAGAAAGGGGGAATTAGACGTGTGAAACTAGATGGGGATTTCATTTCATAAATAATTTGGTAATTTGTCAGAGAATAATTAAAGTCTGCTAGTGTCAGAGTGGGTTCTACTTGTTGCGTTAATTCTATTTATCACGTTTTGAATAAGTTCAATCGAAAAGCGAAATTTTTAGCGATGATTTAGGCTGATAATCAGCCTTTTGCCAAACCGTAATTGAACTCGACTTTGTATAAATTAATTATTTTGATACATAGAAACGATATAGGATTTGATATATGGGAGAAGACTTGAAGTCAAGCTATGTTTTATGACTTTTCTGTTTACTGCAAAAGCATGGAAGAAGGGGATTTCAACCCACTGATTTTCACCAAATCAGAAAATATTTCACCTGAAATTATTGTAATTAAAATTGTGTAGAGAGCACCGCTAAGAAGGTCACAACTTCCAACTGTTGCAATCGTAACACTGATGGAAAAGTCAAACTCAAACTTTGAAAGCTGTGCTCAGTAATGTTTCTAGATAACAATAACGATAAGATATCATCAGTCTTTTTCAGTGAAGCGAGTGCTCAGCTCGCCGTGCATGTCGAGCATTCAGAGAAATTGATGATACACGACATTGATCAATGCAACCCTCTAATTCTCGTCCATCAAACTAGAGAAAAAAAATTGCCGTTGCACGCCAAGTTCGCCGTCGTACCGTCCGCTATGGGAACGGTATATAGTTTTTGTAAACCAGAATGTGAAGGGAAATATCTCTTAAATATAAATATATCTCTGTGTCATGTCATTTGCAGCACAGCCTAACTTCACTTCAAATAAACTCCTGATCTAACAGTATTCAATCAAAATCAGAAGCTAGGTAAATTGGAATATTTTCTCTCATTTTTGCGTAAAACACAATACACGAGACAACACACAATACAATAAAAACTCAATAGAATACAAATATAGGATGTTTTTTTATTGAACCTTGAAATAAAAAACGGAAAATTTGGTCGATTGCCATTAAATTTGCCTTATTGATCCTTCACCATGTGTGCGCCACAACAGGCGCGGTGCAAACGAGAGGGCCAACTTTGGCTCTAACCAATAATTGGGGCCGGATTTCACCAACTACGCGGAGTAGGTTGCGTTTCAAATGGTCAAGCGTCCCGTGTTTGTCGGCGTGTGACAGTGATTTTGATTTGACGTCAACTCACAAGGAAACTTACTGGTCATGCTACAACGATTAAACTGGAGCATAGAACGATAAATTCTGAATGGTATTCAACTATTTTTTGTGAGAAGTGTTTGATGAAATGAGAAAAAAGCGACGTCAGATCATTCATCGCCGCGATAATGCGACCTCTTGGACATATCGTTAAACAATTGACTTTGATCCGTCAAATCATCGGATTACTCGGTTATCTGTTGTATAGTTTTCATTTGGCGACTAATGACTTCTTCTTGTTCCTTACAATTATAAATGAACTGCGGGGATAACGATTTTCGAATTTTCAACCGTGTTTTGTAGGTTTCTTAAATGGAGGGAAAAAATGTTCAGACAATTGGTCAATTGGCAATTCATCTTTTCAGATGAAGGTATTTCAGGTCCAACGAATACGTAAATAGGGAAAGCTTCAGGCTATGAACTCCAAACCCCGCAACCAATTCACGAAGAGCCTTTTTATAAACAGAAAATCACTGTTTCGTGTTATCTTTAGAATAAAAGCAGGATGGGCTTCTTGTGAACATGGTTGTTTCGTACCTTTAAATGGCGACTTTTATAAAAATATGTTCAAAGAATAATGTGTGGTTACTTCCACGAACACATCCCGACTTGTCACGGAACGTCGGACAATCGACATGCTGCAAAACAAATATCCCGGAAAAAGCTGATTCAAGCAACAGAATTGGGAACTGGCTGCCAAGATCTCACAATTTTACGCTAATACCTAAAGCGGGTTTTGAAATCCTTGTACTAGGAGAGTAAGCCGAGAAAGATTTGTGGTCTTCTTCGAAACAATCGATGTACTCTTGAAAATTCACTACGGAATATGCGTGAGGAGATTTGGTATGCAAACATTAGACTGCATACAGTCCAATGAAGCCAAGGAAGATATATTAACGATATTATTTTCAATACTCAGAAGCATTGATTGTTCTTAACATAGTTAAAAATACCACATAAATATCAATCGTTCCGATTTTGATTAGTTGTTAAATTTTGACATGAATACTGACAAACCTCGTGCAACGGAAAATAATTAAAAAGGTATATGTTATGTAAAATATTACGCAACCATTCCTATTCTCATTGCGACCCAGACACACCCTACATTTTGGCAATCGACATATGATATACCATGAGATTATGACAACTATTTTAGTTGTCTAGAAGTTTAGATGGGCAGATGATCAGCCAAATCTTGCCATGGCGCAAATCTGAACTACTGAACTTGCAAAATGCTGCGAGTTAGAGCCGTCCCTTTTTCAAGACCAAAGGTATACGAGGTGACCTGGTCATAGCCACGTTTTCTTTGACAATTTCCCTCGAAGATACCTATCACAACTAACTTCCAATTATATCTCCACAGCAAGAACGCAAATTCAAATATCACAGTCATGAGTGATATTCAAACCCGGCTTCTATTGCACGAAGTTGAGGACCTTAGCAATTGCTCATTTAAAATCGGTTGGCACTTATAATCAGTCTCTTGGTTTAAGCCATGATGGCTGCATATCATCCAAATTATCCCTGTAAAGTGACGGTCATGTAAATATGATCATCATAGAGAGCAATTTTGAGATGTTAGACCTTCAAAGACCTGATTTAGGCTTCGCAGCAGCAAAGAATTTACCCATTTTCACTTCCTTAGGGCGTGATATTATTTAATAAGTTTTATCTTTTTTGTTTAAACATCAGATTAATTTCATTCATAATCCAGTTCATAATTTTAATGTCGAGCAAAGATATTATAGAAACATCAGAATTATCTTGAGTAGTCAGTTTTTACAACGCAATTCCTCCCTTTTCAAATTTCTTTCAATTTAAACTTTGAAGTTCTGAATGAGAATTGATAAATGTTGAAATAGACTTCATATAGTGAAATAGACTTCATTATAGTTTCAGTGTTCAAAAATAGTTTCTAATTGATCCTTACTGTGGTCCTTCAAAACCTAACATCACTGGAAGTGCTAGGTTTTGGTAGATTTTTTTAAGGATGTAAATGTCCTTAAGTTTCACATCTTCTAGACGAAATTTAGATCTGTTGTAAAACACAATACTCTTTTAATCCCATTTCTGTTTTTTTTTTAAATTTATTCCCATGTTGACCTGCTGCTTTTTTGCTACATTATTAATTTATTGACGACCAAGAAGTCCTACTTAGGAATGCTTAAAAAACTGTTCACTGAAGATTTGGACCGAAAATGTCAAAATTTTATAAATATGATCGTGACACATGCGCCCTACCTAAATGAAATCCCTTTGAAAATTCAAAAGTCAGTATTAGATCAGTAATAAATTGAGTATAATCATACTGCATTCAGTCTTTGGTGGCCCAAGTAAGTGCTTCAATCAATGGTGATTTTTATTGATGTCCTTGCAGCCTCAATGGCTACCGCCGAGCCCAAATTTCCAGTAAGCCTTAATTCAGTTTTTCTGTATAAAAATTCGTAAGCCTTCAGAGGAAAATCAGCATATGAAGCACTCCAGAAAGAGGCGATCGACTGAGATCTTAGACGAAAATCAGGGCAGCCAAAAATTAAAATCAAGTAAACCACTTTTCTGTTGGGAAGTATATCCACTTGTTAATCACGGTTTTATCATGATATCACATATTTTGCATAGAATACATATCTTTTGAAATGGTTATGAGGGTTGGCAATACCGACCCATTGAGGAAAGCTGTCAAATTTGCAGACATATGTATCTAATGGTTCTTGTTTAGCACCAGGCCATTTTGCGACACAAGTTGGGCACTCAAACAACTGAGCTCAGACGTGACCGTACGACTTCAACGGTGAATCACACATTGGAAAAAAGCTCAAAAATGACATTTGCGAAAATGGCTATCAAAGTCCATTATCTTATGTGAACCGCTCGTCACGTTAAGTTGAGTGAAACAGTAGAGGGCACGGGTATCTCATATGAACGTGTGCAAAACATCATAAACGTAAGCGATAGGGCCGCGTTTGCTAACTGTGGAGATTAAAGGAATCATGTGACCGCTGCCCGGTGCAATTTGACCCTGCTGAAGCAGAACCCAACGAAGATTTTTTGTTAACTAGTGGCTGTAGACGAAACATGGATCCATCACTTTATAACCGAGACTAAGCAAGCACCAGAAGGTGAAGTAACTATGAAGTCCTGAGGTCCTGAGGTTGTGAAAGTGGGTTATCTGATTTTTATTTCCGCAAATGTCTATGAATTTTCTATGAGATTCATGTCAGTCCAGGAAAGTTATTGCATCTTATTTGCGGCAAAAAATTGATAATATTTCAAGCCTTATGATAAGGTGTACCATTCTGCATAAAAAAATTCAGAATCCACCAGTCTACCAGTCTCGAATGTTCCACCAGTCTCGAATTGTGGGAAAAGATGTTGTTTCAATAGTTAAGGAGTGATCTTGTCGCAAGGTTTCATTTACCAGGTATATGCATAAGTTTTTTCCTGTTTTACTAAGACATGGTGCCAGCGAAAACTAGACAGCGTATTAGTTTCACACATACGACATTTCGATCGACTGACATTTAGCTAAAAACACACACAAATTGACCAGCGTGTTCGTCTTATCGTGTTGATTAATCATGTCGAATTTTGTGCCTTAGGGCGCAAAATTTGCAGCATTTAGGGCACGCATTGCTATTTTTGTCCAACCATCAAAAAAGGCTGTTGAAAGTCATCGTTTGCTGGTAAAAGCAAAAGGTGATCACGCTCCGCCAATTAGGACATGTTAGGCATAGTTTCGACAATTCCAATGGGGAATTTCAGTGTGAAAGACAGTAGTGCTCTAGTAGATCACGAAATCGCGAAGAGGAGGAATTGCAGGAGTTATTGGATGTTAACCCAACTCTAACACAACGGCAATTGTCAGAAGCATTTAAAATGTCACAGGAAACAATCAGCAGACTTTCACGAACAATAGGTAGGATCATTAGACTTGTAAATGGGTCCCACACGATTTGAATGAACCTCAAATGGAAAATCGCCAAGCTGCTTGAGAAACGCTGCTTCGTCGCTACGAAAGGATCATTTTTGCCATCCTTTTTTCAGAATCGCCATCATTTTTACATCCGATTGTGACGCGTGACGAAAAATGGAAATTTATTTTGAAAACCCCAAGCGGAAAAAAGCGTGGCTTCCTCCTGGCGAAGTCGGTCCTTCAACACCAGGGCCAAATCGCTTCGGCAAGAAGACCATGCTCTGCGTCTGGTGGGACCAGAGTGGTATTATGTATTATGAACTCTTGAAGCTCGGCGAAACCGTTACTACACAACGCTATCGTCAACAAATGATCAGCTGAAAGTGTACATTAAAGGAAAAACGACTGGAATGGGCCAGAATACATGATAAAGTGATTTTGTTACACGACAACGCGCCCTCACACTTAGCGAAATCAGTGAAAGACACAGTGAAATCGCGTGGAAGGGACACCCTTCTGCCCCGCCGAACTCCCCAGACTTGGCGAAATCTGACTATCACCTCATCGCATCAATGGGGCATGCGTTCGCAAGGCAACATTACATCGGTTTCAAGGAAGTTGGACAGTGCCTCAACGAATCGTTTGCCGTAAAAGACAAGCAGTTTTTCTGGAATGGTAGTGCAGAAATGTGCAGAAGCCGATGGTTTAATTTTGAATAAAAAAACATGTTTTCTCTAAGTTACGATTTTTTTCACCAAAAAAAAACTTATACATAGACCTGGTAACAGTTTGTTGAATACATTTTGCGTTAAAGGTTTTATCTGTCCTTCTTACATACTGGTCATTTTTTTCACCTGTAGTGAAAATGCTTCCATAGCAGAAGCATCCCTTAAGTATAAGGAAACGAAACGGTAAACAAGTTAGACGGTAGAGTTTTGACGCTATTGTGATAATTCAATGCATCTTTTATGACTTAGAATGGACCGAATTTATAAATTTGGATTGTATTATTTGCTTTACTCCATTCTTCGAAAAACTTATTTGGGTGCTCCTCAGTCCAACAAGGGTTTCTTTCGCATATTTCGTGTGACTTTTGCCTTCTTTATTGGCGTACGTGCATTCAAACCCACTCTGTAAAGTCCTCTATGAAATATCAACCTCGTACGTATGAAATTAGTTCCTCTATCCTGCAGATGTGACTTTTCCGTTACAAAAGTTAAAGATTATGAGTTTTCTTTCCAGTCTCTCAATCATTTCCTTTTTCGGCTAAATTTCCTAACCTGAGATTGTCTACAACTGTTATTGGATTGCATGGATTTGCTGCAACAGATTTTTTGCGATACATGCAACAGATTTTTTCAAAAATTTGACTTTAGCTGCTGCTTATCTTTAGCTTCTATTTATCATTGTGGATAGCGTTTTCGCAATTTCGCTCGGGGTCAAGATTTTCTTCTTACCCATTAGAGCTATAATTTGAAGGAAATATTACCGACTAGAAATTACAAGCTATATGTATGTACACATATCCACCAAATGTATAAACCAATATTTATACGTTTGAATTTAATCCAACACAAACTAGAAGCGTCACGGCCAACTAATCAAAACCACGTGAGTTATCCAAGAGCGTCTGCAGTCGAGTGCCGAAACATTTGCAACTGCGTTGCGATCTTACGGGAAATTTCACTTGAGTGTGTTCACAGTGTTACCTATATCACCAGTAATGCGAGTACAATATATTTTCGGTATGGCCAGATCTAACAAAGTACATTTACAGCAAAATTGCTTCTGCAAGAACAATTCTTCGAAAGCGTCTCATCATTTCGACTTTGAACCACAAATATGTCTTGAGTCTAATAATTTGACTGTATTTGCACAATGATTATGTGCTTTATTTGTTGACCCTTCCGACCATTCTCCCTCGATCTAACATCTATTAGAAAACCATCAAACCCGTCAATCATGAAATTACCCAAAAACCATAACCAAACGACAATCTATTATAACACAATTTATTCACACCTCAGCTATTACATCTTTTCTGCTGGTATTCACTGCGCGTTTAATAACATTCACATGGTTGAGGTTAATAAATGGCGATGGCGAAAAAAGTGACGACAAAATTACCATTACTGGCTCTTTAACATTTATAGTACTTCAGATGCATGCATGCATGCATGCATGGTTGGCTTGAAAACTTGCATATGTAATAAATATAATGATCATATCATACAACATTTTTGTCACACATAAACTCCACAGAAAGAATTAAAATAACCATCAACAACAATAATAGTAACAACAAAAATACAAACAATATGTGTCTGATAGTAGTAGCAAAGCGAATCTGCGGTGACATAGTATACCTATCCATCTATGAGTGGTATAATATGCAGAAACATATGATATGTAGGCAAAAGTCGTATGAATTGTGCAGCAACAGCTACAGCTACAGTGGCGGGCGCAAAAATGAATAAAAAGTACTTTTGCTGCTCATTATCACGTAATTGCCATCCATTTTGCCACACAATTACACTCGCTAATGAGATCCTATCTCGTTGCGATACCCTCGTATGGAATTCAACAGTCTGCGGATTTACATATGTGCAGGAGATAATCGTTTTGGATAGTGTAAAATAATAATAAGTGTCGGGTCTGGTAGTCCTTATAATATATGTGGAATTGTGCGAATTTATCCGAACGAATATTCGCACACTGAACCACGTGGACTTAATTGTTTTTATGTGCGACAAGTGGCGGTACCTAATTTTGGGATATTTTTGCATGTATCAGGCTCCCATTAGGATAATAATAGCTTAATTGCATCCTTGAAAACAATAGAAGCCATAGTGGAATGTTTGTTGTTAACGATATTTCGTGAACACAAACAAGATAAACAGAACAATACCTTTATTTCAGATTGAATTATTGAATAGGAAAGCTTTCATGATTTACATCGATATTAGCGTAGCTTTGAATGAAAAATTTAACATACGTTCAGAAGATAAAAGAATATTTATGCCTGCGTGAAGGACTTTAAGTGGCAAAAGTGCTTGGGACTATCCACTAAACACCTCCTCTGTCGCCTTGTCAACATAATCTGGATGTTTTTGACACATTACTTCAAGTTACATGAAAATATCCATCCAGAAGGTACCTTGAGTTTAAAGAAAACCCTTTTTCATCTACAATGGATAACTAAATTCGCAGAGATTGTATAAGTAACCTTTCTCCTTTAACTCCTTTTAATAACATTCGTAAAAACTAGTACCACTGGTTCAGAAATAGTGCGATGAATAGAAGCATCTCACATCGCTCCTTGTCTCTATACACACCTCTGTATCCTTATTAAACAGTAACTTTTATCTAGTAGTGGCGGGAAACTTAACGACATTTTCTCGATTTTTTCAATACCATAATAAATTTTTATTCCAAAACTATTTATAACATCAATTAGTGAAAGGTGTTTTTAAGAGCTAAAGAACCTAAAGTTGGCCACACTTTTTAATGCTACGTATTGTGTGACAACTGTGATGCGTTTTATGGTTAGTTTGGTTTGTCATTTTATCATGAAAAGGTTGATGCTTGAGCAACATTTGCAAATTGTGTGAATCTATTTCGAAAAAAGGTGGTTCTGCGTTCGAAACTCATGACGTATTCTGTTAATTTCATGGCCTATATAATTGTCCATCAGAACAATAAATTCGATTAATCGTGGATTGTTTCTTTACCGCTGATAACACGCATCCATCCTGACGTCATACAAGTGGTAATGAAGTGACCATAGCAGCTGTAGAGCGTAGTAGAAATGAACATTTGAGTCCATTCAACATCGTGCTCCACAATTAAACCTGTGCCCATCTGCATCATGAAAAATTTCAAGTAAAGATTTTGGTTTGTGGGCTTACATAATCCAACTCCTGCAGAAATTGAAGCCGAACGGCCGCCGGGCACGGTGTAGATTTTGGCTCAAGAACAAATTACTGCAGATCCCGGAATTCCTCATAAAATTTGGTTTAGTGATGAGACTCATTTCTGGTTGAAGGGCTACGTCAATAAACAAAACTGCCGTATTCGAAGTGATGAGCGACTACAAATGATTGTCAAAAAACCGTTAGATCCAGAGAAAGTTACTGTTTGGCGTGCTTTATGGGCCGGTAGAATTATTGGTCCATATGTCTTTAGAATGATTCCAGGAGTAACATAACTGTTAGTGGTGACCGCTATAGAAACATGATCAATGACTTTCTCGTTTCCGAATTGACGAATGCAGAGCATTGCTGGTTTCAACAGGATGGCGCGACATGCTATACGGTTCGTGCAACCATCGACTTATTGAAAGAAGCATTTGATGACCACATAGTTTCTCGGTTTGGATCTGTGAACTAGCCTGCAAGGTCTTGTGATTTAACACCGTTGTACTATTTTATATGGGAATACAGGGGCCCATGACGCTTGACTATTTGGAAGACAACAAGCGCCGAGTTATTGGTGAAATATGGCCTCAATTATTGGTTAGAGTAGACAAAAATTGGACCTCATGTTTAGATTTCACATGACCGAAAACATATTTGAATAAAAATATCAAAGAATTTTTCTAAAGGAAATAATACCAATTAGCTGACAATCAAAACAATTTATCCATATTTTATTTCATAATTCAATACCTCTGTTATACATTTTTCTGTACTTCTGGTGAACAAAAGTTTTCACACACAGCCATTTGCTGAATGAAACAGACATTAAAACAATACCAAAAGAAATCTATTACGTTCTTCTAGAAAAGCAAATATTCAACCTTAATTTAATAAATATCAACGACGACTTCTGGAAGTCTTAGAGAAGAATCTTTTTTGGCACCTAGTTTTGGAACAAACTAAATGACTAATAATAAACCTCAGTAAACTGAAAAGTATAAGTATACGATGTTGATGGTTCGAAGTGCGAGGCGAAACTGATTTAAGATTTTGGAATACAAGTAACTGTTTATAACTGTACTTCATTTGAACGCTTATAGATCGTATTCACAGCTGTTCTTAGATTTCAAATTCAAGCGGTTATTTTCAAATATACTAATGCTAACATTTTTCAATGTATGAATAATATAAAAGAGAAAGAGAGGCGTGCACCCGACCCATGCCGAACGGCATAGTATCCAGCTGGGCATGGCGCTGCGGCGGATGCGCGTCCGGATCATCTGACAGTGTGAGCATTCGTTTTCGCCGCAGCAGGTCACATATTCCAGTTACATTCGCGGTAGTGATATTTAAATTTGTGAATATGATGCTTGATTACCAAACTTGTACATCCAAGTGTTAAACATGTCTTATAGGAAATATTTTGGTTCCAAAATAGAGGACAATCAAATAATCCTCCATGTCCTAGACTTATGTTGTCAGTTTTGAATTTGTTCCAATGATTGTAAATACTGGCTCAAGAATGATCGATTTGATAGATAGAATAAATGTGAAGGAAATGCTAGAATTCAAATTTTTTAACGATACTTACGTGTGATACTGGGCTTGTAAAAAATTAAATTCTTCTTTTATCCTTTCTAATGTGTCGACGATTGTGAACTTAAGGGGGCCCTGCGGCGGGGGACCCTGCAAAAGATTAAAAGAAAAACATATAATATTCGTTACGATTCATAAAAATATTATTTTTTGAAAAATAATTATTGGATTTTGTCGAAATTTCTATTATATTCAATTTAAATTTACATTTCTAGGGATAAAATTGGAAAAATTTGTATAAAAGGCATTGAATTGAGGAAATTTCAACATTAAAATCAAGTTTAGAGAGACTGTGACCAAAAATAAACCAATAAAAGTGTATTTTTTTTCTGGTTGGAAGTTGGATGGCTTTTTAAGCCTTGTTTGTCGAAAACTTTCAATGGTGCAGGACAATTGGACTTCCGAGTAAATACATCCCCAGTCACAATGAAAATCCAGCCTGGAACTGTTTGCCTTATAACTTTGGTTAGATCCCTTTAGTCCGGCTGACGGCTTTACAGAGACCCCTCCTTCAGCAGCCGTAGGCAGCAAGGAGAGATGGCAGCAAGCACTCGTGATATCTAGCGAAGCTGGTGCGGCGATCAATTTTTTGTTGGAAGGAGAAGGCTATTTACGCCTTGAGCAACGGACTCCCAGTGGCAACCAGACTATCGACTAAATACCTCGCTGTCACACCGAGATCGTTATTCATCGCTTTCAGGTTAGGAGAAATCCTTCTTTTAACAGGGATGGATGAGAAGGAAGAGATTTGCTGTCAGGGAGATACCGCTTCCCTTTGCGCCTCCAAGCGATCCATGATGCCCTTCTTTATAAGAAGAATTGTCCGCACGTAATGCGACCCGCAGTTCCAATTGTTTTTTATGTCAACATATTCGCCGTTGTTGTCGGAAGATGACGCCTATTTTCTCTGAGAGATCGGAGCCTGGTCCATCTTCCGCATGCGAAGAAGGTATGGCAGGCGTCTTCCCAGGCAAGAACAAACAAACATGTGAGTGTGGCTTTCCCATTTTATACGGGTAAGACTGAAAATACCCGTACCCACTGAGTCGTTTTGTCAGATAATATTCAGTCTCACCATGCTTTCTGCACGATGACGTTCTCAAGTATAAGTCCTGCGGCCCATCTAATTAGCACATCGTTCAGTCATGTTTATTGACACAAAATTAGGGTCGTTCTTCTTTCCTCTTGGCTATCAATTCTCCCTCCTACATTAGAATACTCGCCTTTGCTCTTTAGAAAGTAGCAGTAATGCCAATTCAGTGACAGTGCGGTTCTGTTTGCTTCTATACCGCATATATAAGAACATTGACTCCATTGTATTACGAGGCATTCCATAGGTGCGGGCCAAGAATTGAACCTTGTGCCACCCCCTGATGCCAAATCTATTCTTCCCCGATCCCTTAATATGTTATAGATGAACTTCGAACATTTGAGGTATTCCTTCAATATCCGAAACATATGTTTCGGCACCCTGAAATATTCATCGAAATAAAGGGCACCGAGAATATCTGCCCCACTAACAGAATTGAAAGCAATCCTCACATCGAGTTTTATGAAGTGTTTATTCGTCTCAAATTGTGATTGTGGGTTTCTTCCCGCTGCACCACGGTCGTCGCCTCTGTTATTGGCTGTTATCGGCTAGCCTTGAAGCCGTACTGCTGAGGAGGGAGATCCCCAGCAGATCGGATGACGTCTCCGGGTCCCTCGCTGATGAGCTTCTCGAGCGTTTTTCATGCGGCATTCAGCGTCTGGTCCCGTGACCTTTTTCGTTTTTAAACATTTCACCGCTCTGTCCCACACGATGGCATCTATAATAACTCTGAAACTATTACTTTGAACAGACAGACTTCGGGATTCGAGCCGGGAAAATGAGAAAATTCGGAAACACATATAACCTTGAATTTGAAAGGCAAAACCAAGTACTTCATTTCCAGCATTTCCTTCTGAAAGTTTTACTAAACGTTAAGTAATGGTAATAAAAAACAAGGTCGACTGACACACTTATGACTATCTTCATCAATTGTAGGGAAACTTTGCGGACTAAATTTATTATTTTTCAAGTCTGTTAATTTTTTTTTTTAATTTTTACCCCCTTTACTGACCCTTAACATAAAACTTCCGACTGAAAACTTAATTTTGGTATAGAACCAATTTCAATGTTCTTCATGTTTGTGTTTCTATATCATACGTTTTCAAATAATTTCATTGAACAGCAAAAGAAGGAACCACAGACGGTGGCAAGGATAATTCTCGTCATAGCTTAAATCATGCCGCGTTATAGGACGTTACCGTAAACCATTCTCTTTCCCACACTTCCTGCAAGAAAATACACATATTTGGTACAAGTGTATATTCATCTTGTTTTCCTGATTTTTTTTTCCTCCACTCAAGCATTTACTTCATTCCCATTCATTCTATGTGTGTACATTCAATGTACGTAGCACTATCGTCGTCGACATCATCATCGCCATTCTATATTCTTTGCAGATTCTTATCTCCCCTGGAGTCATCATTTCATCCTTTTTACAAGAACGAGCACAAGATGCCACGGGAACAAAAGCAAGCAGAGAAAAAAATCAGCAGAATCACTAGACCCCGAGCCATTCCTGCAGTCTGGCGCCACCATCTTTAACCACCCGTATCCATAACTAAATAGACAGGAGGGAGGAGAAAGAGCATTGTGAATATAACATCAACCCTACTTAAATCCTCGGTAATCTTTCACCTTCCGAATCACTTTCCACTTTTCCACACATTCACCGCTCGTTTTACCACCAGTCTGAACACATCATAGATCGTGTCTGTTCTTTCTCCTGCCAAGTCCTTGGCTTAGCCTTCGTGCTGTAACGTATGCTCACGTTTCCAAGCTTACGTGCAAGTTTTCTGTGGTATGTCATAATATTCTACCGATGTTGCTAGTCGCAAGACCATCCCGACTGAAAGGACATGGGAACGGGATTCACCTCAATTTCGTTAACTTTCGCAGGGTGTGACAGTGATACTATATCTTGGGAATGTTCTTTGAAGAAATAAATTATAACATGAGATGGATAGAAGAGGGTCGGGATGTAAGCCGGGAAGTGTTTATACACTTGGTGTCAAAAGATGGAGGTCAGTTTGAGGCGTCAACACAGAAAGCATTTATAATTCATTTTCTGGGCTTATTATACAGGCAAGTTTGCTTCGGACTAAACGTGATAATTTTGCTGAACGATGGAGTTCTTTGCACTGATAGTCGTCCACTTTCTCTCTCTCTCTCTCTTTGTAGATCATGTTGAACAGCCTTAAAGTGGGCGAGATCTCCCACTAAGGACTGAAATGAAATACACCTGCGACCCACGTCATACGATCTCCAACATGAATATCAATGTATTCTTGGAAACCCACTCACGTGGAGCAGTGTGTTCAGCAATTCAGTGGAAAACACAAAATATTCGTGTCAGTTTTAATGTGAAATATTTTGGGTTTCAATTCGAATCCTCGCACGACGATAAGGAGTGGCAAAATCCTATCCTTATTGCACCATTATGTCGAGTTGTCTTTTTCGAGCTTGTACCTTGTTCAATTTTATAGACGTGTTTTCGCAGCTCTTTTCCTTCCCACTCCTCGCCAGTCCGACGCCGATGCTAGATCTTCCTTTTATTCTCCTACCACCTGTGACAGAAAAAAATATTTACACGCTTCATATCAAGGATGTACCAATGCTCCTGAGAGTTTCATCCCTCTCTTCTTTTCCGTTCTGTTCTTAACGCGCCACCATGAAGAATTACTTTGAGGCACTTTTGTGCCAACCTTTTCAGAATCTCCCAGCACTCTATGAAAGAAGAGAGAAAAAAAACAACTTGAGAGTCTATTCGAAGCAATGCGGGAAAAATGGCAATGGGCGCAGAGAACAAAAAAAGAATGGCTCTGGGAAAACGAGAAACGGCAACCAAGACGACTACAAGGACGATAAAACGGCGAAACGAGGTTATCATGAAAAAGTAAAATGCATAGGTAAAGTACATACGGTTTTGGTTTGACGTTACATTTGCAGCAGGGTCGCTGGGGTGGCAGCAAAGGGAAAAAAGGAGCGCTGTTGAATCACATAAAATATTCATTCTACGGTAAAATGATATCCGTAAGGGTTTTCCCCAAAATGTGATATATTATATGCATGGTTTTTCCATGAGGTGGTGTAGATGCTGGGATTGAGTAGAATAAGGTTGGAATTGAGTTGGCTGAATGTGTTTTCAGGGTTTATTTCTAAGGATGTGTGAACAAATTTTATGTGTACGAGAACGGAAGCGTAAAAGGATGTGATAATAGATCATCAAACATGGATGACGTTGACTAGGCAAACAAGCAAAAATGACACCTTCATGTTGAACCTATCAAATTTATGTTAAACTCATCTGCTAACTGCTTTAAAAAAAACAATCATTTTTGAAAATAGCAAATGACGCGATGCTTGCTTATGTGTATTCTCATAGGATAAGGTAAAGCAGATTATAATTATAGATAATAGTTGGATAGCATTTTGATCTATATCTATCATGTGATTGAGTCTCTGTTTGAAAATCGAAAAATTCGACGTAGCCCCAGCAGCACTCACAGCACATTTCGCAGAATATCCGAGATTAGTACAAAATATCTGATTTTGTGAACTTTCAAAGAGCTTTCCTTGACCATTGAAAGGACGCGATAGAATCCTAACAGCTAAGTAACATTATATAAATGATAAACTGGTCGTCGACGCTTACCTCAAAGCATATATTATGGCCAAACCTGGAATATGGTTTTTTCAGTAATTTAAAGTTTGACAACAAAAATGTCATAGTGAGCCAAATACCGTGAGGGGTTGTTTGACAACGATCGATGTACTAAATATTCGGTTTCAATTATGATCTTATAATATTTCTTCGATTTCTTCTCGTTTATTATATGCTTTTCGACATAAGTTGGTTGATTTATCAAAAAAAAAAAACAAAACAGGATCTCATGAACTACATAGACAGCTTATACTTACCACTACAGAGGCGAAAGTTCCCTAAGCAACAAATGATAAGTAAAATATTTTGAAACAAAAGTAAAGTCTATAATTAAGATTTTTAATTATTCACTATAATTTAACTTGGAAATGAAAGTAATTAATGAACTATTCACATGCAAAGATGAAATCATCTGAAAAATGCAATCAAAAATATGTGTACAAGGCACTCCAATTGATAATATAACGGTTAGACCCGTTAGGTTCAATTTACGTTCCGTAATTCGTTCCTAAACGCATCGGTCAGTTTGTGTTTATTTGTTCACTTCGCAGTGCAAGTTTCGTAAGACGTGCATTTAAACAGTAATAAATATCATTCGGTAGAAATGCGCACTTTAACCCTGTAGCATCGAAAAGAGGGAAAGTCTCTGGGGAAATTGCTAAACTGCAAACTAAAGTCGTGCTAGAGTGCAGAAAATTATCGATATGTGCAGCCTAAGAGGTCATTCGTAGAGTTCGCACTTTGATTATTCATTTTTAAGCCCTCAAAAGTGATACCTACAAAATTTATGGTTCAGAGCGTTGTCCTATGTGTCAAAGATCATATTTTCACATAGGTTCCCTAAAAAACTGTGCGAGATAAAATTTTAACATATAATAAACCGAGAATAAGTGATGTAATAATCGCTTTTAAGTGCAACTACTTCACTACCAACTTAGGCCCCTGTTCAGTAGTTTTCATCATGAAGCATATGTTATTCCATTCATCTTTAGCCTTCAACATAAGAAAAGAAACTACGGTGGAAGATAGACAAAATTATTTTACAGTTCCATACCCAGACGATTCCGTACAAGGATATTGCGTCAATGGTGAACAGACAGGATTATAGACAGATCCTACAAACAAAAACCTTACAAAATAAAATAAAATTCTGGGCTGAAAGAGATATTATCAGAACGTGATTTGCGTCAAATTGAACGTGAAGTCAAGAGAGATCCTTTCATACCGGCAACCTTCACTATAATATTAAAATGTCTAGAATTCTGAAAACGGATTCTTTTTACAGATGAAAGTAAATTCAATATGTTTTCTCACGATGGACGAGGAAAACTGTGCAGAAAGCCGCGTACGGAACCAGATCCGAAAATTTGATAGGAACTATGAAGCATGGTGGTAGTAATATTTTAGTGTGGGGGTGCATTTCTTTCAATGGCGTTAGCGAACTTCATATTGTTGGAAAAAAATAAAACGATCGATCACAATGTTTACATCTTAACGAATAGACTTGCACCTAGTTTAGAAAAATAGAATTTAGGCCCAAACTGCATTTGTGTAATAATATCTATAAAATAATAATATCTAATTTTCAACGTAGGATTTTTGAAGGATATGTTGCAACTCCGATTAGTAATTAAGAAAAATAATATTATTAAAATTCATCTAAAACAGTATTTTCAACTTTTTAATACAATATTTTCAATAGTAATTGTGCAAGCTACTTTCCGTATCGACTCCTCCAACGTCGAAGCTGTTCACGATGAATGAATCACCAATGGAAATTTCACTTTTAACGAAGATGGAATAGGAGAAAATGGTCTTGTCTATGAAGGAAAGAAAGGCTCCAGAACCAGATGAGAATTCAGCTGAAGTGCTACAGATGGCTACAGCTTGCCCTGACATGCACCTACCGCTGGCTTCTCTACGAAACAAGGTAGCCTAACGATAATACTTACTTCAGGTGTCGCTCAGGGCTCCATCATGGGCCCGGACCTATGGAACATCTCTCATGATGAACTGCTGAACTGATCGGCTAAGTGGATGATGTTGCGTGCACGGTCGATCAAGCGCATCTCAGTCAAAATATTCTATTGGGGCGAGTGAGAGACTGTGTGGCCGCTCACGGGTTCAGGCTGGCTCTGGAAAAAAAACTATATGGCAATCCTGAGAAAGAAGAGAATACCCAGTGTCAGGTCAGGAGTGTTGAAGATGCGCTAGTTGAATCGAAATTAGCAGTGACCTGGGCGTACTAATGCACTCGAAAATGAGCATTTCCCAAAAAATCAGGGCAATAGCTAAAACGGCTTAAAGTGGATGACGCCTGTCATACATTTTTCTCTTACAAAAGATGGAGCAAGCAGCGCGTTGAATGTTTTAGAGAAATTGGAGAACTCTATCCGCCAACTATAATCGGGGGATTGCTTAGAATGGTTGACAAATGGACACGCTTGGCAAAATATTCTCGGAAAATGCTGACACTTAAAAAAGGTATACTGGAGCGTTGAGGATGAAGGCATCTCGTTGTCAACGTTTCCTTCCCGCTGGAGAAGGGATTTCCGTAACATTAAGGCACTCTAGGGTTAGGAGAAGTGGCTCTGCGCGAAATAATTTGTCAAATGGTTCCAGTCTAGGTTCTCAGGGTGACGGAGGAGATGTTCAGTGGGTAGTCTTGAAGCATTGCGCATCTGGGAGTCCCACCCTCAGGAACTAAACAGCCTACATCTCCCTACTAGGGAAAAATTCTTTCCCAGTTTTATCGTTTTTAATATTTCAAATGATCCATCTGGGTATATATATCACTCGTTAATATCAAATTGGTTTGGAAAGATATATACCGTCAAAAGTTTTCACAAACTTGGTTGAATATTTAATATTCAAGTTCTGAAAATATACTTATCAAAGGCTCTACATTTTCAACTCTTCAGTTGAATGACAAATTGGATTCGCAGAGCTATATAACTTACTACTATACATACTTTTTGAAAAATGATACAGAAATATAAACAATATTAGTATAACTAGCGGTGACGATTGGAAGGTTGTCAAATCGCAGAATTTATATAAGGGAATGTTTCCTCACAAAACCAATTTATGAGTGTATGAAAAAAAGTAGGCTTTAGTACGGCGTAACAAAAAATAAGGCATAGGTAAGTATTTTTTGAGACAAAGGTTGGCGCCTGGCCTTTCAAAAGGAGCGTATATAAAAGGACATATTCCAAATACATTTTGCGTTTTACAACGCAATTATTAGTCTACGCTTTAGGTTGAATCGATACCAAAATTGAATTGTACAAACATTATAAGATGGCGGTCTTTGTTGGTTAATTATATCCTTAATTGAAAAATCTTTGAGGGAGTATTTTCATTTATAATAATTCAGATTGATTGTTTTTTATCTTTCATCCAGACTTGATTTTGTGTTGATTAGCTCATCAATAGCAACTTTATGAAACAGAGATTCCAATGCTTCCCTTACAGAAGATCCTAACTCATTGACTTAAATCACCTCCTTTCTAATACTCAAAATTAAGCCAACTCAAATTCCTTCTTCGATTTAATTTCAACTTATCTACTAATTTCACACCATTACCAGTTAATTTTCATCCGATAAACACAAACTTAATTGAATCAACTTCATCGACATACATACATACATACATACATACATACATACATACATACATACATATGTATGTGCTAATTCAACTTTCTTCTCCCTCAAGGATACAGCAGGATAGGACGAGAGAATTTGTCTATGAGATCTCCTCATCATCTGCCTACTGACTGAATAATGCCTATAAGACCATTCCTAATTAGTTTTGATACATTGTTCCCAATATCTAATAGACAACGGAATAGTCCTAAGTCCTCATCCTTGTAAGCAAATTTGCACAAACATCTATTAATCTGCTGTGATATATGTGTGCGTGTGTGTGTGTCTGTATAGATGACAGTATAGATAAATTCCTTAGAATTTCTGCATGAAGCAATTGCCTAAGACGTTTGAGTTTTACACACGAGAAAGCACCCACTTGCAAATGCATCCTCAAATGGACTGCTGGCCTAAGTACCATAATAAACTAATTGCGATTTGTCTAAGGCATTATCCTTACCCATTTCTGTACTAAACGTAACATATGCTAATCGATTCAATCTATGTCGCACCTATGATTGCTTGCTTACCATAATAATAACAGAGAAAGTGGTTCAAGAAAAGACGATGGCGAAGTGTGATGGTGGTGGTTATAGAGCTGATGAAGGCAAGAAGATGCTAATGATAGCGATTCCAGCTAGTCCGGAAGGAGGAAGGAAGTGCGGAAGCAATTGTTTGTTGTTTGCCAGATTAGGTCATGCAGAAGTAAGATATTGTGGCCGGGAGTAGTGGTAATAGATTTGAGTTTGCACGTGTTTGCAGACTATGCATTAACTGGGTTTAGTTAGTTGTTAAGTTTATATAGACTAGTAGACGGGTTTATTATGCGGATATCACTGTTTAAGAGCACGCAAGCAGACTCTGAATAATTTGCATTGAAACGAAAGACTAGAGTAGGTAATCAAGCGAAATATTGTCTTTTTTCTAGTTACTACGGAAAATCTTTTTCTATTACACGTTTCTCATATCGCATTGCGCTAAATAAATCTCAAACCACTACTCCCGCTGATTGTCCGGCCAAAAAAAAGTTGCTAATAAACGATACCTTCCGCAGAAGGGCAACACTGAAGAGCCTGGAAAACCAGCCCAGTTTCATTCTAGTCAATTGTTTTAATAGTTTTGCATGTAAGGAGTCAAGAAGGGCTCCATTTAAAAAAAATATTGTCGCTATCATACAAGGATATAACTTACTTCACCCCCTCAACATAAACAATCGAAATAAAACACACAGAAAACAACAAACAATGAATACTATCCTTAACGAACAGCGAATCTTTGCTATAATAAAATCATCCCCTTACAACCACCGGCACAGCAAGTGTTTCCTTCCATCTCTCCTTTCGCCTTCCCAACGAGAATCACTTAGGATGCATCAAACAAAAACCGGTTGAATATTTAACACTTGAAAATTATAATGGTGAAAGCTTCTTCCCTTTCATGGATATCTTATAAACTCCATTAACATCAACTATACTTCATCGTTGCAGCCAACGTATCTTCTTCAACGTTATCATCTTCGCCATCAACCTCATCATGCAACACTACAAGGATGGAACAAGGATTTTTATCATATCGCGTCATGGTCCTTCATGTTCAAGAAATGCATTTCCTTTCACACTTGGTGAAGATATTTGTTCCCTTCGTCTCCCGGGACACTTACAAACATGCACTTCCTTCGTTCCTTCAATGGATACTTCATCTTTTTCTTCACTTTCGTTGCAACGTTCCTATGACTTGGGTGTGATACTCTTCTCTTGAATTGCACAGATTACAAGGACGAAGGCAAACCGACAACTATATATATAATATTTCGCAAGGAGCACTTGACGAAACTACTACAAGAAGACTTAAGAAAATTTGGTTCGTTCATCATTCAACGCCACTTCATCACTTGTACTTAAAAGCATCCTGGATTCAGTGCACATTCCATCCTGTCTCCGCTGCATGTCGACATCTTATCGCCAACATTCCCATTAGGAATGGTATTTCGTCTATGACTTTTTGTCCTAGTTCCTATATAAAGCTTTTTGTCGCCGGTCGTCCTCATCATCATCGTCACCAGCATAAAAGAATGAAAGAAAGGAGTGAACGCAGAGAGCATTCTCATATTGCTTCGTTCTCGGTTAACGGGTTGCACAAAACACTTTTTAAGGCCTTTTCCGCGTAAAACTTGTAACGACAGAAGCGGAAAATCCTTCGTTCAAAATATACTTCATCTTGTCTGCTTTTAAGTTCTCTATTCAAAAAAAAAGAAGAAGAAAAAAGCGGTTGTCATTGGGAACGCAACCGCTCTTCTGGCTTTGGTTCGCGGGGTGACGCCATTACATCCGGTTCTGTTCACGTCCTTATAAACCATTCCTTCGTTGCCTGTTATGCACGCGAAGAAAATCTGGTGCTAAGAGCTTGGTTGGGTGCATGTCGAGAGTGCAATTGTATTCGACATCAGATTTCAGGCCACAAGTATCTTAACTTAGCACTCGTTTTCACATAGCGATTGCAATAAAAGGAGGAGATAGTGGTGGAGATTTAGTGGTAGCGAAGGAAAAATACTTAACATTTGATGGATTATGCAAAATACAAGTTGATATTTCATTAGAGCATTTTGAGATCACGTTTTTTTTCCAAGGAGCAGTGAATTATGAGTACACGTAAGCTCTTGACCTGAAAAGTCAATCTGTAATATACAGCATAGTTTGATATTCTCAGTAAATTTTTGTGGCGATTGGTGCCATACTTAGACTCGTAAGGTCCTTACCGTTACGTCATCTTTATAACTAATGTGGAAGAACCGCATAGATGTTGGCGAAGCCGATTCTAGTCAAAGCCGACCGTATCCCGGACCATTGCGAACTTTAAGTACTACCTCATACTATCGATAAATGTGAAGCCTCACTAAACAGTATCTGTCCCTTATCTTTGGATATCCCTGTCTTTGGATAAAAAAGAAAGAGAGAAGAAAAGAGAATAAGCGAGAAAAAGAGAGAGAGGGAAGATCAACGTGGAAGACGCTCTACAGTCATTTCATTTCTCTTTGTTTCTTAGTTGTATTTCAGCACAAGCCGTTTTTTAGAATCTATAGGCATACCGGAAAGTATGCCATGAAGCATACTTCAGACCGGAAATTGTACTTTCTATCGTTGCCTATTCATAGTAATTTTGTTCCTATCAAGAAAACTACATGGAACTATTCCAGGGGATATCTATTTCTTGTTAAGGGTATCGATCATTAGGTTTAGAGGTTTTGGCATTTTCTAACGATAATTTCTTCCAGGAACTTTCTTTCTTGTTAGCTGATCGGTTTGCTCAGTCCCCAAGAATTCTCAATAATTTTGGATCTATCGAATCTGTAATACTTGTTTCGGAACTATCTCACATTATGAATTTTAAATAGTCATGCAGTCTGTAACAGGTGCCAGTAGCACAATGCGGTAGGTGTCTGCAACCACGTTGGTTTACATTTTTGGCGCGTCTAGTCTACCCTAATAGTTATCGCCTCCCTTAATTATCCTCTTCTACAATCCTACTGCTTGGGATTGTAACCGAAGAATATCTGTCGAAAAGCTGTTTTAGGCTCTGATAGACCATATCAGTCAAAGTGTTGGAGCTCGCATTTCCATCGTTTATAGGGTCAGGTTCCGAACTATTTTGAGAATCGAAACTTCAGAGCACAATTTACGCGCAACATGTTCGGTGTATAGGCGCTAAAATTATATTCAGAGATTCCGAGGTTGTGTTATTCATTATCAATATGATATGAATAAACTCAGAGAATGTTTCAAGATGTTTCCCTTATATAAGACCCTTTGTTAACGTAGGGCACTAACTATCCTTTTGTCAATGTCAAAATCTAGAAAACCACATTTGAATGTCCTTCGTGAGTGACCAAGTTCGTTTAATATTCGTCGCAAATCATTTGCCGTATTTTTTAAGCCGACGGAATTTTTTGATATAGGTTAGCAAAAAATCATAAATTTAAACATTAAATAAAACCTTCATTTGCAAACTTATACAAATTAAAAAGTATGAAAATTAAGCAATGGTAATTTCGGGATATTCTCATGAGCTCCATGAGTAGCTTGCTAAAAAGAGTAAATCTGAGAGCAATAAAAAACGGAAAGTTTTAAAAGTTCGCTCTAAAAATTAATTCAAACCTTTTCTGCTTTTCAATGTACCCTTTTTAATCACAATAACATTTAGTCCTGCCATAAAAACCCCCAGAAAGTGATGATTGAATATCAAATGGCAGTCTTTTTAGCCACATTAACCTTGGGTCCAGCTGGAGTGTGACATTTGCTTAGAAAATACATAATGTAATGAGACTTTCAGTAAACTGACCCACAAAAAGACGGTGTTCCATTTCCAGTCTTTGAATTGGTGACCCCAACGTGATTAAAACACAGATAAAAACTGTATTACCAGTAAAATTACCATTGCATTTAACTGTCAGCAGTTAAATAACTGTAATTGCAGCAGTAACAATAAAAGATTGTTATATCAGCAGTAACTCTCACGAAGCTGCATTTGCTTTAGCTGCAGTAAGGACAATGATCATAGCGGCAATTAACTATGTGGTCAGTACGAGTAACAAGGCCTAACTTGTCGATCATAGGGCTGTGTTTTAGCTTCTATCGAATTTTATTACAATTTATGAGGAATCATTTTATCTTCTTTCTCTCGCGGGTGTTATGTAATTTTTATCTTCCTTGCACAGGAGATCAGCTGAAATTAACTCATAAGTTTCATCATTACAATAAAACACTTGTATGACTTCAAACTTAAAAAAACTGGATTTTTCTTCGAATTTCTCTCCATTAAATTATTTACAATACACTTAAAAGTGCTCCCGTTTGGTAAACTGATGCCAACAATTCCTCGAAAGCCTCCCTTGGATGCCACAATTATCTCCTAATCGAGTCCAAGCGATTACGATTGGTTCACATGTTTTTGGAAACGGAGAAATGTTCTAGAGTCCAATTTTCTGGAGTCAAGTCGCGTGGACGGTTAAGGAGCAGTATAAACGGATTATTCTATGAAAAAAATTTTTTTTGAAGAGCAAAAATGGTACGAAGTGGCACCTACAGAGATTAAAAAACGTAGATTTGTTTGCCCATTTATCTGGCTACTAAATGCTGCACGCAAACTGTGCAAAAATTCGCATAACATCCTTGATTAACAGTTTTATAAAAAGAAAATTTCTTAGAATTTTGCGAGAATTCCAGAAAACTGTCAACAGATCCCTGATTGTTGACAGACTTTGACAGGTTTTTTTTTGGACTCAGCTCATCTTTGACACAATATACACTTGATTGAACGGCTGTTCTCGGGCCATACCTCTAAATCCATGTCTAATCTCTCATGAAAATAAGATTAGTGAGATTCCGGTAAAGAGAATCAAATTTTTCACACGCATTTTCATGAACCCCTTTTCTTCCAAAAAAATAATTGAATTTCCTTCGTCACCAAGTGTGGGGTAATTCATCTGAGGCCAAAATGGACGATTTAATAGAATTCAATAAAACTTTGTAAGGAAACCAATGTCCCTTATTGGTTATCGACGGTTTTCCAACATTAAATTTCTGATTTATTTGCATTGGTTCTTCTCATCCAGGACGAGTTACCAGAGCGCTTTTTGTCATATTGGCGTTCTAATCCTTATTTAAGCAATCTATAAAAATCGAAACCCTCCTGTGGGACATATTTATGTTAGCAAATAACTTTGCCAACATTACCAACGTTGGGAGAACCGAAAATCAAATTCAATGCGAGCTTATTATTGAATATTTCACTCACGTTAAAAACTGCAGAACCATTTTTTGAAGGCCATCGCCGACCGGTGTGACTCATTTAAATATGATACTACTGTCATGAAATTTGACACAGATTGAAGGATTACAGATTTAAGGCACCGATTTACTTAAGGTTTCGTCCAGTTTTCAGTAGTAGTAGTAGTAGCAGTAGCAGTACCAGTAGTAGTAGTAGCAGTAGCAGTAGTAGTAGCAGTAGCAGTACCAGTATTAGTAGTAGTAGTAATAGTAGCAGTAGTAGTAGTAGTAGCAGTAGTAGTAGTAGAAGCAGGAGGAAAGCTCATGAAGTTGTAAAGCTTGTGAAGTAATAAAGCTTGTGGAGTCGTAAAAATTGTGAATTTACACAATAGCCAGTACTTTTTGATCGCAATCGTCCTTATAGTATGACGATCTAGTCTGAATGTGCTCAAAGTTTAGATTGCTGAAACTAATTTTGTTGCTTACTTTCTTTCTAATATTCGATTTGGTTATCTAATTTAGACAAAATTGTTCAAGTTTATTACGCTTATTTCGGTCTCTGATAATCGAATAATTATGCCTGGGTCAGACGACGTCGTTTGAGCCAGTTCTTACCGTCATAATGACGTCAACGTCAGAATAATTTCTCAAGTTTTCTGAAAGCTCACGTTATTATGTTAATAATTAGTTCAAACAGCGTCGCCTGTCCAGGGGATTCGATAATTTAAATGAAGCTGAACAGATTTTAGGTTCAAATACAACGGGGAGGATTTTTTGATTTGTCATCCTGGTACCAAGTGTCAAGGATACTTTCTGAATAATAACGGAAGTTAAGTGAGAGAGTGATTTAGTTGTAAATAGAGTTTCATGTGCATTTTTCAAAATAAATTACGTTCAACACGATTTCTGGTCATGGTTCCAAGTTGAAAAAAGGATTTTATGTTATAGGCAAACGAGGTGCTGCGTTTGATTTTGTCGAACATTATGCCCTCAAAAAAGATACTGACTTATTTGTACGTGCGGCCAGGAATCAACAGCTGGATTTGATTTATTGATCTTGAAAATAATAAGGACTATACGCACAGAAATTCTGAAGGACATCCGAATGCTGAGATCCAGCCCAAAATGATTTGATTTTATTAATGTATTCTGACTGTATAATTTATATATTACATTAAACAAAGGACTGGAGATTTTGTATGATATTTACCTTTAAAATTTTTTAATAATAAACAATGTCCAAAATATGATTCAGTATTTCAACCCAAAAATTTATGTGACAAACACAAACCATTACACACATAAATTTTCATTTTCAATTTTCAAACTCACTTTCCTCTCATCAAGAAAAAAAAATTTGTATATTCATACCAATCTGCTTTTCCACCCCTCCTCAAATGTAAAATCGTATTCAACCAAACATGGACAAACCAATCTCGTTGCTACATCTCCTCAGCTGTTCCACTTTGCCAATTCGCTGCTTTACATCCTGAACACGGATTTCTTACTCGTCAGATCATCATTTCCCGTTCAGCTATCTCCTCTTTCCAGGAGAATAGAATTGAAAAAAGAAAAAAAAAAAAAAGAAATCACATCACATTTTCGAATGATATCCCTCAAAATACGTGGTGGATGTTTTTCTGATTCGATTTTCCCTCTGATGATGTTGGCGGTGGACAGCGGGGCAGCGTCAGGATAAAAAAAAAAGCTCCAAGAGTGTTAAGCGCACAGCGGAGGCAAGCAGGGCGGAATGGAAATAAAAAAAGGCGTTGAAGTCAACAAGATGTATTTGTGAACATGATAATATGTACATACAATATAACAAGGACGAAAGCAGATCGGCAAGGCGGGGGGCCGAATGAAACGAGCAACAACACAATGGAATAAGAAAGTCAGCGAGAAAAATTATATGCAAATTCTGTAGAAAAGTATGTAACAAGTATGTGAAAGCAGAAACAAGAAAACAAAAACAACAACTTCAACATCAACCAGAAAAGATGTACAAGTATCCTCGGCTTTGCCTCTAGTCTTCCCCAACCGAGAACATTTCTTTACATTTGTTTCCTTTATTTGAATACACTTTTCTTTCGGATATGGGTCCTGAAGAGTTTTCCAACAATGCCAACCAAAGTGATAGAACATGAGAAATAGGGAGTCAAGGAATTGCCCGGTCGACACAACAATGGAAA
Organism: Stratiomys singularior; assembly: GCA_954870665.1. NCBI lineage: Eukaryota > Metazoa > Arthropoda > Insecta > Diptera > Stratiomyidae > Stratiomys > Stratiomys singularior. The sequence continues at coordinate 108,446,480 of OX940878.1, read as the reverse complement.
TAAAAAGATGATAGTGAACGTGAGGAAGAGAGGAGTCTTAAAGTTTTCTCGATTTTCATTTTCTTACGAGTTTTTTTTTTTTGCTTTTGTGTTGTCAGAAGGAAAATAAATGTATAAATGGAGCCGGGGGTGGCGCAGATAGGAAGAAGGATGAATCTTATTGTGTGCATTTTATTTACGAGAGAATGAATGGTAAAAGGGCAGCTTGAAAGGAATATCGTTGTATTAGCCTGAAATATATATGCAAGGAATAACAATTTGATAAGGACAACAGAGTGAATTCGATATTGTGTTTGTATTATTTTTTTTCTACTTTCTGTTTTATTTGGGACTTCTCCCTTTCATACCAATTTCCACTTTTCAAAAGGATAAACTCTGTGTTATTCATTTTATGATAGAGCTCAATTGTATTGACGTTTGAGAAAAGAAAATTTTTTTGTGTACTTTCAGTAACGCTGCGAATTTTTTCTTCTTGCTTGACATGGTTGAGGATGTGATTTAATAAAATCAGCGGAGATCATGGTCTACATGGGTGGCCGTTCTTAATCAAACGTCCATAATTTTCTAATCATAATCCTGCTATTTAATTTCACTGAAAGGTAATTTATGGAGAAGTTGAAAATAGAACGTGATTGATTCAGTTAATTAGAAGTCCACCTGCTATGGGTTAACTTATCGGCTCGAGGTGTCTGAAGTCTCAAATTTTTCACTATTGATTGTTCTTTTTTTTTGGATATTTTGACTTAAAATCCTGATAAATGTTATTTGCACATTTGTATATGTTGCATTCTGCTTCGTTATTATTTCAGTTCAACCATCTGCTAAAAAGAAACAGTGAATAAAATTGACAGAAGTGCGTTTGTAGCCATGCCGACTTCACACACCTTCGGGTCGTATATCTCTGAATACAAAGCTAGTCCTTTTACGAGTGCACAAACATTAGACGACAAAGTTTCGGTTCAAAAAATCAAAAAAATCGAGACCGTTACGGTTGCATAAATATAAACTTCAGACAACTCTTCATCATGAGTTTAAAAAATGATAAAGTTTCAACTCGCGATTCTTTAGATAAGAATAAATTTTCCCAATCCCTAACATCCCCCTTAATGATATACCCAAGCCTTAAATGCACGCCCTATCAGCTTCGAATCATTAGCTCGGATGACCGAGCACAATCGGTGTGAGTTTCAAACTGATTCGAACTCCTTAATATCACAAACAACTTCATTATGTCAAAAATGTTCAGTATGTCATCATGTATGACAGTAACGTTTGGAATTGGAACGATAGTATTTTTTGAGGTTGGACAATTTGATGACATTTCCGATGTGACAGAATGTTAGTTTTATGTTCGACATTATGAAATGGGCCGCTTTTCACTTGAACAAAGTTAGGAAATATTAAAAACTTTATTCCAAAGAGGTGAGTCTACTACTCAAACTGTAAGAAATCTACGACAAAAAGAATGTGCCGAAAACACAATTTCTGGTTCAACTTTTAAATCGAGTTCCAAAAAGTGGATCATTGCTGGATGAATCGACCCGTGCATGTAAAGGTATAGTGTGCTCAATTAAAAAAATTGCTACTGTTGCTCAGGGCGTGCGTGAACAACCCTCAACATCAACTCCTCATTGTTCTCAAGAATTAAATATATCGTGCACTTCTTCGAGGAGATTTTTGCATAAAGATTTCGATATGAACGTTTACAAAGGTCAATGAGTGCAAGAGCTAAAGCCGCATGACCATCCGATCTATTTTCAGTTTACTCAATGGGCCGAAGACCTCATGAAGATGATTATTTTTACTGGAAAATCATCTATTAAGATGAAACGCATTTCCACATCGGAGGATACGTCAATGAGGACACAATATGAGGCTGCCGGGCGCGAATATTGGATCGCCGGACCAATATTATTGTGCCGGTTTCCTTCGAAAATCAGCAAAGAAACGCCGTTACAGTGAATGGTTACAGCATCATGCTAAACGATTTTAGTTTCCCATAATTTAAAAGGATGACGTGAACGACAATTGGCTTCAACAGGACCGTGCAATATGTACAGCCAATGTAACAATCTATTTTTTGCGAAGTATTTTCGCAAATCGCATAATGAGCCAAAATGCTGATGTCCACTGATCACCTCGAAATGACGATTTGACTCCATTTCGTTTTTCAGCCGAAGGCGAAGGGTAGTTTTTGGGCTCCTCAAATCACTCTAGGCCAAACCAAGTAGAACGAGGTTCAAGACAAATAGCGTGCTCAGTTTGGGAAGAATGTACATCATGACCACTAGTGAAAGTACTATTGAAAACGCTAGGATAAGCTAGCTAAAGAAAAATAGTGAGTCAACGCGGAAACATTTTGAAAGTTCCAAGAACCCTTTTTAAATGACGGGTGATGCCCCAAACACCAGTTATTTCAGTGGGTTTTTGGAAATTTCAATGAGTAATTCTCGTTGATTTTCTTCTGTGACTTTCATACCCAGGCTTGAGCGGCATATCTGTCAAGGAAACGTCTTCACCCCAACCGAGACGTCCTGCTTCTTAACGATAATGAGAACCCGCTCCTTGCGGCCCTAACAACCTAACAGTAATGTATTCGACTGAGCTTAAGACACCTCTGTAAAGACCTGACCATTCACCACACGAGGAACCATAATTGAGGTTAACTAAAACGGTTCGAGTTTGTGGTAATTGCGCCGGTCAAACAGCGTACCTTGGCTTAACCCTCGAGAGATGACATACGTTTAACTGACGTGTGCAATCTACAGAAATCGGCACAACTCTCTTGTTCTTAGCAAGTCAGTCGACCTGCCGAACTTGCAGCCGTATTCAAATAAGTGCATAATTTCCTAATGAAACATACCTTTTTCAAAGCAAACATACTTTTACAAAGAAACATACCTTTTTTAATGTCGACGTTTATTTATTTTTGATGTTCGTTTTTGAAGGAAATCAAATGAAAAAGTTCTCCTGGGTTTCATGAGAAATTCTTTGTTTGAATATTTACTCAGCACAATGTTTTTTTAGATATTGTCAAGAAAAGAAAATGGTGTCCAAAGGTGTTGCCACAGACGATCAAATCCAACGAATATTGTAAGACTGGAGTGATAATGAAATCGAGTACTCGGACAGTGAAACTGAATATTATTTATTCGAAAATTATGTGGAAGAGGCGTCTGATCATATTCATATCACATTATCTAGCATGCAAAATCTTCTTTATTTTTAAATAAATTTAGCAAAAATTATCTCCATCTTTTCAGGTAGGAACATAGCCTCAAGGAAAAAATAACAGTATTTTATTCTTCGTTACGTCAGTTTGAGGTCCATCCGATTCTTCCATCAAATTCGGACTGACCTATTCTAATAAAATCATCATTTCCCATCATCATTTCAAATATATCCGTCTCATGTCCTGATAATATAATCATTCACCCATTTTCCACACAAATTTCAAAAGTTCTTGCGGTGAGACACATCGACCAGTATGGAAATCATGAACTCACAATTTAATCGAAGACTTCGAATATCCCAGTCATACAAAGTGGAACTCTCCTGAAATAATCGCCGCATCTTCCCATTTTACTCAGACCAACTTCGGGCCCGTTCTAGCTCATCTAATTCCGATATCATGTTTTCCCACTGACTTCGATGTTCTCTTGAATCGAATTGGTACCTTGTCATCGTCGTCGAAAATCACTAAGCGAACTGACAACAACATCAGCGACACAACCAACAACAATGGTGATAGAAATACTGAAATAGTCCTTGGAACGAAGCGGTGAGTTACTGCATCAACGGTGCAACAATAGCGTCAACCACCCTTACCCCCACACCTAGTCCGAACCCAAGCTCTCAACTTTCATGATCGCCGTACAAGCATCATATCAAAAGAAGCGACATCCATAAAACATATTCAATCGCTCGCTCACATCCTTTATACATACAACACACGTTCTATTCAACCTCACTATAAAACCTTTTTCATTTCGACGAGTCTCCGCCGTAGCCCCGCCATTCGCCTCTCTTGTTTGCACTTCCCTTCGACGAGTTTATATTTACTTCGCAATCACACCATCATCCCCCGCATGACCAGAAACTCCAATCGGAACCTTTTTGTAATGTTTCCATTGCCAGTCATCCAAACCAGCTAGCGGCATAGTCGCACCCTCTGCCCCGGCTCCCGCTTCACCCTATCCAGCACTCTTATCGCACCTTCTATCCATTCATCCCCTATCAATCTAGACGTACAAATAAACGGGCATAAATTGAGGAATGAAAAACGAACAGGGAAAATAACAGCGAACAACAGCAAATTTTACACCCCCAACTCATTCGAGAATTGAAGCATCAACTCAAATATGGGTTAGTCCGAGTAGCACCAGGATCGAACAAACGATGAAAGGTTGCCGCGCAAGGAGGGTGCGGCGGGGCGGAGTGATTCAGTTGACATACAGACGAAAAAATTACGCTGGGTGGCGAGGGAAAATGGCAAGAAAAGCAGGCCAAATAAAACGACCTAAGCATGGCAGAAACTCCTTTCACAGATGAAGCTCTAGGATGCTGAGACTAAGGGCGGCCGAGGGTAGCCTGAATGCTCGAATGCCTGAAGCCATAAGAGGGCAGTTGGAGTAATAATAACAACATCAACCAGAAGGATGACAATGGCATCGGTTGAGCTGTTGGTAGAACGCCGACAAGAAGACTGCTATTACCGGTTAGCGGTGAAGTGGGTGCTGCGGGGGGGTTGAAGGCTACAATAGAGAAGACACAAAGCGTTTTTTCCATTTCGAAGCCAGTGACAGCTATTCAAGCACTTTCGGGCAGAGGTTCGGGCGACCGATCCATAAGAGATTAGTGCTGTTAGATATGCTTGTTGGTATCCATATACTTCCACCTTTCTCTTGTCACTTCCTGTACTCCACTCCTGGCGTCCTCTACATCCTGGCCCTCAGATCTGTGCCTCGTTTGTTCAGATTCAATGTTCATCGTTCCCGGAGAAGCAAATAACAACCATTACAACAGCAGAGAGACCGATGCGAGGGGGTGGACACGGACGAAGTTGCTACGAATGGAGATAAATGGATAAAAACGAAATGGTTAATGCTGAAGGATGTTTGTCAAGGTTCATTTTATTGTGTTATATACAATTTATACTTTTTTAAGGGCTTTTCGTGTTTTGTGTCTTCTTTTCCAACTGCTGCCACAAAATGCTTTCCCTTCCCACTTTTATTCCGTTTTTTCCAACCGTGCGAGTAGATAGCCCCTTCGTAGTCGTCCTTCACGTGTGTTCATCTTGTTGTCCCGTTAGCGTACCCCGCATCCTGTGCAGTCTATCTGAACACCCTACTGTAATACTGTATGAGTATCAAACTCAGTGAATGAATAGGAAACAGTGGCTTGGTTTCAATCACCATTCCACCACTTTTGGTTGGCTTTCGTCCTTTCACTTGTCAGTGCTAACTCGGCTTCACCCACTCGTAGCAGCCCGCAGCGAGCGGCGCGAGGAAAGTAATCGAAAAAGGACTCTTGATAGGTCGACGTCGGTTGATTTGTGTTTCGGATGGTGATAGTCCAACGACCGAGATCAAGATGATGGACATTGTTATAGAAAGCAGGACAAGCGGAAGCGAAAATAATGAATTAGCGATGAAAAGCCATGGTCGTCGGGTAGAAGGGTGTGGGCGTGTAAAGTTGCGGGGGCAGCTAAAAATGCGGCAAATTAGGAACAACAACTAACGGATCATGGCTCGGTGATGGCAAACGTGACGATAAAAACAAGGCTAACGACAACATGGCCTTCCCTGCGTGTACCCTACACCCCCTCCCCCCCCTGGGAAGGCCTGTCACTAGCTGTTTCATCCATGAAACGTTATGGCCCTACGCATCATTTAGTTGTAAACTTCTCTCTTTTCCTTTGCTTCTTTTCTTCCTTAATCCTATCGTGTCTGCCGTCTTACGTTTATGCTCGGGAACGTATTGCGAAAAGCAGGACAGAAAAATAGTAAAAAAAAATGGCATAGCATAGCTGCTATGGTCCGAGGGTTCAGGGTTCTGATTGAGGATTTTCAATATCGGAAATGATTCTGAAAGGGATTACTGTACGTCACCAATACAAGGTATTATTGAGGATTCTGATTACACTAGGTAACGATAGCGGTACTGGTAACAGACTAATCTAAGCAAGCTCGATTCGAGCGGGGGGCGATAGGTGTGCAGGGATGAAGACAAAGAGGGTTAGTTGAGTTAAGGACGATTAAGTCTAGCTATTTGAAAATGGATTAGAAGTGGTTCTGTTTGGTTACAATTCATTGCTTGGACGAAGAACGAAGTTAATGGCCGGGCTGCGAAGCAGTTACGACGACAAGGACTCGCAGGATAAGAGGTGATTCGCTTTCCTGCAGAGTGTGTTGTTGAAAATAACACCAACGCTCGACGACATTGAATCGAGAAATCTGCTGAACATATCGACGCACACCGAGGATTCCCTTATGCTTTTCTTTTCAACTAAAGGAACTCGAAAGCAGGTTGATGAGAGGTTTTCCTTCACAACATTTGAATTGAGAGGAGCGAAAGGGAAGTGATGGTGAACGACTGCTTAGATAGTATAAACGAGCAATGGAAAGCCAGGAGTGATTTTGGGTTCATGGCCGGATGATTTATTGGGTGATATTTTGTGTTGATTTCTTTTTATTGAGGGCGGCGATGGAGTTGGGGCTGGTGGTGATTTTAGTAGATTTCTCTTCGCCACCCTCGACGTCTTCACTGTTTTTCACTTGTTCCGAGTTTTCCTCTGTTGGCAGTCATCATGTCATCTATTCAGCTACATTGTTTTGTTGTTGTTGAGGCTGCTGCCGCCACAGTTTCATGTATTCTTCTCTTGTGTTATTCATGAATACGCTGACGAAGGATGTAGAGAACGTATTTATTTATCATTTCCATTTTTATATTTCCTTTGATTTTCCCTCTTTGGGCAGGGGTCGGGTGATTTTGATATTCTGAGGATTATAAGTGAACAAAATAACAAAATAGATGAAATGAAAAGCAGAAAAAAATAACCAGAGCTAAAGTTTCTTTTGCGAGGTGGGTGGTTGGCAAGGTTGGCAAGGAGGGTTGTCGTTGATATCCACTCAAGTGAGTGAAATGAGCGAAGAACGATGAGGAAAATAATAGCGTAAAGTTGATGGATCCATGTTTCCGGCGAGGATTTTGGATGGAATTGTTGTCGCTGGCAATTTTCACGAGTTGTTTTTTTTGCTTGCCAATAGTTTTGTTTCTTTCCTATCTTCTCTCGCTTGGCTGAAGATTAGAACAACAAAAGCGACGACATCGAGGGTTGAAGGAAATTGGAAAGGAGAAAGTTGAATTGATATGAGAAGACTTTATTGTTGAACAAAGATGACGTTCTGTGGAAAAGGCTAGGGAGCAAGTTGAACAATAATAATGATAATAATGATGATGTGGTAGATTATGGAGTTGAGGATGAAAATGACACAAGGAGCAGTTCTGATTTGTTGTCGATAAATTGCTATGGAGTTAGCTGCTTAGTTATAATCGAGGGAGTTTTTGGGAAAAGTGAAATAAGTGCATTCAATGAAAATGTGATAATTGAATTTATCGATTGATGAACATGAGATTACGTTCGTTGGTTTCAATGGAAGCTGCAATAGACGAAGTTTTGAAAGTTTTTCAGTAGCTTTCCGAAATTAAAAAGCAAGTTCTGGATTTCTGTTCTGTTCAGAAGTTCTGGCTTTTGTGCACGAACATTAAATAAATTCAATAAATACTACCTGAGGAACAATCAAGATGCATCATACCGCGTTCACTCATTTAGGAACAACAATACGAAATACTATCAAAATTGAATTAATGTGGAAACTCAATTGTGTTACTGACTTCTTAATTTTGTTTTATTTCAGCTTAATTAATCATAATTTTTGAAATTGTGTAGTGCTGAATACAGGCGAGCTCACAGAGAGAGCTCACAGACTGCATAACGAGCCAAATCGAGGATACCTCTCCTTCGGCTTTAGATGCTTATCGTTCTAAATTCTAAAGGGTGTTTATATAAAGGAATAGCACTTTGAAATGAAATAAAATACGGATAAGTTTTTTCGATTAACATCAAATCAAACATCAAATCATCAAACTGAAAACATAATTCTTTGCCTTTTTCATTCGATTATTTAATGATTTTGGGCACGTGAACGCTATGTCTGGCGCCGAGGAAGTCCAAATTAAAGGTCCAACTCTCAACTACTCTAACCAATAATTGGGCCCGGATCTCGCCAATGACGCGGGGAATGTTGTCTTCCACTTCGTCGACCGCCTTGGGCTTGTCGGCGTAGATGAGTGATTTGACGTTTACCCACAAGAAGTAGTCCAGTCGAGCTGAACTCGTCAAAAACAATAATATGGATCGGCACAGGTTTAGTGGTTGAACACGATGTCGCATGGACTCACTTGGGTCTTAATCGATACTAAATTCTGCAGCTGCTATGATTTCTTCAGGAAGAACTGTCCAACGTCTAGGTGGATTCTAATTTTGAGTGACAGTGAGCGTGGATCGGAAGCGATGCATGGTTAATAAAATTGATTGTTTTGATGGACGATTATATCAGCCACAAATTTCTCGGACTAAGTTTCTTAAACAAAAACGTATTTTCCGAAAAAAAATCTGCTCAATTTGCAGACGTTTCTCAGCTGTCAACTCATTCATTATAAAACCAAACTAACCATAAAACGCATGATAGCTGTCACACCATACGTAGCATTAAAAAATGTTACCAACTTAAAGTATTGTATACTATAAGGTTTTGCATACTTTTGTAAGCTCAACAATCACAATAAGTTAAACTACCTTGTTGAAAATTTTCTTTTAATGAAACTTTTTGGGGCTTTGCTGAGAACTTTCATCATAGAAAACGGATTTTTTCAACATAATTTTATCAAAGATTGAATAATAGATGGCGCGATTGTCAGGCATTTGTTGCGTTTGTACTGAAAACACAGTTGTTTATTCAAAATTATGCAATTAGGAGAAACGCTCTTACAACGCAAATCGTTGAATTATTGAGGCTATCGTACCTATACTGACAGCACAAGGTTCACAATAAGGTCCGGTTTTGTTGGACGCATTGTCTTGATATCCAATTTTTCCAGGTGTCTGATGATTGTATTGTTGCAAGCACTAGGTTTTCCCTGTTTCTTTTTAAACATATGGTTAGACTGAAGCGAAATATTTTGCAATCTACAAGAGTGCAAAAACTATAAATTTTTTAAATGTTTTTCACTGCAAAAAATTCAAATATGCGAATGAAATTTACCAAAATTTTAAGTCAAATCATCCAAAAATGAAAATAATGGAGACCATTGCATTTGCAAGGATGCAAACTTCAGACATTAATTTATCACCACTTTCTCACACCTATCGCTCAGTAATTTTTCGGATGTGGTGTATGTCTTGGCTACTGAGTCTTTACTGGCGAATTTTCGAATAACAACCACTTCCTCCATGAGCAATCATCTAGGGGCATGAAATCGCACAATCTGGGATGACTAACAAGCTGCAACGTCCCAGTGAAAGTAAAAACAACTTGTGTCAAAATTCTAGATGTCTGGAGTTTGCATCGTGATCACCGTTTGACCGTGTGACCGTTTCACGTTTTGAATGTTTTTTGAATATTTTTGATTGGTTTGAATAGTTTTGCGCAGTTTTTCATGAAGGTTTGAGATTTTACAGTGCACAAATTTGCTTACAGTGATATACTCTGCTATGCGAGCGGTTTGACAAAACAAAGAGTTTGTATTAACCTTATCACCCAAATTTCTCAAATTTCTGTCGCCTTATCGAAAAAGAGTGATCGGTTAGTACGTTGGTGAAACTTGCCTTTGTCTCAATACAAGAAACGTAGACCCGAGCTGACCACTCAATTTGACAGTAAAGCCTGATCAGTTCTTTGCTTTGTTGAATAATCAATCCATTCCCGACAACACTAAGTGAAGACCTTAGACCTTTTTGACCTTTTCATCAGTGTTGTCAGTGTAAGTTCTGAAGTCACTACGGGTAAGACTTCTGCAAGGTTTGGCGATCTTCTCGATCATTATCGTTCGAGTACACTTCGCAAAGCGATAAAATACTCCTGTTTTAAGGAAGTTTTGAAGAACTAACGCCAGTTTCGACAGAAGATGCAGTCAAATTTCAAAAGACGGTTCACTATTGACAAGTACTTATTGGTCATTATGAGGGAAGGTTTCTTGCCAAAATTCAATTCCTTCAGAACTGTGTACGAAATTGACACTTGACTAAATATTTGCGAGTCAATTGACAAATAATCGTCAAAAATCATCGCTAATTGATATTGATGGATTCGCAGGAACATGTAGAAAGCGAATGCCATTTTTTTGTTTTTTTGAAGCATAAATTGAATACAATGTAAACATGTCAAAGTCTTTATAAGGACGTTTTCATTGCGGCCATTTTGCATACAACGATTTTATGCTTTTTGAAGATAAAACGGGACACATATTACTGACATTGGCTAATATTTTATTTACTTATTTATGAAAAGAGACATATCGATCCTCCATCGAATGTAAGTAGTAAAAATAAAATAATTACATAAAAACACAAATAAATAAAAATAACATTATCAAGACGATCATTCTCCGATTACCCGATTTGAGGTTCAAGGGAGTAAGGAGCAAATCATAAACCAGAACATATAAAACTATCCCCAATTTGCCACAAAACGCAATAATCCTTTTTATAAATGATGATTTCGAAATTTCCGTATAATGTCGGTTCCCTATCTACAGTTCTATCCTTTTGCAAAAAGGTGAATTTTAATTGGTCCCTCGTAAATCTTTATGATACCATCACGTTTTCATCCCCATCTATATTGCTATCAGTAAAATAAGTCACAAAGCTTCCAAAGTATTGACCTTTCGTTTTGTAAATTTCCATCAAATTGCATCCATCCCTAAAAGTCGTACAATCGTGACGGCTGGCACCAATTTCCTTCCACACAATTTTATTCTCCATCAATGTTTTTTTTTTTTTGTTCACTTTTTTCATCCAATGTAAAACGTCAGCAGCACTCCAAACTCCATTCATTCAGCAATCTATCCGCTACCTATCTCAGCAACGCCTCAACAGCCTTAAAATTCTTATTGATTTTCCTCGAATTTAAGTATTTTTTCACACACATTACCGTCCCAGCGGGGATGAATCCTCAAAGTCCACAACGAGACTCGATTCCATTTTAACTCTGTTTCTCGTTTCTTCACTACCCTCGTTGATAGTAGCACGCCCGAAAAAAATTCTACTATCCTTTTTCGTGTTCATATCCTTCTTTCGTCCATTTTAGCCGCTATCCAGCCCGCAGAGACATTACTGCACACTAAAAAAAGCATAAAATAAAAAAAACGTCCAACCACCACTGAAAACCCTGCTAACCTTCAACAACCTCCCATTTTCAGGACCAACATACTTTAGTCCTTTTTCCTTTCCGGTTATGACTTCAACTTGCAGAAACCCATCAAACATTTTTTCACATTGGCCTCGTGTGGATTGTCCCAGAGGCAATTCAATAAAAATTCAGCTTATGCAAAAAAAAACAGGGAGCGGTTATTCGCGGATACAAGTTTGTGTCTTCATGCGACCAGGCATTAAGGACGGGAGCGGAGAGCAGATGAGGAAGACGACGGGTGTCAGGAGAGAACGAGGTATTAAGCAAAGTAAGGTGGGAATTGTGTAAATAAAAACCCAAAAAATGGGTTTCGTTCTCCGAACAATCGAAACAATAAAAGTTTGTGATTCTATTCAAAGTTCTTTCAGGGGATTCTACTTTTTTTTATTGGATTGTTATGCGGTTGGGCAAGCTCGTTCGCTCAGCCAAGAGAACGGGTTAGGTTCTAGTGTCACGTTGTTTTCCATTTAATATTTAAGTGATTTCACCCAATGAACGAAATCGATTCGTTGATTCGAAGTTTTCATAGAAGAGAGTTAAATATGCCTCAAGGATCAAAATGACATATGCGTGTTGGGACAAGTCTAAATACACAAAAGAGCGCTGGAAATTCATTATAAACTTTGGTCCTTGACGCCACTAAGCAAACTACGTTGAATTTTCCTATTTTTTAATTATTAGTCGATATCAATTAAAAAGGAAAACATTCAAAACTATTCAGCAGCTTGAATTCCTCTCTTGTTCGACATGAATCCTTTACTCACGACATTTTATACAGAACGCACTGTTTCAATTCGTGTTGGACAATCTTCGTAAAACTCCGCTCGACGCTGTCCATATTTTCGTCAATTGGCCAAACACACTGCGACTACAATTACGTTTTTCAACTTTTTTCTCCCTTGTTGGGCTAAAAATAAAAAGGGAAAATATTTACCAAAAAGCTTTTTGTGCCAAGAATTTTTTACAGGCTGCTTTTTTGCACCATGCTCGTTCAGCTTCGAATTGTTTGCTTAGTTGCTAGAGGAATACTAACAAAAGGATAGATGCATCCGGGAAAAAACTGAAAAACAAAAAACAGTCGTTGCAACTGCTTGTACAGGATGGCTAACTTCCAATTATTTCGCTGGAAGTTTGCTTGACAACGTGTTGCCATATATTTTGCTTCGAGAAGTGTTGCCCAGATTAATATCCAAGGAGAAAATGCGACCCACAAAGGAATGCCCCAAAATTCTATCCTTATTTATACAATTTTGGCTGAGTTCAGTTCAAGGTGCGCAATTTTCACGTTTTTTCGAAGAATTCAATTCATTGCAATTCAGTAGTATTGCAATATTACATTTTGTATTGGAATTCTTGCAAGATATTCTCAATTCTCACACCCATCTAGAATTGAACTAGTTCAATTATATCAGTCACAATGATATTCTTTCGTAAATCATATCAAAACTACTGCCAAGGACCCAAATATAAATTGAAAGGTTACTTTGCACATCAAGGATTGAGGAGACATCACTTGGAAAATTTAATTTTGTAGTCAATGGACTCTAATATTCAAAAATAGTTAGTTGTTTTTCAGAAGCTTATCGCTAACCGTCAGGAGTATACGGTCACTAGAGAGGTGTCTGAAGTTTGCATCGTTGCAATCGAAACGCTGTCAAAATTTTTCACAATTTACTGTTGGTAGATGGTTGAACTCTAATGAAACCCTAGTAGAGTGCAAAGAAGTAATAAAGACGAATGAGACTGTCAAAAACTTCAAGTCAATTTATCCAAAAAAAAAACATTCAAAAAGTGAAAAAATTGGAGACCGTTGCGTTTGCAACGATGCAAACTTCAGACAGCATCACTAGATTGGGTCTTAAAGGAAGTCATGCAGATTTTGGAAATTCCAATCGTTCAGAACTTGTGACAAACCAATCGCCGACGTACAGGGAAGTTCCTGTAAATTTCTATGTATCATTTGACTTGACAACTTGACAAAATTCCTAGTAAATAATACTGAATTTGTGCAGAATGGTTGCAGATAATCAAAAACCTAGTTGTTCCTCCGTTGATGGTTAGTATTAAGGTTTACCTTAAATTCAACCCTGTAGCTTGCTTGGAGAGATACCTGTGGTTGTGAAAGAGTGATAGAGAGCGAGAGATAGAGGGAGGAAGAGAGTACAAGGGAGAGAGGGCGAAAAATAGGGGAGAGAGGGGCCAAGAGTGGAGGAAAGAGGGAAAGGAGGAGAGGAAGAGAGGGAGGAAAAGGGGAGGAATGAAGATATATGGGGTGAGAGAGAGGAAAGGGCAAAGAAAGGAGGGGAGAGAGAGGGGAGAGCGAGTTCGGTAGACCTTGTGCCACAGACTGCGAAGCGTAGTCGTTTTTCCTACCTCTATAATATCATAATAGATCAAAACCGGCAATACTGCAACGGACAAGATCGCGGGAACAATTTAAAAACTCCTCTAGTGCAAGAAGTAACCTCTGTCAACTTTCCGGGAGTGAGAAGAATGTGACGACCTGATGGAGTTTCAAGAGTTTCTTATGTTACTGTATTTGTTGAGAAAATCGCAATTATCCCTGCTATTATTGTGTTTGGTATTTTGAAAAACCTGATTGTCTATGGTTTCCGCGATGATGCAGAACTTGGATTTGTCCGGGCAAGTCTTCTTGATCTGGAAGAGGCGCATATTGTTATAAGATCTGTTAATGATCTTGTAACAATTCGGAGGAAGTTTGCTGTTACAAAACGCAGCTCTATTATTATTTTTGACATGATATGCTTACCTTCAAATACATGGTTACGAGTTTTTATTACCCTTATGTATTATCGCATACCAGTTACTCATAGTTTCATCATATATTTGGGAAAGACTTTCACACAGTTCCGCATGCCTGTCTAGACAGTCACTTATTACTATGACTTCCGACTTTAAGGACGATGACTTTAAGGTTGGGTGGTTTTTCTGTTGTAAGTAGGATTCATCCTGGATACGTGGTTCGTGAATTTCAACAAGATATAGCTACAGCTGTTTTTGAGATTACCCACCCTGTCTTAATTCGTCAATTAAAGAATGTTGTTATTAATAAGATTCCTTGTCCTTATGTATGTATGCTTGGTAGCCTGTTGTGGACGTACAGGAGAAAATCGGAAAACTTACAAAAGCGGACATATCAATGGAAGCCTTAATTGCTCCGAAGACGTTAATTACGTTAGGCCTGTACACAAAGGACATAAATACACAATGGCTTGAAGTGTTCGTTGGAAAGTTGGAAAGATGAGCATTTGTTGACAGTTCTAATTCAAAGGTTGGAAGGTGTAGCTAATTCAGAGGAGTTATTGGTGTAGACCTAGATTGCTCCAAAAAAGAAACCGGATTTTCAGACCAGTTTTAGACTGTCGGACGAATATCTTCCAGGTGGGGACATTTGAAATCTAAACAAGAAGGAAACGATCATTTGGAACTAGGAAGCAAATACACAGATATAATAAATAATGAAATACTCAATTACACTAAATAATGATAAGCAAACATAATGAATCAATAATTTTGACACTGTCGTATGGTAAAAATAGGTCAAAATAACACAAAATTACTGAAGGACTCTGATGAGCCCACACTTCATAATAATATAAATGTGCTATACCATACATTAAATAAAATAAAATGCAAACGAAAGACATGATAGACGATTTTGTATTATATAAATAATGACACAAAGAGTCGAGCAAGGGGACTGAATGAGTGAAGGCGCCTGACGGTGCAGAAGAACGACACTTGTCCTGAAGTAATGTGTCAAACGGTTCCAGGCTACGTTCCCAGACTGACAGGAGGGTGTTTAGCGGGTAGTGCAGTCACTCGCGAGAATGGGAGCCCAACACTCATGCGTAAATGCATTTACCTCCAAAGAAAAAAGGACTAGAGTTCAATAAAAGTCCAATCCATCAGAAGAATAAAAAATGGAAAGACTAAGCTTTTATGTGGTATTCAGCATTCCATTGCTGAGGATTCAAATTTGAACTGAAGATTGAAAATTGACCCAGGGATTTTTCTTTCAGTTGACAAACAACACCACTAGTATATTTTTCCATTATTTTAATAAGATTTAGAGCTGAGTTTATTGATTGCATATTAGCCGAACCAGTTATTGAAACTTTCACAACTAATTCGAAAAATAAGAATTTGCGGCTTCCAAAGCATCTAACAGCTATATAGAGATGTCCAGCAACAAAAATATTCAAAACTCCAGCGAAAAATAAAAAAAAGTAATTTAAGAAAACTTTTGCCTTTTGTTACACATAAGCTTAGAGTTATGTTTCAGAAAATCAGCCAGTATTGCGACCATAGCATGATGTCTCTTTGGAGGCAAACCTTTCTTTGCTTTGCGCCATTTTCTAAATTGATTACATGTAGTCCAGTGCAACTATCTGCGATCCCTCGGAAAGGTAATCGAAACCAGCCAGATCTGGAGAACTTGAAAATTGCGGCAGCACATTTTATTTCAATTTTTTTTTGTCGAGAATGGACAACGAAAGTTCGACACAACGCTTTACTGCAAAATTTGAGCTTCATGCTGTAACGTTGCGAGCAATAAGGGAATAGAATTTTTGCCGCAACACGTATTGACATTTCGGACCACTACATCGTGCACTTTCTAAGCTCTCAATCTTGTAAAGCTCGCTTTAGCGGCTACATGGGATATGTTTATCTCTTTCATTCTGATTTCCCCCGGACTGAACAGAGTGATGCTAAAATACCAAAGCGTAACGACTTAAATGCGCTAAAAGAGCGGAGGGGCCTCACAAAAAAAGGGATAGGAATACTCCATGTAGCAGAGTAATCGAGCTTGGTAAGATAAAGAGCTTAGAAAGTAAACAATGTACAAGGCTGAGACACCGCGATGGCTAGCATTCTGAGCCGAGAGTAATAGTATATGTGAATCTTTGTTCATGAATGCAAAATATTTTTGCGCATTTCACCGCACCTTCGTCTTTATGTCTTATGTCTAAAAAAATTTGCTTATAAATGCCAATGCATGATCCGAATAGCGTTATATTCGCTGTCCGTACGAAGAGTTCGCGAATTCAACTGGTTAAGCTTTATCCTAAGTGTCAGAAAATGTCAGTGGCTACGCGCTATGATCATGAAAAATACACTAAGGATTCTAATGGAAAGTTTGGCATCATCTTTGACCCTTAATACAACAGGGTTGGTCGTTTTTTTTTTAAAATACATACGAATATCCTGCGAAGCCTTCTTGAACATAGAACGTTCAAATTTAAGTATTATTTCGATGCTGATTTGTATGGGGTATAATTCTGAAAATTTATCATGGAAAATCTCCAATTCGCATTCAACGACTGCAAAAGAAGAAAAGTAAACTCGATGTTTACCAACAACCAGCTTACCAACTACCATTGGTAAACTTGACTCACCAATGGTGAACAGTGTTAAAATCGAAAAATAATAAAGTTGGTCCTTGAAGATGAATCATGTTTTGAATACAACTTCTCAGCGTTACTGGATTTCTGATTTTATCAAGATTAAAGAAAATATCAACGAATTAATTAAAACCGTCGGCATTGAAAACTTCGGTAAGAAGTGCTCGTTTGTCAATATGTAAATGTGGTTTTCACAGCAGGTCCTTTGTCTATATTGACGTATTCAACACCCAAGTGAACATTCAATAAAATTTGCAAAGACGAATTCCTACCAATTCTCCGTCTTCACAATCTTATTTTGGCCTGACTTAGTGGCAATTTAGCGAATTGGAAGATTGTCGAACTTGTGGACAAGAATCTGAACCCAACAAATACTCTAGAACTTCACCCGATTGGAAGAAATTGAACAGCAGCAAAATTTTTTTGGTCTGTAAATGAAGAAAATGAGCCAAATCATTTCAAGAACTTTGACAACAATGTTATCTTCTTTAGAGTAGTTTCCTTGGACTTGCTTTTTCCTTGTAGTAGCGCTGGATATCTTTAGCTGGTATAGCTTTAAACTGGTCAGTCACACTGTTTTGAATCTTTTTGAACTGAAGCAAATGAAGTTGAATAGGAGGAGGAACAATAGAAATTTGTTCTGAGGTCAAAACCTCAGCTCAAACCGCACCTTTGACAAAAAATTTTCGCATTTCCAAATCTTTTGTTAAAATTTGATGCATGGTGAAAGTTTAAATTTATCAGTTTACTCTTTAACTTTTTTTTGTTAAACGGCCATCTGATCCCACAAAAACCTTCACACGTTTAACGTTTCCGTTAATTTCGGAAGTTAAAAATCTCCTTGAGCTAGGTTGATCTTCAACGGGTTCTCGGCCTTTCAAATATGATTGTGCCATTGGTCAACTTGCGATTTTGATAAGTAATATTTCCCATACACCTGTTTCAACATTTCAGAACACATTCGCGGATTCACCAAGTTTAAAACAAAACACAAATTGCACAACGTTGCTTTAAATTCTGACGGTCCTTTTTATTAGCTTATAATAAAAAACCAGAAATTCACTAATGGCGCTGTCAAAAATAATGCGTTAACTGTACGGAGTTGAAACTCGGTCTGAGAAAGTGGGATAAACAAACCGCTCGGACACAGCGATGTGTGCTACTGGTTTATTTTAATTTTTCTACCATGTGTCTGAGGTAAACACAGCGTTTCCATATCGTCCGCAGTGTTGCCAGAGTCTTTTCTTTTTTCACACATCTGGTATCATACAGAAACATAAATGAGTCGCTTTCGATATCTTTTGTTAGATACGGAATCTAATCGCATATCTAGTTACACTGACATAGTATAGCGGTATGTGATAGCGGTGATTGAAATTTTGTAGGAAGACTCTGACAAAAATTTTCATTCAATTTATATCCGAAATTTCAGAAGTTTTGAAGCCTGGTACAAATCAATAAAGGGTAATGGAATCGGCTTCTGTTCGCAGTGGTATTGGCTCCTGTCACCATAATTTTATTTGTGACCGATCAAAAAATTTGATACAAACTATTCATATACAATTTGGCGGCAAAATACATAATAATAATGAATTTTATAATTAACATATTGTACTAGATGCCAAAAATAGTGAAATTCGCGATATAGACACCAAATGAGAGAACCAACTGCCGATAACATTGAAGTGGCATCTTCTGGTGAATCACTCAGTCAAGAAGTAAATTTTGATTCGCTTTGATTTAATTTTGAAAATTTAATCATACTAAGTCACAGATTTTATTAGTTTAAGCATCTTACAATTTTAGATGAGATATTGCATATGATATGGGCAGGACTTTGCCTAACACTTACGCGGTCAACGAATTTCATTGAATTACTCGGGATGACCTGTATAAACTTCTTGATCGTCGGTGGTCTGGAAGATTTTGTTCCATTAACTATCCTAGTTAGATTCAATCCTATGTCCAACAGTTTAGAAAGATAGCGTTTCTCACGTAATTTGATTATTTAAAAATTGAATTTTTTATTGTTTTTCGGGAAAACTAGTCACCACTTCACTCGTAAGAACTTGCTAGCCCGGCGGTAAAAACTACCATAATGTTAGGGAAGCCTTGTTATCACTATAATATTTTGATTTTGTCCTATTATATTTTCAATTTCCATAGATGAACCCTTTTTGGCAATTGAAGGTGTTTTTATTTATATCATTTAGTAGTTCGCAGATTATGACTAAAACTTTGTTGACACGCAAAGCCATCACACACGGATGCAAGCCATGAAAATCAATTCCAAGTTCATCGTCAAAATTGCATACAACTTTGATTTGTCACAGACTCACGTAAGTAATATCATGAGGGGACATATTTTCCAAGTGAGACATCGAAAGATTGCATCTCCTTAAAAGTTACTTTTGCTTAATACGGCCACGTTTCATATTTCTCAGCTATTACTATTTTTGTATTACTTTTTGTATTACCAACAGTTGTTGCCCTTATATGTAAATCAAAATTGTTTATTATGATATACCCAAGATATGTAAGATTTTGCACCCTAATATTTTAAGCGAACATGATTTGAACCGATTAATAGGGTGAAAACCCTCGTTGCCGTGCCAAGCAAATCCCTAGGGCCAAAAGCAGTTGCGTTTTTAATATAAGGGTGATGCAAATTTTTCAAGTAGTTATGAAAATTGCTTACGCAGTTCAATTCAATGTTTTAACGCTGTTGTTCCAGAAATAATTAAGACACATATGACCGAATTCCCGGCGATAGATATCTATGATATGACACGCACAGTTAGCATATTTTTTTTATATAAAAGATGGTTGATGAAGATTGAAGAATTGTTATCCTTTACAAACACAGAATTGAAATGCAATTTACTACTAATATTTCTGAAAAAATGTTTACACTTTGTATTTACGCTAACTTCACATAGTGTCTGCGGCACGCTACATCCTTAATGCTTAGATTGAAAGGATAACTTAGCCGTTGCATACTTGTGACCCAGATAATTAGATTAATTTTCGCGAACTTGACTTGAGTTTAAGAAACTATAAGAATGTTCACAGTACCTGCACCGGAATCGTATTTCTCTGGCTTTCCTGGACTTTATCATATCTTTTCTTCCTGACTGTCTATCAAAAATTTAGATGTAATACGATGCAAGAATTACTTGGACTGTGATTTGACGCTGGATGACAGATAAGGACACGTTTTTGGGCGACTGCTAAGGAGAGAAGCTGATGATCGTTATATTTTTTTGAAGATACCGATAGCAAAATAGTAAAATCAACCAGAATTTCGAAATAATCCTTTCTAATCAAATATTGGAAGTCCTACTGAGTAATTGCTCACGTATCAAGTAATCAACAATGCATTATGGAAGCATGTAAAGCCACAAGGATTGCAACCTAATTTACAGACACACCCCTCAATAGAGGTGTATTTAATAGACCGCCGTTCCACTTGACCTAGTTTGCGTAGTGTCTCACCATTAAGAAAATATGACATCCCCGCCACATTGGCCATCGAATTTGGATGATTAATTTTGAAAGAAGTTGCATGCCGGCGGCCTGCATTCGTGTATGCATGCAACTCGGAGCACTTCCCGCAATTACCAATGAAAAATGCACTTGCGTCAGAAATTACCTTTTTGACATTCATTAATCCTGATTTGTGTGTACTCAGCTAATCCACGAAAAATGTATTCCCAGCCGTCGGTCGGTCTTTTTTTCGCAAAGTCACGTCACTAAGCTTACACCAGGTTTATTTATTTACTTTTTTTTTCAATTCACTAATTCAACTTCATCAACGATATCATCTTACATGTTCTCGTTAAAACACAACACGCAACTCACATCGTTATTCATAGCTGGTGTTGCTGCTGCTGCTGCTGCGTTTGCCAAATCTTCTTCCTTCACTAAGCAACACCGAGCCTCCAACTGGAGCAACACTTAAACTTCACTGATGAAACGCGCTCAACAAGCCAAAATCAATCGATATGTACATATATGCAATTTCTCGATTCAATTTTCAATTACTTCGACGAACGATAACTTGTAACACGCAATAAAGGACATATGAAGATGGATTGACTCACTGTATTTGCTGACTTCAAATAACCGATAGGTTGTTTGCTACACTTGGTCGTATCCTGCCTGTCCTGTTGTCCTTCTCCGAGAGTGCACTCGTATGTCAGGCGAATAGTAGGTTTGTTTGTTCGTTTCTTCTTTCGTTATTTTACCAATTCCAGAACATAACACTCATGGCATGTTGTGCATGTAACGTAAATACATAATGCAACCTCTTAAAAATATACCACTTCCGTAAATGTGGATGATTGTGTTTCCGTTGTAAAACAACTTTCTCGAAATGCACTCGCTCCTTCCTTGTGCTCGAGCTCTTCCTTTTGCGCTTTCTTGGGTTGCGTCGTTTGTGTGGTTAGTAGATTATCACCACTGCCGTCGCTATCACTCACTCTCTTCGCTTCACTTTGCGAAAGTTTTCCTGTGTTTTATGTGCTCTAGGAATCGTTGTATCCTTACAAGTAGAAAACCACTAGACAAGGTGGTTGCTGCAAAGTAGCACCATAACCGCCCAAAACTACTCCTGCAATCATCTCCTGATACCTTCCGTTGCGCCGCCACGACACTCCCCCGCTAACCTACTGCCAACAGCACCCACCGCCGTCGCTTCACACAATCCTTGAGAGAATTTTCGCACACAGCACTTGCTAACCCCAAAAAAAGGAGCGCAAACCAAAAAGGAAACTTCACTATACAATTCCACAACTCACTCACTCCACGTGCAACAGAGAGAGAGAGAGAGAACGAGTCGGAGAGGACTTTATTGAGACAAACTTATTTAGCACAAGTGTGAAAACCTCGTTGGCTCGAGACTGAAGCTCGTCCTGCCGCTGCTCGTTGTCGACGTGGTCGTCTTCGGCTCCGCACTTGCAGCTCGCCTGAATGCTCCAAATGCTTCAACGCCTGAACGATTCAACAACGTTTCGTTCGGGATGCTATCGACGATATACCAAAAACACGACTAAAATCCTCCCTTTGCAATCGTTTACGTTCCGATCAAAGTCGACAAAGTGGACTGACTGACTCGCAACTATTCAAAAGGACGACTGCTATGCCGCCGCTTTTGCTGTTGCTGCTGTAAGGGATGATGAAAATGGAAGGAAAATTTTGCAGTAGCTGTTTTCCACATTGACTCGATCTAACAGCTACGACGTCGCTCCCCTCTGAATTTGTCCGTCGTCGTCCTTTTCGCCCGAGTCGTTCGTCGCCATGCAACCTTCCCACTTTTCCACCGGAATCCTGAACGAAAACCTAAACGAAATGTAGAAAAACAACATCGGAAGCATATCATCGTCATACTACGTGGGTACGATACTATTTATCCCCTTGCCGGAGTGTGTGAGTTATTCGAACTTGAGTCGAGTCGAGTCGAAATGACTCTCTTGCCGATGAAAAGTCACTCTCTCGATAATTGGGGGGTTAGTGTAGTGTGTATGGCAAAATGGTTTAAAAAGACGAAGGAAAAAATGTAAATACGGACGTGAGATGAATCTTAGGTGTTGTCGAATACATGAATATGTTTGTTTTATTTTATACTTCATCAATAATTGCATAAAATTATAATTTAAGCGTATCACAGTTGCGCTAAAAAAAATTGATGATTTCTCCACCGGAAAGGATTCGATAATTTAATTATAAATTGCCCTCAAATCGCATGCAGCGCAAACAAAGGGAATCCGAGGTTTGAGTTGTGAGAGATTAAGAAAATGCCTTTCTTTTGAGTACCTACATGTGCTCGTAAATATTCTTTATGAGGGCCATAGTCATAAATATTCTTCATTGAATTTAACACGTATCCTTCCGATTGGTCGAATGATATTAGTGACACTTAGGGTTATTTTACTCGTACCGGACTACAACTGCGCACCAAATGATGAAAAACATTTTCGAGCCCAAGCGTGATAATGACCAAATCACCTTCTTCATATTTGTTGTCCAGACATGGGACGGTTAAAGCACACCCTAATGATAAAGCTAGAAACCGATCTAACGATTTTTTTTGACGATTGAATCTCGAAATATTTGAATATTTGAAAATATCGGGAAATCAAATCAGTAACAAAATACGTAGCTCTTGTAATAATGAAATAATAATTTCAAGTGTTTGGGAGGTGAAATCTCCAATAAACCTGCAATAAAATATTTTTCCACCCCGGTCGCCAACAATACCTAGCCAGCAACTGTTAACACACTGATTCGGACAAGGCCTCTTCTTTTCGCCGAATAGCGTCTCCGGTTTAGGAGTAGGATAGAGCTCTCGTACTCCTTGCTGGATGATGTAAACGGGGTCTGGAGCACGTTTCACTTATGAAGACAGTCTGCAAAAGCTCTGTAAAGGGTATGAAATTTTCTAACACTCCAGCAGTATAAGACTACCCACTAGATACCTTCCCTACTGGCTAGAGCAATTAGCATAGAACTGTTTATTAAATTGCTACGAGCAAGACCTATACTCTCCGCCGAATAGCGTCTTCAGTTCAGGAATGAGCTCTCGAGTTTTTTTGGGTGGATTCAAACGAGACCTCGCCTGTCTTTCACACTCAAAAAATCTGGGAAACTTTGAGAAGATCCCCAAGTTAAACAAGCTGCAGAGAGAATGTGACTTTGTAGGTCTCCAAGCGGCATATGACTATTCACTAGGTATCTTCCCTATCGCTTAGAGCATTTAGCCTAGAACTGTTTATCACATTGCTTCGAGAAAGACCTATACTTTCCGCCTTCAGGGCAGAAAAGAACTCTCGTATTCTTTCAGTAAGATTAATTAGAACACTCCAACCTTTGGCTTTTACAAAATCGGCAAGACATTTTACTTGATCCGAAGCCTAAATCACTGATTAGGTGTTTAGTACTCCTGGCGTACTACTTTAGAAACACTTCGTGACAAAGAGCGAGAGCCATTTCCTTAGCTTCTCGTAAATAGCCTGTATCTTTTTCACCTCTTAAATAGCGCTTCTTAAGCCTTTCTTGAGGAGCTTTATTGCTACCGCTCACGCTATAGCATGGCACGTTAGCATGGCCTACTCAAGGACAGTGCGATATTCTGATGCATGTTTCTCGCGTCCGCAAAACTATCGTCGGATACAACAGTTGATGATAAAGTCGCAAAGGAGCGCTGGATGCACTAGGCTCACCCATATTCCCCACGAAAAGGATCCCCATATCATCTGCATAGGCAATAAAGCGCGTCACCCTCTGCTGCAGGGCAAAAAACTACGTTGATTGAAAATTCCCGACGTTAAAGGCAAGCTTGCACCACTTTTCAACACCAGAAATGACTCCTATTTCCTGTACTTCCTGTTCAGCTTCATAGATCAGTGTCTGAACCATGCAACAGTTTCTCAATATCCGCAATAATATTTACAAAAAATTTATGAAGCTGGAACACAGGGCAATTCCTGGGGAAATTTTTTGTGATTTTGATTACGTGGATCCGTCGGAGGGGCCGTATTCATCTCTCTATTATACTTTAACCATCTCATATCTCATCACTAAAAATGTCATGGCTTTCGGCACATGCGCAGACGCAATGATTTAAAAAAAAGAGCTTGACGTTAGAAAACTACCATTCTTCAAAAGCATGACATAAATTTCATCACAAAGAAGCCCGTAAAGGAAAATAAAAGGAGAGAATACAATCTACGCTGGAGTAGATTTCCAGGGGCTTTTGCCAACAGCGAGCTTGTTTTTTGACCAACCTTCGGCCATTTCTACCGGAATCTGGATGACAGTTTCCACATTCAATTGCCTTGGCATTGAACTTGCCGGAAACAAGGATTAGTCTTTCCGTGCTCGAGACAGGTTCCTCCAGTTCATTGAGCCTACACTGAAAGGTTTAAATTGGCTAATTTGGCGTGAGATAAACGCGTATAAACGTCATTGCAGTACAGCTGATCAACACAAAGCCATCTCCGCTGAAGCAAGTCTGAAGTAGCGGCAGAATATTCTCCCGCACACAGATGGCGGCCGAGCAGAAAAGGTCAGAGTACTATCCAGCCCCCTCCCTATTGTGATGTTGTTCAGATATCAGCAGCAGGTCAGCTATTTTCTCCTTTGAAACCTGGTTCATTAAGTTTTGTGCGGTTGCATTACGATCCAGGTTGATCGTAGGACTTGAATCATGTTTTCGCTTTTCTCTTGCTAAGTCCCTCTTTGAACTCTTGCCACTTTCAGCCTCCTGGAATATGAGCCAGATCTTCACATCGTTGGCTTTACACAAAATGCAGCTTGGTTTATTTTCGCGTGCTCTCTCCTTCTGGCCGCGAGTACCATACTGGATCATATACATGGATCTGGCCCCTTGCAGTTCAGTGAAATGTTTTTTTTTTTGCTTCAAGGATTGGTAGGCGTGAACCTTACCCGAAACTGTTTGCCATAGAGAGAGTTTGCCCAATGGTCTATTCTAATTTTTAGATGTCCGTAATACATTCAATGCCTCTTATCTGTAAAGAGTCCATTGTCTGTAATTTCGAGATAACAGCTTTAGAGGAGATGCTTGACGGTATTCCCCAACAAGACCTTGTCACTGGACTCCGCTCCTAGTTCTAAGAGGAGGCCACCTGTGTTGGCCGTGGTTTACTTTTGTTTTACGCTTTCATCATTTTCGGGCAACTTTTTGATCGTATGTTCTGCCCTCACACGCTTCAACTTCCTCGAAGCCTTCTGTTTGTGCTTTGGAGCGTAACATTTCAAAATCAGCATTGACTTTCTTGAGTTCTTTGACGTTACTCTCCGTTTAAGCCAGTTGTAACACTAAATTGTATCAACGAACGTTTTTAACGTTCTTAATTACATTTTAACCTTAGAAACCTAACCTACACGGGCATGGAAAAGAAATTTTGTTGTCTCTTTTCAAAGCTGTATGCGAATGTTTAGTCACTGCTTGTCCACTCAGTTGCCGGTGAGATCGCCACAGGTAGGTGTAATAGCTTTCGAGATCTTTGATATTTGCCCGTCATTTTGACAGATGGTTAATAATACCGTTAGTTTTTATTTATTTGAGTGCCAGTGTATATTTCCGAGGTAAGTTGTTTATGGTGCTGGTTTTCGTGATGTGCTCGTTGGATGAACCTGCAATAGCTAATGTGATAAATGAAGAATTCGAAGATGTAGTTGATTCTTCAGGCAGTGAAACTGACGACTTTGTGATAGAAGACGACGTCGAAAGTGACGAAAGCGTTAAGCCATCAGATTCCAATGAAAGTGATATAAATATACTACAAACCTTGTCATCAAATGTGGAACAAGTTCGACCGAGCGGCTCAGGTGCTGCAGTAGAAAATGCATTAGGTATTATTTATTTGCCCTAGGGAAGCATACAAGGCAAGAATAAACATACCTGGTCTACAACTAAGGGCCATTCTTCGACCCGAACTTCATCAAGAAATATTCTAGACATATCACATGGACCGAACTTTGTGTCGAGTCCAGAGCTTTGCATTCAACAATCCTTCACAACTGATATGTATGAAGATTGTCAAGTGGACGAATGTTAAGATTTCAGCTTTGAGTTTTGTATAAAACTTTAAACGGTACACAAAACGATACTAGCAATTTGGAAATCAAAGCCTTATTTGGTGTTCTCTTTTTGGCTACAGCCCTGAAAGATAATCATTTGACTTGAAAAGAGCTATTTGATTCAAATTATTGAGGTGATGGATATGTAGCTGGATTCAGCCGTGAAAGATTGGACTTCCTTATTCGATGTTTACAGTTTGACGATAAAGATTCATGGTTGCAAAGTAATCAAAATGACAAGAAAAAAATGGGATATGCTTGTTATACAATGTCGGCATAATTCTAATCCTGGTATAAACGTCACGATAGACGAACAATTGCTTGGCTTCCGTGGCAGATGCAAATTCCGTATGTACATTTCAAATAAACCCGTGAAATGTGGAATCAAACTCCAAATGATGGCACTGAAAAGGCACAAAGGCCTGCGGGTTGCCTTTGTGTGGATATTTCGTAAAAGAAGTGACGCGGACAATTCACGGCACAAACAGGAATGTCTCCACCGATAATTGGTTCACGTGTGTTCCGTTGGCAAAAGTCTACAGCTCCAGCCATATAAATTGAGGTGAGTTGGTACACTTCGTGGAAATAATAGGGAAATTCCAACAGAACTAATAAATAAATAGAGGAGGTAGGTCGGAACATCAATATTTTGCTACGATGGACCACTGACATTGCTCACTTACAAACCCAAGTCGTGAAAAGTTATTTATTTGTTATCTTCATGCGACGAACAAGTCACAGTAAATTCATCATCAAAAACCACACATGATTGCGTTCTTGCGATCACCACACATGATTGAGTTCTATAACCTAACTAAAGTGGCGTAGACATATTTGATCAAATTCGTTCGAATATGCCCTTCAACCGAAAAACTAGTAGATGGCCAATGTGCGTTTTTTATGGAATGATTAATATTGGGTGGATAAATAGTTACATTATACATTGTTCATTGACAGCTGGGAGTAAAGTAATGTCACGCAGAGAATTTATGAAGACGCTGTATTTTCAACTTGTGGAACCTTGGCCACAAGCGAGATTGAGGACAACAACAATGCTTGTTGAAGTCAAAAATAACATTAGGAGCGTTCTACCAATGGAAGCATGAACCAGTCAACATGTAAGGTAGCAATATGTTTTGAACATAAGGTTGACTTTTGCACCACATGCGCTATATTATTTCAACAAAGGTTTTACAAAGTTTCACAAAGGCAAAAATGTTATCAGAAGCCAAAAATTCAATGAATCAAAACTTTTGTCTGTGCTTGAACGTAGGGATCACTTCCTTCGAAGAGATTGTTATAGGCTTTATAGTAAGATGGAACAATAATTTCCCAACAGAAATTGCCCAAGAAAGAATTAAATAATTGATCCTGAATCAATGATCAGTGAGGCGTATGCCAAGTGAATATTTTCATTATTGACCAAGACCCTGGATTATATTGGCGACACAAGATTTCGATAAATCTCGTAGGCAAAATTCACCCTTAACAACAACCCTGGAAATATTTTTTCGCAAACACACGTCACCATTCAATACCGTCCGTATACAAACCTACTTTGAATGCTGAATACCAAATGCGAACAATTTGAGACAAGAGATAGGGTGCCAGAGAGCATAGAAAATGTGTACACAATCCACACGAGAGTAAATACACATAAAAACAAGGAGCAGAAACCAAGCGAGCAACCGAATCGACCGTCTCTAACTCTGCATCAGGCTACCACCACCCATATCATCATCACCACCCGCAACAAGGATTCCCACCCGAATAGCATACAACGCTATTTCCTGCTTGTCGCACAGTAAACCAGCACCTCATCGTTGCTACTAGACTGCTGTAACATCCCAAGCGCAACCTGATAACTACTCCTAACAATCCACCACCCTCACGCCAGCACCTCTCAACCGCTCTTGCACAAGAACACCCGCAGCTCGTCTGATTCAGATTTGACTTCGTCCTTGCAAGCCAAACCATCGCGCCACACCACACCAACATCGGCAGGCACTCCAAAATCATCATCCCTTGCACACGTTTCGCCTTTCACCGACTAATTTCTTTGCACCCTCACTCCCTCGGCCCCTTCAATCTTACCCCGTGACCACACTCCACCCAATTCCATGTTGCACTCATCCTAGAGAATTTGGTCGTGATGACGGTATCCTTTTTCTTTTCGCCCTTATCAAAGTTCATTGTGTAAAGGCGTACACGTGACATAAGGGTAGAATAATTGTGTTGCCACATTGCAAGAGGATATACGATACACAGCTTGATAGCCGCGCGCGGAGCAGCGCAAGGACGAGGCCGAGGACGACAATGGAGCGGAAGCGACAGAGGTCGGGAAATAGTAGATACGTTTGGTGGATCAGCAGCTAGCGAGCTGGCTAGGCCGCTCAACCCCCACCCACCCCGCCAGCAACGACAGCAGTGGCGGTAGCGACATGTTTGAGTATCGTGCCAGTTTCGAAATTTGAATATTGAGAGATGTGTATTATCATTATTAGGGATGATTGTTTGTGGTGCCAAGTGGGAGGGAGGAAGCGAGAATTTGTATTCTTCTTTGACTCTGGTGCGGAAATGTTGAATTTGATTGTTGTACGAACGTATGTACGTTCAGTTACACTTTATACGTACGTACATGCTCCACGTACAAACGGAGCAACCAAGTTTCGAGTGGTTTGGTTGGTTATGGTTGCCTGGTTAGTTGGTGCCTCTGCCGTGATGTATGTGCTATGCCGTGGCGCGTAAGGATCATTCGCGAAGGATGGGCTGGGGTGCCGTTGGCAGCGTTTGGTGACGGCGATGATGATGGGTTGCAAGAGGGTAATGTTATTCTGCCGTACATTTTTGACTAGTTGAATGAGCATGTTTGGAATTTAAGATAAGGTTAGGGAAATTCGATTATGCATGTTTTTCGTGCAGATTATTAGAATGTGTGTTTTGCAAGGAAAGTACACATACGTACCCGGTATATTTTGCTATGGGTTGATGGTTAATCAAATTGGGATTTGGTAATTTATATGTGTGGATGTTTTTATTGCTTCGGGGTACGAGCGGATTATTGTGGGGATAATGTGAAAATTGTTTTCGCTTGTAAGTATGGATCCTACATTTGTTGGTATTTCAATTATGGACTGCCAAGTAAAACAGTTGAAACGCAATATTATGCTAGCATGGATGAGGTAAAGCAGGAACCAATTTAAAGTCCCTTCGTCGTTGTTTCTTGTTCGAAATACTTTAATTCCCACATCACCAAAATACAATAATTATGTTGAATTGCTGTAACATTCTTCAAAGAACACTTTAATGTTTTTATAAGTTCAACGACACTCGTTTTTGACTTTACAAACACGTTTCAATCGAAAACAAAGAAGCCTCTAAAATATTTCGACCAAAATACGAAAACACCACTAAAATCCAATCATTTGAAGCAATTGAAGGACATCATAGCAACATACAGTGGCGGCCAAAAGTCTACATACAACACCTTATACTGAGTTTTTGAGTTATTGGAAGCTTTAATCAAATAACCATTAATGCAGTTTTTTTCATTATCGAAAATATATATTTATTTTTATATAAAAACAAAAACTTTTCATAACAAACATAAAAAGAAATTCATAAAAACGAAAAAAAAAATTACGTGGCAAAAGCCTATGTACAGTCAGTGTACTGGGAAACATAACAGCATTTTTCTAAGAACCTATTCGTTTATTTGTTGTGGTAGTGCAGCCGCAACGCTTTTATTGTTTAACGCTAGTTTTGAAGTGGAAGGTCGAAAAAATGTCCGGGAAAGAAATATGCAGTGATGTGCGAAAATTAGTTATTCAATATAGAAAAGACAATAAGACGTATGGTGAAATAGCGAAACTACTGAAGTTAAAACGAAGTTCAGTGCAAACAATAATAAAAAACTTTGAAAACACCGGTTCTATTAACAACAAACCACGAACTGGTCGACCGAAAAAAAACTTGAGCGGAGAGACCTCAGTCTAATTTTAAAGAAAGTGCGCAAAAATCCCAAATCAAGTGCTGCACATTTAGCGGAACCTATCGCTACGGTGTGTAAAAAGATTTTTCATCCAAGGACTTTTAGGCGGGAGTTGAATGCAAATGGTTTTTGAAGCAGAACTCCCAGTAAAAAACTATTAATATCAGCTAAAAACCGACTTCTATAACTGGAATTCGCAACAACTCAAAATAACAAGAGCATGGATTTTTGGGGCAAGTTCTTTTTACTGACGAGTCCAAATTTAACATTTTTATATGTGATGGTCGCGCCAAAATCTGAAGGAAGGACAACACTGCCTTAGATCCTACAAGCTTGGTACCTACAGTCATGTATGGTGGAGGCAATATCATGGTTTGGGGAACCATAGCTGCATTTATTGAATCCACCATAGATCGCTTTGTACATAAAAGCCTGTTGGAACAACATTTACAACCATCCGTGGAGAAGTTGTACCTTCGAAGAAGTTGGATTTTTTAACAAGACAACGATCCAAAGCACAAAACTTATATCGTTAGGGATTAATTGTTATATTACGCTCCCAGACAGCTTAATCATCCTCCCCAAAGCCCGGATTTAAATCCGATAGAGCATGTATGGGAGCTTTGTGAGCGTAAAATTTGGAAGTACTCCATAAAAAACAAGGATTCGCTGAAGGATGTACTCCTAGCAGAATGAGAGAAAATAACGCCGGAGATAACCAGTAATTTAGTCGCCTCTATGCCTCGAAGACTGCAAGCAGTACTTGATGCTCAAGTGGGCCCAACAAAATACTGACACAAATAATATTTAGAAAAATTAATCTAACATTTGTACAAACAAATTGACTGTACGTAGACTTTTGTCACGTCATTTTTTTTACGTTTTTATGATTTTCTTTTTAAGTTTGTTATGAAAAGTTTTTTAAAAAAAAAACTGCATCAATTAGTTCTTGATTAAAGCTTTCCATTATACAGAAATTCAGTCTAAGGTTCTGTATGTAGACTTTTGGCCACTACTGTATAAAATGATGAAAATGGGAAAAACCGTTGTAAAAATTAAGCATACAATTTCCCAAAATAGTATAATTCCCGCAAAGAATTCACGATTTCTCAATGATAAAACTTTGTGCAATAAAATTACATACACCTCATGCATCCTTAGGAAAAAATAATATAAAAATATTTACCCGTCCGCTTCCATTTGTCACACATATATAACACAGCAGTTTTTTTTCCAAAGCCTGACGTCATACATATGTGACGGACGTTTTTAACAATATAGTAACATGTTCAAACATGTTGTGCATTGGGCAATACTGTTAAGTTCTAAAATGGTATAGTGTCTGAAGACTGCGCTTGGCCTGCCTGGCATTCGATTATTTAGAGTTTGTGCAACAAATGAATAGATCGGTTCAGCAGAGCAGGTGAAATTAGATAACTAGTAATGCACCGCAAGAAAATTCAGGCAGACCACAAGACGATATAAACCCAATTTTACTGGGAAAAAAGGGTTTGAAAGTACGTCTTTTATTGGGAGTGACGGTTAATAATGTCGAGTTTTGGGGTTGGAAAAAGCATTTATTTCAATAAATAAATGAGTACATTAACCAATTTATTTCCCATCGTTCCCTATGACTTCCTCTCATCTTCTGGAAAGTTTGTTGATTCCACATTTGAAGAAGTCTTCACCTTTCGAGGTAATCCATTCATCGACCCATTTTCGCAATTGTTCAGCATTACGAAAGCGTACGTCAGCCAATGTGATCTGCATCGATCGGCACAAATGGTAGTCAGAAGGAGGAAGCTCTGGAGAGTACGGGAGGTGATCAAGGTGTTCCAGACCGACATTTCTGAGGTGAGGTCTGGCGTTGTCATCATGGAACAGAACTTTACGGTGCTTTCGAGCTATCAATGGTCGTTTTTCGTTCAGTGCCCGTGCTAATCTAGTCAGTTGGGGTCGGTAGCGATCAGCTGTGACTGTTTAATTCGGTTTGAGTAACTCATATTACACAACACACTTCTGGTCGCACCAAATACACAGCATAAGCTTTTGGCAATGCATATCGCGTTTTGGATGGAAGTTGATGGATTTGGGATCAACATACGATGCTTCACGTTTAGGGTTATCGTAATAAACGATGATTTGGTGACACCCAATTCAAAAGCAACTTTTCTGTTACGTTCGACACGAATTTTCAGCCAATAATGCTTGCAATTCTGCATCTTCAAATTCTTTTGGCTGACCTAGCCGTTCTTTGTCCTCCAAATCAAAGTCATCACTTCGGAAGCGTTCAAACCATCGTTCACATTTTGAGTTGGAGCATGTTCACCGTAAGCTTCTACCAATAACCAATAACTTTCAGCAGCGTTTTTCTTCAAATGAATGCAGGTTATTTAACTTTCCCGGCACAAAATTCGACTTTTTCGAAGCAAAAAACCTTCGTTTTTTACGCTTTTTCATTCAATGGCTAAGTGAGAATTAATGACAGATGTTTAACCCCCAAAACACCATATACGTTATTATAGACACAAACCATATGCAAAAGTTGCGCCATCTGTTATCTAAATCGACATTCTCAACCGACACTCCCAATAACAGATAGTTGGCTTTTCGACGTTTTTTTATTATTCGATAATGGAATCATTGGAAAAACCTTGCATTGGGCAAATGCTCAGGCTAACGTTTTTCTGAATACGACACAGGTTTCATCTTATTCAAACTTGAAAAATTGGTCTTCGGTTACAGAAGAGGGAATAAAAAAAATTCTTAGGACTATGTATTATTATGGGCAACATTCTAATGACCTTGTTCAAGGCATATTGGAGTACAAATTTTCTTTGCAATCATTTCCATGTGGAAAAACTATGTGTAGGCATCAGTTGGAAACTGTACTTCGCTACCTACGGTTTGATGTAGAGACAGACAGTCAAAAATGTCATTCTTCCTTCAAACATTCAATAATGTGTTACAAAACACAGAAAATGTTTATTATCCTAGCCAGGATTTATCGATAGACGAGATTTTAATTTTATGGAAAGATCGTTTAATATTCAAAAAATATATTCCACATAAGAAAGTAACCTATATTGCTATAATAAAAATATATGAGCTATGTACTCGTGACAGATTCATGTTAAATATTATTACTTACAGTGGATAGCAAACTGTAACGAAGATGGTCCTTCTTTTTGGGTCGTTTATGAGTTGTTAGATAAGTATTTAGGAAAAGGGTTAACTATATTTATGGATAATTATTAAAATAGTGTCAAATTGGCCACCTTTGTTTATAAAAATAAAACCCACGTTGTAGATAAACTTCGCAGATGTCGTAAAGGTATTCAAAAAATTGTACCTGATAAATTAAAAAATAGGAAATTCGGTCTTTGTACGGAAAAGTAATATTCTCGTCAAGGAAAGGAGAGATAAGCGGGATGTCTGAGCAATATCTACAAAAAATTGTGATCATTCCGAGAAGTACCGTCTACAAGAGGGGTTAAAAAAAATTGAAGCTTTCTACTATTGCTTATTAAAAAAATATGTCGAACATCAATTGAGCTGTCCAAATGATGACCAATATTCTATCCGTTGGAAATCCTACGCTGGTATTTATATTTTTTCTTACATATACTTGACATGGCAATTTGGAATTCTTGGTTGCATAATAAAGTCCATTCAAGATATTTTCAAAACATGATATTGTCAAAACATGATATTGCCAACATACTTAAAAAAAAAGGGCAACGAAGTACCTGTGGTCACGTTCCTAGGAAAATTATACAAATATATATATATTATACAATATACAAGGACGAGCACGAGGATGGTTCGAGAAGTACGCAGTTTCACCGCCTGATGGCGCCACTTGCGCAAGACAAATTCACTATAGTGTAGTACATTCTCGTAGATGGCTTTTTGGGCGAAAAATGGAGAAAGAACAATATCGGTCGGTTGTTGGATTCTTGTTTTTGGAAGAGAAATCGCGCAGCGAAATCATATAGCGCTTGAATGGAGTATACGCTGACTCTGATCCTGCAATAGCGACCGTACAAATTTAGTTTAACTAGCTTGAAGGTGACCACACGTCGGTTTTTGATGAGCCACCTCTAAGTACCCCGAAAAAGGCTACCGAGGAGGATAAAGTTGTAACACTCCACGATCTCGTATTGTCAGACCGCTGGTTGAAGGTATAGCACAAAAGACGGCGAGAGCCATGAAATTTTGTGCATGAGAAAGCTGTCAGCGTATTGGATGCCGCGGTTTCTCTCTCTGGAGAAGAAGCGCGACCATTAGACCAACTCAGAGCAGAGTTTAATGCTTCTTAAGCGCAATCCGAAGGAGTCTGTATAGTATCGTGACCGAAACGAAACATAAGTCCATTGGTACACACCAAGAACCAACCCAGAAGATCAAGGAAAAGTTGAGACAGCGGACTGCACCAAGCGAACGTGATTCGAAGAAGCAACCGTTTTCTCGGATTCCCAAGTTGTGATCTACATCGACTACCTGGAGAAAAGCAAAACGGACACTGGGCTCTACTATGCCGAAATATCGGACCGATTTGATGAAGAATTGCAGAAAAAGGCTTCATTGTAGAAGAAATAATGCAGGAATGAAAAAAAGTGCCACCTTCCACCTTGAAAACGTGCCGGCTCTCAACCGGCCGTCACCACGGATAGATTTTTCGAATTTTGCATCGTGGGAGTTCTTTTTTCTTCTGAACATGAAAAAGTCATTCGCCGGGCAGAAATTTGGGTCGAATGAAGAGGTCATCGCCACAATGGAGGCCTGCTTTGTAGACTCCGAGAAAAAGTATTTTGCAGGCATTTTTTCCGAAAATGTCTTTTTTTGGTGGCTAAGTACTTATCCGACCGCCCTAATAGTTATGAAAAATCTACTACCACTATTTTTAAAGTAAAATTTTCACGAAACGAATGGAGGATAGACTTAAAGCAATGGAATAACTACCGAGATGCTGGATCAGGTATGTGGATATAGGTATTTTCGCTTTGCATACGTCAAGAATGAGATCAATAACAAACCCTGGTGGGATTCAACAGTGCACACAAGAACATCAACTTCACGGTGGAGGAAGAAAAGTATGAAAAATTGGCTTTCCTTGAGACGTTGGTATCAAGAACGAGTGGTGACATCAGTGTGGAAATCTACAGGCAAGCAACACACACACAAAGGACGATGTGGAACACATCGAAACACACGCAACAAGTGAGAGTTTCTCATTACCAAACCATGATATACAGGATGTACCCTCTACCTCTAAACAGAGCAGCCAGAGAGAAGAAAATGCAGTATATCTTCGACACTGTAAATTTTAATATATTTAAGTAGCCAACGATCAATAGAATTACGGACAAAGTCAGAAGAACTCGACAAAACAAAAAACTCTCAAGAATACTGAAACCGAGTCCTGGGAATGTGTACCGGCAGGCAGTTGCTTACTGCGAAGGTATCACCGATAAATTCAAAAGAAGGCATTTTGAGTCCATACGGAAAATCTAGTCAAGCAGCTAAATCAGTTAAAAACATCTAAGGATTGATCAAGGACAAACAACAACCCCACGAGAAATCAGATATAAAGTGGATCGAATGTCTCCGTTTTTGCTTGAAATTGGCGAGTATTCGTAAATAAAGGTATACCAGGTGCGCAAGTTTAAAATGTCATTTTGCTGTCAAGAGATGGCGCATGAAACCTATTAAGTAACCTGTCCAACCCAAAGCGCCATTTTCTTGGTAAGACTGCCCGCTACAAAACGTCATATTCGTTTAGTTGTTTACGAGTTAGTAGCATACTTCTTTTTCGTGTTAACAATGTCGTATTTTGAGCGAAGTAAAGAGCATTTGCGGCATGCAATGATTTTCTTGTTCAATCAAATCTTGTTCAAGAAAAAGTCATCGAATTCTTGTAGAGAATTACGGCGATCTTGCTCCATTCGTCAAGACTTGTGAACGCTGGTTTTAACGATTCAAACGTGGCGATTTCAATGTTATTGACAAAGAACGTGAAAATCGACCAATAAAGTTTGAAGACGACGGATTACAAGTATTATTGGACAAAGACGATACACAAACACAACAAATGATAGCGAAGCAGTTGAATGTCACTCGGCAGGCCTATTCCGATTGCCTGAGAGACATGGGAAAGATTCAAAACGTTGGAAAAACGGTTCCACGGAAACTGAACGAACGACAGATGGAAAGACTGTGTGCGAAATGCTGCACGAAAGAAAGGGTTTTTTGCATCGGGTTGTAACTGGCGATGAAAATATATATATTTTGAGAATCTCAAAGGTAAGGAATCATGGGTAACGCCAGGACAACCATCAACATCGAGTGCAAGACCGTATCGTTTTGGGAGGAATACAATGCTATGTGTTTGGTGGGATCAGAAGGGAGTAGTGTTCTACGAGCTTCTCAAACCCGGCGAAACAGTTAATACCGTCCGCTAACCAAAATAAATGATCAATTGTAACCAAGGATTGATCGAAAAACGCCCAGAATGGAATGGAAGACACGGCAGTCATTCTGCAGCATGACACCGCTCCTGCACATTCAGCCAAAGTGGTCCTCGCTTGGTTGGGAACTTCTACCCCACCCGCCGTATTCACCACAGCTGGCGCTTTCTGATTATCACCTCTCCTCATCGATGGGACACGCGCTGGCTAAACAACACTTCAAGACATTCGAGGATGTACAAAAATGGCTCGATGAATGGATATTAATGAAAGTTGAAGCTTTTGGAATGGTACCCATAAATTGCCCGAGAGATGGATAAAATGTGTAAAAAGCGAGGGCCAATACTTTGAATAAAAAATGTTTTGCCATTTTTCTTAAATAATTGCGTATTTTTCATGAAAAAAACGATATTTTAAACAAGCGCACCTGGTAT
The DNA here is from genome assembly GCA_954870665.1 of Stratiomys singularior. Lineage (NCBI taxonomy): Eukaryota > Metazoa > Arthropoda > Insecta > Diptera > Stratiomyidae > Stratiomys > Stratiomys singularior. Next base: position 108,409,085 of record OX940878.1, on the reverse strand, counting down.
ATGAAACGTCCGTAACTCAGTGTTTAATATTTCAATATTACTAACCAACATGTTTTCTAGTCACCCATCAAGCTATCCAGGTGCAATAGGGCATGCATTAGTACCAACTGCGAGTACTTACCTGAAAACAGAAAAAAAACCAAAATGAGACAAATCGCAATTAATTAAACTTCAAATATTTTCACTCTATTTTACAACTAAATTAATAAATAAATCAATTTCACCGGCATTTAACCACTGAACTTACATTCAAACAACAAACTCCCCCCATTTGATGTCAGTCTGCAGTACACAAAAACCTCTGAAAAAGCCTTAACACGACAATAATTAACACTTTATTTTATAATTACCACAATGCCAAACCGATTAAAATTCCACTCTCATCATTATCATTCATCCAATTCACTCCAGTGCCAGTAATATCAACAAACCCTCCCCTATCCATTTCACATCCCTACGCCCAACATTGCCATCCTCACGATGTGTTCGGTTCATTCAGTCCTGCCCAAAATGTATACATACATTTTCAACACTCACCCTCTGCCCGCCACCACCCCCACTCACTGCATCGGCGAGTGATGAAAATTTTATGTTTCAATATCGACAACAATTGCAAAACGTTAAATTAGCCCCGAACCAACAAAACACCGAACATCCACCATCCCAAACCGACAAGCACTTGCTTTTGGCTCCAATTACGGAGAAAGTTTTTCAATTCTACTACCACAACTACCTCACGTACCACTCTCCACACCCTCGACTCGTACCTGTACCTCGGGTTCAATTCCTCCTTTTTGCCTGCTGTGAGAGCTCAATTTCGTTGAGAGAATACCTCTCGCACACGTTTACTACCCTCAAACCAACCACCATTTCACCCACCAAAACATTGTGTACCAATTTGATTAAATGAAATTACCAACAATCAATCTATCGTGCAAAAGCTTGATCTGCTTGCTTTCTCCGAAAGAAATCAATGACCAAAGCCGTTAGTCTGATATCCTTTCAATTTAGATGACGATAGGACACAAGGGTGAACAATAACAACGACACGCTTTTCTAATGGGACGTCGAGGCAAATTGCAAGAAATTATGGATAAGGATCGAGTGGGGGCCGTGCGAGGGAAGCAAAGTGAAGGGTGAAAGACGCACACTTAACGGTGCCATAGTGATTCCAAATGGCTGTTGTTCAGGGTGAACAGAATGGCGACTGTGGCGTAGGTACTTTGGACCAATCGACCGTTGAACACTTTTCCTTCAACAACGCCGACAGTCCCGGCCCCAACAAACAAAGGATTAAACGTAAATCCATCGACAGTGGTGGTGCCACAATGGCGTAATTTCTTTGCTGCTGCTTCACGTCTTCCGTCCTGTCCTTCAGCTCTTCACATAATCTCGAGCAGCATCATCGTCATTTGGACGAGGCTTAAGTTATACTCGCTCCGAATAAAATAACATCCCTGATCACACTTTTGGGTTTCATGATTCTCCGCTTCCGTCGGCAAGACACAAACCTGACAGACTGGACGGAACAAGCAGCAGCGAGAGGAAAAGAAATCCCAGAAAAAATCCTGTAAAAATGACGCTCGGGAATTATATCATAGGAAGGAAGAGCCTCTGGCGGACCCCGCACCACTGGCATCCACAACTGGTGGTCACATTCAGCTTGCCACTTTCACTAACTCAAATCATTGATCCCCTCGGCTCATGCTTCCTATTTCGTCGGTTTTTACCATTCACCATTCACCTTCCATCTTCCATTCGACTTCAATCAACAGCAATATATACTGGAGCAACGCCTTCTGGACCTTTTTATCTGTTCTATAGAGATATATGGCCTCAACATGATTTCCCTTTATTTTCCCATTTCAGTGTGAGGTCGTTTCTTTTCTTTTCTTAGTCAAGTTATTTTTTGGTCTTCTGCACAATTCATGTTTCCTCTTTCCTTCGCCACTTTCTCTACTTTCCTCCTCGACCTCCTTTCAAGAGATTGTTCTGCTTCTTTCCTGGCAAGATGATTTTTTCATTTTAGTCCTTTTTATTTCACTCAATTCCCTGTTTTTTTCTTCTTCTTCGTTTTCTGGGTCTTGTCGCTTTGTATTTTTTTTTCTCTGCTACTTTCTTTTTTACTTTCCACTTTTACCAGTAATGTTGGTAATGGTCGCAGCAGTCAAGCCATTCTATTTTATAGCAATATTTGTACCAACAGTTGTAAGGAGCTACTCTTGTGGCAGAACGGTCTTTATGAGGAGAGAGTTCGATATAATAAGCGAAAATAAACTTAGTCTCTTGGGAAAAGTTGAAACAAGGAGGTGGAATGAGCCGGTTGGGTGGGGGGAGAGGGAGCCACAAGTAAGCAGGAAAATGTTAAGGAAGAAATTATGTTGTAGCCAATCTGTTTGTGCTGTATGTTGTGTGAAAAAAAAAGAGATTTCCAAGAGTTGAATGGTGTGGTTGATTTTGCGATTATTGTTGCTGTATAGAAAAGCTTATGCGTTGGGTTTGTCTGCCGCTAGTTGGTGAATCAATAAGATTCTGATTAATACGTTCTACATATTGCTGTGCAAAATTAAAAAGATAAGGTTCTGTTATAAATTTGTTGTAATTAAAACCTTGAACACTTTAAAAAGTGTAAAGCTCTTGAAAGCTCTGCGAAAAGCTCAGAGAAGTCAAACTGGCGCCAATCTAGTCGGAAACTAATTTTTCGGAAAAGGACAAAACAAATGGGCTTTATATTAATCCAAAGTAAAGGAGATTAAAGCTCAACACCTAGAAGATATTTGAAAATTCAAAGAGTTATTTTTTAAGAAAACATCGAAGACATCACATACCAAGGAATCCCACTCACATAACAAGAACAAAACTCAATATCAAAGGGAAAGGTGCAGGAATGTCAAATAAACAATGTATCAAGAATGCATTACCATAATATCATTTGAAACTTTTTGCGCCAAAATACTACAACATGGATGAAGTACCAAGCACGCATTCTAGAGTTATATATAATTTGCATAAAATGCCGAAGAAGAAATGTTCACAAGAACATTCAATTTGATCTGATAAAATTTCTTTCATCCTCCAGTGCACGATTAAAACTTTGATTATGCTAAAATGGTCTCGAGTCTGGAGAAGTCTTATGAAATCCGCAAAGGATTGTCTAACTTTCATAAGAGCCACCGTCCTACCCAATCCGTTGAAAATCTTTTATTTATACCCAACATATTGAATGTTGTGGTTCGGGTCATTTCTTCCAACCACTCGTTTAAGGAGTATCAACTGAAGGAAGTTGAAAGCGTAAACGGATGAGTGAAAGCTTTAACAGAAAAATGAACATCCTGGAATGGAAGACAAGCTAGATCGAGAACACAAAAAAAGAATGAATACTATAAGGATTTCAATTCTTAGTGTAACGTACAAAAAAAAAACAAGAGATACAACAGCAATGCTATCAAACCTTTTTTCTTTTATGCTCGTCCCGAGCAAGCACCATTGAAACACCATCATCATCTCCCAGCAGTTTATTCTTTCCTTTCATACAATTCCTTTTCCGGTGAGTTTTTCTTCTTTCGTTTTATTTTCCTTTTTTTGCCGTTCATCTGTCTCGGCTGAATGTTGAATTATCGAGCTTTTTTCAGCCGTTTATTCTTTTTCTTTTTTGTTTCCTCACCCCCAGTACCGTTACCTTTCTTGTTTTTTCCCAACTTGACAAGGAACCCTGAAAGTCTTATTCCATTTTATTTCGCTCGATTTTTTTTCTTTTTACTCTACTTTCCCGCCCGTTGTTATTCTCGTTCAACAGAGTTCCGAGAATAATGGTGCGGTTGTCGAGTTACGAGATAACATGCAAGAGTAGTATAAGAAGAACCTTGAGAAACTTGTAATGGCGATAAGAATAAATAGTGTTTGTCCTGTTCAGTGACGGAAGAACTCTCGACAGCGGCAGCAGGAGGAATGAATGGATGGGTGTTATGGAGTATAAGACAAAGTATAGGGTCAAAAAGTGGAGACTTTCATATTGATGACAAGCAAAAAGAATTGACTTAAAACTGCCTTTGTTGAATGTTTGTTGCCGGGTGGTAGGTAAGGACACAAGTGGGTGGGGGTGCTAGAGAATAGCTTAAGTTGAAAAGGAGAGGAAAAGAAAAGGATTAAAGTGAGAAGATTGAATGAAATGAAAATGTAGTCGCAGGAAGTCAGCATTGATGTATATTTTTAACATTGCAGAATCGGCGAATGACAGGTTGTTTCTTATTTGCAAGAAAGTAAAGTGTAGCTTGAGGCATGTCGCTTATCTTTTTCAATATCGACGTGAAGTTGATCAATCGTAATTCCGGCCCGAGTGGAACATCCTTTGCAGTTGTGTTGACGGAAATGGAAGTATTGTGTTGAATTTAAATTAAAGGGGAGACGTATTGACAGGATGTTTCTGAAATCGTCGGAAGGATAATATTTCGAACGTGGTTAATGTAATTGAAGGTTTATTTTTAAAAAATACAATAAGCGAATTTTGAAATCTATAAGATATGGGTAACAACGCATCTTCACTACCGTCCAAAAATATTTGAACATCCAGAAAATAACGAATATTATGGAATTAGGCTGTAAAAACATTGCTATACCAGCAAAAAGTGTATATTCCAATTGTGTGATGTATGATAAACAACAGTACACTGTCCAAGTGCCTTAAACTTGATTCATCAATGTGCGTTTGTAGATACAGGCAATGCTGTGGCAAAATGTGCTACAAGTTTTTGGAATATTGATTAGGTTATTTTGTATCTTTATCTCTGTAATTTGGTCAATAGATATTTTTGAGATTTCGGACACTTTTTCGGAATTGTCTGTCTAGTATATCGATGGAAGCACTGACGTGTATAGCATTCAGATTGCTAAGCGATTTCATACCGTTTAAGACATTTTGTTCTCGTTTTTCATCCACAGCTAGCATGTGTTCTCTTGTCTTGTTAAAAGACAAATTAGAGTCCATTTAATGGGCGGGATTGAAAAGAAACAACATCTTCCATAATGTGGATGAGCACAGGTTTAATTGTTGAGCACAATGACAAATAGACTCACTTGGGCCTCCATCGATATTACGCTTTTCAGCTTCTATGGTTTCTACATTATGCAATGTACGACGTCTGGATGGATGCGTATTATCAGTGAAAGTAAACGTGGTGCGGAAAGGGTCCATTGTCAATCGAATCAACTGTTCAGATGGACGATCATGTCGGCTATAAAATTGATGGAGTGCGCGATTTGCTCGAACAAAACCGTTTTTTCGAAATAAATCTGCTTAATTTGCAGATGTTGCTCAGGCGTTAACCTTCATGATTAAATGGCAAACCAAATTAACCATAAAACCCATGACAGCTGTCATACCATACCTAGCATTAAAAAGTGTTGCCAACTGAATGTTTTATGCCTCTAAAAAAATTCATCTTATTTGCTTTTGCGATAATGCTCTGCAATTCTTGTTCTGCTATAATCAGTAATCCCTGTTCCCGAGGGAGTAAAACATTCTCGGAAACAAAATCGCCAGTTTGGACTCGTTGCTTCAGAGGACTTCAAGTTAGTCATTATTTTATTTTGTATTTTGCTCAAATCAACATTTTTTCGATGTTTATCGTCCTGAGGGTTGGTTTGGATGAACCTATGCATCCTGCAGATGTATGACTTTGAGAGTTAAGATTCGATGTAGCCACACCTATAGCCTTGTAGCAGCTCACATTTAAATTTGCTACCACTTGAGATGCAGTCAAAAGTCGGAGTTCTGGGTGTGCCTTACCACCGTGATTGGATATTCTTACTCGAATCTTGAATCTTATCTTCTAGAAAATAAATTTTGAGAATGAAATCACTTAAGTTTATTCCAACGCAAGTGCTTGGCACTCATTAGGGTTACACATTGTTGTGCATCGGAGTCGCTATCAAACTGTACCCTACAAATACGTGCTCCGGCATCGACGAGCTGACTGAAAGGCCTCTCGAAAAACTGCCTTCAACAGTTTACTTCGGGGCAGTCAACCGCAGGATTTAACTGTTATCAAAATTGCTGATTTTGAAGGAAATTGACTATGGAGTTGGAAGGTAGCGGGGTCCGTAGTAGCCTACCTATTTTTGTGCTGAAAGAAGTGCCTCTCAAAAAAGTCCATAAGAAAAATATCAATCTGGACACTGTTCAAAAAATGTCTTAATAAATACTACCAATTCACGGACAGGAGGGAGTTTTTTGTTGAAACATGATAGAGCCGAGGCATTTAAAGGTTTAAAAAACTAAGTCCACTTTTGTAGCGAGTGGGCTGATTCTCATTTTCAGATTATAATAAATAAATTTATTAATAAAAACGGCCAAATAACATCTGAAATGTTCCCACAAAACATGACTTTAAAAATAAAGCCAGAAAGTTTTTCTATTTATCTAAATCACCAAAATCGAAATCGTCAGAATCAGATTCTAACTTAAACTCAGGATAGGTTTTGCAGAAAAGCAGTAGTAGTAGTGTCTATAGTAGGTTGCGAGCTCAGACTGGTTTAGTCAGGAAAATAAGCCTGGTTGCGTCCGGTTGACTGGAAACAAGAGGAGGTGCTCATCCCTTTAAAGCTCCTAAAACAAAATAAAACAAACTATGTGGGCAATCAACGAAAGTCTACTGAGGGTAAGGATATATTACACGAATTGTATGGGAACCGCGACCTCATGCGGGGTCTTCTCCAGCAATCAGGAGGGACAATGGATGGCAGAACACGTGTCAATTGAGCAATTTACTGCTACAAGTGATCAATCCGTGAAGACAGAGATTTTCATAAACTCAAACTGCAACGGATTTCACAACAAAATTGACAACTTTTACATAGAATCGTAAGGGACCATCAGTCACAGGAGTTTCTAGTCCTGTTTTCAAACAAATCTATCCCATCCTACTGCCAAGAACCGGATTAAAACCACCAGTTATGCAACAATGTAACATTCGTGATTACAAGCACAAAATGATGCGTCCTTTTTAAATCTACGAAAATAAAGTGCAATGATTTGGCACGTGGATTTGGATTTGGTCCAGTCAATTAAAAAATGTCTTATTCTGCTGAAATGATATATTCCGACATGGATGAAATTATTTTTTTTTTTTTTTTGTATTTAGAACATCCCGTCGTTTCGCGTTACTTTCATTGATTCTTCCACAGATGCGTTGGAGACGGACGCATAAATACAAAAAAAATGTCCAAACCGAAAAATTCAGAAAGGATAAAACATGTAACCCACCTAACATAGACTAAGGCTGCATAATAAACCCTTTTTCTGTCATACCGACAAAAAAACTGTGCAGGCTCATCATCCAGAAAAATACCCATTCTTGGCAGATTCGTGACAAACAGGGAACAAAACGACCTACGCAGAAGCTTGGGACCGTATTGATGCCTTGAATGCTCAAGTAGAAGGAATCAAACTTGATAAGAGCGAACTTATCAGCGCGGAGAAATTAGGGCTCCTGTAAAACTCCCAGGTTTTGTTTGACCCTCCCAGCAAAAAGGCATCTCAAAAGAAAGAGAGAGAGACAAAATATGTGCAGTGTTGGTTAACTTTATGTTTAGCAGTTTCACAGAGCCTAGGGTACTAGTTAATGCGGAACCGGCATGCATTGTGCACCTTAATGAGGAGCGAGTGAGGATGCAAGTGCGTAGAGTGGGAGACTTAAGAGCCACCGCTCTTTGTACTCAGAGTGTGAGATAAGAAGGTGTTTCAATTGTTTGTTCGCAAAGCGCATCAAAAAGTCGCGAGACTGCGCTTCTAACAAAGGATTAGGATCCTTGAGTCAATCAAAAGAGACCAAAACTGATCAGATGCTAATGCAACTGCTAAACAAAAAGCTGTCTGAAGTTCACATCATTGAAAACGCAACGGTCAACATTTTTTCACAGTTTGAATGTTTTTTGAAAAGTTTTGGTAAATTTTATTCGCATTTTTGAATTCTTTTAAATTTTTGCATTCTACTAGGATTTAAGATAAATCATTTTATAAAAACAAATAGTAAACATTTTTGACAGCGTTGCATTTGGAACGGACTGGTATTACTGCGGGCGTTCTAACAAAGTTTTATCTACCGCTCTGTACAAAACAAGTTCATTTATTCTTCGTCAGTCCGATTTTCAACTATGTCCAGCCAACACATTATTTTTCAAAGCGCCATCAGTGAAATTATGTTGTTGCTGTGTGTTACATCACATGAGAATTTCAATCAAGTTTTAAAAAAAAACTTGGTAAACTTTTCAATAAATATAAATATATACAAACATATCAAAAACAGACGGTAACGTTGAACCTGTAGGGACTTCCGTGAGATTAGACGGTCGTTCAAAAGTGAGGACTATGACTTTTATTAAGCTGTCCTTGAATAGATCAACAAAAAAGTGCTTCTTATAATAGTCATTGCAGACAAGCGGAGTAGCTTCCTCATTATAATGCGCCATTTTAAAATGTCATTTCCATGAGTGAATTTTTGACCTTTTAACGTTTTTTGTTGTTCCTCAAAACCTGATTCACCTGATTTGAGTCCTTCTGATTGTTTCCTTTTCCTAAAGATGAAACGTGTCTTAAAGGGGCGTAATTTTGATGCTCAGTAGAACATTCAAAACACTGTGACCGACCAGTTAAAAGCCATACCAGTTTAAGACTTCCAGCGCTGCTACTAAGAGTGGGAACAACGACAGCGCCGGTGTTTAGCTGTCCAAGGGATCTTCTTTGAGAAGGTCTTTCTTGCTGGAAGAAGATAAAAACTTAAGTATATAAAGAACCAGTCTCATTACTTTCCTTACACACCTCGTTGCATCGAATGTTAAACAGAACTGAGTGACACATTGCACTCGGGCGGTCTTTTTCATAAAGGGTCAAACGGACCTGCGTCTCACATTGTACTCGAGTGACCCTTTTCATAAGGAACGGCATCTTTGATATCTTGCCGGAATAGAACGTACAAATCTTATATGAACAATATTTCCTATTCTCTCCGACGGTTGCAGATGAAAAAGGATCCCGCAGAGTGAAAAAGAGGCCTAATAAGATGTACTAAGTAAGTAATGTGAATTGGTTTCAAACTGCGATTTCTAGGCGATCGCGCAGTGTTTAGCGGGTAGTCTTGATTCCTTGTCTTGCACGCAATCTTACACCCAGGAAGTAAAAAGGCTTTACCTTCTAATAAAAATTCAAAAGACAAAGTTAAAAATTTTTCAAAGTATTTACAGTTCTATTGATAAAAACCTTTTTTGTGTTTTCTTAATGAGAACCTTGAAGCATTTCTTAGAAGTTATTATGGTCCTTTTTCAACGGAAAATCTTTGGTTTCCTGTACGCTTCATAGTTTTCTTCAAATTTGTTCTTTCGAGTATTTGAAACGAGGTTTTCGTATATTTCTATGTATGGCAACTGATGTAGATATTTTCAAAGAAAATGGTTAGAAAAACGTTTAGTTATCCACCTCAATTTAAAATAAAACGAAAAAAAGACATTGGTTACGCGTGAGCTCTGTGTAATCGTATAGTTTTGGTTGTATTCGAGGAAAATATATGTTATTTGAAGTTAGATTTCGCAGAACGTGTATGGTGCCAAGGTTCCAAGATTAAAGCAGATATAGGAACACATGTATAATATGCCATTTAGGCAGATATGCAAACGTGATGACCGAGCCGGTACAAGGACACTGACAAAGACCATTTCAAAAATATTCATCTAAAGTAAAGATTAACTCAATTGTGTATCGTCGCAAAAGAATTCCAGTGACAGAGTGCTACTCAACTGAAAGGTCTCACACCCTGCATGATATGTTGAATCGACATGTTTCCTAATCTTTCAATTTACCACCACCCAACATATAACATATTTTCCGTAGCTTTTCAATCCTTGATTCGTCCAGTAAAGAAGACCATGTTAATTCTGGTCACGGCTGCGAAACGTTACAAATTTCACAACTACCCCATTTCAAGAGCCCAGCACTGAGTCTCCATATTTTCTTTACGTATGTGAGAGTAAAGAAAGACTCCCTCAAACGTCCAATTTTCGCGAATGGAATGTGTACATTCGCGAATATGCTGCTCCTGATGCCGGCATATGTACACAAAGCTCATGCAGAAACGGTAGGAACAAGTGAATTTTTGTTGCGCTCTATGCTTTCGCTACCTAGCTGACTAGGTGGGTTTTTCATTCCCTCGTCCTCAACGCAATATTTACAAGTACTGGTGTGCACTCTTGCATTCGCCAACAACACAATGCATATCAAAAGGCAGAGGCGACGGCATTGGACGCAATATTTGCACACCACAGGAGTGCAATGAAGGAATGTAGTGCACATCCTGGCAGTTAGTGGGGCTGTTTCAGTGGTAACAACAGCGACGACAAGCAAAAAATAAGGTAGGTGGTAGTCGTGAGAAGAAAAAAAATCCATTTTTATTGATTCACTCCAACCCCTAGTCGGCAGGTATGTACATAAACTTTATATGTTCTCGTTACTCCCTCTTTGCAGATGGAGCCAAGCCCGACCAATTCCAGACAGCTTGCAGAATTGCATGAGAATCTCTCGCACATTTCCCACAGAGCTCCAGGACGATACGGTTTCGGGTACCCGGTAAGCAGGGAGTGGGGCAGGATACTAGTAGCAGTAGCTCAACAGCAATTGCTTTGGGTTTATTTATGTACACTACTCTCCAAACACACGTTTTTATCTCTTTTTTATTTCTGCTCCTTCTATTTATTGTTTTCAGTGAATTTAATTGTTGTGAGGTTTCTATTTGCAACTTACTTTCATTGTTTTCCTTACGATTGAGAATCCTTATTACCAATTATAGTTTGCGAGGGATTTAATAGCGGTTGGTCGCGCAGAAATGAGAACTATGTTCTTCATTACACACCGTTTACATCTTCTGAGAGTAATTCTTCTAACTTCGATAGCTCCGTGATAGATTTCTCCTTTTTTTCAATCTCCATTTCTTCTTTTTCCCATACTATACTCACACCCACAACTGACCTTTTTCGCCGCCCTGCTTAACATGAAATCGACCTTTAAATATGATCTATAATTTTTTTCCTGCACAGCTGCTGTTCCCGCGCCGTTTCAATTTAGAAATGTCCTTTGAATTTTTTTCTCTCGGGTAAACCGCACAGTATCATCCCGACTCACATTCATGGGATTATTTCTCCGAATGGATTTTCAAGCGATGCATGGTTATGAACGAAGGAAAAAAAATTAAAGATGTGTTAGCAAGAGTACCGGTTACCTTGGAGGGCGGTGATGTTATGGGTTAGATATTTAAATTTCAGAGAGGAGCAAAGTGAGGAAGGAGGAAACGGATAGAAAATTTGAAATACTTTTAAATTGAAACGGGTTGATCAGGATAAGCTGCTTAGGTTTTCTTTTTGGGAAGATGTTTTTTTTATTTGGGATGTGTCTAAGAGGTTTAACGGAAATAAATGAGATGTAAAATTTATTTAGCTGAAAAAATTCAAGATTCGAGAAGGAAATGAATAATACCTACAAAAAAAACTGAAAGGATTGAAAACATAAACTCCACTGCCACCAATACGATGAAAGTATATTACGAGTAATTAGGGGGGAAATATTATTTATAATTAAAAACATTTCACCCCTACACTATTAAAAAGACATGGACTGATGAATGGATGAAATTGTCTCAAAACAGGATCACGTTAAAATCATACAGCAAATTATCCGCCAAGGTAATGCCCTGACATAGCTCTGAACTTGCTACGGTATCAGATCTAAGAAATCTATTTTTCCGGGTACATTTTTTAATGCTAACATTTTCTACGTCTCCTAATTTATCATTGCCTGCTTGACACATTTGCGGTGAGCACAGATGCTCAACCAAAGGATTTCAAACTGTATACACGAATATGAAAAGATTATTAAATTTTTTGTTCAGCCTCCTGAAGATCACAGAAAGATACCTACAGAAAGGACACCATTAATCCGTCATTCGAAAGGTTAATGTAAATCTATATGTGGTATGTTAGAAAATTCTTCCTACAAAGCAAGTTTTTTTTTTCTCGCTGAACTATTTAGAGGATTTGTAATCTGTTCAATTTAGTTGCAGACCTCCAGCGTCGATATGCGAACCTTAGTTACCCTTCACCCTGGAAATGTAAACTATCATAAATATAAAATTTGTGAAATTTTGTTATTGTTAAACTTGCCACTACTACTACTACACAACTACGCCAATAGAATGGGGAATGCCTCTGTCAGACTCGAGACGAAAAAGAATCCTAGAAATGGCGGCTAGGAGGCAACTTGTCATCATGAACGTTGGGAACACACCAACTTTTCGACGGGGAGGCTGCTTGGGAACTATACCGGATGTGACATTTGCTTCGGAGTCCTTAGTGCCTAGGATACACAGATGGAGGGTACTGGAGGACTACTCGGCAAGCGATCATCAGTACACTGCTTTCGCAGTTGGCGACTGTGCTACTCGACGCATAGCAACCCAACCCTCAACTGTAGGTTGGAATATATCTAAAATAGATGTCGACGCGTTCGCCGCAGCTCTTATGAGAGGTGAAACGATGACGGTAACGGGAGGAGCCTCAGCTGAAAACATGGTGAACTCCACCATGAGGCTCATCAAGAATGCGTGCGACTGCTCTATGCCCAGCCGACGGCCTCGACACAATAAGCCTGCTGTATACTGGTGGTCGGCAGAAATCGCCGAAAAGCGGAGAGAATGTCACAAACTCCGCCGCGAATCTCAACGTTTAAGAAATCGAGACGAGTCACACTCCCGAACGCTGGCATACAGGTCGGCTAGAAAAGTTCTCCGTAGGTTAATTAACGAAAGCAAAGCTCGCTGCTGGCGCAAGCTAGTTGAGGACATCGACAGAGACCCGTGGGGGCTGGGTTACAAACTTGCCATGCGGAAACTAGGAGCTGCAACGAGGCCCTGTGTCCTTGAAACGGAAAAAATGTACCAGATTGTTAGAGCGCTCTTCCTTATGCATCCTATTCGTCCCGATGATGCAGATGTTGAATGTCTCGGAGAATGCCCACTTTTTACCGCCATCGAACTGGATGATGCGGTGAAAGCTTTAAAATCGAAAAAGGCCCCGGGGCCAGACGGTATACCAGCGGAAGTGATACAGCTTGCACATCAACTTTGTCCTGAAAAGCTGCTCACCACTTTCAATGCCTATTTGCGGCGGGGCGTGTTGCGAAATTGCTGGAAAGAGGCGAGGCTCGTGCTGATCCACAAGGAGAAGGGGAACGCGGAGCAACCATCTACATATCGGCCCATATGTATGCTGAACGCCGCTGGGAAAGTACTCGAAAGGCTCATTAGAGAATGACTTGGAGAAGCCATTCGAACTGCCGCGGATCTGTCTCCTCGGCAGTACGGCTTCAGGGCTGGTCGATCCACAATTGGTGCAATAGCAGAGGTAGTGAGCGCGGTCCAGCAGGCAGAAGCCCACAATCATTACTCGAGACGAATAGTACTGCTCATAACTCTAGATGTGAGAAATGCCTTCAACTCTGCTAGATGGACAGATATTCTTGGTGCTCTGGAATATTTCAGGGTGCCGAGGTATCTGATGCGGATATTGAAACACTACCTCAAAAGTCGGAAACTCATCTATGACTCGTTGGGAGGCCGGTGAAGAATTGATTTGACATCAGGAGTCGCGCAAGGTTCCGTTCTGGGCCCGGACCTCTGGAATGTCTCGTACGATGAGCTTTTGAGGCTGCAGTTACCGGGGGAGTCGCGCCTGGGTGGCTACGCAGATGACGTAGCAGTACTAGTCGCCGGACGTACTGTCGGACAGACGCAGCTCAAACTTGATGCGGTAATACGCCGAGTGAGCGAGTGGATAACAGACCGTGGGCTTAGCCTAGCGCTGGAAAAGACCGAGGTTGTCGTCCTCACAAAGAAGCGAATCCCTCGTGTTATGCCGATTCGGGTGGGGGAAATGATCATCGAGTCAAAAGAATCAATCAGATACCTTGGCTTGATTATTGACTCGAAGCTGAGTTTTTTCAAGCAAGTTCGAGCGTCAGCAGATAAGGCCTCCGTGCGAGTATCGGCGTTAAACCGCATTATGGCCAACACGCAGGGGCCAACCTCGAGCAAAAGACGTCTACTGATGAGTTCAATGGAGTGAATGCTCTTGTATGGCTCCGAGATTTGGGCTGACGCTCTTAGTAAAGAGACGTACCGAAGGCGTCTGGCACAGGTGCAGAGGCAAGGAGCTTTGCGGATAGCCGCTGCATATCGCACTGTCTCTGAACCTGCAGTGCTGGTAATCTCGAGGGTGGTTCCAATTAAGTTACTTGCAGACGTACGGAAACGTGTATACTCACGTAGGGGGGAGTATTTTCAGTCTTACCTGTATAAGATGGGAAAGACACCATCCCCAACTTGCATGTTCTGCCCGGGGATGACGGATGACGCCTGCCACACGTTCTTTACGTGTAATAGATTCAAAAGACTCCGTTTGCATCTCTCGGAGAAAATTGGCGTAAGTTCCCCAGAAAATCTAACGGGAAAAATGATGAAATATCGCATTACGTACGGACAGTACTCATTATAAAGAAGGACATAATGGATCGCTTGGCGAGGGAGGGAACATCTCTGTAACGCAATATTATAGTTACTAATCGCAATTCCTTCCTATCCATCCGTGGAGAAAGAGAGATTTCCCTTAGCCTGAAGACATCGCTAAGCGATGATTAATGAGGCCTAGTCCGAAGTAATGTGACAAACAGTTCCAGGCTAGGTTCTCGGTGTGACAGGGGAGGTGTTTAGTCGGTAGTCCGGTAGCGGGGGAGTCCGACACTCAGGGCGTAAATAACCTTCACCTCCCAAACAAAAAAAAATCTACGCCAATGGACTCTCCTCTCTAGCTATGTCTTACTTAGACTACGCCATCTATTAGTGAATGTCACGCTTCATTGCAATATGTCAATCAAGACCCAGATACAATACTGCGTGACGGCGATGCGATTCTCATTCGTCATCGCGCAACGCATTCAATTTACAATGCAGGCGGTGCGAGGAAGAATAATATTCATATGACAAATGTCAAATTGGTGACGTTTTGAATGAACTTTGATTAAAATTTTTTATTGATTTTTCAACATTTTTGAATTTGGAATTTTTCTTCGTTTGGCAAATAATAGCTTCAACAAGGATGCACGAGATTTTCATTTAAAATGCATTCCGAATAACCCTAGTACTTAAAAAGTAATAAAGGCGTTTGAATGTCATTTAAGCGCCATAGAGCATCTGTCAAACGTCGCGCACCTCGGTACGAAGAATTTTCGTTTTTCTGAATATTTCTTGTCTCGCATCAACGCATCGCAATCATTGTACGATGTCGTAAACAAACGCATGTTACGAAAACTGCTTGACATTTGCTGCGAGACTCTCGTCGCGCTCTCGCCGTATTGTATTTCGGCCTTCAATCGATCGGAAGTCTTAAGACCGTTTAGTTTTGACGTTTGTATTTTTGCAATATCTGTTGTGCTTTAGCGGGCACGTTTTTTGAGTTTTATTGGTAAATGAGTCGCATAACAGACAATGAAATCTTGCAATACTTTCAACTGATTTCGAGTGGTATTGCAGACAGGGATTCTTAAAAGGACGATGGATATGACAATATGAAGCATGATTACGTTATAAGCACTGATGATGCCGACGCAGATCCTCATTTCAAACGTGATAAAGAGACGTCAGTAGTTTCAAACTCGGATGAGGAAGAGTTACCCAAGCATAGAAGAAGAAAAAAACTCGTCTCTTAGCTCCTGTTGACGCACAGTGAGACCTTTATATCGAAACCCAATAACTCAGTAGGTGGGAATACAGCAGTTGACCCGCACTTAGTTGTTTGTGATCATGATAGCCTTAGAGGGAACAATGGACATCGCTGGGCAAACAAATCAACCGCAGGCTGGTGTAGAAAATCAGCAACCAGAAACGTTACGCACCTAATTCCTGGATGTACTGATACTGCAGAGAACAAAGTTACTACGGTCGAAATTTTTTTACCCATGAAATCAATAATAAAATTGTCAATTAGATATACATACAAATTCTTTCAACTATGAGCTACAAACGAAAACTATCAACGTGATTAGTGACACTGAATTTGATGCATTATTGGGGTTTTAAGTTCTGTCAGTTGCTCAAAACGACAAATACTTATCATCAAAGGAGATGTTTCATTCCGAAATCAGTGGTGAGGGATACCACGTGACTATGAGCTGCGATCGATATGATTTCTTGTTCGAGTGCTGACGATTCCATAATTGCAATACTCTAGTCGGTTAGATAAGAGATAAGTTTGCGATAGGTTTATTGCTGAATTTCGAGCTTCTTACAGAATCAATCCTTTCTAAACTATTCATGCGCAGTTACTTGCATTTCATGTGCGATTTTGTTTGAGAATATATATCCCGAACATGCCCGATAAATACAGCCTGAAGTAATTTTGAATGTTTTTCAATGCTACCTAATATATGGATGATGTCATTCTTTACACTGGTAAAACTTTGGATACTGAGGGTTTGCCTTGAGCTGATTTTTTCGCGAATAAGCTCTGAACAACTTGCCATGGCTCCAACTGTCATGTAACCGTCGATAACTAGTTCACTTCAATTCCGTAGGGAAATTCACTTTCGAAGACCCATACAAGTTTATAATCCTGGATACATTGAGCAAAAAAAGACGGAAAATACCATCCGAAATGATAAATCCTAAACGAAGAAATGCAGAGACAAGTATACTGTGTTTTGATAGTCCAAAATCAACGGTTTCATGCGAGGCGGCAAATCAAAAAAAAATTCAGAATTATCCAATTGCCACGAATCACGGGTGGTCAAACAAGCCTCCAAGAAAGGACAAATAATAGAAACCTACAACGCCACCAAAGGAGCAGTCGATTCGTTGGACCAATTGTGTCATCAAATGTCACATAACCGCAATATTAAACACTGGCCTTTATAAATAGTTTATGGCATGAAAGATATATTAGTAAACGCATACGCTATTTACGTCACTTATGTTGTTAAAGCTGATTTTAAATCGATTTCGAAGAGGAAATTCGCTATCCAAATACATCATAGTCAAATCGAGGCATAGCTTGAACAGCCAATTCAGTACCCAGTTCAGTTGATTTTATGATTCACGATGGTTAGCAAACAGCAAACAGGATTGATCACTTTATTTAGGACGTTTTGTTCCCATATTTAATCAATTTTGCAACGATATATACAAAGTTGACCAAGTATTTTACTTTTTCTTCTTTCCTTTTTCGTTTACTGGTGATTCGAGGCTTTGCATGATTTCGTTTGCAAATAAAAGGAACGTGACAAGATGTTGACCATATCTTCATAAGCCAGTGTCAACAAAAACCCATTTGACTAGATTTGTTCAACAGCATAACATCCTGTGTCAGATTGTTGTCAATTTTAATCTGACTTTCCAAATAAGTCTCTACTTAGTTGTTTCATTACTGAATAAACCAAAATTGGAGTCAGCCCGTCACCCTGTGGCAGTTCGACTTTCATTTCAAAAATTTCTGCTATAGTAGCTTGCCCCAGCGGTACCTTATGGAAGAGGGTAGTTTGTTGTATGACAACTGTCAAATGTTTACGTCCGTAATTTGGAATAACTTGAAGTGAAGTAGTCGAGCTGCTATAGTGGTTTTCTAACACTCTCGTAAAAACATCGAAAATTTGAATTTCTTGCCCATGCTATGTTAGAACTCTTTGGTATACGTTTCAATCGTAATTACGCTTTGCTCCATGTAGAGTTTAGGAATTTCCACTCTAAATATGACTAGTCGTTCATTCCATCACATAAGATCCTTGTCCCTTTTTAAGATGCGTTTAAGGCAGCTTTCTTCACAGGAATTTCAGATAGTCTTGTTCATTATATCTAAAGTGTTTACATAGTCATGACTCTATTCTGTGGTCCTCTTAACAGCGAAATTCTAGAGATCTTCCCCAGCACATCAGTGTTGCACACTTCCTAGTACACGGCCCCCGCTACAGACTTTAGGCGAATCGCTGGTGTTGTTCTCTGATCCAATTCTCCTGGATCAAGTTCAAGGATTGTTGCTGGTCCTTAAATTTGTTTTACGAAGATTCGATCGATGTAACGAACCATAGGCAGGCATGATGAATATTTACGTAAGTTTTATAAATGACAAGCTCGTTCATTTCTTTTTCAGGATTGCGTCTTAAAAGTCCTTAAGGTGAGCTGAGATCCATGGCTGAGAGATCCAGATCATCAAGGAGGGTAGTCCTTTGCATCCCGAAACAATTTCTATATTTCGTTCTTTAACGATGACCAAGGGCTCCGTTCTCGGCACGGAAGTCATAACGCTTGCGAACTGGATTATACCGCTGGTAGCCGGTGTGGAAGTAAGCCCCATCGCAACCCCCGACCGAGTACTACCGTTCTCTACAACAGCAGTGGCGCCACACTGCCATGTCGAGAGGGATAGGCTCTTTTAAAAAGATAAAGATTAACATCAGACATAAGCCGGTTAGGATGTCTTACAGACTCTGATAGAAAGACTGTCAGGAACCACGAGTAAGGAAGCTCCACATAAACTGCTGTGGAGGGAAAAGTCTCCCTAACATTCTCAGAGAAAGCAGTTCGACACTGCAACTGAAATCAAAAAAAATTTCGGAGTTTAAAAATAAGGGTTATCAACCATATACAGAAGGCCATTTTTTTTTTGTTTAAATTCAAGAATCAAGAAAAATTATCATCGCATATTTTGTGATCAAGTCCTTGAAGACATGAAACCTGACGAAGATTTGTAAGAACACTGTCTTCCCAGAAGAAGCTTCTTTTCATAGGCAACTGAGTGATTTGGCAACATTAGCATATTTGGTGATGTGAAAACTAGCGCAAGATAAGATGAAAATGCCTTTACAACGAGTTATAGATGCCTATCATTCTGAACATGGCGATGTAAACGTCATTATGCCGAGGGTCATTATTGTAGGCGGAGATGATGCAAAAATACAAAATGCGCACGAAGGCCTCTTTAATCGCGGAGTTTCGAATTTGGTACTACCGAACACCTTCCAAGATATTTGGTTCTAATATCGCTGGCCTTCTTCCTTTAGCGTTTTGGTCAACGTGACCGTTTTTAAGCGATACAAACATTCGATGTTACCATAGCTTATAGGAGGCTCAAATTATGGGAAAGGATGACCGAAAAGTTGGTTAAAAGGAATAACGTTTGCAACGTTTGAGATATTATATTGAATAGAAGGAAACCGAAAGCTCCATTGAAACATATTGACGTAGTTCTTGACGATGTTAAAAAAAATAGGACCAAATAACCGATCCCTGCGGGACAATGAATATAATGGATGAAGATAATTGGCTCTATTATTGGACGAATTGCTGTAGATATTGTACCTCGCAAATCTACAAAAAAACTCTTTAAGAGATTGAAGGTTAAAGGACTTATAACTGATTTTAAGGCAGGTGATTTACTTTAAATATATAAAGTATATATAAATTCTAATAAATTTAATATATAAATTCAGATGTTTGATACCCTTTCAGCGAATTTAGCTATACTTCTGTGATTTATTAAATAAGGACTAATTTAATTTTTCAAATGACAAAAAGTCACATAATGACAGGCATAATCAAAGAACGTATTCTGACTCTATCTCAGCAGAATACGCACGACAAGTTTCCTCGACGTAGGTCCAGAATGTCGACTTTCGACAGAAAATCGACTTTGGAGAAGATTAGAAAAATTAGAATGCCATCATTTTGAAAGGCTATAAAACTTTTCCCTTATCAGTTACGTAATAGTTCCTCATGTTTATAACGAGCTAGGCAAGGAACTCATCTATCTCTTCACCGTTTGGTAAAGTTTGACTGTGTAGTGTTTCGCTCAGAGTCCAAAATTCCGGTCCCAAAGAAACCAATCTGGACTGTCTGGCGCATCGCGAAGATACTTACAGCGCTAACAATTCGAACAAACTCCCGATCTTACGGTATTCGACATAACTGAATGGAACTTTATTTGGACTAGGAAATTTTCTCCCATTTTCGTGTGAAACCAAGAATACCCTTCTCAAACTTTTGCGTTAGAAAAACACAATAAAGACATAGGTCGGCTGGTGCTTTTTCTATCTTTGTCTAGTAGAAGCTCCCCGAAAGAGTTAGTGCTATATGTACCACCGCTATGGTTTAGAGGATATTGACTTGGTACAGTTTTTTTCATGTTAGTGCGCCTGAATCAGGCCTCGAGCAAATTTGGTTTGTGTTAAGAGCTGATGATGATCAGGTCAAAAGAAATAGGATTTTAAAATGGACGTTAACGTAAAATGGACAGTTTGGTCAAATAACAATCGTATCGACAAATAACCTTGGTTGTTGAGACTGTCAGTTTCTTTTACTGCAAATTTCTTTATTTAAGTTATGTAAATTCATAAGAACGGGTAGGGAGAGAGAACAGATGTCATTTGGGAAACCCTTGTAATAAACAATTATTGTCTATTCTCATTTAAGGGCTTTCGTAATTCAATTTTCCAAAAAGCTTTATCCTTAATCAAAATTTCAACTCTAACAATTCGAAAAGGCTAAATAATTTTATAAATGTTCCAATTGAACCCTATATCCAATCCATCAACCTTATATTGATCTCTCCTTTGCTCCTAATAGATAAGTTTGATAAGAATACGAACATATCCTTTGAAAATGCCACATTTTATGTTTTCTCTATTCCTTCTACTACCTGCTGATAAAATCCTGCCCCCGGGTACCGATGATATACACAAGACCGAAAAGGATTCTCTCCCGTTGTCATGCCTCGATGGCCAGCTTAAGTGCTCTTCATTTCGTTTAGTACATGAAAAAGAGGAAACGAACGAAAACCTAGTTGAATACCGATGCTAGCATCAGGATGAACGATGCAACTTGATGTGTGAGGACTATCCAAATATTGACATTCAAAGCCGCACTAATACAGTTTCAGATAGGCCCGGACCTGCAACTACCCTAAGCTGGCTAGTTGCCTGGCGTGGTAGGCTGGGGTGCACCGCACTTGCAGCTTTAAATATGGAAGAAACAGAACGAACCCCATCTGGTTCAACTTGAATTGTGGGCAAATGAAATTTTCAATGTTGTGTTGCACCTATGTACAAGCCAAGTCAGTCCTTCTTCCATTCGCATTTGTGCACATCGAATTTATTGCTATAACCAGTGCAGTGTTTCCCTGACGATCCGAAACGGAATAAATCCAGCAATAACCGAATTTCTACGACTACCCTTTATTATTCCAGTTGGAACAGTGTAGTGGAGAAAATAAGTAGAACCATTCTGATTGCTATCGAAGGCTCTAAACCAAATAAAATCCATCGATGGATTGAAATGAAGCACCCTCATGGGTGCACATATGCATGTGCTTGTATAGCAAGGACATAAAATCACGCTGGATATACACAAAAGATGATACGAGTCCAAATGGGAGGCAAACATCCATGAAAAGTACTTGAGATGGAAAAGAGCGGGAAGCAAGAGAGAAGAATTTAATCACACAAATCCTGAGACTGGCTCCTCTATACACATCAAGTAGCGAAGAATGCGGGGGAGCTGGAACGATAGTCAACTGAACTCTAAGCGACTCAGGAACAAGACAAACGATGATTGTAGTAGCATCATAGAATGATCCCCAACGGGCTCTTATCCATTTCGATATCAGCCACTTAATCGCTTCAACAATTTAGACGTCAGTAGGTGATTCGATGAGCTGGTGGAAGGGGTTGATGGTGGTGTGAGAGCAGAGTAAATAACTTAGGACGTTAGGTTGGTCGGTTGGGCCGACGTCGAAGTGAAAATGATGGATGCCAGCTGATTGGCGGCAATGAAGAACATGAAGCAGCGGAAAAGGTTATGCAATCGCATCGCATCAATTTACTTCCACCTGGAAACCAACAAACTCGTCCACTTCTCTTTCGATCATGGAGGTATCCTCCACCGTACCAATTCATCGATTCGTTTCCTGATCAATCAATTTCATTGTGTGTTTTTCATTTGTCAGAACCTCCTTACATTTGATTTTAAAACCTCCTCGTTCAAGTCGAGATTGGCGTACTATTGGTTAGATGATGTTGCCAGGATTACCATTTCCGCAGAATACTGTAGCTTTTCCGGTTCTTTGTGGGCCAATAACATCCTTTCACCTGATATTAACTAACTGAAAACATAATTACACACATGACAAATAAGAAAGGATTTACGCTAGCGGATGGTAACACTGACCAGTTGGGCTATACCCACTTCGAATACTTTAGCTTCGAAGCAGTGAATCAGTTCTCACCCTCACTCAATTTTCCCACCCTACTAACTCAGTGTATTCAACCCTAAAGCGTTGTTCACCGACCGCATATCGCTCATCGTTCACCACA
The DNA here is from genome assembly GCA_954870665.1 of Stratiomys singularior. Lineage (NCBI taxonomy): Eukaryota > Metazoa > Arthropoda > Insecta > Diptera > Stratiomyidae > Stratiomys > Stratiomys singularior. The sequence continues at coordinate 108,386,641 of OX940878.1, read as the reverse complement.
CAAGCGAAATAATCGACTCGTAGATTCACAACATTTTCCGTATCTTTCGAAAGGTTTGCAAAAACAGGTTGAAGCGGACACACGGGCAAGGATATCTGGATTGAAGAGGCCTTGAGGCAGGAGCAGTGGGCGTGCGGTGCCAAGAGGGCGCAGAGTTTGAGTGTGAGACTGAGCGATAGAGTAAACTCTAAGTTTCGAACCCAATTTGGATTATTTGAATTTAGTGATTGGGGAATAAAATGTTTGCTAAGGGAACTGAAAAAGATTTTCGATACGATACGATACGATTCGTTCGTCCTCTTGCAAACACCCTCATGCAACCACCGCTTTGTTGGCTGATAGGTTGGTTGGATTGAACTTGAACGATGAAGCAGGGTGAGGATGGATATAATCGTATAGTTCTCCCATTACAGAATGGTTTATTTGGTACATTACCATGACATAAGGTGCGTCCTCATCGATATGATGATGGCAGGATAGAAGCATGGGAAGCAAGAGACGAGAAACTCCCCCTAGTAGACACAAGGATACTTTCTGACAGTACAAGAAGCATTTGTGTTGTGTGGTGGGTTTTTGTAATATTTGAAAGGATAAGTGATTATCAAAGTGGATCTTTCGAGAGCGGATCAAATTAAGTATTCTTGTGATGAGTGTGGAGCAGGTCAAGTACTGCTACGACTCTTGAAATAATACTAGAGGTGGGGGTTAATAAATTGAATCATTTTTTAATGTAGACTTAGATACGGTTCAATAAACTTATCTGAAATTAATAAAGGTACAAGGGGTGTTGCGTCGAAACAAGAATTCAGGGGGAAGTGAATTGTTTAAATGGGAATGTCGAACGGGTGAGTTGATTGAAAAAATGTTATGAATGGAGATTTGTAATTGATGATGTGTCTCCTTTTTTTTTAGAGTAGAAGGGTCGGCTTATTCCTCACGTGGTAATCTAAACCTGACAACTTAAATCAACTTCAGATTCACTTGAATATACATAAAGTTTTGCTCAAGGGAGATATTAGAATGTGATTATAATAGAATTATGGGATTCAATAAAGTAGAATGATAACCAGATTCAATTTTTGAAATTAAAAATATTATTATGTCTTAAGGACTACAAACTATCAATTGTTGATGCCTCAAGTATTGTGTATGCCCCTATCCGTGTACAAACAGGTTGAATAAGGTTAATTATTCTTCAATATTTTCAGCAGAGAATAATTATTCTTAGCATAATAAAGAATCACTAAAATTACATGATTGTGGATTCAATATTTTGGCTTTATTGATAGAATTTTTTCGATTTGATTAAGAAGGGCAGTACTTTTTTGTGTCCCTCACCATTAACATAAACCAAATGACCAAATATTAAAAAATATTAGGCAGACAATAATTTGATAATACATATGGAATGACACAAGTATTTAGCATGGCATCAAGATGGCGCCAAAAATTCAAAACTCATGTGGTCTTTGTAGCTTATCAGCCTCAATTTATATCCTGTCAAAAGTTCTTGACATGTGGTTTATTCATTTCTAGGTTATTGATGTTGGAGTGATACTACCTCTGAAATTCGATAAACAATGGGTAAAATTGAATTTCGTGTTTTGATATAACCTTATTTTTTGATGGGGAAAAGTAGGATGAAAACAAAGATATGGCTTAATAAATGTTATGATACATCATCATGTTTGGAGTTCCCGTTAACGATGCATCAGTAATGCATCACTAACGGAAACTCCAAACGAGGCGGTAATTTCGGAAAACATCAAAACGGTTACGGGTTTCATGGAATGAGTTTCGCATTTCCTAAGAAATCAAAAAAGCAAAACGGTGTTCTAAGCAAAATTTGAAGCTTATTTGCCACAATAAAAAAAAATATCTGAGGCGAAGGTTTTTTTTTTTTTGATACTTTTACTTAAAATTTTGGATAGTTTCATTCGCAGTTTTTACTTCTTTGCACTCTAATAGATTTTAATCACACTTCAATCATCTACCAACAACAAACTGTGAAGAATTTCGACAGTATTGCGTTGACAACGATGCAAACTTTGGTCACCTTTAGCTGGCAAGATTCTAGCCAATATTTTCTTAGGATGTTCGTACATCGTTTAATCTTCATACACTTTCTTCAACATGGAAAAACAGTCAACTAACAACATTACTGTCTATTCGATCGATTGGACAACGAAATCTAGTTTGAAAAATTGGTTCACTGGGAAAGAAATCGAGGAGCTCAAGCACGAAGCAAATGTCTATATTGAGGGGTTTGACGCAGAACATTAGAAGAAACACCTCTTACTCTAGATGAAGACTATGTTGAAGGATAAAATTGATTTTTGCATTTAAAAAACCATTTTTTTTTATTTGCAGGTCAAATAGGAGTGAGCCCGTTTAGTAGGATGAGCGAGAAACTGTCAAACAGAGATTGCCTCAGTACTGAAATTAGTATACCCAAGTTTTTAGGATTTTAAATCATTTCTCGCCATAGGAAAAACTAACATTCTTTTTTGCTTTGTATTTGTAAACTGTTTCTAATCTCATCTTGCATTCTATATACATCCATGATCCAGGATTAGACTTAAAACAGACTAGAAACTCTACAAAGGCTTTGTTAAATTTCCCAGAGACAGTGAGGAATCTAATACAGTCATAGTTATAGCAATGCCTTTCGAACATCAAGAAGACGTCATCGAAGTATGGTTATACCTCATGGAAAAGAGAAAAACCTAGTAAACTTTTATAAAACTAGCATATTTTCAGATCTATAAAAAAGGATCGAGCATGTAAGCAGTCATTGTTCAAGAATGATTACTATGATTTCTAAATCTAGTCCTAACGAGAATGTTGTCAAGTTCAAGAGTGACTTATACTGTGACATTGCAATGACAACAAAAAAAGTAGCTTCCTACGTTGCACCCATGATGGAATTACGGACCAGGCAAACACTAATGTTAAACTGAAGTTTCAGGTGAACCCTTAATTTTTATCTGCAATTGCATTCCAGGTAAAGCACAGAAATGTTATGGTTGCAGAAAACAGTGCCAAGAGGCTGTCGCCTCCTTCATGGGAAGATGAACTCACCTGTTGATTTTTTTTGCCAATTGAAGAGGAAATAGGATCACCAGAATGCGATCCTAAACATAGTTTAAAAATATATAGAACCTTATCTTTTAAAGCATGAAAAATACCTATGATAATATCAATAGCAACAACGTACTTAAGTTTCAATTTTGAATAATTCCAGTATGTTGGGCACCACCAATCAGCACAATTGATTCATGGGTTAGGTAGCCTTGCAGAAAGGTTTTTCTTCGAAATTGCTAATGTAATTCCACGTTTACATCAATAATTAAAAGGAATCCAGAAAAAATCATTTGCAATTATAAAATGTTTTCAGTGGCAAATACTGGTTACCTCAATAGCATAGAGGAGTGACAAACTTTGACATCTCTATCGCGTAGATTGAAGAATCAAAGATAAACTTTGACACCATGTGAATGAATCCAAAGTCCAACGGATGCAGACGCGATTTTAGGTGCATCTACGCCTATCATCTAATGATATTTATCAATCTGAAGTTGACATATTACATCTTAGGCCATCTAACGTTTGGAATTCGAACTATAGGTTATTTTCAGGTTGACAGGTTTGATGACATTACCGATGTCACAGAAAGTTAGTCTTTTGTTTGACATTAAGGAAATAGTTCGCTTTTTGCTTGAACAAAGTTGGTACATATTATTCCCAACAAACTTGGGGAATCATTTAAAACTTAATTTTTGTTTGGTGAGTCTCGTACTCAAACTATAAGAAATTTACGAATAAAATTTGACAAACAGGATGTGCCAAAAACGCTGTCTTTAAATCAATGTGAAGCGAGTATCACCAACTTCTTTAAAAGGAATTTTGCATAAAGATCTCAGTATGAATGCGTTCAAACTTTAAGGAGTGGAAGAGCTGAAGTCACATGACGTTTTCGGCTTACTCTGTGGGCTGAAGAGCACTTGATCGAAGATGAGCATTTTAATCGAAAAATTATTATTTCAAATCAAGCTTATTCCACCTTGGAGGATACGTCAATAAGGAAAACTGTCGTGCCTGGGGCTAAGCAAATCGACACGGAATCGCGGAGAAATAATCGCATTCACAAAAAGTGACTGTCTGGTGAGCATTTCGGTCTGGTGGAATTATTAGACCAGATTTCTTTGAAAGTTAGCAAATGCTAAGCGATTGCTTCCAAAAAAAAAATGAAGATGTGACATAGATTTTTGTTTCAGCAGGACGACGCCAACGTAACAATCGATCTTTTGCGCAATTCGATAATCACATAATCAGCAGAAATGCTGATGTGCAAATGCAAAGCAGAAATACTACTGACCGTTACTCTTTTTGAAAATCGTTGTAAACACCATAAACACGGTCCGGAGTTGTTCCAAACCGCCAGAAAAAATTTTTGAGCAAGTTTTAAAAACAGGAATTTCAAGACTAACTATGGTATCAAGACATACAATTGGTATAAGTACAGAATTATTTGATGAGCTTGGTGAAAAAAACCCCAAGGCAAGATTTTGACATGTCATGAACTCTCTTATTTTTGGATATGTTGGATATATAAGGCACATATACCAGCATAAAACTTTGGTTCCATGCATTTGGTACTGCTGTTTACAGATGGTCCATAACGTCCCACAGAAGACAAAAAAGCTCTCAGCTTAGTGTTCCAGTTGTCAGTACAATTACCTCAACTACGAACCTCGACTTCTATTTATCAGGCTCAGGTAATCTAAAAGAAATTATTTAAGGATTTCCTCATTTAAGCCTAAGTTGGGATGTGTTATAATCTGCATAATCTCGAAAATGAAATCCAGAAAGCATCACTGTCCTCTTCTGTTCAAACGATTTCGGTAAAAATTGAGACTTGACTTCGAGATATAAAATCTGGCAACCGTGTGCCAACCTTTTCCGGCCGTTGACTTGACACTCTGTTAGGAATTTCTGTATCCATCAAGGGTTGAAATTTTTTATTTCCTTTTTTTTACGTTCTTATTACCTCAGACTTGACGAGATTCTTTGTCTTCGCAAACTTAAGAATTAGGGATAAGTTTTTTTGATAATTAATACCATTGTACGACTTCCTTAAGAATAGAAAATGCCACATGGAGGCAGGGTTCCTAAAGTTGGCATCATCACAAACGCAACGGCCACGATTTTTTCCAAATTTTTTGAATTTTTAATTGAATAATTCAAACGGTTTAAATTTTTTCGTAATTTTGACTCTACTGTCATTCCACTAGCTTTCCACTTCAGTTAAATCATGGAACGTATCAAAAACAGTAAATGTTCGAAAACAGTGCCTTTGCAACTATGCAAACTTCTGACACCTATGGCAGCAGCTGTTATATATTTTTTACAGCTGTATATTCAAAGAGAATCAAGATCATCATTACATACAATGCTCAAAAGAGAGGAAAGCGATTGATTGAAACTTAAGGAGGCAGTTGGAATTATTAGCGCCTCGAATATAATAAACGGGTTTACATAAAAAGATGTTGCCAGTATGAGGGTAAAAACTTCTATTAACCTTAAGGAAATTTAAGTGTCGGAGTATGGGACCAAGGTGCCAAAACAACAAATACTTAAATGAAGTTCAGTTTGTAGGTCACAAACTAAAGATCAAATAAATAATTTTTTTTAAATATAATACAATTAGGCCCTACGAGGGATGTTTCAAAAATTCAGGGAATTTAGGAATTATTATTTTGACAATTTCCGTCGATATTACAACGAAGTTTTTCAACAAAATCTCCAAAAACTAAAGTTTTTAAGCCGTCTTCAAAGAACTTTTCGATGTCTCTGCAATTCATCTATTCACGTTTTACGCCAGTAATTTTCAAATCGACCATCACGTATGGATTTTTTCAAATCTGAGAACAAATGAAAATCAGTGGGTGCATGATCCGGGGAATAAGGTAGACCATCACAAATCTTTCAAAACATTCTTTGTTTTTTTTTTTGCGGTGTGTGGTGTTGCACTATCCTGTTGCGTAACGGACACTTATTAAACTTTCCAGGCCGATTTTTGACGAGTGTTTGCCGCAGTGGTCCGGATAACAAATTCGAATAATATTCTGCGAGAATTATAGTACTTTTCGCCAGATGATCCATAAAGGCAATTTTATCACAATTCTAGAATACAGTAAGCATTACCTTTCAAATGACAGAACAGCACAGAAGGGCCTCCTTTTCAGTGGAGGCCCTTCTTCGGGTTTGCGCTATTCTTTGAATTGACTTTTGGTCGCAAAATTGAAATGAGGAACCCATGTTTCATCAGTGGATTTTATTCGTTAATTCATCGTTGACGAAAAATATCAGACCTGAGTTCCTATTCCCGTCCTGTTCCAACGGCCCTGGCACCCAGTTCACCGAAGCCTTGCTAACGCCCAAATGATCATGCACGAGGTCATGAATTTGTCATGAACCTATCACCAACCGCACACTCATTTCAAGATTAGACATTCGCCTGCCCTCTTTCAGTAGCTTTTCGATGGTAGTAGTTTTTCTTTCAATTCTCGATGTGCTTGGCCGTCCACTGGGCGGTTCGTCTTCTAATGATGCTTTACCGATTTCAAAACGATCGATTCACCAATACATAGGACTTTTGGATCCTGCGGACTCCCCAAATACTACTTGCAGACGCTAAATAATTTCTAATGTTGTGACACCTTTTTTCGCGAAAAAGAAAATTATTGTTCTTTGAGATTTTGTCTATATCATTCGAGCACCTAAATCAAACTGAATAATATTGCTTTAGGTAAATGCATAAACATGTCAAGACTTGTCTAGCACCAATAACATTACCTATAAGTTCTGCGTAATTTAATTAAAGTACAGTTATCAGAACTCTAGAAAGATCTCTCGTAGTATTCATGCGTCAAATTCTTTAAAAAAATCTTTTTTTCCCAGACGTGTCAAACTTCTTATCATTTAAAATCGTGACGCTTCGTTTTCAAAATTATGACAGTTAATACATTTGTGCGTGTGAGTGATTTGAATAAATTATCATCAGTTTTATTAAAAAACTTTGACAAGTCAACCGGGAAAATTATATCTGACACATATAAATAGTTAAGCCTAGTTAAATTAATAGTTAATATTAGTTTCTGTATACGGCTTCCAGGCAAGTAGTTCTGCATTGGCTACCGCAATGCTCGAAGAACGGTCGCACTGCTTCGAAGACAAGCATTTGTAGCATATATGTGTATATGCAACGTATGTCACTTTAATAATTGTCAAAAATAATCAATTAAAATATGACAGGATGCTCTTATTGTACTACATAATCTCGCAAGCCAAACAAGAAAAATTTAAACCAGAATGAGAACTAAAATATCGATTAAAATACTAGCTGATATTTAGTTTGATTCGGTGAGCTAACAACCTATGCATTTTTTTTTTGTTCAAAATTTGAATCCCGTTTATTGATCCTGGCATTAATATTTGGCAGCATTCAACCGTATGAGCCGGCTCGTCGCAACAACGCAATAAAAAGCATTTTACAAACAAAAATCTAAACATAGCCATAAAAAATATGATTTTTTCCCATTGCTCCCACACTAACTAACCGTTCTACACAAAACTAGGATAGAAGGATTCTATACATGGAATTGACCAAACACCCGTGAGAAATACTCAGCTTCCTTTTTCATGTTTTATCTCTTCTATTCTCCGATTCAGTGCTATGTGTATCAGCACTGCAGGAATCTTGTTTAATTTTTTCGCGTTGATATTTCCTCCGCTTTTCATTTTGTTGTGTTTTCCCTAACATTTTACTTGTTTTCATCTTTTGTTTTCATTTCACTATGACACATTCACCCTTAACGCTACAAAGCTTCTGGGCGTTATTTGTGACGTCTGTACGAAACGGCCGAATAATTTTTAAAGGGCAAAAGTGTTCTGAGTTTCCACCCCTGAGTCACTATTGTCGACGCGGACACCCTTGATGCAGGTGGTGCAACAAAGCTCTTTCATGAACTATTCCAATGTGGCAGACCCATGAATATTGAAGAGATCAGTAAATTGTTTCAAAGTAGTTTAAGATAAACAATTCTTGCGAATGACGGAGTATGCGATTTTTTAAAAATTTATTCAAGGATTTGTAATTTTTCATCCGAGAATTATGGGAGAGGCATTTAGTTAATGTTACAAGGAAACTCATATGAAACGGGGCAGATATTCTGCTTTATCTCATATTTATATCCTTCAGACTAAAAAGGGGAATGTGTGAAAATTTGTTACACAACCTTTCTAAACACATTTCTCATCCTACACCATTGCCAAGTCCTCCTGCATGACTATTTCATGTAAAAAAGGTAAAAAACGACGGTACACGAGATTAAAGCGAAAAATGTCCGCAAACAGACTAAGAAAAAATGTTCCATCCAGAAAATAAATGCACGACATCAACACTAAAACACAAAACAAAAAAGCCGAAAAATAAAAGTAAAAACACCCCCAAACACTATTCTATACTCTCACTAGGCAAAGAACACTCGCTAAAATACAACAGAAAAAAGCAAAATAAACAAAAACACTCAACTTCAGTGGAAAATGCATATTGCGAAAAATGTGAGTGAAAGGATAGCCGGGATAGTAATGCCAACAAAATGCATTGTTTGAAAACATCAAACAGGATAAGGGCGCAACGAAAGCGTTATCAAGCGAGAGAGGAACGGAGAGACTTCGCTACCGTGCCTCCACCTACTTTTTTTTGCAACTAAAACATTGCAACGCAAAAAGAACATAATCGAAAAAAAATTCCATGCCGAAGAAAAAAGAAAAAGCCAAAGGTAGCTACGACAACGGATCCGAAAAAAAGGAATCTGTTATATAGTAGTACACGGCACATTTGTGGGATTTTTCCCAGGACTCCTATTCACCGTGTCACTGTGGGCGGCAGTGGAGTGCGGGTGGCGGGGAGATGGGGTTAGGGATTGAATTCTCCGTTCCACCATTGCCACATACTTTTTCACAAACATGTTTGCGAAGTTGTTTTTGAGTCGTTTTTTTCTTCCTTCGTCCTTTTGTTTTGAAAGCCGGTAATGTGGAGAGAATAGAGTGTGTACACATAGTTTATAACACAATTTTGTTTTGATATGAAACAGCTTTTTCTCCGGTTGGGGGGACAGGAAGTGTGGGTTATGTTTAGTATAGGAAGATATAAGCACATACACTCGCTATCATGCATTATACGTTCTAGATTTATTCTTTCCTTTCTTTCCCGCATTTTATTCTCGGCTTAAGTTTATGACTCAATTAGATTACATAAATAGTGTACGTGAAACCAAAGTGCTACCACTGCAACAGCGAAGCAATCGATATTTGAAATCAATTGTTTTTAAATATATTCAGTAAATAATGGATTTATTGAACGAGTTGTTGGGTTGTCAGAATTCGACACCCTTGGCGCAATCTGTCAAAATTTTGCAAATAATGTTGAAAATTTAAAAAAAAATTGTTTGCTATTTCACGATGTATGCAACAAACTTTCAAATCAGTCGATTTATATGCAAACACACTCGGACAATAAATTCAAACGGTATTGCGTATGACATAAATAAAACATCTTGTTCAACCATAAAATTTCATTCGTCTGTAAAAAAGAGTCTCACCTTAGGGAGTTGACAACGACGTATTGTATTACTCAGCTAAATTACCATTATCTACAGTATATGTGCTTCAAATAAACCTCACTAAAGTTCTTCCTTTGACGTCTTCTATTCTCCACTCACCCACCAAAAAATTTTTCGTCCCACCCTCCCACAACAAAAACCATTCCCAATGTCAGACAACAAAAATATTGTTTTTTCTTACTTCACACCATGCAGAAAAACCATCATCGATAACACAACTAATAATACATTCCCATCATGTTTCCAATGTCCTGTCTCATACAGGAAAGCTACGTTCCACCTTCTCTTCTCGTTCTCACCAAAATTATTTTACATGATCTCCTCTCTGACCCTTCTCTCAAATTTTCTCCTTACTCCCCATATTGATTCACTGATAAATATTCGAATTGATTGAAAGTCAATCTGACAATAAAAGTGGGAAAAACAACCAAACACCGCACGACCTTTCAGAATGTTGTAAAGAAAGTCCCAGAAAAGGGCGAAAAATTGAGAATGAGTGAGTGAAGAGTGGCAGAAGATCCACTTAAGGAAGGGGGAAGGGAGGCTACAGATTGGAAAAGTTATGTTAGAACAAAAATAGAAAGACAACCGCAACAGCCATATCAAGGTGAGGTGAAATATCCAACTAAAGTGGGTGGAAGTGTTTCAACATGACATCGGAAGACAATCATCCAACCCAGCCCTCCTCCCCCCTGGTTTGAAGACCAACAACGTTCCCTACCGTTATATCATTCTTCTTCCATTAGCTTTCCTTCGGCTCACTCTTATTGTCCTACTGTTCAGGACGCTGGTTTCATTTGAATAACTTACGTTGAGTTTATAGGCATTTAATATATGTCACGATGAACCTTAAATTTTATGTTGCTTACATTCCCTTAATTATCACCTCTGCCCACACCATCCTTAAATTTGTCTCTTGTCTCACTCACAAGCACATTACTATTCTGCAGACCACTAACATATCATATGAATGAGATACTCGTACATCCAAGTATCAGACAACGGACGACAAAAACAAAAACAGCAGGACTAACAATCCATTGTGTATATTAGGAGAATTGTAAATGGTTGTGAATATCATCCATTTTCGTGTGGTTTTCAAGCCTTATGTGACATTTGTCTTGTCATTTGACATGATGGGTTGTGTGGCATGCATAGTATGCTTTTATTTTGCATGTGTGTATGTGTGTGTGTATGTAACAATATCTTTTAAGGAAAATTGCGTTTCAGAATATGGTGAGCATGGTGTCAGGAGTGGGATGTAACATACTAGAAATTTTTTTTGAAATTTGCTTGAAAATTTCGTTATCGTCGAGGCTAGTGGCCTTGTGTGAGTACACGATTGCAATGGCGTGATGGGTGACTATGGATGATGATAGTGGTAATTGACAAGCCAACGAGTCAAGAAAACGAATTAAAACATAATTAAAAACATAGCGTAGCAGAAAAGTCTTAAAAGAATTGATCTATTGAACGAAGTCCGCATTATTTGAGTGGCAACACTTTGTCAATTCCATTCAAAAATTTGTTTTATTTTTTAAAACTCTCATCATTGGGTGGCAGTTTATATTTGAGGAAATTGTAAGAGTTCTGGGGGAAACGGCCAATGTCAAAAAAAATGATTTAAAGGAATGGTATCGCAGTAGATTAGATTCCTTTTGATCGAAAGCTTTACAAAACAACAAAACTGTACAAACTCATGTTGTTGGTGTGGGCAAAAGTGTTGAAACACGCATATGGGAATGTATTTTACACAGTTGAGCTTCATAACCAAAACAGATAACTTTTGACAGTGAAACTATGGCGTTTGAGACAAATAAACGAGGGCGATCTAAGTATTTAGCCAACGAATGTAAACCGAAAATTTCCGAAAAGTGGCATTTTAGTTGCTCGATATTCTTGACTCAGCGATGTTCCAACTTCTTTAACATGTTTGAAATACGTTATCCTTAGGTCTGCAAATGAGGGCTTCGTGGCAGCGAAGGCTCGAATTATTCGATCGACATTTCTGTCTGGCCAGTGACTTTTTCAAGTTTGGAAACAAATAGCAGTCCCCCGATACAAAATCTGAAAATTATGGTGAAAAGGGCAATTGTTCGCAGCCCACTTTGACTAGTTTCGCCGAGACGATGGTAGAGGTGTGAGGTGGTGCATTGGCAGAGTAAAGCCCTGTGATTTTCCCTTCTGCAGGCCGTCGATGCGGATCACACCTTGCGAATCCCAGAAAACGGGATTCATCATTTTGCCGGCCAATAGGATAGTCTTCGCCTTCTTTGGAACACTTTCGATAGCTGAAGTCCACTGTTTCGACAGTTCCTTGGTCGTTGTCGTGACCAGTGGGCCCATGTTTCGTCGACAGTCACGAAACGACGCAGAAACTTCTTTATTGCGCTTAAATAGTGTCAAACCGTGCTGTGAAATGGTCTCACGATCGCGCTTGTTGTCCGGAGTTAGCAAACGCGGTCACGTCTGATATTTCATGCAGATTATAACCTACTCGGTTATTTGAGATGCCTCCGGTTTAAGCTACCTCTCGTCAATCGGCGGTCTGCCAATACGAGATCGTGGATGTTTATCACGTTTTCCTCCGTGTTGGCCATTTTCGGGGCACCTGTGTGTAGCACAGCAAAAACCAACGCGCAACCTTGTTACCGTATACAGATTTTTAGCAATCCGTCACTTCACCGCGCACTTTCCCTTAAATCAAGAATCGTATTACCGACCGATATTGCCCTCTTTCCAATTTTTCTAAAATCCGAGGACACGCCCGCTTTCATAAGCGGTCAAAACAAAACTACGTGTGCGATTCGGATGAAATTTTGACAGAAATCGTCTACGAGAAAGTAGACGGAATCGTTAGTGGCGCCATCAGACAGTGAGATTAAGAACTTGTCGGGCAGCTCTCGTATTATAGTTATTTGCAGATTGCTTCATTAAACGCTTTCTAGGTCAGGAATCGTGGAAGGGAGGTGCAAATCTTTGTTGTTATAACAACGCAAAGGTCTTACTCTGTTTATGTTTAACACACAGGTCATGCTCTCTTTGTGCTTAAACGCTTTGATTCGCACCTGAACTGCCTAATGGCATATCAATCTAATGAAATGGCGAATAGTACAAACTATTTTCTGGCCGGATTTATGTCATGACAATTACTGATATTAGATACTATATGCATTATATAGCAGTGGCATTATATTTTTTCTAATATGTTAATCATTTGTCTTGAATAAATTCCATGCCTTTCTAGACACAGGAAATACATTCATAGAAAATCTTCTTTTTTTCCACTTTCGGCAATGTTGTAATATTAAAGCACCTTTACATGCCCATGTATACTGACATGGGGTTTCAATAAAGGAACCTTCTGATAATGTTTCTTATTTTTAATTCAGAAATTTTTCTTCGAAAATGTGTTTGACTTCCCGAGGCAAATTCTAAAATGTTCATGTATGTATTTTTTTCCAAACAGTCTTGAATTCATTTGCTGCAATATCCTAACCCATTTTATTATCTTTTATCTATTATCAAATCTTTTAACAAACCTTAAATGAAAATCTAAAAAACTTGACATCATGATAGTATCTATCCATCATTCAAAGTAAATCTGCAATCTAAACGAAAGGAATACCTAAACACTCTCAGAATACCGAAAATTATGCGTGTGCATTTCTAATAATTTCTAGCACAACACTATTTTATTTGGTTACTCATTCAAAGCAAGAAAACAAGCTTCATATCTTTTCAAGAAACCTAACAGTTAGCCTAGTCTAACCTGGCAGTTAGAAAAAAAAAAAAAACCGTCACACACACTTCTTGAAAGCATGCATGATATATCAACAAAAGAGTTCAACTGAAGCTTCGCTGCATAAAATTCTGCTTAGAAGCTTATAAATATAAAAAAAATTAAAAAACAAACAGCGTTGTTGGATAACAGGTGACCAAAATCGAGACTCTTCCGTCTACACTCATGCGAACTTCAGATTCCTTAACTGAAAGGCATGTCTCAGTGCTAAGCTTGTCTTGATATGGTACAACATATTACTAGGCTATCGAGGAAAATGCATCGAAAAACTCATTTCGTACTTCAAATAGTATCATTTTCATTTTAAAAATAGATATTCATCTAAAATTCAGAGAATATAAATCAACGTATCTATAACTTCTTGCAGTATCTTCAATCCGATCTAATGATCAATTTCATAAAACTCTCGCATAATAAAAGACCATTATTTTCATTCGTCCATCATCTGAAAACTTAAATATACCCACAACTTTAATTATACGCCACTTTATGTCGGTGGTATCAGGACCAACATTCCAACTCCCCCAAAATAACCATTCACCATTACACCCAATCAAACCGTCACGATGATAAAAAAAAAGAACGAAATTCTCGCTCAACTTCTTAATAATCCTTGGCACGAAAATCCAATTCCAACTAAAAGAGCTCATTACCTCCGCCTTCCAATTTTCACTGGCACATCTACCACTTATTCGTCATGGCCATAAAAACAGCAACCCATCGAAAGAAGCAGCAAACGAGCCAGGCAGCGAACAAGCAAGGAAGCAAGCACAAACCCGAGCTCCCTAGACAATCATCGTCACTTACCACATAAGCTGCGTCTTTCGCTCTTCCAGCTCCCTCCCTCATAAAAACAAACGAAATCCAACGAAAGGACATGTTGTCCACCAACGCAAGTAGTTATTTAGCTTGTAATTGGACCGGGGTGAAGCGAGGCGAGCGGATGAAGCAAGCTGAAAAGATGGACGCGGACAAACAAACAGCAAGAAGGATCCATTTGACCATTGTCAAAATCACAAAACAAAATTTCTGACAAACAAGCCTCACTGTCGTCCTTGGACAGCTGTCTATTGCCCTCAAGAAGTTCCTTGGCAGACATGTAGGAACCAATAACAGCACCGGGTCTCCTTGCATCCCAACCACCCCTGCCCAAAACACGTAACAATGCCTTCATAAAAGCTTTTATCCACTAAAGTTTGAATTAATTCGTAAAACCATCAAAATGTCGAGAATCTCAAACAACTATAACCAGCAGTGCACAAGAATAGGCGATGAGAGGCGGCGGCAACGACAGAAAAAGCACAAGAAAATGCCTGAACAATCTACCGAATACTTCCAAAACTCAGCTTCCTACCCCTCCCTGTTGGTCTACCGCCAATGTGTACTTATTCAATTTCGCCTCAGCCACCCCGTAAAGTTCCTCTCCCAAACTTGGCTCTGGTTGAATGTCTTGTTTGAACACTCGCAACACCCAGTTCATGTTCTGCTCCTCAATGTATATTGTTATTGCGGGAAATTCCACTTGTGACACTATTCTTCATCTTAAGGCGATCCTTTGGCCTTCGAGGGCCATATGCTTCAGGATTTTAGCGGGCATTGTTTCCTTCCGATATAATTAACCCTATCATTATGTCGGAAAGCCTTATCTCTACACCACGTTGCTTGCCCAACGGACGCAAGAGAGTCCTTTATATTTCATCCTTCCTCCGTGTACACACAACCAACCATCGACCACGTTGTCCTGCCGTCGACAACTAAAGCATAAAAAGCTCTAAAGTTAGTGGTTATCGAGACGATTACAGCATGGTCGGTCACCGTGTGGTTCGTTGGTTGCCAAGTGCTAGCTCTGAAGAGCGAGACTTCTCTCCAGCGTTACCACAATCGGGAGGAGCAGTGAACATTCTTGGTGTTGGAGTTGTTGCGTCCTTTTGTTGAGGTTTTGGGTGGAGAACCAGAGAGCGAGATACAAGTACAATGAGCTCGATAAGGAAGCAAGCAAGAAAGGACCTTTGTTAAACACTGGTTAAAAGGAACGGAAGGTGAAGTTGAAAAGTTTCGCAAGTAGACCACATTTACCACCGTCGCCCATCAATTAATTGGTTATCTGTAGAATAGATACTGCTATGCAAATGTATAAAGATGTTAAGTATGGCCAGGACGTAGTTTGAAGTTTTCAGAACTAGAACCCGCATAGGTGATGGTAATGGTAGTTTCAGATTAACCACGATGGAAGTTTCAGCTGGGGTGCATATTGACGCGAATGAGGCTGACACTAATCAAAAATAAACAGCTTGCATGAAAACTTATTGTGAATTATTGCCTTGAGCGATTCCGTGAAGTCTATCCGGCAGAAAAGCCATTCATAGCCCTTTCCGATTTAATCACCAGGCAGATATTCTGTAAAACTCCTCTCCTAACTTCTTTTACATTAAAATTAAACCCAGCAGCTCATCCCGAAGAAAATTACAAGAAAAAGTCATCGGTTTCGTATATGCATGCATTACAATCCTTTAGAAGGTTCGTTTGAAATGGTAACCCGTTAACCGTATTCTCCACCGCCATTCCAGTGCATCCTTAAGAGCAAGTTCATTCGGTCAAGAAAGCTTTGGCGCAAAACTTTTCCAACGCCGAAATTATTCCCGGGCTAAGTGGAAAGCTGAAAACTTTTTCATCCGAGCAAATTGTTGTTAAGATGACATTACATATCGAGGGTGTGATACAGGGAGGTTAGTGTCACGCGGATTTTCTTGAGTGTTGACTTACCAACGAGCGAGAACGAACCACAAATTCATTTAAGACGGTTTTCATGGATCTCCCTTTACGATTGCCTTCTATACATTTAGGACTGAATAGTGAGAAGTCTTGTTGGTGACCCCGACGTCGAGCCCCGAAGAAATATTCCACGAAAGACTTTTCTTTGTGCTCTCTGGAGAAAAAAAAAGAGACGATGAAGGAGATGCGCCGAGAGGGGTGAAAGACGTAAATGAATAAGTTACACAACGAGATGAGCACCCTTAAGAATGTAGTTCAACTTTGGTTTTGCTCTTAGGTTGGTTTTTTTTCTTCGAGTGGAGAGAGGCAGGAGAGATTTTATTTGCAATTTTTTTTCTGAATCCAAAGGTGCAGTTTAATTGAGCGTACGAGCTTTGCTAGGAATCGTTCTAAGAAGAGTATTCGGCATGGCTTGTTGTTGTATACACAGCATGAACACACAGAAATGACTGCTAGTGGTGAGGTCAGGCCTTGTGCAGAAGTCTTCTTTACAAACTTTGGCAAGATAAAAGACATAGCGCTTCGATAAATCTGTTATTCGTCTCAACAAGCGCAAAAAGGAGTGGGCGGAATACAAGTACAAGATTGTTGTTTATAGTTCATCATCTGAGAGAAGTGAATTTCGACTGGGGGTTGGTTAGAGTGGGAAAGATTTATAAGTGGGCCAAGAAGGGAAGCGTACAAGACAACTTGACCTCAATGTAGGTGGAATAATACGCGATAGGAGTGTTAATATTGAATCGTTTTCTCTCCCGTTTCGTTATGGGGAGGGTGTTTAGTTTTATAGTTCAGTTGTTTGCTCGAGGGTATTCACATATAAAGGGATTCAGTGTGGCAATATGTTTGTTGTGCACGAGAAAGTTTACATCAGATGGGTCGAATCAATTGACTGCCAACAATGTGAATATTGATTAGTATCAATTGTTGTTGCTTGGAGGTGTGCTTTATTTTAAATGGAAACGGTTGGATATGCTAAGAAAATATTTTGTTGTTCTTGTACCTTTATTTATGGGTATGTTTATTATGGCAGTGCAAGGAAAAATCGAACAGGTGCTGAAGTCTAAGATTTAGTGTTAATTGCTGCAGAGTAAAGAGCGAATGCTAAACACAATTTTAGAGAGTATCAATGAATTGGAAAATTTTTTCTCTAAAGAATCTTTGATTAATATATTAGCCGTAAATTGTTTGTCAGTGATCGGTGATTGTTACATACATCGATTGATCATACTTGACTAAAAAAAATCTAAGAAATCAATATGAATATTTGCAAAATTTGCAACAATTAAGTTGTAGTTAAGGAATCAGTAAATATGAAATATTTCAAGTTTTTTAAAAATTTTTTAATATGTTATTCCATTACTTGGACGCTCTAAGCAATCTACCTATTATCTGTGCAACATTCATGTTGTGAGTACTGACACACCAACTTTAAGCAACAAGTTAATCAATCTCCAAACGTCTATTACTACTACTACTGCTACTACTACTACTACTTCTACTACTACTACTTCTACTACTACTACTACTACTACTAATTCTACTGCTACTACTACTGGTACAACAACAACTACTACTTTATAATATGTGTATACTCTACTACTGCTTCTACCACTACACCAAATACTTCTACTACAACTTCTGCTACTATTAATACTACTACTAACACTACTACTACTATTACTACTACTGTTGACACTACAACTTCTACTACTATGACGACTACTACTACTCAAACTAATACGACTATCACTATTATTACTACTACTACTACTACTACTATTACTACTACTACTATTACTACTACTACTACTACTACTACTACTACTACTACTACTACTGCTGCTGCTTCTAATACTGCCGACTCCACTTCTACTGCTGTTTTTTTTTGTAGAGGAACTACCTAACGCTTTTCAGACTAATTGCATATATCGATATGTGGGGCTTGTCCCGTTTGAAAGATACATTCAATGATTATTTACAACTGAATCCCAAAAGAAGGGAACGACTTTATGCATTATTTCTGAGTGAATTCACTTATGTATAATCTATTACTACAACTGCAAGTACCGCTCGTTGCTATTTATTTTTCAGATACCTAACATTAAGCACAACAAATGAAACACTTTGGATATGAAATCTTTGATTTTAAAACATAGAAATCGTAAGAGGAGAAGTTTTGTTAAAATTAACGAAAATTATCTAAAATTTTCTTGTAAAATATATGGAGGGAAAGTAAGGCAAGAAAAATTTAAGGTTCTTCCTTTTCAGATTTGACTATGCTGATTAAATGCTGGAGTGAATATGAGGATTAGAGGAAATGAGCTGTTGCCGAGAACTTTTTCTCGTTGTTGTCAATCGTACAAGACAAAATTTAGCTCAACGCGGGGCAATCGTCTTCTCAATGGTTCCGGAGTCTGATTAGAATTCATAACTTCAGATTATCTCGGATATTATCCGCAAATATAAACACAAAATTGATCGATCTTCTCGGGAAGTCTACAGTATACCATATTTCAAAATGAAAACCTAACATAGAACCATTTGAGGTCCCGCTTTGTAGTAATCCTCACTACGTCACCGGTACCCAGGAATCTCTCTCCAAGCGATAAAGAAGCTAAAAAGGATATTGCTAAAACTGGAGTTTTTTTCCATCTCAAGCGCCTAGCTGGTCACAAATGGACCCTTTCACACATGGCAAAGCCGAACTGTAATGAGTCAATCGGTCATAGAAGCTTCTCCGGCTGAACTACCCCAATGTGGCTACTAGGTTCACTCCCACAGAAAAATATGTAAGAAGCGTAATGTTCATTTAAAGAATGTGCAGTCCAGAGGATGATATGTACCAACCTTGTCTGTTTAAAATGGCCAATCATCGCTTCTTCTCAATATCTTGGTCTGGTAGGCATGCATCTTCACCATATATTTGATTTGCTATGAGTCATGCGGTCTCTATCTGCCATTGGGATCATGCACTGTACGGCACTAATTGGAAATTCTTTTTAAAATTTTCAGAAGGTATAATGAGTCCTTCTTTCGTCGAAGTCATTATGACGTCAAGAACTAGTTCAAACGGCGTCGTCTGCCCCAGGCATTACAGAGCTATAGACATATGTATGGAATAAAACTCGAAGGAAACAGCGGATTTCTCTGAAGAAATTGCAACGACTTGTACCGTAAACATATTTAAAAAATTCGATTTTTATTTGTTCGTTAGTTCCTTCGACGTTCTGGAATAATGTCCTCAATTCCTTCAAGGGAACTCTTAAAAAATAAAGCTACACCAGTCATGTCGAGCCTCCATAAAATATTGCGGCGTGCTTAGAAAAACTGGCGTGGAAACTTTTGAAATGTTAAAAGAGGCCGACAGAGTTGATGCTATTGGAAAAATTCAAGTGTTTGACGGGTTTTCTCGTGTCAGAAATGGTGAAATATCAATGGGCGAGAATCGTCGCTTTGCTCGTCCGTTCAGGGCCAGAACTGACGAAAATGTTGAAAAACTTCGCACGACGGACTATTGGAAACATTGTAGAACTGTCTGGAGTGACTTTAGAGTTGAGTTCAACGAATTTTAATGGAAAATTTGAAGGGGAAAAGAGTGTCTGCCAAAATCGTGCGGTAACATTGTTGGTTGGAATCATGCTTTGCTTTAAAAGAAGAGTTCCTGAAAGTAAACAAAAATTAGACCAGTGTATGATTTCATGTTCCTGTGGTCCCAAAAACGATTGTCATGTGGAATCAATAGTGAAAATGCTGATTTATTTTTTCAGCGTGAGAGGAGTTGCCCAATTAGAGTTTCTTCCACAGGAACAGGCAGTAAAGCAGGCTTTCAACTTAAAAGGCTCGAAAATATTACGCAACAGTTTGAGGCGGTCGAGGCCGGATTTTGGCGACTGGTTCTTACGTTGCACTCAGCCCGGTCTGTGTCCAAAAATGGCGTATCCCCTATGCCCTATCCCTTAACTCACTCGGGTTGCCTCCTGCGAATTTTCTCTATTTCCCCGAATAAAGAGACATGAAAGGAAAGCGTTTTGCCGAAAAAACGGTGGACTGTTGGGCTTCAGCGTAGACGAACTTAAAAAAAAGTTTTAAGCAATGTTATAAAAGTATCGACAAATGCCATTAGTGGAGTCATTTGAAGTAGATTTAAGGGTTTTTTGTTTAAAAATTAAATACATATAATTATATTAATAAAAAAAATGGGTTTTAAATCACATGATTTTATCGATTTTTAGCCTCTAGCAATTTTTCAAAATTCACAAACGACGTTAGGAAGAACTCATAAGCAAAGATGAGAAGTTAGATTATTTAATGCGATTGATGCAAGATGTATAAAATTTAGATTTTTTAAAATCTCAAAACTGTTAGGTTTGTATGTGGTATTTGGGTTGCATAGTATACGACATTAACCCCCCCGAAATTTGATACCTTACGTTTCCAACGAGAATTCAAAGTGAAAATCAAATTAATTGAATTAATTTAATTTGTTCATAACACTGAAGCATAAAGCAATAATATGATCACAAACGTTTTTATAGGAAAGCTATCGTGAAAGTTAACCATATCAAAGATATGTTTACTGATCTTTTGAAACGTCATGGATTTGACAGGTGATTAACTCACTGAAAATGATTCAAAGTAATGTCTTAGAAGTTTCTCTCTGCTTTACTTCCGAAGATGACACTTCCCTTTGTCATTAGAGTACCATGTCCACCCACACTTTGCATAAAATAACAAATGTTTATGCAGACATATCAATAGTACGCTATTCACATTTGGACGCTAAAAAGTACCTACAGCTAGAGTACCTGCATTTATTCAAACCTTGGAATTTTCGCTCGCACGAACCCGAGGTCACCATCCCCGCATGCAGGTTCCAAAATGGTAGCCGTTCTCAGATTAGAGCAGCGCGCAACCTGATCACAGGTTCGATCACGGGATAGTGGGAGCCCATGACAGGTTACTGGCATCCCCCTACAAGATGAGGCGGCTACCCTGGCTGCACCGTGTTGGTATGTGGTTTAATATGGCTATGGAGTAGTAGTATCCAAGTATACAAATCTGTGATAAGGAGGAAAACCGAGGAAATGCTGGTCTCAGTTGACGCATTATTTCAACCCCGTCTATGCAGACCGTGGAATTAGGCCTTAACGGCAGTAGTCTACGTTAAACATTTCGATTTCATCATTTAGGCATATAAATAATCTATGGCGCAACAGTCAGAGGATCACAGGTTTTTTTTTCTAGGAATTCCACGGCGTAGAAGTGAAATTACTAGAAGCCCCATATTTTGAACATGCGCACAACACGGTCGCGAAGAAAGAATTAGTATGGCACTCAGTTGGGTGGGGCCTGGGATCAGTATCCCATTGGCACTTTCACTGCGTCTGTATCTGCTGCACGCACGTTCTATTCCCGGGAAAACCTCTAGGTTTGGCTTACAAGGCTGTACTGTGAACAAAAAAAAATTCGCCAAAAGCCGTCTTGTTTTCAATTCGCTTTAAGTCAAAATGAACCACGACCAAGACCTCAGCGAAGAAGCAATTCTAATTGAGCTCGACAAAATGTCTTTCATCGACGATAAATGAGATGGTGCAGGTGTTGAGCAGAAACCGAACATTACAGATATTTTTGCTGCCGATCAATTGGATCGTGCAGCTCGCGGACGTCGCCTTGACAACCCAGAAGAAGAATTCGAAGTACCGAGATCGATTTGGAAGAAGTTGGCATTAATTTGAATGAGATGCTCGAAATAGTCATACCGCAAGCTGAGTCTCAAATCTATTGCACAAAAAAGGAAGACATCAAGTGGCGTGGGCGTACAACTGCAGTCATGCAACCTGACGGAATGGCTCACGTTGGTATTGACGAGGAGTCGATTGAGAGCACCAGTGTCGGAACTCACTTTTTATATTTCAGCAGCTGTCTCGACGACGATTTTTTGGCTTAAATAACCTTGTACACTAGCTGCCTATTTTGCCTTTCATTATTATAAGAACTATTCTCTGATCAACTTTATAGAGGACAATAAATCGCTCGACATGTTGATGAGTATATAAAAATGCTCGCGAGTAAGGATGCTATTCAGTTGGCGACAAGGACTTTCTACTTTCGGCCAAGAATGACAGCCAATCGATTCTTCGATCTGCGTCAACATTTGCACGTTGCCAACAACAATGCTTGGGCTCCGACATGCGAGGACAGATTGTAATGAGTTTTTTAAGCTGCATGAGAAGTTTTTATGGTTGTTGTCTATGGTTTGACAGTTGAGAATGTCAAACTGAGTTGACATTTCTGTTCAATCTGGTTTGGAAATTCATCATGAATCGTTTAAGGCAGGAACAACGAATCCAAATTGTAAAAAATCACTTTGAAAAATAAATCTCTTGTCGAAGTTCATAGAGAACTTCGTCCATTTAAGTAGTGAGCAAACAAATCGTGCAGTTATTGATCGTTTTCGCAATAATTTTACTCTTCTCGATTCAAAACCATCAACGAAACGGAGATATGTGCGTACCGAAGAGAATAATGCTGCTATAGCGCGAAGTGTTGAGACCCCTAAGACGCCTAAATGTCGATTCATCGCCGTTCTCAATTTGGTGGTGCTTCCCTTTCGACTACGTGAACAAGTTTAAGTAAGGATCTTGGTTTACATGCCTATAATAGAAAGCACCTGCAAGAATTAAAGCCAAAATGCCATCGTTTATGTGACCTTTTTGCTGATTGCTGAAGCTGGACGAAATTGAGCCCTTTTACCACTGTGGTCGTGAAATATCCTCAGGGATTTTTTCAACGAACACCTCAGGGAATATCAGTGCTAACGTCACGTCTGTAGAGGTGAGTCCTCTGTTCTTAGTGCGTCTCACCGAATGGAAAGAAAAAAACCCATCAAATTAAGCCAGAGGAATAGGTGCGAACAGACAAAATTCTGCAGTTTCCCATATTAGTAAGTTCAAAAATGGCAGCAGGGGTAATTTTTAATAATAAAAATAATTTTGCGGGTTCAGAATAGTCTAGCAGTAAACGAAAAGGTTAAGTCAAGTATTATATAATTGCTTAAGGTAATTACATTGTTAGTTACGCTAGTCAATTATTACCCAAATACTCAAATCATTTGAAATATTCATTATCAAAATTTCTCTCTAAACTAATTAATCGCTTTTCATACTCCTATCAAGCGGCTGTGACTAATTGACTAAAACATTCTGACAACAAAATAGCAATCGTCTCCTTTGGCCCTAAAACGTTTCTCAATAGCTACTAGCGACAATGCCTTAGCACATTCCTCTCGCATTTCCCTTCCCCTCCCTTGTCTGCACACATCCTTTGTCCTGGGAAGAAAATTTCTACAAAATCAACTCGAACATAAACCACTATGAACCAACAGTGCCCAATCCTGGCAAAAACAACAATAACAAGCGGAAATTACAAAGTTATGCGCGCGATTTCTGCTCTATAAATTCTCACCCTCTCCTCTTGAATTCATCATCATCATCACGATCGTCATCATCATCCCCCCTATGAACGTACTTAAGATAGAATCGTTATGATAAGCATGCCACTGTTGAATTAGGTACAGGATTTTAGGGGGTGCTTTTCGTGGAACGGACAAGGGCGACGACACTTTAGAAGCGTCAGGACGAACCAGCGGAATCACAAGACCGACCCAACACGCAAAGGAGGCAATAGAGACCACCATGAAAGCGAAACAGTGCAAATTGCCAAGATGGCAAGCGAGAAGGGCGGTTGGCGGTTCCCTTTTTTGTGGGGTTGGGGCGCTCGCAGTTTGTTTGACTTCACAAGGCGGCAGCGAGAATTAGATTGTTTTCGCTGATAGCCAAGTGAAAGCATACCAAGTGGAAAGCGGTGCGAATAAGAGGAAATTATTTTCTGTAATTATTTAATTTTTAGGTGGCGCAACCCTCGAGGAATTTCTTTTTGATAATAGCGGAGTCGATGTGTTGCGAGCGATAATTTATTCTGTGAAAATTTTCGGTGTTTAGAGAGTTTATTTTAATCAGTGAGAGACTGCTCTTTGGAGGCACGCCCAGCTTCCCTTTAACGGGCTAACCTTTTGTGCGGGCTTTCCCGACCTTAGCAATTCATTGTAGCCGACCAACGTGCACATCGGCCAGATGATAAAATTTTCGTTCCCGTCCTTGTCATCGTTATCGTCCTCATCGTTTTGGTGACTAATTGAAGACATAAAATGTATGCTCGACGTACGGAGCGAGGGTGAGGGTTCTAACCATTCGAGATAGGGTGCCGAAAGGACGACAACTGCGAAACGGAAAGGAATTTTGTAATTTTATGTGATGTATTCATTGTGTTATAATTTGGGGAAGGTTAAGGGTGAAACGTTTCGAGGAAGAATGCGATACGGGTATTAGGTTTAGGAAGGAAATCATGGTTTTCCGAAAGTGGATCTTCTAGAGATAGATGTTTGTACATGAGTAGAAGATTGATATGTGACATTCTGAATTAATGGATAATACTCAAAGAGACACGCGTGTTCGACATATGGATAAATTGACAAGGGATTTCAAACCGAACTAAATACACGATGCATTTACAGCAGATTTGATAGGGGAGAATTGTTTACAAAGGGTTCTTCTACACCACAATGTGTTGCAGCAAAATAAATTAATTTTTTTTTTCTTGGTCCTTTGGAATATAGTCAAATAACAGAAATTACAAATTCGGGCATTTGCTTTAAGGATTAAGGTAAAATAAACGTGTTGTGTGAATTTCAAATGATTATTTTTTTTTTTTTTTTGATAATAGGACTGACATTGTTAAAAAATTTTTGGCAATTTGATTGCATTCTGAAATTTTTCCATTGCAGTCCAATCATTGGCAAAATGCCAAGAGTTCGAGACGTCAAGATTGACATTTTAACATGTTTATGAAATTGTGGTTGGATTCAGAATTATTTTGACCAGTTTGATCGTTAAATCGTAACGAAAACATTCGCAAGGATATTATCACTTGACATCTGGACGCAGAACCTGGAGAAATAATACCAATCAAATTTCCATTGTGGGCGAACGCCCCACCCAGCGTCCGATGATTCTAACGTAATAAAAAAATGGACAACATTGTATAGGCCGGCAGAGATATTTTTTCGACCGATACATCTCAGCAAACGGTAATTGATTAGGATACAGAATTACGAGACAGTCTAACGCGCGATTAATAATCGATATGGACAAACTCGAAGACGAGTATGTCCTTAACTTATACAAATCTACCTCAACTGTAGTGTTTTCCCTCATCTCAAAATAAAAAAGGGGCTCGGTAATAAAGGAGGTTCGGACTTTGAGGCCGATTCTGAAGCTGTTTCTCTGCTAATAACATCGTGGTCGAGAGGTAACAAATTAGACCTTAACTTATTTCGAATAACTAGGAAGTAGACAAAAAGGAACTGATAAAATTTAGCTATTTATTGACCAACGGGCTGTCTGGGAACACCTTAAAAGAAGCGACCATGTCCTCAATACAGACCATACAACTCAATAGATTGGTTTTACCTCCGAAACAATCTTTATGGCCTTCTTCCGAATTTGCCACCGGAAAATCAAACGCTGAAGTAGACCCGCATATATCAGCAATAACATCCCCAATAAATGGGTTTTTAGACCTACATGCTGCCTTCTAGAAACCCCTCATCTCGCTTTATTAGTGCCTCAGTCAGTAAACTCTCCATGAATTTGACTCTAATAATTGGAACGAATTTTCCATAGAAGGTATAACCGGACGAAAGTAGAGTTTTTGGAAATAGAAACGTAAAACACCTGTGTCCTATGAAATCCGCAAATGCAAGTACCAGATAAGTAGTCACCATAAGAATCGAGATGACGAGGGCCTTCGTCAGGTATATCGTAAACCATAGAATAAATCACGGGACAGAGTTTCAAATTTCAAATTTCCACTACAGCTGGGCAATGATTGCATGGGCTTGCATGGTCCTTCCGGCAGGTTCACCAGAGCAGTGAGTCACCTTACGCAGCTCTGAACAATAAGGTGGACGAGTACGATCGGGGCCTCTTCCGCGACCACCCGTCCGTGTGGACACTGTCCACGATGAAACAGCAATTGATGTCTGAGTTGGAAGAGCAAGTCCTTTCATTGAAAACAAAGAATATTTCAGGCCCACATGTTATTGCAATTAAGGTATTGCAGTTCGGATCTCACCATTGTCCTGACTTGTGTCTCAGCACATGCAACACCTGCCTAAGGGAAGAGGTCTTCCCAGAACGATGAAAATTGGCGCGCCTCGTCCCGACGACAAAAGGCAAGGGAGATCCCGGACCACCGTCCACATATCATCCGTTGTGCATGCAAGTCGCAGCTGAGAAAGTGCTAAAGAAACTCATCAAGACAAACTGATAAGATTCGTGCTGCTGCTAACCTGTCTCCTCGCCTGTACGGTCTTCAATCAGGTCGCTCCACCATCGATTCGATTGTACAGATGGTGAGTTAGTCACAGTCCAAAAGGCATAGGCATATACCCCCATCAAACGACGGATCGTATATAGGTGACGCTAGACGTCAAGAACGCCATCAATTTCGCCAGATGGGTAGATATTCTGTACACGTTGAACCCCTTTTCAAGTTCCGGAGTATCTTATACGACATCTGAGGGACTACCTCAAGGACCGAAGCCTAGAACTTTTCTCGAAAATCCCTTTCTTCCGTACTTTCATTGAACTCACACCCGAGAAAGTTAAGCCAATAGCTCTCTTAAATTCGGAAATAACCTGATTATACTTTCCCTTAACATATTAATATTTTACGACACAGTACAGGGCCAGCGAAGGACAGAGGTTACATCCGGTGTTATCAACGGTTTTACCCTTGCCCAGACCTGTGAACATGTGGCCAAATGAGTCGCGCTGAATCGGCAATGGGGATGATGTTGCGCCTTTAGTCGCTGGACGTACCGTCAAACAAGCGCAATTTCGACTAGGTATGCTAAAGCGTTGAGTGACGGTCAGTTTAGCGCTGGAGAAAACAGAGGTGGTCATCCTGAAAAAGAAGAGAATCCCTAGAGTAAGGATGACCAGCGTTGACGACACACTCATCGAATCAATGTTAGCTGTTCATTTTCTCGGGCATCGACTCTAAGATGAGTTTCTTTGAGGAAATCACGCCAACGGCTGAGGAGATTGCTTCAGGCGTATCGACTCCGAGCCGACCTAAGACACAATTCCTCTGCGATTTCTGTCCATCTGAAATACAACGCAAGAGTGTTTACAAATGTACCTCATGAAACCTATTGTATAGGACGTCATTGGCCAACGTCCTTGGAATCAAATTAAAAAAGACCTGGAAAAGCCAAATTCAAATTAATCTGCAACATGAACCTAGATGCGCAAGTAAATATTGCTTTTTGTATTTGAAATACCATTTACATTGTGAAAGATTTTCAAAGTCGCTTATCAAGATGCCTCGAAAACTAGTAAGTTGGTGCTGATGACATTCATTACACGTCGTTGAGATACTTTTGACAGGGGTTGGACGCAGGATTTTTTATCATCGCCACTTATTTAAAACAAGTAAAAAAGAACAAACTACAATTTTTCCCCTTCTTTGTGCAAATACTGTATATGTTAAGCCACATATCCACAAAAGTCAGTTCCAAGGGTAGAAGAGAAGAAGAAGAACAAGCGAAAGAAAACGGGAAACAGCTGAAGAACCAGCTCTAAATCCAGAAATTTAAGAGTATATTAAAGCATCGTTTGAAAAATTAACCAGGCCAGGGGAAAAGACAAGCAAATTTAAAAAAAAGTGCTTCAAGATGTCTCTTTGTTGACTCTTTGATATTGTGGAACTTTTTCTTGATAATTTCATTATCAAGAACAACCGTGTGTCCCTTTTCAAAATTATGCAGATCATGGTTTGCCAAATTGGCATGCCAGCCTACAATCATGTGCTGCATAGGGGATTTTTTGTTTTGAACGAAATTTTGATTATACGAGAAACCTTCCCCTCGAAACTCCATTGGAATTTTATTTTGCTAATATGCCTATTCGGGGGTGACCTATCCGCCATGGGAAAAGTGATCTCGATTTTGGCAACCTCTAATAAATTGTCAAAAAGTTACAAATAGAAAAAGTAATTTTTTGGACTGCTAATGAGTAAAATATTGTTTCGAAAAAGTTTCATATTTATATGCAATAAAGATTTTGAGAAACATAAAATCCTAAATATGTTAAGCCACATTAAACTTAGTTCTAAGGGTAGACTGGGTATCCTTATGTGTATAGGTATGCAAAAGAATAATTCGAAAAAATTTTTATAGCCGATCTAAACTAATTTATCAGCTTCAAAAGAAAATAAGAAAAATAAATAATGAACTGACTCTACGAAATAAACTTTCAGAAGTCAACGGCTTGGATGCTTCAAATATTTTTTTTTTGTTTTTTTTTTTTCATTCGAAACACACATCCATTGAACCTAAACGAAATCCGGCCACTCGATCAATTTTTAAATTATCTAAAAATAACAAAATACGAGCAAACAATCTGCCCGGCTAAAATCAACTTTACAACATAAACAAAAAGATTTAATGAAAATGTGTCCACATCATTCCGCTCTTTCCTCGACTTCTTTTCAACATCGTTCAGCCCATCATAGTCCAAACCCAATCTCGTCATCTCCTAGACGCCATTCTCCCGTTGCAGAAACAACGAATTCACATGAATTATCTTCGCTTTTATTTCCGTTATTTCGGTCTTTAAGACATTATTTTGTCTGTATTTCGTTTTTACGTCCAACAAAAGTGCTGCATGTAAGAAAGCTATAAAAACAAGCGAACAGGGATGAGATAGAATAAGTCGAAATCCAGGCTCCATTTCCAAGTTCTGTCCATGGTCATCATCATCGCCATCATCATCATCAGCATCAATGTTATGATCGGCGTCGTCATCAGCTTGGAGAGGGTACTTGAATATCAATATCTTGTTATACACCACACTGGCACACTCGTATATCTTTCCTTTTAGGATCCAGATACATGACATCGTGCAGGCACACATTTAGTGTTTTTTTCCATTTCAGCAGTATTATAAAGTCTGCAGATGGCCTTCGGAGGAGGGTGCAAGCGGCGAATTGAGATGATGGCAATAAAACGAAGGAGTGCTGTCTATTTGTTTGTTTGATTCATTTTGAAACGCTTTTTTTTCCTCCAGTGTTCGATAGATTTTATTGTTTTGATAAATTTATTGGAAGGTTTTATTGGGTCGTATCAGGCTTTGAATGTTTCGCGATTAAATGGAATTGAACGAAAAGGTCTACTAAAGTTTGAGGCATGTTAGTATGATGTCCAGATAGTTAAGTTTTTGTTTGCTTCAAAATTTTAACGGGTAAAAAAAAACCAGATGAAGTTTTATCGGTTTTTCGAAGAAATCGCTGCTTCAAAGGAATCGTTTCTGAAGTATTCTTTTCCGCACATTCCCCCCTCCCTCTTCTCTCATTCTGCAAAAGAACAAGAAAAACTCCGACACACTTACCACTTAATTACACAAAATACATTCAATCATTTTCCCATTCAAACCATCTAACGCCGAGTGCAAAGGAGATATGCCAGCTAACGCGTCTACAAAGTGTTCTTAACGTATAATTAGAAAACCTTAAGCACCGCCGCGGAATCATCCATCCTAATCTTCATATAAATAGCAGATAACCAAGTGCGATCAAATAGTAGCTGGGAGCAATGAGCGTATTATCCAATGAGATAATTATAACATTCGCGGATGAGTGTTTTTGATGAGGAAACCATTAAAGATTAAACTTATGCTTCGGCTGCTTCTCAGAATGTTTTTTTGAGATCACACATGCGACTCTTTGCTTTAATTTTGATGCAGATAATGGGACCTCCTGGTAGATGGTTCAATGTCGTAGCAAAATGATTGTCTGAGCCCATCATCAAAATGATCTTACAATTGCGTATCAATAGTGACTAGAAAGCCGAAAATGAATTAAGGGAAAAGTTCGAATTGAAAATCCAAAAAAGCAAAGGTTACAAGTTTGGGATTTTCTCCCATTATCATTATCACATATTAATATGAAACATTTTACAAAGCAAAATTTACTTATTAGCAGTAGAAAACATTCTTGTACGATTTGTTGAAGGTTATAGCTGACGGAGTGTATGGATCCCGAATTGGACCCTTTAGTAGAGATGATTCTGAATATAAAGTTAAAAAAAAATTAAATTAAATTCGCTGGAAAAAAACGCGTGTATTGTTTTTCTGTTCTCCTGTCAACTTTTTTTACTTATATTAATTATTCCTTTATTTTTCTTTGATATCGACTTTTGGCAAGAGTAAGTAGGCGAGAAATTCGAATTGTAGATTCGCCACGTTACTCAAATTGTAGATTCGCCGAAGTAGACCCCGAGCGTCATGCTCCAGAGACTGTTGATAGCCGCACACCGGACTCTGTTGGAAGTGGAAACAATTATGCTCAGCAGCCACAAGACCCCCCAGCTGACAGCGGGCCGAAAACTCCACCTGAGAGCGAGCTGGCTACGAGGATAATCGTCGACAGAAGTGAAGAGGAGCGGCTTACGCGAAACATAAGTGCGATCTTAAAAAATATGAGGAGCGCCACCATGTCCAAAAGAATGTCAACAAGGACATTAGAAAAGGGATCGGCGAACTCGAGGACTCGGCACTATCGACGCAGGTGGCTAAGGGCAAAGAATGTGCTGATGGAGCTTAGTAAAATCAAAACAAAATCTGAAAATACCACTCCCTGCGCAAATGGCAAAAGTTTGGCAAGTAGCCCACTAAAGCCGAATCGCGTCAACAGCCCCCAGCCAAGGGGAGGAGATTGGCGGTGACTTTTGGTACGCTCCAGAGCTCAACAGAAGACTGCGCAGAGGGCACAGCGTGTGAGAGCTGAGGAAGTGACCGAACCCACGCCTGAAAAGCATAAATGTGCGGAACTCGGCGCAATGCCTAAAAGGACCAGGCGTAGGGATGCTCTACTGATTAAACCGATAGACGGGAGGACTTACGTCGACGTCCTCAAAGATATAAGGGAAAATGAGGAGCCCGAAAAAACAGGAGCCCGCATAAGGACCAAAGGACCAAAACAGGTGGCCTACTCGTGCAACTCGGGGCGGAAGCCACAGACAAGGGTATGTTCGAGAGTGCCGTCAAGGACCTCCTTGGCTCGAAAGCTGTTATCTCGACAATACAGCCAATGGCCTCTTAAGAAATAACAGACATTGAATGTGTCGCGGAAGTCAAAGAAGTCGAAGAGACCATTAGAAAAACTCTTCCTACGGCAGACAGCTTTAGGGTAAGGTTGACGCCTACCAACCCTAGAGGACAAAAGGTCGTAATAGTGGACATCCCAGAGAAAGATGCTGCACAATTCCTGGCCAAGAAGAAAACCAAAATCGGCTGGGTAGTATGCAGAATTCGCCAAGTCAGGACCACTGACTCGATGCTATAAATGCCTTAAATTCGGATACATCTCTCCAAACTCCAAGGGGCCAGATCGAAGCAATCTATGCTACAACTGTGGTACTCCTGGCCATAAGGCGAAAGAGTGCATAAATATGGCATGCTGCGTTTTGTGTAAACCCAAAGGATTGAAACCTGAAGATCTGGTATATGTTCCGGGAAGTGGAAAGTGTCTGGAGTTCAGAGGCACTAAGCAAGAGAAAAGGCAAACTATGATCCGACACCTCTAGATCAATTTGCACCGTAGCACGATCGCACAGAATTTGCTTGACCAGGTCGCGAGGGAGAAAGATGCCGACCTGCTGCTAATATCTGAACAGCATCGCAACAGGGCAGAGGCAGAATGGTACTGGAACCGATCTGGCACCGCCGCCATCTGGGTACGGGATAGAATTCGGCTTCCAGATCAGCGCTGCATGAGCGGGGATGGCTTTGTGCTGATCAGGTATGCGGATATGACATTTGTCAGTGTCTACCTCACGCCAAATGAGCCAATGCCATCCTTTCAGTGCAAGCTCGACGAATTGGAGGGAGCCATTTCGAGGATGGAAAGGCGAATCCTTGTTGGCAGTGACTTCAATGCCAAGGCGGTTGAATGGGGAGTGCTTCATCCAGATTCGAGAGTGAAACGCATCTTAGAAATGGCGGCTAGGACTGGACTTGTCGTAATGAACGTTGGGAACACACCAACCTTTCGCCGGAGAGGCTGCTCGGGAACCATCCCGGATGTGACGTTCGCTTCGGAATCCTTTGTGCCTATGATACGCAAATGTAGGGTACTGGAGGACTACTCGGCGAGTGATTACCAGTATATTGCATTCGAAATTGGCGAGCGTGCTCCGTGACGCGCAGCAATCCAAACTTCCGTCGTAGGTTGGAACATCGCCAAAATGGATGTCGAGGAGTTCGCCGGAGCTCTCATAGGAAGTGAAATCATGACGGGGATCACGACGGGGAGTCTCAGCCGAAAACGTGTTGAACTCTACTATGAAACTCATCGAGTCTGCGTGTGACGTCTCTATGCCCCGGCGACGGCCAAGACGCGATAAGCCTGTTGTATACTGGTGGTCAACAGATATCGCTGAAAAGCGAAAGGAATGTCACAGACTCCGCCGCGAAACCCAACGCTCAAGGGATCTGGATGAGTCACATTCCTGAATGATGGCATACAGGTCAGCGAGGAAACTCCTTCGCAAGTTAATCAATGAAAACAAGGCTACCTGTTGGCAAAACCTCATTGAGGACAGTTACCGAGACCCGTGGGGCCTGGATTATAAGCTGGTCAAGCGGAAGCGCGGAACCTCACGGACGCCCTGTGTGCTTGAGGCAGAGAGAAAGGACGAGGTTGTCCGGGCTCCATGCGACGAAAGTCCTGTTGATTGCCCGCTTTTCACGGCGAAGGAGCTGGACAACGCGATGCTCACAATAAAAATGGGAAAGGCGGCGGAACCAGACGGCACCCCAGCAGAAGTGTTATAGCTTGTGTACCATCTTTACCGTGACATGTTGCTCAGCATATTCAACGCCTGCCTGCAGGAGGGTGTATTCCCAAAATGCTGGAAGGAGGGGAAGATTGTGCTGATCAACAAGGGGAAGGAGAATCCGGAGCTACCATCTGCATATCGGCCCCTATGTATGCTGAACGCCGCTGGGAAAGTGTTCGAGAAGCTCATCAGAGAGAGACTAGGGGAGGCCATCCGAGCCGCAGGGGATCTGTCTCCTCAGCAATACGGCTTCAGTGCTAGTCGATCCACGATTGGCGCGTTTATATAAGTGGTGAACGCGCTTTAACAGGCAGAAGCCCACAATCACTACTCAAAGCGCATACTATTACTCGTAACGCTTGACGTAAGAAACGCCTTCAATTCCGCTAGGTGGGTAGATATTCTCAGTGCTCTGGAATCTTTCAGAGTGCCGAGTTTTTTAATGTGGATATTGAGGGACTACCCTAAGGACCGCGAGCTGGTCTATGACACATTGGGGGGTCGGCGAAGAATAGACGTAACATCCGGGGTGGCGCAAGGTTCCATTCTTGGCCCAGACCTATGAAATGTCTCGTACGACGAGCTATTGAGGCTGCCCTTACCGGATGAGTCGCGTTTGATCGGCTATGCTGACGACGTAGCAACTCATTAGTCACCGGATGTCACATGATTAGTCACCAAGCGCAACTCAGATAAGATATGATAATGCGTCGAGTGAGCGAGTGGATGACAAACCATGGGTTCAGTTTAACACTAGAAAATCGAGGTCGTCATTCTGACCAAAAAGCAGATCCCCAGAGTTACACCCATCCGGATTAGCGAAGAGACCATCGAGTCCAAGAAGACGATCAAATACCTTGGCATGATGATTTACCCGAAAATGAGCTTTTTTGATCAAATCAAAACATCAGCGGACAAGGCCGCATAGGCTATTAGTATCGGCGCTCAGCCGTCTAATGGCCAACATTGGGGGACCCGTCGCGACCAGGAGACGCCTACTGACGATCGCAGTGGAATCGGAGCTGCTATACGGCTCCGAGG
Organism: Stratiomys singularior; assembly: GCA_954870665.1. Classification (NCBI taxonomy): domain Eukaryota; kingdom Metazoa; phylum Arthropoda; class Insecta; order Diptera; family Stratiomyidae; genus Stratiomys; species Stratiomys singularior. The sequence continues at coordinate 108,352,377 of OX940878.1, read as the reverse complement.
TTTGGGCTGAAGCTCTCAGTAAGGAGCCGTACCGGAAGCAACTGATGCTATTGTGTTGTGACACCTATTGTGCTCCTTGCTAAGGAACGGTGGAGGCTCTACCGGTGTAGGGGAGAAGAAGGTAGAGAGGCTGCTTCACGCAAGGAGAAAAGAAGGACCCTCGCTCTGTGGCAGGAAGGGTGGGTAAATGAAACATGGGGCAGGTGGACCGCGCGCCTAATCAGGGACCTGGAGCCGTGACTCAACCAAAAGCATGGCGAGACTGATTACTACCTGACACAACTTCTCAGCGAACACTGGTGTTTTACCTGTCTTCCTGCACAAAATGGGAAATTCACGGTCTCTTGACTGCCTCTTTTGCCCGGGAATTGCGGATGATGCTTGCCACACCTTCTTCACATGCGAACAGTTGGTGAGACATCGTTTACATCTCAGGGAGAGAATAGGGAAGATCTCTCCAGATACCCTGGTGGAAAAGATGCTGGTCTAAGGAAAATGGAACTGTGTGTCGCACTACGCTCGGGGGTTTCTCACTATGAAGAAGGACATCGTCGATCGATTGTCGGCGCAGAGGGAAGAGGGCTCACTCTCTCAGTAATCCCTCTCCTTTCTGTCCATCCCTGCTGAGAGAGGAATCTATCTAATCCGAAGGCGCCGCTAGGCGAGACCTAAGAGGCCTAGTCCGAAGTAATGTGACATACAGTTCTCGGCGTGACAGGGGAGGTGTTTAGTCGGTAGTTCAGTTGTTGTGTGCCACTAAGAGTCCGACACTCAGGGTGTAGCAAATAGTATTCAACTCCCAAACACAAAAAAAAGTGGTTTCTCCACATTACTCCCCCACCAGTGACGAAGTCACAATAATAACTTTGCTGGTGGTTTAATCTGACGTCCAGAACGTTGTGAGACGTAACGTGGAAGGTTGGTTTGAAATCTTACAGTTCTTTTTATTATAGGGGCTTCTTGGATCAGCTCTTGGGTAGTTTTTTTATCAAGTTAATTGTTCTTCTCGTTCGTGATGAATGCTGGCTTGAGCCGTTGAACGGAAACCTCTTGCTCCTTCCCATTTTTGTTTATAATGTAGGTGGATTTTGTGACTTTAAATGGTCCGTCGTAAAGTGGGGTCAAAGATGCAACAGTGCATCGTTTCGGAGAAAACCGTTGTCGCACGTTTCGAGGCTCTTTTGAAGAAAAGTTATTCTTCGAGAAGCACGATTTGAAGTTGGCTGGGGTCTCAAATCATGCATAGTTCCTTCAGCTTGATGACGGACTCGTTCTGGTTTTCGCCGTTTTGATCCTCGAAAAACTCTACAGGAAGTCTAAGTGATGTTCCGTAGACAAGCTCAGCTGGTGAGGCTTTGGTATCGTCTTCGAATGCAGAACGATATCCCAAGAAAATAGTCGGTAACAAATCGATCCAATTTTAAGAGTTTTGACCTTTGATCGATGTCTTGATCGTTCTGTGTGTTCGTTCAGTCAATCCATCACTTTGAAGATGGTAGGATGTGGTTCGCAAGTGCTTGATTTCGAGTCAGCTCATTGAATAAAGAAGACTCGAATTGTCTTCCTCGGTCAGTTGTAATGTGACGAGGGACACCAAAACAAGAAATGCAACCATTGACGAGACCACGGATGACTGTTCCGGCCGTTTTGCCTTTAATCGGAATTAACTTGAGCCAACGAGTGAATCTGTCGCAGAAGGTCAACAAATAACAAAAATTTTGCGAAGGAGATAATGGTAATGGTAATGGTAATGGTAATTGATAATCGCTGGCCAGCAACAAGAAATTTTGTAAAAGGTGGCTTGTTGTGGCGGTGTATTTTGGCTTGTTGACAAGACAAGCTTTGGCCATCTCTCCACAAATCTTCTTGATTGAAGGCCAGACAAAACGATCAGTCGTCATTTTAACAGCAGTCGAAATTGCTGAATGAGAAAGACAATGAAAAGAATCAAAAGCTGCTTGTCCCATATCCTTGGTAATGAACGGACGGATTCGATCGATTGAATAGTCACAATATATCTGTGCATTTGTGTTAGGAACAGCGTGCTGTTTAAGTTCCAATGACGAATTAGATTCGTTGTTCAAGAAATCCTTGATGTCGGCATCATCTGTTGCTTCTCGAGAAGTTAATTTCGATTTTTTCCTCTTATTTTGCAGACCTTATTTTTTGACAAGTACAGGATAGAAGCGATAACAGAAAATCAGCAATTCGTTTGGAGGAGGCCCCATGTGCAGCACAATGAAGCTTGTGTTGTGAGGACCCTCAAACACACTGCAGCCGTTATGATATGGACAAACATATATTATATATTTCAGCAAGTCTTGAAAAGCCAGACCATACGTAGACGCTGTGATTTGAAGTATCTGAAGTTTGTATTGATGCAAATGCAATAGCCTATGATTATTTAACTTTTGAGTGTTTTGAAAAATTTTGGACTTGACATTTTGGCAAATTTTATTCGCTTATTTGAATTATTTCGCTCTATGTTTTTATTTCAGTTTGATGATCTACTGAGAAGAATCAGTCAAAATAATTGACAGCGTTACGTTTGTAACGGTGCAATCTTCAGACATCTATAATTTGTTAACAAGATGAATGCTCTAGATGCATGAAATCTGCTTCGTTGCAAACGCAACGTCCCGACTTTTTTACGTTTTGGATTTTTGTTGGTAATTTGACTGGAGTTAAAAGAGTCAGAAGAGTCAAAATTTCAAAAAGACCATACAAAAATTTAGTCTGAACTGACCATGAAACCTCAGATAGTGAAAAAAACATCGAGACGTTGTCATTTGCAACAATGCAATCCTCAGCCACTTGAATACTCTCCAGTACTCTGAGATCGTGTAAGACATCTTACATACTAAGTGAAACCTGCACCAGCTTTATGAAAGATGATGACCCATGTAGTCGTGTCCTGGACGTGTCAAACATATTTGATGGCGCCAGTATCCCTGCTCTTCCATGGCTCAGCATTACTATCAGCCTGTACCCTATCGAAATTATTTGGAGCCTTTTGAAATACAAGGTTTCTGCCTCTACTAATCTCGCCGAGGATCGATTAGAGGAATATATTTGAATTTGGGAGAAAATAAAGGTAATGGTCGGAAAGGACATCGGCAGTTTGCCGGTTATTAAAAGTAAGGCTGGGCCCACCAAATATTGGTTTTCTGATAGACATTGTATTTGTTTTACTATTAATAAAAAGTTAAGGAATATTAACTCGGTGCCCCTACAGTTTTCCGTCAGTTTCAGGGGAAAAAGTATAAAAATCTTAAGAGTTCTTAATTTTTTGATCAGGGAGTGTACAATAATCCACAATACTGGACATATATTTTTTTACACGTAATTTTCTCCGCAATGATAGTTGACACACCTTATTATCCCATCACAATTGCTTGTTTTCAACAACCACTTATGCTTCGATTCATGTAATTATTCCATTTAACACGCAAACTGATATGATTTCGCACGAAGCACTGGAATCAATTAATTATCATGCCGGGCGACTTACCTGCAAAGAAAAATAAAATACAAAAATTAAATATATGCTGATACTGCAATAAAAAAAATATTGAGTGATGGATTATATTTCATTATTTTAAATGGAATGTGAACAAGTGAGTCAATTCTGAATTTATATCAATATATCGACATAATAAGCAGAAGGGGGCTTTTTGTTTTTTTTTCTTCATATGCGTACATACATTGAACCGTATGTTAGATAAGGCGATACACCTTAGCGTACAGAAGCACCTCCAATCACTAAGTGTTGTGTACTTAAGTATGTCGACAAGATGTAGAAAACTGTTCAAATTATCAAACGTGTAGTTTTTGGATTGCTTAACTCACAATTTCGATATCGACAAATATTTCCTCGATTTTTCCTTATCTAAGCAAAAAGAACATTTCTATGAAATTTGAATGGATTACGTACTTTTCCCTGCACTATGTCCACGATTTATAAATAAATTTTGATAATTGAGGAATTGATCACACCCAATTTTAGGATCCTGCAAGTTCCCTACACCGTTTTTTCGACAAATGATTTTTTCGGTTGCATTGTTTTGGACTCATAATGGATAATCAGCAAATAGATAATAGTGCGAGTAAATGATAAGTAATTTGGTCGATAAGAATAGGTCATATGCGATAAGCCCCAAAGAGAAACGACTGATTTCTTTTTTTGCATAACATATTGAATCGATCTATTGTGTTTCGTACTACGATAATATAACAATAATTCATCTAATGGAGAAAACGACGCATTTTAGAGGGTCATTAATAACGTTTTAATCAAGTTGGGATATATAAAACTGATGGCAATATTGATTTTGTTTGATTGGTTAGAAGAATTTTTGTCTAGATTAGATACATTTCGAATAGAACTTCACGTTTGTTGATGGGAAATTATTCAGCTTTTGAAATATCTTTTTAGTGTTCATGCAATTGACTTTGTATCCATTGCAAAATTTTGCGCCCATCAAGGAGCTTGCAGGAAGTCGCTTTATTCATTTCTTCTTGCCATATCTCAAAAATTCCAATAAGGTTGTTCTTAAACGTTTTGCTCATTAAACCGTCTAAAAACATCCTAGAAAACGTGTGGGCATCCTTGAATACTTTGGTCCTGAAACCTTGCATTGCTAGAACGCAGCAAACATTCATTCATTACGCAAGCGAGTCAACGTTGAAAATGGATTATTTTATTGTTCGAAAAAAATTTTATTTATCGTCTATGATTATCAAGCGAGTTTTTTTAGAGGTTTAAGATTTTAAGTTGGCAACACTTTTTAATGCTACGTATGGTGTGACAGCTGTCTTGGGTTTTATGACAAATATGGTCTGCCATGTTATCAAAAATAGGTTGACGGTTGAGCAACGTCTGCAATTTTAATTGGAAAAAATGGTTCTGTTCGAGGAACTCATCGCGCACTCCGTCAGTTTTATGGCTGACATATTCGTCCATCAGAACAATTCATTCGATTATCATTGGATCGTTTCTGAACCACGTTTACTCTCACTGATAATACGGATCGATCCATACGTCGTACAGTGCATAATAAAGAAACCACAGCAGTTGGAGAGCGTAGTGTTGATTAAGACCAAATTGAGTCTAGTGGACATCGTGCTCAATAATTAAACCTGTGCCCATCCACATTACGGAAGGTTCTACGGCAGGATTTTGGTTTAAGAGCTTACAATTCTAACGTTTGTAGGAATCGAAGCCAATCGACCATCGGATACGGCCTACATACAGTGCGTGAATCCAAGTACAAATTACTGCAGATCCCGGATTTCATAAGAAAATTGTGTTTAACGATGAGGAAGGTTTCTGGTTGAATGGCTAAGTCAATAAACGAAGTTGCTGTATTTGGAGTGGTAAGCAACAACAGGCGGTTATCCAAACGCCGTTACATTCGGAGAAAGTCATTGTTTGGTGTGCTCTATCTGGCCGATGGAATCATTAGTTTATATGTCTTCAAAAAATCCTGCTGGGAATAACATTACAGTCAATAATGACCGCTATAGAGCCATGATCAATAACTTTCGGTCCGGAATTGACTTGCCGTAGTTTAGTTTCCGGATTTACTAAGAAATCGCGCCAGCGAAAAGTACGCAGCAAAGTATATAATTCGACTCATACGACATTTCGTTCGTCTGACATTCAGCTACAAACACATACAAGTTGATTGCGCCAAAACTACCGCGTTTGTTTTATCGTGTCGATCAATAATGTCAAAATTTGTGCCTGAAAAAGACCATTAGCGGCACGGATTGCTTTTCTTGGTTAACCAAAAGAAAAAGGCTATTGAAATTCATTGTTTTCTGATAAAAATATATGGTGGACACGCTCCATCAATTAGGACATGTTAGTCATGGTTTGCACAATTCAAAAGTGGTAATTTCAATGTGAAAGACAGTGAGTGCTCTGGTAGAATAAGTGGAGAAATCGCAGGAGTTATTGGAAGGTCACCCGACTCAAACTCAACGTCAATTAGCAGGATCATTGAATGTCACAGGATCTGATGAAACTTGGTAAATTGATCCCACACGATTTGAATGAACGTCAAATGGAAAATCGCAAAGTCGCTTGTGAAATGCTGTTTCGTCGCCACGTGAGGGAATCATTTTTGCATCGAATTGTGATGGGTGACAAAAAATGGTTTTATTTTGGAACCCCGAACGGAAAAAATCGTGGCTTCTAACTAGTCAGTCCTTCCTATTCCTTCCAGAATATCAAGGCCGAATCGCTTCGGTAAGAACACCATGCTCTGGGTCTGGTGAGACCAGAGTGATATTGTGTATTATGAACTCTTGAAGCCCGGCGAAACCGTTAATACATAACGCTATTCTAAGCAAATGATGGATTCGAAACCGTGCATTAACGGAAAAACGACCCTAATGGGCCAGAAGCCATGTCATAAAGTGATCAAGAGACAATGTGATTTTCTTACACGACAACGCGCCGTCGCACACATTGTATAAGCGTAATTCTAAGGAAATTTTCAAACAAAAAATAAAACCTTTTTTAACTTAAAACAAATTTATGCTACACTAAAATAACCTTGACCTACATTTAATTTGAATACTGTGCCGATAAGAACTAGAAGACGCAAAAGCTATAGGGAATCGGAATTGCTCAATCCTGCAACTAAAGGATTGAAGGATGCACGAGCTTTTGATGAAAGTTTTACACTGCTCTCAAATGAAAGTTCTCCTATAAGGCAGACTTTAGTCAACGCACGTAATCTGGGTAGAGAAATAAAACGGCATATTTAGAGCTATTTTGAGATATGTGTTCTGCAATAACTGTAGCGTTTTTCAAATAAGCTGCACAAGACCCTTGGGTCTTCAGCTTATTTGGGATGCTTGGGCTCCGTATAACATAGGCTGTCTGACTGTTTTGATCAACAGAATTTTGTTTTTATCAAAAGGTTTTTTTTTGTATTTTAAAGGTTTTCCCAGAGCCGATAACAAGCTTATAGACCTTTAATTAGAACACGAGTGAGGGTGTTTGCCGTGCTTCCGAAGATGAAGTACCACTGCATGCTTCAATCCTACTTGAAAATAGTACAAATTGAAGCAAGCATTAAATAAATGACACAGACACTTTATGGTCTGAAAATTACCGGGAGTTTTCAAAAGGTGGCGCCACAAGAAAATGAACATGGCGAGAGGCTTTTCTGTCATTAGTTTATGTATGAAGTTTCAGGAACAGGATTAGCGCGTCTTGATCAAACATTAATTTGTCATGGAAAAAAAACTTCTAAACAATCATCGTAATAGTTGCAGGATTGTTTTCCTACGTCTGCTTCTTCGCGAAAAGTTTTTCGGTGGTTTAGTTAATTTGAATAGACCGTAAAAAAGAGGCTGAAAATGCGATAATCGAAAAGCAAGTGCATCGAATCGTCTCAGATTATCCTAATCTGACGTTACGCGATTCAGGTGAGGCCGTTGGCATCTCAAAAAAACGACCAGGATACCTTTTGCACAATATTTTGGAGATGAGAAAACTATCGGCGCGATTTTTTTTTCTAGTGCCGCATTTGCTGGCCGTCGACCAAAAATAGCAGCGCGTTGATAATTCAACAGCCGGTTTGGCGTTGTTGAAGCTTAAACGAGCGGACTTTTTTCAACATTTTGTGATATTGGATGAAATATGGATCCATCACTACACGACTATGTTCAATAGGCAGCCTGCGGAGCGGATGCAAAGTCCCGAAAACCGACCAAACCACCCAAAAACCCAACGCTCGGCCTCAAAGGTTATGGCCTCCGTTTTTTGGGATGCCCATTGCATAATTTTCATTGATTAATTGCAGAAGGGAAAAACAGTTACAGAAAAGTACTGTGCGGCGTTATTGGACAAACTAAACGAGGATATAAAGAAAAAATTCCCCCATAAGGCAAAGAAAAAAGTTCTTTAACGACAACGCATAGTCAAACACGTCCTTAAAATCGATGCCGAAATGGGACCAATTACAATTCGAATTGGTTGTTCATCCACCGCATTCCCTGGACTTGACCCCCAGCGACTAATATCTGTTCCCAAACCTCAAGAGGTGGCTCCAGGGAAACGGATTCGAATCGAATGAGGAAGTTATCGCGAAAACCGAGGTGTATTTTGAAGGCTTGGACGTTTCGTATCACAGAAATGGCATCAAAATGTTGGAAAATCGTTTTAACAAGTCCTCGCACTCGAAGGCAACTATGTTGAGGAATAAATATAACTTTGGCCGAACAACTCTTGTTTTCGTAAAAAAATCCCGGGATTTTTCAGCCCCTGTAGGACACTAATGCTTGCTTTGGTAACTTTTTCAACGCCTTGTTGGGACCTCGATCGAAACGTGGAGCTTGATCGGGTTTGAAACTTGAAACCTGAAACTTCTCTAGTCTTCTCTCTATCTATGAGAGGTATGAGGTCTATGAGTGGTATCTAAAGAGGTATGATTGTTGACATGGGAAGGCAATGAACAGACGTATTCACCATTGAGTCAATGATTACGTTTGCGTGACCAGATGTAAGACAATGGTGTTTCCGGTTTCCGGTGTTTCTACTTTTCCTTCCCTGGAGTATATTTTTCTGCCTTTCGCTTCTTCTAGAAGGTATGGAATACTCGTTTCAACTTTCGATTCAGTTTCCAAAATTTTTGTGAGCCATACTCAAGGTTTCGAACATAGAGTTCCATTGGCTGTTCCGGAAAATTTCGAATCGCAGAGCAGATCGAATAGCAGACGTAAGGCAATTTACTCTAGCTTTTGTAAATCTGCTCGGTCTTTGGCATTTACGTCTCAAAGTTTTTTTTAATTAGTTTTCATCGTGTAGTTGAATGCTATTGAAAGATTTTGGTTTCCTCGGGCTATTACAATCTATAGCATTCCTTTCTACAATCTAATAATGAAATACATGAGATCGTGCGGTATCACGAAGCAGTATCACTCCATCCCTGTTGACAAGCTTAGGTCGTTGGACTGTCAATTTCTGATGCACTGCATCCAGTTGAGCACAGTATTTCTCAGCATTGATGGTTTCGTTGCAGGAATGAATAGTGGATAACTCCAGCTACAGACAGCCACACAGTTACCATTATTAACTTTGGATGAAGGATTAGTTTCGGGATGTGTCATGGCGCTTCATCGGCATCTAGCCATTGGGCCGATCGACCGACGAATATCGTATAAAATCCACTTTTCATCGCAGGTCACAATTCGATGCAAGAACGGTTCCTTTTTGTTGAGGGAGAGCAGAGAGATTGAAATCTTCATTCGACACGTCATGTTTTGCTCGGTAAGATCATGCGGAACCTATTGTCAAGCTTTTCCACTTTTCCAAGTTGTTGTAAGTGGCGGTAAACAAGTGAATGCCTAATTTCTCGGCAAGATTCCTTATGGCTTGGCGGGGGTCAGACTCCATTAATGCATGCAGCTCGTCGTTATCGATCGATTGTCCTGGGTGTCCACGTGGCTCACTTCCAAGGCCATATCTCCGGATCGAAATTATCGAACCACTGCCGAGTGGTTCGTTCGCTAACTGTACGAGGTCCAAATGTGCTGTTGATATTCCTCGTTGCTTCCGTTGCGTTGTGCTCTAATTTAAATTCGTATATTAAAAGTAGCCGTTTTTGATCCACTTCCATGTTAACTTTCTCTTTTTGTTTTTACGATCACTATGAAGTGCAAAACAAAAATGACCCCATAAACTAAGGTAGCAATATTTATACTTCAATATGTCATATCATTTGCGCCGCCTTGTGCCAACATAATACACTAAAATTGCAGCCAACTTTATGTCATTGCTGAATCGGCTATTTCATCTGCAGCAACCTAATAATTTGATAATTTCTTTGCTTTTTTTTGTTTCACATGATTTTTGAACGTTCGGCAGGTGTTATCGTTTGCAAAGATATTTTTAGAGAGCTCCAAGGATCAGATAATATCCATGCATGTTTTTCATATTTATAAATAAAAAAACTGTAACATACTTTTGAATGTGTACTCTTTTAGATAGGTAGAGACACAATCCCAAAAATTCATATAAATGGCCTTTCTTGTGACTTCTTTGTGTATAACTCTCCCTTTACACCGCTGTATAATGAAAACAATTATAAACATTGACTTGAAACTTTAGACAGACATTTGCAAATAACAACACTAAAACACTAGACTACCACCTTAAATCAAAAGTCATTTGGTATATTTTTTTTGTCTTTTTTTGGTATTGCTATTAAATAAAATTGGAACCAAGCAAGCAAACAAACAATCAAACAAATACTTATCAATGATTTTCTCGCCTTTCGCGTGATACGTATTAAAGTCGTGTGTGGATTTTAAAACATGCCAACGAGGAATTTAATAGAAATAAAACATCGATAATATTGACATACTTACTTAAGCCAACGGACGACACAATAAAACTGATAAATCAATCAACAAACAGCCAAGTAATTCCCAACGTGCGATGAAAAATAAATTCTAGCGCTGAGCTTAACTTCGGTTAACCTCGCCGTCGAGTATGGCGGGTTAATTTTTATGATGATTGCAGATACTGATTGTTCAGTTTTGTTTTTCCTTTTTTTCTTATGGCTGTTAAAGCCAGCGTGCATAGAGGCTTGGAAGAGCAATCACACATGAGTAATACGATGTTATTATTAGCTATTGTTTACATTATTAAATCCCTCGCATGCATATCTCTTACAACGAACTTGAGCTTGGATTGAGTTTAATTGGTTTCGAGGAAAACGTGACTGCGAGGATATCTGCGGGGCACTTTGGTGGTAAGTAGAAGAAATCGATAGGACAATAAAAACAATTGCGAAACCTCTCGCTTGGTGTCACCTTGCTGTAGTGAAAAATTTTGCAAGTCCTCATGAAAACTGGGTCGCGATGCAGAACGCTTTCGTGTGGGGCACTCCATTGTCGCGGGGTTAAATGGATCCGCGGAAGCCTTGCACTCGCTACATAAGTAATTGGCAAAAGACCCATGTAAATTTTTTGCTATGCATGCAGCTACGTCCGCAACCCTAGAGCAAATTAACAAAGCAACTGCCTCGGCAACAACAAATCGCCAGCTCGAAAAACCCAAATCTCCCCTGGATAATTGTATCGAAATCAATTTATTTCAAACGGGGATCCAGCTCCGAAAACGAGCATGGTAAATGTGTGTAGCAGCAGCGGCAGCAGCACATCCATCGCCCTCATATATCAACATATGAAAAAAGATCTATCGGATAGATTTCGTCGTCTTACGAGCCACCCTGTGTGCACACTCCACGTGGAGTCGCTTTCAATTTTGAGGTAATCGTCAGCCGAGCAAAAAAGCACCAAATAAATTACATGGAAGGAGTTGAAAACAAAGCTCAAAGTGAGCTTAACCGAGAGCCGCATAACAACACTGTACATACTTATGTGTAATAATTATTTTCACATACTGCATGGATATGTTCATGGACTCGCACTCATACCTGGTCTACCTGTGCCATAGGTGGGCTCTGACCCAGCGCACCGCCTGGCCATTGTACTAATCTGTTGAGCTCAATCAATTCCCATCACATGTTCTGGGTTCTTTTCTTTTCCTCGATGGCTTTGTAGTGTCTTGTGTTTAGTGTTGTTTCGATTGAATTTCATTAATAGCCGATTGGAATAATTTAATTCAAGATTTATTCGAAGCAGGTTTCCGTATCTTTAGCGGCGGTTTTTTGGGCATGTATGGATCGGGACGGGCGGGAAGGACGCAACGGCGGCCGCGGATTAAGCTGTTAAAAAACGATTAAGTCGATCAGAATGTGCTGCTTGCTACGAGTGGCGCTGAATGGGATTTTTCCGGACTTTCTTTTGAGCAGGAAACGCTCAATTTTCAGTAGCATTGAACTTTTATTTATGTTCTGCATAATCATTTGATCTGAAATGTAGTCTTCCGACCACATGTCTCAGCCGCTGAATTTTAAATAACAGCAGCATGTCCTTGCCCGTCACGTAATCCGCAAGGAGCCATGAAAAATGAAATGGCATTTTCCCACGGCGAATAAGTGCGGAGCGCAATAAATTTGATAACACCAAATTGTTGAATATTTTACAACAGTCGAAAAAAATCAAAAATTGCATTCCTTTCTCTTCTACATTGTCACCGAATAGTAGATACTCGTTAATACGAGGTGTGTAAAAAAGTTAAGGTGACTTTGTATTTTTAACGAAAATATTTACTTATTCATCAATAGTTATATTGTCCTCTTATCTCTAAGTAATCCGCCTTAGATACAATACACTTGTACCAACTCCTTGAAGCACTTCTCATGAGCACTTTTCGGTATAGCCTTGAGCTCTTCCAGCGATGCAGTCTTATTCCTCAATCGCTGCAAATCTCCGTTCTTTCATAGGTCTCTTCAGTTTTGGAAACAAAAAAGTCACACGGGGCCAAATCCGGTGAATATAGTGGCTGAGGCATGATTGTGTTGTTTTTGGCCAAAAAACATCTCACAATGAAAGATGAGGGAACGGTATTATCGTGATATGGTAAGACCATATGTCAAGAAATCCTGATGCACTCCGCCACGGCACTCAAAGAAAACAGTAAACAAAACTTTGATATTCATCGAGCTTGGCGTGCTTTTTTTGGTCTGGGCTCCTCCATTGGGACGACAGGACTTTAGTTTCGATATCATAACCATATACCCCTGCTTCGTCACCAGTTATGACACTTTTGAGGATCATCATTGACGTCTGTCAACAGCTCATGAGCGATGCTCATGTGCTCAACGATTCTTTTAGTCAAAATTGAGCAGTTTCGGAACAAACTTCGCTGACACACGTCTCATGCCCAAAATGTTCGAAAAAATTTCATAGCTCGAGCCAACCGATATATCAACATCTTCAGCAACTTCTTTGATAGTGATTCGACGGTTTTCCAAAACAATTTCCTTCACTGCTTGAACCTTTTCATCTGCTGTTGACGTGCTTGGGCCCTCCAGAGTGAGGCATGTCATTGGCATCTTCCTGTTCATCTTGGAACCGTTTGTACCACTTGTAAACAGTTTTTTTACTCAGAACAGTTTCAACGTATGAAACTGTCAACACTTATTGTGTTTTGGAGCACTTCGTTTCATTTTTTTACACAAACTTAATGCAAATTCTTTGATCCATCCACCAAAAAGTTGGCGAGCACGCAGAACACCTCTAATCGTTATGACTCTCACAAACAAACTAAACATATTATATAGCTGAAACTGTAAATATATGTTCGAGTGGAGTGTACCAACATAAAAAAAATCACTAATCAGATGAACTATTTGAACACATCTCGTATATTTAAAGCATATAATAGTATTTCAAAGGAACGGAAATTGCACTATTTACCGAGGTAAACCTTTCTTTGCATTATTTCTAGATAACTAAACTTTCGTCCTCACGACTACGCAGTTTCCGCTAAAGTTGAGATCATGTTTTTGCCCGTGCTGTTTGTTTCCGGTTCTCTTTTTACCTCCCTGATAAGTAAAAAAACTGTAATGTGTAAAGCAAATGCATTCAAATGGTGCTTCATTTGGCTTGCTGGCCGTCAAAGCAGTGAGACATGTGTGATAGTGTGTGAGTTTAACGCGTAATGAATTTCGATGTTGACGCGATATAACCACCATTTTTGAAACGCAAGAATAAAAACAACTGCCATATCCATTTTTTTTGAGATTATATAAAGCAAACATAAGTGTAACACTACCGCTTAGTGTTAATATTCCTCGAAAACACTTCAAATTTAATTCTCTCTCTCTCTCTCTCATAACATAATGAAAAATGGCAACAACCATTGTGGCTGGTGGATCTCCTGAGCAAAAGCGAAAGAGAATCGAACCTTCAACAGAATCTTCAATTAAGCCAGGAACCAGAAGTAAGATCCTGGCATCTGAACTATTATCCAGCGCCGGCATGGAAAGTCTAAGTCAATACGAGGTGAGGTGAAAAGCACCATCGAGGTACTTAACACGGCTACCGATGGTTTCAAAGAAGTCGCGAAGCAGAATGCGGCTAAACTAAAGAAGCAGATAGTCCACGAAGTGCCGACACAACGTCGAATCGTTTTGCCGAGCTGCAGGAAGATGCAGAAGATACAAGTAAGAATAGTACTAACAATAAAATTAGTAATGAGTTTGAGTGGTGCCCCCCAATATTTGTGAGCGAAGTGAGGGGTAAGAGTATTGTGGATGCCATTGAAAAATTAGTACAATCGCGAAAATCAGAATTGAAACTCTTTCAAAGAGTCGGCACAAAGTTCGTGTCAATTCTGTGGAAACTCACTTGGAGTTTCTTGATTGTCTGAGGAAGTCTGAGGCAGAGGCCTTCTCCTTTACACCGAACTTTCTATGTAAGTACTCTGTTGTACTTAGCGGAAATAACATAGTTAATATTGCAGGCATAGACAACGAAAATATTTCGAATCTCTCCGCGACTTGGTCAAAAACGGAAGGAATAATCCTCAACCTGGTCCGTATAAGTCCAAAAACAGAAAAGGACTTGAAAAAATCATAAAAATTAAACATACATTATTCCGAAAAATTTCTTGGGAAAAGCTGAAGCATAAAGGTAGCTTGATGCAATGCTACCGCTTCCAGCGGTTTGGCCACGTTTCGGCCAACTGTGCTTACGATGCCCGTTGCTTCAAGTGCAACAAAGAACATTCAAAAGAGGAAGTTTGTGAAAGCGACCCCTCAAAAGAAGGTAAGTCCTCCTCCGTTTTGTGTCAACTGGGGGCTAAACGGATATCCAGCAAATTTTTCTGGTTGTGAAATTTAGCAGAAAAAAATTGCAAACGGTACAATCAGCTCCCTTAAGAAAAACAAATAACACACTCCATACCAGCCCTAAAATAACCAGTATCTGCCTGTTTGGAAGGTACTGATGGCTTGTACCTTCCAAACAGGCAGATACTCCTCGTTCAACCCAACCCAACCTCTCCTATGCAGCAGTAGCCCGTGGAGACTCTAACATCAAAATCCTTTTCTCCCAGACCTAAAGCCCCAGCCCAATAAGTGATACTCAGCCAAATACTCAACCTCGGCCAAATACTCAACCTCTCAACTGAATTGTTTGGGATTGACTTCAGTTCTCTACTAGAGAACGCATCTTCATTCATGGGTCATTTCAACACGGTGACAACGCACGCTAAAAAGACAAATGCAAAGCTAAATTTCGTTTGTAGCCTAGCATTTTATTTGAACTCAAGTTTGAAGGTTTTTTTTCATTTGAACTGACTCTCGTTGCAATACAAACGGAAATATCCTTCACAATTGGCTCTGGCGTGATCCCCTCCCTGAGTTTCAAATTATCAATGCTGGAGCCCCCACTTACCCCCATGCCTCATCCTTCCTTGAAAATGTTACCATCTACTCGACAACACTCAGTAAAACCACATATCTCCATTGTAGCACCCTTTCTTCGACTTCTGATCACTTTGCGATACAATTGATGATTGGAATTAAAGACAGTGGAATATCCCGTTTTACCCAAACAGATACAGAATTTTAACCTTGTTGATTGGTCTTGTTTCAATAAGGATGTCTGTGAAGCGATGAGCGCTATATATATTCCTGAAGATAGACTCATCACTAATAATGAAATTGACAACACTATGGAAATAATAACTAACTCTCTTATCACCATCGCCGAAAAACATGGTCCTGCACGTGCCCCGAAATATTTTAAATACGATGTGTTACCCCTAACAACCTTATTTCTTGTCAGACTTCGGAATCGATGTCTGCAAAAACTTAAGAGAATGTGTAATATGCATTTAAATAGAGTCACTCCCCAATATGAACGAATAAAACAAGAGATACACATTAATTCAAACTTTCTTAAGGCACAAATATCTGCGGAGATGAACGAGAAATTCCAGTATTGTTGAAAAACATCAAACCAGGGCCTCAAATGTTTTGTGAAATCAACAGAATCACTGGTAGAAAATACGAATCAATAAATATCGACAAGGTAAACCTCACCAACCAGAACTTAGTTTTTGCTGACCGCAACAGCAAGCTTGAAGCTTGTGCCACTTTTTAAGGGGAACTGTACCAAACCTCGGCAGCAAGTTTCTCACCAAGCCAATACATCAATGTAAATGCGCGCGCAGGCGAGTTCGCCCTTAGTATGACGGGATCCTTTTTAACCATTTTCTCAAATAAGAACCTATCTTCCAACCGGGCAGTGGGGCCCAACTCTGGCTTTTTCACAAAAGAGTCCGGGGTGCTCGAAGCCATTACCTCACTAAAAAGTAAAAAATCTTCTGGAGCAGATGGGGCTAATTTCTGACTTAAAAAAGTTGCAAGTACCATAGCTCCCGAACTTAAAATAATTTTCAATAACTGTATTAATAATGGGTACTTTGCAAACCCTTGGAAGGTTGCAAAATTAACCCCTGTTCCAAAAAAAAAGGATTTAACGGGGGAATTGCAGATTTCCACCCCATATCAATACTCTCGCCACTTGGAAAAATCCTGGAAAAGATCATCGCGAAAAATTTCGACTACTACTTCGCTCCTAGAAGACCAAATATACAATTCGGTTTCACCTCCAAGCACTCTAAAGAGCATGCTGCCTTGGTACTGCAAAACGACATAATTGCTGGGCTAAGAAGGAAACAGACAACGGCGGCCTGCGCTCTGGATCCAGAGAAAGTGTTTGATAAGGTATGAACAAATGGTCTGTTGTACAAACTGATTACAAATCAATGTCCTATTCCTCTTCTGCGGGTCATGGTTAGCTACTTAACAGATAGAAAGTTTTTGTTGCAATTGATAACTCCCTTTCAAGACTTGTTGATGTTAAAAGTGGCGTCCCACAGGGCTCAATCCTGGGGCCAAAATTATTTAACTTTGTTATGTATTACATTTCCTACAGCCCGCAAACTCAGCATTGTCTCTATCAGCCGAAGACTCTCATGTATGCAGATGATACGATTCTATAGGCAACAGGAGACAGATCGACGGACACACTGGTCGCAGTGAAAAATCATCTAAATTTGGTACTGGAGTATTCGTCGTTCTATTTTAGATGGTGATCACAAGAAAAGGAGGTACATAAATGTCTTATTGCAGAATAAGATAGTAAATATGATGATCTGACTGCTAACTCATCAGAAATTGAAGATAATGTGGTACATGGTCCCCGAAATGATAATACGGAAAGTAGCGAAACACGGAAAGCGATACATTGTTCCCGAAAAGTCCTCACAGGTTGATGATGAAAGGATAGGACCAACTTACAGACAAAGACCTCAAGTTACATATTTTGATATTCTGAGACAGATAAACACCTCAAGTCTTTCTGATGATGACACTTCAGGAGGACAAATAAATAGAAGTGCTAATAACTCACGTAATCTTGTACCAAACCGTTCATTTTTTTTTTTTTTTTTTGGGAAAAATAGACCGAAGATTATCATCTACGCCAAGATTAGCAGCGTCTACACTAATTTTGACACGAAACTTATATTGCGACCTGCAGAAACGCGGAGATACGTCTTAGGACGAAAAAATATAAACGCGATGCCCACACTGTATAATTGACTGATTTGATGGACATAAAAGTGGCCCTCGAGCTATGCAATTCACAGGCTATGAAAACCAACCATATGCCAACTCCTACGCTTTTTAATAATGTTGCGCCGCATTTAACTTACAAAACATCAAACTTCTTGCAAGTGAAACAACTCTTTTAAAATTAATTAAAATATTACTTCAATATTATTTTTAAATACTTCTTGTTCATTTCTCATTTCATCTCTGCCTTCTGTAGCCACTTATATAAAAGGTGATCCAATAAAAGCTTCCGGAAGTTTTTTTTAAATAAAACACATGAAAATCAATTTAATAATCAAAAATTGTATTTGAGAGATTAGTTTCATTTATGACATTTAATATTTGAAGATTATTTCTTTTAAATGTTGTCCGCAACTAGCTCTCAGATAGTCCATTCTGTGGGTCCAATTTTCGAGCACTCTCTCGAGCATTTCTGCCGGTATTCCGTTAATAACACGTGTTATGTTTGCTTCCAATGCAGCAATCGATTGTGGTTTATCAACATAAACAAGTGATTTCACATACCCCCACAAAAAGTAGTCCAACGGCGTGAGATCACAAGATCTTGGAGGCCAATTCACAGGTCCATTTCTTGAGATGATTTGTTCATCGAAATTTTCTTTCAATAATTCGATGGTTTCGCGTGCTGTATGGCATGTTGCACCATCCTGTTGAAACCACAAATTAGCTACGCTAATATCTTGAATTTTTGGCAACAAAAATTCATTGATCATTGCTCTGTAGCGTGCGCCATTCACGGTTACACGAACTCCTTCCGCATTTTTAAAGAAATACGGTCCGATGATGCCACCTGCCCATAAACCACACCAAACAGTACATTTTTCCGGATACATTGGAAGCTCTTGGATCGCTTCTGGCTGCTCATCAGCCCAAATACGACAATTTTGTTTGTTGACGTATCCGTTCAGCCAAAAATGAGCTTCGTTGCTGAACACAATTTTTCTGTAAAAAAGCGGATCTTCTTCCAGTTTTTCCAAGGCCCATAGAGCAAATTCATGGCGCAAACCAAGGTCTGCTGGTTTCAATTCTTGAACGAACTGTATTTTGTATGCCTTGAAACCAAGATCTCTTTTCAAAATTCGCCACAAAGTGCCATACGAGAGACCCAAAGCTTGAGAACGGCGACGAATCGATTGATTGCGGTCTTCACGTACACTTTCAGATACAGCAGCAATATTCACAACAGACCGGCTTCTACGCACTCTAGTCGGTGGATGAAGGTCCAATAACGTAAAACTGGATCGAAGTTTATTGAAAAAAACATTTTTTACTGAGCACTGATTTTGGAAATAAATTTCCACAATTTGCAAACGTTGTTCAGGCGTAAGTCTATTCATGGTGAAATGTCAATGAATACTGAACACAAATGTGATATGAAAATGAAAATTGTCACGCGTGAAATGCCCGAGAATCCCTATTGAAAAAAGTACCTCGTATTGGATCACTGTTTACTTGTATTTAGACAATGCGGAACCTTCTCAGACAGAAGAACCAGCCGGAGTCATCTTTTGAAAAACGCTCCGTTTACCAGCTGATGTGAAGTTCAGGACTCCCCTCGAGCAGCTTCAAACGATTATAAAAGTGAATTAAGGCAGCTGCTGAATCAAGTACATTGAATGGTTCTGAAGGAAATCGAGACACTACTGACCGCATGAGGACCCGATATGTCTTAATGGCGAATACATTCGGATTCCGAATAAACAGCCGGAGACTTGAAGTGGCTGCATAACCTTCGACGTCAAAAGGCAGATCTCCAAAGTTGCGGCCGAATAGGGAGGGACCCTACCGGATCATCAAGCGAATTTACGATTTGATATACTGAATACAGGAAAACCGGAAGCCGAGAGCAACAATGAAAATTGTGCACCTGGACCGCCTTGCCCAATATTATCGAACGAAAAAGATATAACGCGGGAATGGTGCTACGCGTTCAAAGAATTTCACGCGCCACTGTAGTTGCCGAATGGCAAAACAAACAACGATGACAAAAACAAATACGAGGAGCATTCTCGAAGCGAAAAGGCAATTAAATACATTGAGAATAGCAATAACAACAATGCAAATGCAATGATTTAGATCGTGAAATGTAAATGAAAATGTAAATGGTGAATTTAAGATGTTGGATCGAGATCGATCCAAAAATTTTCAGTCAGACAGCTGAATTTTAGTGTAGAAAAAAACCAGAATGAGATTAACAAAATCGTCAAAACACAGTAAAACACGATGACAGCGACATCATACTATGGGACACTCGCGAGCGTCTGCTGGCAGACAGGACAAACAAAAACATGAGTAGATTTATATTTGCATTAGAATCTTTGAGAGACGCACTTTTGTCAAGCGAAATAATAAGAAAAAATGTGCCAATACAAATAAAATTCTAGTCACCAGGGGGCGTTCTTCAGTTCGCGGATGGAAAGGTAAGAACTGAGAGTTAAAGAAAATATAGAATAATTTTTCTTCTTCAATTTCAACTAATCTAATACATTTTTCAGATCTTTCAATTAGCATATGTATGCTTTCACATAAAAATGCTTTATCCTTTCACTTCTTCATCGCTTGACAACTTTTTCCCGCGAAGTTCTTTTTTAAGTTTTCGCTTGGTTTTTTAAGGAAACAGAAAATAATCACGGGAAACAAGGTCATGACTTCAGGGTGTATAATCGAAAATATCGAAGCCCAGCTTGTGCAGGGCAGAAGACGCATTGAAGGAGGACATCTTTGATACATTCTCATAACCTCTCTATAATTGCAGATTAGTCCCAAAAGAGTGTCACCATGATTTTACCAGCCGATCGTGACATTTTAAAAACTCCTTAGGTGGGGATGTGTCCCATTTTTGTGGCAGTACATAGAGTCCTGTTTGGACAGATGTCCGAAATTTGCATCGTTGCAAACAAAACGCTGTCAATTTTCTTCTTTAATTCCTTTAATCAGATGCTCAAACTGCAATGAAAATCTAGAAGAGTGCAAAAAATTCAAATATGCAACTAAAATTTACCGAAATTTTATGTCAAATTATCCGAAAAAACATCAAACAGTGAAAAAAAAATTGAGACCATCGTGTTTGCAGCGATGCAAACTTCAGACACCTTGTTGGGACTCAGGTTCGTAATGATGAACCCAAGTTTCGCCTCCAACTTGAATCAAATATCTATCCTTGTCTTCACTATAGAGGTCCAAATACGCACGGGTAGACTACTCGGTGCTGTTTCTTAGGCAGCGTACGCATTCTCGGCACCCATCTAGCGCTGATATTTGTCATGCGAAGATGATCGTGAAGAATTTTCAAAATTGTCGTATCCGATATTCCAAACTGTTTTTCTTTAGTCTAGCACTTTTCAATATTAATTTTTCGGCTTTCTGAATAATTTCCGGAGTAGTGAGACAAGAGCCTACACAACTTGTAAACCATGGTTACAGTCCGACAAGAGTCCCCGTAAGAGGACGCCACCTCTTCCAGTATAGTTTCACCTAAATTTCCCTGCTTAGTAAGGAACTTGATGAGGGCGTGATACTGGATTTGTTTATAATTCACTGTTACTTCCAGATTGAGATGTTTGATCGAAGATAGTTCAAGAATTGCTCACAAAGGAAAAGATTTGTTATTTATCCCTTTCGCTACGAGAGTGTGCTCCGTTCGAGTGACACCGCTATACAGGCCACCGTGCGGCCAGAGTAGCGGTACTGTACGGAGCACTAAACCGAAGTGTGTATCGCACTTAGGTAAACTGGTGTCAGACAAAACTCGTACACACAGATCGTCGCG
Source organism: Stratiomys singularior (assembly GCA_954870665.1). NCBI lineage: Eukaryota > Metazoa > Arthropoda > Insecta > Diptera > Stratiomyidae > Stratiomys > Stratiomys singularior. The sequence goes on along the minus strand of OX940878.1, from coordinate 108,331,029 downwards.
TGGATGTCATCTATAGACGACGCTCGTAGCGAAAGGGTTATACTGATGATGAGTTACAGAACGCGTTGGCACTCCGATAATTGCATTTAATAATCACCTACCCCTCCATTCCGCAAACTTAAAAATGAACCTTTGTATTGACACACGACGAATGTTTGATTCAAAACCAAAAAGTGTAAGAACCCGCAACCCTTGCATTTGCAACGATGCAAATTTCATCTATCTAAATACGAAACATCTGGAACTTTTCCTCATTGTGAATATTCATAGTGGAGTTTTCCAATAATGATTTTTTAATAAGGACAAATGAGTTTTGTTTTGGTGGGAAAGAGACACAAGTTTCCTAGTACAGTAAATAACGCACAGTTGTTACTGAAGAACAAAACCCTTTCGTTGCAGTGCAGCTTTCTACAACTCCTGTCTGTTTGGATGCTAATCATTGTAGATGTCCTTCAGTTCTGCTGAGGTACACTTGTTGATCTGCGTTGTATCTGTTCAATGAAACGAACATTCCAGCACATGCTTGCAAGCATCTCCGTGAAGGTGAACCTTTTTTCCCATGCCATCGACACGATTCATCCTTTTTACTTTCTTACATAGCGTCCGGCGACCAGACCATAATTATTACCCGTTCCTCTAACCCACAGTGTCCCAAAAAAGGAAGAATATCGATCGCTCGTTCGTTGCGGTCGTATTGCATCCGCATTTCAAAAGTGTAATCGAATAATGCAAATTATCCGAGAGCAATTGCATTGAGTGCATTCGCCGACGACCCTTCATTGTTGGATATATTGCATTGGATTCATGGTGAACGCGGCGTGGCAAACGCTATCACAGCACTCAATCGATTCTACTTTATGGTACAACGTTTGGCGTTTTTGTTTATGGCCTGTTACAGTCTGCACTCGTTCAGTTGCTTGCATGCTTCGAGGTGTTCCTGCCAGAAGGCGAATGAACAATTTGTAATTGGTTCGGTTAGGGTCAAATCAGTCATTTGAAGCGCAGGAACTGGGTGTATAGCAAGCGCAAGGAATGGTAATGCATTATACAATAGAAGGCATTTGTCGGTTCATTGGGTTCGGCTGAATAGAAACTCAGAGGTATGCATCTTGGATTGAATGTGATTTATTTGAGTTGCATTTGATTTTGTCTAATTACCAGGGATTCATTGTTTGCACCCATTTTTCTGACCTTTAGACCTCACCTCACGACGTAATTGCTGTTGAAACCATTTAACCTTCTCTTCAACTGCTTTCCTTTCGGAGTTTATTTGCTTTTCTATTTAAAGCTGATTTTTAAATCCATCCGAAACGAATCTCTCTCTGCTGGATCTTGTAGTAATTATTAAACCTCACAACCATGATTTATTCACCACGGAAAATTCTGGTAAAAATAGTCCAATTTCCAGGAACGCAGATCAGAGCATTGTTATACGAGCAATATCAATTTCGGCCTGACAGTGCTCTCTATTTTTAACCTTGCATATGCGGCCAATCTTGTTCACGCATGTAAACATCAGATTAAGCTTTCCACCATTTCCACGCATTGAGCACGGAAAAAAAATCGGGAAAAGTGTTCACACACTCAACTACGCCACATTGTTGTTCGCACTTACATCCTTCCCGACCGGCCAGCCATCCATCTTTCTATCAGTTCAGGGTGATCATGTTGCCAATTAACTTCCAACAAATTCGCATCTTGCCCAACTAATGGGCTGAGAAATGAAATTAAAAAATATACATTTACATGTGTGTACAACTAACAGTAACAAACAAACATGCGTTTAAAAATAATTCTGCAAGGAGAAAGATGATCATCAGCGCGATGATGACGATGATGGAGCTGGGATGCTGATCTGATGGCATCATTAAATCGCATTGGGAATGAGATGAGCGTTCAACCCCCTTGACAGAGGTTGGAGGGCGCGGGACGCGAAACATCTGTTTTGCGAAGGAGGCAAGAGACTCCGCCTAATGATTGAGCGCTCGCTGCAAGACGCTTGAGATGGCGTGAAGGTGATAATGTTTTTTCTTGGGTAATTTTGTGGTGAATGGACGACTCTCGTGGAAATGCTAGTTGCTGGTATTAATGATAAAAATAAAAAAAAGATTTATTAAAGATATTTTACGAGTGTACACTGTAGGTGTTATGGCTGTGTTTATGAAATTCAGAACAGCTTGTATAATCAGATTTTCCCAAATATTTATGGACCCCATTTCATAGATTTACGGGCACATTCAGGAACTGAGATTTTTCGAAGACGGACCAGCGAAGTTGGCAGATAGGGATCCCGATTGCCAATTTATCCGGGAAATATTTATATGTTCAACTTATGTTAGAAGTTATGTTTGCTGAACGAGGACAATAAAGAGCTGTTGGCACTGATGAAGAAATCATGTCAAGAAATCAATGGTCACTAGTCATAAGTACCGTCGAACTAACTGCTTACGTAACTAAAGGTCCATTGAATGCATTAGTAGCAACGGGGAGCAGAAGAACAGGAGTTTAAAAATGCGATATAGAAATATAGTATGAAATAGTCTCAAAGTTGCCGACTTGAGGACTACTACGGATGGACTATAAGTGTATGCAGTAATATATTGTTTAATTTAAGACGAAGACTTTAAATTATCGAAGCATAATCGCCCAAGACCTACTTGAACAATTTGCGAGACAGGCATGCTGACTTGCTGCTGCTGAGCGAACAACATCACACCACAAGCTAACCAACCTGGTATCCTGACGAATCCACGGAACGGTCCTCACTACCATGGGCAGGTCCAGGGGGGAGGAAATGGTTTCTTTCGGGTTCGGTGTTCGGGACCCACACTCTTTAGTGTATACCTAACGCCGAACGAATCGTTGTCATCCTTTCAACTTATGCACAATGCTCTGGGGGAAGATTTTTTAAATACATAGAGCTATATGCTCGTCAGAGCTGACTTCAACACTAATGGAATCGATTGGAGAATGCCTCAATCAGATGTTCGGGACAAACGGATCCTGGACATTGCAGCCAGGACTGCGCTCGTCGTATTGGACACAGACCAAACCCCTCCTTTGCGTCGATGGAACTGCGTTGGAACCAGTCCTGACGTGACATTGGCTCGGAGTGCCTTGTACTAAGGGTTCAAAATTGTGCTAGAGGATTACTCCGCCAGCGACCATAGAATTGGAAATCCTTGACGGTGTTTCCTGAAGACCATGCGCTCAGTCTTCTGCGGTCCTTTGGAGTTCTGGGAATGCGGATGCTGAGAAGTTTGTTAAAGTGCTTATGGTGCGAACACCGCTGACGGAAGCTACGGTAGAAAGAGGAGGACCTGGGGTAAAAGATGTCATGAATTCAACTATGAGAATCGCTACATTCGCCTGCAGGTCTTCCATACCCTTACAAAATCCCCGGCATGGTGAGTCCTCAGTCAACTGATAGTCACCTGAAATTGCCTAAAAACGAAGGTACTGTCAATGGCTACGAAGAAAGGCCCAGCTAGCACGGAGCTGGGAAATGCATATAGCCGACCTGCAGCTTACATGTTTGCTAGAACTTATCTCCGCGAACTCATCAACAGCAGGAAGACCAGTCGTTGGCAAAACCTGGTGGACGACGTGAACAGCAATGCATGGGGCCTGGGCTACAAAATTTTTATACGAAAGCTCGGTGCCCAAAAGTCACCTCACTCAAACGAGGCAGAAAAAATGGGTGAAATCGTGCAGGCTCTTTTCCCTACCCACGCTGAAGTCGTTGAGACCGTCCACGATGAAATACCAATAGAGATTCCACTTATCACGAAGATGGAATTGGTTGAAGCAGTTTTCTCTATGAAGGCATGAAAGCCTTCAGGGTCAGATGAGATTCGAGCTGAGGAATTAAAGATGGTTTTTAATTTTTGCCCTGACCTACTGCTCAGCACAATCAATATATGCTCTGGGAACACGTGATAGTGCTCCACTGGTAACACGTTCTCCCAGGGAGCTTGACGGTGGCTAGACTTTTGATGATTAGTAAGGACAAAGGGAATCCAAAGTGACAGCTGCATACTGGCCACTGTGTGTGCCAGACACCGCTGGAAAAGTTTTCACAAAACTAATCAGGCGAAACCTCACTGACGTGATTTGTGCTACCAAGAACGTATCTCCACAGCAGTACGGCTTCAGAGCAGGTTACTCTACTATCGATGCAGTCGGAGAAGTGTTTTCCGCGGTCCAACGTGGGGAGGAGCACAGCATTTCCACAGAACGGGTCGTTCGTCTCGTTACTGGATATTCGAAAAACATTTAACTGCGCTAGATGGGTGGATATTCTGGCAGCGCTTGAAAAGCTTTTTCAAGTACCAGTGTATCTGATGCGGATTATGAGAGACTATCTGAGGGACTGTAGCTTATTCTACAACTCAAAGGAAGATAGGCGAAAGACGATACTTATTTCAGGTGACACTCAGGGCTCCATCCTCGGCCTGGACCATTGGAACATCTCCTATCGCGGACTGCTGCGGCTTGTACTGCTGAATGATTCACGCTTGATCGGCTATGCAGACGATGTCGCGACACTAGTTGCTCGACGCACAGGCGACCATGCGCAACTCAGACTACATATGCTAATGCGGCGAGTAAGGGACTAAACCGACACGGGTTCAGGCTGGCACTGGAAAAAACCGATGTTGTCATCCTGACAAAGAAGAAAATTCCCAGAGTAAGTCCTATCAGTGTTGACGATGCGCTGGTCAATTCAAAATCAACAGTGTAATAATCAGGATACCCACTGATGGACTCAAAGTTGAGTTTTTTCCCAACAAATCAGGACAACATCTGACAAGACTGCAACGCATGTAACGGCACTCACTCGATTAATAACCAACATCAGAAGCCCACCCCATCAAACAGATGACTCCTGAGGAGCGCTGTGCAATCGGTCTTACTCTATGGGTGAGAACGACGGGAAGACGTCATCAGCAAGGAGTTACACTGAAAGCGGTTGGTACTGGAGTACTGCGAATTCCCTGCGCATATCGAGCCTTACCATATAAACAAGTAAAAGATCGACGAAAAATTCAACTTTGGAACCGGACAAAGCGATACGAAGAAACGAATTTTCTAAAAATATTATTACCATGGTACACAATTTTTTCGTAGATGCTAGCAACAGCAGATTAGGAGCAGGAAAACGCCAGTATATCACAAGAAAAGGACAAAAAAAAGGGATACTTGCTAGATTGCATTTTAAACCTCTATATGAAATTCAGAGATAATAGTACTATTTCAATTAGTTACCAAACGTTTTGTGTTTTGTTTCGTAACAAAATACTCACTCATCACAGTATCTCCTCGTCAACTTATTGAAGAAATTGATAAAGATTTGATAAGCTATCTGTCCTGTGAAAGGAATATTCACATGACAGAACAATATAGGAATAGGAACAGAACAAATTTACTAAACAATCATTGGGTATGGGAATAAGTTTTCGCTGTTTTTTCGACAAAGTGTTCAGTTTATTTCAACATCAAAAGTAGTCACGTCATTCAAAGTATGCACCATTTGAAGCTATGACCTATTCCCATCTTTCTGGTAGTAGATGGATTCTTCGGCGGAATAAAATTCCCATCCTACGATTCGATCTAGTCATCGAGCCATTTTCGATGCCTTCTTAAGATGTAAATCGTTCTCCATTGATGGCCGATTGCATGGAGCAGAACAAATGGAAAATCGGAAAGAACAATGTCAGGGGAAAACGGCAGGTGGGGCAGGATTTCCCAATTCATATCTCACACATATTTTTTGACCGGCTTGGCTACGTGTTGCCTTGCATTGTCATTCAGCAAAATCAGTTTGTCATGTCTGTCATTTCATACTGTCCGTTTTTCCTTCAGACCTGGATTCAGACGGATATGGTGCCCCCGTTACATATCCCCAGTGACTGTTTCAAATGGTTTCAGGAGTTCGTAATAGATAACGCCACTATGGTCCCACCAGATGTATCCGTTTTGGCGTCGATGAACCTGGTTTACCTCGCATTACCCAATGTTTTGATTGCTTAGGTTTGCCGTAGTACATCCATTTCTCATTCCCTGTCACAACTCGATGTATGATACTCTTTCTTTTTCGTCATTGAAAAAGCATCTCGCATGTCACTAAACGCCGTTCGATGTCCCGCTCTTTCAGTTGATGCGGCACCCAAGTCCCAGCTTTTTGGATCATTCTCACGGCGTGCAAGCGTTCACCGACGATAGATCTGTCAACATTTAACTCGTACGACAATTCTTCTAGACTTCAACTTGAATCTTTATCCAACAATTCCCGTAGTTGTGAGTCGCCAAACTTTTTCAGTGCCCCTTCACGATCTTTATCAGTCACGTCTAAATCATCATTTTCAAAACGCCGAAACCACTCTCTGCAAGTCGTCTCAGATGGAGCATGATCACCATAAACATCGAGCATTGTACGATAAGTTTCCGCAACACTTTTTTTGATAATGAAATAATGAAATAAGGATGCCCGCAAATGCAGCTTTTTCGGTACGAAAGTTGACATTTTCAACACGAGAAAAAAAAATGTTCATGCTGTGAATGCATTTCGACTACTGCGAAAGTGAACCTACGCATAGAACTTCCAATTTCAAGAAAACTACAATAGCAGACACTAAAATAGTATCTGTAAGGACATCTGTCAATCAACGGCGGAAATATATTCCCATACCAAATAAATGAAAATACGAGTGAGCAGAATAATTTAATACTCTTGGATTTTGCCAAGAATTAAAGTACTAAATATGGCCAGGGAATTCATGAGTACCATTTTGGAGGTTCTCGCACTCAAATAAGTCTACATACAGCTATTTATTCTTCGAAAGATTTTACGCAATCATTTTGTTCTGTAAGCAAAAACAGCATCTCATTCTGCAGCTGAAATTTTGACATATTTGCAGCTAATATTGGACTCTTTATCTCCTGCTGTCAACACAATTCATTTCATGAGTGACGGTCCAGTGACTCAACATCTAAACAAAACTTTGTTCTATTTATTGGAGCTAAGTTGCCAGGAGTGGTTCCAATTATGCATAATTTGTCCTATAATTTTGCTGAAGCTGGGCATGGAATGAATACCAGATGGTAAACGAGGGTCGAAGTTGTACAAAAAAGGAAAATGAACAATTTCGTTCAGTGATTAGATTCTTGTTTTTGGAAGGGAAAACGCGCAGCGAAATCAAAGATCACTTGGATGCTGTGTACGATGACTCTTCTCCTTCAATGGTGATCGTCAAGAATTGGTTCAACGAGTTTGTTCGTGGCCGCACATTGGTTGTTGATGAGGCACGCCCTGGTGCCCCAAAAACGGCTGCTGCGAAGGGTCACGTTAAAAAAAATCCACGATTTCGTGTTGGCAGACCGTCGATTGAAGGTTCGCGAGATAGCTGAGACTGTAAGCATCGCGGGAGGAACCGTGTATTATATTCTACACGAGGAACTGGACATGAAAAAGCTGTCGGCCGGAAAACAAGCGCAACCGTGAGACCACATCGGCGACGTGTTTGGCGCTGTTTCAGCAGAATCCACCGGAGTTCTTGCGTTGTTTCACGACCGTCGACGAAACATGGATCCACTGGTTCACACCAGAGACCAAGGAACAGTCGAAACAGTAGACTTCACCATGCGAACGTGCTCCGAAAAAGGCGAAGACTGTTCGATCGGCCGGAAAGGTGATGGCCACCGTCTTCTGGGTTCACAAGTTTTGATCCACATTGATTACCTCAAGAAAGGTAGAACAATCACGGGGCGCTACTATGCTGACTTATTGGGCCCGTTCGACGTCGAATTGAAGAAAAAGCGGCCCCGTTTGGCGAAGAAAAAAGTGCTGTTCCATCATGACAACGCGGCGGCTCACACCTCCGCTGTAGACATGGTCAAATTGGTCGAATCGGGCTACGAATTGCTGCACCATCCTCTCCAGATTTGGCCCGCAGTGACTACTTTTTGTTTCCAAACCTAAGAAGTCACTCGCCGGGAATAAATTTTGGTCGAATGAGGAGGTCATCACCGCCACGGAGGCCTATTTTGCAGCCCTCGAGAAAACATAGTTTTTGAATGGGTTGAAAAAGTTGGAGAATCGAGCTTGAAGGAGATTACGTGGAAAAATAAATTGCCACTTTTCCAAAATTTTCGTTTTTCTTTTGTAGGCTAAGTACTTGTTTAATGCCTTTCGTAGGTGCTACCTTGAAGAGAACAGTAGATACAGTAATTGCTGAAGGTGATATCGACAACTTAGAAACTATTGAAGAAATGACTAAGCTTATTGAGAAATAAATGATCGAGAAGTTTCGTTGGTAATCTAGTAGTTCATCGAATAACTGCTGAATCCAATATATCATCACGTGGTCCTGTAAAGTTGGTAATGAAGATTTTAAGCTGCTTTTGTCATGATGATTGCACCCATTATAAGATAAGAACATTGCCTTTTAATTTGAAACAAAAACTCCAAATAGACGATGTTTCCACGTCTCAGAGAGTGATGATGAAGATCGTTGTGAAAATAAGTCTGATGCTGTAATAGAAAATGTACAAGGTCCGAGTGCAGGACCTAATCTGTATAACATCGATGATTTTGTACTAGATAAAATTAAAGTCAACATGGAACTGCTGCAGTAATATCTCAGGCGACTTAGATGAAGAGGAAAGTATTGTTGCCTTTCTAAAAATTTCTGATAAAAAGGCTCTTTGTTCAGAATTGACGGAAAGGATGTTTCAGATGTTAATTTTGATCAAATCATAGAAAAGTTGCCCAACCCAGATTTAAAATTGAAAGGAAACAGGCTTTTCTCTTATTTTAAAACTCCTGTAACTGTTTTTGAAAAGAAGATTTAGATTCAACATAGAATTAAGGCTTAAAACATGCGGAAAAAATATTTATTTTATTTCAGGTGATATATATCAGGATATCCTATCAGTCCCCTGAACACAGATTTTAAACAAATGACGATAAATCGTAAAATATTAGAGAAATCTTCGAAATCTTCGCCCTTTCTTGAAAGATGTAAAACTTACTTTTATTTATCAATTAAACCAGGTTTTCAGCCTTTTTAGTGCTTGCTAAAATGCTTTTTAAATTTTCGATTTGAATTTTCTATATTTTTATGAAGTTTATGAATTTCACACATTCTTTATACTTTATTCATTTTGTTGGAATTCAAATTATTCTATCTGCATTCGTGGTTGAACAATTTTTCTGGGTGTGTTCAAAATTTACTTTGAAACTTAACATTTTTGGACTTTCAGGACCTGACCATTTTCTCGTTCTCTGCAAATCCCAGGAGAAACATCAGTCTGACCGATACTGATGCGTGTTCACTTTCACTAATCGCTCAATTGCAAAGCAGCTAAAGACCTACATAAATTCATAGCCCCTGGCCAAAGAATTTCAAAAATTTTCCAAATAATTATTCATTTAGAACAATTGCCTACACTCCGGACCGCAAGCCGTAAATCTTGCCACAGACTCGATTCGTAATGTTCACATGCTAACCGAGAACCGGCGAGTTCTCGAAATAATACATTCGACGTCAATCCTTCCAACTCAGCCGCAAATAACACTAACTAATGAAAAGCATTAAAAAAGGAAAACACAATTTTCTTTAAATAAATATTATTTCAATTGCCATATGTTCCGCTGAAATGACCTGATTAAAAGTACAAATCGATTAACTCGAATATTCAAAAATAAGCATTTTTTTCTGTTCTTTTATTATTTCTTTATTTGAATTTCCCGCCACATCTCCTTTTCCGTCTTGAAGGCAGTTTTTTCCGTCTTATTTCAGCCTCTTGTTTTTTGCTCGCCTTCTGGTCGGGGCTTGTTTGTACTGCATTGAAATCGCTTGTCGAAATTCCATCTGACACAATATTTATAAGAAGTCGAGAGAATGGCATCGTGTGGCATAGCGTGAACAAGCTGAACAACACGAGGACGATTGTGGAATGGCAATGGCACAGCAATGGCACACCCACCTTTTTCTCATTCCATTCGTGTGTTCATCTTTCAAGTTAATTTTATGGCGAATATTTCAAAGAAGCGCCAGAAGCACTTAAGTTGGCCCGAACAGCCATTGATCAGTGGATTCAGTTTAAGATGGTCTTCTTTTTCTTTTAGTTGTTCCTGATGTTGTTGGTGTTGCTACCATCGCTGTCGTTGCCGCTGCCACCTCCTCAACAGCTTCTTCGTCCGACACTTTTCGTTTTTCTGTTCCGATCTGTTCAGTTCAGTTCATTTCTCGTCACCACCTTGTTTTGCGCTTTGCTAAAAATATTATTGTAAGAGAGCTAAAATGGGAAAATAAGAACATGGCCAAGGAATTCTTGAAGACACTACGTGACGAGTTGCCGTTATGCTGGCAAACTGGCAAGAAATTGAAATAAGGAGCCTTTTTTCGGCGCGAGACAAAAGATCTTGGCCAACTCTCGTGCAGAATGTTTAATGGAGCGTTCGTCTTGAAAATCTTCGTTGTTTCCTTCCCTCAGCTAAGGATGCTTGTGCGGATTCTATTATTTTATAAGAGGAACGAGAGCTTGATTAAGTCGTCGATTCCTTGGCATCCTCGAACGCCAAGACGGTAACCCCCGCCCACTTGAAGTCGAGGCGATGAAACATTCCACCGCGTTGTTTAAGTTCATGTTTTTCTTTTTATTGGATGTGTTTTCAGTTCAATTTCAATTCCATACTCAGATACTTGTGCAACCGCAGAGAACAGAATTAAAAAGCTTCCTGGGGTGCGGCGTCTCGTCTCGAGCGTCTTTCGTTGAGGACCCGCTCCTCAAGTCTGCCCGGGGGGGAAGCAGGCGATCCCCGACCGCTTTGGTACTTCGAATGCTTCGCTATATGCTCCACATCATCGCAACAGCACTGGTTGTGGGTGGGCGGTCTGTCGAGCAGGCAGATAACAAGGACACTCAGGTCGGGCGCGTGTAAAGGACGAGGACATCGTTGTAGTTGTCGGAGCAAATGTCTGACCACATTTCCCGGTGACTTGAGAATTGCGATATTGCAGGTGTAAATCGAAGCCGAACATGGAATGCCTAGCGCCTCAGTGCAATATAGATGCTCTGGTGACGATAATGGACCAGGACGGGGCCGACAGGGACGAACCCAAGTGGACGGATAACCATCGAGAGAAACGGTCGATTGGAAAACGCTTAACCGCAGATTGGAATGTAATGCCCCTAGAAGGGAATTCGACCACACGGAAAGTATGGAATAGTGTTGGGTAGACGTCCAATGCTTGGGATGACGGCGACTTATGATTTGGTCAGAATGAGGCTATTGCGGAGAGAATGAAACATTTGTATCGTTATCGGACTCTGTTCAGGTGTTTAAGGTTGGGCGGCTAAGGCAAAGTACCCATTAATTGGTACTTAAGCGTAGGGAAATAGAAGGTTGATTACGTTGTTATGGGAATTGTTATAAATAGCACGAGAAGCGAAGTATCATTGAGGAGTATCTTGTGCGGCTTGTGGCTGAGATTTCTACGGAGCAAAATATAGAGAGAAAGCGCTAAACGAGCAGACAATCAAAAATTTATTGCCTTCATTGTTTGCACAGTTCAAACAAAACTTCGCAACACGCATTACGAAATCATTAAAGAGTAAAAACATTCCCACAACTGCCCAAAACAATGTCGGCCCCAAACAAACATTACAAACGTTATCGGCAAAACGTCATATTTTTCAGAACCAAAAATTCTTCACAAAGTACCTCTGAAGCTGTTTTTGAATGAAATTCATCCTATTCCCCCCTTTTAAATATTGGATAGTCTAAAAAGTATTGAGCCTTTTTTCTCACTAGATGGTGTTCGGGGTCGTATTTTAGGCAATACTACTCAGATGGAGTCAAACTGACGTGCGTTTGAAAGATGGCATTCCAGTCTACAATTTTCATATGGAGAGATCTTTATTTCGCCATTCGTGGCAAAAGTTGTATTCATTTAAATGTGAGTGAAATTTCTGAGAAAATTCATTATATTTTACAATACCACTGCGATCAATGTGAGAATGCATCGCAGGCTCGTGAAAAAAATTTTGTGGTTTCTACGGTCAAGATACTTTATCAAAAGCCACAGCCAAGAGATGGTTCGCTCGCTTTCCTTCGGGAAATTTTGATGTCAAAGATGCTCAGGTAGACCAATCACTGAAAAAGTCGATGAAATCTTACAAAAAATTGAAGAAGACCGACACATAAGCAGCAATGACCTTGCTAAGGAACTAAATATCCATCACAAAACAGTTTTGAACCATTGGCGAATGGTGGGATACACAAACAAGCTCAACGTTTGGGTGCCTCACGAATGAACACAAAAAAATTTGATCGACCGAATTTCCATTTGCGAAATGCTAATAACACGCAACGAAATCAAGCCATTTTTGAAGCATATAATTACGGGCGATGAAAAATGGGTAAGATATGAGAATGCCGTTCGAACACGATCATGGTCCAAAAAAGCTGGATCATCGCAAACGACTTCAAAGCCAGGATTAACACCAAATAAGGTTATACTGTGTGTATGGTACGATTGGAAGGGAATTGTTTATCATGAGGTGCTAGAACCTGGCCAAACACTCTATTCGGCTCTTTACTGTCAGCAATTAACCAGATTGCAACAAGCAATTAAAAAAAAATGGCCAGAATTGATCAACAGAAAGGGCGTTGTGTTCCATCATGACAATTCCAGACCACACACATCTTTGATGACCCGGCAAAAATTGACAGAACTTGGCTGGGAAGTTTTGATGTATCCACCGTATTGTTCAGATCTTGCACCATCATACGACCATTTGTTTCGGTCTCTGCAAAACTTCCTTAATGAAAAGAAATTCACTTCAAAAAGGGACTGTGAAAACCACTTGGCCAAGTTTTTCGCCCATAAACCATAGAAGTTCTACACAAATGGAATAATGGCTCTACCCAAAAAATGGCAAAGGTCAGAGATAATAAAGGAAAATATGTACTTAAATAAAATCCATTTTGAATAAAAGAAATATTCAATCGAAAAATGACCAGAGCACCGGAGCACATCGTGCGTTCTGCATAAATGAGTACTATCGAAACAACGATTCTTCGACTCTAGCGCAACGAAAATATTGCTCCAAAATATAAAATGAAGCTCCATCGATTCAACTGATTAAAAATGAGTGCAGAAGTTCAAGGAAACGGGTTTAACAATAAATTTACCGCGACCCAGTCAACATATTACCTGTGCAAAAAAGTTTAAAAGGATTTCTCTTTCAAATTTGACGCTTTATTGTATTAAAATTTGTTAGAAATTCATTTTTCAAGGTATTGTCCATCGCTAGCGATGTCTCATCTTTTAACGCTATCCACGGATCGACCCAATTTTGGAGTTCTTCAAAAGAGCGGAAGTGCTGTTCCTCAAGGGCTTGCGTCATCGCCGAAAACAAATAGAAGTCGGAAAGGGCAATGTCCGGGTCATACGGCGGATGGGGTAGGAATTCCCATTTAAGCGTTTCAAGGTATGTTATGACAGGCCTTGCAACATGGGGTCGAGAATTGTCATGCTGAAGAATAATTTTATACGTGTCTTTGCTCGTATTGCGGCCATTTAAGTTTCAATGATCGTTTCATTAGTTTCAATGATCGGTTCAAACGCATCAATTGTAGTCGGTAGAGTTGCCCTGATTGTTTCACCTGGTTTTAACAGCTCATAGTACACCACATCCAATTGGTCCCACCAAATACAGAGCATGACCTTGCCACCGTGAATATTTGGCTTAAGTGTCGATTTGGCGTATAACCGCGCGGCCCGTTTGTTTTTTTGCGCTTGGGACTATCGTAATGAACTCATTTTTCATCACCAGTTACAATACGATGCAAAAATCCCTCTTTTTTGCCGTTGGAGCAGCTGTTTACAAGTGAAATAACGTCGTTCGACATCTCTCGGCTTCAATTCATACACCACGCAATATCCTACTTTCTGGATCATTCCCATGGCTTTTAAGTGAACATATATGGCTTGTTGAATCACTTCCAATGCTTCTGCAAGTTGGTCTTGCGTGTTCTTTAAAGTAATGTTTATGACAACAAACCAGGATCTCTTGAAGAATTAAAATCAAATAACCGAGAGGAAATTCAAAAAATTTCACAAAACATTTGTGAGCTTTCCGCTCCAGGTTGCAAAAGTGTCAAAATAATCAAGGGTCACATTTGAATATTATTTTCAAGAAATAAATTCCCATTTTATGTACTCTTACAATGAATAAATAGTTTTTATCTTACGTGACTAGTTTTTCTCATCATCGTTTGAAATACAAAAAGACTTCTGGTCCACCCTGTATATAATTGAAAATACTGTTTTTATTTGTAATAATAGTTATAAAAGATGATAAATTATTTATTTATCTTTGAGATATGAAGGCTACCTACACTCTGAATGTACTTGTTCGCCAAAAAGAACTAGATTCCTATCGAGGACTACCCACTAAACATTTCTGCACACCTACAGAAGATTCAGGCAGGAACTGTTTATTACCTTACTTGGAGCTCAAACTCTTATTTTGTTTCGGATGACGCCTAAGGTAAGGATTGGAGGATAAAAAAAGATACACCCACGGTCGTTCTGCGCCGGCAACCGATCAAACATGTACTTGTTTATGAGCAAAACAACCGGTGTTGTGGTATACTCAGTACCAATTGTTCTTTTGTGCTAGTTGTGTCTGAACTTTGCATACTTGTAAACGCAGCGTTTAGGAATTTGACTGAATTGAATGAATGAATTTTTGACTTATATCGATGATTCGATTGGAATGAAAAACTTGCAGGATACAAGTGTCAAACTTTTGAAAAAAAAAAACAAAATTTCAAAGAAGTCAGTTCGGCAGTCCAAAAAATTCAACGGCGGAAAGTCATTGAGACCGCAACCTTTACGACGATGGAAACTTCAGACACCTATAAAATTTAGGTCGTTGAAGTTTCAACGCTGTCAAGTGAAATGAAAGCTTATTCATGCAAAAAAATCAAAATATGTCGATAAAATGCATCGAATTTTAAGTTAACTTATCAAGACAACTTTTTTATTAAGGGTGTTTTATTAGAGATACAGAATTTTGAAAGGAAAAAAAACACGGAGAAATTGTTTGTCATAAAATTAGTTTTATAAGAAAAATAATTATCGGTTATTTTTATTTGAATGGTTTTGGGCATGTGAGCGCCACGGCTAGCGCCTAGGCTAGCGGCTAGCGGCTAGGTCAAACTTTTGACTACTCCAGTTAATGATTGTATACGAGTTATTTGACATATCCGAACAAGTAACAGTCCGGTGGTGTTAAATCGAACGAACTTGCAGGGCAATTCATAGGTCCAAAACGAGAAATGATGCACTCATCAAATGCTTTTTCAATAAGTCGATGGTTACACGAGCTGTATGGTATGTCTCCCCATCCACTTCAAACCAGAGGTTCTCTGGATTACGGTGAGTCTATTCCGGAAAGGAAAAATCATTGATCACGGCTCTATAGCGGTCACCGTTGACTGTAATGTTATTCCCAGCAGCATTTTTTGAAGATATATGGACCAATGATTCCATTAACGGTGTTTGGGCAACCTCCTGCTCATTACTCTTAATTATCATTTTTGTTCATTGGCGTAATCATTCAGCCAGAAATGAGCCTCATCTCAATTCCTGCACTGGTTGGATTTGGTAAGCACGCAAGCCAAGACCCACGAAATCTTCCATAATGTGGATGGACACAGGTTTAATTGTTGATCACGATGTCGAATTGACTCCCAAGGATCTACATCGACACTACGCTCTACAGATACTATGGTTTCTTTATTATGTCCTGTACGACGTTTGGGTTGATGCGTGTTATGAGTGAGAATGAAAGTGGTGCTGAAACGAACCATGGTTAATATAATTAGTTTAGCTGATGGGATTTTTAATTGTTTCTTATTAATTGTTCTGATGGGCGAACAGTTTTTTTTTGAATTTTGACAGATAAATAAATCGGCAGAATTTGCAGACGTTGGACAGGTGTCAATCTATTCATGATAAAATGGCAAACCAAACTGACCATAAAACGCATGACAGCTACTAAATCATACGAACATTTAAAAGTGTTGCTAACTTAAAGTTGTCCACCTTTCCGGAAAACAACTTAGGTCCAAAACATTGGATCAAAACAAACATGGACCAAAATGTCTATGAAGATATTCTACAAAACGTCATGCTGCCTCATGTCAGTGAGAAAATTCTATTAAAATTGGTCTTGCAGTAAGACAATGGCTTCAAACATACGAAAAGAAAATTTACAAAAAGCAAAAAATTGGTCTGTGGTTCATGATGGAGTTGTGGATGTGGCCAATTGAAGACTTATGGGTTGATATGGAGGATATTGTTGGTAGTGCAAAATCAAAGAACAATAACGACGTTTAGCGTGTGGTACAATAATCGTAGAGTGCCATTTATACGAACCACTTATCACTTATCAATTCAATGACCAATACATTAACCCTTTGCACTCGATTTATTTTCAAAGTTGTTGCGTGTCAACTTGTTATTATTTTTAGCTAAATGAATTAAGTAATTTACAGTGGTAGAATGCAACGTATATTTATTTCATTTATTATTTATTATCTCGCACATCTTTGTTAGTAAATTCATATTCACTGTCATAATCCTGACTGACTGCCACTAATCCATTAAAAACCATTTTGAGGGGGACATATATGTGTGCTGAATTATACAAAAAGAACAAATACCATGAACGACTTACACTCGACTAGCAAAACTAGACAAATTATTACTGTGTAAGATCACGAATGTGGTTCTTTGCAAAGTTGTAAACTTCAGGTAGCTATCCTTATATACATTTTGAATTCTATGAATTCACATGTCAATTTTTAGTTTCTATCATTTGGAAATAAAATAGGGACACTTTCCTGCGAACTCGTACTTTTATTCATTCGACTTTTCGTCTAATTCGTCGTTTTCGTCTAATTGAATTTTCATCAATGATTTTTTCGCAGATGTATATCAGTAAATCAGATGATTTACTAACTGCAGTGCCATCGACTTTTTGTAAGCTGTATATACTCTTACTGAATAATTTTTGTTGCAATTTGGCTGAATCTTATCGCCACCCTGTATATTATCAATAATACAAAGCGTTAAGCGATTAGCTTTCCTCCAGGCTATTAAATTTTCCGAAACCTAAATATTAAGCTCAAAGACTAGCAATGAATCACTTTTTTTTCGTATCATCTCGACAGTGTTGGTCAAGTCATAATTGAACTGAATTGCATGCGTTCGAAAAATTTGTCGCTGTTATGTACACAAAACTGTCAACGTGCCGAAGGAAACGAGAACAAATGCGTGCGTTGTCACTTCAAACTCGAAACTGTTGAGCAATTGTAGGTGATTCGCTTTCTTTCCAACCCAAAGGCATTACATTGATAATTTGCGATATTAAATGTTTAAATTCGTCCACAAATGTTATCATTAGGTTGCAGCAGTTGACATTAGCACGGCGCGACCGAAACGCACGTACCTGTCAAAAGTCAACACATGTAGCGAGAAATGCAGAGACCTTGTGACATGCTTCATATCTTTCGATTCATTTTTTGCAATCAGAATTCACACCTATCAATAATTTGTATTAATCGTTGAGTTGGAGAAAGAGAAAATTGTGTTTGAACTGCAAAATGCGACATGATCTGTGGCCGCCGTCACTTGCAATTGGAAGAAGGTCGAGAACAGAACGCCGAATGCACGCGCCATCGAGTCCTCGATTCTGTGTCAATACATAAAATGCAACCGAATGCACTGGCCAACACGCTCGACAAATCTTCGCCCTAAGGGTGCTTACAATCCGAAAGTGATTCCATGCCCCGATAACTAAACGCTCCACGAGCATCCTCCCATAACACGCACGCAATCCACCATCCCCGCCCGGCGTGTTACACATTTCGCCTGTCAACAACTTCTAATTACCGAACTCGAACTCAACCAGAAGCCCTCACCACTTGATTCCATTCCGCACTGAAATTAAACAAGTCTACTTGAAGCCACCGAAACACACGGCGCCCTTCCTCCTAATCCAACAACTACACCCGAGGAAACATCAGAAGAAAAAAAAACCCAAGCAGCAATGGGCCGTCACGAGAAAAAAATTAATACTTGGGGCCCCGATCAGTCCGACATGGCGGTCATGTAACCCAAAATAAAACAACGCAAGCTGCGGGGCAAGAGCACTCACACCCCGTACACAAACCCGGCAGTGAGCAGGAGCGCCGGCGGGCGGCGGATTGAACGCGTGGAAACGACGGAAAGGTGTTGATTGCACTCATGCGGCGCGGGCGCCGGGACGGGCAGAGTCGTGACGAAAAACAACATGAAAACTACGCGGAGAAAACTTCAAAAATTAGTTGTCGCAGCGTGACGGGAATACAAATTAGACATGTCGGTCAGCGACGCACAGCAACGCCGACAGTGCAAGACGACAGGAGGACTGCGGCCGGCCTTTGACGGCGGAGTGAACGAGACAGCAACATCGTCGCAGCAGTGACAATAACAAACCGAGTCCTGTCCATTTTCGCAATTGCCCGCATTCATCATGACACGAAATACCAGTGCAATTAACTTACCGCTGCTGCAGGATGTCGAGCCGGAGCTGGATACATCTTCACGCAAATCCCTCCAACGCCTGAGTCCGTTAACTGTCAAACACTGACGCACAACGGAAACCTAACCTCACTTCCGACACGTAATCTATTCTCCGCAACTCGGTCTGCAGCTCGAACTGCCTCTTGCAATCTCCAGTCCCACACCACTCACGCAACCCGAAAGTATCTCAGCGCAGCACGGGCTAATAGCGCCGCATCACAATTTAGCAACTTTTCCAATTCCACCAATGCCCATCTCCATTAGAGAAACTCTGTCACAGCTCGCTAGACTTCCGCACAACCGTCTCCCTGCTTCGCAACGAAAACAAACTACGTCACTCACCACCCGTTACTCCTTTCGTTTCGGGACGTTTTGTTCGGGAAATTAGCGCGCAAATTACGCCACCAAAGGAAGAACAAAACCGCAACGCTCGGACGGCGAAGGAACAAGACGACGGCGCCGCAATGACGTCCGCCAATGGATGAGTACACGGCACAACACGGTCGCCCGCTGCACAAACAACACAGCGCACTATTTCGACTTTCGCGGGAAAGTTCAAGTTGGACAGGCCGCCCTGCGCTCGAACATTACCGAGCAACGAGTATCTGCACTTGAATTACACGATTTCGGCGATTCTGCAACGGTTTTCACGAATTTTCCCAGACTTTTTCCGCTTCAAACGGATTGCGACGAACATTCTCTACGCTATTCAATGGATGACTGCCTCTCTCATGTGATTGATGCGTTTATTTTCCTTCCACACTCGATCGGGGGTCGACACATGGTGCCTGGTTCTTCACCTTTTCGGATTCCTCGGCGCAAAAGAGACGGCCAGAAAAAAACGGTGAGATGCGATAAATGCACTTCGGGGAAATCGGAGAAACTCCGAGAAATTGGAGAGAATTGTCGGGCTGTGCGTCTCCTTCTGGCGTTTGAAAAATCATCGCGGAGTCGCCACATGCGACTTCTCTGTTGCCCCGAAACAGTTATAGCGTCTAGTAAATTGCCATGTCTGATTATTGTTTTCTTAACTGTAGAAAAAAATGGCGGCAATCTGACAGGAGAGTCCGCCAGTGAGTGATGCACTGTGTGGATGGGGAACGGCTAGAATGACATTCGCCTACTGATTCATGCTCTTAACCCTTCATGGTCACGATAATCAGTGTGACGAAAGAGGTAAAATATATAGACAGGCCGTAAGACCAAATTTTTGTCCGCAATCACCAAAATTTACGCAAATCAAAACAAATTCACAAGCACTCACTTAAAAATATTCATAGGTCATCTAAATGTATAGGCGAAAATTTCATGATTTGAACTATGATAACAAAAATTTAAATATTTGCTCGCTATCATTGAAGAATTCATTTTGTTGTGATTCGCATCCAAATACACATTATTTCCTCATTAAATTAATAAAATAACGAATATATATCATTATGTTAAGTGCCCCGCCATCAACAAATTTATGCTGCACATAAATACTGGAAAGTTGACTTAATGGAAATATTAACTCCACACGAACACTATTTACCGAAGATTTAAGCGTCGCCCATTCCGTTCGATTATGACAAATGCTCAATTTCGGCTTTAATTAGGTCGAGCCAAATGAATCTGGCGAAAACACAATTTCCTGCTGATATCAAATCTATACTAACCTAATTAAAGATCTTCAAATCTGTAATTTCGTTGTTAATGTCATTATCGAGAATATCCTTATACTTAATGAAATTTGGTAATGCTCAATTTAAGCGTTTTTCATATTTTTAATTAAAATCGACTAAGTAAAGTGCATGATTCAGCCACCAATCTTATGATAATTTCTACATTCAAATAAAAATTGGGACCATTCCTTTATAGAAATCACTTTTCTAACTGCAATTATAACTCACTGTCAAATTTAAAACCGAAGAAGATTATAGAAAATGTAAATATTTATATTATTTTTACATTTCATGAATGAACTTGTTCCGTTTTGCAAATTATATGCTTTAATTAGTTAGGGAACGTTTATGTAAAATTTGTCAGTAATGATGTTGATGAACTATTTCCAATTGCAAGGCAAATATATGCCCTCCAACATATCAAGTTAATGTAATAGATTTTTAAACTTTTTTTGGCGATTTATGAATGCAGTTTTCATATTTTTGCCTATGATTGGATAGTACATTGTGAATATTAAGTATATGTGTATAACATGAAATTTCTTATGTCATGTTGCATGCTTCTTCAGGTACAAATGGAGCTGGACAATTGAACAGAATTATGAAGAGAAAAACGATAAGTTTAAAACATGGGGAACTCACGTACGCTCATGTGCACGGGTAGGGCCTCTCTATCTCATTTACCTCTATGCGTATGACAAACAGTCATTTTCAAATAAAATCATTCGCTTTTGTGGTGATCTTGCAAATGTTTATTAATCGTCTGCGTATCACGAGCCACTTTCGCGCTCTTTAGATTTTGTATCGATAAAAGCCAGGGCATTTGGCAGGTATAAACAAATGTGGTGCGTGTACAATTTGTCGATTTGCCTGCCTAAACCTTTAACCCTGAGACCCCAATCTACGTCGATTTGAACTACACTCCGCCGCATTTTTGCTGTTTCATCCACACGCTTAACGAAATCCCTTTGGCCTTTATCGCGTTCCCATAAGTGCCAACCTTTTTTGGTTTTGTTTTGATGTTACACATCAATTGTGTTACACATCACAAAAAATGTTACACGTCACAATATGCATCTTTTGTGCCTGTATGTTTTGTATGCATTTGTTTTCTGTAAGTCATATTTGTAATAATCGTTTTGTTTTATTCAATGTTTA
Organism: Stratiomys singularior; assembly: GCA_954870665.1. NCBI lineage: Eukaryota > Metazoa > Arthropoda > Insecta > Diptera > Stratiomyidae > Stratiomys > Stratiomys singularior. The sequence continues at coordinate 108,309,557 of OX940878.1, read as the reverse complement.
AGGCTGTTGATAATTATTAAATACTTTTTGGTTCTCAATATGTTTTTACAATAAGTAAAGAACAGTTTCAGTTTTTACTAAGATCACTTAGAATGGACAATAAATCGTTAAGGCAAGCCCTTTGCCAAAAGGTGATTCAACACCGGAATGGAAAATCTGAAAGCTTTTCATCAACCAATACAGAACAAATTAAACGCCTGAAATACAGTAGATGAACAGTTTTTGAGTTTTCATGGCCTGTGCCCAATATAATATGTGACAACTGGTTCACGTCTGTACCTCAAGCAAAAAGTTTATTAAGATTTCCACACTGAAACTAGTAGGATCAATAATTTCCAATAAAGGGGAAAGATTCTTAAAAAGAGTTAAAAAAACAGGTCGTCTCCTCCTACGGGCTCCTCTTTATTTTGTTTTGACGGTCCTTTAGTATTGGTTTCCTATAAACCAAAACCATTTTAGATGATGTGTATACTTTTATCATGTATAGGAGACGCTCTCATCAATAAAAGCAATAGATAGCCCGACATAAGTTTGTTTTATATTCAAAGAAAAGGTTATGTCGATTCTTTTGATCAAAAGTGCTTTTTTATGTGTTCGAACAGGAAACAAAAAGTTGCCCGATTGCAGTGTTTTGTGCGATGCAAAACATGGCATTTGCGAATATTATTCACTGTAATAAAAAGTTAACTAACCAAGTAAGCCGTTGAACCGCCAAGAATTCATGAAAAAATTGAGTGTTGACTTCAACATAGGTGATCAAGCAATGGGAAGCCTCAATTTTGAAACGAGGCTTCCTGAAAAAAAAATAACAAATATGTTGCTAGTTCCGTCAGCGTCACTTGTTGAGAGGATTAGTGATGCACCAAAGCACAAAACGTCGCTACTGTGGTTATTGTCCGTTTATAAAATAACCGAATGACCAAAACTTAATGCCATAAGTGTATGAAGGCCACATTGTTAATATTTGCCACAACTGCTTTTAATATCGAAACTGGATTATGAATGATAAGATTATTCATATTTTCTACAATAACTACGTCGAATGTCGAACGTTGTTTGTTTTTGATTTTTTTAATGATTAGAGAAAATAAGAGCCATTTGTTTGTTCTTTAGACATCGGCCTAGTGCACACCGGCCATTTTAATTCTGTTTTCCGATCGTCAGCCCGCTTCCCAAAGCCCACATCTTAGCTTCTTGGACCGATAAATCCTTCCCTCAGAATCTTCGCTAGTCTCATTCTCATTTAGAAAACCGGATATGCCAAATCTGATATCAGATTACCAGCCGTAAGGTGGGATTATTTATTATTGTTTGATCAGCTATGTCACGCATGCACGGTTAGGAAAAAGACAAATCGCTAGCCAATGCGCTATTTTTTCGGCATACTGGACCAAGCTGCCGTTAATGCATGGATATTGCTAACAGATATACATGCGAAAACTAATTCTAAAGAGAAAACATAAGCTAAGGCCTGTCTGCTGAAGCTGGCACTGCGCCACCATTCCCACCTACCGAGGAGGTGAAGCGATAGCCTGTCTCTTTTTTCCCAGAAATGATGTACATCAACTTTCGACGAAATTCATGCTCCAGAATAGTATAATAGGTTTATAAAAGCTTTGATTTCAATCATGTCCGGGTGATTTCTGTATGATTTAAGAATCAAATAAGCTTCAATCATTGAAGCGCATTTAGTTTCAATTTGATCATTTGTATTATCCACGATAATCCGAATGATCTCCGCGAAGAGTACGGCCCAAAATTCTTCGATCGTGCTCAACCCTGCTGCAGCACCGACAGGGCCAGCAATGAATTTCCGTTCCGGTACGCTCAGACGTCCTGAAAACATGCAATCCATTATTTACCTACAATACATTCATAAGCCAACATGTTTTGGCATATGAATATATTGAATGTATTGTACTTCCCACTTCTAAAATTCTCTGTTCTAATATTACAGTACCTAATATTGTAAGACTAAATAGGTACTGTAAAAATCATCATCAACAAATTTGTGTTGCCCATGGATACAAGAGAATCAACTTAACGGGAATGTTAACTCCACACGAAGACCTTTTCCCGAAGAAATAAGCCCCGCCCATATCATACAATTTTCACAGATGCTCGACTTCGGATTAGTTTTGCTTAAACCGAATGAACATGGGGACATTGCAATCTAAAGTTGACCTCAAGGCTACACTAAGCTAATCAAATGTGTTCAAATCAATGTTATTCATGGGCATATCCTTAGGCTTAATTATGAATCCTTAGGCGTTCACAAATTTTCAGTTAGCGTTGACTGATTAAAGTGCATAATTCAACGACCGATTTGATAATTTCATTCATAACAACATTCAAGTGGTGTGTGACTATTCCTTTACAGAAATTTCTTTTTCAACTGTCTCCACTGTCAAATTTAAAACCGGAAGTAGCCAAAGATTTTGAAAAACGTAAATATTGTATTATTTTTACATTTAGTGAATGACAATGTTTTTGCTAATTATATGCTCTAATTAAGAAGTTAACTTGTGTGTGCAACTGTCGGTCGTAATATTGATGGATATTCAATTTCAAGGCAGATATATGCTATCCAACAAAGCATATAAACGTTGTGCAATTTTCGCACTTTTAGCTAAGGGTTTAAAGTTTAACTTTAGCTGGGATAAGGTCTTTGAGGCAACTGATAAGAACAAAGTTCGCGAAACTTACATATAACAACGTTGTATGAACTTAGGAGTTAAGTACATTCAGTTGTTTCATATAATAACATTTTTCATGATGTCATCTTTCATTAAAGATTTGCAACAGAGTCAGTGTGTTCCTCAAACTGCCATTGTTGATGAAACCGTATTACATTGAAAATTTCCCCTAGAATTTTTCGGTGAGCTGTTTTTGTTTGAATAATTATGGTGAAAAAAATTAGAAATAAGAACTAATATACGATGAATTGGATTTCTATATTATTCATGTTTGCCATTAATTTGCCATCATCGTTTCATTTCTTTTTTGAAATAAACTACATTCAAATGGTGGATTACGTTGAAAAATGAGAAAAATATGAAAACTTACCACGAAAATTTTAGTAACAGTTTTATTTTTTTTAGATAAGATTAACACTGAAATCCCGGTTAATAAGTTTTGAGTCTCGGTAATGATTAGAAGAATGCAAGATAACGGTGAACTATATTTTTGTTTACCATTAATAAAGAATTCGTTAAAATGGGTCAGAGTGCTATGATTTACTATAGCCATGAAATTATTGTTCTTAAAAATGAAATATTGAGTGAGTGATTTGCAGCATGCATGCTACTTGCGAATTCAGTTCGAAATGTATCAAAACTGTTGAGTTGTGGTGGAGCACGTGAAAGACATTAAAGGCTAAATTAACCAAAATTTTTCATTGCAGATTATTCTGGTATTCAGTTTTATTTTGTTCGTGTTCATTATTCATTCGGATGTTTCGGAGTATAATAATTTACTGATTATGCGGTTAAGCTAATTTACTGATTATTCGCTCGATGTATGATTCTTTTTCTTATGCATTACCATTCTATAAATCTTCAAAAAACTTTAGGCTGAAGATTTCCAATTTTAACATTTGATTAGATTCGGTCTGGTAATGGAGTTTAGGCTCCTTTACTCTAAATGATAACAATTTGAACCAGGCGCCGTCGCTTTCAAGTCTGGTGCTCTGTTTGTCAGAATATGAACTACTGATAGTTATCAGACGTTTCGTTTCGAACGTTCCACTCAACATATGTTTGCGTGCTGTCACATCAAATCTCGCAATTTCGTAATTTCTGATTTAGCAGTTGTGCGGCTTTTAGCCAGCCATTTTCAACGTAATTGGTTCCTTTATCATCCATGCATGTCTTGTCACCCACAAAAGCTTTTAACCTGAATCTATCTGGAACGACCCCTTCCATCTCGATTTGACCGAGAACAAAAACAATCTTTCATCTCAAGGCGAATGTTTTGACAAATTGCCCACAAAGCCCACACACAAGCGAGGCGAAATAACGGCCACCAATTCGATCCATTGAACAGTCTGCTTCAATTCGCCGAGTTGTGTGCATTGGCCAATAGTCGGGGTGCCAGTGGAAGTCGTGTCTGCTCTGTCAAAGTCGCGATAAAGTAATTTTTGGTCGTGTAGTTCCACAGAAAAACAGAACGCCAGAGAAATATCGAGTTAATTGTCCTTGTTGCGTTAGGAGTCCGGGAATTGCGTGTGGTTTGTGAATGTAAAATTTCAATCGTTTGCGAAGATTGCGACCAGGAAAAAGTGGAGAGGAACGAAGACGTTGCTAAGTGCAAGTTACGAAAGGGTTTCCAATTCGATTGAACCGAGCGCGGACGTCTTCGCTGAGGGCGACGATTGCGGTTGCAACACTGCAAGCACAAGTAAATTGCTCGAGGGCAGCAAAGTTCCGCGGTGGCAACTAGGAGTTGATCGTCGTGACGCAAACAAAGGCGATTCGCTTTGTCCTCCTGGCCAGACAGTTGGCATTGAGCGGAAAGTCCTAGCGCTTCCTGGGATGCCTGTTTGAGTGTTTGGCGACCATCCAGACCTTGGTTCGTAGACAAAACTTGATTTCCAGACATTCCGACACTTCCGCGTTAGCGTGTCGGCTGCCTGTTGTCGCGCGTCGAAGTTTTCCTGGACCTTCTGTCCGTTCTGAATTTTCCACGGTTTCCGCCCGTTTGTGCCGTTCCGTCCGTTCTGTGCGATTTCTCGAAGATCTCGCGTCGAGACAGTGATTGCGAGCAAGTGCAAGCAATTGACGAGTGTGTGCTATTTTTACGGGAAATTCGCTTCCCCAGTGCGTGCACGCGTTCTTGACGGCAAGTTCGAGGGAAATCGGCAAAAACTGGATGACACAGACGGTCGAGTGCAGTGTACATAGAGGAGAAAGTTTGATCCCGGTCGGGAATCAGCGATTCGCCTGCTAGTGTTCCGTTGCCTTCGCCCCAACACACGTTTGCCTTCCTATTGGATTCTTGGATTCCTTCATGCTAAATGACACATCAACCGATAATGGATTACAAAGCTCTGATCTTTAACGCGGCCCGGGATAACAATTTGGCTCAATTAAAGGTGAGTGCCATAATCAATGCTAGATGCGATAAAAAATATGTTTGCAGAGTGAATTTCGGCTGGATTTAGTCGACTGTTTGTTGCCTGGGTGTGTTTACATATAGAGTAGAGATCTGGTGCGCCCCTGGGGTGGATCGCCCCACATCCAACCCGGGGTGTGAGTGACTCACACGGAGCCAACGTGAATTGCGTCAATGTGCTGCGACTGACACATGGCACAATGGAACACTTGAAATCGTTTTCTAATAATTGAGTTGTCAAGTGCCCAATTGAGTTTTTCCCAAGTAAAAGTCGTCAAAAGTTTTCAAAAGCGAAAAGTTTCCTCGTCAGAATCGTCTAGCAGTACCAGAAACTCCTTGAACATGGTCCTTCATGTTGTGAATCAAGTTCGGTTTATTTTATTTTTCAATACTATTTTGTAGTCGAAGAAAGGAGGAAACACTAAACTTGCTCATACAAAGTGTAAATTATTTTGCATGGATGTGAACTTGTCAGCAGTTTGCATTGTTGGGTCGTAGCCATAACCAAAACATATGTTTCTATGCACGCTCATCGGATTTTAGTGATTTCCATGCGTTGTGCCCAGCGTTCAAGTCCGGACAACACGATTTGAGTTTCTCTTTTGTTTACATTAAGTATCATTCGTTCTTCCTTCTTATGAATAAGGGACTACACTGCACGTAATTTGCTTCGACGCACATAAATTTTTTAAAGTGAAAAGTGTGATAGGAGAATGAAATTTGAAAACTTCATTAAAAACAAAAATTTATCATCCACATTCGACTTAAATCAAAAGCACACATCGCGTCATAGTGTACAAGGAAATTCTAAAACTAGGTGCCCAGTTTGCTTGGATACATTACTGGATTACCATAATCAAACCCAAAAAGTAAATAATATTAGAATTTACTTGAATTAAGCTAAAAATTCGGTTGGGCACCTTTTCAATGAGATTTTTCATTGTGCTCATGGGGAGTTTATTCCAACAATTAAAAATTTCGCGTCTTAGGATCTCTGACAGTATGGTTTTGCCTTCCATTCAAATAAATTTGATGTGATATCATCCCCCAGACGTTCTCAACTGGTTTTGAGGCTGCACTGAAAGTCAGCCAATGCATCAAACGAATGTACTTAGTCGATAACAATTTTCTTGTATGGTTTAAAACATGGATAGCAGCAATGTCCTGTTGGATAATAAAATGCCGATTGTCAAAATTATCAAGATAAGGTAATGGTCTCTCCAATTAGAAAGGGAAGTTTCGGAAAATCAGGTTTTCAGTTACCAAGCCATGGAAAACACGCTTCAAATTAGGAGTCTGATGTTTGTATCGTTGGAAATGCAACCGTCTCCAATTTTTTTCCACTTTTGACTGGTTTTGGATAATTTGACATAAAATTTTGGTCAATTTTATTCGTCAATTTTATTATTTTTGAATATTTTGCACTCCTAAAGGTTTCCAACTTCAGACAACTTTCAAATTTTGTGTTCGCATATCCGCAAATCGATCGAATTAAATGCCAAGAAAATGCGCCCCTGTTTACAAAGTTTGGAGAAGTCTCCCAAAGGATCTTGATACGCAGCCGGCCCAGGTGACAGCAATCGTTAGAACGAATATTTCACCGGAAGTGGAACCGTGTCAATCGCGAGTATATGACGCTATAATCGCAAATTAGCTGCAAAGATAACCTCATCAGAATTGAAAGCACGCGCCGAGACAAGGGCCGGATTTAAGGATTGCTTAGCTGCTATGAATCCTGCGCCTCACTTTTTCAGAGCGATCAACACGCTTACAGGACGTCTCACTGCAGAGTTAACCATAAACAAGGACCCAATAAAATACAACATCCAAACATACCATCACTGATAATAACTATAGCCGCTGCAATAAAAGTGCGATCCTTCCTCAATGAATACCAGTGCCCCCTTTTAACCGTCTTCGGGCCAAAAAACAGTGCTTCCATCCCTACAGCCCTAAATTAAAGAAATGCTTTGCAACACCAGATGAAGCACATCTCTACCTTCAATCTGTCAACAGCAAAAAATGGCCAGGCTGGACGGCACCCCTTGTTACGTACCCAAGAAATGTATCAGGGCAATTTACAGATCACTTTTCGCGATCATCAACCATTGTATCAGCAACGGATACTTCCCTAATGTCTGGAAAACTGCAGCGCCTCTTCCTATTGCCAAAAAAAGGTCGAAAGGGGAGCTAAACAAATTCAGACCAAAATCTTTACTTTCCAACCTTATATTAGGTGCGCAACTAAGTTCTCGCTGTTTTTTTATGAAATCGCCACTTTATTGTGAAAAATGGTTAAGAATAAATCATTCAAAATATTACCCATCGCTAGCGACAACTTTTTCCCATCTTTCTGGCAGAGTTCGAATACCGTCACGGTAAAAGTTTTCGTCTTTTGAGGGTATCTTTTCTCGTCTTTTCTTTTCGTCTTTTGAGGTCCACGAATCAAGCCATTTTGAGATGTCTTATGTCATGTCATATGAGTAGAACTACTGATTAGCCAGATAATGTGCTTTTGAAGGGAATAAGTGATAATCGGACGGGGCAATATCTAGGGAATATGGCGGGTGGAGTAGGATTTCCCATTTGAGCGTTTCTAAGTAGGTTTTAACGGGTTTGGCAACTTAAGGCCGAGTGGTGTCATGCTGTAGAATGACTTTTTCGTGCCTCTGCTCGTATTGTGGCCGCTTTTCACGCGGTGCTCGGCTCAATCGCATCAATTGGGTTCGATACCGTTCCACAGTGATGGTTTCGTTCGGTTTCAATACCTCATAATAAATAACACCTTCCGGGTCCCACCAAATACACAGCAAAACACGGTCCGAATATTCGCACCGTGAATATTCGGCCAAGCCGACGACGAAGAAGCATGACCAGGCAGGCCCCATTTTCTTCTCTTTGGGTTGCTATCATGAATCCATTTTTCATCACCTGTAACGATGCGATGAAGAAAACCATTCCATTTTTGCCGCTGTAGCAGTTGTTCACAGGCGAAAAAACTACGCTCAACATCTCAAGCACTTGGAAATTGCTTGGCAGGTAACTCCTAATACTGAACCTGTTGCGTTTGGCACAGATCTTCATCGAGCAATGCCACCAATTCAGCGTCTTCATTCACGGTCTTCAACACGAAAATCACCGTCTTTGAAGCGACGGAACCAATCACGATACGTTGTCTCACAGCAGTATCTCCATAAACTTATTGCAGCCCTCGATGAGCTTTAGCCGTCGTTGTCTTTGAATGAAAGAAAAAATACATCACTTCCCACAAATGACGATTATTTGGCACAAAATTCGACATTTTTATACAACCAAAAGTATATGACACAAAATTAAAGTCACTTATGTGTCGAAGCGGTTTGTTTACCATATGTCTAAGCTTGGTCTATGACGATTTGGTTTTGTCACAATCGACCATCATTTACTACTGGAGCCATCTCTTGAAAAACAGCGGGAACTTAGTTGCGCACCTAATAGCAAAATAGAGGAAAAAAATACCCCCATCCTTTACGATGTTTGCAAAGCCCCTTATCCTAATAATAAAAATTTGGGTTCAAGAATATAATCTCTACCGAACAAGTTTCTGTCTTCTTGCATGACTACATCTGCACCGGCCTAAGAAGCAAAACTGTCACTGTAGCATGCACGTATGACTTAGAAAAGGCATTCATCTCAGTCTGGGGAAAATGACTTGTAAACAAACTTCTATATGTTCAGTGCCCAATCTCCAAAATCGTAGAAGCATCAAGGATAAAAATCGCTAACACCTTTTCAGAAAATTTTGATGTTCGCTCCGGTGTCCTAAATGGCTCAATCCATGGACCACATCTTTTAATTTTTTCCAATACGATATGACCACAAACGCTCTCCGACTAGCTGATAGGCAAAGCAAAAGTCGTATACCTTGTAACTTGATATCTCCCCTAGCAATTCTGTACGCCGATGACGTGCTTGTGCTCTACAGGCACATTAGTCCAATGGTAGATCAGCGTACTTTAGCTTCGTTCCTCGAATCTCTCTACAATTACTTAAAAAGATGAGCCCTAAACATAAACGCAGAAAAATGCAAATTGATTTCCTACCAAAATGCCTACGAAAAAGCCCATAGAGCTGTCCCAGCAGAGAGTAAAGAAATATCTTTAGCTATAAATTGTCAGTTGTCCAACTGGAGACAGCTAAGCAAGCTCAGAAATCTCTAACAAGACATTATAAGTTTTATTAAGACATTATAAGAAAATGTCACCTCTGGTACTGAAAGAGGCAAGTTTTTTAAAATCTGTAGCTTTGTACTAAGGGAAAATTCAATGTTCGAAGAAAGAACAGGCCCAACTCCGTTTTAACAGCCAGATCAGAATGAAAAGTTTTATCATTGAAATGGGTATGAAGGGACCGAAGCAGATGACAGTATGATAGCGCTAAGTTAGAGCTAAATGGTGGGTGTAGCATCGCGTCAATTGACGTCAGAATACATTCGCAGCAGTCATCATAAATTTCACACAATTTCTTTAGATTTTGCAAGGCATTTTTGCACTTTCAGGCAAAATAATGCTCTCTTTGATTGCACATTTTCAAGTTTATTTTTAACCAATTTTTGCTTTATTAATGACGCTTAGTTTTGGACTGAAGATAGTATATTGCGTAATCTTTAAAATATTATATAAGCCTCATAATCACTACTACAAAAAGTATGCAGCTCACGTCATCTATGAGAAAAAAAGGACATGAATTATCGAACAACCCAATACATCGCTCCTATGGAAATCTACCTTCCTGCAAATACATTTATTCCGGTAAGCAGCACACGTTCTAGTTGGCTAGCATTTTCACTATTAGAAAGAATTGTTAAACTAGATCGACTCATGAATTTCACCAAACTATGACAATTTTTTTTTGGCGTAGGCTTCGCAAGTTAATCGATACATGGGAAAGGCCAGCATAACCAGCGGTGGATAATATTTTCAACCGTCAATATGTGCCCGTTTTTTTACGATAGTGACCCAAATTTTGTGATAGAAACGGCGAGAGGAAAGTTGATCATCTAATATTTCGCAGCATTCACAGATCTTCCAAGGAGAATAACGGATCATATGCCATTATGCAGAATATATCCCCAAACCCACCACTTAGGGCTTAGGCTTAAACGTCACTTGAGTACATCCGTTGGAACTTCGTTAACCGTTTGAACCCGTTGTTCTGCGTCTTATCGCAATGCTCCATCTGGTCCAATAAAATTGAATTTCGTTTAATCCGAGAAATTGATTCGTTTCCGATCCTTTATGGGACAAAACAAGTACGCGCGTCAATTTGTTTAAAAGGAGCTTTTCCCTGGGCGACAAGATCTTAACACATCGAGTCTAGCCTCCTATAGATTGTCCTCATATTCCATAGCTTATTCATCATTTGATTTTGACAACTCTATAGCTTTGACGTTGAATCGACTTAATTTGCCAGGATAACGAACTTCAAACTGACATTATCACTTTGCGTGTTACTTTATTTTCTGCTACTATTTGCTACTACTTTCTACGCGCAATTCTTCCAGCTTATTGTTCCGATTTGGGTTTACCCGAAAAAGGCCGAAACTTAGCCTTTTTTTGTTCCATGCTCAATTTCATTTCTTTCGGCATCTACAATGCTTCATAAAATTATTTGTACCATAGCAAAAAAGTATCTATCTTTTCAAGTTTAGCCGTGTTGAATATGCACATAAGAGCTTTTCGGAAAATTGTCTTTGTTTGAGGGAAAGGATGCTAAACTAACGCTCACATAATGCCCAATAACAAAGTTAGCGCGATTTATTGAAAACAAAAGAGTTCTAACCAAAACACATTTTCTCAAAATTGTTTGTAGCATTGAAATTTATTCACAAAATTATTTGTACTGTTGAAATTTATTCTCAAAGTTATTTGTACCTCATGGTAACACTGATATTTTTGAGAAAATATGAGACAACCGTTACTTATCCGGACTTGAAGCAGTTAGTTATTAACATCTCAATTGTGTTGTTGCAATCTAAAATACTTAAATGTCACGATAAATATGAAAGTACGCGAGCTATCATTCGAGGATAAATTAGTCAATACAGATCAGGGGTTAGTCCGCCTAATATAGCACAACAATTGAAGTGTCATAAAAATGCCGTTTTGTATCATGTTCGGAATTGAAATCATATAAAAACTTTGAAAAACTGCGCCCGGTAGGAGCAGAAGGTTTGTTATATACGAAGGAGAAGATTGTGAAATTGTTGCATCAGTGAGTTACTAAAAATGATTCAATCCCAATGAAAATAGTGCTTTAAAATGTAAAACTGTATCGTGAATAGCAAATAAGTCATATGACAATTCAAAGGAAGTTGGAGGAAGCGAATAAAATATGTTATGTACACTTTATAACAGACCAAAATAAACATCGCAGACGGGAATTTGCAAAAGAATATATCAAGAAGCTTGTAAAATTTTGGAAAAAGGTTCTGTGGACGGATGAGTATTTTCGTAAGATAGATCATACGACAATGAATATAGTCGTACCACTCTTGCCTGAAGAAAAAAATAACAACACAGCTTTTCGCCACCTCAATAGCGGCAAAAAAAATGGTCGGGGGTAGTATAGAGTATGACGGTATGGGAAAACTGATGCAATTAAAAGGTTGATCAGGGAGGACTTCATACTGAAACAAGATAATGCTCTTATCCACAAAAGTCGTCTTATGACTTTATTTTAACAATATTCAACGAAAATTTCTTCCTTGGCTCCTTCAAGCTTACTCCTGGCTCCTTCAAGTTCATTTACGTAATGCCTTAAATCTTTGGCATTACGTAAGGCAACAAATCAAACAAGATGACTTTGTGGAAGGTGTCTGAAGTTTGCATCGTTGCAATCGCAACGCTGTCAAAATTTTTCACAATTTATTGTTGGTAGATGATTGAACTGTAATGAAACCCTAGTAGATTGCAAAGAAGTAATAAAGGCGAATGTAACTTTCAAAAAGTTCAAGTCAATTCAGCCAAAAAAACATTCAAAAAGTGAAAAAATTGCAGACCGTTGCGTTTGCAACGATGCAAACTTCAGACACCTTTTGTGGAGCCAGTTCCAATGCGACTACAGGCAGTTATTGACGTTAAAGGAGTCGGAACTAAAAAATGTCGTTTTGATTTTTTTCATTGTACTTATTTTGTAGTAGCAGCATGAAGTACAAATAATTTGGTGAGCAAATTTAGATCAATGGTACAAATAGTTTTGTGAAAATGATTTTGCTTACAACTTCTTAATTAAATGAATTGCGCTAAGTTTAGTAATTTCCTATACTACCAAATACATCCTTTCCAAAAGCTGTTAAGGGTTCTTCAAAGATGGCTGACACCTTTTCGCCATGGTAGAAATAATTTTGTAATGCATTGTATCTGAAATTTATCTTCCCAGCGGGTTGCAATGTCAAACGGACACGGAAAATCTGCATTATCCAGCTGGTGTGGAATCCCTAGTGTCTACGCGGCTCGGTAATCTAATGCAGACTTTTTATAATCTCCTGGAAGATCCCGGTGATTTTTTATCTTAGAAAGATAGGATAGAAAGGTCATGCAAGGATTGCGCATTAGTCATTGAATGTCGACGCGCCAAGAATCCCTAAAAATCTCACGCCGATCACTTTGGCCTCGCAAAGAACAAATTAACAGCCAAATTTTCACAAATTCCCGGAAAAACGCACCGTAAAAAGTAAAAGTTCCTCAGAATCGTGAGGAAATCAGTCACAATCACACCCCGAAATTGGGCGCAATTGCAACATATATTAAAAATTAATTGGAACAGGAAAGATTACTTTCTGCTTTAATTCCCGATAATAAATTTACAATTTTATTTGGCTCGCAATTTTATCAGCAAGAAAATAAATCCACAGTGGAGAACTTCGCGATGTATTTTCCGGCGATTAAGGTTAATTGGGAGCCAATCTGATTCGAAGGTAAGCAACAAGGGGTCTCTGTTCTGAAAATAATATCAGGTGCAATGAAGCAATAAGCACTGACTGCAACATCTTCGAAGTATTGGAATGTAAACATTTGTATTTACACATTTCCTGTTGACCACGCCAAGCCAGGATTTTAGGGCGCCGATTTTTTTGGTACTGCTACATCATTCATATTTAACTTTATAAATTGTGAATTTATTTAGCATGCAGAACTTTCGGTTTCATTGCAATATGCAGTAATTTAATTTTATCGCGACTCACATATGACGTGAATATACGCGAACTTTGATAATTTCCTTTGTGTGGATGGTCATAAATCAAGTAAATTTGCAGTGATCACCATTGGTATAAAACGGAGGTAGTGAGGCTGCCACCAACAGTAGCGCAGGCTTATCGCCAGCACGAATATTGTTTCTTTAGATAATGTGTATAATATTTAGTTTAGTGATGTTTTCTGCTCGCTTTCATGCACATATGTGTAACTTTTATTATCATATTGTTGTTAAATAAGCAAACAAGTGGAGAAAAGAAATGTTGACCTGATAGCTTACCATCGTCTTAATTTTTGTTTAGAAGTTATAAAACCGGGCACGTGAACATTTCACTTTGCAACAATTGAAATCTCAAGCGGACTCAGCCCGCAAATGCCATCAAGCCAACGCAATCAAATTGCATTTTTTTGGGAAACTTGTACCACATTCTCAAACCCATTATTGCATTTCGATTAATCAGTTTTAGGGTGAGTCATTTTCTCAGATTATGGTATTGAATAATATCAACAATTCTTTCTTCCTTTCTAAAATTTGGCTGAATCACTCTATCAACCCATTGTTAATAAAACTATTCCGGATTTTTCGCCATTCAAAAATCGTAATTTTTTGGGTTAGTCAATCGGCGTCAAATCCGGTTAGGTGTATGCAATTTTTTTCTAGTAATAAACCTGCATCCTTTGTTAAACATTGCTAAGAATTTAAATATTTAAGATTTTTGCTCGAGTCAATTAATGAATGGAAAGTATGCTAGGCAAAAATTTTGAACTAATACACGAGTTTCCGCTGTTACAACTCAATCGCAAAAGAATAAGGTTCACACCCCCATGAGTGGGTTTTCTTTCTTTATTCTTAAAAATATATGTAGACATTTGGCCTTCCTTTTTCGTTTTCTGTTTAATGGGGCAATTCATTCGGTTTCTTTTCTTTAGCAAACGCGATATTCACTTTAAACCCCCATACCTATATTAAGTGGCATTCTGTTGCGGAAAAATCAAGCGTTTCCCGTACACCTCTTTCTTCTTTTTGCTAAAACGCAAAACCTTTGATTTCGAACCTCTCTCATCCAGCAATAAAAATCAAATAGAATGAAAAAAGAATGTATATATACGGATTACGGATATTACAAATGGATTTTTATTAGTTGTATATTAGGTCATATGAAACCTACTTTCCTAATAGAATTTTCTAATGATTGTGTGGAAGATGTATTTTCTCTCTGAAGAATTTGGGAGCCCAGTTAAACATCGTTGTAATAGCGCTCTTAATGATCAATCAGAATGCCCCATACGCAGAAGTAAAAAGGATTGTGCAAAGGATTCGAACAATGCTGGTTGGTTGACCAAAAACCAGTGATCCAATACAGACATACGAAACCTGTAATTGCCATTCCAAGCCAGCAAACCCATTCAAAATGCGAAATTTGTTTCAAAATTTGTAGAAAAAAAAGTATTAGATGAACCGTTCCCTTGTGTAATGATAATAAATAAAGCCACGAAGTTTTTCCTCCTTTCTGAAATGGAAAAATACAATGTGACTGATAAACAGTGAACTAATAGGCGTGCACGTAGCCCGACAATTAGTTTTCAGTATCAAATAAACTTCTGGGCAAGTTTGAAATTGAGTTGTAAAAATTTTTCAAAACAGGCGAATAAATTTCATTGATAATATCCTTCCCTTCAAAAAACCGTAGTGGAATGATATAACCCTCACTGGACAATGTGGCTGAAGTTTGTATCGTTGCAAACGCAACGCTGTCAAATGCTTCCACTGAAATGAAAACCGATATGAGAGCAAAATATTGAAATATGCGAATAAAATTCATCAACACTTTGCGTCAGATTATCCAATAAAACAGTCAAAACGTGAAAAAAAAACTTCAGATACGCCTGGACACAACGCTTAACCCGTCAACGAACATACGTCAAAAATTGCGTTTTGAAACAATAGAAAGACTTCAGGATAACAGATGAGCCAGTAGTCAATCCTGTATAATTAATCAGTCAAGTATAACATAAGTAATGAATGCAATATAAATAAAGAAAATCGACTTTGACACTCGTACAATGCAATAAACTCCATGTTCTATACAGACGGAATAAATTTTGACTGTCAATTCAATTTTGAAATATAGTCAAATATAATAAATAAATAGTCAAATATTGCCCTGTCTGCGCTAGAAACATTGTTGCCTTAAGGAGTTCCAAAATAATTTGGCTAAGGTGTCACTTTAAACTTTATGTTTGGTTTGAATTTCTATTTATAATTCAAAACTTGTTAAAAAAATTACAGAAGTTTCATTCGTTCGAAAAATAAATAAAATTATAAAATTTGAAACTGTTGCGTTTGCAACGGTAAAAACATCAAATACCCATTTTGCTCTTCAGATACGTGAATCCTATCACCTTCTTTTAAAGACCTGAATCCCCTTCTTTCCAGTTCTCTGAACGGTAAACCCAAAAGTGTCTGAAGTTTGCATTGATGAAAACGCTAGGCTGTCAAATGTATTCACTATTTGTAGATAAACAGCGAAATAGTCAAATAAACACCTAGTAAAATGCAACAAACTCAAAAAATGCGATAAAATTTACAAAACTCTTCAGTAAATTATTGAAAAAAATTCAAATAGAGGAAAAATTGGCGACCGATTCGTTTCTTTAAAGTGTCTGAAGTTTGCATCGTCGCAAACGCAACGCTATCGATTTCGCTCATTATTTCTTGTCAGAAGATGCGGAAACAAATGAAAATATAGTAGAGAGTGGAAAATTGTAATATGTAACTGAAATTTTTAATTTTATAAAAAGTATCAAACAAAATATTCAAAAATTTAAAAAAAATTGGAGATCGTTGCATTTGCAACCATGAAAAACTTCAGGCCCTTCAACTTGGACGGTTTCAAATTTTTTGACATTTTTAATCTTTTCTTTGCATAACAATTTTTTAGTTTTTTTTTTGCGGTCTCGACGTTTCTGGTTTTTACTCGTTTCCCATTCAGGGGTCTACGTACTTTGATCGCTATGAAAAAAGTACTATCTTTGTGAGTTTTTCCTGAGAAAACTATTAAATATATCGAAAATTGTATAAGTTTAACAGAGATTCTTAAAATACACGAAAAAAATTTGTTTATTCACATTCTGGCATTTATTACAAAAAAAATATTCGCATATGTTCGTAAATCTCCGAAATGGCTCATTTGAAATGAAAAATCAAAAAGTTTTTGATCGATTATGATTATGCCTAGCGCAAATACAAGGATGTAGGTGTCTGAAGTTTGCATCGTTGAAAAAGCGACGGTCTGATATTTTTCTGATTTTTTGAATGTATTTGTGATAATTTGACTAAAACTTTTGGTAAATTTCATGCACATTTTTCAATATTTTACAGTCTACTAGGGTTTCATTCAGTTTAATCACCTACTAAAACAAACATTAAATAAATTTGACAGCGTCGCGATTGACACGATGCAAACTTCAGAGACGTCACGTATGTTAGCCATTAATGCAAAAACGACAAATTGATGACGGGCCTTAGAATATGATACAAAAATTACTTCTTTTTACTAAAGCAAAATAGGTCGTATCACAGTATCGTCAATATTCTGGTTTACGCGAGAGCTACATATGTTAAAAACAAGTAGTTTAAATTTCATATGGATAGGTTCAACATTTTCTGAGATTCTATCAACAAAGATGTGGAAAAACGTTTGAAGAAAACAAGCTATTTTCTAGAAAAATTGTGAATAAACTAATCAAAGCTGGCGCTAGACTTTAAGGTCCATGGTTAAAAATGACAATACATTGTGATGTGATGTGCTTCGACATTCAAAATAGAACTGCTACTGAAACCGTCAGACCCCTGCTGCTAATACCATTATTTTCATATTCAGGTGTCAGTAGTTTGGACATAGAAAAAGATTCCAGGAATAGATTATATTCTTACTGAGATGATTTAAATGAGTTCAGCAGTTCTACCCCAATTTGCTGCTTAGGAAATAAGGTTGGAAATAAGGATTAAGAAATAAGGAAATTAAAGCCTTATTGTGAGGTGTATTTCTAATAGGGGCATTGAAAGATGTCCTTTTCCAGGACGATGAAAAATAACAAGACCGGTGCTGATCAGCAAGTGGTTGGGGTAGATCTAGTCACTGTTGGCTTATTGTCTAAGAATACTTATCCATGAATAAGTATTCTATGAGTTCTATCTTTGAAGTTGAAAAAAAAACGTTTTTTTTTGCCGAGATAATTGGAAGGAATGTATTAGTATAACCTTGATTTTCTGCTTAGAAACTTGAATGCGTGACTATGAGAAGGCGGTTCAGCGGTACGAAGGAGAATCGTAAATTACCGTTAGCTCACTGCCTGACTAACTCCTTAACTTATTAATAAGTAAGTTTTCTAGCAGTCCTTTCCATGAAGTTGAAAATTTGATAATTCAAATATGTGAATGAGTTTAATCTCAATTTGCAAATTAGCACTGCGAATGCCCGACTGTGAGCTACAGTTTTCTCCTGAGCAATGAAAGATGAATAGGCTCCTGTTAATCGGGAAGAGGACGAGGAACCTTGAGATATCGTTCGGCTTCTGCCCGTTAAGTATGCTAGATAAGATCCGAAAAGCGCTTGAGATACTGATTTCATCTGACTACTACTTTCAGTTGCGTTGGGTCATTGTTAGTCAATCAACGAACATGTAAGTAGCATCAACCACATTATCCAAAATTTGTAAATCATCCAAGAGTTTTTTTTTACCCCTTTCTTGGATCAGTATTGTATGTTAATTACATTCTAGTAGTACAAAAATAAGTCTTCGCTGTTTCTTGTCAGAATTATCGACCCAGTTTTAGGAACTTCCATATGATTAGAGAGATTGTTTGTTCCTCTCTTTGCGCAGTTCCCGTTGAGTGGTGATCACAATCAAACCCGCTAACCCCAGAGCCTAGTAATGATTTATCCGTTGTGAATAACTGATAGTACATACCACCAAGCTGGTACTGTTCAAGGTACTATATGAGTTAGTAACGCTACGTGATTCTCATGGTTTCCCTTTATTTTTAGCATTCATGAATTTATTTTGACAGCTGTCATTTAATATTCCATTTAATATTGTCATTAATATTCGAATTTAAACTGTTGAAACCATGTACGGGAAACAGTTTCACTTGAGGAAGTCACATCGTATCCTTCTGCAAGCAAACTTTATGCCATAATCAGGAATGGAAATTAAAATTTCCTGTAAACGATGCTTAGTACGCTCAAAACTGCATTTTCGCAGCAAAAACTGCTTACACGTAAAGATAATAGTGTTAACTGATGCACAATTTTTTGATAAGACGTTTTTTATCCGAAAGGTTCTAACATAAATAATTAGATGAACCATCTTTTCTCATAATGTGTTTCTACTCTTTGTGGAAAAGTTTTCTTATGTTGTTAAGCCTACAGACCTATTGCCCATCAGGTGAAATTCGGTGTGCACTTTTTCGAAAAGGAACAGTGGAGTCTATTCTGTTTCAGAACAATGTTTCAATTCACTACCCATAATCCACTACCATTCACAAAATTTTTAGAATGATAGTGGTTGTCAGGATCAATAGAACACGATGGGTTCTTTTCGCTTAATAGACTTCCAGATAATAACCTTAATATGCCGAATCATTCCTGTTGAGAGAATCCAGTTAATTAGCTAACTTTACACTCCGTCAACTATATTGGTGACCCCCACGTGACTTGATCACTCAGCCTCCTGGTAAAGAGAATATAGCTGTTTCTCTCAAACATTCAAATGAGTTGTGTATACTGAGTCGAACTGAAAACATTTATAGATCTGAAACAGGAACAAGTGCTTACGTTAAGTTTGGCAAGATTTTGAACTCGAGTACAAAAAGCTAAACTAGGTCGATGGATATGAAATGGCTAATCAAATGTTAAAGCTTCTGCAGTACTGAATGACTCATCCGATTGTTAATCTCTCGGCCGTTAATTCACATATTCCACTTTACTGAAGCGCCGGTTAACGCATATTCCACTGACTATGGTTTAACACAAGAGGTGGAAGACCTATTGATAGGTGTTACATATGAGCATTTTATTTGGATGTACCAATTTAACCATACACCGCTAGAATAGTTAGCAACTTTTCATTTGCAATCATGAAACAGGCGCAAAGAATGAGTTGCGCCATGCCTTCATCAATAATTTATTGAAACACGTCTATCGATTCAAGCGTGTGCTTTGAATTACGCATAATTAATGAATTACACTTCTTTTTAATGCGAATGTGTAATATACGTACAGTATAAAATTGATAGTCATATGTTTGGAGGTTTTGGAGGTATAAAATAGTGTTTTTGCTCGGTTTGCCGCTTTTATTTATTCGAATTGCGTCAATTTTTCATTGACCTTCACATTTGCTGAAGAGCTTATGATGCATTCACTTAAAATTAATGACCCTGTGATGGTTTTCATGCCTTTTGATGATAATTTTCAATTAGCAAGAGGCGTTCAGATTGTATGAGTTACATAGATGGATATTAAAAGCAAATAAAAATCAACCTGAAAGGCCAAAATGACCACTTGTACTAGCGTTCTAAATATAATTGATAGTAACTGACAATTGTCCTGCGTCTTGGAAGTGAACAATCATAAGGATCCTCATTGAATCTAGTAAATCGTCAAGAAGCGTTTGCATTCCAAAGACTTTTCCTTTCTCAATATTACACACCCTGCCGTCATCACCATCAACATTTGTTTTGAATTCCACACTTACAACAACATGCTAATCCTTTTATTACCACGGCGTTCTTTCAAGACCACATTTAATATCCTCCAATGCTGGCAAACTTCTGACACGGTTTGCTGGCCAGTAAATTGAGACTATTTACTGACTGCGAGGCCTGTTCAGATATTTCGTTCAGGAGTCCTTAGATTGCTTGTGCTTCAGGTAAGGATGCTTTGAAGTGTATGCCCTATTTCAAGTTTTCCGAATGATTTCACGAGTTGTGAATCGAAGGTGATGAGTTATCTAGATGCCATCACACGTCAAATGACTACTTACATATTGACAAAGTAAACATTCTGGTGTGAGTAAATCATGACGTTCAATTAAACTTTGCTTGGTTTAACATCAGTGGTAACATATTACGGGAATCAGGCTGAAAAATGCAGTTATTGCAAATTTCAATGTAACACCAAAACGAAATCGATTAAACTATTCCAAAAAAACGTTCTTCCAAAATTGAAGTCGTCCAATCACGGTTTTGACATCGAATCGAAGGCAAAATCCTTCCAGACAGAGTGATACATCCCATGCTCCCTAAAAAATCTCGCCAAATTTGATGTCAGTATGATGCTGACAGTCTTTAATGCTAACGGTATTATCCATGATGAGATCCTTTGCAAAGATAATGACCTATAATTGTTGCATTGAATCATCTGTAGAACGTCATAAGTCGCGAAAACCCAAAAATCAGGATTGGTGACGTTGATTGTGTTTTCACACAATGCTTCAGCCCAGTCAACACTCAGATCCTGTGAGTTTTTGACGAAAGGGTCGATAATCTGTATTGGTTGTCGGATGATTTTTTTGATATGGAATATAATAATTAATAAAATTAAACTATTTTATTATTTGCCAAATACGTATTTCGAACCCTATTGTGGGTTCTTCGTCGACGGTTATCCTCGATGTACGAACCTACAAGAGGGGAGATCTTACGAAAATGAGGGTTGTTTATTGTAACGTTTAATCCCGTCAAAAATATGTCTACCACTGGGAAATGATGGCTTTTTACGACTGATTGTCGAACTCTACTACCGTCTAAACACTTCTCCTGTCACACCGGAAACAAAGCATGCAACTGTTTGTCACAACATTCGAGACTAGGCCTTTTGAGTTTCGCCCAGTGGCGCGTTCAGATTAGCAAGACTCATCTTGCAAGCATGAATGGAAGGGAGAGAGATGACTTCAAGCCTTACTTTCTTTTACTCTGCGGCAAAAAGTGATCGAAGATGCCCTTTTTTAATAAGAAGAACCGCTAAGGCGTTGTGAGACGTGCAGATCAATTTTTGCTCTGATCCTAATATCTTTTCCACGAAGTTATCTGAAGATAGCTAGCCTCTGCTCCCCTCAAGGTTATAACAACGTCACGAACCTTATACATGTGAAGAATATGTCATAGGCGTCATACGCTCCCCGAGAAAAAAGGACAGGAGACAATGAATATACCATTTTGTGCAGGTAGGACTTCAAATACTGGTGTTCGCTGAATGGGGGCGTCAAATACTAATCACCTTTTGTGAAGCAGCCTCTCTACCGCCATCCCGTCTCCGTGGGTAGGGCCTCGTTCTATCCTCGTTCTCTGACAAGGAGAACAATGGGTATCGTACCCGCGATGACCAAGACTGCTCGATCAAAGACACTCCAGATCTTGAGACAGTCCTTTCATATCGGCTAAAGATACTACGGAGAGTCGAAATCATTAATTCATCTAGTGGATTACTCACATAGAGCGGCAGAAAAAGGAGTACATGTCTTAATCGTCGATAATACGCTTCTACCCCCTAGGCCGCGTTAACAACTTTTTTACTTGTGTCGATCGTCGATGGTCTAGTCCTGACACCGTGTTGCTGAGGGCATAGATCCCCAGAGGCTGGGATGCCTCATTGAGTCCCTCTCACTGATGAAATTCTAAAGCAATTGCCAGCGGCGTTTAATATGCATACCGGCCAATCCACAGATGGTAACTTCAGATTCCCTTTCTTCATCCCTTTGCCCCTACCTATTTCCATTATTTTTGGATACACCCACCTATAGGCAGACGTAGATTGTGCTAAGCAGAATCTCGGGGCATATTTGGCCAAGAACCAACAACAAAGGTATACCAATTCTGTTGAGATGCCGTATAGGCACGTAGCTGTTTGCATGTTAATGTACCGTACTTTTCTCGTATGAAGCATCAAAACGACCGTGGTGTACAGTGAATAGTGCTTGAACAACACAGTCCGTTTTCGCGGCCTTAAGCCTACAGTGCGGCCGTGAAGCTCCGACCTTCTACATGAAATATTTATAATCGGAACTTCATGGGCCCGTGTTGATGTGATGTTTCGACAGCAATGAACCTTGTTTTCGTTAAACAGCTTGTGAAGGAGTCTCATAGCCGACTTGCGTGCCACCAATCGGGAATGTGACACGTCCAGATCCCTAGAAAATTGGGTTTCATAGTCGAGCCAGTGTTATTCTCGTAGCTTTCCAGCATTTTCTGCTGACCGATAACACAAAACAGGCTTTTCACTTAAGGTCCAATCCAGGCTTGAAAAGACCGACACAGCAGTATGGTTCAAGATCGGATTCCTACGCCTCAAGTCGTCAGGTCCTAGAATGGAGACTTGTGGCTCATTATTGGGCGGAGTTTGGTTAAGGTAGAAAAGTTAAAACTAACCAATTAAATAAGTGAAAGACATGGAGAAGCGATATTCCGGATAACTAGTTTCCTTATTGCTGAGTTGCTGAGTCCTATTCTAGCTCGAAAAGATTGTCGATGATATGTGTCCACAAACCTTTTTTTTGAATTTACTGATTTATTGCTCCAGTTGAAACAAGGTAGTTCTTCGTAAATTAAAATTCTATGTGAAATTCCGATAAGTAAGCCAGGAAAAGTGAAAAAAGCACAAAGATGTTCGTCGACTGAGAAATCAAGATTATTTTTCCTCTTTTGAAGGCGTTCGTAGCTGTTTTGCCCAACATTTAGTTCTCCGATGGATGCCTAAGATTTGCCCCGTTGTAAAAGTAATGATCTGAAATGTCTTTCACTTTTTGAAAATTTTTGACGATTTAACTGAAATATTAGAACGAGTTTAGTGTGAATTGAGTCAAAATTACGAAAATAAGCTACAAAAATAGTATTTCAATTTATCAAAATATTCAGAAAGTGCAAGAAAATCAAGAACGATACAAAAACAAAACAAAAAAAAAAAAGAAAGAAAATCCAGACAAAACAATATCGGAGACAGCTTCACCAATACGCTCGTCTACTAGGGTAGGGAAAAAAGGAGTTAAATTGTTAAAAATGGGTCTGGTGAGAGTTTTGTTCATTAGAAGATTAGTATTTATTGACCTGGCATGTTAGAGGGCAAAGTTATTAAGACTGGTGAAGCATAAGCGGCTTTTTTGATAGCTCTAGGGGCGTGGAACTTAAATTTGTGGCATGGATGAAACAATAAACAAAAGTATATCAAAATGTTCCTTACAGGCACGGGGACTTTATCGATTTGCAATGAGAGTTATCTACTTTCAACTGGTACGGATCGATGGCTTCTGTCAGATGCATATTTAAAGCATGTTTCGAAAATGAATAAGAGCGTCATTTTTGAGAAGTTATTTTGAAAAGGGATGCCATGTGTGGTGCGACAGGATTCAGGCCTTTTTAGAAATATGTCACACGAGTGTAGAATTGTTTTGCGGAGTAGAATGGAAGTATTCATTCGTCTAGAATGCTTGTGAACAAGAAGAATGAACAAATGGAAAAAGTATAGGACGAGCACAGATCCTTGGGGACATCTGAGTGAATTTTGATTAAGAGTACGCATTGGAAATGCTCATTAGAAGAACTTTTCGGTCTAAGAAATTGTTTATCATGCATATCGGTAGGTGTCTTGAAGTTTCCATCGTTGTGAATGCAACGATTTCCAATTTTTTCACTTTATGACTGTTTTTTTTGAATATTTTACCGTAGAATTTTGGTCCATTTTATTCGCATATTTGAATATTTTGCACTCCTATAGGTTGACCATCTTCTGAAAAGAAATAGCGGAAAAATTTGACGGTGCTGCATTTGCAACGATGCGATATTTAGAAACCTCGTATCGGTCGGGTGGGGACAGTGAGCTTTTCGGAGTTTGTGCAAGAAACCCTTGGCCCACACCGATTCGAGAGCTTTCTCTTGATCAATTGAGCAAGTCACATCTTCCTTCCTGGACCGCATGAGATGGAGTCGTGTAGAATATGGACCGCTTGTTCAGTTGACACCTTTTTTCAAATGCAAATTGTTTTGCAGGTAGTAGGAGCGTTAGCAAAGGTTTTGAAGGATGATTTTCTGCAATATTTACACCTTGGTTTGTGAACGTAGATATTTCTCTAAAAAAAAATTTAAGTCACCGGTGGTCGTTTTTTCATTGTTGGGAGTAGCAATGCTTAGCACGGGGAAGTATAAATTGTCAATATTTTGATTGATCCTGGTAGTGAGCGAGCGGCCTGTAAATGGTGTTTGAATATTTCCTTTGTGTATAATTAAGTGTACGGTCGACAGCGCTGGACTTTTTGGAATTGAGAGGAGGGGGCTCGCAAAGAAACGTTTGAATGGTTCGCATGAGGTGCTAGAGGCTCTATTGGTTGACGAGAAAATTTTGAGGTAGAAGCGTTGGAATCCTTTTGGGAATTCGTTCACCACTTTCCCTACAATTATATTAAAGGACAGTCTCTACTTGTTTATGTGGACATAATGTATTATACAAGAAGCTTATATCTGTTCGGTCTTGGTAAACATTTGTGTGTTTCGTTTTATGAGAGTGTGTGTTTATCGAAGATATTGCCGTCTAGACAATTATCTCCTTGAATATGACGGGAAAGGCTTCATAGTGGACCATCTGTCTGTAAGCGTTTTCTTATTCCTCCTCCCATTCCCTTGTTCTCTTATGTCTCCAGGCAGTTAATTTTCTAAATGTTTCTAAATGAATTCAATCTGAGTTTGTGTGGAAGGTCCTCCGTAGGCGTTGCTGTCATCTGGGCCTTGTTCGAATTAAGTTCTTTGTGTGACGGGATGTGGTGCTATATTTTGAGGAATGATTTATTTAGAGGTGATGAATGCTTTGAGGACTAGCTGGTGCTTTTTTATTCATCAGTTCTAGAATAATGCGCGAACCTCTTGAATTGAAGCATCTACTTTATCTTTATGGGTAAACTATAATCCATTTCTCGCTTAAACCAACTTTCCTAATTTTCACTTGTTCTCCAAAAAAGATGTGCTGGCGCCTAGTTCATAAATCGATTTGTTGATCTAACACAACTGCAATCAATGTCGACCGTCATTTTGCAACCCAGATTAGCAACAAATATAACTCTGGTGTTTCTTTTTGTTTTGATCATTTTATGTAAATCGTATAAATTGTTTTACATAAATAGAACGATTCAAATGCAAAGATTTGAAGCATTCTAAATTGGTTATTCTAATCTATCTAAAACCTTTGGATTGACTA
The DNA here is from genome assembly GCA_954870665.1 of Stratiomys singularior. NCBI lineage: Eukaryota > Metazoa > Arthropoda > Insecta > Diptera > Stratiomyidae > Stratiomys > Stratiomys singularior. The sequence goes on along the minus strand of OX940878.1, from coordinate 108,283,969 downwards.
GAAAAGTTATGCATATAGAATAAAAAGTTGGAGGTTACTCAGTAAATTTTTGTGATGAATGATCGAATGCGTTTTGATGTCACGCACGTGTATGAATATGTTTGCAAACATAAGTTGGTCATTAATATATACAACATAGGTTTTTATTTGATTTCTAAATGAGTAACATTTACTTCAATTTGAGATGAAGTTAAAGAGAAATTCGTCCTGTATTGCATGCGAAATTCGATTAATCCAATCCAAATTACACTCGGGCACCCACTCGTTAATTTTTCCATATGCACTCCCATATGCGATTTGAAAATCTATGATAAAGTACGATTATTGTAAATTTCTGGGTCGAGTGGGTAACAAGCCTGCAAACCACTGAGGTGGTAGAAATTGGAAAAGAAAAACCGCATTTTCATACACAGTACATCCCAACTGATGCTTTGCACGTTAACATACGCGTTAACGACCTTGCGGTATCGTCATTAAAAGTGCCAAAGAGCAATACTTAAATGTATTATCTTAAGTTTCTTCTTGCGCGATTCACAGTCCAACGTCTCAACTCCTTGAGAAAAGTTCGGCACCAATTGTTTGTTGTTTGCACGAGCGATGTGTTATGCAATTTACCCCAAATTTTTTTCTTTTCTCTCTCTTCCAAAAGGTATGAATCGTGCACCGATTTTTCTATTACTATTAAGACTCGTTCGAGTCAATCTCAAGATATTTTTAAGCAAGAAATTGTTGAAAGTGTTGTAAGTGTTGATCTCCTTTGGTAGCGTATTCAAAATGTTGCAAAAGCCATCGTGAAATGATCTTCGGCTGTATCCAATTTTTGCAATATCGAACTGTTTTGCAAACCATTTATTATTCTCAAAGTAATTTTCTAATATTGTCTTGAGCGGCGTTTAATTAAAAACAATAAATTTGAAACGTTAAGGTGATCTGAAGCCTTCAATGGTATATTTTGCGGAAGTATTACCTCATATGTATGTTTTTGCGGTGGATTTGTACTCGATCAAGAGTTGGGTTCCGATACTTGAAGATTCAATGAATCGTAATTTTTCGGTATAGAACAAAAATTTCAACCTTGTTTTGTTCACAAAGATCTATTCAAGTAGATTTTTCAGTTTTGAAAATTATAAAACATTAGGAAGTTCATCGGAACTAATTTTATGTTTTCGAAATCGGCCGGAAGACGGAAGTTTAGTTTTTTATTAGGTCTAGGTCATCCTTGTGATTAATTGTTAATGTTCATTCATGTTTTTCGTTGCGATAGCTTCACTGGAACGATGAAATTGATAACTGACTAATACCTTGAAAGTAAATCAAGAAATGCAAAGGCGAAAAAAGAAACCGAACGGAAAAAGCTGTTGTTTCAAATCTATTTTTGATGTATTTTATTCAGAAAGGATTTGTTAGACAAGTATCATTAACAAGTTTCCGAGGCCGCTTTTAAAGAATATTAAAAACTAATTTAACTTTTAGCTTCATCTGCCTCATTCGATAGTAAAAGGAAGATTGTTTGAAAATATGTCATAAAAGATGGAATGTTTGTTGTTTTTTCTCTTCGTTTTCTCTTCAGACTTAGACATATTTTTGAGTCCCTCCTGTCAACAGTAAACTATTTCAAACTCTGTAAATTTTCTTGAATAATAAACCTTTAAGGAAATTTAGTGGAAATGAAAAGGTGATTATATCCCTTTCTAAAATAAAATGAAAACCAAAATAAAAAAGAAATTATAAAAACAAGCAGTAGAATCTGTGAAAAAGTATAAATTCTTAGTCCATTTTCCTTTATTTTCTATTACAGTTAATATTCGACAAGCAACACTACTTTTAAAACTTTTTTACATATCTGATAACACGTTTTGCTCTACCATTATTCTTCCCTTCAGGTTTTGTTGTCAACTTTGTCCGCAAAAATTCCACAGAAAAGGTCAAAAAATTGGACACGATTTGATCAATTTTTCTTTCCAAGGGAAGGTAAAAGCCTAATCCTTGCTGTGATTGTTTGAAGAACTCTGTTTCGCCATTACACAATTTATATTTCATCATTTCAAATTTATAAACACTAAACAAAAACTCAATCGAGTCATCAAAAACCATTTAAACATCGTCTCCATTTTGCTTTGCGAAGATGTACCAAATCAATATTTTTCTTAGTGGATTTGCATTTCCTCTAATAATTCTTTATTAACCTTTTCTCTTGGGTATCTACCTCTTCTCGTGTCCTTCTTAACCATTTGAACTAGGTGTTATCAGTTTAGGTTGGCAACACTATTTAATGTTACGTGTGGTGTGACAGCTGTCAAGCGGTTTATGTTTGATTTGATTTGCCATTTTATCATAAATAGTTTGACGCCTTGAAAAGTGGGTCTTTGATTCGACATCCTGCTGGACATTTAAACCTGTAAACCTGTAAACCTGTGCTGGACATCCACATTATGGAAGATTTTACGGAAGCCGAACGACCAACGGGCAAGATGTAGATTCGATGTATGGGCGCAAGAACAAATGCTGCAGAGTGCGAATTTCTTGAGAAAACTGTTTTTAGAGATGAGACTCATTTCTGGTTGAATTATCAAGTCAATCAACACAACTGCCGCGTTTCGAGCGATGTACAAACACAGGCGGTTGTCCAAAGACCGTTACATCCGGAGAATCTCATTTTATGATGTGCTTTATAAGTCTGTGGTGTCATTGGTTCAAACGACTTCAAAAATTCTGCTGAGAATAACGTTACAGTCAATGGTGGCCTCTACGGCGCCATGACCAATGACTTTGTTGTTTCGAAGCGCATAATTGCCCTGTAAGGTCTTGTGATTTAACACCGCTGAATTATTGCTTGTAGGGATACGTCAAATAACTCGTCTACTTAGACATGCCCGAGACATTTGACAATTTGGAAGACAACATGCGCCGCATTATTGGCGATCGACGACCCAATGATTGGTCAGAGTGGTCGAAAATTGGATCTCTCATTTGGACTTCCTCCACGTCGGTCCAAAGTCCAATAAAAACAATTATTTTAAAGATCGAACATGTGACTTGTCACTTAAGAACAATCATGACTGGAAACGGAAATCTATCAGATTATGTTGGGCACTACATCGGGAGTTTTACTTATTCACTGCTACCAAAAATATAAAAAATCTGAAAGTCAGAGTTCAATTATTTGCTAAACTTTTCACATTCCACAAAGGAAGTCGATTTACTCGTATGGTCATCCATAGGTCCAATGAAGTCAATATTAGCATCAACCTAGACTTGTACTTTACAACGTCCCATTTGAAATTCACTTGCAATCAGTGCATGCAATTGTCTTCTGATTCCCACGCAATCGCGAAGAAAATGAAGAAGTATTTAGTGGTTCTTCTTTTTAAGGTAATGAAATGTGTTGAAGTTAAGGTACATCTTAATGAGAGCCACAATCATGAGAGTTTTGAAATAAAAATCTCACGAAATATCAAAAGGAACCTCAAACTCATGTCAAATGCGACTTTGAAGGAGGAAACTTTGTATGATCCACCAATTATCATTGTTTGAACCTTCGATTCTGCTTTCGGTTTTTTCCAATAAAAAAATAACATGAACACTTCGTAGCCTTTGGTCGTCGGCTACTACAACTCCAAGAATTTCATTAAACAATGTCAAAACTTCTAAAAGGACTTTAACTTTGTGTTATTAACTTAATTAAATTTCAAACCGATTTGCCTTGTTGCAGTCGAAGCCAACCTTCTGCAATCGTAGCAAAGAAAATTCAAGTTTATTTTCCCTGTACTGTGGAAATTTTTTGTTTTACAACCGCTAATGTGACAATGGAATCTTTTATGTGTACTTGGAAGCCTAGAGCCTATTCCGGAAATCAGTGTTGACCTCTTTTACGATCCCCGATCGATGCGATAAAGGTCAATTGTCTTGCATTTTCCACTTGGACTATGTTTATATGTTTGTGCGGTTCCAATCCGGAAACATTTGCGTGTTGGGAAAGATACAAATACAGATGAAAAACTGCAATGTTACGCGCAGCAGCCACACTGTGTTCAATTAATTAATCATGTAGAGATTAAGAAAAATGCTAATCTTTATTTAATTTCATTGTTGATTTGTTGTGGACTCGAGCAAGCGAACAAGAGCTGGTTAGCAGCCTAGCAGTCAGCACGCCAGCTATCTGTGTGACCTTCTTCTTGAACTCACACATCGTGTGATGTTATTATTATTTATTATTAGTTTGTGTGAGCTGTACAGTGGATGCCACATTTAAAGTTTATTATTTTCACCAACCCATTGTATGCTGTTGGTATTATCTGTACATTCCCCTGGTTACTTTGTTTATAGCTAATTATAATGCACTTTGATGTCAATGGACGTATCTAGCCTCGAAATTGCACAACATCCTTCCTTGTATCCAAAATTAGATTGCGCTGTTCACTGTGGATCCGAGTGTGTGTTGCTATTGAAAATCTTCCTTGTTTGCTTTGCTAAATAATTATTTATTTAGTATTGAACATTCCTAATATGAGATGTGATTAATTGATGAAACTTCGACCAAAGGTCGTTGTAATAGAACCTCGTCCGGCTGTTCACTGTTATTGGTACTGCAGGGATGACTATATGATATTTATTTGAAATTTGATCAACGTTGTTAGTAATATTCGTAGCTGCGCTCAGGATTAAGTTGAGTGAAACGAATCAAATTTATCGCCATTGTAAATGAAAGTAAAGAAATTTCATTTTAAAAAGATAATAATCTCCAGATCTACCATCAAAAAAATATGGACGATTAAACCGAATATATTGCATTTTACAAGTCGCAGGAAATATCATATATATTATATTCAACCAAGTGAGTATTTTTTCTGACACACTATCCTGAATAATGTTCGCTGTACATCGAAGCAAAATAATATTCGATAAATAAATATATTTGATTTCTTCTGTTGTCAGTGTATACCTTTCGCTACCATATAGCAATTATATTTTTAAGTAACGATGGATGAAATGTGCCAATTCGGAGTTGGCAAATTGTCAAAAATTTTGCATCAATTCTTTTGAAAATAGATCGAAAATACGCGTAGAGTTTAAGGAAATGGCGCGGTTCTAGTTGCCATCCATCTATTGCAACTTTCATGAGCAAAAATTTCACTCTAGTTGCGAGTCGAATGTATAATTGTTCCAATTCATTCCTTCCGTTCTCGTTTAAAATCGAATTAGTGTGGGAAAAATATTCTCACAATTATTGTCGCCTTCCTTTTGTCGATGGACATTGTTATATTGAATTTGAGAAATGGCTAATAATTTTTCTTCGCAGCTCGGCAGAATACGCTTGCATTGATGAATTATGTATTTGACAGTGTTATTTAAAGTATTAGAAATATTTGCTATGTTCTAAACTATGCATTTGTCTGTTGCCACGATCCGAGATAAACTTTAAATTTTTTCTAGAAAAGCTAGCGACAGTTTTGTTCTTTAGATTCTTAGAATGATTCTTCCAATGAAAACTGGAAGGCGCTTTTCAGCGCATTTCAGCTTAAGTTTTATTTTTTGACTCCTTTTTATGTTTAACAGAATAAATGTCCTACTTCTTCGTGGACATTGAACGTTACGTTAAAACATTATGCTTGTTCCTTGTCCCTGAGCGAATGACTCCATGTACCGCAAGGCACGAACATCTCCTACAAACATAGTTCTGGACGTTTAGAGAACGTAGCTAAAAACTGTTTGAGCACATTCTTCGAAGTAGGTCTCACTTTTTTGAACTGGGTCTCATTTCTCTTCTATTTTCTATTCTATAAACATCAGGAGGTGGTGGTTACTGAAAAAATGACCCCTCATTCTTATGCGCCAACCAGCAATTCTTCGTTTTGATGTTTGCACCTAATCCACCCAAATATCTGCAGAGTTCTTGGCTATTTGCTCAACATGATAAAAACAGTGTCTCATCGAATTTTCGCATATGAAGACAGAATAGGTCAGTTAGACACGATATGAACACGAATCTGACACGTCAGATTAGACACGATATTCACCTCCAATGAATTCCACTTCATACCTTTCCCTCCAGAAACCAAAAATGTTTTTCCACTCCTTCCATCAAGCGATTTCTCTGCCTTTTTGCTTCTAACAAAGGTAGATTCTCCTTCGCTTTTAGGACAATGAGTACTTCTGTCACAAAAACCAGGATGATCGACTCGGGGTGGAAGTATTGTATACAAGCGCAAGATACAAAGCTCCTCATCTTTGACCTTAAGAAAGTTGTTTTAAGAAAGGATACAAATCATAACGAGCTGGAAGCTAATTCATTGCAGCTAATACGGCTAGGTTAGCTTTTTGAATTTTCGGCCACAAGGAACAGTCGCTCGCACAGTAAACCATTGAACGAAGATCCAGATATAATTATCCTTATCCTTGTCCTTAGCCTTGTCGTTTAGTGGCAGTTGTATGTTTCGACTTGCCAAGTCGCGTCAACTACTTCCATGGCACTATCTATGAAGGTATTATCATAAATGGTACGGTATATGGTATATCCTCGATAACAACTGTTAGTGGGGGTACAAGTGTAGATTCGGACCAGTGTAAGTGATTTATATCTTGAAGGATCTGAGGATCCGTGCTTCAGTCAGACTAGCTTATAGCCTAGACTCAATGCATGTATATATGAATGTGAAAACTTTTCGCATGTTATTCAGCTGAAAATAGTCTTCCTCTGATAAGAACCGTTCACTCACTGCAACTTAGGTGAAAAGTTTCTGTCTAACCTACGTTTAAACAGAATCCGAACAAAAATAAAGTTGATTGCGTGCTAAAAAAATAAATGCAGATCGATCTTCCGTAGTAGCTTCCTTTAACGTCGCATCACAAGCAATATTCTTTCTTCCACTTTCGGTAGGAAGGCCGTGTGCGTCGGGGCGTTTTCATAGTAGAGATGTCATGGCATCACGATATTCTTCTTCACGCAGTTTACTCTGATTTGCAGCCTTTTAAAGATTTTCAAGTAAAAGTGACGTTTCACTGTTTGTCTGTATGGCAAGTTTCCAAGTGAAGCATTCCACTTGACTTGATGTGCTATTCGCTCAATCTGTATTTGGCCTGTATTCCAGATCTTAGTCGAAAATTCGCATCCCGCATCACTTGCCTGAAATTTCGGATGACATTACTCAAAGAGTTCACTAGAGATCCTTGCACGATAAATACTCTGTTCATCGCACCTTGGACAACATCTTCAAACATATCTTGTGCATACCCAAATCCTCAGTAAATGAAAAATTGTAATCATCGCCAGGTCATACAGGAACCAAAAGCAGGTCTGGTAAGATTTCTAAGAATGGTTTGACTCACGGCCAAATTGGTAAACTTCTTGCTGTCAATCCCTCCAAAGTTCCGCCCTTTAGATCAAAATCGGGTCACAGTACATCGAAACATTTCTGGTTTCGAGTGCTGTGTACTTTTGATCATTTGCTAAGTGGTTCTCAAACTATGTCCATGTCTGGATTATTATGTCGGTTAAAGGCCCGCATAGCAAATGCAATGTCCATAATCGTTCACTCACAGCCACTTATGTGAAATTTGGGTCTATAAACTACGTTCAAATAGGGCCAGTCCATAAACCAAGTTTCATACGCTCTTAAAAAAAGTAATATGCTCCTTTTGATTGGAATCACATACGTTAATCTTCCTTTCACTTGCGAAACGTGTCTTGCAATGCGCCGTGATCTTTCTGAACGCATGAAAAGTTCGAAAATGTAGGCCTTAAGAACCGTCTTTTTTTTAGGAATAAAAACCGGACCACAGAGGCCACATCCGGCCTGTATGGTGGCTAAGGTGTTAGTCGTCAATATGAAAGACCGTGCGCTACGAGTCGTTTTCATGGTGAAGATGACAGGACTTCGTGACGTTTCTCTGAATTCAGTTCACTGTTTTGCAAACTCATGGATTTACAGGTAAAATGGATGGTTCATCTATTTATCTGGGTCCAAAATTTGGATTGAACCAAAGCCTATTAATCTATGTGTGATTCGCGCCCATTGATGGCGCGGGTAAGTTGGCGTCTTCTGCTTGGAATGAGATTCGGGGTCTTATTCGAAAACGTCTCACATCACTGTCCTTAGAAACTAGGATCAGGTTCACACTGCTCGTAGAGTTCTCCAGAAGTGAGTTCTTCTGTTCAACGCAGAGGATCTTGTGCAACATCTAGGCGCCGATCTTAGACATAACCGGATCGTCAGTAACAATATGATGCATGGTAGTTTTGGCAACATCACAATCCTCTGCTCCAACATTATTATTTATTACACTCCATGATTTTTATGCTAATGCGACTATTTAAGTTCAGCATGTGTCACACTTTCTTCAACTGGCAGACAGGTGGCCCTTGTCTTCGAATTCAACGTTATCCCCTCACCCCCTACACTTCCGGCCTGTCATATGTCATGGTTGAGGCATGATATCATAGCCAAAAACCTACCGTTGCATACCAATAGTTTTGGCACTTATTATTGCGTAACGCTCCACTAAAGAACAAGATATCTTCAAAATCCGACGTGTCAAAGAAAGGGTCACTTGCGCTATACAGCAGGAAATAGACGATTAATCGCCGGTTGGTTTTCCTTCGGTAGCGCCTTGCCGTGGAGGTGAGAAGTCACTCAACATTATGTTCGAACCGATACTGTAACACTTTTTATTTGAACCGAGGTTCCTTCAAGTGCCAAAAGACTTCCTAATTCTTGATAAAAAAGAATGATGTGCTTAGTTATAGGCATTATGGTTGTCTATAACTATTCACATGTATAGAAAATATGATTAACAAATCTCATTTACTCCCAAAGTATATCTAGCAAGTTGTTTGGCACTCCTTGGAAAACAGTTTCTATTGTTTCCCTATTTATTTCTGTCAGCCTCTGAGTGTCATAGTGCAACTATTAACAAGCACTACTAACTAGAACAAATTTTCAATTTTACCTATGTACTCCTAGCTGCTTTGGTACGTCAACCGACTGGCTTAGAAGTTCAAAGGTGTTTGTAAACAAAACTGGATACTCGAAGAAATATCCAGTTGCGCAATAAAGAACACGAAGGTCTTGAAATGGTGAATTTATAGAAAACATACAAAGTTTTATCAAAGGATGTTGCATGCAACTACTTGCAATTTAGTTCTCTCGACTTATCTACGCAGTTTAAGTTCCACGCTCTCACTCATACACGAGTCCGTTTCGCTTGTTGCATAAGGTGTTCGTGTCTCTTTTTTTAAGCTGTCCACTAAGAGTGTTCGGGCTTAGTCAGTAGTCACGCTAGCTTAAGTCCAAGGTGAAAAGTTTCGCAGCTGTGAATCATCATCAACTCAGTCAATGTTTGGCGTAGTATGCCAAGAAATTTCTAATGTGTCCTTGAAATTTTATGTAGTTTTAACACTTAGAAAACGTAGGAATTTATTTTTATTGCGAGGTTTTGAACGTCTTAAATGCCGCCAGGAAGCCAAAACTTAAAATTATTTATCTATGGAACTGTGGGAGATTCAAGGTGAAATTAAATTATCCGAGTTTGTAGTAAATTTACCGTGATCCTTGGAATCGAGAATCAACAGGAAAAAGAAATCATTCAGGTACCTTGTAAAATGCTCAGTATCAGAGAAGTAACGAACGCGGGAGGTTCATCATCGCAATTTATTAGACGGTTCAACTTGCAATGTGAGCCTAGCGTGATACCCAAAGAAAATTTGGGAACCTTTGCGAAAAAATTCTGCGACAAGCAAGAGTTACGTGATCAAAAGTTGAACATCCCATACAAGTTTTGTTGAAAGCAAATTATTCAAGAAAGAACAGTTTTTTAAAAATCATCTTCAGTTTTTCTTCTTTTTTTTTTTAAAGACCACAAATGAATTTTTGTGTTTAGAATTATTCACAGCACTGTAAGTGGGCAATTCCCAAACTCTTTGCCAAAGTGAATTAATACACAATTAAATGACAAACTTTACCGATGACAACTGACAGTAGATGTCAAGGAATGTAATGGTCGCTACAAGCTGCCAAAATCATATCAAATTATTTCGAAACCCTCTTGATGTAGCATCTTTAAATAAAAAATAATGAACAATTACATACTTTCTCTCAGTGTTGTTACTAACACACTTTATTTGAATACTCACATACTGTGTAACAACGCAATTAAATAGGCTCGCAGGTAGTTGATCTGTAATGGGAAAAATCGTAATATAGAAATGTAATAGAAAAGACAATAGTTTTATGCTAATAGGGAATAAACAATGGCATGCGCATGAAAAGAAAGTATTAAAAATGTCTATAACAGCATGTGTCGCCTTTGTAGTGCATAAATTTATCAAATCACATATAGGAAAAGTGAACTCTCGTCCTATCCTTTTGTTGTATCATTTAAATTGCATACACTTACGGTTGTATGCAAGTGGCGTATCATGTACAACATATGTATTAGTTGTTAACTAGTAAACTTATTGTTAACATAATCAAATAATTGAATTGGAGTGCATGAACGTCAATAAGAACAGCTATCGCAGCACCACTAACACGTTTTAGCTAACATGGGTGATATTTTCACCCTTATCAACACTAAAAGACAGAAGTGCAAGTTGACAACATTGTGCGCAAATAAATGTGCTTGGGAAATTTTACTGCTGTTGTTTTACATTTTATTCTGACGTAGCTGCGGACACTAGCCCCAATTACCATGATACCAAAATTTTCGTTTTATGCAAGTATTGTGTAAAGCAAATGCGATGTGAAAAGGACTTTGTAAGCTTTTTTTTGGGACTTTTAACATCTGGTATTTTAAATCATTAAACGTCTTTCATTTGCGTAGATGTTTCGTCGAACAAATTCCACGTGCTATTCGTTTTCCTGGCCTTAAAAATACGTTTTAAATTATTGGATTTTTTGGCGTCAGCTAACATTATTTAATGTATGCTTAATTTTCTAGTCCAATGATTTCGTTGATGTTTTCATTTTTTAGTGAATCAGCGGTAATTTTTTTCTTCGCGTCTTTTGAATTTTTAACGAATTTTAGTATCTTAGTAATTTCAGTATTTCCTGAATTTAACTCTCGTAATGTTTTTTTTCAAGAAAGTACTTTTGGCGTTGAGTTGGCTGAAGACAACTTTTATATTTTTCATTCTCACAACATCCCTCAGCGTTTCTCCTTCGTCGTGAAAAAACTCAATCTTACTCGCAGGGCTAGCTTAAAGGGTTTCTCAGTTTTCGCAGCATGAGGAAAAGAGTCCATACTATCTAATTTATCTTGTGCGGTTCATATAATAGTGTACCTTTAGAGCTAATAGGTTCTGTGGGCTCATAGGCTCTTCCTGTTCACGTAGGCTATTAAGTCTTTCAAGCCCCGTGATTAAGTTCTTTTTATCAACCGGCGAGCACTTTGATTACCGATCAATAAACCATGCCGATACATTCCTCGTCCTGGCCCGATACATGTTAAGGTTCTCGCTACAGTTTGTGCCATTCTTTTCGTTTTCCTGGGATATTAGGTGAACGTCAGTACATGAAAAGATTTTCGTGTTTGCGGCTCTGCCGAATAACGCATGGTTCCCAAGCAAACTTGATTGTACATATTTTAGGGAACACCATGCAAGCGTGCCCTCTGATCCCGGCAAAGATTCAAGCTGAGGTATGTGGGTTATCTAAGTATTTGCTTTTTCGATGGGAGGACTTTAGTTTTAAACATACCGCAGTGTAATATTCTAAAAGATTCTGAGAGTCTTGAAGTCTCCAAAGATGCGATTTGGTCAGTATCACGCCTCGTTTCAGTTGTCACCAGAAGAAATTCACTCACTACCTCACTTATTGGAAGCTTCGTACCCGGTCCTATTTTCCAAATGTCACTTCCACAAGCGTTAGTTAAACATGAACGTGTAGGCGGCTTTTATGATCACATTATTATTCCAACTGTCATTAATTTTTAATTGCTTTTTTAAGATCAATTGTACTAGGGGTTTTAGTTGAAGATTGCCGTTTTTTTTTTCTATATAGAAAACACTTCATTGTCAAGGGAATCTCAAAAACTTTTTATTCAAAGTATTGACGATTGGATTCTACACATTTTGTCCATCTTTCAGGCAAATCATGGTTACCATTCCAAAAAAAAATTTTCTCTTTCGATGCAAACCATTCGACGAGCCATTTTTCGACTTCTTCAAAATTGGCGAAGCGCGGCTCTGCAGCAGCAGCAGTGAGTGTCCCATCGATGCGAAAAGGTGATAGTCGGACGGGGCGAGGTCTGGAGAGTACGGCGGGTGTGGTAATATTTCCCAATTCAACGCTTTGAGAGTGTTCTTCGCCACTTTAGCGGTATGAGACGGTGCGTTGTCATTTTGTAGGATAACTTCGCCCATTCCAGCCGTTTTTCGAACAACGTATGATTCAAATTGATAATTTGTTGTTTGTCTCCCCAGGTTTTAATGACTCGAAGTACAGCATACCACACTGGTTCCACCAAACAGTGCATTGTCTTACGGCCAAAGCTATTTCGCTTCGGAGTCCATGGGCCGGCCTCACCAGGTGAAAGCCATGATTTTTTCCGCTTCGGGTTCTCAAAATAAACCCATTTTCCGTCCCCCATGACAATTCGATGCAGAAAAGATTTCCTCTCGAACCTTTGAAGCAGCATTTCCCAAATGTGTTTCAATTTTCCATTTGCCTGTCGTTCAGTTGGTGTGGTACCCATTTTCCATACTTTTAAATCTTTCCCATGGCTTTTAAACGTTGCAAATCGCTCCTCGGGTCAATTGTTGTTTCGATTGGGTTAGGTCTTCATCCAATAACGCCTGCAATTCCTCGTCTTCGATTGTTTTCGCTGCACCAGGATGTTCATTGTGTGTTAATTCGGCATCTCTACTTTTAAATTGACGAAACTATGTCTCAAATGTTATAATCACTGGAGCATGTTCACCGAAAGTTTCTACCACCAACCGATGAGCTTCAACTACTTTTTTTCCTTTGATAAAATAAGAAAAGCAACGAATGCCGCAAATGCGATTTACTTGGAACGAAACTCGACATATTCACTGAGGTAAATAACTATGGCGCTATTATTTTGGCAGATTGTAACTTGTGTATTTTTTAAGGTTAATGTCAATAGAAAAATATGACATCGATGCCAAATCATAGAAATGTACACATATCTCTAGCGACATCTATGTGTAAAACCGGCAAATTTCAACTAACACTATTATAATAATAATTATCAGCTATCAATAAAAAAAGTATAAAAGAACATCTGTAGATGTTGATCGGTATTTTTGTATTCCTTTCACTACAATGGTATAAAAAAAATTTTTTTTTTAATTTTTCGAAATAATCGTAAATGCCAGAGCTCGTTGTTTTTGTTGTTTTCCCATATTCTTTGCGCCATATGTACCCAAAAGTTAGACGTGATTATCTTTGATACGCAACATAACTTCCTCGAAAGGTGTATAGCGTAAACCAATTGACAGATTAAGTTAGTACATGGTCCTTGAAAACAGTCAGTTTTTTCCGCTATTTTGGTGATTTTCTGTTGTGAGAATGTGTATCACAAGAAATTTTTCTAAAATCACTCAGGAATCAAATAAAAAAAATTTAAGTCTCCATCAAAAAGTGCTATTTCGAATTTTTAAAATTGTAAAAGTTTTTTTTAGCGGATTCTGTATCCAAGAATGTATTAAACTGAAATTAGAATCGTACAAAAATTTCGAAGAAATATTCATATTTACCTCTTTCGAGAGTGTTTCGTGTGGTTGTCTTTGTTAGATGCTTGCGTTATTTTGATTATTTCTATTCTAGCATTATTTTTGTCAATTGATCCAACTCTTGGTAGATCATCCACTCTTCTATTTCCCTCGACATCAGAGGTCCTGAGACTAAGGTTAGTTGACTTGAATTGTTGCGTCTTTGAAGCTCCGTATATAGACTTGCACTATTTAGATGCAAACGCCGACTTGCTATCCGAGAACATTGTATTGTCTGTTGTCTCCCAAGTTTGAAACTTCGGTTGAGTTGCGATTGATCGACCATGTATAGATCACCATTTCAATTCTAGATGGAAAGTCCTCCAGAATGACCTTTCTTCACAATATTTTAACCCTGTATGGGATCGTTGTTCTTAACATCGCTTGAACATTATACATATCCCTTTTTATGAATGTTTTCCGGATATAAGCGTCACTGCTCGCTTTCAATTAATTCTCCGAGGCTGAAGTCGAGTATTATCAAAGCAACTCTGATTCAGACCATTCGCTGGATCTTCTCTTGTTCTTTTGCTTGTTGGCCCCGTAAGTGCTCATTGTTTTCACTACTATTTTTGGTGTCCTGGGGTTTTAAATTTTTAGGTCCATTTCTCCTCACTAGTCTTTCTGAGCGCTCCTGTAGCTCTCCGTCAGACTTCACACTAAGACTTCCCCAATGTGTGAAGTCTATGTCGGCTCACTCTTAAAGTTTAATCCTGGGTATTTTACATTTTTTATCATTCATATGTGTTCCCATCAACAATCAAGGGGGATCATTTTCCGATTTTCAGAGTATTTGAGCATAAACTTCGGCAGCATTGCTCCGCAGTCTGTGTAACTCCGCACATTTAAACAGAAATGAGATGGTCTGACATGATTTGGGAAACCTTACACTTTCACTTCAAATTATCTTTCGCATGATTTAATGTAGAACAATTACTTAAGTAACACAATTACACGGTTTCACAAGAGTGCCAAATTTTAAGGATAGAGCTCTAGAATATATTTGCCTCCTTTCCCTCTTCATATGCTTTTTATTTTTAAAAAAGAAACACGACCAAAAGTGAAAATGCATTAAATAACAGAAATTGATGGCAGCATGTGTTGCAAAGTCTTGCCTTCTTATCAAAGTATCAGCATCAACCTTCGCTTTACGGGCGTACAGTGAACATTTCCAGCGATCTAAACAAAGCCACCTTTACTTTTTAATTTTGAAAGTATCACCAACAACGCCCACTTATCATTCCTCAAATCTACTAAAAGTTATTCGCTTTTAATAATAATTAACACTCCTTTATTGCAACTACACTCACATTAATCTATTTGCCCACTAATATTTTCTAAGTCTAAACAGAAAATGATAAAACGAGATTACAACGGCAAATATACCATTACGATTTTTTCGCATAAGTGTTACCAAGATGATTTATTTTCGTTAGGACGTGAAACAAATGGTGGGTTTGCCATTCAAAAACATCAAGCATTTGTTTATTATGTCCAAGTGTATATATCTATATATATATCAGTGTTTATCACTGCTATCATCAGTATGTTCGATCGTTGTGCGAGCAGACGCCTAAATTTTGCAACATTGCAAATGCAGCGGTCTAGTTTTTTTCGCTTTCTGTTATTTGGGTTATTTCTGTTATTTCTGTTATTATAATCTAGGGCTAGGCCCTAGGCAGTGATAATTCCCCTGTGATTGCGATTTCATTGGTAAAAATTTACTGAAATCAAAGCTAGACTCCTGAAAAGGTTATTTCGCGATTATTGTACGCGATTAAATGTATAAGGTCGGCTATTGCCAAAAGAATAGGTTCACATTTTTGTTTGCTCATATCCTAATGTTTAATCTACAAATAAAACGACCTGATGATATAACAGAAACGAGTAAATATTCTCCATTGAGGAGACACTGTTTTTTCTATGTAGATACGGTTTTTGCGAGGAAGAAGTCCGAGAAGCCAATGCTTCAATTGTCTCAAAGGACGAGATGGAAAACTAAGCATTGTAAGAATGAACTATTTCCTCTTTGATATTAATAAATGAGGAATTCACTACAAAATAATTGACAAGAAACGTTCGTTTTAAAGAATGTGTTACAAGGTCCAATCTTTTTCGTTGTAAGGCTTTAAACCTATAAAGACTATAGTTGTTAGTTTTCACAAAATACGTCTGTTATTTCAGAACCGATGCAGAATAAGTAGGCTTCACTGAATACTGACAATTGATGTTATATCCTTGAGAAATAGATTCAAATCAAAGACAAATGGACATTTTTAGATGGAGAACAACTTATCCAACCAACGTGAAATTTTTTAGATGGAAATAGATTTTAAAAATCGACTCTACTGTAGTGAATGCGCCGTGGTGTGCTAGCAGATGCACTGGTGTCCGCCCCAAAAAATTGCAAAATCTGCACTCACCGGTCGTTTTCAAGCCCTTTTTTCTGGGATGTCTATCCTCACATTCCTTTAAGGCCCCTAAAATGAAATCGTTTCCGTTGCACTAAAGGGCCGATGAATGCTGTCGAAGCTCCCTTTTTCGCTTATTGATCTGCCTGCTCATTACCAACGATACGTGCATAGACGGGCTACGTTTGCTTTGTCTCCGAGGAATTTTTTGATAGGTACGTCTCCGCGAATCCTTCTTGTTTGTTTTGTCTTCTTCAAACTCCACAGCTAGATCACCTGACGTAGGTGACCCTATAGCTTTGATTGTACTTTGGACTTCCTCCAGATTTACCGCCCGCTAGCTGATTTAACATTCCTGTCCATGCTTCTTGGTCTTTATTTCTTGATTTAAATCTGATGGTTCCTTGCATTTCAGTTCCTGCGGAAGTTTTTTTTAGGATTGAAGTAGAATCTTTGAATACAGACTCCTCAGTTTAGTTTTTGATTCATTAAAGACACAGTTATGTATTGGTAGAATTGGTAGGTGTCCAAAATTTTCTGCTTTATTTCAAATAAAATTCACATAACTTTTAACTTCACAACAAAATTATTGAATTTGGGGCTAAATCCAGGAGTTGTTTTTAGGGCCTTCGATTTGTCTTTATAATGGATTGTGCAGAGTAAATATGAGTAACTCAGCAGTTTGTCGGACAATATTAACCTCCTCTTTCATTCCTTGCAACAAACCTCCAAATGGGTCAATAAGTCCGCTTGTCACACAAATAAGGTTAGAATGGAAGCTATGGGCAATCAAAATAGTTGAATTGGTTGTTCTTCGCGCTTCTTCTATAACTGCGATGTGCACAACGTTTTCAACCAGTATACATGTGTAAACTTTGAGTATAGCTTTCAGCTATAATTTCGTTCCCAATCTCGTCGAACGACACATCAGCAAAAATTCCACATAATATTAAAGCACCTAAATACACCCTCTGAGCGCGAATAGAAATTTCCTATGCTTAATAGTACAGGAAAAACCTGTTGCAACGTTCGCTAGGCACTATCTCGTACTCCTATGATGGCTAAGAAGCAACAAAACTGCTTCTAGCTGCGCTTCTATTTCTTCCTCATCTTCAAGGAGAAATGAGATGTACAGTAGTCTGAAAATTATTCAAACTTGCTTCGCTCGTCGTCTTATCACATTAGTTTTTACCCATGCATGAATATCTACTTGCAACCTATACACTTGTCATGACTATCTTCAAACTAAATGTCGTCTAGCTAGCATAGCAAGTTTCCGCGATGTAGGGTCAACGGTTTCCATAATCACATAACAGAATGTTGGTTTTCAAGGAACTATATATTCTTGTTCTTTGCATATGTTCAAGCTACCATATGTTATGGATGATCCAGTGCTGGAAAATGTGATTTATGCGCCTTTCATGCATGTGTGAGGCTTCAAAGCAAGTTGAATCGGTAAATAAGAGTGAAAAACTTCAAAAAAATAACTCCGATGGGTTGATAAATGGATAATTCTCATACAAGTAGCAGTCTTGAAAAAGAAAAAGAAAATTTCTTTCATTTTCTTCGACCACAAATAGTTAAAAAGGTTGCGTTCATATCTCAGAACGGGGCTCAAAAGTCAAATTTGTGAGGCTTCATCAACTCCAAATAGAACTCCTTATAAATGTTACTATTAAACATGAGCCCATAAAACTTAGGCAAACGAATTGCAGCGAAGTACTTAAAAATTGTAATTTTCCTACCTAATGAATAAGGCAGCAATTGTCTGAGCAATTGCACTTTAAACACAAACGTTTGTAAGCCAATGAACTATGAAACAGCTCAAATGCAAATGTTAGTGCGATCTGATTAACCATGACGTCGTAGATTCTAGTTGAATAGCCTAAGCTGGCAAAAATTTGCATCTGCTGTGAATATGTAATGCAATGAATTTCCGGCGAGTATTGTCTTTTTGAAAATTGCACGCAGTGTGTACTCTTACTTTCATCTAAAATGGAAATTTCGGTTTTTGTGACTACTTGAAATTCATTTGACTTGGTCGGTCTAATCATTCAAAAAAGGCGTAAATTGCTCGGTAGAAAAGGGCAAACGAAATTAGATTAAAGGATAATAAACAACAGCTACTTACTAATCTTAACTAAATAGTATTTAGTCTGAATAATTAGCAGACAAAAAGTAAGAAAAAAAAGGGATAATTTTTATTCTCATGGTGGCGAAGACTATTAATGAAGACAATTCTTAAAAGTGTTTGAAGATTAACATAATTCTATTAATATATTAATATATAAACCTCCAAAGAGTTGAGCTTCGCATCTTTCCAGGCGAAGCTCAACTCATCTTTCCAGGCGAAGCTCAACTCTTTGGAGGACACCGTCTTGAGCACAGAGGGTAATGTTCTTATCGAGGGAGACCTTAACGCCAAGGCAGAATCGAATCCTGGAGATGGCAGCCAGAGTAGGGCCAGCCCTTGTGAACACTGGTAACACTCCCACTTTGCGCCGCTTAGGCTGTGTGGGTACCATTCCGGATGTGACATTCGCGTCGGGGTCCCCCTCCTCTATGAGACACAATTGGAGAGTTCTAGAGGACTACTCGGACAGTGATCATCAGTACATAGCATTCAAGATCCGCGACAACGTTCCTAAACTCCCAGACACTCAGCACTCCGCCTTCGTGTGGAATACTGAGAGGATGGACTTGGAGAGGTTTATCGACACGCTCATGACATCCTTATCACCGTTTGGCTCATCGCCGGGGTCATCTATGCCCCGCTGGAGACCTAGATACGGAAAGCCTCCGGTGTACTAGTGGCCCACTGAAATAGCTGAACAATTAAGGGAGTCTCATAAACTCCGGCAAGAAGCTCAACGAGCGCGAAGCCAGAACGAGACATGCACCAGAATGGCAGTATATCGGTCGTCCAGAAAATGCCTTCGCGAATTGATCAACAGGAGTAAGGCCCGTTGCTGGTAGAACCTTGTCGAAGACGTGAACAGGGACCCGTGGGGCTTGGGCTATACACTAGTTATGCGGAAACTCGGTGCTCCACGGTGTACTTCAAGCGGACATGATGGACGAGATAGTACGGGCACTTTTTCCCCAACATCCCGTCCGTGTCGATGCCGCCTACAAGGAAAAAACATCAGGCTGTCCACTCTTCATGAGAAACGAGCTGGAACTAGCAGTTCTCTCCATGAAGGCGAAGAAGGTTCCGAGCCCAGACGGCACTCCAGCCTAGGTACTGCAACTGGCTTATCACTATTGCCCTGACTTGCTGCTCAGTGCGTTTAATGTCTGCTTGTGGGAAGGCGTTTTCCCTGAGCGTTGGAAGACGGCAAGATTCGTGCTGATCAGCAAGGGGAAGGGAAATCCCGAGTCGCAGTCAGCATACCGATCGTTGTGCATGCTAGACACGGCCGGGCCAGAAACTGATAAAGAGAAGACTCGCTAACGTTATCCACGCCACTGGGGATCTTTCTCCAAGGCAGTATGGTTTCAGAACGGGACGTTCCACTATAGATGCAGTCGCGGAAGTGGTAAGTACGGTCCAACAGGCGGAGGCACGCAGTCGATCCGAATGTCGGATAGTCCTTCTAGTGACGCTGGACATGCTGGAAAGCTTTCAACTCCGCTAGATGGACGGATATTCTGGAATCTCTAGAAAAGTACCAGCATCCAAGTACCAGAATATCTGATGCGGATAGTTCGATATTACCTGAACGTTCGCAGTCTGATCTACGACACGGTGCAAGGTTGTCGGACGATGCTAGTCAAATTAGGAGTGGTCCAAGGATCCATCCTCGGTCCGGACTTGTGGAACGTCTCCTACGATGGACTGCACAGATTTGAACTGCCGGAAGAGTCGCGACTGATCGGCTATGCGGATGATGTTGCGGCACTAGTGGCTGGGCGCACGGTCGATCAAGCGCAATTAAGGCTAAATGTACTATTGCGCCGGGTGGGGAGCTGGATGAACACTCACGGGTTTAACCTAGCGTTAGAGAAAATCGAAGTGGTCATCCTGACCAAGAAGAGGATCCCCAGAGTAAGAATGGTCCGAGTGGGGGACACATTAGTAGAGGCGAAACTATCAGTTAAGTAGCTGGACTTGCTGATAGACTCTAAACTGAGTTTCTCGGAGCAAATAAAGGCAAAAACAAGGCCACAGCAGAAGTCTCGGTAATTAGTCGACTAATGGCCACTCATGGGGGATCAAGTCCTACAAAAAGTGTAGTGTAGTGCAATCTACGCTTCTTTATGGAGCAGAGATATGGAGTGAAGCTCTCAACAAGGAACTGCACCGAAAACAGCTGGCACAGGTGCAGAGACGAGGTGCACTGCGGATTGCATCAGCATACCGTACAGTCTCTGAGTCAGCGGTGCTGGTAATTGCAGGGGTGATACACATCGCTCTCCTTGCTAGAGAGCGTAAAAGAGTGTACCTCCGATGGCACGAGGGTAATAAAGATGAAGTTGCTCGCGATGAAAGACGATGCACTCTCGACGAATGGCAACAATCATGGAAACGTAACCAAAAAGGAAGATGGACCGCGCGGCTCATCAACGACTTGAGGTCGTGGCTCAGTCGAACGGACGGTGGGACTGACTTCTACCTGACCCAGCTACTGAGCGGACACGGTTGTTTTCAGTCTTACCTGCACAAGATAGGTAAGTCACGGTCTCCAAATTGCATATTCTGCATTGATGTGAAAGATGACGCCTGTCATACTTTCTTTTCATGCAGCAGATGGGACAAACAGCGCGGTGATCTTGCCGAAAAAGTGGGAGAGTTCCATCAAGCTAGCCTAATCGAAGAAATGCTGAAATCATTTGACGAATGGAATCAAGTGGCACATTACGCTCGGTCAATCCTAGTAATGAAAAAAGGCATACTTGATCGGCTGGAGGCGTCGAGGGTGGAGGGTTTCCTTCTCTAGCAATCCTCCTCTCCTTTTCTACCCAACTAGAGAGCGAATCCCTGTAACCCGAAGGCGTAAAATTGGGAGGCATAGACCTTAGTAATGTGTCAAACAGTTCCAGGCTAGGCGCTCCGGTTAACAGGGGCGATGTTTAGTCGGTAGTCCAGTATGTCCACTGGGAGTCCGACACTGAGGGCGTAAATAGCCTTCATCTCCCTACCCAAAAAAAAATAACATTCGAAGATAGGAATATTAACTCTTTAACTTGCGACAGAAGTTTGGCTTTAGAACGATTTGAAGATAATACCCGTACATCTCTACTGCAAATCACAGGCTTAATAATCCTCTAACGCCCCCAAATTTTTAACCCATGATACTTGGGACTTCCAAGCAAATGTCGCGTTAGGTATTGTTCCAACCCAGCCCCATGGGTGGAAAGTGGAAGATAATCCTGTTTGATATGACAACACGAGTTCTTCACCAGTTCAGTTCAAAGCCAGTCACTTTAGGTTTCTCCGGAGCATTTGTTTAAAGCATGCCCTACTCAGTCGCATTCGCCTTAATCCTTGATCTTATTCAGCAGCCGCGGCTGTGATCCTGGTCGAATGCTTTCGATATAGGGTCCTTCAAATTCTAGGGAGATAACAACGCTTCGTTCTGCATTAGGTATGGACTAAAGAGTGTAGTTACCGAGCAACGAATCCAGAGGAAGTCCTCTCCTCTCTCTCACCGGTGTGCTCTTGGAAGTGGAAATTGTTTTGAACCTATAAAGGCGCTGTACCAGATTCGTCAGGATACCATGTTAGCGAGCATCTGGTGTGATGTTGCTGGCTAAGAGCAGTTGCCTATCTAACCTAATTCGAGCCAATATTAGCTAATTACACTCCAATGCAAATTAATTTGAAGGATACGGATGATTGCAGTAGTGCTTTGGCTTCTTGGAAAATCTGACAATTCCCTGAGCCCATATCTCCTTTAAGTCGTCTGATCATGGCTTATAACTCGTGGGAAAGAACAAAGTGTAGCTCTTGAGTGCAATCCTACTTCTTATGTCTACTTTGCCGCAATTGTAGCAAAAGGTGTTCCGATTCGTTCACTGATAGTCCTTACAGCTTTTGTTTCTGAGCTATTTGAAAAACAAAAGAGGAACTCCTCTTCGCCGTATCTAACAAAAAATCCAATAAATCCTGTTACTACCCGTACGTATTAACTGTTCGGCTTCCTCTCTGTGAGGTCAACTGTATCCATGCACTGACCTCTATATTTGGTTTTCGGTCAACCGAAATTTCATGTTGCAAAGCGCAGGAAAATCTAGTTTTAAGCCGTCTTCTTTTTAGGAAAAACTGTAAGTATGTCCATAGGCTCGAGTAAGACTAAGTTGATTGATTTGGACGGAGATATCGCACGTCAACCTTCAAAGATTGATTGTGCTCTCGTTTCTGGTGCACCTCTAGAGTACGCCAAGTAGGTAGATCTTTGTAAAAAAGTCAAAGGGAAAATGACTTTAGGCGTCCAAATTCTTCTTTGACAAAGTAGTGGCTTTCTAGATTATTTTTCTAGATGCTATAGTACTTCATAGGGTGCTAGCAAATGAACTGTTGTTTCTTCCACATAATTGGGAAATCTGCGCTCACCGGTCACTTTGGTGCATTTTTAATGAGATGTCCCCAGAGTGCCCCATTAGGATTCCATAAAGGCCTCTCAGCTTTCTCTTTTCATTCCGATACGTGCTCTAAACTTCATCTTCAACTTCAACTATCCTTGGTTTCCTTTAAGGCCCTTCAAATGAAATTCATTTCAGTTGCACTAGTGGGCTAAGGACCGATGAATGCTGTCGAAGCTCCTATTCTCGCTAATTTTTCATTATCCACGAACCCACAAGCCTGGATGGGCTACATTTGCTTTTTATCCTGGGGCTTTTTCGATTATGCATGTTGTCCCCATTATGTCCCCCCAAACTGGTCCAAACCCCACCGCAAGTCACCTGATCGCTTTTATAGTATTTTATTTGTTCTCTGGATTCACCGATCCCATGATTTCTCGCCTGCAATCCATGGAGGATCTACTTTCGATAGGTTTGATTAAGAGTTCCTGGCCAACAGAATTGCCTTCTTAGCCTTTATTTTCTGTTTTACATCTGATTGTTGTTTGTATTTCGGTTGTTGCGGGGCTCTGTGATTTTTCGACCTTATGGCTACCTTCTTGGCAGCCTGAACTAGAGTCGTCTAAAACCGTATTATCTGACGCAATTTGATTCTTCGGTGCTTTGTCCTCATTCTTTCTTCGGTTATCCTGATTCCCATTGGTTAGACGACAGACCTTTAGTTGGTAATTAAAATAGGAATGACTAACGCATTTCGAAAGACTTGATCTTTTGCTCTTTCTTTGCCTTTAGCCCACTGCGTTTGTAGTGGTCTCTTCGGATAAGGGATCTTCCAAGCTTAGGAGTCCATTGAGGCGTTTCGAGTTTATGTCGTTGCACACGCAAAGCTGTTAAATTTTTCGCTATTGCTTTTATTAAATGATTTAACTGAACTCAAAACTTAGTAAAGTGCAAAAAAAAAAAATAAAAATTGCGAGTAAAATTTTCCAAAATTTTTATTTAAATTATTAAGAATGATTGGAGACAGCTGCGTTTGCAGCGATGCCAATTTTAGACATCTTGTACAATGATGCGTATTAGAAAAGTTTTCGCTTCACCGTAGAGCGGCCCTTATTTTGAACAATTGAATTGCTCGACGTCTTCTAGCTATTTCCTTATATCCATTCC
Organism: Stratiomys singularior; assembly: GCA_954870665.1. Taxonomy (NCBI): domain Eukaryota; kingdom Metazoa; phylum Arthropoda; class Insecta; order Diptera; family Stratiomyidae; genus Stratiomys; species Stratiomys singularior. Next base: position 108,260,134 of record OX940878.1, on the reverse strand, counting down.
GTGGTTCGTTCGATATCATAACAGCAATTGCACATTTCTCCTCCTTTTCGTTTTCCTCTTCCGTGTGCTCTATTCACTTCTCTTCTGAGAAGTGCTGATGTCTCTGCTTCTCTCTTGCTGGCCGCTCTGGCTTGTGCATTGTTCGCGGTAGGAACTCATGTTTCATCACCCTTTCTGCTTTGTCCATCCCATGCTCCGAAAAAATCGAGCCCTGGTTTAAAAAGCCGCTCCCGGTAATCCCAACTATACGACTTTTTCGGTTTGTGGCAATTAACTAGCATCATGCTTTCATTAGTTTCCAAGATTCCCTTCACGGTTTTTTCAAGGTTTTCATCTGTCCATTCTCCAGAGTCTTTGTGTCAGCATTCTTTTTTCTCTTTAATATTTATTAGAGATCATGTCTTATAAGTCTTTTCTCGTAACCTCTATTTTCGCTGGTTTGTAGAGTCGCATTCATGGCCCCATGTTTCTCTTTGTCGAGCTGGGAGACCATGCAAGGGTTCATAAAAGTCGGAAGTCCATCTCAATCGAACCTATCCCACGAATTTAATGATGCAAACTTCGAACGCGGTCTGCCATGGTTTTATCGAGACGGAGAGGTTATCATTAAATAGGAGCCATTCGCACTCGACTGTCGAAGGCAACGAGGTCCAAAATGTTTTAAGCTCAAAACGTCTGTCTCAGGTCATCAGCCGAATCTATTCATGTATGGTTCAGGATCGTATTCCCTGAAGTTTTCCTGTTTTACAATATCTGCCAGGGCCTTTTAGGTACAATGTTCAACTGCAATTCCTTTTGAGCAGAGGAACGGAGAATGGAATCATTGAAATCCTCTTCTACTCGAGTTAGCTTCTCGATGTAATACCAGGTAACCCTGAACATCTCATTTGTATTGCTAAAACTATGCGAACGTTCTGTGACAATATTTGAATTGACCAACCGAATTGAGCGCCCTACCATCAAAACTGTATATCTATCTCTTCAAAGACGATAAAAAGGATATGTAGCAAGGATCATTTTCTTTCGTCCATTTGACCTAGAGTCATGTCTCTTATCTTAAACTCACTTCACTTGTACAGGTCAAAATGGACACTTTATATCAGCTCCTGAAACCTGAATCACATCAAAAGTTAACTCCTATATGCCTTAATTCAGTTGTGGCTTCAGATCGTTGGCAAGCTAGGGGTATACATCCTATACTCTTCTCTCAGTCCTCAATGTAGCCATTCTATAAGTTTGTATTAACTTTTCTCGCAAGTGGGAGCCTTCATGTTTTCTTATATTTTACAAGTGAACATTTCTTCATTCTCTGAAACTTTTACAAAGAAGTCAGTTCCGAGATCAACACTGGTGACTCAGATATTCTCTGTGAATCTCTTTATGTACTAAACGGCATTCATCAAGTGTGTCCTTTTGGTTGATGTGGGTTGCACCACCCAACAGGGAGTATATCAGCAGGACTATGTGTTTTTTCGTATCTAGATGACCACTTTGATTCTCTTCGGAAGTAAGTTGAGCTTACGAATACTTATGGAACTTATTACTTGATGCATCAGAATACTTAGTCTAAGGTATACTTGTCAACTATCTTTAAAGCGGCAAATTATATTCTAGGTTGATATCACATCTAGGTAACTCACGCCTCGGTACTCCCTCGTTTGCAATATTCAATAGTTTTTGGCCAAAAGCTCAAGACTCCTTCTTGTGAAGTGCCTCCACCCTTCGTCGACCTTTCTTGGTACCTTCAGAAAGTTTCTTAGAATATCAAAATTTCTATCGCTAGCAGAGTCCGCCCCTATGTTAAAATTGAAACTGTGTCGCCAGCAAGACCTCTAATCCTTTAGCGCTGTTCTAGGTTTCCCCCATTTTGAAACCATCCACTGCCCTCGCACTCACATTAAACCGTGTAAGCCTGAGGTGGTGTTACTAAGGACATGAATTCAAGTCTACATTTCGGCCTTTTTTGGCAACCAAGGATTATGCTCAAAATTTTGGGATGTCTTACTATTGTAATTTTATCATTGCATTGTGGTGATTGGGCTGAGCTTGAAGGATTTGAAATTATGAAATCAGCAGTGAGAGGTATTGATTCCATTTAACCAAATATTCTTGGGTGGGAGTTGGCTAATTCTGAGACCAAACATTGAATCAGGCTGCTCGTTTGGTTATCATTGTGATTCCTTTTCTGATAATCTCAAGATGTATATGGAAGCCAAAAAAAAAATTATTATTTGGAACATAGAATATATTCAGAGTCCTTGGTATTTTCTAAGCTCGGGGGACTACGTTTTTCATCGGATGTGGAATAATTCACCTGGTATCACAAATCTCACCCTATCTGTTCTTTTCCATTCTTTATATTGCCCATCGCAGTCTTATTCTAAAACTTTTCAACGTGACTAAAACAATCTTCGGCAAACATCCAATTTCAGACGATATTTAAACTTATTGTTAACCCGGTTTAAATGTTAATCTGCTTGGCAAAGTTACATATATTTCATTTACATTAACTCACGTGTTTACATTTCATGGAGTGTAATTGGAAAGAATGTAATATTCTGGCGTTAAGCTGTTGGCATTATCCAGGTGACCTAAACTTCTGGTTCATTCCAATTCCAGATATGTATCTAGGCTGCGTTTAACTTCAAAATCAAATACAAAAGGAAATCCTCGATGTTGAACTTAAAGCCCCAAATTCGTGACGCGAAAAATCTCAATCCAATACCGACTGTATGTGTGTTGTAGCTCTAATTTTGTATTCTTTCGTTTTGCTATGATTCTTAATGTTCCTTCGTTATTCTACACAATTTATTTAGTCTCACATGATAGTTTTCCTAAATTTTTATCTGAAGGAAACCAGATTGTAGATTCGAATGAAACATAAAACCATGCATGCATTGTTGATCCGACTGAAAGGAAAATGTAGCACATGCTTATAATAGGATCAATACGACAAATACACGTTTCCATTCCATCATTCTCCATAGATTAATTCTTATGTTGTAATTGATTCAATACGATATCGGGTGCTCGAAATAGTGCAGTCAGCGACGACATTATGAGAGCGGAAAATATTGTGCGACCATATCCATCTCGTGGAAATGTCACGTTTACGAAGAAGGAACTTTTCGGTAAAGCACATGCTATGATGAATAGACATTGATGGAAATGACAATCGATTAATTTGCATGCAATCCTTGCTTTTATCTATCATACATATACATTCATCAAATTCAAAAACGACACCTAAAAAACAGAGGCTTAACCTTTCATTTCATTTATAGTTTCAGTTAACGAATTTGACCTTTTCTAATCCCTTAAACCAAATACTGATTTTGAAAGTATTCTGATGTTTTTTTTTGTTTTAATCCGTTATCCTTAAAATAAGTATATTCTACGTGTAAATCCACCTGACGGCGAAACTAGATTAAAGATATATGAGAGGAGCTCAAAAGAGCGAATTCAAAAAAAAAATCCTATAGGACTAAGTAGGGGAGAACAGCAAGTACGAGGGTAAAGAAATAAACTCTTATCTTTGTTAACTTTAATACACAAATGTAATATCAGTTTATAATAACACCACATGTTCGTATAGAGAAGAGTAAATAAGAGCTCGGAAACCGTGGTGCGTGCTCTACAAGTTGTCGGCCGAGGTGTTTCTTCCAGGTGATGTCGTGACAAGACATCGTGTTTCCGAAATTTGCGGCTTTTATAAGACTCCGAAATAATGAAATGAAAATGAGAGTAAAAGAGAGAGAAAGCTAAGAACACGGTAGGTGTGTTATTCACCGCGGGGTACAGCGGGAATGCACGTGACGGTCTGTGCGGAGTTTATCTGTCTCAACCGGTTTTTACAAACTGGGGAAACACAATTCGATCGACGGTTTTAGCTATTGTGTGTTTTCGATCTTGGCTCGTGCGGCAGCTTCCATTGGGAAGGTTGAACTTTGTTTTCGACGTCATAACCATAAACCCATGATTCGCCACCAGTTATGACTCTGTGGACCCAATATTTGACATCGCGTACAGAGTCCAACAGCTCCTTAGTAATGTTTGAGTCATGCTGTGGTTGGTCGAAATTGAGGCAAAAATGTCGCGGCGACCCATCTCAAGTACAAATCGAATGGCACGCTAAAAATCGAATGGCACGAATCAATGGGTATGTTTATGTCCTCAACAACTTCTCTAACAATGATTCGACGAATGGCTTATACCATTTTCAACACTTCATCGATGCATTCGTCTGCTGTTGACGTGCTCGGGCGTTTGGCATCCTGTTCGTCGTTCACATTTTCTCGACTCTCTGAAAATATTCCGTACCAACGATAAAGATTGCTTTGGTTCAAGGTAGCTTCCCCAACCTCCCCAGTCAACATTGGGAATTTGTCCAAGCACTAAAAATTGATTTTCACACAATCTTAGATACAGATTCTTTGATATATTTTTTAACATTTTACAAAAAACGAAGACAAGCCAATACGCATCCTAGAAAAATAGCTGTCAAAAAGTAACTGAAGATCGAAAATGGCCGAACTTGTCAACGTACGTGAGTACCCAGATAACGCCTCCAAAATATAGGAATTGAATAAACGTACCCCGAGGCAATTCAAAAAGTGTAAAAGTTCGATATCACTACGTTTGCAAGGATGCAAGCTTCAGGTACCTCGAAAATCGGCATTTTTTAACAGTTTGAAATCACTATCACCAGGTCATTTGCGAAAATTTTTTTAACAAACCTCGTATAATTGTGCTGATTTGGTCATATGATGCCTCAAATACGAAAAGAGTACTTTCAATTTAAACCTAGTTTTTCGAAGTTTTCGATACACTGGTATCGATACACAGTATACACATTTAAATCGCTTCAATTTATGAACGTCCCATTTTTAGCAAGAATTTCTTAAATAACATCCCGACGATAAGTTTTTAAATATATTTCTCCGTTTTTATCCACTTTGCAAAGCTTTAACCACTTATCCAAAACAATATTTGTTTTGTTTATGACATTATGAAAGCCCTGATCCTTCCATATCACATAAAACGGAAAAGTCCAAGTACTCCATTTTATACCAATGGTACAAATTTTATACAAAATTTTTGACAAATTTTATATAAAAATATAAAAATAATTAATAATAATAAGTAAATATATAAAAAAAATAGTCAATTAACATGAATTACCTTGAGCGGAGTTTACTTGAGCGTCTTCTTACACTATATCCTTAATTTCGTCTGGAATTCGAAGGCATTGGATTGTGCTCCGTCGAATATAATTTACTAGCGAACGCCAGAAATGATCTCTGCCATTTGATGCGCAAATTAATATGCCTTCAAGATGTCTCGACAATCAATCAACACCAACATCTCGTTCCGAAAAGTTTTTATATGGTATTCAATTTTCCATCATCTGCTGATCAATGTTATAACGATTATTACAGATGTACTCAAAGCTTGTTTTGGAGAAATGTGATGTATCCGCACACGAGCACGTTTATACTACTTTTTTGATGTATTTGCTCGATCACAAATAGCTTGCTAAGTGTCGGTTTTTCTTGTCTTCACCTTCTTAGTTTTTTTATTATTTTACTCTACTCTACTTTTATTTACTCTATTCACTTTTTTCTGTATTTACCTTATCCTCTTTTCCCTTTTTTCTTCTCTATTTACTTTATCATTTATTCACTTTTGCTTCTCCTTTATTTACTTTAACCTCTATTCACTTTTGCTTCTTTTTTATTTACAATATCCCTTATTCACTTTTACTTCTTCTACATTTACCTTGTCCTTTTTTCACTTTTGCTTCTTCTACATTTACGTCATCCTTTATTCACTTTTGCTTCTTCTGTATTAATTTTATCTTTTTTTCACTTTTGCTTCTTCTACATTTACTTCCTCCTTTATTCACTTTTACTCCTTCTATATTTCCTTTACACTTTATTCACTTTTGCTTCGTCTATATTTACTTTATTCTTTATTCACTTTTGCTTCTCTTTTATTTACTTTATCCTTTATTCACTTTTGCTTCTCTTTTATTTACAATATCCTTTATTCACTTTTGCTTCTCCTTTATTTACTTTACCCTTTATTCATTTTTGCTGCTCCTTTAATTACTTTAGCCTTTATCCACTTTGCTTCTTTTTTATTTACTTTATCCTTTATTCACTTTTACTTCTTCTACATTTACTTCCTCCTTTATTCACTTTTGCTCCTTCTATAATTACTTTATATTTTATTTACTTTTGCTTCGTCTTTATTTTATTTATTTGAAGTAATATTTACTTCATACTTTATTCACATTTGCTTCGTCTATACTTACTTTATTCTTTATTCACTTTAGCTTTTTCTGTATTTACTTTATCGTTTATTCACTTTTTTCTTTTTCTATATTTACTTTTTCACCTTCTGTCCTGTTTTTCTTCTTGTCTTTTACATTTACCTTTCCTCCTTAAAATGAGTTGATCACAACTACCGAGGGAATTACATTCATTGAAAATTTGTCTCGAAAAGCGTTCCAAGAATTTAGTGGATTTTTTTTCTACGGAGACTTTTATTAATGAGACTTCTTTTACTGAAACTTTCTTTTTGTTTAATATTATTTATCTTAATGTTACTAAATATCTGAATCTTGATTCTGTGTTATTTCGTTTGATTTTCTATTAATTTTCTTTTGTTTTTTTTTATTTCTTCATGCCGCCTACACAACGGAAAACGTAACAAAAGTTTACTTCAGGTGCAAGAAGTACACGCTCACGAGTTTTTCTTTCTTCCTCTCTGTTCACTCGAAGTGTTTTGTTTTAGAAATTTTTATCTATAAAATGTTATTATATTCCTTAGTGAAAAAGAGTATTGGTATTGAAAAAATATCGGAAGACTGAAAGATGGTAAGACTGCGCAAGCTGCAATTGGCTGGCATTAAGAATCGTATGGACGAACAACGGATACCCAGAAAGGTATTCGGTGGAGACCAGTGGGGATACCAAGGAAATGCTAGTCTGACTCTGTGATTGAAGACAGTTCATCGTTGCTTAGATTTCAAAGTCGGAGAACGCGGTCAATGGACCGAGACAGTTGGAGGCGCTTGTTGCAGGAAACGTAGGTCCTAGAAGGGCTGTTGTACTAAGAAGAAGAATAATGAAAAAATATTATCTTTAATTTTATAAGAGGATTTTTTTTTATTTTCCCAACAGTTTTGTGAAGGCGAATTTTGGGTTATTCCACGGGTCCGTTTAAAGATACCCCAGATATATTTTTATTGCTATTGATATCAGGGTGAAGACGATTGCAGGAAATTATGAAAGTTGTAAGATTTTATAGTTGGGGATTTTAATTGAGATTTTCACATTTTCCTCGTGAATGATGCTGATCATTAACAACGGAACTATGAGTGTAGTGTGTCCTGCATTTTCATGTGACTGCTGATCGATTTTTGGAGTCACATTTAACGGGTTCAACAAAAATAGTTTATTATTAATTTTTCATCACACAAGACTAGTAGGGCCGGAATTTTTGCACTTTTTGGCTTCTGCCGATGATTTGATTGAACTGAAAAAAATTAGAGAAACAGTAGAGTCTAAAAAGGTACAAATAATTCAATAAAATTATCCAAAAAAATTTATAAAGTGAACAAAATATGAGACCAATGCGTGTGCAAGGATGCAAGCTTCAGTCACATTGAAAATCAACATTTTTGAACAGTTTTGACATCGCATACATTCGGAAACTGGACAATTGCAATTCTCTATTTATACATTTGGTGTTTAACTCGTTTATAAATAGTTAATAACATGGTTCGAACCATTTTTTTCAAGGCATTAACGCTAAATGTGTCATCTTTTACCTTTAACATTACCACCAAAATCAAAGAAAAAACTCCCACAAAATTTTGCCGGCTATTAAATCAATTAAACTCTTTATGCAACACTTTATTCGTGCCAACGAAAGGCAATCGAATATTATTCACACCCGGCATGAAAAGTGAAATTAAAAAAAAATTCAAAAATAAATAATCAAAGAAAATTACTTTCCCACTTCATTGACCTATATCGCCTTATAAACTGTATGACAAATAAAAACTCATCAACGAAAGTTGAAAATCAACACCACAATTATGGCTGACTGAAATTGAATTCCCTGAGGAAAGATGCTGAGTCAAATTTTGCACGCCTTAAGATGCTGATGATGAAATGTTTTCAAGAGATACTTGCAGCCTCTGCAAGAGGACTTCAGTTGAAAAGCTTTTTCCACTTTTGTCTTCGATGTCCACCGGCCAGACACTTGAGAAAAATCATTTTTCCCTGGTAATTAAAAGATGCAAATGACACAGATTTAACGACGGGACCAGGTTGATATAGTGCAGGTGGAAAGGATGTTCGTTCATTTCGAATGGTTTGTGGGTGTCGAAAAATAGATCGGTCTACTTGGACAAAGACACAAAGAGCTTGTACAGCATTGAAATTACTAATATCTCCTTTCTTACTTTGTCAGTCACGAAAATAGGAACAAACATTATTTGAAAATGTGACAAATCATATTGAAGAAAAAAAACTTCTTTTGAACTTAAATTTAAGTGATTTTTAATTTATTGTTTTATTTTTATTTTAGTGAAGATTTGTATTTATAATATTTAGTTAAAATTTGTATGGGTGGGAGATTGTTTGTTGTACTTTTGAGGTTAAAATTCATAAAAAGTAAACGTTGGTATAACTTTGAAATTAAAAGAATACGAAAATCTGTGTCCGCAAACACATAGTTGCATCTACTATCTAAATTGAGGCCATAAAAGCAAGAACTTCGAACTGGGGCAATTAATACCAAACTAATTTATTTTCGATGCTGTACTCTGTTGGCACCCGGAAACATGGTATTTCATCAGCTTTGTAATATTAAGAAACTTGTTCTTACGAAGTGTGGAAAAACTTTAACGTCAATCATGCTTAGTCGTCAATCGTGCCGCGAAATTTCCAGTCCGTTAAAACAACTCAATTTAATCCACTTGATTGAATATGCAGAAATCAAACAATTAACTAGAATTTCACGTGATGAAAATTTTAAGATTCCCCTTAAAATCGCGTTCAGATTTTTAATCAGAAATTTCCCATGCGTTGATAACAAGTCAATGCTCAATGATAAGTCTTACTCGGGTTCTTTTTCCCCCGTCTCAAGTCGAAAATTCGTGGCGAACGTTTTTTCAGGTGTAAACTTTGAAATTTCCCGCAAATCAATTACATTTTTATCAGCGAGTATTACAACCTTGTACAAGTTTATTGCATTCAGGAAATGAATCTTGTAAACAAACGTGTTTCGTGGTATTCAGGCGATTAATTCCATTAAAATTGTGAGTCAGTGAAAACGTTAAACCATCTTAGCGTGTTTTTGGCAAGGTCGCTTTAGATATGTTTTGTATGTGACATACACAGACATGCGATAAGAAAAACGTAAAGGAAATTTCATGTTGTCAGATTAATATCGAATTGCATAGGCAAAGTTGATCGCCTCCTTACTAGGAATTATGACAAAAATTTTTAGTTCGTGCCTTTCAATAAAGGGCCCTTGGAATATCAAATTCAGGGCAAGCAATGGATTTCGGAACAATCGAAATGAAGTTTAAATTTCGGGTTTTTAGTTTAATTACAACCTTTATTTACGCATAAATCCTGATATGACGATTAAGTAAACATATAAATGTTTTATAAGAATTTTGTTAATAATCATTATGCAAGGATATATATTTAGAAAACAAAGGCATAGGTTTTAGTTGTTTTCATTTGAATTCTACATTTTCTGTGTGTGTAAGTAGAATTCTGTGTCTACATGTATTTGAGAGTGTCTTTTCAGAGGCATAGAACTTCAAAATGGAATAAAATGTAGATAAATTGTTGTAATTCCCACGAAATAAGTTATATTGAAAAGATAACTCTTTGAAATTTTCGCTGCAATATGAATTCGGCGATGTTACCACCACAACTGGCGCATGGAAGTTCAAACGAGACGTCACATTTTCGACTTTTCCACCCAATAATTGGCGACGAATGTTGCCTAGACGAGTGATTTGACGTATATCCACAAGAAAAATAATCCTGTGTTCTCAAAAATCACATAATCTAGCAGATATTATGCGCTAATCAAATGCTTCTTTCAATAAGTCGAAGCGTGTACGAACTGTACGCCTGATCGCGCCGACTTTTGAATCCAGAGGTCGGCGGCATTACGGCGAATCAATCCGCGGAACGCCAAAGTCATTGACCATTGACTGTAATGTTATTCTCAGCAGAATTTTCGAAGACATCTGTTCCCTTAAGGCACCTCCAATGACGATAGTCCAATGAAACTTTTGACGTTCCGTCTAAGATCGCGGATTCTTCTTGTTTTATTTCTGAAAACTTAAGGTTTCAAAAACTGAAAACAACATTTTATGAGGTGTCATAATCTTAGCGGTCAGCTGACATTACCATACTTGACATAACTCGCCCAGGGAATTTGTCTTGCAAGATCTCCATTGTTTGCCAAAATTTCGAATAAATTGCGCCGGTTGGCAGAAAAAAAACATATTTTTTGTCGAAATTTTCAAGTTTGGGCTGAATATAGTTTTCGTATTTTCTTTGTGTTAATTTTTTTACCCTGATATGTTTCAAAATATTCGCGATTTATAGGCCATTTGCCACAACTTGATAGTGTACCAACATTTTTGAGTTTCGGCTGAAATAATATTTTCGAATTTTCTTTATGCCTCCTGTTCATCTTAATGTTTTCATTAAGAAGATTCGCTCTTTGCAATTACACACATATTTCAATTTCATTTTCAAAAAATGTCTGATCACGCCTTGAACCCAAAAGTCATTCCAAACAGCAATTTCATGAAGAGCATGAAGAGAAATACTCTCCTTCCCTTGAATCGTTTGAAGATTTCCCTCCGCTCGAATCCTAATGCACGAATTCAGTATATCTTCATCATTTCCCCGATTTCTTGGGTGGCCTGAAAACAAGAACTTGACTCATCTACGCGTATCTCAAATCCTTTATCCATAAAGTTTGGCAATCCTTTGGCCCTACCTGAAGTTCTCTATCTAAAAAGAATGTTATAAATCAACTGTTGCTTGTGAATAATCGTCTTGTGATAAAACGACGATTGAATCAAGTCATTCCAACCATCACTTATCACTGGTTGGTGGACAGAACGAAGGATAAAACACCTTATCAAAGATTACAAATGACGTTGCTTGTCAATGAAAATAAAACGGACTATTTCAAGGTCACAAAGTTCCTCCATTTGACAGGGAGAAAAAGGCTCAAGAAATAAAGAACGACTTGGACCCTGTTTACGGTCATGTTTCTTCTTTGGCAACTGTCAAAAGTTCTTCGTTTTGCGGGGTTGGCAGCTTGTAGAATACAAATATGGTCGCACATGTGTTTCTGACGGGAAATGTTCCGGGTGCCCAAAAACTGCTACAACCATTATGAGAGATCACCGATTGACTTTTTCGGAAATTGTTGTGCCGCGCTTATTGACTATCGATCGAAAACTTTTACGGATAGACAAGTCGCACAGGTTTCGAGTGTCTGATGTTTGCATCGATCGAACTTTCACACTTTTTGGACGATATCAGTCATTAAATTGAAACCAAAATCTAGTGGTGTGCAAACAGGTTGAAAATGGGGGAAAAATTAACGAAAATTTTGTTCAATAAAAAAATCAAAATGTAATAAAATTGAATAATTTACGATTGCAACGATGCAAATTTCGGGCATAGAATTCACTCAGAAAAGTGTCCTTTTCTAACAAAATCAGGCTGAATTTTCGTTGCGCTTAGTAACCTTCAATAAAACCGGGATACATCACCTAACTCCTGAGACTACAAACCACAGTCGACACAGAAGATCGTAGTGAAGAACCAGTTCAGACCACGGTGGTTCTTTCTGAAGAAAATTTGATGGCAACGTATATTGGGGCAGTCAAAAGAAAGAGTAGAGCTTCATAGAATAAGTTAAAAAGCGTAAAATTATCACCTTACTACGCTAGCCTATTGGATCAACTGAATATCAGTACCAACAACAATTGTCCCTATTTGCTCACACATGTGTGGCTGCTTTGGCAAAAATTCACGAAGATACATGACTGGAATTGCTTCCTCATCTTCGCGCCCCTCATATACATTACATTTCATCCCCAATAACGTTTTTTTTCCTCCCTTTCTTCAAAATATGTCAAATGCTGATGTTCAACAGTATTTTTCGACCTTCAAAAAAAATATTTTTTTCTGTTCAAAAAGTTTGAAAAAGCGTTTGATAAGTATTGTGGCTTGAATAGGGATGAAAAAAACATTTTCCCCATAGTTTGAAAAATGTGTTTTTATTATATGTAGTGTTAAGGCTAGAAGCTTTTCAAATGAATCTCCAAAGCGTATTCTGCCAGTAGCAACTTATTTTTATGCCTTTTATACTTTTACCTTTTGCATAACATTTCAATCAAGCGACTAAAGCAAAGGTGACAGTTTAGCAGGTTCTGTCAATCACTCGGTATAAGTTCTGGTTCGTTGGGGTGGTTTAGAAAATTTCTAAGTTTGAGTAAAGCGTTCTAGGGCAAGTATTATTTTTTCATACTCATCTTAAATTTTAGGATAATTCAATAATGGAATAACTAATTACATACATTTGTGATAAATCTTGTCTATCAGTCATTCCACATTCCTTTGGCGGTTTTAAAAATGCTTTCTGCCGTCAGTAATTCTTTAAAACATGCAATGTCATCTCTTAGGACCAGAAAGAAAAAATTCTTGTGTGTTTGACATTTTGGTCTCGACTATCTCAAAGAAACTCAAAAAATAAAAACTTAAAAGAAAACTAAAAAATTAGCAAACTTAGGTTATTGATAACAAGTCTGAAGTTTGCATCGTTGCAAATGTAAGGCTGTAAATTTTTTTTCACTTTTCACTGATTAAACTGAAATGAAAACCTAGTAGTTGCACTGTACTAGGTTTTCATTTCATTTTTCATCAAACATTCATAAATGCAATTAAAATTACCAAAAATTTGAACCAAATAATCCAAAAAACATTTGATAAGAAAATTGGAGCGGAAAAATTTCAAACCCGAATTTAAGCCAGAAAATGTACTCTCAGCGACAAATTTATGATATTGCGATATTGGAGGGGGTGGACTGTGCATTATGACGTAGACAGTTCATTCTGGCTTTGACAGTTTATTCTGACTTTGACACTTCATTCTGACTTTGACAGTTCATTCTGACGTTAACATTAAGCCAGTTGACACGTAAAACATGCAATGGGTGTTACCAGATCGTTTGGAAAACGTTTCCAATATTTCATATTTGATATAGATGTCGCTCCCTCCTACCGAAGGAATTGCAGATCATTCAAAGGTAAGAATATAAGTAAAAAAAATTGTGCTGAGTGGCAAACTCGTGGCGTTGGATTCAAATTGTATGGAAATTTATGCAGAATCTCTCTGTTATCTACTTTCTAAAAAAAATTGAATTTGTTGGAAACTGTTGGTGACGAATCCCTTTGTAGAAGAAATTAGGATACATATCGAATTTCCAAACACGTTTTCAAACTGCCTTTCATCTTAACCTTTACATCATAAATTGCATGCTTTAGTGAACGGGAAAACGTATCTTTTTAACGAATCTAGATAAAGTAAGATTAAGCATGTTCATTCGAAACAGTTCATGAAATTCAATTACACTTTTAATTCACCATGAAAATTTGTAATTGCTAACAATTAAGGAAACCACACAGAAAAAAACGCAAAGAAGTCAATTATTACTATAACAAGTACATGGTCTAGTATTTTACAAATTGTTATCTATTAAATGAACATCGTGCAGTCACAAGTTCATTTTTTGAATCCATTCCATGTGTGGTACATATGCGAGTATTACGTTCATACTGATGACTAAGCTGCAATCTATCGCAACAATTTTTTTTGTCTTAGTTTACGTTTTACTTTTCTTTCCGTTGTTGTTGGTTAAAAAACAACGTAGATTTTCTTCGACGACTTTTCCTCGACTTCTTCGGCTTGTGCAACTTTTGAGTCAATTTTTTTTTGTATCTTTTACATTAGATGAGTGTTTCGGTACACAGTACTTCTTGTCTTGTTGTATCTTTTGATCGATTTCTTTCATCACGGATACAAGTTGACTTAGTTTTCGCACTGCAACTGATGAATATTGCGTAAAAAGTGATTAGACTTATCCTGTGGTATGCTCTTTTTTTATCAAATTGGTTACGAAGTGGAATCATGATTTGTGTAAAATGGAAAAGAGCATGTCAGCATTGATGGAATCGCTGAAGAAAGTGAAAGTATTATGTTCAAGTACTTGTTCTTAAAGTACTTGCAGACTTAGTTTTCATTTGGTAGTTTACGTCGTTTTTTACGAGCTAAAATCTTAAAAATTTTTGAAAGTGAATTGCTATGGAAATGTCGAACTAGAGACTTTAAACAACGAATTAAAAAACAGGATATACTTGGAAAATGTGTACTTACGCGTGAAAAAATATGCTACCGAACGTTAAATACGCATTCATGAATGAATCGTACAAATTAGGGGCATGTGAAAATACTATATTGGCACGTTTTTCTCTTTTTCAAATGTGAATTGTGTCGAACGCCATTGGTGCAAAGCAAGGTTTTATGTAATATTTGGATTTAAAACGACCAACGTAGCGGAATGTTGCTGAATACGTAAAGGAGGCAGCACTATAGTGAGGTCCACTTCACTTGACGAATTTTTGTCCAAACAATTTTATCTTTATTTTTGATTGATGCGCTGAATGTTTGCAAAGTACTTTTAGATACAATATCTCAGTACCATACCAGTGATCTTTGATGCAGGAAATTAAATTTTCTATAAATATGGAGGCATACCCGTATCCATTTCGGTATAAAGTCTTAAACATCCCCATAAGATTCAGTTGATTGATAACACTGCTCCACTAATTTTTTTAATGTTTCTATCATTCCTTGAGTGAATTCTTACTAATTTTATAATGAGAAAAACGAATATGACAAAGAAAAAATTTATTAGCTCTAGTTTTTATGATACACAATAGGTTTATATATATTCATTTATTCTATGAAATTGAGAAAAAATATACAATTTTATACATAATATTTCAACAATGTTTAAGTTTATTTATTTTCATTGTCAGTTACATTATAAAAATCTTAAATTAATAAAAAAAATATTTAGCACTTCGGTAAGACTGAAATTTTATGTGCTGGTTTCATGAGATACCTTTCTTTTGGCTTGTCTCTTGTAACTTAGTTCAGGAGCATCTCTGCAAACAGACCAGAAGTAATCCGCAAGCAAAGCTTCATTCCAACGGCCCTGGCATCTTCGTTCCATTGTAGAAATATCCTGCTGAAATCTCTCTCTATGTTCGTCACTCACAGCTTCACAAATCAAGACAAGTCGAGAAAACAAGTCCAGATGAGAATGGAGGAAATGTATTTTCAGGGACATGTTGCATCCTTGTTGCTGCTATGTTTCCAGAAGTACTTGTTCAAGGTTTCTTTGGTTATCATTTTGTTTTTTTTTTTCAAAAATCTTTTAATAACTCCCTTGAATGCATCTCATGCTTGCTTTTCTTTTCCTTCCACAGCTATCAAACTCATCATCCTTCATAAGTAGACAAATTTGTGGTCCAACAAAAATGCCTTCTTTAACCTTTGCGTCACTTAACGTAGGAAATTTATCTTTCAAACACTGAAAGGTTTGTCCTTAATTCATTCCACTGACAAAATTTTTCATCAAACCCAGCTTTATGTGCAAGGGAGGAAAAACATCTTTTAGGTCTATGAGAGACTCGGGAACAATATTCATCTCTGTGATGTTCAGACTTCTTGCTGGCCAGTCAGATTTTAAATAATGAGATTTCCTATCCGTGCTGTTCCACATGCATAAAAAATAACAGTGTTTAGTGCACCCTTATTTGCATTCTTAACAATGCAGCAATGACTTTAGGATCACCACAGATTTCCCACTTATGTTTGGCATAATTGATAGACTCAAAAAGGGCTTTCATTTATTGCATAATTTTTCATTGCATAAGTTTTCATTCATTGCATAAGTCTCCTTCATATGAACTGCATGGTGAACAGGAATAGAACGAAGCAGGTTGCCATTGTGAAGTAAGACAGCTTTCAAACTAAGCTTGGAGGAGTCTATGAATAGCCTCCATTCTGTTGGATTGTGATTACAATTTCGCCATTTCATCAAACTATGTCGCAGCAAGCAACAAGATTTCCTTTTTTCTCAAAAAAAAGGAAGCAGATTTCGAGCACGTTTTTTGTAATGTAAGACCTAGACATCCGGTTGGAGAAGATTCCATTGTTGTAATCTTGAGCCCAGAAGCTCTGCCTTTTCCTGGAACAAACCTATGTCTCAAACGAGATCACTTAGTTCCGCTTGTGTCAGTTTGTGCGCCTTACCGTGTTTTATCTCTAAATCAGGGTCATGCGATGTGGAAGACGTGGAAAGTTCTTTCTCGTCCGTACTAACCACATTTACTAGTTCCGATTCATAATTTTGAGGTGGTGTCGGAACTGGTAGAGCGTCCGAATGTGAGATGTTTCTAACAGCAGACGGAAGATTAGGATATTTAACTGTTCTTATTTTCTTCATTGACAACCCTGCCTTTATGGGTCTGAGTAACCCTCTTAGAGTAACTGAGCAAGAATTATAACATATATGTGGAGCCTACGATTTCTTCTTCACCCCAAAATAATGCTGAAAGGCCGTTTTAACAAGAAGCGTCAAGTTGCGTTTCTGTGATAAAAATGTTATTTCACCGCAAATTTAACAAAAATTGTTCACTGAATTTACACACTTTCGTGGCATATTGATTTAGCAAGTTCATAACTTTCAAAACATTAAAGCAAGTCTATATCCTACACTTTTAAAACACAAAAAAATCCAAATATCAGTACTAACTACAACATAACCTATAAGCAAGAACAGCAACAATGAACAACTTGATGTTTATAAACAGCTGATGAGTTGTCAGTTGACAGGTATGTCAACTCTTAAAAACAAAATTTACCCGAAACTAAAAATTTTCACTTTAGAAAATAACATGTTAATTTATCTCTGAAACAAGAGCTAATCGCTCCTTTTTTATGGTTATTTTTGGACTCAGTAGATGAAAATTCATAAGAGTTAGCTTTTTTTTGAGCCCGAACCATTTTCCTTGTTAGGCAGTTTGTATGTGGGTGTGGTTAGTTCTCGATTTTTAAGCATAACTTAACATTTTTTTCTTTTATTTCTTCGTATTTGGTAAAAAGTAAAGCCTAATAATAAAATATCTCAAGATCTCAAGTTCAAGATTTCAAAGTTGTCTGAAGTTTGCACCTGTCAGAGTTTTTCAATTTTTACTTAAAGCGAATGATTAAACTGAAATGAAAACCTATTAGAAAGCAAATATTCTTATATGCGAATAAAAATTGCCAAGAATTTAAGTTAAAAATATTCAAAAAACGAAAAAATTGGAGACCGTTGCGTTTGCAACGATGCAAACTTCAGACACTTATATTTCAAAAGGATCAGCTCGTTATTTTTTGAAGTACCCGTCTCACCAACTTTAAAAATAAAATGTCTCAGAAAACGTATTTGATTTTTTTTTTCGAAAAAATATGCATTTTTCTCGCTTGAACAGAACTCGTTCTACTCACACAGGATCGCCAATACCGTGTCTATTAAGTGTAAGGCTATCAGCAAGGATTCTTGGAGGTTCTTTTTCTTGTTGTCGTGAAAGGAATCGACCTTCTTGGAACGCCTTCGCAGCTTTTTGATCAGTTCTGCTAAAACAAAGGATATCCTCATCGCGTGCCTATTTATGACATCTTGTCCCTTAGCTTAAACCCACATCTTTCAAAAATCTCAATGTTGAAAGGGACGAACAAATTATTACAAAACGCACAATTCGATACTGATTTTGGAAATTATCAGCTACGTTTTAAGCAGCGTTTACTTTAATTTTTTCACGATGAACTTAAAATTATGTCTGCTTTCCGTTGAAGGGGAAGGGAGTCCCTTCAATATCAGTATCTGCCACCTGCGTGCGACTTTTAAGGCAGTGCTCACGCAGAGCTCACACAGAAACGTCTTACATACGATTTCCGCGAAATTACGAATATATCTTTATTGTTCAACCAATAACTTCGTCAATTTTACTCGGACCCACTTCAAATTTTGATGGGGAACTTTTGAAGAACTTTAAAATATAATGCACCAATAAAAAGGATACTATCTCCCTTTCCACTTAACTCACCTGCATTTTTCCTGAATGAAATTTATTCTATCCATCAGATTCATCCGAAAAGGTATAATTTTTCCAATCATCTTCAGTCTTAAATTCATGTTGTTTTTGCGACGTGAACTGTGTTCCGGCCTGACTTTTATCTTCTTAGTATGCAGGTTTTCTAATTTCTACTCCGAGCCTATTTATATCCTATGTTCTTGTAATAGACGAGCTCTTAAACCTATCTCACAGACACTTCCTCTTGATGAATCGATCTTGCGCTAAAGTTGTATTCTTGGTGTAGATCCAATACTCATGAATCTTAGTTGTTGGTGAGTTATAGCAACCACGAAGCGATTCCTTGTGTCTTGCGGTGTGGACCCAATCTTGTTGAATGTTAACTTTGTTGTATTCCATCGTAGGAGCAATATGCTAATATGCTGCTGAGATAGAGTAGGAACTTGTCCGAAAACTCGAACGTCCTTGTATCTTTCAATTTTGGGGAAAAGCAAAGCAGCAAAAGATTGAAATTTATCAAATAATTTGAGTTCTCAAAATTCGGAAGTACATGATTGTGATATTTAAAAGCGCAGTTCACAGCAAACCGAAAATACGTGAAATATAGAGAAATATATATTTTTCAACAAAGTTATTATTTCCTATTCCTTTTTATTGATTTTATTTCTTCTTTTCTTTCAGGTAAGCGATATTATAATGCCACTTTGGAACTTTATTATGAAAAGTAAGTAATATCTAACATGTCCAGGACGAATGAGCAAATAATGAGTGCAGTTTATAAACAACTCTTTAATTGCTCCTAGATGAAACCTATGTTTAATATTTAAGTCTCACCCGAACTTCTACAGTCAAACAGTTCTAATCACAACAATCCAGAAGTCTCGTCCATGTGTTGACAACTATAATTTCTTTTTCATCCAAATATCATAGCAGTCTTTCTTCGGAGTGGATTAAATCAACACCAGGAACACAAATTTAAATATCATTTTCACCAGCAAGTTGCTGAATGCTTTTCCATAAATATGTGTACATATCGGAGGTACATATCGGAGGATCTATGGATCCTCTTTCGTAGTATATTGGGAACATGTAAAGTTGGCATATTACAGGGCTTGAGTACGGGAAAAAGAATTGATTGTTATTGAGGATAAAGAACTGAAACTTTTCGCTATATGTAAAATACAATCAAAAAACTCGTTGAAACGCTGAAGAGATGAGAAACACGCTGTAAATATCAATTTTTTGGATAATTAATTACTGACAGGATCAAATGACAGTAATAATTCTTTTGTAACGTAAGATTACAGATAAGTCCATTTGTTCTTTACTCCTAGTATCTTGTCTGCTAAACTTACTGGAGGAGCTAGCCTTTTCTGTCAGCGGAAAACAAACGGTCCCTCACCTACTTTTCACATTTTCGCAGGGATCATTCGCTACTTCAGGGCAAAACTCAGCAAAGCAGACAAAAATCAGGCAAGTCAGTCCTTCGATTGAGACATAGTACGGGTCATTGATTGCCTCTTCCTTCATTTACGTACCATTCCTGCCGCAGAGCAAAAATTCTTCTCTTTTCTAGCCAAACATTCTCGCCATAGTCCTATCTTATATCATAGACTGCACATGGAGTTTTGGTTATCTTCTGAAAGGATCACGATGAATATCGTTCCTGCGGTTGGAGCACTGCTGATTCAGACACAGCGCAAAATGTAGACGGAACGTACGAACTTCCGGGTCCTTGCGTCTATGGATGCCGCTTCTTATACGATTTCCTGAGATGGGAAGACAGCACTAACTTTGATGCCGCATACGAGGGCTAACTATTTGCACTTATCAGTAGTCGTATGCTTGATACGAATACCTCGAGGTTGGCTTGCAGGGAACTGAATAGCAAGAACTCTTGCACTTACATCGTTGCATTAGTATCAGTCTCAAATTTTCGAATATTTTCAAAATTTTACTGAATTTGTTGTATATTACCTCTTGTTATTTTGGATTAATTTTAAAATTAAAAGCCGGGATACATTCGCGACGCTGAGTTGCATTTTTTCGTTTTAATAGGAAGGTGGTACTTATACCTATTAAAAAAAAGTATCAATAAACACTTGTTCTTATTCACTTTAAACTAATCTTTTACAAATGCCGCTCTTTTTTCTTTTTTGAACGATATCACAACTCATAGCCTATATTGCTTCTCATCTTTCTTTGTTATTACGGGAATCAAACATTTATTTTACAACGCAATCATATGATTAAAGCTCTCTTTCGCCGTATTGAAAAAGGATCCTCCGTCGTCCATATTGCGTTCTCCTGTCCTAGCCCGTGTAGCTGCATATTAGACTCATTTCAATGCCATATTCTTCAGGTCTTCCCAGCTCAAAACAAACAGATTGCCTCTGGATTGATCCTGATATCGTGCAAACCTCCTGTTTAAAACCTGTTGTTTTCGTGTGACTTTGTTTCATTTGGGATAATAACCAGCCAGTTTTCATTACTGTTTTGGAAGAAAAATCCTAGCAAAGAATCAATGATATTCACAGGACAGCAAAAGTCAGTTTTCATCGTGAAACTTAATCTACAACTGACACGAACGAAATTTCAAAAAAAAAATAAAGATCCTCCGCGAATTTTCACAATAAAAAATTCTTCTGAAATTTCTAAATTGATTTATTTCATTTCTTATATATCTTTAAATAACATCAAAAAATGATGAATATGCCAAAAACTGGTGAGCCTGACGTTAATTAATTATTAATTAATTTTTTATTTATTATTGGGTAGTGTCACTCAGGTTTAGGTATTGATACAGAAAGTTTTTGCAAACCACGAATATTCTAACATTTTTAAAAAATTAATCAAAAATCGAAAGGACATGTTTAAAACTATTTTGATTCGTTAGACAAGATACCTTCCTCCAAGATTCAAAAGTGGATTGAAACCAAACTATCCCACTATAGTTAGTATACAGTCAAAAACATATTGCCTAAATATTAAAGGCCAAATATGACGCTGTCCCAAAATGCCACACGGAACGGCCGATTGTCAAAGATGGAGTACCTATTACAACAAAAATAAACACTCATATGTTAACGGAAAACAAGTCGCGAGTGGGCACTTCATCTGTAAAGAAGGGTTTGAATAAGTTCTGAAATTTGATCTGTCACAGGTGAAAGATGGTGGTATCAACAGTCGTAGTAAAAGTAAACTTCAATTTTTTCAAGATTCTACAAGTACAACAAAGATAATTTTTCCTTGAATGTATGCAGGGTTTTTACATAACCTAGCAACGATAGATGTTTGAAGTTTGCATCTTTGATAACACAACGGTATCAATTTTTTTCACTTTTTCATGTTTGCCGACAATTTGGCTCAAGTGAAATTAGGAAAGTGTTAGTAGAGTCAAAATCACGAAAAGCAATCAAATACTTTTAATTGAAATTGTCCAGAAAGTTTCAAAATGTGGAAACAATCGAGACCGTTGCATATACAAAGATGCAAACTTCAGATATCTGCAACGATTCGATAGCAAAAACCATACAAGCTGCACCTAGAGCACACATGACATTAAAAATTTATGTAGCGATTTTCAACACTTTGAACAAGTATTGATTGAATACCCAGGAAATGGATATTAATCAAGTCAAAAATATTTTATCCAGATTGAAAGAGAATATATCCAAGCAACCTCAAGTCTAAAACAGGTAGCTACAAATTCAACGCCAAAAGATATAAAGAATGAAATGTCATTTAAAGTACAGGACGAAAGAACGTCAACACTTAGAAAACAGCAGAGGCGCTACAACATATCTTTGTTCCTGATTGGTTTTATCTTTGCAAAATTTTTCTGGCAAATATCGCTGAGGAAAACTAACGTTAAAGGCCGAAAATCGATTAGGTGAAAATAAAAAAAAAAATAAAAGGAAGGTTTTTTATCATTTTAACATATCCTAGTTGGCTTACTCAGAAACCGTCGATTTTCCGGTAAATTCCAAATTTTACCGACTGAAAGATGGATCATTGATTCTAATGAAGGTAAAACCCTTTAATCGAATTGAATAGGGTACGAATTATCTACGGGTAAGAATTATAATTACTATCGGGGTCTTGATAGTATGCGAATGCGGCCCCGACTATAGCATTGATCGTAAAACGGGAGATGTCGAAAGAAAACAGCTTTTTGAAAAGTTTTCCTGCTCTACTCAAAAATTTAATCATTTTTAACTTCTTTCCTACATTGGACAAAGGAAAATTCACCTAACATAGGCTGGTATTTATCTGCTTACATAAATATGTGGTTGTACGCATTATGTTAAATGATAAATGAGTCCTTAACAAAGATCGCTAAAAGAACTAACAGAACTTGTTGTAGGTTTCTGTTTAATATCAAATTTGGATATGTCATCAGCACGTAATGGTCTGGTTATTGCGTGCTGGAATTAAACACTTATAATTCCAATGGTCAATGTTTACTGAATTAAAAACTAGTAAGGGGTCAAAAAATTCAAAATTATGAAAATAAATTACAAAAAATTTCATTTTAATTCTCCAAAGAATGAAAAAAAACCAAGAACGTTGGATTTGCAAAGATGAATTTCAGAGAGATTGATTTTTTGAGTTTTTTTTCTTCTGGTTTATCAACAAAACGAGCCATGAATGTTGAAGAATCAATGAATAAATCATTGGTCTTTAAACCTTATCAAACATACCCATTCATGGTTCTGTTCAAATTGCTCTACCATCGTTCAAAGTTATCCGGATTATGTAAAATATCGGAAACAATATTCTCCTGGCGTCACTGTACGTCACAGCGTGCTCGTGTCAGGCTCGTTGGTGGAAATGTGACCTTCAAAACAGTCATTCGCCTGGGAGCGTTTGTTCAGGTTAGATCGAGATCTTAAGCGGAACCATATCGAGTGACTCGGTGCAAGCTCTAAATGCAGCGACCAATTGAACAGTTTTGCGTCATAAAATTTTGTCTTACACTGAGGACACAAAGGATATAAAGACTGATGACTGAGAAACAGAGATTCGCCAAGCGTTCACGGATGTAAGTACGTAAAAATTTGCAGTTTTTCGGAACAATCTCTTCAAACATTATTTAAAGAGTGTGGGGATGAGACCTGTGATGGATGGCGGTCGACGTCAAGAATCGAAGAGAATGTGTGCGCATGATCGCAGATTAAATTGGCATTGATAAGATGATAGTCCTAAATATAATAACTGAATCCTTGGTCTTAAAGAATATCTCGCCAACTCGTGTCGAAACACTTGACGTTTGAAAGGAGAAGGGAGTGTCGGCTCGCTAAGACCTTTTGCAATGGTTTAAACAAGATCCTGGCTACTTGGGAACGTAAGTGCGTGAAATCGAAGTTTGTTTTTCTTTGGAAACGAATCGGAGACAAAGTAGAAATGTTTGAAACCCGCCTACCACGGAGCCTTTGAGTCGTGGAAAAGCCGCTGGCAAAAGTTTGTCGGCGATCAAGAAATGTGCTGCGCTATATTTTACGGCCATTACTGTCCTTACTGGTGAAAAGTTTTTCATTGTCAACGAGATGTAATCTAAAACGAGGTCAAGTCTGAAGCAGTATGTCAAAGTTAAAGGTAGATTTATCATAATGACAGCGAAGGTGTTTATTGATTAGTTCCCAAACTTTGTGTTCCTGGGGGTCAAGTAACCTAGGTAATATTCTTCCTTTCCCTACCACGAAATAAGGACTGGAAGTCAACTTTTTGCGTGACATTTAAGGCGATGTACTACTCATTTGTAACCAGTGATTATAATTATACATTTGATAAAAGCTTTAACTTTGAAGCTCTGTGAAGTTTCCAATTGTAATTTTTCCTCCTATAAACCTTCATTAGACATTTGTAACATTTTCGGTATAGAAAGCAAATCACCATTGCAATTATATGGCCTCATTTTCCTTTTCAATAAAAAATTAGCGCGGAAAGGTCATTATATCGTTAGAAATCCAACTAAATCGTCGAAGAAAAACTGCCTTTGCGTAGGTAGGTTGGTAGGTGATGGCAATTTCGGCGAAAAAAAAACTTACACTTTTAATTCTCCTCAATAGGAGCAAAAACTCGGTGTAGGCACATTATAATGTGATGTCGTTATAGCAGTGAGCTATTTCTTTGTTTGTTAATACACTGGTTAGGTACCATCTTTTTATCGATTCTCCGTCACAAACACATCTCTACGGGTTTCATTGCTTCTGCGGAATTAACAAGCGGAAGACGGCGTTTCTGTTGCTCAAGACGGTGAAAAGCAAATATTTTATCTGATGGGTCCAATGCAGACGTATGAATCTCTCACGTGTATTTCTGCTTGCGTAAAAGAGAAATGAAAAAAAAATAACATCAACAACAAACAAGATGGGGGCAGGATATTCAAGGTCATCCGCTCAAAGGTTTTTATGGATTTTTTTACTCACATTGTTTTCTGGTGAGCGCGTGAGAAAGTGGGCGTTTATATCCTTTAGAGTTAGCGAAATAAATGAGTTTAACGTATTTTCTAAGTCATCCATGTGCATGTTTCCAAGGAATAAATATTGCCTGTAACTGTTTGATAAAATTAGGAAATGTTTCCTGAACGATGTAAATCTTAATCGTAATCATCATGTGTCAGGGTAATGCCCCAATAAAAAATTTAGGGCTTGTGAGGGAAATGGTCTTTTGTGTGCTGCAGACGAGTATAAAATATTTGTCGACAGTTTTTGAAATCAGTTCATGAGCAGATAAGTTTTATAGCTATCAGTTTTCATATTCCGTATTATCCGTGGGTGCCTATCAAAGTTTTGCGAATAAAGTAGAAGCTGATGAGTAAATCATTCTTTTTCAGATTTCATGAATATCCTGTGCGAATTCGATATCAAAAATACGCTGATAGGACGTGCCTTAAGCAAATATGTTTTGAAGTTTTCATCGCGATGGTTTCGAATTTCCAATTGTTGCCTGTTTTGAAAACAGGCACTGTTGAACTGGACTGAAAAATTTCAGAATAACGAATTGAATTTCTAAAAAGCCTCCCCGATTATCGAGAAAATAGTTGGAAAATTGAATAAATTCGAGATCGTGCAAACTTTAAATATCTTAAATTCAGATAAAGATCTCTATCTGAATAACTCAGGATGAATCTGAACTTTAATATGTATAAGAGGCGCAAATAAATCGAGTCATTAGCCAAGTGTCACTCGAAATGGAACTTATGTTTTGCCCTCGCAGTCGTGAATTCCGTTATTTAGGGAAATTTTGGTACCCTTGATAAGATTGTACACAATGAAGGACATTCTGAACTCAATTCCATTGTCGGGGGATATTCGAGTTGATTGAGACCATAAGGTCTAATGTAAGGTAAAACTTAATTTTTTTTGCTTGTGGGGTAGTTTATTAAAGTTAGTAGTTTATTATTATATTAAAGTTTTCTTGGTGGAAAAAAAAAATATAAAACATAAACTCAATATTTTTAGGGCAATAAAAACTTTGAATTCCTGGTGAATAACAAAACTGGTAGATCTACTAGAGTAAAGGCAGTTGAATTGTGAAAGATCTGCGATTCTGTGCAACTAAGGATACGTTAGTCATCCAGACATCGTTTAGCCTGGCGTTTCGTCTTCTTGTCATCTGGCAAGAATTGAAGATTTTGTATTCACTCAGAATGTAAATACAATGATGGGTTTATTCCAATTGATAAAAGTCAAGCACATTCCGATGATGAGGATGCGGTTTCTGTCTAAGTGACGAGGAAGGCCCTTGGTAGAAAATTTCGATTCTTAAGCCGATTCTTCGGCTTATCCCCCAGCGATGACTCACTGATGGCAGCGTCTGGGCATGAAAAGAACGGCAAGCGAATCGGAGAGAACACTAAACGTGTGAAAAATGGGCACGATCAGGGCAACATAATTTGAGTTATTGAGACACTAAGCTATGAAGTTCGTCAGCTTAACAAACGTCCCATCGGACGTTTATATTGACTTTATACCATAAACTTACAAATAAGACCCAGATAAGGTAGTACTCACACAGAATCATCAATGCTAGGACTTTGAAGTGAAGAACCTTTGATCCAGTATGTCCGAAACATCTTTTTTCTCCCGCTTGTAGCGAATTCCTTCTTATTTGATATGTTTCGCCTGTTCGCTCACCTGTTCTGATCATCCGTTTATTGCAATCTGATTGTTCCCATGTATGAAAATAGATGTCTGAAGTTTGTATCGTTGAAAATGCAATGGTCTCCAAATTTTTCACTTTTTGAATGTTTTTTTTTTTTTGGATAATTTGACTTAAAATGTTGGTGACTTTATTTTAAATTTTTCGCACTCTACTAGATTTCATTTCAGTTTAATTATCTAGTTAAATAGTGAAAAAAATTCACAGCGTTGCGTTCGCAATGTTGCACTTCTGACACTTATGAAAATTTGGGGTCCGTATTTGATTCCCACCTCTTTCGAAAAAGTTTGAAAGACAACTCGGTTCATACCAATTCAACAATAATTGTTGAACCATACCTGGTTTTAAGTGAAATCTTTTACTCTCATGATAGAGCAGAGTTAAAAATGTTTGAAAGGACGCATTTTGCGGCAACTGCTAGTCTCTGCCATTCAAACCTTAAATTTTCGCCGCACGGTCAATTTGGGGGATGTAAATGTTGTCAATATAATGCAATTTCGTTGTTAATTTTGCCTCGTTTTTTTTTTTGAAATTTTCACCTAATGCTCCTGCGTCGTTGGGAATTCATTTAATAACTATTAAAAATCAGGTTTTTTTACCTCCGTCTATTATAGTTGCAGGAGGCCTGCCTCCAAGTGAATACAGCTGTCAGCGCTAAAATTTTTTAATCGAATAATTATCGTGATGGCTTAGGCAGTAACACGAGCCGAAGAATCTAGGCACGAGCCTGTCATTGATTCGACACTTCCCGTGAGAAATGAACTCAGCAACTTAGGTTGCTTCGCTGAATGTCCTTTGGGATGATTTTTGTATCACAAATTATGAGATTTTTGTATCTCAAATTACGTATGCACAATAACCTACACAAAATGGCAAAACCAGAATGTAGGCATAGCCGCGAAAACGATGTGGCGCATACATTCTTTAGTCGTAGACCGTTTTCTCTAGCAAGAGCTTGCCTTGCCTCCACGACAGGTGAGCCTGGCCCTGACTTACTCGCTAGGCTAATCCTAAGAACTGAGAGAGCATGGGATGGACAACGCATGAGCTTGTCAAATTCGTCCTGAGGTTGAAGCGAAATGAGTTGAAACACAGGCAATTGAAATCAGCAGTGGCTTAGCACATGTAGGAGGAAAACCACAGGACTGGAGTTTTAAACATTGTTTAAAACATTGCAAATAAACCATCCAAATTGTATGCGTATTAGAATTTTTTCACAATAGGGAAACTACGGAATTGAGATCAAACCATGAGCTAGGTAACAGCCAGTCATCTCTTATCTATGTGGTAATCAGGCGACGAAGGACGTAGACAAATATGCAACGAACGTAAACGCCCACAAATGAAATATTTAAGCTTTAAAAAGCGATTTGATTGCCCAATAGCAATATAACTAGGTTTCAGAACAACATCTGCAGTGGTTAAAAGTTGTAATGGGACACTTACAAGTATGAAAAATGCTATTTATTTTCTAGTATCCCATCAATGTTTTATGCAAAGTAAAAATCAAATTTCAATACTCATACTATCTGCTTATTTCAATACCAAAAATCGGACAGATCCCAGGTGTATGCACAAATTTTTTTCGGTTTTGTGAAAAAAATGTAACTGTCTTGAGGAAAAACACTTTTTTTATTCAAAATACTGGCCATGGGCTTCTTCACATTTCGCCTATCCTTCAGGTAAATTATGAATACTATGCCAGAAAAACTGCTTGTATTTTGCGGCAAACCATTTATCGAGGCAGTTTCGAATTTCCTCGAGATCGCTGGGGTGCTGCTCTGCGATCGCGTGCCCCATTGATATGGAAAGGTGATAGTTAGAAGTCTGGGAAGTAAGGCGGATGAAGAAGGATGTTCCATTCATGCGATTTTACTGTGTCTTTCGCTGGTTTCCCTGTGTGCGACGGCGGGTTTGTCGTGTAACAAAATTACTTTGCAATGTCTCCTGGCTCTTTTCCGTCATTATTCGATTAATGCGCGGTTTATGGTTATCATTTGTTGACTAGAGCGTTGTGTATTAACGGTTTCGCCGGGCTTCAAGATTTCATAATACACAATACCAGTCTGGTCCCACCAGACACAGAGCATAGCCTTCTTGCCGAAGTGACTATGCCTTGGTGTTGAAGGACCGGCTCCGACAGGTAAAAGTCACAACTTGTTCTGCTTCGAGTTAAAAAAAATAAATCTACTTTTCGTTAGCCGCCACAATTCAATGCAAAAATGATTTCCTTTCATGGCTCCAAAGCAGCATTTCACAAGTAACTACGTATTTCCATTTGACGTTCATTCGAATCATGTGGGACACATTTACCGAGTTTATAGATATTATCCTCTCCTCCTAAACGTCTGATGATCGTTTCCTGTGACACATTGAATGCTTCTGTTAATTGCCATTGAGTTTGAGTTGGCTCATCATCCAATAACTCCTGCGAATCCTCCTCTTAGCATTTTTGTGGTCTACCAGAGCGCTTTACTGTCTTTCACACGAAAATCACGACTATTGAATTGAAGAAACCATATCCTTATGTCCTTATATTATGTCCTTATATTATCCTTATATCCTTATATCCTTATGATGGATCGTGTCCACTTTATTTTCTTACCACGATGACCTCAACACCCATTTTCTTTTGGTCAACCAAGATTAGCGATGCGTACCACGAATGGTCTTTTTCAGGCACAAAATTTGACAAGATTGATCGACACGATAAAACAAACACGCTAGTTTTGGTTGATTCAACTTGTGACTGTTTGTAGCTAAATGTCAGATGAACGAAATGGCATATGTGTTCGAATTAATGCGCCACGTACTTTTCGCTCGAGCGATCTCCAAGTAAAACCAGAAAAAAACTTATGCAAACACCTGGTATGTACTCGTATGATTATAATGTATAACGCAATATGAAATTTTTGCAATGAAAGTCCGAGTGATGACAGTTTGAGCACTAGCTTTCGAGTCAGCAGGTCGTAAGTTCCAGTGCCATTCGTGGCAAACAACAGAGTGGTCAAATAAACCTTAAAATCCTTAGCGTTTATCAGCTGTGTTTTTGTTGTAAATAAGCTCCCTCCCCAGGTTTGAAGTAGCTTCGAGCTCATCCTGCTCGATTTCTTGTGTGTATACAGAAAATTTCTCATCGAAGGATGATTGTCTTCATTTCAGTTCAACATTTTATTTGAATAAATTAGGACTTCGACTATCATAAACTAAATACTTTACGTGAATCCACAAATGTTCAAGGAATAAGTGGTTGATCTTAAACAAAGACAGCATTACATCAAACGTATCTTTTTTCATAGGCCAAATCTGTCAAAGTAGTAAATCCACTAGTCACGTTTTCTGATCCTACTTACGAAAGATTGTACTTGCAGAAACCACACTTCCAGTGTGATTGATATACAACAAAACAATTTGAACTTCGTCACATATGTACACTTTTAATAGCGTCATGCTCGTATGTGTATTTGATAAACTTTCACTTTTGCCCTCGACGCCTAACCAACTCCCATCAATAAATCATCACAAATAATTCCGTACATTGAAGCAAAGGTTACGAAGAAGCTCGTAAAATAGGTTGAAACCAATAGAGAGACTATAATGCAATAAATACCAGAACACAGAAACGAATTGTCATCGTTAAACCGCGTGTTAATATATGGATACTTAACAGCGATTGAGCAAGGAGCAATTGACTGTGACCATTTTCGGATACCACACTTCCGCAACACATTCACAGATCAAATCGGCATTGACTCACGATTCGCATCACAACAGATAAATCGAGAAGAATAAGCAAAAAGCGAAAACGTTATAATAATTTCAAATGTTAATACACGCTTAAATTGAAATTTCACAGTGCGTGAACAAAAAGAGAGAGAAACGAGAAAAAATTGATTGTTGTTACTTTTTGAATGTCTATATCTTACTCGCGCACGTGTAAAGCGCAAAAAAATATTTTGTTCAGACATATGAGAACGCGGAAGTTAATCGCGCAAACAAGACAAATTCGCTGGTTCGGTGCTAAGAATTTACGATAATGACCTGAAAAGATTCTAGTGATGCAGATAATAATCACACGACTCTATGCAAATAGCAATTGAATAGGTTGAATTTTAGCGCAATTTACACGAACATTGAATTTCTCAGAATTTTCTTGCGTTAACCTTAGAAAACATGGTTCTTGTGCTACAGGTGAAATATTTCCGCTTCTGCTTCAAGGACAAACTATATTTGTTGAATCAGTTTAGCCCATTAATTATAATCATGTACTTCAAATTTATTAGCTTGTCTAGAATATGAAGGAATCAGTCCTGCCTACAGTAATTGATTTATTCGTTTATTTTCCATTTAACAAGCCAATAAAGTCCATTTACAAAATGGAGAAATGGCATACAATAACAAACAAACCAGGAACAATTTGAATACACTATAAGATAGACTGAAAAGGGCGAAGCCCTAGAGAGTTATGTTTTCATGTAATACGTGAAATAGGTGAAGCAAATGACACTCCTGTCCGTATATATGGAATCGATCAGAGGTGATTTGTCCTAATGAAGCTCCAACTAACGATAGCATAGACAAGCGTTTAACTTTGAAGCGTTGTAAAAGTGCTAGAACTTGAAAAAAAAACACTGATTCCAGTAAATCCTTTGAGACACTAAATTTGATGGACTGAAATTAAGAAATAAGGACCGTGCGAATCATCAGGAAACCAATTTACAGAGCAATACTCCAGGATTGGACTAGACTTAATAAAACTCTGACTGATGACTTTTTGTTATTGAATGAACTCATATGTTTGAGTAGAAACCCAGAATGAAGAGGCTTTAGATACTGTGCAAAAGACATGAGCCACACAGTACATTTATGGATCAAATGTGACTTCATAGTCTTGAAAAAAATGCCCCATAGTGTGTATCGATGCGAGTGTGAAGGTAAATTGTTATTTATTTACATTTACTTATAAATTTATAGTGTCAATAGCGGCTGCCTGACCTTTGTTTGTGTTATAATCGATGTCTTTGTAATCGTATCAACTATGAGTGGCTATAAACTTTTGTCACAAAATAGTCGTGTTCACACTTAGAAAGGAAGATACGGAAAAATTTGGAAATCAGAACCTGACAAGCAACGCCGACCGCCTCGACACAACATTATTCGCGGGGGAATTCATAAGGTGATTCTTCCTCCGGGGCAAGCTATTATAGATCCGATAGACAGTTTCAGCCTTTTTTTCGACGATCATGTATTAGAAATAAAAGTGAAATATACCAATACTGAAGGGCTCAGAGTTTTTGAAAAAATCGATGGAAACCAATTGACAAAATCGAAATGCAATCATTTCTAAGTCTTTTATTGACTATAGGCGTCAATAAACAGGAAGGTGTGGAATTTAGAGTACACTGGAATCCAATCTTTGGCAATCCGATATTTCGAGCTACAATTGGAAAAAATAGATTTGCTTCTTTACTACGATTCTTAAGAGTCGATGATACAAAGACTACGTCCCTTAGAAAGTCAGAAGATAAACTTGCACCTATTAGAGAATTATGGAAACACGTAAACCAAAACCTGAAAAGTTTTATAGCCTGAAGAAAATCTCACTATGAACGAGCAGCTTGTACCTTTTCATAGACGCGTATCATTCTAATAGTACCTACCCAGCAAAATCAGTAGAAATTTCATCAACATGTCGTTGTTTATCTAAAACCTTCGCAATATTGCATGTAAATTGAATGAGATTAGTGCCAATGGAAACATTCTTCAGTAAAAGCACTCACAGACTCTTGCAGCCAATTGTGCACAAGACGTTGCAGCAACAAAAAAAGGGAATTAGGCCTGAGGGGGCGGATTAGGCCCCAGGGGGAGACGGAGGGGCGATTTTCGACTTAGTAATGGACACAGAGACCGAACCGACTTGAATGACTTAGAGCTTATGTGCTCGATGCGACTTTCCAAAGTTAGCTCTCGATCGAGTTTTAGACTCAAATAGGTCAGATCTTCGGGCCAGGGAATCATTTGGCCTAGAAAGTTTATGGGTCAGTTACATTGTCTCCTTAAGAATATTGTCGTTCCCGTAAGAATATTTTTTTAACTTTTCTTGATTTTAATTTTTCACGTATAGAAGTTTTTTTCTAGCATTTCCTTTAGGTTGCAGATGATTAAGTTATGGTTTTTGTCAGAAGTGTAATACCAAGTGTCGTCCGGAAAAACAACTAGTTGATAGTTTTGACCTTTGGGTATGTCAGACATGTACACATAAAAAAGTGTTGGACTTAGGTATGAATCTTGTGGAACACCAGCAAGAGCGGTTTTCATAGTGGATGTTGATCCTCGAAATTTAACTTGGTATGTTCTGTCAAATTAGCAAATAACAATAAAGAATCTGGGTAGAAACTCTAAACGGATATGAATGAAAAGAGAATACGTATTATGTATATTTAAGTTTTTTGTCAGTATTTCCGTCTCTTTGATAGCGCCAACGACACAATGGCTCATACGAGAGGCGTTTGGAAAGTCCGTGCAAAAATAGAAACTGCTTACGTTTTTGGGGTAAACCTTTTTTGTTTTTCGTTTTAGTCATCTTTTAGGCTTATACACTTCGCCCATCGATGTTCTAGTTTGTCGATTCCTATGTTTGATCCCGAATAATAGAATTTGTCCAAGTTTGCAAAATATCCGTTGGTAACTGCAATCACCTCCTCATTTGAATAAAGCCTTTGTATCGGCAGACATTTTTTCAAATCGGACAACAAATTGTTGTCCAAGGGAGCCAAATATGGAGAAAAGGGGGATGAGAAACGAGTTGAAATCCTATTTCGATTAATTTTTCGTTCACAACTACTGAGGTGTGTGCTGGTGCGTCATCGTGATGGAAAAGGATTTTCTTGTGGGCCAATCGCGGGCGATTTTCATGCACCTCGGTTTTCAAACGTCCCAATAACGATGAAAAATATGCACCTGTAATAGTTTTACTTTTTTTTCATATTGTCGATGAGGATTTTCCCTTGCGAATTCCAAAAGATAGTCGCCGTAACCTTTCCGGTCGAAGGAACGGGCTTCGCCTTTTTTGGTGCCGATTCTCCCTTCATGTAACTCATTGTTTAGATTGTTGTTTGGTCTCAGAAGTATAGTAATGTATCCATGTTTCATCCACAGTGACGAAACGACGCGTAAAGTCCCACGGGTTTTTCTGAAAAGGCTGCAAACTATCCTTGCGATACTTCACACGATTCCGTTTTTGGTCAAGCGTGAGCAATCGCGGCATCCATCTTGCAGAAGCTTTCTCATGTCAAAATGTTTATGCAAAATATTATGTACCCATTCATTCGTGATGCCAACATTACTAGCAATCTCACGCACCTCAATTTTTCTGTCTCATCATTCGCTATACTATCGATTGGATCAATGATTCCTGGAGTAGTTACCTCCACAGGCCGTCCAGAACTTTCAGCATCACATGTGCCCATATGGCCAGTCCGAAAATTTTAAAACCACTTATAAACTGTTCTTTATCAACTTTCTTTAAAGTCTCCTGAGCCGTTTGGCTGAGACAAAATTTTTTCGTCCATTTCTTTAAAATAACTAGACTTTCTTAATTCACACTATTACTCTATTACTATTCTATTACTTCTTCTGTTGCAACTATTGTTACTACTACATTTACTAGTGATTCATTGCTAATTCTATTACCACTGCCCCAAGTACTACTTCTACTTTTGATAATGCTACTATTATCTCTATTATTATTTATTTACTATTTATATAAATACTTCTATTACTCATATTATTACTTCTTCTATTCGTATTATAGTACTATTACCTCTTCTTCTATTCATAATATTTCTATTACCACTGCATTTACTTCTATTACCACGGCATTTACTTCTATTACCACTGCTTGTACCACCTCTACTGCTACTAATTCTACTGCGGCTACTGCGAATACTACTACTACTGCAACAACAACTACAACTGAAACTACTGATATCACTCCTACTACTACTGCAATCACTACTTCTACTACTACTAATGCTACTACTTATACTACTACTAACGCTACTACTAATGCTACTACTGATAGTACGCCTCGTTCGAAAAGATGATTTCTTGAGTATAATGCTCAACAATTTCAAAATGTGGAAGGCTCATACAGCCACTTCTGCCGAAACGTTAAGCTAGAAACTAGAAAAAGCAATAAAACTAGGAAACATTCTAGAAACTAGGAATAATATATTGAATTTTTGCGAAAGATAGCATTAAATAAGTGTTGCCAGAGCCAAAATAATCTGTATGTCAAAATTGAATCGCTTATTGGGACACACTGTATAATATTAAGGGGTCCTATCAGTGCTTTCCTGATTCTAATATGAAAATGAAAAATAAAATATATAATAATGGTTTTGCTTTATTATCTTTTTCTTTTTTGGGGAAGCCCCATTTTCCCTTCCTTCCGAAATCGTTACGTCTCGGGCAAAAATTAATCCTTGGGACAAGCTTTTATATCGTGGATAGATTTAAAACGCTAAACGCAAATGGAATTTTTCAAGGACGAAACGATGTTTAAGATGGAGCAAAATCTGACGAGGATGCGGCAAAACATCCCAATTAATCTGTAATCGTTTTCCTCTGACCGTTTGTGCAACATGGGGTATCACATTGTTGTGATATAACACAATGCCTCGTTTTTTTGCTGTTTTTTTTTCGATATATTTTTGTTCGGGCACCTCTCCACTAATCCAGTTAATAATATTATTTGGTTAGGGTTTATTATTCCATCTTGAGGAAAGAGGTCGTAGAAACTTTTATCTTTCAAATCGTAAAGCCTACTTCTACTGGTCTACAAAAGACTCTTAACTCGCGGTTTTCTGACAATTGACGATCCATAGTCCTCACAATAATGCGTTATACAATTACAATTTCAAAAACATACAGATCTGGTCGATATTTATCCTTCAATTGCACTGTTTATTTGCTGCCATTTTACTTGCTGTTTATTTGCTGCTGTCAACTGCCTTTCATTAGCGGAAACTAAATTTGCCTCCTCTCTCACGTTTTCGACTAATTTGAAGTCTGGAAACATGTGGACCATGGAAGGAAGTATAAATTTTCCTTCCTGAAAGATCGGCGCCTGACATGGACGTGGTGAGAGGTGGTGTTTTTTATTGCTGAAAAAGGTATTTTCTACCAGATATGTCTGCAGCGTAATGCTGATTAGTACAATATAACTGTAACTTCACATCCGTTTTAAACTAAACTCCTGTTAATACCATGGCTTTACCATCCCTCGTTTGACTTTTTCTTATATTGAGAGACTGCATTCGATGGTACACGAAAACGAAATCCGCTTCCAACTCAAAGTCTGCCCATGCCATAGTTTAATCATCGCTCATTTGACGTTTGCCAATAATTGGAGACTGTTTTTCGAAATCGTGAAATTAAACATCAAAAATCTTCGGGGTTGTGTAAATTAAACTGGTTTTTGTCAGAAATAAGAATATTTTTTCGCCTACTGAAAATGTTCTCGTGCAAATGCTGATCTTGCGTCATATTTGTCGCTTACTTTTCATTGTTGTTACGCTGTAAGTACTGTAAATGTTTGCTGTAAAATACGTTGAACCTTTTCTTGCGTTTGTGTCTCACTTGTCTGTGCGCTGATCTGTCATTAAATTTGAAGCAAATCCCAGAATGAGTCACATTTCCCGTTTGGTGACTGCTGAGGGTCAACCTCCTATGGTATCGGCCTGATTTCCAAAATATTTGTTTGTCATTGGGCTTATAGTTTTGACACTTCCATCGGTCAAACTATTCGTGAATCATTAATAAGTAGTAACTGGAGGTTAATCATTTTTGACAGTTTAGCTTGGCGCTTTTGAACTTATTATTCCACATATCCAGCTTTTGAATGCCTGCTTGGTGTTCCTTCAAACCATTATAATGTTTGCCTTGTCCTATAGCATTATCTTGGACTGTATAACAGACCTATATGGTTACAATTTATAGCTGGTTAATCCAGAAATGATTCTTTCTTTTAAACTTTGTACACCATGAATGTTATATCTCCAGTGAAAAAAAGCAATTGGACTACCAAACTAATGTGTTTGCTGTCATACGAACCACCTAGACTGGAGTTGCTTGTCACATTGCTTCGGACTAGACCTCTATAACCTCCTCTAACCGCGCCTTCGGGTTAGAAAGATCCTGAATTTTTCCAAAAATCGGTATTAACCAAAAATTATTGGTTCTGCAAAAAAAAACTATTGAGGTTGTTTCTTTGTAAAAAACGCTGAAAGGTATCAGTTGTTTGATGGTTTTTCACTGGGTTGTAAAAGAAATTCAGAAGGATAATCATGGTGGTATCCTCTTGATATATGTAGTTTTGCAATTCTACAAAAACATACGAAAGAAAAAAGAACTATTCATTCAATTCGTAGGAGTCAGTACTAAGTATAAAAGTTGTTGCTGCCAAATTTGAATATTTAATAGATCTGTAAATCTTGACAGAATGACTAGTGTTGAGAATGGAATTGTTTCTATTTCAGCTCCATTATGGTATCATAAAACGTGACCTATTTTGGTAATGAACATGTCATCATGGTTAATATGTTTCACGTCTCTAGTGCAGGCCAACCAGATCAGATTGCCTCTTTATTTTTGGAGCTTAGTAGGCATTACAGGAAAGCATATAGTCATTGGCACAAGTAATTGTTCTTTAATGCGCCATTTTTGATATGTAAATTCCATTAAAACCAGCACAAACACAATTGAAAAGTGGGAGGCGAGACATTTAAAATGCTAATTATAGGATTGTTTAGATACAAGATACTTGAAATTTATCCGTAATTGCTAAACGATCTGGAGTTTGAATTGCTTGTAGATGTTGAGATAAATATTCAAGAGTCGGAGTAATTTTCAAATTGGTTATTGGAGGATAATTGCTAGTTGTAAATTATGACCATGCATACAAGACGTTATTAAGTAGATAACGATTGTGAATTGGTAGATAGATTTTATAATTCGGAAGCTTGTTTAGTTGAATCTGGAGAGAGGAAGTTGGGTAATTGCTTTAAATTATGATAAAGAAGAGAAAAAAAGAAATGAAGGGAGGATAATGGGAGGACGATCTTTTATAAATATGAATGCTTGTGAATGCCTTAGCATTTACAAGAGCACTCTTCTTATGTTTTCCGTTGGAAACTTAGTAACGCTGAAACTAAGGCCATTAGAAAATCGTCAAAACATCTTCAAACACCTTCATGCGAGTCATCATGTCTTGAAAATATTAGTGCTGGGAGTAAAAATATGAATATTAAGATTTATTCTGTTGGCAATAAATCTCGTAAAGTTGTGAAGCTTTGAAAAAGATACAAAAAGGTTATGAATTAACCAAGGGTGTTTACTTTGTGGCGACTTGAATACCAAACATTAAAAATCGAACAGCACGTAGTAAAACAACCTGGGAAGAATTTTCTTCAGGGTAGTATCCGCAAATATTATCTTTTTACATTCGCCAAAAGAGCGAACGTTCCTCTCATTTCTAAATACGGATTGAATACTACATATCACCTTGAAGGTTGGGCAGCAACATTTTAAAGTTGTCAGTCCTCGAAGCTCTTTGCTCTCCGTAACTACTTATGACTTCCACAAGTAAAACAGGGAACCGGTTGGAAGATCCTCTTCCAAGCATTTTTGCATTCAAGTTTTTGTTGATGAGAACCTATAATCAAATCGAGGAGCAGATCAAAGCATCCAATGACAATATGTGGAAAGCAATCCAGGTTAGCTCACCTAAAACGAACGCTGGCTCATAAGTTTCGAAATCGAATAATGAAAACTACAAGCTTATCCACTTAGGAACTCCCTCAGAAGGCGACGGCAAGGAACTAGGGAGATCCAATCAAGAATAGGAATCAGTTGCTCAACAACTGCTATGCGTGTAGCAACCTGCGATCTCCGCTACCAGAATAAGAATCCAACGCCCTATAAACTTAAATCCAATTCCCCAAAAGCCTGTAGAATAAACCAATTATTCAAAGGGTAAAAAATTTATGGTCCCGCCGGTAAAGGTTAACAACGATGTCAATTTACACCAATTCATAGGCTTATTCCTTGCTGAAACTTTCCTTAAAAATTAATATATCACCCAAACAATGCAAAACAAAATTACAGAGCTTTTGGTACCAAAAACATTAAACTAACATACTCACATAAACTCATTAAACTCCTTGATCACATCCCTTCCCATTGACGAACAAAAAAAGCCAAAAAATCAGCCCAATTGATAAATAAGCTCAAAAATAAGAAACACTACGCCAGGACGGCGTAGTACATTTTTATTTACATTTTTCTCCCTAAATTTCATTTCTAATGCCTTTCTTAATATATGCTTTTTCCCCCTCCTCCTGCATTCGTTTGTTAATGAGAAATGGATTCCTATTCCAAAACCACATACGGACTCCACAGAGTGCGACGATTTCCAAAAAAGCAAATACAACTCATAAAAATTTCTTTCCAATTATATAAAACTAATTCAAAAAGTGAAAAAATTTGGATAACAATGTTAACTTCAGACACCTCTAAAAACCTTTCTTGGACTTGCCCTATCTTATTTTAGCTTACAATAAATCTAAGTACAATAACTTAATTTATGCTAGCTTTCAAAAAACATGACAGCCAGAAAGAATTGTTATTCGAAAGTTTTTCAATTAATGAGTTGGTACAACTGGTAATTTTGTCCAATACTTTACTTCACTCCCTAGTTTCTCCATGTTATGCATTAAGGAAGTTGATTTTGTTTTTCATAGGAGTTAAAAAGTGGCAATTTTCGTTTATTAAAGTTAGGTGTCATTTATTAAAGTTAAGTTTCATTCGTTAAAGGCAATTTTCAGGAATCGATTTTATGAAACTTGAAGTCAAGATTTTAGGAATCTCGCGCAGGGGTTCATGATTTTGGCGGTTAACATAAACCATATTTTTGTTTATTCAATAGACTTTTCGAGAATCATCAAGTTCACCGAGCATTGAACTCAATTCTGCTTGCATATCGGAGATCTCCAAAAAGAATTTTATCAGCATTGGAAAAATATTGAAACTACTTTCCATACATCTGCAAATGCTGGACATCTCTACAAATGAATCAAATTCAAATCCTCCTTCCCACATTCAACTAACATTTTCAGATCCTTCTTAAACCATCAAAAATAGGGTTCACGAAATCGGAACATCTTATCTCCCTTTTAAAGTATAGTACTAGATAGTTAGATAGATAGATAGATATACTACTGGAGTTCCGCAAGGCTCATGCTTAGGCCGCTTACTATTCCATATATACAACTTTAATATGCCATTTTCTAATGGGTGTAAAACAGCCACTTTTGCGGACTACACTGCTTTTCCACTTCCTCAGTAAATCCAATGAAATAATTATTGCCTATGAAATGCTGATCGAAAAAAACCATACATCAATTTTATCATCGGCTGAAGATCAAAATAAATATTTTCAAAAAACAAAAAAAAAAAAACAAAGCTATGTTAAAGAAAAGCATATTGACCTCATTCCTGATGAGAAAACTGATATTCAGTGATCACATTGAATTGACTTTGTCTAAAGTGTCGACAGCAATATTAGCGTTGTATCCATTTTTGAACTGGATATCATTCCATGTCATAGGGACAATATGTTTAGTTTCAAGATGTTGATTTTGCCTCGTATGCTGCATGAAGATCCTGCATGGATCTTCTGCGCGAAGTACTGAAAATCCTAGCTTCAAATCGATGCCTGAAAATTGTCGTCAAACTAACAGGCATTTATGCTGATGTCAAATGATTGCAGCGATGGAGGGATTACTCGAACCCTTTTCTTAGATTGCGCCAGCTTGAATAATTAACACCTAGATTAGCTGGGGAACAATTGGAGATCCTGTTGCCTACGGAATCGGAGTCTCTCTGTTTTAAAGATTTTGAATAAAAAATCTATTTCTGTTCTGGAGCAACTTGAATCGACGTTATGTAAAAACTAAACTATACCCGGGGTATTGGCCAGATGCTCAACTTGAGCCCTATCGAACAATATATTCCTCCCCCCTCCCCTCCCCTCCCTTCGTAGAAACAAAAAAATTACAGAAATTTTCTGGGTTAAATTCCCAAGGAGATTTTAACATAAAATAACCGTTCCCATTTTGATGGTGCTTGTAAATATTTAAAATTTTAT
This sequence comes from Stratiomys singularior, assembly GCA_954870665.1. Taxonomy (NCBI): domain Eukaryota; kingdom Metazoa; phylum Arthropoda; class Insecta; order Diptera; family Stratiomyidae; genus Stratiomys; species Stratiomys singularior. Next base: position 108,219,484 of record OX940878.1, on the reverse strand, counting down.
TTGAAAAGAAAATAGAAACTTTTTTCCCAGCATCTAGTGTTTCTGTCACAAGACTTTCATGAACAAATGTCAAGTTTGAAAGGGGTTTTATTGAAAAAATGTATAAAATTATCTTCATCACTTTTGGAGCAGCGATGATTGTCGCGAATAAAATGTTTTGGATTATTTTATTAATTTTGATTTTTAATTTTAAAGATATTTTTCGTGATTATTTTATTAAAATAAAATTTTTTCAAAAGAGTTTTGTGATCATATATTTGGGTTTTTGCTGAGATCCTCTTTTGTTTTTTGAGACCCATCGACTGCGCAAACAGAAAACAATGTATCTATTTAAATAAATAAAATAATAAATAAACAAAATAAAAATAAAGCGTAAATTTTGAAATTTTTTAAATAAGATAGTTCGTTCCCACTTCCACATCTTTGTCTAAATATTTCCATCAATTGTCTGAAAATTTTTGGCAAAACTTATCAAGCATTAAAAGAAGGGAAAATGAAAACAGAAACTTGAAAATTAAAGGTTGAAATAATTGAAATCAAAATAATGATCAAAAATGCTTCAATTAAAATTATATATTTATCGATTGCCAACCAACAGATCAGATCCTCAAAAGATTGAAAGGAAACCATCTTAAACGATCGAAGTGATGATAAGAATTTAACAATGCAATCTGGGTTTTCTAATATTGCATGCAAATCGTTAATGTTTGTTCATTTTCTTTCTCGATTTAAATTGAAATTTATAATTAATATTTAAATTTTTGTAAAAATGTGCAAATCAAAAGTGTTTTATATCAGTTCATATGATAAGCTTACATAAAATCTAAGCGGTGTTTTTATTTTCCTGTTAAGAATATGAAAATGTTATGGAAAATGCCTTCGCTGATTTTCAGTCAAAATTCAAAAGGATGCGACTTTGATTATTAACTTCATGTCATTTTCCTGGCTAATCATAATACCGCTGCAGTAGAACTTCTAAGAAAAAGAATAACAGTTTTCACAGGACTGTCTTGAAGGTATCTTCACACCATGGCAGGATTTCTACACCTGCAGACTATGGAGTGAAAGCCTCCGACCTTTCCAGTTGAAGTCTTACGCAATCTGTACTATGCATTAGAACTTGCCGAAGCCGAGCTCTACGGTCAGCCCGTGCATCAGCCCTTCGCGGTTGAAGACACTCAATTTTGAAAGGAGCTGCCGAACGTATGCTTAGTCTAGGATTGTTATGGTGAGAGACAACGCCGCTTCTATTGATCAAATCTGGTTGGTTTTTTTGAATTGTTTGTTGTAATCAAACTAGCTGGTAGAAGATATAGAAAAATGTGTTTTTTTTTCTTTTTTTTCGGAATTGATGGTGTTCATAGCACACGTTTCTCTTGAATTCTCAAAATAAGACCTAACATCATCGTGGTTGCTATCAACCTAGACTTTGTGATCGTTTGCTTGGGCCACGATACCTTCTGCACAACATTGTCATACATTATCCTTTTTCCACAGTCCGTTGCAATTTTTTGAAATAAAATAAAAATCGGTTTCGTTTCTGTCAGTAATGTTTCGCCCACTAAAATTTGGTTCATAAACTTTTCATGGTTAAATTGTGTGGATCCAAACACCGCGCTTTGTCTTAGATGCTGCCTTATGCTTGAGATTCAAAACTGTTTTTGATCAATGCTCAATTCTGACAGTACGTGACAAACGCTTACAATCCGGGGTGTTCCTTAACTTGTGCATGAATGCATCGACTTTTTCCACTAGAGTTGCGGTTTTGACATCAAATTTTTGGGGACCGAACATCAAACAAACGAGTAAACACGCTATTTGCTCTGACACAACGGCATCATTGTGATGTGTCAAAAATATATTTGGTCCATTGTACTCACGTTTCAACTTTTTGAAGAGGATTTTTTTAAAATTTATTTGATTCTATTCCTCCTAAGGTTACTCATGTTCAAACAACTCTAACTGGCATCTGTAATCCTAGCTTACAAGAATTTCTCTGATAAAGTTAGCTTCAAATATAAACTGTCAAATTATGTCAAAAATGTTTTAATATAATTGGTGTCGCCAGAGGTAGGCGTCTTTAAACCATTTGTAGGGAAATCGACAGAATTTCACTACACTACCTGCAATCCCCCTCCCCTCTACCAAATATTTAACAAAATATATTTCCATCAAATTTCCATATTTAGGTGCGAATGTAACATACATTCGTATGCGTATATACTTAAATGGGTACACAAAAGACTAATTTCAATAACCCGGTAGGATTACTCTGGATATGTTTGGCTTTTTTTTTTAAATCAAAAATACTTTCTAAAAGATCTAATTATTGATAATTTTTTCGGAAAAGCGTCTTGACAGGAAATTCTAGGGTACTGATGAAAAACGTTATCTCATGAAAAATTACGTTACTCGCGTAGTTTTATCAAAATCGGTCAAAAACGAATAAAGTTACTGTCTAAGTTTCACGTATCTGTATCTGTTTTGTAGATAAAAAAATCTGCAATAAAACTTTCTTATGACTGTAGTTTAGAGAAACTGGAAATATGGGAACGCTACGAAAATAGGATATCAGGAACGGAAATCTTCACGTGCGTTGTCAACATTCAGTGTTCAATGGAGCTGAAACGCATTCAAATGAGAAATTAGAACAGAATAGAAAAAGCAAACATTCAAAGACTGTTTAACCCAAGCTAGTGAGAAGTTATTCCCCATCTCTTTACTTTCACCTGCAACCTAATATATATATAAAAGAGAGTAAATTTTCATCTAAATTTGCGAAAAAATTTCGAATTGGTTTAACAGTAGCCTAGATATATTTTTTTGCTTAATAAAACAGTTTTTGTTCATCGTCTGCAATATTTCATGTTGATTTTATGGACCATTTGCGCAGATTTTCAAGAAATAATTGTTTGAGATTTCTTTCTGTGCCCCATTCTTTAACTATAAACTTTTAAAGCAAGATTTTCATTGTTCCATTGAATTTCCCAGATAAATAAATAGTACACTCATCTCGCAAGGCCTTGCGAGTTGTTCACTAAACACACTTTCAATGCATGAAAATTCTGTTTTCTAAAAGCGTTCCTAATTTAGAGAATCCATTTGATACACTCCTCTTCACGCTCCAGATTATTCGATGCGTTGTTGATTTTCCGGAATTTTTAATTAAAGTGGTGTAGATAATTGTCCTTTCCCCGCGGGTAGATAAACTTATTAGGTCAGTTATGTGGAGCGCTGGGCATTGCAAGATGTATTCCTTGGCTTTTATGTAATGTGGCACGCGAATGGGGTCGTTTTTGGCCAGGGCTATTTATCTTCAATTGATCTGTTGAATAAATGAAGATTTAGAGCTTGTTTGGGATTTACTTGAATGACCTCAATTGTTGCGTTAACTGATTTCCGGCCGTTTCCCACCCTTTTTTATTGCTCCACGTATTTGACTCATTCATTCTTTCCATAAATACCTGCTGCTTCCTAAACACGTTTCCTTATTGTGTAAAATTTTGAGCTTTTCGTTGAATTAGCCGATCGAATCGTCTGCTTCTAAATTAGGTTATATAAAACAACTTGCCAACGAGGTCGCCTTACAACTTCTTACGCCCATTGTTGTGGCATTAAAACATTTGGAGTTATGCCATCTAACACTGGTAAGCCAAAAGCAAACACAAAAGATTGCACCAAAGTTATTGCGAGCTTAGACTTGCTAATTTTTGAAGGTCGCAGTGAAAGTTATTTTTTATTTACACTAAACTAAAATAAATTTGGCTTTCGATGTAAGGCTTTATTTCAAGCCAAATTTTGGCGATAATTGATGGCTTGTAGTAATAAAACATAGTGTGGGGCACAAAATTACTATGGTATGGAAGCGCGGGCTGCAAAATTTAAGCTCTGTAGGTCCATGAAAAGCAACCAATGAAATACGAAAACCTGATTCATATGAAAACGTATCACTTTCTAATGTTAAATTCACAACAGATCCTCTGATGCAACTATCTCATTGCAACTGTCTTTTCAAATGCATCTTTCCACACGTTGCAATTGGCGGTTTGCGTTCATAAATTTGAAAAAAAAAATCACTAGCGTTGCATCACTCAGCGATTTATTTCTTAGCGTGGGGCGCCTGAGCGTTTTCCCAATCGCAAGACACGAACATTATATCTGATTTGAAGCTACGCAATGGAACATGGTCAAAGCCTGAACGCAATGGCGCCTGACACACTCAACTTATTTTGGACAATTCACGCTAGTGTGTAGTTGGCCGTATGTAAAAATTTAATTATCGTTCAGTGCCCACCGATAAAGCTCAACAGGCACCCCGTCAACCGTTGTAAGCAAGATGACGTGCTTCGAGGAAATTACGCAATGTTATATTGCGCCAACTTCCAACTTTTTGGCACCGAGCCCGCGCCACTTCGGCTTCCACACATCTTTGAAGTGGATTTATTCGACAAGTTAACGTACGTGATAGTATCTTAGAGATAATTTAGATAAATGTAGCGTTCAGTTGAGGCGCTAACAATTCTGGACCGCAACACTTGCAACGTTGTTCGTAGTGCCTTTGTATCCATTATGCTTTTAGTTGGGCCCCCTGCTATCTGAAGTTGAGATGCTACATAAAAAATTTGGATATCGGACCTTGACCGTATTATCTTTATGCATAAGTCTTGTTTATGCTGAGTAGCTTGAATGATCTGATGAAAATTACTTATGATTGGATATAATTTGTACGATTTTCGCTTGTCTGATGATGCTAGCTGGCTAGCTTTGTTCCAACTGTGGTGTAACGATGAAAATTTGGGCTCCCGAGTTCCAACAAAAAAGACGTTGAAAATTTAAGAAGACGCTAAGTAACCCAGCAGGTATCGTGAAGTAGTATAAGATGCGGAGTATTAGGAAATGCAAAGATTTGATTGAGAGCTCATTATTATTTATTATTATTATTTGTTATTATTATTTATTTCATTATTATTTATTTGTAAATGCAATCGATTTCCCAACAAATCATTTTGCTATTAAATTTAAATTAACAAATTTGACGTGATATTCGGGAATTAACAAAATTTGACGATGTTTATAAAGTGGTGAGATCAAGTATGACTTTGTCAATCTTCTCAATATACAATACATACTGCATACTGTATATATAAAATACATACTGTCTATGCTACATATCATGTCTTTCAACCTTTCATGCTCAAAAACGATGAATCTGTTGATAAATTATGCGTCAAATTGTACTACTGAAAGTTATATTTGCACTATAACTATTGATTACTGCCCTCCTTGACATCTTTGACTGATGTACCTATAGGGTACGAACATTGTCCACTTTAGTTAATCTTTTTCTTACCAACTTGTCTGTCTTAATCGCCAATGAATTCAATCGGCTTTAAATCATAATTTTGCAAAATGTCGAGTGCTCTTCCCAATAAACTTTTGCAAGACCCAAAAGCATCAAAATCAATAGTTTCTCTTCAGTTATGTGTAGCACTATATTAACAGTGCAACGTAATACTAAAAATATTGCAATTAATGCTTATATTTCACTACTCGCATTGAAAAAGCTTATCAAATTTATGTAATACATTTTTTTGTGGAAAATCCCGAAACGCAATCGGAATGAACCTGATTTCCGCAATCGGAATGACATGAAACAATGGGTGAGAATTATATGCGTGAATGCCATAAAGTAAATGAAGACAGCTTAGACAGTGGTAACCTTGATTCTTTGCAATATTCTAAATGCTCCCGCTCTTGTGGCAAAAGCTAATCGGAAAATCGAACACCAATATATCCCCTATAACACGGGCTCAATTAAAACGCTTCATATTAGACAGCAAAAATGTATTGCAATTCAGAGAATACAAAAAGCTTTAGAATAGAATAAAATAAAAGAATAAGAAAGATGTTGAGTTTGTTCTATGTTATAGCTCCAAAAATTCATATAACTTTTGGCGAGTGTATCACTTTAAAACTTCTGGAAAACATTTTGAGATGAGATCATCTTAATTTTTCCGCAGCATAACTACCAACGAGCATATATGAGGTTCGATTGAACGGTTTCCATAATGAATGAAAAACGCAGTAGTAAAGTAAAGTCTTCATGTTTCTTGAAATTTCTCGGCCCCTCATAGCTCATTTCAACTCATTTGATCAAAATGATTCGGGATTTATGGGTCAGAATATTGCTATAATGGAAGACCACCACTATTTCCTGCCACATGCATGGTTATTTCTTCTTCGATTTTTGATATTTTGATATTACTTCTTCTTCACTTTGATATTGCACCGTGATCGTTCTGCCCACCTGCAAAAATTCCATGTAGATCACACCTTGCAAATACCTCTAGACGGTGGCCATGACTTATCCGAGCAGATTCGCCCGAGAAAAGTCACTGTTTCGATTGCTTTTTGGTGTCTGATGATATTTTGTTTTTTGTCTCTGTTTCCTCCACAATCACGATAATAGTTGCCTCCTTGTCAACAGTAATCAAACGCTGCACTTCTCGCGCCGACAGCTTCTCCATGTCCAAATGTTCATGCACGATATTTTTCATACGTACATATGAGATCCCCATGGGCTCTATTATTTCTACTATACTTTTTACTACTTTATACTAGTTACAGTGTAACCTCTTAGAAGCGTTAAAACTTCGAACAAACTCCGCAATCATACGGCATTCTACGCCATTTTTTTTTTAGATGCATTGGTGTTTGTAAGCAAAACGTCTTTGAGATATGTGGGATAAAGAAGAATGTACGAAGAGATACGCATCAACCTTCTTTTAAGCTTTGTATTCATACACAATGACTCACACATACTTTTACATCGAAGAAATTATTCTCGCATATCCTGAAATTTAGAAAGTTGACCATCGCGATCTCTGCATTCATTCATGACGTTTAACATTCAAACGTTGTACCTTGCAAATATTGCCCTATTCGCTACATTCGTGCCTACCCACAAATCTTTAAGAGTTGTTAAAAATTCGATTTTCCATTCTTACGAAAGTGCCAATCTTGCTACTCAAAACTGTCTCGTAAATAAGAATCATGCGACACATCTATATAAGAATCTGACAGCTTTCATAAATGGGTTTCCATCATAATCATTTCGTGATACGCACGTCATATCTTGCCAATTTCGAAAACGCTTCAATTTACTCATGTACTGCGAACAAATCTAACGATATGTGTACCGATGATCTTCCATATGCATTAGTGTTTTAACAATGCATTAACTATTTCTTTTAAAATAAAAGTAATCAAGATATCTATCAAAGCCTTTCCCATCCTTTCCATCCATACTCGTTTTGTGCACCTCACAGCGATTTTCGAATTATTTTTTCGAAAATAATTTTGAAAAAAATTCAAGTTAGGAGGCCGTTTTCACAGTATTAAACCGGAACAACCAGTTCAAAATAAAAATGAACAATCAATTAAAAGGAACAATGTCCGGGAAAGAGGCTGTATTTATAACATGGTCGTCTACAAATCCTTTTTTTAAGTTGTCTTGTCGAAGAAATGATATGATCGATAGACAAATTGCATCTGCGTCGCCTTGTCAGATAAAAAGGTCATACAAGAGCATCAGAAGACGTCAGACATGAAAGGATCTCTTTTCTAGCTCGTCCGTTTCATCCGTTCCTTTCCTCTAGAGAAGAAGTTACCCCAATCCTGTAAACATTGGAGCGCAAGGCAATGTTTCATACGATTCCAGACTAGATTCTCTGGTTGCATAGTAAGTAGTCCATATCTATCGCATGTCGGTTTGTTCTTACACCCAGGGCGTAAATAACCGTCTACCTGCCACAAAAAAGTCCTTTTTCAAGCGTTTTGCGATATGGAATTTAGCGTTGTTATGTACGATAATAGTTTTATCATATCTATGCTCCTATGCCGATGGTTTTTTTCCCGTAATTGATGGCTCGAACGAACCAAGTTTATCTATAATCAATCTATACCGATTTCTCCCAGTAAAATTGGCAGGATATGACAGCTCACCGTAAACAGACTGTTGGTCTCGCCAAATAAAGTGAATTTAATTGCTGTGACTAGTCTTATTTTCAAAATTTGTTTTGTCGAAACTTAGAAGTGTTTTTTTCTCGCAACCATTTTTGCGAATTTGCAGGCAAAAATAAGCATTTTTGCAAAAAAAAAAAAATGTAATATACCGACCAAACTTCTCTACATTTTTTCAGAGTATTGAAAACAATATTCTGTATGCTCTCTCATGTTAAGCGCCCCGAGTATTGATATTCTTTTCTTTACCTTGTTTAGTGAAAACGCTACTTTTTAAAGTCTTTTGAGGTACGATAGTACTCTTTTCTAGAGGATTTTTTTAGAGGCATAGACCTTAATGTTGGCAACACTTTTTAATGCTACATACGACGTGACAGGTGTCATGGTTTTATGGTTAGTTTGGTTTGCAATTTCATCATGAAAAGATTGACAACAGAGCAACGTCTACTAATTTTGCAAATTCTTTTTTTATTCAAAATTATCGGTTCTGTTCGAGAAACTCAACGCAAACTCCGTCAATTTTGTGGGGGACATAATAGTGCATCATAACATTTAATTCGATTAACCATACATCGTTTCCGTACCACGTTTACGTCCGGACGTAATATAGTGCGTAATGAAGAAACAATTCGACATCGTGCTCAACAATAAGATTTGTACCAATCCACATCATGGACAACTTTGCGCAAGGATCCCGGTTTGCTGGCTTACAAAATCCAATTCTTGCAGGAATTGAAGTCGAGCAACCATCGGTCACTTCGTAGATGTAGTGTATAGGTCCAGGAACAAATTGCTGCACATCCCAGTTTTCATAAAAAAAATTTTTTAAGCAACTAGGCTCATTTCTGGTTGAACGGCATTATCAATAAAAATAAACTGCCGTATTTGAAGCGAAGAACAACCAAAGGCAGTTGTTCAAAAGCCGTTACATCCGGAGGAAGTCAACGTTCAGTGAGCTTGGGCGCATAAGTCATCGAAAATGGTGCTGGGAATAACATTACAACCAATGGTGACAGCAGTAGAGCCATGATCAATGACTTTCTCTGACTGGGCTGCAAGATGTTGTAATTTAAAATCGTGAACTATTTCCTGTGGGAATACATGAAATCTCCCGTGACCTCTACCGTCCTTTCACAAGTTAAAAAAAACTTTTGTGTGCTAGAGCAAAGAAGTACCTTATTGATTTTTCTTAAATTGCATTAAAATTATTCCTCTAAAATAGTTGATACGTCGATAGAAAAAACTTTAGTATAATATTATGTTTATTTTATCTCTCTGAGCGGCAGTTGTTTACGAAATAGTTAGTTAGTGTGAGTTGTTTGTAGCATCGAGTTGTGTTTTATTTTCTGAGTGCTTAGTGCATCATAATGTCATCAAGAAAGTGTTAAAAACAGTCCAAAAACATTCAAAGGCAAAAACAGTCAAAAAAACAGATATATTTTGGTACGAGTGTGGTGATTTAACGGTAGCAAAGCATTATCGAAACATAACAGAATTTATCATAAAAGCTTACTTACACTTACTTCGGTGTAAAGCTTGGTGATCAGGAAACACCTTGGGCTGCACACAAAGTGTGCTTTCAGTGTGTCGAGCTACTGAGAGAATGGACAAAAGGTACACGAAGCTCTTTACCCTTTGGCATTCATATGATATGGAGGGAACCTAAAGACAACTGTTACTTTTGCTCCTACGATATGGTTTCAATTCGAAAAATAAATATACCATTCGGTATACTGATTTAGCGTCTCTTAAACGACCTGTACCTCATGGACCAGGAATTCCCTTTCCTCCACCTTTTCTTCACACCATTCAACTGCAATCATCAGATGAAAGTTCAAACGAAAAAACCCATGAAGACGAATTCAATCCTGATATAGACCAAAATTTATCTAACAACAGTCTATCCAAGTTGAACTAAATGAATTAGTAAAAGACGGGCCTATCGAACAAAAATTGATGGCTCCAGGAATTAAATTTTCGTGGTATATGCATCGTGACGAAAAGTTCGTGGAATATTTCTCTGAAGAGGGTTCACTGGTGTATTGTAATAATATTCCTGAAGTAGTCATGAAACTGGGAGCTGTCAATTATGATTCCACATCATGGAGGTTATTTATTGATTCTTCTAAGAGAAGTCTGAAGGGTGTCCTGGTGCACAATGGTAATACTTATGCCTCGGTGCCTGTTCCTCAATCCGTGCATCTCAAAGAAACGTATGAGAATCTTAAGCTGTTGATAAATAATATAAAGTAAAGGGAATATTTTTGGCAACTCTATGGAGACCTCAAAATAATATCCATGCTTTTGGGTCAGCAGTCTGGATTCACAAAGTATCCATGGCTTTTGTACGAGTGGGATAGTCGAGCACGATATTTACATTACGTTAAGAAAGAATGGCAACTTAGAGAAAGACCTGCACCGAGACAAAAACATTGTGCAGCATGATGCATTATTTGACCCATAATTAGTTCTTTTGCCCCCTCTTCACATAAAGTTAGGATTGATGAAGCAGTTTGTCAAAGCTTCTAAATAAGCAAGGTTTAAATGACTTTAAATGCCTTTGCAACAAATATCTTGCACTTACTGAAGCTAAACTTAAAACAAGGAATTTTTGTGGACCCTCAAATTCGAACCATAAAATCGAACAGATTGTTCCAGAATACAATGACTCAGGATGAATCTGAAGCATGGAGTTCTTTCGTAGAATTTATGGACGGTTTCCTTGGAAACACCAAGCCTACAACAAAGAATTTGCAGCCAACATGGTCGAAAATTATAAATAAATGGGATGAATGGGATGAATTTGAGCATCAAACTTCATTCATTGGATTCCCATGTTGACTCTTTTCTTGAAAATCTTGGAGCTGTCAGCGAGGAACAGGGAGAGAGGTTCCATGAAGACATAAAGGAGATGGAAAAACAAAAAAAAAATTGGATATATTTTCCGTGAAACATTAAAACGCAGGGAAGTATATGAAACGAAATGAAACATTTTTTTTTAGTTTTACGAGGTTAGTTCGGTTTATATAGAATGAACTTCTTGAGAATAAAAGTGTTTCAGTTCAGAATTTCTGACGGTAGCATTCCCCCAATAAGACGACTCCACATCGTCGATAATCCCGCCATCATAAATGATTTTTCAATTTTTTTAATCGTTCAAAATTGTTTCTATTTCTGATGGTGAAAGCATTGTATAAACGTATTCAGTCGCTATCCAAAAGGATTAAGCATATTAATGAACACTTCGTCCTTGCATTTATGAAGTTAAATGATTACACGAAGTTGCGAAGAAGACTGCCACTTTTCAAATGACTCGTCCTTGTTTATCTTCATCAACACTTTCGTGGTAGATTTTTCGTTTCATTATGGAAAATAAATTGTTTCCTGTGCTTTATAACTATAACAACGGATTATCGATAAAAATCATTCCGTCTCCTTTGCTTTACAAACAAATAATGTATTTACGATGGCCAAAGCCCGATCTTGATTCATTGGGCTTGGAAAACTAGGACATAAACTACTTCCAGGTAATTCAACTTCCCAAAAGCACATTTATATACACACATCATAAGAACATTTGCTGATTACTTTCGTAAACTACCCAATTTGACTCTATTAACTATCTAAGCTATTTAGCTTATGCAAACTAATCAAAATAATCTGTGTATCATTCCAAAATAGATTAATTCTAATCCTGTCAACACTATAGAATGTATGAGTAGCAATGTTGTGGAAACAAATTTTGTTTATGCCATTTTGAAAAAGTGAATTTCTTTTCATACCGATCAGATATCAGATGGCTGCTAAAAGCGGAGAAGTGCACTATAAAATTGTATTTTGTCGCCTTTTTTGTGTACTTTGTGGTTTGGTAATTTATTAACAACCACATTTTTTGCATTAAAATCATAATATAAAGCAATCCTGTAAATAATATGTCTGAAACCAATTAATCGTCAGATTTGTCATAGTATTTATGTATTAAATTCAAATTTATTCCTCAAGACCCTGAACATAATTTGAAAAAACATTGAGTTTTTTTTATAGTGTATTGAGGTAAATTAATAACTTAACTGCCAAACCACAAAGATCTAATAGGTATATGCGTAGAAATCGGATACGTGTTTTTGTTCTATTCGATTATATCGACGTTCTGTTTTATGTGCTTTTTAATTTATAATGTCAGTAGAGGAAATAGAAAAACGGAAAACGCAGCAGTTGCATCGTATTTTCAATATGGAAATTTACAAAAAAGTACCATCAAATCTCAGCGCCCGAGAAGACTATTCGGTATTCGTCATTGAATTGCAAATCGAAGTCAAAATACCATTTGATGGGACCTATGCATCTAGTTATTTCACTACCCACACTATAAGTAAATTTAAAAAAATTTAACATTTTTCATAAAAATTAAATAAAAAAACATAAACTCTTCAAAAGCCTTAAATTATTCTAAACAAGTTAATGTTAAAATTGCAATTAAAAAAATTGTTAGATCCAGTTAAAACTAGAAGCATTAATTATAGTTTGATAATATAGAGTAAGGGACATAAGTGAGCAATAAGTAAGGGACATCTTACTTATTATTTGTTGTAATGAAGGTATTATCGTCTAACGCTCTTAACACAAGCATGGGAGTGTCGTACTGCTACTCACTAAACTAAAACATCCTCAATAGATCGATTCGAACAGAAGTTCACCCTCAGATCAGGCATTAATAACCTTAGCTTGTTGTCGAGGCCGTTCGTAATAATGGGCCTAGTAGCCCTTACCTGTAGTGGTAGTAATGACCAACTTCTCCCGTTCGGAAGACAAAATCGCAGTTTGAATGAAATCGCACAAATGTCATTACCGAAAAGTATGATTTTCTGCACTTTTCGGTAGCTTGAACCACCAAACAATTGACTTGGCCAACTTTCGGTTTCCTTTTAACGGGGGTTAGGATCGGCTTGGGCAAACAGCCACAATTATTTCGCGACCACTTTGACGTTTCACTCAGAAGTACGAATGCTTAATCTAGCTCAGAAGATCGAGCGAAACGTAAACGTACTCACTTTCGCGACGAATACATAACTTTTTATACCATACCCTTCGCGCAAGTGTCTTACGCGTGCAGTTGAATTTTTTCTCTCCCAAAAACTTGCAATTATCGGACGTTATCGCTACTTTTCTCGGAATTATCTGCACGCGGTCCTACCAAAAACCAAACTTTGGGTGCGAGTGGCGACTTCAAAGACTATTACAGCCTACGGCCACGATGTGGTCCACTAAATTACATACAGATAAAATACCTAAATTAACTTTTCTAAATTAACTAACTAAATTAACTCTCTAGCTTCGCTTCTCACATTTCATCAGTTCGGTTCATAGGCTGCATCCCGTCTATGATCTGGCTCTAAAAAGCTAACCTTTGCATGCCAGATACCCTTAATTTGCAACACTGTTTGCACAATCCAGTTCTGTACTATCTGGGTTGCTCTTTAAAAAAACTCATCCGTCTCCACAAATCGTATTTATTTACATACCCCTTTCCTCCAAACCATTCTTTTTCATATTCTAAGGACCACTTTTATATAAAAAAACGATAGATCAACTGATGGAAAGTCCTTATTGCAAGCGACATCAATCGAATTCCATTCGGAAAAACTTTCGAAAAGGAAAAATGTGAAGAGGTGTTGGATAAGAAAAAGGAATCATAATAAAGCAGAACAAAAAATCGAAAAAAACAAGGTACGATAGCGAGTCATAGTAATATCTATGAAGAAATCTGACAGTGAATTGACCAAAAGAAAATATCCTTTACGAGATATGCCAGAAACTACAAACATTTCGATGCACAAGTGAATGAGATCTTTGTAAAATAAGTGTTCATGTGTGGCAATCTTCTACATTAATCTATTTCATCAAGGCAATAAAATTAGCGGAACTTCTGTTGAAATATGACACTATTTGAGTTTCTTAATCTAAAATCGATTTCTTTTTTTATGTACAAGATGTAGCTAGAAAATACCTGGACCAACTTTCCGTGAGGCAGACTGTTCGCACGTCATATTGCTTAGTCAGCTAACATTCCGCCTTCACGTTCCAGTCGATTGTACAAAACAAAAGCGTAAGCTCAAAACATCTGCATCTGACAGAAAAAGATAGAAAAATTAGTAGTATTGTTATATTTTCTTTGCGTTTCTACTCGTAGCCTTTAAGGGTGTACTCATTTGAAAAATTTACCATTGGCTATGGGAATAAGTTTCCGCCGTTGGTAGACAGATGTCCCAGCAGATACCATTTTAGTATCTACTGTTATTTTCTTGAAATTGGAAGTTGTAAGCGTGGGCTCACGAACGCAGTAGTCGACATTCCTTCAAAGTGCGAACACCATTTGTTTCTCGTGTACCGTTCATACCGAAAAAGCTGCATTAGAGGGAACTCTTAGTTCATTATTTTGTTCCCAAGAAAAGTGTTGCAGAAACTTATCGTATAATGCTCGATGTTTACGGTGTCATGCTCCATCTGAGGTTTCGGCGTTTTAAAAATGATGATTTTGACGTAACTGATAATGATCGTGAAGGGTCACCGAAAAAGTTTGAAGATTCAAAACAACGGGAATTGTTGGATAAAAATTCAAATCGAACCCTAGAAGAATTGTCGCAGGAGATGAATGTTGACAGATCTACCGTCGGTAAGCGCTTGCACGCCATGGGAATGATCCAAAAAGCTGGAACTTGGGTGCCGCATCAAATGAGACAGAGGGCCATCGAACGGCGTTTGGTAACATGCGAGATTCTCCTTTAACGACAAGAAAGAAAGGGTTTCATGCATGGTTTCATGTAATTATGACAGGGGATGAGAAGTTGATGTAATACGACACCCCTAAGCAACCAAAACATTGGGTAACTAGGGACTTCAACGCTTAAATGCAATATTCACGCTTCCTAAGTGATGTTGTGTTTCTAGTGAGACCACGGTGGCGTCATCTTTAACGAACTCGAACTGAAATCATCTGAAACAACAATGGACATGTGTACCAACGGCAATTTATCCGTCTGAGTCGATCTCTGAAGGAAAAACAGCCAGAATGGAATGACAGATATCACAAGCTAATTTTGCTGCATGACAATGAAAGGGCACACGCAGCAAAGACAGTCAAAACATATTTGTAATGTTTGAATTCGGTAATCTTACCCCATCCGCGATATTTTCCAGACATTGTTCCTTCGGATATCCATTTGCTCCGCTCCATGCCCTCACTAGAGAAGGATTAACTTCTATGAAGGCATCAAAAAATGGTTGGATGACTGCATGGGGATTTTTTCCGCTGAGAAGTCCATCTACTACCAGAAAGATGAGAAAAGCTCATAGCTTCAAATGGTGTCTACTTAGAATGACATGGCTGAACATGGCTCTTTAGTGTTGAATGAACTAAAAACATTGTCGAAAAAACAGAAACTTATTCCCATACCCAATAATTTAAAATACAATTTCAGTTATCTTGGCTAAATCCCGTTACATCGAGCTTCTTTTCGAAATGTTCTAGCTGTTTTGTGTTTCTGTAAAGTTGCGCCTACGCTTTCGTATTCTGTTGAACCGTGTACCAGCGGCTCATCGGAAAAGTAGTGAGACACGCGGACTTTACCATTACATTTGTTGACGCTCAGGTTATAGTGTAACCACTAACAAGCGCTAACACTTTGAAGAAACACCTAATCGAACGATATTTGACTTCAATTTTTCAAATTTATTGATGTTTTTAACTCAACTTATTTAAATTAGGAAATAAAGACGTAGGTGCAGAGAGATGCGGATTAACATTCTTTAGAATTTTGCATTCATACTCAATAACTCATATATACTATTACACCGAAAAAATTATACTGACATACATTGAAGCACAGAGATCTAAGCATCGCGGTCTCTCCACTCCCCCGATTTGCTTAATTCAGAAGCTCTCTATCTTGCAAAGCTACGCTATCTATATTTGCTATGTGGGCTATTCGTATCTCTTTCTTTGTGATGTTCCTCCAAAATGTGAATCATTTTTGATAGTTACGCTTTCCCTAGATTCTGAGAAGATTTTAAAAATTATAACTCTATTTAATAATTCAGGATCTCTCTAGTTGTTGGAAAAAAAGGTTTTTCAATGAGTTCTACTGCTCAGACTTGAGGAGTTACAACAAAATTTTGGAACCCACTTTTCTCCATGTTGAAATTTTCATATAAATTTTTTTGAATTGGCTTTTTGTCAATTTCTACCGCTTTTGTAATTGTACAGATACTCAAAGGGTGATCCTGATAGATAAATTCATCTGTTTTCTCTATGTTTGAATGTGGTCGAACTGGAAGGAAGGTTTTGAGTGCGCACTATGGTTGATATCTTCTCGCCCTTTCTTGAAACGTTTATGCCAATCAAATGTGCATAGTAAACATTCAGCCACCGACACTTGTAACAGAGAATATGTCTCTGTTGCAGATTTAACGAGTTTCACAGCGGACTTGGGGTGAATAGGTTGCTTCTGGGTATAATTTTGGATGATGACCAACAGATACACGGATAGAATATGATAAATAATCATAATAAGTAGATTTAATCATGGTCTCTAAGATTTTAGGCAATAACAGATGATTTGGTAAGTAGTTTACGACAATGAAGGGAAAGTTATTGTAGGATAAATGTCCAACAAAAAGCAAAAATGAGCAAACGCTTATTTGTACTTCAAAAGACAAAGCTCTAAAGAAGGTACCATGAGACTCACAACTGTCACTTATTCTCACTAATTATACGAAAACGGTGCTAAAAAAAATACGGTGCCAAAAAGAAACCGTACTGATATTGCGGTGCCGCGAGTTTGTTTAGTACCGCGTTCTGCAGCTAATAGCGTATAAAGCCACAATTCCCGTGTCAGTGACACCCAGCGTCACCGCTGAAGAAGGTTTTGACCGTTTTGTGTTAATTTTGTACTGACAGTTGTTTTCTGTGCTCGTTGTCCTAGCAATGGCTGATGAAGCGTGCGTGTTCGTAAAATTTCGCTCTTTGCTCGGGAAAACTAGTACAGAAGCTCTTGAAATGCTAATTTCAAGATATTTCGATTATAATATTGGGAAAACTTAAGTGTTTGAGTGGTTTTCCCGTTTCAGAAATAGAGAAATGTCAATCGCAGCAAACCGTTCACGGCCCGAATCGACGAAAATGTAGGAAAAATTCGAAAAAATTTCTTGGCAAATTGACGATGGTTACTTGAGAAAATTGCGAGCTGTCAAAAGTGACTTGGATATCAGTCAAACGAGTTTTAACGGAAGATTTGAAGATGAGTTCGTGCCAAGTTCGTGCCTTGATTGCTAAAGAAACGTAAGGTCGTGTGGGCGCATGCTTTACTTTGAAAGAACATTTCCGAAATCATTCAAATTGTTTTTTGTAATGGTTATCAGAGATCATGGTGCTACCTTTATGACCCTGTACCAAAACATCGATCAAGCCAGTGGAAGACTTCAAGTTCGCCTCGTCCCCAAAAAAGCTCGTCAAGTGAAATCAAACGATAAAAACAATGCTGATTTGTTTTTTTCGGTCTGAGAGAATTCGTCCATCCAGAGTTTCTACCACAGGGTGGACGAGGCCTGATTTGTGACAGCTGGGTGACTGATTTTTATGCGACAATAACTCCCCTACTTACGTAGAATAGTCTGTGTGTCAATTTTTGATTAAACGTGGCATGCCCCCTATGCCCCATCTCCCTTAATCTCTTGACCTTAAGTTGCTAACCCTGGGACTTTTTTATTTTTCCGAATGAAAAGTGACAAGAAAGAAAAGCGTTTCGCCGACATTAACGAAGTGAAGTAAAATACGGCAAAGGCGTTTTGTTCGACATATGACACTTACATGATATTTATGACAGAACACGATTTTAAAAATGTTTGTTTTCAAGTATAAATCAAAGATTGGATAAGCGTTTGGGTGCCGGTGAAGCGAACTTTCAAGGGATTTGCAGGTTTTTTGTTTCAAAATACATTACACGTACATTTAACAAAAAAACCAATTTGGTTTACTTTGGAGACTCTGTCGTATTTTCACTGTAACACTGTTTACTGCTTGGGAAAAATTTAGATATTTTTTTATTTTTGAAACATTGCAGACATGTAATTCAACTGTCATCTTATGATTAAATTTAAAAAAATTTAAGTTAAATTCTTAAAAAATTCAAGTTATGAGAAATAAATAGGTGAATTTTTAACTTTTTCTTTCTCCTCTGCCAACATGTGTGAAAAGAGCTTCAATGACTTTTTTGGCATTGAAATAATGATCATACATTCAGAAGTAATACTATACCTCATATTTGTTGATTACCTTAATTTAAAATTATGATTATATATTTTTCGATGATGATCGAATGCAGCTTGCATCTCCAGGAGTGAGAATCCGGCGGATATAAATGGATTTTTTTCTTAAAGGCTCCTCCAAAGACCGTACTATTATAAAATTTCCCGTCCAAAAAATGATACGAAAACTGGGGCGAAAGTTATGGCATTGGTGACGTGGGAGTTCAATTTTCGGAAAGGGAGAGTTTACGAATATGATTTTCTGCATTCAGGAGTATAAATATGATGAAAATGAAAATTGCTATTCCGCAAAAGTTGAGATGAAATTAGTCTATTCTACAACAATATTTTATAGTATTTCTTCGCCAAGAACAGAATTATAGTGTAGAATGATTCAATAGTATCCAGCAGCTAGCCAATTTGTACGAAATACGTTTAATTTGAGTGAAAACTTTAACAATAAGCGCAAACAGAAAAACAAAATCATTAGTTGATAAATTGAATGAATTTCAATACGATCACGATTGGTGACCCCGCCTTTATTCATCATCATATAATTCATCAAACTCCTTCAACTTTTGGGTATTCAAATTTGAATTATGTGGATATTTCGCACAATGAATTTCGTTGTTGCACTGCTTTTGAAAAAACTCCTTGATTAATTCAAATATCTTCTTCTTCTTCTTGGTTTGCCTGAATTTGCGGTGAAATTTTCTGTACGTCGTTGCTGTTGTATCATCGCATTGAATTTATATTCATTGTCGGGGTCACCGCGTATTCAAAAAGGGAGGAGCAGTGTTCCGAGCAGTTATCGCTTAATTTAAAATTTTGATGTGATGCGTTTTTAATGCGTTTCTGTTTTAAATAATATTGTTTGGTTGTAGACTGATTTTCATTGAAATTTTAGTTTTTGAGGGATATATTTAAATTAAAATAAACAAATTTACGAGGGTTATTTTTTTCATAAAAACTGACTGTCTATGAAATAAATCTCATGTTTCGGTGATTCTGTTGAATGCTGTGTATCTTTTCCAAAAATTTAAATATTTAGAAACGAAATGAGTTGTGCATGTATTTATTTCTCAAAACACATGAATTGCAATTAAGGAGCACTCTCCTTTGTGTTCCAAATGTTAACCCCACTTGATTTTGTTGCTCTCAAAGAACAAGATTTCCGTCCGTATCTATTTTGAATTCATCGGAATACATTTACCGAAAGTATCCACAAATATATTTTCCCTCAACGCTATAATAATAATAATTTCTCTCGTCCAAATTTCTATCCGTGGTCAAATCTATTTTCTACACATGTAGTCATTTTTCATTTCCGCGGATTGGAATTTGATCCCAACTGAGCTATTTGGAGTATCCACATCGGGAAAAACATTTGGATTAAGATTATTTGATTAAGTCGCCGCAACGGCTACTACGGAAAATGGAATTTCAAATTAATGTCCGCGACAACAATCTCGCATTACCCAGTAGACATGTTTGCTAAGCCTACACAATTTTATTTTTATGAACAATTAGAGCGGTAATGACGGTTGTGTTTAATTTAATATTCCGCACGATATGTTTATTGAACTGACAAATTTACTATTTGCGTTTACCAGTTGTCTGTTACAGATTAAGTTTAGCTGAATAAAACATGTGATCTTGGCATTATCTTTTGCAAAACGTGGAAGTAAGAATGGTTTTACAAAATGAGCATAATTATCCTGTGCTAAATTACAAATGTTGTTATGCTTTGACTGTGATTGACGTATCCATAGGCAAAATTTAAATTGTTCCTATTCAAATATTTTTGCTTACGCAGTTTTCTGAGCAAATGTTGACAGTATGTGAGAAATCAGGAAGCATTTGTGGGACAGCATTGATGGAAATCATTCAAATACTCTCTTTTACTATCTAATATTCCTTCCGGTCAAGCTACCTCAGATCTGCTTCTGTGAGACGGATATTATGTGAAATCTCTAGACGGAGTTGTATTGGTCTAATTAAGTATAAGTCCTTTGGTTAGCGGCGTCTAAGTCTCTATGGTTTTATCTGCTTCAGAAATATAGGAGGAGAGTGAGAGAACGTAACATAAATATTAAGGCAGAAACGATCACCAGCAATTTCCAAACAATTGGTAGTCAGAACTTATTATTGTGATTCCCTAAAATTTTTGAAGATTTATTTGACAAATTTACTACATAAAAATTACGCGCCTACAAGAGACTGAAAGGTTTCAAGAATGACTGAAATTTCGGTGATGCTCGGCTTTTTTTGTACTACAACTTTTCTACCAGAAGTACCAAGCAAAGCTTCATATCTCCGCATTGGCGTTATTCTTTACCATCCGTTGATCAACCTCATTCAAAGAAGTCCTCATTGGAATCGAACAACAGCTCGTTCGCAGCATTGTTTCCACTTGCTTAGGCAGTCCTGGAAGGTACTTTACCTTCAGTGCATTTCGCGCATAAGTTTGAACCGGCTCTAAGTCATCGAATAAATGTCCTTTGAGCGGGATTGTTACTAATGTAACAAAGAGCCAAAAATCGTAAGGAGTTACGCCGGGACTGTACGGCATACCTCCTGAGATACTTTATCAAATATTGCTGCACAAAGTTCGATAAATTGACTGGCGGATTATCATGGTGAAGTGACCAATCGGCCAAAAAGGTTGTCATTTTCTTCGTCCTGCATCACGCAATCTTGTCATAATATTTATAAGTGATCCTTTTGCTTCTCGTAGCATATTCGTACTACACAATACATTCATAATCAAAGAAAACAGTCAACATCGTCATAACTTTGTTCCGACTTATTTTTTTGGCCTTGGCGGTCCAGGATGCTTTGGCTATGAAAACTTTAACTTTGCTGCCGCATCATAGCGAAAAACTTTTGATTTAGCACCAGTAATAATCTTTCTGATACATTTTCCACATTAGAAACGATTTGCAGGTTATCCTGAGCAATTTCTAACCCAAGATTCCTCTGTTCTGCCGTTAGATGATGTTTTCCACATGTGAGCTATTCCCAAATTTTCGGTCAAAATTCTCCAAAAAGCAATTCGTGCTATTTTCAAATCACTTTCTTGTTCGCTTATAGTCCAACGACGATATCCTTCAAGTACAAATCTTACAAAAGTTTCACAAATTTCAAATCCAAAAAGCTCAAAAAAGTCTATGGTAAATAAAAACACGTTTCTTGCGATCAAAGGCCACTCGAAAATGCGGTGGCATCGATGACGGTCCTGAAGAGTTGTAGTTGATATCGGTACCCGTTAGAGGGCACACGAACGTTGTAGCGCGGAGATGTGAAGCTAGGCTCGACACTTTTAGCACAAACCTTCTACCCTTGACCACCTTAACAAGCCATATATAAGCTGTGCATTTGTTTCACTTTGATACCTCATTTAGACACGATCAACGTTGCTGGTCTACTACTTGCACTAGTTTCAACAGCGGGTGACATTCAAGAACTTCTTTTAAGTGATGTTTCTATACCCGAAACTGAGGACGCCGTTTGAACTAGTTCTCGACGTCATAGTGACATCAACGTTCAAACGTAGTTTTTCTGAAACAGCGTCGTCTGTGCCAAGTGTTGGCATCTTACATCGGGCAAATGCGAATCATAAATCTGGAAAAATAACTCAGAATAAGTAAAGCCAGTGCTGTAGTATTTATGCTTGTGTAAGGGAAAGTTTTCTATATTGCGTAGAATACAAACTATACATAAAGAGACTTAAAGGCAAATAATACACGAAACCAAAGCACTCTATATAGAATACTCAGACTCTGCACTACGTATGCCGGGTGCAAATTCTATTTCTTGATGCATTTCCGACTTCGAAATATCAACATCTAGCTGTGCGAAATTCTTACCGAATTTTTTTCCTAGGGTACCTTCAGCATTTCCGCCTCTAGAATGTAGTGCTCTAGTCAACTGTTGCAACAATGAATCATATAGCTGTAACAATGTATTAGTCCTGACTTTTGTTGACAAAGACATTGATTTTCCGGGCAGACTTATTTAGACCCTGACCCTGGTTATATTACAAAAATATTACAACAGAATCTTCAGCTCATAATAGTCATTGGAGAAAAGAACGAAATCTCTTATAAGCAATTAAAATGGGTTCCAACATTATACAGAATAAGGAAGTTAAACGAGAAACATTAGAACAGCGAAATCTTTGTCTGTCTCCATAAACTTCAATTCATTCCAAACCGGGACTAACTAAAGGAAAGATTATTCACACACTTTGAAGCTTAGAAAGCTTTGCTATCGTAGACTCGTCATTCACTTATTGAACTTATAAGCTCTCTATCTTGCAAAGCTCGTATTGCCTTTTTAGTATATATTTTATTTTATTAGCTCCCAAGTGTGAGTGCGATTTATTAGTTTCGCTATTATTCTGGCTTCTAAGGGCTTACATGGATAAAACAAATAAAACTGACACAGAACATGCGTATTAGTACAAATACTAATCTATACTCATGGGATTCGCCATAGTATCTATTTCGTTAATATTTTTATTATTTCTTCACATTTTCGCATACAACAATGCTAATAAAAAGCAGCTTTTCCGGGTTAGTTAAGCACCACTATTGCACAACAACATTCAACAAGACAATTTATTCATGTTTTCTAGGTCCTAATGTTTTGATTCATTGTAATTTAGTTCTTCCTTTTCGCATGACTCAATTGTATTTCTAAAGTTGTTTTTTTTTTCAACGTTGAGATAGAGCCAAAAACATTTGGAACACGCTCTGATATTTTTCTCCTTAGTGAAGTTCGAAAGGAAATCGGAGAATCTAATTTTGTACTGCACGAAATTTCAAAGTTTGTTTAGCAATCCTTGTTGTTCGTGCATGCATTTCCAGCGAATACTGGCACAAATCCAAGAAAACTATAATGGTTATGAACACAATTAGCTTCTAAAGGTTACAGTGCAGTTTGTGTCATGATATGGTTGACATTAATCTCAAACAAGAATTGGACAAGAACTATTATATAAAACGCGTTTTATATAATAGTTTTCAACTACAGATTTTAGGTTGGAAGTATTGTGCAGTAAAGTACAGTTGCATATGTATAGATAAATTGCATGATGAAGTTTAAAATAAACTCTTCAAAAGAAATATACTTACTCTGAAAATTGATTGGCCATTTTAAGTTCGACTTTTCAGTACGAATTATTTAATCGTGACTTTATTTATGATCTAAATGAACCAATTACAATATTCAAGCACACTGTCAAAAATTAAATAACTTTCTTTGACCCCCATGTGTTGCAATTTTGTTTCGTGTTAGACATGTGGAGAAATAATTTTGGCTGGTCTTTTTGCACCCGTTATTTGTTGAAATGTGTTCCATTGACCTACGCTTCTGTGATGAAAAACTTTAGAAAATCTCGGGACAGTAAAAATATCGAGAAGTGCATTAAAACTGAAAGGAATCAGGGTGAGTTGCAATTTTACTAATAAAAACGCTCGGTGTGACTACGCAGGACGATTATATTCAATCTAGAGCCACAACCAATACTTCAGACTCAAATAACTAAACCTTCTTCTCAGAAGGTTCTATTGTGCATTTTGTGTCTGGAAAATCATGAGTATCTTCCATATCGCCAAATCCTTAAATACGGATCTCAGCTGTCATCATCTAGACCGCTACCGATTGACCAAAATCTGTCAACATGAAATGTGTATAGTAGGGTCTAGTAGCACAACGCTTCACAAGTAATCTCCGGGACCTTTGTTTGTCCACCTTATAGTACGGAGTTGGCATCAAACGATTACCATCTTTTTCTTGCATTGCGAAACTTTCTTGGTAATAAATGCTTGGCATCAAGATAAGATTGGGAAAATCAACTACAAGACGGATTCGTCAAAAAGGACTATGGCTTCTATGAGAGAGATATAAACCTGCTACGCTTAAAATGGTAACAAAAATGGTCCATATTTGACCCAAATCTGACAATCCGAAAAATATACAAGAAACTCTTTAGATTCAGATATAAATAATGGATTTCTTTTTCCCCAACCCTATTTATGGATGTAAATAGGAGTAATAGTGATCATTGGTCATCACGAAATATACTAAAGATCCTTTGGTATGGTATATTAAGTATTCCCACATTTAAAAGCAAAAAGTAGGAACGGTGCCGCAAAAGGTTTGAACGCACACCCAAAAGAAAGGCGGTTAAATGTATAACTGATGCTGTTGTAATTTCTTTTCTAACAGAGAACTAATAGGACATTCTTTTAATAATCCTAAAGTATCATTTAAACCAAAAATTATTAATTTTTTGAACAATCCAACAGAGGTTTTACCGCTTGAAGGCCTGTCCCATTTATCTTGTATTATTCCTACAGAGCTATTACCGGCCACATTGGACAAGAGGTCCTGAAACCCTATGGAGTATATAGACATAGAAAAAATGATTAAAACAGATTCTAAATTGCTTTATTAATTGGTTAACAGGTTCCCCGAACCATGTCCGATCGATCCGAGACGATCATCAAGGCACCGCTTTATATTATGGTTGTTCTGGATAAGGGGTCTGTCCAATTTCGCATTCAAAAATGAGTACTTGACAAAAAGGAGGATTTAGAAATCCCTGAAAACATTCCTCAAAACAACATTATAATAAAATGACTTCCGGCTCCGACTTCAACAACAATATTTTTAAACAATCAAACGCAGTAAGAAAGGGAAGTCCAATTTCAGCAATCCTTGTGGTAATCTTCGTACAAAATCTATAACAACAACTCAATGAGGAACTAAGATCCAGTCTACAGTACTAAGATCTGGGTGGGATATTTTACGCAAGATACGTTAACGACTCCAGAGCAAAGAAGAACAAGGAGCAGTTTTGGACAAATATTTCGTACAAACATAAACGAAGTCGACCCGCTTGACAAGAAGGGTGCATACAAATTAGTCTGTGCATGCCGACAAAGCTTCATCGGTCAATCAGGACGAAAAGTAACCACAAGACTCCGCGAACGCTCAAGAGACTACAGAAAAGAATATCTAAGCAAACTTTTTTCAACCTCAAACTACATCCTTAATAACAAATGTTCTCAACTCAAGTGACGAAAATAGACGAATTGGTACATCTACAAAAAAAAGCATGGCGTTTGTACGTACTCGAAAAAAGGTGTCTGAAGTTTGCATCGTTGCAAACGCAACGCTGTCAAATTTTTTGAATTTTACTTTTCAGTAGATGATTAAACTGAAATGAAAACCAACATAAAAAGTCAAATTGACTAAGAACAAAACGACTTCAGACACCTCTGATGGTGAAAAAATGGAAATATGCAATCAAAAAATATTCGATCTAGGCAAGGAATCAAAAATACACTGACTATCAGACAGCCTTCCTTCGGGAATAATTTTCGAGTTGCGGAAACAACTTTACAAAAATCAAAACTTTACTTCAAAATAAAAAAATTACAAACCTATTCTTATCGACATAAGAGGACCCATACTTGCTTGTGAAAACGACGGACCTATAAATAAGGAGACTTGAGACCGATAAACATAGAACAATATCATCCACCGAATATAGGAACCACGCGTATGTGAATTAAAAAAAATGGAGAACGTCGGAATTTCGTTCCGTAAAAACCTTACATTTCTGTCTCTGTCGGAGAAACATTAGACATAGCGAAACGAAAGGCCTTTTATGTGTTTTCAAATTTTGAGAATTAGATGAAAGGTATAACTACAATTCTTGTCAAG
Source organism: Stratiomys singularior (assembly GCA_954870665.1). Lineage (NCBI taxonomy): Eukaryota > Metazoa > Arthropoda > Insecta > Diptera > Stratiomyidae > Stratiomys > Stratiomys singularior. The sequence continues at coordinate 108,193,423 of OX940878.1, read as the reverse complement.
TCAAAAATAATACTCTTGATAAATTGGAAAAAAATGCCGGTGTTGACGATTCAGGAAAACAGGAAAACTTAAAACGTCAATTATGCAGGCTGGTTTCCCTCTTTCAGTTTTTATGATCGATTTGGATAGATTTAAGGGACGAATATCTAAAAAATTTATCGGAATTACTTGTTGAATTTTATAGCATTGTTTTTTTTTTTTTTTTGCAAAACCACGCAAACCTTACTTATTTTATTTATTTCATATTGAATTAAAACACACAGCAAAGTTGCAGGAGAAAATAGGTAATTACCTCTTATTACCAAAAAATGGCGGATTTTTAAATCATTTGCAGATGACCTCACTTTATCTACATTCAAAGATAATTTATATAAATTATCTGTGAAAATCGTTAGAAGGGAGTTAATGAACGTAGATTAGTTTTTGTATTAAAAGCATGATAATTGTTTGAGTTCTTCGGGGCTATTTGTAACGCTCACTTCAAAAATATCATCGCGAAAGGGTTAAAACAGACCGAATCATTTTTGCTACATGTATCGACAGCTTATGCTGAGAAAATAGCAGCAAAATATCAACGCATTTATAATACATCTACTATATGAATTTCGGCCTAACAATCATTTATCAAGATAACAGTTAGTCCCACATAAGGTTTTTACACCATGCTTCCGTGAACTTTGAAAATGGGGCCAAAAGGGAAGAACAATACCTTTGGTCTCCTACCACCTTTGTTATGGCTACTGCCTGAACACAGCCTACAATTCAAAAACAACATCGCGACCCGAACGTTGCACCCTCACCCCCACCATACTTGGAATCATGGCAAGCGGATAGCAGAGACAGTTATGTCAAAGAAATATGTCAATCGCATTCTGAATTTGAGCCCAGTAGAAGTGGAAAACAATTATTTTCACAATTAGAGCTGAACTATTCAACCAGAGATCCAAAACTGCTAAAAGTTGCATTTTTCAGAATACTTTGTACCATATTTTGCTGAAGATAGTGATCTAGTCTATTGGGAAAACTTCCCTGGCTTAGTGAAAACGTCTAACATCGAATATGATGCTAACGAATCTTGATTGGTCATAGACTAACCAAAACAAAATTTTAAAGCAGTCCTTTTTCATAACGGCAATAACTGCGTTTCACTGCTTCACAGTCGCTGGTTTAGTGTTGTTTGAGGGAATGCTACGACAATTTGAAAATTGTTCAGGAAATATGTAAAATACAATTGGATAGTCCTTCAAGTGTGCTGCTCGGTCAACAAGGCTATTAGAAATACTCTTGCTTTCTCTGCAAATTGGAAAGTCGAAGCAGAGGACAATATTGAGCCAAAAACAAGGACCTCCGAGGACTGAACTAGTTATTGTCCTAATTTTTTAACAAGACAATTCAGTCCCCGTAAAATAAGTTTTGCTACACCCTTCACGCATCGAACTAGGGATGATGAAGCAATTTTTGAAAGTACTGAACAAAACAGAGAAGGTTTTAAATACCTACACCTCATGTTTCCTTTCAAATAAGATTTATGAATAACAATCCTGGCGCAAGTTTGAAAAAATGTTGGAAATTCGCTTTTTCTTTTGGAGACTTTTCCCGTTGAAAAAAGAATGAGGATAATGTAAATTTTAACCAATATGAAGTTACGACAAATATTTTGACGCATACTTACAAATATTTTATCTGTCAGAAATATTCTGTAGAAAATTTCGGTGAGTAGTGACAGAGAAAATGTTGGCACGGCATTTAAAAAGGTTGTTTCGGATTGTTTTCGATATAAAAGAAGACAGACCCTTAACTTCATACACGCACTTCTTTAACATTTTGACAGCTATCCGCCAAAATCCTCATACATTCCAAAAGTGCTATAGATAATTTGGATATTTAAAAATAAAAAATTTGTTTTTTTTTTGAAAATTTTATAAATTTTGCAATTTTACATCGATTAAAATTCTTCTCTTAACTTTTTTTATTTTATGAACTTTTTTATTTTATATTATTATTATTTTTATTATTATAATTAACAAAAACAACTGATTGAGGCAACTAATAAAGATATCAGTGCTAAATGAAAAAAAAACGTTTAAGTACAATTATATAAAAAAAATTTAACATCTGTGTTTTCCCGCGAAATGGCATGTAGCCTCTTCTTCAACCTCCCCGAAGCAAATTTTTGGCTCGAAATTGACATTTTATTTTCAACATTTCGAATGTCATCCATTGTTCTTCAATTTGCCCAATAATGGCGGATGTGAATTGCAGGCGGGACATTATTTTTTCAGTGGTGTTTGATGTGTAAAGCATAAAGGAATTCAGCACCGTATAAATATTTCCAATCTTTTTTCAGAATTTCGTCCTTGTCCAAGTATACAACATTTTATCGGATTCATCTACTCCTCCCAAATATTTATTGTAATCGTGAATCATGCTTGGTTTTTCTTTTGTATGAGTGTTGAAAGAGCCTTTCATTTTGTTACGGTTAAACTTTTATAATTTGCATTGGAGGAAATTAGAAATACTGAATGCGGCTTTGATTTTTTATCTTTGAAAGAACACATCAAAATATGTTGACTAGTAAAATATTTTGCTACACCAACCTCGACTTTCTTGGCTTCTGCAGGAATTTCTTTCCTATTACGACGGATTGTTCCCGTAAGGTATGTGTTTCTTTGCAAAATTGATTTAGCTAAATGTAAGCTGGTATAAGAATTATCAGTAAAAATGATATCCTTTATGTAGGTGATTTCCCACTGTCCTCACTGTCCTCCGCAATTTTTACCCCTTTTCAACAAAAAAAAAACCCAAACAGTACTTTATAATTGAGTCACACAATATCCAGAATTTTATCTCCCATTTATGATGCTTTTAATTTGGAAGATACTGCTTTGTTACTGAATGACAATGTGTACCAACCAGTCATTCATCAATAGACAGTTGCTGATGCAGGCATATAATGCCAATGAAAAACTGTATTACCATGTTTTACAAACATATCAAATCTTGGCCAAGGATCATAATCTAGATGGCCTGGGGTGGCTAGTAATCAATTGTCCACCAAATAGAAAAATTTGGCTCGGGTGTTTCAAAAACCATCTGTTGCCTTTGAAAATGTTTTTGTTTGTGGAAGGGCGGTAAATGACGAGTCTTCTGTTTCTGAAGAAGAAAAGAAGATGCACTTTGAACTCTTAATCTCTTTCTTCTATGAACATGATGCTTTCGTCATCACTATTTCACTAATCATACGCACTGCTTGTTCCTCTGACGTGAAACTTGACATTGATTCAGTGTCCGAAATATTATCACTGATGATTAGGCATTTTCAATGCGTAAAAAAATTCAAATAATCTTCTTGGAATGAAAACTAATTAAAAACGCTATTTATGCTTTCAAAGACAGACTTTCTTTACGAAACCGCAAGAGCCAAAAAATATTTGTTCACGCGCAGAGACACAGACTCGTACTGAAATGGCAGCGCGATAGCGCCGCTTAGTTTGTTTGGACTTAAAATCTGGAAGCGGGATAGCACTGCATAGCCGTCAAACGGTTAAAAATTACCGTACTCTGTGGTATGTACGACAAAATCCTTGTATGCGTTCCTCGTTCTATTGGGAATTTATTGATTATGGATAAGGAATGTGGAAAGTCAGTATCCTAATAGCGTAAAACTATAACCTTATAAAAGGTACACTTGGTGTTAAAATAAATATCATCACAGAATGTTGTCGGTCAGTGTTTATCCAATCACATATTTAACTTATTCATAGGAAAGTAATCCTAATTAAATCAACTTTCCCATACACTATAACGAAAAGCATTGCATGCCAACTGAATCGCGCAAAAATAATTTAACGTCACCACCAAGGACTATACACGTCCTTATGTCAACTTATTTTAAATAAATGCGCATTATGCGGGCGATGATGTGACAACTAAAGCAAAATGCGGTTGCCGCAAAAGAAAATCAATAAAAGATATCTATTCCGGCTTGAATTGTAGATACCTATTTTACATACAAAAGTATGACGCGCCTAAGAAAAGAAATCAAAAGGTTTTTATTATGATCACACAAAAGAAATCACAAATCAATATTCTTTTGACACATTCTATAAAGGATTTTAGTACGTGGCCGTGCCTACATTGAATGGAAGAAGATTTGAGTATGTCTTTTGTATACGTATCAAGGACATATGACGTTTTTTCATTGACTTTTGCCTCCTTAGTGATTTGAATTGAGTTGCTTCCTTTGACGTAAATTCGCTCGCGTGTATAACTGGATAGTGATATATTTATTCTGATATTTGCAAGAATGATTGAACTCGATTATCATTACAAATATGCTTTTGTAAACTATGATAATAACCATTTCAGAACTCTGTCTGTGGTTCAAAGCTCGTCGTAGCTTAAATTTCTCTTTTTTCCATTTTTGTTCAAATTTATTTTATTGACTTCGATCATTGAAATGCAGCACTCAGTATAATCATAATTTAATAGATAAATTTCAACTACTAATAGATGTATAAATATGAAATGCGGATTTTTTCTGCTTGAAATATACATTTATTTGAATAACAGAACGAATGAATTCAATAATCAAAGTATTGGCCATCGTTAGCTACGACTTTTTCCCATCTTTCTGTCAATTGATGGAATCCGTCCCAGTACGACTTCTCAATTTTTGAGGCTAACCACTCATCAAGCCAATTTTTAACTTCTTCGTAAGAATGGAAGTGCTGTTCCGAAAGTCCGTGCTGCATCGATCGAAATAAATAGCAGTTAGAAGGAGCCAAGTCTGGTGAATAAGGCGGGTGGGGCAGAACTTCCCAATTAATGTTTCCCAAGTAGTTCTGGACAAGTATTGCAACATGCGGCCGAGCATTGTCATGTTGAAAAATGACTTTATCATGTCTTTGGTGAAATTCTGGTCGTTTTTCCTTTGGTGCGCGGTTTAATTTGATCAGTTGATGTCGGTAACGTTCGCCAGAAATAGTCTCACCAGGTTCCAACAGTTCGTAATACAAAGGTCCCTTACTATCCCACCAAATACTCACCAAAGCCTTCTTTCCATGAATATTTCGGACTGATTGTGATGTTGATGGCTGGCCTGGGTCTACCCATGATTTTTTCCGCTTGGGATTGTCGAAATAAATCCACTTTTCATCGCCAGTAACAATCCAATGTAAAAAACTCTTTTCTTATCTGTCTTGCATGCAAAATTTTACAAATGGTTTTTCGCCTTTCGATGTCTTTCTTTCAATTGATACGGCACCCATTTTCCATGTTTTTGGATCTTTCCCATGGCTTTTAAACGTTGTGAAATGGCTGCCTGAGTAACTTCCAACGCTTCTGCCAACTGTTTTTCAGTTTGTATGTTGCATCCAATAATGCTTGCAAATCTGTATCTTCGAATTTTTTTGGTGGTTTTCCACGGTCTTTGTTGCTGACAACGAAATCGCCACTTTTAAATTTTTTAAACCATCGTTCACAAGTGTCTTGGCTTGAGGTATGTTCACCATATGCTTCCACTAACAATCGATGAGTTTCTGCTGCCGCTTTCTTCAAATGAAAGAAGGTTATTAGAGTTCCCCGCAAAAGCTCTTATACTATACTTATATTTATACACCTAATATATAACTCACAGATAAATTAAATAATTGATTAAATATTTCTTTTTGCAGGTAAGCAAAATGTTTCTACTATGTGTTTCGCCAATGTTTCTACATCATTTGGTAAAAATCTATTTTGTAAGTATCTAAGTATCCACATCATAAGTATCATAAAACTAGTCAAATTAAACAATATGAAGCTTTAATTAATTATAACGCAACGGTCAACATTTAGAAGTCTTCAGTTGCGTTAGAGTCACTTTATTCAAATTTTCAAAGACATATTAAAAGGTAATTTGAAGGAAAAAATCACATTTAGCTTCGACAATTACACTGAAGGTACCTAAACCTCTGTTTTCAAAAAGAAATGTGAACGATATATGTACTTATTGGGGGTAGTTTTAGACAATAATCAAAATAGTGAAAAAAAAAATATATAAATAAGATCTTTGTAAGAATTGTAGTGCCGGGTGTAACACGAAGTGACACACATTATTTTGTAACTTCTCGTTGAATTTTGATAAAATGAATTCGATTGAACAAGATTTTCAAGATTTATGACAATTATTAGCAGAGGATGATACGCCATGTTATACATTGGCAAGATTGTATACACAGTTCGAACGTGGAAGAACTTATGTATGTCACCAGTATATAACTGGCTATCCATGAGTCGGGATCGTTTCAACATCTCCCGCGCAATCTTTGAGGCGTCCTTTCATCCACAATAAAATACTAACGGAAATTCCGTTTTTACGGAAATTAGATTAGAGAAAGCAGTCTTGTCTATGAAGGCAAGAAAGGCTCCAGGATCAGATAGGATTCCAGCTGAGGTGCTAAAGATGATCTTTCACTTTTGCCCTCGCATGACGCATGCCTGCGCGAAGGAGTGTTCCTAGAGTGCTGGAAAAGGCGAGGCTTGTGTTCATTAGTAAGGGGAAAGGGAATCCCGAGTCACCAGCTGCATACCACCCACTGTGTATGCTAAACACGACCGAAAAAGTGTACGAAAAACTGATCAGAGGAAGACTCGCAGACGCGATTCTTGCTGCTGAGGACCAATCTCCACGGCAGTATGGCCTCTGAGAAGATTTCTCCGGCTTCGATGATATCGGAGAAGTGGTGTGCGCGCGTGTACTAGTATATCTGATGCGGTTTCTGTGAGACTTTCTGAGGGACCTACTCCAAGACTCGAAAAAAGGTAGCCGAAAGATGAAACTTACTTCAGGTGTTGCTCAGGGCTCCATTGTTGTCCCAGGCTTGTGGAACATCTCCTATAAGGGTTGCTGCGGCTTGAATTAACGAATCAGTCACGCTTGATCGGGTATGCTGACGCTAGTCACTGGACGCCAGAAGTGAAGACAACAGAGAAGATGTTGAACAAAAGATGAGCAAACGTAAAGGGAAGGCGGACTGCACACCTGATCTCTGATCTGAGGCCGTGGCTCAAACGAGCACGTGCCGACAGTGATTTTTACTTGACCCAGCTCTTAAGCGGGCATGGATGTTTTCGGTCTTACCTGCACAAAATTGACATATCACCGTCTCCTAACTGCGTTTTGTGCAGGATAAGTGGATCACACCAGTCACATATTCTTCTCTCGCAAAAGGCAGAGTAAGCAGCGCAATGACCTCTTCAGCGAAATTGGTGAGCATTGCCTGGAAACAATGGCCGGTCATATTTTTGAAACGGTGGCAAAATGAAATCGCGGCGTAAAACATGTATACTGTAGCGTCGGGGACGGAGAGATCTTTTCCTAGCATGTCCTCCCCCTGCTTTCTTTCCCGACAAAGAGGGGTTCCCCTTTATCTAAGCCTCTAGGCGTAGGAACACGAGTTCCAGCACAAACTAACGTGTCAAACGGTTCCAGGCTAGGTTCTCCGGGTGAAAGAGAAGGTGTTTAGTGGCTAGTCAAGAAGTATTGCTTCTCAATTGAGCATGCATACCATATTTAACCTGAAAAAATAAAACATAGAAAGGCCATCCACGCGATTCATTCCACTTTTGCTCTAATTCTTTTTCTTTTACGTTGTAACCACTTCCACAGAGTATTTGGTGATGTTTAATGTTCGTTTTGGATTCGTTAACAAAACAAAGATTCATCACAACATACAAGAGACTAAAAAAGAGACAGCCCAGCCGATTTCTCCGTACGAGTAGCTCTGTCGGTCAACATGCAAGTAGGTTTGCCTGTCAACATGGTCATGGCGACATTTTTTGAAAAAACAAAAAAAAAATATCTTCCTTTTAATTTTGCGTGTTAAATTTTTATTTTCCATCGTTCGGTCTTCTGAATCTTCTATCGCTAAAGAACACTGAACGATAAATAAGCCTATGTACACATTCTACCATCGATTGGAGATAGCGGGAATAATCACAGACGGATTATCGCGTAGTTTTCCGGTTGACAGATGAATTATAAATAACAACACGGTGAAGAGTGAGGTAGTTGAAAAGTGAGTCAGACGTGATGTACACCTCGGAACTAAATGATTAAAAACAATGTAGTAAACGCGGTGTACTGTCCAAATTAGAAGCCGGCGTTGATCTGCGTCATAACAGTGCGATAAAAAATTGAAATTAAAAAAGACGCAATGAAAGTTAAGAGAGGGCAATGAAATTGAAAAGTAATTGTCAGTGCTAAATTAAATTACTTTAATTATTAATGGCAGAGTTTCATTTTAACAAGAAGAGCTAATAGCTGCGCATCTAATACATGCAACAACGTCTTTTAGTCGAAATGTCACTTACTAACAAAACTCTTGATTCATTTATAATACAAAATGATAAACGAATTGAAAGAGTAAAATCTAAAGCATGAATCGTTGTGGAACAGCGGAAATATACCAAATTCCCCCTAAATAATTAGAGCAAGAATATTGAATATGAATATCAGAGCAAGAAATTGGTTTTGTTGAATTATTTTGGAATAATCGAAATTTAAGTCTAAGATGTTCGATGCAATTCTTCTCATAATTTGGAGCTCATATTTAGAAAACATTTTGGTCCAAAGAAACAACCTACAGGTTCCTGGGAGGGCAAAAACCGTCATACAGTTTTAATCCGTTATCGGTAGGTTATGCAGTTCTACTGCTGATGCTTTTGCCGTAAATTCAATTTCTGTAAGATTCTAAACGTCGATTAATTATTATTTACGGAACAAATTAGGGCTTTAACCATGAGGTTTATTAACAAATTTTACTTTCTTTTCAAATAGTTTAGGAATAGCTCACGGGAAAACTGCTAAGAATTGTAAGTTGCAAACCAATGAAAATCTGGGGGTGAGGGTCCTTTTTTAACAATTCCTCTTGCATCTATGCTTCCGGCTGGTGGAGATTGTGTCAAGATGCTGCTTTGTAAGCTTTATTTACTTGACAAAAACAGCTTCATGGCTTCATGACTTCATGATCTTGTATAGTATAAAGATTTATCTTCCAGAGCTCACCCTTAACATGTGACTAAGATAAATGCAATCGTTCAGCAATGAAATATTTTCCTCGGCGAAAGATTTGAAATAAAAAACATGAATACATCTCAGTATACCGATTAAAATTCCTGCTTAAATGGCTCAGGTCTGCGAAAGAATTGATTTATCCAGCAATCTCGATATATTGTGAGATATTCCTTCAAGTTTTTTTGTAGATAAAATTGCAGACTTTATTTTATTCAAATCATAGCAAGTAAAACCGAGGCATTCTCCTTTGTGAATTATTATTAACAAGGGAGATTTTGGTAAGAGTGCATCCATCATCGAATCACAGTCAAGGATACAATTTACTTTCATCATGCATGCTTTGAATTCTGCAAATGCGTACATAGGACGTGGAAAAGTACCTTCCATTGGATATTCCTTTAACTTGCTTGAGTTATACATCATGAAGTTTCAACCTACCGAATTCTTTGTACACAGAATCCTTTTAATTAACTTTGGATAAAAATTCGTTTTTCCTAAATGTCTCATTCATAATTCATCTTGATCCGTATTAACTTCCTATGGAACTTACCCCAACTGTTAGCTATAGAAGAAAGTAGTACAACAAAAAACAAAATCAATTATTCTGTTTGAAGTTAGAAAGTTTATTTTTCTTCGTAAATCAAATGAGCCAACATGGAGAAATTGGCTACCAAAGCCGCTCCACTTTTAATACTAGATCCATACTTTGAATAAATTCCTTCCTTCTTCCTTCTTGTAAAAGGTCACGTGTCACCGTTGTCAAATCTAATTATTAAATCGGAATTAATTCTAAATCAACTGCTTTACATCTATAATTAATCCATCGAGCGCAGAAGTATTTCATCCGTATGTAAACATGTGAGAACAATTTCATTGTCATTGTACATTTGAATAATGCCGTTGAACTTGTAAAATGAGCCCATAGTCAAAGAAATGTTGATGAAAGAGCATACGACACGCCAACCCGACGCCATCCTACAATCGTTTCAATCACAAAATATAAATAAAAAACAAACCAAAATGCAGCATTTGAAAAGAACAATCGGCCTTGGCTGAGTAAAACTATTTATAGATTTCGAAACCCGAAAAGTTTTAGTTAATTATTTTATAGCGATTTGAGTGGACTCATATGAACTTTATGTGAATTAAGGTCAATTTGATTTCCCTTCTTCTTTGTATCTAGATCACGGTTTGGTAGTAATAAATTTCATTAATTGTTGTGGAACAATGAAGTGTTGTGATGAGAGTGAATGAATTTATTTATGAGATAAAATGTGACTTAAGGAAAATTGCTAGCCTTGCAATGATTCACCGCAATAAAAATAAATGATTATTTGATTGCATTCCTTTTGTTGTTTGGTTTTATTGCGAACTGAGACTGCTCGGAGTCAGAAGTGGGTAATTTTCATGTACTCTAGACAGGAGACTAAACCTTTTTACCAACACATTATCACGTTCGATTGTTTGACGATGACAATTTCCGTAATCCCTGCAAACATCATTTGTATACAGTGATTGATACGAGGACGAAACCAATGTGCTTCATAAGTTTGACTTTATAGTGAAAACACAGAAGATACCTTGCTAGGTACGAAACATGTTCATAAAGTAAGACCAAAAGCGGCTGTGATTTTTTCAAAGGGTTGGCAATTCTCATAAAAACAACATCCGACCACTGTGAACATCGTAGGAACATGGTATCGAGTTGCGTATAAGCGGTTAATCCCACAAACACCCCCAAAGTAAACTTATGGGGTTAATATAAATGGAATCTCAATTTTTATAGAGAGTACCTGCCTTAATTAGCCCTAACCTTACAGTCTCGTTGGACAGCTTATAGGATTTGCAACTAACTTCTCGCATCACATCGTAATGAGGTGCCTGTTTTCATTAAGGATCTCCAACTTTTATGTTGGGAGATAGAGAACCTAGCTCTTACTGACACTGTCAAAAACAATGTCACCTGTATGCACCGCTGGCCACCACGACGCTCCCCAAAAAATGGAAAGCTCATAAGTAGACACATCTATATGGTTGGAGGCTTACCAGCTGCTCGTTATACCTTAATACACCTGCAGGGTTAGGAGTTTCGCAACGAGTCACAAGAAAACGCTGTGTGAGTATCTAGCAAGATCCTAGTTCTAGCGTCTTTACTAAGCGTGTAGAGATCGCTTGAATGCCAACGATCCTTCGGTTAACTGTAATTGTAAGCCAGCAATAGGGAGTAAGTTCCTTTCCACTAGCTCAGGTCGCCTAGCGGGTTAAGGTTCAGAATAATAAAGTCGATGGATATGTTAAAGCTTAATTCTATGGTTTCCATAAACGGGGTTGAAAATATGTGTCACCACCACCCCCATGATCTGAAATAAGTTTCGATCTTGAGCCCAAGCTTTATTTAATCTATCTGCATTCCCGAACAACATTTGCTGCTGCTCAACATACTTCCATGCCGTCGAACCAAAACCACAATGTTTGCGTGGTTCAGATAAACCTCTGATTAGGTTACATTTCTCCGCAGTCCGAGAAAAAAATCAGTTTTTACTCCAGACACACCCGACTGTTTGACTTTCCTCAAACCTCGGGAACATTGAAACACTTCGTCAGACAAATGTCCATTACGAATAAAGAACTGAAAAGCTTTCTGTTTTGACTGCTAACATGGTCCAAACAATGGTCGAAACATGGTCCAAAAATGTAAAAACCTTTTCGTGTAACCGGCTGATTTTTAATGGATAAAATTTTTGTAATTTATTTTCAATTCGTTAAATCCTCAGACAACCTCTTGAAAAGGCTAAAGACCAGTACAAGCTCAATAAGACCAATAGCGTCCAATGAATTTTTCGGACGAATCAAGTTGGATACAGCGAATGGAGACAGTTGTCACGTTGGGTTCAGTGTTTTAGATGGAGGTGTAACAGGTTGCTCGTGCTTCTTGATTTATAAAGCCAAAATTAATTCCGAGATTTAAAAAAAATGAAAACAAATCAATAAAAATTACCGTTAAAATAATAACGGAAGGAATATGCTCTTTGTTTGACAATGTCCAATCTCATATAGCCACTAGATGTAAGCTTTGTAAGTAAGTAAGTAAAGTTTGCATCGTTCCAAACGCTACGTTGTCAAAGTTTTTCAATATTTCCTATTGGTAGATGCTTAAACTCAAATAAAAACCTAGTAGAGGGCAATAAATTCAAATATTCGAACAAAGTTCACCAAAAATTTTGAGTCAAATTCTCCAAAAAACATTTGTAACGGGAAAAAATTGAAGAAAAATTGGATCTTCATTACTCTGACACTACTTCCAGCGTATATTTTTTCAATCTTTTTGATCATGTACATAAGTGGAGTAAATATTTCAATCGATTCGCCTTCAAGGATCTGTTAAGTGAGGTAAAAGAAAGAAGAGTTTGAGAAATTTTGTATTGCGGCACAGGTTTTTTCAGACTGGTAATGTTGTTGACTTGTCAAGTTTAAAAAAACATTCAGCTGCCTTTGACTTTAGCAAGAAGATATGCTTGTCACATCGCTGTCTATAACTGCTCTTGAATACCACTCTATGACTTATGTCAAATTTAAGCCCACAAAGATAGCATTGACATCCTGTCACGGTTGAGTACAATTCAAAAAATCCTTGCTATGATACACTAAGTAACAACGCAGAAAGAGCTGAAAATTAACAAAGCCAACGCGAAATACACGATCTTAACAATGAAAACAACACCAAACCGACCTTATTTGATGTTTAATGGTTGAGAACAGAAAATCGTTGACAATGATAACAATGATCAACTGGAGTAAATAGAAAAATTCCAATTTTGACTATTCTTAAGGCCTGTTGTATACACAGAAGAACAAAGCTTCAAAAACTCTAACTAGTGTAAACGCCTGCTTTTGGTAAAATGAGGAACAGATATTTAGGAAGATATTCGCAGACAATGCAATTTGGTGAAAACTAGTGGGGAATCCCAGGAAGCGCTTGTCGGGCTTGAATTTTTGAACCGGTCGCCAGACTGAGAACGTGTCGTTATTCGAAAGGAAGCATTTAGAAGAAAAGCTGCCATAAGACGACGGCTCAGTGCAAGCACTGAACGACATTTGTCAAAAAAATCAACAATTATATCAACGATATCCTGTAATTTTTTTAACAAATACACTCTTTCCGAAAAAGTTCGAAAAATCTACAGCACTTATGGTTTGGTTTGAAATTGCCTCATCCTTGATAATGCCGCAGTTCCATTTGAACACTGGGCTATACCAGGATGTATAGTGTCTAGCGTTGATCGTCTAGTGATCGCGTCGTCTAGTTTGAGATATAAAAAATCGGTCTGCTCAGCTTTCACATGGTTTTCGTGTTTGTTTGAAAAAACCCAGTTTAACTTCTTCTTCGAAGAAACGTCAGCTTGAAAAATGGCGTTTCTTGATACCTTCCGGGAAAGACTAGATTTCAAAAATTTATTGAACGCAATTATGATGGATGAATATGGCTCATTATAAATATCATAAAACTCGTCGTTACCCTGCATTAGTCACCTTTCTCCATGCAAAGTAAAACCCCAAGTACCCGATCAAAAGCTGAATCCTCTTCCCCGATAGTACTTACGACAATTCACAAGCATATGGGGGCATGGTTTCCTCCGGAATGGAATATGCCAAAGCTGTTTTAATTATTTCTCCAATCTCTTTTAGTTCAGAAAAATTGTTTTATCCTTAATCTTCCAGTTAAAGGAGCCCCACAGTTTTTTCAATATTGTTGCAAGCGAAGAGAAATTTTTAAAAAATAATTTGAGAAGCATTATAGTCCTTCGGAATGATAAATAAAGGGTTGGTCCTGTAATTTTGACAACAGTGTCTATCCAGGTTTTTATATGTTGTGCAAATTACATTGCACTTTTCGTAGTTTTCTGGAAATTATTCTTTCATTCAAAATTGTTTCAATGAGTTAATGAATGTACACGATAAAAGTAATTTCATCTCGGAGTTTCAAAATTTGCTGGGTTAAAAATTTGCTGAAAATATGTAACACCCCGTTTATTGTTCTCATCGTTACCTACCACATGTAAACATGAGATTGTTTGTGAATTCTTTAACTGAGTAAATACGGGCTCATCTTTTAACATTTTCCTACAGCCGTCATATTTTAAAAACTTTCCCAGTTTAACTTGCGTAGTTTTTACCAGCGGATTTTTGTCTTGCAGTGCGTCTTTACTCGATATATTGTGCATCTTTGTCCAATATGCTTCATTTTTCAAGCCGTTTGTTGCCTACACACATAATCTAACATGTCTTGTCTATCAGAAATTTTGGCACTATTATGAAGACAAAATTATATTACTTGAATATTCAAATTATGCAGCCAAGGAAGTCCTTGAAAACGAATACAAGAACTATCTAACAGATGCATTTGAATGCTTAAAAATGGGCGAGTCATCACGAAATTCTATGTTGACACCGGAGGCACATTATTTTACAACTTCAATTAAATAACAGCCCATATGACATTTGCCATTAACATGTCCCAATCCTTTTTGTTTGCAATGGAATTTTTTTCTGAACTCAGAACCAGCAACAAACGAAGTTGGACTAAAAGATAATACTGAAATCTACAAAAAATAATGACTCAAGCAATAAAACTGACAGCTGTCAGAGCAACTATTGGCAAATTAGAACGAACTGTCAAACTTAACCGAAGAATCCCATTCCCCAATAAGGCGTTTTATTCCCGAAGATTTTGAAAGCCACCTGCATCTAGCAGAACGGAAACTCCGCTCATTAAATTTTACAACATTGTCTCATGCAGACTAAGGGTGTAAAACCTGAGTCCTTACTTTTTCAAAAGGACGCTCTTTTGAGAAGACTTATTGAAGCAAATGCAGATACAGTTAACTGATGGAACATTCTACGAGTCAGATGTCTCCGAATATACAGGAGCAGGTACTTATCTGACATATCAGTTGGCGCGTATGGACGGTTTCCGAATACAAATAAGTTTTTGATGGGAGGAGCAAAAGCCGAAAGCTAGCATACAAACCTTGAAAGCCCTGGGCGAATTCAATCAGGTTTGGTTCCCAAATTAAAGGATGCAATCGAATTATCGAGAGAGTTAGCAGCGAGTTACCTGCAAGGTAAATATTGGAAATAGGATGTGCAGCCTGGACGAAATTGAATGTCCGGCCTGGCAACGACTATAATTATAAAACCATGTTATATGTTACAATGTCGTTATATTGTTTGAAATTCGCTACTACTTTCTTCTGTACGTAAATCCTATCCGACAAGTTTTCCGCTATTAAAAATAACTTTTCCAAAAATGTTTTGAATCTTCCGTTTCAAGGTTCATTTGATAAATCGTCTCTAATAGTAACATCACAATATGAAAGCAGATGACGATTAAATTTTTGTTATCAAAGGGGAATGTTCACGAAAGATTAATCTATTCGAAAAGCATTTCTTTATTATCCGCGAAATCTATGGGAGTTTCATCACTCTCTTAGGTCAATGTCTTGTCATTCATTAATAACATTTCAATTCAGTTGGTCACCGGCATCTTGACTTTTATTAAATGACCGTGAATCATTTATTCAGTATATTTATTCCACCCCGTTAAAATTGGGTTCAGTCACGCATATGTGAAAAAAACGTCGTTAACACCAACATATCTATTAACGTAGATTGCATCTACATTTTTATTGCTGACCCGGATTTCTAGAAATGAACATATATTGGATCTTACATGCGACATATACCAAATGAATAATCTGAGTTGTGAGCTCTTTTTTCAGAAAAGGTCAGGTCTTAGTTAAATCACGATAATTATTTATTTATTTATCTACATAATTTTGTCTCGATTTCCCATAAGAGTTCAAAAAAAGTTTTATTAATGAAAGGATAGTATACAGACGTAAACAGGCAACGGGAGGGATTTCATATGTTAATAAAACCGCATGTTTGGAGCAGAATTTCTCATACCTTTTTCCTCTCGAGATTCGTGAGTTTTTTTTTGCTAATAATAAAGTAAGAAAATACATAATAATTAGCAGTGAAGTTAAAAGTCATTGAAAAGACGATGTTCTTTGGCATTTAACCATCGAAATAGCGATTCATTAAGTGTTTGTAATGTCATTTTTTCAATTCATTCGACATATTTTCGAAATTTGCGTCGTCATGAACATACTTGAAGTCCCCATAGTGATGGAAAGTGTTTGGCTTTTATATCATTGCGGTAACTTTTTATTTCTGTTGTCAATTAACCTTAACTTGTATCTTATTCTAAGCGAAAAAGGTAGACAAAACATAGGGTTTGGCTGAAAAGTAAAGGACCCATGCTTGTAGAACATTAAAATCAAAAAGATAGAAGGGTCCGGTAGAAAGACGTGCAAAGAACAATTCATATTCGTGAAAATAAGGCCACCACCATCAATCCACCGTTAAGACTTCTGCAATTACACCAATCTGTACACACTTCCTCCAATCGCTACACACTTCCTCCAATCTGTAAGAAATTCTATATCTGCGAAATTCTTCCGACTTTCCCCGAGTTCATGACGTGGTAACTGCCTTCAAATCATTATCAGCGATGTAACGCGGCTTTTAGACATCTGAATGGCTAATAACAAAGATTACATAACGCAAGATTTCAAGAGTGAAAACGGTGTTAAATCAAATGAAATTTCAGGCATAGCGAAAAAAATTAGGAGCGGCCTGTCGTAATGGTATGTGTAACCAAAAATGATTTCAAATAGGTCATGAAGAGCCAATAACACCACAGGGATCCAGGCTATAAGGGTGACCAAGCATATAAAAACACTTCTAGATCGCTGCAAATTAGTAGGACTGACCAGGTTAAGATCTTTGACAAAGTCTGGCATGGAGGGCTTTTATCCAAAATGCATTAGCTCCATCTGCCTCTACAATCCGCCCCAATTATTGGCTCTTACTTAGTGGGAATAGCATTTCCGGTTGAAAACCGTTCAAACCAACATTTAATTCAAGCTGGAGTCCCTCAAGGATCCCCCATATCCCCGGGCCTTTACAATTATACCTTACCTTACCTTAGCTATTATTACCTAATCATACCTATGACTATACGCTGATTTCGCATGTATCTTTACTACAGGATGAGAAGCAAGAGCATACCGTCAAAATTGAAAAGCGCAACAATCATTCTCTTGGAACTTTTGGAAAAAATCTCAGTCGGAAAAACTTAGCTTGCAAAACAGGGTGAAGGCTGGGTTACAATGATAACCTGTAGAGTATTGTTCATCTTTGGCAACATGCGTCAAATATCGTGGAAGTATTTAAACCAAGTTCAATGTTTCGTGATGTAAAATCTCGTCAAGAAATGAGAATATGTCCAAACCAGTTCTCAAGGCTGCCTGAAAACTAAGAACACAAAATGAGGGCACCAAAAACCTGAAATAGTTCCTTGCTGTTAGCATAAAAATTCGAAAATATGGTCCGCCATCAGGGTCAAGAAACGATTTTTGAAATCCTGCTGTATTTTTTTCGACTATCATAAGTCAATTAGGATGAAATTTTTGATGAAAATGCCCCTTCAATTCTTCGTTTTTACTTTGGATATTCGATACATTAAAAAAAATAGATGCGCCCTTTATTCCCGTTTTGCTTCACAAATGTTAGCTCTAAACATATCCTTCAAAATAAAATTAGTATACGTAAGGATTTTCTATGAAGTTCATCTCTCATCTTTGCCCTAACATTTAGGACATTCACACTTACGATTATGACATTCAGCAAAGGTCTGAGTGAAAGGGTCATAACAGACATCAGAAGGCAGCAATTTTAGCAGTGATCAACAAAGAAATCTCGAGCCACTGTCTGCCTATCGTTCGTTATATATGTTAGACAATATGTAAATGCAATATGTCTTCATTAAACTAGACATTTTGTAGTCAAAATTGTATTTTGTTTTGATTGGATAATCTGAATGCTGGAACAAAAATACTCGGGAAAGTCAGGAAAGCGCTACTATAAAGCAACTGCGTAGGCAAACAGCGCGGTTGGAATGATAAAAGTATACTATTATCTCATCCAATGATAGCCTAGTGGACTACCTTGTGACACATGAAGCTAGTATACTTCCAAAAACTGGAACTTTAACAACTCTTTACAAGTTTACAACTCTTTACAAATGATTGATCCAAGTTTTATAGGATCAAAGTTTGAAAACATGGAAAGATAGTAAGCTCGAAAAATTTATGCCTTGGGCAGTACACAGCTCAAGGCTGTCGTTTCGAGAAACAAGGAAAGATATGAGAATAAAAACGCAGAAAGAAAGTAGGCCCGAAATTGGAGCCTTGGGCAGTACCTGACCTAAGGTTACGATTTTGGGCCTGTCCAGGCTACTGGAATTCGAGGACTTAAAATTGGACTAATGCAACTTAGATTAAGAAACTAATGCGTCGAACGAAGCACAGGAGCGGTGTTCGGATTGTGTGATCAATCAAAAAAGACGTATTGCGTCTTAGTCAATATAGAGCGAAGTACAGAGGAGGGGAAAGCGAAAGGTTTTTTCAACAAGAAGGCGAGTTTTACTATATAAGATGTTTTGAATTTTTCACAAGGGTTTGGAAAAAACTACATGGAAAGGTTCACAACAAAAGTTACAATGATAATTTTCACGCTTTATAGCCTCGTCTCGTTGAAATTAGGATATATGAAGCCAAGTTATTTGAGTAATATGTTTAATAAATGATTTTTAGTCCTGTTTTTAGTATGAACAGTTGAATGACAATATTTCAAGGTGTAATATCCTCAATGTAAGACTTTACGTTTCACTAAATCATTCAAATTCAGAATTTCTTAAACGATTGAATCATTCGATAGAAAGAAAATCCAAAAATTAAATTTTTTCTCTTTGAAGAAAAAAAGCTTTCTATTACTGCGAAAAGAGGATATTGTAGGTGAGACCAAGGTAGGTTGATATAAATTTTGATATGTGTGTTTTTTGTGATATCTACAACAAATTAGAAAACTGTCAAGTATGGATGACATCCTCGGTATCAATTTATACAGTTGCCATTACTCAAAAATGGTGCACATCAGCCTAAAAAATATTTCCCGACGGTCACCAGCTCCTTTTATGTATGTGTTCGTTAGTTTTTCTGAAAATTGATAGGGTTTACAAACCAGTGCAGGATATATTTGATGAAAAAAGTAGATATTTTATTGATTTCGTACTCTTATTGTTAGTTAAAAAATGGTTAGTATTGGACTTATTCTTATCAATTAACAGGAATAGTGGATCTGAGCTTTCCTCAGTTTCAGCACCAAGAATTTGATAGGATTCATTGAAACATATTCTTTTTTTTTCGACAGAGCATTTATTCTTTTTGGTGGTCGTTCTTTTTTGCTTTTACTTTACTTTTTAAACTTTTTCTTCTATCTTTTCGCGCGAGCGAACTCAATCCACCAACGAATTTTTCACCGAGGGATGCGTGGATTTCTCCTTTTTTCTGCTTGCTTCTTCAGTGAGACTATTTGGTGGCTTTGTTTTTACCAAGCCTATTGTGTTTGCTTCTCATCTGCATTAAAGGTACGTTGAGGCCTCAATTTGTATTTTTCCCAGAAGGACCATAGGAACTTTTATCAGATTCATTGAAATATGCTCTAATTTATTATGATAGGAGGTGTATTCTTTATTATGGTAGTCCTTTTCATTTTTGTTACCTGCTTAAACAGCTTCTTTATTCTTTTTGCACCTGCAAACTCAGTCTGTAAACAAGTTTTCCATTGAAGGGTCTGAATATTTGAAGTTTTCTCCGTCTTCTTCCTCAGTTAGATTCTTAACGTGGCTTTGCTTTGGAAAATCGGTTGCGTTACCTTCTGATCTACACTAAAGATACGTGGAGCCCCAATTTACATATTCAAAAAAACTACTTCATCAACGCAAGAAAATGTTGCTGCATTGCTGAAAATAATGAGGAAAGGAGGACATAAATACGCAGGAATACCTAAAGTGAAGGAAAAATACAATAACATCTCGAATAAAAGAAATAAAAGACAATCTTCAGAAATGGAAAATTTGTGCTAATTCAAAAATGGTGAACAATCGTCTTAGTCAACAAAACAAAGTGTCTTTGGGACACTATAGCTAAACAAGAACATTGGGTAAGAAACAAATGGTCGTTGAGAGAAAATATAACGCCGGCCCTAAAACATAGTCCAAAATTCACTAATAGCTCAGTAAATTAAAATTATTCTGTTGCCATTACATATAAATTTAGGAATCATTAAAAAGTTAGTTAAAACATTGACTAAAAACGGAAATTGCTTTACCTTTTAACCAAAAATTTCCTCCGCTCACTATGAAAGGTATTTTTTGACAGTACCCAAAGTAGACGACTTACGAAAGATTCTGAATTTAGAAATTTTGAAAGCTGAGCTTAAGTTCAGAAGATGAGCAGCTTTCATATCGATGAAGCAAAACAATAAAGGTATAAAATAAAGAGAAGCCTTAACCCGCAATTTCAGTCCGTATTTCCCAAAATTCACGCATATTAACACAAATTTTCCAATACTTCAATACAAATACCCAAAGGTAGTATAAATGAATAGGCGAAAATTTCGTTATTTGGGATGATATATGCACATAAAACTCCACGTCCTCCATATTCTCCTAGCTAGGTTTCCAAAGAACTTAGGAAACATGAGCGAAGAGCAGGGGGCTGGGGGGCGTCATAAAGGAGTGTTATCAGGCTTTCGTGGATAGGAATATTATGTCTGACTATTGCTTGTGCTTTATACGAAATTTTTCTGATTGCATACATAGAAGAATACAGGGACGAAGAGCTTTAACCTTTAACTGTACACTGAACTGAACTGAACATATTTGTATGGCACATTGTAAGCAAGTGTATCTTTGGCAGGATAAGCAAATATACG
The DNA here is from genome assembly GCA_954870665.1 of Stratiomys singularior. Taxonomy (NCBI): domain Eukaryota; kingdom Metazoa; phylum Arthropoda; class Insecta; order Diptera; family Stratiomyidae; genus Stratiomys; species Stratiomys singularior. The sequence continues at coordinate 108,172,464 of OX940878.1, read as the reverse complement.
ATGATTTTCTCTGTAATTTTGGGGTACAAGTTATAATAGTACAAGTTATAAGAGCATTCCAAACGTTTCGGTAGCATTCTTGCCGAGTTTGAAGCAGAATTTAATTGCGTAGCGTTGATCGATTTTTGACTCCATCGCGCCGTGTCGAAAATTGAAAATAGACGTTCACGGAAACACCCGTCCTGCCGCTCCGAGAGCTCAGAGCCGACTGGCACCGGCCGCGTATGGAAGCTAAGACCCCCCACCACCTGCCCCAAGCGTCAGAGCGCGCCGGAATGTACACTCGCGTCCGGAAAAAAATAAGGCTCATTTCTTTTGGGATGGACCTTGTACATGTTTTTCGTTTTTTTCAGCATCTTGTGGTATTTGGGTCATGCTACGTGCATCTGCTCCCAAAATTCTTGTCAGTCGCGTCCTTATTACTCTCGATTTTCGTAAATTTGACACCTTCTTTTCATTTGGCTAAGTACCATACTCGGGCCAAAGTTTTGATGTAAAGATTTCGTTGCATTATTTGTTGGCCATCAGATTGGTACAGGACTTGTGAATTTACTGTACTTATGTGCAACATCCAAAAGAATATGGCCATAGGCCAACGCAGGTATATACAGAGCATTTTCTATCGACATCGTAAACTCCTCCTTTTGTATTGTTATAGTATTCTATTATTTCTGGCTTCCCAGTAATATCATTGGACTGAGAATGATGCATTAAGAAGGCCAGAAGAACCGTTATTCCCCTCTTCGTGTATTAGGATAACAAAGTTGTTCGACCAGTAAAACCGTAAAGTGAAGATCCTAAAATTCTACTTTTTGGTTCCACGAATTCTTTGGTGATCTCCCTTTTTTTTCAACGTTCCTACGCCTGTCCATCCTCGCGGCTTCAATGCGTCAAGCAATTCATTGTATATAAACTAGTGGTCGGAGGTAATGTTTCTGTTGCTCCCAATTAAGGATTGTGCCAATCTTAATACAGTTTAAGTTGGAAGCAAACATTTCTTTTCTTCAGTTGTCAAAATTTCACCATCTGAACCTCTACCGCAGTAAATGTAGCCATTTTAGATGTAGCTTGTTCTCTCAAACTTTGAAACAAAATGACTCACCAAATTTCCACAATATTTTGCAACATATATCACTCACGTTATGAATGCTACTGAACTTGAAGGTAGTAGGAATATATGTCTTGTATTACGAGTAGAAGTGGAAATAAAAAAGTGGCTCGCATAGTGAGCGGTCAACTCATCCTTGGTGCGTACTCCCAGTTTATGGATTCGTCGTTTCAGTTCATTCCATAGATGTTCTATAGGATTAAGACCTGAGGCCTGAAGAAGGGAGTGGGGTTGCTTCCTAAGTTTTATAGAAGTAATTCCTTGAAAATTCAAGAAGTATGCTTCGGGGCACAATCCCGTTGATATATATAATCCGATCCTAATTCTAACGCATCAACGATGGCGAAGAAGCTACTCTTTAGGATACGCAAGGTGATATACTGATCCATTTTACACTCGGTTAAATGTATGTTACCAACTCCACAGGCTGCCATGCAGACCCAGATTACAACAGAGACAACTCTTTGCTTAAAAGTAAGAAGCACATTTTTCACTTTCCACGCTTCGTTGCATCTGCGCTGTATTTTGATCCTGCCATCCTTCCCAAAAACGTTAAATTACACTTATCTGTAAAGATAATCAAACTCCGAAAGAGTCAATCGTCTCACAACTCTAATAGTGTGATTCGTCTCACACTTTTGAAGTGATCAGTGTCAGTGAGTGAGTTTCATGGACCTTATAATACTTTTTGACGTACTCAAGGCGGTTTTCCAGGGGCTTCTGGTGTTCAATCCAGCTTTTCTAAGACAGCGTCGTACTGTTTCTGGATGAAGATTAGTTCCTAGTGAGTCAGCACTTCATCTTGGTTCAGCTATAACTTTTCTAACGAAATCCTGCTGATTGCGTTCATTGAGAAGAGGAAGTCGAACATATCTCAGCTTGATTTCATAACTTTCAGTATGGTAGAAACTTTTGATTATTGTTTGCACAGTTATCTTTACCAATCCTACTGCTAAACTACTAAAATATTAAACATTTATTACTACTTCTAAAGATTTATTTTCATTTTTTAGTTTTATTATTATATTCCACTACTGCTACTGAAGCTACTGAGACTTCTCTCGTTTTTGATCTCTTTCCGACGAAATTTGTATTTCACTCCTCGCTATATTCACGTCCAGCCCTTTACTAAACTCAACAACACTGTCCCATCGCAGCTTAACTATGATAATTCTAACGGCACTCTTTTCACTTGCTTATTGAACCAGTCGTACGTAGACTTTTGTTGAGATTAGCTTTTGGTTTGTTTATTTTTTCGTTTATCGTATTTAAATGTCAATTAATCGATAATATTTATGTTTTATAAGAACTTTTTTATGTTTTAGTTATTTGAAAATACTTATTGCAAAAACATCGACTCCATTTCCGGTTCTTTTCATTCGAGTACTACATATACTTTGGGGAACGTAGACTTTTGTAACTATGTGTATATATTTGTAAGTAGAATTTCATATATTACATACTCGGCAAAAGCGAAAAATCGATCGGCAACGGATGCACTATAAACTAGAATAATAAATCACAAAACATAGAAGCTGAATCCCGACTAACCCCTTAGTCCAATTGCTAAATGCCTCCAATCTCAAGTATGGTATCCACTAAAAACGCTGAATATTTTTTTTGAAGTTCCTTAAGAACTATTTTTAATTATTATTCAATTGTATTACTATGATTCACGATACCTGAACTTTAAAATACATAAAATCTTATCGATTTCTGTGGTTTATTCATATCATAGGGCTATAAGATAGCCAACCTCGGTATTGCATTGTTTGTAAATTGCTTGCAAATGTGTTTTAAAGCAAAGCAGTTAAACGATTTTATTAGACACATCCAAGAAAAGCAGAAATGAGAATGACTGTTTTCACAAGCATCCTTGAAATTTATCTAATATTTAAGTTATTCAATAATTCAATATAACTTGAGATTGAGATGTGATTAAGGCATGATTGAGTCTTTACCTGTAATCAATGTTGCACATATTAATAGAGGTTCGTTATCGACATTCACATTAAGTTTTCATAAGTCTACATCTAATTAATGTTAAAACTAATGTGTGCACTAATTGTGTTATAAACGTGTTGCGAGATACATTATGAAAATTAACTGAAATCGAAAGACATATCTCGCAATTATCTAGTGTGAACTATGAATATTTCAGTAAGCGTTGCTGTCCAATTATTTTTAATAAAACAAAATATGGCACTTGGGTATTTTTGAAAGTTTATTTCAATATTTACATAAAATCGCAAAGGTACGATAGAGAAAAAACGAGAAAAGCTAGGTTGGACACATATAAGTACGCTGAATAGTCTTATGAGATATTAGATAAAAAGATTATTGATCAATGAATATTAATGCGCACTAATTAATCAGCCTGATAAGGAAGTAGAAGGCTACTGTATTCAAATCGTTCAAAATATTTTGCTCCATTTGTATCGATCCTTTCGAGTTTAGAGTTAATCAGTAATAAGAGTTTAAGCGCACCAATTTGTTTTTAATGGACATAATACCAGTGTAAAATTTAATTGTTATTTAAGCGTTTTTCGCTTAATTTTCACGCTTCACATATGATCGTCTTGGCCACTTAAAACAACAAGCTGGCAACAAGTGGTAATCACAGAGTTGATCATCACACTATATTAACACATTCATATGGAAATGAAATCTTAAACAAGAAAACCCGAGAAGACAACGACTCTTGAAGTCAAACAACTCGCCCAATATGGCCAAAAGAATTCCGCAACACCAAATCGTGCATATCTCTCCGCCTGCATGAGTAAACAATCGTTATTTTGTTTTCTGCAACTATTCCTCAGAACAACAAAGTAAATATGTGAGTCTGGATGTATCCCAATATGGTTGATATGCCCATAAATGCATCCGCGAACGTTATTGTTAATTCAAAACGTGATGGATACAACAACGAAGCGGACCATGATCATGATAAGAATGATGATGGAAACTGTGATCATGATGATGATGATGAAAATCCAAAGGAAATCGAAAATGGCAAATTAATCGCATCACAAATCCCATCAATTTATTGTAAATAAAACACCAAACAGTCAACGGACTATACTTTGCCACTTTTGAATCCAACATGAGTCCACGCGTTATTGCCGTTTCCATAAAAATCGCGAGTCAGTTCAGGCAGTTAATGATATTCAATTGATTTATTACATGTTCAGATACATACTGGGGCGTAAATTTTTATTTTCATCAAGAAAATGCTTTCCTCAATCATGCAAAAAAAAGATGAAACACGTTTTCAAAGCAAATTGCCAAGAGAAGTCAACAATGGTCTTGAAAATCGCTTTTAAACTTGACCTTGTATGAAAAGCATGGACGGTCGGTTGACAAAAATAGGCATTTTGACGGATTATGCAATGAGTTGTCAACATACAAAAACCTTTCAAGGATATGATTTATGTATAAGCAAATATTCTGTTTGAATTTTATTTGATTTTCCTGTATTTCACCCTGAATCTTCAATCAAAATAATCAAAAGTTTTAAAAGCAAAGACTGAAGCTACCCAAGTTCATAGTGGACCCTACGGGGGTGGATTTAATGAGCCACGGACCTTTAATTGTCTAAGCCACCAAATCAGACTTTGTTCAGCATTTTCCTAATAACGTAGAATGACTAGTTATAACAAACAAAGCTAAAAATATCGCAGATGTTAAATAATATTTGCTCTACAAACTCTTAACTCGTGGTAAAAAATCGAAAAAGGAAATCAAAGGCCGTTTTAAATAAACATTGTTGAATTGTTTAAAATATGTTTCATTAGTGTTAGGATATGCAAATTCCGGTACATGTTTGATGATATTCATTTCTTGCCATCACTTCGCCTTGACATTGTTTCGACAATTTAAGGCCCAAGAAAAAATCTTCACATGGCAAAAATTATGCAACCAGAATTGTAGTTTACTATAACTTTTCCTCGTGGAAACAATCCGTTCCACGGAAGAGTAAAATCATTTTTTAACTAACTTGATACAACTACAATAGAGTAAAGTTTTTGTTGACAATGCATTAACAGAAATGTGTGAAAATGGGGTCTAAATAAGTTGACCTACTCTCCTTTTACGGGAGGAACCTATAAATGCGTCGAAACCGTCAATTAAAACTATGATTGCCAGTTGTTTTCTTGTGATTTTTTAATTATATCAAAGAACAAGCAATAATCTTAAGCTATAAAAAAACTAAAAATATATTAAGCTCTAAAAAATGACATTGAAATCTCCCTTTCATCTTTTTTGGACTGAATGCAGTCTTGATATTGAATTTTCGTCTACTATCTCGCATCTAATTCGTTGTAAATTTTTGATGGTTCTATCTTAAATTGCGAATCGATCGTGGCTTATTCTTGTAGACTAACAATTTCAAAACCATCCTAGGGAACAGATCTAAAGGTCGTTCTTGACCTGCGAATTTTCCTTGCTACAAATCAATTGTCTGACAAAATGTGTGACTAGTATTTATGTTTCTTCGACGGAGAAGATAAATAAAACTCTTGTTTCACTTAATAACACCAACTTTATTTATCATATTCCCGGTATACAATTTCTATTCTATACATGAACTGGTATTCAAAAAGGCACCCCAATGGAGCCTCACATTGAGTGATAGGAAACAGAGGCTTGTCCGTACCTTTTGACGCGAAGAACTAACTATTCCTCTTTAGGACAATTTCACTACTATTTATATCATTCATCGCCTACTTGGTTTAATTTAATTCAATTCAAAAATATTAATGCCTACTTTGTTTATTTTAGTTCAATTCAAAATGTTAATGCCTACTTTGTTTACTTTAGTTCAATTCAAAATATTAATGCCGACTTTGTTTGTATTAATTTAATGTGTGTGATTTGTATGGGATCGATTTGGGTAAGTGTAACAACTAGTCTCACGGTTTTATGCGAAATATTCTCTAATAAAAAGCCTTTGGCGTTCACTATTTATAATTACACGGTTGCCGGCTTCATCTTAACAATATTCATGTTCGGTGACTCCCTTGGAGCCCAAAAACTAAGTAGTTTGAACCAAGAGAAATTGTAGATTGAACCAATCAAGTTCTGACTACAAAGAGGCGCGATTCTCAGTCATCATCCTGCACTATGACTTATTTACGATGCCGAAACGCGCTTCATCTAGAAAGATACTTTTCTGCGGAAATCTGAATCAATGCAATTTATCAAATTTCAACGCAAACATTGATCAACAGGCTTGAATTCCTGAGTTAGTTGAACCTTATAGGCCTTCAAATTCATGTGTTAACCTCAAATTCTCTCCAATGTCATTTGACAAGTGTTGAATTCCTGTGAAATACAACGGTCAACAGCTTTGAATTCTTGAGTTTGTTGAACCTTGTAGGCCTTCAAATAGAGATCTTTGCGCGAAATTTTCTTCATTGTCATTTGATAATTGCTAAGCTCCCGCAAACAACGTGGAAAAGAAAGATTTGGATTTTCACCTACCATGTAGCGTACAGCAGCTATATCCTCCGATTTGTGGGTAATACGACGAACAACAGGGTTCGATGACGACCAGTGTTAGACTGATCTACAACTAATCCATTTGTTTATTTCCTGAATTAGGAAACCCTAAGATTTTTGCCAAAATTTACACTTTTTTCCATGAAAAATCTTTTGTATCTCAAAAATGACTTGACAATTAATTAATTGAGAACAAATTAAATATAACCGGTGTCCGTTAACTAATATTTGGTAAGACTACCCTCAGCCTTAATAACCGCTTTCAATCTTATGAGCATGTTTTCGATGCACTTATCAATCATGTTTTTTACTTTTTCACTATTTTCTCATATCTCACAATTATTTTCTTTGAAAAAAGGGTGTTTGTTTTTAGAGGCATAGAATTCGAAGTTGGCAACACTTTTTATGCTACGCTTGGTGAGATAACTAAGATGTGTTTTGTGGTTAGTTTGGTTTGAAAATTCATGATGAATAGTTTGACGCCTGAGCAACGTCTGCAAATTGTGCAGATCAATTTCGAAAAATAACGGTTCTGTTCGAGTAACACTATGCACCCTTTCAATTTTATGGCTGACATAGTCGTCCATCAGAAAAATCAAATTGCTGCAGATCTCTTTAATCATAAGAAAATTTTGTTTAGCGATATGGCTCACTTCTGGTTGCATGGCTACGTCAGTAAATAAAACTGCTGCATTTGGAGTGATGAGCAACCATAAGCGGTTGTCTAAACACCGTCATATTCGGAGAAGTTACTGTTTGGTGAGCTTTATTCCGAGTCCACCGGCTCATATGTTGTTGGGTATGCTGTTGGGAATAACATTAGTTATTCTTACAAAAGTTATTATCGAGTTTCAAAAGCATGGCGCGACATGCCACACAGCTCGTGCAAGCATGGCTTTATTGAAAGAAGCATTGGATGATTGCATAATTTATCGTTTTGGACCTATGAACAGGCCTGCAAGATTGTTTGATGAAATCAAACTCGTAGTGAAACTACGCTAGACAATTTCTTGTGGGGATACGTCAATCACTCGTGTACGTCGATAAGCTCGTTACGTTTGACTATTTGGAAGACAACTTTCGCCCCCTTACTGATGAGATACGGAGATAGTAGTGGAAAATCGAACCACTCATTTGGACTTCCGCCGAGCAAGGAGTGGCGCTCATATGTTCAAAATCATATTCAAATAGGACTGGCAGATAAATATCTTTCTAATAAAATCATTGGCATGGCAATCAAAACAATTTATCCTTATTTTATTTTATATCAAAGTCCCATTCCTCTTTAAACAAAAACACCCTTTATATCAGCAGAGCGATAAGAAGAGGGTATGAACTTTATGACTTAGGACGGTGGAATTGCCAGGCCATTGAAGGATGCAAGTGCCATAAAATGGCATAAGGCAACATCATGCATAAAGGCGGTGCAGATTCCATTCTAAAAACGATGTAAGAACTAAAACTAAGTATGTAAGTCTTCCATGATCTTAGAGTCCTGGAGAGTATTCATTTTGCTTCACATCCATCTGATGAAGTGCAAGACCATATCATAATAACTGATGAATGCTTGGGAGTCCTTACAACACGGTCTCATGCGGTTTTCTCCAAACAAACTGGTGACCTTATCTTGCCGCTTCTAGCCTGCATTCGTTGCTAAATTGAAACATATGCAGAAATCAATCAATATTAGGAAAAATTTTAATCACCTCGTTAAAACGAAGAAAACTGCAGAAATTTATCAAATTATGAAAATATTCGACGGAATAGTGTTGAATCGTTTTTTTGCGAATTCCAATCTAGCTCTGTTCATTTCGACGGTCAACTTCGGTTTTTTCCGCTCATTTAAGGCTAATTTATGGGATCCACGATGTATAATAAATACTCATGATAAAAACCATTAAAAAAATAATTTGCATTTTCGGTTTGCGTTGGTGCTTACTTTTTAGTTTGAATTCATTGGTGTTGATTAGTTTTGTTATCTATGTTATAAGTTCTTGATTTTGATTTTTCACGTTGGTTTTAATTTTTGATTTTGAATCACCAGGAGCACGGTATTCACTCAGTCGTTAAGGCATAAACATAGGTCCAAGTCCCCTCTACAGTAATTATACATCTCAGACCATCACCAGCCTGAGAACGCATCTTATGACGTACCATTGAATCAACAGGTGAAGAAACGCACAAAAATTTAAACAAGAAAGTTTGACACATCTTCAAACTGTCAATATGTCTAAAATTTGCTATGTCCTCAATCTTGAATGTAACAATACAAAACTGAACTCGGAAACTGGAAACTACAACAGACAAAAGAAAATCGAAGAAAAAAAGTACAGAATATATGTAATTACAAGGAAATGGAAATAATTACAATCCTTCAATGGAATATATATATATCTCTCTCATGCCTCTGTCTTTTCCTTCCTTGTTCTTTCTGTAGAAAATGAAAGTCTCCTTGAATTTCTGAGGATGCTTTGAAGAAGATATATTTAAAACATCTTGTTCGCCAAACTTAGACTGTACACATCTAAGACCTTGCTAGTGGTCTGAAACATGCAGCCTTAACAAAGCATCTACAAACATACTGAATGCCATCTAGAAGCAGGTCCTGAAATGGATCAAACAAGAAGTGGACTTATGGCGAATTCGATATAACTTTGAACTGTATGAAAGATTTCACGGGAGGTTTTAAAGGGTATAAGACTGCGGAAGGTGCAATGAGCTGGCCGTGTGACTTGCATGGAAGATGCGTGGATACATAGAGCCTCGAAAAGCCTGATGTCGACAAAAGTCCATCGCTGCTCAGGTTTCAAAACTGGAGGTCAGTAGATCGATGGAAAGCGAAATATCTAAGGGTGTTGTATTGGTATGAATAAGAATAAGGACCGGCCGTAGGCATCAACTAATCGTAGGTGGGCCCGTAGCCCGGGACAATCACTATAATTGAAACCCAGAGTACAGAGAGTCACGAAAGAGATGACAGAGATTCATCTGTACACGCAGTGAATTTTGACAAACATTAAAAAACTAGTAACTTTGAATGTTTTATGGTAGAAAAGTAGATACAATTTTTAGAAGACATTAAAGAAATTACAAACCAAAGACGTTAGAACTTACAAAGGCCCCTTCATTACATAGATCTAAATATTATTCGCAAGGGTTTTAGCACTTTCAACCAAAATTCCAAATTGCGTTTCTATCTCCCATTGCAGAGGAAGGCACACAAACAGGAAAAATAGTTTGGGTTTCTTCTTTGAATTGTAGCGAAATAGTATGTCAGCAAAATTTTTTCTCGCTCCATGCAGATACGCCTACATTTTGTCCCGCCAAAAATGAACTTGTGCTAGTATAAATTTACCAGGATCATGAGACCACGGTTTCAGGGTAAATGATACGAGTAAACACGCGTTATCACATAAGAAATTCCATCTTTGTAATAGTACATGCAATTCATTGCACTGGTTAATTAACATAGGAAGATCTAATGCTAGAGTCGATTCTGATGGTAGCGTAAAAATTGTAGGATTGGTGACCCGGCATGGACGATTTTCGAAAAGTGAGAATTTTCGAATGAGATTTTCTACCCTTCGAAGTGCGAATGAGACGAAAATAATTGTTTTTTTTTTCGAAAAAGCTCAACCGAAATGTGTCCTTGTATAAATTATCCCATTCGATGGTACCAAAATTATTATGTTAAGGTGAAAATTGTGGGATTGGTGAAGCGGGGTAGACGATTTTCGAAAAGTGAGAATTTTCAAATGCAATTTGCTCCCCTTCGGAGTGAGAATGAGGCAAAAATAAATGGTTTTTTTTCGAAAAAGTTCGACCAAAAAGTGTCCTATTATAAACTTTCATGTCGTATAATAACGAACTTATGATGTTAGGGTGAAAAATAGTAGGATTGGTGACTCGGAATGGTCGATTTTCGAAAGAGAAAGTTACTTTAATTTAAATTAACGGAAGAAATAGCAAAGAATTCAATTTGACAAGTAGTGTATATTTCGTTCGAATGAGTTACTCTGGATTAGTTTTAGGGCGTCTGCATTTGTGTATCGTTACAAGTGCAACGCTGTCAAATATTTTTCAATTTTTGATTTTCGTTTATGATGGGAATGAAAGGAAAAACTTAAAAATGGCGCAAATAAGTTTCGAATTGTGATAGAAATCAACTAAAATGTCGGTCCAACTATCTAACAAGAATTTAAAATTTCAAAATGTCGAGTCCGTTGCATTTGCAACGACGTAAGTTGACGCAAAATTTAAAGTAAGTCAATAAACTCTAAAGCGTCATTGAGGACATAAATCTGCCAAATTCGTTCTAATAAATAACATGTTTTGAAGGCATCAACTTAGCATAACTACTGACGACCACTAACTCTTCGAATAAATTCCCAGTCTGGTGAGATCCGACAGACACATGATGTTCAATGGACTCCTGTTTGCAAACATTACGGTTTGGAGACAGCATACTAAATATGAACGTGCCTTAAGATATGCATTCATATTCTCTTAAAATTGGTATCCATACATTTGTCCGTTCTCTCCTCTTTAGGCCGTTTAATTTTAACGCTCTCTATCATGCATTGATCTCCTCTATTTGCTTCACAGGGTATTTGTATCTCTTTCTCCATGATGCTCCACAATAGTGTTAGCGCTTGCTATAGGTAACGCTATAGTCTGAGAGAATACCACAGAGAGTTCTGGTTCTTCAGTGCTGGAGGAATGGAGGAGAAACTTTGTTACATTATAGACTCTTAATTTTATACCTAATTTGCATTTTGGGAAATTTTAACTCACAGATTTCTATTTTCTCTTGATAATTAATCATCTCTTCTACAATGGCTTATTATTTGGCACAAAATCTACCTTACAGTATTGAAGATTGCGGCAAGCTATTCTTTTTTGTTTAAACTTCTTTTTCAAGTCCGTGTAATGGTTCCATTATGAGCATCTGCTCCAAAAAAAATAATTTGTAATTATAATTTAATAAAAAACAACGCAATAACTTCGATCAACTAGTTCCGAGCTGAAATAGGACGCCCGCATTCGATTTGGTCAGCAACGAATAGGAAAAAACTACTGACAGGATTCGAATCTTAGCTGGTGAAAGTGGGTGCTGTACGGAATGTTAATCTTCAAAGAGACTTTTAGGCGATCCAAACAGCTTTCGCTTTTTGAAATTGATATTATTAATATCGATCTTGGTTAGTACTATGAATACTATTAAATCCGCAAAGGTCTCGTTATTGACTCACAGAGTACCATCCACCATCTGTGACCCAGAAATTGATTGCTCATCATACTATACTGAATCGATGGGACCAAAAGAATTTTGTGTATTCAATAATCTGACCATAAAATTTTACTGAATAAGTTTTTGATTAAAAAGTCCTTCCTAGACCGAGAACTTCAAACAATATTGTTTATAATATTAAAAATCACGTATATTTGAAGTGATCTAAGGATATGGGACTCACATGCTGTCGATCGTTTAGTATATATTGGATAATCTAAAAAGTATTGAGCCTTTTTTGTTACTAGATGGTGTTCGTTGTCATATATCGGGCAATACTAATCAGATTGAGTCAAATTGACATGCGTTTGAAAGGTGACATTCCAGTCTACAATTTTCATATAGAGCGTTTGTATTTCGTCATTTGTGTCAAAAGTTGTATTCATTTAAAAATGAGTAAAATTTCTGAAAAAAAGTCGTTATATTTTACAATATCGCTACAATCAAGGTGAGAATGAATCGCAGGCTCGTGAAAAAATTTGTGTTGTCTACGGTCAAGATACTTTACCAAAAGCCACAGCCAAGAGATGATTCGCTCGCTTTCGTTCGGGAAATTTTGATGTCACCTCGCTCAGGTCGATCAATCACTGAAAAAGTCGTTAAATCTTACAAAAAATTAAAGACGCAAAAAAATTGTATCGACCGAATCTCCATTTGCGAAATGTTAATAAAACGCAGTGAAATCGAGCCATTTTGAAGCAAATGATTACGGGCGATGAAAAATGGGTAAGATATGAGAATGTCGTTCGAACAAGATTATGGTCAAAAAAATCTTCACAAACGACTTCAAAGCCAGGATTGACACCAAATAAGGCTATGCTGTGTGTATGATGGGATTGGAAGGGAATTGTTTATCGTGAGGTGCTCCACACTGGCCAAACACGCAATTCTTTACTGTCAGCAATTAACCAGATTGCAACAAGCAATTAAAAAAACCGGCTTGAATTGATCAATAGAAAGGGCGTTGTCTTCCATCATGACACTGCCAGACCACACACATCTTTGATGACCCGGCAAGATTTGACAGAGCTTGGCTGGGAAGTCTTGATGCATCCACCGTATAGTCCAGACCTTGAACTATCAGACTACCATTAGCTTCGGTATCTGCAAAACTTCCTTAATGCAAATAAATTCACTTCAAAAAGGGACTGTGAAAATCACTTACCTAAGTTTTTCGCCGATAAACCACAGAAGTTCTACACAGGTGGAATAATGGCTCTACCAAAAAATGGCAAAAAGTGATAGATAATAATGGACAATATGTGCTTAAATAAAATCCATTTCAAATAAAAGAAACATTTAATCGAAATAATGACAAAATAAAGCTGAATACGTTTTAGACTTACCAATATTTGAAACGATCTAAGCCCCAACTTTAATACTCTCTCTCAAATTCGCCATAACTCTCCAGATAATCGTAAAATTCTCGTTCTTACTTCGAGATAATTTTGATAGCTAAAAAAGCTAAAAGCTGAAGCTTTTTATCACCGCAAAATGTAATGAGTAAATCGGGGAATATTCATGTTGAAAAATCATTCAAAAAGAAAAATCTACATAAGTAATTTCCTTATATGAGGAAAAGCCATACTCTAGATTTTCAACTTGAATTTTGTACGGAAACATATAACAAATATTAAATAGATGTAACAAATTGAAGCTAATAAAAAATCACATTACGCATACTACATATTCTAACATACTGCCGATCTTATATGATATGACTTGGATTGATTTTTTCGCTCGTTAAAAACTAAATTAATAGTTTCTAACAACAGTCAATAAAATTCACACTGACTTCAAGTCAAGAGTAAAACTGACAATTTAATTACACACCTCAGGTTTAAATCACAAATAAAGGATGTGTCTAGCACACATATTGCTTTTTTTTGTAATTTATTCAGTTAATCATAACAGACAAGACTATTAATAATAAAATCTGTAATTATTTAGCAAGATTTGAACTTATATTTATCATATTCTGAAGTTGTGTTCTAAGATATTCATTATAATTGCTTATGTTTCCGGAATTCATATTGGCTTGGCTTTTCAGTCCGTGAAAAAAGTTAACAACCATTATTTAAACACTATATTACTCAGAAAGTAAATGTTTCAATATCGCTTTGTTGGAGAACAATTTATTAATATTAATTTATTCGTGGTAATATATAGGTATAATTTCAACTGAGTTTACACAATCTTCACAGTCTTGTTTACAATCCAAAAAGTGAGAGTAGATGGTGTGGTCCAGAAAAAAATTGGATGTTACCCTCTTTTTAAATGTTATTCTTATAATTTTCTTAGTTTCGATCGCAGGATTCGATTCCGGCTACATGTGGGTCCTTTCTTCTACAGACTTTCTGTGACTGAAATTACCAGGGAAACATCAGAGGTGAAATTGCTGATATGTTTACCCTGTATTCGACTTCAACTATTACTTCGATAATGATACATATAAAATGCTAATTACCACTTTTCGCAACCCATATGATGTACGGCAGAGAGTATTCATTAAATGATACTGATAGATATTACTGAAATCTTTAAAAAATAACTTTTTTTAAAATTTGTATTCTTCTGCAATAATATCCAATACCATTTGAGCAGGGTATATAAACCCCTCAAAAAATATATTTTGCCCCTCCAAATACTGATCGCAGACAATGTCTCTGTATCTACCCATCCTTTTTCTTAAATGCGAAAAAGGCACTGACATCTACGTCTGAACTTTAAAGACATATGGTTGACCAATAGCAACGCATTTTTATGAAGAGGAAAATTGTCTTGCGAGCCTATAATACCTTTATTGTTTTTGCCCAGCCTTCTAAGATCATCTTGAACTCAGAAAAGCACTCAGTATTTATCATACGTTGTTCCTTAAAGTTAAGCAATTACTAAAACCCCTTCCGAACCTCAAAGAAAAGTCAGCCCGAGTTTCCATTCTGACTTTAAATATCTCGTTTCTATGCCCACTTTGAATATCGTTGACATACTTTTCCTTTCTTTTAACCTTGTGAGTCCTGACCATGGCATAAATATCGTCAACATTGCCCTTGGTCAAATGCAAAAACTCCACAATATCGCAATATCATAAATTTCACAATATCGCTGCTAATCGTGGCATGTTTTTGTCAAAAGACGACGTTTCATTTATTAGCTTAAAGATTTATTTGAGCTATACTTTACACGATTTCAATTTGAACAACCTTAAGAAATAATGCCTGAAGTTTGCACCTTTGTCAACGCAACTGTCATTTTTTTTTCTTTCGACGTTTTGATTTTGACAATTTTCGAATGGAAATGAAAATCTAGTAAATCGCAAAAAAATGACGAAATTTTCATACCGTTCCGTTTGAAATATTAAAATAAAGCACAATCTAAATAAAAGTTGCGTTTTGAACGATGCGACCTTCAGACACCTAAATTAAATACGTCGATAGCGTAGGATGATATCTGTTTTCCTTAAAAAAGAATAAACTTCATTCGATTTACAAAAGTTTAAAGTACCGGAGGAATGTAAAGGATAAACATGTGAAGGATAAACGATCAGTAGTTATGATATAAAGGAAAATCCAGATGAAGTGGAATCTATTACAATAGAAGAGAAGGGTGAAAGATGAAAAGAAAAGATATTCCATAAAGGTAAACTCCGTAAAGGTATCCAAAAGATATTCAATCTTCAGGTACTGGCTGTTGGAATATGCTGACCTGACCTCTCGACACGGTGAGTGAAGAGAGTAACCATTTTGTGGTTTTGATTTAATATTGTAATCACTGTGCTTTGCGTAGAGACAGTCTAGTTCTGGTAACTTTATTTCAAATTGATCTTGGTAAGACAGCCCGTGTTTTTTGTAAATGTGTACTTGGATAAGCGGAAGTATACGCAGTTTTTTCAAAAATATTTATTCTTCAATATCTACTTTGTCCCCTTCAAAGTAACACCCATCAGGTATAATACACTTATGCCAACCTTTGTTTCCAATCCTCGAAGCACTTGAACTGAAATCTTGTTCAGCTTCCCCTTCGATGAGGTCCTTATTTTCTCAAACGTATGTGGTATCATTGGTGAGTTGTTTTTGGCCAAACATTCGTGCACAAGCAACGATGTGTGAGCGGTGGCATTATCACGGTGCAAAACCCCATTTTTGTTGTTCCACAAATCCGGAAGTTTCCAGCGGATTGATTCAGACAAATTGCGCATCACTTCCAGCTTATATTCCTTATTGACAGTTCAACTCTGTGGCAAGAACTCATGATGAACCACGCCTTTACAATCGACGAAAGCTGTAAGCAAAATCTTCACATTCGACCTTCACATTATTCGATCTAGGCTCTTGCGACAGATTCCATTTGAATAATTCAGCTTTGGGATCCAAGTCATTATTATAAATCCATGATTCAGTGCCAGTTATGACCCTCTAGAGCAAATTTGAGCCGTCACGGACAGAGTTCCAACAGCTCTTTAGCAATGGTAATGCGATACTGTTTCGGTCGAAATTGAGAAATGTTTTTGCAAAACACGTCAAAGCAAATTAGCTGTCACAAATTGACAGCTGAATATTAAAAATGGCCGAACTTGTTAGCATAAGTGAGGCACATGAGTACCAATATAACGCGACAATACTATGGAAACTCGAATGTACGTAGCCCGCGGAGATTCCAGATCTCGTAAATGAGTAACAACGACGTATAGTAGCATCATTTCGAATAGAATTTTATTGAAATTTGGATTTCCAAAATAACTGGCTGATTTTCTAATTTCCTAATCGAAACAAATCAGGTAAAGGACAACAAATAATCTATGAACCACATTCGAGATTCATGTCAAAATATGCCAAGATTACATTCGGACAATATTTCAGACTTTATCATAGGAAAACAAATAACAGCAATTTATTTTGTAGACATATTCTGAAAAGTGTGCATATGGATAAAACATTAAAATTTATGGATTATATAACATGATTCATAATAGGTAAGGAAGAAAGGACCCGGCAAAATTAAGGCAAAATTCTAAAGCATTTGATCATATTCTAAATAAACTTTATTGGAACTTTATTATTAAATAAAAATATCGCATTTGAGTTTTTAAGCGAGTACCAGAACATGGGATTTCACATAGACCACTCGAGCCCTATAAAATGAGTTCTGTATCGATCTCCTGAAGCAGACAGATGACAGATCGACAAACAATAGTATGAAGGCGCAGAAGCCGGGCTTAACGCTAGATGTTCCAGGACTTCCGAGCTGAAGCCTCTAATTTTTATTGAGCTTCCTTTTTTGTGGAATTTTTGTGGTCTTTTTCAGGACCTCTGGTCGATTCTAATTGTTTTTTTTTTTAAATTTCCTGCTCTATTCTATGCAACTGCTCACAGTTCAGCTTCGAATCGATGAATTTCCAAGGCGTCACTTGTTCAAGGTTCACGATTCTCTTGTACTTAGTCTCACTAAACACACAGCAACACATTTTTTGCTTCCAAGTGTGACTTTGCAATCACATAAAAAAAAATCAGCTCCTTTTGAAGTCGCCTTCGCAGTCGTACACCATCCACCGTACTTGAATTTAAAAAAAATGGTTCAATCTTACTTGCTTTATTAATCAGTTAACATAGTTAACTTATGCTGATTGTTTGAAAAACAACCTTTTCGAAAACAAGCCTTATAAAAACGATTCGCAATTTTTTTGCGATCAGCGTTCACTTCTGCAGCAATGTAACAAAGGCTTCAATGCGGGGGTATCCTGGATGACATTTTGAAAAATAGGTTGACAAAGGGGAGGTACGTTTTTGACTTCAATATCCTGGAAATCCTGTCCAGAACTCTTCGTTTTTACTGATCCAGCATCAGTACCAAAAAATGTCAAAATTTCTTGGACTGTTTTATTTTTTTTTTTTTTTTTTCCTACTTTCTAACGACTCGTTCTTTTCGTTTCTTCATATTGAATCTCGAAATGTATCTGATTTTTTCTTTATTTTCACATTAATTGTCACTTTACAACTGTGCATTGAAATTGAAAACAAAACTTAAATTTCTGTCAAAAAATAGGCTTAAAAACCAATTTTCAGATTATACCATAACCGTCTCGATACGATTTGTATTAGCCTTTTTTCTAATGGTGGTACTACCTTTTTCTGACCACTTGTAAACTTTCAAGTTGAACTGTCAACTCGTTCGCATCTTGACAGCTGTTTCACGTTGACATTTTTCAGTATTTTCTCGAAGTGCAAAAACGAAGACTATACATTAAAAAACTCCTCATTTTCGGAACGTTTAACAACAAAACAAATGGCCGATTATTGAAAGTAAATAAGGACCCTTCACTTTGAGTGGTGCTACATTTATTAGGGGTCATCCATATCTTTAAAACGACTATCTACGACAAAGACTTCCGAACATTGCATGAATACTAGAGAATATAGCAATAATAAGGGATATTGTTACGAAAGATCGTAGATTGGCCGAGAGAATCTTAGCAGAAATTTGTAAATAAATCACACATTTTAAATTTCATTCATCAGAATTTAATTTTTCACGAGTCGAATTCTGTTTGATGGCTTCAATTGACTCAAAATTTGTTCCACGGAGGGGAAATTTTAGTTTCTGTCACATAAAATCAGACGAAAACGGTGGTTCATCGATGGTGTTTATCGAGTATTTTACCTTGTATTCGTTCAGAATTCTAGGTCGGTGCGACGGCGCGTTATCATCGTGAAAAATCCACCAGTTGTTTGCTCATAATTCTTCCGAATTAGTTCACGTAAACGCCTTAGTACGCTCAAATAAAACTCTTTATTCACTGACTGACCCTGTGGAACGAACTCATGGTGAACCAGACCACGAATATCAAAGAAAACAATAATAAGCATCACCTTAATTTTTGTCCGACTTTCTCGTGTTTTTTTTCGGTTTCGACCCATTTCTAGCGCACCATTCGGAAGCCTGTTGAATGGTGAGAGTGTCAAATTCATACACCGATGTCTCATTACTAGTTGTGATGCGCTCCATGAATGTTGGGTTGGAATTCCAGCGTTAAAGCATGACCAAAGAGACTTGTTTATGATACTGCTTTTGAAGGATATTGCGATATTGAGAATAAGGAGTGCAGCGACGCGTCTCATGCCGAAATGCTCAATTAAAATAGTACGAACAGACTCGTGAGAGATTCTGAGGATGGTGGCTACCTCTCTTAAGCTGGCATGATGATTTGCGACTACAATTTCCTTCGCTACCTCGACATCAATTTCGGTTAGAGAGGTCGAACGTCGTCCAGAACAAGGCACGTCTTCGACGATTACACGGCCCTCTTTGAACGCGTTGTAAGACTCATATGCACGAGTTTTAAATAAAATTGAATCACCATAAGCCTTTTCCAATATTTGTAATGCGTCAGCACAAAAAATTTCGTTTGCGACACAAAATTGAAGGCAAACTCTTTGTTCAATAATTTCATTCATGTTAAAAAGCGGCACTCATGAGCCGAACGAGGTTGACTTACTTAACCAGCTGCTGTAAACAAACTGGTTGACAGATCGCGCTTAAGCTTGGCGTAATAATGAATGACAGTCCTACCAACCTAAGAAAAAAAATTCTAGATCCATTCAGCACGCCCGTTTTAAATACTTTTTTGACAGAAGCTATGACTTTCTCAACAAAATTTCGAGTGCTTTTGAAAGGATAAAAAGGGGTGTGAACATGGTTGTATCACGGTTGACTTATCTTATATGTATGACTTAACCTTATCTTCAAAGTATAAGCTTCTCTTCAAAGTTACTTAGGGATCGTTCTAAGGGTATACAAAAACTAATTTGTTTGTGGGGTGTCGCAAATTAGTAAAACAATGAATGTAAGCTACCATTTGGCACTTAAGATTAGTGGCTGCTAAAAATAATAAGATAAAACCTGGTTTAAAAAGAGAAAACGTTTTTAACAAGGTAATGCACGATCCCACTGACAGCTATAAAAACTATCGAAAAGCAAAAGCCTCCCTATTCACCGGACTTTGGTGTTTCTGACTTCAGGAACTTCTCACACAATTTCTGCAGCTCTGCTCACACGAAATCCGATACCGCGACATCGAAGGTATAGATATACTTAGTATAGTATAGGAAAGCAGAAGCATCTTTTCCAGATTTTGACGTCAAGAATTCATGGAATGAAGAACAAGTGAAGTGAAGTTCAAGGAGATTATACTGAACAATAAATTGTACTTCAGAACATAGCATTGTATTTTGTTGACCAACCTGGTATAAGGTATTCGACTACCTATAAGGTATTCGACATTTATAAGAATCACCGCGACACGGCTACATTTCCCGGCGGAAACATCCATCGACCGCTAAAGATCAAAGTCTCTTCTTGTGGACTCTACTCTAGGCTGGTTCTCCCATTACAAGCTAAAGGATTATACTAGCATATGCTGTCAGCAACTCGCCTTTATGATGAGTGATTGAAAGAGTAAATTTTGCCATGCTCCTACCATATATCTACCATGTTGTCCTTATGAATAGTGCAGTTTAAATATCTAAGGTGTACCTCGACGACCAACTCCCCTTGAACTGATTTTCGTGATAGCATTGTCGATTTGCATATTGTTCGTGTAGATGCGCTGACAGGTTCAAAGTTTCTCTACTTGAAGGACGAAATAGTTCAAATTGACGGTAATGGAGCACTAGTCCACGTATGATATCAATTCCGTCTGTGAAGACCGTCAGGATCCAGCCAATTCCAGAGGCAGATACTAATTTAGCCTCTAAGTAAGATTTCATGGTCCCTTAAAATAAACTTGAAAGTTATTGCAAAGAATTCTTCTGACTAACGTTGTTTTGATAAGATTGGAGACATATTCGCATATGAACCAAGTCGCACATGTTGATATGAAGTGGAAAAAAACGAGATTAATAAAGGAAGACGTAATAAAACAGGGTTGTGTTTGCATGAATTACATTATCTTAAATAATTGTTTGGTGTCCATTTATGTAAATATCCATTTACATTTAAAAATTTATATTTCTGATGCAACTTCATGTTTTTCAAAATCACTCTTTTTAAGCCACATGTTGCGCAGGCGACCAATCAAAGTCAAGTTTTTTACTTTAAATTCTAGTCAGACAGCACTCCGCAAACATTTCTGCAGAACATTCAACATTGCAAATATTCCCTTTTTCCTCGTGATCATAAGATAAATAAAGATGTTTGTTTATTTCGTTTTGCAATGACTGATTCACTCGTTGAAAACCAAGAATCGTACTTACTGCTAATATTACCCGAACACCAGAAATCCTGAAGCTACAATTCCTATGAAATCAATAGCGAACCTTGAAGATTGCGCCGCCTCATCTGCAGCACAACCAACCACTTTTCTTAACCATTGAAGGAGCGGTAAATAGTAATAAATAACACACTATTAAGAAATTTGTCTCGATTAAACTGAGAACTACTGAGGGAGGCATTCTAAAGTCAGGTGAAGAGCTAAATACTAAATAGCAGATACGAATAAAAATTCACCGTTCAGCGGAAAGCTTGTAGCCATTTTTTTCATTGAACACACATGCCTCCCTGCAAAAGTATGTTTGTTTACAGCTAGCATGTGTGTGATTTCAAAGAATCGTTCCAGCTAAACGTACCAATCGCAGGCAAGTCACAAGTGAATAGTACGAGTATCACGGAAGACATTTTTAACGCGTATAAAGAATCTCATAAAAAGTAAAAGGTCGACACAGGCGTCCATTATATTAGTCCAACTATAGATTATCGTCCAATGATAGACAGTCAAAGTTATTAAATGGCTGTATCTGGAGATTATCTGCATAACGAGATCGCATACTCAAACTGAATGTGATTAAGGTGAATCATTAATTTTGCTTCTTGTATGTTTGAGATGCGGATCTTTGATGCAGTTAACGACGTTTTATGCAGATTGGAAAGTTGCCGCAACTGATGGAATAAGAAAAGGGGATCTTTTGAAACCTTAGCAAGACTGCATGACTTTGTGAAAATTCTTCAGAAATGATATACTTCAACTGAATACTGGTGAGAAATATGATCCGCTAAGTTGAAGAACTTTCTTTCCTGGAATACTTTTCGCAAGGGGCAAACCTAGTGTGACCGCCTTAAGAAGATGATTCTTGGAATTTTTTTAAAGTAAACTACTGCATGCAACGTTTGAAAACCATGCATATATATTTATATTTATAGAGAATTTTCAAATGAAAGAATTTCAACGAGTTATTCACTATCTCCCAAGACACTGAAAAAAATCCTCCGCTGCTGCAGAGATTGTGGCCTTGATCGTGGCTTGAACAAATATGAAAAAATTAATAAATAAATCATGAAAACTTCAGAGCTCATATAAATATTATTAAACTAGGTAGATTTAATCTACGCAATAACCTACAACTGCGAAAAAAATTGAAATTCCAGAAATTGACAGAGATTGACATTCCAATTGACAGAGACTTCAAAAAATATTACGAATTTTGGTCAATAAATAAATGATTTTTCTCCTGCAAAAACTACACTTTTAATACAACGAAAATATTGTGCAGCGAAACATTCACAAAATAAACTGAAATAAAAATCAAAACGATCATACCATTTCTTGTCGATTCACAACTGCTGCAATTTTGAAAAGACTAGTTTTGTGAAAAACGAGTTTAAAGATACAATGACTGATTTGAATGCTTCTGATAGATAAATATCATACTTGCATTAAAGCAGATAATCCATGCCCATTTAATTCACCTTTATCTTCTGCCCAGCGCCTGCTGGGTTGTGGAAGCACTTTTTCCGGGATGATAGACCCTTTTCGGTGGCTGCATATTGAGGATGCTCTACTACTCTAAATTTCGTTTCATTTTTGCTTGCGGCATTAGCTTTTGCTGCATCTCTCTAAATTTCTTCAATATTGGTTAAAATTAATGAATATTACAATATATACAATATAATAATGTAATATAATAATGTATAGCAATAATGATGTAGCAGAGTTATTTGATAATTGCATAGTTTTCAGACCACTATGGAGGTCTGAAAACACTATGGAGAGCAAAGCGTCAAAGTATACCATAGCTTTCGTTATTATTCTGTGTTGTAATACGCTTATATCTATCAAGCAACTGACCCGAAGACAAGACTTCATGTATTAGTTTCAGAGCTTCGCGAACTTTTTGGATCAAGTCAGAGATAATCGTGCTTGAACTTAGTCAAGTCCAATCCTCATCTTTCGCGCGGTGGTAAGCGCACCAATTCTGCGCCTTTTTGACAGTTGTCATGTTTTGGATGCTTATCAGTCGAACTCAAATGATGAAATGTTTTTCGTTTTATTCCTGACAGCTAGGCCGTAATACCGTTGAAGCTTATAAAGTAATTTGACAATTAATTTCAGCGTTGTTTTGCTTTTCCCTCCCCAGCTCATCGGCTTCAAAATCTGGGATCGTGAACTTTTAAATTTTTTAAATTTTTAAATTTTTTTTAAATTTTTGATAACACTAGTTATTCTACAGTCTATAGTCACTATATTCACTAGTCTATTCTAAATTTTTTGAAATTTAATAATCATTTATATGTGTAACTCTCACTGTCCCCAACATACCGTAAATATTTAACATCGTATGCCCTAATCGAGCAACCAACCGTGTCCATTTTTGAAGCCGATCCTTTATTATACATACGTCGCAATCGGTTTTGTGTAGTGAAGATCAGTCTTCATAAACTTCAGTATGGCTGTCTCATATGTTTACCCAAAAGACAACTCTGATAGTAAGTATATTTTACACATGAATCGATGATTTTTTTGAAAATATTTTCCTGCCAGAATAACTACACCAGAGCTTGATGTATAGCGACAGTTTCTTCATGTGCCATCTCCCAAAAAAGTCGAATTTGGATCTGAATTTTCTTTCGCTAATGCCTGCTCCTTCTCATCTCATATAGCTCTTTGAATACTGAATTTACAGGTGTCTGAAGTTTGCATCGTTGCAAACACAATGCTGTCATAATTTTTCACAATTTGTTGTTGCTAGATGATTGAACTGTAATGAAAACCCAGTAGAGTGCAAAAAAGTTTATAATACAAATGAAACTCTCCAAAATTTGAAGTCAAATTATCCAAAAAGCTATTAAAAAATTGAAAAAACTTAAGACCGTTGCGTTTGCAACGATGGAAACTTCATACACCTGAATTTACAAATTGATTTTCTAGTCCTCCATGAATTTCTAAAGCATACAGCAAAGTTCGACGGTAAAATTTTGTTTACTAAATCAATCAAACCTCAAAAAATTTCAATCCTTAACTACATGTACGGGGTAGTTATCTATCCCTTTTCTTTCCTTTTTGCTTATAAGTATGTTTGTATTGCGCCATGTTGGTGAAAACTTCATATAATCTCAGTTGACATTGTGCGCTCTCGTGGAGTGCATCATTGTGTGGTGTTACATCAAATAACAGCTTCGATAGACATACCTTGTGGTACAAGAGTATTTTTTCTTTACTTTCTTTTACTTTTTTACGTGCTTAAATTTTTTAGACGAAACGGCGTGATATTTAAATGAAGAAGAAATTGCCAAAATTTTGGAAGAAGACTTCAAACGATGACGGAAAGATAGCTCATCGTTTTGTAAACGCTGAGGAACTGAGCGAAGCTGAAAATGACTAAGATAATGAGAGTGAAATGCAGGGGGAACAAGATATAACAAGAGCTTTGAGTTATTTCTACGGATAAAATTATTTAAAATGGTTTTACCGCCGTTTAATGTATTTACCCGCCATTCAAAGATCCACTAAAAACAGACTTTGACACCTCTGGAATCATGGTCTTTGCTTATAACGAATCATATTATTTTGTACATTAGTAAACAAGCTTTTAATGGTATATACTTAGGAATAGAAAAAACAAGGCAAAACGATCAATCAATACTTACGGAAACTATTTTGAAACTAGCAGAACCCTGCTTTGACACTATTTTCCATATAATTGGAGACCACTGGTTTTCATCGATCGAGTTAAACGATGCTTTACAAAGTCATGATCTAATCTACGTTGGAACCGTTCGTAAGAATTAAAGAGAAATCTCCAAAAAGATTCAACCACAAAGATCAAGACCGGTCCAGTAATTCTTTTTTTTTTGAATTTGTTGGCGATATAACACTGGTTTCATATATGCCAAGGAGAAACAACTCCTGTCTACCCTCGATGATCCTCGACGTTGACCAACTGCCGTTTTTGGAGTAATCTCAAATACAGCAACAACCAACAGCTTCAGTATTTGGAACGTATCATACATAGGTAGTAAATTGCGTCGGCGTGATGTCATTATAAACACAGAGATGTCGTTAGTAACGCGCTAAAAGCGTAGCAAGGCTAAAGAAATGTTCTAAAGGACTTAAATAATATATATGCCTAGCTATTTGGAGCAGAACATCAGGCTAAACTTGCACGGAGTCAGCGAAAACAATCAAAAATCTATCGTTGCTACATATGCACCCGGCGAAAAGAATTAAAAAAAAGGTCCCAATTTTGTATTTGTTATTTTGCCATTTTTAAATTTCATGCAACAGAAACGAAAATCTACGCATTTTGCGATCAATAAAACATCGTGCCTTGCTTTTATCCTTTAGACGAAATGCTAAATATGGGTACGATCGTTAATTTTTTTCATGAATATTAAATCATAGAATGACTTCATGTCAATATTTTTATGTAAAATCCAAATAAAAAATTTGTTGTGGTTAATTTAAATTCCGAATTTCTTTAAATAAAAAATAGTACCTGAAAATTCCAAACAGAATTTTTTAAAATAGGGAAAAATGATCCATTCTTTTACTGAAAGCTTGACTTATAACTTATAAGTCAAGAAAGCTGGCTTAAAGAGACGCCATTTTCTTTGTAATGATACTGTGTTTTGAAACAATAATAACTAGTTTGGATGAAAATAAGAAATGGATGGTATTTCAGCAAAAAAATACTTTATATAATTTAAATATACAAAAATATTTATTGTGATAAAAATCTATCCCACGAATTAATTTGGATAAAAGTACCGAATATGGTTAAGGGTTATTCGCATTCATTCCGATACCTGAATAACCCACCTCAATCACGAAACGTCAATTTATTTCAAAGACATTTTTAATCATAATCCCGGAATTGATGTATGAAACATCGCATTCGCAAATCACGGCAGTTTTGAAGTCTTCACCTAGTGGCCTTGATTAAAAGTCACAATTTTTACAATTTTTTAAATTCAATAAAAATCGAAACAAACTGAACAATACAATATCCATGATTTGGGGAAACCACAATATTATCATCTTTATTTTTTAATAGTTTTTCTACAGTGAACGTACTGATCTTTGCGGTAGTTTGCTGAGATATACAGATTTTGGTTGCCTGTGAATTTTGGTTATTTTCAAACTGATCCACGCATTAGTACGCCGTTAGTATCCTTTTGGTTTCAAAACAGATTTAACACTCAAATTACTAAAATAACTTACAAAATACTCAGTATTACAGTCACAGTTAAACTGAATCTATAAATAGCTCCGAACACATGTCACGTAATTATGTACGGAAAATTCTTCAAGGATGCATCTATTGAACCATTTCTGAATCCTGCAGGACAACAGCAAAAAGGGTATTCGTATTATAATAGCTTACGATGACAATAGAACCCGAGCAATGACTCTGGTAGACCCCGTAGCAATCGTAACTTTCCCTAAACGACGACACTTTAGAAGGCTGTAACTCAAAAACTGTTTGAAGTATTGTTGAATGTTGGAAGTATTTGAGTGTAATTATGTTTACGAGTATGTTATTTTGTGTAATTATGTTTATGTTATTTTAAAAGGTATAGACTAGTGAAATATGCGAAAAACAAAAAATGATCTTTCAAATTTAGCACCATTACCCCTTAAACAGATGATGTCTGGGTCGAGGATTGTTAAAGGCGCCATTTTTAAATTTTTCGGGCAATTTATTTTGACAGCTGACATAAGGCACCACATAAGTTCTGAGGACCTGTGGTAGTTTTTCGACAAAGTTACCAAAGGTACGTTGAGGATTGAGGATTCAACACATTTATCACAACTAACTTGAGGACAAGCCAAAAAGAGACGGTGTTGAAAAACTCGACTTTTGGCTCCTGGATGTTTCATTGTTAACTTTGAAAAAAAAGCAAAGTTAAGGGGTCACATACCTTCTTAATTTAAATTTAAAAAATTAAGTTCATAAATCTTCATATATTAGAAAAGATATCGCAAAAATGCACTCTCTAAGACGTGTTATGAATGTTAAGTAAACTTAGAAAAGGCACTCAAAAAGTCAACGATATAAAATAAATAAAGGAAGCAATCCCAAAGCAATAAGTTAACTGTTGAAGGTAATCTTGAATTATCAAGTTTGTCTGCAAACAAATGAAAAACCTGCGATCACATAACTCCGTGAATGAAATATGAATGGTGTATAAATTTGAAATGCGGATTTTTCTGCTTGAAATATCCATTTATGTGAATAACAGAACGAATGAATTCAATAATCAAAAATCTGTCAATTGATGGATTCCATCCCAGTACCACTTCTCATTTTTTCAGGCTGACCATTCATCAAGCCAATTTTTAACTTCTTCGTAAGAAGGGTAGTGCTGTTCCGAAAGTCCGTGCTCTTGCATCTATCGAAACAAGTAGTAGTCAGAAGGAGCCAAGTCTGGTGAATACGGCGGGTGGAGTAGAACTTCCTAATTAATGTTTCCCAAGTAGTTCTGGACAAGTATTGCAACATGCGGCCGAGCATTGTCATGTTGAAAACTGACTTTATCATGTCTTTGGTGAAATTCTGGTCGTTTTTCCTTTGGTGCGCGGTTTAATTTGATCAGCTGTTGTCGGTAACGTTCGCCAGTAATAGTCTTACCAGGTTTCAGTAGTTCGTAATACAAAGGTTCCTTACTATCCCACCAAATACACAGCAAAGTCTTCTTTCCATGAATATTTCGGACTGGTTGTGATGTTGATGGCTGGCCTGGGTCTACCCATGATTTTTTCCGCTTGGGATTGTCGAAATAAATCCACTGTTCATCGCCAGTAACAATCCAATGCAAAAAAAAACATTTTCTTATCTGTCTGGCAAGCAAAATTTCACAAATAGTTTTTCGCCTTTCGATGTCTTTCTTTCAATTGATACGGCACCCATTTTCCAGCTTTTTGGATCTTTCCCATGTCTTTTAAACGTTGTGAAATGGCTACCTGAGTAACTTCCAACGCTTCTGCCAACTGTTTTTCAGTTTGTGTGTTGACTTCATCCAATAATGCTTGCAAATCTGTATCTTCGAATTTTTTTGGTGGTTTTCCACGGTCTTTGTTGCTGACTACGAATTCTCCACTTTTAAATCTTTTAAACCATCGTTCACAAGTGTCTTGGCTTGAGGTATGTTCACCATATGCTTCCACTAACAATTGATAAGTTTCTGCTGCCGTTTTCTTCAAATGAAAGAAGGTTATTAGACTTCCCAGCAAAACCTCCTATTCTGGCACGTTATTCGACCTTTTTGGAGTGAAAACAAAACTATGTTGTTTGTACAATCAAAACCTATGACATACTGGAATTTGTTGACAGCTGTTTACCCTCCCCAATGCCATATTAGTTATCCCTGACACAAACCATATGTAATGGTTATGTCATCTGTTAGTAAAATCCGCATTTCATATTTATACACCTAATATGTTTCAATTTGAATTTTTACGTGTCTTGCTCAATATGTAAAGTGCAAAGTATGTAATGGCCAAGTTTCTTTTCTTAGCAGAATAGCAGATAATTTTTTTTTCAAAATATCTGTCGCTTGCTCTTGTGGAAGGAAATGGATCGAATCGTCATCAACAATAGACAAAAACTACTATGAAATAAATCAAACAGTTGTGTTTTCCATGTGAGTTATTGTTGTAGGGCTTCAAACTTTTCCTGTACACTTTATTATGCTGTAATTGCCAAATCCTGTCAATCCTGTAAAATCCAAGAAGAACGGTTAACTGAGTTGCACTATGAAGCCCACAAACGAATACGTGGCTAGTCATAAAGTATCTTCCGGTAAAATGGAGGCTGACTCAGCCTTAGAATTTTTCGAAATATCCACGGATGTATTCAATGTCTTTTAAACTTATTATATCAACGATATTGATGGTAAAACTCATACCAATGTACTCGATGCCAAACGCTATGTATATTAGCCATACAAAGATATCCAGATTCTTTAGAGAAAATAGAGAGAGAAACTCTTCCTGGTTGTCACAGAATTTCTACAGATCAAAACATTCTAGAGATTACGAGTACTGTAATAAAGAGCGGTGCAAATATTTGCAGTGTGAAGAAGAAAATGAACCGCTCCAACAAAAACCATCCCTTGATCCAAGTGTTCAAGACATGATTTGCCAGTTTTACATCGGTTGGAAGCCATGATTTACTGAGTAGATGTCGTGATGGAATAACACAAAATAGTAACGAAAGATATAAAAAATTTGATATGTCTTGTCGCTCCAAAGTGTTCATTTGCTGGCAAAGATTTTGTGAAGATTACCTTCTGAATAGCTGCATGTACTTTTAATGAAGGAGCAAGAACTTATCTTACCATTATAGACCTCATGGACAGCAAAATTGGCTACACTACTTTAAATTCCGCAGATAATTCGCTGTATATTGCAAGCCAACAGTAAGAGCACCGAATGCTCAAAAGGGATTCGAATGCAAGAAAAAAAGGATTTTGAGCAAAGAATTTTACATCTCTACTACAGCATTCACCATGAATGGCGGAATAATGGTCGAAATAATTGACTCAATTGCATAAATAACGTAAAAAACTTTATACTCGTTTTTCTCGAAACTACATTTCTGGAACTGTCAGATACTTTTCTCAGGTTCCAGCCGTCCGATTTCAAAAAAAAAAAAACCAAAAAGTTTTCGATTCTTTATACAGTATACTAGGGGCTATGCCTCCACAAACTTATATTTATATGAAATCACCCCTTAGTTCCCCTTAAAATTCGTCGAATTTTGAATACTTTTTGAAAATTTATTAAGTAACGGAAAAAAATTTTTTTACGGTTTTTTTTTATATAAACCCCAGAGACATACCTCAGGAACGTAACCCATTTTGAGTACTTACTGAATTTTTTTTAGGAAGCTTTAAAAGAATCTGACTGACAAAAAGTGTTTTTCTAATTCACCCTCTT
Source organism: Stratiomys singularior (assembly GCA_954870665.1). Classification (NCBI taxonomy): domain Eukaryota; kingdom Metazoa; phylum Arthropoda; class Insecta; order Diptera; family Stratiomyidae; genus Stratiomys; species Stratiomys singularior. Next base: position 108,142,356 of record OX940878.1, on the reverse strand, counting down.
CCGCCACTAGGAAGAATCAAAAATCATCAAAAAACAATTTTTTAATGAATCAATAATTTTTAATTGATTTAAAAAAAAGTTTAATGAGTGTCTCTTCTTTCGAATTTAAAAAGTAAATGTCCCCTCCAAACACTCAAAACAAAAAAAAAAAATATCATCACCATTTTGTAAAGCAGAAAGTGAATATTTCGAATTAATATAAATACTTTGCCAAATAACAAACAAATGGTTGTAGAATAAAAAAAATTTCAAAATCCTTACGAACTTATTGCCCGACTAAACATATTGGAATTGATAAATAACAAACGTTTAGGGTTATTTTGCCGATTGAGTTATCATTTTCAAATGTTTCATGTTCTAATGTTGATTCTTTACGGACTTAAACGATAGGTGAAATAAACCTCTACAACTTCTACAAGATCAAAATCCGGAAGTAAAATTCATTTATTTTCATTCCGGATTCTACAACAACAATCAAATTGTTTGTTACTCTCGCTTCCAAACATGACCGTGTTTTGGAAGTCGTTCACCTCATGAAATATTTAACATTTGATTCGCCTTCACTTGAAATTTCCGTCAACAAAAATTGCGTCAAACTGAATTTTTCACAAAAAACAATCTAAATTTGATTTATAGAGCACAGTCATAGAAATAATTTTACAAAGAAAAATATTCATGCAAAGAATATAAACGCAGTCCTTTTAAATTTAGAAAAAAATTAGCCACTGATTTCTCTCGACGTAAATAACATTTAATTCATTTTTAAGGAGATTTTCACAAGTTAAAAAAAACAAAATCCAAAAATATTTAGATTCTTCCATCTATCCTGTTTTGTAATTGGAACAATATCAACTAGACAAACAGAATCATATATTTCCTTAAAGGTTAACGTCCTTCCCGATCAAAAGATTCATAAACAAATACGCCCAGTGAAGACGCCCGGGCTCCGTATTGGTAACATATGGAAATTATATCTAGATAAAGATATTTATACCGATCGTGGTAAATCAAAACAAGCTGCGATCAATCAGAACCTGTACGTAGAATAGGAGCCTGTTAGTAGCTTCTATGTTACTATGGCTTGTTGCAAGCATGGCGTTTTTTTTCTCATAGCTAGTACACTGTTGCCTTCAACATTTTCCTCAATTATTCGCGCAATTGTGGCACAAAATTGAACGATTTGTTAAGCCAAGCAGTAGTAGGAATTTAAAGCTTATGTAACCAACACGGTAACAACAAGCGATGCCAACTACAGATAGGATATAATTGATGCATGTAAAGTATTTAAGAAGTTAATTTTCTTGCGTCAGCTTCTTTGGCGAGAAATCGAGTCAGCGTTGAACAATGTTTGGCACACAATCTGTGAGTTTATGCTTAATTAATGGAAATGAGAATGTGTTATTGCGTCAATATATCGATTTCCGATTGTGTTTCATACTCAGGATAAATTATTTTTTCCATTGATTGGTTAATAGCTAGCAGTCATAAACTTTTGTTTTAAACGAAGATGTTTTATGGTATGTATGACGTTGTTAAGAGATTTGAGAAAAGAGTTCATGAACAGACCATCGAATTTAAACTTCACAATTTGAAAAATCTCTACTGCATATTTTTTTCCTTCCAAGCGCTGTCCAAAAAAGGCCTTTCAAGTAATATCTACACCAAACCTGCGAGTAATGTTTTTATGCATTTGCATATTCTCACATTGTTTCCGCACCTTCAGAAAATTTAATTGACAAAAAATTTCGGAAAATTATCAACCAAAGCATCTCTCAGGAAATGCCTCAGAACATTCTCTTGTATTCCTTGAATTCAGTGGAGGCAATATAAGGAAGAATAGACAAACAAAAATACCATAAGGGGAAGGATAGCGACAATAGCGCAACAAATTTCGGCTGCAATCTCAAGCCATAGGAGCTCGTACAGAAAGTTTTAAGGCGTCAGTGACAAAGAAAAAAGTAAGCCGTCCTTGAAGGTTGATTTAAATCCTATCTCTCTCTTGCTCTCTCTCTCCTCACTTCTCACTCTAGTAAAATTAACGCAACACATAGGATCAGCTATGGATAAAAGAATGCTGGTAACGCTCGTACTGTTTGATTTTTTGAAGGCATTCGACAAGATACAACACGCAGTCCTACTGAGAAATTAATCCCTGCTAGGATTTGTGAAAAATGCTTCGATTCTTACCTTACGGGTCGCGAACAAGTTGTGAAAAGTGATGAAAGGAATCTGTCAAATTGACAGAAAACTTATTTAGGCATCCCTCAAGGGAGCAGACTGGGGCACTTTGTTTTCCCACTTCATATCTAATATCTGGCCTCACACATAAGCACCTGCGCCAGATTAGTCTTTGCCGATGATTTACAAGCCTATATGCACTGTAAAAAAGAAGATATTACAAACTGCATACGAACCTTGAACCCGGAAATAGTGAAACTGAAAATTTTTGCCGAAGGAAAATCGCTGATTCTTAACACAGCAAAAACCAAGGCCAAGTTAATTGTATTTTGAAGTCCCTGAACTATTAAAATCTGCCAGTTCTCAATGACGGCGAGACCATTATTCCACTCTTAAAATCAGTAAAAAATGAGGGGTATTTTTCGATGAACACATGAGCTGCACAGAAGAAGATGTCAGAAAGAAGCTGATGGGAAATCTCGTAATGTCACACCTAGATCATTGCTTGGTAACATCGCTTAGAATATCCAAATAACTTCACAATAAACTCCAAAGAATGTCCAATAATACATGTGTCAGATACGTACTTGGGTCACCGAGTGGCTCCAGTATTACAAATCAGATAGAACAACCAGAGCACAAAATAAAAATTTTCAAAGTACCGAGGTGGAACACTGACTAATTTAGAAATTCAGACGCTTGGTAAGTAATGATACGTGGAATGAAATTCCAAGGGACATCACATCGATAACAAGCATATCAATATACAAAACCAATTTGAGAAGAAACCTCATTAACCAAGAAAGCAAAGAAAGGCGGCCTCAAATGAGATGATCATCAGAAAACTGAAATTGAAAAGTATAGCTTCTTCTCCTTGAAATTGAAATTTTGAATTCGATTTGAATCCTTTTTTTTCTGGATGGTAGCCTAAAAATGCCACTGTTAACATGAAAATTGTAAACAATTGTATAAACCAATGTATAAATTGATACTAATCCTATAATTTTAATGCATAAATTAATATAAATTCTATAAATTCGTATATAAACTGAAATATGAAATCTTGATAAAATTATATATGAAATTCGTATATAAATTGAAAATATAATACAATTTACGGTAACAAAATCATAATAAGAGCCAAAAACAAACAAAAATGAGTGTTGCATGCAAAGAAATATATCAAAATACGTATATTTTTTTAACCATTTATTTTTAACAAATAAATCACTATCTATCTCTATCTCCTCTCTCTTTTCCCCTCTCTATCAAGATTGAAGTCATACCCTTGCGTAATAACCGCTGAAATAATCTTCTTAGAACCCATGACCACAACACATGAAAAGTGGATGAATTCTAAAGATCTGACAAGATCAAAGATCAAATATTCAAAATTCTTCATTATTCTCAATAATTCTAAAGACTCTGAACCATCTTAGTCAACAGAGTCAGATAAACGTTTCCCTGATTTGCCCACTGATCTCCGCCCTTCAGTACTACCAACAAATATCTTTTTGATAACCGTTGGTCGTCCATACGATTGGTATGGCCGGACCATTGCAGTTTCCTCCATCTTACGATAGTTGAGACCTCAGGCTCGTCGTACATTGCATACAACTCATGGTTGTATCGAATTCGCCATTGGATCCTGTCTAACTTCGCTCCCATTATCCCGTCTGTGGACCCGTCTCGCAAAGACGTTCAATATATTTGCGGATGCTTGGGCTAGGGTCCATGTTACTATCATAAATTAAAGGGAGGATAATCCCTCATTTCATTTTGGTTTCAGCCAGGGATACTCAACAGTTCATCAGCTATTACGTATCTCTAAAGAGATTAAAACAGCGCTGAATACAAATTAGGCTGTGGACCGTGGTCGAAAGATGTTACCTATATTGGTCCGAAATTTGATCGAAACCATGCCTGTGAAAACTAAATCAAGCACATAAGTACCGAGGTATTCAAGCCTGTCCTATCTCAGTGCTCATTAATTAATTAGAAGTTGTCCACGTACCTTTGAAACAAAGTTCTCATCCTTAAATTGAGTAACTAGTCTTTCACATTCTACGAAGTCCCTATGTTTAATTAATGCGCTTCGTTTTCAAGTCAAGGGTCAAGTCGTTCAGAATAGCTTTTTCGAAATGGCGCTAAACAAACCCTACCACTTCTCCTACAGATTGTTATAGGAAAAAGCTAATTAAAGTGCAAGGGCCATTTTAGATTTGAAATTTTCATCTTTTATTTTATATTTCTTATATTTTTCAAAGAATATTTTCCAAAGTTATGAGTTTATAAGAAAGATTAAACCTTTCAATTGTTTGGGCCTCAATTCGTCAAATTTTATTTCATGTTACAGGTCGTCAATCATCTCTGAATGATATGCGTAACACCTTTCCTTAGCAGCTCCCCGCAAAAAGTCCAACAGTGTTACACCACGGCTTCGAGGTGGTGAATTGACATAAGCATTTCGGCTGATAATGCGATTTGTGCAAAAATAAATAGAAAAATAGTGTGCAAAAGATCGATTGTTACGTTAGGTTTAACACGTTGTGCCGATCTGTTGAAACCAAATGTCGCCTATGTCATCCTCTTCAATTTTGGGAAACAAAAAATCGCCTAACATGGCGCGGTAGCGATGGTCAGTATGTCAGTTCAGTTCACAGTAACGTCGTTTCCTTGCACATTTTCGTAGCAAAATAGCCCAATAAATTTGTTAGACCAAAATCCGTACCAGACAATCACTTGTTGAAGATGCATTGATTTCTCCACGATCCAGTTTCACGAATTCACTTCCTGTTTTTGGCACATCCTTTTGTGTCAATTTTATTTCGTAAATTTCATTGTCGAAGATTCACCACTGTGGAAACAATTTTCTATCATTTCTCCACTTTGATTAAGCAAAAATCGACCCATTTCATAAATGTCAAACATAAAACAAACTTTCTGTGACATGGAGAATGTCATTACACTTTCCAACCTCAAAATAACCTGTAGTTTCAATTGCAAACATTAGATGGCCAAACCTGTATATGAAATAATTCAATTAAGCATAATAACCGTCCAAATAATCCAATATTGATTAAGAATCAGTTCTCATGATGCCGTTGGCGCTTTCATATTAATTTTTATCCAATTTACTTGAGCACGGAAAACGTTGAAGAGATAGTATCAATGATGCTGCACAATCAAGGAAAATATATTCGTTGAATTTTCCAAGCATCAAATACCGAAAATACTATCAGAAAATTGTAGCTTGATCTTGCGCCTTGCAATTCATTCTATTCTTAGTTGTTTTTTTTATCTTTTTTTACCTTTCCTTTCATCAATCAAGCATTTTGTTTTGCGTTACAAAACAAAGTAATAAATTTTCTCGTTATTCTTTTTAAGTCTGTCTGTGCAATAATTAAATTTAAAGAAATTTGAGCCCACAAGTTAGAGACTTTTGCAGTGAAATATTTTTAACTATCTTTATCCAGACATATGACACCTGCAGTATTTCCAAAATTTTATTTAAATTGGATTGGACCAGAGACTAAGCGATTTTGTTTGTAAATTTTCATGGCCATATTAAATGTGAACAATTCGTATTTAAAATGGTGATGATTTTTGATCAGACTCCCGAAATTTCAGGTACAAGGTTAATGTATCTATAATGGACATTAAAACACGTTTAATTCATTTTGAATATAATAATAAAACTGAAGGTACTGCTTAAATATCACGCCCACCAAAGTCGTTGAACAAAACATTGAAACAAATACAACCAACAGTGGATGATAGTGAACCTGCGGAGGACTTCACAATGGACACAATACGAATTGCTTCCGAAAAATGAATGATGGCAAAGATTGTGTAAATTCAATTAGCATAAGCTTTGTAAATTAAATTTGCATAAAATTAAAACAATATCTAGATCACTTCAATGATGATCCAAATTGTAAATATGGCGCCGAACAAGTCCTGGTATCTTATTTTGAAGGCCAATCATATCCGGGCTGGCTTGCCAAAATACGAAAAGTAAACTAAACGTTGAATTCTATAAAAAGCGAATAAGTGTAGGCGATTGTTTATGATAATAAATTTTTCGGGGGTAGTGTGGAAACGATTTTGCCAGTGCAAGTTATCCAGATTTGACCAGTGCAAGTTATCTGTGATAGAGTAAATAAAAAATATTTAAATTTACAAAAAAAAAATCCAAAAAAATTGTGAAGGCTGTGTGATTAATTCGATTTTTTTCTTCTTTGAATTTCTTCCAGGGATGCCTTTATGGACGCTCACCAGTTGAAATATGTATGCTTGTATCAGCGAAAACAGGTGGCGCAACACCTCTAGTGATAGCCTGTCGACATGGCCATTATGACATAGTTGATTATTTACTAACAAGATGTCATGCATATGTTGAACAAGTCGGATCTGTAACGTTTGACGGTGAAACGATAGAAGATGCACCGCCATTGTGGTGTGCTGCGGCCGCAGGACATTTAGGAATAGTTAAATTATTAGTTAAACGTAAGGCGAATGTGAATAGTACGACACGAACAAATTCAACACCCCTACGGGCAGCCTGCTTCGATGGACACTTTGAGATTGTTAAATATTTAATAAAGAGTGGAGCAGGTAAGACACCGTTGATTATCTTCAAATACTTCAAATATGTGGAGGGAGTCTTTTAGGTTACGAGTTTCGAAACAAAAATCGCATAACCACTTTTTTTCAAAAGAAAGTAAGGAGATATCATTTTCAAATTTCGTACAAACGGGGGCGGTCCGATAAGTACTTAGCCTACAAATGAAAAACCAAAATTTTTGGAAAAAATGTAACTTATTTTTCAAAATAATCTCGGCGATTACTTCCTCATTCTGTCCGCCGAGTGACTTTTTCAAGTTGGGAAACAAAAAGAAGTTGCACGGGCCAAATCTGGAGAATACGGTTGATGGGCAGCAGTTCGTAGCACAATTTGATCAATTTAATCGTAGCGAGTGCGGAGGTGTGAGCCGGTGTATTGTCGTGGTGAAAGAGCACTTTTTTCTTCGCTCAGTGGGGCCGCTTTTTTAAATTCAGTGTCGAATCGGCCCCATATTCGACATAGTACTGCCCTGTGACCATTTTGCCCTTTTCCAGGTAGTCAATGTCTATCACACCTTGCGAATCCTAGAATACGGTGGCCACCACCTTTCCGGCTGCTCTTTGCCCTCTTCGGAGCAAGTTCACTGGGTAAAGCCTACTGTTTCGACTGTTCCTTGGTCTCTGGTGTATGAGCATTTCAGAACAGCGCCAAACACTGCTCTGAAGTGGGCACACGGTTGCGCTTGTCATCCGGAGTGAGCAAACGCGGCACCCATCTAGGCGACAGTTTACTCATGCCTAAAATTTCATGTAGGATATGCACCACGCGGTCTTTTGAGATGCCTACTACCACAGCTATTTTGCGGACCTTCAACCGGCGGTCTGCCAAAACTGGATCGTGGATTTTCGTCCCGTTATCCTCCATGGTTGCTGTTTTAGGGCCGCCTTGGCGTGTCTTATCAACAACCGACATGCGACCGCACTGAAATTCGTTGCACCAAGTTTTGACGCTCGCCATCGAAGGAGAAGCGTACTGCATCCAAGCGCTCTTTGATTTTACTGCGTGATTTCTCTTCCAAAAACAAAAATCGAATCACCGACTGATACTGCTCCTTTTACATTTTTTTTAAATCAACAGACAGGTTTTTCTTCTTTCACACGCTCTCAAAACAGAACTACAAATCCGATCCGGCTGAAATTTCGTCAGTAGTCGTCTACAGGAAGGTACTTCACTATAGTGTATAGCGTGTTCTCTTGCAATAGTGGCACCATCGGGCAGTGGGGCTGAGTACTTATCGGACCGCCCTCGTATGTTTATTGGTACTTTGGGTGTACAGAAACATTTTTTTTATTTATTAGACGTTATTTCAGGTGACTGGTTTAACTGACAAAAAAAAATACCAAATAAATCTCTCTTTAAGTGCCTCAGTCAGATACCGAAATTTTTTTTTTCATTGAAAAATAAAATAGCGGCCTTTTTAAAAAAACCTATTTTTGAGGGTGGAAAATCAAGTGAAAATCGGGAAATTTGATACCGATCATAATGATTCTGCTACCGCTTATAGCAATATAGATGTACAATATAAGCCAGTCGTGATCATAGAATCAATTAAAATCACTTAAAATCACATCACTTAAAAATAATGAATGTGTCCGTAAACCAATGTTGTTCTTGCCTTTTGATAATTTTCAAATGTTTTGAAAAGGAACAAATCATGTTATGAGCCATCAAAAAAGATCAGAACCCAAGTAATTAACAAAATAATATTCATAAAATGAAGAATAAACCTTTTAAGTTTTACATACTCATATGAATTTATTTGGGAAAATTATACAAAAACACCAAAAATAAGTTAATTAAACCATCAATATAAGTTAGTATTTTGTCGAACCACGATTAGCCCTAATAAAAAGCGATCCTGTATTGCTGCTTGAGTCCATCAATGTTTTTTCATTTCATCACTTATCTGCTCATTCCAAACTTTTTCGATTGCCTGTTTCAGCTCATCTTCATACTTAGGCTGTGTAATATTAATTTGGTTTTTCATGACCATCCCCAAGTTTTGTATAGGGTTTAAATCAGGACTATTCCCTGGCCATAGCAGCGTAGAGATTTCATTTCCTGTTAGAAACTGCTTTACCGATCCAAAAACACAATGGTTTAGGCAATGAAAGAATATATATCTTACATCCAATACATTTTTATAATAAATAAATAATTAACTTACCGATTTGGCTCTATAGCATGGAGCAGAATCGTCTTGAAACATGAAGTTTCCGCAGTCTATAAGATAGGATACTTCATTTAGGGAATCAATGAATTCAACTCTAAACTTACATCAATTTAACTCTCTTCCAAAATTTTTTTATATTTTTCTGCATTCATCTTCCCATGTTTGAAGTGTATTTGGACAATTCAAACGTAGGAAAACATCCCCAGACCATCACACTTGGCGGATGTTTCGCTGTTTTAATAGTGCAGGATTCATCAAATCTTTCATTTGGCCGACGTCTTACATATAGTGCTCCATATGTAAGACGTCGTTCGACGTCGTCCATATGTCAGAACTGAAGATGTTGAATTTACTCTCATCTCAAAACATCATTTTCCTAGGTGTCTGAAATCGTTGCACTGCTGTCAAATTTTATCACTGTTGATTCTTTGTAGATGATTAAACTGAAATGAAACCAACAGGAAACAAAAAGGTGCATAAATTATACCAAAATGTAAAGTCAAATTAGCAAAAATACATTCAAAAAATTTCAGACCAATGCGTTTTCAACGTTTTGTTTCATTTTGTTTTTTGGTTGATTTTCTTGTCTAAAACCATTTGCACTCAATCTTCTGTCAGCTGTTTCTCGATTTACTTCCGCTAAATTCCTATCTTCTAGATCTCTAGATATATCTTTATCAGTTTTGAATCGATCTTCTAAAGATAATCTCATTATCATGGGTTCTAAACGCTCATATGTCTTCCTTTTTCGTCCAGTTCCTTTCTTTCGCTGCGTAGATCCCTGAACAATATTTTTTTGATTATTCTTGCCGCAGTTGATTCGTTGGGCCTCATCTTCGTTGCTATCTCACGCGACATAAGTCCCGCTTCAGCAAACGTCATTTTGATCTCTTCCTCATTAGACATTTATTTGAAAACTAGTCTATTGGACATAATGAGAAGTAATCCGTGCTTTATATTCGATATTCTGGGCAGAACTAAACTATGACATACTGATTCCATCAATCTCTAATACTAGTAGGTAAACATAAACAATTCCACTTTTTGTTTACACATTTAGGATCAAAAAGATAACAATCGCAGGTAATACAATTTTTATGACCGCGATTGTAAAATCAGAATGATCGGTTGAATAGTTGTTTTTTAAATCGCGTCCACCAGCGTTAAAACAAGTATTCGAGAAAATCACGTTTACGTAAAAGTACGCTATAAACCTCTACTCTGCTATCTTTGGGCCATATAAAATTTCTTCCTCTTTTTCATAATGCTCCTGACTAGCTGATTGTGCACTATAAACTATATGACTATATGACTATAAGCTCTTCTGACCTTTTTGTAAGCCTCAGTGCGGCGAAGGTTCGCTACCTTTACACGTTGCCGATCCATCATATTAGCATGTATAAAGGCCACATCCCAATAGTAACGCCCATTGCATGCATTATTTTCAAGATACTAGTGAAACCTTAATTCAAATTGTTAGTAGCACTGTTAACAGCAATAACCAATATAATTTTTGTAGCGAAAATGTGCTCTTAGAGATGACGTTCCAAGGACATTCGTTCAAACTTTCATTGTTTTTTTTTATATTATACTCCACGCACGTTTCAAATAAATCATTTGAAGTGAAATCTATGGCTCCTATCAATCTATGGCTTCAAAATTTTCTGGGCCTCTTGATTAAGGGGTGAACCATGCTTATGCTTTCGTGATTCAGTTTCACCAGCTTATTCACATTTGCAATAAGCACACCAAGAGTCGCACTTGCAGAACTATACGTATGCAGTGGCTTTTGGTCTGTCAAAATATTGTGTTAATAGGCCCAAATTTAATTTCGCATATTTTCCAACCAAACGGAATTACGCCTTATTGCCAATGCATAATATTTTTATAAACTGCTCATTAATTCAATAAATAATTCCGATGTTTTTTCAGTATTTGTGTTTTATTTGGAGTTTTTTAGAGTTCATTATCTTGTGTCATTTAAGACGATTTTAGTTCTTTAGTGCTTTTGACCTTCTTTCGCTCTCCTGAATTAGATTTTTTTTACGTGAAAACACATTCTTACTTTATGATTATTAAGTCTAGATCGTATCGCTTAGCACCTTCAAAAGATTTGAAAGTCAAACAATCCTCTTCTCCTATAAAATATTTGTATTAAGCATCGTGCAAATCCTCCTATCTTTAAAATATTTATGATAACCTATCTACTTGCATTTTTCCGGAAGAACCCTCGTGAAGGATTTGGTATTGTTTTTCGTGTTCATTAAAAAAATCAAAAAAAAAAGTAAAAAAAAGTAATGAAACTGAAAACTATCTCTATCTATCTTTTTCGGCCATCATAGACCAGAGTCACCATCACCATCACCAGAGTATTTACATTTTAACTAAACAAATACTTAACAGGGAAGTAAAACCACCCTCGTCCAGGTTCAACCACCTGAAATTGTCAACTTCAGTATTGCCAGCAGCTTTGTAGAATGTTTTTCTTCATTCGCAGCTTTATTAAGGACTTTCTTCACAACAGTTTTAACAGCAATTTTTTTAATAATTATCGAGCTGTAGTATGTCCATTCAGAAAATGATAATTTAAAATCCATGAGTCTAATGACGTTCTTGAAACCAGATGATACCATACCTGTTAGTGTCATCATGAATACTTATCGACGGTTTATTTCGTATACTTTTTTTTGTATGTTAAATTGCATCGCACTGGCACATTACACAAAGGATAAAACCTAGGATACCTTGCTACACTTTTTACATTTCAATATACTTTGCAACAATTTAAATACACTGAATTTATATTTGATTTAATTTATATTTGAATCGAAATAAATATCAAGATCTTCCATTTCTTTTAACTTTTTTGCTGAGGTACTTGCTGTATTTATTTGCTTTTTTTCATATTTTAATTTGTAGTAAACGATTCTTTCTGAATGTCGCACATAAATTGGATATAATAGAATTATTTAAACTAAAATTTGCCGAAGCAAAGTTTGGGATAGGTGTGCGGCAAGCTCGCGGTGAGGTTCAGAAATTTTTTAATAGAAAAATTCTTATAGTGTGAGGCCGGTCTTATTCTCACAAATGTATAAAATTAAAGCAGATGTTTCAATGATTCAATTGAAAGATGTTGCGCTTTCAGTTAACAGAAATGCTTTTCCAAGCGGGAAAAAAGGAGGGGAAGGCAGTATTTGAAAAGAGATCCCACTTCCCCGACGAAACAGTATGCCCTTTTTAAGTGTCAGGACTGCCCGAGCATATTCTGTCAAACGATTCTATTTAGCATAACCGGCCATAGTTTCCGGACAGAGCATCGATTTTATGTATAAGCATTGAACTTTCTTTATTATAATCAATTGAAATCGTCATCGAAGCCGATCCCTGTTCTGAAGAATAATCTCCATAAAGCTCACGGTTTATCTGCCAAATTAAAAGTAGGACTTCCCTTTAAACATGAGTTGAATTTGTTTCAAATTTACGCTAAGTGAAAAAGTTCTAATTTAGTATGTGTGGGTTCGTATAGCAAATATACGAACCCACATTGTACTTGTTCTCATTGTACCTGATGCCTATAGGCCGCTTACCCTTACAAAATTCAAACGTACCTATTGAAAATTTTTAAATTTTCGATAAAAATCGCATTCATCGCAGATACAAAGTTTCTGAGATGAAAAAACATGGAGCAATTAACGTTCTGTTCGGATATTTCTAAGCAATTCCTGATCCCAATATAGCGAGTAAAAATTTTTTTGGCTATATCAGTTCAGTAGACATCTTCATTTGCTTCTTTTGGTCTTCGATACTTTAATGAAAGACTTTGTTGAATTCAGCTGGGTTCCTGTATGTTGTTCGGAAATCGGGCTACCAGATGGCTTGAGCATCAGGAAATCTATTGAAATAAAACACCGGGCTAAGCTCCGGCGATTGTATAGGCCAAGACAATACAGAAATATTGTTGGTCTTTCAAAAATTTTCCGCCTTACCTGAAATATATTTCGCGCCATTATCTTGTTAGAAAACTCGTTTTTAAGGCACATTATCTTCGGTGAAAGGTAACATCGCATTCTCGACAATGTTGACATATCCCTGTGGGGTCAAGTCCTCATTAATCAAGTAAACAGGAAGAACTCCGTACGAAAAAAATTCACACCATAATTTAACATTACCCTCACCATGTTTCACGGTTTTTTATTGTATACTTTAGGCAAAATTCCTGGTTTGGTGGTCATCGGACATAGCGTCTGCCATTAGAACCAACTAAATTAATTTTGATCTCATCGCTCCATAAGATGTTTCATCACTTCTTAGTAGCTCCACCGCTCCAATTTCCGTAGCTTCTAGCAAATTCCAACCTCTTTCTGACGTTATTTTTTCTTACAAGAGGGACGTTTCTGGCAGCTTTCCCAAGCAAATTATTTTCCTGTATTTCCTCGGTCAAATTATGAAATTGACTTGACTTATTTCCAAATTTAGTTTTATTTTAATTTAATTTGAAGACCTGATAGGGGCAGACTTCGAAATACGGACGATGCGCCTATCCATTTTTGAGGAGTTTTCCTCTTACTCCCACGGTTTTCTCTATTGGTTGAAGATTGGTTCTGCACCATCTCAGGACTTTTTCAGTGTAATATGTCTTCATCTCGCAAAGTAACAATCTTTATTTTTTCGGTAGATGCACAATGCATTCTGTGACCCATTTTTAATGTTTCCTGTTAAATGAATATGCATAGACCATAATTGTAAATAAACAGCAACTTTCCTCTGTTTGAAACTTAAAAAATATAAAATTTCGGTGTTTTAACACTTTGAACACTTCCACAGATTATAGCTCTATTATTGTGTCCAATTTAAATACGCACTGACAGATAAACTCAGCGTAGAAGATGAAGAACAGAATGAGCGTTCGCGGTAATTCACCCCGTATTACATTTTTTATACATTTCTGATGTTCCACTACAGATGGGTAAAGTAAAGCACATCAAATGTTGACAGAAAACTGAGTTAATATTTTCAAGTCAAGGTGGGTCTTTTTTGTAAGACCATCACTGTATATAACCACAATTTCGTAAAACTTTTCTTTCTGTCTACTTGTGTTGATTTTTAAATTACATAGAAATTTGCCGATCCCTCATGCAAAGAGATGATCAAGATTGATCCTTTGATCAGTTCTGCACCAGTTTCGAAGGATATAGTTTGGTTTCATTTTAAATGGACCCTGAAGTTTTCAAATCACGCGAGCTGCTTTGACAAACTCTTTAATTTTGAAGTCAGTCTTTCCACTACTATCAGTCAGTGCCAACGTACGAGCGAATTTTCCGAGTGGCAGAAGCAATAAATTCTCTTGTTTTATCTATCTTTCAAATTTAATAAATTAAGTGTAACATAAAACCCGAAGTGAGTGTTGATTGTTGTGAAAACTCCAATCTTGCCAAGCACAGGAAAAGAAGCCTAGAATCATTTCCGATCGAAACGCTCCTCAGGAACCAATTCAAGATGACGCGAAACACATCTAAGTCATCCGTTTCAAACAGATTCCTGCCAGTAACTTGAAGATACCAGCTACATCGGTCAACAACCCAGCATTGAGCAGCAAGCTAAGGTGAGAGTACCCCCAATCACCTTTACTGATCTGCCCCGTGATACAATTGAGGCCATCCTCAAAGAGCTTAAAATTGAAAATTTTTTAATTAAATTAATCTCTATTGGGAAACGGCTTATTCTACATATGTATGAAGATTATAATAAAATTGGAAAATATCTAAAGGCCAAAAAAGTAAACTTTTTCACTTTCAAACGGCCAGAATTACGTCTGTTGAAAGTAGTCCTGACCGGGCTCCATGACATTCCTACGGAAGATTTAAAAAAAAACCTTCAAAGCGATCATGACGTCAAATAATTAGACATAAATAATAATAATAATTCTAAGATAGGAGGAAGTGATCAGATATATTACTTGCTCTATCTGCAAAGAGGGGCAAAAATGGCAGATCTGAGGAAAATTAAAACAATTCTTCACACAATTGTACGTTGGAACTACTACTCTAACAATCGTAAAGGCCCGACGCAATGTCGAAATTGCCAAATGTATGGACATGGCTCCTCATATTGTCATTTACCCACTAAATGTGCCATATGTAGCGGCCCTCATGAACACTCTAAATGTACACTACGAAAAGAGCAGTATGTAGTATAGTAGCAGTATAGTAGTATGCTGCAATTGTAATGGTCCGCACTTCTCCAATGCTCCCGAATGCAAGAGCAGAACAGATTATATCGTGCTTAAAGAAAAGTATCAAAAAAGGAGAAACAACCCAAAACGTCAGAGGAGCTCCAATACGTTTACACATTCGGAGAAAAATTTCCCAAGTCTTCCCATACTTCATTCTAAGACACAAACCTGTATTGAAAATATTCCAAACTTGCCAACAAACTTAGTTAGTGCAACGAACGCAATTGGAATTAAACCTCAACCTCAACTCTCCTACAGTGCGGCGACCAAAAACATTCCAACACTCTCTGGTAAAACTCGTAACGAAGAACTTTTTTCACCAGACGATTTATTAAAGCTCTCTCATGAACTGATTAAGAACTTATCTAATTGTAAAAATAAACACGAACAATTCAATGTAATAGTTAGCACTTCAGTTAAGTTTCTATATGGCTAAGGTAATGAAAATTGAATTGAAAATTGAAAGCGCAAAGCATTAAAATTAAGAAAATGGAATTCTTTGACTTCATTACTAAAATTAAGGTTGATCTTTGCATTTTAACTGAAACTTGGTTGAGGCTGCATGATAGGCTAAGTCATGCTAACCTTCACATTTATCGAAGTGATCGCGAAAATAAAATAGGTGGCGGAGTCGTAATTGCAATTAAAAAATCAATTAGGCATACACCAATGCCTCCTTTTGAATCGTCTGCCATTGAACACATAGAGCTAATGTTAGATGAATCTCAAATCAAATTATACGCAATTTACTTTCTTGGGATAAAACTTACGAAGGAAAAATTAACTAATTTCAAAAACGAATTAAAAAGCTTTACGCGTCAAAACCAAAGGTAATTGCTCTGTACCACATTCTTTTCGCCTCGAGGTGCCGGATCTACCCTTGATATTATATTAGGTGATGATTATATTGGCCCTTCAGATATTAGCGTATTACAAGCGCTATCATCTCTTCATTTACCAATGTTTTTCACACTAGACTCAAAGGGAGCTTATCGCTATAAACCACATCAAGCCTTCCTCTTCAAAAAAGCTGACTGGAGGAAATTTGGAAGACATATTAACGACAATATATCGATTTCGTAAAATACGTTAAATTCTTTGAACACAGGGCAAGCGGTCGATGTAAAAGTCACCGAATTTAACAACACTATTTGGAGGGGTATAGAATGCAGTGTACCCAAATCTAATGCCAAATATACAAGCTTCGAATTAGCAATTAAGCAACATAAGAAGACAGTGGCAAATATCTAGGGATCCGGCTTTGAAGTTAGGTGTGAACACACTCACAACAGCAATCCGGAAAAAAATCTCAAACCTACGGAATCAGTACTGGAATCAAATGCTCCAGAGCTTAGATTATAACTCATGGGGACTTTGGCGCTTTAATAAAATTTTCAAAAGCAAATCTCACAACCTCCCCTACCCACTTAAAGACGCAAGTGGCCAGCAGACTTACTCTTGTGAAGAAAAAGTAGAAATTCTTGCTGATAAATTTCATAATTACTACAACATCTCAAACAAACAGCGCAATGATATCATAGAAACGTTGGTAGATAACTCTCTGCAAAGTATATCTAACACATCTAACTTGCCCCCTGGCACCTAAATCAAGACTAGAGAAATAGTTAGGCAACAAAAATAAACTTAAGAATCGCACAGCTCCCGGGAACGATGGAATTCCTAATTCTGTGATGAAAAATCTGCCAAAGAAAGGGATTGTGCTCACTTGCCTCTTATTTAACGCGTGCCTCAAACTATCCTATTTTCCACTAGCCTGGATACAAGCTGTTGTAGTACCACTTCTAAAACCTGGGAAGGATCCACATGAGCCAGAAAGCTACAGGCCAATAAGCCTATTGCGAGCCTTTGGTAAACTATTCTAAAAGTTAATTATCAAAAGACTCATAGACTTCGTGGAAAATGCCAACATACTTCCTAACTTTCAGTATGGTTGCAGACACGGCTATTCAACGGAGCACCAGCTATATCGCGTCTCAAAGGATATTAAGACAGCTCAAGAAAGGAAAACAATCAGTTGTAATGGTCACCATCGATATTGAGAAAGCATTCGGTAGAGTCTGGCACGAAGGTTTACTTTATAAGCTCCAAGAGTACAAAACTCCAACATAGATACGTAATTTTATAGCTTCCTACCTCAAAGATATATCATTTAATAGAGATAGCACCTCTACTGTAAGAAGCATCCCTGCTGGTGTTCCCCAAGGCTCATGTCTGAGCCCTACCCTTTTCAATATCTATACCTCCGATCTCCCTACAAGCGAGCACTGTCAAATAATTGCCTTTGTGGACGATACCTGCTTTTATACTTCGGGAATTCACCCAAGTACAATAACAGCTAACTTAATATGCTTGAATATGCTTGAAAAAGTATATCAGTTATTCTACAGGTGGAAAATAAGCATCAATATTGACAAAACTAAGGCAATATTTTGCAGTAAAAAACGTAAACGTTCCTTGCTGCCTAATTGACCGATTAACTTTTAAGGGCAAGCCATACCATGGTCCGAAAATTTGCAGTACCTTGGGCTAATGTTGGACAAGAAACTCATGTTCAAAGACCACATTGAACGAATAAGCATTAAAGCATTTAATTCTGTACTTCAACTATATCCACTGCTCAACAGAAGGTCCCAATTGAACATACACAGTATGTCGAAAAAGTTTCCAAACTTATTTTGTAGAGCTTGTACGAGTGGCGCCACCTCTTGGACGACACCAGTACTATGTTGGTACATCCCTCTGGAGTGTCTGAGAATTCCACCAGTATCCGTTCAGTAGTTACCGAGATAGACGTGCTTGAGTGAACGTGTGTTTAGTACCCCGGTGCAAGCTCTACGATGGATTGAACATCGTGCTGCAATTAAATTCTGCTATAAACTTAAAAAAACTTTCGCGGAAACGAAAAAAATGATCGATTCGGCTTACGGTGAAGGTATAGTACGAAGCGCCAGTCATCCGCTTGGCTCAGTCCGGGCCGTGCGAGGCCTCAAAAAGTGCGCCAACAAAAATCACAGGTAAAGACAATGCTCATCGCTTACTTCGACTTCTAAGGCCTGATACACAAAGGATTTGTGCCCCCGAACACCACCGTGAATGCTGCGTATTACGTAGAGGTGTTAAAACGTCTGAAGCGCCAGATTAATCGCATCAGGCCCGAGTACAAGGAACCGGGATCGTGGAGTTTGCTGGATGACAATGCGCCTGCTCATTCTTCGAACATTGCGAAGCGTTATCTCGCCAAAAATCAGATCCCACGCATCAATCACGCCCCATACTCGCCAGATCTGGCTCCAGACGACTTTTTCCTAATTCCCAAGCTAAAAATGGCCTTGAAAGGACGATTTTTTGAAGATATATTGAGCATTCACGCGGCTTGTACCGAGCGTCTTACAGCGATAACTTCAGAGGAGTACCAGAGAGCCTTCAAATCACTCATGGAGCGCTCAAATGAGTGTATATCTAGGGAAGGGGACTATGTTGAAAGTTAACTGGAATAAATTTCATTAGATGTAATTTTCGATTTTTTATTTCAAAAGTTCGGGAACTTTTCCGACATAAAACAATAAACAATAAGATGATAATTTTAAAGATGCCAATTCAGCCTATAATATTATACGGATCGCCTACTTGTAGCCATTGCGCAAAATATTTGAAATCAAAGCTTCAAGCCACTGAAAACAGGTACTTAAAAATGGCGCTAAATAAGCCTTTTTATTTCTCATCACGCAAATTACATGAGCTTGCTAATATTAGCCCTATCAATAAACTCACGCTCTCACGCAGAAATAATCTACTTGCTAAGGCAGAACCCGCGTCGAATCCATACATTCAAGCACTCAGGATTTAGATTAATAGATCAACCTGAGAGATCATGCGTCCTCAACCGAGTATTGATAGTTATTACTAAGATCCAAAATATTATGTGAATAGGTTTTAACATAGATAGTAGTAGTTTAAGTTAGAGTTAAATTTAAAAGAGATTTTTGTTGAATTTTCCGCTATTATTATGAATATACCATATGAATAAGAAACATTTGTGGTACAAACAAACAAAAATACTGTAGATGCAATGAATACCAAATTCAGAACTCTCACTTTAAGTTATTGGTTTAGTCCTGTAAATTTTTAGAAACAATAAAGAACTTATTAATAATAATAATTTTGAAAGCCTTTAAAGAAGTCCTTAATACCATTGTCAAGCATTGGTTAAACCTATGCTATATACAGGTTCTAACGTAGGCTTGGTCTGAAAGAACTTCTCAACTGTTGTTTATGAACCAGTGCTGGAATTTATACACTTCTGGGTATGTTCCTGGAAATATCCTGGAAAATATACACTTCTGGGCATGTCCATGGTTACGTTATGTGAAAGTTACAAGCAAGGTATTTTGTTTTTCGTAAAAAAAAGTAGCTTATACCTTGCAAGGATTGAGTCAAAGCTATTGTTTATCGCATAATTGAGGAAAAATACTGGTCTTACTTAACATATTTGATTGTTTTATGTTTATAGCCTTGCAAGGACTTGCAAAACTTACAAGGACACTCAATCAGATTGACGGTCCGGATTAAACAATTTAGAAGGTTATTTCGGGAGGCCCAAAGGACAAAGCCCTTGCTACCATATTCCCGTCTGATTACGGAAACCTGGCCAGGGTAGCTTGCTTCTAAAATAATAACTTCAAAAATAACATTTGTCAACGTCTATTGCGTATTCTAATAATAACTTGCGAATCGTAGTTGACCTACTTACTAAGATAAGGCAAAGTGTTGAAAGTACGCAGTCTGCTGAATTTTAAATCTAAGCGATAAATGTGAAGAAATTAACGGACAGAATTTGTTTTTCTTCAATTTTTCATTAATCTTTGAGTGTTTTTCTTATTTTTTTCTTTCAACGGTTGTAATTAAACTCTTTCATGGCAAATCCCCTCTTGCCAGCAGCATATTAACAAACGCACTTATGATTTCTGTTTACATATGTTTACATATTAAACATCTTACATGCTGCGTATATTTTAAGAACAATCTCAAATTAAAAATCTTAGTCATTACATTTCCACACATTCTCGCTTTTAATAAACAAATTCTTTGAATTTTGGAACACGTTTTTCAACGAGTATGTTTGAAAGAATTCTAAAATTAAGTGAACTAAAAGCACTTAAAAGTCAAAGAGCTCTTGCAAAATATATGATATTGAAAACAGAAATTTACATTTATTTGCAATTAATTTTAATTTAATAAAGTTTTATTCATTTGCTCGTAGAACTTCTAGGGAAAGATTTAGCATGCCAACTGACTAAACATTGATATTGTTTCTATGACTCATCTTTGAAATGAAAAATTGCCGGGCAAATGAGATTGTGCGAGTTTACACATTCATATACTAACACATGATGTCTACAGATCTCTTTTGATAAGAAAATATGTGTATAAACAAAAACAAAAACAAAGAAGCTTTGTTACATTTTGAAATAACTGAAAGATTAAATGAGTTGCGTTGAACTTGCTTCGTCCGCCGGATTTATAGGACAGTAGGTTTCGAAAATCTTAAAAACTAAGACAAAAATCAATGAGATAGTGCTTGCTTTGAAGCCACAATTTCCATTTGAATTTTACAATATTTTAAGAAAGTGACATATTTTTCGATTTTTTCAATTGTTAACTTGAAGTTCTGGACGAAATAAGGACCCGAACAAGATTTTCTCTCTTACGAGGACAGTATATCCCTGGATTTTTAAAAAATGATATTTTTAGAATGCAAATTATTTTAAGAAGGGAATGAGATATCTTATTGAAACTTTACATATTTATTTTTATGTAAAAAAGGGTAAAAAAGAGTATTTTTTCAAAGAGTATCAAGAGTATCAAACAATTTTTTTTGGATTTTTTCAGCGTGTTTTTGGCTTCTGCAGGTTTTTGAAAATAACATCAAAAAATCACGGCGGGCGTGATTTTGGTTCACTGAAAAGTTAAAAAAAAATAACGGGGTTTTAATCAGCATTAAAGTCGCTATAGATTGAACTAAAAGAATTTTTTTTTAATTGTTATAATAATAATAATTAATTAATAATAATTGACAAAATGGAGGCGTTTTTTTCTAAATTAACCGCTTTTTGGGACCAAAAAATCCCTTGAAAACCAAAAAGTACTTTACCGTTCATTCTATCCTTAGTTCAATCTATAGATTTATATGTGTACAATAACATATTAAAATTTCAGAAGGATCATTCCAGTAGTTTTCATTCATCACTCCCGCCAACAATTTTTATACAAAATGTTACCTAAATTTAGTCGGCAATGCTTGGGACATATAAAAATCCTTCCTCCTGCTCATACTCATCCTCCATACGTGATTTTTCATCCCTACGACACAGTGCGGTGACGATTCCCCTGCTTGATTCGAGCAGCGTCAACAACCTCCACGTGATACATGGCTTGCGGGCCAATTGTGAGTCCCATAACTTGCATAATCTTCAAAATTATAATGAATCCTTCAATGAAGATGCATGCAGAGGTATTGGCAGCAAGTTTAATGATATTTTTGCCGACAAAAGTGTGTTTGGGGGTCAGGTTCCACACGCAGGCATTGTGGCTCTCATTGCTATTTTGGGTGTCATTGCCCAAAAATCGCTTCAATAAATCATCTGAAGCCAATTCTTCATAAATTGGTTTCAAAACTTCTTGCACTTCAAGACCTAATGCTGCTGGATAGTTATAGCCCTTTAAACATCCGGTCCAGCGGCCTCTGCTTTACGCTAGTTGTACCAAGAATCTTCGCCAATTGAGCAATGAAAATGTTGCGGATTTTCATCTGTGAAAATTTTATGGTGATATAAATATCAATATACCAAACTTCTTTTCGCATGTTTTCAAGAGAGTCTGGGTTGCGACGAATTGCTAAGCAAAAGAACGTTGACAAGTTTTTCATTAATTTAATTGGCAATTGTACAAGTTTTGAACCTTTTGAAGGGGATTTTTGTGTTGTCCTTTTTTTGGTCCACTTTTTTGCGAAATGGGATCGTACACTTCTATTTACAGAAACAGGAGGAATTTCTATCATAGATACGGATAAAATGGGTGGTGAATATTCGACTTTTGACATTCCTTATATGTATATTCGAAAATGCCTTACCCTTGTTTCCTGACGTAACAAAAATCGATTATTCATTGGTTCATAAAAAATATGAAATAAAAATTGTTGTATTTTTCTCAATAATTATGAATAATGGAAAAATATAGCTCATTTTCCAAAATGTTTCATTAAGGGTACTCACTTCATCAATAGAGTTTGGTTTGAGGTTTGCCTATGAATCATTCTCTCCTAAATACCTTCCAAATATCACAGGAAGGGAATTAAAGGAACATATTGAGGAATCTCCAGGTTTTCGATGTTAGTGATCCTTACAGTAATACCTATCACTTTCCTTGCTAGAGAGCGCAGAAAGATATATATGCCTAGAAGCATATGCAAGCGATGAGACGCTCTTTCGGCGATCAACAACAGTCCTGGGAGAACGACGCAAAGTGAACGTGTACTGCACGCCCGATTTCTAGCCTAGGGTCGTGAATGAATCAGGGTGGTTAAAAAGTCTGGAAACGGTGAATTTATTTCGCGCACCGGTGAATAATCGAAATTCTTATACTGGGGTCTTTAGTAATTTCGCCCGAGGAATCGAATGGACCCATCAGATTTCGGGCCCCATGAAGCCTTATACGAGATATGAGGCTCAACTTTGAAATTTTAAATGCAAATCCTTCTTTTTTATTGCAGATTCGGATTCAGCAGGAAGTTGGTGAAAACCCGAATTCAGTTGGTTTTCAGTTCAGTTTCTCGACAATTACCACTCCTGACTGATTGTGTTAGTTGTTTGGGCTTAGGAAGTCTCATAGCCATGTTTTCGTTCGCGCTCACTAAGCAAAATCAATACAATAAGACTCGACGTACATGTATCCACGGTATACATCACACGGGAAATATTTTCTTGTGTGGTATTGGATTTATGTTGCCAAATCCAATATTGAAATCAATACACTCAATACGATGTTCCACAATCGTAAACATTAGTCCTCGCCAATCATTTTATGTTTTCATGTTTGTGCGAGAGAAACAATCCCTGCTTCCTTATTATGAACGTAAACGCAAATCAGTTGAACGGTTTTTGTGTAAAAAATTATAGTCAACATATGATTAAATCGTGCCCTATTGATCATTGTTTCCTAAGTTCCTTCTTCGAGCTAAATATGCCCTTAACAATCCGTCAAAAAATAGGGATCTTGATAATGTGAGGATACGGTGACACACAGAGGTCATACCAGAATGTTGCGAATTTGTTTAACGACACCCATCCTGATGTGCCACTGATTTCAAAATCAAGAGTGAAAAAACGGTTGGCTGGTTTACGGTGACCGGGTCTGTAGCAGACTTGTCGAGATCGTCTCGGTGTTCAAGTGCAACTAATGAGGAGGAAGCCTTGGAGGTTCATCTCAGTGTCATCGAGTATCCTCATGTGAGCCAGAGAAGGTCGTCAAAAACTCTTCGGGTGAGTAAATCATCCGTCCAAAGAATTTTGAAAACGAATGATTGGTATCCATATAAAATGCGCTTAGTGCAGGAGCTCACCCCAGAAGACTTTGATCTTCGTCTGGTTTTGCGACGTAATCATGGAGCGTTTTCTCACTGATAATTTCACCTGACGTGTTTCTCGGGTAAGGCGGGTTTTAGTTTGAAAGGGGAGGTAAATCGCCACTGGATGCGAGATATATACACGCAATGGCAGGATAAAACCAATTTTTGGGTTGGAATTTTGAATAGCCAAATAATAGGGCCTTTTTTCTACATGAAAATTTCATTGACGCCCATTGCTTGGAGATGCTAGAACGCGATATCATTCCAACAACTCGTGCTGTTGTTATAGATCAATTTGAGTACGTGTGGTATTAACAAGATGGAGCATCTACGCATTTCGAAGAGGAGCCATCGAGTGTCCACCAAGATATCCCGATCTCGCCCTTTAGATTTTTTTATTGAGGCTATTTGAAAAATACAGTCTACGAAACTAAGCTTGCGAATATCGAAGAACTCCAGAGAAGGATAGTGAAGGTGTCAGCCACGACAACCCCGGAGATGTTGGCACGAATGAATGAGCAAATCTACCAATGACGCGCGCACTGCAGTGCAGTGGACAATTGGACACCAATTTAAACACCTTACAAAATAATCATGTCAGGTACTGTGACAAGTTATAAATACAGCAAGAAAATGTGGATTATTATTTAAATTTCCAGGGCTTGAGCCCTTTACCTGTCCTTTGGGCCTATGACTTTCAAATGATTTACTTAAGCTCAGCATAAAACAAATCCCATCACACCTCAATTGAACCCAGTAACAACAAAAATCCTCTGTACCAGCATATCGATTTGTACCCCTGGTCTGAATGATTCAGACGGCCCCGGATTTTTAAACAAAAAACGCTGCAAGGGCCCAAAAATGAACGAAAAAATTTCAGGTTTTAATCCATTCGGGTGCAAAATTTCCCACTTAATCGGAATCTACAGTAAAAAAGATGGGTTTGCATTTGAAATTTCAAAGTTGGGCTTCATATCTCCATCGGGCCCGAAATCTGATAGGCCCATTCGATTCCTCCGGTGAAATTACTAAAGATCCCAGTATCAGGTTTCCAATTTTCCACTCGTATGCGAAATAAATTTACCATTTCCAAACATTTGGACCACCCTGTATATCGAAACTGGTTACTGGTACTAACCAACACAGCTCTTCAGCGAGTTGAAGGTGACAGCCTCCACTTCCCTACCGAAAAAAAGTCTACACGATAGAACTAAACCGAGGTTCGATTCGAAATCAGTGATTTTGATACTAAGCAATTAAATTATATTGTTTTCTGTGTCCACCAGGCCATACTGTGCTGTTGTTCAAGTCATATTTGAACCTCTTTGTAGTCATCACCAGCTCCTTCTGATTTTTCGGCAAAGGTATACGTCGTTTTATATGTTGAGCTGATTTTTGAAGGGATGTGAGAAAGATAAAAATATCCCTTCGTTATGGTATCTTTCATTTTTATCTGAATATGATTTCGGTCGTATGAGCAAAAAGGTCGTAGGTCGGTATGAGGAAGTGCAATATGGCAATATGAGGAAGTGCAATATGGCAAATACCGACAAGAAAAAGTCTAACGTAATTAAATCACACGATCTTGCAGGCCTGTTCACAGGTCCTAAACGAGAAAATATGCGCTCATCAAATGCTTCTTTCAATAATTCGATGATTGCACATTTTGTATGGAATGTCGCGCCACCCTGTTGAAACCAGAAGTAGCCGGCAATACGGCGAGTCCGGAACAAGAAATAAGGACCAGGACCAAAAATACCAGCAGTATTTTTGAAGTCATAAGGACCAATAATTCCATTGGTCCATAAAGCACACCAAACAGTAAGCTTCTCGGATGTAACGATGTTTGGACAACCGCTTGTTGTTGCTCATGACTCCAAATGCGGCAGTTTTGTTTATTGACGTAGCCATTTAACTAGAAGTGGGCCTCATCGCTAAACAAAATTTTCTTATGAAATTCGGGAACCGAAATTAATTTTTCTGATGGACGAATATGTCGGCCACAAAATGGATGGAATACAGGATAAATTTCTCGAATAATACCTTATTTTCGAAATAAATCTGCACAATTTACACAAACCTATTCATGACGAAATAGCAAACCAAACTAATCATAAAACGCATGACAGCTGTCACATCAAACGTAGCATTAAAAAGTGTTGCCAACTTGATGTTCTATATCTCTTAAAAAAATATCCTTGCCACTAATGCCTGATTCGAAACCTTTTCCTTTCCTTTCGGGTCGAGCACTGAAAATATTGTGTCTGAATGGTTTCCCTTAAAACCCGTCGATCTTTGTGGAAACAAGCATCGAACCACTAACGAAAAACACACGTCCTCCCGTATGAAACTTTGAGAAAGTGGCTAGACTTGTCGTGGAATGTTAAAAGTGTGTTCAGGAGAAGCCGAGCTCTCACTTCCTTTCTACATCCTTGAAAAAATAAATTCATAAAACGCCTTAAAGAAAGCAGGAAGTGGCAGTTTAACACGTCACAAGTTTATGGATCAACACTTCAAACGAAAACAAGCGTCAAATTAATGGCACTTGCCGACATCCGCAACGAGCAACAGACAAGCTTAGAACCTTAATTAGTCGAAGCAAATTCAAAAGCGTTTCAATTGGATTACGCAAATGAATAAAATAATCTTTGGCAGCAACAGAACCAGTGGCCTTTCTTTACTTCTGTACTGCAACCGGATGTACCATTTAGAAAAAATTGAACTACACACGAGGAACTAAGGGCCAACGTTGGCTCAATCTGTCAGGAGTCTCTGAAAGAACAACTATCAATATCCAATATAATCTTCAAAGGTCTTCAACGAACCAAAGGACACATGAATCGAATCATTTCGATTAACGTCAGCATCGATTATAGGTCAGACGAGTTGGGCCGTTTACATGTAATTATTCTAATAATTCGACTTATGTTTTCCAAAACTCTTTATCAGCAATAAATCGCTCAATTGTTTCAACAATTTAACAATTTCGACCCATATTTAAGTGAGTATCAACCCAATTACTCTCGAAACCTATAAAAATAACAAAGGCAACCATTTCAAGATATGAAAATGATTATCTTTACACCATTGGCGGTAAACAAATTCATAAATATATAAATATGCTCAAATGGGTCATTCCTGATTAAATTTTTATTTTAAATAATTGATTATTGCTTCAACTTTAGAATTTTCGCTCGAATATTTTCTCAGTGCGAAAAAGCGACACGTATCACGAGAGACAGAATATTTAAACAGTCGCAATATGCAAAAAAAATTTGTTAACTATTGAACTTGAATCGTTGCACACTTAACAAACATTTGATGCAAACAACAACAAAAAACAATTTCCTATTAGAAAACAAAAACTTCATCTCAGCCAATGCCATGGTCGTTATTGCGAATCAATTGTTTCGCAGTTCAAAGTCATTCAAAATTTCTATTGTATCTCAATATCAATTCGTAAATATTGTTACAAATGTTTATTGAAATACAAATTTTGGACATATGTGCGATATAAATAAAACAGATGTTTTGTTATCACTTTGTTCCAACACATACATTCACACATACATATATGTACAGTAGAATGTCAGCATACTATGGCTTTATGCATGGATAACTTTATCTAGATAAAAGAGACCACAAAATGAATATGAACGGTGGCTAGACTATATTCAATAAATTAATCTTAGTTTGTTTTACGAAATTCACACATTAACGCTTTGTTATTTTCATTCAATGTCACTTCATGGTTTTAAAAGTTTATGAAACATTTATTTCTTTTGTTCTTTTGTCTTTGTCTTCCTTTTATGAAATGAAAATGATTTGTTATACGTTTCATAGGGTCCCTAACAAAACAAGTGAATTTGAAACTAACTCAGGATGAATTATATTATTTATTATAAAAGATATTCAGTTTTATCATTGATATAGTTTAAAAATTTCTATTATATCATATACCATATATATTGTTAATATGATTACTAACAATTATCATGCTAGGTATCGGATAAAATACTCCTTGATATGAGAAGCCTGTAAAAGCGTCCTCGTGGGAAGCGTATGAAGTTTGTATTGTTGCAAATGCAACGCTGCCAATTTTTTTCAGTATTTCTTTTAGGTAAATGATTAAACTGAAATGAAACTCGGCCGAGTACGGAAGACTCAAATATGCGACTAAAGTTTACCTGCATTTTTAGTCAAATTACTCATAAATTATTCAAAAAGTCAAAAAATTTGGAGACTGTTGCGTTTACAACGATGCAAACTTCAGACACCTCCTTGTGGTTTACGCCGATTTTGCTGATAGAATGCAGGAAACCATTTCAAATATTGTAGTTGGTAAGGTGTTGACATCCAAAGCCAGATGACAATCTTTGACAAATGAAACTTAGACTACCCTCGGTTGATTTCCTCATGAAGAAGAGCATCTTTGATCACTTGTCCATGCCGAATGAAAAGAAATTTTTTTATAATGATTCGTATCCCTTGTATTCCATCTAGAGGTAAAAGTATTATTTTACCTAGAAAAAGATGAAAAAGAATTCTAGGCTAAAATTCCAAATGCTAGAATTTCCTTACTCACTGCATAAAAACCATGGTCGTCGCAGAATGAGTACGCATTCCTACCATCATTTCATAAACGCAATTTAATTTTTTAATATATTTTTGTGGCAGGTAAACTATATAAATATTTGATATAACTTAGAAATATAAAATAAATTCAATATTTGTTTAAATTTGATTAAAAAATCTTTTTTAATTCTCTTGGATATTATATATCCTCTTGGAACCCAAAGGGTAAATAATTAATTTCAGACTAAGTTTTTTTATTTTATGAACTATTTGAGATTTGACTAAATCAAAGATATCGATTAAATATTTCATTTATGTCTATTTTAGAATTTGAAGATGGTATCATATATGATACTACGGGGAAAACAAGAAAAAAACTATATTTGAATACTTTCAATTAATTTTTTTATTTGGTTAGTTTGATCTGTTAATGTTCATGAAAAGATTTATAACACTTACTGACCGAATTAAAACACAAATATACGTCGCAATCCTGACATTTTATAAAAGTTAACGCTTTGCAACCAGGAAATCTGCATTTGGGACGATTTTTATCCACATTTGCCCTATCTTCTGGCAGATCAGATGCTTGTTTCTCTTTTGCTTTTGTTTCTCTTTTGCACCGAATGGATGAAGAGGTCGAGGAAAGTCTTGGACTTAGGCGTTCAGGATGTGGTGTTCTTATTTAGAGACTTGTAAATTCAGGTTTTTGCCAGCTCCATACTAAAAGCGAAGTACCGACACGCAGTTTCTTTTTTAGTTTTAGCGTCCCGACGATACCCTTTCCAAGAAGCAGCAACGGCGAAATCTACGGAGTGAAAAATTGCCCTCACGGTCCACTTTCCAGTCCGACTTCTCATTGCATTTTTGCCAAGAACTCTTTCTAGCAAGTCTATCCCTCCCATGTATGAGTTGTAACATTTGATCGAGACTGGTCTTGTTACATCAATGTACCTTTTTTGCTCCTTGTTCCAAAGTTTACATGTATCCTCAGGGTGGACAGCAATTTGTGTTTATGCGATAAAGATTAGTTTATTATCAAACCACTTTACTATGGCCACTCTTTCATCATCACACACAATGCAATCGAAAGCACCACGTTCCTGTTTTCTGAGCGCGCTATCTGATTTACAATAATCTGTTTTGACTTTTACTGATCTGCTATTCTTTTTCACAGTTTTTCCCTTCTTTGGGACCTTGTTTTTCATCCCGTTCCGTTGCATCCTCTTTGCCCAATGACATTCAAAAGCGATATGGAGGTAAAGTAACGGTCTATGCAAATCGAATTCCCAACAGGGAGGGTGTCCTGCACTTTCAGTACCATTCTTCCACCTACGTTTAACGTTTCAGGTGTTGGGTATAAAACTGATTCCACTGAAGATCCTTTCCCTTCATACAAATATAGATCTAGTGGTAACCTGTCGGCTTGTGGCTTCCCTTTCACCAATTGCTTTTTAACGCACCTTCCTGTGTAGTGCAAAATCTGTTCACCGATGGAAACATTTTTGTCTCTCTTTCAATTCTTTTGTCTCTCTGCAACGATTGGGCGTATTTTTCAGATACAGCCATGAGATCATGTGGATTCGGAAACATCATGAATGACAACTTTTAAATGTGAACGAATTTCAGTATAACGATTTCTAACTATTGGCACTAAATAACATTTAGTTTCTAAGGCTCAGTACTGTTTTATTCTTGGCGTCCCCAACAGTCCGATGACCATTCTGCATCCATAAAATCGTTGAATTTCTGCTGCAATAGTATTCAATGATTTTCTCGTTCGCGAGAGGAACATAACGTTTGTACAATGCTAGATTCGCAAAAAAATCAGCATTCAAATACCGCTCAAAATATTGTACTGGTTTTTTGACATCAGGCTTCTGAGAAGCTGACTTCAGCGGGAGTTAATCCAACAGATACGGTTCTAAAATCACTTGAGTGCTTCCAAATTACTAGCCTACCGGCACAACTATTCCTCGTTGGACTGGAGGGGTGCTGAAGCGGCTCATCATCAAATCATCTGGATTCTGTAAACATTGCCGTTCGTCGATAAAATTGATGTTTTGATTTTGTATATCATCTTCATGGACATCAGAATCCTCCTCTTTATAATCCGAGAAATCGAAGTCCAATAATGCAAGGCGAATCTCCTCATCATTGAATCTCAAATCATTGTAAATAACTAACGTTATCTTCAATAGTAGCCAAAGTATCACATATGATACGCTTAATTTTCCGTATGATATTCGCGTTGGCGAAGACTTTTACGCTATTCAAATTAGTTAGACACAAGAAAGAGAGCAACTGTAATAAAAATCAACCGTTAACCACTCGGGAATTTATAAGTATTAATTACTTACCTTTACGTGAAGTCGACATATCGAAAACTGTAAATTTGTCAAAAAATAACGGCACCACAACTTAACACTTTAAAGCACTTCACTTGAAGAAAGGTACACCTAAACGTCACTAGACGTCTATGATAAAGCTTAATCCAAGAACTTACGCAATAATTTAACAGATAGCGCTGTTACGAAGCATTTTTACAAGTATCATATATGATACCCTGGATCCCAGGAGGATATATCCCAATCAGAGATAGGACATATATGTTGAATTCATTTCGAAGTAGAAAAAAATTCGATTTTCGATTGCTTTAAAAGTCAAATATTTTACAAAAGCTTTCGTTTCTTATAGCGGGTTCACATATATAACGCATAATCTATAGTAAACGCTGGAATTTGCGTTATTGAGAATTATCTCAAATTGTTTTTACATTACCAATAACATTAGTAAATTTGAACAATTTTGACCCGAAAGTGTATCTTAATATTCCTCTAAAAATTCTCAATTAGAATGAACATCAAAAAGGACATATAGGATTATAGATAAGAGCTTCAAGCTGGATGTCTATACACTTTTCCCTGCCCAGAATCGAATAAATCCTTATGAAGGCTCCCATTCCAGTTCATGGCACTGTCCCAAAAACCGTTACACAGCCACAATCATTTTTAGTTGTTTTCATTCTATATAAAGGACACTACCGCTGATACGGAATTCATTGTACATTGGTTTTCCCGTCTTTATTTTTGCTATTGAATTTCGATTTGGCTGTCCAAAGTCTTTCCTTTCTAAAATTCATTTGCTTAGTTATATGTAAGTTTATTTGTGCAAATTATATTTATTCTATGGTATAATGTTACCTTGGAATAAATTTTTATTTATTAATTTTTTTTTATTTAAAATCTATCAAAATAGAGTGTGGTTATTCCCGATCTCCTAAATACATGCCTTAAGATTCCCCAGGTTTACACACATCACATTCTCGATAGATATTCCTTAAAATTTTGAGAGAAATCAAAAATTAGTGACTACTGATTCTCTAAGATTTGGGGTAGACATACTCAGTTATTTTCAAAATTCAGACTTACCAAAGTTTTTCACGTGGCGTAAACAATGCTTCAAATAATTCCAATTAAATGAATTTTCTTTTAAAAATTTCATTTGGCAGACAGAAGTCTAACCTATTCCAGATACGTAACAACCTCTTCATTACACTTCCAAATTGTTTCTCCGACATTCAGGATCAACGTACTCTGATTTTTTCAGGCCTTAGCCTTATAAATTTTACTTCACGTTGCGTGAACAATGCTTAAACTAATTCCAATTTAATGAATGTTCTTTAAAACCGACTTCGGACCACACACCAACGTCCAAACGATTCCAGATATTTTCAAACCACTTTGTTTCAATCACAAAATTACTCCTTTTGTCGTATGTTTGCACCATTTTCTTGCTTTTACGAGAAGTTTCAATAAGTGCCTGAGAATGTCAAACATAAACAAGTCTGCTGTTTTTTTGATGAACATGCAATAAATATCTTAAATTAAAATAAAATGTTTATTTTAACATTTCTACTATTGCATATGATTTTACTTTTAACACTCGAATCATCCTTGTCTCAGCAGTAGTCCTGTCAAACTGGTTAAAATGCAGCGATATCAATGTGGCGCAGATATTTTCTTAAGGGCACTACAACTGCCTAGATAGTTAAAAAAGCATATTTGCGAGATAAAAATTTACAAAAAATACACGTCTCATTTGATCATAAAAAAACCTTGTATTTCAAAAGGGATCAATGTCCTAAATATGCCGGTTAATCCTGAAATAATCAGATTTGATTAGAATAAAAAATTAATTTTTTGAAAGAAATGCTTCAGTACAATAATTCATCAAAATTGGTAACAGTTTACATTTCACAAAATACTCAAGCTTTTCAGGAGATAAAATACTTCCTTTCGATTTCGTGATTCTTTTATTTTCGAAGTCGATTTTCACCCGTAATCGTTGGGTCTTCTCCAGCAACTTAACTAATATTCCTTACAAGTGCCTCATAAGTACTTCATCTATAACATGTAAAGTCACGAAATTCCCAAGGTAAATTACTAAAGCTGTAAAACATTATGAAAAGTATTACATTTTATCAAAAATATTTCAAAAACATATTACGTTACGGAATGATCGTGACCTACAGTTTCCTTCATCCTGGTTCACAAGCTTTTTCTTTTTTCAGCTTATTGCGACGCTTTCCATGACATCCGATTCGCGAGTATCTCTAGTTTCCTTGATGATCGTTGCATCCCCCATTGTTATCTCTTGTCCGACTTTAAGTTTGAAGTTCTTTCCTTCTTTCGCGCTGTTGCTGCTTCGCTCAGATGCTCCTGAATTATCATGGCAATGAGTCTCCTCGTTTGTCTGATGTACAATTCTTCGCAAATAGAGCATTCGATACGATAAATGCCAGATTTTTCTTGCGTTTCACGTTTGTCCTTTGTTAATCCGAGAATGTTTATGTGTTGGTTCTTGCGACTTGATTCGGTCAGTTGCCCAGAATTATGCCGATTGGTTTACTTTTTTATCTTGTTGCGGATACCTTCATGGTAGCTCCGAGCCGCGCAGTAAATCCTATTTGCTAACATGAATTGCTACTGTGGGATCTTCTGCGCCATTCTCTAAATCCTCTCTTGAATACGTTTAATCTAGCTGTTGCGATCATGTACTGTCATTGGTTTTCTTTGGCTTAGCGGCGAATCGAGGACTCAATGAATAATAGCTCTGTATTGAGCAACCTTTATTTTTTCTGGACGGTTCGACGTATTTGGAATCATTTTCTGCATCTGAATTGCCTTTCGGGTACACTTCGAATTTAAGGTTTGTTTGTGTCCTCTTTACGACCGTGGCCACAAAACATATATTTCTGTCGATCTCTTCCTCCATTGTGAACATTATGTTTTGATGAATTTGATTCAGGTCGACAGCACCTTCTTCAACTCACTCTTTATTTCAAATACGCGAAAACATCGTTCTCGGCAACGCAAACATGCATCTCGACAATAGGTTTTTATCTTGTATTCCCTCTTCTAGTCGGCTCATGAATATTTTGCCAAAGAATGGTGAAAGAGGATTTCAGATCGCTACTTCTCCTTTGGTCTTGTAAAACTTCCCTCTGAAGGTGAAATAATTTTCTGTTTTGTTTTGATTTATTGAAGGTGAAATAATTTTCTGTTACAACTTGCAAAACAAAGTTTTGCAAGTTGTATTCTTTCTGGTGTATGATCCACTCTTCTATGTGCTTCAAGGTTTCCATAACTCGGAAATACTCGGAATACTCGTAAATAGAGAATTCACATCAAAGGAGACCATAATTTTGTCTTGTACTGGTGGACCAACTGTAGTAATTTCTTAAAGAATTCCTAGACAGTTTTTGACAGAATTCAGTTTTGTTATGACAGGAAAAACAAGAAAACAACGAATAAAATCCGTAAAGATTCGAGAAAATCAGTTCAAAGCTGAAAATTGACTGACAAATATCCCTTTGACAAAACTTCGATTTCACTAAACTTACACCGATTTAAAGCATGAAAATGAGTGTTGCTGCTCAATTCAGAAGAATTGCGAAAAGGATATCAGAAATAAATAAGTATCCAAGTAAATGCCCCCATTAGTATTCACTGATGATATCAACGTCATAACCAAGACCATACGTGTCAAACAAGTGATACTTCTTTATGTATTTCGATATATTTAGTTAAGACAAATTCGCCATCGTTATTTATAGCTTTGTGAAAATGTCGAAAAATGGTTCTGTTCCTGCGAGCTTATCCTAATTTTTTACGAAAATTAAAAATCGAATATCAGCTTCTATTGTGTCTTGCATTATCTCATTGATAGCCTTGTCTTCTGGGACCTTGCAGTTTCAAAGTGATAAGACTCTAAAAGAGTTGCAGTTTCCCGATAAGGGCTTTTCTCTTTCCATGGGTCGTGATTTTGGTTTTGCGTTCGTTGAATCCTAGCCCGAAATTTTTTGTTTACGAAATTTAAGTTTAAAAAGATATCGTCATCGGTGTCAGCTAGTGTTTTCCAAAGAAATATTAAAAAGCATCGGAAAAGTTGACGGCATAGGGCTGCGATCACCATCGTAGCCTACTACGATCGTAGATTGTGTAGATCATAGATACCATAGTGTCCTTCCTTGTAGTCTATAGGAAACAGATAAGCATTGAAATTGTATTCCCAGGGCTTTTCGCGCAAAACTAGGTGTGTTGCAACAATTATTACGTTTTGATGCGAGAACTTGCTATCATTTAAATATTGAATCTTTGAATGAGTCCTGCTGTCTTGAGCCTTTATGGGAGATAAAGAAATGTCTAGGGTACCGTATTTCAATTTGAGGCTACATGCACTTGAACATCGAACAATTTAAATTGATACGTTTCGGTTTGCAATTGTGAATATACAGACCTAATACCGCCAAACAAATCATTGTCGGAAAGGATAAACTTTCCGTATTCTATTATATCCTTTATCAGTATTGATTCTTTTTGCGCTTTTCGGTCATTCATATAGTGTTTCAGCTTTGGATCGGCATTACTGCTAACTTGTACTAATTTCACTTCTCTTTAGGGCTTCTTTGAGGTAGGACGGTTAACGTTATTTACGTCCTTAGCGTCGGACTTCGTGGTTCAAAAGAATTGAGCAGATTCATCTCACATATTACATCCATGTGCAGCCTATAGTCCCAGAAATTATTTTTTCAGTAGGTAGGGAAGGAGTATAATCAAGTATGGTCTCCCTTGTTGTTTCGCCCACCCGAGCCCAACGCATCACCTAACACCATTTGGCAACCAATTTCAACATTATTTCGATAAGGCTATGCGGATATAGGTCTTCCACTTTTTCAATAAGCTCAATATGCTATCTGTCGCAACTTCTGCATGAAAGTAATGACATGTGTCTTCTGTCTTTACAATTTAGAATATGCAATCTCAAGACTATGATTTACTTTTTCGTGTGAAAATCAGACTGAAAACATTCATATCCGCTGTAATAGTTGGCGAAGGTATAAATCTTTTTTCTCTTCTGGTCCATACTCTCGAATCATTGATTGATCGTACGGTCAATCTTCCACTAAGCTTCCAAGAATTGTGGACGCTTTTTGTAGCGCTAGATGTTTCTTTGTTAACCTTGACACGTAGCAGGAAGATTCTTTTAAGATGTCTGACAAAGACGACGGTGGATATCATACATGCGCTTACGAAGACTGAGGATTCGCAGGTTAGTATTCTAAGTCATTTTCGGCGCAGCTGTAAGAGCTTCGCTCCATATGTTTGCTTCGTATTGAAGGACAGGCTGTATTACACTTATTAAGCGTCGCCTATTTTCTGGGCTTAGCACCTCTCCTTTGGCCATTAGTCCCCTGATAGCCAAGACGCCGGTGCGGGCTTACCAACCATTTTCCTATTTTGTTCCATGAAACTCAGCCTTACATTCTATTAGCAAGCCCAGATACTCAAAAATAGATTCTGACGGTTGTGTGCCCTTTTTTTCTTCAGCGCTAGGTTGAACCCATGAGTGGTCATTCAGCTCCTTATTAGCGCATTTCAAGTTCGATTTCAAGGGTTATTTCGGGTTTGTTCCCGAATTATTAAAAATTATTGAGAAAATTGTGCGTGCGTCAAGGGTTCATGTTCACCGAGTTAGCATTGTTGCAACCCAACGGCCTCCAATTTATTCGCATTTTGGATGTTATTTGAATACTTTGACTTATAATTTTGGAAATTTTATTCGCTTTTTTGAATATTTTTGCACATAACCAGGTTTTCAATACAATTCAATTGTTTTTTTAAAACAAAAAGTAAAAAAAAATAGACAGTGTTGCGTTTGCAATGATAATGAAACTTTAGACGCCATTACAAACATGGTTCGGGGATAAATAAAATATACCTATACCTCCTTTGACAGAAACGTTGTTTAAGGTTCTGACTTGAGTTTCTAAAATTGTTTCTAAATTTTTATACGTTCTTGGAATTATGATATTTACGTTACTTAGTTTTATTGGATTTTCTGGTAAAATTTACCAGAACAACCGGATTCGGAAAAATGAATCGTTTCTTTTATTTGGACTAGTTTATGAATTGGGGAAGGAAGAACTAATCTTCCATGCCTTTTAAATTTGCAATTTACTGGTACCTTAGTTTTCTGATCATGAGTTTCTTCAATATTTATTCGTTTTTCAGAATTTTAGAAAGTTGTTCTGATTTCAGACTTTGATTTCAATTTGCATTCAATGATATCCAATGATATCAATATACAAGTGATCTTCACTCTTCAATACACTAAGTACACATTTACAATTTCAGCGTGTTTACTGAAATATACTTGCTTGATTCAAACTTGATTTGACTGCTATCTTGTGTATTAAATGTCATTTGTTATTTTCCATGTAATTTCAGATTTTGAAGTAGCCAATAGACATGGTCACACATGCTTGATGATAGCCTGTTATAAAGGTCACTATCGAATTGCCGAGTACTTATTATCGCTCAAAGCAAATGTGAATCGACGTAGCGTGAAAGGTAATACCGCCCTCCACGATTGTGCCGAATCAGGCTCCTTAGAAATATTGAAATTGCTTCTGGACCATGGTGCCACGATGGATGTGGACTCATACGGCATGACACCATTACTAGCGGCTAGTGTTACAGGACATCTACCAATCGTAGAACATTTAATAACACTACCAAGTGTAAAACGCGAAGATAGAATAGCCGCCTTAGAACTATTAGCTGCCACATATGTAGATAAGAAACGTGATATGTTGAGTGCCCTGTCCTTGTGGCGACGTGCCATGGAGGAGCGGTACGGACAAAAACCCAAAATACCAAAGATTATCAATGAACCGATAGCTGCCTATGATTATGCTGTAGAATTTAATGATATCGATGCGTTAAACGATCTAGCCATGGACCCGGATGAGATGAGAATGCAAGCGTTAGTGATACGTGAAAGAATATTGGGACCAGCACATCCAGATACAAGCTACTACATTCGATACAGGTTAGCGAAGCGGACTATTTACTCCTAATTTTGTATATTCATAATTCTCCTGTTTCAGAGGAGCACATTATGCAGACGCTGGACGTTTCGATCGATGCATTGAGTTGTGGACGTATGCACTGACTATGCAACAAAGCATTCTCGAACCGCTCAGTCCAATGACCCAGTCCTCACTATTATCCTTCGCCGAATTGTTCAGCTTCATGTCCGGCCAAGCTGGACGACCTGTAACGCGTGGTAGAGTTGTGCCTCCCATAGAGACAGACGATATGCTTTTGATTTTTGGAAAAGCTGTCCAAGAAGTAGAACTTGGTAATTCAGCGTTAATTCTTAATGTTCTGCTTCAAATTTCAATATATTTTTGGTTGTTTGCAGGTCAAAAAATGTTTGAATCTCTTCCCGAATCCGAACAGGATCAGAATGCACTTAGTCGCGTACTGGTCAGTGCACTGCATCTTGCCTGCCTTTTAGCACGCCTAGTCGATGATAAAGACTGTTGTAAATTAATTAAGCATCGAATACTCTCCGCTATTTATAAATTGATAAGCCTTAAAGTGGTATTTCGTTCGGGTAGGACGGCATTGCATTTAGCATGCTATCGGGAAGCGGCATTAGTCGGCCGCTATCCAGAATGTCAATTCCCCTCAGCACAATTGGCTAAAGCATTGCTGATGGTTGGAGCTGACCCAAATGCTAAAGATGAAGCAGGCAATACACCATTACATTTGGCCGCATTATCAAGACCATGTAATAAATTATTGGCACAAACGTTACTGGCTCACGGTGCGCATTTGGTAAGTAATCAATTGATTAATTAATATTTGTTTTAGCACCATATACCTGTATAACGTTTACTTTCTCTTCTTGCCATGGTTCAACGTTACCATCTAGGTTGCACATTATATATAAAAATCGGATTACTGGAGTACAAATAAATGTAAAGTCAATTTTGATGTGGGTTATTTGAAATTTGGTGAATCTGAAAACGTCCTCAGAACATTTGAAATTACGAGGGCTGTTTTTCTTGTGTGTAATGAGAAATTTCATGCTAACCAAAAATGGAGTTTTTCAAAATAAACATTTTTCGTTGTCGATTGGTCCTAACATCATGATGTTCAACAATAATTCATTAAATTTATTTACACCCGATGCATCGAAACCACACAAGATAAATAGTTGGACTGCCAGGAAACGAGAAGCGGGTCACAGATTAATTTCATACTGTTTGTTGAAAAATACTTGTTTCAACGCATAACATGGATTTATGCACATTATTTCAAGTTTTAAGTAATAAAAATCGGAATCGGGTTTCAAAATCTTTCGTTCCAACTTGTATTTATTCCTTTAATAGTATCTGTGGTACGCCATAGCCCTTTTTGGGTTTAAAGGGTCTTAAGATATGTTTGAATCAAATCTTTTGGAAATTGTTGATGCACGAGATGCAAACAACATCTATCAAAGTAAGATTGCAAATAGCACTCTCAACATTGATAGTTCAGCCAGGAGCCTTTTTCACTAAAGCAAAGTGTTATGTGCACCGTCCGGATTGCTATTAATTTTAAATATCCGTGCAACCATTAAAGTAAAAAAAAATTCAAGACAATCCTGATTCAAAAACTGTTAACATGACAGTACTTGAGCGTACACCATTAAAACAAAAGTAATGATACTCAATTTTAACTACTTTCTTACACACATCGCGTGGTAAATGTTCAATGGTTAATTGGACGTTTCGTGTTATTCCGCCAATCGTTCTTAGTTAATCCCCTACGCTAAAGGTTTTAAGAACCCCAAAGGATATAGTCTACTGGTGGGAATCGCGAGATCTTGGCGGTCAACATTAAATGGAAAATACTAATGGAATTACTTTAAATAACTCATGATTTTTTTTTTAACAAGTTGGTGTGACAAGACATGAGACACCTTGCAACGACTTTAAAAAGTTAGCAACGCTTGCATCAACATATTCCGGGTTCATCCAGAAATATTCTATTAGCATATTTTCTTAGCGTTCTAAATCAATAGTGTAGTGATTTCTATCTTCATCTTCAAAAAATTAAGGTTTGATTACGTCCCGCGTCCAAAGACCATACAAAACTGTAATTTTCTGAGTTTTCTGTAATTGTGAATTCCTTGAAAATTTTCTTTTGAATAAATCCTCTAGTTTTGCTTATTCACGAATTCATCGAGCCAGAAATGTGCTCCACAAGAAGAGATGAATTTTTATTCTCGATATCTGAGTTGCTGTTACACTGCTCCTAAGTTTGGTTTGTAAAATTCTAACGCAAAACTTCATCAACAGGTTTGAGTTTCTGATTTGGTTGAGCCTTATAGGTTGAGCCTTATATCACGCGAAATTCTCCGTGTTTTCAATTGAGTGACAAAGAATACTTATGATCGTCGCCTTGCAGAGGATGGGATCCCCACACACAGCCTTTCAGTTGTTTATCATCCTCCAATTAGATGCTCCAGATACCTATTCACGTTCTTCTCCAAACAAGTCCCACCAGCGATGTATGAACTTTTCCATTCGTCAGCTATAAGCCTATCCTGCAGACAAGTATTCAGGTATCGACACCCGTTGTAGCTTTTGTTATTTGATAATGTCGGTAGACTCAAGCACGTCAAAAAGCTTATACAGTTCATGGTTGTGCCTTTTTTGCCATTTACATCCTTCTCGTTTTGCTTCCAAAATGCTCCGAAAGAATTTTGCTACAAGTTTAACATCTCACAACGGTGGCATAACGCAGGCCTTATAACAACTTTTTATACCGGGGACTTGATTCTCTAGTGTATGCAGCTTGCCTTATTAATTGACAAAATAGAGAATAACTGAAAAAAGAATCAAGTTTTAAGTTGTAAAATTTAAGATTTAAATATAATCGATTTAAATTGTTCTAGCATATTAAAAATCTTTCTTAGACTCCCCAATTCAATTAATATCTTAAATCCCTACTTTTATTTAAAACTGGCTCTTTAAAACTATTTCAAACTGTCAGAAACCAGCCCTTCAATATTATGAAAATAAAATTTACTTATATCATCAGTTTAGTTTGAAAATGTGGACTAATTTGCTCGCCTGCTCTAACCAGACATCACACTACTAACGATAGTTGTTGTCACATCACCAATAGTTGAAGTCATCTGCAGCTGCACCAACTATCTCAATTTTTTTGATAATGTCTGGGAAATTATAATTCTTCTTCTAACATTTTCTGAACTTTGAAATCAAGAACTATCAAGCAAATGGCGTCGTCGGTCCCAAGCATAAGGCGATGAACAAAATGTTCAAATGGTCGATTACGTGGACCAAACATTTTTCTCGGTGGAGGAAACATCCCTCAAGCTAAAAACTCATTTCTATGATAAATTCTAATTATACTACGTCAACCTTTCAGTGATAACTTTATTATGTGGCAATTATTGCCAGACACCACACGAAAATTCAAACGATGTAATAATTCTTAGGTATGTTTT
The DNA here is from genome assembly GCA_954870665.1 of Stratiomys singularior. Classification (NCBI taxonomy): domain Eukaryota; kingdom Metazoa; phylum Arthropoda; class Insecta; order Diptera; family Stratiomyidae; genus Stratiomys; species Stratiomys singularior. Next base: position 108,101,054 of record OX940878.1, on the reverse strand, counting down.
GCGCTATTCAACTCCATTCATCTCTCATCATCTAGAAGAAGAACGATCAAAGTATTTTGGGCTTGAACGTTCCCCTGCTACAAAAAAAAATTTCCAGCAATATTAGTGACCAGTTATTATTATTGCTCAAGGTCCATTGTTACGTACGGCATATAAGTCAGCTTTGGATCATAATTTCCCTCGTGTTATACTCATTAATACATGAAGTCGAAGTGTTTAACGTGAGTATGTGCCACCATTAGGCCTTACCTCACGTTCTCAAAGACTGGGTTGATTTAATGCGTCGGCCAACGCGCCTCATTAGAAATGGGGTCCCAATACACAAAATGTAGGAAACCCAACTTACACTGGTTGGTACTCAAAAATTACTTTATAGCCACATCGCAAACCACAAATCACCACGTTTCAGCCAGGATAGGCTCCTCACTGTGTAGGGAAGTGACAGTAACCTGTCATGGGCCTCCCCCTAACCCGTGGTACAGATCAAACCTCTGCTCAGGTTTTCGTAGAACATAGACTTGTTCGACTATGTCGCTACTGCGACAAACAACCCATAATACACATTCTTGAGAGCTTCCACTCATTTATACAGACGACGCAGCGTAAAGCTCACCAGAAGCCACGGAGTGACCCTAGTTCAAAGATCAGATGCTTCAATTCCATTGTGTGACGGCCCGCCATTCGAGGCATTTTCAAATCAGGAAAGAAGGGTCAAAATCCAGAAAGAAGGGTTCTAGGCCGTTTTACATATTGAATCCAATGGTTTTGGCCCGTTTAAAATGTGATTAGCGGTTGCAACTAGAGCGCTCGACTTATCCTGCAGACAGTCCAGACAATTCAAGTTTCAACTTATTTTAAGATTAATTCTTTGAGTTCTCTGTTGAGTTCTCTGTTCTCGCAGCTGGCGACGCAGCTCAATCTAGTTCGCCCGCTTTTTCGGTCTCTTTCCAAGTCTGTATCTGGACCATAGAATGAATTTTACTTCCATTCCATTAGCTCACACCCTAACGTTCTGCATACAATCCTGCACGAATCGTGAAGGCAAGGGTCTGCAATGCTAATACTATTGGACCTAACCAGTGACCAAAGTGTTCCTATCGGAGCATGTATCGATATTCTATTGTTGCGATTTCTGCAAATGCTCCACCCTTACTTGGTCGTATTAAAGAGAAACGCGATAGCAGTTGATTGACATTGGAAGCCCACTGTCGCCTGGACTTCGTTTTATTTTTCTTTATTGCGTCCTACGTTGCTTGCATTTCAGTTCATGGTACAGACAGCGTGCTGCCGCTTTAAGTGATAAAAAATTTGTATTTTTAGGAAGGGGAGGCTGGTGGTTAAATTTGTTTAGTCTTGGTCCGGAAATATATGGGATACTTACCTGCTACAATACCGATGCGATTGAATATGTAAATGTACGGTCAGGGTTAACAAACCCATCAAGACATTATTAAATATGTTTCGGATTATCCGATTTAGTTCAAATATGCTTCGTTTTATTCTATGATTTGCTGCATTGTAAAGGGTTGTTTCGTAATGCCTTCTCGTAGAAGCCTTAGTACCTATCAGTTAAAAGTTCTAGTAATTGATTTTTTAAATTTACTCTACACTACTCAGAAAGTTTTGCAATGTTAAAAAAAAAGAAGATAATCGCTTGTTACCAAATCAGGACTATATGTGGTCATGTCAAACCTTCCTAACCAAGCTGCCGGAGTTTCTGGTGTGTGGCCTGTCGTTATCCTAATTGAACATGATATCTTTTCTGCTGGCTAATTCTGGCCCTTTTTGGTCAATTGCTACCTGGAAACGTTTCAGCTGTTGACAGTAAATATCGGTATTTAGTGTTTTGCCAGTTGAGAGTAACTCATAACAAGTGATTGCCTGCCAGGCTCGCAAAATACACAGCAGAACCTTCCTGGTCGTAAGTCTTAGTTTGGCCACCGTTGGATATGCTTCGCCGTGCTTTGATCACGATCGTATGTGATATTGTCGTATGTGACCCATTTCTCATCCCCAGACAACATTCGTTTAAGCAATGTATCGATTCCATTCAGTTTCGCCAAGGCTTTGAAATGAAAATTCGATCCAACATGTTATTTTATGTGATTTCTTATGGCCCGAAAATAACTAGTTTCCTATTGAACCCAGCTTTGTGACAGTGGTTTAAAGCTGTTTTATGGTCCATCTTTAACTCCTGATACTAAGACTATCTACATGCCGGTCAATTTAGATTTTCTCTGTGATTTAATCGAATTTTCCGGCAGGCCTGTAGAAATATTTGATACTAGCTGTTACAATATCGGGACCATAAACACGATTCACAATTTCAACCGTCTGACTTGCACTTTCGCCTTTATATTGGGTTGTCAAGTTAGTAATCGCAGATTTGTTCAATGAAATTTAAATATTTGTTACTTCAAATGAAGTTTTATCTAGAATTTATTTTCCATTGTAGATCAATGACCTTTTGCCATCTCTTTGGCAACTTAAAAATTCCACGCTCGTAGAAAGTCTGATCCTTTTCGGCCAAAAACCAAACATCATCATTGGAAATATTTACCCGAAAGGAGTTGTCCAGCGATCGAAATAAGTGGTAATCCGATAGCTCAAAATCGGAGCTATATGGTGGGTTTTATATTTGGAAACAAAGGTGGAAAGAGCTCAAGCGGGTTTCGAACACGCGTCCCTGCCGCTTCTCATCAGGTCCCAACTCACAGGCCGGGACGCGTCGATTGGCACTACCAGCTAGGTTGATGTCGTCTGGTTATTTTTATTTGTTATGATTATTGCTCTCAGCTTGAACTTATCCTATTTTCCCGAATTGCCTTAGGTTAGCTTAATCAATTTCAAGAGTTTTGGTAGATCAATTTTTCCATTTTCACTTACAACATTGTAAATGATTTATACCCTTGGGGTATAAATTATATGGTGGGTGTAAAATCAATTCCTAATCAATATACAGAAGCTTCTGGAGGAAAATTCAGCTCCTGGAGGAATATGACACCATTACGATTGACCAATTCTAGTCGCATTCCCTTGACAGCTGGATTCCGATATTCCAGTTGCCGACAGAAGGCCTCCGAATTAATGCAGCTCAAAATAAACCAGACCTTTCCAACTCCACAAAATTGACAGCAAAATCTTCTCATGTTAGATTATGCCATTGAAGCGGTTTGCGGTAAACTCATTAGGCATGCAACACGATGCCTTCTGTGATGATTCGTTTTAAAAATGGATCGAATTCATTGCCTTTAAGCGATAATTCGCAAGCGCTGAAGCGCTTTGTCAGATGAATTTCTTTCAAATCCTGCAGAACCAAAATATCCAGCTTCTTAACGAGACGAACACGTTTAAAATGCTCCACAGTTGCTGTATGTGAAACATATAACTTTTCCTGCAATCTCTCATGTATTCACGTGACGTTCCGCTTCGATAATGGTTTTGATTTCATTCTCATCAAGCTCAACTGGTCGACCTGAACGTTGGCCATCTGTAAAAGAAAAATATCCAGAAAGGAGTTTTTCAAACCAATTTCGGCATTGTCTTTCTTTAAGGGCTTCATTCTCATGCACATCAAGTGAATTTTTGGTGGCTTTGACTGGGTTTCTTCCTTTAAGGGAAAAATAAAGCAAAAGAAGGCAAAAATGTTCGTTTTTGCATTCCATATTAATACTAAGGTAGAAAAATAACTTTAAGAAAATATCTACTCAATGAACTTGTAAGGCTAGCTAAGGATGACAGCTAATATATATAAGAAGAAGATAATAACATTTGCGGACATCTTAAAAATGGGAGTGAGTGAAATCTATAATTGAAATCGGCATTTATATAGCTGCCAACGCAATAAAAGGAAATTTGTCGTATGTACCGTATTTTCTCTTTGCTGACTTCCAATTTTTAACACTGTAGATGACAACTGAATGAACTAAACCAAATAAGAAGAACTTTTCAGTGCAAAATGTCATCGTGACAACGAGCATAAATCTGAAATTTTTTGATCGATAATTTACGTGATGTTCATCACTATCATTATCTACCGGAAAAATAATAGATTAGTTTCCCTACAACATATTACAGTGTATATCGTTTATAACGACATCGAATATAATGATATGTCGGCTCTTACAACGAATTTCAAAAACCCGGGTAGCAAAAGCACTTTTGTATGTAAGTTTATAACAACATCGGATATAGCGAAGGAAAGTTAAAAGATGAACTGGTTACATTGAGCCTTATAACGACGGACTCGCGAATACAGTAAGAACAATCCAAGGAATCATCGCATAAGAGGAATTACCGGGTTGTGAAAATTAACGCGACAGAACGTATACAGTCAGTTTAATGTTTTGGGTAGTGGGGATTAGTTTCTTAGTTTCATATAAAAGATCAAATATTTAAACAGCTCAACACATTAAGGACCGCAAAGAAATCTGTGAGCCATACAGTCTTGCCGCCCGCCTTGTCCGTTGAGTTAGTAGGGTACAATGTATGAAAGTAACTGACATCAATAGACATTGTGTGGTCTTTATAATACAAGTTATTACAGCCGACATGGCCAGAAGAAAAGAGTTCACAATCGCTCAAAAAGCAGCAAACAACGTCTGCATTGCCAACGAATTTGATGTAAGTTCTAAATAAATATGCGGTTTATAAAAATACTGTATATACATTTTATTTCATCTCTGCTGGCACATTCTTCAATTTCTACGATGTGGAAAATTCGCGATAAAATACAGAGTTTATATGAAAGCAGCTTTAACCCTTTGCGGACGGAGACGCCCGACGGGCGAGCGTCGCTGTGGACGACTGGTATTGGAGCGCGCAATAAAGAAAATGTTCACGTCGCACGGTTGCGTTATAAAAACTAAAGCTTTATTTAAATAACTTTTTCATAAAATCCAACAAAATCATAAACAAACAAAGTTAGTCCTTGTAACACATGAGACGTTTTATATTCGACCTTTGTATGGTATATTTCGAAGCAATCACCTATGTGCAAGGCCGGTTTAGCCGAACAAGTAGCACAATAGTATCTGGATTCTCTCCTTCCATGTTTTACTTTTCGGTTGGAACATACGACGCAGTCTTTACTTCTTCCTGTCTCGTCCCGCCCAATTATATGTAGAAGGCCATTGAGTCTTTCTGCTGTTCCAGATGTCGAAGGAGGTTTGGGATTAGCGTCTTGAAAATCCCCAATCAATTGTTCTACCAAGAGGCGCACGAATGCTATATGTTTTAACTTTTTTATATTGTATTTTTTGTGGTGCTCCTGATATAATAGATAGGAATTTATGACTGAAACTTCCAATCCCCAAAAAAATAATTTTCGCCACCATTTTTCAGACTTTCGCATGAAACAATACGTGCCTGTGTACTGGTCTGCTTTATCTACCCCGCTCATATATTTATTATAGTTTATAATCACATCTGGTTTTACAATATCAGTTCTTCCTTCTTTGCGTGACCTTTTGGTGATGGTTTTTGAAGACGTGGTAGCACAGGTGCTGAGCCTGTGCACCTGTGGTGCACAGGCTCAATACGCTTATTCAATACAGGTTACAATACGCTTGTCTCTCCAAGCCAATAATAGTAAATCTTTCCGTCTGTAGGCAATGATTTCATTTTTGGCAATCTTTGGATTTTTTATTTGAGGTGGAATAAATTTTCTATTTGTCTGGATAGTTCCAGTTAGATAACATTTCATTTTCAGTGGGGCATCTGCCAAGGGAATGCTTGTGAAGTACCGGTCGTTGAAGATGTGGTATCCTACAGCGCCAGGATTGGATTGCAATAAATTGTGATATAGTTGCAGAACCATTCTTGTGCTTATTGGCAGGTCTGGTCTGAGTCATTTCTCTGTAGTAGAACTGCCATAATACGGTAAAAACGTCTGTATATAATCAATATTGGCGTCTGCAAGAACATAAACACGGATACCCCACTTGGTAGGTTTCTGTGGGTTGTACATAATAAAACTTATTCGCCCTTCGAATTTGATGATTGATTCATCTACGGATAACTCCGCCGCGGGCACAAAATTTTCAGGACATTAACCGTCAATGTAATCTAAAAAATTGCTAATTTTTTGCGTTCTTGTTGTCATGTTTCGTGTACCTTCAATATTTTCGTTTGTATGGAGCATCCAAAACATTTGTAGGAATCGATCTCTTCTGAATATTTCAGCAAAGTATGGGAACTTACTTTTCTTGTCTGTGGTCCAATAATCCTTCAGGCTTGGAAGTGGTATTGTCCCCATAAGCAATATTATGCCGAAAAATGCTCGCATTTCCTTTGGTGTAACATTAGTCCATGTATGCCATATGGACCGCTGTTTTCGTTGTATCATATGATTTGCGTACCGATTAGTCTCTTCAACTATTTTCCTGATCAATTCATCGGTAAAAACGAGTTGAAGAAATCTAACGGTTCTTTACAAGTTGAATTTAGTTGTGAACCAGGCGTTCGTGATCCAGATCTAAATTGTATTTTTTGTGGAATAGTATCGTGATTTGTAACATTCGTCCACTTATTACCACTGCAGCTATCACTTTCCTGTATATTTGTTATTTCACTACTGCTACTATCACTGTCCACATTGAAACGCCTGGATGCGGATTTCACTTCCACTGGATGAAAAGAAGTCGTAATCTTCTGTGTTATCAGATTCAAACGGGAACTCATCAGTACTGTCACTATTGAACGTATCATCTCTGGATCTTTTAGCCATCGTGAATAGAATGGTCTAAGTATGAGTGGTCGTGAAAATAACTTCGTCTTCAACCGCTCGAGTCCGCGAACGACACGGATGTGATGATGAACGTGTGGTTTCCAACGTTTATATATCCTGTCATAAGTAGGGTTGAAAGGAATTTAGGATGCACACGGGTTTTCCCGGACTAATTGCACTCGCGTTGTGTCATTAGTCGGAAATGTGCAAAGGATTGTTAATGGTATTTTCGGGGAAAATTGGATTGAGTTTTTGGCCGAGAATTTGTGTAGCGTTACCGCCACATAAGGTATAAAATATGTGGAAAACTTTGATTCTTTCCTTTGGTAGTGACACTGAAAGACTTACTGGACAAATTGAAATTCGTTCTGACCCTACCATGGTCTCGCATCGTAAGTTGACATTATACGGAAGATAAGACTGCATCACTACAAAGTTTCTGATTCTTTTTTCTGATTTCATTGGGAGGCAACTTGACTTCTTACGCTCGTATACCCACGTGTATCTTATCGTTAAGGACGACAGATGTACGCCAGCCGTAGCGCGAGAATTGGGCGGATATATGCCGACACGCGTCCGCAATGGTAAAAAGGCATGGGCGGCTATTTGCAGAAACTCGTCCACAAAGGGTTAAACCATTAAAATTAAAAAAGATTGGGTCTTGTAACCAATCTAGAGTAGACGATGTTTTAGTTGAATTGTTCAAAATTCAAAAAAGTCGCAATATTTTCATCAAAAATAGTGGCCATATTTTACAAGCAAAAGCGGACGATTTTGCAAGACAACTTGTGTTAACAGATTTTAAATGGACAGCGGGATGGATCGAAAGGTTTAGAAAAAAGGACAAAAATTATTTTTAATTAAAATAAGTAGAGAAGAAGCAGATCTACTGGAAGGGATACATTTAAGAAAAGTTCAAATTATGAAACATTTAAAAGTCATCGACGAAAATGGCGTGCCACTAAAATAGCATATCCTTGAAGCCATTTTTCTGATTTCATATGCACGGGATCGTGTTTCTTAAAGTACAACAACCACTTGCTTTACACATGCAGGATTTTATTTAAACGCAACAGAAAACGCTTTCGATCAAAATGATTCACTTTCTATAGCGGAATGGTGACGAATACAAAATGAAGTTGAGGATAATCTACCTTTGGCTCAATGAGTCTGCTCTTTGGCTGTTGATGATTTGGCATCGCAAGAATGTTGGGAATATTTTCCAAGGATTGATGATGAACTTGAAACAGCGGGGGACATGACCGAAGAGGATATTTTAGCTATCCCAATTCCAGATTTAACGTCGGGTATAAGCAAGAATGAAGAGGAAATTAATCCAACGATCGATTCTCAACCACCTACAACACAACATTTTGTCACATGTAATAAGAATTTTAAAGAGTCTTAAACAGATTCCGCTTCATTATATTTGAAAAAAGTAATTGAAGACAATTTTTAGAGACACAGAAAATCACAAATACAAGCAAAGATGACAATTTTTTTTTTCATAAAATTAAATTAAATTTGGCTAGGCTAAGTTGTTGTGTCAATTCTTTTGTATGTACGAGTATCATTGTTGTTGTACGCAATTACATTCCCCTTTTCTACCATAAATGAAAAGTATATGTGAGCATTAATATGGTGTTTAGATAAAAAGATCTACAGTTAAAACGACCGTAATCCATCGGTCTCCCTAACGTCGTTATAAGAAATATATACTGTATTTATAATTTGACTTGGAGCAGTATGGTTATTACTTGTGATATTCGAACTTCGGAGACACAACTTCTGTTCTCTGCGGCACTGAATTCTTATTTCAATTTCAACGATACACTATTGATCGCTAATACAAAAATACACGAAAACGCCTATAAAAAAAGAATCAAAAATATATTTGCGGGTCTTGTGTGGTCTTGTATTGTCATGCAGCAAAATCAACTTGTCATGTCTGTCATCCCATTCTGGCCGTTTCTCCTTCAGAGCTCGATTCAGGCGGATGAGTTGGCGACGGTACACATCCCCAGTAATTGTTTCAGATGGCCTCAGAATAGCTTCACCAGATGCACAACATGACCTTGGAAGCGTGAATATTCCGTTTTGGAGTTCATGAACCTGGTTCACTTGGCTTTACCCAATGTTTTCAAACGCCGTTCAAACATCAAACGCCGTTCGATATCACTCTCTCAGTTGATGCGGTTACCAAGTCCCAGCTTTTTGGATAATTCGTATGGCGCGCAAACGCTTACCGACAGTAGATCTGTCAACATTTAACTCCTGCGACAATTCATCTAGGATTTGACTTGAATCTTCAGCCCAGAATTCCCGTAGTTGTGAATCTTCAAACTTTTGATGCCCCTTCACGATCTTTATAAGTCATGTCAAAATCACTATTTTTAAAACGCCGAAATCGCTCTCTGCAAGTCGTCTCAAATGGAGAATGATCACCGTAAACTTCGAACATTATAGTTTCCCTAGTACTTTTCTTGAGAATGAAATAATGAACCCAGACTTCTCGCAAGTGCAGCTTTTTCGGTATGAAAGTCGACATTTTCAACACGAGAAAAGAAAACGGTGTTCGCCCATTTCAGGAATGTCAACTACTGCGTTCGTGAGCCTGCGCATACAACTAAAGCAGACACTCAAATAGTATCGGTGAGGTCATCTGTCTACCAACGGCGGAAACTTATTCCCATGCCCAATATTTTCTATCTTATTCCATGCCCAATATTTTCTATCTCATTGTCATAAATGTCAAAAATATCATACAAATATCTGTTCAAAATTACCATTAGGTACAATTCAAACTCTGCAACAATTTTTATTTATGATTTCGTTATTCATTATTTGAATGTCTAAATTTTTATTTGAAGTTGCATTCATAAAAAGGAAAAAAAATTCAAAGTGTGTCCTGAAAGAGCGATATAAGCGGGCACCAAGTGCAGAGAAGTTTATTATTTTCCTCACCTGGCAGACTGTAAAACGATTGTCAAATAAACTTCTGCAACCGCGGTAACCGTGACTCGCAACACATGAATCCTTAAAAATGAATTTATGGAAATTTTTCGAGATTTTCGAGAACGAACAAAATGTTTTTACAATGCTAGTGGTCCCGAAATTGGCTTATTTGTAGTGAGTATTTGTGCATGTTCCTCCTCCCAATATTTCCGTTGAGATGAATGCAGCAAAAATCAATTTCAATTCCTTTACGGCAAATTATGTAGCATTTTACAATCCTCAACAAACTTCTAAGGATTAACAGGACATTTCATATAAGATCGTTGAATTTTTCATGCATTTAAATTCTCGATAAAACGAAACACCTTATTCCCAAGATATAGGGCATAACAGTCCAATGAAATTGCCTTGTGCACGCGTGCCTCGTGTTTTATTAAGGCTAGATATTAAAAAAACGAAATAAGCAACAAGCCGTGTAAATAATTATTCACATTGGGTTATAATTAGAAATAGGGCTTATGTGAAAGGTTTAGAAGTATTTAGAAACAAAATGAGTCGAAACATAAGAAAAATAACGAGTTGTTATTGAGAAACGAATGCATATGTTTACTTTGTCATTCGTCCGAAGCCGAAAACCTAAAACATAAACTAGAGAGTTTCCTGGGCTATTCAATGATAGGGAAAGGCTTTCACTTATCTTGATGGACTTTCATTCGGTTAGGGAATTTTCTAAACCACCCTACAATATTCTAATAGGTACACGAATCATCCCAACATTCCAAAAGATCAGAGAAGCAGTAACGCGACAGAAAAATATCTCTGCGACCTAAAAAGAATCCAGTCGTGCATGTTTATGGTGACCCCGACGTGACTTTGTAGATACCGTATCCGAAACCCTCTTTTAATCCCAGCGAAATGTTTATCAATCGTATGCCAGACCATCAAACTTTTGTATTCGGCGAATTTACAAAGCAGAGCACAGGTGAAATATCGTGTAAGAAAATCACATAAACGATTAGATAACTCATTGAAAAGCTACACAGATCCCTTATAATTATCACGATCTATAAAGCAAACTCGCTGGATTTGAAACAACTTAGCTGGAGGTTTACACCTAACCCAGTCCACCGCACAATAAATGAATGAATGAAATTAGGAACAACCTAACTTTTACATAGGAGAATTTTGTATTTTTTTAAGGATATTTTTGTTTAACAAGAAAGAAATGGGGTGACTTAAAAATTGATATTTATAATTGCTTCCATCTGTAAAAAATATTTCTGCGAGAAAGGCATCGATTTTGAAACAAAATCGCTCGGTCTTAATCACCATTTTGACTTCATCTCCAAAAATTGCTTACAAAAACCGAACAAAGGCACAAAACTTTAAAGGACTTTTTTAATTACTTTTGCGCATTAAAACATATGTTTTAAAAGATCAATAAATAGACCAATATTCATATTCAAGTTTCTTCTATTTGTTTGTTTTTCTTTTGCAGGACACCAGAAATGCGGATGGTGACACGTTTGAAACTCTCCTCCAAAGTCAACGAATACACGATATCGTCAATCCAATTAAATTTACGAGACTGAGTTGTTTAGCAGCACGAGCCATTAAGAAAAACAGAATTCCATACGTGAATCGAGTACCCCAGACACTTTATGGATTCATCGATACTCACTGAATGCAATCAAAAGTAGGATTCGCGTCATGGACGGACATTTTCGAATTCTGTAAAATTCAAAATTAAGAAAAATGTATAGCCTACGCGCATAACAACGTACTCCGACAACACCAACTTAAAATTAAAAGAAAAGAAAAAAATTCAAAAGTGAAAGCTAACTTTACGAATCTTTTAAACAGAGTAATCTTTTTCTAATGTTTGTCAAATAAGGACAAGCATTGTGTAGAATTTTTACTGTTTCTTGTTTCCGTACTCGTTAGATCATTCTCAATTGCTTTAAATGTTGAAATCAGACTATTCAGACTATTTTGTATTTGTATTCATCCTTTAGACGAACATTTTCCCTGATCGAAAAAAAAATATAATTCATCTGTAGTACATCCTTGAAAACTCATAGAGGCCAGTTTGATGGAGGCTGCGCGGAAGCTCCTCTGTTAGAATGCGTTACATACACTATGATATCCTTATCCATGATAGGACGCCGGTGAAACGAGCAGAAATATTCTTAGTTCCCTACGAAGACATGAATTCACATGAATTTCGAGATGAATTCACTGTCTCAGTTTAGTTAAAATGTATGCGATCACCGTCAGAAAATAGAGGAAAAACTATGCAAATGATTTACAGCCATGAATTGCGAGTTTTCTTAGTTCTTTTTGATTCTATTGCATTGATTAAATGTTTAAAAAAATTAATAAATATGAGATAAAGTTTAAATGCAAACATTTGTAGATATGAGTCGTTCCTTGGAAATGGGGAAACTGTAAGAAAAACTGGAGGCTTTTATAGACATTTACCGGGACTTTCATTTCCCCGCTTCCACTGTTATTTCAATTGCCCTTATATTATTCTAAACGGTACTTTGAAGTCAATTTGTAATAAAAGAAGGATAGTTGCTTTTTTCCTACTTTACACTATTCATTATTAGCGCAAATAGAGAACAAATGTATCATGAAAATAATCATTTTCTGATTTTTGTTGCTGACCTCGTTTTTGAATGATAGTAGCATGTAAACAACAACTCAAGATCTTTTTGTATTACGTTTTAAAATATGCTTATAAATATATAAATATATTTACATTTAAGTAGAGTGAGAATCTTATAAATCGTGAATAAATTTTGCAAACAATTTAATGTACCATGTAATTATTTTGTTTTGTTTTTTCTAGATTAGAAAAAAGAAAAGAAATACACTTGGACTAATTTAAGCATTCTGTTAATTTAATGTAAACTTAAATATACATAAACTTGCAATTAATTTAATCACATCAAAATGTTGCAAACGAATTGTAATCGAGAAAAATGATAAATGAATATACTAAGTTTTACAAAAAGTTTAAATTGTTTGTTTGCATTTCGCATAGTGACATGGTTGGCGGAATAATGTGACACAACCAAGATTACTTACAATGAAGAAACTGACATGGATTGAACAAATGAAGAAATAAATAAGCAAGTGCTACAAAAACCCTAAACTATAGAAATATCTTACACGATATACATTAAACTACTTTCAGACCTGATCTAGCAAACATCAATGAAAAATTACGCTCTATCAACGACTCAAACTCAACCTATAAGAAACTCAAATACTTCCTTAAACATTGGTGGTCCAAAGAAATAGTCTAGTCTAAAAATATAGTCCTGCACAAAGACACGCAACTAAATCTATGTTAAGCTGACTCACAGACACACATAAAAATTATAACCCAACAGATTTTACCCAGAAAGATCTACATACCATACTCAATGAAAAAAGAAAATCCGCGGCCCCTGGACTCGAAAAAGCTCTTTTCGCACAACACCCAGATAAGGGGTTCCATGAGTTTCACGGTTTCAAATAATCAATTTTTTTAATTGTCTTATTAAATTTTACAACATCCTCTAAACATCGTCCTACATTTCCGAGTTGATCCGGGTAATAACTTCGGAGACAAAGCCTTGAGAAGTTGCGCGCTCGCGGTCCGCTAGACTTAGAGGCGCCGCAGGTATAATGGAGCAGCTGCTCGTCTGTTCTTATTTCGTCCGTCTGATCCATTTCTCTCACTCTCTAAGGGCAATTAGTTAGAATCTGTTCAGTTGGTGATTATTTGTTTAATCACGAAGTTCATTTTGAGGTTATAAGTGTGCGTTGGAGATTAAATTAAAAATGCCGAAAGTTTCTGCAACTCTGATAGCGGACGGTACTCACAGAAAAGATATACCTCGGATAAGGAGACAGTCATTTAAGCCCAAAAATCCTAAGATGAGTGACGATTCCCTACGAGTACGTCGGCTCGTACTCTTTCCCGGAGAAGAGCAAGTGTCAGACAGTGACAACCTCCAATATTCGATCATAGACTTTGCTCTGGTTTTTCAACGTTATCGTGTTTTTTGCTGTGTTCTAACATTATTCAAAGTAAAGCTAAAGATAAACTGCATAGTGGAAAAGTAAGTTTTAAACAATGATCCAAATTCAATCCGGTATTTAAAATTCTGGTTCTGGAATTCTGGAAATATATTGATGCGCTTTTCAGGTGCGCGACATGTTTACAGGCAGTCCTCGACTTACGTCGTTTCAAGTTACGTTGAACAATGTTTTGACACTATTCATCAAGCATACGTCATTTGTTTCGATTTCCGGCATAGGAGAAGTCACTTGTCGCGATGTCAATGACCGTGGCGCCGGCGGGGCGCGGTGTCGGCGTACGGGGATTACCCCGCACATGCTGCTGATTTTGTTTAGTTACTTCAGGAACAACGGACAATCAAGACGTAATACATTAGTTTTTTTTGTATCTTTGACAGTTTTTGTTTTTACATACATATTTAAGTGAATTTTAAACTATGCCATCTAAACAAGACAGTAATAGTAAAGTGAAGAAGAGAGTAAGAAAGACAATTGCAATGGAGGTTAAATCTAAGATTTTAAAACTCAAAGATCGCGGTTGTTCGACTTCATCTATTGGACGAGAACTTAATTTATCACGCACGACGGTACAAACAACATTGAAAGATAAAGAAAAACTCTTAACAGCTCTACCTTCCGTCTCTTCAAACAGCACTATTATACGAAAAAGGAATGCTTTAATTTATGAAATGGAAAAACTCTTGTACACTTGGATTCAAGATCAAACTCAGCGACGGGTTCCTCTAAGTTTGGCTATTATACAAAATAAGGCGCTGAGTATCATCAACACACTACAAATTAAACGTGGCGAGAATAATAGTGAAGAAACAAAATGTTTTTCTGTCAGTCGCGGTTGGTTCATGCGCTTTAAAACGAGATACTCGTTACATAACATTCGAGTGCAAGGAGAAGCTGCTAGTGCCGATTATGTGGCTTCTCAGAGTTTTCCTGGAATATTAAAGGAAATTATCGAAAGTGGATACTATTCGCTTAAACAAATTTTTAACGTGGACGAAACTGATTTATTTTGAAAAAAAATGCCTTCTCGTACTTTTATATCGCAGGAAGAAAAGTCTATGCCTGGGTTTAAAGCGACTAAAGATTGTTTGACGTTGTTATTGGGTTCGAATGTTGAAGGTGATCTTAAATTTAAACCCCTTTTGGTTTATAGGTCTGAAAATCCTCGAGCTCTTAAAAATTACGTCAAGAGTACTCTTCCAGTTATATGGAAGGCTAATCCAAAGGCATGGGTTACATCAATACTTTTTGAAGAATGGTTTACTAAGCATTTTATACCTGAAGTGAAACAGTACTGTTTAAACAATAATTTAGCTTATAAAGCTTTACTTATTTTGGACAATGCTCCCGGCCATCCTGTGCGTATTGCCGATATCGATCCTCAAATCAAAGTTTTGTTCCTGCCTTCAAACACCACTTCGTTGTTACAGCCGATGGATCAAGGAGTTATAGCGTCTTTTAAGGCCTATTATCTCAGGAGAACTTTTTCGCAGGCTGTAAAGGCTAATGAAAATGATGGCATGGAGCTGAGAGATTTTTAGAAAATTTATAATATCTTACAATGCGTAAAAAATATTGCTGCTTCATGGGATGAGGTGACACCCAACAATTTAAAAGGAGTCTGGAAAAAGTTATGCCCATTTTTTTTAAGCCATCTGAAAGTTCTTCATCTACAGATCAACCAATTATCGATGAGATCACAACTGACATTGTTCATTTGGCTAACGGTTTGCCTGACATTGCAGTTACTGCTGATGATATTGATGATCTGTTATGCTCACATTCGCAAGAACTGACTGATGAAAATCTTATTGAATTGGAGGCACAAGTACAAAAGGAAGCAATCGAGTCACAAGAAATAGCTTCTTCTATTAGTAACTCTGAAAAAGAACTTACACTAAAAAAATTTTCCGTAAAATTTGCAAATTTGGAGAATGCCATGAGAATTTTTGAAGAAAATTATCCTAATTTTGAGAGAAGTTTCAACGTTAACAACAAAATTTGTGCAGCCTATCAGTGTTACCAAGATCTGTATGATAGCAAGAAGAAAGAAGCGAAGCAATCTAGAATTGATAGTTTCTTTAAGCCAAAAGTTTAATTTATTATTTCTCATTACATATTCTGATTAAATATTAAAGTTTTATAATTATTATTAAAATTAATAACACACAAATACCAAAAATAACTAGCAATTTCATAAGTGCATATATAATTATCTTAAGAACTTACTTTTGATAATAAAATATGTATATCCTTTGTTATAAATGCAGTTTTTTTTTTAATTTCGAGTCCGTGTGGCTCCTAACCCTTGAGTTTTACATGTAAACATATGAAAAAATATGTCTCGACTTACGTCGTTTCGATTTACGTCGCGTATTTCGAGAACCTAACATGCCGTAAGTACGAGGGGACTGCCTGTACTTCGTAAATGTTCTTGCGAGTGAATTTAACGAATTCATTTAAAATTGTCTTATAATTTATTCCCCCAATCACTTCACACTTAATTATTTTCACTTAATTACTGCTTCAACAATTTCAATATGACTTATTCACTTTTATTAGTTATCACTTTTACTTTAATTAATGAATTCCGCTTATAAAAATCACTGTCACTTGCGTTTTCAAATCCGCGTACAATTGGACTCACTATTTCGTTATCGCACTAATATGAACGCGCACTGTCGTTCTTGGCTTAATCAACGAGACTTCTCTTCGGCGCCTGCTGTAGTCGCTTATGTACACGATTCAACCAATCCAGGAATCTTCCACGTGGATCATTCTGGAGTTTACGCGCTGTCACTTGCACATGTATTGTCGTACTCATAGAGGTATAAGATATAGAGATTCCATTCGTTCCTACCATTTGTGTCATGTGCAGGATGATATCCTAATTCTATCGAAATTTCAAAGTTTTTCGCTCAATTAGAAGCACATTTACTTAGCATTCGCAATGTACTACCCAATCATAGACAAAAATACAAAAACTACATTCATAAATCACTAATAACAGCTGAAAACGCACAACTTTTACGTGTTTTCTCAAGGGTGTTTTTCTGGGTGCTGGGTGCACGCGTCCCTGCGTGTTCGAAACCAGCTTGAGCTCTTTCCACCTTTCTTTGTAAATATTAAATTCACTTTCGAGGTATTCGACAAATTTGATCAGAACTTCCGCACCCATGAGTCTTCGCTGAATTAGCTAGCAAAGGTATAAATCACTTATAAGTTCCAAGTGAAAATGGATAAATTGATCTACCAAAAACTTCTAGAATAAAACACATTAGTTTATTGTGACAGTTGCTGAGACACTATTTCCCTCTGCTGCTAGAAAATAAAAGCTTTTAAAAGGCTTTGAAAACGACGTGGAAGCTACAACAGATGTGAGTTTTTCAGGTGATAGGGCATGGAAGAAGCGTGGCGTCGCATCACTTCATAGTGTCAGTTCACTTATCGGATATTATTCGGGGAAATATCTTGGAAGTGCTTCATGAATGCTCTTACCGCACGTTATGTGAGTCTTGGAAACAAAAATTAAAAACTGCAGTGTATGAAAAGTGGTAAGGAGAACACACCACAATAAATCAATGCACCGCCAATCACCTGGGAACATGGAAGTATCTTTCATTATTGAATGTTTAAACGCTCTATTGTAAAAAATGGGTTGAGGTACGTAAACTAAATATGAGATGGGGATTCCAAAACATCCTCTGTTAATCTCAAAGCTAAGTCTTACGGTCAACATTTTGTTTTCAATAGGAACCTATGCGTTGGACATGCACAGAAGAGGATAAGCAATCAAGAAAGTGGTTGACAACAAAATAGTCGAAGGTAAAATAACTCAAAAAAAACTTTCTGGCAAAGGTAAATTCACTAGCAAATCAAATGACAAATTAAGTGTATATTATGGTTTGGCAATACAAAACTGCAAATCAGTGGAAAAAATTAAAAACGCTAAACTGGTTACTTATTTTTACTACAGCTCTTCAGACAAAAAACCGCAGCACGAAAATTTCCCGAAAGTTGCGCCTCGTGGTGCGCTTGGCTGGTTTTCGTCGTACAAACAAGGTTATACTCCATTAACAGATTATGTTTTGACTGCAATGAAACGTTTTTATGAAGATCTGAGTAAGAATGAGCTTTTGGAACGGTGCGTTAGTGGTTTTACGCAAAATAACAATGAACGTTTCAACCAGTTAAACTTGAAAATCACTTCCAAAATACTTCCTACAGATGCAAAGATCGTTGGTATTGCTGCATTGATCGCTGCTCGCACTTTTAACCCTTTCACTAGGAGCGTCGCCTGTATGTGGTGCCACCGTCTTCTCGCCACAGCACGATGAAAAGTCGCCGCAAACAACTCCTAGTCCCACGGGAGGTCTTTTCGGCGATGCTAGCTCCTCGACGGCACAATCGCGAACCATAGACTGCCACTGCACGACAGTTTGGCAATTAAGGGCTTTTTGACGTTTACTCTCGAATGAATTTTATCAGAGACGATCGCGTTTTCATTTTCCGCTTGTGACATCCAATTCCATCAGATATAAAAGGGATATAAAACAAGTGCGTGTCTTTATTAGCATGTCGTCTAACTACATCCGCGTAACGGCCTGTGTAAAATGTACTGTAAAAAGTTTAATTTTGAGTTCATAAATACATTTTTATTGATAATAATTGAAATATCTTCAAGTGGTTTTGCAAAACACTCAAAGAATCGTATGATCAAGAGAAAGATGAAGATGCACCGATCGATGTAAGTTCGAACAGCAGTTTCCCTAAGCGTGTTACGCACACCTTTCGGCGTAGTTTTTCGTTAAATGACACTTTCTCCAGTGGTGTCACTCCGACGGAGCACACTGCCGTAGCAGGAGAAGCCTACCGTATCGAAGCAGCAAAGTTTAATGAAAAACCATCAGCTTTATTTTTAATTATGCTCGGTATGAATTTAAAACTCTGCCGAAATATCCACAAATATGCCCGAAAAGCAGATGAATGTCGTGAAAATCTGCAGGCGAGACTCACGAAGCAAGGATTCGTCATAAACAAGAGCAACAGGATGCCATGGTCATTGCAGTTGCAGCAGGTTCTTTACTTTATGGCCCAGGCATTGACGATTCAATGTAAGTTGAAAAAAAAATTTCCAGTTTCATTGTCATTCAAAACTTCAAACACGTTTTACATGAAATTGTGTTTTCAAAGTCGGTTGTCGAAATTTCTCGAGAACTACTAAACCGAGCTTGATGAACGTTTACACAAGCCTTCCAAGCTTTATACTTGGTGGAGGTTTTCAAGGACTGAAAGTTTTTCTTTCTTTCATGGATATTTCTTCTACATTCTCCAATTTCTCCGCTTAACTGAGCTTTTAATTCAAGAATCCATAAAGTTTCACAAATGTGTTTTGATTTAGTTTAGTTTAAAATCTTTGAAAGAGGAAATCGAGATGAATAAGGAAACAGGCAATGAAACTGAGATTTTGACCCTTTCTGAAGATAAAAATCATGATGGGCAACGTGTAATAAAAATAAATAGCGGTTAGTTGTTGTTGAATTTTCCATGTGGTATGAGGATGTAATCTCGCTTAAAATTTAAAAAAAATTGTTGTATTTTGCAATATTCAAAGAATAGTATGCAAAACGAATTTTTGGAAAATAAATATAATAGTTTTTTTCTAGAAAAAGTCTAGTCGCGACGGTACGAAATGGAAAGCGAATCGACTGAGCTGCTGGGTGCCGTTGGCTGCCTACATAATCAGTACGAAGTCGAACCATTTAACACACAGGACATTAACAGTGACCCGCATACCCGATATAGTCCATGAGTCGCAACAGCCGTAAAGGTTGCCTGTCCTCGAACACTACGGCTGAAGAAAAGGCGTATGCAGCTTTGCATCGATAGACTCCGTGGGGTGAGAGACTGGATACTTGTCGTACTGCGATGGTGCGCGAATTATGTTCACTATCTCGGGTGTGGTGTCGTAGTGGTTTTTCCTTGGACTTATATGGAAAAACCATAGCTTGGGGGTTTCGCACCATAAGAACGGCAGCTTGCATGGCCGACGACGTTGACTTTCTGAGCCAATAGCGATCAAGTACGCCTTTTTTCGTGGCTAGAATTGCCCGAGCGTAATATGCCACTTGATTCCATTTGTCAACTGATTTCAGCATCTCTTTGATTTGGTTATCTGGACGGAGCTCTCCCACTTTTTCGGCAAGATCACCACGCTGTTTGTCCCATTTTCTGCATGTAAAGAAAGTATGACAGGCGTCATCTTTCACACCAATGCAGAATATGCAATCTGAAGACCGTGACTTACCTATCTTGTGCAGGTAAGACTGAAAACAACCGTGTCCGCTCAGTAGCTGGGTCAGGTAGAAGTGAGTCTCACCATGCGTTTGACTGAACCACGATCTCAAATCGTTGATGAGCCGCGCAGTCCATCTTCCTTTTAACTGACGTTCCGATGAATGTTGCTATTCGTCGAGAGTGCATCGGCTTCCATCGCGAGCAACTTTTTCTTTATTACCCTCGTGCGTTCGGAGGTAGATTCTTTTACACTCTCTGGCAAGGAGAGCGATGGCTATCACCCATCCGGTATGCTGATGCAATCCCCAGTGCTCGTCGTCTCTGCACCTGTGCTAGCCGTTTTCGTAGCAGTTATTTGGTGAGAGCTTCACTCCATATCCCTGCTCCATATAGAAGCGTAGATTGTACGACACTCAGCAGCGATCGCCTTTTTGTTGGACTTGGCCACCCATGATTGGCCATTAGTCGACTTATTGCCGAGATCCCCGCTGCGGCCTTGTTTGCCGTTGCCCTGATTTGCTCAAAGAAACTCTGCTTCAAGCCCAGAGTCAGCAAGCCCAGATACAGAGGATGGAGGATTACAGAGGATCCGGACCGAGGATGGAGCCTTGGGCCATATCGGCCCAAGATGAAGCCTTGGGCCTTGTGACTAGCATCCTCCGTCGACTTTCCACCGTGTCGTAGATCAGGCTGCGATCCTTCAGGTAATTTCGAACTATCCGCATCAGATATTCTGTTACTTGGAATGAGTTTTCCAGTGCTTCCAAAATATTCGGCCATCTAGCGGAGTCGAAAGCGTTTTTTATGTTCAGCGTCACTAGAAGAATACCCGACGGTTAGACCGACTGCGTGCCTCCGCATTTTGGACCGCACTCACTACCTTGACGACTGCATCTATAGTAGAACGTCCCGTTCTGAAATCGTACTGCCTTGGAGAAAGGTCCCCAGCGGCGTGGATAACGTTAGTCTTCTCTTTATCAGTTTCTCGAGCACTTTCCCGGCCGTATCTAGCATGCATAACGGTCGCTTTACTGGCCACGACTCGGGATTTCCCTTCCCTTGCTGATCAGCACGGGTCTTACCGTCTTCCAAAACGCCTTCCCGCAAGCAGGCATTAAACGCACTGAGCAGCAAGTCAGGGCAAGAGTGATAGACCAGTACCTCGGCTGGAATACCATCTGGTCCAGGAGCCTTCTTCGCCTTCATGGAAAGAACTGCTTGTTCCAGCTCGTTCCTCGTGAAGAGTGGACAGTCTGATGTTGTTTCCCTGTGGCATCAACACGAACGAGATGTGGGGAAAGGAGTGCCCGTACTATCTCGTCCCTCATGTCCGCATAACTAGTTTATAGCCCAGGCCTTACGGGTCCCTGTTCAGGTCTTCGACGAGATTCTACCAGCAACAGGCCTTACTTGTGTTGATCAATCGGGGAAGGCATTTCCTGGCTAACCGATATACTGCAATTCTGGTGCATGCCTCGTCCTGGCTTCGCGCTCGTTGAGCTTCTCACCGGAATTTGTGACACTCCCGGTCTCCTGCGGGGCATATATGACTTACAAGCAGATTTGAACGTACTCATTGTGGAATTCACCATGTCCTCAGCAGTCAGTCCTCTGGTTCCCGGCGAAAAGCCAAACGGTGGTGAGCATCTAATGAGCGTGTCGACAATCTTCCTCACGTCCATCCTCTCAGTATTCCACACGAAGACCAAGCGCTGAGCGGGAGTGTAGAAACATTGTTGCAGATCTCCAATGCTATGTACTGGTGATCACTGGCCGAATAGTCCTCTAGCACTCCAATTGTATTCCATTGAGGAGAGGGACTCCGAGTCGAATGTCACGTCCGGAATGGTACCCACGCAGCCCAAGCGGCGGAAAGTGAGAGTGTTACCAGTGTTCACCACGGCTAGCCCTACTCTGGCTGCCATGTCCAGGATTCGATTACCCCTAGGGTCTAACTGAGGCATGCCCCTTTGAATAGCTTTGGCGTTGAAGTCTCCCCCGATAAGAACATGACCCTCTGTGCTCAAGACGGCGTCCTTCAAAGAGTTGAGCTTTGGCTGGAAAGATGTTATTGGTTCGTTCGGTATCAAGTACACATTAAAGAATGTTATTTCTGAACACCGGACCCACACGAAACCATCTTTTCGCCCACGGACCTGAACTCTTAGTTGTGTCCCGTTTCGAACCCAGATGGCGCAAGTACCAGATTCATCAGGGTACCATGCTGATGAATTTTTATCTCGGTGTTGTTCGCTAAGCAGCAATAGATCGGCTTTCATATCCCTCGCGAATTGGTCAAGCAGGTCTTGGGCGTTTGAGCTCCGATGTAAGTTTATCTGTAGGACACGGGTCATTGCAGAGCTGCTTTGGCTTTGGTTAGGGCTTCTTTGAATACCCGGCACTTCCCTGTCCCTGGAATATGTCTCAGGTCATCAGGTCTGGGGTCTGCGTTCTCGCAAAGGATACTCTCCCACCTCTCAAAGCCTCTCCCGTGCATACTGTTCTTTTAAGTCCTGCGTTGCCGCACTTATCGCACAAGGAGCTCCTATCAAGCCCTTTACAGCCTTTTGCTGTATTACCGTAGCTTAGGCATTTGAAAAAGCGGCGAGGACCACCTAACCTATTGTTATTTTGCCCATGCAGAGGAGTTTTTCGGCTTGTTTATCGGTTAAGTCGACTGTGGTCATGCCCTGCCCTCTATTATTTTCAGGGGTTAGTCGTAATTTGATTCCACTTAATTCGGGCAAAACCCTTTTGCGGCACTCTTCCACCTACGTTATCTCCGTAACGCAGTTAATGTCCCTGATTTCGAGGGTGGCTATTGGTTCAAGTGAGGCCACCGTTGCCTTTTCCCTAAAAGCCTTTTTAACTGCGTCACGGAATTAGCCGTTATTTGCTGTCTCAGGTCCTAATTCTACAAGGAGGCCACCACATCTGGTTGGCCGGACTGTTCTGATGGCAGTTTTAGTGTCATCGAATTTCACAGCTTCTTTGATTTCCCGCAAAACGTCTGCGTAAGTTCTCCCATCTGTCGGTTTGAGCAGCAGTGCATGCCTTAGGGCTTTGCGGCGTGGCTTGCTTCGTGGTTCTTGTTTCTTGCAGCAACTCTAACCATTATCATAATGAAGCTGCAATGCGGTTTCGACTTTCGGCGCACACTTCTTGGTTTAAAGGTGATCGGCACTTCCGCTTTTAAAACCAAAAATTGCTGCTTATATCTAAGAGAAGCAAAGTAGAATCTCCTTCTTTGCTTTGTCAATAGGATTGCATTCCTATGTACTAGAGGTAGAATGGTATGGCTATTAGTTGCTTTATATGGGGTAAAAACAGAGTGCTCCGCGGACATTGAAAAACCGCAGCCCTAGTCCGAAATTTATTTTATCCACTGGTTTAGACTTATGTCCCTGTCCTCCCTACGCACGCTGGCTGAAATGCGGTTCCCAAGGCTGCATGAAGCGTTGCGCAGAAATCAGCTATTTGCGGTATCCAGATAGCTCCAAGAAATTGGAATCCGTACCAAAGTAGTTTTTCTAGGGCAGGAGAGTGATGGATCAACTACACCAACTCATGGCTTGGGGCCGACATCGACCACAGTCATCATTACTTATTTCCATTGAAGCATGAATGCTCATAAAAATTTTTCCTAGACAATACTTAATACCTAGACATACTTAAACTTTATTCGCAATATTGCCAAATAAAATTTAACTAAAACTGAAAATACTCCTACTAGTCAATTCTGGTCTCAGTGTCATGATCCTGTGCAATACCAAATTAGAAAGCAATCCTGGTCGCGATGATTTTGGCCAGCATCTGTTATGAGGAATAAATTGAACAACACTAGCAACATAAAAACTGTGCGATGATAAGACCGTTTCTAGGACATTGTTAGAAGATCAAACTGATGGTAGATTAGCAGTGAATCTTCACGGATCCATTCATTTAACAAGATTACAATATCGATAAAAAAAGTCATAAAATCATTTTATTTCTACTCATGTTGATTACAAAAACATCACTTTACATTCCTACCAGTCATTCCCGGGACTCTGTACAAAAATTCTCCGTCGTCGTCGTAGTAGCAATCGCTCAGCTTGTATATTGATCCTTTCTTCCATAGATGCTTTGGGATGTGGATTCTTTCTCGAAAGACATATGACGAACTAATCATTTCGCGTGGATTGATTTCAATCTCACTTAAAGTAAATTTGTTGGCTGCAGAAATGTTTGCCACATCGGACGGGAGAACACCAGTGCCTTGTGGATTATCGATTCCATGCATAGCAACACGTTTGACTTCCTGCTGCAGTTCTGGAGTTTGTCGAACAAGGTCTTGAAACCGTAGCGGTTTATGATTTACCACTTTATCAATTAAATATGTTTCGTCCTCCATTTTAGAATTGTTTACAACTCCCATAGGCTTTTGTATGGGGGGCGTTTTGTCGGCCTTAAATGGATTTTCAGCGTGGGTATGCGGGGTCGATGTAGGCTTATCGCTGGACGATGCTTCTATTCTTTCAACTTTATTCTGAAGTTGTTCTTGGAGTTGAGTAGACTTTCGAAATTTCATACTTTCGGTGATTATACTGGAAAACTCAGTACGAGTCGGCTTTGGTAGCTCAGGTTTCGGCCTTACAGTAACTTCCATGCTCTTCAGGTCTTTCAAACTTCTTTTTGAAAATTTTCGCAAATGCTCTGCTAAAGTCGGGTCTAATTCAACGAATTTTCCTTCACGGAACATCTTCCAATTTTCAATCACGGTTTCATCATGGCGTTTCACACGTTCAGAACTTCGTGCTAGCCAGCGCGCTTTGATAATCTTGGAAATTATATCTGGTGTGGCGGGAAAGCTTTCTGACAACTTTTCCAGATCCCATTCGTCGGGATCACGAGCGTGCAGCAGTCGAATTTGTTCCTTTTCAGCATATGTTAAGAAATTTGGTTGTTTCGTTTTGAAGTACTTATTGCCAACGATAAAGTGTCGTATTTGCTCTCGTCGCTTATGTACTTCTCGCTGATGATCCTTGTGAGTTTTATGCACATCCATAAAGTCCGACTCGAGCTCGCCAAAACCTTCTGGATCTTCCATAATATCTTGTACATCTTTCAGTTCTTTTGAAATCTTATTTAGACCCGGGAGACCAGTTCTCCGGACGTAATGCCGAATCGGAAGAAAGGTTCGAAACATCCCGATGCTGCAATGTAAATAAGAGAAGTGTACTATTAAAAGCTCTTTGCTCAGTTGCAATTCTATTCGAATGGACGCTGTCTCACAGCACAAATGAATTCCTATACAATGAGTCCATCTAGTATATCTAATTCAAGGATTTGAACGGCGAATTTTGTGGAAAAAAGGGATAATCATAATTACAGAAGTTATATATAAATATAAAATATATATATAAAATATAACAACTGCCGCAACAGTTAAGACCGTATCACAATATACAATACTGTATACTGTATTACACCATTACAAGTAAATGGCCATAATGCATCAACACATAAGATATAATAATAAATACAATGCATGCACACATTTAACCTTGACCTTTGGAAGAAATCGAAATAGGGATTTGATTAAAGGACAAACATTAGTTTTGTAACGTTGTTTATATTTCTAGCCAAGGGAGATACTAGTTTTTTTTATAACTAAGTTATACAATTGTCATATTCGAAAAGTCTGACATTTTTATTAGTATGTACATACCCAGAACGTTTTGATGTACGAGCGGAATTTAATTTGTTCATAGGACCTTGAAAAATTCATCTCAGTCAAAATATTTGAATTAAATCGAGAACCTTTTTCGTGCGATGATTTACTACGATTTTTGACGTGGATTATCAAGACAAGAGTGCATCGATCATAAAGTCGAAGAGTTTAACGTGAGTACCTGCCACGAATCGGTCTAACCTCACGGTCTGCACAGACGGGATGGAATTGTGCGTCAACCAACGCCTTTAATCCAGTTGATGAGGTTCCATTAATCCCAGTTAAGAGCCCGCCACACACTGAAAGGTATGCTAATCTCCTTTCTAGCCACAAATAAAATCCACAAACCAAAACATTTCAGCCAGGATAGGCTCCTCACCATGGAGGGATCTAACAGTAACCTGTTATGGGCTCCTCCTAGCCAGTGGTTTAAATCAAACTTCTGCTTAGGTTTTCGCGACACTCGGTCAGAGTGCCTCTACCAATTTTCGCTCCCAACTACGATGGGTTTGGCATCGATTAACTTAAATCAACTTTTGATGATGAAACACGACCCTTCAGCACTATAAAAACATACACTGGTATAACGAATTCAATCGTGGTCGCCATTCGCTCGCCGAAAGGTTTCGTGCAGGTCGTCCAAAATGAGTTCTTTTGTCAGGAAAATTAAAAGTGAAAGGCCGTCATGTAACCAACCGTGAGATTGAGGCATCCTTAAGCATTAGTTCCACTAACGTAAATAAGATATAATGTGAACATTTGACCGTGTTATAAAAAAAAATTTACATTGCATCAAAATATATTCGGTCAAAAAATATTCGTATCAATTGATGTAAGGAAATACTGAAAAAATTCAATCGTGTCGCTTCAAAAGACATTTATAAGACTGCAACCGGTAACGAATTATGAATTCTACGCGTATGAGCCCGAAACAAAATCAGCAATATATTTATAAAAACAAAACTAGGTTCCTTTTTGACTATAAATTATATTATTATTGAGTAAATACGTATTTCGTTGGTAACATACCACCTTCTTCAGTACAACTAACTTATTAGTACAAAGTCTTTGCCTATTTATACACAGAAATTCTACCTATTTTCAAAAATCATATCTATTAATTTACTACAATTATTTCCTTCGTCGTTATTAAGTCTATTTTCCATAGGTATTTTCCTAATTTCTATACTTTCCAACGTATCTAATTCGCAGATTTGATTGAACTCCTTAATTATCTCTAAATTATCGAAGCTTATGGGGAGACCTTCTTTAATTATGTGTTCTGCGACTGCCGATCTTATCACTTTGTTATGATTTCTTCGATGTGACTCCGCCTCCTTCATGTGTTCCTTGAGTCGTACTGATACGAACCGTTTCGTCTGTCCAATGCAGCTTTTTTTATATATCGGGTAGGTAATCCGATATATCCCGCTTTTTTCCTCATTCCGCTTTTTATCCTTTTCAGAACATAGAAGGGTTCCAAATTTGTTTCTCCTACTAGTGCCTACCGCTTTGATGCCATGCTTTGCCAGTGTGGTAAATAGACTGCCGAACATGTGTGAATATGGTATGGATATTCTATTCGTATGTTGACAGTCGGTTGATTTGTTAGCTGTGAAGAGATTTCAGAGTTCTTGTCGTGCTAGTTTTTTCCTCTTCTTCTTGATCAAGTTTTCTATAATTTGTCTGTCGTATCCATTTATTTCTGCTGTTGCAACTATATGCTTCTTTTCGATGTTAAACCTTTCATAGGTAAGCGGGACTTTTAGAAGACGGTGTACAATACTATTGTATGCGGCTAATTTTTGTGGAACTGTATGGTACGAAGTTGATGGAATTGTCCTTAAGGTGCTAGTTAATTTCCTATATATGTCGAATTCTAGTTGTTCACCTTTTCTAATGACCATAAGATCCAAAAAGGGATCGTTCCGTTATTTTCCATCTCCATCTTGAGCATGATGTGTCCATTGATTTTATTTAGGTTATTTAAAATTGTCTGTACTTTATCTCTTGGGACAATGGCAAAGATGTCGTCAACATACCTCCACCACACTCTCGGGATGAAATTTTTTTCTGAAATAGTTTATTCTATACTGGACATAAAGAATTCTGCTAGCATCGGTGATAGGGGCTACCCATTGCCAAACCCCTAGTAACTTTAAAGTACTTCTTCCGAAAGGTAAAGTAGCATTCTCGCATGCATAGTTCAGCTAACTTCCCATATTGTTCAACTTTTTTCCTCCACTCAAGTGTAGTGTCCCATTTTTCCAACCACTTGACGAGCTCATAAGTTGCTTGTTTTGTCGGTGTACTTGAGAACAGTGATTCAACATCATAAGATACTAAAATTTCGTTTTCATTTATTGTAACGTTCCGTAGCTTATCAATAAACTCGAGTGAATTTTTGACAGATCTTACACTTTCTATCTTTCCCAATTTTTGGCACTCTAAGATCAGCCATTTTGCGATTTTGTATGTCGGAGAATAGCTGTCCACAATGATCTCCCGTAATTCTAGATTTGGCTTGTGAGTTTTCGGTTGGCATCTCATCCTAGGTAATGATGGGTTTGGCATCTTCAGTTTGTTCATATTGTCAAAGTAGTTACTGGCTTCTTTCAATGCTTTGTCGACCCTTTTGACTGACTGATCTAACGGGTTGGTCCTTAATTCAAAAAATTGCCGCCTCGTAGCTTTTCCTCGACTAATTGATCGTATTCGTGCTTGTGCATAACCACAATTTGGTTGTTCTTATCTGCTTTAAGATAGAAGACATCTTTTTTCTTAAGTTGTTTTACTATTGCTTCTTCTTTGGAAACATTCTTTCGTCGCCCTAATTGATTACTCATGACGTTCCTTATGTCGGTTCGAATTGTATCTTTTGCGTCTTCGTTAAGCCATTTGATTCAAGCTTCGATATCTGTGACTATCTCTTCCAGTGGAGGGTTCGATACGATTGCGTGGCTGAGTCCTTTATTTAGTAGCTGCCTTTCTTCTTCTGTGAAAACAATATCTGTTTTATTTATTAGAAAATTAGGTAACATTCTGGGGGTCGGTTTTTCTTTTGTTTGTGGGGTAATTTGTTTGCCTCGCAACTTATGCAATTTTTTATTCAAAATCTTTTCTTTTCTAATTTTTTCACAATCGTTCGCTCTTCTGAGTATATGCATAGTAACTTCTAATTGGCCACCATCTTGTGTAATGGTATTTGCTAATTTTAGATGTATATGATAGGCTAAGAGTGTTATGTGATCTAATTTTTTGTATAAATAGCTTATACTTTGTTTAATTAATTTCCGTTCAACTTCATAAGATAAATTCTTAGCTCTTGAGATCCCTGCTATTATTTTATAGTCAAAAAGGAACCTAGTTTTGTTTTTATAAATGTTACTTCGGACTATATAGCTTTCTTAAAAATAATAAATATTCTTGTAGCAGCAATATATTGTTTAGGTCTTTCGAGACGAGCCAAACACGACAAAAGTTTTCTGTGCAGGAAGCATTGCAAAGCAGATGGTCGCCTGTTTTGTTTTTAACTAACTGATCGTGTGACAAAAGTTCCACTAATACAACTTAGAACAGTCAATTCTGAATGATAGACATCCTATTTTTGTCCGAAGTGTTTGGTGAAAGGAGAAAAAACAAATAGCGTCGAATCTTTACCATAATAATTTTTTTAACTAGATGGAGACCAGTGAATAATTGGCCCTGGCTGCGATGGTACTGGCCATCGTGTTCCATCCTGTGGTTTATGTCATTCGTGCTAATTTACAAGTCTGTTTGTTTGTCTCAGTTTTTGGGTATGTGTTTTCTGGGTAAGATTTTCTCAGGGTTATTGTTGATGAGTTTCCATATATCATACGTGACATTTCTTTTTTCCTGATTATCTTCTAACCTTTCAATTGCGTTGTTGGAGTCAGTGAAAACTATTATCAAATTGTGGTTTTGGAAGTTGGTGTTTTTAAGGGCTATCAGGATTGCGTGTGTTTCCGCTAATGTTATGGTTATACTCTTGCGGAGGCCCGAGTTGTAGGTGTTATTTAGGTTGATGAAACTAATGCCAATACTAAAGGAACTTTCGGCCGCATCGGACACCAATACCAGGGCGTTCTGTTGTATGAGTTTATCGGTGTGTTTCTTGAATTTGTTGTTGAGTTCTGGTTGTTTGTTGGTCTGGTGATAGGGGAAAATCCTGAGAAGGGTTTATTGTATAAATTGTTTGGTTTCTTAGTTTCATAAATGATGATTGTATTTAATAAGGATGAATTTATAGCTGCTTTTATGATGTGTATCCTGCTCAGTCCAAGTTGGATTGAGATTGTGGTTATTATTTGCTTTCCCACTTCTTTTGCAGTTAGTAATTCCGCTCTACCTATTGACTGTAGTTCGGTTGCGATATTAAAAGCATAAAGGTTGTGCGTGCTAGGAGGTAATCCTAAACAGTTTTTGAGTATTTTGGCTTTGAGTCTGTCCATGCTGTAAAATAGATATGCAGGTGCATGTGCAAGTGTGGTTAGGCCGTACTCTATTTTGGGCCTGACTAGAGACTTGTATAGGTTCAGAGCCACGGTGGGGCTGAAAAGGTTTATAGGTTTGTTCAGATATTTGATGATGTTTCCCGTGTAGTTAAGGGTGTGAATGTGTTCTTCTTGTGTTTTGAAAGTTAAGTTTTTGTTTAGATTAATGGCAAGGTACTTGATGCTATTGTTCCATTTGATTTGGAAGTGATTGTGTTTTAGAATGAAATCAGGATTCCTGTGGCAGTGGAAGTTTGGATTGGATTTTGTCCGAGTTGAAAGGTAGTTTAAGGTTTTCACTGATTATAGTGAAAAGGTTCAACTTTTGTTGTAGTAAGTGAGTGGTGTACTTAAGATTAGTTCCCTCAGCTAGAATTACGAAGTCATCAGCGTATTGGAGGAGGATTGTGTTAGTGTCAGAGATATGGTGTAGCTTTGCGGTATATATGTTGAATAGGAGTGAGCTTAAAACGTCACCTCGCAGTAATCCGTCGGTAATCTTCGCCTAGGTTTGGTTGAGGTTTTTTTAAGGATCCAGAGGTCGACTTTCTCGTTGTAGAAGACCTGTTTTTTTTTTATTGATTGGATAACCCTTAAACCTAACTTTTTCTAACTTAATTCTACGTACTTCTTATTTACAATCTAGAGGTGTTTGATGTGGGGGTAGTAAATGATGATGGTGATTCGGATCATGATGTTTCTGTATCCTGCTTTCGAGTTGTTCGCCCGTTGCTGGCGCAAATTGGTTAGCCGCGGTCGCATTGACCTGTCCATACATAGAACGGAGGCTTGTGGTTCAATATTAAGCGAGGGTTAGTCAAGGTAGAAGAGTTGGAACTAAGCAGTTTAATAGGCGAGAGGTATGCGGAGGGATGTTTTCAGCGATATTCTGGGAAACAAACACACTTATTATAAATTCGGGGTGAGTTGCCCATTTCTTTAGGCGTTTCGAGCTCGTCTTAATCATATGTTGTATAATAGGCTTAATTTTTTTCACTGTATAGGAAGGTGCTCCGATAGTGCTTTTTGTTTGGTCTTGTATATTTTGACAAACACCTCAAAATTTTCCGTTCGAAAATTTGCAGCACTTCTGCTACAGTAGGGGAAATAGTGAACCAGACAGGGAAGCAGTAGCTAATAATGGGTCTGATGAGGGTTTTGTAGATAAAAAGTTTAGTACTTACTTGGACAGACTTTTTGGAGAGTAAGGGGGCTAGGGCTGCGGAAGCCCAAGTGGCTTATTCGATGGCGCTGCGGGCGTTGGGATTAAACTTGAGGCGGTGATGGAACAGCACTCCCAAGTATTTTATGGAGTTCCTTAGGGGAACGGGGACGTTATCAATTTGTAGAGAGAGTTCTTTACTCTCGGCTGGCGAAGATCAGTGTCCTTTGCCAGAGGCGTTCCGGAAGCATATAAGTTCGCATTTTTCGGCGTTGATAGAGAGGGCCCATTATGAAAGGTACTTTTGTAGGGATTCCACCTGTAGAACGATGACTTGTTGGGCCTTTAGAGGGGACGTGTGGGTAGCAAGAACAAGTATGTCGTCCGCGTATAGAATTGTGTGTGAGAGAGGGTTGGTGATATTGATTTGGGCAGAATGCGAATGCGGTGGAAGATCCTCTTTAGGCGTTGCTGCCACCTGGCCCTAGTTCGAATTAAATTCCTTGTTTGAGGAGATATGTTACCGCATTTGGAGGAGAGAGGTGGTTTAGCTGGTTCGTGTGTGTTCATCAACTCTAGAATATAGCAGGAAAGCGTTTAAATTGAGCCATCTATTTGATTGTTATTGTATATTCGATGATCGGGAAATTTTCCTTCTAGGTGGTCGGAGAGTTAATCGTCAAAGGTCTGCCAATCTACTCCCCGGTATGATCGGATGAGTGCTTGAGGTGGTGGCATCCTTATACGGGAAGAGCGACGTCAAGAAGTAAGGCTAGTGCAATTTAGGGGTAAGCCGTTCAAGCCTAAGAGATGAAAGATGAAATGTCGAGGAATGAGCTTCCTCGTGGGAATGTTGGCATACCCGCGTTGATGACGCTCAGAGGCGTTTGATAACCGGACGACAGCCAGCTGAAGATGACTGAGCCGTTAGTGTTTATTGTGTGGTCGCCCCACGATGGATGTCTAGCGTGGAGATCACCCCCGATAATTATTTCATCATATCCCTGCCCTATGGTGATTATTTGGTTCAACTTAGGTGTTAGCGCATGTCCTCTGTCGCATGGGATGTAGAGTGACCCGAGCAAGACTTTACGGATGTGGCCCCGTTGTCCCCGGAGGTGGAGCATGACTAGAGTGCAGGATAATGGCATGACATGGAGATCAACTTGGTAGATGATTTGGTTGGTGCTTACCAAAATGGCGGTACCTCGGACGCAGAAAACTGGGGGGATGGTGGGGTCTGTTATAGCCTGTTATCTTGGGTTTATTAGAATTTTTCTAGGGCACAACTGGCTTTCGTGCTCTTGTCCGCAAGCAACGCACCTTTGGGAATAGCCGCAAATAGTGGCAACGTGGCCAAACCTCTGGCAACGAAAGCATTAGGTTAGGTCACCCTTTCTGGGCTTTTCCCATGTTGCCTTGCAATTTAGGACGAACTTTATTTTAATAATTCTGCGGAGGTCTTCTTCTGATGCAAGTACAACTCTGAAAAGGTTGAGGGACACGTTGTTCTGCCTCGACCAAGTAGTAGTCATCTGGGTGACAGATACGGGTTTGAGCTCTGGTATTTGCTCGGTGAAAACCTGCAGGATCTCTTTCTGTGTGAATAGAGAGCTAACACCTTTTAATGTTGCCACCGGTTTCCTGTGCGCAGCTGGGCTTAAGAAGTAGCCACCTAATTTATTCTCTCTCATTAGGTTCATTAAGCCGACGTATGCTTTCTTGTCGTCGACCACTATCTTGTGGTACGAAGGGGACAGCGACTTACGATTTACGAGATACATTATTAATAAAAATAGGTGGCAACCAGGATGGCTTTAAAGTTATGTTAGTGCTTGGGGGAGTAGAGGAGTTATTTCCTGGCGAGCAGCGCTGGTGGTTGTCTCTTCCCTTCGTGTGGTTGTTGTTTTTGGAATTTTCGTTTTTGTACCATAGCGTCCTGTGTTGACTGATGGTCTCAACTTTTTAATATGATTTGCAATTCTCTACTTATTACTTCCTTGATTTGCGGCGAAAGGAGGGCATTTTTCATTTGCAGCTTCCTTGGAGCTCCATTTTTTTGCCGCCTGCTCTTTTGGCAGTAGCTGGGGGGAACCGTGCGGCGAAGGCGTAATGCTGGCTCTGTTTTTGGTTTTAGTTTTACTTTGCTCTGATAATTGCTTTGTTGTGTAACGTCTTTTCGATGAGAGGTAGCACTTGCTTTTGGGCGGAACGTTTGATTTGTTACACACACTTCATCATCTTCCACTATAACATGGCGCTCGACAGCGTCTGTTGCCCGGGCGGGCATTGCAATTTGTGGGGGACAAGTTTAAATGGATTTGAGTTTAAATTTAAATCACCGGATGAATGCAATCAGGAACGTCGCGTCTTGTCACCTTGAACTGTCAAAAAACTCTGATGTTTGTTTATGCGGTATAGGAGTCCATTAATAGATGGCACTTTGTATTCGGAGAGAAATCTATTTCTGTTAGGGCCGCCGTTAGTGCGGCTGGATCTGCATTGACGACTGTGACTGAATTTCTCAGATTGTATGAGTTAGTGATGCTGCTTATAATTTCTTTGTAAGCTATTCCAGTTGTAATTTCTGAATTTGTTAATGTATTGATAATTCCCCAGGATCTTTTGCAGTAGAGCCGCTGTGAAATTATTCTTTTGTAGGCTACGTTCAAGGTTATCCTTATATTTGGTTAGACTTTGTATATTTAATTGGAGAATTTCCATAAGTTGTCTGATTTGTTGTGAGACTTTATTTTATGTCTATAGGTTGTTCTTTTTCTTTTGTGTTGCATGTTGCGTAGTTCCACTAATTTTTTAAGCTTCCGATGTCCAATACATTGATTTCTTTGTTATCCTCTATAAATGTTTTAATGTCTTCTACAAGTTTGGCTAGAATTCTTTCTAACTCGTTGGTCTTATGTGGATTATTCGTTATAGGTTAAACTGTTTGTGTGGTTACTTCTGCTGACGGTTGTATTGGCTATTGCCTGATATTAATATTAGTATGTTTAACATTTTTGATTGAGATTGCTGTGATTTGGGCATATGTAACTTTCATTAATTTTTTTGGACGTCCCTTAACGGGTTTCTCTGGTTATTGCTTTAAGTTTTAACTAAATGTGGGAAATCCATATCTGCTATATCTTGAAGATCAAGACCTGCATATTTGTTTGTGTGAATTATTTTCCTTGCTTCCCGATTAGATATGTTTAAGATGGAGCTAGTTTCTCCTTCGCTTATATATTGTGACCATTTTGTGCATTTTAGGTGTCGCGTCGTGGTCCGTATTCTTGGATAGCAAGCACTAAATGGTGTTGCATTGCTGTTGCAGTTTTGTTCCTCGCATTTAAGACATGTTTTTAATTTGTCTTTGCACAAGTTGGTGGAGTGTCCAAGCCTACCACATTTCTGGCATTGACGTGGTCTAAATCTAAAGTATTCCACTTTGTTAATAACATATGCCGCCTTAACATTTCCAGGGAGTGTGTTACCTGCAAATTTAATCTTAATTGTTGTGGGTATGAATTTTGTCGGATTTGTTCTGTCCCTTGTTGACATTCATTCATTCATGTTGACATGACATGACATGACTGTTAAAACCGACTTGTTTTACGTCACTGATAACACTTAGTCCTATTTTCTTGTTCAGAAAGAAAAATTTCATTGGTGTATACCGAACTTCGTGTTATTGATCAACGCGTCCATTAGTACTGAGAAACTGTTGTCTGTTGAATTTTGCGGGTACAAATTAGGTGTTCGTGGTGTGGCGAGGTTTGTGATATTTGCGGGGATTTTGATTGTTGCCATGCGTGTCTGGTTGCTTATGTTACTTTATTTGTGCTCAATTGTGTTCTAATGAATCACTTTTTGCTTTCCTTGTGAAGGGAAGCTTTTGCGTTCAGCCTTATTCTTATTAATGCTGGTCATGTCTGCTAGTTTCCTTTTCTTTTGATTTGCTGTTTTATCCGTGGGATCGGGCTCCTCCAGGTCCGGTGGATTGTTCTTCCAATCCTAAAAATCCATTTCGAATATATACCTGCTTGATGATGTTGTTCTGACATGGAACAAATGGCGACATCACAATTCATTTTTCAGCAACATAATGCGGATAATGCGACAGTTCATGCCTCGCGCAAAGAACATAGTTCTTAGAATCGCGTTGCATTCCAACTCTTTGTTAGCCAGCGGTTAGTCCTGATCTAAAGCCGATAAAAACCTTTGAACTAAAATTTAATCAAACGTTTCTAGCCACGGACGGCAATTTATCAGTGCAAAGAAATTTTAAGTGGATATTCAAGAAAATGGAACAAAATAGTCATCCTTCACATACACTTTTAGGAACGATGTTTCAAAATGTTGTTTCAAAAAAATCCAATGTATTCACAGTGCAATGCTCTAAAGTTTTTGTTGAAATTAAGGAAAATGTACTGCCTATGTAATGTTTCGCTGAGTGTATTTTTCAGAGGCAGAAGCAAAAGGATACTGTATTGTCAGTATCTTAACATGCTATTTAATTAAAAAAAAAACGACCAAAAAATTATTTACGAAGCGCCTCATACAATAGAAAGAATTGTATTTGCAATGTTTAATCAAATTACTAAAATTTTTTACCTTGAATGATTGAAATCTTTCGTAGTTCCTAGTATGAGAGAATACTGATTGCCGCAGAGTACAAATCAGTTCGCTAGCGACTGTTCTAACAACTGTCACCACTTGGGAAGCTTAAATAACATTAAGATACTGATGAAAATTATTACAAGCTGAATGCAGTCATGTGTGTTCACTTCATTCGGCATTTACGACAAAATTTCTTTCGATCCGCGTTGAACCATGCTTTTGTTTTGACACAAAACTATTCGTTTTGACAAATGCATAACATTTCCCAGTCACCATACCATGTAGCGTGAACTGCATAGCCCTCAGAAATAAAAAGTACCGACTGGTCGAATCTCTGCCGGCTTTCGACCAAAATCTCCGCTATTTTCGACTCATCGCCGTCGTAGACTTCACGCGCCATCTTTTCGCGTATCGATCTTTCCTACCTTCGGCGGTGTGATTGCGATTTTGTGCGTGCTCTCCGGCAAAATAAAATAAAACGCTTGGAACGCCACAACGGAGTGTATAGTTGTTGAGATTTCAAAGATTAGTGTATATTGTATAGCGGGCGCATATTTATCAGCAGCAGGAGGTAAAGTACAGTGTAAGATTATCAATGGAAAATTTCCACATCAAGGCCGCCATATTCAAGCCGGCGAAAATTTTGGCAATGGCGGTGTTCATTGCACCCGCTGTGTGGTAAATGGTTTGTTTTGTTGTTACAGGTCCACTGCAGCCACTCTAAAACCGGAAAACTAGAACAGGCAGTATGGAATACGACGATAGCAAGAATAACGGCAATCAGGATGATTCACAGCAAGGGGGTGGCGGCGTCAACAATCAAGCAAACCGTGAACGTGATAGGGATCGGCGGGGACGCGGTGAGCGAGGAACCCGTTTTTCCGATGGCAACAATGACGGCGGTGACCGTAGCCGCGAACGACGCAATTGTCGTATTTACATTTCCAATATTCCCTACGACTACCGGTGGCAGGACCTGAAAGATCTGTTCCGGCGGGTTGTTGGCAGCGTGGAGTACGTTGAACTGTTCCAGGACGAAAATGGCAAACCACGCGGTTGTGGAATAGTCGAGTTCAAAGACCCGGAAAATGTGCAAAAGGCTCTGGAGAAAATGAATCGCTACGATATCAACGGGCGCGAAATTGTCGTGAAGGAGGATCACGGTGAGAATCGTGACCAGTATGGAAGGATTGTTCGGGATGGTGGCAACCGCGGCGGTGGTGGTGGTGGTGGCGGCGGCGTCGGCTTGGACCGCGGTGGATTCCGACGCGATCGAGATGACGACAGAATGTTAGTAGGATGAGTTGGTTCTATATTATTTGACTTGAATTTAGAAAGATGAGTTTTGGTTTAAGCCTTCAATGGGGTTCCAGGCGTGAGAGAGTTAATTTTGCTTTCTGCAGGTATTTGCTGCTTTATTTGGGCTTCATCGTCCAGACGGCTTTGGTTTGGGCCTTCTTCGAAACCTCCACTTTTAACTAGTCTTGGGCCACAATCTTTCCTAATCGCTTCTGAGATGTGCTTGCTGTGAGCGGGGCGCCTATGAGATACGCTTTCAAATAAATTCAACGGCCGTTTTCTGATGTATAACTTTTGAATACTCTTCTGGGTTTTCACATGGATACGCGTGTGCTGCGTAGTGCTCCCTTTCTTGAAAAAGCATTTACCTGCTAACATCCTTCTCACTATTCTTTCACTTCCGGATACTCTGGGGTTCCCGGAGAAATCAGCATTTCGCTTTCGGGGCGCTTGACTTGCTTTCTTCCCGCTCTTGAGTTTTAACATAGTTCTGACCGGCAATTGGGTCTCTGACTTGGACGTCATTTCTTGCTTTTGGGGCATCGGCTGTCCAGCAGCTGAACATTTTGTTCCGGGTATCCGCATGATTACTTCCAATACTCGCTCCCCTAACACTTTCTCGCTAACTTCCTCTCTAACCTATGCAGGGGCTCCCGAAACGCCTTCGCAAGACCCCTGTTGGCTCTTGCAAAATATGTTAATTTATTGGCGATAGTTGTGTTTGGTTTTTGTTTATGATTTTTCTTCGTTCGTTCTTTCTCTTTAGATCTGGTCGGCCAATGGGTGGCAGCATTGGTGGTGGCATGATGGGCCCCAATGATTTCGATATGCCATATAATACTTACGGTCTTAGTACCTCGTTCTTGGAGAGTCTCGGCATTAACGGACCTTTGCATAATAAAGTTTTTGTTGCCAATGTGAGTATTTGCATCTTCTTTTCAACTATTCTTGCGTAATTTAGATTTTATTGTGTATTTCTGTTGAATAATGAAGAATGCGTTGTGTCAAATGTTATTGGGCCTAAGTTTGTAGTATTAAGAGGAATCGGCATAGTGTGTGGCGAACGTCTTATAGTTGGAATCATTCAACTGACATTGTTTCGTTTGCAAAACATGATGTTTAGGTCCGAGGAAGAACCGAAACTGCGAATAATGTAAAAATAATCCGCCAAAAACCAAACGAAAGTAATTGGATCAAGTGTAAAGAATTCGTAGTTTATTGTGTTGAATATTTCGTAGATGTACAATCATTGGCAGGTGGTTGAATTTTGACTAATTTTCTGCAAATAGACATGGTGCTGCATCGAACTCAATCATCTGGAATTGATAAAGCAACTTATTGTTTATTATATGTTCGACTCTCATAAGCATTCAAATCTGTCGATGTGGATTTACCATTGAATCCTTCTATGAACAATTACATTGAAACCAGACTTGTTAAAAGTATATTTGAGTGAATTTGGTCGCATATCGAAATTATAAAAATAGCAAACAATTTACTTCAAAAAATATTGTATAAACGGCTGCTTGTACTGATTAATATCTTAAATATCAATGAGATGAATATCCAATTGCTTAACCCGATTTAAATGAAATTTAGAACGACTGTCATATTTTTGAGATCACGATTCAGTGCGAAATTTTGGCGAGAGCTATTTGTAGTGCTGTAGTGCTTCATGTTTATGTTTTTGGGTAGCAGTGATCAAAGCGTTGTTCCTAATTTGATTTTATCCAGTAGTTTATTAATATGCGTAATTCGTGTTTACTATTATATATACAGTTTCGCTAAAGATATGGCGAAAACGACTGAAAACCCACGATTTCTATATTTTATTGATTTTGAGCTTAGTCGTTGATGTCAGTTGATAAGTAAGTACGCATAACAAGGGCAACAATCGGTGAATTCTTTAAATTGCGGGCAACTTTATTTTTCAAATCTACCTAGCTTTTCCAATAGTTTCATTTCCTTAAATATAAATTCAAAGGATAATATATCAAAATCAGTTGTAGATGCGCTCCATGGAAGATCAATCTGATTAACTCACGAATCACTAAACTATTGCTCACTAGGTTCTCATTTGTAGTTTTCACTAACAGGAATACTAGCATTTTTGTTGTATTATCGGTCTACTTTAACACTTAGCGTTGTTAGACACACTTAGGTTTGTAGTCAAGGTGAAGCAGTACGTACTCGTGGGCATTTGGTATTGGCACTGAGATCCTAAAGTTCAGGTTCGAAGTCGACTCCATTTATAGTTAGTGTCGATTTTCACTTCCAAAGAATGAATGATAATTATTGTACATTTAACAAGACACGTTATATACAATCTTACATTTGTTGAAAATTCACTTCTAAACTTGTAACCGATAGTTATCCGATAATCAAAAATTATTCCCCAAACTATAAGGCAGGGACGCACAAGAAACATTTAGGTTGACACGATTATTGCCGCACTCTTCTTTCTGTCTTCCATTTTCGACGTATTTTTAGTTCAAAATTAACATGCGATGGCGTTTAATAACTTCCCAACTTTTGCATTACTATGTGTGGTTTGTAGGATGGTAGGCTTGATAAAATTGGAACCTTCAGACATGAGGAAAAAATAAACCCTTTAAAAACTAAATCTTAAAAAATATAAAAAATTAAGAAAAAAAGTTCTTCACTTTTGAAAGAACACATTTTATAAGTTAGACAGCCGTCAGCATTGAACAGAATATTGCAGCGCTTCACTATAAAACGAATAGAGCCTTGACGGGAACTTATAGCAAGCTAAACACTTTTTCGATCAATGAACAAGCAAAATATTTCAAGATCCTGCATATGAATGTCTAAGCTTTGACTGGAAATAGAAATGAAGACGGGAAAGAATCTTTTCACGAGTATCTTAAAAGATTATTTGATAGCTTGCCCGCAAACGACGTCGAAATCATACTTGTGGATTTTATGGTCGAATTCGGGAACGAGGAAACTGAAAAACCACAGAAAGTCAATGCATCCATGAAGGAAAAAACAACGGCCCTACGTCTCATTGGGCCAATTTTTTTGTGATAGTCACGAACAAGGGCCTTCCCACCGGGACACATTCAACCGGAATGACGTTACAAGTTTTAATGTGAACAATCGAACCTCATTCTCTTTAGAATCGAGTTGAGATTGGTAAATTGCCGTACTCTATTACATCGTTATTACACGTTTAAATAGAGGATCTATATGCTGGTAGCTTTTGAACCCAGCTAGTCCTGACGTGGTCATTCCGGGGACGGATGACTCCGTTTGAGCAAGCCGTCATAGTGACGCCAACTTTCAGAAAATATAAGAAATTCTTCAGACGTTCACGGTAGTATTCGTCAAGAACTTGTTTAGTGTTGTCTGCCACAGGTATTAGGGACAACCAAACCTTAATGAATAACCAGTCACCACGATACTCCCCGATTGGTCGTAACTAATAAATTTTGCTGATTCATACAGATGGAGGCTTAACAACTACCCTTGGTACCTTAATTTACCTATAGGGTGTATGTTTGTGGAACGAGTCACAAGGATAATTCACATGGCAATATCTAGCAAGCTTAGTTGCTTATTTCTAGTGCTTTCACATACCGGTTAGCGACTGCGGGAGAGCCAATGCCCGTTGGGTTCACAGAAGTCGTGGCAATCTCACAATATTCGTGAGTAAATATTTTTCTACCAGATCAGGAAAGCAGCCCTGCTGGTATTCTGCTCCTCCAGCATCTTTGAGATTAAGCTCTTACTCATGAAAGAACTTTGATTCGATCGTAGCTTGGTAAAATTTTTCGACATGCTGAAAATCAAGGATATACGAAATAAACGCCAACCGAATGTATAGACTCCGGTCAAATCAACAAATAAGTAAGCTTCTGCAGATAATCTCGAACGGATAACCAATGAACTGATGAACGGGTTCAAATTGCTAGCTGAAGCTGACGTTTGATATGTGACTTGGCCAGGAAGGAAAGTCGATTCAATATCGAATGTCAACAACATTAAACTAAAAAATGTGGTATATGGCCAACAAACAGAACGAACTACAGGAAAAAGTAAAGATAATTTAACAACTGAGCATGTAGCAGAATTAGAAGAAGAATTTGAACAGGAAATACGATGATATATTG
Source organism: Stratiomys singularior (assembly GCA_954870665.1). NCBI lineage: Eukaryota > Metazoa > Arthropoda > Insecta > Diptera > Stratiomyidae > Stratiomys > Stratiomys singularior. The sequence goes on along the minus strand of OX940878.1, from coordinate 108,059,545 downwards.
AGGAACATTTCTGATAATATAGCGAGCGACCACACAAGACAAGTGTGCAAATTAGTGTGCTTAGTCTAAAACGATCCAATATAAGATTTAAATAGCAGATTACAAAGCAATAGAGCACAATTCGTCGTACCGCAGAATGCCTGTAAAGCTGTCATAAGTGGATCAGAAGGCCTAAGACAATAAGGTTGACTGATACAGTTGATATTGATCTTCCACAAACTCAATGCCTTTGAACTGATATTCCGAAAAGCTATTATCGGAGTGATATGAGATAGGACAAGTACCGAACCAATTTCAACAATCATTGCATGATATATTTGACAAATCTAAAAAACAATCATGTTTCAGAAACTCCAGTCTGAACTAGGCTCCATATCTCTGGTCTGGATGACTGTCGGTGAATCAGAGGGTGAAGACTAGCAGGCAAACCTCATAAGCTCTGGGCGGATATCCCGGAGGTTAAAGGTAGAGTTAGGCCTCTGGGTCTGAACCTTGATGACTGCAATCAAACGCTTTAATCTTGCCATACATAAACAGGATGAGGAGCCAGGGCGTATAGTCTGCAATTATTTGGAAATCACAAATTACTACTATACTATTATAGTAGATTATATAATTGCAGGTGCCAAAGAGACGATTGAGAATTATACACAAGAATAATCCCTTGACCTTAATTGACACAATTGACAATCATCTAAATACTACTACCTTATAGTCTGCGGCTAAAGTATTGATTAGGCGACATAAATTCTATGGTGACTCCGAAGAATGTCTTTAGAGAACATTCTTGGTGAATTGCAACTTCCCAAGTTAGAATATTTCCAAATGGTCTTGACCTGGAGTGTAACGTGTTTACGATGACGAGTTTTCAGGAGTACAATGATGAACCTCTTTGTACTCCTAATAACTTTTTGGTTCAAGACTGGATGACTTATATTAAGTAAAATTCGGCAAAGACCTCTAGAATGAAATTGCCCGCAAACATGAGTGCAAACCAATTAAAAGCTCCGAAAAAAAGACAATTCCCTTTGAGTACAAAGTATTTTTTAAATTCAATCTACTTAATATTTCAACTATAATCAAAACAGTCCAATATTGTAATCTGAACGTAGTTGGGATACAGATTAAGGAATTAATGTCAAAGAATAAGTTCATTTGCATTGCATATATGTGAACTGATAACAAATCTTTCTTCCGAATTTTCTGTTTGAAATAGGTCAGAGGCGTATTTAACTAAGATGTGAAGTTTTGAAGAAAATCTCTTCAGTCACTACTTCCTAGTATTGTTAGTTAATGATACTCCATAGGGTATCTTATATAAAACGTGTCAGGACAATCGATTGATATTAATTTTATAATTAATAAAATCCTTGATCGATTGTTATCTTATTCTATTATAAATAATTCTTCATGCATAGTTAATATTAATGTGCAGCTGTGCAAAGGGCAAATGGTAAAATGGGTAAATGCGCTATTCCATTCTTTATTTGATTTTCAATTTTAGTATGAATAGCAAAATAGTTTAAATCTTTTGAATCAAAATTTGGACAGTTTAATTAATATTATAAATGCATTTCAGTTGGACTATAAAGTCGATCCTAAAAAGTTGAAGCAAGTCTTCAAACTTGCTGGAAAAGTTCAAAGTGTAGACCTTTCAGTGGACAAAGAAGGCAATAGTCGAGGTTTTGCTGTAATCGAATATGATCATCCTGTTGAGGCGGTTCAAGCTATTTCCATGTTTGATCGTCAAATGCTATACGAACGTCGGATGACAGTTCGTCTGGATCGAATTCCCGAAAAAGGTGAAAGTATTAAACTGCCAGAAGGTCTCGGAGGGATTGGTATCGGACTTGGACCCAACGGTGAACCTCTGCGTGACGTTGCTCGCAATCTTCCCAATATGTCAGGTGGTAGTAGCGCGAGTACTGCTGGTGGCGGAATCGGAAATCCCAACTTGAATTCAGCTGCAGGAGCCGCTGCGTTGAATCTTGCCAGTACTCTTGATAATTTGCTCAACCAGAATAGTGCGCCAGTTCCTGTTGCTCCTCCAATCAATGGACCTACAGCAGCTAGCTTACTCTCGCAATCCGGAGTGTTGAGTAACACGAATCTGACGGCATTGAGCAATGCTATCGCTTCCAATCCCCTCCTGTCCAGCAGTCTTTCCAATTTGGGGTTAAATTTAGGCGGAGGTGGAACAGGAGCCCCAGCACCATCAGCTGACTCGAGCAATGTCTCTGTTCCCGGTAGCAATTATAATACCGGAAGCGGTTTCAATTCTGCATTTTCAAACTCTGGATACAACACCGGATCTGGACGTCAAGATTTCGACCCGTCAGTACGCAGCTACAACACCCAGCCACAGAATAATGCCGGAGACTTTGGAAGCGTTGGCAACATGCCATTATTTGGATCACAGAATCAATCGCTCGGCGGTGGTAACATGGGCGGTCCATTGGGAGGAGGCGGTAATCAAATAGGAGGCAACGTGGGAAGCGGCCGCAAATCAGATACTATACTCATTAAAAATGTAAGTTTTCGAATAGAAACCTTTGTTTCGAGTTGTTTCATTCAACTTTAACTGCCCATTTAGATTCCGTTAAGCTGCACCTGGCAGACATTGCGTGACAAATTCCGCGATATCGGCGAAGTCAAGTTCGCTGAAATCCGTGGCAATGATATTGGTGTTGTTCGATTTTTCAAGGAAAAGGACGCTGAGCTGGCCATCAGTAAGTTTTTCTATTCGTTGCAACCTACTAAAAAAAACCTCCAATGACCCTACGTTTCCTTAAGAAATTAAATAAAATTTAATTCCCGGCCTTTACGCGTTGTTTTCTTTTTACAGAATTAATGGATGGATCTCGAATGGATGGACGTGTTGTGAACGTCAGTTTCTTCTAATTTCATCGCTGAATGAAAACCTCAATTATTTAGAAATGTACACATTTTTTAATTATGTAAACCGGAACAAACATCGCCAAACTACAGTGGACGACGACTTTTTGTCGAGCATAATCCAATATTTGCCCAACAAAACAATAAAACCGATAGAGATAGTTCTTAGTAACTGACAATGTTTTAAATAGAGATAAATGAACCTTTCATTACTTTAAGTTCCTTCACATATTTGGATAATCATTAGATGGATTGGATGCCATTTTATTATCATTTGATTTTATATGGTGTCCCTGCTGTAATAGTAGTTGCACTGAAATTGGGCCGTTTTTCTTTTAATTTGAACTATCTAACTATTTCTTATGTTCTAGAATGTCGTAAAACTTACCCAGGCACTTGACAACTGTTTTAAAGTAGAAAAGTTATTCTAATCAATTGTAATTAAAAAGAAAAAAAATTTCATAATCGAATAACGCATCTGAAATATCATTTCCAAAAATTAATTTTATTACAATTTTGACTTGCTATTTTTTCCTTATGTTAGACATTGATTGTAAGCTTTGATTTTCCATGGTATCTTACAGTTACAACTTCCTAAAATGTTTGCTAGGAAAATTCAAGATTGAAATTCAATTGAGGAGAAAAACAACATGAATGCTGTAACTGAAATGACTTACCAACAGCATTCATTATATACATTTCATGAGGATTTTAGTTTTAAGTTTGTGTTTAAAAATCTACAGATAATAAACATAATATAATCCAAAATAGTATTAAAACAAATGCTGTTTGTTATTTTCTCTTATGTCACAATTTGAACGGGGCGTGTGTTGGTTTCACCAGAGTTTCATCACATATTGAGTCCGTTGAAGTGAATGTGGTCATAGATTGATTGAAATGAGCTAGACAAAGAGTTTTGAATAATCAACTTTGCAAACCATCATTCGGTAATTCCATAGAAAATCTACCAATGTTCTCGGATCGCTATCTCCAGATTGCTATAGAATTTGGAGTTTACTAGCCCTTTACGGCGCAAGAACGTGTTTCCGTATGTTTTTACTTGATGGGCTAAATAATAACGGTAGAAATATTGGGTGGTTGCATTGAAAGTGTCGGTTTAGAGATAACTCATCTGTGTACCTCTTTATTTCAGAACGTCAGGTCATTTTCCCGGAATCCGTATACCTACCTGTAAAGGGATGTTGGCGGCCATTATAAAAGGTCAAGTGTGATTCAAATGCATTAAGTCTTTTGGATGATATTGAAGGGTGCAGGTGGTCAGTGAAACTGTAAAAGTAAGGTGTGCTCTCTACTACGAGTTAAAATTACGGACGACTGCAGGAACGGCTGCCCGCAGGACATGTGACGCATTTGGAGACGATATTTTGTCAGAACGTACAGCTCAAAAATGGTTTGCCCGATTCCGAACCAGGGAGACAGCCTTGAAGACGACAATCATCCTGGAGCGATGTTTCAGATAAATGGCACGGAGCTTCTTGCCGACGTAGAGGACAATCCCGGCAAACTTTTTACGAATTAAGCGTAAAGTTCGACCTTGACATAATCACCATTAGTCCCCATCTTCGACGTCTGAGAAAGAAACGGCGGCTTGATCAGTGGGTTTCTCATCAACTTACCGACAACAACAGAAGGAAGCGTATAGTGATCTGTACTTTGCTGTTGTTGCGCAATAAACGGGAGGCGTTTTTGAATCGAGTGATAAAGTGCGATAAAAAATGGATTATGTATGACAATAGCTGACGCACGTATTAGTGGTTATCTCCAGACGACCCTTCCGGAATAATCCCAAGGCCAAGCCTTCATAAGCGGAAGACCTTGTTGTGTGTATGGTGGCATTACAAGGGCATCGTGTGGTATCAACTGTTGGAACCTCGCGAAAGCATTACAGTTGTAGTGTACAGTCAGCAATTAAGAGAAGTTCATCAGAAATTGCGAAGTAAGCATGCAGCGCTCGTGAATAGGAGGGGAGTCTTGTTCCTCCAGGATAACGCACGACCACATACAGCGGCATTCACCAGGGACACCATAAAGGAAATTGGCTGGGAAACTTTACCACATCCACCACATTCTCCCGAAACTTCGTCATCAAGTGTTCACCTTTTCCGGGCGATGGATAATTTCATGCGAAGACGATAATTAACCAACCGGGAGGACTTAGAAATATCATTTTTTTTCCTTCCGTTTTCGGCACAGCCGAAAAACCAAAAATTGGCCCTGGCTTAGAAATATCATTACGAAATTTCTTCGACAGGCGAGACAGAGACTTTCATCAAACAGGAATATATTGTTTACCATCTCGTTGGCAACGGCTCGTAGATGCCAATGGTAACTATTTTAAAGATTAAATATATTACTTTTTATTTAAAAAATTTAGATATTTTGCTATGTCCAAAACCGACAATTTCAATGCATAGTGAAGAAAAATTATATGTAAGAAAAGGTATTTATTATTGAAAAACAAACGTTGAGATGCAGATGTGCATTATGGTGTAAAAACATATTAATAATCACGAAATATGGAAAGAACGGAAACAGTTATTATTTTTATTAAAACAAAAGGTTACGCCACAATTTTCACATTCCATTTAGGCTGTTCCAGTACATCCTGGATATTTGCACCGGAGCCTTTTGTTGGTCTAAGCAGGCCAGTGCCATAACTGAGCCAATTTGATATCTTTTGGCGGGATATGCAGACAAGGCCCTTTTTTCTTTTTGTCCTAGATGAGTGCTTCTACATCGCTAGCGCGCTTCATCCGGTTCGTATTTTTATATTTGGCTAAAGTTTCAGCAATTTTCTAGTCGGAAATCAGCAGAATTTAGCACCTTGACATTTTCCGTGTCAGCATGAATTCTTCTATACAATAGCCAAAAATTAGTCATGGCCATGTCCAGGAAATGGTAAAAGAGCCTTATAAACCAACGTTTGCTCCAAAGTCTAATTTTATAATGACCCATTACGAAGTTCATGAGGTCTACACCTCCCATGTGCCGATAATATTCTGCTACAATAAAGGAGCCGTTCAACATTGATTTGTTCCTTTTGCGACCTGTCGAATCTACCTACGACAGATGTGGGATTTTTGACAGTAAAGTTGGATACTAGATTTACAATTTTATTATCTCTCCAGGCCACCACCGATATGTCAATACGGTTATAGCAACCTATTGAACCGAAGTTCCTCTAGGCTGTTTTTTCTGCTGATTTTCTTCTGAGAGTTATACAGTTCGGGATACGATTTCTCCGAACGGTGCCTAAAGCTGATATACCACGCTGTGACAAGAATTCAATCGAGGGTAGCGATGTATAATAATTGTCAAAAACAGTCAGTAGTTTTGGTTGGGCGGGATCTCTCTGGTAAGTCAGATCACTACATTAGATGAGGCACCTAATTGAGGCTCGTCATATGCGCCTACATTGCCACTGTAAACTTCAAATTTGTAGTCATATCCACTTGCACCACCACTCACGAACAGTTTGAAGCCCCACTTGTGGGGTTTGTCTTTAGAGCACTTCGTGCTTTGCTTGAACAGATTTGTTCATCAACAGGCAAATGTTCTAGATTCACTTTTCTAAAGTTATGATTCAGGTTTTCAGTTATTGGTCTGATTTTATAAAGTCCATCAGAATTTGGGTGACTAAACGGTAACATATTAGGGTTACAATTGAAGGGTAGCATTTGCCTCAGAAACTCGAGCTCCATGTTTTAAATTTTCCATATGATATTTGTTTTGGGACCACATGTGCTTCGTCAAATTGTGTTGACTTTGGAGCTAGTACTGAGTACTGAAACCGCCGGCGGTATCTCACATAGTTGAACTGTAGTGCTTGTACTGGTCTCAGAGCTGGGAAGCAAGATCTGTCATCTTCCTGATCTTCTGGAAAGGGTATTCCGGGTTCCTCAACCGAAACTTGTCGTAAATTTTTTAAGGGGTCCGTCACTTCTAGTGGCCAAAAATTACAAATAACATCGTCCAGCGCAAACCTAATTCAAAAGAATGCTTTGCTGCAGATATGCATCGCTGCGATGAAAGGTATTTTATTCGTTGCTTTGAACGACTTTGCTAGTTCGAATAGTATGATTCAGATCTGCTACTCAGCGCCGTAAAGCGTTAACGCGCATCAATCAGTTATTTTTGAAAACTAATACATAGTTGCCGAAATATCTTGAAGTCTTTGGAAAAAGTCGGTTCGTATTGCCCTTACAAAAACGACTTCAATTTTAAGAACTTTGTTTGAAAAGGTAAAAGCAACAGGATGGAGAACTACAGCAGGTAACAGAAATTTTTAGACAAGTAGTCAAAATATTGTTGTCAACTTACGACGCGACTTATTTCAAAGATTTATTCGGGTTGCTTTCCATTGCTGGTTCTATTCGTTCTAGATGTCAGAAGATAGAAGATTTGTGGTCGGAAGGAAGATTAGGCAGTGAAATTGTTGGAATGACAGGGGCAGGGCAAAGGGTGTGGGCACAGCTAATTTTTGGGCCTGAAAGAAATATAACCGATGATAACTGGTCCAGCATTCTATTAGACGATATTATTTTATTATTGATTATCGACGATAGAATTATTATAAAATGGACTAACTATGTCTGAATCCTGCGGAAAAAATAGAGCTTCCGAAATGCTATACAATCAATAGGTAGGATTAAAAGGTAGGTATGCTAAAAGTTCGGAATTTGTTTTTGCAGATAATTTTGACGAGACCACAGGGGATAAAAAATTCCCAAGCAGAATTACTTTCTTAAACGAAACTAAGTCTGGAGTTGATAAGGTTGATACGCTATGTAGTTCATACTCCACAGCTAGAACCTCCAAAGGAAGGCTATCGGTTGTATTTTATCGAGTGTTCGACATTGCAAAGCTGTTTTGAACGAGTCACATGAAGCATATCTATGGGAAATATGTTCAAGTTTGAAACACATTTGAAATTGATCAAGAATGCGAACAAAGCAGCCAGAAATTTAAATATATCCTATCTATTCTCAATACGTTTTGAAAGATATTTTTAATGCTGTTCAAATCTCATGGTTATTTATTTATTTTAAGGCTCGACTGTTATAATTCGGAATAATGAATGAAAACATAATTTTTAAAATTGGTTAAAAATGCTTAACGGGTGAAACAGGGGTGGGGGGGACTGAGCTATCTGATGTCAGGTGTGTGTTTTAAAGATTTTTATTACAATCTAGGAGACAGGCGCCTTTTTTTGTGGTAGGGAGGCGAACACTGTTCACGCCCGGAGTGTTAGACTCCCAGACACGCCATGTTTCTGGACTAGCCAATAAATACCTCCTCTCTCAATCTGGGCACCTAGTGTGGAAGCTGTTTTACATATTACTTCGGACTAGGCCCCTTGTTCCTACATCTAGAGGATTATGAGAATCTTCTCCAGCGGGAAGAAAGGGAGAGGAAGGAAATGGAAAAATATCCCTCTATCCTTGACACTTCCCAACGCTCCAATATAACTCTTTTCAATGTCAGCACTGCCCGAGCATTTTTGCCACGCGATTCTATTGGTCAACCATTTGAAGCATTTCTCGAACCATAGTTTCCAGGCAGCGCTCTCCAATTTTGCAAGTTCTGTTGCAAGAGACATCATCAACCTCTCCTGCACATGATACGCAGTGAGGAGACCGTGGCCTGTCTAACTTTTGCATGTCTCCTTGATGTTGTGAGCCCGCCTATGTTGGCCATTAATTGAGTGAGTGCTGTTACACGCGTTGCAGTCTTATCAGCTGTTGTCCTGATTTGTTGGCAACAACTCATCTTCGAGTCTATCAGGACGCCCAGTTATTTCACTTCCAATTGCGATTCGACCAGCACTTCCCCAATACTGAGAGGCCTTACGCTGGTGATTCACTTCTTTGTTAGGATGACCACTTGGGGTTTTCCAATTCCAGCGTGAAAACGTGAGTGGTTATCCAGTCCTTTACTCGCTGCGTTAGCATATTTAATCTGAGTTGCGCATTGTCGATTGTACGGCCAGCTTCATTCAGTCGCTCAAAATCTGCATCAGATAGACTGGTAATTGAAAACGGTTTTCAAACGCTTCCAGAATATCCACCCACTTGGCACTATTAAATGCATTTTGGACAACTAAAGTAACCAGTAGGATAATCGGCCGTGTTGAAATGCGGTGGCCCTCCGCACGTTGGACCATGCTCACCAATTCCGCGATTGAATCGAAGGTGGACCAACTTGCTGTGAAGCCATACTGCCGTACAGCTAGGTCTTCGGCAGAACGAATCACGTCAGTGAATATTGATCCGTTTTTCGAAAACTTTTCCGGTCGTGTCTGGCATGCAGAGTGAGCAGTATGCAGCTGTCGACTCGGAATTACCTTTCCCTTTACGAATCAGCACAAGCCTTGCCATCTTCCATCCCTTCGGTCAAGGTCAAGGCTAAAGTGGAAGACTATCTGTAGAACCTCAGCGGGAATCCCAGCTGGTCGTGGAGACTTTTTTGACTTCATAGACAAGACTGCTTTCTCGAATTGCATCTACGTGAAAAATGGATTTTTCATTGTTATTTCATCGTGGGCGGGATCACGATGGCTCAACGATGGCGGGATGGATAGGGAAAGACCCCGCACAACTTCGCCCGTCTTTTCTGCCTCGTATGAGTGATGTGGCTTTGGGTTCCTTACTTCCGCATCATTATTTTGTAGCCCAGGCCCCATGGATCCATGTTCACGTCATCCAACAGGTGTCCCAACGGCTGGCCTTGCTGCCGTTGATAAGTCTGCGGAGACATTTTCTAGCTGACTCAAAAACTGCTGATCGGGTACAACCCTCTCCCCAGGTACGTGCTCGCTGGGCCTTTTATCGCAGTTTGTGGTACTCCCTTCGTCTTTCGGCGATTTCAGGTAACCACCAGTATACTGAGGGATTGCCGTGCCGTGGTCTTTATAGGACATTTGGTCGCAGGTCCTCCGCTTCCCAGCGTAGCTTCTATCAGCGGTGATCGTCCTATTAGCACTTTCAAAGCTATGTACTGATGATCGCTGGCCGAGTAACCCTTCTCCAATTTTTAACCCTTTGTACTAGCCACTCCGAAGCGAAAGTTACATCAGGTATGGTTGATACGCAACCCCATCAACGGATCAACGGGTTTGGCCTGTGTTAAATACGAGGAGCCCAGTAATGGCTGTCATGCTCGGGATCCGTTTGCACTGCGCATCTAATTGAGGCATGTCATTCCTTTAGCGTTGAAGTCACCTCCAACGATCACACAACTCTCTGTACTCTAAATAGCGTCCTACGAAGCATTGAGCCTAAGTTCAATGACAACGATTCGTTCGGCATTAGGTATACACTAAAGAGTGTAGTTCTCGAACACCGAACCCAAATGAAACCATCTCCTCGCCCCTGGTTCTGCCCGTGGATGTGAGCACTGATTCGAACCCAGACGGCGACTGTACCGGATTCATCAGGATACCATGGTGGTGACTTTCTGATGTAAGGTTGCTCGCTGATCATTAGCGAGCCTATCTCTCACAAACTGTTCGAGCAGGCCTTGGATGAATATGCTTCGTAGAATTTGAAGAATGGATATCATTGCAGAAGCGCTTTGGCGTAGGTTATTGATTCTTGCAAGACCCGACACTTCCCTGTACCTAGGATGTGTTTCAAATCATCGAGCTTCGGGCCATACCCGTGGCGAAGAACACAGTGTGCCTCTTTTGTCCAATCCTTCTTTTTATGCTTTGTCTTGCTGCAATTGTAGCACATGATTTCATACTTATGTTGCATTCCCATATCCAAGGCACTTGAAACACCGGAGAAGAATCGCTTTTCGTCGTATCCGACAAAAAACCCACCCCGTTCTACTTTTCTATGACGGCTTTCCTATTGGTGAGGTCAACTATGGCTATGAGTTGACTCTATTATAATGTGAACCTATCTTGGTCAACCTGACTTTTGTCTCGCTTAGTACAGTAAAATATTGTTTTAAGGCGTCTTCTATTTGGGGCAGATGTGTCACGCAGTGAATATCCCTGATTTCGAGTGTGGCCATAGGCTCAAATTAGGCTACAGTTGCTTTTTCTCTGAGGACTCTTTTGACTGCGGCGTCATGAAACGTGTCGTTATTGTTTGTATCTGGCCTGAAGTCAATCAGTAGCCAATCAGTAGTCAATCAATGACCTGACCGAGTTTGCCGTACAGCTTTTTGCAGTTTGGATATCGGTTTTACCACTCCTTTGATTTTACGCAAGGCATTCGCATAGGATGTATCGCAATGTTAGAAGTGAAAAAATATACCAAGCGCAATGGAACTTGGAAATAAAATTGTTGCTGAGGCTCTCTAAGTGACGTAGTGTTTTTTAATGCGATTGAAGTAAGAGACACAGTGAATAGAAAGTATATGCCCCAACTATGCCTCTGACACAAACAATATTTTTATTACAAAAATTAGGAATTAAACACATATAAGAGCTAAACTTAAGAATTATAAATTTCATAAATATTTTCTTGATCGACCTCAGCGAGGATGCTTGAGAACAGCCCAATTGAATACACTAATTTTCGGCAGCATTGGAGGATATCCTTTTTCATTCTCTTCTAATTAACCTGATAAACCTCCTTTTGTTCGAATACGTGAATGAAATACCATTAATTTTTTGATCGTCCAGCTTTCGCTTTAAATGCTATATCGGATTGAAGTCCGGAGGTTGAGCTGGAGTTTTGATAGTGGACAGACAACTGAATAGGGTCCAGTAATAGCAGATGTGAGGATTGTGTTTGGGAAGATTGTTTTGATTCAAACTCAAAGATGGTAATTCACTTGTCCAATCGGAATTTACTCCAGATGCTGATTGACCCCACAATATCAAATTTCTACCACCATGTTATCCAGTTTCTTTGGTATGTTTGAATTCTAGCTCTTTATTTTTTCCCTCCACAAAAATTCCTTCCTATTGATCCAGAAAAGGTAGTTTTTGTTTCATCCATAAATATAACATTTTCCATATATGATAAGGGAGTACTTATAATTTTGTTCGCCAAATCGTACTTTACTCAGATATTTCTTTCATTATAAATGGTTTTTGCCTGCAATCCCGCCATGAAATTTTTAAACTTGTTTCTTACAGTTTGCATTGAGAGTATTTTCCTTAACTAGTTTTTCATTCTGTTTTGAGAAACACGGTGCTTATGAAGAAATCACGTTTAATTTATAGCCGAATTCATTCTTGTTCTCTACGAGTAAGAGGTTTTGGACGACCACTTTTTAATTTTTGCCAAGTGTTTTATATTGATTATTATGTTTTATAATGTCTCTAGCTGGTGATTTTGATTTTCTAACAAATTCTGCAATTTTGTTGCAAGAACAACCAGATTTCCTCATACTTTTTCTCACTTTCTTCACTTAAATCAGAGTTTGTTTTCTTTTACACGACATTTTAAACATTTTTCACAAATTTCATAAAAATCGAACACATTTACCAGTAGGCAGCTGTTAACCGACTAATTTGGAAGATCATTGAATTCATGAAAATATCTTAGAATGAAGCTTAAACCTTTCGTTCGAGTAGTCACATGAAGGACATGAGGATACAATTTTAAATTTTGGTCAAAAGTTACTCTTAGGTCTAAATTTCAACATTATCTGCATACAGGAGGCAAGGAAAAGTTATCACAGAGTAAAGGTCATCAAGAGGACTTAGCATAACGGAGTCGAATTGCAGTTTCGAAGTGGCCAATTGACAGTAACATTTCGGCTGATTATACGATTTTCATTAACGGTGCGCAAAATATCGATTGTTCCTAGGCTGTGTGGGAAGTTGAACCGTCCTGTTGAAACCAAATGTCGTTTATGTCATTCTCTTTCATTCTGGGAAACAAAAATCGCTTAGCATGGCGCGGTAGCGATCGCTGAGCTTACTTTAACGACGTTTCTGATTATTTTCGAAAAAAATGGTCCAATAATGCTCCAGACCGAAATCTGCACCGGGGAGTATCATTTTTTCTTATTGACATATCCCCCGAGATGGAAATGAGCTTCTTGTGAAATATGTTTTTTCGATGAAAATGCTCATCTTTGATCTAGCGATCTTCGGCTCATTGGATAAACCGAAAATGCGGCTTCAGCTCTTGCACTTAACCTTTGACTGGTGACATGGTTTTTGTGTAACGTAACTGGTGACGCGCGGCCTGAGAAGCCGCTGCTGTTTAATGGTCTATAGCATCGAAAGTATTTATGCTAGCTAACCTCAGTTTTTAAAAACAGTTGATTAATGTATAAAAGGATAAAATAAAACCACCCAATAGACTCTGAATGTAATTTTTAATTATTAACATGCTATTATAATGTAAGTAGGAACAAAAATCAAAAATCTAAAGATGAGATCAATAATCACACAAAAAAAAAATTAAATCAACGTAATTATAACAAAAATACTTTTTTTCCTTATAGTTACGATACTCTAATCAACAAAAAAAAAATATTCTTTTAATCACAGGTATCATTTAAAAAAACTGGCATTGGTCAAACTTTGGTTATTTTTATTGACAGTCGGGGCATAATTGTTTGGCACATTGCAAGCACACATGTTTTTTACATGTATTACATTGGTAATTTGATTAGCGATTTAACTTAGGAGGACAACTGTCACAGGTTTTCCGTGTTTTCGGCCTATCCTCTAAGTTTTGTCGTTCAGGTGGCAAATCAGAACCCAAAATACGTGCTAAGTTGACGCGTATATCGCGTGGAATGTGAGTATTATAAACTAGAGAAGAAACGGATAGCAGTTTGGCCGGATACCGGATATCCGGTGGGACTTAGCCGTATGGTGTAGCGCACACACACACTTGAGTAGGCGGCGCGCGAACGATTGAGTGGACTCAGTTCGATTCGGGTCTTTTCGTTGATGAGCGGAGTTAGCAATTGTTTCATTTGTTGTCTTATTGTGTTGATTGCAGTGCAGACACGTGCGTGATCGTTTTAGGTTATCATTTTATTTGTGCTCTTGTTATTTGAAGTAGGTATATAATAATTCTAAAAGATTTAGCGACGAGCAATGGCATCGGTGAAGAGAAAATCGCCTTTATGGGAATACTTTGAAATAAAAAGTGAAAATAATAAGTTAGCTGTTTGTTTATTATGCAATGTAAACATTTTTCCTGGCGGCGAAGGGAAAAAAGCAGGTATGTATCTAATAATAATCTAATTGCAATTCTTTATTTATCGCATTAAGTAATATTAAAATGTAGATACAATGCCGTAAACATTGCGCAGATGATATATAATCTAAATGAAAGTTTAATAATTAATAGTTTTATTGAATGCAGTTAGAGCAAAATTTTTGATATTAAGCAATAATTTCAGGAATAGTATATGACAAATGACAAATAAATCGATGCTTTTGGGCATTTGGACTTTTGAGCATCGCTTTTGGTGAGATTTATAGTAGTCCTTTTATGGTATACCTACTTATTTTACCTTTATTTATTTATACCTAATGAAGTATTCACATTTTTTTCTAGGTACATCTGCCATGAAAAATCATTTAAAATCAAAACATCCAGATAAATGTCGTGCAGTGAATAAAGATAAGGCCGCTGTTGAGCCTAGTACAATTTCTGTAGCCATTGCGGGGACAAGTTCTTCTTCAGTATCAAAAAAGCAATTGACTATGAGAGAATCTTACGAAAGGAAATTGCTCTGGGATATAAATGATACTAAAGCCAGAAAGTACCATTATTTAGTTGCCGAAATGATTGCACTCGACAACGAGCCATCGTCGATAGTGGAAAGAACCGGAATTACCAGACTCTTAGAACAAGCTTTACCCCGCTATAAATTACCAAGCCGGACTTATATTACCCAAAAAATTGTTCCTGATATACGAGGGCGAATCAAATATAAACGGTAATTTTCCTGTTATGGTTTACACGCTGTTCCGTTGTGGATATAGTAGTAGGCGATTGTTGCTTGGTTCTTAAGGAGTGGGGGAAGCAGCTTGGCTAGCGCCTGCGCTCAGTTTTGTTGTCAGTGCAGCCATGACAGAGCAAGAGGTACATTCATCTGTTGCGCAACGCATAATAATTAAGTTTTTGAGCAATGAAGGCGTTAAATCGTCAGAAATTTTTACTCGCTTGAAGGCTCAGTTTGGGGACACTACACTGTCTCAGAATCGGGTGTATACCTGGGCCAGAGAATTTAAGGGTGGCCGAGAACGTGTCGAAAACGAAAGCCACTGTCGGCGCCCAAGGTCAAGTCTTACAGATGACAACATTAGTGCCATTCGAGAGCTTATTGAAGGTGATCGCCGGTTAACTATTGCTGAAATCTCGTCGGAAATTGGTATCAGTTACGGGAGCGTTCAAGCCGTTATCACTGACAATCTCGGCTTTAAAAAAATTAGTGCTCGATGGGTTCCGAGGTTGTTGAGCGAAAATCAAAAACAGATCAGGTCGGAGATCTCTGAGAGACTTCTGAACCGATTTCGACAAGAAGGGGAGGCATTTTTGAGGCGCATCGTCACGTGTGACGAGACGTGGGTCCATCATTACACTCCCGAGTCGAAAATGGCGAGTAAGGAGTGGCGAAGGAAGGATGAAGGCTGTCCAGTGAAGGCCAAAACTCGCCTCTCAGCAGGAAAAGTTCTTGCGACAGTTTTCTTTGACTCAGGGGGAGTTTTACTCGTTGATTTTCTTCACGATCAACGAACCGTGAATGCGGCTTACTATAGTCAGCTTTTAAAGTCGGCAAAAGCCGCCTACCGAAATAAAAGACGAGGTATGCCCATTAGAGATGTCATCCTTCTCCATGACAATGCCAGGCCTCACACCGCATTGTTAACAAGGGATACATTGGAAGAAATGCGCTGGGAAACCCTCGAACACCCTCCTTATAGTCCAGACTTGTCCCCTTGTGACTATTTTTTGTTCGCGCCGTTGAAGGAATCACTTGGAGGAAAGCGATTCGAAAGTAATGAGGAAGTCGAAGAGCACGTGCGCAATTGGTTGACAACTCGCCCTCAAACTTTCTATGAACAGGGAATATTCAAGCTTCCAAATCGGTGGCAGAAGTGTGTACACAATGCAGGAGACTATATTGAGAAATGTTAATAGTGTAGTTTATGTATTATATTATTTAATAAATATATATTCTTAAATTACCGTTTATATTTGATTCGCCCTCGTATATGACAGAATTTACGAGAAAATCAAACGTAACATTTCGAGTGCCTTCGCTATTTCAGTGACATCTGACATATGGACTTGCTTACACAATAATGCTAGCTTTCTGAGCTTCACAGCTCATTTGATATCATCTGAATTTAAACTAGAACACGGGGTTCTGGCAATGAAGCCAATCTCAGGTTCACACACAGGAGAAAATATAGCAATGGAACTTAACATTGTCGCAAACCGCTGGGATATTGAGCACACTAAAATACATTTATTCATTCATGATAGTGGTGCTAATATGGTGAAGGGTGTTCGTTTGGCCAAGTACGATTCTGCTAGATGTTTTATACATACGCTTCAAAGAGCTATAAACCAGTCACTCAAAGTCCAGACTGAAGTGACAGCAATGATTGCTGCTGGAAGGCGACTTGTGACGCACTTCAATCACTCAGGTTTAGCTCAAGAAAAACTGCTGACAATTCAAAAAGAGCTAAGTTTACCCGAGCATCAGTTAGTGCAAGATATTAGCACTAGGTGGAATTCCACTTATTACATGATTGAACGTTTGTTTGAACAAAAGCGGGCCATATCATTGTATGTTGCTGGTCACGATACACTCATAAATTTGACAGCTCAACAGTGGAGTTTGATGGAGCAGTGTATCAATTTATTAAAGCCCTTCGAAGAAATTACTAAAATAACAAGTTCTGGACTATCCTGCGTGTCGGAAGTTATACCACACGTTACTGCTTTAAAAAAATACTTGGATATAGCTGAAACTGAGCAAAGAACTCTTGATTTGTCACATATGCGAGCCTCGTTAAAAGCTGAATTAGAAACTCGTTTTAACTCCATAAGTCAAGACTCAAACTACTTGATTGCAACTTACCTAGACCCGAGATTTAAAACAAATTACTTGGGGGTGATTGATACTGCAAGAGCTCGCCAGGAGATCTTATTGGAATATTTGAAAATGTCTTGTGAAGAGTCCTCAAGTAGCAGTTCATCTTCAACACCGGCTAAAAAGAGTAGAGGAGAGGAGGCGGAGTCAGCTGTATCTCGCAAAGCTCATGACACGTTTTGGGATTGCTTTGATGAGGTAGCAAATGAAAACAATACTGACCAGGTTCAACGTGAAGAAAGAAACGCGATAACCTGTGAGCTGGATTTTTATCTCAAGTCAGTGCGAATTGATCGCAATCGTGACCCTTATTCTTGGTGGGCAGCGAATGCCAAACAATACCCAAATTTAACCAAGTTTGCGAAAATCTATCTTTCAGCACCTTGCAGCAGTGTGTACAGCGAAAGACTGTTTTCTGAAGCTGGTCTCGTTTATGAACTTACGCTTGCTACCTCTCAATGCAGAGAAATTAGTATTTATTCACCATAATTTGCCCTTAGTGCATTATGAGTACTAATTACGAAATTCATTTTCTTAGACTCATTTACTATTGTGTGATTAAATTTTACTACTAAAACTAATTATATTTCTTAAGTGATACAAAGACTAACTGAATAAAGCAAATAATTACTTAAAAATATATTTTTTTATTCAGATTTTTTTTATGTCGGCGGGATGCCTATCTGGCCGAATAGTAGTTAGCTATCCGGTATGCGGCCGGATACCGGATAGTTACCGGATATCCGTTTCATCTCCATTATAAACTCTGTGCTGCATGTGTGATAATACCGCGGTTCTAGCCAAAATTTTAATGAATTGTCCTCGATCAATAGCATTGACACCATCAGCTTGATATAAAACATGTGCATTCACCGTACTTATGTCCAACATTCGATAAAATATCACCATGGGCCACCTTCGCGTTCGGCGACTGTAGGTGTAGATGGAGCATTTTTTATCTATCTCGTCAACCCCTCCTTTTGTTGAATTGTAATAGGCGATAATTTCAGGTTTGCCTGTATTTTCATCAATAGACTCACAATGATGCATTGAAGAAACTAAACACACACCTTTATTTTTCTTTGGCACGTGAGAAATCAAAGTCATTTGATTGGTAAATCCATAGAGTGTCGATCCTACATCTCTTGATTTAGATGGCAAGAACTCTTTGGGAATTTCTCTTTTGTTTTTTTTTTAGAGTACCTACACATGTCAGACCTCGTTTTTTTAGAGCGTCAACCAATTCAATCGATGTGAACCAATTGTCGAACGTTACATTGCGATTACTACCGTGTATAAGTTTTGTCAAACGAATCACTGCTTGTGATGGAACTAAAAACTTCTTTTCTTCGTTTGTCAACGTTTCACAATCAGACCCCTTACCACAGTAAATATAGCAATTATAAAAATAATTAGCCTTGGCATCGCACATACACATCATCTTCAAACCGTACTTCGATGGTTGATTTGGCATATATACAACAAAATAAGAGCGACCCCTGAAAGCTATCAACATTTCATCGATAGTTGCACACTCTCCAATGTTGTATAGGGATTGGCAGTTATGCACAAATATTCGGAATATGTTGGAAATTGCTGCTAGCTTATCATTCTCTTTTCTTTCTTGTCGGTCTACTCCATTATCAAACCGCAAGCATAACAAAAAATTGAGAAAGCTTTTTTGTGACATTACAGATCTAAAAATGTCTCTCCCTGTCCCATCAGTTGCAAATAAGTATTCACAATTTTCGTGATTTGATTTGAACACAGCTGTATACATAAGGAGACCAAGGAATGCATGCAATTCGATCTTCCTCGCTGTACTTCAATTTGAGTTCACGAATTTCTCATTTTTCCACTTCAATATTTCTTCTAAGATATCTAGACTCATTATTTTCTGCCATAGAGAAACAGGATTTCTTTCGTCATGTACATCTAACCTTGTCTCTGGCATTCGAGCTATAATATTATGATGGCTTGTTCGCACAGCTCTGTTTGGCGGATCTTTTGCCCACTTGAACCTATTTTTGCCAACGAAACATCTAACTAACCTTGATAAAGGTTGATCATCACTGTCGCTTTCTGATTGCTGATTTTCTTGAATTGGTTCTTCATCTTCAGAAGCACTTTCTTCGCTATTCGGGGGATGAAATGACGTTTCACTGACACCGCTCGGCCTGTGAGACCGCTTGTCACCAGTTAAAGGTTAATGAACTTTTTACGCATTCATACCGAGATCTTTATGCAAAATTGTTTTGAAAGAAGTGCGTCAAATGTTCAATTCTTGAGAACGATGGTAAGTGGACGTTGTTGATCACACTCACTCAGAACAACACCAGCGATGTTTCCGGTCGGACGGACTGGACGAGTACTAGCACTATTCAAAGTCACTAACACTGTTCACTGTTGTTCATGAACTCGCTTCACAAAGTGCGTTTTTGGCACGTAGTTTTTGTCAAATTTCTTTCGTAAATTTCTTATGGCTTGGGTAGAAGACTCACCACTTTCGAAATATGAAACAGGGACAGCCATGCAAGCTTGTTTCGGGGAATGAATCGGGCATGATGAAGTTACGAACAGAAAATTTTTAATCTATAGAGGAGCCGATCAGTGTATACATCAGCACCTTTGCTTACTCAAGCGAAGAGAGAAATTCACATGCCGAGTTTTCTACAGCCAATGGAACAGTCATCACAACCTATGGCACTGTAACATTAAATTTGAACCTTGGTTTTCGGCATGAGCATAGAGAAAGTAGATGGAGAGAGCCCCTACGCTCTCTTTTCTGTCCGAAATCACCAAAAGTAACGCATATTTACTCAAATTCACCAACACTTACTTAAAAATAATCTTCATCTTAACTATTGTCACTAACATCACAAAATTTGCTTGCTATAATTCAAGCACATGTTTTGTTTTCATTCGCATTTATTATCTAAACATTCATAAAAAAAAGTTTGTCCATAAATTAAGAAAAAAATTAATAATAATTAATAATAATAAAATTAATAATAATAATTATAAATTAATCACATTAAGTGCCCCATTACTAACAAATTGTTACTGCCAATGGACACAGGAGAATCGACTTAACGGGAATGTTAACTCCACACGAACATCATTTCCCGAAGTATTAAGCCCCACCCATTCCATACAATTTTCACAGATGATCGACTTCGGATTTAATCTGCTCGAGCCGAATGAACATTGTAAATTGCAATCTGAAGCTGATCTCAAGCCTACATTTCGCTCATCAAATGTATTCAAATCTATAATTCCGTTGTGAAATGAGCTCATTGAGCATATGGATATGCTCATTAATGAGCATATTCATATGCTCAATGAGAATTAGAAATGCACAGTATAAGCTTTTGTGCATTTTCAATAAACTTTGACTGATAAAAGTGATTGATTCAGCGGCCGATTTGATAATGTTTTCATTATTCAAGTAATATGTGTAACCATTCCTTTACAGAAAATGCTTTTCTAACTGTAATGTTAACTCCACTGTCAAGTTTAAAACCGAAGGTAGCCGAAAATTTTGGCAAATGTAAATATTGTATTTCTCAATTCAATGAGTGAAAATGTTTTTGATTTGCAAATTATATGTTGTAATTGGTCAGTTAACTTTTATGTGAAATAGTCGGCAGTAATATTGATGGATAATTTTCAATTTCAACGCAGAGATTTCAACAAAGCACGTAAAATTTGTGTGTTTTTCAGGTGTTATTAGTGATTTATAAATGATGTTTTCGTATTTTTGCCTATGATTGGATATTACATTAATAGGGTTAAGTAAATGTGTTTCTAGTTGCGCGAAAAACCTTGAAATTTCGATATAATTATGGATATCATGCTGCATACGACACAAATCGCAGCAAAAAATGGAGTCGAACAACAATAACGAACAGCTGATGAGGTGAAAGATATGTTGAAAATTTCGGACGCTCATGTACACGGATAGGACCTCTCTATATCTTGTACCTTTATGTGTCAAAGCCCATTACTCGTTTAGATTTTTTGACATACTACAATTTACTCCTGGATGCCAAAAATACGAGATTAATAGACTTACGCACGAAATTATCTGGTCGCGGAAAAGCAGCAAAAGAAAATATATCGAGTACCACGATTTTATTTCCCTATCATAAACTCTTAGCCCAATATCCAGAAATCACTCGAACTCCTCAACTGCGACAGTTAAGCACAATATTCACCACCACATTAAAATAACCCCAGGACCTGCAGTTGCACAACAGGCTGGAGGATATTCGCCTAATCAACTCCAACAATCAAAGATCGAATTCGCAACATTAGTGGAGATGGGGATACCATGGCCATCAAAGAGTTGGAAAGAGGATATCTCACATTGTCATTTGAAATGTACGAATCACCATGTAGAACATATAGATTGCGAAACGCTGCGCAGACTTTTAAACGCTGCATCAATGAAGGGCCTCATGACAGAGTTTTGTTGTACCTACATTGATGATATCTTGGTGGCATCCTAAACAAGTGAGGAGCATATTCGCGATATGCAAAGTGTATTTACGCAGTTACAGGAATATGCCGCCAAATGTAGTTCCGGCCGAATATTGATGAAATTCCCGGGATACCAAGTAAGCAACAGTGATACTAAGCTAGTACTACGCACACTACTTTTATAGCCACGGGAAGGAAGCAGGGAAAGCAATGGTATAAAGATTTCATTGACAAGTCAAAGCAACAATCAAATGCTCTAATAACTGCCGGTGGACAGAGGTCCTTCCAAACGTAATGTTTGGCATTCTATCAGTGTGGAAAGAGGATCTCCAGTCAACAATAGCAGAGTTAGTCGACGGTGAATTGCTACGGCTTCCAGAGGTGTTCGTGACGCGATGTACATCTAGAATTCGACCTTACGCCTTTTTCGTCAATCGCTTATGCCAAGACATGCCGAATTGTATCGTCCTCCTATTAGCGGTACTGAGCATGATGGGAAGTCGCCACTCATATTGAAAACAATCGGAACCGCGACACACGAGCTTGTGCGAAATAACAAAATAAAACAATCGCTGCAGAATCCATTTGATGGTCCGTTTAAAGTCGTATCAAAAAGCGTCGATAAAGCCGCATATGTAATGGCTGATGGATGCGACTATGCTTTTCATATAGAAGATCCAGAAGACGAATCACACGGTTTTATCATAGAGAGCACTCCGGTCGACGCAGTGGAATCAATAAACTTAGTATCTTCTGCACCGGAACGAGCAACAAATTTATTCTCGCCAGTACAGAGAAATTTATTATCTCAACACCAGTTTAACAGGAACGTGAGTAGAACGATGAGTATTCTCGTCCTGACTTCATCGTGTACACAATGATCTTCTAATAAAGTTACTGTTTTGTAATATAATTTTTTTGCATTTCCACCAAATGCCAAATATTAAATTGCAATATATTTAAAAACATTTAAAAAAATACATCAAAATCTTGCAACATATTATACTGTGTATAAAAATTCAAGTATGTTAAGCGTAAAGATATATAACACTACCCTAAAAAAATTAAACAATATCAAAAGGCGGAGGCAATTAAATCACTTCCGGCCCAGATACAATTCGACGCCAAAACTATTTTCGATCCTGTAATTTTACTAACTAAATTGCATGCCGATATTTCGGCATACGTTATCCCACCGACGACAAATACAAAAAGGGTTCGATGACGCAGCGGGAGTTTGTCAATGAATTCCTTCTTTTTGATTGCCTGCTGAACTAATTTAATATCTTTTGGTTCGGTGAACTCACTAAGTCGAACTTGCATTCCATCGATTACACCCAACTTTGTACAAAATTCATCAAAACTTTGCGCTTTTAGTAAGAATGAAGCTATTTGCGCTATTAAAGGAATATACAAGCCGTTAAATACGTAACTCGGACAAGCCTTTGGCGTATCACTATTCGGTGTCGATTTGTCCGATGGTGCTGGAATCAATTTAAGGCGATTTGCACTAATTTGAAATTCGGTCTGTTGAAACATTGGAATTTGCAAATTCGCCCGTAGCTTGGACTTGTTAACAGCGTCTAAATCAGGAAGCAATTTGGCTTTGGTGAGATGATGGAAAATATATAAATATTTATGCCCGAATGCATTACAATAATTTCGGATGAATGTCGAAAGTTCATCGGACGATAAGGACATAGCAATGTGAACCAGGCACATCATTCGAATTATATTGAATTTGTGGCCGTCCGTAGTTAAGATTTCGTCAATGGTAGTTAAGACGCGTTTTCTGTTTGTGTTATTGAGAATATCATCTTCAAGCGATTGTTGCTTCTGAAAGTTTCCTGCTAGCTCGTTGATCACTTGTTCACACACATTCAAATGCTTCGTAATCTTATTCTTCATCTCGGTAATTTTTGGTAATTTCTTTGACACGTAATCCTGCATTTCGTTTAATTTCATTTTGTTGATGTTTTGAACTTCAACACCTAAAGCCTTGGCTTGCGAGCGAACTAGGTTGCTCGCTTCAGCGAAATGTTTATAACGATTTTCGGCATAAATCTCATCATATGAGCCGTTCATTCTTAGCACCGTTGGAGCAATCGTTTTGGAAGGACTGACAGGCGGGATCTGAAGCACTTCAATTTTTCCGCTTGAAATACGATTAGATTCCGGTTGAACTTCCAGCTCTCCTGACTTATACTTAAATACTTCCAACAAAAGTCCTGAATATATCGCAGGTGTGAGAAGGCACGATGGATAATCTTTATCTCGATCGACAACCAACATTGCACTAAAGTCTGAAGGCTTTGAGTCATTACTCAATTTTCCTAAACGGTCAACCATGTTTAACAGCTTGTGTGAATGTTCTCCGTAACTAAAAACCATGTCGGGCTTGCCAATCATTAAGTTAAACATTCGGAAACTGTGTGCTATAGACGCTAGCAAAGAGGCGTCCTTGTGAATGAAAATTTCGGGGAAAACTTGTGGGATTTCAAGACTCATCAAACCTTCGTCCAAGTAAATAAAATCCCAGGCGAAGCGATGCAATGTTACCAAACCATATAGTCCTTCTTCCTCCAAAATATTGTGAAAGCTTTGTGGCACTAATGGCATAATTATTATATGGTAATTTTTAAGGCCTAGCGTTGGAGACGCTATCGTTCGGCTTTCATGTCCGAGTATTTGTTCTAGAACGATTTTAAATGTTTTCACATTTGCACTTATCAAGAACACTTGAGTATATTCAGTTTTTGGTACTGCATGTCTAGCGTCAAGCTTGTAAATTCTCTTGACTCCTTTAGATCTGTAAAAAAGGATATTTAGTTTCTTATGTGCGAGATTACAAACAAGATCATACTTAATCCATGACGCGACGCAGACACGTTCTAAGGGTTTAATAAGCGCTGGTTCTATGATGAGATCTTTTTGGCTAGGTATAGAGCATAATGTCGCCTGTAGCTTCTCTTGCGCAATTTGTTTGAAACCTATAAAAATAAACGATCAATTCACATAATTAATGTTATGACTTTCCTTTTAATAATATTGTATTGAATGACTAGCGCTATGCGAAAAATATTGAAGAGAATATGTCCTACAACAAGTGAACAAAAAAAATCCTCAAACCCATCAGTAGGGTAACATGAAGGTGTTATGAAAACGTTTATAAGTAAAGGGAAGAGTTACATTAGCACTAACAAAAAACGAAGACCGAAAAACTGGGCCCCAATTGTTGATGCAAAAAATATGCGTATTCTAAGTACAGTGGTGGCACCTCAAATTGGGAACAGATGATGCCACGAGATAGGTCTAAGGCTTAGTCCCGATAAAACCACACTGGTGCCGTTTACAAGAAGAAGAACTATGAACCAACTCCGCACCTTATATCTAAATGGGACGGAGATTGGCTATAAGAATGAAATTAAGTATCTCGGATTGCTGTTGGACGGCAAGCTTAGGTGGAACGGAAACATTAAAGCAGTGTCTGCAAGGGCTGTCAGAGCTCTGATATGTGCAGGAACAAGAGAAGAAAGTCCTGGGGTAACCCGGGAATCCTGCGGTGGATGTACATCATAATGGTGAGACCAATCATCAACTATGGAGCGGTGGCCTGGGCAGACAAAATCCAAGAACGCAAGACGAGGCTTGCACTCGATCGAGTTCGGCGTTTAGCATGTGCCTGTATCACCGGAGCCATGAGGTCATGTCCCACGGCAGCTCTCCAGAAAATCTTAAACCTATCGCCACATAATTTGGTGATAGAAACAGTAGCGACATCTACAATCACAAGAATCTTCCATGAAGGAAGAGAAAATGATCTCTGAATTGGGCACAAAGACCAGGCTAAACTAGTGAAGGTGTCCCCATTCATATATGCACCGTCGGATCGCATGACGTCGGCATTCAGCTTTCACAAAAATTTTTGTGTAGTACTGAGCGACAAGAGAGAATAGATCGTTGAATCCAATATGCACCTCATAAGACGGAATGCAGTCAGGTGGTATACGGAAGTTTCCAAGACATATGAGGGAACTAGAATTGGAGTATTTGAGCCTGGCACCAAATACTACCACCCGATGGGAAGCATGGCAAGTATCTTTCTGGCTGAGGTCTATGCCATCGCTGTAAGCGCAGAACTCAGCATAGGCAAAGGATACAAAGGCAAAACCATAGCCATAATATCCGATAGCCAAGCAGCCTTAAAAGCACTAGAATCCCCGGTGATTACATCAAGAATGGTTCTCGATTGTTGCAATACGCTCAAGAAATTGAATGCGGACAATAAGGTTACCCTATACTGGTTGCCGGCGAACAGGTATCGAGGGTAATGAGCAGGTGGACCAACTAGCGAGGAAAGCAGCATCGACAGCACCCATCGGCCCTGAGCCCTTTAGCGCAACTGGAATGAATTTCATTCACAGGGCCCTTGAGGAAATTGAGGATAGAGAATGCAATAGGCTCTGGAATGGACTTCTAGGGCTTCGAATGTCGAAGCTGTTCCTCGACGTTTATGACGAGAAGAAGTTTCGAGCGTGCATTGTTAGGGTCCTGACTGGGGTCTTCACGGGCACTGCACACTCGGAGGGCATCTCAAAGGATTGGCTTGACAGCGAATGATAAGTGCAGATTTTGCAATCTTGCGGAGGAGACACCAGTGCGTTTGCACTGTCCCGCAGGAGAAGAGATAGTTTAGGAAGCTGCTTCCTTGGGAGGAATTGGGACGTCTGAGGACGAAGCAGATCATTGACTTTCTCAGAAAGATCGATCTGCTTGAGGCGCTCTAGGAGCATGGGAAGCGGGGGCGCAATAAACCTGTTAAGGTTGACGTGCAGCATTCCGACAATAAAACAAGCAATCAATCAAGTACAGTGGTACCTCTACACACGAGTTTAATTCGCTCCGTAAGCTTGCGTGTATTTCAAAGCAATTTTCCCCATTGAAATTAATTGAAATGCCATTAATCCGTTCCAGCTCCCAAAAAACCACCTCAATCGTTTCCGTTAAGTGTTTTTGAATAAGAAAATTGTATGCAGTTACAAGAAGAAACCTGTATTTATAAATAACAAATACATATTCTATTACAACATAATAAAAGAAAAAGTGAAGTTCTTACTTAAGCGCTTAATTTTCGTCGCTGGTCTTCGCTTATTTCGTTACGCTTTGCTCATTTTCACCTGCAGATCGTTTGAAAAAACTGTCCAAGGAGGTTTGTTTCTTCCTATCTTCAGGATATTGCAGAAATGTATTCGGCAAGTTACGTTGAAAACTCCGATGCACGACCAGTTGCAACTTTTTCGGGGTGATTTTTATCCACGAACACTACAACTTCCTCCCATATTCCCGAGATCTGCTTTATATCTCTTGTAAAGATAACCTCCTCCATCTCTGGCTCTTCTTCAAAACGAATTTTTCGTTGAAACACCACATGCTGGTGCAAATCTCTCACATCCAACTCCAGACCAATCGATTTTCTCAGAGAAACAATCTCCTCTACTACAGACACTTCGGGTTCCAATCCTTCGAAGGGCCTTTCAGCTGCAGCCTTAGACCTCAGCTTCTTCCATGCAGAGGTTAAGGTCCTCGTTATAACACCCAGCCAGGCTTGATCAATAATTCTTAGATATATCACGATGTTAAAGTGGTCCTTCCAGAACTCTCGAAGGGTTAGGTGTGTGTTGTCCGTCACCTCAAAGCAACGCTGTAAAATGTGCTTGGTGTAAAACTTCTTAAAATTAGAAATCACCTGCTGATCCATAGGCTGCAGGATAGAAGTAATGTTGGGTTGCTGATAGAGAATCTTCATAAACTTGAACTCTTCGAGTAAATTATCTTCGAGATTTGATGGGTGACCAGAGGCATTGTCGAGGACGAAAAGGGCTTGCATGGCTATGTTGTTTTCCTGTAGATATTTTTTAATAGAAGGGGAAAATACCAGGTTTATCCACTCCACAAAAAATTTCCTGGTGACCCACGCCTTCGGATTTGCCCTCCACATAACTTGGAGTTTTTCTTTTGAAATCTAATGTGACTGAAAGGCTCTGGGATTTTCCTGGGTGTTTGTAGTCGGATTTTGTAGATTTTGTAGTCGGCACTCGCATTGGCGCAAAGTGCGAGAGTTTATCTATCCTTCATGTGTTTGTGACCTTGCATCGTCTTCTCCTTTGCCGTTATGTAATTGCCGTTATGTAGTCTGTATCCTTTTCCAGAGAAGCCCTGTCTCGTCACAGTTGAAGACTTACTGGGGGATGTATCCTTTGACTTCTATCAGTTCGGAAAACCTTTTGATATAAACCTCAGCTGTCTTCACATCCGAAGTTGTTACCTGTCAATGCCTGCTGTCGGAGTGAATGCCGTTCCTTTTCCTAAAGTTGGCAAACCAGCCCCGACTAGCTTTGAACGAGTCATCCGATTCCTTGTTTGTGGAAGTGTGTGGGATCTGCTTCAGCAAATCACCGAAAATTGTTCGTGCCTTCTCACATATGTTGCTTTGTGTTAAGGTTCCTCCTTGAAGCTGCTTATGTCACTCACACCATCAGTAGTTTCACCCTTAGCTAGCGTTATTCTCTTTATCAACTCCTTCTGTTTAAGCACAGTACATATAATTGATGTGCTACGCCAGTACATCCTCGCCAAGTCAATTACTCGCACACCTTGCTCATGTTTTTCTGTTATTTCACGCTTTAATTCAATAGACATCATCTTCTTCTTTGGACCCATGGTTATAAAAATAAATGTGTTAATGTTTTGTAAATGTAAAAAAAGGAAAACACGCGAGCCTAACTTATCAAAAATGCTTCAAAAACGAGGGAAACAAGCACACAGACTGAGGTTAAGTCTGAAGTGGGAGAATCTGTTAGACATTGCACATGACACAAACCTGCGCCCCGCATGTTGGGGTCGTGTGCAGCGGTGTAATGTGCGATTCCTCGTATCTCAAATCTTGCTCTCATCTCAAAGTAAAATCGCTCGCTCGGCGGCTATTTACAAGGACATAATTTAGGCCAGAGAAAACTTGAAAGTTGAAAAAAATGTATGAAGTATTTTCAGTGCAGAGAATTATTTCAATATGTAATTTAACGACACATTCAATATATGTATAGAATGGAATCTATAAACTCTAAACTGAAATATACTCCTGGAATGAGAATATTTCAGTTTCAAGCCCACCATAGGGAAGCTTTGAGGTTACAATTATGCCGGACTCGAGCCCTCGAACTGAACTTAATTCAGCTTCGAAACCAATTGTACTTCAAACAAGGGGGATAGGATAAAATAAAAGATGGAATGAAGTGAAAATATACGAAATATATATATTTCTAGTGAGTCGAATATATAATAATTAAAAAATAAATAACACATGCACCCATACATAGAAAAAAAGACAAGGTTATATAAAATCTCTGAAGGATTCCATATTTTTTTATTATTTTTGTCTTTTTGCCTAGTTTTATTTTCTTAAGTTCGTCCTTTTTGCGATTTTTTTCTCTCATTTTTCTCGGTGTTCCACCTGTTCTTGTTTGGCAGTAATTTTGGGTTTGAATGTGCTTTGAAAAGCAAAGGATGTACTGATAAACTTTGCTTTTCTGTGTTTCTTGCTTTTGTTCTTGTCCGAATGGCAGCTTTGGGCAAAAAATTTTCGATTGCTGATAGTTAACCAGCAAATAGATAGGATGAATTTCTATATCTATTGCTTCTGATGAATCCTGATTGAACATCAATTTCCCTGCAAAATAATTTTTGTGAAGGGCCCATCAGAGTTTCATGTAGCGTTGGAAATACATCCTGTGAAATTCCAGGCTGAGCTTCTTCATCGTCAGCATTATAATCCATAATGGGCTCCTGATCATCGGGAACATCAAATTCAAAATGCATCTCTTAAGCTTAGAACCAGATTTAAATTTTTCAGACATTTTGTACAAGCTTAGAAAGTGTTCATTGAAGTCATTGAATGTGGACTGCGAACTATTGAAATTATCGGAATAACTAATTCTTGGAACTCGTTAAAGCTAATGTTAATGAAGGAATGCTTTGACCTTCAGCGGCACTACTTGTGCCTGCTTGTGGTTCGGTTTAACTGGTCAGGATGGATTTCCGAAAACATTTTGCATGATCAATGGCGTTCGGATCAAATGAATATAGTCCACAAGTTAGTAATCCATTTGCAATATATTCTACTTTTGATGTTATTTTTCAAAAGTCTTGCAAAATCATTTTCACGCCAAATCAGCCTTTTTCCTACTAATTTTAAATGGGCGGAAATAGAAATATCTGCCGGCTGCGAAATTCTCGTGCAATTTGGTTATAACTTCCTTTAAGTAAAAGCAGAATATTTCAGACGTCATCTTCCTATAATTGTTTTTTTTTTAATGAATGCCGTCTGTGATCAATTCCATGATGACTTGCAGGGTCCTTTATATGTGTAGCACCAATAATCCGGCTGCAAGAATCGTAAACATTATCGTAAGGTTTTCTTTTGCATATCCTCTATCTGTTCCGTACACGTTTCTAGCACCCAACATGGAAATACACAAAAATAAATCATGATTTATTGACTTGTGTTTGTCCATACGTTTCCTTACCGTTGCTGGCAATAACGTTGCCACACTGATGGCACATTTGAAAGATTATCGCATGACGATTAAGGACATGTTTTTTCTGTTCAAAAATATCTAAATAGTTTTGTATTCACTAATTTGAGTAAACTCCTTTCTGATATAATTCTCAGATACCTTGGAACCAGTATTAGTTACAGATTCTGGTGTCATTTATCTTATAGAATTTCCGGATGACACTTTAAAAATCGTCTAGACCAGGTATCGCCAGGCTAGTTATCTTGAAAGGATTTTGTCTGGGACACGAATCGAGGAATTAGTTCACCGATATTTTAAGTTTTCAAGTACTCGTAAATCCCTTTATTTCCAACTCCCCAATAATCCACTCAACTCTGCTTTCTTCTTTTTTTTCTGTAAGCGCAGGTGAGGGTCCAAGACTAGACTATTTCGGTCCTCCATGGATCCTGTTCTGCTATACACAACGCACAATTTTATACCATTTTGCTGCTTCATGGATGGAAATCTCCCGCGCACCTGAAACTGGGTTTAAATTGGGCTAATTGGGCGCTTTTCCTACATGTTTCAACTTGACGCATGTTATACGCATGCTATCCACACCATCTTATTTTTCCTGAACGAGAACAGAAATTGGTAGATCGAAAGCTGCCGTTCAAAGCACTTGTGTTAGCAATTGGTGTGTTTTCTTGTAGAGTGTCATTGTCTGTAAAATAAGGATTGGCGACGAAAATTGGTTGTAAACTACTGGGATTTGCAGGTATGTTATTTCTAATAAAGTCGGCTTTTGAAATACAGGGTGGGCAAATCAAACAGTGCTGTTTTGAAACGTTGGTACTTCCCGTGTAGGATATTACGATTATGATGGTTTTATTTCGTCGGGCGGGCCATGCCGTTATCAGTCATTACCATGGTTTGGTCTGGTGAACAACGGGGCTTCGCCGTCCATACGTTTTTTTGAAAATGGTCGATCTTTCATCGCAACTCAGCGAACTTTCCGGCTGCAGTTTAACCTAACGCGTCATGATACTGTCCCTCACCGTAATGTAATCGCGAATTGGGTGCGTACATTTGAAGAAACTGGTTCTACCCTAAAACCTAGGAGTTCAGGAAGACCCAAGACGGCAAGAACACCCGAACATTTGATGAGAGTGACAGAAGCTATTGTGCAGTCACCTACGCGTTCAAACAAAAACAAAAAGGCAGAAAATAATGTCTACAGGAACTATAAGAAGAAGGAGAAAAGTCAATGACCCTGTAGGTAAAAGTCTCACATTTGATTATATAAACCCTCCTGATGATAATTCTGCGCAGCCTATATGTTCGACAGGGGTAGTTCACCAAGACCGATCGACACTTCCTCTTACTCCAGTTGTAAGATTTTCTGATAATCTGGTAGCGACAGTGAAAGCGATGGGAACGTTTTTTATGCAGAGGGCGATGAAAGTCCCTGCTCACCTTTACGATTAGATGAAAGTTCGAACAGTTTTATGCGGCCCAAAAATATCAAAAGAGGATATTCGCTGATTTTGGGAGCACCTTAAAAATCTTTGTGATCGGCAACCACTGCCGTTCTTCAAAAATTATAAAAAATATATCAAATAAGATAGTAATGGATGGTTTTTTTAGCTGCATGAGAAGTTTAAAAGGTTGTTGTCTGGTTGGTTTTGATGGTTGTTTGACAGTTGAGAAATGCAAAATGCGTTGACATTTCTATTCAGTAAGGTTGGCAATTCATCATGAATAGTTTAACGTCAGAACAACGCTTCCACCAAATTTTGGAAATTTACTTAGAAAAAATAAATCTGCTCGCGAAGGTCAAAAAGCCCTTCGTTTTTTTTACTGTCAACACAATCGGCATCGTGAGAACCATTACGTCCATTTAAATTGACTGTTTGGTGCGGTTTACACGCTACCGGCATCATCGCTCCTTATTTTTTTCGAAATGAGGAAAAAGCTGCCGTTACGATGAATGGCGAGCGCTATGGAGCCATGCTGATTGATTTTTTGTTTCGAAACATCGACGAAATTCGGTTGCAACAAGACGGCGCAACTTGCGACACAGCGCACTCAACCATTAATTTTTTGCAGAATCAATTTGGTGGAAATTTTCTCTGCACTAGTTGTCCTATTAACCGGCCCCTCTTTTGTGCGCCTTAACGCCTTTTGATTACTTTTTCTGGTTTATGCCAACAAACCAGCAAGCTAGCAGCATTGGAAGCCAATATTCAAATCACCATTCACGCTATACGGCCAGATTATTGGAAAAAAGTATTTAAAAATTGGACTGATCGAATAGACTATGTAACTTATAGCCGCGGCGGACATATGCCGGAAATCGTATTTAAAACATGAAATTTTCAACCAGATTAAAATAATAAAAATTCATTCGAACAAATTTCTGTCTTGTATTATTTAAAGTTCTCAAGCTCTTAAAAAACATCCTTTGTAATCTAGTGAATATCATAGCCGATTGTGAAAATAATGGTTAATGACAAAATGGCGGACGTTGGAACATACATAGTGACTTTTAGACCAAAAATTAGTTATTATCTGGCGTTTAAAAAAGAAACTAAGTAACGAAAAATATCCTATTGTTGAGCTTTCTTAGGTGCGCGATCTGTTTGCTTCGCAAATGTTCTTGCAAGTGAATCTAATATACACGAATTAATTTAAAATTAATTGTCTAATAATTTATTCCTCCAATAAATTTCACTAAGACTTCACACTTAATTATTTTCACTCAATAACTGCTTCACGAACTTCACTATTACTTATTCACTTTTATTCGTTATCACTTTTAATTTAATTAATTACTTTTATTAAAATCAGTTTCACTCGCATTTTCCAAATCCGCGTACAACTGGACTCACTATTCCGCTATCGCACTTATACGAACGTGCACTGCCGTTTTATCGACAAGACTTCCCTTTCGCCGCTTGCTGTAGTCACTTATATACACGATTCTACTAATCCGGAATCTTCCACGTGGATCATTCTCGAGTTTACGCGCTTAGTCATTTGCACATGTATTGTCGTATTCACGCAATGTGTTTACGTTACGGCTATTTCCTCTTCGAGAATGATCGGTGTATTTGTTATTGATACTTGTTTACAAATTTACTCTTTGGGCGACTACATTGGCGCGTGACAATATTCGAACATGTCACACTACCCACTAGATAATTTTGCATTGAGTAACCATAAAAAAATTGAAGGCAATCGGTTCATTGGTTTTTGCTGTTACTAAATTTTGATGTTAGCGCCAGATTCGACCTTCGCGAGTTTCGTCTTCTTACGCAGCGTTACACCATTATTGAATGTGCATGGTAAAAAATAGAAAGTTAACAATTTAGGTTCCGCGGATTTTGGAGATGTATTCCAAATAAGTTGTTCCAACAATTTATCATTACTGAAATCCTCGAAAATTACTTTAATGGCATCTACCATAATTTTGGCAATGCCGAATAATCGTGATAAAAATTTTTTAGTACTCCTTTCGCTTTCGCTTGTTGCCACTAGCACAACGGTACGCGGATTTCGGGACAAAAATGATGTTGAGGTTTGTCGTAGTAGTAAAATAGTGCTCATCTCGCTTTTTTCATGTCATGCTTGGAATTACAGTAACTGCGGATAGCTAAGCCGTATTAAATGCTCAATTTATCTGCAAACTTACCATCAAATTGTTTTTGCCGGCGATGTCAGGATTTTGTTCTTGCTTTCACGAAGACGGGTTCCCATTCGCTTCCGAACGTGACCCATGCATTCTTTAGTCACAATTTCAATTTTATCACCATACGGTTTCGCATTTACTAATCCCGTCTACGTTCCAGAGTCGCCTTCACCGGCATAACAAGTATACATAACTATATGCTTTTCGACACATTTTGAAAAAATGCTTTCATGGCGCCTAATAAATTAGATCGATTTCTAATCAGCTGTCAGTTTATTATTTTTTTTTTTTGAATTAAAAAAGAAGGATTCAGTCTTTTAATGGAAATATTCTTTTAGCACAAAATATGTTTCACAGTTTCGGTCATAATGGCCACATTTATCGAAATATTGACGTTTCACCAGATTTTCTTAAAATCTCAAACAAAGCCGCAAAAACACCGAATAATTTTAAAACTAGCATGGATGCTTAGAAATAGTAGCTTATGGGGAATGTAAACGGATGATGTTGCAAGAGCTGGATCAGTCGACCAAAGTGCAAATTAAAAAGATCCTCACTTGCAACAGTAAAAAGAGAACTATGTGGAACCCTCTGAAAAGGGAAAGATATGTCTTAGAATTAAAGGAACGACAGCAGTCCAAGCGGAACTCTTTGACCGTGCCCTATCGGAAAACAATCACTCCTCTGGACAAACAGAAATGGAGTAAAAAAACTGGGATAATGGGTAAAGTTTACAGTCTCTTAGTTCAACACGGTAAACGAATAGGTATCCAAACGGATAACAACCGCCGACCTTGTGAGGAAGAGGTTTTTTTCTAGATTGTCCGAACCTGACCGAAAAACGCCTCACATGACTAAGGAGTACTAGCGTGACAGAATTACGGCCCACAGAGCAAGCAGACCTTCTTGGTTTCTGCAGGACAGGGTTGGCGATCTTTAAACAATATACCCGGGGAGCTAAGGGCCGGTGCTGGCCTAGACTTCTCTTTAACAGTGAACTCCAAGTAAATAACAACAATAATTTTTTCATTTAATGCAACCGGGTAGTTTCCCTTAATACCACTATTTATTTGTTGTTTTTTTTTTTTCATAAATTCGAATTCCGTCTGCTGTTTGCGGGCTTCCTCAGTGTGTGTTCGATTGAGCAAAGAAATTGCGTATCGTCCTTTTATGCTCGTAGGTGTTTGCATCATGTTGATTCAAAACTGGATATCCGTGTTTTGGGAAGGGCTTTTCATCGCTTGGCTCGTTGAATATTTGGATACAGGTGGTTTGCACGGAGTAAAAATGTTTGTGTCCTTGCCGGTTGTCAATTGTTCAAGAATAAAACCATCCAGGAACTGAAACAAAAACCGGTTTATTATGTAAATGTAGACACAGCAAACGCACTCGTAATTTTGGATCAAGAAGACTACGACATTAGGATGACAAAACTATGAAAGAGTGCGAATTAGTCATTGAGGACAACACTGAAAGTTTCTAACGCACTGCTCTCGAGGATGAAGGGGTACTCCAAATTAATAAGCCACAAAATGAGATCAGGAGAATCGTTTCTGCAGAAATGTCATCAGCACATTGGCAAGCTAAATGGTTAGTTCAAAAATTTAGAAGCATGGAGAAACATATATCGAAAAGAACTACTTTAGGGAAAAATTCTATAATCAATTAAAAGGCCGATGGGTTATCCTCTTTCGCCTTTCATTGGCGAAATTTTTATGACTGAACTAGAATCGGATGTAGCAGCTAATAACATTATGCCAAGATTTTGAAACGATACGTAGACACATTATTTGCCACATTAAAAAGAAAGGCTTTGAAACGAACTCTGGTCACACTCAATAGACCTTATAAGGACATTAGCTTCGCCTTCAAAATCGAAATGGAAGGAAGGCTATCTTCTTAGATATTCTGTTGAAAAGAACACAGGGAGCTTTCCAACTAGAGAGCTATAGGAAACCTTTGGACAACAGATGGGTAATTCCCAGCACCTCAAATCATTGTTATCAGCACATTGTTATCCCCATCTCTCCAGCCGAACAGGAAAAATGGAATGAAAAAATCTTAAACATGACAAACAACCGAAATATGTCCCTACAACGGGCTACACTGACTAACCTCACTATGCAGGAGACACTCAGCTTTAACAAGATTTACCTCTCGTTTAAAACTAAATAAAAGTAGATTGGTTTTAGCAGCAGAGACAAGCAAATTAGGACTGTTTTAGTTTCAATCAAGGACCCAATTCCAGAAATGGTAAAGTCTGGAATTATAAATCACTTATCCTCATTTTAACAAGATATATATAGGACAAACAAAGCGGAGTTTATAGATACGGTTCAAGGAATACCTTAAGGAAGCGGATAATACGAAACCGAGAAACCCAAAAGACTTTGGGTTTCTCGACTCGACTCAATAAAAATATTTATCAGGGAAGAATGAATACGCCATTCTCCCATTTGCATGCAAATTCTGTAGAATTCTCATGAGCGATACATTTAAGAGTTCTGAATAGACATTCATATCCACAACAATTGTAATTTATAAGTGAGCTGAGTTTTGTTTTATTCATTGGAACTTAAAATGATGTATTGAAGGAAAAAATAGTACAAAAGACCTTACATGAACTGAAACTAGTTAAAACTACTATGTGACCTAATTACTACCTTAAACTAGATACATACTACCCTTTTATAAGGAAAAATGAGAAATGTGTTGAAGTACTACACTATTAACAAATGGTAGACAGGGCTGAAGCAATAGGAATGTCCTAGCATACTCATGTCAAGTGCATAGCGCAGCTATAAGGGGGTTTGAAAATCTAATAGCTTTAGCCAACAGTCTGTCTTACCGCAAACGAGCGCATTCTCTTATCGCTTTAACTTTAGCAAGTTCATGTAGAGTTCGAGTAGGGAAATAGAACGGTTTGTCAAGCGCCATTTTAAGGTATCGATTTTGGGGGATTTGAACTTGGTTTTTAAGTATTCGGCACATTCAAACCATGTAGGGGAATCATGGGCTGAACTACCATTTTAACTATCAGTGCTTTGTTCATGATGTTTAAATGGGACTTTCTATTTAGCAATGGATAGTGTTACAACAGATTGTAATGTTTTATTACATATATGTTCAACATGGGTTCGAAACGTGAGCTTTTTGTCTAATACTAGCCCAAGATATGTCAGCTCATTGGACCAACGGATCTCTAGGCCAAGAAATCTGTCTGGTAGCAGGCATTATTTCCGTGTTTTGCTGAAAAATATTGCTTTGGTTTTGTGCACATTTATTTTAACACATGTCAAATTTATTTTCCATTTGTAGAAATATTGATAGGTACGCTCGAGCACCTTTTCTAAGTAATGGATGATAGTTTGTAGGTCTTTTCCCACCGCGTGAAGGCATGTGTCGTTTGCGAATGTTATGATTTGACTGTTAAGGTTTGATGAGAGGTCAGATGTACATAAATTTTACAAATTAGGGCAGAGACAAGAGCCTTGTGGAACGCCTGCAGTGATATTTTTAACTGATGAAGAACATCCTTGTACTTTGACATGATATTTCCTGTCATGTAAGAAGGACGCTATAAGCATTGTTAAATAAGTTGGGAATTCATACTCCTGCAGCTTATATAGGATCCCTTTGTGCCAAACGGTGTCGAAGGCCTTTTCTATATCTAGATTCACCATACCTATTGAACATTTTTAATTGATCTTCTACAGAAAACCCACGCCTAAAGCCAAATTGGAAGTGAGGAAATATATTTTGACTGTTCGCAATTTCGGAAATTCTTTTCAAAATCAGTTTTTCGAAGAGTTTTGCGAACGCTGTGCAGTAATTCGCCCCTAAAGTGTGGCAATTCCGTCAAGATGACACACTTGAGAGTTACGAATTTATCCTAAATTCACCTCGCAAGTTTGATAATGCCAGCAGGGCGACACACTGGCGGAACAAGAGCCACCACGGCGAACACGCGGAGGATCCCGTTGCCGACGAGCGATTTGTTCTTGGCAGAGGAGTGCGTGTTCGTGCAGGCAATAAAAGATATCTATTAAGTTGTTCGGGCCCGCTTTAACTTTGTTGATCCTTAGCTGAAGTTTTTAAAATAAATTTAATTGTCTTCCATGCTCTTGATCGATAAATTCGTGAGGATGTAAAGATGTGAAATAAACGATATTTCTGTGGCTGAGAAAGAAAATATGGGAAAACAAAACCCGATTATCTTAAAAAAGATAAAAAAAAGGAGTGCGTGTTCGCGCGGGTAAATCCAGAGGTTTTAATCACACATGAAATTGATAAAGGTGATCTAAACGGGTTCTGTTGCCCGACATCCGGCTGTTGATAGTGATAAAGAGTGCGGGACAATCGATTGTGAAGAGCCAAGAACGACGCACTTGATAGCTGGTGAATTAGAGAGATAGAAGGAAGAAGAAAGAAATGCAAACTTTAAGTTCCCGCCGTAATACCATTATGCAAGGAAGTGTGGCCGCCTGATATGGGTCTTGTGACAGCCGCCTTCAAGCTAAACTAAAAGACATTCAGGAGTGGAATCAGCATGAAATCAACAGGATGTATGCTTCATGAAAATAACCAAAGACTTCGTATCCACGCTCATCGGCAGATATACAACAATCTTGTAAATATAGAGATACGCAAAGATAGAAGAACAAAACAGTGAAAATAACATCAAAAGAAGGTATTCGTAACGGAATTTTATTTTTAACATGACGATTGCATGCAAACGACACGACGATGAACAGTGATGAAAATGTGTTAAAAGTCTAGGAAGCATTGTCGAATGATAATTCATTGAATTCAGAAAAGTAAAACAACAAAAGGTGTTTTCTTTGGAAATGAACTATCCAGCAAACATTTTGGCGGAATTTCGCTTAGGCGGACTAAATTCGGATCGCCGATAATTTTCTCAATCAAAAATTATCCTTGTGCGGCTTTTTCGAAATTGGTTTCTTACGCGATCAAGAGTTATCATTTGTGGGTTCTTCTTGATTCGTTTTATACGCAACCAAGATTTATCCCTTGCGGTTTCTTCTTGATTTGTTTTCCGACTGCGCGAGTTATGTGTTAATGATGTGGTGAGTTTAAAAATGTTATTAAAGCGAACCGAAAATCCAAAAAATAAAAACCGATTTTTCTTTTTAATGCGTTTATTGATTACTATTCATGTAGAGTATATGTATACATGAATCTAATGGACAAGTACCCCGATGCAGTCTCACACCAGGTTCACGGGATTCATAGACTTGGCCCGTACTTGTCTTTAACGCGAAATCTCACTAACTCTCGCGGGGCCGCTGGGTTCCGATATTTATGGAAAATAATATGCTGAGCTGTTGCAATAATTAGTTTGTGCTAATTGTTGCAACAGCAAAAATCAAAAGTGTGCATATGACACCTGCTTGTTTGTGCTTAATTGATTATATTTAATTAATGATAGAAAAAATGCGTGTGGCGGAAATGTAATTCAGATCCGCTACGAATTAAGTTAGGAAATGCAAATGCATATTAAATTAGGGTGCATAGGTGTGCAATATGATGCTACGGTTCAAATAAGTTCAAATAGTGAGGGGCTTATGCTATGTACTGTAACATTTAAAAAAAAACACAATTTAGTTTGTGGATTCGAACAGTGATACTTTACCACTCTTTGAATTCCGAACCGGTATGAACATTTCGCTATTCACGGATTCTCGACCAACTGTCTCGATCAACTGAACAAATGAAAAATTTGTTTCGTATTTAAATCAGATAAAGTTCCACCAGGGAAGCCAGGTGGATTACATTATTGATTACAATGTCGCAAAAACCAATCAAAAAATAAGTTCGAGATAATATCAATAATTTGACAATTGCCTTCAGTTCCACTCATTAAACTCCTTCCAATTCGCCATTCTTCAATTGTTTTGCCGACATTACAAAAGATAACCGACAAACGTTTCAGAATGCAATGTCGCTTATGGCAAAAATAATATTTCAGTCCCTGCAACTTATATTTTTACCGTAGAAAATAATGTAGATAATATAATTAAGAATGATATTATTCCAAAGGATGCGCGTTGTTTGAATAGCATTCCCATTAATGTTACATCTGTTGACGCAGATGCAGAAAACTTAATCATAAAAAATGACTGAAATTAGCAACAACCTTATTAGAATATATTAAGTTTAAATTCAACAATATAAATATCTTATCAGACTCAAATCCTATCAGTTTAAAATTTTTCTTTTCTATTTTAATGTGAAACGGTTTATTGGTATTGGTTTGAAATAAACTACAAATAGTGGAGTGTCTGGGGGTTTTGACCTCAGACTTTTGTATTTAAATTTAAATTGTAAAGGGGGGGGGGGGGTGTCTTTTTTATACTATAAAGTGTAAAGTTTACCCAAAATTTTTTTGTGCTTTTGATTTCTTTATTATTTAAACAAAAGCTTTAAAACATTAATGCTTGAGCATGTAATTTTATTTGAAATAATTTTTTTTTCGTATCCAAACGTTGAATAATACCTAAATAGACATAAATTAACTTTTTTTAAAAATGTTGGAGCGTATGAAGAGTCATAACGACCTTGGACAGGTAGTAGAACTTGGAGAGAGGAGAACGGCAACAGCAGCTGCTCCAAAACTAAACATCATTTTTCTAGCTACTTTTTAGTTATAAATGACACGTGTTCTGCGTATGTTGTATATATTTAAGAGTTAAAGTTGTGTATTTTGTTGTTTATTTCTGACAAAAGTTTTATTGAAGAAGTTTTTTTTCTATTGAATTTCTATGTTAGATTTTTATTTGTTCATTTGGTAAGTACTCTCATTAAAAATCTGCAGTTTAATATGTGATCATGATGGTTATAATATGACCATAATGATTACACAGGCCTGCAAATTGACACTTTTTTTATTTTTTTTCACCGTAATGGGTGAATCGTATGTATTTTGGTGCGCTGAGTCCAAATATGCCCTTAGTTTTTCTCCAGCACGTAGGGAGTTTCCACCAAATGAAAATGAAAGTTATGCAAAACCCGCAGTACATGTAGGTAAAAACATTTTTAAATACAATTTGATAAAAATAATATGTATATACAATAAGGATTTATAATTCTTTATAATATCTACATCTCTTTCCCTGAAAACTCCGTTTTGAGCTTTTTCGTTTGTGTGGGATGTCTGGAAGTTCTCTATGGAGCATCCAACAGTAGTCTCCCATCATATTCACATCCCATCGTCCTTGGTACCTCCGTTCCATTTCGTTGATGTCTTGGTGGAACCTCTCGCCCTGCTCTTCACTTACGGCACCAAGGTTTTCTGGGAAATAATTCAAATGGGAGTTCAAAAAGTGAAGTTTCAAGCTCATGGAGCACCCCAAGGTTTTAAAATATTTCAACATTTTATTTACAATTTCTTCATAATCCGGGTCCTTATTGTTCCCCAAAAACTTAGTCACAACTTCTTTAAATGATATCCACGCCTCTTTCTCAGCTTTTTTCATCACGTTTTCAAACTGATTGTCTTTCATTAGTTTCCGAATGTCCGGGCCAACAAAAACACCCTCCTTTAACTTTGCCTCAGACAGTCCCGGGAATTTCTTTTCAAGGTACTTGAACGTTTCGCTATCTTTTGGCAATGCCTTGACAAACTGCTTCATCAGTCCAAGCTTGATGTGAAGTGGGGGTAAAAGCACTTTTTTGGGATCAACCAAAGACTCAAAGTGAACATTTTTTTCTCCAACCTTCGAAGTTCTTGTTGGCTACACTTTTTGGCTCCAGTGCTGTGCTTTTGCCCGGCTATCCCACTCACATAGGAAACAGGGGAATTTCGTATAGCCACCTTGTTGTCCAAGCACCATAGAGATGACTTTGAGATCACCACAGATAGGCCATCCAAACTCCTTATATTTCAATTTATCAAGGATAAAAGCCATGTTGTCATACTTTTCTTTTAGATGCACAGAGTGCCCCACGAGTACAGAAGCGTATTTATTGCCGTTGTGTAGTAAAACTGCTTTTAAACTTTTTTTGACGAGTCAATAAAAAGCCTCCATTCATCTGACACGTGTTGAATGTTAAACGTTGACATCAACTTGGGAACATCAGAACAATATACAAGTTCGCCATCTTGAGAAAAATTTGGCTCAAATTGTTTTTCTCTGCTTCTGTATCAAAAGAATGAAGTTCCAAATCTCAACAAGTTCTTTTCTTGAAGTCTAGAGCCCAGTAGAGTCTAGAGTCTAGAGTTCAGCAGACTCTTTATAAAGCCCTAAATCACGAACGAGGTCGTTTAATTCTTCTTGTAAAACTGTTGGGGTCCACAGTCTTGGACTTGAAACTCATCGTCCAACTGCTCTGACTCGCTCTCTGATGACTCTGGCAAATCGTCAAAATTGTGTGGGGGCACTGGTACTGGAATACCGGGTCCATGAGGCACAGGTCGAAGTGCAGATTGCATGTTTGGGTAACATATATCTTCTTTATTTTTAGCATTGTTCCCTTGTATGTTGCAAGAACAAAAGTAGCAGTCATCGCCGTGGTTTCTCGGCTCTCTCCAAATCATAGGCTCCCCAAAACGAAAAGATTTCACCTTTTCTTTAGACCACATGCGAATTCCTTCAACACAGCCTGAACACACTCTATGAGGGGCCCAAGATTTTTCTTGATCTCCGATCTTCACACCAAAATAGGCAAAGTACACTTTTTTAATAAACTTCGTAATACTTCGAGTTTGTTTTTTTAATACAAGTTCGCCACAAATGTAACAGAAACTATCAGGATTATTAACACAAGCTCTTGAAGACATTTTGAAAGACACTTTAAGAATATTTAAATTCTTAAAGTGGAAAAACAACTTTTTTCGGCATATTCATAAATATACGCCTTAAGGTAGGCAATCCCGCAGAAAAATGCATTTTGCGGAAAACGCTTACGTGCTGGAAAAAAAACTGAGGGCATTTCTGAACTCAGCGCACCAAAATACATAAAAATCACCCATTGTTTTAAAGAAAAAAATTTGGTCGCAGACCTGTGTTATTAGATAATACATTAAATAATAAGTACACAGATAAGTAAAGATTAATTTAAGTAAAAGAAAAAATTAATAAAATGTAATAAATTAATCATTTCATGTATTCAATTGTTTTCTATCATAGTTTTCTAACAATGGATGAATCAAGGACCAGTAGTACAACTAATGAGCACAGCTGCCTTATCTGTGAAAAATTGGGTTCATCTTCCGAAACTAATTCACATTTAGGTGTTATTAAAAAAATAAATAGGGGATTGACAACGTTACGAGCTGCTTCAAGCGAACGAAAGGATGGTTTGTTACCTTATCTTGAAACTGAATTCATTTACGCTCATACACGTTGTCCCTAAAAATATATCCATAAAAAATATATTGAAACATATAAGAAGAGGCCCAACGAAACTCCATTTTCGCCTCCGAAAAAGATACTCCGAAGTAGCACTGATTTATCGAGCTTTAAGTGGGAAAAAAACTGTTTCATCGGTGGCAAAAAAGCTAATAAAGAAAAAGAAGCAAAATTAAATAAAAAATGACGAAGACAAATCTCATATATTAATACTCCAACTTTAAGTGACTCCATTGTAAACTTTATAGTTGTACAGAAAAATGATTATTGTCGAGAAATTCGTAAAAGAATTTCTGGTATAGCAGATTTACAAACACTCCAAGCAAAATATCATGCTGATTGTTATAGTTCTCTTAAAAATTCCATTCATCTGAGTTATGCTGAGAAGAAAGTTGGTTCGAGAATTTCGATGATAGATGCAACAATGGAGCAAATATACAAGTATATAGAAGAGAATGACGACTGCCAATTTTCTATGCAAGAGTTGAAAGATACTATCACCTCACAGTATACTCCGGATGAAAAAACTATTAGAAAACGACTAATAGACCGCTATCATGATGATATTGTTTTATCAAGTAAATTTGGAACTAATACTATTATATGTTTTAAAAAAACTAACCATAATGTATTGAAAGAAAGTTGGTACAATCGACAAAATAATAGTAAAGAAGAACAGGAGTTACATATATTGAAAATAGCTAGTGAGATTATTAGGAGGGATATAAGAGCTCAAGTTAA
This sequence comes from Stratiomys singularior, assembly GCA_954870665.1. NCBI lineage: Eukaryota > Metazoa > Arthropoda > Insecta > Diptera > Stratiomyidae > Stratiomys > Stratiomys singularior. The sequence goes on along the minus strand of OX940878.1, from coordinate 108,015,755 downwards.
CGATAGTGAAAAGTATACACCAAGTGACAGCATGCTTAAAGATATTGATGAATCTATTCTAAAATCTTTAAATTTTTTACTATCAGAAATAATACTGAAAGATAAGAAAAATAATACCGAAACGATTCCTTGTTATGAAAAGAAATGTAAATCTATCGTACATGCTATAATATCAGCTGTACGACTACGATCATTTCTATCACCTTTGCATGTTACTTTGGCTGTGATGTTTCATAGAAAATTTGGTTCTAAAAAAATTATAAATATCTGTCACTCCTTAGGCTTCTGTGCTTCATATAAAGAAGCTACATTGTACGAAGCTTCAGCTACTTTTGCAACTCCACCACAAATAGAACCTGGCAGCTTTGTTCAATTTGTGCATGATAATGCTGACTTTAATACCAACACTATTGATGGTAAAGGAACGTTTCATTATATGGGAAGTATTCAAATAGTTACTCCAGCTGATGGTATAAAACCTCGACCACCTATTAAACGCTTGAAGATTCTACCACCTGAATCTCAGTTTGTTGAAAAAGGCAATATTCCTCTTCAAGTATATCCAGCTTCTTCAGGTACAGGTTTTACAAACATAATAATTAAATTATATGCTAAATTATAAAATGCTGATAAATTATATAATGCTGATACGACATCAGCATTCTTCAACAAAGGTAAAATTAAGTTTGCCAAAAACTTTGAGAAACGTCATGATTTACATGGATTAGCAAAAGTGTTTAAAAATTCAAACGAAGATTGTAATCAAATATTTCAAGCGGGTGCAGCATGTGTTTGGGTTTATATGGAGCTCCAGCAAAAATTAAAGATTTGTACTCATTGAGATTCAGTTTCTTTGTAAAAGGAACAGCCAAAAAAACAAGTGTTCTTTTGTCATCATTACCTCCTACAGCTGATGCAGCGTTTTAATACCTAAAAATAGTATATCTACAAATCCACTTATGGTTAGGAAATGTAGATATTGAAAATGTGGACATTGAAAATTGGGGCTGGAAGTATTTTAATAACATGCTTATCCCAATAACAATGAATCAATCACCAGCTCCAGATAATTAATTGCAAATGTTATTTTGTAGTTGCAAAAAGGGTTGTGGAGTTGCTTGTGGATGTAGAAAGAGTGACTTATACTGCAGTGTAGCATGTCTACAGTGCAGCGAAAATACTTGTTCTAATACTCCACCAATCATTGAAATAAGTGAAGTTGAAGTAAAATAGACAATAATGTAAATTGTTTAAATAAACACATGATTTATTCATAATTTATCTTTTCTTTCATTTTTTTTATTTATTCCTTCCTAATTAATATCTCTATATGAATATATAAATTAATTTAATTTTGGTGTAGAAAAATGTTCTACAGCCTAATATTATAACTTATTGTATCATTTAAACTACAGTGTAAACTCCACGTAACGTCACTCGATTCAACGACAAACTCTCTAAAGCGTCGAAATCAATCGACTTTGGTTGGTTTAGCTTGTCTACCACACAATGATACACTCTACATAGCATCACACCCACTCTCAATAACGACAACAATTGAGTAATAAAAAGTACCTTTTAAGTTTCTAAAATTAGTAAAAACTGCGCGGCTGCGTACGTTTTTTTTTGCTTTGTTATCCTAGCCCGCAATAAACTATACTGTCGGCATCATGCATACCGAATTTTCTAAGAAATTCATTCTTTTATTTACAAATTCGGATTGCTTGCACGTGTAGACTGTTTTTGACCATGACCAATAAGTAGGAGTCATGCATCATCTATACCTTATCTATGTATCATTATTCCCAGTTGCTTACAAACTTTCAAGCTGTAAACATGGTAAAAGTAAAAGAAGTAGTAAAAGAAAATCACTGTGTATTGACGAAAAAGTTTTACTGATACGCGCAATAGAAACGGGAGAGAAGATAAGTGATGTTGGCAAACGCTTTGGATTTAGTCGCTCTACCGTGCCTACAATATGGAAAAACAAAGAAAAAATTCTCCAAGCTGAGGGCGAGGGAAAATCTTCCAAAAAATTAAAGAGACCTAAATACGAAGATTTGGATCGAGCTATACTATCATGGTTTCATTGGCAGCGCCAGAATAATATGTATGTCTATTTCGGGGCCGCTCGTGAAAGCTAAGGTGGAGAATTTTGCTGAAGAACTTGGTTTAACTTCTTTCAAAGCATCAGAAGGATGGCTCGGAAAATTCAAGCAACGTCATCATATCAACTATGGTAAAATAAGTGGGGAAGCACGAAGTGTTGATACGAATATGACTCACGATTGGATTAATAGAGTGTGGTCAAAATTCACAGAAAAATACGCCCCAAGTGACATTTTCAATGCTGATGAAGCAGGAATTTTCTATAAGTTGACGCCAGATAAAACTCTGAAATTTAAAGGGGAAAAGTGTGTGGGAGGAAAGCTTTCCAAGGAACGTATTACGGTGCTGTTTTGAGAACATTTAAAAATTGCCAGTGACGCATAAAGCTTAAAAATCAGCTTGGATGACCGGTCAACTTTTTGAAGAAGAAGTGCGAAAGTGGGATGCAGAATGAAAGGGACGAAAAATTTTACTTCTTGTTGACAACTGGCCTGCCCACCCGTTTATATCAAACCTTCTAAACATAGAGTTGGCATTTCTCCCTCCAAATACGACTAGTGTCTTACAGCCAATGGACCAGAGTGTTATCAAAAGCCTCAAGTGTCACTACACAAGGAAATTATTGATGGAGCTAGTTGAGTCTGAGCGTAAAACTTGTGTTAATATGCTGCATGCAGTAAATTTTTTATCTAAAGCCTGGGAAGAAGTGACACCCACAACTATACAGCACTCTTTTCGACATGCTGGACTTTGTACTAATTCTACGAGTGATGAGGTGGAAACAGAATCTGAGTTTGATAGTGACAACGAACTTCCATTAACTGAGTGGATTCACAATTTAACACGGCAGGAAATACGGTAAATCTTCAAACCGACATCGAAGAGGACGAGTGCCTGCTTACCACGGCTTCACTCACAGACAAAAGAATTTTAGATTCAGTGAGAAAAACTGAGGATCAAGAGCAAGGAGATGAAGATGAAACAGATGAGCCTGAGCGTCCGCCGAGCATTAAAGAAGCTCTGAAAGCAGCTAAATTATTTCCTTTATCACCAGGATGCCTCAATATCGCAAGATATGAATAGAATAAGTAAAAAAATAAAATAAAATTACTGGTCCAGCAAAAGACGTCAGACAAAAATAACAGACTATACGCAATAGCATAATATTCTTTTTTATGTACATAACTACTAACACTATTCTGAAATAAACTTTTTATTTTTCTAATTCTGATTTTTCTTCTCTACATTTAACGACAACTCTCTATAACGCCATAAAATGCACAGTCCGTCCCTTCAGTATCGTTATATAGACTTTACACTGTATTAAAATGATAGTAATTACATTTTTTTTTAAATCGTGATTACAATTTTTTAATAGGTAAACTTTTTTGTATATGATATAAGCTAAACATTCCACTTTGAATTATATAATTTCATTCACTGTAACAGAAATCCTAGGTTTTCGTGTTTTTAACGCCCCAGGAGTTCCACTAAAATGTGTTTTAAATTAAGACATTTATTTTTTTGTGATTGGTTTGACCAAAATCGAATGCATGGAACAAAATGATTTTATTTTTATGAAATAAAAACTTCAGAAAAAACAAAATAAAACCGACTTTGAAGGCCCTGAATATGGTAAAACAAATTTTAAAGAATCAACGCCAAATTCGTTTTCCCAAGTTTTCTTACGATTGATTTATAAGTTCTTACAAACAAAGTTACAAAACGGAGAAACTGATATCGCAAAATTTATTTCTTCTTTTCGAGGGCATCAAGTCAGTTTTCTTAGATTTTTATTTAATGAGTTTTTGAGGCAATAATACTTTCAGCAAAATGTCAACCTGGAAAACTTTTATTTCAGAAATTACAGCAAACAAAATGATAGCCGTTGATGTGAAATTGTATCGCTATTTCGAATAATTTCAACAGCGATCCGAAGTACTGCGCAAATCGAAAACAAATCGCCACGTTGGATTACAAACACATCGCCGGGGCAGTTCACTAATAAATCGTTTACGGTACGCCGCGGCGTTTCGCCAGCGAGGTGATATATTGTTCGCAAGCGATTCGAATTCGAATCGCTGTCGGATTCGCCGGCGAACTAATTTTCCGATTCGTTTTGTCTGGTGGGTAGTTAAACGATAAGCTATTACTTACGTATGATGTACAAACATACTTTAATAACATAGTCCGGATATATTTAGTATAACTATTGACGCGATAATTAGTCCCTACAATTTTTCATGATACACCTGTTAAGCATTACTAACATTAGTAATTGGTATAGATACAATTTATTTAAATTGGGGAAAAAAATGTGCCCTTTGAGCTTAACCTGAAATGATATGTTAAGGAGTGTAGGTAGTGTGACTTCTGATAGAAGGTTAATTATTAATAGAATTTTGTTCAGACTACTTTATTAGTCACTTATTGATTTATAACAAAAAGGTGCTGTTAAGCGAAATATAATCGGAAGAAAATAGTTTCATTAGAAAATTTTACAACGAAATTGCATCAATCGCTGCTAATCATCATCATTTCAATTAATGCTTTAATTGTTTGCTCTAAATATCTTTTCAAATCAGAAAGATATAACAAGCATATCATGTTGAAAACATATTTTCCGATATGTCGAATCCTTACTTTCTATGCGTATCTCAATGTTGCGATCTGATTTTGTGAATAAGATAAATAAGAGCGGATTATTGAATTTACACAGTCATTGAACGTTTCAAACGATATCTATGTCATTTCAATTGCGTTTACACAAAAAAATTAGTATTAATTTGAATAGTCTTCAGTTGAACTAACTTTCTCTTCATTTTCTCATATTTTAATTCACTCTCGTTCCACCTTTGATTGTTGTACCCAAAATAATCAATATAAAAGCAAAACTAAAACAAAAAAAAAATTTCCGGTTGGCATGTATAATTATAAGATGAAATTTAATGTTGAAATTATTAATAGTATTTTCACCATTATAGCATCGTTGTAATAAAGAAATGAATTGTCAATTGGAAATGTATTCTTTCCCTCCATCGGTCCTTCCTGTTTGAAGGAGGAAAGTGATGGTGCCAAGGTAAGTGCAGGAGGATGTAAGGCCACACAAGTGTTTCGCCGGTTCGCGTTCCGCAGGACCGTTTGTAGTACGGTCCGTAAATTTCCTTTGGTATTCGCGTAACCACGCAATTTCTTTTTGCGATAGTGTTAATTAACGTAGTGTATTTTCGGGCACTGCGGTATTAAGGTATTTCGGAGAGCGGAGGCGCGATCGATTTCGTTGTGTTGATTTGTGGAAGAATGTAAAATGTAGAGTGAAGTAATTTTCGAAATGTTGCCTTCGGAAAATCGGGTTTTGCGTTGGCTGGTTCATTGACCAGAACCAGAGCGGAAGTTCCACGTCCGCAAACCTTGCCGTACTGAGCTAGTCCGCCAGCAGCCACCATCGTAGTGAACTTCCGAGTCCTTGACCGTCAGGGTACAACTCGTTACCACGACTCTAGGACTTTACCGAGGATGTCGGTGCGACGCCGACTCATCCTGCAGTCGTCGCCGAGACGATTGCGGACCTTAAATCTATTACAGCTAGTAGTAGACTTATTGGCCTATAGCTGCCGAGTACGTGCAGATCTTTTCCTGGTTTCAGGTTCAGAACAATATTAGCATGTATTTTTAATTGATACTACAGAATATAATTGTTTTACCGCTTTTGAATTGGCGTACGGCTTGATTATACCTCAGTCTATTTGTTCCTTGCATATATATATATATACAGCCATCACTGGACAATGCCTAGTTTGCGAAGGCCAAGCTATCAGTTTAGAACCGATCTCGAAAGTAGGAAAATATTGTTTGATACCTCATCGCAGGATACACAGTCAAGTGAAGTCAAAATAAGATAAGAAATCATATTTTTACAATTAGTTGAAGAGTATTCGCAAGCTATTTGACTACAAGGACACTTCTGTGCTAAAATGGTTTTTCTTTGTTTGTATATAAATAAACTACAAAAAAAAAGAAACGATTCAAGAACGTCGACCAGTGTTTGCCTCGGAAGTGCAATTGTTTTCGCTGCCAAACCGAAATCGGTAAGGAACATTTTTGGTCCCGTCTAAATTACTCCCTGAAGATAATTATTTTAACGTTGAATGAAAATAATCGAAAGTACCTTGTAATTTTTTATCTAACGTGTAATCCATAACTAGCAAACATCACACTAACGATCTGCAAACGATATAAGTTCTATTCTAGGACGTTATCTAAAATCTACGTACGTAGCTACCCACGAATTTAACAACAAATCACCTTAAATGTCATTTTGGTGGTTCCAATCAGCTGTGGAAACATCAATTTCCAGCAGTGCCAGCAGTAAAACTAAGAAAATATTTTGTCCCAAGCGATGTGACACAGTAAAACCCGTTAAGCATGGGATAGGGCCCTCTAATGTTTATAAGATTTCATAGCTAGATATGCAATTAATGGCCGTGGGAGTGAAATTGCGATAAAAAGGGCCATTGAAGTGTTGGATACTATTATTGGGTGGCGTTAAGTTGCGGCTGTGTACACCCACCCAGCTGACAATGTGACATTTACAATTTCGCCGCGCCTGCGAACTCTTTTGTAAACACTTCACTCATACAACGAATTTTAATTATAAACATGTGTGTCCGCACACGACACCTGCAGCGATTTCACTCATACACAGCGGGTTTGACACATGTTCACGAACACTAGCCAACTCGGAAACCAGTTTGATTTGAATGTGTTCGCAATCAAAATCAGTCACTTCGAGAACGTCATTCGGTTTGGTCGGTGTTCTGTTGGGCATTGGAATTTGCTAGCGAGCTAGGTGACCGTCGCGTCCGTGACTTGTGGAAGCTGAAAATTATTCAAAGAAATTTATCGAGAATTAGAAGGCCACTGGTCACATTCAAGTTTGATTGCAACAAGCAGTGAATAGAGTGAATGTGAGTGGCGTAGTTGGCGAGTTTACGCCAGAATTGATTCAAAAGTTTCGTTCTGTGCATACGTGAAAACCTCTAGAATCTGTCGCGGGTGTACCGTTAGTCTAGTGTTGGATAGTTGGATGCTTTGGCGGCTTAGGAAGTCCGCGAGCGAGAGCGAGATAGGAAGAAGGAACGGGCATTGACTAGAACAACAGGCCAAGAAGTCTCCCATGTAAAATATTTGCCCGGGAATTGTCGTCCGCAGCGCGGAGTGTTTACCTATAAATCGACTCGCGATCCCGCGACCTGCCCCGCTAGCCAAGTGATGTGTGCACGTCCAGCGGGAAAGGTGTGTTGCATTCACTTCCATACGTGACTCGCGTCGTGAGAATTCGTGCCCATCCCTTGCGACCCAAGTGAAGTCGAGGCGCTCGGTCCACGGGAGACTCGTCTGTCAGATCGATGCCACTTGCCGTCTTCCGTGCATCCCTTTTGCCTGGATCCCCGCCTTCCGTCGTGACCCCGCTTTGTGCATTCCCCCGCTCGCTCGTCGGCCACTTGACCGGGTTTCCGTCATCTTCAGCTTCAGGTTGAGCAGCATCATCTGTCAGAGCGAACCGTGCGAGTCCTAGGCGGCCAGCCAACACTTCCTTGTTGGGTCAAGTGTCTGCCGACGAACCCCGCGATTGCGACGGGCATTGGAAGCAGGGGAGTCGTGCTCCTACGCGGTCCTGGCTCTCAGCTGCTAGTGACAGTCGCGAGTGGGTGTCCACCACAGGATTCTTCCTCTCGACGACCGAACCCGATTCGCACAGAATAAACAGAGCAGCGAAAAGTTTGCGCACGTGCGAGGTTTGTTGTCTTCTGGATGAAATATCATCAAACGATAGTCGTTGTCGTTGCGGGCGCGATATCAGTGCAATAGCAGTGAAGTGCAGTTCCTCGAGAGTGTTGTGTGCATTCGAAGGTCCTCGTCCTTGCGTGTTCTAGCTGGCGACAAATTGTTGGCCCATGGCAACCTGTTAGTGTCGCGGATTCAGTGTCGGAATTGCTTTGAGTTTTCCGAAGCGTTTTAGACTTTGTTGGTTTTGTGCGGGAGTTGGGAAAGCGTTTCATAGTTGTTCGTCTTCCCGTGTCTGCATTTCAGATTCGTCCCGCGGCACGTTCTGCACGTAAACATACTCGAACGGAACCAGTCGAGGCTTGGAGCCAAGTGATTGCAACTCAGGTAAGTTGGTCTTTGGACGCAGCACATCCAAGAGGGAGCAAACACTTGAACGCACGAAACGTGCCAGACACGCTTTGAATCTTTTGATCTGAGCCTTTGTGCAACCGCGGTGATTCCGTTGATGTAGTGCTCCTTGCATGCTCGTATTTCCGCGTATAGTGCATGTGTGCCCATTCTTTCAGTTTATCCATTTCACTTCGACGGACTGAACGGTTTTGTCATTTTCAATAATTTCTTTTAACCCTTATGTTAGTAACCGGTACCCACCGCGGTGTATTTGTGTGAATACCAAATTCGCTCAAACGAAATTTAATATTTTATTTTAAGCTCTCGGATGGTCGTTTTTTAACTCAAAAGAAAGCTAGTTATGAGTGCATTTATTTTTTTTTTTTTTTTAAATTTTAAATAAGCTTAAATTTCAGCCATCGCCTCATTATCCCATACAGTACCCATTATATTTTTTTATAATTATTATATTATGTGCGCAACTAAGTTCTAACGGTATTTTTTATGAAACTGCCATTTTATTGTGAAAAAATGGTTAAAAATGAATCATTCAAAATATTGCCCATCGGTAGCGACAAATCCCATCTTTCTGGCAGAGCTCGAATACCGTCACGGTAGAAGTGTTCGTCTTTTGAGGCTATCCACGAATCAAGCCAATTTGAGATGTCTTCAGACGAGTAGAACTGCTGATTAGCCAGACCATTTGCCATCGAACGGATTAAGCGATAATCGGACGGCGCAATATCTGGGGAATATGGCGGTCGGGGTAGGCTTTCCCATTTGAGCGTTTCTAAGTAGGTTTTAACGGGTTTGGCAACTTAAGGCCGAGCGATGTCATGCTGTAGAATGACTTTTTGACTCTGCTCGTATTGTGGCCGCTTTTCGTTCATTTCTCGGCTCAGTCGCATCAATTGATACTGTTTATCAATTCGATACCATTCCCCAGTGATGGTTTCGTTCGGTTTCGATAGCTGATAATAAATAACACCTTCCTGGTACCACCAAATACACAGCAAAACCTTCGCAACGTGAATATTCGGCCGAGCCGACGACGTAGAAGCATGACCGGGCAGTCCCCATGATTTTCTTCTCTTTGAAGGAAATGCGATGAAGAAAACCCTTCCTTTTTTGCCGCTGGGGCAGTTGTTCACAGGCGAAAAAACGACGCACAACGTCTCTTGGCTTCAATTTATAAGGAACCCAATTTTCGTGTTTCTGAATCATTCCCAACGCATGCAAGCGCTTAGAAATTGCTTGGCGGGTAACTCCTAATACTGAAGCAAGCTCCTGTTGCGTTTGGCACGGATCTTCATCGAGCAATGCCTTCAATTCAGCGTCTTCGAAGGTTTTTAGTCTTTCTTCACGCGAACGGTCTTCAACACCAAAATCACCGTCTTTGAAGCGACGGAACCAATCACAGCACGTTGTCTCACTTACGCCAGTATCTCCATAAACTTTTTGCATCTCTCGATGAGTTTCAGCCGCCGTTTTCTTTGAATGAAAGAAAAAAAGCATCATTTCCCGCAAATGACGATTATTTGGCACAAAATTTGACATTTTTACACAACCAAAAGTATATGACACAAAAACAAAATCACTTATGTGTCGAAACGGTTTGTTTACCATATGTCTAAGCTTGGTCCATGACGATTTGGTTATGTCACAATCGACCAGCACTTACTACTGGAGCCATCTCTTGAAAAACAGCGGGAACTTAGTTGCGCACCTAATAAGTAACTATTACATTTTCTTATAACTAATGACATTGAATCTGACATTTAACACATTTTATGAGATTAATTGAAATTAATAATTGATTAATTGAAATATAATAAGTATCATAAACAAACCTACCAATAACTTTAGTCCCAAAATAGTCTTAAATCTCTACAAAAGACTCGTCAGACCCCAAATAGAATATGGAATCCCCACAGTAGCACACGCCCCAGCTCACCTTTTTAAAAGAATAGATAACATAAAGGCTAAGGCTATTAAAAGCTGCTTAGGACTACCTCCAAGCACACCGAACAGTTATACCTTTGAAATAGCCACAAATAGGAAAAAACAAGGATCAAAAGGCAACTGTAAAGCCCATATGGGAGATTTTTGAGAATAACCCCTACAAGACATAAGGAGGGGAGTTTTTTTTTGAAATATGGAAGTTTTATTGAAAAAAACGGGTACAATATATATCATTCAAAATATTGCGTCTCGTTTTCTACTACTTTGCCCATCTTGCAAAGATGTACAATTTTTCACTACTTCGTAAGAAGTGAAGTGCTGCTCAGTCAGCTCATAAGCCACTCGCCTAAAACAGAAGTAGTTCAAATGAACCATGTCTGGCGAATACGGCGTGTGAAGTTGGACATCCCAGTTCCTCCAAAGTTACTTTGACAACTTTAGCAACTTGTGGCCGAGCGCTTTTGTTTTGAAAGATTATTTTTTCATGTCTTTTGGCATACTGAGGGTATTTTAGCTTTAATGATCGACTCAGATACATCAATTGTTTTTGATATTCCGATAGTTTCGCTAGACTGCAATAGCTCATAGTAGATCACTGACAGTTGATCCCAACAGTTGCACCGCATTATATCATTGCCATAAATACCCCGTTTGGCCGTTGGAGGTGATGCATGGTCAAGTTTTCCTCACGTTTTTCAGCACTTTGGGCTGTCGTACTGAATCCATTTTCGATCTTCGGTCACTATTCAATACGAAAACCTCTCCCGACTTGGTCTTGGAGCGGTTGTTTGTACTTGAAAAAAAAACGGCGTTCGACTTCTCGTATCTGGAGTTCATGCAGAACCCAATGTTTTTTTTGCACCATACCCATGGCTTGAGATGGTTTGAAATCGTTTATTGTCACTCCCAAGTTTTCGGTAGCTCCTCTTGCGTTTGGCATGAGTCTTGATCCAGTAATGCTTCCAACTCAGCGTCTTCAAACTTTACTGCCCTCCTTTCGGGTTCGTGGTCACTGATGTCAAAATCGCTACATTTAAAACGACTGAACCAATACTCACATGTTTTTATTGATGGAGTATGCGCCCCATATGCTTCACATACCAGTCGATGTGCTTAAGCTGCACTTTTCTTCTATTTTAATAAACATAACATAAACATAACATTAAACATAACATAACATAAAGTTCTAATGCAAACAGATCTAAACTGAACATTCAACCAAGTTCAAGTCAAGTTAACGGTTTTTACCATTCTGAAGAAAAGTTTCAAAGGAGTTTCAATAATATCTTAGCAAAGATCGCGAATCCTGGGTAATGTCGAATGATTACTTTTATTATAGTCAAACAAGAAGGTAATGCAAAGGGATTCTATTCCGCAAAATATAATTTGCGAGAAGGCGAAAATGATTTTTGTTGATTTTTCTTCGATATCTTTCCGGGGCCATAAGCCGTAACAATAGAGTTTAAACCCAACAAAGGATGGTGCAAAGAATTCGAAAAACCCACGACCATTCATTGAGTCGTGTGGCGAGGGGAATCGGCGGAAAAAGATGCCTAAAAGGACCTACATAACAGCAGAGGAGGAAGCAATTCCCGGCGACAAGCCAATGAAAGAGCGCCTTACGCTGATTTTTAGTGCTAATGGCAGCGGCGATCTTAACCTTCGGCATACAGAGTGAAAAACTCCTCACCCATACAACGTGCGATTAGATTTACGTGGGGTTTCTGTTCTGTGCGTGCATTGAAAATAATACATGCACAGAACCTCCAGCGAATGTAAAATTCAAAACATTTGGTTGCGTTTTACATTGTGGTTAAAATAATCCCACCTTGCATGCCGAAGGTTAAAATAAAGCCTGCAATAGTTTATGATTCGGAGGATCCGAGTGCCTTCGAAAGGCAACATATAGATAAAAGTGAACTGAATGTACTGTTTATATCTAATAGTTAAGCTTAGGCTATGTGAGCCATTTACCGATTGGGTCTATGAAGTTTTTGGACCCTCCGATGGAAAATATTTGACAGATACGAACTTCGCTCCTTGCTTATTATGGACTACGCTTCTTTGCATCATTCGAGGGTTCAAGCTTATATGAGCAAAGTTTTAACCTCCGAACACTACTCCTACAAGGTGCGTTCCAAAAGTTCCCAGACTGGTGAAGATTAAAACAAACTATGAATGATTTCGGCAAATCGAATTTATTTTATTCGAAGTCGTTCCATTCGTCCTCTCTACATTGCTTTGCATGGTCTATAAGCGTGTCAAAAGATTTATTTAAGTGATCCTTTGATATCATGTTTAAAATGTAATTTTCCGAACAGAAAATAATCACATGGTACCAAATCAGGCAAATAAGGCGACAGGTTGATGGAAAGAATGTCATATTTTATCAAAAAATCGATCACAAGCGTTGAACAATGAGCCGGCGCAATATCATGTAACAAACGCCAACTTCCACATTCACGATATTCTGGCCGAAAACGATGTATTCGCGAAAGCAAACGCTTCATAACACCGAGATAAAACACAGCATTAACCGTTTGGCTTTGTGGAATGAACTCTTTGTAGACAATCCCTTTGGAATCGTAAAAGCAAATCAACATTGATTTGACTTTTGGCTTCTCCAAATGCGAATTTTTGGGTTTTGGGTCGGCTCTTTGTCGCTTAGTTTCGGGATCATATTGATAATACCACGTCTCATCGCCCGTTACAATAGATTTTTCGGTAGACCGTTGCGTTTACAAAGATGCAATCTTCAAAACACCTTCTTTTCATGGCAGTCAATTGCCCTCCGTCAAAAACTGGTACAGTTTGTAGATGTCAACTACACTCTCTTGATGATACAATTATGATAAAGTCTCATTCGTTTTGCGCTCGAAATTGACAGCTAGTCGAAATAGGTTTACTAAACACTGTTCCCTCTGACATGGCCCACCGATTATCGGTAGAGCTTAGATCCTGTAATTGTCCAGCCGATAAGATCCAAACCGTCCGAAAGTAATCTATAGCTTTGTTTACCGTTGATTGGCATTACTTGGGCAGTATGACAGCGAAGTTCGTCTTGCGAGAATTTTGGAGAAATTCCACTTGCCGTCTATTGGCAGAGTTCGATGCCGATAATACTCGAGATCAACTGTGAAATTTGCCTCAATGGATTTCTTTACGTCCTGATTCCTCAAGCCCCCGTGTCTGTAAGTTATAGAAGGTTGAACTGGTTATATCGATTTCGGATCCAATATCCTTGTTCATAACTTTAGCCCATTCGGTTTTGAATAGAGGTCCATTCATCTTTCAAAAAAAAAATAGTGTTCTTTGTCACAACTTTTCATTAAACACGGTTTTTCATTGATTAACCTAACCTTTTCCAGAAACTGTTTCGATCATCAAGTTTTTATTATTTAAGAATTGTACCTAAAGTTTGCATCGATTCAATTGCAAGGCCTCAGGTTTTCTTTATGTTTGATTTTTTTTAGATTGTGTGACTGAAATTTTTCTCGCAATTTCGATTTTATTAAACGTTATTCGTTTATGATTTCAGTCCAACCATTGACAAAAGTTGAAGAATGAAAAAATTTGACACCTTTGCGTTTACAGCGATGCCAAATTCCGACAGCTTATAAAACAGGGCTCGTAGGCTTTACGGAAGCTTATTTCTTCCATAAATGTCCTTTCGACGTACTTCTTAAAATATTCGCCGTCCGATGCTGAAGTGACGTTGGAATTTGGATGATAAAATATTTATGTCACAGTAATGGTCTTATGCTAGACTTATCCTTGACAATCGAGTCGTCTTTAATCTGATGCATTAGTGAAAGCTCGAGTACCATATGTTTGGTACTCGAGCTGTCACGGGGGCTGTATGGTTCATGGTTTAAAGGATTTTCGGGAAATAATAAGTTGGCGGCAGATTTTGATTTAGTCTCGCTTTCCTTTGCCTGCTGTCATTGTGCGGTATGGGCTTTGTTTTTCGTGAAGTCGATTAGCGGCTCGAAAATTATGTTAGAATGAAAGCGGGCCTAAAAATTAGAACCATATTACAACCAATATTTTGTTATGTTTAACGATTTTCTCAGATCTTGCGAGATTAATGCGGAAACTTTGCGTTTTCCCTATGTATTTCATCCTTGACATAATCGAGAATAGAATGGTTTATAGTTAATCTTGACCTTTTTCCTTTGGAAGGAAAATACTTGTAAGTCGCCTGTCAAAGATTGACATAATTTTAATTTTTATGATGTGAATTGATAATTCTGTCTCTCTGAAATTGAAACAATCCTCTTAAATTGTTTCAATTTGAGAAGCACATTTATTTTCAGTACACTTTTTTTTCTCTTTCCCATCGCTACGTTTACGATAAGTGAAGTCCTCCTCACAATTACTTCATACATTTCCAAAAATCATTTCGCATTGGTAATGCCCGACTTCCAACAACTTTTTAATAAAAGAATTTTTTATTGTTTTATTCGCGGAACTACAATTGTAGCATTCGTTTGAATGCCATATTTTTACTCATTGGCAAAACTTGCAGTCCGTAAGTGCAAATTTTTTTCATAGCGAGTCCTTTCTAGGAAACATCCTCACATCAGTCGCGTAATGTTTCTCGCATGTACCTGAATGGAGACATTCGTGTTGATATTTTTTCTCATTAGTCCTGCACGAACAGGATTTATTTGCCACCACAATGTACCGAATCATAGTTTGGTTCCAACCGGCCATTTTCCCTCGGCAAGGACTTCATTTCAATCAAATATCTTTTCGCTTCACTGACGCCAATTTCCTTCGTCCATGATGCAAACATGCATGGTCCAGGTTAAACTTTAAGAGGTACTTTTTTTTCTTGTATTTCCGTTATTTTTTCCAATGTCGATTATTTTCCAGTCAAAGGCTAGCCCGTTCTTGTTTCAGCATCCCGTTGGACATTGATTGCGTCGTCCTTAAACAAAAAAATACGGCTTGTATGCATTGCAAGTAATTATCCTTATGCAGATTACGATTTACTATTCATTGCATTTTGATGCAAGCGTAATTTATTTATATTTTCGAAAAATATTCTCAAAATTTGGAGCACAGGTTATAAACAAGTCAGTAAACACACATTCAACGATACAGATCCTGCATTCTATGATCAGCTTCTTAAGCCACATCGCAACGGTCTCAAATTTGTTTCTCCTCAATTTTTTTTAAAGCTGAACTGAAAATTTTCAAAATTTACTTGACGATTTCCGTGCCCACAGAGCCAAACATTTCATACATGGACGTTGAGGAGTCTGCCGGAATATTTTTTTTAATGGCCGCAAACAAACAGAGATCAGGACCCTGGAACAAGGTTTATGGGGCTGGGTACGTTGGGGACTCCTCAATTAAAAACGTCAAGCCTGCGTTCAAGAGCCGGTAGACCTTACCCCATCTCTCTCTACCATCTGTTCCGTTCTAGGTAAAATACCTTGTCAGGATACACGACGTTACGATATCAATAATTTGATAGATATAGAGAAGAACAATTTTTAGGTGTCTGAAGTTTGCATCATTGTAAATGTAACGGTGTCCTTTGTTACTTTTTGACTGTTTATTTTTTGGATAATTTAACGTACAATTTCGGTCCATTTTATTCGCATATTTGAATATTTTGCACTCCTATAGGCTTCCATTTATCTATTAAAAACCATTTTCGCATCTATTAAAAAAAATAGTGAATAGTGTTAGACATTGTTGCATTTGCAACGATGCGAATTTCAGGAACCTCCATTTTTCTGAGTAGAATCTATAACTGTCTCAACAAGAAGGGTAAACGTCCGGTAAAAATGGATGATTGACTTATACAATAATTCCTCATAATATCCTAGAATATGAAATACTATCCTGGAGTTATGTTTGTCGTTTTTAAACTATTTGAAACAGTCTAATACATGTTTGGTTTAAAGCAAATATGTACATTACCATGCAAGGCGATTTATCATATTATATATCGCCTGGATTGTAAAGGAGGCGATACCAACACGATAATTTAATCCCAAATGTATGCATTCATTAGTTCACACTGCAATAATTTTTTGTGTTCCAGCATCATATTCAGGCATCATTCAATATATTCCCCATTTGGCTCTCGATGTTATTTTTCCATTCGCATGCTTTTTGGTTTTTTTTTTGGAATGACATTTAGTTAATTTTTGACATACATTCGATGTCCTTCGAACGGATCAATTGTTACACTAGAAATAGTGAAAAATTGCAGGTCACTCCGGAGCACTCTGTTGGTGCTATTCAGCAGTTGATAAAGTTGTAAATTTTTTTGACAAACATGGTCTAGAATTGGATGGATACTATGACACTGTATGATGGTAAGGAAGGATTTCAACACAACCCTCGAGACCCACCACGCATAAGTTTACTCTTTACGTAGAGATTACAAGCTTGGCGGGCTCTAATTGTGATTCTCCATATCTTTCGTTACTTAACAAAATCTTAAGTTGAATTATCCAAAAATAACATTCAGTAAAAAAAATTTATTCAAACACTTCAGACTCCTCATTTTGTTCATCATCTTGTGGTCGGGCAGTCCTACTTCTGGAAAATCCCGAAGGATTTGCGTTTTTTGTAGATATGATTATGATGCGACTACGTTCAAGCTCTATTTACATGAACTGAATTACATAAACTATCTATTTACATGAATTTGCGTTAGCACAAACAGCAAGAATACTTCAGACGGTGTCTGGCAGACAGAGATAGAAAAAGCATTTAAGCCTTTTATTTATATTCCGTTTTCAAACAATTCAAAAACCTTGAGAAGGATGTTCTTGTTAAATAAAATCATGAGAGGAAATTTACCAATCTAGGCGAAATCCTACTTATTATCAGAATCCCGCTAGATCACATTAAGTGTTGTTGCTGTTTGTTTGTAGTAAAAATTGATCTGCCATTAATTTGAAACAACTCAGCTATGATCTCTTTGACCTTAAAAGATTCAGGTGTTTGAAGCTCGCATCGTTGTAAACGCAACGCTGCTAAATATGAACTATTTATTTTTATTAGGTGGTCAAACTGAAATGAAAACCTATACGAGTGCGAAATATTCAAAAATGCGAAACAAATTAATCAAAATTTTACGTCAAATTATCCGAAAAACGGTGAAAAGGTGACAAAGTG
Organism: Stratiomys singularior; assembly: GCA_954870665.1. Lineage (NCBI taxonomy): Eukaryota > Metazoa > Arthropoda > Insecta > Diptera > Stratiomyidae > Stratiomys > Stratiomys singularior. Next base: position 107,998,358 of record OX940878.1, on the reverse strand, counting down.
AGAAAATAACAAGGGCACTGAAACCACTACCAGATAGATACGGGTACAACCATAAGAGACTTTTATGGACAGCAAAGGAACTGGCCATATGGACGGCAAACACAAAACCGGCTAAAACAAATCAAGAAAGTTAAATAAAGAGTTAAAAATAGAGCTTCAGCGAGTGGCTGCTAAAATCTTAAAAGGGGGAAACACCTCACCGACAAACTCTGCAGCACGGATGAGAACTACTGAAGCAAAGCGTAACCACGACTTACCACAAACACTTTGAAGAAACTTAATACCGAAGGGGCGTAAAAACGAAGGTGCAGAGAGATAAGAATTATAGATCTCTTAGAATCTGTATTTATACACAATGACATACCAGAACCACAGGAGTCGCAATCTTTTCACTCATCGTTGTGCCGTCCAATTTTAAAGCTCTCTATCTTGCAAAGCTCGCTTTATTTGCTATATGCGCTGTTGGTATCTCTTTCTTCGTTATGCCCCTACGAAGGATTTTTTCTTGAATTATTTGTACCGGTCAATGATTTTTAACAAATTAACAAGAATTAAATTTCTCCAACTAGGGCGCCGAGTCTTCGCATAATTGCAAAATGTATCATAAGTTTCTTGAACTGGTCAAGAAGTACCCAAATTAGTACCATGTTTCCCAGTTCGCGTCTAATTTTTATATAACGGCTAGTGAAAAATGTATACGGTTCAGGTTTGTAGTGACAAATAGATGGTTCAGCTTTGTGCAATTTTCCTTCCGTACGCCCCAGGTTGTCATCATTTTTAAACCCCTTTTGTCGACTCCATCGGTACTCATTTCAGTTCGTCCTTCCTTACTGCGATCTACGCTGCTTAAGTTCTGCATGCCCACCTTCGTCATCGCAAATAGGTCCGGCTTCCTTTCAGATATCCTCAGTACGCTCCTAGTCATCGGCTTCTAAGAACCCTTATTGGCAACTTAACAGGTTTTCTCACTTCAGTCTGTACTTCCCAATTTCAACCTCCAAACTACTATCTCCGGCCCCTCGTTTTTTTCTTACAGCTAACGTGCTCATTTCAACGTGATCACTCCACAAAAGACCAAACGATTACAACATTTCAATTCAGGTACAAATTCACCTTATTTGGCTTCATTTCGACTTCATTGGAACAATTAGCTCCATTCCCTACCACTTTACACAGGTTTGGGGCTATCATGATGAAGTCGCAAAGCGAACTAACTCCAAGACGTGATTATAGAGTAGTGTCAATTAAAATCTTGTTTCCCCTTCATTTCAATAAAAAACAGTGTTTGTTAGTTAACAACGATGCAAGCTTCAGGCTGCTGTTTATGCGCTGAGTGAGGGATCTCAAGCAGCAAATTCCCGCTAGACTACCCTCCATACACCTCCCTTGTCACACTGACAACACAGTCTCTAGTTTGTTTGTCACATTACACGTAACATATATGTAGCAAAAAAAGCTGGTTTTAACCCTCATGGAACAACTAAAGCGAGCTTACCTACATAGTGTATTCACATCTCTTTCCTCTGCCGCTCCGAAGTCTCGGCACTTTTTAGTAGTCATAAAAACAATTTTATTGAAGAAGATTCAAGAATATTATATTTACATGTTCCGCTTTCTTTACTATATATTGTTTGTGACTAAAAGATACTAAATATTTCATACTGTGCATCACTTGTATCTTTCTGTTGTTGCTAAAGAGGCCAATGTTCATATTCTTCCTGTATGTTTTTGACTTGATATGCTACCGAAGTTTCCTGAATAATATGCAGTCTGCTTTTCATTTTTTCAATCATTCTGTTTATCAACAGTTTTATCGATGACCCAGTAGTATGTAAGTGTCATCAGTGTAGAATATTTTTTCAATTCTAACTAGTTCGTTGCATTGCAAGCCAGATAATTGACTGTTAAAATGATTGGCAAGTCAGATTAAATAGGACTGGGCCAAGTACAGACCCTTAAGGCACCCAATGCTGGTTCTATGAGGAAAAACATTATTTCACTTAACTCGTATATTTCTTTGTTCAGTGCATTGTTAGGTGACAAAGACTTGAATGAAAATTTGGTTGTCTTATTTTAGAAATTATTTCAGGTATCCAGACTGTATTGAAGGTCTACCTCAGATCTATACTGCATGCGATTGTTGTGGTTTTATTTCGGAACCCTGTGTTAATATCTTCAGCAAGTTTAGTCAGCGCATGGGAGATGGCCTTGTTTCTACAGAAACTGAATCGACGAACATCAAGGACATCATTCGCATCACAGTGGTTAAGCATTTTGTCTTTAATAACATACTCAAGGATCTTGCTGTCACATGCAACGAGGGAATAGAAACCTTGCTATCACATGCAAGAATGTGTTTTTATAGGAAGGGGCTAGTGGCCCAAATACTAGCTTTTGAAACAGGGATGGCAATGGCTTCTTTCCAGGGTAGAGCAAATAGCAGGGGTTTAAAGAATTATTATGAATGGTGAATGATATATATATCAAGTAACTTCTTGATATATATCAGGTAACTTCTTGCCGGAGGACTTTTGTGGCTTTATAGTTCTTATAATATTCCAAACATATTTTTTGACACGAAATTCGAGTTTTAAGTTGGTTAACGTTGCGTTTTTAAACTGAAAAACAGGCTAAATTTTATGATTCATCATAAGGGTGTCATTTTGGGTAACTCCCTCGTCGCTTTTGTTCAGGATTGGCGCCACTTGAGAAGGGTTTTGGTTGTTGGCAAAGGAGTTTGTACATATATCTGCGCAGTTCTGCTCTGAGTCATGCCGTTATGCAGGAAAACAATTGTTTCAATGTCTCAATTCTTTGTCATCTAATATGACTTGATTTTTTTTTTGTAATTTATTTTTAGGGTTGTACTTTCCCATGGCCTGAGCTATTGGCAAATTTAAATTTTGCATTGTCTCATCGATCTCCTTAACAGTAAGGTTTCTATCAAATTTGTAGTAGTTATGGTATAGTCCTTTGTATAAAACTTGACCAACACGTCTCTAGAACGACTTGAGCCGGGTCTAAGCTGCACTTGAAGCCGCGTTAGCTGACATTTTATTAATAATGACCATAGAGTAACAATAGAGAGCTTCATCTGCGCACTCATAAAAGATGATGGTATGCTACATATCAGGGTTTCTATCTGTCTTTAACGTATGACAATGAGTGGTTTCATGTAGTATTGTCCACTAAAATTACTTTTTCTGCAGTGCAAGGTTTATCAATTCGATTTTCTAAGGACTTATTGAATGACCCTCCTAAGAATTTTAACATTTTCCTCAAACAATTTCACGTTCGATTTCATTTGTAGCTTTGACCAAAACATGCAAAAATCCTGAAATTATAATTTGCCAAGGAATATTTACCCTAGTTTTCTTACTCTTCGTTTTTTACCTGTCTTGCATCTTACCTTCTTGGTTAAAGTTTCTCAAAACACGAAAACAAAAATTCTTCCGATCGGAGATAGCTTATGATAGCTCAGACAATTTTTATAAAGGAAAATTATATGTGTCTGATTTGTTTTTCGTGCGCCATTGAATTCTTTTCAGCATTTAATTTTGAATTTCGAGATACCAAGAAAAATCACTTTATTATCTCATGACTTACATTATCATTAAGTACCAACTCTCGAATTCCCACAAAATTCCATTGTCTGTCGCTAAAAATTCGACTCATCTTGAACGTGGATGCCCATGAAAAAATATACCTGTTGACGTTACATTTGCCTTTTAGTTATTATGTAGTCCTTGTTCTGGCTTACTCTGTATTTTCTTGGCTGCAACATTCTTTCCAGCAGTTTTGTAGCCCGTACACGGTTCGGGCGATGCATTATATTCCTTCGACTTTCCCTTGCCACTTGTCGAGGTAACCATCTAACATCCCAATCATCTTTAACCACCGAATTGTTATTCTTCTTTGCTCTGCTTAAACATCGGCATCACATTCCAGGCGCTTCTTCCCGGATTCCGTGTCAGTGGCAGGAGCATGAAAGTGGTACCACCGTCAGGACTGTGGCACCGTATCGACAATCATAAACAAAACAGGTTCTATATTTGGCGCCTGAATTTATAGACACCAGGAATTTTCGTTTGCTTTTACTTTTATGCTCGTCCGCCGCAAGACGTTCGAGTAGGATGTGCTCTCCTTTGAAGGATTTATGAAGGTGGTAGCGGAACGTATGCGTTGCTGTCTGTTGTTTTGTTGTCATTGACTCATGAAGAGTAACGAAATACGTGGAAAACGCCAGGCAAGTAGACGATGTTGGTGCGAGTGGCAAGGGAGGATAATGATGCGGATGCAGGGAAGTGCAGTTGCATCGATGTCGAACCCTACGCTGCGCTACTTTCTAACGCAGAACAAACATCTGAAAATTAGATGTGAACTAGATGTTTGACTTTAAATAGATACTTTGAGTAGATTGTGTTAGGGTTTAACGCGCAGCATAGTGTGGCATGGCAAATCAATTGTCCTCGTTTATCATTCTCTGACAAAAGCGGCCACCAGACAAAATCATTCAAAGAATTTCCAAGCCACCGATGTGGTCCTTTTAATTTGGAGTGAACATAAAATGTGTGTACAATGTGGAATAGCTTTATGCATACATAATCCGGGAAAACTGGTGAGAACTTCAAATGATTGATGGCAACCACGTGTGGCTTTTGTGGCATTTTAAACTGAATTTTGTTTAGCGTTCGACATTATATATTAATTAAGTGGGGACATGATAGTGTCAGATAATATTCGATTAAAGTTGAAAAAAGGAAAGCCGTTGAAAACCGATGTTTTAATGAAATTCAACGTGTCAGTATTATTTCAATTTAATTGAACTGCACCTATGTTGTGGACTAATTAAAATGTTTGCATTGTGGTTTCCGCAAATCAACATTCCTGGAACTATTGATTGAGTGATAAACATATTTTGCCAAATATTTGCAGCGTGATTTTCTATAATTAAATTAGATACTAACGAGTTTACTAACAGTCTCTTAATTGGAATTTGTTTAAAGAAATCCTGCACGAGATATGTAGGTAACACCGCGGTTGGTTATCATACCAAATGCAATAAAAATGGCCTTGATATAGAATTTGTGAAGAAATTATAGTAAAACGAATACAAGTTCTTTATTATTATATTTAACCCAGTGCGTGTACAGTGTTTACACTGGATCTTTAAGGGGAAACACAATAGTAACTGTAGGAAAATAAGGCTCGACTTTAAGTGTTTGTTTTAGAAAGACTAAATAAGTAATAATAAAAAATAAAATATTAAAAACAAATAAAAGAGTTATTTTTTATAAAAATATTTTTTCAAAAATGACGATGAAGTAGCATTTTTCCATTTCATGTTTTTTGTGGAGGGGTCCTACCACTGGAAGTTTTCATCAGAAAATCCGTAACATAAATCTTAAATATATTTATTTCTTTTCTGTTTACTTATTGTCTAGAGAACACCGTACGATTTTCGCGATATCACTATTTCATGTAAATGACGCATTTTTAATGAAAATTCAATATTTTTTGGCCGTGAAAAGACTATAAACATAAATGATTTTTATAAAAAAACTAATTTTTGAACACTTAACTTGATTGCGGTCCAACAGCACGTCCGCATGTCCGACCGGCAGTTCCGCCGGTCGGACAGTTTATAAAAAATACAATATGTTTAGTCCTTTTTTTCCTGAAAATGGAAAAGTTTCCTAGATATTTGGGCACGTGATGTATGCTCTTCTATATCTGTTATATTCTATGATGAAATTAGGTTTTTGTATTGGGCCATTTGATCTTTTACTTGTGGATTCCGTCGATTCTACACATTTATCGTAGCTATCATATCTATATTCCATACTTTAAACAAAAATTTAACAAACTTTAATGATTCCTACGAAATTCGTGTTGACCTCTTGAAAGTCGTAATGTTTGTAGTAGTGGAAGAAGACCTCAATTTTTTCCAATGGTCTGCGCACTCGCACTTGATTTCGCAGTAGAATTTTAGACATTTTGACGCTGTTATAATATGTGGTGTCATATGTTTTTATATGGTTCAATAACCGGTGAAACGTGAAACTTGCATATGTATCCTGTGGCGGTCTTTGTAATTTTTGACGTTGGCGCGTTGCCGATAAAAAGCCAATTAATAGTTTCACGATCGGTGACGTGTTCTAGCATTAGCATTTTTCTCCAAAGTTTCTTTATACTGCTCCTTTGTCAGAATTCCTTTAATTTGGACCAGATTTCCGGTTCCATAGCCTGAGAAACAACCCCAGACCATAACAGATCCACCACCATGCTTGACAGTCGGGACTACACACTGTGGCATCATCTTTTCTTCGGCGCAACGTCAACGCAACGTTCTTCTTTTTGAATCGATTATTTCAAATTTAGATTCGTTAGTCCAAAGTACTTTTTTGAAATCTTCTCCCGTCCAGTCTCGATGGGCTAGGGCCCATTGCATCCTTTTTTACTTATTCTGCGGTTTTAGAAGAGGTTTTCGAACAGCAAAACGAGCAAACAACTTGGCGTCTCGCAATCGTCTTTTCACTGTAGACACTGACACAGGTTTTTCCCGAGGGTTGTTGACTTCAACACGAATTTCTGGGGCTGTTATGCGTCTATTTCGCTTGCTGGTTACCACAATAAAGTAGTCTTCACGAAAAGTCGTAGCTCTTGGTCATCCGGAGCGCGGACGATCTTGATTACTGCCAATTTCTTTGTGCCGCACAATAGTGCAATGAAGACAAGTCTTAGATAACTTGAGTTGAGATGAAATCTCACGTTCAGATTTTCTTTCATTATGTAGAACAACAATGGCAGATCGCGTTTCAATACTAATTTTGCAAACTTTTCCCATTTTAGAGACGTCTTGACTGTAGGAATCAGAAAATCAGACTAACTGCGGATATTCGTAGATAACCATGAAAATATCGGGTTAAAGTAAACATTTAAGAATTTAGAATAATCGCATTGTAAGTTGATGTAAAATAAAAGAATAGTCAGTTGAGTTAATGAGGTAATAAAATTTTTACAATCAATTATCGGACTAGCTCTTCTGCGGCTGACATTGAAGTTTGGAAACAATGGTTCTTTATTGCCTTTTCCTTATCTTAAATACAAAAGAATAAGCTTTTAGGTAATCTTATAAACAATAGAATGTACAGGTGTGGGATTACTTTTTATCACCAATATTTTGAATATATTAACTAATAACAAAAATTTTTTTTATTAGTGGTCTCAAACTTTTGACCGGCAGTGTAGTTCCAGGATTTTCATTTTGTGCATAGCACTGCTGAGCCTTATAGCTCTATATATACATAAATATATCTATATACATATAGAATTAGTGTAAAAACTAATATTTTGGTCAGCAAAGTAAAGAAATATATATGATACGATAAATCAGAGTGTGTGTGTGAGCGCGTTCAGCCGGTGTTTCGGCAGCTGTTTAGTATAACGGTAGTTTCGATAAATTTACGCTTCCTTTAAGTTTTTCCTTAGTTAGTAAACAGTCGAAGATCGTCTTTCATGCGGAGACCTACATATAACGTTATATTTTCGATTATTATTTCATAGAACAAATCTGAAAAATGGATAAAAAATGTACGAAATATGCCAATTCGAAGGGAGATTGTTTTCGAGGTAATTCGCATACGGTCGAAGATGCAAGTCTTCAAGCTTCTGCTAAATAAATTGAAAAAAAAATCCTGATATTCAAGTAAATATTGATCTTGCTTTGCAGTTCCATATAGTCAACTTTGCTTTGTTTTTGTATATGCAAAACATTTTTTATGTGTAAAACTCGTAAGAGTGATAAGCTGTTTTCAAAACATGCATAAAGGTGTTAGACATTCAATTAGTCATACACTGTAAGTGTGAATCAGATTCGTTTATTTCAACCAGCGCACAAACTTATTCTTCTTACGAAATAAATCGGCACTTTGTATTCGTCATGCGTTTACTTGGTTTTGGCTGTCAAGGTATAAACAATTTTTCTCGATTGATGGATTCAGGCAAACGGCTCATTAAAACTACTTATTATGACTTTGTAGAACACAATCAAAATTGTACATATATGATACTTTTTACACCCTAACCATAGTCATAATTAACTTGATTGATTAATGATCCAAAGAAGGAAAACCTTTAAAAATCAGGAATATGTTCGTTTATTCAACAGATAGTGTTTCTCCCAACTTCCGGTTGACACTGCCGCAAAAATGACAGCAAAGTACGTTTTCAATGCCAAATCTAGCGCGTAGAAATGCGGAATTTTATAATCGCAATAACCATAATTAAAGTACAAATTCTCAAAGTGTTCTTGGAGCATTTTACTATCGGATTACATGAAAAAATAAAAATCGAATTACTCCAAATAGGATGGACTCCTAAAGTTAAATCAAATTTTATTTTTCATAATGTGGACAAATTAGATATATTGATTTGAAGCCTTCATCGTTCGCTTTTTATCTTCTTCTTTTATCTTGAAAATTTGGATCCCCATAAGGATGAGTTATCTAAAGTTTGCATTATTGAAAATGCAATGGTTCATAATTTTGATATGTAAATAATATACAGTAAGAATCAAAATTTTGTACAGACCTAATATTTACCACTAAACGTGAAATTTCCCAATGTAATAAATGATAAGTGAGATATTTTTAAACAAAAATAAAGCTGATACTTACGTGTTTTATTATTGATTATAATTTAATTAATTGAAAAAAATATTTAACAAACTATTTACAGGGAAAGATGTGTATTTTCTGGTGAACATAGTGAAAAATTAGTTTCACGAGAGCTGTTTTACAATCGTTGAGATTTCCAAATCGTCAAAAATTTCATACCTTGGTTGTATCGAAGTCGTCATTGGTCCTGGTTTCGCTTTGTGCAAATTAAGCGGTTTAGGACCCATCGCTCAAAGGCGTTCAATACATTTGCGGATGCTTGGATTAGGGTCCGATTTCACACCCATAGCATAACACAGGTTTTTAAAAAGTCGGTATACAAACAGAAAATAAAAATTTTATGTTCCACCTAGGCTTTCAAAAAAAAGAGCATCGGTACTTCGTTGGAGCTCCTCAAGCTGTTATGACTGCATCCAATCATTTAGACATCGAGTTTGATTAGGTAACATCAGAAGAGATTTTTCGCGATTCTCGCATCAATGCTCGTTGCTTGATAATCTCCAGTTTTCCTCTGTTTTTTGAATCAAAGACCTTTACGATAAAAATAACACTATTGCAGAACTTTTGGGGAGTTTTTAAATGACTTTTCACGAATTTCAATCGGTTAAGACGATTAGCAGCAGTAATGCTCAGTTTTTTCCTGGGTACTCTTCTGTGCAATCCATTGGCTTTAAACGCCCTACGAAATGTTGGTGCACTTACTGGGTTATTGCGGTCGTAAGATACATCTTGCGCTATTTGTATTGAACTCGACATCGGAGTTTTCTTCACATGACTCACTATTTTTCGACCTTCAGCATCCGACATAACGCGAGGACGACCGGAGTTTGGTATAGTCTTTGCATTTCCTCGTAAGTTGTGCCTCTGCACTGTAGCATGACTTTTATTTACAATTTTTTTTTGCGTTGGGGGGAGAAGGCAATTTACGCCCGGAGTGTGGGACTCCTACCTACTACCCACTAAATACCCCCCCTGTCAAGAGACCCTAGCCTGGAACTGTTTGACACATTACTTCGGGCTAGGCTTCTTTTTACTTTGCCCTAGGTCGCCGTCAGTGTAGAGAAATCTCCCTCCAGCGGGAGGGGGCAGGATGGAGGAGGACTGGTGGAAAGGAGAACTCCCTAGACCCCGCGCCCAAGGTTATCCATGGTATATTTTTTTGCTGTAAGTATTGCCCGAGAGTAATGTGCCGCACAGGTCCATGTTTCGAAAGTTTTCAGCATTTCTCCGACCAGATTGTCTGGAGAAAGCTCTCCAGTTACCTCCCACAATTCCTGCCGCATCCTGTTCCACTTTTTACAGTTGAAGAAGGTGTGGCATGCGTCGTCCCTTTCCCCTGGGCAGAAAATGCAGTCTGGGGACCGTGACTTACGAATCTTGTGCAGGTAAGACTGAAAATACTCATGCCCGCTAAGAAGCTGGGTAAGGTAATAATCAGTCTCACCGTGCTTTCGATTTAGCCACAATCCCACGTCGCCTATAAGGCCGGCAGTCTAGCGGCCATTAGAGTCGCTTTCCCAGGACTGTTGCTAATCGAGTATTGTGCAGTGCCTCTCCTCTCGGTTGGCAGTATTTCTTGAACCATCCCGTTTTCTGTCATAAATTCTCCGTCTCTCTCTAGCAAGGAGGGCGATGGGTATCACTCCTGCGATCACCAACACCGCCGACTCAGAGACGGTGCGGTATACAGACGCAACCCGCAAAGCTCCTCGTCTCTGTACCTGCGCCAAGCGCTTTCGGTACAGCTCCTTACTGAGAGCTCCGGCCCAAACCTCAGAGCCCTATAGTAGCACTGACTGTACAGCGCTCATAAGGAGTCGGCGTTCGCTCGGTGGAGGCCCACCGATGTAGCACATGAGTCGACTTAAAGCCGAAACGCCTATCGCGGCCTTTTTCGCCGTTGCCCTGATCTATTCCGAAAAGTTCATTTTCGAATCGATCAATAGTCCCAAATATTTTATTGCAAGTTTAGACTCAACAGTCGCATCTCCGATCTGCAAAGGAATTACCGTGGGAATTCTTTTCTTCGTGAGAATGACCACCTTGGTTTTCTCTAGTGCCAAACTGAAGAAAACGATTTTTAGCGATTTCCCCTAGAGTCTTTCCCTCTTTTCGATGTTGCACGATTAAATTTCTGTTTACTGTTTGATCTACCTCTCACGTGAGAGATATCTCTCACAAAACTTGTGCTGCGTAGTGAACAAATGAAAACTGTCCGATGCGTTTTGTAACTCTTGGAGTAAAAATTGAAATTTAACGGGACTTACCGTTATATTTCCAAATTGAATGCCTTGTATACAAACTTTTGACTGAATTTTTCAGATAATTTCATCTTTTATTGTCAATAGCTCATGAATTACTTTTTTTTTCAAATTATATTATAATGAATAATAATAATAATTTATTTATAATTATTAATAATTATAATGAGTAATAAAACACATGAGTAAAAGCTTTACTTGTGTTTCACTTGTGATAAGTGAAACTATTTCACTTATCATTTGTTACTCAAGAGACTTTCACCTATGCAGTCGAAGGTAGTAGGTATGAGTACTCTTACTGTATAAAAAAAGTATATTGTTTGTCAAATTTTTTCTTTTTTTTATTAATTTCATTTTAGTTGAATCCTGCCCTAAAATCAAGCATTGAAAAAATGGTGACTAAGACTTAACGATGTCAACTTCAGACATTCCAGAAGATGCAAGCAAAAAAAAAAAAGATGTCTGATGTCATTGTTGCAAACGCAAACGTGTTAATTTCCTAAAAACAAATAGTGGAAAAACTCGACAGCGATGCGTTTGCAACGATGCAATCTGCAGACACCTGCATAAAGTCATTATTTTTGTGCTTTTTCTTAATTTTTCGAAATTAGAATACAGAATTGCATTGCTTGTAAAGTTTCATGTTTGTCATTTTTGTTTAGTACTTTTGCAGAATACGGACTGGGAAGTCCGAAGTGTCCTTTTTAGTTTTATGTTGATTTGTATCGTTCTAATTTTTGACTATCTCGGCAACCCAGACTGATTATCCGGAACTAATCCTGGCGATCTGAAATTGTTTGATACTTTCAGGACATCTTTCTAAATTGTTGTATTTCGAATTAACGTTATTTTAAATATTTTTGTTTACCTATTACCGTTACTCAATTATTGATTCTTATCATTCTGCAAATATGAACTTAGACCTTTTGATGCAACCGAATATTTGCAGATAGTTGATCAAGCATTAAGGACTGTGTTTGTCCTTGAATGAATGCACATATTGGCAAATAGTCTTGTGTGCAGCAAACAGTAATTGAAGTAATTGTGTGCCTGTAGATGTATCAGGTTAGTAGTGAATGCTGCTTAGATTTTCCAGAAATCAATTCCATTTCAAACGATTACAGCCCTACGTCAGTATAGGATTCACATACGGACATTGATTTTGTATACTGTATCGTCTTTCGGAAAGGCAACATCTATTCTGAATCTAAAAGATAAACTTCACGTTTAGAAAAACATCAAAAGAGGAGCAAGCCCATCTGAATTTCAACTTTATCTATCTCTGCTGCTGTAAATGCATGCATTATTCCGAACATACTCAAAGATACATTCGAAAAGTAAATCTTTGAAGTAAACCGAACAACAACATCAAATGTAATGAAATTATTCTTGTTTCCTTCATTTTTTTCGACATGTACGAATCAACACACATTACCTCGTAGATCAGAGATTTGCAATTGTTTCAGCAAAGTAGTTACCTGGGAGCGATTTGGAACTTAAATCTGCAAGTTTAATGCGGATACACAATTTGCTCTGGAGCAAAGCAAAAGGATATTCAGAATGCAAATAAAATTCTCAGCTTGCGGAAATTGCATGAATACGAATACGAACAGAATAGATCCAAACAAAACAGTATCAACAACACAAACGACAACCAAAACTCGCTTATAGCCGCAAGGAAACTCATGTGAAGTTACGTAGATACAAGATACTTTTCGGAAATTCCCAATGCAAAGTTCATTAATATAAACATAATTGGCATTTTCCTGGGAGTGGTAGAATCGTTTTGCTAGTAATATTCCAGGATTAACTTACAGGAGCATTGTTTTGTCAGTCGATCGGCAAAGGTTCATCAGGCACGTCTGAATATTTTAATGATGATTAGATTCATGTGACATAATATGACGTCCAATAAACGTACAAGACATGGCGTTCTAAATACGAGATTTCAACGTGAATGTAATTAAAGTCAAATTGTTACAACATTTCAATTCGAGGAAAATTTGCATATTATTGCAAATTTTGTTTAGCTTTTGGCGGAACATTGCATTCATGCTGATTTGGATTACTAGGTAGAATCAGTTTGATGGCCTAATTATCGGGTTTGCTCCTGTTAAATTCATTGTGCAAGCATATTGCAAAATGTATTGATTGTTTATTATTTTTAAGTCGACCTGAAGTAATAATAAATTTAAAATTTGACGGTACCGGATTCTGTGTGTGGAAAAATCACTCATAGTGGCATTGACTAATTATGCAATTGAAAATGATTGCGGGTTGTGGGGGAGGGGGTAATTTGTATATTATTTTACTGTTTCTTTAAGTTCTTTTATTCATTTGGATCAGACAAACACAAAGCATTTGTTGGAATGATTTTTAATCACATTCGAAGAACCATTAAAAGGTTTTATTCAGTATGTAAAAACGGGAGCAACAGAGAAATTATGAATTGAGAACTGAAACATGATAAGTTTGTTTTTACCAGGGCCTAGAATTGCAAGAATAGCTTCAAAATTAATGATTTGAAAATTCATTAAACGGAATCCGCAATATATGTGAAAGTGAGCACAATCTTTAGATAGTTAAGGTATCTGGAGCTTGCATCGTGGAAGAAAATTATTTTTTTTTTTTCGTAAGAAATCAGTAAAAACATGTGACAAAATTTCGGCAAAAGGACCTTTCTGCAAAATCTAAAACATTTCATTCAGAAAAAATTTCGTTATATTCAAGTGATGCAACCCTAGATACTTTGTTAGATAAGCCATTACCAATAAAATCTATGACGCTAAACCACAAGACAAAAGTCCCTTATTTGTGGGTTACATTAAGGGTCAAGTTCAATATTAGTTCTTAGATTTTTCACTGAACACAACCTAACTTAATCCGCTTTTGAAAATTCGCATAGTCCTATCGAAGCTTGCATGAGCTCTATTCGAGGTGTCGTCGTGAAAACACGTCGTGTCCTGAATCCAAATTTAAATTCAATTAGTATTCAACACTAAAGAGCAAGTGAAAGTAATATTACTGATTAAATACCAAAAAATGAAAGCAGTGCAATCTTTCTAATAAACTCCAAGATCTACCAAGATCACTTCAAAGGGACGCTTTCGAGCGCTATTTTAGAGTGAGAAGTGGTGAAGTGGAGTTAACAGCTCAAACGTTATCCCCAAAGCCAAGTGCCACTTACCGTAGAAGAAACGCGACTCTGTTGGAACTATATAAAGCACAGAGAGTTGAAAAAGCCAAAATTGCACCACAGTCACATGCGCCACTGAAATAGTGCCAAAGGCATCGAAAAAAGTACTGGTGAAAAATTCCTTCTCTTCACCTCAAATCAAGTATATGATGAGCAGAGAATTCCAAGCCTTACAAAGCGGAGGCCAACAGCTATCCAACAAAGACGCCATGCCGCAAAAGGCAAAACTTCCAAAAACATCAAAAACCTGGAAGATCGAGAGATCTAACACTCCAGCTAACAGACATCTGCACGCCAGGATGTCAACATGGAAGGCGCCAATCGAACCAGAACCAGAAGAAATACAGGTGGCATTCAGGAACGATGTAAAGAGATTCAAGCTTGTAACTGGTAGGCTAGTAATGAAAAATAAAAACATTATATTAAATAAATCAAATAACAAAATAACAACAATAAATTCTCCAACCCATCTCCTCCCAATACCACTCCAACTCTACCTGCTAATGTAGGAATCCCAAGCCTTCGTGGTATTCCCGATTTTCATAAATAATGTGTTACCGTCCGCGTGACGATGCGCAACTTTCCAGATGTGAAGTACCGCAGTAAACGTTAAGTAAACGCTGTCTCGTTCGTACAAAGAAATTGTAGTCGATCATCATGAATCGAAGAGGACACCATGAATCTGATTTGAAGAAAATAAGTGAGAGAGCCACTCCTTCACCCCTGCAAAATGCGGGAAACCCGTGGCGATATTCAAAGGTCTAAGCTCCTTAAACACAAAGAATAAGAAACCAGGAGCTAGCATACAGCAAATACTGGAGCTCATCCCTATCAGTCCCCCAGATGACTACTGCTTGGTTGCAGTAGAAGAACATTTCGCTCAAACTCTTAAAAGTTGCGCTTAGACCTACGTGAAATCGTAATCACAAAATTAATTCTGAACTCCAAGGTAACATGGGAAAAGCCCAGAAAGGCTGATTTACTCCAACAATTTCCGTTGCCAACGGCTCGGACATGTTGCCGCAAATTGTGGCTGCTCCAAGAGCTGCGTCGCTTGTGCGTGAGAGCACGAAGGCCAATAGTGTGCAAGAAAAAGTTTACCAAATCCAAGAGGGGATGTCTCAACAGATCCTTCTAACCTCCCAGAACATATTCTCTTATACAGAGATTTTAATTCGAATACAGGTCAGATGACAAATGGTTAGACTTCCATAGTTCCTATAGTATCCTTTGCTATGTTCAAAACATTGACAACAGCCTTAGTTGGTTAATAATCTTGATGGCAATATTCAAGTCGCTTTTCTTAATTTGAGAATCTGAAAATTTGGAATTCGTGGTGGTATTGTGTATTGTATTGTGGTGTCCCTCAAATTTATTTTGACACATTTTGACAATTCACATTTGCGGAAACCTTTACTGATTCTTACAGGCAAATTCTCTTTTTCTACGACTTCTTAAGTTAACCGACAAAATGATGACTTGCTCAATACATTGTTGGCATTTTGAGGCGTAGTTACCCATTCATGCGCAGTGTTTTTTCATTCCGATTTCAAAGGTTTGAATACACTTATATCCGCAGGCTGAATCAATTTTATCACTTTTGGTGGAAGTGCATAAGGGGTGATACCAATTTTATTGCAGTCTTCGCTGAAACGCATTGTTAAGTGACCCTTATGACCATCCTCCCGGACAAGACCTGGTTTTTCTCCGTCTCTGACTTACCTGACAGCCATCCAGCAGACATATTGTTGCCAACTTCTTTTGGAGGTCTTACGTAGAAAAATGACACAAGGAGACAAAGTTATCCCCGAAGCTGATATAAACATCAGAACTGTAAAAGTTTCGTTTTCTTTGCCTTTTACGATTTCTTAGACGTTTTTGTATCCTTTGGATGCAAAACCTTTTCTTGATTTATGGCAAATATAAGGACTGGTTTCGGCACTGTTGAATATTCAGTCTGGTATAGTTAAAATGAAATTCGCGTTTCTTTCTTCTCAGTACTTTAGCAGTTCGGCTGTTCCACTTACTAATAGCTTCTTCCTTTACAGAAGCTCGACCCTAAGATACAATATAGTTTAGAATTATAATTTTTTAGTTTAGGATTTCGTCTTAGGAATGATTTGTACCATAGGGACTTCCGAAATTTGACGAAAAAAAATAGGGACTTCCGAACTTTGACAGTTGCAAGCGGCCATATTGTTGAAGCTAAATCTGTCAAACGGCTTTCGTTTATTCAGTCTGTTTTACCAAATCACCATGGATGGATTGAGCGTTCGACAACACGTGAAAATGATATAATTTTTTTGTCAAAATGGGTGTTTTGTTCGGTCAACGTTCCGCCAATTTTACGCGCTATAGGCTCATGATTACGAACTTTTTTTCGGTCTGGATTAGATGATACGGACACCAACGACATGGTGTTTCCACAGGATAGCGCTACGTGTCAAATAGCTCATGCCACATTCGAGATTCTGCACGAGCGATTTGAGGGCATGGTCATCTCACGTGATGTGAACTGACCACCGAGATCATGCGATTTGACCCCGGTAGACTTTTCTTGTGAGATTTTTTCTGTGGGTCTTCAAAGTAAACAAAACTCATGTCATAACTCATGTCAAATTTAGCCTGATTTCTGCGCCAGAGTCATAAAAATTGCTCATTTTGTTTTTCTTTTCTTCCTTATCTACTATAAAAATTTGAATATTTGACAGCGGTAGGTTTGTCTAACAGCGTATTTGTATTGATCTGGTCATAACCGATACTTAGTTTAAAATTGGTGCAACAAAACAATTTTTTTATAAATTCATCGTCGGGCGTGAAGATTAAATTTAAGATGGTATGCTCAAGTGTTTTATAGTGTTTCTTAGCTCGAGAATGTTATCAATGTAAAGTGAGAGTTTTTTTATTTATTTTCAGCCCGCGCGGATTGGTGGCCTTTGCCCGAGGTGTTTCTAATGTAAATAAGTTTGCACTTGTCTTCATTGATTGAAAGGGCCTATTGTGAGAGATTATGCCTACTTTTGTAGAGATTCTTGGTGTAGTGCCATGTCTTCGAGGGCTTTCAGAGGGGACCAGTTGGTAGCGATCCCCAGTATATCGTCTGTGTATAAGATTTCTGAGGAGAGGGGGTTAGTTTTATAGTTTTGAGGGGAATGCTGTATACTATTTGGCGATATCATTGAAGTCGCGATGTCTTGAAGAAAGTAGTTGAAGAGATGGGGGCCGAGTATTGATCCTTAGAGAACACCAGAGCGAATACTAATCGTGCTGGAGTAGACATTGTAATTTTCACCAAAATAGACCTCGTCTAAATAATTGGCTATAATTCGTGTCTGCGGGGTTAGGCAGTGAGTTTTTAGGAGTTAATATACGAGTTTATCCTTTAGACCATACGAAGTCGAACGTTTTTTTCAGGTCGAATGAGCAGGCTATCGTTGCTTCTTTCTTCCTTAAACTGGAAGAAATGTAGTCGTGTCGGAGATCGAAGATCGTGTAAAAGATCCGAGATTCGTTAAATCCAAGCTGTTGCGCTGATATTAGAGGTTTGGCGAACATTTTGAAGGCAAAAAGGACTATCTTCTCCGGGATTTTACCAAGGTTTGAGAGAAGAGGTATTGCATTTTACTTTTTTAAGTCACTTTTGGCCTCTTTTTTGGGTGTGGGGAGTAGTAGAGTTGTTTTCCACGCTCGGGGGAAACTATCCATTATTCATACAGTCGTAATACCTGGAAGGAGCGGCATCGAAGAGCAAGGCGTAGTGATATGGTGGATGGTGCTATGGTGCAGGGATGGGTGGTGCAGAGATGCAATTATGTGCAATTTGTGGCTGAGCTGTTCAGGCCTGCTAATGAAGTGGATTGGATGAAGTGGTCGAGGAATGAACTGCCACGGGGGAATATTGGCACTCCTTCGTTTATGACGCTCAGAGACTTTTGATATACGTCCGATAGCCAGTTGTATATGGCTAAGCCATTGCTGCTTGTCGTGTGTTCGCGCCATGACGGGTGTTTGGCATTGAGGTCGCCCCCGATAATCATGTCATCATATCCCTGTCCCATGGTCGTTATTTGATCTAACTTGTATGGCAAGGCGTATCCGGTAATCACATGGAATGTAGAGCGACCCGAGCAATATCTTGCGGACGCGACTCTGCTGGCCTCGGAGGTGAAGGCATGCAGGAATCTGGCATAATAATTGGCCAAAATGACCCGCCCTTTTTGGCGGGTAGAGGTCAGAGAGCCAAAATGGCGGTACCTCTACCCGCGTCACTACGAAATATGTTCTAGTATGGAAAATGAACTTTGTGTTTTTCTAGAAGACATGTTTCGTTCACTAATACTAGGTCCGGTGTAGCACACATACACAGGCGCTACCTGGGAGCAAATAACAAGCTGCTTCGCCGAAAGAAGAGGTCGTCAAAAGTGCGAGTGGCTTGGTGGACGGTGCAACTCTCTGCCAAACTTGAAGCAGTAATGCAAGCAGTTCCAGAAGACGAGGTGCCGTAAGTTGGAATCAGTGAGTCAGCTAAGGTCGGAGTATAAGGATATACTAAAGGATAATCACAAGCTGCTGGCTCTAACCAAGGAGAGACACTGGCAGTTCTTGGTTAGTGAGAATGCTGATGATCCACGGGGGATGGCTTATAGATTCTATCGTACGACTGTGTTGGACACTTGGTGAAGAGTTTATTTCCGGCAGCGGAAACTGAGACAACGCATGTTGACAGTGCTGAAGGGCAGGAGGAAACTCCCCCTGTCCAACGCTGGGAGATAGATGAGTAAGTTGGCAGGCTGTGATGTCGGAAATCACTTGGTTGGGATGGTATGACTGGGGATATGTGTAAAAGCATCAGGCAAGCCATACCAGACTATATCCAATGCCCGTTTGGCAGGGGTTTCTAGCTAGGCTCCTTCCCAAAGGAGACTATAAGCGAGCCAAAGTTGTTATACTGCTTATGTCGCTGGATAAAGATTCAACCATTCCTGGGTCGTATCGGGGCATCTCCTTGCTTCCATCGCTTGGTAAATTGTTGGAGCGGGTGATGGTGCGGGGATTCGAGAGGCTGGTCTCTGACTTCTTGCCGGACAGGCAGTATGGCTTTCGTGAGAGACGTTGCACTAGTGACGCATGGCTGGATGTTCTCTCTAGGGTTCGAGAAAGTCGTCATAAATATGTGTTATGATTATTCTTAGATTTTAAAGGCGCGTTTGATACCCTCAGCTGGCCCGCCATCCGTCGGTAGGGTGCAAAGAGATAGGCCTTTGGGAAAGCTACTTTTCTGGTAGGTCGGCGTTTGTGCAGGGAGCATGTGATGCTGTCAATGTGTCAGTAGAGAAGGGATGTCCGCAGAGATCCATTGCTGGGCCATTTATATGGAATGTATGTTATGTGTGTGCGTATGCTGATGACTTGCTTATGTTGGTGGATGGTGAAAATCGTAGACAGTTGGAAGATGTTGCTATGCAATGGATGACTGCGGTAGAGGGAAGGTGTGGTTGGGTAGGGCTGAATGTCTCTGTTGAAAAGATGTCGACGGTATGTGACTTCGGTCACATACTTGGGAATTCGTGTGGGCGAGAGTCTGACCTTTTGGCACCACTTTAGGTGGCTAAGGGAACGCCTCAAGCAACTAGCCTCAATGTTACGTAGAGTGTGTAGAAAGGACTGGGGGCTGCCACGGGGAGCCCTCAAGAATGTATGTTTTGGGTTGTTTGTTGCAGTGGCGACATACGGCTCTCCTATACTTCTTGAAGGTGCGATTAGTGCTACTGGCAGGACGCTTATTGCGCGTGGTCAAAAAGTGATGCTGATTGCATCCCTGCGGATTGTCATACAGTTTCGGGGGGTCCCACCGTTGGATTTGGAAATCATTCGTAGATAACTGATTTACAGATTGCGGTAGGGCTTCCCATTGAGGGAGAATCGATGGCTGCGTGGTACTAATCCTAATGGACTAAGTCGAGCCAACATTCGTGTAATACTCGAAGAGGGGTTGATTGCTGAATGGCAATCCAAACGGAATGAATGTGCGGAGCGGCGTACTACGTATCGGTTCCTACCAGATGTAATGACTGCGTCGAAAATGCTAAGTTCTGATTTTTGATTGGAGTTAGGGTATGTTCTGACTATGGTCATGGTAGTTTTAATGAATGGTTGTGCAGTCATGGTATTGGTGTTTATCGTGGATGTATGTTGTGTGGTGAGGAGATTGAGACTTGTCAGCATCTCTTGTTCGACTGCCAAGCGTATGCTGGCCTACGTGTTGCGCAGGGAATCGATGTCTTGAGAACCCCAGGAGATGTTGGCGATGCATTGCAAGATGAGGATGCCTTTCAGAGCATCAACGTGTTTGCGCGTGAAGCCTTCCGATTGATACTGCAGCACTCTGCTACGCAGAGTAATCGGGGTCCTGTTGCTGCCTGCTGGTCCCTAAATGTTGTCTCCGTTAAGTGCCTTAGCCTTAGAGTCGTAACTGACTTAATGTCTTTTCTTTATTGTACTGTTGTCCTGAGGACTACTGGGCCAGCAACCCATCAGAATAGGAACGTAAATTGGTAGTAGAACAAGTCTATGTTCTACGAAAACCTGAGCAGAGGTTTGGTCTGCACCAAGGGTTAGGGAGAAGCCCAGACAGGTTACTGTCACTCCACTACCCCCTACACGGTGAGGAGCCTATCCTGGCTGAAACGTGGTGATTTGTGGTTTGCGATGGGATTTCGTTTGTTGAACGGGTTTGGAGTAAAGGGCTGCAGATCCTTTTAAAGCCGCGGAGTACTGTTGTCTTTGAAGTTACCTAGTGGGAGGATCAACGTAGACACCAGTTGCATGTGGTCTCAATTCTTAGAAGCTGTAAGGGTCCAAGGTGGACTGAGGTAAAAGAGTATAGCTTGCTACCCTAACATACTACAGATCTGTAGATGTGTGTATTCATCAAAAAGAGTACACGGATGCGGTCAGATGGTATCCTTGAAGTGTAAACAAATAGCGAAACTATTTCTATAGATATAATGTCTGTAAAGGTTGCGTACTGGCTTGGGGCTGACTGCTGGGTAATTTACCTTATGAAAATCTCCAAAGCCGTTTCGGACATAGAAAATCACATCTAGATTGCAGATGCTGGCCAAAAAGGACACCGAATACTTTGGTTTCATTTTGGACACGAAAACCATACGTTTTCTTTCAAACTGAAAAGTGACTTCCCTGAATTGAAAGCGCTATCTCGTACAAAAAAAACAGTCCAAAACTACGGTCCCTGGCAGAAACGCCGATTTTTATTCCGGAAGCTAAGACTCCTATAATAAAGGAGGAAGTGGCCTTCACATCGCTGCCTAAAATATTATTGTTGTTGGATGAACACAATTTGCATCTCATGGGTTCTCATCACGTCTCATGGTTCATACTAACCGAAAGTTTTAACTTTATTTTGATAACAAACCTCCACATATGCCAAAATTTAATGTTTGTTTAAAATTTGCGAATCGATACCAAGTGTTCACTGTTGAAAGGCATTTCAAGGATTCATTCACAACCAATAAGTTAATTTGATTCCCATCCGAGTAAATCCGCGCTGATTGACTGTTAATGTCTGATTCACTTCACATACGAAACCTTTTCAGCTGTAAATTAACCTCCTACATGTATCCAATTCTCTGAAAACAACAAACTGCGGCTTTTTGACTCTGATATTGTAAATAATATTTGTTCATGTTGGGCATAATTTGAATGGAATCGAAGCTGAGAAGTGCGAATAACATTTAATTGACATTATGAGGAGAAAACATTCGTGATTAAGTTAGCCATCTTTAGTGTGTTTACTTTCGCCATTTGTAAATATGTAGTCTAGACGGGATTAAATTTATAGGCTTGCGTTTCATATTATGTGCCGATCGGCGGATGCGTAGTGGTTGGAGTATTCAATTTCAGTGAAAGCCCAAAACATCGTTCCTCGGAGAGATGAAAGGTTTTATGTAAACACAAAATGTGTATTGTAAACAGCCAAATTCAAAATGCAAAATTTATCATCACCGCAAATTTTGTCTACCATGAGTTGAAAACTTCATTTTTGTCTTTTGTATTGAAGCATCTGTAAACAATGTTTAATCCACTGTCTGGGAAGTATAATGAATGACTTTTTCAATAAATCCAGTTTTATTATAGATATGATAGATATACTTAGCTGGCTATACTTATACTTCAATTATGGCCAACTGCATTTTTTAATTTTTTCATTTTGGATATAAAAGCAAATAATTATTGGAACTCGTTTATGGAGAACGTTTCACGCGCTCATTAAGTTCCTCTGGTATTATGGCAGGCCAATATATAATTCCATTTGCACGGTATTAAAGTCCCATTTGATCGAATAATTATTTTAACGAATACCCTTAAACTGGGACAGGACTCATGTTCCACTTTGAAATTCGTGTTTATCGTTGTTTCCCAGAACGGCAATCTTCCTTTCGGCATGTACATTAAGTGAAAGTTCCCTCATGAATATATTTCGAAGATACAACGAGGATAAAACCTTTTACTATAATGAGTTTTATTATTTGATAGAAAAAGTAACCACCGACAGCCTTTATATACTGTAATAACTAATGCAATGGGTACTTCTGATAAAATGATCTAATGAAAACCGTCAACTGTTGAAAAACGCTCATTCTGGTGTTTTCCAAATTGATTTATGTGAAACCTAAATGCTGCCCCTTTTTTTCAAGCATGATGCAAACTGCTATCCTGTTCCTTTTATGCAGGAAAGGAATAATGCAACGGTTTAGTCAAGAGTCAATTACTCTATGGGCGGGGTGTTTGTGATACATGGATACTATGTCAGACAATTACTCTTAAATTCACAATCCTTTAACCATAAACTCTCTCCCGGGGAACTTGCAGACAATACACATATGTAACCTGGGTGTATTGTACGGAAGCAGATGAGTTGGAATAGTTGCAGCTGTTTGAAATAAACAGAATCATTCGCCCACATAACTTCTGTACTGCGTACTGCTGGATTACCTTTCATTTTTCAACGAGCCGTTAAAGGATACCACATGAATTATTTCAAGTAGTTTTCTTGTTTTAAGTGGTGCAATAGAGAATTTCTACACTCTACGTGCAATTGATAAATTCTTTTGGAATTTCTGACTGTTGCTGGAAGTTTAAAATTAAAGTTCGTTTCCGTAGCTTAGTTTTAAGCAGATTCCCAAGTTCAAATGGAGCTCAATAATGGAATTGAATCTAGATTCAGCTACTAACTTTCCATTCTGTCGTCTACTACAAATATGATTTTTTTTTTCTTTTGTTATGACTTTCGCTGGCGCTCATTCAGTTTGGGGGAGCGAAAATCGCCGCTGATCAAAGGTGTCTGAAGTTTTTATCAGTATAAAAGCAACGCTGTCAAATCTTTTGACTATTTTGAGTACGTGATTCAAATGAAACGAAAACTTATTAGCGTGCAAAAAATTCAAAAATGCGATTATATTTTGTTAAAATTTTATGTCAACAAAGCCCAAACGTTTAAGCCCAAAAAATCATGCAAAAGTTATAAAATTGGAGACCGTTGGACAGGTATAGGAAGGACAGATACAAGAAAGTTACCATTTGCCTATCTCGTAGATATTTTTAAGAAATTGTATCATTCATACAAACTGTTACATCTACATCAAAGGTAGAAAGACTGAATTAATTTTTTTCTTTAATTGGACTTATCTTAAAATCCTTTGTACTGTCCGAAACAACATCCTTGTCCGCAAAAACATTCTGCAACACGTTTTCGACGGTTCCCTACAAAGACGCCATCATAACCCCTTAGATTGCTTCTAAGGTGTTCTAAAAATGTGTGGCAAGCGTCATCCTGCTCTCCTGGGCAAAATCTACAGTCGGGGCCTGGTGATTTACAGATCTCGGGTAGGTAAGACTAAAATAACCATGCCCGCTAAATAGCTGGGTTAGTAGAAGTTATTCTCACCATGCTCTCAATTTAGCCACGGCCTCGGATCCGGGATGAGCTGCGCATTCCAACTTCCATTCGTGCAATTAACCCAAATCTGCTGCCAATCGTTGAGTGTCTCTTCTTGCGGGCAATTGTCTCTCTCTCTAATAATCGTTTCTACGCAGGTAAATGGTGCGGCGCTCCCTAACAAAGAAGGCGATAGACATCACATTTGCAATGACTCTCACTGACGATCAGAGATTGTCGGATTTGACAATACAATTCTCAGCGCTCCTCTTCTCTGTAAATGCGCCCGGCGCTTAAGGTATGTCTTCTTTCTGAGAGCGGCACACCAAATTTCGCCTCTAAACAGAAGCACTGACTACGGCAATCCTCAATAGGTGTCTTCCTGATAGGTTGTGCCCCCTGCATTGGCTGTAAATCGACTCAGAGCAGATATGCCCGAAGAATCCTTCTCTACCTTTGCCCTGATTTGCTCAGAGAAACTCATCTTCGAGTTTATCAGTAGCTCCAGGTACTTCACCGCTGACTTCGATTCAACTAGTATGTCGTCAGCACTGACCATTCTTACTCTAGATATTCTTTTCTTTGTCAAATATATCACTTCAGTTTGCTCCAGCGCTAAACTGAATCCACTTATGGGCATCCAGTACCTCGGCGCATTAGCCTACCTCAAATGCGCTTGTTTGATATCGCGTCCAGCAACTAAAGCCGCAACATCATCCGCGTAGCCGATGAAATGCGACTCATCTGGCATCTCCAATTTCAGCAGCCCATCAAGGATTCCCTTGGCAACACCCCATGTAATCACTATCTTGCGCCGTCCCTGTGTCGTGTATAAAGCAAGCTTCTTTGAGTCCTTGAGTTAGTCCCTATGAATTTGTATAAGATATTTCGGAACTTCAAAAGAGTTTTTAACGTATCCAGAATATCCATCCATCTAGCGGATTTGAAAGCGTTCCTGACGTCGAACGTCACCAAAAGAGCGATCCATCGCTTGGTGCGGCTATATGCCTCTGCTTTTGGAGCGCGCTCACCACTTCCGAATCGCATCGATGGTAGAGCAACCTGCTCTCAAACAGTACTGTCAAGGAGATAGGTCTCCAGCGGCAAGAATTTTTCCAGTGAGTCTTCCCTTGATGAGTTTCTCTAGTACTTTCCCAGCCGATGAGCACTTGATTAATCTTACAAGAATCGATCATGCCTAGCCGCAAGCGGAGGATGCGTTCCACAAGCTTTCATGCACGTCCACGAGAGAACAGGCATTCGGAGTCTGTTCAGAAAGAACGAACCCCCAACCACTTAACAAACGGCTAAAAAAAGAGATGAGCATAGATTAAACATTTAACATGCTCATTTTGACTTTATCTAGAAGCCGTTTGGAGAGTTTTTGGTATGTCACTCGGCGTTCAGGCGTTTGGTCTACGTTTGGTTTGGTGTAGAACGTACTCAAAAGCCTTCTTTTCGCCACTGGTAATCACATTGTTTGTTTCGACACATTTTCTGGATTTCCTGGCAATTGACACGCGATTTACTTTTTGTTCAAAACTCACATATTTCGCACGAAAAAATTTTCGGTATTTTTAAACGTTAGCTCACGGAATCCCTTACTTTTCAACAATCAGACGAACTTTTATTTGCCTATTGGAATTCATGAAAGCTCTTACTTCGACCGCATTTTCATCGATCCTTGAAGGTGACAGACATTCTGGTCGACGCCCGAGGCGAGCTGCCGCCCCTCCCACAACATCTCATGTCGCTCAATATGGGCACTACGGGTCGTGACAACATCTCCACAGGCGTGATTAATCATTCCGAGGGCTTCTGTTGCGGGTTTCCTAGATGAATAGTTGCCATTTTGGTTGATTTCGATATCGTAACGCTGCTCGAGATTCTCTTCAATCTTTTTAACAAAAGTTCGAGAAAACCAATGCATTCATTCTCCTCGTAGCCACAGTCGACAGAAAAAAATATCGGTCTGCCCGGAAGACTTTCCTCTTCTTCGGCAAAAACTCCATCCATTCATCCAACTCGCTTCCAAAATTATTATTAATTTTAAATTTTTGTTTTTTGAAAATTTCACTAAAAAATGATAAATTCAATCGCATTTTTTCAGGATTTTTCACTCTCCTAGGTTTTCATTTCAGTTTAATCATCTGCTGAAAAGAAAAAAATGAAAAAAAATTGACAGCTACGCGTTTGCAACGATGTAAACTTCAGACACCTTATGTCGAGTTAATGTCATGATTTTCATGCATCCTTTGCCTCGGTCAAACAAGACAAGTTTGAGGAAAGTCAGCGCTGTCCAGGTTGCTTTAGGTGGTAGTGTCCTAGGCCGTTAACACCGATGAAATGAAGCCCTTGCATCCGTTCCACCTGACTTTGTGCTATGAGTCTACCGTACTACCTCAGCACACACAATTTAGCAAATCTAAAAAGGATGTAAATTTTTTTCATGCTTGATTACTATAAAAGTTATTAGCTTCACTGACTGTACAGGCACTAGTTTTTTGCACGAATATCATGTGTTGACTTACATATTTATCTACCAGGGAAACTTTGTCCATGTCTGTTTTGACAGTTAGTTACTGTGTTTGATTTCTGTAGTTGAACGTGAATTGGAAACTACCAACCCATATATAAGCAGTGTACATCACTTGTTTGTCAACGGGGTTTGTCGCCGCTTTTTAACGGAGGGACTTCGCAATGAGGTCGCATACAGTGAACCTATTCGTTGGTTTGCAGCGTTTGTGAAGCTGCTGTCTTCAGATAGCAGTACACTAAAAGGAGACTTCAAATGTGATTCGTTTGTAGTTCGACAAACTAGATAAATTAGTGGAGTCTGAAGTTTGCATCAATGCAAAAGCAGCGGCCTCCCTGTTTTTAGCTTTTTGCGTGTTTCTTTTTGGATAAATTCACTTGGATTTCGACTATTTTGTACAAATTTTAGAATGTTTCTGCATTCTACTAAGTTTTCATTTCGGTTTGATCATCATCTGAAAAAAAATTGAGAAACAATTTGACAGCATTTCATTTGCAAGTATGCGAACTTTGGGCACCTATGAATGCACCTCCAATCGTGCAAATCCTTCTATACCGCTGTTTGAAGAAATAGTCACGCCACTTTCAGTCTATTTTTGGTTTTTTAAAGTTCGTTTTTTTACGTGTCTTTGTGGAAAAGTTAACTAGCTGCCTTCATAAAAGTTGGTGTTGCGCTTTCATTTTGCATCCGATAGTAGTCTTATCCGTGAATGCTCCGGTAAACCTTGTTACGATTCTCTTCTCTTCGTAGCACTTGAGTCCCTTTAGGGCCTCAATTGTCCATTGACCGCGTTCTCCAATTTTGAAATTCGAACAGCGAAGAACTCTCTTTGTCTGCAGAGTCCATCGAGCGTTCTCTCGGTTTCCCACTGCTCTTCGCCATTCTTTTCACAACGAATACCTTGTTGGGCATCCTTTGTTCGTCCATATGATTTAAATGGCCCATTGCAGCTTCCGCAGTCTGCAATAGTTGAGATCTAACGCTTGTCAACAATTTCATACAGCTCTTGGTTGTATCGAATTTCGATTTGTATCGATTAACGGTCTCGTTATTTACGATACTGTATTAGCAAACTGTGGTATTTTGGGTCAAAAGTTGATGTCATCGGTATAGGCTAACACTTGACTTGACTTGCATAATAGAGTGTCTCTTGTATCGACAGGCAGCTTTCTTATAACATGTTCCACAGCCAAATTGAATAGCATAGGTGCCACCTTGTTGTTTGGTGGCAGTTAATATCAAAGGATTAAACGGTATGTTGTATGCCAAAGATGCCACAGATGTATGCCAAAGCTTAAGTAATCTGCGCGTCTCCTTTTCCAAACTCCATCGTGGTTAAAGCCATTTCAAATAAGCTTCCAGTAGACAGAGTAAGGTTCGTAAATCAATGCTATTTCGAGCTCTCCATCTGTTAAATGTTTAACAGGTTGGTTGCATTATTTTTAGGTTTCGCTGATCTGCATTATTTTTAGGCTTTTCTAATAATGATTCGGTCATCTTTGTTTTATTGGTTTTGGAAAGCCAAAATTAAGTTATTTCTTTGCGCTTTTTGGCATATTGAGGGCGCCCTATTTCATGCATAACACCTGAACTATTAGGAACACGACCTTATTGGGCGTTTCCTTCCAGGCGAAATGTTGCCACATTTGGATTTTATAACGTGGACTTTGCAGCTATAACATCTGGAAGGCTTGCTGGGCCCTCCAGTTTTTCTTGTTGGTACCTAGTGGTGGTATCTTCTCTGAAAGGGCGAAGTTAACTCTTCGTGTGTGTGTTAACGTTGGAAAATGAATTCAGAAGATGTTGCGGAGCATACCGTTATAGTTCATTGACAGATGGCCCGCTCATCCCTCATAATAATGGGATATTTTGCTATGTAAGTGCTCGGAGATACGTGTCATGAATTGTTACTGGTTACCTGAACCAATGGGACCTTATCTGTTTCATCGAGGAAGTCTTATCATTGCAATCACGGGCAGAAACCGTCGGTTTAGTCTCACAGTAATCTTTCCGTTCGTTTAAAGCCAAGTTTGAGGCCTTTCCCCCTTGGACTTTAACCAGTAGCGTGTACCTCAGTCGCTAAGGTCACATTTCACGATGCAGTTTCTTTGGCAGCATTTGATAATTCTAGGATTTTTGGTAGATCAATTTATCCATTTTCACTTACAACTTGCAAGTGATTTGTACCCTTGCTAAGCTAACTCAGCGAAGACTCTTGGGTGCGGAAGTTTTGATAAAATTTGTCGAATACCTCGAAAGTGAATTTATATTTGTATATTATATTATACATTAGCCAGTTTTTGACATTTCCCTTGGTTAGCTGTCACTTATTGCCTGGTGTCATATTTCGTTTAGTAGCAGTTGTCCTCAATTTTGTCCAGACGCTCAAATTCTATCTACTCCTTTTTCTTATCGTTTTTGCTATGTTATTATGTTGTTATTGCGTTCAGGAGATGGGGGAAGGTGAAGAAGGTGCTAAATAACTCAATAAACTAAATAAAATCAAGATCATTTATTCCATTGAGTTAAACCCTAATGTACTATTTGTAGAGCAACTCAAAGGAAGGGTCCTGATCATTGGAGGGTCTTGTTTTGAGGACCGTATGTCAGTAAAATAAAGATGGCAATTACATGATAGCAGTAAGTTCTACTGCTATGATTATTTTACAATAACTAAAAACTCTTTAACAGAAAAGGACGTGTTGTGTTCTATTTAAACCAAGTCGTGCGAACTTATCCATTCAACGATCATTGTTTGATACGAGCAATTTAAATCACATTTAATTTGCTACTGTTCAAATTCCCACACTTGTCCACCTTTAATATTATAGTCATAAATCATTCGGCTGTCAAAGATTAAATCTTTCAACCGGGTCAACTGGTATACGGCAACTAACAATCGGCAACATATACACATTAATTTAATTTTCAGTGTGCGTGATGATTTTTCCTGATGTGTGGCTTAGCCTGCATGTGAACATGCTTGTATATCCGCTCGATTTGTTTTCATCCAAATTCATAATCACAAAATATTTTGTTTATTGTAGATGCCTGATATGTGCCCTGCATATTAACAATACAAGCGCACAATTATTTACAAATAATTTTCATATATAAATTATGCCTGTTGCATAAAATCAGTAGCATGTATTTCGTGTGAATTATCTCGCATGTGAATATCAAATCAAAGAGTAAACAAATTTTCATTCTACTTTCAGGTACGTGTGAAATCAGGATTAATTCCGGAAAATCGTGATGATGTTCATAGTTCTCGTATGACAAGGAAGAAGTGAAGCGCTGAGATGTAACTTCGGCCGGGTTTAGTAGTGGTAGATCCTTTCTTAATAAGATATTATGACATAGAACTTTAAACTAAACTGAACGATTTTAAGTCGAAAAAATTGGCCTTGAATGCCAGAAAATCAATGAAAAACCTCAAAAACATTCCATGAATAACTTGTTCCAAAAAGCAATAATCTTTTTAATTTTAACAAAAGAATACCATTTCTATTTGTCTCTAGCAGATTACAATATTCAATGTGTCCTTTTTCGTTTTATATAATCTGTCCGCAGGGCTATATACTAATAGCCTCCACTCATTTCCAGTACCCTGAAGACAGTTTGCTAATTAGCTAATTGAATTACGTGTTCCATTTGAAATTACGTGAAAATATTCTGAGAAAACCAGGTGCCCTACTCTCATGACGTTTTTCATCCTAAAGGGACAGAAGTCAGTTAATGTAATTTAATTTTCTTCTTTGGTCGCTCGTCGAACTTCTCCAAGTTGTTTCGAGATGGACTCGAATGAGTTTTGCGTGGTAGCAATATGAAAAAATAATTATTCGAAAATTGACAATGCGTATTCGCAGTATGCCTTTAATTGTTTTTGTTTATTAATTATCTTACCGTTTTTGGTCTTAAATAAAAGATAGGTTCAAATTCCAGTGAAGGTATTTTCATGATTACAATTTCGTCCGTGCTAAAGATTGAAACAAAATGTTTAAGGAAGGATAAACGTTTGATTCTGCGAGTTTAAATTTAATTTTATGAATATTCTTTTCGTTTCAATGAAATGAGCATGTGATATATGTAATATATGCTCTACATAAGTGGATACATGCTTTATATCAATTGTAATGGGACTAATCTTTCGTAGCACGAACAGAACTGTGGAGAGGGTGTAGCTGGCTGGCCGAGATGGGAGATAGAGGGGACAAGTCGTAACAGAAATGCACCAGTCGCAGTTGCCTACAAACTTTGATTGAGTAAACATCGATTATTGGAAGGCGTGGTTTTGTCGTTGCCAATGCACAAAATGAGTCAAAATCACGAACAACGATATTCATTAAAGTCTTGAGCCAAACTCCTGAAATTGACAAGCGAGATCCTACGTTTGGTTAATCAGGCATAACGGGGTACCGCAATAAATCGCACCAGTTTTTTTGAATACCACAAACTGTTTCATCGAGGTAGGGACCTCGTTGAAGACGACAATAACATCGGACGGCTTTCGACGACTCGAACCGAAGATAATGTGTCAAAGTTAGAGAACTGCTGATACAAGTACTAAATCCAATGAGTAACCGAGCGAATATTTGACGATCAGCCATTGCCGACAACTGGTAACAGCATGACGATAATGCTCCGTTAGTGGCACGTCCGTCGTGCTTCAACTGTTGGCCCGATTCGGCGTTATCACATTGCTGCACCCCGACTAGAGTTCCGATCTAGCGCCATATGCCATTTTTTAATTTGCATTGATGAAAAGACAGCCGAGAGACATCCGTTTGACACGATTCAGAAAGTTCAAACAGCATTGATGAAGGCTCCCCAACAGCATCCCCGAAACTGACTTCTGGATGCTTAATGGCAGCAGTGTCATTTTAATTGTTTAGCTGCCCGAAAGTGCTATGTCAAAGAATATTAATGAATTGTAAACATACCTTTAATAACTTTATTTTGAAGAAATCCTAAAATTTTCCGTATTTTAGCTAACAAACTACGTTACATTACCACAATGATTTTTGTTAATTGTTTGATAGTACGGTTTTTTAGATGTTTTCACTGAAAATTTTATAAATTATGTTTGCTAATGAGAATTATTTGCACTGTATTATTTTATTATTGTAGTCCAATCTTCGACATAAGTCAAAAATTGCAAAAATTAGAGACTGTTGGATTTGCAATAATGCAAACATCAGACACAGTTTTTTCACTTAAAATATAGTTTTTAAAGGCTCAGTTATTGTAAAGGATAACGTTCCACTCTTTCTTTTGCATCACAGAAGCACGGCATATATTATTCATATGTATACCCAATGATGCGGCGTGTTGATCCGAAATTGAGTGTCCCTTAAGCAATCCCGAGTGGGTTCTTAGTTCATTTCTGTTTCTCCCCAAGCGTTCTCTGGTCCTTGTTCTATTAGAATGAAGCAAAAAGACATGGCTTATTCTGCATTCATTCCAAATAGAGCTTATCTGCTTCAAGAGGGATTCATCACAGAGTCTTTTCACTGTTGCTAGTCGAACTATCAGTTCACATTGGTTGCTTTTGACCAACTTAGTTCGGTTGATAGTTCGTTTTGTCTACATTTATTAATAATGAACAACGTGAGTGTCCCTCCCCTTCGGTTCAATTTTGATTCAAGTGCTTGTCCGCTGTCCTAAGTCAGCTGTTAGGTAACGTAGCGACGCGACTGGAAAATGGGTCTTCTGGATTTCCAAAGATGTAAATCCTAGCTCCTATACCCTCATTTCCTCTTATGCCGTCGATGTAAATTGTAATATCACTACCACAGGCGAAATCAGCGTGACAGTGTAGTTTGTAGAGATTCAGTGACCGAACCAGATTTTTCGTGGTGGATAGTTTTGATAGTTTCGGACTTCTCCTCTACGAGGAGTACGGGCTAGTTTATTGGCGAGAGTTGCTCTTAAACATTTCATAACGTTAGCTCAATCTATTCGGTTGCGATTTATAAATGAGACCTTTTTTATTAATTATATCTCAAGCGTTGTCTGAAGCCTGTCAAGGGGTCCGTTATTCTGGGGTTTTTTCACACTTCCTGTAGGAGATCCAGTGCTTGCTTTTCTTGTGTTTCAGGTCATGTCAATAACCTGCGCCTATCTAGTTCCTATAGATCAACCTGTAATCCTTATTTTGTCATTTTGAATAATTCAAAAAGCTGTCAATTGCTCACCGTTCTCGTAGCAGTTTGTGCTGCCCTAAGTTTCGTTCTGTGCGTTGACGCTGCAACCGATTATTTCTTAGCTTAAATGATTTTTCAAATATAATACTGCTAGAATTGAGTCGGCGATTGTGGCGACCGCAGATACAATCAAAAGAAACTACCTCTGAAGATACGAAATTAACAAAAAAGCAAATGTGTAAAATTTTCGTCCTTGTAAAGGCAACAGTCTAAATATTCTGATATATTGATTTTGGTTTTGACATTGATTTGATTGACTGAAATACTAGTAAATTAGGCTTTTACCCATTTCGCCTATCATTCGGTTAATTGATGAATACCATGCCAGAAAAACTGTTTGTCTTTTGCGAAAAACCATTCGTCGATCCACTTTCCAACTTCCTCGAAATCACTAAAGTGTTACCCGATTGATGCAAAGAGGTGATAGTTAGGTGGCGCCAATTCTAAGAAGTATGGCAAACACAGAAGGATGTCCAATCCAAGCAATTAAACTGTGCCTTTCACTGGTTTTGCTGTTACATAATACACAATACAACCCTGGTCCCACAAGACACAGGGCATGGTCTTCTTGCTCGAGTGATTTGGCCGTGGTGTTGAAGCATCGACTACGCCAGGTAAAAGCCACGATGTTTGCCGCTTCGGGACTTCAAAATAAATCCACTTTTCTTCACCCGTCACAATGCAATGCAAAATTGATTTTGCAGCCGAAGCAGCATTGCACAGGTGACTGCGATTTTCCATCTGCGTTCATTCAAATTTTGTGGGAATCATTCACCGACTTTATTGATCTTACCCATTGCTCATAAACGTCTGCTGATCGTTCCCTGTGACACAGTTAATGCTTCTGATAATTGCTGTTGAGTTTGAGTTGCTTCGCCATTCAACAACTGCTGAGATTTCTTCTCTTCGCATTTTTGTGGTCTACCAGAGCGCTCATTGTCTTTCACATTGTAATTACCACTTTTGAAACTTCGAAACCATGTCTCGCATGTTTCAATTGATAGAGCGTGTACACCATATGTTTTTCGAAGAAGTGATGCCTTTCGACAGCCTTTTTCTATTGGTTGAACAAGAAAAGCAATGCTCGCCGCAAAATGCTCTTTATTAGGCACAAAATCTGACATGATTGATCAACACGATAAAACAAACACGCTGGATTTGGCGGACACAACTTAAGAGTGTTTGTAGCTAAATGTCGGACGATCGAAATGGTGTTTATATCAAATTAATACGCTGCGTACTTTTTGTGGCGCCATCTCTTAGTAAAGCGAGAAAAAGCTTATGCATACACTTTTTTGGATACTACTAGATCTTCATATCAGTCCAATGTTCGACTCAATTCAAATCGTGACAAATATTTCAAACACATACAAGTTGTAAACTTCACACTCGTCAAAGAAGCAGTCGCTAACAATGAAAGATGACATATTTTCGACGACTGTCAGCTATCTTGTCAATGTCGGCGAAAGGAGGACGTACTTCGTCGATCATGATTCATTTAAGGCCTTGGATTAGTCGAAAGGCATTGTGGGACAGGCTTTTATCTGAACCTGTTATAATTCAATCTGATCTACAAAAGATTGGTATGTCATGGGGTATACATTGTATATACCGCTTGGGAGAGAGTGCTGATGTCTGCCATACCTTCTTTCTGAAAAGTGGAAGAACGACTTCCGAAAAAAACCTTTTCACCTTTGTCATCCTTTGTACATCGAGCTGTCCTAACAACAGCGAAGGATGCCGTCAATCGTCTGGAAATGTTGAGGGCGCTAATTTTTTTCTTCCTGGAGAAGGATGCCTGAATTTTGTTTCGTTACAAACGCAACGTTGTCCAATTTGTTTCCTGTTTTTTCAGTAGATGATTAAACTGAAATGAAAACCTAGTAGAGTGCAAAATGTGCAAATTTTAAAAAAATGAAGACTCTGACGTTTTCAACGATGCAAACTTCAGACACCTCTGAAGAAGGGGTTTCTATGATCTTAAGTTGTCAAGGTGTCTGCATTGTTGCAACTGCAATGCTGTCAAAAATTTTTTACTATTTTTTTTGTGCAGATGATAAATCGCAATTGAAAACCTATTAGAGTGCGAAATAACTGCTAATAAAAATATCAACATTTTAAGTCAAATTATCCACTACAAGCGTTTGCAACAATGCAAACTTTTGACAACTGGTTGCCAACAGCCGTAGAATAATAAGGTGGAATAAAAATTATTTTGCCCCAATTCAGCTCATGAGTATAAATACAGGGTTCATATATTCTTGTATTAGGATTCTTACGTTGAAAAAAAAAATCCATAATTAATACCTTGATCGAAAACACTTCGTCGGTTATTGTAGTTTATGCAGGTAATAGTTGATAAAGGTTCAGGGGCCATTTACTTCCTAACGATAACGTTCAGAGGGCAGGCATAGATAAGAAGTAGCATTAGTTTACCTTTCAATCGTCACGCTTGTAGAACACGAAAGTGTTGTTCCTACTGTGGTTTCAAACGTTCCGTGAAAGGTTTGTCAATGATACCTCACACTTTTGAAACACTGTCTTCATATGTGATACCCAGTTCAAAGACCTCCAGAGCTGGAATTTCAATATCTCACATTCAATATTATTACAAAACAGGCTCCTGAATTGGTTTTTCCATGGCCTTGCAACTTACAGCTCGAACGTCTTTTGACTCCGTTCCAATTCGCCCAATTTCGCATCTGAATTTTCATGATTCATCAGCACAATCATACTGTGGTTTCCAACAAAACTAAATCAAAATATAACATTCATTCAAGACGCCGTCATTAAGATTGTACCAAGACGTGTAGTTCTAATCTCACAATAGATGCCCTAATATTGGCAAAGGCGAGCTGTCTTAAGTTTAAGTCGTTTCAAACCCAACGGTCTTGGTTTTCGTCTATTTTTTTTTAATTTTTTTTTTTTGAGAATTGTACATGAAACCTTCGTTATTTTATTTCCTAACTTTGACTCTAATTGCACCCTACTAGTTTTTTAATGTCAATCAAAACGTCAGTAGTGTCAGTTAAAAAACGTTAAAAAAATTTGACTGTAGTGTATGCAACGATGCAAATTTCAGTCAAGGCTGATATTTTGCGCAAATTTGGGAACATATACTAATCCTTTAGTTTTCTAGCTAGTCTTAGCATCAAACGCCTTTCCAAATAGCTCCTTAATTTCCATTGAGCGTTGACGAGTCCTAATATATCTGTAAGTCTTATCGTTTCATGTACTTTTATGGGTACCTCAAATTGCTTCGATGTTTATGATGATAGTTGATTTAATTGTTGTCGATTTTTTTGTTGTCCTTAAGTTTCCCTGAGCTTGTTTTCAATTCCTTCCGATTTAAATTACCTGTGTCGCATCTGAGTTAATGTCAGTGTTACATTTTTGGTGAAATAGATTTTCAATATCTTGCGATAATGGATGGCAATTTTTACAAAGTAGTTGGGGATGGGGATTTAGGTCAGTCAAGAAAATTATATGTTATTTAGAATTTCGGACATTATTACGGAGCTTCAGCTTCAATAGATGGGAGACATATGACTTTTTTAAAGAATTGGACTGCAGAGTTCCAATGTATTGGATGTTCTTCAGTGGTTTTTGTAGTTCATGCAATTCATGCAACAGGTGTACACATCAAACAAACAAGAAGCGGTATCCAACATAACTAAATAAGATAAAAAAAACAAAGGCATCGTTGCAAACGCGACGCTCCCCAAATTTTTTGACTATATGGTTTTAGCAAATCAAAAAATTGTCCAAGAACTGAAAAAAATTGGTCCAGATCTTATAGAACACTGTACTATAAATCCTGTGTTGATACGTTTGACGATCCTTGATGATTGCATTTTTTCCGTGATTTCTTATTTGTATTTATTTAATTCCAACTTAAAACTTCCTTCTATTTTCGACCCTCAAACATGAGCTTTGTAATTTTCCGTTCCTACGAGCAAATCAGCCTGGAGTAAGGCGTCAAATGGTTCCAGGCTACGTACTTTGCTTGACAGGTGAGGTGTTGACTCTATGCAGTTCAGTTGGTTTGCACCGCTGTGAGTCCAACACTATGGAAACAAACAGCGTTCACCTCTACATAGAAAATTACTGCCTGAATTTGAAAACTGTTTCTAACTTCTATGAGTATTTGGCTTGTTGTAGTCAAAAAAGGACTGTTTGAGTTGTATAGGAATTGGCTGAACTATACTGTATCTATTTTATTTGATTTCAGGGAGATCTGGTTGATGTAGCAAGATTTGTATGCCGTAATTCCGCAGTTTCTTGATAGTATATATCTACTTATGCTGACTAGCTGATAGATGCTCTCTTGCTCAAAAATGGTTTTTTGCTTCCGTATTTTAAATTGAGTAGCTTGAATGAGCAGCGAGTTACTATGATATTCAACTGCTATGATCTTTGACAAAACATTATCCTTCTCTATTAATTCCTTCTGAACGATCAACCAATTCCTTACAAATCTTTACTCGATTGGCCCTTAGGCAGGTGAATGAATCCTAAGTGTACGGCCATGATACGATCCAATCATTCTAATGGATGGGTAAAATGTCCCGCAACCTGAAATTTAAAAAAAAAAATACCTCCATAGTCTGATTCAATCCTATGATTCGTTTTTTTTATGCCAAGTGTATTGTTTATCACGAATAACAAAGTAGAATCACTGCACTGATGCGCAGAAACATTGGGAGACCCTATTTGTCAAAAGATACAAAAATTTTCGGAGAGTGGCGACCGCTTTTCTCACGTCGAGAACGTACCTACCTATTCAGCTCTCATAACTCGTGCGTTGTTGGTCAAACATAGAATCAATTTTTATCTGTTTCCCCTCTCCACCTTTTCATTCTTCTTTTGTGTCTTTGCTGAATGTCAGTTTGACATTCAACTCCTCAAAAGTCCCATAATAAGTCAGGTGTCTGAGGTTTACATCGTTGCAAACGAAACGCTGCCAAATTTTTTTACTATTTGATTCTTTAAAATTTTTAAAAGCAGATGATTAAACTGAAAATAAAAGAAAACCTAGTAGAATGCAAAAAAAAATCAAAACGTCAAATTATCCCAAAAAAAATACATTCAAAAAGTGAAAAATTGGAAACCATGGCGTTTCTAACGATGTAAAGTACAGACACCTGAAAAAGTAGAAGATTTAAAGAGAAAGAAAGATAAAGAAAGAAAGACATTTAAAAAGACATTTTTTTATCATTTGCTCTAAAATTTATTTTTTGAATCATCCAATAAATTCAGAGAATGGATTCCGAGCTTTGATTAGATAGTCTGGTCGAATAGAACTCCATTGTTAATAAAGTCATGTTGAATTCAATCTACCAACATGGCTAGGATTGTTAATGCATTCAGTAGGTGGACTATAAAAAGTGAATGTGTGCTCGTTTTGTTTGATCATTTGGACCCTAGTTTGAAATCTGTAGCACAACAGTGCAACACTATCGTCAATTCTGCTGGTCATTTAGATATATCTTTGAGTCTAACATAGAGGAATCTCGATAATGTATGCTGAATCGTCGTTTCGGTGTTACCGATTAATTACCGATTATTCCTGTCGTTACCGATTAAATATGTTGCCTGTACATACATTTATCTTCCAGGCAATAGATGACACTATCAAAAATTCCCTTTTGATATCAATCGAACATCTATGAGTGTATCTAAATCAACTGGGTAGAAAGGACAAAAATCCTATCGCAATATAAAACGCAATGCTCACCGTTACTAACAAAAAAAGAATAACAACAACAATACCAACAAGAAAAAAAAACGGGAAAAGAGAGAGAGAGAAAAACTCTGTAAACGTACTTACCAAGCATTTTCCTTCAATATAACTGACGTGGTGTGTTAGGATGTTACCATTTATCGTTTCTCTTGCCATTACTCAAAAACAGCTTGAACAGGAGATGGCGAATAGAGAGAAAGGAATGATTGTGGACTCGCTTTTATGCGGTAAATAGGAAGGAAAACATTCCGTTAAGTTGATAGATAGATAGATTGCGATATTCATGTTTCCTCTACAAAGGATTCCATCAATACGACCGACGAGAGCCTGCACCACGCCACTCGTACCTTCTGCAGTACGTCGAGGCTATACATGCTCAATATTTTTTTTATTATAACAAGGTATTTGTGGAGCTTTCCTACAAAGTGTTATATACTTGGAATAATAGGGATACGCACGGACACTGTATGAAAATGTTGAATGAACATTGTGCTCTTATAGCAGGCGACACGAGCGTTATGATAGATTGTCATTAGTTAGGCTGGAAGTGAAAGATGCCAGTGAAGGGTATATGGAGTGATGGAGTGGTAGCGCTTCCAATAGCAGTCAACATCCTACCATACAACACACTATAATATCATGTTCAATCACTTGGAAACAACACTTTGGTTATCGGTATGTTATACAGAGTTTCTATTCGTCTTCGCTTCTGTTTGTTACTCGAAGGATACGTACATATATCCGTGTATTCTAAAGGATGATGATGAGTTCTTGAAAAGCGGATATTGAAAAGCGTTTAGGGCTTGATGACGGTAGGCGAACGAAGAAGGAGGCGTTGGATG
Organism: Stratiomys singularior; assembly: GCA_954870665.1. Taxonomy (NCBI): domain Eukaryota; kingdom Metazoa; phylum Arthropoda; class Insecta; order Diptera; family Stratiomyidae; genus Stratiomys; species Stratiomys singularior. The sequence goes on along the minus strand of OX940878.1, from coordinate 107,958,938 downwards.
AATACGAGGGGCTTTTCTATTAAAATTGCGAATAGTCTATACCAAACAATCTGTAGGCTGCGGATGATGGCATACATCATGTTAACAGCATTTTGAAAATTGGTTACATTATAATGACGAGATTGCAATAGGAAGGATAATAAATGCTTTTAAAGTTGCAGTGTAGTTAATCATGTTATGAGATTTACTTATGGGTAAATTTCAATAAAGTACCTGCCGGTGTGAATGAGACATGAAGAGAAATATAATAGATAACAACAATTGAGGAGAAATCTTGAAATGTAGTCTAAAGAGGGAACTTTTGGACACAAAAGTGATTTAGATGTTCGTAAATCAATGGAAGAGTCAGTTGATTGGATGCTATTCGCGATAACGATATTTAGGCTGCTTGACGTGCCGGAAGTTAGTGTTGGAAAAATTCAACGCTTGCCGGTTACGACTCTTAGGCGTTATTGCCTGATTTGAAAACTGACGGAAGAGGAAACGGAAGAAGAAAATGCTGCAGTCCGACCAAATGTAATTCAATGCTACTAAGCCAGAAGAAAGAAGAAACTGCGCAATGCATAAACCCGCTCGAAGAAGCCGACCAAAGGATTTCTGAAATGCTAATCGAACAATAATGGGTCGACCGTAGGAAGATGATATTGAGAACTGGAGAAATCTAGGTATATTATGGATCTGAAGCTTAAATCGTGGCGAGGTAATCATTTTTTTTTAACTAGACCATTTTCATCCAGATATTTCTAATTGCAATGTATAAAAATAGCCAGATCAATTTAGGATGTACCTTTCGTCTTGCATTTACGTGGCTTTTCCTCGCCGCAATAACTAATTTTTAAAAAGAAACGACATCACCCTTTGAGCATGAATTGTATTTTATATGGTTATAATATGCAATTCCTAACAGATATAATATATAATATAAATTTTTCAAGGTCATATATTGTTTATATTTTGTAATGCTTACCAAAAACACCCATAAGAGCGGAAGAACATTCAATTCGTTATGTCGCGATAACTTAAGACCATATTTTGACACATGTCTTCCAAACTTTTCTGATAAAACTAACGGTGAAAATTTTTACCAGTATTTTGAAAATGTCTGTCATTGAGATTTTTGCTTGTTCGGGAAATAAATACGGCCTGGTGGCCATACCAAAAATGAGGGTTTCAGTCCACGGCGATAATCAAACAAACTCTATCATTGTTTTTGTTGAAAAAGTCCTTAATTCCATTTTTTTCGAATGTGTCCTTTAAATGTACGTCTAATGCATGAGTAAAATCTTGAAACCCCTTGGATTTAAACCATTTGGAACCCTAAAACCCCTGGCTATAATCTTTGCAGAAACGAAACAATGTGTCAATGGCGAAAGGGAGTGTCATAATCAGTAAAGGGAAAATGTACATAATCAATCAATCTACAAAAAACAATATGAACGGCTAGAAACTGAACTAAAAGAAAGGTTAAATTAATTTCTCAGAGCTTGTGTTCATTGCGTTGAACAAGGTTTTCAACGAGGAAGTTTCTCCAGAAATTTTCGAAAGAGGACGCTCTTTACTAGTTAAGGTCAGTTGTTACGAATCGACGCTCCCTCGTTTAATCTGCTAGGAATGTTTGCTTTAGGGAAAGTGAAGCAAGCAGGAGGTACTTGATATTTTCGATATATAGCTTTGTATCACTAAGCGCATGTATCTCTGTGTCTACAATGTAGGTAAGTTGAGATTTCTAGATTCCAATGTTAATCGTTTAAATTCGAAGTTATTGTTAAAATTTTTACTTCTTTTGGTTGGTTCATGCTTCTTCCGAATAATTGATTCGGACTCGTCATAAACTTATGACGAGACCGAATCGACCAAGAAATTTGAGTTAAACATTGGTATTGCTGGCCGCATGTTGCCAGATTAGAAAAGCCTTTGATAGGTCACAACCGATGAGTCGGACTCAATACATCAAACCCAAAAGGTTGTCTGAATTTTTGAAATTTTATTGCCTGAACGTTGACCAAAAATAAGTCGCCAAATTCTTAGTTCTGTGTACATTTTTCTTCAAAAAATTTTATACTTTTTCAAACACCGCAGACTTCAACTGAAATATCTTGTGCAAAGTAAATAAGTAGAGACCTTTATTTCTAAGAATTGGCGGCAGAATGTTGATATAAACGGTGAACATCTCGCAGTATTACTTTTTATTCCCTAGCTATAAGAGATTATATCCGTTTGAACCTTCCCGAAATGTATCGAAAGAATCCTTTTTGGTTTTCTTTATATGAAAATCAGTTCAGAGAAAATACAAAAACCATATTCAAGGTTTGACTCTTTTGAAAGTGGATAGTTTAATCAGTGTCCAAAGAAAGGCTTGTCATGAGGAAACCTTCGCCTATGTTACTGGGAGGTTAAATCATTGCGGGAGAAAATCAACCGGAATTATAAAGCCTGATAGCTGAACAATCGTTTTGTTATAAATTTTAAGGGGGAACACCACCGTAGGATTTGCGGCAAATCAAAATTTTTTTCTTGTTCTAAAGTATACCTTATCATAATAGAAATCATATAGCAAAGTTTCACATATTGGAAAAATCTCTTAGTTTTCGAAATTTTAAATAAGCGCGGCGCTGCTCAATTCTCTTTAAGAGCGAAATTCGCGCGAATTTTAAATATAAATCAAACTGTACACGTGTTCTGTTAGTTTAACGTTATTAGTTCAAAACAGAAGTAAACTTAATAATGAAGTATATAAGGCCATTAAATGGATTTACAAAGAACTGAGCAATGGTAATCTACGGACACTATGTGTAGGCGGCTACGCTCAAAATAGCAATGAGACAATGAATTCGGTTATATGGACATTGGCACCAGAATTTGTTCGCGGTGGGGAATAAATATTAGATATAGCCACTTATATCGCTATATGTATTTATAATGATGCCCTTGCGTCATTAATACATATATTACGCACAATGAGCTTGAAAGTTGGCCAAAATTTTTACAATATGTACCGCGAAATCGACGCCCCACGCATTGCTAGGGCAGAGAAATCCTTCTCCGATGAGGCAAAATAGGCGAGGATTGCTGCGCAATCGATTAGGAAGAAAAAGCAAGAGGAGGTAGAGAATCTGGAGAGCCAGTTATATGGTGCAGGCTTCGCAGACTAGAGGTAAAGCAAATTTATCCATGTTTTTCAATAACTTAAACTTTAAACGTGTTTATCTCGGAACAACGCTTTTCAAATCCTTGCTCGAAATAATTACAGCATATTCAAAACAAGTGTTTGCTTCAATGCTGCTTGAAAGAAGGAAGTACGTAGGATTTTCCTTCTAAAGTGCATACTTCTATTGTTGTTACCGATTTTCGAGAATTTGTTTTTAGTGTTTTTTCACAGTTTTTTCTTTAAAACACCGCCAATTTGTCAAAAATGAATCTTTTCCTACGAACTTCTCTGACAGTTATTATGCTTTGTCGAAAAAATTTTGTTTGATAACCATAACGTTAAAATTGCAAAAGAAAACGGTCCGGCCACGAAGCCATGAAAAAACTAGGTGTTCTGGGGGAAATGCTTGGGAGCCGCCATTTTGTTCTTTAAAGTTCTGAAAGACTTCAACGAGGATGTCAAACACATGCACAATAAAGATCATTCTACCGAATTCCGATATATTGTCTGGGTTTTGAGAAAAAAGTTCCCAAAAAATGATTGTTTTTCTACCTCTACAGTGGTGTTCCCTTTTAAACAAACAGGGGCCATAAAAGTCTTCAAAAGTCCACCAGTTACTTTGTGAATCTTTAGTTGTTAAATGTTTATCTCTCCTTTAATAAATCCAACGTTCCCACACGGATAAGGATGTGTTATGGTAGATGAGGTACAATGACAAGAGTCGATGGTTGTCATTCAGCGTCTTAGGCTTAGGATAAGTATTGTTTATCGAATACTTTTTGGCGAGATTTGTGACAGCCACTAATAGCTCTGCTAGCTATTTTACGAGCATGTAAGTGGATCTTAGTCGATGGTTGGAATGTTTAGTTTGAGGATTTTGGGTAGTGATTTGAGGAGGAGATTGAATACCGGTTGTATGCACAAGTTTTATCCCTTTTTTTTGGTAAAAAAAGTACGAAACTTTCTAGGGATTTTTTTTTTAAATAAAATTACTGGCTATCGGCTTCTACACATTTTGCCCATCTATCAGATAATTTATGAATCAAAAAAAACTTCTTGTCTTTAGCGGCAAACCATTTGTCGGCAAACCATGTCCTCATTACTTTTGTTCTGTGTAGGTTGCCTTTGAATTCTGTTTCCAATTATTTCTGTCTTCCTTACCCAAAGTGTGTAAAAAAAAGTTGTTTGCAAAAAAGAACGCCCTATAATTTGCCCCTACCGACCTTTCTCTTTTTCTAATTTCCGATTAATTTTGTGATTTTTGTTTTCGAAACTGCGATTTTTGAATTTTTTTTTTCTTGGAAAATTTTTGAATATTTTATACTTTACTTGTTTAACATTTCAGTCCAATCGGCGACAGAAATCAAAAGGACGAAATTCAAACAGTTGCGTTTGCAACAATGCAAACTTTGGCCATCTCTCTTGTCAAAAAATTCCGAAAAAAATTTTCAAGGTTTAATTTGGGCTTAACATAATTTCTTTTTCACATTGAATACATCCTGCAAGCTCCTGATTAGCGCAGGATTTTCATAAAATTTTACAATTTTGCGATGATGCCTTGGTAGGTTTAATTTTATTTTCTTCAGCTTCATAGCATCAACTTTACACCTTAAAATAATGGAAGTGCGTATTGCGTGCTTATTCTCTGTTATGCACGTATGTAAGCATGCATGAAAAATTTCATAAGATTCACATGGCGACATTTGATTAATCATGATGAATGCAATGGGAGAGCTTCGGAATTTTTCCCATCACCAGCAAACAAATTGCAACACCAGCGAATGCAACGTCTCAGTTTCAAGGTAAAATGTTGAGCGAAATGGGTTTTTGCTCGCTGTTGTATAGATACAAGATACGAAGCCCAACTAGTTGATTCTGGGAAGTGGGTAGTAGTTTGATAACAACAATACATTTATTATATTTGCCAGACTGCTTAAGTGATTCCAAGGTGCTAAGCATGCTAATGAGAGGGCTAGGAGCTCACCACCACAGGCATGGCACAGTGCGACGAACACTACTTTGGTGTGGCAGTAACTACAGGAGTGTCTGTCTATCTAGCTAGCAATCTATTAGTTAGTCTATCTATTAGTCTATTTGTTTATGCTTCTAGTGAAGCGCTAGCAAACACTGTGAGAATGTCATGTATCCATTTGCTGCTTGTTATTCTGCTCGTGGAGAGGTCGCCGCTCGTTAGAAGGAAAAGTCGGTATTTTTAGAATTCTGTGAAATTCGCATTTTACAGACCCGCACGTTGAGTTTTCCGATGCCATTCATATGTATAGACACACGTCGTTAGATACATAGAAAAGAGGAAAAATCAATGATTGTTATATTGTTGTGAATTTCAACAATACATCCACGCAGGGTGTGAGCAATACGTGTCGGACTCGCCCTCATATTTAACATAATTCGGCACTTTGCTCGCTGGAGCGTGTGATGATGAACACGAGAACGATGTGAATTTTTAGCTTTAGTTGCTTATCGGTGAGGACATTGTTATTTCTTGGTTGTTAGCAATATCCAACGATAATTTCGAGAAGGTTGAATATTCGGGTTTCCAAGCAAAGTTGCTAGCAAGTACTCTTGATTTTTGGAGTGGAGATTTTTCTTAGAAGTGGAGGATTTGAAAAAAAGGACGAAAACCCACTTGACCTTTTCCACAGTTTAAGTTTTCATCTTTTGGTAAGCAATATCAAAACGTTGTATACATCAAGCAATATTCTCTGTCTTCTATTGTTTGTTCGGCCACCTAGCAGCATTGATTTTAATAAAAAATGCGAAAAATCTTGTGATTAATTATTTATAACGTGCAAAAACTTTCGAAACGATGGGGATTATGGACATCATGATTGATATTTTTTTGTTAACTTAACATTCTCACACGACATGCACTACAAAATATATAGATAAGTATTTTAGTACCGCAAAGTAGGGCTACGTGACTACCCAGGTGTAACTTAAACACACACACACATGTCCTTAGCTGTCAAACAGAAGTGTGGTCACATAGTGCTAGTGGTAATTCGTGTGTTAATTTTGTTAAAACAGAAAATTTAGTGTTGTAAAATTATGCGCACATATAAAAAGATTTCAGGGTGCTGACCCTAAATGACATACCAAGTTGAAGATGTGGTAAAAGCAATGGCTGCAGTCTAAGAAGAAAGCCGCGGAAAAATTCAACGTGCCGCGACCAACGTTAGTACGGAATGCGATCAACGTTAGTACGGAATATACTTGTAAGCAACGTGAACCCAGTGGGACGCCCCACTGTGTTAAGTTGGTTAAGATTTCGGAAACGCTGGCTATTGGAGCGAATCGGGGATTCCCTCTGACAAAGGCTGACGTTCGCGATGTGGTTAAAAAATCTGGATAAGCAAGGCGAGCAGGTCAAGTTCTTCCAAGATAAAAGCCCAAGTTCAGATTTCATCGATTCGTTTATCGCAAGAAATAACCTGTCCATTAGAGGTGTCTCGAACATTAAGCAGACTAGTTCGTCAGTCAACCAAGACGACATTAAGTTCGGCTTTTTCCTGGGACAAATTAAAATCTTGAACGAGATCACATAATTCCACTTGTGTCAGTCTGTGCGGCTTATCGTCTTATATCTCAAAAGCAAAGTCATGCGATGTGAAAGGCGTGGCAAGTTCTTCCTCCCCCGCATTATCCTCATTTACTTTTTCCGACTCATAATTTTGAGGTCGTGTTGGAACTAGTAGAGTATCCGAATGTGGAAAGGGTTTAACAGCAGACGTAAGATTAGGGTTTATAACTGTTATTTTCTCCATTGACAACCCTGCTTTTATGGGTGGAGTCAAGCAGAAATAACATTCGTCAGTATGAGTCTTAGACTCCCGTCAAACCATAGGAACAGCGAAAGCCATGCATCGTTTTTTGTTTCTCAGCCATTCTCTTAGAGTAATCTGAGCAAGAATTACAACAAATATGTGGAGCCCATGACTTATTCTGGTCCCCTACCTTCACACCAAAATAATACTGGTAGGCTGCTTTAACAAGAGATGTCATGTAACAAAAAATGTTCACTGAATTTACACACTTTCGTGGCACATTGATTTAATAAGTTCAAAACTTTCAAAACATTAACCCTAAAATGCACCATTTTTTTGTTTTGAGCGAAAAAAATCACAGTTATGTATTCTAACATGTAAAATTCGGGAAAAATAATGAAAAAAATCAATTATGTCCTAATGTCCTGAAAATTCGATTTTTCCTGTATGTATCAGAAATTATACTTTGGCCTTTGGGGGTAGTATTAAAAATAGAAAGTTCAAGTCAATTTATGCAGTACAGTTTATTGTTATTCTTATTTTGGTATTGACAAAAGTAATTCAGTTCTTTTAATCTAGTAATAAGTATCACAACATTTATTATAATCTTAATTCAATTATGAAAAAATAAATAAATCATTAGTTATGTTCTAACATTGTAAATAAAAAACTCAAATTTAGGCCTTCTTAGTGGGGCAATAAAAATTTATTGGTGGAAATCTTTAAAACAATTGTTTCCTTTATTGAAACAAAGTGCAACCCCGCACTTTTCACAAATTACATATGTAAGCTTTTTGCACCCTGGCATTTTGCATCTGTTTCTACTTTCGGTGTAATGGCACCAATGTCCTATATTATCAGTACGCATTGGTTTCGGGGGGATGTAGCTCGTTGGTCCTCTCAATTTTTTCGTCTGAATTTCATTCTCGATATTGACCAGACTTGGTCTACCTCGTTTAGGTGTAACTACGCAGTCAGATTTGCACAAGCATTCTGCAACTTCAAATCGAAATTCCGCCAAGTTCAAAAAATTTTCCTTCTTGATAATGCAAGCTTTTCTATATAGCAACCAGCTATTCACAAGGGTAAGGTCAAGTAAATGATAAAATATTCGTAAGTACCACTTCCGCGTTCGAATCATGATTTTATATCTTCCGATCAAACTGTCTAGAAGATCAACACCACCCATGGGTCGGTTGTATTCTTTGACAATCGAAGGACATGAAATTTCTACAACTTTTTTTTATTTTTTTGTCGAATCTTTGAATTTTTGCTAAAGGTAATGCGCCGACAAAATTCGACACCAATGTGACAAGTTTATTGTCCTTCCACGCAACAGTTGTAATATCTGTGCCATTTGCATTAGAAACGAATTCATAAATACTGCCTCTTGGATCCTTTTTTGTGTCAGTGTCAGTAGGCAATTTACAATATTGGATCCCGTATATATTTCAAAGTTATAAGCATATCCACTGACGCCGCTCAAAGCTGAAAAATTGAAATTCCATTTATGGGGCTTCATCGGCAAATATTGTTTGAGATAGTGCTTCGTTTATGTTGAACATATTTGCTCGTCCACACACAAATATTGTTCGCATGGTATGCTTGCAAATTTAGTGTTTAAATAATCCAAAACAGGCCGAAGTTTAAACAATCGATCAAAATCGTCATTATCCTTAGGTTGTATTTTTGAATTATTGTTGAAACGTACGAATTTCTTCACATTCTCGAAATGCTTTAGACTCATCGTTTCTTTGATATGTGGCACTCCAAGCTTTGTAGTCCAATAGCATCTTATATTGGGTAAGTGTATAACAGACATGAATATACATACCCCCAAATATTTTTTTACATCTGCAGCCTTGAAATGGTTTGTAGTACCTATATCTTTCTGTTTTGCATATACGTTGGACTCTTGTACAGTTGAGTTGATCAATTCATCATCGAAGAAGTATCGGAAATAATCGTAGGGACTTTCTAATGTCGATACCGATAAAAGCAGATTCCTGTCTCCTCTGAACTGCTTTTGCTCTTCATTTAATATAAGGTTTTTTTTTTCTTCCAAATTATATTTTTGAAAGAATCTTTATAATTTTGCAATTCACGTTCATCATATTCTTGATTTAGACGTTCATTTTCAGTCACATTTACTTCCTCTTCTAATTCATAATCAAAAACAATTGGAATGTTTTCGATATCGAAGTTTTCTTCATCTTCAGAATGATCGAATTCATCTTCGCTAACATCCCAATTGTCAATTATAAACTGCAGCTCATGCGGCTTCAGGGGCCTTTCGTTGTCACCTGGGTTCATTCTAAATATAAAGCAAAGACCACTGTAACATATTTGATACATACCACAAAATTCCCACTTACATCAAAAGCACTCCTTTTTTTCTTATGGAAGCACCACTGACACAATCGGGAGATATTCACAAATATTATTAATTTATTTTCAAAACTTAGGGTCGATTACGAACACCTAAACAAAATCAAACAAGCACGACCAAAACCACTGATGAGCTCCTAAGTGTCACTTCTTCGCAAAATCAGAAGTGCCGTTATCATTGTCGCATTTCTCTTTACAGTCTGATGCAAAATGGTTGGAGCGCTTTGTTACAAATATGATGAAATTAGCGTTGTGATGAAAGTGATATTCTATGCCGATTAATATTGATTTTTCCAGTATGTATCATTTATGTTACAAAATGCATTTTAGGGTTAAAAAAGTCCATATCGTACACTTTTAGAACACCAAATCCACATATAAGCACTAAGTACAACATAACCTATATGAAGTAGATATATAGAAGCCCACGCTCTCATTTCTGTCCGAAGTCAGCAAAAGTAACGCATATTAACACAAACTCACCAATATTTTCTTAAATATAATCAGAGGTAACGGAAATGTTAACTCCGCACAAACATCATTTCCCGAAGAATTAAAGCCTGCTCATTCCATACAATTTTCACAGCTAATCGACTTCAGATTTAATTTGCATGAGCAAATTGAATCCGAGCATGAGCATTTGAAATGGCAATCTAAAGCTGGTCTCAAGGCTACACTAAGCTAATAAAATCTTTAATTACGTTGTGAATGTCATTAATGAGCACATCAATATGCTCCATATGCTTAATGCGAATTAGAAATACTCAATATAAGCGTTTGCACATTTTCAATTGACGTTGACCGATTAAAGTGCAAGATTCAGCGACGGATTTGATAATATTTCCAACATGCAAGTGGTATGTGCGACCATTCCTTTACAAAATTTGCTTTCCTAACTGTAATGTTAACTCACTGTCAAATTAAAAACCGATGGTAGCCGAAGATTTCGGAAAATGTAAATATTGTATAATTTTTACATTTAAAGAATAAAAATGCGTTTGATTTGCTAATTATATGCTGTACTTGGTAAGTTACCTTGTATGTGAAATAGTCGGCAGTACTTGTGATTTATAATTTTCAATTTCAAGGCAGATATATCCTCTTCAGCAAAACACGTAAAAGTTGTGCATCTTTCAGCTGTTGTTAGTGATTTATGAATGTAGTTTTCGTATTTTTGCCTATGATTGGATAGTACATTGCGAACGCTAAATAAACGTGCTTCTAATTAAGCGAAAAACTTTGAAATGTCGATAAAATTTTGGATCTCATGCTGCATATGGCACAAATGGCAGGAACGAATGGAGTCAATGATCTGAACGGCTAATGAGGGGAAAAAATTTTAAGTTTAAAATTTCGTACGCTCACGTACGCTCATGTCCACCGATGGGGCCTCTCTATATCTTATATCTCTATGGAAAAACTTAATGTTTATAAACTTAAAACAGCTGATGAGTTGTCAGTGGGCAGATATGCCAACTCCTGAAAACAAAACTTACCCGAAACTGAAAATTTGTACCTTAGCAAATAACATGTCAATTTATCTCAAAAACAAGAGCTAATCGCTCTTTTTAATGGTTATTTATGGACTCGGCAGGTGAAAATACGAAAAATTTTTCCTTGTTGGGCAGTTTAATTTATCCAATGGATCTCAGATAGACTAATGCAAATCCCTGAGACGCCAACAGGTGAAAACCATTGTCATTTCGGATGAAACAGATCAATCCCATCTGTAATGATTTTTTGAATGTCGAGACGTCTTTTAGGTGGAAAATCTTCTATTGTGTTTGTGACTTTATTCCAACGAACAAATATTAAATCAAATATTAAAATTCAAATGTAGTCTTTTATGAAAAAACCATCTATGCATTTCTATTCAACGGAACATGGTCTCAGTTATCCTTCCAACAATTTCATTTTAATGCAGAACTTATGCAGAACTATTTTCATCCAAAGTAATTTGATATTTAAATTTTCGATGGTCAAATATAGTAGCGCTAACAATATAAATTTGCTTTTCTTCGAAGGACAATCTCGATTCGTTGTTTTCGTGATGCTACAAGGACAATTGCCTATGTATCTACATGCGAGGGCCAGACTATTGGCCTCGGAGACATCTCCATGATGACAATGTGGCCATTAGAACAAATAAAAGGATGCTTAACTATCTGCTAAACTTCGCCAATTATTCGATGAACAAAACCTTGCGAAACATCCCACTCTTAGGCAAATGCCAAATAAGTATCTATGGAGACGGTCAATGCCATGCCACCCACTCGTTCCATCGCATCGATATCATCCCTTTCTTGTCGATGATCACCCAAAACAATGGAGACGGTGCCGCAATGGAAGAGAACATTTCTTTGCGCTCGTTCCTAACATTTGAATTTGATGAAAATGTTATTTACATGCCTATAGCAAATTGGTGTGCGTGCGAAAATAATGTGTTTATGGCCGACATGGCTATTGTTGTGACCTCAGCAACATTCCACCAAATTGCTGTCCACTGTCGCAACTGCTGCCCGTTTCTAGTCGCCAGATGGGAGCTAGCTGGGATTGCTCTAACTTCCCCATCCCTATTTAGAGTTTGTGTCAATTTTTGAATTCAGGTCGAATGTGATTCGATTCGGAAAATTTATGCTGAACGTTTTCAATATGTGTGTGTGTTGGTGTTGCGATGAGCGTCGTACGTACAAATATCTAGAATCTTTCATATGGATATTAGCATATGTCATTGTTGGTTGACTAGGTTGTTTTATGCGTGCGTAAGCAAAAAATACCGATTCTAGTAGCATCTACGAAATTTATCAGAGAAATAAATCATGATTTGTCTTTATCATCCCCCCGAAACACGCTACATAGGACGCTCCGCGAAGCACATTCGCACATATCCTTGTATATGTTATGTGTATTCAAGTTCGATGCTAGCGAAATTTTGTACTGTTTATTTTGATTAAATTTTAATTTTTTATGTGATGTCTTTATGTGAATTGAATCGGGGTGAGTGTATTTGTGTTTTGGCTCAATTTGCAGTAGGAAAACGCGGAAAATCTCGTTACCAGGTACTTTCTCTCACCCACTCGTTGATATTCCTTCGTCTCGTAATAGCTCGATTCCAAATGAGGGTGGATTCCAATTCGAAAAATGTTCAACTTTAAATGTTGAGTCAGTTTTTCTGTTTTTTGTTTCTGCAATGACAATAATTGTACGAGAGCGGGAAATGCATTTGAGCATGGTATGTAAATTTGTCTGTTTGCTTATTTAAGTAGAATTTAGTTTGATGTGTTTTTGTTTTTCACTTTATTTCAGAAATAAAATACACATTGTCAGTAAAAATGTGTGGTATCTAATCAATGATGTGGCAAATTTGCTGAAAAACATCGAAATATGTAAATTGAACAAATAAAACTTATGGAAACTGGAGGCTATATTAAGGCATTGCGAAGGACCGGCACGTATTTCATGACAACAATAACCCATTTCAGTGTTGGAGTACAGCAAATATGAATAAAAAGTAAACTTATGGAGTGTAGAAATTGCTACTCCAACGTGTAAACATAATTGAATGAAATGCATTTATAGCCTCGTCCTTTACTCTGTTGTCGCTACATTTAAAAAATCGAAATTCAAACGCATAATTTCTCCAAAAAAGTTGAAACTGTCTCTTGATTGCAATCATTATATGGAAAACTATTTGTCGCATGCATATATGTTAAATGAACATCTTCAATTTTCCGATATTCCGATATATTTCCAATTTAAAATTTATTTAACAAAAATTTATTGACCAATTCTTCGTGTTTATTGATCAATTCAAAAATTTATTGCCGAATCGTTCGTGTTTCCTTCTTCTCACAAACTGGGTTCTTTTTGCAGGTGTATGAAGTTTGCATTGTTCTTTTTTTGTAGCAAGGAGGTGAAGGCTGACTCCCAGATGCGATTCCAACCGTTTGTAGCATTTCTTCAACCATCGTTTCCAAGCAGACGTCATCGGGCTGCATACTCCATCTTTTGCGCAAAAAGAATGTGTGACAGGAGACACCCATTTCTCCTGTACAAAACACGAAGTTAGGAGAACGTTACCTGTAAATTTTGTGCAGATAAGACCGAAAACATCCATCCAAACTTAAGAGCTGCGTCAAGTTGACATCAGTCTCACCATGCACTCGATTGAGCGACGGCCCCAGGTCAGGCATCAGGCGTGCAGTCCACCTTCCCTTTGTGTGTCACTCACAGGAATGTTGTAAATCGCTCTTCGCTTGTGTCTTTTTCTCTGTTGTATTTGCTTCTGCAACGGCAAACGTTTCTACGCCCTCTCGCAAGGAGGCCGATTGATATCACTCTTGCGATCACCAACACTGCCGGCCCGGGGCGATTCGATATATGTATGCAATTCACACGCATGCACTCCTTGTTTCTGCACATATGACAACCGCTTTCTTTGCTGAAAGTGTCGCCCCATAGTTCTTACCCATAGAACCGGTTGCGCAGTGCTTGTAAGGAGTGGTCTCCTTGATGTCGTGGGCCCCCCTATTTTGGCGGTTAATCGAGTAAGTTGCGTTACACACATTGCAGCCTTGTTAACTGTCGCTCTGATTTGGTGGGAAAAGTACATCTTCTAGTCTATCAGGACGCCCAGGTATTGCACTGTTGATTTCGATTTACCAGCGCTCCCCAACACTGATAGGACTTACTCTGGGGATTGTCTTCTTTGTCAGGATGACCACTTGAAACCGTGAACGAACATTCAGTTACTTAGCCGCCGTTTTAGCAATATTAAGTCCAATTTGCGCATGATCGACTGTGCATCCTGCGATTAGCGCTGCGACATCGTCCGCATAGCCGACATAATGTGACTCATCGGGCAGTTCATGCCGCAGTAGTCTGTCAAACAAGATGTTCCTCAGTTCCATACCCCGAATGTAGCCCTGAGCGACACGTGAAGTAAGTATCGTATTTCGGCTACCTTTCTTCGAGTCGTAGAGTATGCCGCGTTCCTTTAGATGGTCCATAAGAGTCAGCATCAGATATGCTGAGACTTGAAAACGGTTTTCAAGCGCTTCAAGGATATCTGCTGAACTAGCGCAGTTAAATACATTTCGGTATATCCAGAGTAACCAGTAGGACGACTTGTCGTGTTGAACTGCTGAGTGCCCCCGCACATTGTACCGCGCTCGCCACTGAAACCTCTGAAACAACATGTTCAGAAGCAATACTGCCGTGGAGATAACGATACCGTCAGCGAGTTTTCCCCTGATAAGTTTTTCGAAAAGTTTTCCGGCCTGTCTAGCATACACAGTAGGCGGTATGCAGCAGGCGACTCGGGGTTTTCTTTCGCTTTACTGATTATACATACAACCTTCGTTTTTCGGGAATTTCGGGTGATCACCAGAATACTGGGAGCTTGTCATACAAGGGAAAAGGAGCTTAGAAGACCTACTGTAATGATTCTCATAGGTCAGTACACCAAATTTTTCGACTCAGATCTTCCACTCGCCAGCGTAGCTTCCTTCACCGGTGATCGTGCCATGAGCACTTCAACAAACTACTCAGTATCTGCTTTCCTAGTATTCCACCGCAGCACAAGTCTGAGCGACTGAGTTTCTTCTGGAAGCACCGTCATGGATCTCCAGTGCTATGGACTGGTGGTCGTTGGCCGAGTCATCCTATAGCACTTTCCAATTTTTAAACCTTTGTACAAGGCACTCCGAAGCGAATGTCACATCATGATTGGTTACAACGCAGCCCCATCGGTCGAAATTGTGTGGCCTGTGGTCAATACAACTGTTGGCATTTGTACCGGATTCGCTAGAATACCATTCTGTTTAGCTTTTGGAATGGTTTTGGTCGCTGAGCAACAAGAAGAGGGCATGCCTCTTCGAATATGAGGGCGAATATGATTCGATGCAGATTGATTTGAAGGAAGCGAATCATTGTAGAAACGCTTCGGCATTGCATAGGGCTTATGGAAAGACCCGACACCTTCCTGAATCTGGGATGCGTTTCACACCTTTTGGTCTCGAGTCATACTTATGTTAAAGAACACAGTGTGTCCCTTCTGTGCACTTCTTCCTTTTATGCTATGTCTTGTCGCAAATGTAGCTCAAGGAAGCTTCTATCTTTTTTATTACATGCCTCTGCGGTATGCCGTAGCCAAGACACATAAAACAAGGAATTTTTCTTCGCCCTATCTGACAAACAACCCACTCTATTCTGATTGTGCCCTTCTTTAATAGCTGTTCGACACCTCTTTTGGTGAGGTCTACTGTGGCCATGCGTTGGCCACTATTGCTTGGTTTGGATAACCTGAGTTGGTCTCGTTTAGTACATGTAAATCGCGTTTAAAGATCAGATCCGGACAGATCCGTAATGACGTCAATTCCCTTAATTTTGAGTGGGGCTACAGTTGCTTTTTCTCCGAGGGTGTTTGTGACTGTGTCCCGGAACGCGTTTTTTTTTCATTCCACCTGGGTTGGCCGTACAGCTTTGATTGGAGTTTGGATGTCTTCCGATTTTACAGTTCAATTGATTTCTTGGAAAATATCCACATAGGATCCACCGATGGTTGGTTGGGAAGGCGCCAGCAGTGCCTTCCCAATAGGTTTGCGACGCTTATTTTTTATTTCTTGGATTGGATGCGATTATTCTTTATATTTCGTTTCCCGTTGAGGTTTCTCGATTTTAGAATTAAAGTCCGCTTTTTTAGTGGCTTTCTGAAAACCCTTCCCCATCGCAATTTGATCATTCGACGCTCCATCTTCATCCTTTTTTCGTTCATTCTGAGCCCGTTGATTGGGCTGCACGCCAAACTTTTGCTGGTAATAGCGATCGGGACAACTACCGCCCCGTCGAAGGGCCTTTTGCTCTTCTTCTGTCTTAAGCCAACTGCATCTGGAGGTCTTCAAATTCTAGGACTCCGTTTTCGACCTCCATGCTAATCGTTCGTAACCTTTTACCTTTAAGGTAGAGCCGCTCTTCCTCTTCATGATCCAGGATAATCGAAGTGCTCGGTGTCTTCCATGCAGAAATTTCGTTATTTGTGTCTTATTCATCGGTTACTAAGATGGTAATAATCATAGATTTCTCACTGGCTGCTCCGTCCAATGGTTGTCTTTGCTAAGCAGGTAGGCAATTCTAGGTTTGCCACCAGCCCTTATGAGGGCAGGCGCTCAGGGTCAACCCGGCGCTTATCGGGAGTCCGTCCCAACCGGACCTAATTCAATTCAATGGTGCGAACTTCGAACGTACTCCGAGGTCTGCCAAGGTATAACTGGAATGGAGCTGAAATCAATGTAGACTTTTTTTTAGCTTTCTGTTAAATTTTCTCCAAGCGAATAATTTTTCAGAAATTTTTGATTTTCTAACGTTTTCTAATCACTTTTCTAATCGCTTTTCTAATCTTTCGCATCTAATCGGGACCAAAGTCGACAAAACGATTTTCCAGGTCAAATTTGCAGATCTTCAATATTTGTGTCAAAACCTCACCTTGAAGCCAAATTGCACGTCTCATGGTATCCGAATTCCACATGGTTTTCACCATGTAGGTGGGCCAATGTCTATCCATAACTCAACGTATGTTTTTTTCAAACATCCGCTTTTCGGGGTGTTTTTTTTTCAACTATCCGAAGAAATTTTCTGCGCTGTTTAAAATATAATTATTATGCTTTGATGTTAAACGCATTGACCGACAGATTTCCGTATCGTTCTTTTTTCCCGTCTGCTACTTTATTATGTATGAAGCGCTTGGTTCATGTATCTTTGCAATTTCTCAGGATTTTTCCATCAACATTTTCGGATTAATTTACAGCATTTTCAAGGGAGTTGTGAAGATTTATCATCATCACTAGGAAAAAATAAAAATAAATAACACATGAAATATTATGTTGTGTGATGGTGAGAGCTCACGCATCACTAATAGGCGTGTGGGAGTGGGAATATTTGCCACCTTCAACACTGGCTCGCCTCGCAGCACGATTCGCTTGAATCCAAAGTGTTCTTTGGACAATGTCTGGTACGAGATTAAGTGGTAATCATATTACCCCATTACAGAGCGATAATAAAGTTCTTATCAGAGATTATTTTGGGGTTTTAATAGTTGCTCTCAGCAGAATGGTAGGATATAAATCGTATGTGGCTGCAAATTTATCTTTTCGGCTTTTTGCTTGACAGAAAAAAATAATTTTTGTGCATTCAGAAAAAATAGAAACCGGAAACATTTTCCATTGTTTCATTTAGGATATTATTGTAAGTTTAGGGAGCTCTCAAGTATTTCGTATCGGAATTCGAGGAAAACGGGTCTTGTAAAACGTTACGATATATTACAGGGGTGGGAAGGGGTTATAATAAATGTAATGTCCTCAATGGAGGGAGATTTCGTCATAAGTTGGTCTGGGGGCCTAAAAGTGGCTCTGCTGCTGACTTGGTCGGATGCCAATAATTTTCTGGAAAACGAGGAAAGTAAAACATAAAAATTATGAAAAATCTACGCAGCGTATATAAAACCTTAAACGAAAAAAATTTTAAAAAAATTTCAGGAATACTTCAAAGATGAGGAGAAACGTTTAAAAAAAACATTGAAAGTACACAAAAAAATTAAAAGCCAAAGGAAACTTAGAGTAAACTGAATGTCAAAAGAGCAATTTTGCATTGATTCGCAACCGCTTCGTCGTCCCGTTTTTGTTTACCAGTAAAAGGTAAGCCTGCAGCCCAATCAAAAGGGATCGACATAAACGGGAAAAGGGGGAGGACGGCACGTCGAACGATCAAATTGCGATGGAAGAAGGGTTTAAGGTGGCAATATCAAAAGTTGCAAGGAAAGCAGCTAAACAAGCGGCCCTAAAGTTGAAACAGGAAAAAGAACTAAAGAATAAGTAGCGTCGACGAAACCTTTTGGTTAAGCACTGCTGGTTGAAGCTGTTGAAAGAAAATCCTATTAGGATGTCTAGCGAGGAATCAAGGGAGCGGTAAAACAGGAAGATATTCACACGGCTATCAAATTCGTAAGGCTAACTCAGATACAAACAAAGACGCGTTCCGTAACGCACTCCGCAAAAGAGCTCTCGGCCACACGCAAAATTTCGGGCATTAACTGCATTACAGATCTGCCTGAAAAAAGACGCTTCAAAACGCGATTCCTCTGTACAAGGCAAGACCAAAGTCAGGTTGACGAAACCAAACAATAGTGGAGAACGCATGCCCAAAGTTAATCTCACAGAGATAGAAGTCGAACAGCTATTGAAGAAGGCCAAAATTAATATTGGGTGGGTAAGAAGACGATCGATTCCTCTCCGGTGTTTCAAGAACCTTGAGAACGGGTATACCGCACAGGCGTGTAATGAAACCGATAGAAGCTCCTGAGTCTAGAATTACGGCAATAAAGGGCATAAAAAGAAGGAGTGCATTGAAGGGAAATACTGAGTTCTCTACCATTTATATGACATGAGACCAGATGGTTCGAAACACATTTAAGCTGCAGGGAGCTGTCGGATCTCCCCAGAATCCCTAACGAAATTTCAGAAGTTTTTGGTAGATCAATTTTCCCATTTTCACTTATAACATTGCGAGTGATTTATAGCCTTGCTAAGCTAACTCAGCGAAGACTCATGGGTGCGGAAGTTCTGATCAAATTTATCGAATACCTCGAAAGTGAATTTTATATTTGGAAACAAAGGTGGAAAGTGCTAAAGCTGGTGTCGAACCCTAACGAAAGCCAAAGGGTTTCTGCAATGAATCGCATCCCTAAAATCAATCTGCATCGAATAATAATCGCCGGAGATCTGCTCGGAAAGTTGACGAGAGATAGACTAACCGACTTGCTGCTGCTCAGCGAGCAATATTACACCAGAAGCTCACAAACATTGTATCCTGGCGATTTCGGTACAGGCCGGGACTAGGGGATGTGATTTTAGGTGCTGGGATACTACACTGTTTAGTGTATATGTAACGTCGAAAGAATCCTTTTCATACTTTCAATGATTTGGAGGACGCTGTTTCGACTAAAGAGGGCCATGAGCTTGTCGGAGGTGACTTCAACGCTGGGGAAATCGAATGGGGCTCATATCAATCAGAGACTCGGTGCAAATGGGTCTTGGACATGGCAGCCACAACTGGGTTCATTGTATAGAAATCAGGCCACAACCCTTCTTTCCGTCAATGGGGCTGCGTTGTAACCAATCATGATGTGACATTCGCTTCGGAGTGCCTTGTACAAAGGGTTAAAACTTGAGAATGCTCGAGGATTACTCGGCCAATTGTCATCAGTGCATAGCACTGGAGATCTATGATGCTGCTTGTCGAAGACCTTGCGCTCCTGTGGAATACAGAGAAAGAGGATACTGAGAAGTATGTTGAAGTGCCCATGGCACGATCGCCGCTGACGGAACTTAGGTTGTGAACCGTAGGTATTGCGAAAAAGATGTGGTGGACTCAACTATGAGAATCATTACGGTCGTCTACAGGTCTTTCATGCACCTACGAAGACGCCGATGTGGCAAGCCGCAGTATAGTTTTATTACCGAAAAATGAAGACAGTGTTACATATTACGATGAAACTTGGGCACAGACTCTGCAAACTTATCAACAGCAGTAAGGGCAGCCGTTGGTTAAACCTGGTAGACCACGTGAACAGCGATCCATGTGGCCTGGGCTACAAAATAATGATGCGGTATCCAAAAGTCGGCTCACTCATACGAGACAGAAACGATGGACGAAATTGTACGGGATCTCTTCCCTATCCACTACGCGATCTTCGAGACGGCCAACTCCGAAATATTAACGGAAATTCCACTTTTCGCGAAGATTAGATTGGAGAAAGCAGTCTGTTAAGGCAAGAAAGGCTTCAGAACCAGGTTGGTTGCCAGCTGAGGTGCTACTGATGGATGCTCTTTCACTTTTGCCTTGACCTGTTGCTTTGCACATTCAACGCATGCCTGCGTAAAGGGATTTAAAGATGATGATATTTTCTCAACAAATCGAGGACACAGTTGACAAGACTGCAATGCATGTAATGGAATTCACTCGATTAATCAGGAACATAGGGAGGCGCTTCACATGAAGCAGAAGACTCCAGATGAGCGCTGTACTATCGCTTCTATTCTATGGGTCTGAACTATTGGGTGACGCTCTCAGCAATGAGATAGACCAAAAGCGGTTGACATAGGTGCAAAAACGAGGAGCGCATGCGCATATCGAACAGTCTCCGGAACGGCAGTGATATATATTGCCCTCCTTCTCGAAAGCGAAGACAACTGAGAAGGGGTAACCAGGGATGAGAGACAACGCTCTGTCAGGGATTGACAAAAGTCCTAGCAGAAAAACACAAAAAGAAGATGGGCTGCATGCCTGATTCCTTACCTGAGGCCGTGGGTGAATCACGCTTCCCGCAGAAGATTGACAGGTCACAGTCTCATGCGTGTTTTTTTGCAGGAGAGGTGGATGACATCTGTCAGACATTTTTCTCTTACAGAACATAGTTAAATTCAAGAATTCTGCCTGGAATGCTCTAGTCGTAGAAATGCTTAAAAAGGTTAGCAAATGGAATCACATGGCACAATATGCTCGGGCAGTGCTGACACTTAAAAAATCCATACTGAAGCGGTGGGAGGCGTCGCGATGGAGGGATCTCTTTTCTAGCACTTCCTTCCCGCTGGAGAAGGAGTTCTCGCCATTTGAAGGGAGCGTCTTTAGGCGTATGAACACAAGGCCTAGCCCGGAGTAATGTGTCAAACGGTTCCAAGTTGAGTTTTCATGTTGAATGAAGAGGTTTTTAGTAGGAAGTCTATCAGCATGGCGCGTCTCTCTACCACAAAAAAGACAACTCCCGCGGTTAGTAGCACTGTCGTTCCACGGTTTGTGGTTTCACCCCCTATGTCTTCAAAAATCTGTTTAAAAAAATAGCAACCACATCAATTGGAATCAATTAAATTATTAGCAAACTGCAACATTCAAAAATGAATTTGAACCGCGTTCAGCATGTATTTATGCTGCATTCCATTCAACAATTTATTGAAGGAAATATTCCGAATGAATTTTTCATTGTAGGTTGCAACCGAAAAAATATTCATTGTATTACAAGCCAACAAACAACTAATAAATTCCACTTTAATTATTTCATTTACTACAAAATTCATAATACCCACAAGAACTTTATAGTGGAATGTTTGGTTTAAATTAAAATACAATTCTATTCATATGGATCCTGTATCGTGTTTATTGACAATTTAGAATTGGATTTGTTTTGTAAATAAACAATAATTACCTGATGAACAATGACGCATAGTGAACAACATGTGAACATCTGTATTTTGCAAAGATACTTTATCTAAATTTACAATTCTGCCACGGAAAATATAGTTTGCAAGCAGATAAGTCAGATCGTGCTGGACTATTCGCCATAGATACGCTGGTATGTATCTGGGCGATTGTGAAACTGAGAGTTACAAACTAAGCAAAGAATAGAAAAACCTATTTAAATATTTGGATTATTCTTGTGACATTTAGTTAACATACGATGGCGGTATCCATTTGAATAGCATTCTCAATTTTAGTATCCAGGCAGCAAGTTATGGTTACGGTGCCCGTATTTGTTTCTGACAGTGGGGACTAGGTAAACTTGTCTTACCTGTTGACTGTGTGTCTGGTAAATAAATTGCTTTTCAAATGAAATACAATCAGTTAAATGTATTTGGGGAATTCATTTTATTTCCGTATTTATTAAAGTGTTAGCAAATAAGTAGGCGATAATTCTTGAAATTTATTGTAGGTCCTATCCGCTAGATAAGGGCCAAGTTATACGCAGTTTTTGCTGATTTTTTTTTTCACCCTGGAGTTACTGCGCCTGTGTTCCCAAAAGCAGACAAAGAGGATACATTAGTTGTTAAACCACTTGTTTAAACTTCGTCGAGCCTGTGGTTTTACAACGGCGCTAAATGTAGAAAAGCTCATTTGCCTTTTGGCAGCAAGTTGCTGTGACCGTACACTACCTTCAAGACGGTCTTGCTCAGTGTTACTTTTCATGTAACTACCGTGCATTTCCATCCCCTGTGGGGTGTGGAATATAGTAATATCCCGACATACGCGAATTCGGAGTTACACGATTTTTTAATTTTCTCTTCTATTCGTCTTTTGTTTTAACGCCGCGCAGTCATGGTCAAGCGGCGTTTGTTTTTGACTCCTATGCGCCCGCACTAGTGTTCGTTCAGCTTACGACAGGCTCAGACGTGTAACGGTGAATCGACGCGTAGGTACAAGAAAGCTACGATTTTGTGTGTTGTGCGATGACCTGAGATACTATTGTGATCAAAAAGTAATGTGAAATTGTCATTTAAAACTCCCGGGTGTTCGGAAGGCTGGTAAATTTTTTTCCTAGGTTAGTAGGATTGTCTGTGACACTTGCCTAGCGTCTGTTTGTCAAAAGGTTTAATTGTCTCCGAGTAACATGTGTTTTTTTAAACAACCAAAAGTGAATTTTTAGATTTTTACAATGGGTGATTTTGTTGAACAAAGAACTTGCATCAAATTTTGTTTGCGGAACGAATATTCTTGGGCGAACACGTTGAAAATGTTGCGGAAGGCCTTTGGTTATCAAACTATGGAACAAAAAAACGTTTATAAGTGGTACAACGAGTTCAAAGCGGGCCGAGAACGCGTCGAAGACGAACCGCGCTCTGGACGATCATCAAAGTCTACCGACGATGACCACGTTCAAAAAATCAAAGATTTGTTGCTTAAAAATCGTCGATTGATAATTAGAGACCTTGCTGATAGTGTTGGAAAATCATTTGGCTCAGCCAAAACATTTGAAAGATTTTTTGTGTGTCAAACGCGTCAAGTCTCGATTGGTGCCAAAATCGCTCATTTTTTCGTGTTTGAAACTGTGCTGTCTGACTATCAGGACCACTAGTAATGCATCATTACTGGAAAAGTCAATCAAAAATCAAGGTCATGTTGACAGTTTTCTTTTATTATCGTGGTGCGGTGTACTATGAATTCCTTCCGCCGGGCCAAACTGTCAACAAAAAATATTAATTGAGCGTTATGCGCCGTTTGCGTGAAACTTTTCGTCTGAAACGGCCGGAATTATGGTTCCTTCATCACGATAGTGCACCATGTCATACTTCATTGGTTCTTGGCGACTTTTTTGTCAAAAACTCGACAAAAATTGTTCCGCAACCACCGTATTCGCCTGATTTGACTCCGTGCGACTTCTAGCTATTCAGCAAACTCAAAAGATTGAGGAGATTAAAAAAAGAATCGAAGAAGGTCTTGAAGGCTATACCCGAAAAAGACTATTCCGACTGCTTCGAGAACTGGAAAAAGCGTTGGCAAAAGTGTCTTTTATCGGACGGGGATTACTTTGAAGGGGATAAATTTGATTGCGAAGAATAAATGAAGCTTTTACATTTTATAAACAATTTTACTTTACTTTTTGATTCAAACAAGAAAAGAAAAATATTAGAAGTTTGGAGTGTAAAGTTAACATTAAAGACTTCGATGCAAAAATAAAAATTTGTGAATTAGCAAAGAAGATTGATCTTCTGGAATATACAATCAGAACAATTACAAAAATTTAAAAAAAAATCTCGAAGCTGTAAAAAACGCTCAGGCTTTGAATTCAAGCATCATTCGTAAACGGCATGGTATTAACGCTGATGGTATTAACGCTTAAAATTGTCGTGTGATAATCAAGTAAATGTGAAAAATTATCCTGTTGATCAGAACCCGGTTTGCTCTCAAGCTAAACTAATTTTTGAGAAATTAAAGGATGAAGCTGGTAGAATTTGTTTCGTGATTATGTGTGATTCCCTAAAAAAATGAATTTTATCAATGATTGTACGGTGCATGAAGAAGTTCAATGTATTTATAAAAAAATCAATGGGACGGAAGGAGACTGAAGCGATGAGAATGATGATGTAGTAGGCGTCGGAACTCGAAAAAATCCGAGGAATTGATAGCGAATTATCGCAATGCAGAAATGAGTGCGGTTGTGCAGAAATGAGTACTCGGACACGATGTCCAAACGATCAAAATCTAATGCTATCACAAATTATACTCAATTCAAGGGTAGCGTTGATCTCGCCGATCAGTATTGTTCGACGTATTGTTTTATGAGGAAGACACTAAAGTGACAGCGCAACATTCTTTTGTGGATTAGAAATATGCATAATTAATTCGTACATTCTGTTCAAAGAAGTCAAAAGGCAAAAAAAAGAACAGCTGCTTACACATTTACAGTTTCGAAAAAATTTAGTAAATAAATCGAGAGGAGATTTTCGGCAACCACGAGAGTGAGCTTCAAAATCGTTGTTTAACCTTGACGAAGTTCTGCTGAACGGAAAACTTCACGTAATTCTTGCAGGCCCAAAAAAGGACTGCAAAATTTGTTCGACCCGTAACAAAACAGTTAGAAGACATGAGAGGACATATTATTGTGATACATGCTCAGATAAATCACGAATGCATCTTGATGAATGCTTTACCACGTATCACACAAAGCAATATTACAGATCGTAATGCTGGCAAAGATAGTTAAGTTTTTGTACACATAGTTATTCTTGTAAGGTTCAAAGGTATAAATATTTAGTTTTAAACATGTGAATGTAGATGAACAAACGTTTTAAAAGTATAATTTTATTAAGTTAGGTTCCCGTAAAGATAGTTAGTTAGTTTCTTAAATAAATAGTTATTCTTTTATTCGTAAGTAGTTATTGCCGCTGAGGAAGACCTAACGATTACGGTCGAAAGTCGACTTTGAAAATTCGAACAAAAATAAAAACGCGAAAATAAGGTTAGTTTTTCTAGTAAATATAGTTTTGAAGATGTAAATATACATAAACAATCAAAATAAAACGTTTTTAAAAGATAATTTATATGTTAGATCATTTTATTGCATCATGTAAGTCACTCAACGCATTCGCGAAAATCGCTTCGGCCTGCTACTTCGCTTCGGCCTGCTAGTCGACATCCGGAAAGGGTTAAAAGAGTGTGGCATTCCAAACTCAACTATACAACTTAATTTGATTGAAAGTAAAGGGTGTTTTTTTTACATGTATAGAGTTTTTAGTTGGCTAGATATGGCGTGACAGCTGTCATGGTTAGTTTGGTTTCCCATTTGATTATAAAAAGGTTGACGCCTGAGCATTGCTCACAAATTGTGCGGATTTTTTTTGAAAAATATAACTGTTCTCTTCGAGAAATTCATCGCACAATCGGTCAATTTTATGCTTGATATAATCGTCCTTCAGAATTAATTCGATTACTCATGAATCGTTTTCGCATGACGTTTAGCCTCACAGCAGCTGTACAGCGAATTATCGATGAAGAGCCAAGTGAAATTATTCGGAATTGTACTTAACAATTACACCGATTGTTACAATTGTGTACGATTTTCAGGAAAAATTTTGATTTTTCGGCTTATAAAAGTCAACTGGGCTCGGCTTAGTTTCGGTGTATAGACTGGTAGAATGGCTACGTCAATAAAAATTATCCCATATAGAGTGATCAGCAACCACAGGTCCAAACACCGTTACGTCCGGAGAAATTCACTAATTAGTGTTGATTATGAGCCGGTGCAATCATTGGTGCGTATGTGTACAATTGCAATTACAGTCAATGTTGACTGCTGTAGAGACATGATCAATGACTTTCTCGTTCCGGAATCGACTCGGTGACTTCTGACCATACGTATCAATAGTAGCATTCGATGAGCGCCTGATTTCCCGTTGTGGACTGTGAACCAACCTGCAAGATCATGTTATTTAACACCGCTGGACTATTTCTTGTGGGGATACGTCAATCACTCGTCTGCGCCGAAAAACTTGAGACGCTTGACCATTTGGAAGACAAAATTAGCCGCGTCGTCTGCGGGATACGGCTCAAATTATTGGTTAGAGTAGTCGAGAATTTGACCTCTCGTTTTAACATCCTCCGCCCCAGATTTGGCACTCGCATGCTCGAAATTACTTTCAAATAAATACGGCAGTAAATTATCTTGCAACGAAAAGAATTTCATAGCAAACAACGCAATTACTCGTATTTTATTGCATATCGAAGTTCTATGCCTCTATAAAAAACACCCTCTACGTTCAGTCATCACTTTTCAGTTTTCAACAGTTTAATGTTCAATGATATTAATGGGCCAAATCTTAAAAATTATTCATTTTAGTCGTAAATTTGCAGATATAAATTCTGAAACGGCTATAACAACAACTGCAGTTCCTTCCATCAAGCTAATGTTGCAATCCACATTGTTAGAATAATCACAGCCAAAGCCAAAGTGTTATCGCCCCAAAAAAAAAGACCCAAAGAGAACAATGTGTCAAAATTAGTGTTCCGTCTTTGGATCACAAATAAATCTAACAATTCAGTGAACTCCTCTAAACAAACAAGCACCAGAAGAAAATAACAATTACTCTTTATCTCATTCATTTGTTTGGACATCCTGTCTGTCTTACATCCAATCTTCTTCTGTTGTGCAATCAACTCTATAATTTTTGGCTGTGTGTAGTATCTGACTCGCAACATGTTGTGTCATTCGTGAGTAATATGCCACACATTACTGCTGTATGTTCTTAAGACGGATGACTCGCTGTATCCATCCAAAGAGTTTCGGTAGCTTTCACTACATTGACCCGTTTTTCCAAAAGTGGTAAGTCAACGAAACGATTTTCGGCCAACTGGGACAAAGAGGTAGAAGATGTTACCAAGGTGTGTTGCACATGAGCTGCATGAAGAAAATGTTAGCGAAAAAATCGCGGGAGCTCATACTTTCGCACGCATTGATGATGCCATTAAGACAATTTTGAGATGTTCGCCGTAAATACCGGACGTAGGACTATTTAAGTCTATTCGTTTCCACGCTTTTTTCATTTCAGCTATTTTGGTATCCGGAAATTCTGTTTTACTCTGTCACGTTTTTTGCATGGTTTCTATCCGTTTTTCAATGGTTTTCAACCGAATATTTGTCAGTCGAATCAAAACTTTCATTCTCGCATTGACAAGTGTGAAGATTTGTTGACTTTAGAAAGTCGCCGTTGAAACATCCGCCGAATATTTTGATTATCTGCAGTTGGCAGAATCAAAAAAAAAACCAATTGAAATTTGCAAAGCTTCATTATTCTGTTTGGAAATTTATTCGGACGCGAAAAACACTGCCAGCACTACAACTTTCCTGCACTAATAGATCAGTACGCTCCAACTCAATTTAAATCGATTAAAATTCAATTAGTCCAAGTTTAACAATTCTTAAAATTTCGTCCTAAAATTCTGTTTTTCCGCTTTTTCCTCTGGCCGCGTTCCCGCGAAATCCGATCTATTGTTGGCTGTTGGAGAACTTTTGTTGGAAAACTCCGTGGATGAGGGTCGATCGATAATTTGGTCTCGTTACTATGGAACTATGCTTGCAGCTCTTGTATATATTGGACGGTGTCTTCTTTTCATCATTGAAATAGATTAATGAAATAAAAGGAATTTTCTGTTGAAATGTATCAAGTAAGTAAGAGGAAAGTTCAATTATATGAAAAGATAAATAGTTAAGCGATTTATTGAATGTGAAGGCGTTCGATTTGATTATTTTGGAGCGGGCATTTGACGTGGAAATCATTTGATGGGCAGGGCATGTGTTTTGGTGACATGAAATCGAGGAGAAAATTGTAGCGTTTCGTGATGTGACGTAACTTATTTTAGTACAACGAGCTAAGTGCTTTTGATTGCTGAATGAGAAGTCAAAAACGCCTCAGTGTTGATTCTAAAATTAGAAATTAGTGCGTGATATCTGTCGTTACGAGTTCGGGTCGTGATCAGTGCAGATACCACTGAATTATCTCAAAACATCTTCTCCGTCACTGAGAATGCAACGCGGAACTGATTGTCATAATACATCGGGCTATACCTCTATTGCTAAGCCAACTGGCACCTTCCGTTAGAGGAGTCCCTTTTTCAGCCGGAGGTAGTGAACTGGGTAGAGGTTACTGTAAAAGTTACCCTTCTTAGCTCTGTATCAACCAGTGGTTCAAGAATCCTTTCTTTATGCTAGAGACCACCCATGAATTATATGCCAAGCAGTTCCATTTATCGGTTAATGATATTACATCCACGAAACTTTTCGCAGAGAATTCGAAAAGATTCTCGAAGAGCAGAGAGCGCCTGTTTGCCTTCCGTCTGCGCTTGAAAAAGGTGTGGTAGGCGTCGTCTACGCTCGCCATGTAACATTGAGTCGACGAACTTCGTCGAACACGGGAAATATCCATGTCCACACATGTCTCACCATTTTGTCGACTAAACCATGGCCTAACGCCGGTAGTTATTCGCATCCTCAAGTTACTCCACGCTCCATGTTCGTAGTTGTTCTGCCACTAATCGAGACTCCGTTGCTCTTTGCGTGCGATAGTATTTTCTCTTTTATTTATCGCTCGGAGAATAGACACCTCACGCTCCCCTAAGAAGGCGATAGGCGCCACTAACGCAATAACCGCTGGTTCTGATCCCTACAATGCGATTAGTAGAGCTCGTCGCCTCTGCATCTGAATTCAGTGTTTCCGGTATGCTTGCTTATTGAGGATATCAAGCCAAACATCGGATCTGTATAGTAAATACTACCATCAATTTCTTTTATGGTTGCAAATGAAGTGAAAGAAAAGTGAAATACTTACGACCTGAGTGTCGGACTCCCACTGGCAACCAGACTTCCGACTAAACACCTCTCCTGTCACATCGAGAACCTAGCCTGGAACTATTTGTCACCTATCTTTACACTAGGCCTCGTGATTTACGCCTAGCGGCGCCTTAGTGGATCACTCTCCAAGGGAAATCTTCGTTTCTTCACGGATAGATGGAGAAAAAGAGGATTGCTGACAGAGAAATCCTCTTTCCCTCTGCGACGCCAAGCGATTCATGATGTCCTTCTTTATAAAGAGAACTATCTGCACGTAATGTAACACGCAGTTCCAAATGTCTTCTCATCTTTCCCGTAACGTTTTCTGGAGAGAGCGTGCCTACTTTTTCCGAGATTTGCGAACAGAGTCTTGTTCATCTTCCGCATGCAAAGAACGTGTGGCAGGCGTCATCTGTCATCCCCGGGCAAATACCCGTGCCTATTGAATTGTTGCGTCAGGTGATGATAAGTCTCTCGTGGTTTCTACAGAATCACGGTCTCAAAAAACTTATTAGCCGTCCGGTCTGCTGGCAAGAGCTTCATGTACCCATGTTCCCAACAACAATGCTAGGGTTCTTTTCCTCTCGGCCAACAACAACGGCCGGCTCCCCTCTACGTAAGTAAACTTGCTTTCGGTCTTCAGCAAGTACAAAGGGGACCACCCTGGAGGTAACTAGCACTGCCGGTTCAGAGACAGCGCGAAATGAAGCTGCTGTCGGCAAAATTCCTTGCCTCTATACCCGTGCTAGACGCCTTTGCACAGCTGCAATCTACCACAAAGCTACTGTCGGTGAAAATTCCTTGCCTCTGTACCTCGGCAAGATGCCCTTGGTACGACTCCTTGCTAATAGCTTCAGCGCAGACTTCGCAGCCGTACAAGCGCACTGACTCCATCGCACTTACGAGTCACACTTCTGCAGCAGTCTTATTTACTGTCATTCGGCCCTGATCGAAGAAGAGCATTCTCGATTCAATCATCAAGCCAAGGTGTTATTGATTCCTTTGATTCGATGATCGTTTCTCCAACCAGAACGGGAATAACACGCGGGATTCGCTTCTTCTTTGATATGATGACTTCAGTTTCCCCAGCGCTAGGCTAAACCCATCGCCTGTACTCCACTCGCTGAATCTTAGTTTGAGTTGCGCCTGTTCGACAGTACGTCCGGTAACTAGTAGTGCTACGTCATTTGCGAAGCCAATCAGGTGCAACTTCTCCGGTAGCTGTCACCTTTAAGGTTGGTCGTACAAGACATTCTATAGGTCCGGGCTGAGAATGGAACCCTGGTGTCGTAGACGAGCTTCAGATCTCTGATGTAGTCCTTCAACATCCGTGTCAGATTCTTCTCTGACCCGAAGTATTTCAGAGCATCGAGAATATCTGCCCACCTAGCAGAATTTAAGGCATTCCTCACATCTAGTGTTACGCACAGTACTATTCGCTTCGAGTGGTGATCGCGGGCTTCTCCGCGCTGGCAGAGCCTTCTGTTATTGCACTGATCTAGTTCGGATCTGGTTCCAAAAGCCGTACTGCTGAGGAGAAAGACCCCCAGTAGTTCGGATGGCTCGGATCGCTCTCTGATGAGCTTCTCGAGCACTTTCCTTTCAGAATGCATGGGGCCCGATATGTAGATAATTACTCCGAACTCCCCATCTCCTTGCTGATCAGCACAAGCCGCGCCTAGTCCAGCATTTTGGGAACACACCCTCCGACAGACAGGCGTTGAATGTGCTAAACAACATGCCAAGGCAAAGTTGGTATACAAGCTGTACCATTTTCTCTGGCTTACCCTAATGCGGCATGAGTTCACCGTTCTGTCCAGCTCGATGTGTCTAAATCATTTGTCATAAATCATATATTGGAGTTGCCTCGAGCTGTAAACGTCAACTGAAGACTGGTAAATTTTTCGAAGGTTTTTATTTTTTCAAATAAATTTATGTTTTTTGTTTAAGATTTCGAATATGTTTGACCTTTTGAAATGCATCGGGTAAGTTGACAAAATCCAAAGAATATCCGAAAAGGATTTAAGAAAGCCATTTCTGCGAAGAATATTAGTTTAGGGAGCAAATATTGGAGTTACCACCAAGCACTCGATTACCTACTGTGAGGTAGCAGCGTCCAATGCATTAAATCAGGATATAATCAGGATAGTGTTTTCGGGATCTAGTTACTCCACTCGTTAGCCTTAGATTATTTGTCTGACAAATTTCAAAAGAAATGCTAGAAAAGTCACTTTTGTTGAACCACCAAATCGGTGTATAAAGACCGGATTGGTAGAAACAGCATTCTTCT
The DNA here is from genome assembly GCA_954870665.1 of Stratiomys singularior. Lineage (NCBI taxonomy): Eukaryota > Metazoa > Arthropoda > Insecta > Diptera > Stratiomyidae > Stratiomys > Stratiomys singularior. The sequence continues at coordinate 107,927,682 of OX940878.1, read as the reverse complement.
AATTCGTGAGAACCTCCGTTTGTCATTTCAGTACAACGAATACACCCTGCCAACGTTCTTAGACTTGGAAGTAGCCTTAAGCAATGTAACGACCCAGGCTTCTGATAAGGGGTACAAAAGTTAAACTTAGGATGATACGCCATAAAAAATACACTCTATAATTTTTTAAGGAATCCCATGGTAACTATTACCATATTTCATGATTCATATTGCAAACGTTGACATTTTCTATCATAGTATTAGCATAGTTTGCCGTAGATGAATTATTTATCAATTTATTTATTTTTTTCCACAGGAAATGCTAATTTGGCTAAACGAATTGTGCTTGAACATGAGGTAACAAAGGTAATTTTCTTGATATAAGAAATTATTTAATTTTAAGCAACTTGAAATCTGACTTTTTGCTTCTCCTATAATCGTTGATTTCATTTGACATATGAACGATAGCTTTTGCGGCTTTATTTTTTCGAATTCACATTTTCATTCGTCTTTACCAATGAATTTGGTGCTATTCAGGTTGCATAGATATGATATGAAAATAGTAGAATGTATAGAAAATCGGTTGAGACCACATTTAGGATAAAATGAGGGAAAATGAAGCAGAACTTCAACCTGAACATTGAACCTCGTTAACCCATTCAAAGAGTTGCCAAGAGTTCAAAGCTCCTTTCAATAATTGTCACTGAAACAAATTTTTGACTAATTGCAGTTGATGGTATATAATTTAAGCATCCAAAATTGTTTTAATGTTTCGTTATAACATATATTTAATGGAACGGAAATCAGGTTTCAATTCACGTTCATTTTAATCGCTTGAAGATAATTTAATTATTGTGGTTTAATATAATATAATATTTTAATTTGATTTTAATTGAAATCCGTAAATACCGTTCAAAATTGAAAATACACAGAATTTCATCTTTTGACAGATAAAGATGATTTATGATTTTCATCATAAACAGCAAACAAAGAATTCCACTGTCTACCCTTGTGACATTGGAGGAGGTGGGGGATCCTCTGTAAGTGCAATTTGCGAAGTTTTTAGTTGGCTTTCAGCGTGAACTAAAGACTATGCTCATTTCTGCAAGACATGGAATGCCAAACTGCGTTTCAAGAAAATTTAATATAAGTATTTTATAATTTTTTAATAATTTGATTTTAATATTTCTTCTTTAACGGTTGTGCTTGTCTTCCAATGGACTTATAGTAGTAACGGAGTCCCATTGCTAAACAGTACCTTAAATTTTAAAGCCTAAGAAAAAATGCACGAATTTGACGGATCTATAATCTAGTTTTACTCGCTTTTTTTGAAAATAACATTCCCTGTGACGTTCAGATTGTCTAGAAGAATCTCTCCCCCCCATCATCACTGGGGCTTCGTAGCTAACTAGGTTACGTTTACTAGGTTCGCTAACTAGGTTCGTTAACTAGGAATTTGCTTATCTCTGTGGCGAACCCGTCTTAACACCTCATTTCAGTAGGCGTTTGTATCGTTGCAATCGCAACGCTGTGAAAATTTCCACTATTCGTTTTAAAGATGATGGTTAAACTGAAATGAGCAACTAGTAGAGTTCAAAAACCTTCATAAATGCGAATAAAATCACCAAAATTTAAGTTCAATTATTTGAAATATATTCTAAAATATAAAAAATTAGAGACTAACGATACAAAGTTCAGACATCTATGGCAGTTTTGATCATCATTTGTGGCTAGAGTACCACGAAACAAGTTTTTTTTTCGTCGATTGCCAAATTTTCAAAGCCATTTCTTCGTATTAATATGGTCCCTTTCCTGGCCTTCCTTGAGGAAAAAAATGACGTGGGAAAAGCAGAGTATCTATAACAATATTAGGCCAAATTGATTTAAATCTCAGGACTTCTTCTCTTGCAATCTCAGGACTTCTTTAAGTTATTGGAGTGCCTACTGGCACTCGGGGCAGGTCCATTGGTTAAATCATATGTCAAATGGCTTACCGGTGTTACATGGACTTCCCGTATATTCATCTTCTGGATATTTTAAGGTGTCATCATAAATAGGAACTCAAATCCCCATTTCCTTTACATTGCACTGTTTGAACTCAGACTTATCTCAAGACTTTTGGCATTTTGACATTTTGAAAAATATTTAAAATGGATTTCAATCGTAGGATCACCAGCAGATGCTGCTTTATTTTTGTCTGTTTGCATCACGGGTAGTTCATGGATCCGCCATTTAATTTTCGACCGCGAAGTAGTCTTCACACTGATAATTGACTCTTCATTATTTTCAGGTTTTACTGTGACTTCGTATTTTGCGTTTGCTGCAACATGGGTGCAAAACTTGAGTACCAAAATTCATATCTTCATGCCTTTTGTTATTCCAATCGTTAGCTTGTTTTTTTTGTCCCAATGATTCCTTCGTTTGACGGCAAAATTGCTAGTAGCCTCTATCAAACACTCCAAGTAGACATTCACTCGAGAGCTAATATTATTGAATGTACTCCTTTTGATAACAAACGCAAGCCATTAGATTCGGCTGGAGATCGAATTTCTGGAATATTGGGCTTATGATCATGTTGCAGGTTTTAGGGATAATTAAGACATTTCAACATTTTCTCACGGTTACGCAAAGGTCATATAGAGATTTTCAACTTTTTTCAAAATTGTTGATACATATAGCCAAAAAGTGTTGATGTTTCGAATGCGACCTGTCGCGAACAAAATCGGATTGAAATTGAGGTATAACAAACTATCCTTACGGCTAATAGAGTAATAGTTGAAATTATGATAATTTTTACTAATAGACTAACTTTGACTAACTTTTTCACGGTCACGTTTCCTACTTTATTCTGAATTCGTATATGGCTGTAAGGTCTCTTCTTAATTTTCAAAGTAAAGGCTTTTGACGTCGTGTGTACCGGACTATTTCTTGAGTGTGACAAATGGGATATGTCTTGATACAAAAGCTCTCACTGACTTCACTGAGTTTCACTGGCACTGGAGTTTCAGGAACTTAGAAAGTCTTCCCACAATATTGTCAACGCAACTCAATGATGGACTCATGGGCATAAGGTACCTAGATGTGCAATACTTCTGTACTACCCACTTAACACATCCTCTGTCATCCTGAGAATCTAGCCCATTCAACACGTTACTTTGGGTCAAGGTTCGTGTTCCTAAGACTAAGACGTGTTCCTAAGAGCAATATAATGATTACTATACCTCACTCCGAACCTCTCGACTACCCACTTACAAATCGAACATTCGTCAAAAATTCAAACTTGAATATTTGACGTCTGTATTCATAACTGTTTGGGAAGTGGTCATGGAAACTTTGGCGATTCAACAATAGGTGAACATTTTTTAAAACACAAAAGCGTTTTCAAATAGGTGCGATTTCCCGGGGCGATCTACCAGGCCAAACAGTAATTGGACCGGAGAACGGTAATGAGAAATGTTGACTATGACCGTTAAGTTCCTTGCCAAAAAAAGGAAAACGATTGATTCCTCAAAAATTCCGGAGATTACGGTGAAGGGCTAGAAGTTCGTAGCCTGATTCGTCCGTGGTGACGGCAGAGATGGGAACCGGTGCGTTGTCGTTGTGGAAGAGCACTTTTTTTCACCAAATATTTCCTTATTTTCTTGCAAATTTGGCGTCCAATCGGCCCAATATTTCGGCATAGTAGAATTCGAGAAGTCGATAGTAGACCTGTAGTCGATGCAGGTCATACTTTGTTAATCCCAAAATTCGATGATTGTCACCTTTCATGCCGATAGGACAGTCTCGGCCTTTTTCGGAGCACGTACGCCGTGTGAAGTCCACTATTTGCCTTGTTCTCTGGCGTGTACCCATCGCCTTATGTTTCGTCGACGGTGAGGAAACGACGCAAATGGTCTCACAGTTGCGATTGTTGTCCGGAGTGAGCAAACGTGGCACCTATCGCGCAATCAGCTTTCTCATCTCCAAATTCAACACAGAACATGACCCACGCGGTCTTTTGAGATGCCTATTGTCTGAGCTCGCTCGCGCACCGTCAATCAGTAGTCTGTCAAAAAGAAATCGTGGATTTTTGTCAGTTATCCTCCGTGGTAGCCGTTTTCATTCAGCTGTTCAGTAAAATTACGTGTGACCACGTTGAATTTCGTTAAACCAATTTTTTTAGGTAACCATGGCAGGAGCAAACTCACCGTGCACAGCATCCAAGTGCTCTTTGATTTCGCTGGGCGATTTCACTTCCAAAAACTAGAACCGAGCGATATTGCTCTTTCACAATTTTTCTAAAATCCAAACAAATCTACGAATCGGATTCGATTGCAATTTTGACACAAGCCCCCTCCGATAATCTACTACATGATAGTGAATGTGTGTTGCGATACTGGCGCCATCGGGTAGTGAGACTATGTTGTCATTGGACCGCTGTTGTGTTTTAAGAAATTTCAGTTGACATGCCATGTCAACGGGCCACTATGGCCGTATCGCCACAACTCTTTTTGCTGTTAAAGCAGTCTATCCAAAAACTCAGCAGTATGTAACCCAAAAAAAGTTGAAGTAGTAGTAGTAGTAGTAGTTGTGTTGTTGTTGCTTTTTGTTGTTGTGTAAAGTTCTCTATGAAGACTGCATTCAGCCCAATGAAGCCGAGGCTGTTAGGTAAATTCATCAATTCAATTCAAATTATTCAAAAAAGTGTGGCAAAAAACAGACCGTTGCAATACCAGACTTCTGACACATTCGTTTTGAAAATTCTGCCGTATGACAAGCCCTACCAAGAGGAATGTCTTCTTTTTAAATATGTTAAGAAATGCAGAAAAGTGGTTGAAGCTTGTATTGCAAAAGTATATCCTTCATTTCAAACTACTCCAAATTAAAATTGTAATCTCCTATGTCCATCGGGCCGTACTGTTGGTGAGGATGCGTTTCAGCTATTTTGAGCCATCATCAGCTTGTTGCACCATTAGTACACTCCATTACCATTAGTGCACTCCTTTAAAAATGTCGGAAGTCAACATCCTTACAAATTCAACGGACTCTATACAAGGTTTTAATTTCAGTTTAACCATCTACTAAGGAAATATTCTAAAAATTTGACGTTGCATTTGCAACGATGAAAACTTCAGACACCTTTCTTTTATATGTGGGACTTAAAGAGCAGGAATACAGTTGTAATTGCTCGTTCCTGAGCCCACGGTTGATGTTTAAGTTTAACGTCGTTTTCGTATTTGGATCTTGTAGATGTTCTAGAAATGTCAGTATCTGGTTCTTCTTGGTTTTTTAAGGATCAATTCAAGCACTGAAAATATTTGTTATTTCTTTAGTTATTTTTGTGTTTGCTTTCTGTTTTTGTGACTTCTAGTTTATCCAATGTGTCTAGTCTTGGTCTTTTCTATTGTTTGCAGTAAAGTCATCGAATTGACAAAAAGGAATATATTCCTAACGTTGTTTCTATGCTAGAATAGTGAAATGACATTTCATTGAAATGACATTTTCAATTTAAAATAAAAAAAATTTGTGTTCAATGCAAGTATGTTATTTCTTTGTTATTTTTTTCATGCTACCAACTTCAAAGCATATAAAGTATTGAGATGACAGAACACTCTCAACCTTTATCTGAATTTACAATACTGAGTGTTTTTAGGCGTCTGAAGTTTGCTGCGTTGCAAAAGCAATGCTGTCAAATTTTTGCACTATTTGATTCTTGCACAAAAATTTGATTTGCACAAAACTTTGATTCAAACTATAAAAAAAATTTTCAAAATATTTAAAAATTGAAGAGCGTTTCATTTGTAAATAAAGAAACTTCAGACTTCCGAGTTTATAGTATAAGGTTTAAATATATAAGTAAGTTTCTAGTTTTTGAAGATTTTGTTTACAGTCAACTATGTTTGGGTGGGCTAAAAATCTCGTAAAATGGAGCCTTTTCCCTAAATAAAATCCAGAATTTTAACACGAAGACTCAAAGTTTTTGATAGTTTGATTGGATTTTTGGAGTTTGGCCGATGATTAGACTCAAATGAAAAGACGAATAGAGTGCAAAAAATGTAAAAATTGTAGAAAAAAATACAAAAATTTCAATCAATTTGGGAAAATTAAAAAAGTCGAAAAATAAGAAATTCGTAGATAATGCTTTACGTAGTATGATAGAAACTTTAGACACTTTATTTTTTCGTTTCGAGAAGTGTCCCTGCCCTTAGCTCAATTGCATTTATTTAATTTATCAAGTAATATACGTCTACCTTGCAAAAAATGTTTGCCCATGTCATCGAATATGTTGAACTTCAGTCTTTCACCCCTTCATCATCGAAAAATATCTTTAATTAATGGTCTGTCGGTGTTTAGACAGAGCTAAATAAAAGAATTAATATTAAAGATATTAATAAATAAAATAAAGGTTCCTTTAAAAGCTACCGCAAATTCTTGCTTGGATGCATTGTTGGGCAAAGAGAACAACCCCTTCGGTCAATTTCCTCTCCCCCTTTCCCTATCAGTATCCGTTTCAGCAATGAAGCATCCTTCTCTTAAGTTATGTTGGCGTAATCATCGGCGGCTTTTCCCCTTTTCCCTTTGCATCCTTTCCAAAGTGCATGTCAATGCTGTTGCGCTTTCTCAGGTGCTTTTCTCACTTCTACACTATTTGATTACCGCACTACTTTTAACGTGCACAGTCGCTTTTCGCTTATGCAACCAGACTTCGCTTCATCCACAAGATATTCTTTTCTTCGCTCGCTGTAGTCGCTTTTATACATGTGCAGGGTGGGCCATCTAGCGTTTTAAATTTGAACATTGGAAACGTCAAATACCATTCGGAAAGTAACAGATATTCCGTAAAATGTATAAAATTTACGAAATGGGTCGCTATTCGCTAGAAGAAAACTGGGAAATATTGAAAAAAAATTTCCAAAGTGGTGAGTCTTCAACCCAAACTGTGAGAAATTTGGCAAAAAAATGGACAGACAAAAACGCCATCAGTTCAATTTGTGCAACAATTTGTCGAGCGTGTGCGTGAAACTGGCTCGTTGGTGGATAAACCAAAACGTCAGCGTTCATTTCCCGCGCGTTCAACCGAAAATATTGCGACTGTGGCTGAAAGTGTTAGTGAGAATCCATCCACCTCCACTCGCCGTCGATCGCAAGAATTGAACATTCTACAAACAACTTTGCGACGAATTTTGCTACAAGACCTCGCTATGAAGCCATATAAAGTTCAATTGGTGCAGTAGCTGAAGCCACTTGAAGTCTACAGTTCGCAGATTGGGCGGAAGATCGTTTGACCGAGGATGGTCAATTTTACCGAAAAATCATCTTTTCGGACGAGGCTCGTTTTCACCTCGTGTTACATTAACACGCAGAATTGACGCATTTCGGGCACAAAAAACCCGCACGTAATTGTCGAGAATCCAATGCACCCAACACGAATCACTGTATGGTGCGGATTTTGGTCTGGTGGAATCATCGGCCCATTTTTCTTCGAAAATGAAGAAGGAGCCACCGTAACCATCAATGGTGAGCGATATCGCGCAATGTTATCCGAATTTTTCTTCTAGCGAATTGAAGAGGAAGACTTGGACAACATTTGGTTCCAGTAGGACGGCGCTACGTGCCATACAGCAAACGCTACACTCAATCTTTTGCGTCCTATCTTCGAAAATCGCATAAACATCAAAAGAGGTTATGTGAAATGGCCTCCCAGAAGCTGCGATTTAATGCCGTTGGACTACTTCCTTTGGGGAGCTGTTAAAGATAAGTGTTACGCCAACCATCCAAAAACAATTCAAGATCTAAAGTACCAGATTCAAGCTGCTGTTGCTTCCATAAGGCCTGATACCATCGGGAAAGTACTCCAAAATTGGGTGGATTGGATGAGCTACTGTAAACCTGTAGCTACCGTGGTGGTCATTTGTCCGAAATTGTTTTCCACAAATGAATTTTATAAAATAACCTTTCAAATAAATGTTCAACTTTTGAAAAATATCAAGCCGTTTTTTTTTATAGACTTTTTAAATTTTAAATTTTATATGGCCCACCAATCCTGAATGTACCACGTGGATCATTTTCGAGTTTACGCGCTTAGTCATTTACACACGTATTTGTTGCACTCAATGCACGCACTGTGTTTACGTTATGCCTATTTTCCCTTCGAGCATGATCGGTAGCATTTTTATAAATTTGCATTTAAGACGACTACAGTGGCACGTGACATTATTCGAACATGTCACAATACTATAAAATGAGTGGGGAGGGGACAAGCAGTTGTCATGACTTTGTCAATTGTTCGGGACGCCTTGAAATCCTTCGGAAGTGATGTAACATTTCGTATGCTACTGCATGTGATGTAACATTTCGTATGCTACTGTCTTGCTTGAGTTCAGGACTTAAAAACTTTTTGACTACGTCCTTGTTGTCACCAATAACTAATAGGAACTTGCCGCAAAACTCATCTAGTTGCTACTCTCGGTGTGAAGTGAACATTCTCGACATCCACCTCTGATGCCGTTGAATGAATATTTACGCCAAAGTTATCGTGCTGGATGCTCAAAATGGTTGTAGCCAGCACGCCGATTATTTCAGCAAGCTCTTTCTGTCTGCAGTGGACATCTTTTGATATGACTTTTGAAGTTAGTCGGTGCTTCCTGCCGTGATCGTTTTGACAGACCACAGAGGGGCATCTTCAATTGAATTCCCGTCGTTATGAGAAGGAATTTGTCATTTTAAACAATGATAATTTCGGAATAAAAGTCGAAGAGAACATATCTTTTTCAAAAGTATGAGGAGTTTACCGTCCTTGGTTATTGACTTTATGTGGCATAAAGTTCAATTTTCTCGATGTTGCAAGATTTCTTTCAAATTAGGTTTTTTCTTCAACTGTATTGACTTTTATGGAACACTTTTCACAAGTAATGTAGGTAAAACAAGATGACCCTTCCTTCACCATAACATTTATTTCGCGAACGCTTTCATTAACCCTTTTGTATTCGTTTTTAATGGGCATAGAAGTCTTCTATATCAAATTTTGAAATCTTGTTCCCAGAGACTTTAAATTTAAAGTAATTTTTACGGGGAAATTTCCAGCAACCTTTTATTTTCACATTTGCTCACGCTCTCAACTCAACAACCGATTTGAAACAAGCCTTCACCCAATCCCAAGACCTTGACGCATCAAAGCATTAAATATCAAGTACACTCAAGGGGCTTCCTCGTATGTTCGTCGCCTTTCAAAAGTGATAATTTCCATTCAACTTAAAAGTTAATTCATCTTCTCCCTGTTTCCATTTTCATCATTCAAAAGAATACTCAACAGGCATCGCGTGCTTTTAATATCGCTGAGATTGGGCGACAAAAAATTTAGGGTGAATCACTGAAGAAAAAATCAAACACAAAAGGTAGTAAGCAGTTCTCGGCAAAAGGACAAAAGAACGCACCATCAGCATTACAGAGGAGCCAACAACTAAGACAATGATGGGGAATGGCGGTAAGCATTGTTTGATAAAGTTTCGTGTCAGGGCTCCAAAGTGAGAGTTTTCCTCCTGCATGTAAAGGGAGCATTTGCATGTTTCACTTCGCTTCGTTTCTTTTATTGTTCATAAAAATTCTTTTGCCACCAATTCCCCACAAACCTTCGTTCACTTACGTGTGTCTACTGCACCTGCATGCAAAGTCTTCCTTCCTCATCTTCAATTCCATTAAAATGCACCTTTCTGCAATTTTCGCTGCCGTCAGCGTCAGGCATGAATTGAAATGATATCCCACACCAGCAATTTTGCATTTGAATTCTTCAGCAATTCTTCATTCGTGTGTTGAATGCATGTGCGAGTTAGAAGGCTTTGTGTATCCTACATCTAAAACTGAGGACTTTCCAATGCATCGTGTCCGCTTGCGATATGTATCTTTATCGTTAGCGGCGCTTTCCCGATTTTCTTAAAGTCATTTCTATAATGGAAGCTTGCAATTCAAGATGAGGGCATGTCGATTTGTTGTAGTGGGGCTGTTGCGATTGAAGCGGAGAGGAAAGGTGTTGCGGTTGATGATTTGTTGGTAGCAGGAATTGCCATTCCGCTGATCCAAGGACTCGACTCGGAAGAGGTTGTTGGCTCGTATCCAGGCCGATGAGGGAGAATTTCCCCCCATTTCGTATTGAATAGTAATGCTCTCATGTTCCACTGGTGTCGAAAGCGTTGCAACAATGGGTCGCAGACGACCTATTTATGGATTGAGGGCTACAGTGCGCTTGGGCTGCTCATTCAAAATTAAAAAGAAAGGAAAAAATTAAATCTTTTACCATCAACTCGAACCTGAAACCTTAACAATCACAAACAAAATCCTCGTTCTTGTAATAATTCAAAAAGGACTCATGCTCTTGAATATTTCAAATTCCTTACATGGGAAATGCTTCGCGTATGTTAACATCAAAGACCAATTCATACCTTTTGCCAGAATCCAGTGGCTCTGCAAAGCATTTAGCTCCAAATGTATGTGAAAGCATCCTCATAAAGAGTCACGAGAGCGATGAATTGGACAGTAACATTCATACAGATGTGAATGAAAGATTCATATGTTAAAGGGTCTATCGTGGAAATGGGTATGTGAATCGTAAGGAAGAACGATAAGAACTTCACTTGCTCAGTGACGAAACATGGCGATGAGATTACATTATACGATTTCGATCTGGAGCTGGGTTTTCCTTGACGGAAATTAGAAGGAAGGCGATGACGACGATGTCGTCCTCAGAATAATTTACCAGCGGAATTTTTAGCATTTTCATGTCACGGAACAAGTCAAGAGCACGGCACTTAACATTACAAGGAGGTTCATATCGAGCGACCGTCAACGATGAGACCACCTAGAACGGTTGCTTTGGTTGATGAACAACGTTGTGTCTGTCCTATTTTAATTGTTTATATCAGCAAGTTCAGTCATACCAGCTGATGCAGATAGTGCACTAACTGTAACAAAAAGTGCAAGGATGCAAAAAAATGCTACTTTTTTCGATGACAAGGATTTCGTAAAATCGTGGTTATCTGAACAGTATCATTAGATGTTTCGAGCTTCGGTTAAAACTGAATCAAATTTTAGAATCAGAGGTTGGAATCCCCTTTTTGGAAAGCTAGCACTTTTCCATTTTGTCGCCAATTTCAATACCATCACTTTTGCTAAGAAAGCAATGTTGATCTATTTGAATAGACAATTTTTTCATACTTGCTTCCAACATTTGCTCTCTACTTCATTTATTTTATATGAATCAAATATATGCGCTCGTTGTCCGCCCTTATTGCTTTCAAAGTACTTCCCGCCACTGGGAAAACCTCGTTAGTGACAGATTTGCTCGGGGTATACGTCAAAAAGAAATGAGATATATCAGGGCCGAACAGCCGTCTAGTATACGTGAAGCAGAAGAAATAGACTGGGTTGATCGGACAACATTTACTCGGTATGTCGACCCTGCTCCTTTTGTTACTCTAGGAAAGAAAAATTCGATTGTTCGCCTGTTTTTCACTGCTAAGTAGCTGGTCAAATCTTTGCTTTTATCGTAATTTATGAAACACCACATTCCCGAACAGCATTCCAAAAGAAATGCTTCAACTAATCAACTTGTCCTTGATATACTTCTTGACATATTCAGCGCTTTGCTATAGAATGTCGAAAAACTATAGAATTCTCAAAATTTTTGACGGAGGCGAAGTTGTGCTGAGCAGCAAGGATGCGGATGAATCAGAGATACTCTGCGGATCGATTCTGACGTTTGGTAACTGCCGCTGGGAAATTGTTCCAGCAGCTCATCAGGGATCACGGGACTTCAGGAGGGATGCTTCAGGATGTATCTGAAGTTTGCATCGCCGCAAATGCAACACTGTCAAATTTTTTCACTATTTGTTTCTAGTAGCTGTCAAATTTTTTCACTTTTTGTTTCTGGTAGTTGACGGAATTCAAATTAAAGGTCGTATAAAATTCAAAATTTTGAAATACCCAAAAAACATTAAAAACCGGAAAAGGAGACCGTAGCGATTGCAACGATGCATACTTCAAAGGCCTTGCTTCAGAGCAGGATTGTCCAACCTCGGCACAACTCTAGAAACACTAACACAGGTATGCTTTTACTTATAAACAAATAGTAAAAAAATTTAACATCTCCGAGTTTACAACGATGCAAACTTCGGACACCTTTTCTGACGGCTAAATGTCTACAGGTTTTCCGCTGTTAAAAAGGAGTTCAACCTGAAGCTGATAGAGAGGCGACTGATGAGTTTTTTGTTACTGCGCATATTGCCATGTCTCTGAGACGGTGGTTCTAGGTAGCGTATGAGCTGTACTCTGCGCTTCTTACTCAAGAGCGAACTAGGATCTTCCGTTTTCGGGGGAAGAGAAAGAAATTGCTGCTTTAAAAAAAGAGTAGAATTTCCTGTTTTATGGTAGGAAGGGAAGATGAACAGATGAATCTTAGGTGGCCTGGGATCCAGTTTCAACCGAAAGCCTGGTGATGCTGATTATTGAAGATTGATATCACATAGCCGGAAACGGTGAACACTATAGAAGTATCCTAGAAGGGTATTTTTGGGCTAAGCTGAAAAGTTCTGATTTACTTCTGATGGTTTCCGTTCAAATCGACTTATTGCAAGTCAAATTCCCAAGAACTTTTTCAAGAGATGGTATTTCCACGTGGATTTTGAAATCTGTGGTCTACGAGAATGATTCGCGGTCTGAAACAACGATGAAACAATGCATTATATAAATTTTGCCACGATATGTTTGTGCGGATTTAAAGGAGAATTAAGGCACGAAAACTGCATTTAGTTCGACAAAGTTTGTACAGACGTTTGACAGATATTACTTTCAAAACACAATGTCATTAATATTCTTTTGAATAGTTAAAAAAATCGAATGAATGTCACTAGTTGTGATCATTTTTTTTCAATTTACAATTTCAGGGCACTTTAGAATGAAATCAGTATTTCAGATTCAGCTGGATCATTATAAAACCTTGTTAAAACCCCATTTTCGTGACAATTATATTGAGTCGGGGAGAAAGTTCAGATTCCAAGTATGTTCCAATGTTGCCAAAAGTGATTCGCAATGTTTCAAAATAAACCCTGATTCGATCGGTAGTTTCCACTGAAACCACTTCTGTGGTTTCTGGTTGGAGAATCGGATCAAAAAGCTTTGACAGGCTTCATTCACATAAAGTTTATTGTATCATGCGTACCAATAGGAAAGTTTTACTAACCAGGCATAGATAAGGAATGGACTCCATGTCTGCACCATACGGTGCCAACCAAGGTCTCATAATTCTTGGCAAGTTATCACAACATGTCAGGTTAGACGTTGCTATGATGGAAGGCAATCGTTTTTGATATTGTTCTGTTCTGTTTTCTAGATTTTGTTTCAATTGTTTTTTGTAATATCTCCAGGTGTCTGTAATAGCGTAGTGACATACGAGTGGATGACAGACCGTGGGCTTAGCCTAGCGCTGGAAAAGACCGAGGTTGTCGTCTTCACCATGAAGCGGATCCCTCGTGTTATCCCGGTTTGGGTGGGGGAAATGATCATCGAGGTAAAAGAATCAATCAGATACCTTGGCTTGATGATTGACTCGAAGATGAGTTTTTTCGAGCAGGTTCGAGTGTCAGCGGATAAGGCTTCCATGCGGGTATCGGCGCTAAATCGCATTATGGCCAACACGCAGGAGCCAACCTCGAGCAAAAGACGTCTACAGATGAGTGCAATGGAGTCAGTGCTCTTGTATGGCTCCGAGGGTTTGGCTGACGCTTTTAGTAAAGAGACGCACCGAAGGCGTCTGGCACAGGTGTAGAGGCAAGGAGCTTTACGGATAGACGCTGCATACCGCACTGTCTCTGAACCTGCAGTGCTGGTAATCTCGAGGGTGGTTCCTATTAAGTTACTTGCAGACGAACGGAAACGTGTATACTTACGTAGGGGGGAGTCGGCGAGATAAACCGTCAGCCGAGAGGAACGGAGAAGAACCCTAACCTTGTAGCAGCAAACATGGGAAAGCGAAACGCGAGGCAGTTTCAACTTGCGTGTACTTGCTCCTTGCTCCCCAACTTGCGTGTTCTGCCCGGGGATGACGGATGACGTCTGCCATATGTTCTTTACGTGTAATAAATTCACAAGACTCCGTTCGCATCTCTCGGAGAAAATTGGCGTAATTTTCCCAGAAAATGTAACGGGAAAAATGATGCAATCAAAGGACAATTGGAACTATGTGTCGCATTACGTACGGACAGTACTTATTATAAAGAAGGGCATGATGGACCGCTTGGCGAGGGAGGGGACATCTCTGTAACGCAATATTATAGTAACTAATCGCAATTCCTTCCTATCCATCCGTCGAGAAAGAGAGATTTCCCTTAGCCTGAATACATCGCTAAGCGATGATTAATGAGACCTAGTTCGAAGTAATGTGACAAACAGTTCCAGGCTAGGTTCTCGGTGTGACAGGGGAGGTGTTACGTCGGTAGTCCGGTAACCTCCAAAAAAAAAAAAAAAAAAAGAAATAGCGTAGTGACTGGAAGTAGCAAAGGTTGGATGATTTCTTTTCGATTCATAAATATACAGTAAGGGGTCTCGTTTGCATTGTTGCAAACCCTATGGTCACAAATATTTTTCAGTTTTGGGCTATCTGTCAAATACTGGAGCAGAAAACTTGTAAAGAGCAAACAAACCAAATTGGGATAAAATCTATAAGTCCAAGTATCTCAGTCCAAGTATCCAAAAAATAAAAAAAAAATTTCCAAAACATGGAAAAATTCCAAACCGTGTTATCCGGACCGTTTTTTTTAAATGCTGTTTTTACCTGATCCAATGTATTCAAATTGAAGTACGCACACGGCTTATTAATTTATGTTTAATATCGTCACCATTATTTTTCCCTTTTTACGCATAAAATCTTCGAATACGTAACATCGATTTGCGAAAACTTGGCGGCATGTATTGTCAATTGGTAGCACTGGTTTCTTCATCTTTCGTCTGAAAGCAACTCTACGTAGTCGGAACTCTTTTACGTATCTTGTTCTGACAGTTAAGGACCTAGTATATGCACCTACAGAATCATGTTGAAATGTATCGGTCATAAGTAACTCCTACGGTTTGGTCTGGCATCGTCTGACATTATTTTAACAAACAAGTTGCGTAGGTTGTGGCCAATATCCTTCATATTCAGCAAAGACCGAATTTTTTTTGGGCAAGTTTTGATAGACTCCGGCCGGATAAATGTGCTTTATATGTAACGGATAGTCCATTTAAAATTTGGAAGTTGAATCTTAGGCTATAAAAAACTAATTGATATTTTTCCAAAGTTATTCGTTTATCAGAAAGATTTAACCTTTCTTTTTAGGAACGGACGTCAACATCATTCAAATGATTGCCACGGCTAGCCTTATAATACCACATTCGATAAGCTCAGCTCAGCAACTGTTTGATAGTTTGGGTTTCTCTTTTGATACTGGCTAGTTCAATTTCATGTTTCAAGTCGTCAATCGTCTTTGGATGATGAGCGTAGCACGTGTCCTTAACGAATCCCCACATAAAAACACAACGGAGTCAAATCGCCAATTGGCATGAGCATTTTGGCTGATTATGCGATGTTTGAAAACGTGCCCAAAAAGTGCGCTCAAAAAAGTGCGTTTCTGCCCAAAGTGCGCTTGTTCACTCACACTCTAAGCAACAGTAACGATGTTTCCGGTTCAGCACACTGGACTCGACTAGTTGTTTTATGCAACAGCGATCCAATTTCATGAACTCGCTTCGTAAATCCAACGACTGCGTTTTTGACACATCGTTTTGTCAAATTTTTCTTCGTAATTTTCTTTCAGTTTGAGTAGAAGAATAACCACTTTGAAAACAAGTTTTAAATGTTTCTCAATTTTGTTCATGTGACAAGGGCCAAATTTCATAGATTTCTATTGGATGGGTTACGTGGTATAATAAAGTTATTGAAAGAACGAAACATGAAATTTATCTTTAATTAATTTATTTATTATAGAAAGACTCTAGGAAGGTGCCTACGATCTTCACTTACGAGAAAATGATATCCCAGACCTTATTCTAACTAACTACATTTTAAACAAATATGATGTGTCTGCGGCCTGCAGATGAAGAAAGAATTTCAATGAATCCTATGTGTTATAAAAAACACATGGTTTATTACGCTTAAGGAAAATTTAAGAGTGGGAATTCCAAGATAAATTTTGTTGCTGTTTTGGTTTGGAATACATGTGAGAAACATGTTTTAGCATCTTTAACATCTCATCTTAAATTTTATTTTTGTGTATTTGTTTACTAGGTAAATATTCAATAATATCAAACAAAAAACTTATTTTCTGTCACATCGGAAATGTCATCAAACCTTCCAACCTTCCAATTTTCTTATAGGGCCAATTCCAAATCTTAGATGGCCCAATATGTATTATAACGTGAGATCGTGTCAAAACGGATATTGTAACTGACATTTCTAAATGTATGAACTGTGTTTGCTGATCCTGGGCATTCCAGAGGCTTTTAACTAGCCGTGAACCCGCAGCACCGAAGTTTTCGACTGAAAACCCAATTTCTCTAGGGTACTGCTCCATAAAGTCATGCAAATAGTGCTGGGAATGAAATGATGAACTCTTCATTTACGTAAAATAGTACTGCGCAAAAAGTACGTCACCCACTCTGAAAAGGATACATTATGAGCCAATTGCCAAAATTCGAACTATTTGTCACCGATTATGGGGACAAGCTATGTTGTACTTTTCGCCTGCTGTGGCTTTTTTGAATTTTTCGAAAACAAATCCTTCAAAATTTGGTCTGTCCAGGCATTGAAAAATGATTCAATAAAGTAGTGAATTTAGTGGAAATTCTGAGTTTTTACAGCATTTAACTTAATATCTCTGAAGCAGATTGAATTCATACTCCTTTCGGGATCAGAAGCTCTACCATATTTCTGTTTGACTCAACTCAATTTGAGTTATTGTTTGACAAATTTGACAATTCATCCAAAATGTCCTTCCACTCTATTTTCTTTCATCGAAGCATATCGAAATGCAATCAGTAAAAAATATTTACGGCACCAAATGTCTCATCGGATTCCAGCACACTTGATCAAATCGATAAATTCATGGAACGTTTTATTACAAAACGTCGCAATTATACATGAATTAATAATTTATTGGGTGTAACAAAGTTGACTTGATCCATGCATGATGCATAATGACAGCACATAAATATGTATTGAATCAGTGTCGAGTTACATTTTGATGGGTCACGGAAAATCGATATTGTTGTATAAATTATCCTAATCACTTTGATAGGTGACTTAGCCGTCAGACTGGAAGGATGGAACGAAAAACAAAAAAAAAATTCTTTTCGTTAATTTTATTCTCTTGAATCGAATATTCTCGGCGAATCGCATTTAATTAAATATCTAATTAATTTTCCAATTTCATGCTACATCTCAACGACCGACTACGTAAGGTCCTTGGGTGTCACTAGAAATCTTTGTCACACGTCAAGAAAGGATGCCTTCAACGAATTCATTATGAGCGTAATGGAATTTCGGAAGCAGCAAAAACGTTTAATTCGGCAACCCTCGATTTCAGGCTTCAGCCCTGCACCAACCACTCATTTTCATTTCAACTAAATTTATTTTCAGCACTTAATCACGCCCTAATAAAAAAGTGCTACCAAGAGCACCCAACATGAGCACTGCAACGATGAGGAATTGGTCCTGAAATGAGTCCGGGAGAGGGTTGAGAATTTGAAGACTGGGATCAATTGCAAGTTGCAGGTATGTCAGCAATGTGCAATTGATGAATGGTGGTTGTATGCCGTGCATCTACCTAGATGTACATCACATACATTCGAAATATAGCGTAGATTGGGAATGCAAGGAATGGTATCTAGCCTAGTGCCATCCATCTTGAGTCGGCTCTTGCTTGAATGCAATGACATTGAGGTGAATTGTGGCTTTAGGCTCTGTGTCACCTAAAGAATTTTTTTGCTAGTTATTCGAAGTATGTATGTGGTTAGAGCCACACTCCTTGTTTGACAGTTGGCATTTTAATAGAAATTTTATCGTCCTTTTCTCCTGATGCGCCTATCGGTCAATCGATAACTGCAGTTTGAGGACCATTATTGTAAGCATTATAAAGTCAATAAATTTTCACGAGGATTGCTAAATCTCTTTGTATCGATGACGGGTTCTTATTATTTATTGCTTGATATACTGTTGATGTTTCTAACGATGAAGGGATATACAAGACAAAGTGAGAATTGTGGTCATTAAAATGAATGTCTATTATTGATAAGGCCGAGATTTAGCGAGGATTTTTAAGGACAGAAGGAATATTTGGAAATTTTACGGTGGTGTATAATGGAGTACTATGAATATAAAGTGCTCAGCTTTGAAGCATATCAATGATTAAAAAGCAAAAATAAAAAAAAACCATTAAGGAAGCAATCGCTTCAATTTTTCTTTATTTTTGGGGAGTTATGGCGGTGGCAGAGGGCATCTCGCCAAAGCCTCATTTTGACTTGTACACATCACATGAGACTTCCTGGAAAAAATAAAGGAAAAATTCTAAATGATTTTTTTCTTTAAGTTAGTTCCTAGATACTAAACCTTAAAAAAATATACGCATGCATATGTATATTTATTTCTTTACTGGCATTTTCATGAAGACTTTATTGCATCGTCATCGACTTTCTGACAGCTGATTGACAAATCTTTTATCTAGTTCTGCGGATCAGGGCATTATTTGCCCTAGACAGTTTATGGGTCTGTTTGGCAGCATGGTGATCTTACGTTTTCTGCTAAAGAATATCGCCGCGTTTTTCTTGACATTTATTTCAATTTTCCAGCTTCAATTTTCCAATTTAAGAAGTATTGTTAGATTTATTCCAGCATTTTCTCTGGGTTGTTTTGGCTTGTGGGCATGTCAAGCGTCTATACTACTATGGGCAAAACAAGTAAAACTTTTAATTTAAATTTCGCGCGAAAACCCGTTCGTCATTTTTTTTCTAGGTTAGTATGACTGTCAGTGACATCTGTGCCAAATGTCACATCAAAATAATCATTATTGTTTAGAATACGCTTGTCTTTCTGAAGTGCAAAAAGTGCATTCGGCGATTTTTAAAATAAGTGCAATCATTCCACAAAGAAGTGCCATTAAATTTTGTGTGCGGATTCAAATTTATGGTGCCGAAATATTCAGAATGTTGCAAAAGGCTTTCGGTGATAATTGTATGTCGAAAGCGTTTTTGATTGGTACAAATTGTTCAAAGAGGGTCGAGAACGCGTTCGAACACAGACGAGCCACGTTCAGGACGGCCGTCAACATCAACTGATGATAAACACGTCAATAAAATCAAGGAATTGATGCTCGAGAATCGACAATTAACAGTCAAAGACCTTACTGGAATCGTTGGAATATCGCAGTGATCAGTGAAAACCATTTTAAAAGATCATTTGGGCCTGAGAAAAGTGAAAGCACGATTGGTTCCAAAATCTCTTAATTTTCTTGACATACAATGTCGCGTTGATGTCTGTGAAACAATGCTATGCGACCACCAGGATTTCATGAAACGTATTATAAGTGGCGATGAGTCTTGGATCTATGCTAACCAGTGAGCTGAAACCGAAAAAACCATGGCAAAGCAAGTCAAAAATCAACGGCCAAACTGTCAACACGGAATATTATTTGAGTTTTATGCGTCGTTTGCGCGAAGCTATTCGTAAAAAGAGACGGGAATTATGAGCCGACAACTCTCGGGTTTTGCACCACGATAATGCACCATCGCAAAATGCATTGATTATTTTAGAGTATTTCGACAAAAATTCAACCAATATCGTTCCACAGCCAACGTATTTTCCTGATTTAGCTCCTTGTTACTTCTGGCTGTTCAGCAGACTCAAACGATCGCTCCGGGGGAATGTCAATTGAAGAAATTAAACGTGAATTGAAGAACATTCCGGAAATTGGTTTTAACAACTGTTTCGAGGATTGGGAAAAACGTTGCTACAAGTGTATTGGGACCGGGGGAGATTACTTTGAGGTTGACGAAACAGATTTGGAAGAATAAGTAAAGAATTTTAACATTTTGAACAAATTTTTGCTTTTTTTTGCCCACAGTAGTACATTGAAAAGTGTTGGACTCAGGCATGAACCTTGTGGAATACCAGCGGGAGCGGTTTTCATAGTGGATGTTGATTCTTGAAGTTGCACCTAGTATGTTCTATCTCTCAAGAAGGATGAATTTCGTTTGAGCAGGTGTGGTGAAGTACTGCAGTCTTTGGATGTTATTGTTTACAACGAAACCCGTTACCCTGACTTTGATAGCCATGACGTAGATAGCTCTCGTTCAACATTTTACGCCAATCTTCAAGGAAGACACAAGATTTCTCTGCCACTGGGGGCGTAGAAAATTACGTGTTTAAATTGGCTTATACGCTTCCTCGTCTAGTTCCAAGCCGTGGATTTTCCTGCTTCATTTTGGTGAATTATTGTCTATTGCTCTCCAAATGGTATTTTTAAGTTCCTCTATTCTTTTTTCTATTTCTTCCGCGGAATTTAAGGAATACAGAGTGTCTTGAGCTGGAAATTTGTTCGTTAATATGTTTGCAGGACTCGCCCCAATTAGCTTTTTTGAAGCAGTGTGTAAAATTGTAAAAACATGTGTAAAATTTGTTGATGCTTCTGATGAGAGCAACACTGCTAGATGCGGAGAGTACTTGGAGTACAGTGGGTTCGGGGGGTTGACGTTTATATCACCTAAGGCAAAGTCGAGGGGTGATTCGATACCTTGAGTAGAGTAGAAGATAGTTTATTTGGAGTGGTGTGTGACCAATTTGTGGTCTTCAACTAAGTTCAAATCTCCTTTGTCCGCTTGGTTATTGCGTGTGTAATTCCAATGCGTATGCCAAGCGTTCAAGTCATCGAAATTTGTTATGTTTGTCAGAAATTTGTTCTGCGCCGTACTAAAATGCACTGGATCTCTTTGTAGATCTGTTATTTGTTCCTTCGAGAGTTTTTGAAGGAGCTGGATTATCTCAACAATTGAAGTTTGTAATTTTTTTAGTGGTTTTTGCAAAACCTAAAAATATTACTTTTTTTACGGAAAACTAATTCTATTACTCTATAAACAAAGGGGTACTTTTATGCACATTTATAGGTATAGTATTCAGTATTTTTGTCAATGAATTATATGCTCTTTGAATTTTTGAATGCCATTGAGTAGGAATTGACATATGGTGTGTACGAGTAAAACAAGTAGCTTTCAGAAAATCGCGTTTAAAGTTTTTTTGACAATGATTTTTACTTTTAAAACGTTTATAGATAAAGTTTTCGGGTTTATTACCACTAATCAACCTTTCAAGGTGAATTCTGAAGGTCTTCTTACTCGTGCTTGCTTTGACTGACCTGTGCTTCTTTTTTTTACTTGACTTATACGGGTCTCATCAATTGCCTATGGAGTTAATTGCATTAACCCCATAGTGGCAAGGTTAATTCTGGCACCTTCGGCAAAGGTGGATGCTGCGAACAAGCAACAATTTCTACAGGTTCTCTGCTAGCAAATGTGGATTTCGGTGTAATTTCCATATTAAATAGTTGTAACTTTCAAATTGTTGTAACTTTCAACTAGCGTTTCGTGTATTACCACCGAGACATCTATTTAACAAATCATCCGCACTCAGTGACTCAAAAACTTCCAAAACATGCTCTTGAACACTGGGATTGTGTTTTGGTTTATGGCAGCATGACTCAATTTTTCTCGTTAAAAAAACTCACGCCAGTCCAAGTTGCAATATTCGCGTCGCGGTTGGGTATCCTTAGAAATTCGTAAATATTAACCGGCAATGATTTATTTTTTTATTTTCCTTTGGAATCCGGATGCCTTTTTATTGCAACACCATTAAAAAACGGACATTTCCCTCATCAATTTTTAAGTTAATTTAATTGTTTTAACGATGGGAGTTGAAACTGAAGCGCCTTTTTTTGATGTACTGCCTCTTTTTTCGGGATTTCTTTTTTTTGAATATTTTCTTGTCAATTTTTTTTTCTTTTTACAAAAGAGTTATTTTCACTAAGCCTTCAGTACATTCTTTTACCCACGTGAATGACGCACTCTAATTTTTGTTTCACAAATTCATCGCCGTAGGGTTTAGAATCTGTCAAGTTTGAAAAAGTTTTGCTACCTCCGTCACCAATATGTTATCCTAAATGACATGAAATATGAAGTGGTTGGAAAAAATTCCGACTTAACAATGATGCAAGATATTTTCCTGATATTTTTTTTTTCTACATAGCCTCATTGTAACTTCACACACTTCTCCAAGCGATGCTCCCATCTCTTAAACCCGTCGAAATAGTACTCGGCGTTTTTCTCTGCAAAATAAACAGTTGACGGTAATGTTTGTCCTCCGAGCGCAGCTTTTAGATGAGGGAACGAAAAGAATTCGCTTGGGGCAAGGTCTGGTGTAATGGCGGAATTGGTGGTTTTTGGTCATGGCAACCGCTGGGGTGTGAGACGCCTCGTTGTCTTGGTGAACAGAATTTTCTTTTTCTGCAAATGTGGCCGTTTTTTCTGAGCAAGTAATGATGCGTAGTTAGCTCTTGAAATGTTTTTTTCTTTTCTGATGATATCAATTAATACAAATCCATAACTTTCCCATGAAACAGTCGCCATGTCTTTTTCAGCCGAAAAAACAGTATTTATTGTTTTCGGAGCCGGTTCCCTCTTTGCAGTGCACTGTTTTGACTGTATTATTGTTTCTGACGTATATTGGAGTATCCAAGTGTTGGGGTATCCTACAGTAAATAATCGGCGCAAAAACTCAGAAAAACGCCGAAATATTCATTTGAACACGTTTTTGTACTAACGTGAGATAACGCGGCACACAACGAGCAGACAACTTTCTCATACCTAAATCTTGATTTAATATCTGACAAACACTTTCTTTGGACATTTTCATAACCTCTGCTGTCTCTATTACTGTAATTCGGCGGTTTTCTAACACAATTTCGTGTTTATCAGTTGACGCAGTTTTTGGACGTCCCGAACGTGCAATGTCTCTTAAGTTCGTACGGCCAATGTTAAAATTCAGCTGGCCGAAATTTCGCAGTGGTAAATGATCGTGCAGTGTTTCTGTACAGAGTTTCCAATTCATCTTTGATTTGCATCGGCGTATTGCCTTTCAAAAAGAAAAATTTAATAACAGTTCTATACTCAATTTTTTCCATTTTCACAAAAATACTCACATTGACTAACTGAAACGACTAACAATTAAGAACTGCTCGTCCGAAATGGCTGAAACTCTGGTGAGTAAATGTCAAAAGATGCACAACAACCTGCACTACCTTTTAATGACGGGTGCCGCCATGTTAACGGTGTGGCCGGAAACTTTTCAGACCACCCTCATAAGGTGTGTATAGGCCAATGAGTAAGGAACACTTCAAAGTATTTTTTTTATTTATAAGTCTAGTATTTTTTCATGAGACCTCAAAAACATAGTACGGCGCCATATTACCATTTTCTTCTTTATTAAAAGTCAAAGGTTGAATGCAGAGTCTTCACTAATCAGTTTTAGCCGTCGCGGACTATCTCAGCTAAATACACGCCTTCATGCCACACGAACTAGATACTCCATAAATCTATTTCAATCACATCAACAGCTTGTTCCGCGTTGCTTGCAACTTGATAAAATTAAATTGCTATCAGACTTCACCTTTTACCATGTTGCAAATGTTACATCACATACAAACTTGCGATAAGTCCTCGCTGTCCTCGAAAGTCGCACTATGCACACATCCCTGCTGTTCAGGCCCCTCCAGATAACACACTTTGCAAGTTGACACTCGGCGCTGTCCTGCTCATCGACACGACTTGTATCTTGTGCAAAACAAACTTTTCCGAACGTGTATGAATTAGCGATAAGAAAACAGTACTTTCATATATGTTGGTAAACACTTCTGATGGATACAACTAAATAAGAGCTGATGCTCTATTGTTTACTTACAGAAATTCGTGGGCAAAGCAGTAGTGGAGCATGTGGAGAGCTAATGTTGCCGGTAGTGTTTCCTAACAACCAATAGCTCATCTAACATCTGCATGAAAAGGGACCAGTGCCCGGTAATCCCCTTAAGGAAGTTTGAAGCCTGCAATACGGTCGGTCTGCATGTAGGCAACACATAATGGAGTTTAGCTACGCATGGCGAGTGTGTCTTCATAAGTTTCTCATGTATCTTTGTGTACTTAGCCCAGAAAATCTAGTTTATCTGCCCCATTTAAGTTCAACAAACTGCTGTCTCTCCTGCTGTTGCTCGCAATGCTCCTGTTACTTGCTGAAGAGGACTTGGACGTACTGCGCCTTCCTCGGCAGGTTATTCAAGATGTGGGCAAACACGCTGATGGAGCAAGATGTTTTATATTAACAATTTTCTGGTCATCAACGAATGTGAATGAACATCAAGACAATGACTATTAAGTGTTGTAGATGCACAGATGAAACAGCAAAATAATGATACAAATGCTATTTCGCAGTGAAGGACTGCAGAGACCAACAGCTAGTGACTCGTGGTAGAAGCCTCCGCAGACGATGTCCAACTTGGACATGAGGTTCATTGGGCGCTAATAATTATAAATCTCTGCATACTTACAACATCATAAGCATGTGGGTCGTGACATATGTGGTGGTTTATAACATAAAAGATAATATGTCAGCAGTAGACGATAAGACACAAGTTCACATCATGTGTGGGCGGCTTCCCATTAACCCATAAATGCAAATTGGAACAATCTGAAAAGAAGAATAGCGAGGAGAGCGGATAAAGAAGGCAAAAGCTGTGTATCTGAGTCAAGTTTATGATGCATGAAAAATGTATGAACTCATGGTAAGGTCAGTTATTGTTATGTTGATTTATGGCTTGAACTAATTGATTTGAGGTAGTTCTTCGTTAACGGCTTATGTTTGCTATCGTTTCATTATCTTGTTGTCTAGTGGTTCCATTGAATCCATCAATCCAATTGCTTTTCGTTACACGTTGATAGGAGGGGATTATATCATCAAGTTCAGTTTGTGCTGACAAGAATCTTTTATAAATTGTTTTATCTTGTCTGTCAGTTAGTTTTTCTTTTCTTGCAAAGTTGGTTTTATCGATCTATTACGGATTTCTTTTCACGATTATATAATTAACAACTCGAATTTCGGAGCTAGGCACCAGTATGACTATTAAATGAAATATTTCAGGCAAAACAGGAGTATGTCTGAACTCATCATACCACATTAAAACGTCATTTAGGGTACTATTGCCTATTAGAAATTTGAAAAAAAATTTTTTACAGATTTAGATTCCTCAGACCTTCAAAAAAAGCGTTTCAAGAATCAAAAACATTATACGAAAAATCGTAACCGAAAACGAGACGGGTAAACTTTAGTGAGCGCGCGCTCTCGGCTCTCGGCAGGTGCTTTTCGCTGCTGCCGCTCGCTTGGCTTTGAAATATTTTTTCTCTCCAAAATACCGTTTATATATTCGCTTCGATATTGCTCGCGTTCTCATGTGATCTCAGTTCTACTTTAGTCGTAACAGAAGTGCTTTCTCATACGAAATGGCCTATTAAGAGAGACAATAATTATACAAAAAGTACGAGACGTTCTCGTGAATTTTCGAGCAATCAACACACGGCGACAATTTATGAGCATACGACGTGTATGCTCATAAATTTTTTCATGTTTTTTTGTAAAAAAATTTGTTTGTTCAAAATACTTGCCATCGATTTCTACACATTTCGCCCATCTTTCAGGAAATTTATGAATACCTTGCCAGAAAAACTGCTTGTCTTTTGCAGCAAACCATTCGTCGAGCCACTTTCCAAATTCCTCGAAATCACTCAAGTGCCGTTTTCAGAGTGCGTGCCTCATTGATGCGAGGAAGTGATAGTCAGATGGCGCAAAGTCTGGGGAGTATGGGGGATGCAGAAGAAAGTCCGTTCCAATAATTTCATTGCGTCTTTTTCTGGTTTTGTTGCTTGCGACAGCTCGTTGTCGTGTCACAAAGTCACTTTGGTGCGTCTTGCGGCCCTTTCTGGCGGTTTTTGATTGATGCGTGTATTAAATTTATCAAATGTTGGCGCTAGCTTTGTGTATTAACGGTTTCGCTGGGCTTCATAATATTCATAATACAGAATATCATTCTCGTCCCTCCAGACACAGAGCATGGTCTTCTTGTCGAAGCGACTTGGCCTTGGTGTTGAAGGACCGGTTTCAGCAGGCAAAAGCCACGTTTTTTTGCTTCATATTTCAAAGTAAATCCAATACCATCCCAATTCGATGCAAAAATGATTTCCTTATGTGGCGCCGAAGCAGTATTTCGTAAGTGACGTTGCGATTTACCATTTGACGTTCATTCAAATCGCGTGGCACCCATTAACCGAGTGTGTTAAGCATACCCATTGCTCGTAAACGTTTGCTGATCGTTTCCTGTGACATATTTAATTCTTCTGCTAACTGCCGCTGAGTTCAGTCGCGATTCAATAACTTTTGCCGTTCCTCCTCTGTGCAATTTAGTGGTCTACTAGAGCATCTAGTGGTCTACTAGGTCTACTAGGTCTGAGTCATGCAGTGACACAAAAATGGCACACTACTTTTGTAAACGTTTAAGGTCCCTCCATCGGCTGAGAAACTCGTGATCACTTCTTTCGGGAATGCGTCATCCATAAATGTGGGAAATGCTATTGGAGAATGAACAGGTGGCGAAATTTGAACAAAGGATGCTTCTTCACTGAGACAATTCACCAGCGTATACAAGGCGTATATTCCAGTAATTACTACACTAAGAGTGCCCGTAGAACTCTTGAAATATTCTCCGGATCAACCTATTGTGAAGATAATGGTAAAAAATTCTCGCGAAGGAAAGATACCGAAACACCAAAAAAAATGTTTAACGATGGTGGTCCGATAAGTCCTTAGCTTATAAAAGAAAACCGAAGATTCTGGAAAATTGGCGAATCTGAACATGGTCTCCTTTTGGTTCAATGCACTTGAATCAGCGATGTTTCAACTTCTTTTACCTGTTTAAAAATACATTTTCTCGAGGTATGAACAGTAGGCCTCCTTGACGAGGATGACTTTGAATTTTTACCACTATAAGATAATATCTTGATGATACTACTATAAGATGATATGATAGCGCAATATAGACAATCAATAACGATTTTTCATTTCTTTTTCAGGTAAAAATCCATGCATGGCATTGCAAACTGTAACATACACGGTCAATTATGTATAAAAAGGTAATTTTAATCTCTTTTGCAGAGTAAGAACAACTAAATATCCTTAATATCCTTCACTCTCTTCTTGTTTCGAAATTCAATTTCGATTCTCTTATATTTCGCTGTTGTCTAACACGGCTTTGATTATGTCTAACCACTAATATACTAATTTTTCGCATATCTTTCACTGCTTTATCCTCCCATAGCATATTCAATGTCTTTTGTTTAAGCTTTCACAGTAAAGAATTACAACGCATGCCAATTAGGCTATAATGAAAATCGACTATTGCAAATTGTTTACTTTCACCAAGTTCACTAAATAATGTTGAAAGTAGCTTCAATAATGTCAAGTTGGGCACGTGTTAACTTAATTGTTGCACATGCGACCAACAAACGTGGAATTAATTAATGTATGCACGGCACGTGTGATGGTTAGATTTGTTAATTTTTCGGCAAAGTCTCTGTTTACTAAGAAAGAACTAGTAAACAGATTAAATTCTTAACATTTGCCTTTTCATGGGGAAACGAAGACTGCTTGTTGGCAGCACTTTAATCAAAATAACATGTGGCATTGGTTGCTTGGAGCGTTGATATGTAAATTGTTAGATAAATAGCATACATAGAATTTGAACAATATCGAAAGCATGTTACAGGTTAGCTTGAGGGTTTACAATGTAGAAATTTCTGCTAGGTTCATCATAAGAATGATATAATAGTCTAGCATTGTCTTGGGCTTTCAAGCATTGCTTGGAGTTAATTGTTTGTATAGTTTATGCATCATATACACAGTATGTCGGAAAAGTTCCCGAACTTTTGAAATAAAAAATCGAAAATTACATCTAAAGAAATTTATTCCAGTTAACTTTCAACATAGTCCTTCCCTAGATATACACTCATTTGAGTGCTCCAT
Source organism: Stratiomys singularior (assembly GCA_954870665.1). NCBI lineage: Eukaryota > Metazoa > Arthropoda > Insecta > Diptera > Stratiomyidae > Stratiomys > Stratiomys singularior. The sequence continues at coordinate 107,899,541 of OX940878.1, read as the reverse complement.
GAATGATTCGAAGGCTCTCGGGTACTTCTCTGAAGTTATTGCTGTGAGACGCTTGAATGCTCGGTACATCTTCAAAAAATCGTCCTTTCAAGGCCATTTTTAGCTTGGGAAATAGGAAAAAGTCGGCTGGAGCCAGATCTGGCGAGTATGGGGTGTGATTGATGCGTGGGATCTGAGTTTTGGCGAGATAACGCTTCACAATATTCAAAGAATGAGCAGGCGCATTGTCATCCAGCAAACTCTACGATCCCGGTTCCTTGTACTCGGGCCTGATGCGATTAATCTGGCGCTTCAGACATTTTAACACCTCTACGTAATACGCAGCATTCACGGTGGTGTTTGCGGACACAAATTCTTTGTGTATGAGGCCTTTGGAATCGAAGTAAGCGATGAGCATCGTCTTTACCCGTGATTTTTGTTGGCGCACTTTTTGAGTTCTCGCACGGCCTGGACTGAGCCAAGCGGATGACTGACGCTTCGTGGAAGGATCGTATTGAAAGCACCAAGTCTCGTCTCTAGTCACAATTGAGGTTAGAAAGCCCGGAGTGGTGTCGCAAGTCTCGATAAAATCTTGACAACATTATATGCGAGTTTGTTTCTGCTCTGGTGTGAGAAAGTGCGGAACAAATCGAGAGCAGACCTTTCGTGCGGTTCATTTTTCCTTTCAAAATCAACGCGACGCTATCCTTTCTCATGTTCAGTTCGTCTGCCAACATTCTGAGAGACATGTGGCAATCCTGCTTCACTAGCGCGCGCACGGGAGCCTCGTCGGTAACAGCTGTTGACGGCCAGCCACTTCTCTCGTCATCTTTTAACGACCCTTCTTGAACAGTTGTACGCGACACCGCACCACCGGTGCACCTTCACCGTAAGCCGAATCAATCATTTTTTCGTTTCCGCGAAAGTTTTTTTAAGTTTATAGCAGAATTTAATTGCGGCATGATGTTCAAATTTCGCATCCATCGTAGAGCTTGCACCGGGGTACTAAACACACGTTCACTCAAACACGTCTATCTCGGCAACTAATGAACGGATACTGGTGAAAAAATCATCAGACAATCCAGATGGACGTAGCAACATAGTACCGTCCAAGACGTCTCGTCCAAGAGGTGGCGCCACTCGTACAAGCGCTACAAAATAAGTTCGGGAAATTTTCCGACATACTGTGTAGTTACGTGACCAGTGTGAAATGGATGTTATCCTAGCTGTAGGAGAAGTTTCGATAGTTTTTTTCTATGGTTTGACAGTTGAAAATGTCACACTGGTCAAACTGTACTGACATTCCTGTTCAATACGGTTTGATAATTCATCATGAATCGTTTAACGCCAAAACAACGTTTCCAAAGTGGGGAAATTTACTTTGAAAAAAAGTAAAGCTGCTCGCAAAGTTCATCATTCTAGTGAGCATGCATTTCGTGCACTTATTGATTGTTTTCGGACTAATTTGACTCTTCTCGATTCAAAACTATCAACAAGATAAACAAATGTGCGTACCGAAGAGAATATTGCTGCTGCAGAGCTGTAGTGTTGACGAAGACGCCGAAATGTTGATTCATCGCTGTTCTCAACTTGTTGTCCTTTTTCCTTCGACTAAATGGACAATTTTACGTAAAAATCTTGTCTTACATGCCTATAATATACAGCTCATACAAAAAGCCAAAATAACTATCGTTTAAGTCGTATTTTTGCTGACTGGGCTAATTTTAAACTGGCCGCAGATGAGCATTTTTACAGAAGAATTCTTTTTAGTAATGAAGGTCATTTCTGCTTAAACGGCTTTGCCACTAAGAGTAATTTTCGTATATGTAGCGAAATCAATCATCAAGCCATTACCGAATCACCATTACATCCATTAAAATTGACTGTTTGGTACGGTTTACACACTGGCGGCATCATTGGTCTTTATTATTTTCGAAATTGAGGAAGGAGCTGCCGTTACGGTGAATAGCGAACGCTATCGAGCCATGCTGACTGATATTTTGTTTTCAGAAATTAATCAGCTAAACATCGACGACATTTAGTTCCAACAAGACCGTGGAACTTAACATACGTTTCGCTCAAGCATCAATTCATTACAAAATCAATTTGGTGACAACGTTGTTTCCAGAAGTGGTCCTGTGAACTGGCCTCCTCGCTCGTGCGACTTAACGTCGCTCGATTCCTTTTCATGGGGCTATGTTAAGTCATTGCTTTATGCTGACAAACCAGCAATTCTTCAAGCATTGTAAGCCAATATTTAAGCCACCATTGACGCCATACAGGCTAATTTACCGCAAAAAGTAGCGAGCAATTGAACTGATCGAATAGACGCTGTAACTCGTAGCCGCGGCGGACATATGCCGGAAATCATTAAAAAAATATAAATGCCATGAAATTATCTATCAATATTTCTTCTACAATGTTTCTGTCTTGTATTATTATTCAAAATCTTCAAGCTCTTAAAAAACACCTTCTACTACGTCACCAGTATACTATGCACACAATTTTTAGAGGGTGTGACAAATCAATAAACTTAAGGTCTGGTATACCATCCAAATATTAAACCATATTCTCCATGCAACTATACGATAGTACATTACTGATAAAACCTGCATGTCGGACCATAAAGTTCAATGGTTTGATCTGGAATGGAAAACGCTTCTCATCATAGGAAATCCATTATGCATTGGCTTGACACTGCACACCATCGGGTTACAGGAATATCTTCAGCATGTATCTGTCAATAGAACAACCAAATACACTCTTGCAATCGAATGAAATGAAGGTAAAGAGAACGACGCTATTATGAATGCCTTTTAATAATCCTGTCCTGAAAGTTTCATGAAAGAAAACATAGAGCCTATGACGTGGAAAGAAGGACTAGCCAAATTTAGAATAAAAGCTGGTAAGCTCCACAATATGGCGTACTGTATCAACCGTTAAAGAATACCATAAAGTTCTAACATACCAAAGGAAAGAATGTCGAAGAGTGAAACGTCACTGTTAAAGACCTTGTCTCTAGAATTTTAAGGAAACGCCTAGACTGCATGAAGCCTTGGCTAAACAGGGAAATGAATTTAACGTTACATTACGCAAAAGTGACGTCGAGGGTCTTCGAAAGGGTCAAGCCTCTCGAGTTTGTTGACGTAGACGAGTAATTTGAGGTAATATAATAAGAAATAATCGAGCGGTCTTAAATCGCAAGATCTTGCAGGCCAGTTCACAGGTCTAAAACGAGAAATGATGCTCTAATCAAATGCTTCTTTCAATAAGTCTATGATTGCACAATCAGAATGGTATGCCGCGCTATCTTAGTCGACGACGACGAGTTAATGCCGGAACGAAGAAGTCATTGAACATGGCTCTGTCATCAGTCATGATTGGCTGTCAAGTTATTTCCAGCAGTGTTTTGGAAGACCTATGGATCTTTCTTAAAACGGCCCATAACGCACGCCAAACAGTGAGTTTTTCTGGATCTAACGCAATCGTCTGGGGTTGGCAATCATTCCAAATGCGGTACTTTTGTTTACTGACGTAGCCATGCAAACAGCAATGAGCCTGCTTACGACATTCGGGATCTACAGCAATGTGTTCATGAGTCCATACGCCGTGTCCGACGGTCATTCGGCACGAATTGCATTTTTTAAGACCGGAAACCACCATCACTTTCTAAATTCCTCCATAATTTTAGTGGGCACAAGTTTAATTGTTGAGCACGATGGCGACTGAACTCAATTAGGTCTTGATTGGTACTACGCTCTACACCTGCTCTGATCTCTGCTTTCATTACCTACTGAACGAGGTCTTGGTGTATACGTATTATGTACAGGAGTCAACGTGGTGCGGAAGCGATGGTAAATCGAATTAATTGTATTGATGGACGATTATGTTGGCAATAAAACTGATGGGGTGCATGCTAAGTTTCTCGAACAGAAATGTGTTACGAAATAAAATTGCACAATTTCCAGACATTACTCAGACGTCAACTTAGTCACGATAAAATGAAAAACCAAACTAAATATAAAACGTATGACAGCTGTCACACCATACGTCGCGTTAAAAGTGTTGCCAAGGTAAAGTTCTATACCTCTCAAAAGTTGTATGAAAATGTATTTTTGTTTCTCTGAAGCATTCAGGAGGTGTTTTTATTTTTGTTAAATATATTTACTTATATAGAGAATATTTTACTATTCTCGGTTGAATGTAATTAGCTTGTAAATTTTTTACCCTCAGCTTTTGGTTTTGATTTCTTTCAGGTTATTTTTGCCAAAAATCTAACTTATTACATGCTATATTTTTGGCACAACTGAACTTTTGGCACAACTTCTTTCAGTATACCTTACTTACTGACACTTATCGCAAATCCACTAATGAGTTGACACGAAGAAGAAGCCTCTTGAATAGTTTTCAGAAGTACCATCGAAGTAGAACAGGGTAATACCTTCTGTCAAAATACTTTCGTGAGAAATGTTGAAAATGGTGGCTATCTCTCTTAAGCTGGCATGAAGATTTATGACCCCAATTTCCTTCGCTACATCGACGTTAATTTCAATTAGAGAGGGCGAAGATCTTCCAAAACTAGGCATGTCTTCGACGATTCCACGGCCCTTTTTGAACGCTTTGTACCACTTAAATGCACGGATTTTGGTTAAAATTGAATCACCATAAGCGTTTTCCAACATTTTCAATGCGTCAGCACAAGAAATTTGATCTGTAAAATAAAATTTAAGGCAAATTCTATGTTTAATAATTTCGTTCATGTTAAAAAGCGGCACGCACGAACGAGGTTGACAGACTTAACCAGCTTGAGATCGCGCTCAAACTAGGCATAGTAATGAATGGGCTGGTAATGATTAAAAATGTTATGTGAGCCTGCAGCAGGACAGAATTCCAATTCAGAAATCTACTGGCTTACATACGAAGCCAAGCCTGGCACGGTGTCACTTTTGTTGAAGCAACATCGGAGGCGTCTGAACTCTTCGAAATTGGAGACGTCTGAAGTTTGCATCGTTGCAAACGCAACGCTGTCAAATTATTTTCCTTTTTTTTAAGTAGAAGATTGATTTAAATTGAAATCCTATTAGAATACAAAAAATTCAAAAATGCGAGGAATACTTATCAAAACTTTAAGTCAAATTACCCAGAAATCCAAAAGTGTAAAAATTAGCACCTGCTCATTAGCAAGGAGCAAACTTCAGACACTTCTTCTGATGGTAGCAAACTTCGGTGGTGGTTAATTTGCTTTCTTGTTGATATTATGTTCTTCCAATGACACTGAAAATATCCTGTAAAGTATTCAAAAGTATTCACAAGCTTTTTTGAAAAAACAATTTTACGTAAGATGAACGATTTGAAAGAGTTTGTGTGTTTTTTTTCCTTAATATATCAAATTTGTCAAATGATACGTTTTCTCTGACGAAATAATTCGATATGACGTTCAATCAATTCTGAAGGGCAAAGGTTCTGTCAACCCACATTTCGGGCATGATTTCTACGGGTGAAACTTGGCAGAAATTCGTGGGTTAACTTAAAGTTTACATGTTCATTACTGCAGCAGGATATGCAAACATCTGATTGATAACACGTCAGGTTGAAAAAAAAAGGATATTCAATAGAATTCATTATCCTCATTATGGCCATTAAATTTGGAAGGAAACGTAGACCAAATTTTAACTTGGCTGCGAAGTACTGGAATACGAATGTTGGAACATCATGTACATAGGAGAGCCCCTTGGTTTCTGCAGGATTAGAGAATGGACATTGATAATAAACCATGGAAGGTGCTAAGGAGGGGCAGGAGGCTAAGGGCTGACGATGGCCTATGCTTTTATTTCCCAACAGTGCACCTTGTTAAACGAAAGTAATAATAATAATAAAAATAATAATAATAGGAAACGTAAAACTGAAAACTTGAAACCAATAATAGAGAAGACTTCGATAACTCCACCAACCTAAATCATGAAGGCGTGGAAACGAGAACGAGATGTATAATTATTCCAAGAGAATCCTAACTTCCGTCATTCATCCTGAATCGCAATTGTTTATCAGCTCTCATTTGAAGTGGTGTTTGTCATTTACATTCTTATCTAAGTCGAAATTTATTTAATCTAGATAAATATAAAATCCAAGTTTTTTTATCGCATTCCATCAGGTTATGTTGATTCTTGGACGTTTTCTTATCTTTTCTATTATCCATTAGATTTGGTTGTATTCGTTGCAATCAAAGTGTTCTTATTAATTTCATATTATGATTACGATTATATCAGCGACTGTGTGTTTAGCTTTGAGTTATCTATATTGCAGTGTTGATATCATTTAGAACTTTTAAATGTTTTTTGCGGATTGCCTGTACAAAGAAAAAGGTAAATTAATCGTGACATCTCTTACGTAATTCCATTAAATAATAATAATATTTAAAAATAGCCAATGTGTGTTTAAGCTTTTCCTGGTTTGGAAATTCCCACTCTGTCTAATAACGTCAAATGACATCTGTCAAAGAATGTACAAAAACGTCAAAAATGTTTCTAATTAAGTTGAAGAAGTCGAGGGTAAATTGATTTCTTGAACAGGGAAGATGTGGTAAGGTTTAAAAAGTGAAAGAACACACATTTTCATGAATGTTTAGGAGATTATTTATTTCATATAAACATTATAGTACAGGGTGGGCCATTTAAGATTTGGAATTTGAATCGGCTATAAAAAAAATTCTTGACTATTTCTTGCGAAATTGTGAGTTTATTAGAAAGATTAAACCTATACGTTCAGGAATGGAAGACAATATCATTGTAATAATTGCAACGGCCAGCCAATTAGATCTAATTTTACATTTTCGATTGTTTAGGCCTCTATTTCGTTGATGCAATCTTCAAGTTCATGCTCCAAGTCGTCAATCGTTGCATCCTCTTGTCCAAGCCAAATGTCTTCTTCACTTTTGGAGGTCCAATATTAGGTTAGCATGTCGCGGTAGCGATCGCCATTCACTGTGACGCCGTTTCCTCAGCAACCGATAATCATGCGGCTTCAGCTTTGACATTTATTGAATTTTGTAGACATTCATACCGATATCTTTATGCAAAAATTTTCTGAAAAAGAAGTGCATGAAATGTTCAATTCTTGATCGATGACGAGCCCACTGGACGTGTTATTAAATTTATTCACAAACTGCGTTTCTGGCACAAACTTTTTTGGCCAAATTTTATTTCGTAAATTTCTTACAGTTTGAGTAAAAGATACACCACTTTGGAAATAAGTTTTGAAGATTTCCCAACTTTTTTCAAGCGATTAGCAACCCATTCCATAAACGTCAACATCAGGCATGTCATTAAACCTACCAACCGTAAAACAACCCATAGTTCCAATTCCGTACGTTAGATGGCCCACCCTGTGCAACAAAGTTATGCTTACGGCAAAATAAATGAGTTCTGCAATACAAAAAGGCTTCACCGATTGTCGATAATCAACAAAACAGAATTTTCCGAAACATTTTCTTGAAAGGGGGTTACTTTCATGAAGATGAGGCAACCATTGCAGGAATAGATTTGAATGGATGAACCAGTTGTCATTATAATGCTACCATTCGATGGACTCCATCCTTCATTTTTAATCCATCAAGTTCCATAAACGAATAACTGTTGCGGTTCGACATTTTCCACATTTTTCAGAAACAATTTTTTGATAACTTTAACTGTTTCCTAGTAACATATAAGTTTTGGAATCATTTTAGGGATGGTGTCAATTGCAGTCTCGTCCACATTATACAGCCATGTGCAAAAGTATTTGGCACCCCAATTATTCTACATTATCTTGAAATCTGTCACAAGGATGTTTGTTATTGTTTCATTATTGTATCAGTGGCAGGCCAACTCGAAACAAGGATAATAGATTTGAAGAATTGAATGTTTATTTTATGGTACAACATGTGCATTTTATCTTTTGGATTATTTGTAATTTGAAGGTTTCGTATTTTGACAGTACTCGCTAGCTAGTTAGTACATCTATATGATCGATGCAAACAGCTGTGACAATTGAAAAGACTTTATTTTTTGATTGACAATGCCTACAAAATCTGAATTCAACGCAGAAAAGAGATTTAGAATTAAATTGTTATCTGAAGAAGAAATGTCGGGAGCGAAAGTAACCGGAGAAGTGAAGTGGTTACCGGGCTAATTTGGAGCTCATTGGAATTTTTTTGAGGGCATATAATGTGAGAATAAATTGTAATGCTGGTCTTATAAGATGTAAAGCAATAAGGAAGCCCTGGCTCTCGCACAACAACTACAAATTCGCTTGGACTGGGATTTAAAATACTCACATTAAACTGTCTGTGTTTTGACTGGTCATTGTACATTGACTGGTCTACCATATTGTGGTCCAAACGATTGTAACTTTGAAATATGCTCATTTCATCCCAGTATGCAATCATATCATTTAATTAACTCTGAAATAATATCTAATTTTAGGAGTAAACAATCGACGAAAAGTTAGTTGTTTTTCCACTATATTTAGCTGTCTTATACACCTGGTCTCACGTATGTGAGACGACAAATAAAAGGAAAATACAACCGGGTGAACTATGGCAGAGGCAATATTATGATCCTGGGGTAGCATGGCTTATAGTGGGTCGGGCAATAGGTCCTTAAAAATACTTGAAACGCCTCTAGTCATATCAATTTCACTAGGTTTCGGCGATAAATATCGGACGATGTGAAATTCCAGCACAATAATGCTCCATGCCAGAAATCGGCACTCACAATGACTTGGATGTCAGAAAATGAAATAGCGCTCCTCTAATAAGCCCCATTTGTGGTTCATTTCAAGAAAAAAATATACTACGGCACTCAGTAGCAAATAAACAATCGCTTCTTTATTTTGTAATAGAAGAATGTAATAGAATAGACAAAAAAAAATCTCAAGTAGAATATTTAAAATTTATCATCACCAAGGTATCAATATTTAAAAAGCGTTGCTGCCGGAATTATGTCTAAACGTGGAAAAAAAAATTAATAAATAAGATAAATGAATGAAGCATCATCTTGTTAATAAATTAAACGAATTTAATCAACGTTCTAAACAAGTTTTCTTTTTGCCATCGCCTAAACACGTGCAAACTCATCCCTTACAGGATGCCTAATACTTTTGCACATGGCTGTATATTTAGCTTGGAGAAAAACTACATTCCCCGTAACACTGTAGCAAATTTTCAATCATAGTTATCAATAACTCAATTCAATAAAAGCTCTTGCAATGCTAGTAGGCGTAGTCTTTCTTAAAAATCGATTTGGACGTCGCTTCAAAAATTCATCGATCCCGTCTTTTTCAGCAATTAAGGTAATTTTGTTGAAACTGTGCTCGATTTGGTTCACTTCAGCAAGTTCGTACAATAATTTTTTGAGACAAACTGTTTCTTTCAACGACTGACACACGACGCTACAATAAGATCACTTTACTTTTTCACTATGTCTTCTCGTCGGCTATGGAAATTCACAGAAATAAATAGTAAAAAGGGTCGAAATACACAAGTTTTTTTGCAACTGTTCGCAACGCCACGCAAATAAAACAACTGATGCAATGTGCACGTTTTCATGTGAAAAACAATCTGAATGGATGACGCTTACATCATTTGATGACAACGGGACTTGCCCAGAACACACTGCGTCACAGAACTTACTTACGCTCTTTGTATGATTACCCCACATGGCTTTCATCCTTAAAAATGATGATTACACCTAGCTTTATGTTTTAATGGGTAATTTTAAGACATTATTCCAAAAAAATTGTATCGAAGCATTTATTTTAAATTTTGTGTGTGAGAGAGAGAGACAGATGGATTTATTGTATATTTAAAAGTGGTATTTCTGAATAAACAGTGTACGGCTTTGTTACGGAAAAATACAACAAATTGAACGACCACAAAAGTACAGCCCCACATTGGGCGCTACTTGTATATTAATGGAAACAACTTTTAATACCATTAACTTTTAACGAGCACCAAAATTCTGCCACCATTTCATCAACAATCCGACAGACAAGATGCTTGTTTTCGCCATTCATTCGTCTAAAGCATTTAAAATGAAAACATCACTTAAGGCTATAAATCAAAATTCACTTTCCATATTTTGATGAAAACGTTTTCATTTTTAATATAACAAAACTTGATCTCACCCCGCGCCGTCAAGTCATCAAAAAACTTTTTTATCTCACTCTTACTGTCATAAATTACCTTAACAAGTGTACTCAAGCGCAAGAGTGCCTATAATCAAGACTTTTCACATAACTTTGCGCCTCCACCGCCAGTCTCATGCATAAAAAAGGATAACTCTTCGTTTTCATCTGCTTCCAGATCGTCTTCCACACAGTTTCATCATTTGATAATAATAAAAAGAAACCGTGCAATTCTTACAATAGCTTTCGCATAACTTGAAAATCCACAATGTCTGCCCGGCGGCTGTCTTTTTGCCATTTTGCCGTCTCCGCTCGCTGAAGATGCGATCATAGTAACTCGTCCTGAATTGTTATAACTCTTAGACAAATTTAAGAAAATTCTGTGTGCTGTCAGCCGATGAAGGAAGCCTCACCAAGGACCACTCTTTCTTGTTCCTGTGCTCCGGTCTTCAGGCATTTCATATTGCTGCTTTGTGTAATAGGCATAGCATTCACATCTGCCCTTGATTTAATGTTGTAATTTTCATTTTCACACAGTGAAATTATGCCGATGGCACCCCAAGGGAGCACAAACGTCCTTCCCACTACTACCCAAAGCTACTTGACAGTACGACAACGACGGCACGAGTGTTTTCCTCCAGTGGAAAATAAAAGAATCTTCCGCATTGCATGCCGGGAAAAACGAAGCCCCAGCTACCGAACGAATCAATGATGGAAATGAGTGAGGAAGCAGTGGAAGAAAGGATCTCGACGGGTCATGCGGTGGCTGAGCTTTCCTTTGTAGCCACATCGCCTCGGCAAACTAGTCATGATTTCAAAGAATAAATGGCCATACCCAGACGAAATAAAGGTCGGCAAATGCTGACCGTAAATCTTCGACTGGATTTCACGTTTTATTTTCTCCCAGCAAATTTACGGCTATTTTACATTGGATGGATAATTTTTCCTGCCCGGCGGGTTCACCATTTTTTCCTTTCTTTTCGTTTAAAATGTGTTGTTGCTTTTTTTTTGCGTTCAAGCCATTTTTCCTCGGCTGTCGTATTTCTTTTTTATGACACATACGGGGGAGGGAATATGGTTGATAGGGTTCAGAAATTTCACAAAATATTTGAAAAGATAATTTTTGAATTCGATCAAAACAAAAATGTTCACTCTTGCTGGTATTTATCAAAAACAGAAAATACGCCAAGGCTTCTTTGAAGTCCTTTGAAGAGAATGTCGAGCATTCCGATCTTCTGATATTTCTCGCGAAGAATCTCGCGAACTGGTTGAAAAAATGAATTTCTAAATTTTTTTTGCTGATTTTCTATCCACGCTTCAACTGCCGTACAAACTGTATCCTTTTCTCTGTACAGTATGACCTTTTAAAGACGCTAGAAACCACTTCCGTTCATTGTACCTCTCTCACCCAGCCTGCAACCATTTATTTTTCCAGCGTAATACCCAATGTATTGTTCACACAGGAGTGTAGCTTACTCCTTATTTAATTTCAGCCACTTCCATCCGAACCTGCTTTGATATGGTTTAGATATTATACCCATTTGCATTGAGTAGCCACGGAATTGCATGGCAATTCCGTTTCACCTTCCTCCGCCTCACGTGAATGGGCAACAGTTTTGCAGGATGCTCGGGTGGAGCTAGCGGAAGGTCCTGCACGAATGCGAAATTACTTCTCCTGACGATGGGGTGTGCTGCTATTTTGTATACTAAATTGTTGTCATTAGGCGAACACGTTGAATCACAGAGCAAGAAGGGAAAAATCCTCTTGTTTGAGGTTTGCATAACATGAATTTTCTATTTTGTTTGCTGAAAAATTAATGCAATAAATGGCCAGGCGTAATTGCTCATTAATTGGCGTCCGTTATGCTCCCGTTGGAATTTCCCAGTGCTGAGTGGAACGAGGTAGAACCGCGGGCCGGAAATACAACGCTAAATTTAAATGGGATTTTTCTCATAATTATCTGTGGGTTATACTTCACGGATGAACAGATTTTATTAAATTTTTGGGATGTTTTCTAAGTCTTATTAAGAGTTATATCGTCGGAAATTACTTTTTGTTATTAGGGTACATGATGATTACGAAACGAAGGAATGTGATAAAAGCGAGATTGTGATCAACAAAAGGCAAACTCACTGGAGCAATAAGAAATAATTATTCTAGAGCTTCAAAATATGTCTATATATAAATCGTAGATGGTACTGTAACTCAGACTTGCTGTAGATTTAAAAAAAGGATAATATTGTAGCTCAGCTTCTTCGAAGTTGGGCAGCCACTTTGAAATGAGCCTCTCTGTATATCCTTTTTATGTTGATTTTCCATTCCAAAATGCTTTGTTTTATTTTATTTTGACAGATATATAGTTCGGGAGTAAGTTGCTCTCTTCTTCAGTGTAAATTACTTTCTGATGTTACAAGTCCTCTGAAGAATATTGATACTAGGCTATTGGATATAGGAATAAGTTGTCGCCGTTTTTTCGACAAAATGGTTAGTTTATTTCAACAATCAAGAATACAGTCACGTCATTCATCAATCCCCAACAAATCAAAAAATCAAATCAAAAAATCCCCAACCTTCAATTCGATCCAGTCATCGAGACATTTTGTGATGCCTTCATAAGAAGTAAATCATTTTCCAGTGAGGGCCGATTGCATGGAGCGGAATAAATGGAAATCCGAAGGAGCAATGTCTGGTGAATACGGTGGGTGGGGCAAGATTTCCCAATTCAAACCTTCCAAATATATTTCCACCGGCTTGGCTAAGTGTGGTGTTGCATTGTCATGCAGAAAAATAAGCTTGTCATGTCTGCCATTCCATTCTGCCCGTTTTTCTTGAGAGCTCGATACAGATGGATGAGGAGCCGTCGGTACACATCCCCAGTAATAGTTTCAGATGGTTTCAGGAGTTCGTTATAGATGGCCACTATGGTCCCACCAGATGCACAACTTTCACCTGGCATTATCCAATGTTATGGTCGCTTAGAGTTGTCGTAGTACACCCATTTTTCATTCCCTGTCACAATTCGATGCATGAAACGGTTTATTTTTTGTCGTGTTGGAAGCATCTCACAAAACGCCGTTCGATGTCCTTAGTTAATGAGGCACCCAAGTCCATGCTTCATGGACCATTCTCATGGCGTGCAAGCGCTTACCGTCGGCAGATCTGTCAACATTTAACTCCTGCGACAATTTTTCTAGGCATCGACTTCAATCTTCATCCAACAATTCCCAAATCTTCATACTTTTTCGGAGCCCCTTCACGATCTTTATTAGTCACGTCAAAATGACCATTTTTTAAACGCTGAAACCACCCTCTGCAAGTCATCGCAGATGGAGTACGATCATCGTAAATATCGAGCATTATACGATAAGTTTCCGCAGCAATTTTCTTGAGAATGAAATAATGAACTAAGACTTCCCACAAATGCAGCTTTATCGATATGAAAGTCGTCATTTTCAACACGAGAAAAAACGTTGTTCACGCTTTGAAGGAATGTCGACTACAACGTTCGTGAGCCTATGCGTACAACTTCCGATTCAAAGAACACTACCGCAGCGGACACTAAAATAGTATCGGTTATCTGTCGGACATCGGTCTATCAAAGACAGACACTGATTTTCATACCCAATAAAACAAAGTTCAAATTACGTAAGTTTGATTGGTTAAGGTCTAATTACTATTGGATTTCATAGTCTGCATCCTTATCTTTAAAAAGAAAAAAAGAGAACAACATTAGCGCTATTTCACTTTATCCGGGAGGCTATAGTATCCATATCTCAGGTCATCATTAACCCTCGTTTCGGTTGGCTGCCTCATAATCCACAATGATTCGTGCATGTCCAGTTTTCGCATGTTTCTTACTTCCCTTACTACCGTGAGATCGTTCCATTTTACTTGATGCCCTTCGAAAATGTGTTTTGCTCCTGAAGATTTGACGTTTCTCACGTTTCCTTGTCTTATCGCTCCTGGAATCTTATTTTTACCGTTTGCTTTTAATACTTTTAACCCTTTGCACTCGAGAGGCGCCGATACGGCGCCAGGCCAATTTGAAGTGTTAACTGAAGCGGCGACGATACGGCACTCGGCCGAATTCGGGTGAACTTGAGCAGCGCTGCTGCAGCGTCCGAGGAATTTGAAATGTTAAAGCGAGCGAAGTTGCTACGTCACTATGATCATTTGTAACTCGACCTCTTTATTTACGATGTGCGATAAGATATTTTTCTCTGAAATATTTTCGTGGACTAGGTTCGGCTTACATTGTAGCCAAATGTTAGCTCAGTTAAATTAGTATCAGCGTAGCATTCGTTTGAAACAATCAAATAGTAGCGAAAAAATATTTGAGCTTGAAAATATGGGGAACGATCAGATCAGCTCGAGTTCGGACGAAATTAGTTTTGCCGCTTTGCATTGATTTCCGGCGAATTATGCGGATTATGGAGAAGACAGTGATGCGAGTAAGAGGTGTGAGGTGTGACAATTTTAAGGAGCGACAGTGAAGTTAAGAGTGATGTTGAAAGTGAAGCTGCGGAAGGTGCTACCAGGTTTGTGTAGACTACGACGAAGTGCTGCCAAACGTAGAATTTATACCTGGCCAAAACCTCACAGCACCACAAATAATGTACAACGTACAAGAACCAATAGATTTTTTTGAACGTTTTTTCAATAATGAGCTCGTGAAGAAATTATTCGTGAAACCAATAAGGATGCAAAAAGAAAATTGGAAGGGAAGACGCTGTCTGCAACTTCGATATGGCGATGCTGGCGTTATGTCACCAACGAAGAGTTGTGGGGATTTCTTGCTGTCGTTATCAATATGGGGCCAATTCTGTTGGGCAATTTGCAAGAGTATTGGTCGAAGAATGTCGTCAGTATCGTATCGTCAAATAGTTTGGATGCTTCATTTGGAAACTTCCAACACACATCACCAATCCACGGACGCGCCTTCAACGCGGAAGCTGCTTCTTGGACTGTTGCAATTCAAAGTTTTTGAATTATTTTATCCCGGGCGAGCACATATGTGTGGAAGAATCAACTATAAAATTCAAGGGTCGAATTTCGTTTATTACATACAATCCGAAGAAATCAACGAAGTGGGAATCAGAGTTTATACTTTAGCTGACTCAAAGACTGGCTGCATTTCGAAATATTATGGATCACTCACCACAGAACTTTTGGTCTGAATCGATTTCCCAGTTTCATCAAAAATACCAATTTACCCACACCAAATGTTGTTGGAGAAAATTCCAGGTGCTCGGGGGCACCATATGTACTCGGATCGCCACTGTACCAATTACCTCTTAGCTCAACAGTTAGCCAAATTGATATGTAATCTTACCGGAACAATCCTAACAAACAGAAAAGAATTGCCACCGGAAATAAAAAAAACCAACATTTTTGACGCAATCCACGGTTGCGTATCGACGGGGCAACAATTTAGTCATAGGATGGAAGGACAAGAGGGTTGTCACTTGTTTGACTACAAAGAGTGACACAGGAATTATGGCGGTCAAAAGAGTTGTGTGGTCATGAGGTTGTGTGGATATAATGGTCAAGAAACCCAAAATTGTATTGACCTATATAAAATATATTGGTGGTGTTGACCGGGAGGACCAGTATGCATGAAGCTACTGTTTTCAGCGAAAATCTCTCAAATAGTGGCGTAAGCTTTTCATTTGGACATGAAAAATTCCCTGGTCAATTCATATCTTTTGTCTTTTCATAGCAAATATCTTCTTCAAGAAGAACAAAAAAAGAAAATGGTCAAAGAAAAAACACGAAAGAACGGTCAAAGATGTTTCTGGAATCAATAGATTTAAGACGGGAAGCGATCATCGCCTCGTCAGAATAAGAATCACCCTTGACTTGTAAGCACTAATACGCCAATTGGTCAAGAAGCCTATAAAACCCGGCTTTAACACTGAAAATATCAAGTGCAATATAGAAAGTTGCCAAGCCATAATAAATAAAGAAATAAATGCACAAAATCGGAACGCAAACCACTAACCGAAGCCATTCCGAAATCTGCCGAAATATTGTAGTCGGCGGACCACGAGTAGTCGATAGACACCGTAAACTATCAAATGAGACCAAGGCGCTACTCATAAAACGCAGAGAAATGAAAGTATCCTCAAACATCGAAAGGATTGAATACATAGAAACAGTAAGGAAAATGATATCTGAAGATATCAAGAAGTATGACGAAAGGTTGGTGGAAGATGCCATTACAACACAACAGAAGCCTCAAGAAGGCAAAAGGAGAACTCCTCATTGGCAAAAAAACAAGTGGTAGCCCTAAATCGTGACAGCACCCGACCCACTGATAGACAGGAAATAATTGAGGCAATCACAATCAATCACGAATATCCTAGTGGAAGTGTTTGAGACGGCTATCAACTCCACGAAAAATGATAAAGCGGCAAGTAATGACGATATCACTGCTGAACAGCTCAAATACGCAGGCCGGAATAATAATGCAGACCAATAAGTCTACGAACGGTCTCCTCCAAAGTGTTCACGAAGCTCATTAGAAACCGAATACCAACAACCCTAGATGCAGAACAGCCACGGGAGCAGGCTGGTTTCAGAAGTGGATACAGCACTATAAACCATATCCACACATTACAGGAAGCCTTGAGTAGATTTAAAGAATATGAGCAACCCCTTACATTTGCCTTCATAGAATTTGAGAAAGCCTTTGACTCTGTATTCGCTCATGCGATAATAAATGCATTAAAAGCGCTTATACATAAGCATAAGTGGAAGTACTAGCTAACATCTACCACAATGCCACAGCAAAAGTCAGTTTTGTTTCCCACACAAAAAGGGTAAAGCCATCGCCAATGCTCTTCAACTCCACATTAGAGGGCATCTTTCGAACTCCACATTGGGAGAATAAAGGATTGAACATCGATGGTGAGTACCTCAACCACTTGAGACTCGCAGATGATATAGTCCTGATCGCCAACAGCCAAGAAGAATTACAAGAACAGCTAAATGAGTTCAACGCGGTTTTAGAAAAAGTAGGCTTGAAAATGAACCTAAGCAGAACCGAGATCATGTTCAACGATTATATAAGCACTCAAAGACATACAAAAGTGAACAACACCGCACAGGAAATAGTCGAAAATATGTGTACCCTAGTCAGCTTATACACAAATCCGGTTCACTATTATCAGAAATCAATCCACGAATCAAGACGTCATGGAGTGCTTTCGGGAAGAACTCGATGATATTCAAGTCACAAATGAAGATGTACTTGAAAAAGAAAACCTTCGACCAATGTATCCTACCAGTGCTGCTATACGGTAGTGAAACATAGGCGCTGATGTGGAGCCATGTGGAGATGCATGCTGGGCATTACACGAAGGAATCGCAAGGGACTATCGTGGATACGAGAAAGGACCAAGGTAATAGACCTGATATATAGGGCGAAATCCTTAAAATAGCGATGGGCCGATCACTTCGCGAGGCCAAGATGTGACGGCAGATGGATCACAAGAAGAACCCAAAGGTAGCGAAAAAGACTCAAACGACTGAGAAGGACGTCCAAAGATTTGATGGGACTATGATATAAAGAAAATAGCCGAAACATCTTGGATAAGAATAGATGAAAACAGGCTGACTTGAAAAGCTATCAGAAGTCAATATGTAGAGGAGGCTGCACCACAACTTAAAAATATGTTTGAACAAGCTGAATCTGATGATGATGATATATATTAATTATATAAAATATAATATAAAATATAACTTGAACTCCATCATAAAGGATTTTCTTAGAGGTAAAACTTTGAAATGAAATGCGGACCATTTTTATTTGAGTTTGGTTTTCGGAATGCGTCCAGCGGTCTTAAATCACAAGATTTTGTAGGTCATTTATTAAACGAACATCAAATTCTTCTTTCAATAAGTTGACAGTTGTACGAGCGTATGGCCAATCTCGTCATCATCCACCTCAGGTGACCTGCCGTATGGCGAGTTGATTCTGGAACGAGAAAGTCATTAATCATGGCCCTATAGCAGACACTGTTGTCTGTTATCTTATTCCCAGCAGCATTTTTGAAGATATCTGGCCCAATGATTCCACCGGCCCCGAAAGCACACCAAACAGGAACTTGCTACAGATGTAACGGCCTTTTGAAAACTGATTCTGGTTGCTCATTACTCCTAATGTGGCAATTTTTTTTACTGACGAAGCCATTCATCCAGAAATTATCGCTACATAAATTTTTCTTATGGAATCCGGGAACTGCAGGAAATTTTTTCTTGGACAAAAACACCAAATCTGCGCCATGCCCGCCGGTAGTTTGGCTTCAACTCATGCATGAGTTGGAGTTTATAAGCCGGCAAACCATTATCCTTCCGTCAAATCGTCCATAATGTGGATAGACACACATTTTATTATTGAGGGCAATGTTGAATTGCATCACTTGAGTGTTTATCTATACTACGGTCTACAATTGCTACGGTTTCTTCATTACGCACTGTATGTCGTATGGATAGACGTGTAGCGTTAAATGTGGAGAGGAAACGATCTATAATCAATCGAATTAATGGTTATGGACGATTTTTTCGACAATAAAACTGACGGAGCACGCGATGAGTTTCTCGAACTAAACCGGTTTTTCGAAATAAATCTGCATAATTTGCAGTTTTCAACCTGTTCATGATAAAACGGCAAATCAAACTAACCATAGAACGCATGACACCTGTCACGCACCATACGTAGTATTAAAAAGTGTTGCCAGCCTAAAATTATATACCTCCAAAAAGAACATCCTTTAAAAGTGCGCTACATTACGGAGGTGTTTGAAGCAAAGGGAATAAAGTTTGGAGTTAGGTTTGCTCGGGATTAGAAAGGCCTTTCTGTGTAACTTGAGTTATCGGTTCTAAATTATTGATTTTACTTTCTTCAATTAAATCTCCCGAATGCATTTTCCACGTTTGTGCTTTGCGGTTAGAAACTTGCTCATAATCAAAGTTAAAATCAATCCCACTTGCCACGTGGTGCTTTTCGTATCGATCCCGAAATTTATCTAAATTGCGTCAACGGCATGGGTGTTTTTGTTTTCCCGTAAATTATCAAAATTAAAAATAGCAATTGAGTTCTTAAATGAATTTCCAAAGTAGCGTACCCACGAATAAACGCAGATTATGGGTAAACTCCCATGGATTCCGACATGCAAGAAGGATTTATAAAGAAAAAACAAAATTACATATTTATAATTCTCGATGAAACGAATAAGCACGACACGTAATCCATCAAGGTGAAGGCTGACAGATATCGCTCAATTAAAATTAAATTCGGTTTTGTTTTATAAATGGAATGCATCCACACCCACTTACTCAGTACAGGGATTAGTAAATAGATTTTCTTTTCTGTTTTATATAATCAACCGCGAAAACAAATCTGGTTGGCTAAGACTTTAATCGTTGCCAAATGCCGGGCAAAAAGCCAAGACTTCCGTAATTGAGTGGCAGACGTGTGACACTGAAATTGATGAAGGTCCTTAAGCTTGAATTCTTGACTCGCTGAACAATTAATTTGATCCGTCACTTGACTAATTGATTACTTTTCATTCAACAATCACTCAAAATACACTCGCAAATTATTATCAATTAATACCACAAACAATCCCCCCAGCCCCATTCCAAGGCTACCCCATAGGCGGACGATAATAATGGCACCGATAGCCTCCTTTATACTCTCCGAAGACAACAAACTATTGACCAATTTATTTGGCACAACTGGAACTGCCTAAAAAGTGTTGAGTTTTTCCGGTGTAGTCACACACATGGGAATTGTATCTGTATCTACTATTTGTATGTTTGTTGATTGTACTTGACTACTACATGGTAGCGCTCCTGTTGCCATCGCCATCAATTGATTTGACTCGGACTCCCGACATTTTTTGTCACAATGTTGAATCAAACTTGAGGATTTGTGTCAATTCATTTGATTCGCCACAATTCAGACCTGATTGGTTTCCATGTGGACTGGCTACTTCAGCTGGCAGTTGGTTTAGTTTGCCTAGTTCGGTTGCTTCCTGTAGCCATAGCTGGTTTGATTCCAACAACAAATATGTGGATCGCAATGCAGGATGCGAAGTATGTGAGCTCTCTGGCCAGATAGCTGGACGATATGATTCAATATGAAATCAATAAAAGGTTGGCGTTCAAATTTGTGTGACTAAGAAAATGACGTGTTTGATTGATGAGAAGAGGATGCGATGGTGGGTTGAAGTGCAATCGATTCGAGGAAGTGGTGAATGGAGATGGAGCTGAAAGGGACGAGCTACTATGACTTATTACGTTCTAGCTGTTGCACACGTCCGTCCTCAGACATGATACAACTGCGCAATTTTGAAATCAAGTTTCATCCTCTTTCATTTCTAAATTGTGGTCAAGCATACTCAAAGAGTTACTATGACATCTCATTGTTGTTTGTTTTAATTGGTGAATAACAACGTTGAAGGTCAGATGAGAAAGCAATGGGAACGATTGCGTAAGATAAGATGACTGTTGAGCTTGAAGTTTCGAAAGAAAAACGCATTCATGACTAATGACACTGTGCTACAAATTTTACAAAACTTTCAGTACCTATTTCAAACTATTTCTTAAATTATCCTTAACCTTCGGCAAACAACGTGAAAAAAATCTTCACCCATTCAACGCGGGGTTAGTTCAATCCCATAAAATATGGTTTCTGTTCTGTGCATGTATTGAATGGAACGTCCTCAACCATAATTTTTTTGTTCTCTTAATTTATCAACCAATGAAAAAACTCAGAATAATATGCTACTAATCAACATAAATTGAAAAAAAAACACGAAAATTTCATATCTCTTGCAAAAAATCAACGAAGTTCTTGTCTCGGTAAAATCAAAATTTTTTTTACTGTGAGAATATATTATTTTCATTTCTTGGCATAAAATGACACATCTTTGGCTTTGTTGGGAAAAGTACAACCAGATCTTTACGTAAATAAAACTAAGACAACTCGCTCCTTAAATCAATACAATTTTTGGAACAAAAGTTTCCCATGTTCCTTACATATAGGAGCATTGTAGCTGAAGCAGCTGTTGACAGTCTTCCAGTCTTTGCTCATTGGATTGAATGAACATTTTTGTGATCTTCTTGGTTGCTTCGGTGCTGGTCCTGGGACTTTTTCATTCAAAATTATACGCATGGGTCTTTTTACATCTCGTGGAATATGCGGATTGTCTTTCCTTTTCCTGATATGGTCTTCAATCAATGAAAGTCCCAAGCGCTTGATAAATTCCATTGTAAAGCTGGTCTTATTCTTCTTAATACCGTTGTTTGTTTGATACACGATGAAGCAGTTTATACGAGTATGGTTTTACATTGAGAAAACCACCGTTATAAGCGAGCGTTTACCGTTACGAGTAAAATAACACGCTCGAGCCAATTTATCGACGACATCAACGCCACTGTCGAGTTATAAAATGTTATAATGGCCAGTTTTCTTTAGTCAACGCTTTCTAGATGTAGGAAGGCATCATATTTACACGCTTTTGTGGCTTTGGTACATAAGAAACACTGGTTATATCTTTTCTAAATCCAAGGAGAGAAGATTTTCTTTCACGTTTAGCCTTGGATTGCGGTGGACCGCACACTTTGTTCGATCTTAGTATACGAATAGCAGTCAATTTATGGCTAAAGAGCAAATTTTCAGGAACTTCGTACCTCATGTAGAATTTATCTGTGGTGGTGTTCCTTCCAGATTCTAATACATATCTCACCGAACGATCTACTATATCAAACGACTTATTACAAACTGCATATGGGCTATTGGCTTAATTTTCAAAATAAACGTGTAAAACGTTTTGGCATCTGCGGTATCGTAAATTTTAACCCATATGTTGCCGGCTTGGAAGGAATTTATTGACATTTTGAAAAGCATTTTCCTCAAGACCTTACTAGTTTTTCTTCATCAATCATCAAATATTTAGACGATTGAATATTGAATAAACCTGGCAGGTTTTGACGAACATGTCAAAAATATATCGAAATGTCGCCAAGCGATCTATACCAGCTTTTGCCGTTCGAGTAAACTTTTGACCAAGAATGAAAATCTTTGTTTGTCTAAACATTTCGACTCTAGTACCAACGTTACTCCACTGATCGATGATACTTTGACAGCCGGACCTGAATAAGCCTACCAAAAACAAAAGGCCAAAAACGGCTTCCAATTCTTCCTTGTTAGTTTCCTTGTATGACAAAGTGGAAGAATTGTCAAGCGATTTCAAAGAAATCTTTTGGTTTGTATATTTCAAAGCCATATCCACAATTTCTTGTGTAAAAAAGATCTCGTAACATTCAATTTGGGTTTTCTTGTCTCGAGCAATGCTTTTACATCCAGGCAAATGAGTGATTATGTTTTCCCTTTTTTTCGTTAATTGGGCCATGCGTGTGGCTTAAAGCATTTTGTTTTCCCATCTTTGCCAAGAAAATATGGTTAAAACGTTGATGACGCTTTATCCAAAGATGGTTTTGCAAATTTTTCGTCATCTTTCACGTCGGTATCACTGCATACGTTTGATGCCTCGCCAATGTGATCCGATTCGCTATCACTGAAACAGTTCTTCATCTGACAAAGAATCGGTTTCCTCCAACAAAGCCGCCAAAATTTGCTTGTCCGATAAATTACTGGCCATTTTCAATACAAGAATTGTATATTCTCTTTGATTAAAACGAAGTAATGTCAAAAAATGGCGATAATAGTGCAACCAATAAACACATACCTTTCACTATAATCATTTTTAATTTCAACAATAACTGCGTTTTCAAATAATACTTTAAAATCTTTTGCCCAAGGTTCTAAACTTTCTGGATAATTTCACAGGATCCATAAGTTTAAAGGTATATTGTGGAGTTTTTCTTATCCCCTAAACATGTCTTCAGAAACATTAAACACTACAAAATATTTTATCTGTTATAGTCCTGAGTAATAAGTGTAGCCTTTAACCCAGATTCTTACATGACATTTGAGATACAAACAACCTCGTAAAGCAAGAAGAAAAGGGTATCAAATTGAAATAACTTCCCGGTGCTTCCTGCAGTAAGGCAGGTTATTGGCAAAACCTGGTGAACGACGTGAACAGAGATCAATTGAGACGGCTACAAAATGGTGCGGCGTAAGCCCGGTGCCCAAAGTTCGCCTCACTCATATGAGGCAGAAAAAATTGTGAAGGATGTGTTTTCCTATCAACCCCGCCATCGTTGAGGCCGTCCACGATGAAAAACAAATAGAAATTCCTCTTTTAATGAAAATGGAATTCGAAAAAGAAGTCTTGTCTGCGAAGACAAGGACGACTCCAGGAACAGATGGGATTCCAGCTAAGGTGCTACAGATGGTCTTTCACTTTTGCCCTGACCTGCTCCTCAGCAGGCGTCTGATGTTTGCATCGTTGCAAATGCAACGGTCTGCAATTTTTTCACTTTTTGAATGTTTTTTGGATAAATTGACTTGAAGTTTTTGACAGTCTCATTCGTCTTTATTACTTCTTTGCACTCTACTAGGATTTCATTAGAGTTCAACCATCTACCAACAGTAAATTGTGAAAAATTTTGACAGCGTTGCGATTGCAATGATGCAAACTTCAGACACCTCTCCTCAGCCCGTGAAACGCGTGCCTCCGTAAAGAGGTCTTTCCAGACTGCTGGATGGTGGTTAGGCGTATGAGTGAAAAAGGAATCCCAAGTCGCCCTCTGTGTACGCTAGCATGGTTCGAAAAGATTTTGAAAAACTAATCAGGGAAGACACACTGGCGCGATTCGTGCTGCTGGGGGCTTATCTCAACGGCAGTATAGCTTCAGAACAGCACGGTCCAATGCGGGTAACCACACAGCAGTTCCATACGACGGGTCGACCTGCGGATTACTCTGGATGCCCGAAATATATTTAACTGCAATATGTGGATGGATATTCTGGAAACGCTTGTAAACGGTTTTCAATTACCAGTCTATAATCTAATGCGGATTCTGTGGGACTATCTTAAGGACCGCAACCTACTCTAAGACTCGAAGGAAGGTAGCCGAAAGATGGTACGTATATTAAATGTCGCTCAGGGCTCCATCCTCGGCCCGGACATCTCCTGTGGAACTCCTGCTATGACGGACTGCTGTGGCTTAAAAGTTGGATAAGTCACGTTATATCGGCTATGCGGATGATGTCACTGGACGCACAGTCGACTAGGCCCAATTCAGACTATATTATCTAATACAGCGAGTAAAGGGTTGAAAGACCGCCCACGGTTTCAACGAGCGCATAATGTGCATAATTCACTGTTAGGGAAAAATAATGTATAAATAAAACATAATATTTGGGCCGCAGAAGGAGACGAAGCCATGCGGTTTTGGTTTGCCAGTGAGCTAGAGCTGGAAATGTTTGCGGTCACGAATCCCGATAATGCTTGAAATTGTTGATTTTCGGGAGAATCGAAAAATCGTGCAATTAAGGGTGGCTTTTAAGGTTACAACTATTCATGAAATCAGGCATATTTTTTCTACTTATTTTGCTTCTAAATACAATCAAAATTACGATGCGAAAGTTATAAGACTGATACGAAATTTTTAAGCTAGTTGTTAAGCACCTAAGCGAAACGCGCGATAAGGCATTTTCCAAGTTTCCAGCGTAGTTTATCGTAAGAAATTATGGCCTCAGAGAAAAAGTAGAATGTAGCGAAGAACTTGACGTTAATATAAATCCAATTTTCATTACTGTATTGAAATGTAAAAATTGTGTCAAATATATGAAATTTTCACAAAAAGAACGCAAGAGTCTGTGAAATTTTCACAAAAGGATGTAAGCAGGTTTTATTCTACGGGGTCAGGCTATTAAATAACGAGACTTCGGTCACTAAAGCCGTCCTAGAGGGTTAGAAAGGGAAACGAATGACGCGTTGATTAGCGTGTAGTGTCTGCTACGCCAGTACGAAAACATGTTTTTTTTTCACTGTGGTAGTATTGTTGCTATAGAAGTTCAAAACGAACGCGGTTTTTTCTTGTGCGGAGAACAACAAATCAATATGAAATTTCTCGATAAATTAAAAAACAAAAACAAGGAAAATGTTGTTTAAAGATACGGTGAAAATTCGCTATCTAGTGCACGTGTTTTTGAATGGCATTAAAGGGTTTCAGAAGGTCGAGAGAGCATCGCAGATGACCGACGTCGACCTGGCTCTATTCTAACTACGCAAATAGTGACCAAAATCAATGAAATTGTGCGCGGAGATTGTCGTATAAGCATTCGGATGATTACTGAACATGGAAACGCCAATAATGAAATGCTCAGAATTTTTTTACATGACGAATTGAACATGAAAACTCTGTGCGATGTTTGTCTCAAAAAAATTTAACCCCCGACCAAAGACTCGTCTGGTTAGGAGAGGTTAGATGAAGAGCCTGGATTGATGGAAAACATCATCACTTGCGATGAAACCTGATTTTTCCAGTACGATGATGAAACTAAACGGCAATCCATGCACTGGAAAACATGTCCATCGCCGTGAATGAAAAAACTGAGTCTGGCAAAATCAAAATTTAAGGCCATGCTAATCGTTTTCTTCGACATCAACGGCATCGTAATATTGAATGGGTTCCTGCAGGTCAAACTATAAATCTAACTTCTTATTTGAAAGTCTTGGCAACACTGCGAGAGCGAGTCGGTAAGAAACGGCCGGAGTTTTGGAAAAACAAGTCGTGGATCTTGCATAAGGATGACACGCTGTCTGTGAAGTATTATTTAGCCGCTAGATGAACTCCAGTGCTCGAATACGTGCCTTACGAATACGCGCCTTACTCGCCACATTTAGCGCCTTGTGACTTTTTCTTGTTTCCGAAGATGAAGTTTGCCTTAATAGGAACCCGGTTCGAGTCGACGGAAGAGGTCGAAAAAAGAAGACTTCCAGCATTTCTTTGACCAATAAAAAAAACAAATAGACCGGTGTGAAGCGAGGGGAGGGAGGGAGTACATTGAAGGGGATGTACTTTTCATATGCAGTCTCGTTATTCAATAGCCAGATCTCGTATGTATGACGTGCCACTGTGATGATGTTCAGTTAATCTCCGCAAATATAAAGAGCATACGAAATAAATTGCAGACTCATATTTATAATGAGACTATTACGTGTACGTTTATCTGGCATCAAAAAATTCATTAGACTTATGCACTCTCAATATGAAATTTCTGAATTCACTTGTTACAGCCTGCCGAACAAAATTGCCGTCGATACCGTCTTGGTCCTGGATACCGAATGGGTCCTAAATAAAAAATGAAGAGAAACTCTTAACAAAGCTGCCGGTAATGTTGCAAAATTTATTGACAGTTTCAGGTGATGGATCCTGGTCAAAGTGCGGATTGTTTTCTTTGTTAGTTATTGTTTCATTGATAGGAAAATATTCTGGTAAACTCCTCGATATTATTGTCCACAGTAAATTTTTGAGCAGTGTTCTATGTAGACTGGAAAAGAGGATACTTTAGAGTATGATTACTTTTTTTAATGAATACGGAGGCCAATGTCAATCTAAATAGTTCTGTAAAGTTCTTCAGGAAAAATAGGAGCAGACGGCATAAAAGAAATTTTTCAAAGATCCGATGAACTGCGCAATGCTAAATATAACGTATATTACGTAATATTCCCTAATTATATATAGTAATATTACGTAATTATATTACGTAATAGTACGTACATGACGGAGGTTCTTCAACATTCAAATCATTATGAG
Source organism: Stratiomys singularior (assembly GCA_954870665.1). NCBI lineage: Eukaryota > Metazoa > Arthropoda > Insecta > Diptera > Stratiomyidae > Stratiomys > Stratiomys singularior. Next base: position 107,872,657 of record OX940878.1, on the reverse strand, counting down.
AAGCAAAACAGTATTGTCCTGGTATTACAATTGTAAAGAAACAATGTGTTTTCTATGTTAAAAAAATTATTTAGAAAGGTCAAGATAGAAAAAAAGTGTATAATGCAGCAAAAACCGGTTGAAAAGTCATCTAAAATTGAAAAAAAATGTGGACCTATGGTTATTATTATTTGTACTGGGGTCCACTTGCTGGAAATAGCATAGGCCAGCATCGGCCCACAGCTCCGCATGTGTAGTATTATTGTTTACAGATGATCCATCCTGTCTTTCTACAGAATTCAAGGAGTTCCCCAGCTCTGTGGTCGCCAAGTGTTCCAATTCTGTTGCGAAAGTACACGTCTGCCAAGTAAAGCGTTTGTTGGCCAGACTCAGGTAATCTAGGAGGAAGTGTTCTGTACTTTCTTCGTCCTCGTCGCAAACTCGGCAGGTGTCATCCGTTTGGATTCCTATTCGTTTGGCGTGTCGACCTAGAAGATTATAGCCCGTTAATACTGCCACCAATCTTCTAACGCCATTTCTGTTTTATCCTCCTTTATTAAGTTGAGGCCAAAGAACTCGGATTATCCTGCACTCGTTCCTGTCATTCCAAGCCGTATCTGTCTCCAGAAGATTTAGTCCCGTTTTTACCTTTGCTGGTGGCACTTTAATTGTGTCTATTCTAGTGGCATTTTGGTCGGCTGATCCAGCTCTCGCTAGCTCATCCGCTCTTTCGTTTTCCTCTACATCGCTGTGTCAAGGAGCCCATGTCAGTTTTACATTTACTCGGGTTGTTCCGGCTTTGAGAGCTTGCCTACAATCCTGCATCAGTTGTGAAACTACGCAGTTAGGACAAGCGCCTGCAGCGCCAACTTATTGTCCGAGAGTATTTGTATTTTCTCTCTTCCTCCCCTCTCCCTCTCTCCCCTCCATATGCGGATTTTAATCTGTTTCTCGAAAATGTGGACCTAAAAATACTCTGAAAAAAGCAAATTCTAAAAATTATCGAAACTAACTATTTAATGAATGCAAAGTTTGTCCATTTATTATAGTTTGAGAGTAAGATGTTATTCCGGTTTCAAGGGAAAAAGGCGAAAAGAAATTTGGGCTGCGTTTCATCACGAAATTTCAACCGATCAAAACCCAAAGCATACACATTGTCCAGTTGGTTATCATTCGTGGAGTTATCGTAAATATGATGCGGCTGATGAATTAAAAAACTTTAAACATGGTCCAACACTTGATCAAGAAGCAAAGGAAATCCTTAAACCCATCTGCGGAGACTTGGCACGAGACGATTGAAATTTCTTTTCTAAGCTTTTCTTTTTCTCTTTCTTTTTGCTGGTATGATCATTATGCAAATTGGTGTTCCCTCTGCTTTTTGCATTTTTAGTCCAAGATTCCAGTCACATTCTACAGTCTAGCTCACACGATGTCCACTAAAAAACAAGGATTAATTTCCGTTCTTTCCTCAGATGATCCAGACTGTTCGTGCATTTATTTTGAAAAATTCGAAATGTCCAACAAATAGCTAAAAAAATTCTGAAAAAATTGTAACCCAAATATCTCCTTGACATGGATTTAATTGCAATGTATATTTCCATTGATTGGGGATTGTCTGCACACGCCGGCTGCGTGTGTTTCCACCATTTTTGGTCATGTGGGGCCCAGTTTTGTATCGAGATTTTTACTAGAAAGTTACCAGTAATATACAGTGTTCTGTAATCAAATCTTTTTTTTCACAATTTTCCAATATAGTTTTTGAAAATGAACTCCCATGTCTGTACATGTTTTTTGGTTTGCTTCTGAAAACCGTTTCAATTATCCACCTGTCTTTATCTTTCAACAACACTAGCTTCATGGTTAAAATTCGACGGAAACGAGTTTTGCAACTGTGAACTATTATAAACTCAGTCGCATTTTGGAGTTTATTAGTACATATTGTGTGGTAGATTTTAAGTTTTTAATTGAGTTTCAATACTTGGAAGATCTGGAAGTATGTCCTTTGTAAATAGCCTTCCAACTTTTATTAGAAGTAATAAAAATTTACTAGATGTTCAATAAAAAATGTGTAAAATATTATACGGAGTTAAAAAAATTTCACAGAATTTTATCGGCGTTTAAAGATGTCTAGTTAAATAATTGCAAGCAAGATAATCACCACTTCATTTCTACCAAATTTCCGTCAGTTATTGGAAATAAAATCTTCCTTTTATCCGAGAACTAAAATATAAAAAATAATTTTATATTTTTGCACACCACTGCAGTGTCTTGTGCACGATGCGCTGTAAATAAATGCAAAAGTTAACGATGATAACGTGTTTCCCAAACATGGGGAAACATATATTAAATAATTTCGAATAAATCAGAATTCGCATTGTCAGGGACGACTGATCGCTTTGTCATTTTGATCGAAATAGAACGATTTACCTGCATTATCTCTGGCAAGAGCATACGAGAGGGGCTGGTCTTGATGTGTTGCCCGGTAGTGTAAGCGAAATCGTAATATGGTTCCTGTATATATGGAATAAAAAGGTGGCTGTCAACGATGACAATTATTCACTTTATTTGATTGTGTTAAAAGGAACGTCTCATTACAGCTTCTAAACTTATCTCTTTATCAGTATGAAGCGCCTGGTGGTGAAAATCAGAACCAAGCACTTGGCTCTAGTGCTCTGTCTCATCGAAGCACGTTGGCAACACCTTTAATCCTAGATGGCTAGAGTTTGGAAGCCTCTCATTAAGCTGACCGTGCGTCGAAACGACGGGTAGGTGAAATTAGTTTTTGAGCATAATTTTTAAACTTTATGCGACTGATATTTTACGTTATGATTAATTCAAAGGCTGTTTAATGAAAATACATAATTTTACATTAGATTTAACTTATTAATTCACAATTATAAGAATATTTCTTCTTCATATAAGAAATTTAGCGAATTTCATTCAATAATTTTTGTTGATTAGACTTTTATACAAAGCTCTTTTCACTTAAATCTCAACCTGCATCCACTTGACAATTTCAATCTGTGAAGAATTGTTGAAAGCGAAGTTCTACACTGGTCAGCCCCCACATGAACGACTCGGTCCTCTTGATATATGTAGAATATTTCTTGATGAAGTTTGGGTCGAAGAATGGCCCTTAGTTGTAGACCAGATATATTTATTTTTGCCTCGTATGCTTCCTTATAGCAAATAAATAATACCTAATGCATTTTCTACTGCAGAACCAGAAACGCTCGGTTGAAATTGTTCCACATTTGATGACAAGTTTTGTGGTATAGTTGTATCACTTTTATCGGAATCAGATGGCTCAAAGTTTTACGAAGTAGTTACGAGTAGTTACGAAATCGTTGGTTTCACTGCCTGAAGAATCAACGACATCTTCGAAACGAAGTTCTTCATTTATCACATTAGCTATTGCAGATTCATCTAACGAGGACATGGCGAAAACCTGCAACACAAACAACTTACCTCAGAAACATGCACTGGCACTCAAATAAAAAATACTAACGGTAATACGAACCATCCGTCAATATGACGAGCAAATATCAAAAATCTCGAATGCTATTACACCTACCTTTTCTACGTGTTTTCACTATGGCGACCTTACCGGCAACTGAGTTGACGAGGAGTGACTAAACATTCGGATGCAGCGTTGAAAAGAGACAACAAAATTTCTATTCCACGTCCGTCGATTCGACGGGGGTTATCTATGATTATCTATACCAGCTATGATTATCTATGTGCATATGTGACAGAGTCTTTTTTTGTCTATTGAGTATGTTTTTATACCTCTAAAGACCTCTTAAGAAGAGACATAAGGAGTTTCATCTAGGGTAAGCTACGCTCTGCGGTTTATTAAACTTTAAATTAGATGTACATTGTAAAACTTCATATCTATATTTCTTTTATTTAATGTAATTCTGTAGTTTTTTTGCTTATTCCTTAGGACCAATTTTATAACAACTTTTTGGAACTATCCGATGACTACTGGTCCTAGTTCCAGAGTTTCCGATTCAAAAAATATTCCTACATTTTGAATTTTCGTTCTTAAATTGACTTTGATCCGTAGTCTGAAGGTGATGAAATGATGCAAATGATTCAAAATTTTATAATGTTTGTATCTCTTATTTAAAATCTTGAATTTGACTTACGTATACTTTTTACTCCCTCTGTAAAAACCTATATTGAAGACCGAGTTGCTCTTGTTTGATTACAGAATCTTGTTTCAAGGAATTTCAAGGAGCCTTGAGAAGAATTCATGAAAAAATTTCCGATGTTATTTCATTAAAAATTCAAACTAATGTTGATTTATTTACTCACCTCTTTCATTAAACTCTCGACCGAGTAGTTGTGCAATTTGTTCAAACAAACTAAAACAACTATGGCTATTTGTTTTTGTTCTCGGGGCGCACCTTCGTCCTTGCATAGTCATTATCCTGCATTGTACCATATACGAGATTATATCCCGATAGACTTGCAAGCCCTCGAATTTCGACAAAAAAAATATTCACTTCAGAAAGAAGAAAAAACTTTGTCCTGGTTACACGGCTCCTACTTCATGCAGCCTTACCTTCTTTTTATCTGCTATCCTTCTGACTCAGCGATTGATGCTTTTTTTGTTGCCAACTGATTTTGTTTTTTGTTTGCCTTAAAAGTTTTTAATTAAAAATTACTCTCTTTCTCTGGTCCCAGTGATGCTAGCATAAAGTTGAATTGGTAGGACCAAGGATGAGCAAATACACAACTTTTCCATGAGTACTCCCCGGACAGAGTATACTCATCGCATCTTCACTATGCCTCTGGATTAGTCATCCTGGTTGCTGTATCGCTTCCTGGTTATCTTGTCCATAAATTTTTATTGCAGCCATCGCTGCTCTCTTCAGTTTGCGAGGTCTACAATGACCAATTCCAGCAATTTATCGTTTGACCATGATTTTTCCTTATTCTGTCGACTTTCACTTATTCCTCCTTGCTTGTGTGCTGTCCAAAACAGGGACTTTGTGACTACATAGTTTCTTGCTTTCATGTTGACAAACAATAGTTGTGTGACATGGCTTGATCCTTTATATTAGTGTGTATTTCTTTGACATGAATAAATTGAAATGAAAATAGTAGTATCCTTATGAACCCACGCGGAGTATTCGATATAAGTTTGTGTTATCGTTGATATCCTTGCTAGTATAGTTGTGTCAACAATTTTTTGATAAGTGATAGTGAGTTTTTATTAATGTTCAAACAATTAGTACTGCTTATAATTCTAAAAATTGGGAGGATGTACAGGGATAGTTGATACTATTTATGTTGGTACTTTAATTGATTCCTTCTACCGATAGTGGTGAAGATCTATGTCTTCAGGTAAGAAAAAAACACCGAAGTCAAATTTAAACTTGAATATTTTTCAAATATTTTTAATGATTTGGTACTAATGTCCTTTGGAAAACTCAAGTCGGAGTGCAGCTCACTGTGGATACGTTTGGGACTTAAAATGAGATTTTCTAATTATCTTTATTGGGAACAACGAAGACGTGAGAACAAGTGTCAATAATTTATTCAAAAAATGCTACCATTGATTCACTTTCCATTAAGCTTAAAGTGTGTCTGTCTTAAAAGTAGAAGCTGCCTCCCACTGTTCCTTACCGAAATCTCTGAGACAAAAAATATAATAAAAATCAACGCCTGCCCACTATCTAAACATTTCTGTTGACTTCATTAGGTGATAAGTTAATTTCCTTAGCGCCTTTGCCGTCGACGTGTTAATGCACTGGAGCACTTAGTCAACAATAAAGAGGCGCACGGTGCGCCTGCTCCAAGAACAGTAGCCATCGTTTGATATAGGAAGACTTTCAGTGTGGGATCTTAAACAAATGAGAATTTATTGATAACTTCTAGACGCTCTTTTTGTTGTTTTTTTTTAACGTAGACGACGCATAAAATGTAAAGCAAACGCAAGATTATTATTGCTATCAAATATAAATGTTTGCAGAGTAAACAAATGAAAATATTATGAATTTATGAATGAGTGGAAACGAATACATTTCATGGAGTTTTCCTTTCATTTTTCGGGCGTTTAAAAATTTTTATGTTATTGTTTTTGATTTCGTAGGATACCAATCTGGTTTGCATAGTCGTAGAATGCATGGAAGCCATAAATTTTAGGTTTTACTCTTGGTCGTGAAAAGATAATTGCAATTCGGCATGCTGGCGAAAGTTGTAACGTAAGGATTCCAGACGGAAAGACTCTTACGAAAATGCGAGTTTCGAACAATTTTATGCGAAAGTCCTTCGTAAGCCTTGGATAGAGTCCTTAATTTGATGCATCTGGGGATGATGAAGTTAGTTAAGATGCTATCTGGTTTAATGAAACATGTCTTAATTATGCTGGCGGTAAAAGTATTGATTTTCTCGGTATCTCAGCTTCTACTCTTGGCTTTTTCTCTCTCTGAGAGTTCAATTTCGTAAGCAATCATGGAAAATCCTGTAGTGACGCCCTGCTTTGATTAGATGTTAACATTATTATTTAAGAAAACGTTTGCTTTAATATGACCATAACAGTACTGCTATTAAGTCAAAATTGAATGAATAAATTTTTAATGTTTCTGCATCCGGTAAACCTCTCGCTTCAAGTATACGCAGTATACTAAAAAGAGAATATAATAGATACCTCTTTGTTTGCAAACTTTCTTAAATACACAATTATTCGATGTTATCATTTCATGAACTCGGGACATATGAAGTTTAATACGAGCAGTATCATCGTTGCAGATAAGATCTACTGGACAATGCGAACAAGGATCCATGAAGCGTAGGCTACAATCTAATTATATGGAAGCTTAGTGCCCTACGAGAGGACGAGATAGTGCGGGCACCTTCAATCGCCCACCCTGTCCGTGTTGACGCTGTCCACGGTGAAACAGCAATCAATTGCCCCGAGTTGGAATTGGAAGAAGTAGTCCTTTCATTTTAAATCCGAAAAGCTGCTAATCCACACGGTATCCCAGCTGATATATTGCAGCTCATGTATCACTGTTGTCCTGACTTGCTGCTCAGCACATATAACGCCTGACTACGAGAACGCGTTTTCCCAGAACGATAAAAAGGTTTTTATCGGTTTCTGGGTTTTCCCAGAACGATAGGCTTGTGCTGATTAGCAAAGAGAACGGAAAGCTTGAATAAAATGCTTCGTTTCTCTGAACAAACCAGGGTAAGTACAGACGGCTGCTTCAGGTGTATTCACTTTGAGTCGGCTTTCGGCCACCGTAGGAGGGAGGGGGGGGGGTGAGAATCCATCAAGAAGACGCCTTTTGATAATGCCTCATGGGGCGACGCTCTCAGAAAAAAGAAGTACCGAAAGCGCCTGGCGCTGTTGCAGAAAAAAAGAGCACTGCGGATTATACCGTCATATACGCCAGTTTCGAATTTGGTAGTGAGTGTCCATGCATGTGTGATACCGCCTTCCCTGCTTGGAAGCGCATGCGTAGAAATGAAGATTCGAGGGAGACAATTGCCGTGAGGAGAGCCAACGCTCAATAAACAATATGCAGCAGTTTTGCGTCAATTGTATGAAAGGAAGGCGGACTGCGCGGCTCATCTGGGATCTCAGACCGTGGCTAAATGAAGGTCATGATAAGATTGATTTCTACTTGACCCATTTATTCAGCGCGCATGGGTGTTTTCAATCTTACCTGCATAAGATCTGTAAATCACCAACCCCCGAGTGTGGGTTTTGTCCAGGCGAGGAGGATGACGCTTTCCACACATTTTTGGCATGTAACAGATGGCACAAGTGGCGGCAGGATTTATGCAGGGAAACAAGAGAGCTCTCCACGGATTCACTAATCACTGTGATGCTTTTATCGTTTGGAAAATGATGCGATATGGTAATCACTTTTCCTCTCTTTCGTGGCAAAACCACACCTGCATCGGAGTTGTGTGTCAATCAATTGCACGCTAGGTTCACATGTAGAAAGGGGAGGTAATTAGTGGGTAGACCAGTCGCTTACAGGATCTGTATTTTATGTAATGAGAATAAAACCAAAAAACAAAACTTATTGCAGATATCGCTACATTTTCCTAGTATTCTTCAAAGTATGCTCTTTGAGCATCTACAGAGGTGGCCAAAAGTGATCGGACAATACAAGAGACAAGCAATAAAATACTTTTACGAGCATAAGCTTTGAAATGAAATAAAAATTTTTCCCTTATATAAAAGTCACTTGTATTCTCAATTAATTGCACAAAAAAATAAAACAGAAATAAAAAGATTTCCACAAGAAAATTAATAACTAATTCAAATTCACATTGCATCAAGTGGACAAAAGTAATCGGACGTTCAATTGTAATACTTTTCTTTCTGATGATTCCATTAGAACATAGGCTTTTAATATCTAGTTGCGTATCCTTTTTGTTTTATAACTTCTGTTAACCTATTGGGCATAGACTGTACCAACTTACGGGTAACGTCAGGAGTAATGTTGTCCCATTCTTCTAATAACACCATCTTCAGTTGACTTTTATTAGTAATGTGATGATTCCTTATTTTTTTATCCAGATGATCCCAAAGATGTTCGATGGGATTTAGGTCTGGGGATTGCGGTGGTGTTTTTAATTGACCAGGAGTGTTGAAAAGGAGCCACATACGAACATCATGAGCTGTATGCTTTGGGTCATTATCTTGCTGGAACAAATAATGACCATCAAGACCCAATTTTTGTGCACTTTTTTTCAAATTTTCTTTCAAAATCGACAAGTAACCTAGTTTGTCCATAGGTTTGTCAATGAAAACAAGTTCTCCTACACCGTTGGCAGCCATGCAACCCCAGACCATTACACAGCCATCTCCGTGTTTTACTGTATGTTGAACGTTTTTGGGATGAAGCTCACTATTTTGAGTTCTCCACACCAACAACCTGCCGTCGGAGTGGTAGATATTAAACTTACTCTCATCAGAGAATATTATACGAGTCCAAAAGTCGAGCGGCTTGCTTTTAAATTCTTTTGCAAAGCATAATCTTTTCTTCTTATTAACTTTGTTAATTAGTGGTTTCTTTCGAGGTACTCTCGCTTGATAACCAGCACGGCTGAGAGCTCTACGAATAGTCCGGGCACTAACATTGGTACCATTTACATCTGCTAATTGATCCCTAATACTTCTGGACGTTGTAGTCGGATTCTTTTTAACAATTCTTAAAATTTTTCGTGCGTCTCTCTCTGTTAGTGTACATGGTCGACCACTCCTAATTTCGTTTTCCACCTGATTATTTTTTCTGAACCGTTTCACGATATCGAAAACTGTCGAACGACTTCTTCCAATTATTTTTGATATTTCAGAAAAGGATTTATTCTCTTTATACAACTTTATTATAACTTTTCTTTCATTTATACAGGTTTCTTTGCGATTCTTAGCCATGTTTAACTTTCTTCACTTAAAACTGACAAGTAAATGACTGATATCAGAAAAACACATATCAACATATAATTAGGGGAATTCCCTTTTAAACTCGGAAATGAAAAGAAAAGAATTGCTCCAAACTTCAATGACTAATTTCACACTTTTCAAAATGTCCGATTAGTTTTGTCCACTTGATGCAATGTGAATTTGAATTAGTTGTTAATTTTCTTGTGGAAATCTTTTTATTTCTGTTTTATTTTTTTGTGCAATTAATTGAGAATACAAGTGACTTTTATATAAGGGAAAAATTTTTATTTCATTTCAAAGCTTATGCTCGTAAAAGTATTTTATTGCTTGTTTCTTGTATTGTCCGATCACTTTTGGCCACCTCTGTACATACTTTCAGAGGCGTGCCATCCATGCTTCGTACGCTTTCTGGAAGTATGAAACCGAAACATCCTTCAGAGCACCCGTACAAGCCACTTTAACAGCAACTAAAGACCCGTGGTGGCGTCCTTTGAAACCGTTTTTCACTTTGGGAAAGAGGAAAAAGTCTGCTGGGGCAGTCTCTGGGCTGTAGGAAGGCTGGGGAACCACTGTGATGCCATTTTTCGTTAGATACCCGGTAACCGCGAAGCAGATGTGACTTGGTGCATCGTCATGATGCAGTTTCCAATTGGCGGAAAATTCTGGTCGTACTCGGTTCACTCGTCTCTTCAACCTTTTCAAGACTTCAACGGAGAAAGGGCCGTTGACAGGCTGTCCTTCAAGCACAAATTCCGAGTGAGCCACTACCTTCTTGACAAAAAAAAAAAAAAAAAAAACCAGTGAGCAGTGCTTTGATCCTGAACTTGGAAAAGCGAGCATTTTTTGTCGAGGTGATTACGGAGTGTGCCATTCGGAGGTTTGTTCTGGGGTCGTATTCGAATAACCAACTTTCGACCCCGGTAATAACGTTATCCAAAAACTGAGGATCCTCTGCAACGTGTCGCAAAAGATCTTTTGAAAGAGCTTCACGGTTTTGCTTTTCTGTCAAAATTCCGTCAAAACTTTCAGGACGAGCTTGGCGCCATCTTCCTCATCCCTAGATCCTCGTTGGTAATTTTGTCCACCACCATTTTATCAATTCCAAGCTTATCCGCAATCATGCGATCACTTAAACACCGGTCAGAGTTCCGTAGAACTCGCAAACGTTCTTCCAGTTCTTGAGGTCGACGAGCGACCTGCGCACGGTTCATCCTCCACACTTTCGCGGCCTTCTTCAAACATTTTGTGCCACCTATAAACTTGAGCTTCTGATAGTCTTGTGTCGAATCATTTCCAGCGTTGAGGCGCCTAATTTTCCAAGGCGAACACAAAATTTAATTGCGTAACGTGGTTCGCAGTTCGCTGCATTTTGAGCTTCCACACACTTTTTTGAAGAAGTCAATGTTGCGAGCGATCATCTCTCAACGTAAGCTAGCAGGCGACTACCGCTTGTACTGTGTTTAAGGTTAAAGCCCTCACTACCCACTCCGGCCGGTCCAATCGCGTTTGGATGCAAAATCGCGTCAGAAAAAAATGTTCTCATTACTTAAAATATAGACCCTGTATGACAATAGTAGCCCCACACTTCGTGCGTAAATGCATTGGCGAAACAACCCTTTAAAAAATTGGGGGGCCTTGTCTGTTTTGTACTACGAAATAGGTATGGCCCCCGGCCTGGGATCAAATATGCTTCTACGTGCCCCAACTTCTTAGTACTATTGGTTGAGGAGGCTCGAACAAAAGCAATGATTCAGTTTACAGAAAGAAACGTTAAGGAAATAAATACCTAAAAACATGAATACTACCCTCACAATACAGTACCCATAGTCAAAAACCGATAACAGATTTCTAGCAGATTTGGTAGAGATTTCTACCATGGGAACTTCTGGCGAGCATGCGGCAAGTGGATGTATTAAACCATTTTTCTAGTTTAGATTATTCAAAAAAAAAAAAAAAAATTGTAACCGGGTGAAGCAAACATCGAAGAGAATAAAACGTGTGTTTTAAAAAAAACACTTCTCAGTATTATTTACTGAATTACTAGTATCGGTAGTAATCGGCTAGTAATCTTTTCAATTGTTTTTGTGAGAACTATGCAAACCACGTCTCGTATTATGGTAGTTTTTCAATAGTTCATTCGAAACTTGCTGAAAAATCACCACATTCAAGTGTTCTTGCTACATGAGCTGAACAGTATTTTTGTCCGGCAATGAAAACGATATGTTTAGTGCGAAAATGATTATATTTTCCGACTTTCCCTCCATTGGGAGTAATGTACTTAATTTAATGGCCTCCCAATATGTCAAAGTGTTTTGTATAGTGATCAACGTCAAGTCCTTTAAAATAGGCATTTGTTTCATACTGGAGCTCATTTCATTTGAATAAAATCTCTTTCTGGTGAACCAATTATTCAACCAAAGATACAGGAAAAAGTCTCCGGGGGCTAAACCAGGCGAATAGGGTGGGTGTTCACCCACTTCTTCTTGTAATTCTTTCAATTTATCGGTCGTATAGCGAGGAGAATGAACTACAGCGAAGGCTCGGCGAAACAAGATGTTTTTCTTCCTAGATGAGGTCCTTTAGATTTGATTTCGTTGTCCAATCGATCCATTAATGCACAGTAATATTGTTTGTGGATTATTTTTCCTTGTTGAAGAAAGTTTATGAAGATTATCGTCATTTTCATCCCAACAATACTGGCTAGAACCTTACTGTTGAGTCTTCGTCTTCGGCTTTTTCCAGGCAAACACCAATCCGCGGTCTACAGCGGATTGACACATGTGTTTAGTAATAAATCCATATCTCGTCTCAAAAAATCCTTTTCTTTGTGTCGAAAAAGCTCCAAATTTAGTTTTAAAAGACGCTTTGCTTTCTGGTCAATCTTTAGGAAGCGCGTTATACATTACAGGAAAAACTTTCACATTTGTGCGTATTAACGAATGATGTGTTCAGCGCGTACCATTAAAATACTTATAATATGAGCTTTTTCACTTAATTCATGTGTGTGATCATCCGCCACAAGATGCATGTCTTGTTTTGTGTTTTCGAAAGTTACTGCCTCATTTGGCTTCATTAACTTCGGAACTTCAGTTCAATTCATCAGAAGGCTTAATCAAAGTTTAATCAAAACACGAAATTTACTTTCTCCCATTGCTTACAAAAATTCAGAGGTACTGTCACTTCGAAAGCTATAATCCGAGTAAAGCGAATGACAATCTGCTTTAATGAGCAAACAAAATGTCATGAAATTTTGACAGTATCTAAGGTTGGTTTGTACAAAGAGAAAAAGAATTCTAGAAAAACCACTAAAATAGTCAAACAATCTCTACGATATTTCAGTGAAAAATTCCACTGATTCCAAACTAGTAGCTGGTTTTTAAAAATTGGTTCTGGCTTTCGTAATATTCAATAAACTCATTAATTTGCTTTTTTGACATTACACGGTCTTTTATTGAACTAAAATATATAAATTTGAAATGAAGGGAGGTCGAAAGCTGCTTGGGACCTTGTAGACGCACCAGCCGCCTAATAGAAGTCAATCATAATGGTTTCGTCCCAAAATCTTTGGTATCGCCCTTCAATTTCCGCTTTATCTTGGTGTTGCCGCACTCCTTGCTCCTGTCGCTGGAGCTTTTGGAAAAAAAATCCAAATGTGAATGCAGAAAATGTAAGAGGGGAAACATTTTTAGTAAGTTTGCTTGGTTCTGTTCGCGTTACTAAATAATTTCGGTTCGCATGACTTTTCGATGTTTCCTGCAGCAAAACCAAAGTACTGTAAATACGCATCCATGAGTGTATTTGTCATGACTTTTGTACCTTATGCGGGGATATGACAGCCAGAGACGAAACGAAAACTCTTTGAATCGACTTTGAAACGTTTTTCAGCATTTACTCTCGTTCCGAACCATCATCTCAGCTCAGAAACAAGTTCCAGCAACGTGGTCAGCTGACAGCTGATATTAGAGGACAGTTCTGCCATAATATAAAAACTAGAACATTAGTACTAATCTTCATAAAGATCTAAGTATTTTCCTTACAAAGATCTGAGTTTAGGACGTCAAATAACGTTATGAGTCGTTCTCATCTGTTCGGGCTGAAAAATTGACGGATTTTTTAACTTTTGTAATTTTACTGAAGTCCTTGCAATTTTCTAATTTGACAGTTCTGATACGTTACCTCGTTTCAGTCAAATCACCGAACAAATCAAGAAATGGAACATGTCGGAACAGGGATTGGGTTTGCAGTCACACTTGTACGTGGATGGATGACTTGTAGTAAGAGAACCGCAAATATTTTGCGAATATCTTACGATTCATAAACTGTCAACCTGAAATCGCTCATAACCCTCGGACCTAGGGAGGGGATGTTGAGCGATAATCGGTGGTGCATACATCAAAGCCTGAAAATGATGAAAATATTCATCTCACAATCACACCAATACCTTATGAAAAAGGTACACGAAAAAGAAAACTGACCTCCTTATAAACCCGCCAAGACCACTAACTGCACTACCGTTCAAAATTCGCCCTGCAGCCTAACTTATTATAAGCACTCACGTATCAAGAAGACTCTTCGAAGAAAGAAAAACGAATATCTCATTAATTTTCCCTAAACTTTCCAAGGCATCTACAAAATTGAAGTCGAATCCCGTTAGATGGAGACTTTTTTCAAAGTTTTAAAGATTTTTAGTAACGGTGCTGTGTATTTACTAACATACGAAACTTTTTTTTTACAGACTGTACGCACAAGGATTAAAAAAACTGTCTCTTTATTATTCGATAAACTTGAACCAGCGAAGCTCCAACTTCTTTAACTCATCTAAAAAATACGTTTTTTCGAGGTTTTCAATGTAGGCCACCGTGGCGGCGATGACCTTATTCTACTCTATATTCTTATATAAAATCTGCTGACGAGTGACTTTTTGAAGCTTGGAAACAAAAAGAAGTAACACGCGGCTAAATCTTTAGAATACTGTAGATGAGGCAGCAATACGTAGCCCAATCGGACTAATTTCATCATGGCGACGGTGGAGGTGTAAGCCGGTGTGTTGTCATGGTGGAGAACACTTTTTTCGCCAGATGAGCCTGTTTTTTCTGCCGTCCGGCGTTGAGTCATCTCAATGATTTGCCGATGAGGTGTTCTATGACCGCTTTACCCTTAGTCGATATAGATCACACCTTATGAATCCTAGAAAACGGTGGCCATCACATTTCCGACCGATATGACAGTCTTCGCGTTTTTCGCAGCATGTGTACCGGGTGAAGTCCACGGTCCAAGTCCTGTTTGAACTTTTCCTTGGTCTGTAGTGCACACGTATTTCTTCGGCGGTCACAAAACGACAGAAACTCTTTGGAATTGGGCTTATACAGCGTCAATTACTGCTCTGAAGTCACCTCACGGTTAAGTTTGTCGTCCGAAGTGAAGACACGCGGCTCTCATCTTACCAACAGGTTTTTCATGAATTCATGAATATCACCCACATGTTGTTTTGAGATGCCTTTTGTCTATATCTTGCGGATATTCAATCGGTGATTTGCTAATACGATATGGTGATTTTTGTCACGTGATCTCACGGAGCCCCTTTGTTTGGGCCACCTGGACGTGGCTCATAAAAACCAACGGTAATCGCGTTGAAACTCGGTAAACCAACTTCTTACCATCGCCATCAAAGGAACAGCAGCCACCATACAAAAAAAAAAGAATGAAATCGCCGATTGATATTGTTGTTTTTTCCATTTTTCTAAAATCGGCAAAACAAAACAATGAGTTCGCTTCGGCTGAAATTTTGACAGTAGCCGTCTACGAGAATGAACTAGACGTTCGTGAATTTCCCTTGTGGTCGTGGTGCTATCGGGTGGTGACGCTAAATACTCATCGGACCAGATTCTTAGTTTGGTGAAAAGAAGAACAGAAAAGAATATTTTATTTGAGCTATTTTCATAGAAGGAAGATAAATTTTCCATTACTTATTCTGGGACGCATCGTGCGATTTTAGTTTGATTCAACACGAAAGAGTTAAATTATATGTTGTAACTTTGTTATATTTGTGTTTGTGTGCGAGATTTTATGCAGGTCGTAATGTTTACGCATTCAACTAATTGAAGGCCGTGTTAACAAGGAAACCAATTATGTGCTTATCGTCGGTAAACTTATTTGCAGAAATTAAAACCTAAACGGATAGACTGAAATTAATGTGATTGAATTATAACTCTTATACTTGTTTAATTCAACGTAAATATCTGTTAAGACGTCATTCTGCCGCATGTCTTTTGATTTACTGATTATAATTTCAAATTCAAGTCATAAATAAAAATGTTCAATTTACTACAAAAATAGCATTTCCTCTAGCATATTAACAAGTTCAATACTGCAAAAAATCCTCAGGAACTTGTTAGACCATAAAGCAAAACAACTCACCAATCAGTATTAATCAATAACAACTGCAGACCTGTGCTCTTGTTGCGTTATTACATCAATGACCACAAATTAATTCAACCGGAGAAACAGAGGTTACAACATATGAACATGATCACCTTGAAAATATTACCGATGACCACTCAACTAAATCTTTTTTTTCCCACTATGGCCGCAATTTTCCAAACCACTGAATACGTTTCCAAAGTTGCGGTGAACTACACCTGCATCTATTGCAAAAGATACTTTGCGGAGAGCACTGGCTACTGCTCGTATCTATGTAAAGAGTGTTCCTGTGGATCTTGTCAGCAGCCACGAACACTTTAGATTTTCAGATCTTCACTAGAACCTCTAAAGTGGTCATTTCCGCCGTTTAAAGGTAACATGAGGGTCGTAATTGGCTTCTCCAGTGGAAGACGCGCTTTCAAATCATAACCAGCAGTTATCTAGGTTTTGGCTGTTTTGCACAGTCAGCACATGGAAGAAGAATGTGGTAACAACTTTTCGGGTTTTTGATTTTTTGCTGGATCTGGTTCGAATTTCGACTAAGCAATTCTGGAAACATCATGTTCCAAGTAATTGTTTTATGTTTCGGTTGAGATATTTTTGTCTTTTTTGATAATTATTTGTTAGATTGGATCTTTCGGTTTGTCTGTGAGTTTAATGATGCAATAATTAATGGCATATACCCTTAGAAACCAAAAGATTAATTGGTAAATGTGGCTTGGATGGTTTGTAATGATTGCTTAAAAGAATGCGCTCTTAAAAAATATGCTCGTGTCTGTAAGATTTTCAAATTGGGCAATCGAAATCTATTTCAAAGATACGCCAAGTCAAGTGATTGTAATTGCTCTTGCTAATCAATTTAAGCATTAACTCATGAATGATGAATGCAATCTAAAAAAATTAGAAGAAAAAATTAGAACATCTTTTCGGGGGCAACCTCTTGTTTATAGCTTCAATCAATATTTGATTTTTTCATCAAGATCTCATCATCATTTATTCATTCAATCATTTCATGAAATCTCAATTTAGAACGTTAATCACTTGCAACGAACAGCAGATGAATTTGTTCTTTTGATTAAGAAATTTATTTTTCTCGTACATAAGAACAAGGCAAAAACGAAGTGGAAACGCTTAATAGAAATGTATTTTCAAGTCCATTTAATGTTGATTTTATGGAAAATGAGGGGAAAAATGAAATCACAAAACCAGCCATATATATCGCATGTCTCGACTTCTTGTTCTGTTTGCTTCCATTAATTCGAATTTCACCATTTTTTCTCGCTGAACGTTACAAATGCAACACAGTGCTAGAATTCTTACAATTCTGCAATGAACCGTCGAGGTTTCCTTTTAGAATAACAAATTGTTAACTGTTTGTGATTGACATTGACTGATGACGGGAATAAGTATGAAAAATTGATATGAAATTTTTGAACAAATTAGAAAAAAAAAAAATACAAATAAATGACTTTCGTGACTATAACTTAATCGACTGTGCTCGCATTTGAACCTTGAGTCAAATTTCAAATCTATGTAACTCAGATTGTCTCTCCTTAAAACTTTTTTGAACGTTAGTATTGAACGTTTCCTTTAAACGATTATCGTAGAGAAACTTCGACAAACTTGTTTCGAACTTCATCAAGTTGCACGCAATGATGCACTTATTTCACTGCACATCTTTGCACTCCGTTTGCGAGATGACAAAATCGAATACGTCACGAACTATGAAGATATGAAATATGATATAAGAACTTAGATAATTTGATCCTCTCTAGATAGTTGAAAACTACTTTCAAAGTCCTTTTTTAAATGAGTGCTATATAAATTCTCAAATGTTGAAAATCAGCCCCAGTCTTAGTCACATGTCAACGAACCATTGTTCAAATTAAATGTTGATAATCTTTTATTGTAAAGTGTTAAGTGGTCGTTTAGTTTGAAAACAGTTTTTAATCCTTTTTTTCCTAGAGTTTTATGATTTTGAAAAACTAATGATATGACTATAAACTATAAATTTTCTTACCAGGATTAAAACTAACCTTTTCGAATTTCCCGAAGTCGTTAAACACGATTTAGTCAAGGATATATCGCCTGGCAGGTACACATATAAAAAAAGAACTATTCTACTCAGAACCACTGCTACCATGACTCCGCCCGTACTGATTATCTTAAATCGAAGCGTATGATTTTTGATTTACCCTTGTCGTAAGGAATATTTCATTTTGAATGATGAATATAAGCCTGAGACGTGGGACGTTAAGAGTAATTTTTTTCCGTTCTTTGGAAAGTCAATAAAGGTCAATCAGATACCTGCGATTACTAGCACTGCCGTCTCGGAGATTGTTCAATATGCGTATGCAATTTGCAGCGCTTTTTGTCTGCACCTTTTCCAACAGCTTTCGATGTAACTCCTTGCTGAGAACGTCGCCCCATAGTTCTGACCCACAGAATAGAATAGAATGCACAGCGCTCATTATGAGCCGTCTCCTTGATGTGGTTCTGCGGTTGATGAGGAGTCATTTCCTGGCTAATTAATAAGCTGCTAATCGAGTACATGCCTCTTTCCAGGTCCTCAACCGCCGGGTCTTTCGTCGTAGTTTGTTAGACTTCTTTCGTTTTTCGGTAATTTCAGGTGGCAACCAGTATACTGGGGCCTTGCCGTACCGACGCCTGAGGGCATGGAAGATCTGCAGGATCTGACTTTCTTAGTTGATTATATCAAATCTTTTGCAGGTTCTCCGTTTCGCGGCATATTTTTCGTCGGCGCTGATCGTGAAATGATCACTTCAACAAACTTGTCAGTATCCACTTTTCCAGAATTCCACTGGGGGCAGGAGACTGAACGCAAGGTTTAGAGAAAAAAGTGGCATGGATTCCCAGTGCTATCTACTGGTAATCGCTGGCCGTGTAATCCTCTAGCACTCTCCAATTTTTAACTCTTTGTACTAGGCACTCCAAAGCGAATGTCACATCAGGTATGGTTCCAACGCAGCCATATCGACAGAAAGTCGAAGTGAGGCCTGTCTTCAACGCCCAGTTTTGGCTGCCATGGCCAGGATCTGTTTGCCCCGTCCAAAATATCATATCCAGCTGCCCACCACCTGAATTTCGGTTAATCAGTCGTAGTCCACGTGTGGTTCGGGGTCATATTCCGCGTAGTCCTCCGTTTATTCGGATGCGTGGGGCGGCGCTCCTCAAAAAATACTTCGTGTCTACAACTCATTTTGAAATGTCCTCAGACAATCGGTTCAATTCGTACAAGTTGGCTCGCAAACTAAAGGGAATTTGAATACTTACGGTAGGGTGTGTTCGTCCTAACCGTTTACTAGTAGTGCAGTATTAAATGCAGTAGTAAATCGGTGTGGAAAATGAAAGCCCAAGTCTATCAATGCTTCACCATGTTGAATCTAATTTAGCTCCAAAATTTCATCATAGTTTTCTGATTTGATTTTCGTTGCGACCCAAACCAATGAAAACTCTCCTCTAGAGAAAAATGCTTCCCAAGCTATCAGTGAACCACCAACATAGGCCCTTCTCATCTTTACGTCTGGGTCTTTACGAAAATCAGTGGTACTGCGAGCCATCAGCTCCATCAAGGTTGAACTTTTTTCATCCGAAAATGGTAAAATTTTTGATTCCTCGATCTAGAAAATGAAATTTTTTCCCAAATTGAAGCGATCCAACTTATGATGTTTCATCAAATATGGTTTTCCTTGCCATTTACGCCAAACGAATTGTTTCACTGCTTGACAGTAATTGACTGCACAAGTTTCATAATAAAATCTGGTCCTACCATCAAGACAGTACCCTGGTCATCTCTATAAACTGTGGTTCAGATATACCTCTGATGAGATGGCGTTTCTCCGTCGTCCAAGAAAAAGCCTCAGTTTCTTGCTCCTGACTAACATGACTCATTACCCTATTCCCAGACGTGGGAACGGAACCCATCTCTTTGATGGGTCAAAACATGTATTTCATCTTTTTTTCAAGTTTAAAGGACTTTGAAACGATATTCTTTAATCCTTATTAGTAAGTCTACTAATCTCGCGTCCGTCTCATCAACAAAGTTGTTGTTGCAATGCGACCTTTACAACTTGCTAACCACCATACTTGCTCATTACTGCATAGTGAAGTCCGAAGTTCATTCGGAAATGTTTTCGAATAAGGATCTAGCCTTGAGCGACGTTCGATTTTAACCCAATTCTTTCCCGAATATCGAAAATATCGTCCATAAACAGCATCTTAAGTAGCGTCTCAGAATCCACATCAGATTTTTCAAAGAGTCTATAGCAAAATTTGTTTGTTCTTTAAAGTTTTCTGATGCTTTCAGAACATTAATTGCTCCAGGAAAACATTGAACATTGTTGAACAAGGAAGCGCCATCAGCGTTTCTCTTCATGCGTTTAGTTGAACTCACTACTTTTTCAAAGACATGAATCTGCAAGCCCAAAGCTTAAAAGTCATACTGTCATGGAAAAAGGCTTCCAGCAGCATGAATCACCTTCCAGTACCTTCCTAGGTTTGTCTAGCTTTGTGTAAGCTATGGTCCTAAGGCGGGTAAGGATTCTAGGTTCTTTTCCGATTGTTGATCAATTTGAAGTTCTCTTCCTTCGCTCTGGGTAGATCAGACAATTATGGAAAGTACCGAGCAGCTAGTGGGGGCGGAAGAGGGAAGAATAATTTTTAAACATCTTTGATGTACTGAATGGCATAGCCTAATCGCGCGTTTATGAAGATAAGCATTCCACTATTGGTTGCTCTTAGGATTTGGAAAGAAAAGGACCTCCATAATTTCGTCCATTTTTTTGGCTGCAAACAAAGATGGCATCCTTGAAAGAAAAGAATTCAGGCAGGCCTCAACTTTGTCTCACTCACAAAATATGTAATCAGTATATTCAGACATCTATACAGTGGGTTCCAATGCTCGACAAGGTCATCTAGGACTCTTTATAGTATTAAAATGTCAACTCCCATGATGGAAGTACAAATATAAGTGTTGGAAATCGTTGGGAGGAATCCAAATATTGCGCCAATTATAGAGAAAATGTCAACTTGACATATATGTGACACACGTACCATGCCCCTCTGAAAAAGTAGACTAACATGTCACAAATAGTTTCTGGAGTTGTGCTGTGTGATGATGAAGGAAGAACGCATAATATTCAACAATGGTAGATGCTACTAATCTATATTGTTGAACTGAGCCTAGATAATAAGTTGCTAATGGGGGATACTGTATCCAACCAGCAGTCTTTATATTTATTTCCACTTGATACAGGCATCAAAGCAAATCCACTACGGCTTCCATTTATTAAGAGAATTGCATAATTTCCCATTATCCTGGAGCGCTTTAAAATTATTCATTCATGCAATAATTAATAACCCACTCATTTTAAACAAAAATTTCCTGTGTTTAATCATTTAGCGAAGCGTCTCTATTTCAACAAACCGAAAATCACGGATATCCTTGCTGAAGTGTAAATATTTTCAATTCAATCAGCTTCCACTTCGTCTCTGCCGCACCGCATTTCCCATCACTATTGTCTTCATCGCCATTATTCTTTTGTACATTTAGCGCTCCGGCTGATTTATTGCCTCTTTAAAATGTTTCCTTTCTATTTTGTAACCGGAGAAATAATCTTTATCATATTTCATGGGGTTATTATTCGGGGAATCCCTGGCTGAATGCGGTTCAGGAAATCCACGAGTGTATACAAAATATACTATTGATTGGATGAAGAGCGTTACGGACGACTGATGTTGATGTTGATGGTGAAGGTGGTAAAGGTGCGGCACGAGATTAAACATTTCGAAACGTTCCACTGTTAATCTTGGCTATAAGTGTTTACACAGCTTGAAATATCGATTTTGGATCCACTTAACCTATAAATCTTGACATTATTATCCTTGAAGCTTGCGGATATGACGGTGGAGCGTATTGTGGTGGATATTAGGTTTAATATGTTCGTTGAGGAAAATGTGATGAATTCGTAGTGGGAAAATACCGTTGAAACGTTATATTGCATTTTAAATGTCTTGTATCCTCTCAGGATGAATGAGGTCAAGTGTATATGGAGCCAGGTTTGACGTATTGATTGCAGGAAGTCATGGAAAATAACCTGCTATGTGTGATGCTACGGTAAGCAATTACGAAAGTTCCTTGACTGCGAAACTAAATGCTACTAAGCACAGAACAGGACCCATCGCAGATCGAATCAACGATAGGGACATTCGAAGTGACAAGGGTGAAACACTGGACAAATCGTAGGTGTAAACATAAGGGCACTCCCATGAGGAAACTATTCAATCCTGATAACTTTCACTATTATCTAAACACGCACAATAAAATCTTTCGGGATATTCGGGCGTCTTATCAATTCACATATTAAGATTGATGGTTGGAAATTTATTCTTAGAGTTTGTTGCCTATGTCCTTTTGATGTCAATGATTTCTCGAGAAACATATTCATTGAACAGAAAGGACCTATCACATTGTAGAAGTTCCCAGGATCATTCATTTACCCTTTTCCATCTTTGCCCCTCGTCTCGTCTCATAAACAACCAACAGGAGCGAATGCGATACCGCATAATTCAACACGAGACTGGATACCACCAAGAGGAATCTGTTCATTTCGGAATCACTCGTTTATATCGCAAGCGACAGTGATAGATTATCGGAAGACCATAATCGATTACATGTTCAAACTGACGAGAGAGACGTGCGTAACCCTTAACAGAATAATTTGCTAGTAAACTCGCATGCTTATATGGTCGATGTTAAGGATACGATTTTCCAATATGTTGCATATTCAACCGGTCCCGTTCCTCGTTCCGAATATTATTATTGGATACATCATTCAATGCATCAATATTCTTTCCTAACCCTCTTCGGCAGACGGTGGTGCTTTCTTAGCATTCTTCGTCCTTGCAATTTCATATACGAGAAATGTTTAGTACGAGAGAACCTTTGCCAGGAAAATGGAAAATTTCTAAGCTTCACAGAAACATTCATTCATTTTTGGAATATGGACTGAAGAAAAATGATTGGAATATTTATGAGGATACAAAATTGAGAAGTTTTCCTAAGAAGCTGTCAGTTGTTTGCAACGATGTTGCTACCGCGGATCATGTTTTCCTATGGTCGGTGATGAAAATATTTTGGTGTTGAGAATGTGTGAAAGTAATCGTCGGACAACCTGTCGACCCTTTTGCTTTAATTTTTAAACTTAGTTTATTATTTACTTTGATTTGCACTTCGGATATTTCAGAGCCTATTTCATCAAATCAGTTCTGGAATGATGATAAGGATTCCTTGCAAACTGTATATATTGATTACTTCTTGCAGTGTTTGCTTAGTTGTCTACATTTAAATATGTATAAAGGACATTTTTAACCATGTTGTTTTTTCTCTCTTTCAGGTAAGCACATTGGTACCCAAAATTTCTCAGGATTAATGAAGAAACTGTAAGTTTTTCGTTGCATTTTACTTTTGTTTATTCAATTTAAGTCCTGAAAAGTCCTGAAAAAACTACCTTTTCCTGGTGTCTTGATCGTTTAAAATGAGGATGATGTAGCAATCAATGAAATTTCGAAAATCTGGGCGCCAAAATAACGAGAACCGCTAAGAGAAGCGACGAGATACGTCAATAACACAGCTCGCAATCAAACCTTTTATTCAGTTCTGAAAATTATGAAGAACAGTTGCCTACACAGAAAAACAATACGATAAGACCTGTGCAATGCTATTGGTGTGAAACATAGACCATAACCCAAACATTCGCAAATATATCGAACGCTTTTGAACGTCGCGTCCTGAAGCGGATAATCGGAGCGAAACTAGACGGGGGCCAATGGCGAATCCGGTACAACCATGAGCTACATGCAACTTTTGACACGCTGGAGGTCTCAACGCTTGTAAGGCTGAGGAAGCTTTAATGGGCTGGCCATATGAATCGTGGACGAACAAAGAATACCCAACCAGGTATTCGTTGGTAGAACTTCAGAGTGGAGACTAGTAGAGAAACTGAGGAAACGCTGGTCTGACTCTTTTGACAAAGACAGTTCATCGCTATTCGCGTCCTCCAATTTCAAATTTGAAGGACGCGTTCAATAAACCGAGGCAGTGCGAGGCGCTTGTTGCAAGAAGCAAAGGCCCGCGAGGAGCTGTAGTGCTAAGAATTAGTAGTGGTAGTAGTAGTAGTAGTAGTAGTAGTAGTAATAGTAGTAGTAGTAGTAATAGTAATTAATGGACCAATTTTCTGCACAAAAAATGCCTGGTACGAATCCCTCAGTTGACCATGCCAAGCCACGGATCTATAACAGGTTCTTTTCGGGGAAATGATAAAAGTCAAGTTCAATTCCCACGAGATTTTCTGGTTCTTTCTTTCCTTTGGTCTCGAAATGGAGTGGCTCTGAAACACCTCACAACCCATGTTCTGTGTTGGACTATTCAATCGCAACACCAGTTTTCGTTAACGTTCTGAACTTTCTGAGCTCTTTTTTCTGCCTATAAATTGTCCGTAGGAGAGCTGTCCTGATTTTAGCATACAACTTTTTCACGTTTTTGATTATTTTTTGGATAATTTGATTTAAATAAAGTTTGACAGCGTTACGTTTACAACAATGCTAATCATCATCTCGGAAAACATCACTCGCGAAATCAATAAATATTGAAAGGAATAGTATCTGTTGCGGATGACAAGTTCATTTGGATTTTCATTTTGAACGTTTCCGAATTAATTTTCCTGCAAGATTTGTAAGATATACCAATTTGGTAATTTTTCAAAATTCCAAATCTTCCTTTCAAGCTTCTTTTCCTCGCCGAAAAAATAATAATTTTAGCCGATAGTTACCTCTCATTATCGTTTTACTCGGTTGAAAGACATTATAAGGATTTGTTCCAGCAGTTGGTTAAAGTACAGAGCAACGATGATCGTCTTTGCCTTTACTTTTCATTTATGACATTTCATATGCCGCTTGACAGAATAAGGCGGTTTTAAATCAATAGGAATCCTTTCAACCTTTCTTTGTCCAACTGCTACTTTGAGACCACCTAGTACGAAAATGAAATAAAACTCAAAAAAATCCTTACATATAATTCTCGGGGCTTAATCTTCAAAGTAGCAATGCTAAAGTATTTCAAAGTAGCCGCCAGTTAACCGTTAAAAATGTATTGAAAACTCAAAATTGAGCTATGTCTGTGTGAGCTGTCCACAAAATCAAGGAATCGATGTCTAAGGTGTTTTTGCTGAGGAGCAGTCAATGTCTCGATTTTTGCTTTTTTTACCATTGTGAAATATGTGCACAGAATTTCACATGTCCTATAAGCAAGGTACGAAAGTTTCTGTGCTTGCCATAAAAGTTCCTGACGTATAGTCATGGCCCAGGCTCCGAACCTGGGTCATAACCATGAGCCACTTCAGATTTCGTAACAAATTTCCTATCTTTGCTCGACATAGTCCGTTCATCATTCGGAATTGTATATTGAATCATTGTCCTGCTGAAAATAAAATCCGCTTTCAATCAACTTGAACCTGTATTGAATGAGATTATGCTACTACGATGCCTAATTGTCAGTGCATTGGGTGGTGCTACCGTTGAAGCTGTCAATTGTCACATCCCTGACTAGTCTTCTGTGGAAGCTGCCATATCCTTGAGTAGTAAAACTGAAGAGAGCTATCTTTTGTATAGCGTCTTTCTATCTACGACAGGGCTTTTTAAGTTCGTGGAATGGATAAGGATAAAGAATGGATAAAGTGGATAAAATTTATTCACCTGCTACCCTAATACATTTTTCATTTTTTGGCTTTCCCCGCAAAAAAGCTAAAACTGCATCCTTCACTTTTTCATCCCTTGAAAAATTCTTCCCGCGAAGTTCTTTCTTATCTTTGGGAACATATAACAATCACTGCGCCAGCCAGGGTCGAATTGTAGGTTGGGTCATCCAAAATATTGATTTCCACCTTGTGTGGAAAATATTGATATTGAAAATATTGACAAAATATTGATTTCCACCTTGTGTGAGTAACGTACGCAACACGATCCTTGCGAACAGGCTATTGTCATGTAGAATGAGGACACATGGGAAACTTCCCATTCTTTTTCCGTTTTCATTGTTTCAACCTCTCTATGATTAAATCATAGTATTCTCCGGTTATGAAGACGAGTTTATCTTGTTAATCTGCAACGAGTTCCTTTTTGAGTTCCAAAAGACTTTCGCCATGATTTTATTAGCCGACTGTGACACCTTAAACTTCGTGTGTAGTTGCGTGTCCTTTTTATACCAGTGCATGGAGTCGCGTTTGAATTCAGGTTCATAATTATGAACCCAAGCTTAGTCGCTGGTAACAATTTGATTTAATAGTCTATCCTTGCCCTGTCAATTACATAGGTCAAAAATACGCGGAAACACTCTACGCGATATTATTTCAAAGTAGTTGTGAGCATTCTCGGCGCCCATCTTGGGCTGACGTTATCATGCCAAAATGATCGTGAGGAATTTTAAAAATTGTCGAATCTAGATTATCCAACCGTTTCTGAAAGTTGTTTAATCTTTAGTTTAGCATCTGATAATTTTAGTTTTTCAATTTTTGAATCATTTCCGGAATAGTCACTTCGATCGGCCGTGAGTCGTCTTCAAAGAGTCCCTGCGTTGTTCAAAGAAATTGTGCCAGTAAACTATGGGTTTGCTCGGACAGGAGTCCACAGACACGAATGCTGTCTCTTTACGTGTGATTTCAACTGACTTTCCTTCCTTGATAAGGAACCTGATGGCGGCGCGGTACTTGATGCTGTCCAGAATTCCCATTTGCTTCCAAATTAAGAAGTTTGATCAGCGATAGTTCCAGGAATACTTATCTGATTAAGACAAAACTTACTATTTATACTGGTATTGAGTTACTGAATGCGTTATCACTTCGTTAGTTACATTTGATCATGACCTACCTCTTGATTCCACTATCTTAAAAACGCATCCTCGTAACGTTTACCATCGGTTAAGTTATGGATGGTTGAGGCATGGATGGTTACGGACGGCGCCCGATGTCGCCAATATTGAAATGCGATATGGGGTAGCAGTTTCCCGTAGACAGCTACTGTCAAAATTTCAGACGAATGAGACTCGTAGCTTTATTTTAACCGCGTGTGGCAGTGTACGTGTTCGTGGATTTCAGAAAAATGGAAAAAGAGCAATATCGCTCGATGATTCGATTCTAGTTTTTGAAGGGAGATCAGCGAAGCCAAAGAGGATGCTGATTGCAGTGACTGCTCTTGCGATGGCGCCCCTAAAAATAGGATGCAACGAGTTTCAACGAGGTTTCAACGCACGTCTGTGTTTGATGAGCCACTTCCATTTGCCCCGAAAACGGCTACAAAAGAAGACAAAGTGATAAAATTCCACGATCTCGCATTAGGAGACCAATTGAAGGTGCAAGAGATAGCATCTTGCATGATCTTGCATGAAATTTTGGTCATGAAAAAAACTGTCGAAGCGATGAATGCCGCGTTTGCTCACTCTGTACAACAAGCACAAATATGAGACCACTTCAGAGCCATTTTTGACGCATTTTAAGCGCAATACGAAATTTCTGCGTCGTTTCGTGACCGCCGGCGAAACGTGGGTCCACATGTACACACCACACACAAAGGAACAGTCGAGACAGTAGACTTCACCCTGCGAACATGCTCCAAAGAAGGCGAAGACAGTCATATTTGCCGGAAAAGTGATAGTTTCTGGGAATTAAAAGGTTCGATCTGCATCGACACCCTGGAGATGCATAAAACGTTCACAGGGTTCTACTACAATATGTCGAATTGTTGGTCCGATTTGACACTGAATTGCAGAGAAAAAGCGAATAAGAAAAACCCTATTTGGCTAAGAACAAGTTCTCTTCCACTAGGATAACGCACCAACTCAGACTTCCGCCGTCGACACGGACCAGTTGGGCCACGAACTGCTACTCTATCCACAGTACTCTCTAGTTTTTTTCCGCGTGTGACTTCTTTTTGTTCCAAAACTAGAAAAAGTCTCTTGTCCGCAGAAATTTGAGTCGAATGAGTAGGTCATCGCCACCACGGAGACCTACTTTCCAAATTTCGAGGGACCTTATTTTTCAGGCGGATTTAAGAAGTTGAAACATTGCGGGATGAAATGTATCGAGCTAAGAGGAGACTATGCCGAGAAATAAATCAACACGTTTTCAAAATTTTTGCCTTTCATTTGTCGGCTTAGTACTTATCGGACCTCTCTCGTATAGCACAGGATCTATTGATCATTAGACTTAGATTCGATGTCTCACTCGATGTGTCACCATTCATTAGCAACTTCGGATCTCAAAAGCCGCCTTCCTCATTCACATATTCTTTTAGACGACATCCTTACTAAGGTGTTGTGTTGGTGTCCCGTTTCATCTGCTCGTTTATTGAGCCCCGAAAGTGTTGATCTAAGATCTAGAGGTCTCTTGTGATTGCGTACACACAATCCTCCAAAATTTCTTCCATTTTCATTTTAGTCTGTATGCCTCATTGGTCTTGATTTATCAAACATATTAGGTCCAATGTATTATCAAATATATAACCTTGGTCTGATACAAACAAGACTAAGCTAAGCAAGTAACCTTAGGTTAAGCTAGAAAGCTTAGTCGTGTTGAGGCAGCTTTCTCTCTCTTTTTCTGTTACGACGTTTTGTCTCCTAACACTCTGACAATATATCAGCAATGTCTTTTCGGGAAAAAAGATGCGAATTTTATGTTTCCTCATAAAAATTGCAAACTTTCAGCATCTCGAAACGTCTTTTCGGGTTTCGGGTTTAAGGGTCTTAAAAATGCCTTCCCGATATAAAGCGCAGCATCTTGCTTATGATAACAAACTCCTGGTATGCTAAAGACTGTTCGCCGTTACAATTTACAACAAATGCTACGCCTTGATTCTTATTCCCCTGAGGGTTGAACTCTTTACGAAAAGTTACTGAGATGCTCTGCAGGTTGGTTAGTTCAGTTTTCGCCCTTATCTTAACTAACTTAAATCTGTTGCCTTTTTTTTATTGCAATTTTTCATCCAAACGCGTGCATTTAAGTCTAGATTCGTCCTTCGTTTCTGAATAACAAACAACTTCGATTGCCCAAGATGATGTTCAACTCTTTTTTGTTTAATTTATAGATAAACTGCCAGCCTGTATCGGTAACTAAACTGCGCGTACATGGAATGTATAGAAAAGTATTCAAATTAATGCATATTTACCATATTTAATACTTTTAATGTATTCAATATAATAAAATATTTAATATATTTAAAAAAATCGAACTAAAATGACGTTTGTCCTAATAAACTCCGACAACTGGTAAATTTTACGCTTTAATAGAAACCAGGAATTGCGATTATGTTGCGTGAATATGCCAGGCAATTCAGGAGCCTGAATTTTCTTGGACCTATTAGCGTCGTTGAAAATGACGTCTTCCTATTGGATGCCTCACAGCCATTCTGTCAAACACTTGTCACTGTCACTTGTTATGCTGGTGCTGGTCCAATTACACAGAGGAGCCTAGTACTGGGCATTATATAATGTTTTATTTCTATTTTGTCATTTAATTTTGTTGCTCTGGTAATATATATCTACCCAGTTAAGTCCACAGAAGCATTGGGTCGGCCACCAGAGACAAAACTGCCGGGAAAAGTGAAGCATACATGCTTCCTCGCCGCGTCAAAGAGATTATTATCGAAGAAGACAATGATTAATATTGAATGTTTTCTTCAATTGAAAGCTATACTCACATATCTCAAATGTCCTTCTAATAAGTTAAGGCTATCTAAACTTACTGTAAATTTACATATTTCTCATTATCCTTATATACAAACGATGCATTGACCCTACCAAAAAAAAATTGGAAAACGTTGGACGGCTGTTCTGGTTGGCCCCAGGTTGTTTTGGATGTTATTCTACTCACTTTCTCTAGATATTTTCGATCCGTTTCTATTTTATCCTGGCCGATACTGAAACAGACTTTTCCAACGTCCTACATAAATGCCTACAGGAAATTATATTTCCTCTCAGCATCTCCTCTTGCCTTTAATTTTTCCCACGTATCAATTCATTCATTACCGTTGCTCAAACAATTTCCTGTATCTAATGAAAAACAAATTCTTCGAGCGAATTTTCCAATTCAACTCATCCTTGCTCCGCTCAAACCATCTTGGACGTTAGTATTCCTGAGCTTAACGCATTTGTCAATAGAAATGTTTTTCGTTCAGGTCAAAGTTTCACCAATCGTAATAAGGATCAGAAATCCACCATGGGCGAGCGGCCTATGACCTAAAGCTGCTTTAATTTTATAGCCTCCTTTTAAATGAAATCAATCAACTTCTCGAAGGATAAGACACTAATTGCGAAATTTTCCAAATAAACAACAGATAAAATGTTGTTTTGACTAGTTGCTAGCAAGCCTGTATCTAGTTTAGTAGGATATTGAGGGTTGTTGGATAATGGGTTTGCGAGAAAAAGAGAATAAAACGATAAATTTAGTCAATTGCCAAAGAGAAAATTGCCTTAAGAGAAATTCAGCAACCCAAAAAAGGATCGCTTTTCGTTTGACTGCGAAAGATTTGCCAACAGAAAAGGGAAAGCGAATCTATTCTACACAACAAGCAACAATTTTCCGGGCAAAGTAACGAAAAACTTGTTCGTGAAATGTAAATTATTGACAGGCATTTAGGTGGATCAGTCGTGACTGGATGGAAATAGTATGCCAGGATAATTAGAAGTTAAACCGCTAGGGAGAAAAATGGCTCTTAGCTGAAGCTCAGCAATAAGACTGAAGTAATGTTTGAACAATTTGCGAAACCTAACCAAATTTAAATTTCAAGCCGCATTTGAAAATGTAAGGACTCAATAATTCAGGACATGAAAAAGGATTTTTGGGGCTAAAGATATTTTCGATTAATCATTCGCGGTTCATTAACTTTGCTTTGTGTTAGAAAATAAAAATACACGAAAAGACAATAAAAAAGGATACGTATGCGATAACAAATCAAATATTTTTTTGAAGCAAGTCCTGAGCTTAATACCTTGTTGATATAACTCAATTCTTTTGTCAATTTTTTACTGCCAAATGCAGATATTACGTATATCGTCCTTGCTTGCGACCAATTTACTTTTTGTTTCATTCCGAACGCACTTAACCGTGAAAAGGGTTCAACATATCGATAAAGACGCAACAACAACACACCAAATTTCTCATCATCTCGCTTTATTATATTCAAAAGGATTTTATCGGGCTGTTTTTCCAATTCATCAGCAATAGCACTAACAACAATCAACCAACCAACAATTTCCCATTTATTAATCGAAAGCAAATTGAAAGACAAATTGAAACTGGATTGGGATCGTTGTTGTTCTCCTTTCCAATGTAATAGCTCAGCATGCAGGAAGCGTGTGTATGCGTAAAACGTGTCAAGTGCACACGTTTCTTCTAAATGTGCGTTGCCAAGGATATAATTTGTCGAACGAATGAGCCCTCCCGTATTGAAAAACGCTTCAACCAAATTTTGTCAATGGTGATTAAAAGGGATGATGAAAATATGTAGGAAAATTGACAGACGAGTGGTAGCGTGTGTTTGCGAGTGTGTGACTCCATAAATTGCCAGTAAGAGTGGTGTCGTAAGGAATTAATGAGTACATAACATATATGTGTATTCACATTCCCCGAATAGATTTTTGGTTGAAAAATTAGATAAATCACGGGTGGAAACGTCTAATCGTTGTGGAAGAAAGAGGATCTTCCAATCGTTGATGAAGTTTTGAAATATTTTTGAAATAATTCTTACTGATTTAATCTGTCAGGAATTTTCAGATTGCAGTTGACGGCAGAATAATTTTCAGCTGTGTTTTGGTGTCGATTTTTTTAATTTGGTATGGATACGTCGAGTTACTTGGTGTACTAACTTTAGAAAATTTATTCGTATTTGAACACATTTTCTGTAAGATTCCATATGGTTAATTTTCAGACTTGTTTTGCCACAATAACAGCAACTGCTACTACTACTACTACTACTACTACCACTACTACTGCTACTACTCCTACTACTACTACTAATACCACTACGACATCTACTAGGTGCACTCTTGCTGTAACCACCGCATACAGTGGAACAGGATACCATTGGAATGAAAGTTAAAATAAATAAAATATTTGAGGAATAAGAAATAAAGGGGCTTTTAGGTTACGGTTGTCGAAAAAAACTTGTTCGGTGCTCAAAATAGTTTGCAGTTGACGTATAAAAGCGATAAATATAAAACAAAAACAAGGACATTTGATTCCTGATTCTGACTATTTATTGAATAATCATGGTGATTTGCTGACCACTTTTTTCAGGAATAAAGTATGACGTTGATGATTATACTTTCATTGGGGTTACTCAGATCCTCCGTAAAGAATTTGAAATTTATCCGAACCAAGAAAAGAATCCTTAACAAGAATTTTATACTCTGGGTATACTCTGGTCTCGAGACCCACAAAGCAAGGCCCGGCGGACCCAAGCTACCCAGAGTTAATTTTGGCCTGCGGCAACACCAAAACGAACTTCAAGAATTTTATAATTAATATCTTTAATTTCTTGAGATTTATGACGAAAAATCGAGTAAAAATCATGTTTTTTGAAGGAAACATTTATTTATTTTATTACTTTTTATCCTAGAAACTATTATTTTCAATATTACAACATTATTTGTGATTTAACAAGCATTTTGCACACTAACAAGCAAACCAAAGCCAAAACCTTGAATAAACAAAAACTGTCTGAGGTTTTATTGCAGGAGATTAAGTTGCAGTTTTTGCATTTTATTTTGAGCTCCAATGAATTACCGTGCTTTAATATGGATATCATATCGAAATTTAGCAACAATTCATTTTTCAGTTTTTTGTGGTAGGGAAATGATGGCGGTTTACGTCTTGACTATGGGACTCCTAGACGCGCAATCCTTCAGAACAACCCTTAATTTGTAACGCCATTAATACTGCACGCTTATTTTTATATACCTGGGTTGTTTTCATAATTTAATTTTGTCTGGTTTGTGTCATTATCGACTGAGGGTAGATGGGCACCCTCTGTCAGGTAATCCTTACCTATGTACAATGGAAAAGGCTTTAACTTCTGCTTCCTGACTAAAACTAAGGCTCAAGAGTATTCACGTTGCTAATTTTGGTTGCAAAGCTTTTGATAAGAGCGAAACGTAATTGTTTGCCTTTTTCAGGAAGATTATTTAAAGCCGTTATCATATTACGTGTCTTCTAAAAAGTTGTCAATATTTTTGACAGTTACTGCACTAATTACATATTCTCTATGTATTTGAACCATGACTTGAGCTAAACCATGTCTTTGCTGCTGATATTCAAATCGGTTCAAATACAAAGATTAGCATGCCCTTCTCTGTTATGTCAAGATTAGCGATCAAATAACTGACGTTCGGTTTCGAGTTGTTGGTGCTGCCTCATATAAAAGGTATGCGTTGGTGCAACATCTGACTGAATTGTTACTATCATGTGTACTGAATTGTTACTATATTCGCTTGCCAGACATTTACTCAACCAATTTCATCCTCTCTGTGTAGTAGAGCTGGGGTTCTACTAAAAACAAGCCCTTGATGTCGAATTCGTTCATTACATTGGTCAAAAAAAATGGGAACGTGTCTTTTAGGAGAATGAACAGTCTTGAGTTAAAAAATCTCCATGCTGGTAATGCTTGTCCCCAAGCTGACTTCAGAGATCGGAAAAAAGTCCCCTAAAACGAGATGAATTGGGACTAAAACTATAGAACTATTATATGGTTTTGACTAAGGGGGATGAATGGTTGTTCCCTAGCGGCACATCGAATGCCTGATAACTTTTTTGTTGAAATTGAAAACGATGTGATGCACCAACCTCGAAATGTAGTGCCATTAATGCAGCCACTGAACGGTGGACCTTGCAACCAAAAAGGCTGCTCACAATATGGCGGGATAGATAGTTCTTTCTCTTTCCATATGTCATAAACAAGAAGACTTTCAGTGTAATATATACGGAAACTGTTCCAGAAAAACTACGGCCCAGAGAAACATGGTTCAGCGTGGAGGCCACATTACAACCTGTATCTTCTTCCGTAAAGCCACGCAAACTCCAATGGTTGGGCGATGAAGAAATATTAAAAGAAAAGTAATTGATGGGTAATAGCAAGACAAACAACAGGAAGACCGAGAATTCGACGGCATGTGGTCATTTAGAGGATGTAAGTCTTGCCGGCAAAAGTCCGGCTTAGGCTGTCGCGCCATGGATGATGATGCCTCATAAATACAAACAGAAAATGCCAATTGCTGAAATTGATGGTTTATTTTGAGTACTTAGCTTATTTTAATTAAGAGCTCGATCCTGGAAATCTTATTCAATTTAGCTTTTCAATAACAGAGAAAAAAACTTGACATCGGAGTTGTCATATCTGACATGCACTATGTACCATCCATATTCGTGTAGTGAAATTGTTTGAAGAAAGCGTTTGAAAACATTTCCATTCGTTTTTTTTTTCAATTGTAGAATTTGCGAAAAACAATCAATAGTAAAAAATAAACAAAATTCAATGTTCGATTCTTATTCGTACAGTAAGTAAATATGGACTGAAGTCTTTATATTCATATATTTTAGTGTCCCTTTTGCGGCTGATAACCTCTCATTCTGGGCAGGAATTTGACCAGCTGTTCTGTACGTAGCGGTTAGTTGAGAGGTCCTGAAAATTTCTAAAATCATGCTTTTTAAATTCATTTAATTTTTTGACCGCAAATTTCCTATCAGGCTCAATTCTGGGGCTACAGTGAGGGGGTTTTGAGACTTTTAGGGCAGTTGTAAAGTAACTAGAGAAAAAGGATAACTACTAACAAAATGGGCTAATCGCGAAAAAAAAAGATTACAGAATTTGATTGAGACATCCCATTTCCTTCAGATTGTAACTTCTGACAAACGCTAACATTTCGATCGAATTCTAAATTCCTTACAGGATTCGTCTCATGTACCCCTAGACTGATTGGTCTTGTAAACAAAAATGGTTTCAGACAGACCATGACATCGTTTAAAAAGCCAGATACAATCCCTCCATTCACGTCTTCTTTTCATTCTCACGCTTTCAATCGGGTATGAGTTCGCCTAATTTCCCGCATAAAACATTCTTATCTCTTTCTTCATCGTGTCCTCCGAAGGTGTTAATGCTCTGTAGTGACTAAATATTCACAACCCTTTACAACAATTTACTTTCACTGCAATCAGGATTTTGCAGAAAGCAAGTCGGGAATAAAGAAGAATTCGACACATGCTTGTAAAAATATGTACAACAAATGTCAAGATTTATCTGCAGCTTCGTAAATTTCATGGTAAAACAATGGTTTCTCAAGCAACAAGGGAGATCATAGCGTAAGGAGAAATATAAAGAAATCCCCCGGAAGACTTCTCGCACGAAGGGATAGAAAAAGCTACGAAGATAGAAAAACAATGCTCAAGTTGAGATTGATCTTAGTTAATGGTCCTCGGTCTAAGTGAGGGCGTCTATGCGTTCAAAAGGCGTATCAAAAAGGACGAAAACCGATCATCTTGATCGGATGACAAAAAGGGACAACTATTCGAGTGGGAAGTGATTACGGAAGATTTCAGCAGTGCCAAGGTCAAAAAGAAAGACCACAACATGTAAATTGGCAGCCAAGAGATACCGCCAAGAAATAACAGAAAGAAATCAAAATTTTTAAGTTATTCGAAAATTATTTTTTGTTTTCAAAGTCAGGTTTTCGAAATCGTTCCTTTTCGACATTTTTTACGCTTCGTAGTGTCAAAAGTTGAATTCTTATACAACAGAACCTTTTTTATGGATAAATTGGATAATTTGATACGAAATTTTAGGTTTTTTTTTTTTAAATAGGATTCAGAAGCCTTAGAATGAAAACTGGATAGGAATAATTTGTTTACGTCTCATATTCTCTTTGCGATTCGCTCTCCAGTGAGTTTCTCTTATTCTCAAATTAGGTTTTTCTTCATTTTTTTCATCAAATGTTTACAAAAAGGTGCGTTTGTACACTTCTAATAGGAAATTGGAAAACTGCTTCAAACTAATTGAACGATAGCAAACTGACTTGATTTTTTTACATTGTTATTTTGTTAACTCCGCCGAGGTGTTTGGAGCAATCAGTGTAGAGCAGGTCAATTTCATCAACATTTGAAGGTCGTGATGGCTGACTGTTGTTAGAGTCTCAAGCGAGACTCGTTGTGGTCAGGTCCTCCCAAGCCTTGACGTCGCACCTTGTCCCATGGGGTTGTCCTTTTGTTCCGTGCCTTCGGAGTCTTATCCTCTCGTAGCATCTGAAAGACTATCTGGGCTCGTAAACAGTCTTTATTTTCTTTGCGATTGGTTGTCAGACCATTGCATAACTCCGACTTTGTAGCATAGTATTTAGAGTTCCATTCGCTGGTGTATACAGTTGGCTATTTGGCGTCCTACCTTCTTGTACCCAAAAAGTTATCATCGGCAAATACGAAGAGGTGTAAGTCAGATTGGCGGCGGTATCTTAACATTTCTGAGTATTTAATCGGATGAAACTCAGGAACACAGTAAACCAAATTTGACACTAAGAAAATGTATTACCATTCTTTTTTAGAATTTTTTAGAGCCGTAGCTGTCACTGCCTGGATGAAACTCGGATGTCAACGTATTGTATGATTCAAATAAGACCTTTTAGGCAATGTTTGCAATTGAGTTTGCCCTGGGAATGCTCTAAAGGAAAGTTTTTAATTTGAAGCTGTAACTATTATTTGATTCAAAAGAGTCGAAAAACGCAAAATTTTTCGATGCAACGGAAGTCTACTGGTAGAAACAAATATAAGTATCAGAAAAGGATAATCCAAGAATAAAGTTCTTCTTTCTAAACAGTATATGAAACAGGAGGTCATAAGCTGGTTGAAAACGCGTCAAAGATTTAAGAAAACGAAATTCTACTTACAAATGTAATGATACCCTAAGGACTTCTGATTTCAGAGTCTCTTCAGTTTGGGAACAAAGCCCCAAGATAAAATTTAATCTCACTATTTGGCATATTAAAGTTAGGTGCACTGGCAGTCCAACATACAATAATCACAAATATCAGAACTGACCGTGATACATAACGGATGTGCAGAAGAAGGGTTGGGACTGAACCGTTCGATCGACTCCCGGAGGACGGGCAAATCTTCTTCAAAGTAGCTTTTTCGCTAACGCGAGTTGGGGAATATGTTCGTGTAGTTAACATTGAAATTGAGCAATTGAACTACTGCATTTAATATCCCAAGTTGAATATTTCCAACAAAATTCAAAAGTTCAAAACTGTACTTTTCGAACTCCATCAACCACAGATTAACAATAACTGAACTTTGTATTTGACAGTGATGGTAATTTCAGTGTTATTGCGGGTGTATGTTGCCTCATGTTTCTTGTAAAGTGTTGATAATGAGCTCCGAACATTTGATCAGCTATGGTGATTCGATTTTATTGTCCTCAGAACGTTCCGTCGTTCCTCGTCACTCTGTAAGTTGCGTCCACAGACGCGATTCTGGTGCTGTTTCAGAGCGGAACATCACACGGAAGATGGCGCATCAAATGCTTCTTTCAATAAGTCAATGGTGCATAAGCTGTACGGCATATCGTGCCATCCTGCTGAAAGGACCCCTGCACCACGGCTAGTCAATTCCGGAACGAATATTTATTGATAATGGTTCTACAGCGGCCAAGGTTGACTGTAATTTTATTTCCGGCAACAGTTTTGGAGAGAAATTAACAAAAGATTCCTTTTGCCCATAATGCACACTAAACAGCGACGTTCTTCGAATGAAGCGGTGTTTGGATAACCGCTTGTTGCTCCAAGTGTGCGCATTGAGTTTCTCGAACAGAACCTAACCGTTTTTTATCGAAATAATTTTGTATAATTTGCAGACGTTGCTACGTCGTCGCTCAGCCGTCAACCTATTCATGAGAAAATTATAAACCAAACTAACGATAAAACGCATGGCAGCTGTGACACAATGCGAAGCATTAAAAAGTGTTGCCAAATTAAAGTTAAGCTTAAAATTTCGAGGAATGATAAAATATAAATATTTCGAGGAATGGAACCTGTAATCTTCCTTATACATGGAACACCTTATTATCGAACATTTTGTTCTATGAAAATTTGATTATAATAAGTTTGATTGGTTCCTGATGGAAGCATAGTCCAACATGAAATGTGGTCTTCTTGGAAAAGCGCGTATTCTCGAATAATCGTCTGAGCGTGCTCCAGTGCAACGTCGAAATGCACCAAATAATGTTCATCAACATATCAATGATATATCTTGCCAGTTAAGCCGGAAAATCTACTACACTAATCAAGGAATTTGTTAATACCATGTGCGATGATACAACAGACTTTGTTTGGTGAGGTTAAGGATATTAACGCCCTTAGTTTTGGACTCTCAGTCACACAAACCTACTGGTCTACAGAGTAAACACGTTTCCCGTCAACTGAAGTACCTAGTCTGGAACCAGTTGACACATTACTTCCGGCTAGGCTTTCATATTCTTTACCTATGGCGCCTACGGATTGTAGGAACTCCCGTTTAGCTTGCGCGGAAAGAGAAGGATTGTCAGAGAAAGGATCGTTCCACCCTCGCAAACTCCAGCTGATCAATGATGCTTTCTTTGTTATAAGGAAAGGCTGAGCGTACCGTATCACCTGGTTTGATTTGTCCGTCGATTTGAGGATCTATTTGAATAGGCTTTTCGGGCCCAATTTTTCGGCAAGATACTCTGCATGAAGGGAAAGTATGATAGACGTCATATTACTTTATAATGCAAAATATGCAATCTGGAGACTGTGGCTTACCAATCGGGTGTAGATAAGGCTCAAAACAACCGTGCCCACTTAATAGCTGGATCAGGTATAATTTGTTTGACAATGCTTTCGACTGAGCCACAATCTCGACCGATGCATCTTCTTTTTGACAGACGCTCCTAATATTGCTGCCACTCGTCGAGATTGCTTCGACTTTTTTTTGCTAGCAATTGATTCCTTATGACCCTCGTGTCTACCACGGTGGTAGATCCTTTTACGCTCTCTGGCAAGGTTGGCCGATGGGTATTACCCCTGCGATCACCAACACCACTGACTCACAGACTGTCCGGAATGCTGATGCAATCCAAAGTGGTCTTCGTCTCTGCACCTAAGCCTGCCGTTTTCGGTGTAGGTATTTACTGGGAGCTTCGCTCCATGTCTTCGCTCAATATAGAAGCGTCAATTTTACGATTGTGTAAAGGAATGCCTTGAATAATTTATAAGTTCCTTTCTACTTTCTCAGGTGAAAAACAAAGTTCGACCTTACTATTCTACGTATTTAGAAGAAGTAGTCAAGTTGGGATCCAATTTAAAATAAGTTTCAAACATTAATCATAAATACAAATTAAAATATTAACGCGATTAATATATGATACTGTTCATTAAACCATTTTTCTTCTTAAATCCTTGCCATCTCCAAATTCTTTCGTTGGTATCTGAGATAAAAAGGAACTTCTCCCCACACGATGTTTTGTTGAAACTTTACAAATTTATATCCTCTCAAGCATCTTACAAGCTTAAAACCTTAAGCAAACATTAAAATCCTACTACCAATGCTCGTATATCCTCCTTCATTTAAGTTAAAATCATCAGCGCAAAAATGAGGACAGCGAACATCAGCTCATCCTCAAATAGAAAATTTAATTCCATCAAATGCCTTCCTGCTTTTATCACATTCTCGTGTAGTTGTTACGGCAAGGCGACAAAGAAAGAAAAATAAGGAAAACATTTAAGACAGACGACACACTACCTCTATCTTATGTAAGCTTGCCATTCCTCAAGGAATAAAGTTGTCCTTCATCATTTTCTGAAGATAAAACTCAGAATACTGCTGCCTTTCTACTGTATATGGTGTCTTGCTTTTAGTAAGAACGTTTTTTTTTTCAGTGATAATATATTGCGTGTTGTGTTTTGTTGCGCTCGTTTAGAATGAGGTAACGAATGGAGCCGTTTCTGCGGATTTCTTCAGAGAAAATGTTTCGACTATGTTCCTTCCATGTGTGTAGAGCCAACGCTAATTAGTTAGTAGGTCTTAAATTTTCGCAAATGATCCGAAATAAAGGAGTACAACGACAAAACTTTTTTAAGGATTTGTAAATGATCAATAAAATGAATCTTTACTGTTTCACGTTTCGCGTTAAATGAAAAAGGATACTGCTTACTCCTTCAATACATTGGCAAGAAACTTTTATCCTTGATTGCTAGGTGATGCAATGAGACTGCAGCGGCATGATAACAGGTGGGTGCGGATTCCAATTGCATTGTTTAAAACTCTCCAGTAATCCAGTTCTCATTGTGTAATTTTTCTTTAAAGTAAAACTTACCTTTACAACTTCAAAACCATTAATCACTTTGTATCCACTCGCTCCAAACGATCCGAGTCGAATAGAGTCCTTCGTCATTTGTGAAATGTCTTTAACGTTACGTTTCGCTTGTGATCAATGCTGCAACCATTTTCGTGTTTAAAGCGCTCTTTGCTGCAAGTAATCAGGAAAACGTGAAACGAATCTTCCTGCACAGCTTTTAAGGATGTTTTTCGTAGTACAAGCGTGCAACTAACGGGTTGGCTGCACTCCCAGCAAGATGCCTTAAATTGAACATTTACGATGTTGCCTTGTGGTGTTGTTGTTTTCGCTCTCTTCCACTTGCTTTTAGCTGAATTTCAATCCTTGCTACCTTCGATGTTTAACATCTACTAGGATCCAACCGAAGAAAATTATATGTTTGCTCTCAAAGAAGTGAAATTTTGTCGAAAGTTTGCCTTGACGATATTGGGCAGGAAATCCAGTGGTTCAGATGTGACTCAAGTGTGGGAGGGATATTCATTGCAATAGCAATAATTACTTTTCGGGATTGCTCAATGTTTTTGCAGATACTCTTCCGTTTTTGTTTTTTCGGTGGTGCATGAATTGGTATTAATCGGATTTTATTGGTGTTTGCATTGGTAGTAAGTACTTGTTTCTGTGTAGAGTGGATCTATGTAATAATATGATTGGGTTTTGAAGTTTTGAGAAGAATCATCTTCAAGGATTTAATAAGATGATCGTGATTTATAGAAGCATTGTTAAAAGTATTTTGATGACACAGATTGGTGATACCTAGATCCTTTTGAAATTCGGATTTCATATCATCGAAAGAAGGATAAAATTATATTCTCATGGTTACTTATCATCGGAGCTCTATCATTGTCATTTTAATTTGCCCAATTATCCAAATTAATTTCCTCAAATGCGCCTTTTAGAATTGTTGGAAAAAATATCTAGAAACTTTTATCGAATACGTCCGTATAGTTTACACGATACCTTTCTAAACCCCCTACCAAGTAGAAGGAAGTTTCTAGGAAACCTCCTACCAACTGTTTAAAGATCATTAACAGATTTTTAACTAACAGAGCTAACAACAATCTGCGTCTCTTCCAGCTAAAGAAGGCTAGCTCGACAAATGCAAGTTCTGCAACTACAGATTTCGTCCCAAATACAATAAACTTAGACACTCACATCTCAGAAACGATAGGAAACAATAGTGAACTCTTGGACATTTTTGTGCATTTCTCTAAGCAATGAAGATGGCCATTTTGATTCTTCACCATAACCAACAAATACTACCTTGTCCTCTCAAGACTCACTTATATCAAAATGACATAAACTGACAGTGACAGCAGATCGTTTAACGCTGCGGTAGAAACAACCCCCTATTTTGTTAGTTCCAGTACTAACAAACGAAATTTAAATAAAAAATGCAATCAACTGAAAATTTTTGAGATTTTTGAGAGGTCAGCTATATACTAATTACACAACGATAAAAATAATCGTGAGACATCCTCAGGAAACCAGGACCCGTTAAACTAGGTACTGAAGGGTATTCAAAAATCCACTTAATGGTTTACTTAAAAAACCGTATCATCTTCAATGTTAGGGTTCTACAGCTCATTTCAGGCTTTAAAGACAGCTTCGAAAGAGTCGATCCCGTGTTTTCCTGGTTTGGCTTCCATCTTTCGGTCGTCCCGTCAAAGAGCTCCAGAAGTCGTCCATGCGATGGAACTGGCAATTCCGCTAGATTTCCTGCAGCTTTATTCATTTCCAACTTCTTACCTTAGAATACTTCATACGCCTGTTAATTGTATCTTTTTACTATTGACCTCTATCTCCTTTAACTCCTTTGGCATCGTTCTTTTGAAAGCTGTCTGAAGCTTGCAACGCTCACCTTTTTTTCACTCTATGAATGGTTTTCCCGATAATTTCACTGATAATTTTTGATCAATGTTATTCAAATTTTACTTTTTTACACTCTACTAGGTTCACTTTTCAGTTTAATCATTTACCAAAAACAGTGAAAAATTTCATGCCAACCTTTTAAAAATGGTTTGGCATTTCTTCAGATGTTTGCCTAAAGTGGTATACAGCCTACTTGCAACATGGTTCAGACCGTTTTATAGATCTCTACATGCTGGGCTCAGATGCTCTTCTAGGACTCGATCCACTAGGAGCGAGTTGGATTCGTTGTCAAATCTTAACAGTTTCGCTTCCATGTCTTATGGATTCCATTGTGGTGTAAAAACAGTTGTTCGCATGCTCCATCCGCAGACGATCTTTTCTTCGTCTGAGACCGAACATTCGAGGTCAATTTAAAAAGATTATTTGACGTTGATCCTTCTCTTCAGTCGACGAATTATCATTTATCGGGCAATTATTCAAAAATGATACGCACACGCGTTAGGAACGTTGGTCTGGTTGCTTCCGTTTCCTGTTCAGTTGCACTACGCCGCAAGGATGCGTCTAAACCTGATGCGTCTGAACCCAGGTAGCCTCATGGTAATCCTTGCGACGCAAGCATTACCATGAGGCCACCTGGGTTCAGAATCCGATCCATAATCTCATAACCATTCACATTTTAATATTTGGAACCATAACACATTCAATTTATAAGTTTTGGTCCACTGATAAAGAACACCAGTCCTTTTAAAGGACATAGAAGGAAAGCAATCCTTTCAAGGATCTCTCTTCATAAGCAAGCATTTATATAATCCTTGCTTATGAAGAAGCAAGGATTAAATATCAAATCAAATATCAATAAATATCAAATATCTAATAGAGTACTCTATTCTGTGTTTGCTCGGGTGCCTCTGTTTTCATCCAGTCCGAAACATGCTGCTGTACTTTTTTTTCATGTAGGACTGGTAGTGAACCATCGCTCAAATACGTGAAACCCAGAAGACCACTCCAAGTGTCATTACGATTTGAAGTATGGGAAACTCGCTTTAATTCTCCTACTGGAGTAAGTCCTGTGAATTTTAAAGCTCTACAGCTATGTGGAAGCAGATGGTAAGATTAGGTAGCTGAGCCGTAAATCATGTTTGTAGATAAGGACTTGTCAAGATTTAGCGCCTTGTTAGCGGTTAGTAAAAGTTAAAGAGTAATAAAGCATCAGCTGATGTTAAAGAGCAACAGTTTGCATCATGTCGCTTACCAAGGAGCGTTCTAGGTAGCCTACCTGTTCACAATAGCCTCAATTTGAACAGCCCTTTGAAGAGATTTCCGGGCTTATTCAGTACATAAAGTGGACAAGATGCTGAAGAAGCTTTCTTATATTTTTTGCTTTGTGTCTAAGTCAAGCCACTTTCCAGCAAACTAGAGAGAGAGAGAGTGACAATCAAAATGCGTTTCATCAGTGTCAACCATAAGCGCGGACGACAGCCACCTTTAGTTCCTTGACCGGAACTCCATCGGAATTCGAAGCACTGCTGTTTATTTTTCCCTGTACATTGCATGGTTACCTGTGAAAAGATCATCTTGTCATATTGCAGGTGCAGTGAATAGCGTGTCTACTATGCTTCCCATAAGTTTTGGATTGACAGATGTGGTTGCAAGATCTCATAAAACCGAGTCAGAGAGTTAACACAAAACAGCAAGAACACTCTCAGGTCACTTCTGGTAGAAAAAATAGAGCTTACAAAAGTAATTTTGTGTTTGT
The DNA here is from genome assembly GCA_954870665.1 of Stratiomys singularior. Classification (NCBI taxonomy): domain Eukaryota; kingdom Metazoa; phylum Arthropoda; class Insecta; order Diptera; family Stratiomyidae; genus Stratiomys; species Stratiomys singularior. The sequence continues at coordinate 107,828,762 of OX940878.1, read as the reverse complement.
TTTGGAGTGTTACTTAGCCACAGAAGCGGTTATTGCGACCTTTTCCATAACCCAAAGGTGTAGATTGTAGGTGCAAATCTCAATAACGATGAACCGCAAATACGTAAATCCCAAAAAATATTGCGCAAAATATCCAATTTATTGGCTCGTTATTTCAAATGGAAATGTTTAGAAATGGCAAATTCTCATAATTGCGCGGTACGAAAATGTCTATTTTTGTTGAACAATAAAAGACGACTAAGTGTTTGTCCAAAGGTATAGAAAAACTGTCCAGTTTTGGCTATGAACCATGGCTTTAGAGTGACCTATTAATCCTTACGATTGCCGAGAGCGATGGTCGTAAAACACTGAAAAGTCACATAATCTCGTGTCTGGATAATCCCTACGTTGAGAGTTTCGAATCTCTAGTTATCTCAATCTCTAGTCAACGCTCTTCGCTGATAGCCTGCTTTACTGCACGGTTGTTTCTCATGCACGATTTGGCAGCTTTTCCTTCAACTTAAAGCCTTCAGCGTCCTCGATTCCCGCTGTTACAAGCCTCTGCTTAGTAGGTTAGCAAGAGCTTTATTCCATCAGCATGGGTGTTGCTTCCTACGAGAAGGTTTTCCGTTGGGTAACAAGAGCTCCACGCCCACCACAGATTATTTTCACTGTTGGCTTCTACTGATGCTCTAGTCACAAGTTCCAGATGAACGTTTTATTTATTAGCTCTAACCGAGGATCGCAACCAACACATATCTGTTAAGCTTGGAACAATTCTAGCAGAGAGAGAGTGATGATTCTTTATCTATTCTCAAAGATCTCTAATGTGAGTTCGTCACGAAAGAGATCCCAGTCCAATCCCCATGGTCACCAATGTTTGAAGCATGGTCTTCTATAGCTTTTTTCTATTTATGATACCCGTAGAACAACGATAGGACATCATATCAACTCGGTTCAATATACCTTTGAACTTTAATATGAAATTAAATACATATCAATCATTTTGATCGCTATGCAATTAGTTTTATTGGAAAGATAATCGAACGTCTCGGGGCGTAGACGAGTGATTTGAAGTTTGTCCACGAAAAGGCATACCAAAAAGTGTTTGGAAAACCTGTAGTTGCGACAAATGCGACAGTTCTGTTTATTGATGTAGCTATACAACCAGAAATTAATCTCATCGCTATAAAAAAGTTTGTTATAAAAGTCGGAGCGTGCAGCAATTAGTTCTTGAGTCCGTACACCTAATATATGTCGTGTCCAGTAATTTTTCAGCTTCAATTCCCGCCAAATTTGATTTTGTAAGCCCGCAAACGAAGATCCTTTTGCAAAATCTTCCATAATTTAGATGGTCATAGGTTTCGGCTGTAGGTGCTATGGTGTCTTCATTACGTACTGTACGACGTCTGAATGTAAACTTGAAGTAAACGCAGAGCGAAAACGATCCATGCTCAATCGAATTAATTATTCTGATGAACGGTTGTTTCGGTGAGTTTCTCAAATAGAACGGTTTTCGAAATGAATCTACACAATTTGTAGGCGTTGTTCAGGTGTCAACCTGTTCATGATAAAAAGCTAAACCAAACTAAGCATAAAATGCATGATAGCTGCCCCACCATACATAGCATTAAAAAGGGTTGCCAACTTAAAGTTCCATACCTCTAATAAACCTTCTTTACTTTCAGTATTGTAAAATTTAGTTGTCTGATTGAGTTTGGGAAATGGATCATGGAAGAAAATTCAATGATCTTTAGTACGTTTTCCAACCAATGTTATTTATCAGTTGAAGTTTCAGTACCGAATATTCAAAACTTGATGCTGATTGTTGGTACTATTGAAGAAATTGGATTTTACATATAATATCTTAGATTTCACTTAAGGCGCTGAACTAATCAGAATGTTTCTTGGAGATGTGTAACCATTTCAGTGCTAAGGATTTCAAGCGTCAAGCGCGTTTGTCGCTATGTCGACGAATCGCACCGAAACGATTAAGAAAGCTGGCGTTACACATTGCTATCAAAATGTATTTAAGAAAATAATTAACGTGATTTAATTTTCATTTTTGGCAGCATTCTACTTATGAATTTTGTACGGAAAGTTGATTAATTTGGCAAAAACTTCGAGGATGTCTTGTTACATATAATCAGGACGACTTCCAAAACATAATTCCAAATAGAAATGAAATACATCAAAACAAAATTCGTATTCCCTGCTTGCAAATTAATTAAATCTGAAACTTTACATGCTTTCTTTACCTGTAATTTTCATGGAAACAACTCGTAGCAACTACTCCCGACTGTTTACGCTCCTGTCGCGTGGAAAATTGGAACCGCCCCATGCCTCTGCAAAACTATAATCTTTAGTATCTGGTTCAACAATTTCAAATTAAATATCATCAGCAACCAGGCACATACTTGCGTACGTTTACCTGGCACTTCCATATTTTCTTCGCTTGGCGCTGACTTCCTCAAGTTGATAAAAGAAAAGTAACCACCTCCGCAAGCATATTTGAATAACATCTAATCAAGGAACAAAAGCCAAAGAAAATAGCAGGAACTACTTTTACTTACCGCTCCTGTGCCAGAAAGACAGCTCAAAAGGTTCACCCTCTCCTTATTGCAGCCACCTCTTTTGCTCATGCTAATTCTTGTTGTCCTTAAAACATTCAACTTTACGCTATCTGACGGCTACGATTAAAGCAAAAAAAAAAAAATAAAATCCTTAGTGCTATAAATCATGGGAGAAACAGGAGAGGATGGAATAGTTCAAGAAAAGCTAAAATGTATATGCAAATTGTCTCTTACGCAAAATAAGCAATTTTAATGGAGTTCTGCTTCAAGATTGGATGACGGAAAGTTTTGTGGAAATGTTGAGAAAATTTCAGTATGGTGGTTGTGCATGAAGTTAAAATTATTAAGGGAATTTGCTTTTTGCTTAGGTGCAAGTTTATTCAATTTATTTTCGAAGGTCTTTTCGATGTAACTTTTGTTGAAGCGTTCTAAAGCGTTCTGAAACTTTCCATCAATTTGGCTATGGAGATTTTCCGTCCAAACAACACAAAAACCAGAAAGAGAAATTATTTTGGGGGGGCTGGAGAATTCAAAATTATTCAAACGTTTTACCAATATATATATACGATATTGCTATTTTATTGCAATAAATTCCTTGAGAGACATTGGAAAAAGCAAAATAAAGTCAAATCAATCCTTGTATCTGTGTAATATTCATTCTGGCTGGTTAAAAACAAAATTTTATGTTTGTATGTTTTCCCGAATCAGAGATAATGACACAGTGGTTTTGCAATCTCTATCAAGGAATTTCGACTTTTATTTTCAAATTTTCAGTACCTGCACAGACACTTCTCTTGGGTTGTTGATGGAATTCAATTTTGATTCGCTTGGCTCTACTCGAATTCACTTTGGACTAATCTGCAGGACTACGAGGTCCACATCCAACTTGCCAGTTAAGAATGCAACATGTTTTGCCACGAATTTTCGCTTCGCCTGATATGTTTGAAGTGAAAATCCGCCGCAAGTTATCTATAAAAATAATCTATGGTCTATCAAAGTAATGGTCTAAAGGTACTAGTACAGTCACGAAATTTAAAAAATTGGATTTTGTCTCGATTTTTCGATTCTCTTCGATTTGAAGTATCCTCAAATTTTATAGACTACGTTTACACGCGTTGCGTCGACTATCGCAGCTGCCAAGCGCGCCTAACGGTATTGTTTCTATATAACTTTATTCCGGTTTGTATTATATTTTCACTGTTCATTTTAACTTCTTGTATTCGTGCTCAGTCGTCTTTTGGATTTTGTCGAAAATATTTGTGTCAAAATGAAAGTGAAATCGTACAGAAGAGGTGAAAAACATATAAGATCATCGGTGAAAGAAAATATGATACATCTCGCAATTTTCAAGGAAACCAGCATACTTCCGAGAAATGTTACTCATTTGTGAGTACTTCTGCTAAAATATTATCAACAAAAACTGAAACGACGTGAAAGTTGATGACTGTTATGATTATTGTGTTGGTGTTATCGACGCTGGAAGCTATGCTCAAATGTAAAACAGGTGACAAAGATATCGAGTTTACTAAAACTGGCATTCGTGGCTTAGGACATCAACTAAACATTTCATGTGGTTGTGTTGATAGAACGATAAATTCTTGTCAGTTTGTGGATAACGAATTTGAAATTAATTGTGTTTGTTTCACGATTACTTGGAGTTGGTCGAAACGAGTTAAATATTTTGTGTCCTTTGATGGATTTTAAAAGAGGTTTTAAAAAATCAGTCCACATACATTTCACTTTCAGCAAATGTCAATATCGCAACAGAAGCGGTCGTTAATATCTGCTTGAAAAAACCTGGTAACGATGAAAGAGAAACAAGAAAACAAGGGAACAAGAGCAAACAGCGTGGCTTTACCTTATTAATCGGTGTTTCAACAGCGATAGGAAAATATTCAGATAATATTTTAGACACTTTTGTTTCTTCAATAACCTGCAAAACATGCGAAATTGTGAAAAAATATTCAATCGTTTTAATTTCGGTATTTGGTACGAAAGCGAATATAAGGAAAACTGCTCAGCTTTTATGAAGGTAGCTCCGGAGACTTGGAGGTTGAAGGGATAGAAATTTTATTCCGAAATTCAATCAATCTCCACAATGCAAAGAATACACATCATACTGGTGACAGATATTTCAAGACGTTCAGCAATCTTTATGAGTCCAAAACGTACGAAAACTTCGATGTAAAAAACCGTGAGATTGCATGCGTTTTGTATGTCGATAAGAGTATGTCTTAAAGCATCTCAAAGTCAAAAAATTGCAAAGGGAAACTTGCAAAAAAGAAAGAAGAAGATTTAAATAAAGTTGGGTTGATACCAGCCTAGAAAAACCGGTCAAAACACCACGAAAAAAGAGCAAACATACCTTTGGTACCAAAGAAGTAACTGAAAAACAGGTTCAAATATCATTATCAATATTCAGCGAGGTTCGTATGACACTTCTAACGATTTTAGAAGTTACAGGCTGCAATGCAGGGGTTGCTGCTTACGAATACGCATGAAGAAAAGATCAGTAGAGAATCTTGATGGTTAAGAAGGCTACTAAAAGCGCCATGAAAGAAGAACGTTTAGCCAGAAGAAGCTATAAAGCTCGGAGGACTCTGGAAATTTATTATATGGCCCGGGGAAAGCTGATTAAACATTTGTACGGAACAAAACTTTTTTCTATTTTAATACCAAGTGAATAAAATGTACCAAAACTTACAACTTACAAAACGCGTTTTCGTCAAAATGACACTTTGTCAACTGGCCGCAAGTTATTCTCCGGACCTACTCAGCCAATTTGCACATAGCTTTGAAAAGTTGTCCACATTTTGGAACAAAATTGTCATACAAAAAATGTGGCAAACGTAAAGATCCCAAAACAGGGCGCTTTTTCCAACTTTTTTTCAAATATCCGCCATTTTTTATTTTTGAAATTTTTGACTTATGTTGGTAAATTGTCACGTGAGACTATTCCCTTTTAATACTCCGATAAAATTTTTCGTTTCAGTGGTGCGAATTACATGATTATCATAAGGCCATACGGCACTTTTTTGTACCACTTCATACCAGCGCCATCTATAAAAAGAAGAAATCCAATATCCAAAAAACAATTTTTTTCTATACTTTAACATATGAAAGAAGCTGTAAAAATGTTAAAATTATAATTTTTTGGCTTTCCAAAAAATACAAGCACCTTAATAGTTGGTGAATCCTAACGTTTAATTCATCCAAAAGGGAAAACTCAACTTCCCAAATGAAATTCATTGTGTGTATTCGGAAGAAGCAATCAATCTACCCCATCGTCAAATTATTTGACGACATATCTTGGGGCTTTGATTCATATTAACTTATTTTGGTATCCGTCATCGATGTAAAGTCAGTTCCAGGAAACAATTATAAAAGGTTACAGTAATGCCAAACGTAGCAGATTAAAATAAATAAGGTTGTTGCTTTACACGTAATCATTTTCGAAGGAACACCTTAAAATATCCAAAAGTCATTGCTTACACATCATTTGACACTCTGACAATAGTTTGTACTTCTTCCTTTAAAAGAAAGTTTTGCGAGTATCCGTTGCCTGGCCTTTGCTTCTCATTCCGGGTTATCAAGAAAGATTCGTAAACTTATTCTGTCCTCCGACATGTCCTCTTTCTGATTGATTCGCATCTAGTCTTCTTGCAACTTTTTGACGAATCCGATAATCGATATTCTTCCTAATCATGCACCCAATATAGTTTTTTGAAATCTGGTTTAAATAATTTATTGCTTATTCAAACATTTTTATTGCGGGACGAAACGAGAAAGTACTACCAGGTTTCAATTCGCTTGTTTTGCGCCATCGCTAGTAACTTGTGCTTAGTAACTCGATCACAGTGGCGCAGAACATTATGGGGACATAAAACGATACTGTTGATGCATGTACTTTAGACTATTTCAGGTTCGTTGGGATGATTTCGTTTTAATGAATTATGGCTGTGCCACTTATTTGATTTGTACGTTCATACGAAACAGCAGAAAATTATACTTTTATTGTATTTAAATTCAGTGATTTTAAATACAACAAAATATAGACAGAAGATTGATGCCAAAGCATTCTACGAGCTTTTTGCATTCTGGATTTGACTTTTGCCTCGTGGAGGACGAAAATATGATTCCCAAACATCGATTTGTTTTAGAAGTTTATGATTGATCAGTTTCCTCTCTAACTTATAACTTGTTAGTAAATTATCCTTTTTGCTAAACTAACATGGATAAGACTCCCTAGTACGGATCAATTTTTTTGTGCTGAATTGATATGAAAGCCAAACTTTATTAGAAAGAAAGATGGAAGAGTCCAAGTTGGTTTCGAACATGCATCGCTACGTATTCTCATCACATGTGAACTCTTTGGCCAGGACGCGTTGACTAGATTGAATGCGTCTGCCAAGCTGAGATCAATACCTTCAAGTGGAGAGCAATACTTGTAACAAAACCAACCAAACAAGATTCAATTTGGTAGTGCCAAACTATGGATCCTGGCCAAAGAGTTGCCACTTGATGAGAATCGATAGGGACGCATGTTTCAAAACAACTTTTATTCCTCCCTCTTTTTTCGAATATCAATTTTTGAATTACAAAATAAGGACATCTATATATAACAAGGAAGCAATCGAACTTCTACGGCTTTACGAATTTTCTCGAAAATCGTAGCAAATTCATCCACCAAAAATTCATCCACTTGTCGCGGTTTCTATTGACCACGCCCTCTTGTTTTGAAATCTGTGATGGATGTTTTTGCTAACTTTAATCCCAGAATGGATTCTGCCCTTTTGTGCGAGTATCTAGATGTTCTTATTCTGAAGAGGAAATTCTCGAACTTTTCACGAACGCTCCCATAAATGGTTGAGTTTTTTTCTCGTAAACATTTATTTTATTTATTTTAATTTTTTTTTTTTAATATTTTATAAAATATTGTTTTTGGCATCATATCTTTAGTTGAACGTATCGCATATGTGGTTCAGTGCATCGATATTTATACCATATAATATAAAATCAATATCAAATATATCAAATATATTTCTCATCAAATATATTTATATATATTTTAAACTATATCATCACTATATAATAAACTATATCATCAAATATATTTCTCATCTTTCACATCGTTTGGAAAAAAAATTTATTTTTATTAAATACATTATAAAAATATAATTTAAAAAATTATATGAATTGTCTGGATTTATGCTGTATTAATTCAGGAGACTTAGTAATAGATCTGTCAACTCGGTTCTGTCAATATTACACCAAAAGTTCCAATGCTATACACCAGACGTTGAAGATTCGTTGCACTCCGGATGTTTTGCCCATAAAAAAGTAGATCATAGTTTTAAAATGTTCAAGATAAACTGACATATGAGTCAGTCTTATAATCTAAGTATCCCTCAGGAGATGTAGATGAGCCATCTGATCCTTCTAACAAAACTCGAATGACTAATTTAAAACTTGACGTTTAAGTGGTACCGAGTTTTTGAAAAATATAAATAGCGAACCGAATTTTCGAACAGTTCTAAATCCGTCAGTAAATTGTTTGGTTTTTAACCGGAATGACCAATCCTTTTCTGACGCTTTCGAAAGTACCCTACAACGTGCGCCAGACATGTACGTTGCTGAAGTTCTGTAGAGTCATAGAAGTAAAGTTTCTGAGCAAATAGACACGAAAGTTAAAAAGAAACCGTAAAACTTTCTCATTTTTCAATACATTCACCCTTGGTTCCAAGACTTTTTCCTTATCAAGCGAATGTTTTCCGAAAACTCTCAAAATATGAATTGTTTTAAGTGTTCAAAAAAGATGGAATGATCGACTGGATTTCATTGCAAGTAGCTCGTTTTTCATCTTGGCAAATAAATAATTTTCTTTGGAGCCTGATCAGGACGGTAAAGTACGTCATGTTTTTATTAAAAAGACCATCGTGGCTACCGTAGGTAACTTATCTCGAAAGCGTTATCTTACAATAGACCCACATCTATTCGCCATTTTCCTTTTTTGTTATCTCTAATTGGATCTTTTGATTGGTCATGGTAACGAAAATAATAATTCCTGCTATGGAGACATCACGTTGCTTGTAATGCATCAAAGTGACACCTTTTGTGTTCCGAAAAATGGTCGCCATGTTCTTTGCAGCCGATCTTTCACTTTCAGCTTTTGGGGTGGGCGTGCTCTTTTGTTATGTCACCGCATCAACTCTTGCTTTCCCTTAGAGTCATGATGGTAAATCCAAGTTTCATCGTCAGTAACAATCTAACCATAATTTCATTATCTGGGTCACCAAAGCGATTCCAAAACTTACGGGAACATTTGATGGGTGCTTTTGAAGGCCTTAACGTTTAGCTTGAGTCTTGGATCATTATCCCTACAAAAGTTTTCTTGATAAGCGCTAACCTGGTCGTTTTTATGATGACAGTTTTTCAACCGCAACTTACAATATTTGCCTGAAGCTTATGCTTGTGTAGAAATAATTTTTGTTAAAAATGATAAAATATACTAAACTATTTTCTTCATCTATTCCCCTACATAAAATATCTAAGCCCGCGTCCAAACGACATTATTACTGCACTTTTACATCCTTGTCCCTTGTTTGTGTCATATTATATTGTAGAAGATCCTTGTAAATTTGGATATCATACACAAAATGTCCTATAAATCTGACATAACCTTAAGCCGCTGAACTAGCTTGACCCATGTCATCAATGGTCAAAAAAGCACAAGACGCATGCATATAACTCCCTTAGAAGAAAAACACAACGGACATTTTTTTCCTGTCTGAAGTGACTCCTATCTGTTAGTAAGGTTGAAAAATTCAGAACTATAATAATTAAGTTCGATCAGTAACCAAACAACGAAGTCTTAATAATGACTATTTCTTTGTTATAAATTGCAAAATACGATTGATTAAATTAGGGTTCCATGCATTTACATGATTGAAAAAAATCATCCATAAGTTTCCCAAGGAAGCTCGACGTCCACCATTTCTAAAGTCAAGAAATGTTTCTTTGACATTTTTTGACATTGCTTTGCCAACTCCTTGGCAACTCTCGAAAACTTGAAACGATTTTCATTTCATTAAGTGTTCTATATGCATTCAACCTATTTCAACGATCCTTGAGGAACTAACTAATCCTCGAGGAACTAACCGATCAATAAGACAGATCATTTTGAAGTATTTTATACTTTATTATAGAGTGCGAAATAAGACAGTTTATATGTTTAGATATGATGTGAATGTTGTGAATATAACATTCATAAGCTTTCTGGGGGAGCTCGGCAGGCACAAATGTTAACGTAAAGGACGAAATACCAGGCTAAAACGTTGAGTTTGCTAAAACGTTGCTGGGATATCTTTGAAATCCACCAGACATATTAAAAACTTGAAACCAGTTCATGGAAAATTTTGACATTTTCAACCTATTTGTAGGATCATTAAGGAACTAACTGAATCCTTAAAGAATTTACTGAATTCATAATAACCTAACCTAACAGTAAGACAGGTCATAATAAAGGACCGGAAGGACCGTTTTTTTGTTTGTTTAGGATTGTGAGTTCTCTGCATTTACATAAATGATAAAAAGAAAACAATTTCAGGAAAACACATAGAAAAATTCTCTTGGTAAGCTCTACGTGCACAAATTCAAACGTCAAAAATCTTTTTCAGGCGAAAGACTTGTTTTTAAAGGCCGCTGGCTTTTGCGAGCAACACTTTACCAAAAGTAGAGAAATTATTTTTTCTGTCTCTCGAAACTTACTTCAATATATTACTTAAGTTTTGGCAAATTTTTTGCGACAAAATATTTTCTTCTAATCAGATTGATGTATAGAGAATGGATTCATAAAGAACATACACAGGCGCGGAATATCTAATTATATATTTAAATTTGTTTAAAAATATTCTTTCCAAAAGGAACAGGCCTACGGGGAGCACAAGTTTTCCGTTAGCAAAAATCATTTCTCTTCTAGAGAAAACTTTCAACTTCAAAAACTGACGAAAACGTTTAACGTGTGAGATCGCTTGCGGGTGGCAACCGCGATTAAACTTAAAAAATGAAAAGGGAATTTTAAATTAAAAAATTTTAACCGTACTTAAAATTTTTAAAAATAATTTGAACACGTGAAAGATTTGTGCCAAAATGGTGCCGAAAATGTCACAACTGAACAGAAGGACTATCGAAAAATAAGTGTTTAAATCTTCTTGAAAGGATTAGCAATGAAGAATTTTCAATTTTGTGATCACAGGTGAGGAACCAGGATATTTGAGTTTGACCCCTGAAACAAAGCGAGAAATGGAAGAGTTCGGCATCTTCTTGACAGAATTAATGTCGAATGTGCAAGGCAAAGATTCAGACAATGCTGATTTGTTTTTTTGACAGTAAGGACTTAGTGCATAAAAAATTTGTTCCACTAGGACAAAGTGTTTTATAAGAGTTTCCTTGAAAGTCTCAGGAAAAGAGTGATTCGTACGAGACCAGACTTCAGACAAGGAGACTCTATCATAGCCCTGCCCCGTACCACACGGCCTTTTCTATCAGTAATTGGAACTAAAACCCCATTTTGTTATTCCTCAACGTCGGTTTTATTTGAGTCCTTGTAACTTTTTCCTTCTTTCGATGTTGAAACATATTGAAGACGTCAACTGCTTCTGTGCTTCCAAGTGTGGGAACAATAACTCCGCCGGTCTATAGCTGCTTAAGGGGATAACATAGTTTTTTTGAAAGATAAAAACTTTGGTGAACGAAAAATCAGTCTTTCCCTTTTCTTAGACACCACGCAGGTATAAAACAGAACTCACTTCCGGTTATCCTTTAAATGAGTTGAATCTGATTCGGAAGAATCAAACCGTCAAGTAAAAAGGACCCAACAAACAGAAACCGTTTAGTGAGTCAGCAGAATAATTATTTTGAATCTTTCTGTTTTTCATAAAAAGTCTTCTGGACATGTTACCGGTTCATTCTTTGCTGATAACAGCTGCACTATACGTTTTGCATCAAACAATCGTTATGTCCTTTAGTTCTCGAAAATTTCTGGGCTCAAAGGTATTATTGCTTTTCCTTCGTTTTTCTCAAAGTTCTGGTATTTTCAAAAAAAAAAATAATCAATTAAAGTCACAAACCATGAAAGTACCGTTGATTTCATAAATTGCCAAAAGAAACCAGCGCAATATTCAAAGAAACCCGCAATAGTCCTTCCGAATTCCTGTCATCTTACTCCGCGATTCTCGCAGCAACATAAACTTAAGCCACCAATTACAATTTCTCAAGCCATTGAACAGTTCAAATTTGTTCAAGTATAGTCCGTTTGGCAACTTTGTTGCTCAATTTTCATTATTTCCATCGTCCTGACAAATCCCATAGAAAAGTTCAGTCATGCTGGATGAGTTTTCCTATAATTAGTGGTGAAAGTATGAAGAAGTGACGCTAGAACCAGTATCGGGGCTCGCTACTCAACCATATTTGATTTGATTGCTACAATGGAGTGTTTTGTTTCTCAATTGAGCCGCTGTGACCACTACCGCTACAAAAAGGACGAATTTTCTTACACGTTCAGAAGTGCAGACATGGGGAGACGAAAATTTTCATTCATTAACGACTGAAGTTTTATTGAACTTTTCTGTTGTCATATAGGGAAAAAGTTTATTGCCCCCTCGTTCGTTGTGTATTGGTTTTTATTTTCTTTATCCTACAGTTCAAGTTTGTCCTTGTTTCCTTTTTTGTTTAGCAAGCGTTAAAGCATATTAGAAAAGTCTTAATGAGATTGTCATATAAATAAAGATTGTTTTAACGACGAAGCAATTGATTTATATTGAGTTTATCGCGTGATTAGGGATAATGAAAATTAGACAGGCAAGTTGTCCTTTAAATTTGATCATCTGATCAATTGAAATAATAATTCCAGTCATTTTCTTCCTGAACTCTTCCTGACTTATTCCTATTGTATCTTAACTTAAAACTTTATAATTTGGTTAAAATTTAATTGGACTAATTCTGGATAATTAAAGTGCATACCGCAGAATACTCGTAGTCCTGGTCGCCACTGCATAATCTGATGCCGGCAAGTTGTCCGCCCGCTAGCATAGGAAGGATATAATTTTCAAGACTATTTAAAGTTCTCAAATTAACTTGATGGGAATCGTGGTGACAACGATGCAGTAGTCGGCGCGAAATAGCGTGGGATTCCTTCAGTGCATAGACGGGAAATCTCTTGTAGCGTTTTTGTTGATATCACTGTAGAACTATTGCCAAGAACAAAGCAAAAGGTTATTACGCCACAAGAAACTTTTGTTACCAATGAAAGAGATGAAACTTACTCTACACTGAAGGAGCCCAGTAGAATTTAGTTATTATCCAAACTTGTTTTTAAGATGGGCAACTTCCTCCTCCTGTAAGAGTGTGTTCACTGAACTAGAAGAAATGTTCCGAATAACGTTATAGTACTTTTTGGGATAAACTGAAAGTTGTTAGGTCTTGTAGAATTAATGCCTTTTTAAATATTTGCATCATTGGTCCTTGCAAAATTGAATTATCGATATTTGCATTTAAATTGTGTAATACTTTCATTCTATTGTAATTTTAGTTTTATTTAAGTGGACGATAAAGGAAAGCAGGTTGGTGTTCATCTAAGAGGATATTTTGCTTACAGAAAGTTGGATTGTGCGTTAGAACTGCAATTACAATTGAAACTGCAAAGAGGACCACTTTTCTGATCAGGAAATGCTAAGAGAGGAAAAAGGATCTGACGATCAGCGAGCTGATGTCTGAGAAATCATGGCAATGGTAACATAAATGTAGCCTGGTCAAGACAAATCAAACAAACTGACTAACCGGAAGTAATAAAAGAATTATACACTTATTCCTTCTAAAAGTAAGGCGCCCGTGTATGAATGGATACACCACACATAGTCAATATTGCCCCAGATAGTATGATGCAGCTTTTCATGCACCTTTGATTCCTGATCCCTATCTTTAATTCCTTATCATATCCCAAAGTTCGGATTCAGTTCTTGACATTGTTTTTCCATAATCTAAAAAGAACACCAATGTTCCCCAAATCTGGAAACCCATTAGTCCTTCCTAATAAGACCTGATTACTCCAGATAACATTCGAAATCTGAGTGTAGTATTCCTTATCCATCGTTTACTAAAACAAATGCGGACGTTCTACTTCAGCTCAGGACCAATTAATCGAAACTATAGCGTTAAAGCTGCTGTCTCTTCCTTGATTAATACCTATAAGGCAGATGCCTATTTCGCAGCCGATACTGGAAGTTCATTCGAAAAAAAAGTGGACGACTTACCGCGATGTTTACTCTATTTTATTGCATGAAATACTTTCTACCAGGTGGTAAGGCATGGAAGCTGCGTTGGTTAAGCATCGATAGATGGAAGTTCTGGCTTCCAAAATTTGAAAGTTGTTTTCCAAAATCGCAAACCAAGTATTAAGAGTCTAATTCTAATTATTATTCATGCAGAAATATGAGTTTATTCTGAAAGATTAAAAGCAGGTAACTAACACATTTTGTTGGCACTGATACTGGACCTTTTCTGTGATGTTCACCCAGATATAGCGTAACTAATAGCAAGCGCTAACATTCTCGGGAGCAGCATTTAGAAAGAGATAAATGAAGCTAATGCATGGATGATAGAGAAGGCGCACATACGTAGAAAATTATGCGACATAGATTTGTGAAGAGAATGCAACTGTTTAGATAAACATCTTAAGAGAATGTTAATATGAAGAGCACCGCAATCTTTTTCTTTATATCCTGTCTGCATGTAACTATGTCTGTAAACATCAGTGCATCGGTCGAATTTCCGAAAATTGGGAAAGTGTTCCAAGTATTAGCACTAATTTGTACTTACGGTCATGTCTTGAAAACACCCAGTTTGATTGTACGCGTTTGTCATACCCAGGTCCTGAATGGCCAATTCTTTTCGCATGTTTCTGTCTGAGCTTAAATTTCATGTCAATAAGCACCGAGTAAAATCTGAACAGAATATATCTTCTGAAATTTTTTGCTTTTTATTTAACTTCTCTAACATGTCGCGAAATCCAAACTATTGTTACACCTTTGCGTGCCTTCATGTACTATCAGAGGTAGAAACGAAATTTTGAAAACCCATTAAAAATCCTTTTTGGGTATCCGCTGCTCATCCATACGATTCATATGGCCAGCCCATTGCAGCTTCCTCAGCGTTGAGTCGTACTGCTTGTAAAATATTTAATACAGTACAAAGCTATATCGAATGTGAATTCGTTTCCATTGTTACACTTTTTGTTGAGCTCCTTAAAGCCGTCTTAGGGCTCGCCTCTCAGTATTTTGATTCAGTATTCGGTGAGGGTCCATGTTTTAGACTTAAAGGAAAGTATAAGTCGGTCATGTGTGCAGTTCCAAGTCTTGAGGACAAGACCTTTTAAATACATTCTAATCGAAATTTCCTGGGAAATAAGAAATTTTTTAAGAGAATAAGTGGGATAGAAGTAAAAAAAGACATAGGAGAAAGAGATCACATTAAATGCTTGCAATCATCTTCATTTGAATGGATAAGCATTTTTCATGTTTTTGGATAATATTGGCATCTGATTTTATTACTTTTTTACTATTTTATTACAGTTTACTATTGCTATGTTGATGGTTCAGAACATTTCCATGATTTGACAGATGTCAAATTTGGCTTTTCCATGGCTATGGCATATTCATGATTTGACATATCCGCGGTTTTAGGGACTGTCAATTTTGGCTGTTCAATTTTGTGTGCGTTATGGCTCTACATTTCATCGTGGCTAGATGCAGTGTAGAAGTAGCTCATGAGATGCCTTTTAAGACTGATGCTGGTCTGAAATGTAAACAGGCGAACCCCGATTCACGACAGTAGCATGTTTGCTGAAAACATTCACCAAATATTCGTATGTTCAATGTACGCTTTCATTAATTCAGCGAGTTCTTTCAATGTCGTGCGACTTCTGGTTAAAATTATATTGAAGTGACCTCTCAGAAACATGTCTGTGTAATCGGTTGACAGCTGTCAAAACTGTTCAATGCTTATATATGAACATTATAAGTGACGCATTCTGTTGAAATTCTACAAATAATTTTATGTTTCTTTTTAGTTGAAGATGTGGGCTCATTTTCTTTAAATTGTTTGTATTTGCCATAATATCTTAGAAAAAAGGAAGTTGAAATCTACGTGGCTACATAGCAATGATTCGAACCATTGAAAGTGGTCTTGTTGTATGAGCCATTTCATTACGAAGATTGATCCGGAGCTGTGGGTACATATTCGCAAGGTCAGCGATAATACTTTGAATACAAGAGATCTTTCCGTTTCTTCCCAAACTGCGCTTTGATATTCATAGTAGATTACACAATTGTCCATGGGCAGTTTTCTTGGGCTTGCGGTATTGCTGCTTTATTGCGATCACAACTTTCTGAGATAGAGAGAATTGGTTCTGCCTCAAACCCTTTCCCGTAAGGGGAAAGCAAGAGCGTTACGTCTCTAGTTCCCAAGTTTTGCAGTTCTGCATCAAACCGAAATATTTTTCGACAGATACATTGACCAATGACGAGTTACTCTAATTTCCACAGAATGACATAGGTATTGGTGCACGCAATGTGCATAAATCTGTTTCCAAACAGTTTACTATCTATAATTTATAAAAGGGGAATTATTGTTTTATAAAATATTTAGAATAACAATTAATGTAGAGCACGTCTTGTTTATAGACACATATAAAGCTGAAATAAAACCTGAAGTCCTATGGCCGAGCTTTTGACGTTTGACCGATTTTCTCAAGATTAGTACCGTTACAGTCGCCAAACGAGAAGAAAAAATTGAAGTCCGATCCCTTTATCTGGTTTTTAAGAAAAGGATTTCTTTTATATGACTGCCTTATTAGTACCATCAATTTGCAACCGTTTCAAAAAGGTCCCTTTTGGTTTCACCAGCGGTAGCTTCAGGTTAGGGAAATTTGTCTTACAGTCGGTATAGTCGGGCAAGAGAGGGGTTGCTATGTGCCGTTTTGTTATCCGGATAGAGCACTCCGTTTTTTTCCTTTCTGCGACATCTGTCATCCTCGAGCAGAACAAGCAAACAGTGGGCGGGGCATTTTCCGTCTTATGTAAGTAAGAATGAAAATACCTGTGCCCACTGATAGTTTTGTAAGGTTCTCAAGGCTTACAAAACTGTAAGGCTCAATTCACTGATGAGTTATGCAGTCAACTTGCCTCGCGCTTCGTGTCCCCACGTTTATGCCGCGAGGCTTCTTTCTCTCAGCTGGAAATTCTTCCCTCTGACTCCCCCCTGCATAGGTTTCGCTTTCGCTTCTTAGCAAATTACAATATTGGGACCACCCTCGCGAATACTAGGACATCCCTCTCAGAGACAGTGCAGCTGCAAAGCTCCTTGCTTCTTCACCAGTGCGAGACGCCTCGGTATGACTGCTCACTAGATCCCCAGCCCAGACTTCGGACCCCTGTTGTAACTTGCGCCACGTACGCCTACTTCCTTATGTGTCATAGACGAGCTTCCGACCTTTGGGACTTAGATAACTTCGGCGCTCTGAAATATTCCAGTGTATCGAGAGTATCCGCACACCTAGCAGCATTGAATGTATTCCTAACATGGAGTATCATTAATAGTACTGTTCATATCGAGTTGTGATTGATATCGAGTGATGATAGCGGGCAGGACTAGCTCGGATGACCTATCCGAGTCCATCTAATCAAGCACTTTCCCAGTGGAGTTCAGTATACATAGGAGCCGATATGCAAATGGTTTCTCCGGATCCCCCTTTCTCATCCTAATCAGCACAAACCTCACCACCTTCCAGCATTTTGGGAACACTACATTCTGTAGTAAGGCGTTGAATGTGCTGGGGAACATCTCATGGCAAAGTGAGTATATAATATGTACAATACGCTAGAAAATCCTCTAGTACTATGATGATATTATGATTTTCAAAGCCTGTACTTCTGTGTGCAGTTTGATAGTACTTGAAAGTGGGCATACAACAGGACATTCCTCAAATGAAACATCGGATTGAACGGGATGGACAGGAAAAAGTGCCTGACCAACCTCGTGCTTTTGCTCTGCCTCAAGAACACGGGTCGTCCGTGAGGCTTCGAATCATAATTACATAACCCCGTTGCCTATCGACGACCCTGCCGCTAGTAAACTCGACGTCAATGAGGTTGTACTATCAGAGGCCCTTGCTTTCATTGATCAACCTACGTAATAGTTACCTAGCTGAAGGAGTTTTCTTTCTGTAGGCCAGTGTTGGGGAATGTGACTCATCCCAATCCCTTGAAGGTTAGGCTTTGCGGCGAAGTCGGTAACATCCAGTGACTGTGAAGTCTGTGACACATCCCCTGTCGCAGCAGGAACCTAGTCTTGTCCTGTTTATCACATAACTTCTAGCCCTCTTATTTCACGCCAGCAGCGCCTTCAAGTTTGGAAAAATCTCTAAGGAGAGAAGGAGGACAATTACTGTCAAAGAGTTTCTTTCCCCTCTGCGCCGCACAATCTCTTTGCTTTTCATCAATTTATGCTTACCACTAGTACATAGTACGCACGCAGAGCTGATGAGACTCATGGTGGAGATCACCAAGTTTTCGCTTCTCAATTTATGCAGCACGTTCGCCAATTTCGAGTGCAATGTACTGGCAATGTACTGTTCAGTCCTCCTCTAGTATCAATAATTTGTGTTTCATTGATACTTGAGACATCGAAACAATCATCACGTCCGGGATGGTTTCCTAGCAGCCTCTCCGTCGAAAAGTTGATGTGTTTCGAACTTTCATGACGACAAGTAACGTCTGCCATGCTGGAGTTCCTTTTCTTCCGGGATTCGGATGAAGTATCCTCAATTCAATCGCTCTGGCATTGAAGTCACCGCCAACAAGGATTCACTCTTTCGCGTTTAAAAGCTCCCTTCAGCCTCGTTCAGCTCATCGAGATTGCTATGAAAGGATGAAATTGACTCATTTGGTATGAGGTAGGCAGTGACAAGTGTCACATCGACCGATCTGATCAGCACAAAGCTGTTACCGCTGACTCCCAGATAACGGCGGTGCCAGATCGCTGCCTCGTCTCCACCTAGTTGTGATGTATTGCATCTATTAATAACTATAATAATCAAATATTTAATAATAATTATAAATAATCAATACTAAAATATAATAATTATAATATTTTTAAAGGATCGTAAAAACGGTGTTGAATGATAATTTCGAAATATAAACGGCGTTGGAGATTTTCATTATTGAGGATTTTTAACCAACGGTTCCAATAATCATGCGAATCAGTGTCTGTGCAGCAATAAATTATGTTTTTTGCTGCGTGGTGTATTTCAGTACAATTTTCATGTCATCATAATACCTAAAGTTTGTGCAATGCTCTGAAAGACGAAAATGCACAAAATTATACTCTCTACAACTATACGCACGACAATTCACTAATAATATCCTTCGATGTTCTAAACTCGCATAGTAATGATAAATCAGTTAAGTCCTTTTTCGGTACATTTATTAGGTCGCAATCAAATGTTAACCAGCTTTAAAATATTTCATTGCTCTGGGCAATGAATTTTCTATAAAATTGCACGCTCCCCATCCTTGTAGAGGCACTTACCATTTGTCCTTTCGCAAAATTCTCGTCGAACAGCTATTTCAACTTCCAAAGCCAGCCCAGCATCACGTACATGCTCTACGTTAACTAAAAGTCCATTCATCGTTATCCTTCCCCTCCATTCCATTATTAGCGAGAATACAAAATCCAGTCCAGTAGCAACATTAACCGTCATTAACGCCAAAGGCATTTTTCAAATTCCACAAAAACTGGCTTTTGTGCCCAACCGAGAATTTCTCATTAACATCATAAAAGGGATAATGGTTAGGGAAACATTCATGTAACAAACGTATGTGTGCATGTGTTCATCTATGTACTCCCTGATTTTGTTAGTCGTATGAGTACATGCATGCATACATTGTTCGAATATAGATCACATTAGGGGCAGATATTACACAAGAGCTTAATCCGAATTAATTTCATTTATTATCCTTGCTGCATTCGAAATCCAAGGCTACTGATTTGCGTGCAAAAGAGAAAAGTGCTGAACTAGTAGAGAACGAGAGGGATGTGGTGACCGTTTGAATTTCCATTAGATATTTCCAACATCGAAACCGAGCCATGCGGATGTAACCAGTATGGATGCGATTCCCTTTGAATGCCATAAACTTATGGATATGAGGGTGGGATGAGATTGGGAAAATTGCTAGTTACATAAAAGGATCATATCCGCCCGGCGAGCAAGGGATGTCTGTCGAACTATAAAGTCCGAAAACTAGCTAAATTAATAATGAGCCCATAAATGTTGGCTTTTGGAATAAAAATACACGGGACGAGAATTAGATCAATGGTTTCTGTGAAAAGGTCATCAGTATATTGGTTGTTAGCGTGCTTCACTGTGGATCCTTTAATCATTCTTTTCAGCAATCGACAAACAAAATAGCAACTGCCTCTCCGTTTTCAATGGGCTTTTACTGCTTTGGAATGAGGAAAGTTTGGCCGAGGCCGTAGGAAAGTTTGATTGGGCATACAGTATTGAGTATAACCACTAGCAAGAATATATGTTCGATATTTCGACTAACGCTTCATTTCGAAATGAAACAGTCCTTAAGAGCTTTAGAATGCACTCCCAGTTATTGCACCTCAAAAAGAGCACTATTTCCACACTGGAAACGTTCGTCAAGGTTCTTTCGAAGCACTTACCATCGAAATTCGAAGCCAAGCGACACACTAAGAACTCAGGGCATAATAAAGGACATGCATATCAAAAATGAGCAAGTTCTAAAAACGCATGTCTTTCAGTTGCCAAGATTCTGCAAACAAACCTGCATTCAAATATGTCTGCTTAGTTTGCTCTTGCAGTTTTCCTTTCAATTACCTTAACTTTAAATCATGTAACCTTGTTCCGTTCAAGTTTTTCAAGGCACACACAAACACTTCTTATGGATTCAGGACGCTTCCCCGAACACGCTAGTACGGTCACTAGCTCACGTCAACTTCATATTCAGAGTAAATGTATTCACTTTATCGCCACGCTCAACTTAGCTCAATGAAAAGTGTACCAAATTCACTTTGTCATCTATCATCGTCCTGCATCCTTTACACTCTTAATTCAACAGTATTCGCGTGTTCCTTTATCTACCTTTGCGACATTCTTTCATATTTCTTGTAGTGTGTCCCTGTGTCCGGGCATATATATTACTTGCAGATTTGATCAGATGTCCTTGCAGCTGTGTCTTTGTTTCTAAGAAATTCTCCTGTGTTAGGTTTGAGCTTGGCAGGATACTGAGTTTTTTGATTCGAAAATGCACATAAAATATGCACCTTTCCTTTAGTTTTCCATTAGCATATTTTGAAAATTTAAAAGCAAATCAGATCATATCGCTTCCGAATCAAGTTTTCCTTAGGTGACTTGATTAATCCTCGGATTCGTCTCTAGTGAACGCAGATATAATATCGAAGCGGATCCTTTTTTTCGGCCCGGGCGACAGCGCCGACGAAACATACAGAATTGAAGAAATTCACAATTTAGATTGCCTTGTCCTGGGATTGAATCTGGAATTAATAAAGGCAAAAAATTATTCATAGAATTTAAATTGAAAATTTTTATCGGAGTCAAGTGAATTGATCAAATGATTTTGCTTGTCCTTTTTCGAGTTGATATTCCCCATAATATGGGTAATAGTTTAACGTAGTAGTTTCACAATATGAAAGCAGGAAAGACAGTGGAAAAGGGGGGAGGGTGAGAGAGGGAGAGGAATGGAAAAATATAGAGTGAAAAGGGAACTATTTCCCAGTGAAAACTTGAATATATAAATATTTGATAAATCTGCTTGAAATCAAGCCGAATTGAATGGAAATCGTAGGTCAAAGTTAAAAGATTCGTTGTGACAGGAAACGTCGTGGAAAATAGTGAATGCCTTACTGCTCAATATTTCACTAGTGATTGCAAAAAGTATATCGACTGGGTGGGAATGTTAATTCCATTTCATTGAAAGTTTCAAGGAATTTTCTCTTACCAGCTGAAATCGCACATAATAAAGAACAATTTTCGGACAGGTTTATAACGCTTCTGTCATTAGGACGTCCATGTAATTTCAATTACGTTCAAGCAATTTCGTAAATTGCACCTGGTTGTAACAAACCATACGTACGCTGATGCCTGTAACAGTTTTCAGTTTATTCCACACCATCTCCTGACGCTGTAAAAAAATATTTTGACAATAACGATCGTCACACAGATTAAACTGCGATCATCACGATCACTGGCGCTACAGCCCTTATCGAATTCTCAAAGATACATCACCTCTTTTCCCCTTAACTTAGTGATCACGTCCTCCCATCTTCATTGTTTCCTTGATTTTCACAGAGGCTTAGCGTTACCAAAGATTTCCCTCTAAAGTTCGTCTAGGATTTTTTGGTGTTGTCTCTATACTCAATTTTATTTGGCGCGTTGCAGCTTGTGAAGTTTGGCCAGAGTTGATAGTTCGTTTTCAACTTGTTTGTATCAAATTCATCATCTGTACTGATCCTAAAATACAGGATTATTTTTCTCAGGGGTTGTTACGCCCTCGTCTTGTTAGGGTGTGGCTCATTCTATAGTCATTTCTTTC
Source organism: Stratiomys singularior (assembly GCA_954870665.1). NCBI lineage: Eukaryota > Metazoa > Arthropoda > Insecta > Diptera > Stratiomyidae > Stratiomys > Stratiomys singularior. Next base: position 107,806,519 of record OX940878.1, on the reverse strand, counting down.
ATTACGGGCAGTATATAGCTCTTTTCAAAAAGATATCTCTCTAGTTCGTGGTCGCCAAGAGTTCCAGTCTTTTTACGTTAAAACTCCTTAGCTAGGTAAGTCATTTGTTAGCCAGGCCCAGACAATCTAGAAAGAAGTGTTCTGCATTTTACTGTTCCCCGCCTGAAGCTTGGCAGGTGTCCTCTGTTTGCGTGCGATTGGCTTGGCCTGCTGATCTAGGAAATTGTGGCCTGGTTCTGTTACCTTCCAGTGGTCTTGCGCCGTATCTGTATTGCCAAAGAGTTGTTCTGTCCTCCTTTCGTTCGGGTGAGGCCAAAGAGCTTGGCGATATTGCAGTTCTTTTTGACGTTCCAAGTCGTATCTATATATTTGAAGATGATTTTCACTCAAGTTGCTTTTTTATCGCTTATTTTGGAACTTTGATTGCAACTATTGTAACTACCTACATCCTAGTCGGCTGATACAGTGCTTGTTCATTTCATCTTGGCTCTAGAAATTTTTGTCAGAGACCAATGTTAATTTGACTTTTATTCGAGTTGTCAAGGCTTTGAGGGCTTGTCTACAATCCTGAGCAAATTGTCTAACTGCTTGGTTAGAGGCAGGCAGGTGCCTGAATTTTCATTGTTGAATTTTCATTTGTTGCCCATTCTCTGGCCACTAGCACTGCATATTCTTGCGACCGGGAAACTTTTATCTGAGTCTTAAGTTTATAATTTTGTTTATCTCGGAAGGAGATTTCGGCTCTGTTTTTTCGGTGTGGCCTCACCTCATTTATACCTATCGGTGTACATCACCATTTCACTTCGAAAAGTAAGTCTCTCCACTCTTCTCTGTCTTATATGTCGATTCTGCTTGGGATCGTACTCAGGTTTGCAGTGTCAAGTTTACAAATGTATAAAATTGACAGAGTGCGCGATAGGTTTCTCGAACGTTTTTTTTTTGAAAATAACTATGCACAATTTGCGGACGTTGCTCAGACGTCAACCTATTCATGATAAAATGACAAACCAAACTAACCCTGAAACGTATGACAGCTGTCAAACCACACCATTAAAAAGCGTTGCCAGATCAAAGTTACCTCTAGACCCTTAAATAAAATTTTGAAATGCTCTCGCTATTTTCCCTTTGCTCCTCATAACTAAAGGGCAGACTATTCCATTAAAAGAACTTTACTTCACCATTTTCACGATGTCTTTTATGGTTTGTTTTGACTCGAAAGTGTAATTGTTTGCTTCATTCTATTTCTCCTAAATGAAAAATATCCTGATAACGCCTTCACTGTTTCTCAGTGGTAACCTTCAGGTACCTTCCTTACTTGGTACCTTCTGGTAATCCGATTAAGAGATGAAGTTTTATTCCTTCTTCAGTTTCTTAATTCAGCAGCTTGAGGCAACAACCTAAACCGCTTTCAAGCGTCATCAAATGGCAATTCTCTGAAGCCTCAGCCTTCTGTGAACGCTGAAGCCTCTGCAGGTTTCGTCTTCAGGAGGGGCGGCATGAGAATGTGTAATGTCTTACCGACACCAAAGGCAAAGGTTGCCAGAACGGTCATTTAAATTGGCAATACATGAGCGCTAGTTTCGAACGCAATTCACTAGCCATGTAATCCTGTATGAGTGTGTTTGGCTGTTGCCAAAGTAATAAAGGAATTATTCGTAGATAACACAAAAAAAAACCAACGCTGAAAACTAAACAGAGGGTTCACCACTCGTTGAAGGCTAGAGCTTTATAATATTGGATGCCAACCTGGAACTTCTAAAGAAGAAGAAAAGGTTTACTCCTTTATCGTTATCGCATAGCTTATTGTTGTCGCACGCTCACGCTTTTAATGTAATGGCTTTTCATTGAAAGATGTGCGTCTTCGTTCTATCATCAATATCAGCAAACTTCTACACAGTTTCTGACATCTATTTGATCCACCGTCATTTTCTTTTACAATTTAAGAGCACTGGTCCGAAAGGGTATTGGAAAGGGCTCTCGATTGCCGAATGTCAGCAGAAATTTCCTGAGAAATTTCGAGATGTATCCACTGACCAGTATTCCAGTGCATAACTAGTACTGGAACTAACTATAACTAGTACGTTTGTGGTAGATATTTATTCACGCATTTTACATTTCGTTGTCCTAGTAAAGTACTCTCTTGTGCTTGTCTAGTTTAAGGTGCATTGAAGCCAATGGAAGAACATTATGCGTGTAAATAAATGCATGCATAAAGTTGACAATTTGGAGAGGCATTTTAATTAATGGGATATTTTAGGACAAAAAGGGTAGAGCCATTTTAAAAGTTAGAATGACATCCCGGTTGAGAATAAGGTTTTCATGGTACAAATTCATCGACTTTTTTGGTTTTTTGAGCTACATTTAAATCCGACCAACCCATATAAAATTGTTCATGAGTCGCAATAAAGCTCAAAGAACAGCAAAACATACTCCATTTATTAAATGTCGCCTAAACATTTCCATATGTTACGAAAACCTCCGTGGCTTGGATAAACCGATTCGAAATTCTCTCCATTATTTTATGGCCGGCATTTATCAAAGGTCTAAACAATATCCCATGCAAATTTTAAACGATTCATATGCGCGTACTCGCAAACCAGCAATCATTTCTCTAAGTCCGCACAAATATGTACCTTTCATAAATTGACCCTTTCAGATGGTTTTATAGGGAAATTGGGACAGCAATTACCATTTAATATTCCAATGATATGTGCGTCTATATCGCATGCATGTCCACGTACGCAAGGAGGCGCATTGTGACTACATTTTATGTTCGCTCCATGGGACAATATCATAAATTTCTATTTGGTGAAATCTATAGTGGCGGTATTTATGGCTAGAGAAATTCTGTTCGAACTAGAGAGTGAATTAAAGCTCATGTGTTGGTTGACTGCCAACATGCTTCGGCCATCATTCTACCCCCTCGAGTATCCCAAGTTCGAAAATGGCATTTCGATGCATTTTGTCCAGCCGTAGGAGCTCAATGGGAAATTATTTAATTATAACGTTTCATATGTTCGTGTTCGAACAGATTATATAGAATATAATATCTATATTTTCTTGCCATATGTAAATATAACTGTCTTGTTGTGAGCGTGCTATAATTAAGGACTATAATAATGCTTCTAAGTTTAATGCTAATAAACCAAATAGCTCTTTCAACTACGTCCTAATAATGAAATTCAGTCATTATGTCGATCCTTTACACTTTTTTCGAAATTTTATTATAATTATTTTACACAACTTGTGAACAGAATTTCAAAAGCTTTACTAATTAGGAAAATTGATAACACAAGTTTCAAAATTCGAGTCAGCTTTCGGTCCTGAACCGATGAGAACGATTCTAAGCGTTATTTGATGCCCTCAAATAACATCGAAATCAGATCTCCAATCCTAGCATCAAATTCGGCACGAATTTTCGAGTACGTCCATGTTGGCAGCACTGCGCTCTTATTACAGCTGTCAGCTGACCAAATTGCATTAAACATCATTTGGAACTAGTTTTTGCGGTGCGATTGTGCTTCGCAACGCATGCAAATGCAAAAACAACGTTGCAATGTCGAACCAAAGGGTTTATGTCACGTTTATGGATGTTATATGCTCAAATCACGTACAAAAATCAATACAAAGACCAATTACATGATGCACTCAAAGATGCGTTTGTGCTGAACTTATGTTTTGCTGTAGTAAACACTGACATGTTATGGATACCTAAATTGTTTTGTAATGCGCGCAGAACAAAGCTGTTCACGTGATCACTTGATGAAAATTAATAGTTTTCATTTTTTGTGCCGTTATGGATGATTTGCTTAATGAATGTCCTCGATTTGAATGTGAAAAAAACTAGCACAGTGTGAATATATTGACATTTCATTCAATTGTCTAGGAATTAGTGCAAAAATGCACTAAGAACTTTGTCATCATCATTGGCTAGCATTGAAAGCGATTTTGGAAATGTTTGAACGGATAGTCCAACTGCATTGCGCGTCTGAAAATCAGAAGCATCTCAGACGAGTCCCAGACATCTGTCAAAATAAAAAAAAAACTTTGTTAGACACGGCTGACAGAAATCTTAGCAGCTTGAAGAGATTTTGTTCACAATTGAAGGAAGATTAATATATTAGAAAATGTGTAAATATTAGTACTATAGGATGACCGTCTAAAAGTTTACCAACGTGCGATATTGAGAAGAATAACTGAATCAATCATCTAAAGTATCTTTTTGTGCAAGACGAATCTTGAGAGTGCTTCCTTCACTTCAAAATCGGAAGCTCTTCGAATGTTTCGTTGGATTCTTTGAAAGTCACTGTGTACATCACAAGGAATAAACTATTGCTCGTGTGGTTACTGATGACGTAACGTGGATTCTCAGTTTAGACCCGCGCACTGTCGTAACAAGTTTAAAGTGTTTCAATCGGACGTAAGGGCAATGGTGATCACCTATTTCGGACTTGAAAGTTGTTGATTTGATTTATTATAAGAAACGACATATTTTTTTACTAGATTGACCATAGAAGGCCACCGAAGATGAAAGAATAGCTACTAGCAGTAATTTAATACACGATTCCCTTCCTGTTAGCTCATAGCGATTTACTCTGCTATAAGGATACGGACCTAATTTTGAGATTGCTACTAGACTGTCCCAAAATCTTCGTGTTCAAGTTCAAGTTTATGGTGAGGTTACAAACAATTTGCATTGAGGGAGAAGTTGATCGAAAGTTGAAACCTCCAACTTAGGTTTGATATATTCACTGGATAGAGAAACTTCACACAAAAATCTGCCCGTAAAAAAGTCAGTTTGGACGCAGTTTAGGGTTCCCTGGTTTGTTTGAAACACAAAGGAAAGAGAGAAAGACTGGACAATCAATATAATGAGCTGCATCAGACCTTGTATGTGGATCGCATATAAACTCATGCTTGTATTTTTCGGGAATAATTTTCTTAGCACGTATGGAGACTATGTATAACCGAAGGACTTTTTGAAAATATTACTAGTATTTAGTGACCTCGGCCTGCAGTTGCGTTTCGGTTTCTACACCCTTCCTCGGCTTGTTCCCAATCCTTTCTAGCAGGTAAACATGAGGTACATAATTATGAAAAGCACAGAAGGATTCGAAGTTTTGGTTATGAGTGGAAAAAATATGTTAGTTATGAGTGTAAGGGAGAATATTTGAAGATCATAAACTATTCGTGTTATTTTGAAATACTTAAAATAAAAATATTGTATCGTGTTGGAAATGTTTTGATCTTATATTTTTCCTCAATTTCACTCTCCAATGAATCAATATGAGCATGATATTATTTTTGCGTCACTATGATAGCTTCAGCAATAATTGTCAGTGATGGAAAAGTAAATGTTTGGAACTAAACCTAATTTCGAAACAAAAAATACATAAGAACATAATTTGATGAGCGATAAGGAACTTCCACTGAAAGGAACTTTGATCCATCGGCAACAAACCTACAAATCATATATCAATGCCGTAGTCTGTTGCCCAAAAGGTGAGCGGTATTACAGCTTCACCATATTCAAAACTGACACTTTCGGTAACTGTCAAATGAAGTGTCTTTGTTTCATCTCCACTGATACAAGTTCGAAGTAAAGCAGTTTCCTCACCTGCCAGGCTCTGCCTATTGCTTGTTCCCGTTCAACTTTGACTATTCAATAATTATAAATTGCTTGGTTCGTTTACCGAAGATCATCACCATTGAAAATTAGATACCTAACCTAATTAAACCAAAAACAAAAGACCACTCGAATATTCTGCAACCTTCATCACAAAATCGAATCGTTACTATGAACCTTTCTGTAATTTTTTAAGGGAAGCATAATCGCACCTGTTTGTTCCTATATGGATTTATGTATTGTTGTTGTGGCGGAGCTGTTCACTGCCGAATTTGGGCTGTGGGAGTTTCAAAGCCGGTACTTTTGAAGACCAGAGGTACACCAAAATGTGATATGGTCAAAATCAATCTTGACCTTCATCATTTTCCTGAATGTGCCTATCGCAGCTAGGTGTCATAATTAAGCATCAGCAATAGAAATATAAATTCCAACATGACAGGATTCGAATCAGGATTCTGTTGCATAGTAAGTAACCACTGTAACTACAACATTCTTCGGGAACCAAACAAACCATACTGAAATTGACCTATGCTCTATTCTCTTATACAATTAATATTGATTCATCCGATTTAATGGGACCCAAACCGTTAAAGATTTATAAATTTTGAATTATTTCTGTCATAAAGTTGGACCAATGAATCCAATATAGGGAAATCTAGCTGAAAAAATTGAAATTTAAATTTATTCGTGGCTTGTGTAAATGGCTTGAATAGCAGACATATTATTCGGTTCCCAAAACACATCCTTGCTTGCATTATCTGAAAAATCATGTGGATTACTTCAAAAAGACTCAATAGAATTGATCAAACAAAAGTAAAGCAAACTCATAATGTACTGGCCCTGTTTCAGCGAATTTCGACTACCAATTTATCATTTTGTGAATTATGAAAATCCGTGAATCATTTGTTCCTGCCGTAGGAGCGGATTCTTTAGAGACAAGGATATACATGAAACTTATGAATGAAAAAAAAATAAATAAATTATTCTTGCATCCTTTTTTAAATCAAACTACGTGTTCAATTAAAAATCCAAAGCAACCGCATAACGGCTTCCAAAGTCAGCATGTACGGAGCTAACTATCAACCCTAGACCAAATACATGCAGAAATATGCACCGCAACATGACAGCTTCATGGATGGCTACCGAAATTATCTTCATTGTCAAATGCAAAGTTAAGTTGCCGTTGATCTGTGATTGGATTAGTTCGAAAAGTGCAGTTAGTTACGAGACTTTGAAATCTTGTTGGCAACATTAAACGTGTTATTTTAAACGGATTCGTTCTGTTATTCGATTTCATTGTTAATTACAAGAACATACTCTCAAAGTAGTGACCCCAACGTAATGGATTTAATTTTTTTAAGGGAATTACTTTATAGTTCACTATAACAGCACAATATTACTAATGCAAAATGCGGTTTTGGGATGATCGAAGCATTTAGGCGAAAAAGAACACAGACTAACTTCAACGATGAACACAGGGCTCCAAATACGACAATTTAGCTAAATATAAAACTAAAATATAAGTATTAGTTTTATAATATAAACTAATTTAGCTAAATATACAAAAATAGCTATCATAAAAACCAGATTTGCGAAACTCGGTACTATAGTGGGTTATTTAGGTTATAGTTGTTTCAAGAATGCCCCGATTTGATTATGAACCATAATGCCATATAACCATATAACGCCAACCATATCCGAAACAAAAAGAAACTCTTATTACTCGGCTTAACGTATCACAAGAGCAAACGCCTGAGCAGCGTTTCAGAGATCGGAGATCGGTAGCCATCACAGTATTTGTGATATTTGCGCAGCTGAGGAATTTCTGCGTTTCAGCACAATGTGCACAAATTTCTTTTCTTCATCAGAATATCACAAACAACTCAATCAATCTTCTCAAAAAGTTATTTCAATCATTCAATTCGCAGGTTGATCGATAAAATTGGTCAATACTTAAAGCCTGCTTCGCAAATACCCGATGCTACGTCTACGCAACAAAATATACTTGCGACATTCGGAACATTTCTCAATTTAAAGTTCGCGCAACTGAGATTAGGATTCAAGGAAGAGTTCACCGCATTTGGACGTAAGACAAACGAAAAAATTTTCGTTCCATCAGCAACAGTTGCGCTCGCGATCGGCTTCGCAAAGAAGGGATCGATCGAACTTTCGAGATCGATATCGACCACCCTCCTGACAATGCATCGCCCTGGCTTCAGGTATCCTTTTTTTAATCATTGAAATAAAATTTTGCAAAATCTAACTGACACAAGAAATGAAACTAACCAAAAGATCATGAAAACTATATTTTTTGTTTTTGCTATCACATTCTTATGTCCTGTTTATCTGTCAATAAAAGACATCTTTTCTGAATCGTTATGAAATAGAAGGAAATGTGTATAAGCTGACCTACAGTGTTTACATGTCTCGGGGAAAATTGGACATAACGGCCTGCAAATACTCTGTTAAAAAGGATGTTTTTTTCAAAAGGTCAAAACATTTCAATTGAAATGATTCTGCTTCAAGTGAAGAAGACGATGAGTGGCTTAGAAGGTTTGGTAAGATCAGTATCGATTGGGTATGAAAGGTGCTTCACATTGTATTCTTTTTTGCTTGACCTTTAAGGAAAGCAGCAATTGCTGAGTACACATCAGCTGTTGTCATGAATTCGAAATGTATCTTCGGAAGTTAGCAATCTTTGAAGCAACCTTAGGTTTCAGCTCCAGCGGTCGGTGTTTGGCACCTAAGATCACCCTTAAGTTTAGTCTAATTATGGCAGGACTTGTGTTGAACCTTGCCATTTTCATTGGCAAATATCTTTCGTTGTTACTTGTTACTTACTCCTCACCTCGATTGAGGGACAAAACATTGGCAAAGTCAGAGAAACAGAAGATTGTTTTCAAGAAATTGGTAGACGATCTAGCCTCAGCTGCTGTAAAAATAAAGCAAAAAAATTTATTGATCCCTTTACTTCCATCCACTTTATAATAAACAAACTACTCATGAAGGCATCACTGTCACACAAATAAATTTATGAATGTCATCAGTGGGAACCGACTTGACCACCTGCTACAAATCCACTCAATGTCACATAAGGACTTATCTATTGTCATATTCCAAGCATCTCAATTTCCTGTCCAACTACTGTTCCTGATACTTATAATAGTAATAATAATAAATCAATACACCCCACTTGTTTCAACACTCCTTCATCCTGAAATCTTAGTTTCATCTTCCCGACTACGTCTTACCTTCCTTCCCAAGCCGTTTTCCCGCATATCGTTATGGGAAATCCAATAACTGTTTATTGATCTTGTAGTACTCGTATCTACCTGTGAGTAGTGAACATACGTTTTCATTGCGAATAAATGCAATCGTGGAGCAAATGGTTTTCGATTGCATTTTCCCTCGACAGAACGACGTCACGCCACACCACCACCCCGATCGGTAAGAACGTTAAGGGAACTGCAATGTGCAATATGTAACGTGCTCTTAGTTTGGAAATCTAAAGATTTGTACAATTGAAAAAGGATTTTTTCGTCCTTTAGAGTAATGTTCAATATTGGTGGTTCTTTTTTCCGATAAATGTTTCGAAAAGAAATTTTGGATAAGTGTTCTGTTCGGAAAAAACGAAGAAAAAAAAATGAGTTGGAAAAAACGGTTTTCTTAAAAAAAAATTTGGATTTTCATTTCCGGGATGTGTGATAGCTGAAAGAATCTGTTAATATATTTTCCTCTCGCCTCCAATGCAACTGATTGGATTTTCTTCTGACAGTTTATAAGTTTGATAATTTCAATGAACGACTGAGCTTGTGGAACGTAAACATCCTGTAATCAAAATATGCGAACTGTTCGTGATTATACTTCCTGGTTGCAGGATGGTCTGTTTCGAGGCAGGAAGACTGTTTGGGTCCTGTTAAGAGTGCAAGGGCGGGAAGAATCCATAAGTCAGTACAAACTTTAACAATTGTCAAGTAATCAGAATCGCTGTCGCTTCCTTTGAATACTGAAACAAGTTAAGAGCATCTTGGTCCTTTTGAAAATGCAAATACTTGGAGTTGTCTACTTAGAGCGACTGAAGAATTTTCAAAACAAAAATAAAACAGCCACAATTTTTGTTTTGACATTATTAGTGACAGTTTGTTTTACATATATTGTAATTTCATCTCATTCTGTGCGTAGGAACTTGTGTTTTATCTAAGACCTTTATCGAAGGATGAGAATATCATTAGGTTAGATGTTCACATAACTGTAATTTTTATCTATAGGAAAGCCAAAAAGCCTCTTTTTGCAGATCAAGGAACGCAATCTGGCCTTTTTGAAATAAAAAAAAATATGTATAAGTATAGGTATTCTTTCATATTTCGGAATTGTTTGGGAGGTTTTTCCTTTGTAATGATGGATTTACATTTATTGTGGTTCTGTTGCAGCTTACAGCGAGTTGAAGGCTGAAAGATAATTTTCCAGGCGAGAAATAGCTATGGGGTATTCCGAGGGGCAGTCTAAATGACAATGTCATGGGCGTATTGGATGGTATGGATCGGATTTTCGGGATTTGTGTGCTTAGGCATATCGGCGATGTGTATTTAGAGCAAGAGGTTAGAAAGGACAGAACCTTGCGGTATTCCCAATAAGTTTGAAAAGCGACGAAATAAAGTGTCGCCAGTTTTTACTGAGAATTGGTTTACATAAGTGAAAACGGTTTTCCACTTTCGAGGAACATTTTGTGTATAAGGCTGTGTTGTCATAGCGAGTCAAAGGCTGGAAATTAAATTGATGAAACTCTGGAGTCGTGTGTATTGATCAAACTTTTCAATAATCTTAGAAGTTCATCCATGTCCAAATTTCCAGCGAATTTCCGCTTGCCTTTATGTGCAAAGACGGAGGGGAAGGTGGCAAAGGATGGTCAAATGTAATTTTAATCTGGTGTACTGGCATGTGAAAGCTGTCACAGCCATTCGTAATGAATTTTTTGCTAGGTCTTCTTCAGACTTGCGGAATCTAAACGTTGAACTGAGGATTCAATCCTGACATAAGTATTCTTCATAGCGTAGTATGTGATTTGTTCTATAAGTCAGAAGAGATATTTGTTTTGAGAACAAGTAAAGCTTGGTCAATTGATTGGAGTGGGTAGAGTGGAGTGGAAAATTTTTCATGATAATTCAGAAAATCATTTCTTTAGTAAAATAGACTCATAGCAGCCGAAAGCGTCGGGGTTGGGGGATCTCTCTTCTTCTCTCCCTTTCTGCTAGAGGAGTCGTCCCCCTTCTTGAAAGCGCCGAACTGACCCTTAGCAGTACGTCAAACGGTTCCAGGTTATCAGGTTGGCAGCGGAGTTGTTGAGTGGGTAGTACAGTAGTTACAAGAGAAACTGATAATGTGCAAGTTGTGCAATCCCGAAGACGTTCAAGACAGTCTAAAAAACACCTAATAACGTCTAAAGACATCTTTCGGCCTCTCTACAACCGATGCTCGGGATCATAATAAAATTTACGCTTATTACAGCAGGGAATCTCAGGGGATGATCTGACGATGAATCATATGTAAACAGAATTTTATGTAAAAATATTGTTGAGAATTTCTTTTCCCTCGCGGGTTGTCCTTTAGAAATACTGATCTCACAATTTTGACGAGCTTATTTTGCTAATACAAGTCCGTCTGCTGAAGAAGGAACACTAATGGAATGCATTTGACAAAACTCATTTCAACTTTTACTATGCGGACATTCAATTATCAAAAACGCTTGATCTTCTCTTAGTTAGTTTTCTTGGTCTTTTCTTTTATAACTTGCTTTGAATATTTAACTTGTAACCAATATTGCACACTACAAGTGCTAAATATGAGTGTCCCATTCTGTAAAACAGTCTGCTAGCTCCAATTGGTCCTCCTTAAAAAGGCATTGGAATCTTTTTCGAAAATCAATTTCTAATCCATTCTCGTGATCTTACTCGATTACTAGTAGAAAATATTAAATACTACTTCAAATTTGATTTGTTTGAATCAACTGTCAAATGATACAGTCTATGTAGAAAATGTTTGTACGCTTAAATGCTTTTGGCTATTCGAAAAAACAAGTTGAAATGATGGTAGCTGTGCTGGACACCTATGCATGAACCTTTTCGATACTTTCGGTTAATGAGTGTGACCGAAAGATAAGTGAAAATCGTAAAATATTCCGACTGCAAAGTGTATAATAACATTTTGTATAGTTGATTTACTGCAAGAAATCTGTCAAAACGCCAATGATCTATCTGCTGGTGACTATACCCATTGGAATCTTATACCATCTTATCTTATCCTTATACTTATCATTTTATACAGTAATTGTTTGGAAGGTGGCATAATTTCTTTCAACCTATCCACTGAGACTAGAAGACGACATAGGCATTAGGTGGAGAATGGTGAAGATCGTCCAAAAAGGATATGCTTTTCTCTATCACTAGTGGAGACAAAAGTCACCTTTTTTCTTAAAATGGTGTCGATGTTGTCGTCCTTAGAAATTTTGTACAGCTAGTTAAGATCGTCAATTCTACTTTGTATCGAGAGATTTGTATCATTTATGGGCCCCGATCGAGACAGTGGAAACGCGTTTTGGCTTTTGACACGCCTTAGCGCACGTTGCTTTGTGAGTTGCCTTGAGCTTACATCGTTCCACGCATAACGCCGTCGAATTTGTTATCTTTTCCATTTAAAGTAAGTTGTCAAGCTGAGATGAAACCTAGCAGAATGCAAAGTATTCAAATATGCGAAAAAAATTTTACGTCAAATTACTGAAAAAATATTCAAAAAATAAAAATATTTGAAGCCATTCCGTTTACAACGTTACACATAAACATAAACCTTGAAGGATTCTGAACGGATCCTGATCGCTTTTTAAGTCGATTCGTAAATCTACATACAACAAGGCTTTAAACCATTAACATCCTGAAACATAACAAAAAAACGTCATAGCTTAAAGGTTGCTGATCCCGTTCGAAACCCTGACATCTCTCCACAGGACCTCTTGTTTTTCCTCAAGATTAAAGTTCTTATGTGAGGGCATTGTTTTGAGTCGATTGAGTTACTTGCTTAATGGATGACGGTGACTTTGGTGGGTTTCCAGAACGACAGAATACGTTTCATATGATAGTTTGTAAGAGTGAACTGGAGTGTTTGGAAGGTTTGAGTGTCCTGTAAACAAATGGATGGACAAAATTTGGTTCTAGTATTACAAATAGATATTAAAAAGTAAATTCTCTTAATTTTTCAATCTTGTTATATATATTTATATATGTATTTATATTAGAAGTAAGAGACGTTTCACCTTTTGAATCCTTTAGCAGCATTGATCAGTTGATAGAATACAAATTATACAGTGCATGTAACGCACCATGAAATAATCAGCTCCGTAAAACTCGTAAATGAGTAAAAACAGGGTGTCAGAAAAGGAAAGGAGAAGAAAATTTCCAAGAAAGGATGAATAACGCAAGCATATGGTTGCGCTTTCTCAGGTGCGCAACCTGTTTGCTTCGCAAATATTCGCAAAAGTGAACCAAACCCACACGAACTATTTTAAAATTAATTGTTTTATAATTTATTCTTTCAATAACGCTTCACACCTTATTATTTTCACGAATTTCAATCTTACTTATTCACTTTTACTATAATTAATTGATTAATTATAACAATCACTTTCACTCGCTTTCACTTAATACGTACGATTCGACTCACTACTTCACTATTGTATGAACGCGCACTGTTGCTTAATCAACAAGACTTCGTTTAATCCACGAGACTTCTTTTCGTCGCTTGCTGTAGTCGCTTTTATACATGTTTCAGCCAATCCGGAATCTTCCACGTGGATCATTCTCGAGTTTACTCGCTTAGTCACTATCGTGCTCAATACACGCAATGTTACGCAATGCTTACGTTATCCCTATTTCCTCTACGAGAATGATCGATGTATTGGTTATTGATACTTGTTTCCAAATTCGCTCTTCAGGCGATTACAGTAGCGCGTGACTTTATTCGAACATGTCACAATATTGTAATGATTGTTAAAGTAAGCCCAAACGGACATCATTTTACTGTTACTAAGTTATTATGCTTTGGAAAAAAAACATATGATACATACCGCAAGTTTCGTATCAATCATATTCAGTTAATGTATCATATATGAACAAATTTATAGGCGATTATAAGAGCACTTTCTAGATGGGCGCACCAGTAAAGCAGAAGCTCTTAAAATCAACTGTAAATTTGGTCATATATAATATATGTGCTTTATATAGTTGGTACAAAAATTTTGCGACATGTATTGTATGTGATACATGGAACAAGTATTCGTTGATATTTTCGAACACTATAGCTAAGCGCCTTTAGTGCCTATATTGACATAAGACCCTTCCGATAAGCATTTAGTGTCACTGCCCGTAGGTGCCGTTATTTGATGATTGTTGGGTTAAACTTTGACATAATATTTATTTTAATTATAATAATAATTAATTGAATTTATTTGACTAATTTTGCGCGTAAAGCTATTTTCGCGTGGATCGTTTTCGTAGTCACTTTTGTTCCAGGATCCACGACAGTATATCAAATGGTGTGAGAATCGCAAGCAGTACTCCTTATGAGTACTGCCAAATATGTATTTTTGCTATAATGTGTACTGCCATATGTTTTGGTTGTAAGGATGCCATAGTAAGGTTGTAACAATATCCTTCCCCAAGTAACCCATTACACTTTATTTTGACCGTTTGCCTTGGTCGGTCTTTATCGTTTTGGGCGAACCAAATCTGTACTGTATCAGCGTTCAAGCCGGTAATATGTTTGGCTTCAGGCCCGTTTGGATACGCCAGGAAAGTTTGTGCCCATGATAGAATGTCTTTATTCATTCTAAGCCACACGTATTTTTCACTGATAACACGCTTTGACATCACCTAATGTCATATTCGCTTGGATGTGACATTAGATGTTACAGGTAGAATATTTTGTTCGCATCGTTTTCGAGATATAAATACGAGTGGTTCCTGTATGTAAGTCAAAGTAGACAGGCGTTTCACTATTTCCAATTCGCAGGGGCGTTACCCCTAATGATGATTATGAAGGCTCCGTCAAAAAATCCTGCAGTTCTTCGTCGATGGTTTGTTCCCTAGTTTGATGCCCTAGTTGTTCTTCCAAATTGATAGTTGATGGCATTGCTTTCATTTCAATGCGTGATAGAGTATCGGCTACAATGTTATTCTTGCCTTTAACGTTTATCAATTTTGTCCGAAATAGACCGATAGAATCTAATTGTCGTAGCTGTTGAATCGAAGTTTTGACGGATTTTGTGGCTGTGGCTGTGATTTTGGACTGTGAAATTTATCAAATCTCGGTCTTCCACGAGACGACGGGAAAAAGTGACGGCTTTATACAGCGCAAGGAGTTCGCGGTCGTATGCGCTATATCGCTTTTAAGTGCTGTCCAACATCCGCGAAGAGGACCCTAGCGGCGTTTGTTTTTTTGATCTCCTGCTCCAAAAGTCACTTCTGACGTATCGCAATGAAGAATAAGCGGCAGGTTTTCGTCCGTAGGTTAAAACTGCATTTGTTACTAGCTCCTGCCAATTCTTGAATTCATGCTTCGAAGTTAGAGTCCACTGCACCGGTCGTTTATCTCGTTTGCGTGCGCCTTTAATGACATCAAGAAGCGGCGTCTGTACATGAGCTACACGCGGGAAACAACTTCTGTAGAAATTAATGGTGTCAATGTAAAGACAAGTTTTTGTTTGCTCGTTGTGTGTTAACGATCAAACCAACATATCAAAGACGCATTTCGCGACATTTATGTTAAGACCAAATTTTTGAAGACGCTTAAAAATGAGTACTTCCACATATGTGTTTCCGGTACAATGAGCACTGATGCAAATCATATGGTACAAACCATATTGTTTGGCTGTAAGATTGCGATAGTAAGGTCGCCACAAAAGAAATGCATTACCGTGTATTAGATCTTCTTGGACGGCTACTGTCAAAATTTCAGTCGAATGGGCGGAACGAAACGAGTGGGTTCGCGGATTTTAGAAAAATGGAGATGAGCCATATCGATCGGTGATTCGATTTTTGTTTTTGAAAAGAGAATCGCGAGGCCAAGTTAAAGACCGATGGGTGCTGTAAGCGGTGACTCGGCTCCTGCAATGGCGAAAGTAAAAAAATTATTTAACGAGTTTCAACGTGCCATGCCAGTGTGCCCCTTAAACGGCTGCCATATGGTGAAAGCGTGACAAAAAACTATGAGACAGTGGGTATCCCAAAAGTTCGCGTGGGTCATATCCTGCATGAAATTTTGTGCATGAGAAAGCTGTCGGCGGGATGGGTTTGCGTTTAGTAACTCTGGTAAACAAGCGTAGCCGAGAGACCACTTCAGAGTAGTGTTTGATGCTGTTCAAGTGCAATTTTCTGCGTCGCGTAGTGACCGGCGTAATGGCCGACTGGCGGAAGAATGGGTCCACTGGTACACACTAGAGACCAAGGAACAGTTGAAACTGTAGACATAACCCGGCGAACTATCCTGTAACTTTTCTACCCACCCAAAAGGTGTTGTCCACCGTTTTCTAGGATTCTCAAGGTGTGATCTGCATTAAATAACTGAAGAAAGGCAAAGCGGTCACAGGGCTGTCTTATACCCAATTATTGGGTCGACTCGATGCCGAATTGTTGAAAAAAAAAGTCCTAATGGCTGACACCCCCACCTTCGCCACGGCCAAATTGGTCTACGAATTGTCGCATATTCTCCAGATTTGACTGTGGTCCGTGCGACTTCTTTCTGTTTCCGAATATGAAAAAGTCAATCCACGAGCAGAAATTTGAGTCGTATGAGCAGATCATTACTGAAACGGAAGCCTGCTTTACAAACCTCGAGAAAAATACGTTTTCTCAGAGGTGAAACAGGTTTTCAGAAATATCCAAGAAATTGGAGCACCGCTAGATCAAGTGTATCAAACTAAAAGGAGATCACACTCACAGCTTTCTTAAGTTCTTTGGGTAAGAATTGCACAGGGAAAAGCCCCAGGCAATGGGTACTATCAATTGATGTATTTTCCGATTGTTTGAAGTTAATTCATGCTTATTTTGATTTTTCCATAGTGTATCTAAAATCATAGTGTATCTAAAAAAACTACTCTCTCTCTTTTTTTGTGATTGTGATCATTTTTGTGATTGTGAAACATTTTTAAACTACAAGAAAACGAGAAAGTAAATTTATTTTGCAATAAATAAATTTACTTTTTCGTTTTCTTGTAGTTTAAAAATGTTTTTCCAAGTTTATCAGTTCTTAACACTTGGTTAGAAACAGTAAACAAAATGAGGACTTTCCTACCAGTTTACTGCAATACATGATTTTAACATTTTTGTCTATAATCAACTCAGTCAATTCACTTTTAATGCGAAATCCGACTCACTTGGTCACGATTTTAGTACACCTAATCGCCATGTTGATTGCAAATTCGTGGCAGAAACAGAAGAGAAAAAAACTGACCTCAAAAGTAAATTAAGAAAAAATAGCTATCTATGTGTATTTACAATTTGCCAAAGCCAAAATAGAGGAAAATCCATTGCTGACATTTGCAACTTCACTGACTTTTCCGGCAGTCTTTAAATTGGTCACTACGAGACAACGATAAATTTTTATGTGTGGAAAACTATCAATGGAAGTAAATGAAAATGCATTTAAATGTTTTTCATGTATAAACGATGTTGTGTTCATTTGAACAAATTTAGTGACTTGACGAACCTTAACAAATACAATGGCAATGAAAATTAGTGAACATTTGAATATTTCAGTTTTGCTAAATTGCTCACGTTACGTCCATTAAAAATCTTAAAGTAAGATTGGGCTAGTACAAGACGGAGAGATTGTTGCGATTGTTGTTGAGATTCTTGCGATGAGATGAGCAAGAAACAAGAAGAAAACGAAGCAAGAGATAAAAATTAAAAGGTTACCGAATGTTTTATTTGGTCCGAAAACAACGCGACATAAGTCGTGCCTAAATTTAAAAAAAAAAAACCTCTGTGGAAACTATGTTTTCTAATATATTTATTCAAGCTGATTGATCTGCCATGCAATAATTTTTTACTCAGTTTTTAAAACATGTCTTACACCCTACAAGCGCTCTAAAACGGTTTTAGACAGTTCCGCCATTGATGGTGAAGAAGAAACTATAAAGAAACGAAAAAAGAGAAAAAAATCAAAGAATTACAAAACATTTTTGGCGAAAAAACAATGAGAGACTATTCTGTAAGAAATAAATTAAGTCCTGTCCAAATAAAAAAAAATTATTTTCCGGCAAACTCTGCTATCTTAAGTAATAACTCAGGCGGATTGTTCTCTCACGGGTTTCTCTGGAAATTTTTGTTGTAAGATCTACCGGAAAGCTCTGTCGGATAGTGTCACTTCAAGTTTCAGTTCATTGGTTTGGGGCATATATGATTATCTCTCTTTATCATTGCATTCGTGCACATCTACACTCATAAAAAGGCAATAAAGATGTCTCTGAGACGCGATCCTAAAAACATGGGTATCACCATCAAGTTCATTTACGCCACTGTATTTTGTACGAATCCCAACAAGGACGAAATGCTACAGAAGCGGGTCGTGAAAGGGTTGAGTACAGATGCAGGTAGTGATAAAACGTGCAGAAATAGTTTGAAAAATTTGAAGCAAGTAATTTCGACCTTTGTGACAAGCCAAGTTCAGGCGACATTTTCAAGACTATGTATGATACAGCAAGATTCCATTTAAACTACATCGGAGATAGCAGATAAACGGAGATCAACTCAACAAACCATTTCCGACCATAATCGGAAGCTGGAATTTTTGTATAAATATACTAGACGGGTGCCTCATCACGGAAAAATGGGTGCCCCATTACGGAAAAGCTAAGTTCCGAGAGACACTGTAAGCAAATGGATGATTATAATAAAGCAATAAGGGAAAAGAGGCCGGGGGTGTGCGATAGGAAGCACGTCATATTGCATTAGGATAATGCCAGACTACATGCTGTTTTGGCGACTCGTCAGAAAATCGCAGAGCTATGCTGGGATATGTGCACACCCACCATACTCCCCACGCCTCACACCCTGCGATTATCATTTGTTTCTTTGTAGAACTTTTTACAGGAAAAAAAATTCAAAACTGAATCCGATGTCAACCAAGCACTAGTTGGTCTCTTTGCCCCTGTAAATAAATCATTTTCAAATAATGGCATTTATAAGTTGCGATCACGCTGGCAAGAAATCATATGAAATGATGGCAAGCGTACTCACATTTCATCCAAAAAGGTGTCAGACTGTTGCGCCATTGATTAAAAAAACGTACATGCTGCGCAGAAAGCAGCGGCATTCACGCATGAGCAGAAATTTTGCTAAAATATACGATAGGGCTATAAAGGATTCATATTGTTTCAGATTCCAATCCTAGGACGGGTTTTTTGGGAATAAAATAGCTTTTTAGATATTTTATAATAAAAATGCCAAAAAAAAGCTTTTGTCGAATTTGAGTCTTATAAAGGATTTTTTTTTAAAGTTTCGTACTCTGAAATGAATTAAAAAAGGAATAAATTGTTTTCCTTACCATGAAATCCATTTTATTAGAAAAATAATTTTCTGCTTATTTTTAATGAAAATGATTTCGCCCCACGACTGGGGCGAAGGATCAACAATCGGCACGGTATCTCGCCAAATGGTCCAAATGTTCAAGCATCTCAGTTCTCTGATTCGACGTCTCCCTCAAGAAATAGTCCAGCGATCACAAGCATTACAAGATCTGGCAGGCCAGTTTACAGGCCTAAGACGAGAAAAGATACGTTTATCAAATGCTTCTTTCAAAAAGTCGATGGTTGTACGAGTTATATGGCATGTCGCGCCTTCCTGTTGAAATCATAGGTTCACTGAATTACGAAAAATCAATTACGGAACGACAAGGTCATTGATCATGGCTCTAAAGCGGTTACCATTGACTGTAATCTTATTCCCAGCAGCATTTTTGAAGACATATGGACCAATGATTCTTTTGGCACATAAAACACACCAAACAGATACTTTCTTCGGCTGTAACGGTGTTTGTGCCTGTGGTTGCTAATCACTACAAATGTGACAGTTATGTTTTAGTTTCGGTTTTAGTTTGTTTTTACTTCGGTTTCATCGGTAAACAAAATTTTTTTATGAAATTCGAGAGCTGCAGGAATTTTTTTTTCAATTCAACGCCGTGCCTGCTGGTCGTTTGGCTTCAATTCCTGCACGAAGTGGTTTTTGTAAGCTCGCAAACCAAGATTCTTCCAAAAATTCTGCCATAATGAGAAGGGTCACAGGTTTATTGATACTACGCTCTACAGCTGCTATGGTTTCTGCATTACGCGCTTTACGACGTCTGCATGGATGCATCCATGAAAGTAATTGTTCTGATAAACGATTATCTCGGCCATGAAATTGACGGATTGCGCGATGAGTGTTTCGAACAGAACTGTTTTCTATTCTAAATAAATCCGCATTATATGCTGACATTGCACACGCGTCAATCTATTCACTATAAAATAGTGAACCAAACTACCTATAAAACGTATGGTAGCTGTGACATTTACGCAGCATTAGAAAGTGTTGCCATCTTAACGTCTTATGGCTGTCAAAAGTCCACCTTTTGTGTACATATATAAGTTTCTTTATTGCAAATTGGAATTCGAAATGAAAGCCATTTAAGGAAATTTTAAAGTAACGTTTTTCGGTGACTTAAAGCTTCGCCTTAAGGTATTTAGCGTATTCGTTCCATGTATGGGCGCTGTAGCTTAAAATTTGTTGAATACTCATTTTTATGAATACGATTCGTTTACAAAGACTCATGGGAGACTTTCGATTGAGTAACGGGTACAGAGACAGAATAGACTTGCATGCCTTAAAAATTTTGTTCGCAGTTGCCTCAAACGGCAGCTTTCGAACGAGTTGTAGATCCAAATTGGTCAGTTCTTCGAACCAGGGAATCATTTGGCTTAAAGCAGTTTATAGGTCTGTTAGGCAGCAGGTGGATTTAAGTCAATGAATATTGTTTTTCTTACCGTTGATTTTAACTTTCTCTAACTTCTTCTTAACTTAACTCTGGAAGTATTGGTAGTTTTTTTCCATTTCTTCTTGATTGAAGGTGATCTGGTCAGGGTATTTGCTTGAAGTGTAGAAGCTAGTGTTGTTTGCTAGTGGGAAGTTTAGGTTTGTGGGTGTATCAGACTTGTATATATTGAAAAGTGTTGGCCTCAGACATGAACCTTGTTAAGCACCTGCAGGAACGGTTTTCGTACTGAATGTTCGACAATCAATGTCGAATCTTAATTTGTTATGTTCTGTCTGTCATGAAGGATGACATCAGTTTGAGATAGTAAAGTGAGGTACAGGACTCTTTAAGCTATTGAGTCTCTTTTTCAGTATCGATCATCAGCAGGCCCACCGACTGCTTTAAATTTAGCGGAATTCTTACGTCTTGGACCACCCTTTTCAAGAAAAGCTTCTCAAATAGTTTTCCAAGCGTTCGTGGAAAGACCTCTTTAACCCACAAACGAAAATTGATAAAATGCACAAGGATCAATCATATATTCAACAGGCAAAATCAAAATCAAATGGTAGCAATATTTCAAGGAACTGTTCGCAGCACCTCTTACAACAATTTGAGCTGTGCACGTTCCGGAAGCAGAAGAGGAGGTCAAAATATAAGTATCTAAAAGCGACAGAGTACGAGCAATAGATTGCTTAAAAGGATGGAATTCCGGCAGAACTGCTCTAAAAATGGCCCCCTATCTAAATAGACGTCCCCAACGCTTCATTTTTAAAGTATGGTCAGAAAAGCAGTCACCAAAAGACTGGCGAAAAAGAATTATTTGTGCTGAGTACAAAAAGGGAGGCACGTTAATGTTTGAACACTAAAAAGGAATCGTCATATACGTGCTCTGAGAAATAAAATTGGAGCCGTACTACGAAAGTTTAAGGAGAAAATCACGAAGGCATTCCAAGCGGACGGCTTACAAAAGATCAAATATTCCTCGTTATCCAGATTCTCAAACAAACTGCGAATATAACATCGACGTACATCGATTTGTTGTAGTCGTTCAGCAAGCATACGACAGTATCAATTTTGCGCTGTACAAAATAATGCTAGTCTTTAGTATAACAAGTCACAAGTTTAGTATACCAAGTTTAGTAAAACAAGGGGATGAACTTGTCCCAATGCTCTTCAATATTGCGCTGGAACACGTCAGAAAAACACCACCTGAAACCATTGGTACACCAATGTTCAAGTCCATATAATTAATGATCTGGTGATGGTTGATGTCAGTATCCTGGCACGATCAATTTCAGATGCCAACGAAAAATGTTTCAATCTAAAACCAGAAGCAAACTCAATAGGCTTACGAAATAATGAAGCGAGAACTAAACTGAGGAGTCAAACAAGAAAGAATGTGCCAGCTCGAAAGAGCTTGGCCGTAGGAGACTACAATTTTAAAAATTTGCCCAACTTGGGGATCTTGGTGACGACCTGATTGAAAACAGAGACCGCATAAATGCCACAAATAAAGCCTATTACTCTGTACTTGCCATTGTAAGGTGGAAATTTCTGCATAAACAAAACAGGCATTGCATTTACTAATCAAAAGTAAAAAAACTCACAAAAATCAAAAGAACTGAAGTAAGGACATTTTTAGACGCTAATTTCTACGACTTCGTAAAAGGACGTTAAGAGTTATAAGGATTAGTTTTATGACTTATTTGACCGACCACATGTACCTACTTGCGTTAAACTCCCAAAACTGTCATGGACGGGCCACATTAAAGAAAAAATAGGAAGAAAGCCGGCTGCCCGAAAGAACATTGAAGGGAACATTCGAAGGCAAACGTCCGGCAGGAAGACCGAGGATTAGATGGGAGGACACAATAAAAACTAAAAGTCGATGTTTGTTGAAATGATCAACTGGAGAACGAGCGCACAGAATCCTGACAATTGGAGGATAGTAAAGACTAACTAACAGCAGCCGCTATACCGTCAATAATTATCAAGGCTGTGCGTCCCTGTGAGGTCATTCCGGTTGCCTTGAAACTTTTGATACTTTCCGCTTTGAAAGACTAGGTATTCAAGGAGTAGGGACTGAGTATCAAGGCCTAACAGGTGTAGCGTTAACTTTCTATGATAAAATTTTTTTATTCAAAATACTTTTATTCAAATGCATAGAAGTCGATGTCGACACATTTTGCCCAATTCCAGGTTATTGATGAATGCCATGCCTGAAAAACTGCTTGTCTTTTGCGGCAAATCATTTAAGTGCTGCTCTACGAGCGCGTATTCCTTTGATGCAAAGAGGTGATAGTCAGATGGCGCCACGTCTAGGGAGTTCGGCGGTTGCAGAAGGATGTCCCATCCAAGCGATTTCACTGTGATTTTTACGTTTTCGCTGTGTGCAACGACACGTTGTCGGGTAACAAAATAACTTTGCCATGTCTTCTAGTCCATTCCGGTCGTTTTCTGATTAATGGCTAAATTTTATTATTCCTTGACGATAACATTGTGTATTAACGGTTTCGTTGATCTTCAAGAGTTCACAATACACAATACCACTCTGGTTCCACCAGACACCGGGGCATGGTCTTCTTGCCGACGCAATTTGACCTTGGAGTTGAAGGACTTGATTCGATTTTCGATACGATTTTGTACGCTTCGACTTTTAAAATAAATACATTGTTCGTCACCCATCACAATTTGATGCATAAATGATTTCCTTTCGTGGCGCTGAAGCAGGATTTGACAAGTGTCTGCGATTTTCGATTTAACGTTCATTCAAATCGCTTGGGATCGTGTTACTGAGTTTATTGATTTTACCTTTCGCTCGTAAACGTCTGCTGATCGTTTGTATCTAATTAATCTAATTGCTGTTGAGTTTGAGTTGGGTCCAATCACTCCTGCAATTCCTCCTCTTCACTTTTTGTGATCTACTGAACGCTCACTGTCTCACACTGAAATTAAATGTCTAATCGTCTGACATTTAGTCATGGCGTTTGTGTCAAATCAATACGCTGCGTACTATTGGCTGGCACCATCTCTTAGTAAAACCGGAAAAAACGTATGCATGCACCTGATATTAGATATAATAGGAGTCGGTGTAAGCCGAAAATATATTCTCACCAAATTTCATCGAAATCGGTGGCATATTCTATCTAAAACATTTCTGACTAGCGCATGAGAAATGATCCGATTACACATCTAATGGGTGATATGTAAGACCTTCCATTATTGGAACAACCATATCATCAATAATAACTCTCTCAGCATCATCCCACATTGGTTCACATATGAGTAAACATACAAAAACCATCATTTAGTAGTTATTCATACGCCTGGCAACCTTGAATCTTCATTCCCAATGTGCATTCGTTGTTTCATTTCAGCATCACATTACGTACAAGATCTTGACTTGGTATTTAACAGAATAATGCACTTAATATTGTTCATTGCAAATCGACTTGTTATGGCAAAGCAATTCCGTAGACAATAATTTTAATTAATTCCATTCGGACGGGCAGCGTGTTGAGATGGTCAGGACGCGAGCGAGGATAGTCAAAGACATTCAGTTGATTAGGAAATACAAGATTAATTGATGATTAAGATGTGTTCAACATGCATCAGGAAGTAGATGCTTAAGATTGAGGAAGTGCTGGGAAATGGAAATGTTTGATGGAGTCTCACTGACAGGATATCTAATTTCAATGTTTTATGTTGATATTACAATTTATATGTATTACAGTAGTTATTGGATTCAAGAGAAATAACGGAAAATTTTGTATCTTTTTTTTTAGATGCTATCTCATTCCAAATAGGTGAGTATTGTTTATTTTTGATAAGACTTTTTATTACTAAGATTTTTGGTCTCCTCTGCAATATCAGACAAATCATGTCCAAAGTTTGCAGTCACACATCATCACATTCGATTAATAAACAATAATAGATACAGATTGCCTTGCGGTTCGTACGTGGTTAGTTATTTCGAGTACGAAACGACTCCGACATCATTACGACTTTAAAAATATTCCAAACTTTCGATTGCTACCAAATGTATTTTGAACAAATAATTGTTGTGCAATAGCAGCAATAAAATTCTCTGGATGCTTTTTTGGTTCAAATTCATATGCGCAAGTAGCATCATAATTCATATGCAATTTTAATAGCTCCCACATATGCGTGATTCGCATTCGAATCGACTGTAAAACTACAGAACCGCCAACGCTTAGTTTTCCATTTATTATTTTCCATGCGCCAAGGCATAATTTGCTGGGGGAAAAGTGGTCGGGGAGAGTCGGTTAAGTGCCTGCTTCATTCATCTCCGCCCCCATATGTGACACTTATGATTTGCATTTCCATGGGATTTGTTTACTTGTTTTAACAAAAATTTATGCATCATATACTTGAGCACAATTTTCCTATATTGCCAACGCTTTTTGGTCCTGTTTCCACATACTTCACTCACAATTTGCATATCACGGACGTTTTCTGATTGAATAAATCGGAGAAAAGTTTTTCTCTTATCATCGCGCTCCAATGTTGCTACTGCCGCAATGGTTAGTGTGTCACCAAATGGTGACTTTCTTGTGTCAATGCCTTAGAAAGGATAAATTATTTGCCATCTCACGTTTGTCGCACAATAATATTTACGACCGAGTTGCATGCTTTATCATGGCATTTGCTAGTTGACACGCCGTAACATTGCCGAGGATATGATTATACGTTGCCGAAGGATAGTCAAGAGCTTGAGGGTAGGATGTGATGGACATCCATTGTTGGAATCATGCACACTCTTTTGCCAGGATCAATATCCCAGTGACATGTTGGATTGTTAGTTTTATATGTGTCATGTACTAACCATCATTTATCTTGATCGATTCTTGATGTTATGTGCAGTTTTCCGCATTTTAACTTAGATACTGAGTAATATCCTGAAAATATCCTCTCTACACTACCACATTTGAGGTTTTGGCCTCGGGTCAACTTGGATTTTCTGAATCATGAGATCCATTAACTGGATTTCAATTTTTCACGCTGATTTTTGCTTGTTCATGAGCACTGGGTAGAGATAACGAAAGGAGGTCAAGAAGCTCGTGCACAAACATGGAGGCGTATGCAACTGGAATGTCTAAATATCATCCCCCCTGGTCCATATATTCCCTCCTAACTCTAATGCAAATTCGATGTATTCCAACGAACTTATCAATTGCGTCAGAAAACGGATTCACCTTGATCGCTTAAAAACACGAAATTGCCTATATAAAAACAAATCAATTATTTTGATTGCAATGAAATTGGTCTTATTTCAAAGATAATTCCTTGCCATTTTTATTTAAATTCTCAACTTCAATTAGGTTTTTAACAAATTTTACCTAAAATCTCAATCCAATATTGATTGTTACACAAATTCATATCGAGCATCTAAGCGCCAAGACTAGCGCAGAGGAAGTCCAAACGTGACGTCCAATTTTCAACTATTCTAACCAATAATTGGGACCATGTCTCGCTAATAATGCGACGAATGTTTTTCTTTCAAATTGTCAAGCATCTCGGGCTTGTTGGCGCTGATGACTAATTTGACATATCCCATTAGAAAAAGTCCAGCAGTGTTAAATCACAAAATCTTGCAGTCCAGTTCACACGTCCAAAACGAGAAATTATGCGCTCATCAAATGCTTCCTTCAGCACGAATGGTTGTACGTATTGTATGACATGTCACACTCTTTTGTTGAAACCAGATGTCGCCTGCATTGCGTTGAGGAAAATCTAGAACGAGAAAGTCATTGATCATGGCTTTTTAGCGGTCATAATCTACTGTAATTTTGTTCCCAGCAGTATATTGGGAGACATATAAACCAATGATTTCAGTAATCCATAATGCACACCAAACAGTGATTTTCTCCGAATGTAACGGCGTTTGGACAATTCCCTGCTGCTCCACATGCGGCAGTATTATGTAATGACAATACAATCTATCTACAAATGATCCTCATCGCTAAGCAAAATTTTACTACAAGTTTCGGGATCTACAGCAATTTGTTTTTCGGTTGATTCATACTCGGCATCTATGTTGTGCCCGCTGATTGTTCCACTTCAATTCTTTCATGAGTTGGATTTTTTAAGCCCGCAAAACGATATACTTTCATTGAAATCTTCCACATTGTGGATGAGCACAGATTTGATTGCTGCGTTGATGTCGAATAGACTCATTAGTGAGAGTAAACGTGGTGCGGAAATTATCCATGATTAATTGAATTAATTCTTCCGATTATTTCCGCCATCGAATTGATAGAGTGCGCGATGAGGTTCAGGAATCGAACCTTGCAAAATTTGCGAACGGTGCTGAGGCGTCAACCTTTTCATGATCAAATGACAAACCAGTCTAACCATAAAACGCATGACAGCTTTCACACCATACATAGCATTAAAAAGTATTGCCAACTCAAAGTTCTGGTCCTTTATACACCCTTTATTATTTTATTTTGCCACATAATCGCCCTTTAGGTTAATACTGTTCCAATATCTTTTTTTTCAACGTTAGTATACCCTCCGAAAAAATTCTTCTTTGGCACTTACAAAATCCCTTAAGGCTGCTGTCACTACTTCATTATCTTGAAATTTTTCGCTTCTAAATTATTCTTTTACTCGAAGAAATAAATATCTCTGGAATATAGTCTGAGGAATGCGGGGTTGCTCGAGGATTTTTAACCCAGCATTATGGAAAAAAAACTGTTTTTGAGTTATCCTCTGCTTTTTTTTCTTCTGACAGAATTCTGACAGAATTTTCCATTTGTTCTACATTACATTACGGATCACAGTGGTTCGCTGATCAAGTCATTCAATAACTGCGACCACTTGAGGGTCCCAAGAAAAGCCCGTGATCAGACAATTTTATCTTGAATTTCTCTGCGATTGACGGAGACGCTCTTTCCGATGCCATCGATTGCTGTTTTGTTTTAGGATCGTGATAGTTTAAAGTCTTATTTCATCGACTGGTCCGAATCGATCTGAAAAGCAATCAGGATGTTGTGGAAATAATACCAATGAGCTCTTCGAAGTTTGTGTGTAGTTTGCATCTTTTTCAAGCGCAACGTTATCTGATTTGTCCACATTTTGATTGTTTTTTGAGTAATTTTTGAATTTTTTTTTAATTTTTTAAATTAAATTAAATTTTTTTTTACAAAGATCTAAACTACAATAAGTATTGATGATTTTCCCAAATTACTCGCAACACGTAAATAGTTCTGATTGATTTTTGAACCCTCCCTCGTATTTGAAAACCACAAATAATCGTTGAAGGCTATTTATTTTTATTATTTACTTGGGGTACGTTGTTGTCAAAAAGCATAGCCTACTATCTTCCCTCATCTCTCTGCGTATGGTGCCACTTTTTACAGATATTTCATCCTCACGTCCTACAGAAACCAAAGATATTTCCTAGCTCAGTGGTCGTCATATTCGCCACCTCTGTTACGTTAGTATTTTTCAGCTATTTGAGGTGTTTTTTCGCCAAGTTCAGATAATATAGAAGGTAGCATTTTTTAATACCCTCTTCCTCGTCACAAACTCAGCCTGTGTCACTCGTTTAGATTGTCCTGTCGTGTTGACCTTAGCACAGTTGGCCTTCAAGTATGGATACCAGTGTTCTTACGCCATTTGTATTTTTCCCTGAGCGTGTTTTTGTCCTCGTTTTATTAGGGTAAGGTCATCCTGCATGAGTTGCCGTCTTTCCAAACCTTATCTTTTATTTTTCACAGGGTTCCGCCTTGTTTCCTTATTCTTTTTGCTAGCCGAATTTTCCTCGTGTCTATTCTACTTGTACACCGATGTGTCCGGAGAACCTTTGACTGGGGGTCAATTTTACGGTTAAATTGTTGGTTCCGGCCTAAGACGGCGCGTCTAGAAGCAACCGCCTGCAGTGCCTTCTTATTGTTCAAGCGTTTATAGTTCGTTTCCTATTCTGGAAAATTCTCTGCAAAGAGAATTTCAGTATATTCAGTGTGTTAATCCAGTATGGGGTCGTAATATCCAACGCTGATTGAATTCTATCCTACTTTCCTTTTACTTGACGCCCAACCTCTACATTTATATCGAAAAATAAACGTATGATATCAAGTGTTGGTTGGATAACTTATTTGTGGGTTTTAATGTGGTCCACGTAAACGATGCCTCGCTTAAAGTGAATTTTTCGAGTGGCGCCAGGTTGAGCATTATCTTTATTGCAGTAGATGGCGTAGTCCTTGTAGTTCCATTCTCTTGATCTTCTCTTGTTCTTTCGCAATGATTTTCTTTTGAAGTTCTGGCTACCATACCAAGGCTCCGTGAGTGCTTATCTACCTCACTACAGCTTCCTCGTTTAAGTCTGGGATTCGCTGTTTACACTCCGTTTCCTTAAGGCGTGTTGTCATCCGATCTAGTTTGCTTACTTATGCTTCCTTTGTTGCGATAGAATATCTTCTAGATTTCTCTTCGTGGATTTTTGTTGTCGATTGGTGTTGGAATTCGTTCCAAAACTCCAATTTGTCCTCTGTGATGCATTTACTTGGTATATTTGAGTTGGTAACGTCTTCCGCCACGCCGAAGCTGGTAATAATGTAGGGGTTTCTGAACGCTTCGTCTTCATTGCAAGAACGGGTGGCTGAACTGTTGCCGCCGATATCGTTGAATATTGCCAGTCGGAAAATTGCTTGTGGGCAAAAGTCCGTTGATCTACAAGTTCAGCATACTTTTAACCTTTTTTCCGTTTACGTTATCTTTGGTAGTTTCTTTGAATCATCCTAAAAAGGTAATGTACTCAGCGTGCTGTAGAGAAATTAATTTCTTATAATTTATCGTCGCAATACTTGCCGGGTCCAAGAAAGACAGTCGCAATGATCTTTCCAATCGATTCAGACACTTCAAACGCATCAGGGGGGCAGAACCATCGATTCCAGCTTTACATCAGGATCAGAATGTGAACCCAAAATTAATTGCCGACAATTTGAGCCACAATTCTTTCTCTTTGCTCTCTTTCGCGATCGAAAACTCACGGAAACATTCGACGCGCTCTTGTTTTTGAAATACCATATACATTCTCAAGACCCAGCATACATAAACTTCAATTATCATATTAATGAATTTTTTAAATTTTTAATTATTGTATTAATTGTTAATTCAGTTATTCCATTAATGCTGTAAGTTGACTCATCTCAGGGCGGAAATCGTCACCCATTATCTTCGGCTAGCTTCTACATTTTCGACGATCTTTGGCGTGATAGACTCAACTGGTAGTACATATCGAATATTATTTTCAAATGCGCCTCTCAATTCCTTATAAACTGACCGCTTAAACAATTCTTCGACTAGTAGCAGAGTCCATAGAAACAGCTAATATGACTTGTCAAATCGTTTGAGGGGTCTTTTTTTCAAAAACTTTGTCATGGCCCAGTATTCAATTTTCTCTCTTTCTAATTTCTTCCGTATCGACTTGTTTGATTCTTTCAAACTTAACCAAATTTTGCTAGTTACCGGAAAAGGTGGAAAGGGAGTTTAAATACTAATAACAATTAGGGTTAATGCCTACCTGAATAAGTATCTCATCCCGTGGGAATCCTACCAGTGCACGAATTCTTCCTTCTCAAAAATATAGAGATAGCTACGTTGCTTTCGTGTTACTATCCTGCGCTTACACTGAATTTAACAAATTAATTTTTTAAGCATAATATGATCCCATAATCCACCAAGCGTGTGGAATCTGAGAAACATAGTTGCAGAATCACCTGTAGAATTTTGAGTAAAAAGTATTAGTATCCTTTTTCCAACAATCAACGAGAGTTAGGAGATTCGAATATCAACGTTGAGTTAGGAGACAGCGCGTTTTTTTTTCGTTTGAAACAGAATATTTTGTTCTTCAACTGTGGCTTTTTTCCAGAAATTTCTTTCTACGGATAAGATTGTGGAGTAATGATATATGGCTTGCTCTTGTAATTGGATCTCCTGTTTGAAGATATTCAATTAAGATAGCTCCAGAGATGTCGCAAAAAACAATCTTCTTCACTCGAACAATCAGCTTCACTCCTTCCATTTTCATTTCATGCATCAGTCAGCCCTAAAAAGCCGGAAACTTTCAAAAAATATCAACATATTGTTGCCTTAGTATCACGATTCCGATCTAATATGACCAAATTCAGCATCCAACTCGCGGATATCTGTATTAAATTTTGATTCAATATGTATATTTTAAATCAACGGAATTTAAAATCAGGTCTACCTTTACTTTCTTCGAGTTCGATGGTTGAATCAACTTTATCACGCAACAAAGAATTGGTCTTTATTTTAGTCATGTAGTTTTTGTTGATAAGAAATTCATCTCAGCCTATGTGTTATGAATATTTAAGCACATTCCTTTGAAAAAGGGTAAGATTTGATTTTGAGTTCTGTTATGCCGAAACTGAGTCTTTTCTAAAGCGATTCCTTTGGCATCCTGCTTGGTTTCATTACTTTTGACTCTGGTTCTGCTAATTTCGGCAGTTGTTCGCATATGAGATTTATTTCATCGGGATAATGTATGACTCTGCATACGGTTGCACTTTAAGACGAATTTTCTGTCACACGAAAAGGTCATACTTGCGAGTCTCGAGGAGTAAGGTAGGGAAGTTTATCTTTTCTAGCGCTCCCTTCTTTTCTTTCCCGCTAGAGAAGATTTTTTCGGGGAAAATTGTTTGCAGCAGAGCTTTTCAGTGAGTAATTTGGAAATATTGCAACCCCGTCGAGTTAAACACGCTGGGCTTGAATATCCCTCGACAGAAATGGGGAAATTCTCATAGTTAAACCTATATAATATAACTACTACAATCTTTGCTGACTTAAATACAGTAAGAGCCTTCCTAAGATATTCCAACAACTTAGTCTCGGGTTAAAATGAACTCAGTGGTTTCCCATCAGTTGTATCCCATCGTAGGACCTTTCTTATATCACTTGTTCACCACTGGAGCTGAAATAGCCTCAATGTAAGGCAAGCTCTTGAGCGTCACCATAACGAAATTCGATCAATAGAACTTATTTATAAAAAAAAATATTATAACAAGTTTTGTAGCAGTTTTAAGAAGTTACAACCCTCTGGGTGAATACACTGAAGGACAAGGTATTGAAACATATACTACGGTAGCGGCAAATATAAGGTAAACTTGGAATATATTCATACCTTTAAAGAAGAATTTATAAGCGCCTTCAACATGAAGAAAAAAGATAGATCGAACATCAGGCAGAATTGGGAGCTCCTTATGGCTCATGAAGGATGACATTTCAAGAAATCATAACTTAAAACATGCACAGAAAGCTAGAAGCAAACGCCGTTCTAGTCTGATTTCACCAGTGGATAACAATAACAATGTATTATATGCTATATTTATATATTTATATACACTTTATTTAAAATCACATATCTAGTCTTTAATGCTCCCGAAACGTCCGGAAGGAAAGTTGGACTGATGCAGGGTTACGAACTGTCCCCTCTTCTGTTTAATGTGCCTATTAAGTACGTTATAAGTAGGCTCTCAGCTGTTACGCAGCACTGAACTAGAAGTAGAAGATGAAACAATAACCTATGCAGGTTTCGTCATCATATTGTCCTGCTCCGTTTTATCGACAGAGGAAATTTCCCCGCAGCTTGAGTCTGCAGGCAACCAAGTTGGTCCCTATATTATCAAAGCTTAAATAAAAATTATGACCAGAAGGTCTTTAATTTCCAAATCAAGCCGCCATTGTATGTATACGTGGCTGATATGCCTTTGCATTTGAGACTTTGTTTTCAACTATAGTTTAAAAACTAAAGGCAATACCAAAAAGCTTTCGAAATTTTCCTCAATCAGAATGAACGATACTAAAGACAATGAAATATTTCCACAAATCAAATTTTCTGCTATTTAGTCAAAAGGCATGCCGTGGAAAAGTTTATTTGAATAGGCTAAATTTCAATATTAACATGCATGACCTATCTTTTTCCGGAAAAGGCATTTTAACGTTTTATTCTCGTTTCAAAGTGAAATACGTCGCAAAAGAGAAATGACTCATTAGCAGACAGAAATTCTATGCCTTCGTTTGTAAACGTGCGCATATCTAGCGAAAATGAAGGGAACAATACCAAAATTAGAAATAAAATAGCAAGAGCAGCAGCAGCAGAAAAGGAGATAGGACACGATTTTTTAATGAGACCATTTTCAATATCAGACACTAATGAAGGGTTTGTCTACCATGTCGCCCACTTTGCAACTTGATAGTGCTGGCTTTCAGACGTTGGCGATTTCTTTTTTGAAATGAACATTCTAAACGTCAGTCTGAAAAAGGATAACGAAACGCTCATTGAAATTCCATGGAATCACGTTAATGCTAGGACGAATGTAAATTATTCGATGAGTGTGACTGCTCACGACTCTGCAAATGAGACATGAGACTACAAATAGCAATTAACAAAAAAAGTACCAAATTTTTCGTGCTACGTGAGTTTATTTAATGCAAAATATGCTATAAAAGTTTCAATTTATCGGTGCTATTCGCTCCATGTTGCCATATTTCGTTGTGTTTCGATATCAGATATTTGTTCGGGGGTCTCAAAATGAAAGAGAGTTCATCCGGAAAATGAATGCTATCATTTCAATATACCTTTTATCAACAGGAAAATAAAGAACCCAAAATTACCGTCATAAAACTAACATTTTATTGACAGTTGCTACAATAAACATAACAATTCGTACCCAATAAAGTCAGATTGTATAGCTGCTTTCAAATTGCCATCATTGCTCGCGATTTTCACTGCTCACAACCGCTCTTCCTCCTAGACGGATCCTTTACAAATCAGCAATAAAAATAAAAATCAACTCCATAAATTGCAAAGTTTTTCGCTGTCATCGTCATCACAATCGTCTTCTCTCACCGTCATCCTTGCTTGCTTTTTTCTTCTTTTTTTCAGGATTCTCATTGCAGACGTTCCTTATCGTAACTCTCAACAGCCGTTTCCCGCCTTTATACCCTCTTGTCATATCCGAAGCAAACCATTACCCAGTTGTATTTATTCTGCTCCTTTACAACAATGTTAACTACTAAAAATTGTAAAGTGTTGGCAGGGAAACGCAAGAAAGCAAAATAATAATAAAAATGAAAACAAAAATAAAATCTTTGAACTTGCTCCATGGCCCGTTTTCTCTTTTCGTTGTCGGGTATTTCTTTCATTTCTCATACATAAAATGTGTTCACAAACGATAACATTTCAAAAAAGCTCACACGTAGACATTTTTATGAGATTTCCTTTCAGTTTGGAAACGTTTATCGTGCTATCAAAGTGCACACCTTACAAGTTTTTCGCTCGGCTCGGATTCAGGCTCAACCTTGGGCACAGCGAAATGAAATGACGTCTAACTCAGTGGACGAGAAAGTAAAAGAGCGTTGGTTTCGGATGAAATGAGTGTCATCAAACACCTTGAAAAGGATACAAGCGAAAAAAATTCAAAATTTAATAAATTCACAAAACAAAGAACCATTGAGCGAGATTTACAGAAATGAATATGAAGAAGAATGCAGGACGGTATAGAAACTTTTGAAAAGATTATGAAGCCATTGTCTAGAGTTTCCAGTTCAAATTTGTCTAGAGTTGCCTGCAATTTTGTAGAACTTGCTCGGGTATACCTTATAAAATCTCAACCTTTAGAACTAGAGCATGAATTTCGTGCATATGAATTTTAGTAACTTCTTAGTTCATACCACAATTTCTTGTTGGTATTTGAAATTGACGCTTTTCGCTTCGCAACTCAGATCAACACTTACAGGTCTGAGATCGTGGTTCCGTCTATAGCATGGACTACGGAGAACACGGAGGTCTATCTGGATCGAAAATAGGGTTGTTTCAGCCTGAACTGCTCGGTAGGTCACGGACGCTCTTTCATAGCCTATTTTACATTAAAGAGAAGGAAAATACTTCCCTTACTTTCTTTCATACAGACAGTATGACTGATATATAGAAAAAAAAATCATACAGACAAAAAAATTGAGGGAATCACCTCCTGCAATTGACTGATAAATGTCACCAGGTGGTAAATTACGCGGAGACGATCCTAAAAATGTAAAAGCGAATACTGATCAGCAGAAGATGTTGAGGGGAAGGAAGAATAGGTCTCTATTCTAGGCCATTCTCTTCTTCTTCCCTCCTTGCTGGAGAATAGATTCCTGTGACGTGAAGGCGCCATATTGTTCGGTATAGGGAAACCTAGCCAAAAGTTACATTTCAAACGATTTCCGGATAGGTTCTTTGCTCAACATGGGCATAATTGGTCAGTGGTCAAACAGATACTAAGGCGGTACAATAGGCACTTAGCCTACAAAAGAAAAACGATCATTTTGGAAACATGGCGATTTAATTCTCTACGTAGTCTTGTAGCGATTGCCAGATGACAACCTAGTGTCAGGTTTCACCGCTAGATGATGGAGATATAAATAGCGACAGCGAGAAATTGATCTCTCTCACTTTCAATTCAACTTATTTAGACGCTTGACAACTGACGTAAAGTAGAAAGTTATTATAATCAACAAATTGTAATTAAATAAATTAATACATTACAGTCTCTTTTCAGCTCGATATCATTGACTAGCGATGCAAATGTAAATGTTGAAATAAATTATAAAAATTGTCAAAAAAAGGCGGAACCTCATTACACACCCAATAAATTAAAAATGTTAAATTTGGTTAAATTTGCAAAGCCAAGGATTCCTTGAGGGAATGCTAATAAAATATTTTCTCTTATAGCGAAATTCCAGGTTATTTATATGTTTTGTCAGGCTTTGTATGTTGAGTTGAAGTGCGTCCATCATTGCAAAGGAGAAGAAAAAAAAGCAAGTGTATTATTATTATTCACCTCTTAGCCAGAAATAAAAAAAATGCCTTGATGATTGATTCGAAGATGGCTCTCACTCGGTTTGTGGCCAGCTCGGGGGGACCAACCTCAAGTAAAGACGTCTACTGATGAATGCAATGGAGTCAATGCACTCGTACGGCACAGTAGCCTAAGCTGGGGCTTTAAGTAAGGAGTCATACTGAGGGCGTCTCGTACAGGAACAGAAGCAAGGAGCTCTGCGGGAAGCAGCTGCATATCGCACTGTATCTGACCCGGCAGTACTCGTTATCTTGAGGGTGGTCCCCTGGTGAAACTTGCTGTTCGACGGCGAGTCTACTTACGCAGGGAGGAGTCATAGAGAGAAATTGTTGGTCGAGAGAAAAGAAGGTCCCTAGTTTTGTGGCACAATGCATTAGTAAACGAAGCGCGAAGCAGGTGGGCCGCACAGCTCATCAGTGACATGGGGCCAATGTTCTTCAAAAATCATGGTGAGACTGACTATTACATAACGACACTACTCTGTGGACACGTGTAATTTTAGTCTTACCTGTATAAAAAAGGAGTGTAAGCGTCCCCTGGGCGCTTGCTCTGCTATGGGACGATAGCCACACTTTCTTCGCATGAGGAAGATGGACTAAGCATCGTTTGTACCTCTCTATCCAGAAAACATAACGGAGAATATGTAGTCATTGAAAGACAATTGGAACTGCATGTCACTACATGCATCTTACAAAGAAGGATCGCATCATGGATCGCATGGTGGCGCAGAGAGAAGGGGGATCTCTCTGACAGAAACTTTCTTTCTTCACATCCATCCGTGGGTTCCGCTAGCCGGGATTAGTGAAGCCTAGTCCAAAGCAATATCACAAACATTTCTAGACTTGGTAGTCGGTAGGACAGGGGAGGTGTTACGTCGGAAGACCGGCTGCCGCTGGGAGTATAGGCCTAGTTCGAGGTGGTTTGAAAAAATTTCCAGGCTCTGTTCTTGGTGTGACAGGGGCGGTGTTCAGTCGTTTGTTACACATTCAGGATGTAAGTATCCTTGGTCTCCCAACCACAAAAAAAAATATTATTATTGCTATGACACTTTTCGAAGCTTTTTGAATATTTTTCGGTATTATTTTGCTGTTATTCTAAGGTTTGCTGAATTTAAGGTGGTGGCCTGTTTAGTGAGGAAGGTAATATTAATCGTCGTGGTTTCTTTATTGATGAAGTTTAATAAGTCTAGTTGATTCTGTAAACTGAGTTGCAGGTTATCAAGCTCAGAAGATCTATGTGGATTTGATTAAAAGGAGTTGGTTGAACATTTGTTCGTTGATTGACAATTGGTTACGGGCAAATTTTTTTATTTAATTTATAACTTGTGTGGACGTTTCTTGAGTAAATGAATTTTTCATCATACTACTGTGATCAAAAAGTAAGGTGAAATTGTTTATCAAATGTAAATTCTTTATTTATTCTTCCAAATCAATTTCATCCCCTTCAAAATAATCCCCGTCCGATAAAACGCACTTTTACCAACGCCAACGCTTTTTCCAGTCCTCGATGCAGTCGGAATAGTCTTTTTCCGGTATAGCCTTGAAGACCTTCTTCGATTCTGTTTTTATCTCCTCAATCGAGTCAAAAGTCGAGTTTTCTCAATCAAGTCGAGTTTTCGTCGTCTCCGCATTGGCCTTTTGAGTTTGCTGAATAGCCAGAAGTCGCACGGAGCCAAATCAGGCAAATACGGTGGTTGCGGAATTATATGAGTCGGGTTTTTATGAAAGAAGTCACGAAAAACCATTGCAGTATGACATGGTGCATTATCGTGATGAAGGAACCAAGAGTTGTTCCCCCATAATTCGCTTCGGCCGTTACAGACGAATAGCTTCACGCAAACGACGCATAACCCTCAAATAGTATTTTTTGTTGACAGTTTGACCCGACAGAAGGAATTCATAGTGCAACACACCACAATAATCAAAGAAAACTGTCAACATAACCTTGACTTTTTATTGACTTCGCCGTGGTCGTTTCGGTCCTGCTTCACCTTTTGCACGATATTCGCTGGATTGGTCGGTGGTTTCAGGATCGTATGCGTAAATCCAAGTCCCGTCTCCAGTAATGATGCATTACTATTGGTCCTGATAGTCATACACCAAAGTTTCATATCAACGCGACGCTGTTTTTCCAAAAAATTGAGCAATTTTGGCACCAATCGAGACTTGACGCGTTTGAAACACAAAACTTGAAAATGGTTTGGGCTGAGCCAAATGATATTCCAACACTATCAGCGGGGTTCTAATTGTCAATCGACGACTTTCAAGCACCAAATCTTTGATTTTTTGAACGTGGCCCTCGGCGGTAGACGTTGATGTCTTCAACGCGTTCCCGGCCCGCTTTGAACTCGTTGTACCACTTATAAACGTTTTTTTGTGCCATAGTTTGATCACTAAAGCCCTTCCGCAACATTTTCAAAGTGTTCTGTGACGTTTTCAGTATTTTAGTATTTCCGGTCGCCTTATTTGCATTCTCCGTAGGGTTCAAAACTATTTTCAAGTATAACTGGTATCACTTAGACCTACTATCTTATTGATAGTCTAGAACATAGTCTAGAACTCCACTACACCAAAATAACATCACACAATATTAACTGCGATAAGACCTAAGACCATACTTCCACACTCTATGAACTATAGACTGATCTGTCATAAAGAGGTCCACTTACCTGAAATTACGGGAAGAACGGCATTTGCTTTAGTTGATCCTTACAACTTTATGTTCCGAGTGCTTCAAATCTCCGAATTTTATAGCTTTCACAGAAATTTTTGTTTTGTTCTGTGTTTTCAAAATATAAAATATAAATAGATAATAATAATATAATTGGGGCAACCGATAGGCCGCACCTGCAGTGAAAAAAGGACAAGGTTAGTAAGACAGAATTATTTGAAAATATAAACACCGTATGATAGTCGCTGAATGAAGTTATTTTTAACCGACTGACTCACCGCGCGAGCGTGTGCGTTTTACGATATTATGAAAGCCCTGATCCTTGGATATCACACACACACATGAAAAATCCTTACTGATTCATTTTAAAAATTTTAATAGAAATATAGTAAATACAAGTAAATAAAATATTCAATTTACATGAATTTTGCTGCGCTCATTCTGACCACCTCGGCTGCCTCCAACACTTATCACCACCTCAGGACTTCACTTGAGCGTCTTCTTTCACTATATCTGGCATCCCCCAGAAACGATCTCCGTCATGAATTACACATATGTATTTCTCTTGATGCATTGAGTCAACAGCTTGCAAAATACATGACATCCATTGAAAAACTCTCTTATTCCGAGCAATCTGGTTGCTGTTCAGCTTCTATCTTTACTTATTCACTTTTCTGAATTCTATATCTATTTAATATTTGATTTACTTTTCTGTATTCTATATTTATTTAATTCTTGATTCACTTTTTTGGCTTAATACGTAATTCACTTTTTTGGATGCTATCTCTATTTACTACTTGATTTACTTTTCTGGCTTAATACTTGGTTTACTTTTCTGGATTCCAAACCTTTACTTAATACTTTATTCTCCTTCTTAAAGGTACTTGATCACTACTAACACCCGAATTATATTGATGGAAAATTTCTTCCCAAAAGCGTTCCAAGAATTTGATGAATTTTTTTATTACTGAGACTTTTGTACTGGGAATTTTTATTTGTTTAATAGTATTTGTCTAAATATCACTTAATACTCAAATCTAATTATATATGTTTTCATTTTATTTCTAGTCTTAGTTCTATTTTATTTCGTATGCTTTTCTGATAACTGTAAATATTATGGTTGAAAATTAACATTTTAACCAAAACTTAATTATAATAAATAATATTACATGTTATCTTTTAATTATTTATTTTATTATTGTTATTATTTTGATTTTATTTCCTTATGTCGCCTACAAAATGGAAAACGTAAAAAATGTCAATATTTTGTCATAAATATCACTTGACAGAAAAAATGTACAGGTCGGGTTGAATACGTTTTGGGTTGGTTACGGGTTGAGTCCGAAAACGTTATATTTGAATTGGTTAACCGTAGTCCGCATTTTATTTCACGTGCGTTGTTTGTGTTTGTGAATTTCTAGTCTTTTTAGTATGTCTCGTCGTCTAACAATGTCATCGTATCGGGGTTGTTTGTGTGATTCTGTAGGTTCGTTCCATAGTTCGAGCCAGTTTTATTGTGAGCGAACGGACGTAGATGTTCTTTGTATCTAGATATTAGTGTGTTTCTTATGATTTATAAGGACTGTAACTGACTTTTAAACACTGTGTACATCTAAGTCAGTCTACGTCCAGTGGTGGACACCTAAATAGAACACTATCCTCGCAGGCTGTTCAATTTAAATTTCCTGGAAACATGCAGCGAGGAATCGAATGTTTACATTTCTTATCGCATGCTCACATACAGTGCTGTGCAAAAGTCTTCGTACAGCACTGAAATAAAAGAAATTTTTTAAATTTCAAAAAATGGAACAAAGATAGTTCAAATTCTCATTATATATTTACAAGCTACATATATACTAAAAGTAATTAAATAAACAAAAAACAATATTTCAGCATTTTTAATAAAATACAACAAAAAGTTCATTATAAGTACTCAAAATCGCTGTGCAAATGTCTTCGTACAATAAGAAAATGAAAAAAGTAGTTATTTCAATCTTAAAATCTAGTACTTAGTAGGGTATCCTTTTGCATTTAAGACAGCACTTAATCTTCGGGGCATTGACTGAACTAACTTTTTTTGTAAATTCTCCCGTTATTTTTCCCCACTCGGTCATCAATGCTTTTTTCAAATCCGATTTGTTGGATATGGCATATTTTCGTACATTTTTTTCAAGTTCGGCCCATAAATGCTCAATCGAATTGAGATCCGGTGATTGAGCAGGTGTCTACAACAAATGGGGAACAGTTAATGCGAGCCATTGCCGCACAATATTTGCCGTTTGTTTCGGATCTCGATCTTGTTGAAAGTAGTAGTTCCCTTGAAAACCCATTTCACTGGCACTTTGCGTCAAATTGTCTTTCAAAATTGACAAATAACGGTACTGATCCATTCTTTCATTAATAAATACAAGTCGCGCCACTCCGGATGCCGACATACATCCCCACACCATGACATTACCGCCGCCATGCTTCACAGTTGCTTTCAGATTTTTTGCCTCCATTTCTTCTCCACTTTTTCTCCACACTAATTTTCGCCCATCTGATTGGAAAATATCAATTTTAGATTCGTCTGAGAAAATTACAGTTTCCCAGAACGATTTTACAGAACTCAAATATTTTTTCGCAAATTCAACACGTTTGGCTCGATTCACTGCACTAATGTATGGCTTCTTCCTAGGAACCCGCACGTTATAGCCGGCACGGTACAAAGCTCGGCGAACTGTTGATGGATCAGCGTGCTTTCTGAAATCGCGTTGAAGTGTATTTGCAATTTCTGGTGATGTTACAAAAGGATTTGTCTTTACCTGACGAACTACACTAGCTTCCTCTATCACCGTTAACTTTTTAGGTCGACCACTTCTCACTTTATTTTGAATTCTACCTTCTTCTGTGTAACGCTTAGTTATATACTGGACTGTGGAACGACTTCTTTTTACAGTTTTTCCGATTTCACTAATAGATTTGCCGTCTTTATACAAATTAATAATAATTTCCCTTACACAGACACTGGTTTCTTTACGTTTTCCGTTTGTATCCATTTTGCGAAGTAACTTTGCAGGTAGCGAAAACTAAACTAAATTGCATGAAGGATTTTGGAGACAAATAACGGATTTATAACGGATTTTTTACGATTAAACATGTTTTGATAGGACTAGATTCCATTATTATGGAAAGCATAGGCAGTGTACGAATATTTTTGCACAGCAATTTTGAGTACTTATCATGAACTTTTTGTTGTATTTTATTATAAATGCTGAAATATTATTTTTTGTTTCTTTCATTACTTTTAGTATATATGTAGCTTGTAAATATATAAGGAGAATTTGAACTATCTTTGTTCCATGTTCTGAAATTTAAAAACTTTCTTTTATTTCAGTGCTGTACGAAGACTTTTGCACAGCACTGTATGTGAGAACTAGTTTTGAGCATCTTCTAAAAATACGCAATGCATCTTCACATTGCATTGCGTATTTCAGTGTAAAAGGAAGTGTTTTTATCTGGTCACCTAAATAGTACACGCTTGGTTTTAGTGCATCGAAGTGAATTTTCTTAACCAATAACAAATTTATTTGAAAGTAAGAACAGTTAACATTAGTTTTTAAAAAAGTTAAATATAAAAAAATATTTTTGAAGATGGGAAGAGGGCCACATTGCTCCGAAGAAAAGCGTGAGATCATCTGCAGCATGAAAGACAGAGGTTCAACAATTACGGAAATATCCAAGCAGCTGGAGTGTTCGCGGATGGTAGTTTACAATGCTTTACGTCATAAGGATCTCTATAGCTCTCCATATTATAAACAGAGCAAGTGTCGCCGACCCCTTTTCGAGCTCCAAAGCGATAAAAAGCAGTGTTCTGAATGATAGCAATATATAGAACAATTAGAAGGCGTCTGCAAGAAAAAAATCTCAGAGGATGCATCGCTAAAAAAAAACCACTTGTGACAAACAAGAACTTAAAAGTGAGGAAATCGTTTGCAAAGGAACATCTAAACAAACCGATAAGTTTCTGGAAAAATGTGCTGTGGAGTGATGAATCCAAGTTTTGCAGGTTCGGATCAGATGGCAAAAGGTATGTTTGGCGTCCACCTAACCAACAACACAATCCCAAATACACACAGAAAACTGTTAAACATGGTGGCGGAAATGTGATGGTGTGGGCTGCTTTTTCCTGGCATGGGGTGGGACCAATAACCAAGATAGACACGAAAATGGATCAACACGTCTACAAACGAATTCTTGAGAACCACATGATCCCCTTTGCAGAAGAAAATATGCCACTGATATGGCGTTTTATGCACGACAATGATCCTAAGCACACTTCTCGTCTTGTGAAGGGTTACTTTAGTGATAAAAATGTCACCGTTTTACAATGGCCCGCCCAGTCACCTGGTCTAAATCCGATCGAGAACCTTTGGAATGATGTTGAAACTCACATAAACAGGGTGAAACATAGAAATGCTGCTGAATTGTGGGACCAAATTCAGATCGCCCGGAGATCTATTCCTAACGAACGCTGTCAAACTTTAGTGGAGAGTCTGCCAAGGCGATGCTCAGCTGTGCTTAAGAACAAAGGATTTCCAACGAAATATTAATTTATACGGTCGCTTCAAAATATTTTTTTTATAACTTTACTGCAATGCAAATTTATGTACTATTTATATGTGGCCACGCGTATTTTAATTAGTGTGTTTATTTTTTTTTACTGACAAACAAATACAGTCATCATTTCACATTTTAAATAAGCTTTTATAGTTTCAATAAATAATACATAAGTCCAAAATCAGTTGTTTCATTAAAAACTGAAAAAATGCTCTTTTATTGATAGAAATGCAAGTGTTCTATTGATGTGGCCACCACTGTATATATTATAGGTCAGTGTTGTAGGACACTGTTTTGTTACGCAGGCGTACTGTCAAATTCTTCTTGTTGTAGTTGGCTGTTCTTCTTGTAGTTGGCTTTGAACGCGGTTTGTTGTTTGCCTTTTTTGAAGATATTTGCAATTTGGTTGTAGTCAAAATGCGTCCTCACAAAATGCAACATGATCCAGCGGGCATAAAAGGCTGTTTAATGTTGGCCTGCGGCTCCAATAAAACGAATTAAAAAAAAAAACCAACTAACATTTTATTTCACTTATTACAAGCCACCTCCACATTATTATCTAAAGGAAAATACATTCCATCATTCGCTGAGAGAAAACAGGAAACTTTCACCAATATTAAGTTTAAACAAACTTATAACTCCATTGTTGTTATTGCATTTGTCGTTCACCATCCCTTTGCACTTAAGTCGAAAAAATATTCATGGCAAACAATACAAAAGATGTGAATAGCACAATCCATACAAAAAAAGGATAAAACAAAGGACCAAGCCATCGAAAAAGACAACACCACGGAAAATACTTTTTCT
Source organism: Stratiomys singularior (assembly GCA_954870665.1). Classification (NCBI taxonomy): domain Eukaryota; kingdom Metazoa; phylum Arthropoda; class Insecta; order Diptera; family Stratiomyidae; genus Stratiomys; species Stratiomys singularior. The sequence continues at coordinate 107,762,875 of OX940878.1, read as the reverse complement.
TGCTATCATTCCGTTGTCTTGTGGAAGTGAAAAGTGGGAAGTTTTAATATTTTCCCCTGTTGTTTCTTTTTCCGGTGGTTTTTCTTGTTTTAAACATTTTCAATGAAAAATATGGTAAAGCAAACTGAAAAACAGTGAAATCAGCATATAGACTAGTAGTGTCGCTTTGCAAGTAGAGATTTTCCTTCGTACCTCGAAATGTTCAACTATTTTCAGTCTCTCGTTCCCTTTCAGTCACATTTTCTGCTTAGTTTCTCCGGTATGTTGGCGAATTTGCATTTTTTTGAGATTCTTCCAATTCAGTCGTTTTCTCGGTTTAAGTTTTTCACTCAATCGGATGGAGCTAGGTTTTCCTTTTTGATCAAATACGCACACATTTTCTTCAACTTTTCAACAATGTTTTTATTTTTCATTTTTTTTTTGTTGTGCCAACAAAAACATAGTTGACGATTGGACGAACACAAGGATCTTAGGGGGAAAAAATTCCGACGCTGACGAGAAGAATTAAAGGCGGAAACGGAAAGATTTGAAAATTGCGAGTGAAAAAGTTATTAAATCAAACTGTTGTTCGCAGCACGACGGGCATAGAGTGAGAGTAAATTTGCGTTGCAAGTACTTGAAGATGGAAAATTTTCACAAATTATCTGCAAGTTTGCAGGTGAAAACGACATAGTCCCAACGTACTATGAAACACAATTCCTGGAGGAGATTTGAGTTTTTGAGAGGATGCTCATGGGGTTGATGGAAAATGCAATCAAATTGCGAAAATAAACTTGTAAAATTTGTAGAGTAGTTTAAAATGTTATTAAAATTTCAAAGTAGTAGTTAAGACAAGCCAAACGATGTTGGAAGTTTGAGGGTGGATTGGAATAGCTTAAAATTAATTGGAATTAACTTTTAAAGCGATCGTTTTGCATGTTTGATTGAAGTTCAACGAGAACTATGTTATCTATAAAGTGGATTTTCGTTTCGTTGCTTGTCTATATTGTTCAAAGGGCTACATCCTGCTAATCTGACAGTATCGAAATTTCATATACGTCATTCCGTTCATTTTTTGTGGACTATTCACCATAATAACGCAAGATTCATGAGAGACTAATTAGTTTTTCATGCAAAACTCTTCACTTGTTCCAATTAAAGACTCATCGAGGATAAAGAATATTTGGAAGATCCTTTGACGTGCCTGAGCGTTGTGTCTCAAAACTGTGATATCAAATTTTCTTAGTGGTGTTCAACAGTTTGAGGACGTCCGAAAATTGCCAATTGATAACCAGGAAACCTTATATCCGCTAAAAAATCCCTGGTTGTATTGGTTTGTGAGATGCATATGATGGTCAGCTCTGTAAAATAATTTCAAGTTTCAGCTTTTTTACTCGAAATTATCGGCTGAGCCGATACACGGAAATTAGTTTCCGTAGATTTCGGCCCCATTGTTGTCTCGTCGTCAGTGCTAGCCGCTTCCATGAAAATCATTCGCTATGAATGTTGCCTTCAGCATTCTATCTTCGGTTTAATAGCACTCTAAGATGACCTAAGAGCATCGGTTTTTTTTTTCGGATGAAGCATCCTTAAAATTTCTTTATCCTCACCTGTTGACTTTTTCAACTCTCTAAACAATGAAATAGCCTCTTCAGTGACGTCAATGAGGAAATTATTTTCGGCTTCGCAATTGGGATATATATCCTTCCTTAAGGACAACCACGCCATTCGTCAACTTATCCTCATCCTCACAGGCATCATCATTTTCAACAAAGTCACTATTGTCAACAATGCATAGCGAACGGCCGAAAAAGAAGAATGTCCTTTGCCCAGAGTTGGAGCCCTAGTATGACTTTGCTATATTTATCTGGAAAATTCCGCATTTAGTACTTAGGATGGCACTTGCTACCTCCCTTCATTGCGACTGTGGATTTTCATTCACTTGAGCTTTTCCATTCAGTTTAGCTGAGCACCTAGTAGTATAGCGTATTTTTCTAAACGAACTTCCTTCCACTTTCGGGCAATGTTAAGTGGGCAAGCTGAAAGAGAAGGAGCCCAAGCAAAAAGGGAGGATGTTTTGAACAGTGCTAAAGTACTTCTTTTGCCGCTATTTGCGCTACTTCTTCAGCGAAGTAAATGGTCATGGTTGGTAGAGATGGTATTCGTAATGTTGCTTTAACTTTCTGTTCTGCCATGGAACATGAACAAGCGTTTCAAATTTCCAAAGTCAAATGAAAACTGACGACTGTAACTGAAATACGACTGTAGTGACGGTGCCAGCGTCGTCTATAAGGTCGAGGAAACATGAAAAATGATTCTTTGAAAGCGTGCCAAGTTTCCAATGAGCAAGTGAGGAGCAGTTTACGTTACGTTCTGTCATAGTCACAGATGAGATAATTTTTATTTTTCGGAGGATCGATTTCAAAGGGGAGATGTGGGAGACAATCGAGTTCCAGTATTTTATATTTTCGCGAGAAGTTCTGATATTTCATACAGCTAAGATATTTTATGGTAAATGGTATCCTGAAGGCAGGAAGCTCCCCGAAGGAGATGTCAAAAGTGATTTGCATAAATAATCAATAAGCCTTCCATTATGGCATGCAATTTGGAAAACGTCAAAATTTCACCCCTTCATATTGATCTTTAACTTACAGCTATGCTCTAAGCTTGTGTAGCTTCAAGCTATACCCCTTAAACGTCCTAAAATATCCTTAAGACGAAATATTGAGCCCCATCAAACCTATCCAAATTCTCCCCTATATCCGCTAAAAGTACATTTCATAATATTCGCAAACAGCGAAATTGCACCAACTTCTTGGAACTTTTCCGAATGCAATATGATGCAGTAACGATTTTCGGGAAATTCATTGGTATGACATTATGTATTACACGCATGAATGCTGTTTGTATGCTTTTTGTACTATTTCGCTTTTGCAAACAAGCATATGAACCATAAAGAAGAAAAAACCATTGCATTGTCAGACTCAACAACCCAATTTCTATTACAATGTTGCCAAAAGGAAGCGAATAAAATTATATTACAGACCTATTGCTTACTAGTAACGATGGAGTCTTGGCAACTTTGAACACTTTGTTGGTCGATGATTGTGTTTTCACAGAGTTTAGAATGGAATTGAATTAAGATAATTCTATCCAGAGGGCTTGCTTTGTGGACTCAGATGTACGTTTAATGTTTCAACATATATGAAATAAGTAGAGAGAATTTGAGCCGCATTTCCAATTCAACAAAAGTCTTCAGGCAAACTGATATCTCTTGTAAATTCTTCTGCATCCAATTGTTCAAATAAGAACAATAAATATTCAGGAAAAAAGTTTAGACTTAAGCGTCCTTAAATATTTAAAAAAAAAAGCCTCCAGATGATTTGAGTAATAAATAAACATCATATATAGCTTTCAAAGTAACTCAAAGGAGCCCTATGATTTTCTACGCAACAAAATCTTGTCTAAAGGCAATGAAATTTCAAGACGTAGTATTTAAGACGCTGTAGCAACGTTGGAGCAATTCGTGTATCTCTAAAAAAATTTAATTTTACCTCAACATTGATATGTGAATTCTTCTTTACATCATTCAATTTATACATTCACATGGTTTAAAGATCATAAAGTGTTCTCCTCATTTCTCTCCTCATACTCTTCCTCTAGAAATGCTACCGCGGTTGTGTAAAGGTTAGAGCTCTCGCTTCCTATGTATCAGGCTTGGAGTACGAATAATAGCAATACTATTTGAATTTACCTCAGTAATAGCGACGTACTAGTGCGCCTAAATGCGATAGGTTTGGATCTTGTGGGCTCCCAGGACCCTTCAGTGATTGCAGTGTAAGGTGTGTTATAGCCACCTTATTTCATACACGGGAAGATTATCTAGACATAGTAACGCATAACCTTGATAATTTTCCCCGAAAGTACCCATAACAGCAACGTGGGCTGACACTCCAACTCCCAATGCTATAGGTAGTGCGGGATGATAATCATACTCTGGCGTGGGTATGAGTCGATCTTTTAATTTTCACTTCCATTTTGCTCCTTTTCTAGTCATCTGAAGACCCAAGTTGTACAAATAGACCGTGGTATCATCCATTGTTATTAAAAATTTTCGCAGCAATGAAGTTGCGAAAAATTTCTACCAAATACTCGCTATAGTTACATATACTAACTTGACTGTTACAAAAGCGGTATGAAAATTTCGCACCCACTATGAATGTTTCCCAGATAAAACATCCTTGCTTATGGGCGAACCTGTACAAATTTTAATAAAGACCGTGAAGCATTTTGGGTTCCATAGCACCCACTTGAGGGTAGGGTCTTTTTCGCGATCAAAACAATCTTTAAGAGAATCGAAAACTAAATAACGTCTTTTACTTTTATACTTGTCAGTTTGACAGGTCTGAACCATTTTGTTTTAGCCTCAAAAATACGGCTACCAAATGACTGCTATTATTGTTTTCCTTTTCTGTTTTACCGGTATGGTCTTGACGAAAAATTAAATTATAATATTTGATGTTTCCTACGTGTCAACCATTGCAACCGCTTCTAAAATCTAATCAAAAATCAGCTTCTAAAATCCAAACGTTCCAAATGACACTCTTCTGTGCAAGAAAGAGTTCGCGAAAAAAAGAATGTATAAAAGGCGTCATGTATATCTCCAAAGCTCTACCCGAGTTCTGATGCCTTACTTTCAAAATTTTGATAAGTTATTTGAAAAAAATTTGTGGGTTCTATCAGGAACTGTCAAAGGTAAGAGCTTACTGCTTTTTGTCCACAACATTCCCATACATAAATATGTGCAATAAATCAAGCTATTCAACAATCTAAACAGCGTGCGAATCATAATTGCTGTCATTTTTGCAGGAGTTGGACTCGATTAGGACAGGCTTAGGATCCGAGTCTAGACAATCAGGTGAATGGCTCCTACTGTCAAATGACTTTCGCTAAATCCTTTTATTGAAGTCCCTGTAAGCCTGTGCGTATATTACTATAATAATATCCATCTGTACCCAGTAACTGCAAATAAATAATGTACAGCAGCTTTCAGACAATCCTGAATGGTCCCTGTCGTTTTCTTTCCATTCTTGCTTTGCCCCACTTGATTTGCTTGAAACCAGCCCAGATCTTAGTTCCGAACGATGACACGTGGCTTTGAAAAGTTTTCGTCTTTTTTGTTGAAAGCTCTTTATTTTTATAAGCCTGCAAGACAACACTATTAGCTTTATCACATGCCAGATGAATTTGCACCTTATACTTCGATTTCCTGTCAGGTACATCCAAATATCGAACTAGCTTTTAAGTTAATACGGGAGTGTTGGTTGGTATATGCGTCCTAACAACTTCCTTTTTTAAAAATCTCAAGCGCACAACCGAAATGATCAACTCAAGATTGAAGCTTTTTCGTCAATTGGTGAAGTTTGAGATGGATGTCTTCTGGATTTCCAAATTATATGACAGCTGCCATGTGATTGGCGTAGCCTAGGCACAAATTCGCCGGTATTTTAATTTTCATACAGCATAACTTATGTTGCAGATGGAAAAAGTTCTATGACATTAACTTATATCTTGGCCTTAGCAAATATTTGTATTTTTCGTCTCATCAGTCTTTGAGTATACTCGGTAGCTATTGCATATCTGATTTCTTACAATGGCTAGGAGGTAACTTGGGCGCGCTTTATTTACTTTGCAATCAGGATACCATCCCGTCATGTTGAGATGAATAAATTTCGTAAAGTGTCATTTCATCTCAGTTGTCCTAACTCAAAGATATATAGATCTCCTGTATTCCTTGTATATGAATGCCGCCGAGATCTGGTCTGATCAATGTTTCCATGAGATTCTGTATCTAATACAAAGACCGGTATATCTCGTAGACTCCCGTAACAAAACACACATAATGGACGTGTTACTTTAGTAGCCTCAGTAGGATTTACACAGTATACCTCGATGCGGTGTCTAGCAAATCCGGATGCGTTCTTGTTCTTCGATAAGGTCACAGTTTTGACTGCCTCTTCTTCAGTGTAAGAATAGATAATACTTCTTTTTTGGGTAATTATTTCGTTCGGTCTTACGGTATATAGTGAAAAATTCTGAAAATTCTGCACCTTTGTCACCTGACAGCTTAGGTCATGACAAGCTCAAATCATAATCAAGCAATTCTCCGAGTCACATGCTCGTGGCTCTACTTCACTAATATTTTCCTATTTGTCACTGAGAACTTCTTCCTTTTGCCGCTTGCTTCGTCGTCATTGTCGCCTCTTTTTTAAAACTTTTTATGCCGTGCAAAATGCAGGCAACTAACGGCGCATTCTTGCGCGGTTAGTTGCCTGCATTGTTGCCTGGTTAGTTGCCTGCATCCTCTATTACCCTCCGATTCCCGGCCAGCTTTCCTGCAATTGAGAAAATAGACACACCAAAATCGGGTCTCTGCTTTGCCCTGTTGTATAAATCAATTAAACTTGGTTTTTGATATCACTTAAAAAAATTCTCTCATCCTCTCATTTCTGCCAAAAAATCGTCCGATAAGTTTGCCTCTGGCTTCTGCACTTCGGAGCCCATCCAATATGGTTCACTAAACATATCCGCTTATAAGCTGAAAATTTTCTAATACTCGCATGTCAAAAGGGATCGCAACGATCTTAAGTTTTGTCTCTTTTTGATTTATATTCTAATCCATCGGAAATGGATTAGATAAACTTGTACAAGGAAGTACGAAAAACTCAAATTTGCGAAAGAAATTTCAAAAATTTCTTTCCAATTAGCATTCAAAAAAAAAACCCCAAAAGTGGGAAAATTCAGCAGTGTTGCCTTCGCTCTGCTGGAAATTTCACACACCATGCATTAAGTTTACCCAAGAAAAGTAGCTGCCTGGCCCATATAGGCAGCAACTCCCCCAAGTCTTAACCTAGTGTTCCCGCAGTTTTGGTCTGAAATGATCATATCAACCTGAAGTTAGCAGTCTTAGATCGTTGCATACTCAGCTGTATTAAAGAGCTGCAAGTTGTGTCTCATTGACCTGGTTACTCTTGACAGCTAGTTGTCCCAAAAGATGACCAGACTTCTGCGGTTCAAAAACTCTGTATGTTGGTTTGATAATTAACATTCTAATTTACGATCTTGTTTCTTCTCTAGCTACAAAAGAGCTCCAACTTAAAGAGAGTTCCGCTCCAAATTGTTTTCAGCAGCAAGTACGAAGTATCACTATAACGCAACAAGGTCTGGCATGTCCGACTGTCTCTTGCTTTGAGCTATTTTTATTATGTAGCATTAGGGCTAATTATTGGGAAAAAGGACGCACTGACCCTCCGCTCCTTCCGTGGTGTTGCTAATTCGTGCTTTTGTTCACAGATGGTCTATGCTGTCACCCTATAAAAACTAAGGACGTCCTCTAGCTGTATGGATGACGATAGCATCCAGTTCTGTTACGTTAGTACTCCTCAACCATGTGAGTAGTTTTTTGGCCAGGCTCAGACAATCTGGAAGGAAATTTTCTGTATGTAACACTTCCTCGCCTAGAGCTTGAGTAGTGACGTATCGAACCCCATTGGTTTGGCGAGTTAACCTAAGAAATCGTTGCATGTAAGTGTTGCCATAAGTCACCATTGTTCTACAATTCACGACGTTTCTAATTTTTCATAAGAGCTGTTTAGTCCTTGTTTTGTTAGGGTGAGTTCCAAAGGTTCGGCTAGACCTGCAATCGTTTCTGAAACAACGAACAACTAGAATCTAGAACTTCTGCGTATGGGTTTCTAAGTGCTAGACTTCTGTGTATCGGATCCTTGACTAGACTTGCTAAAGCTTGATTTTCTCTGCAGGCCTCATATTTTCTAATATTTTGAAGAGTTTTCTTCGGGCTGGAGATTGTCCAAATTTTCTTATATACCGATTTTCGAAACGTTTCAAACTTTTTGTTACCACAAGTCTTTTCAGAACAGTGAAATTGAAAGTCATCATTCAGTGTTGGTTGGTCATATCTAATTCTTTTCTATTATTCCAAGTTCTATTCTCATAAGATGTTGATTTCTTTCAAGAAAACTGTCTGCTCCTGTTCTATTATATCTCCATTCAGCCTTCACTTTCTGCCAGTTTATCGTTCATTTATCGATAATTTCGAGTACTATTCCAGCACATGACCGCGTTTTTTTCCTGAAAATATCTTCTAACAACTAAGAAATACAAAGTCTCTTTATTGATGCACTGCCATTCGCTAAGGATTTCCTCTTTCGATTGCCTTTGAGTCATTTCCTTGTAATTTGCAGCAATTGTCATTTTAATGCATCTTCAATGAAAAGTTTTGGAATAGTATATCGAATACCTTCAGAAAAGCCTCGAATATCTCGATGCAGCTGTTAATTTTTTTTTTGAATTCGAATACAAACATTTATTCTTGTGAACTATTTAGTTCTTACAACAACTGGCCTTATTTGGCTGAAACATGGTGGTTGTGGTTTTTGAGAGTACTAGGAAGTAGTTTAACGTGTACTAGGTATGTGTTGTCTGAGTCTGCATAATCAGCTTCAAATTGGGACCTCGTCCTTGTGAAGAGAGGCGGTGGAGGACGATTAAACTAACTCCATCAATGGTCACCGTGATGTTAAGCTCTCGAGACAGGAACTCACCTTAAACTTCGGCGTTCATGTACGTTTCTACTATCAATCTATTTTGTGTCCTGTCAATATGTATTGGAATGTATTCGAGGAAAATTTGGCCTTATTCTATTCGTTTGACAGAATTTCAGCACATTAAATTTGTGCAACACATACACAATGTCCTAAACGTAAAGACGTCGACTGGCTTAGTAATGTTCGACGTGACCAAGGGATTAAGGAACAATTAATAGGTAGGACTAATACGTGTTTCGTCTACCTCCCGAGCACAAAATATCTCGTCAGGATTGGCAACCACCATTTCCGCTTAAGTTTCGCCATCAATTGAAGCTAGTGATCCACAAAGATCACACATGGCTCCACTTTTTTTTGATACTGACACGATGATTTCACCGCAACTCTACATAAACGTCACAGTATTATTTTCGGCAGGTGAGACTTGTATATTCTTTATATCGAAACAAGCAAACGTTAATGATAACAAACTGTAGCAATCCATAAATAACCTTATTTTATAAAACAAAACCCAGAAGAAAAAGAAAGACAAAATGTCGTCTACGGTAATCATTGTCATGGATACGACGCTCAAAGCAGTCTATTTATACTTTTTATGCAGTATTGATGTTACAAGTTCTTATGATTCCTTAAAACATTCCATAATAATAATTATAATAAATATTTGGCACTCAGTAATAAAGCTATTTAAGCCAATTTATTCGTATTCTTTCTTCCCGCTAGTGAAGGGATCCCCATAATCTGAAGGTGCCTGTAAACATAGGAACATTAGGCCTAGTCTGAAATATTGCACTAAACGGTTCCCAGCTACATTTTCAGGTTGACTGGAGAGGTAGTGGCTAGTCTAGAGCCATTGCGTATCTGGGAGTCCCAAACGTAAACGTAAGTAGCTGTAAAAGTAGCCAAAAAACGTGTAAGTAGCCAAAAAGAAGAATTTTTTGACATCACTCATCGAGTTTCAAATGCGTGTTAAAGTTTTAAACACAAAAAAAAAAAAAAAATTCATTGGAAACGGACAGCCTAGTGCTTTCGGTTGACATCAGGTAACCGATATACGTGGGCATAACACATGCCGACGAAGAGCAATATAGTCGCAACGCTCTTCGTTGCTCTATTTTACATATTTAAAAACAATGCAAGAACTAAATACTAACAATTAAAACAAAATTTGTAAAGAAATAAGACCGGCGCTAGTTTATGGAACTACGGGTTTCTGCCAGGTGTCAAAAAACTTAAAAACTGAAAGACGTCAAAAACAAAATGGTCTAATCGTATCAAAATAGCGCTTTACGGAAATTTTGTGAATTTTCCTTACATGTGAGGAAGTTTTATTTCAAGCTACTGGTCAAAATTGGATGAAACTTGGAAATCCTCAAAACCTTGACGGGCGGAAATAAAGCCACTTACGCAGCACTACGATAAACACTAGGCCGAGATGATCACCATACAATTGTAATGCGAATCTGGAAGTTATCTGGTCTAGACGCTATTGGTTAAGAAAAAGCGGTCTCACTAGTTTGACGGTACATCTCACCTCTAAGACTCAGTCATCTGAAAAAGGTTACTGGATGTGTAACAATTGGAGAGTTTGGAGGGGCGAGTGCTCGTGCTTTAGTGGGGAAAGCCAGCTGCACTACTTCTTTTGATTCGTCGGCATCCCCATTTTTATGCCGAACACGGTACATGGACTGGAGTGCATCGTAGAAAAGGAAACAAAAGGACTTTTTAGCGACGGTTCGAAATTCCGCGAACTACGTGGATTTGTTGCTGCTTTCCTTATCTTTATTTTTCGAACACAAGTCCGTCCTGGATTCAGCAGTTGAAGGAGGACTTTAGCACACTAATCTTGGTAATGGCTTACAAAGATCCATCAGAACATAAAAAAATGTAGAACAAGTGAGAGCAGCAGTCGAGAAACCAATAGGACATTCTGCTCGAAGACAAGCTATTGGATTAAGGGTTCCAGACCACAGTTTGAGGAGGATTTTTCAATTAGATTTGAGTTTCAAATTCAAAACAATGATGGTTCAAGAATTAAACCCTGCAGACCACGCCAATCTCCAAAATCGTTCAGCGAGCCCTTCTCCGGGATCAGCTTTCTTCAGCAGTGATGTGGTGCATTTTCATTTACGCGAGATTGTGAATAAGCAAAATTTTAGTTGTTAGGATGAAAATAATCCCCAAATATTCCACGAAAGACCGGTGAATTATCCTAAACTGACGGTATTCTGGCCGTATCAAAATTTTTCATTTTAAGCACATACTTCTTTGAAGATGCTGTGAATTCTGGACGTTATGTTTCAATGCGTCAAAATTTCTTGCAGCTCTGATTGGAAGTGGTGATTGAAGAGCTCAAACAGCCTGAAATTTTCGAACGTTTAGTGTCGCCGGGAGTTGACTGTGCTGTCGTTTAATTAAGTATATACTTCTCCTTGGAGATATATTTAGGAAAAACACCTCGCCCTGAAAACTGGCTAGAGTTTATGAAGTGGATTGTTAAGGAATTGGCTTCAGCAATGGAAACGGCCGACACCTTAAACATATCACTTATGAAAATCGATGCATGTAAAATTGGTAAGCCCTACTGGGTTCAAATGTAAAAGCATTTCGTTTCAATCGTCAACCTGGATCGGCCTCATACCTTGTGGTTATAAATGTGGCTCAAGGCGCAACAAAACTTTATCCTAGCCCGTAAATGCACTCTAACTCGCTGTACGTTAGTCACTGAGTTCATGTCCTGGTATTGACAGTGACACTTGAATTTGTCTATATGATACGTTCTAGTTCGTAGTTTGAGCGCACTAAGCTGTGGTATGTGGTATACCTTCGGGAAAATCATCAAGATGAAGCACGAATCTGACCACATCACCTTCTCAAGTACCTTTAGTATTTTACCTTAAACCGGTTCTAATTTGTCTCAACGTCCAAGATCTGTAGTGAACTGTTCACTAACACCTAAAAATCAGATTTTTCAACTGTCAAAATTGAATCAATCATATCCGATTACTACGAATAGAGAGAAAAGTTGATTTTGCAAGCTCACACTATTTATAACTTGAAGCTTGCCTTTTCTTCGCTACCAATCTTTCGAATGTCAATGCTAGATGCTGACGAACTCGAAAACACAAAATTTTCTTCAACTCGAATGTTAACGTTCAAAAAATTTGAAGCTTACTATAATTTGAGTTATCATAATCAGAGTTCATCTATTCCACGTTCATTGATGCTTCACCGCCTCCTCATCCAAACGGAATGTACTCAATGTTTGTCTATACTTTGTTTTCAAATTGTTATACATTCTTTTTTTAAATCCTTGAACATAACCATAACCTATCCCCAAGCTGAATGACAGGCTAGCTTACTAGTGTCGAAACAAGAACTAAGTTCCGGCTGAAGTGAACTAAATTAAATTTCGGTTGGGTATAATCCAACAAGCCAGAAGTTCCCGTCGGCCATTTTGTCAGACAATAGACATCAACATTCAAAATGGTCGAACCTACCTCCATTTCAGATATCTCCTCCATTGCAACTTGAATACCGAAATTTTCACTAGAGTAACACAAGACCCGAAAACTATGGATTGACGATGAAGCGAATTCAATATAGCATGGTAACTTGGCTGTTGTTTTCGAGCTCTTGTGTTCCGCTGTGCATGTATGTGTGTAGCGCAGCATGCTATGTGTGTGTGTTTTTTTTCGTCAGGATTTTCGTTGGATAACAAAAAGTTCAAATTGGTGTCATAAAATGAGTTGAATTGAATGTATGTATGGTTGCAGAGGACATAGTGAGTATGTTTTAAACATGCTTTCATGAAAATGGAAAAGTATTGATTTCATTTGGGTTGAAAGAGATTTTCGAAAAGGTTTTTTTTTTTGGTTCAATGCGATAAGCATTATTGGAAAGAAAAGATATGGATGCTAAATGTATCTTTAACCTTTCAATTTCGTCATTACTCGCATTTGCCTTTCTCCATTATACTTCAAAGGCTGGTATATATGTGGAACCTTTTACTCATAATGAAATTTCTTTCAAAAAAAAAAAAAAAAACGAAACAAGAAAAGTTGAAATTGAAAACGTTCAGTGGCTATCTTGGCATGTATCTTGGTCCTTGTTACAAAGACCAACACAATATGTAGATTCAGTACCCAATCTCATGGTGCAGAACAAAGAATCGATAATCTCCAGCTACTGACTTTGTGCTTAAAAATTTATCGAGAGAATATCGTCCTCGCTTTTATTCATGAGGAAACTCTTAAATACAGTCTTAGCAGCAGGACAATATCCATAGAACAAAAGAATTTACAGCTCCAATAACAATGGGGTGGATAACAATGAGCGAAAGTGGAAGAGATGATTTGTTTTGAGTGTTGGTGAGGATTGAGGTAGAAAGCATTGATGCGTTTGTTGTTGTATCCACTGATTGAATGTTGTAAATTTTAAATTATTTGATGGGCAAATGATAGCATCCTTGGAATATTTGAGTTTTGGTAGCTGCAAACAATACGAGGGAAAGATGGACTCAAATGAAGACTCTGTTAATTCTTTTTCGATTTGTCCTCAAATGTCCTTAAATTATCGGTTGTAAGTAAGCTTCTTGCTTACTTTCCAATCTCGTCCTTGAACATCTGCTTTAGAGAACCACTTTACTGTTAAAGGGCTGAAAACGAAGCTTTTTTCTAAAAAAAAATGTGTAGGCATGTGCCGGGGTCGTGGCTGCAGTTAGGAAAACAGGCATTTCGCGAATATTTTCCAGAAAACATATCAAACAAATCGCATTGTTGATAATAGGGTTTTGTTGTATAACCGAAGAATGAATGTGAAACATAATTTTCACAGAATAATTGGAATTGCGGATTGTTTCTCAGACGACCTTATCTGATCACGGCCGTACCAACAGCTACCGTAAATTGTGGAAAACCGCGGATCACTCAATGTTTTTTTTCTTGTGCATAATAACAGTTGGAGCACGAAGGATATTAATGATATAGTGCTTTCAACGAAATGGCCCACTTCTAAAGCCATAATTCACAGAAAAATTGCTAGGAAACTGTCAAAAATCAATAAAATATGTCATATGAAAACTCAAATTCAAAAAATAAAATCGAATGAAAATTCAAGAAGACATTGAAGTGAATTGCTTGAAAGTTGATCGAGTTAAGGATATGCGCCTGAAGTTTGCATCATTGAAATCGCAACGGCCCGGAATTTTTCACATTTTAATTTTGTTGGTAATTGAGCTGGAATTTCATTTTCACAGATAATCAGCGCTAGTAGAGTGCAAACAAGTAAAAATTGTGCAAAAAATCTTTAGTGGTCCCCAACCTTTTTTCATATCCGCGTTCCCCAAGTGGTCTAAAACGTAGAAACCAGCAATTTTCACACGAAATCATATTTAGTAGCTCAAATCTACTGGAAATAAAAATTATAATTCACCAACTAGAAGTATAAACGAGAAATATATTAAGGAAAACTAACCAGCAGCGTATAACGACAATGTAATTTACATGTTTTATCTGCTAAAATCATACTCTTGACAGCTAAATTTAAAAATTTATAATTTCATTGCATTTAAAACTCGTTGTCACATATTCCAAAGTGCCACAAATGATGATTACAGACGAATTCGGACAAAGAGCTATTAAAGTGTACGCCGTAGAGGGAAACAAAGTCATATATTAGGATTTTCACGCAAGTATATGACTCGATTGGCGAGAACCATAATGCTATGGTAAAATCGGGATGAATTCATATGCGATTGCATTTATGACCCGATTCCAGACATTCTGGAGCTATTTCCAAGAAAATTTTCGCTCAGGACATCTATAGCGTACGCCTAAGAGAGACACAGTCGAGCTGTATTGCGATTATCATGCAAGAATAGGACTCCAACTGGCGGGGATCATATTGCTATGGTAAAACAGAGATAAATTTGAATGCGATTGTCAAAGAATTTCTTGGTGTTTTGAAAGCTGAAATGAATAACAAGTAACTATCCTTCCGACAGGATTTTCAATGGAGATGAGACTGGGCTCACAATTTCGCAGTCAAAAAATAAAGATGGTGGGGAAAAATGGAAGAAGCAGATAGGAGCTTTGACTGCTGCAAAACGAGGTTCACTATGTACTCGGGATTGTTGCAAGAGTGCCTTGAGTATCTTTATACCACATATGATGATCTCTCCTAGAAAAAAATTTAAGGATCTTTTGATGAAAGCTGCGCCACCTGGAGCCATATGTAGAGTTCATCTATCTGGGTGGATTCAATCGAATTAGTTCATCAAATGATTCAGATATTTTTTTTTATTCATTATATGAAGTGAACCCAGCTGAGGCCTCTCCGATGGTACTCATCTTTGACGGACTTTAACACATCTAATTTAGAAATAATAAAGCTGGATTGTGAAAACCATGTCACCATAATCAGTCTCCCACCTCATACAGCGCATAAACCTCAACCTTTAGATAAGTCTTTCCTGAGTTCACTCAAGAGCCGTTATGGAGAAAATATTTGGAAGTTTCTTTTTTATTCTGAAAGCGTGCTTAAGTCTTGTGATCGCGGTGCTTTTTGGACGGTTATATTTCCAATCTACCAGGGAGAAAATTGCAGTAAATGGTTTTTATACTACAGCCATTTACCTATTCAATGCGCAAGACGTAGATTTTGTAGGAAGCATCCTACAATGGTCATTTAGTCGAAGTGTTTAACGTGAACACCTGCCGTGTTTGCCTAATTCCAGGTTCTCCAAAGACGGGCTTGAAACAATGTGTCGACAACCGCCCCCAACATCTAAGACAAGTTTCAGTCCCAGGTCCCAATTTTGTTTAAGCTATCTGGATTACCGAAGACAACTGGTGAATAATCACCGTACTCTCCAGCCTACGAAACGAAAATCACCACGTTTTAGCCAAGGATAGGCTTCTCAGCGTGTGGGCTGGCTGACCAAAATTTCCCAAAAATGAGCTCAACGGTACAAGCAGCGCGGACTGGTTTGATCTCCCATCCCTGGGGCCGAGACTAGCACTTGGAGCCATCGTAGAAGAAAGGCTCCAACAGCAAAAGTGATCACAGCATCACCCTACAAACATCAATCAACCAAATTTTTGCGTTTGGTTGAGACTCGCGGACGTCGCCATAGAGCTAGACACGGAAGAGAACATGGACGCGATCCAAAGTGAAGTGGGTAGCGGCAACAGTTCTAATCAACGCCAGATAGTCAGTATTTCTAGCAGTACTCAAAAATTGGTATTGATTGGAAATTGGAATATTGTGCCAATATCAAGTCAGGTATGAGTTGCATACAATTTTTTAATTTTGTGTTTCACTCCTTTCTCCTGCAGGATCAACAGTCCAACTGTTTTTATTTCTATCTTTAGTAATTCCTCCTAATTCTGCAAAGACTGCACCATATGATTGGCATTCTTTTCTATTAGATTTTAAGAGGTTTTCTCATCTGTTTTCAGCTTCAAACAGCTAGGTATTTGATAGTTTTATATCCTTTTTGGAAATCTCCAAGCACATTTTGTAGGTTTTCTGGCCGATTTCTAAATTCATCGCTTTCACCGTGTTCAAAATTGTAATGAATCCCCCATTGTAGACCCAAACGACAATATCCAAAGATATATTTAATTCATCGTAGATCCTTCGATTAAACAATAAAATACTGCGTGATAAACGAATTATTTATTCTTATTAAGATAAAGCGTGGTGGACTCAATCACGCTCACGCGTCAATTGTCGCTTCATCTCTTGTCATTGTCAACTGTTGTACAACGGTTATTTTTCGTGCTGACGGTTAACTGGAGAATATCTACGGTCGGTCGCTACAGTGCTCCCTCTATAGTGTTTGACAATTACGATGATTAATGTGAATACAAGGTTCGCGTGTGTTTGGTTTATAATACATATACTCAGCAGAAAGCGAACGCCTGCTTTTGAAGGTCTTGGTACCGAAAAAGTCTCTAGTCCTGAATGGAACGCTTTTGCAAATTTTCAGTTGATGGTTGCGGATGACGAGACATAATGTTTTCGTTCTGAGATGCTGCTGGAGCAAATAATTTGCATAATGCGAATTTTTCATCAGGTTCTGTCGATACTCTTCGCTGTCGTTCTTGCAAAACTTAGTATACCCAGAAAGTTTGAGCCCTCCAGAAGAACATGTATTTGATTTCCGTTAAGGTCAATGATAAACAGTGCCTTAGAGTTTGTTGACAATGCAGTTTGATCCTGTATATGGTTGGCAAAATGTATATTTGACTGCGGCTGGTTTGAGAAGCGTGTATGTTTTGCGGCTTTTGCAGAAAAAAGGGTTTAAACCGCTTGAAACTTGAATGAAACTTTCGCCGAATAAATGCATATCGGTGTAGCTTTGTCTTTGAATGAAAATTTTCGTGGGAGTCTTGGTGTTGTTTCCAGAACTAAGTCAGCAGAGCCTACTACCAAGTCTACCTTTAAGCAATTCCTGAGCATTTAAAGTATTTATAAGAGAAGACCAGGTCGGTTTTCGTCATTTTTAGGACACATAGTAGCTGATTTGAATCCCCGATGTCACCTCTCCATTGTTCGCTTTCCGAACGACCTAAATCAAGCCGCTTCAAATTGGGTTGCTCGGTCAGTGATTTCTGTTTCAACGGAAACAAAATCGGACACCGAATTGGTGTAGAAAGCTTTTACTATTGTGTCTGGTATTTGCGACTCCAATAATGATACTGGGTTCTCTCCATCTGTCTCATCTGACATATGGTGGCACTCTCACTTACATTAGATCTTTGAAAAGGTACATAGCAACAATACCAGATATTGACATCCTTCTTCATGAGTGACCAGCCAAATTATCTTACATAGACTTTCGTCATAATTTCCATCCTTATACTGGCTGTAAATATGTGTCCTGTCTGATCTGAGTATAGAATTTTAAGTGCCTGTCTGTACAAACCATTTCACATCCATTAGCTTGGCAATTTCTGTTCGTGTCCTGCGTGTTGCTTATGTTCAAGATTGATTTCCAATCGATTAGCCTAACTGGTTTTACTTGTCCTTGGCATTTTAAAATAAGTCCCTTGTCATATTTATCACTAAATACAAATTATTGCATGACTTATTTATAGAATCCAATATTCAAGCATCAAGCATTATTTTACAAGATCAAAAGAAAGGGGATTTCTATTTTCGGTCACCATGTGTTGTGTGACTCCTAAAATATGATACTTATTATTCTGGCTAGGATTTTAGAACCGTGACACTGTATTTGAAACAAGCGAGTTTTGGTTGTTTAATGCATCAAACATGCATTATTCATTTTTATAGGCTGTCTGATACTGTTGTTTAAAACTATATACAGTGACTATGTAGAAACCCGGAATAAATGTCATAATAAATGTCGGAATAAATGGCTCGGTCATGAAGTTCATGTTTAACAGAACACCTATTGAAAATAAGTGGCTTAAAGGCCTTCATTGAACCTCGTTACGTCAAATAATGTGAAAAAATTGGTCAAATATTGTGTCAAAAAATTTGAACATTTCATAACCGCATATATAAATAAGAGGATCAAGCATTTTACTCAGGGGAGGACCTCATAAAGCAGATCGATAGCGTAGCAACGATTTCTGTGTTGTTGGTAGTATTTAATTCCATCCTTTGATTTTGAAATTTTTTCAACTGAATAAGTTACATAATAATTTTTTTCAAACGATACTATCCTTCCTCTAATCATTGGAAGCTGATTTATATCTTTTGATGTTCTGTATGTGTCTCATATTTTCCCACAATTGTGGCCGAATTCTGGGGAATAAAGGAAAATACAGATGAAACCAGAAAGCGAGCACATCGAAAAGCGTTTTTTTCTGAAAATGTTATTCGATCAATCCAACAATTAGAGTTCAGATAGTGTAGAAAATGGAACGCTCGCCTGCAAGTCAGCAGGTCGAAGGTTCAAGCAGTCCTAACGATATTTAAATTTTCGATTTAGGGTTTAATTCTGCACTTACGGGCTGGAAAGGGAGTAGCCCCATTTGGGGAGCGCCCAAAAAGCGCTGTGATTTACCATCGATAATTGTCTTCAACAGGACACAATCGGTTAAATTAATTATTTATGAGTGTCAACCCAAATGTTTAAAACCTAAAATTTGCAAGATTGTGAGAACAACACCAGGTTTCACTGCAAAGGACTAAAAACAATCATTGGTAAGACACATTCTTTCATCGTACCGGTGCAGTTTTTTCTAGGGTTTTACTGCGAAGTTACTGAAATCGTGCTACAAATTGCTGGTCCATCCACAAAACTGACCTCATCTGAAGAACCTTCAACAGCTTCTCCGAAAGCTTCAAAAGCTTGTTCTAAAAGCTTGTAATAAAAGCTTCAAAAGCTTGTATTACAAACTCCAACAGCTCCTAAAGCTACGCTTAAGGCTGGTCGGTTTTACCATGGATTATTACTCTACCTATATCGTGGAAAAGGTATGCATACATTTGTTAGTGATGCATACATTTTTCACTAAAATTATATCTTCAAATGCATAATTAAATGAGCCAAACAAGTATCATATAACACGAAATAAAACTAATGAAAATGTTGCAAACTATACAGAATTTGATTAACAACTTTCATCATTATCATTCTGTTTCAGTTGTTTCACTTTTCTAAATGAGTTAACTTTTTCTCGCCTGAAATATCCTTTGACAATTAATTTGACTCAGCTAATTCGGTTTGCTCTAACAACTGCACCCTATTACAAGTGTATTAACGTGTAATGCACTCAGGTGAACAAGTGGTTTCACCCATCCCTAATGTTACAAGCTTTATGCATAAGCTAATGTAAATGAAGGTTTTCTGGTGGCTTGTGTACAACGCAATATATATATTTTGCAGACATTGCATATTCATCCCTTGTGAAACCATCAAAAGGGTTGCTTAGCATCGGTGGTTGTAAACCTAAACAGGATTTACTAAAAGCAAGGAATCAAAGCAAATACAAATTGTTTTCTGAAAATTATTCATGTTGAGTGATTTTGATTAGCTTTTAAAATAAAGTGCTTGGAAAATTGGTTAGACATGGCAGTATCCTAAATTTTAAGGAGACGTTAAGATGAAAACCGCATTTTTTAAATTCCAAATTTTGAGTGTCAAAAATTCTTCCGTGTCAAAAATTATTGCGACTGAAGAAGAGACCAACCCCCTTTTTAATGGAAAACCAACAAATAAAGGATAATATTTACGGGTTCTCTTTAACGTTGAAAAATTCTAGTTACGTAATTTCTAATTTAAGAAGAACTCCAAATCCTGTTCGAATATCCGCCATTCCATGCCAAGATAGGATGAAAGTCGTTAAAAGTCGTTTCGCGAAAACTCGCGGTAACGCTAGGTAAGATTGTTGTAAAAAACCAACTTTTGTCAGCATATTTGCCAAGTTTCAGCGGAATCTGGGAGTTCACAATGATGTTTCAAACCAACAAACAGAACAGTTAGGAAGACACTTTTCATTGTAGAGAAAATTGTATATGGCCCCGTGATGAAGCTCTTTGCATTATTATTATTGTTATTGTACTGGGGTCCACTTGCTGGAAATTAGCATAGGCCAGAAATCGGCCCTTAGCTCCCCATGTGTAGTACTATTGTTTCCAGATGGTCCATCCTGTGGTCTTACAGAAGCCAAGGAGTTTTCCCAGTTCTGTGGTCGCCAAATGTTCCAATTCTGTTACGCCAGTACACCTCAGCCAAGTAAGGCGTTTGCTGGCCAAACTCGGGCAATCTAGGAGGAAGTGTTCTGTACTTTCTTCTTCCTCGCCGCAAGCTCGGAAGGCGTCATCCGTTTGGATTCCTATTCGTTTGGCGTGTTGACCTAGAAGATTATGGCCCGTTAATACTGCCACCAATGTTCTAACGCCATTTCGGTTTTTCTCTAGGAGTTATTTTGTCCTTATTTGATTAGGGTGAGGCCAAAGAGCTCGGCTTATCCTGCAGTCGTTCCTGTCATTCCAAGCCGTGTCTTTCCAGAGGATTTCGTCTAGTTCACTTTTTACCGTTGCTAGTGGCACTTTAATTGTGTTCCAGCTCTCGCTAGCTCATCCGCTCTTTCGTTTCCCTCTATACCGCTGTGTCCAGGGACCCATGTCAGTTTTGCATTTACCTTTTACTTGATGGGGCCATTCTCTCCATTTTTGCGAAAATGCATACGTGCCCCATTTGAGTGTGGTTACATAACCCATATGTGGATTTTAATCTGATGCTTGCAAGTGATGCCTCTCTGAAGATGAATTTGTCGAGTGGCATGGATTAAGCATTATCTCCATTGTAGCAGTTGACGTAGTCCTAATGGTACCTGTAATGCCAAAGCAGCCCATTCGCTGGATCTTCTCTAGCTCTTTTGCAATGGTTTTCTTTTGTAATGCCAGCCACCAAACCAATGCCTCGTAAGTGGTAATTGGCGTCAATACTGTTGTGTAGATCCAGTGGGCAATTTTGGGTTTTATTCCGCAGGTTTTTCCAACTAGTCTTTTCATTGTGACGAACGGCACGGTAGCTTTCCGTCTGACCGGTCCTATGTGTGGAGTCCAAGTTAGCTTTCTATCCAAGGTTACTCCTAAGTATTTCACCTTATTTACTTATTTCGGTCAATGGTCGGGGGTGTAAATGTCTCCGGTTTACGGCGCTTTGCGTAAAGCATAAGCTCCGTTTTGTCGGCATTGATGCGCAGTCCGTTTAGCTTCGCCCACTCAAAAAGGTGTGAGAGTACGGTCTGCATCAATTCCAACATGGTTTCCGGGAACTTTCCACTTATCAGTACAACGATATCGTCAGCGTACGCTATCGTTTTGAAAACCTTCCCGTTGAGGTCTTCGACTATTTCGTTAACTGTGAGTACCCAGGCAAGTGGTGATATTATGCCGCCTTGTGGTGTACCCCTGTTAGTCCATTTATTCAAGGTTACGCCGTTTTCTTCGGCTGTAATCTTCCTTTAAGCAAGTAGTTCCGTCATCCATCTAGTAAGATATGGGTCTCCTTGTAACATCAGAAGTGACTCATCAGTGGTATCTCAAAAAGGATGAGCTGTTTACGAAGACTTTGCTCCTTGTATGATAATAGTTGATAAATGGCTTTACGTTTTTCAGCAAAAAAGATTCCGTTGATGACGACACTCAACTGAGACCGCCAGTTGCAGCTGAGACGCCAAAGATCATCGATAAAACCGAAAAACTTCTATTGGTTGGTGTCCAGCTAGTAAAGAAGAACTGATTGCATGCCTTGAATCAACGGTGATAAAAACAATTTGGCTATTTTGTCCTTATTTGACAACCAAAAAGCATCATTCATTCTGGACGGTATGACCAACTTATTTGCCATATGAAAGTCGTGGAGTTTAGGTAGAAAATTATGATGATAGTTATGAAGTTAAGCAAGAATCAATTGATAAGACATAATGATCGATGTTCTATTTCAACCTCCTCTCCCTTCCTGACGTATTCAGGAACTTTTTGATCGCCACTCGCATCACATCTACAGGATTCACATGTAACAACCGATGATATTCACGTGACTTCTCTTGATTTTTGAAGAAACGTCAGCTGGAGCATGTTAGGAAAATAATATCACCGAAATGTCATCCGCTGTTTTCGTGAGCTTAATACGGTCTTGGTGTCGGGTTTGATGCACCAATCTTACAAATACCTCGTAGTAGGTGATCAATGCAAAATATGTACTCAATGTTTCATCAAAGATCGGGAATTGTTCCTGGCTAATCTGGTAGAACACAGGTTTCAAAAAGTCTAAGAATGTCAGATCGAACGATGCATATTACCATTTCCCAATGTTGCTTGTCCTGGAAATATTTTTCGTTTCTGAGAATTGTCTGGGGAGATTTGTGACAAGTGTCACTGATTTTTTGATTTTGAATATTGTTTGTGTTTGTGAAGTACATGCCAGTAGCGTTCACCACTCATTGTTAAGAAAAGTGTGGTCCCGTCTCGCCCTGTGCCATGGGGCAACGCCAGACAGTGCTTTTCTGAGCAGGAAGTGGCGATTCATGATTTGATTGAAGATTTTCCTCATCTGAAGTCCTGCTGCTTTGTTCAGATACGAAACTATTGGCATAGAAACGCTCTTCATCGGATTAGATGAATTTTCCTGGAATTTAAATCGGCTTCCAACTGCTCGATAGCATAATTTAAGAAAATACGACGCAAACTATGATGAACAAGTTTGTATTCTTGGGTTAGCTGAAGATTACCGTCCTTTAATTGAAGTTCCACAGATTTGTCTCACGATACGAGAAATCTGGCGAACTGAACACTCTCTAATATGAAAAATTCTAGTAAACTGTTTGCTTCGTTGAATAGTCAATCTTTCCATCCATGATCACGTGAATTAGTACCCAGCAAAACGGTGAAGTTGACGTTGCGCTGATCAGTGTTGCCATTGCTCTAATCAGAAGTTCTGACTTTCCTATTGCTACCAACTATGCTACGCCAGTCATGTCGAGAAAAAGCAAACAGGATAATCGAAATGTGGGGTTTATTGCTATGAAGCTCAGCCAGCAGTGCATGGAGAAAAATCATTCGATTCTAGGATTCCTAAATCCAGCGTAAACTATCTACGATTTTAATGCAAAGTATAATGAGCATTCGAGTATCAGCGAATGAAATTTAATTAAAAAAGCTTGTTGACTGGAAAATTCGAATTTCTGCAAAATTTACTGGAGCTATTACTGATTAAATATAAGTGTCATTTCTATGTGTCAAATTTTTGAAGCCTTTCAAAGCTATACGTCAAATTTTTGAGGAGTGTCAAAACTTTGTGTCAATTTTTTGAGAAGAATCTTTCTTATAAATCCTACAATACCAAAATCAGAAAGCTGTTGTCCTAAAATACCAGGATTAACCAAATTGCGCCTCATAACCTGCTTTAGTGTCTTCCATTAAGTAATGCTGCTCGGAGAAGACTTCATATTTAGAGTCCTAAGAGTTGGCTTTATCAGATGAAAGTTGTGGTACCGGTATGAAAATTAATCAAAGGAATGATAATGATAAAGGAATGATTCGTTGATCTTGACGTTTAGCCCATTGCTCTCAACACAAAATCTGCTGTATAATTGTGTGTAATAGCATGAACTTTGCGTGGAAGAAGTATTTCGAGTAGAAAGGGAACAAGTTTGACTAAGAAACTTTGTTTACGGGCTGCAATAAATGTAACGAAGAGGGAGGTTTGATGATGTAATGTCTGCAAAGGCTTTTGTTGGTCAATGTGTCCACCAGTTTATTTGTTTGATATAAACTTGGCAGACTTGTTTCCATGGTCTCTCAAAGTTCAAAATCAGCAAAACAGCCGAATTTTAAAATCTTGGGATCTGTATATATAGACTTTGTCAGAGAGAGTAGCTTAAAGACCCAGGCATTCAAATTGTTTGTGACTGTCGCATCTTAGCATTGAGGATCTATGCAGACACGACATATGCGAATATGGACGCTGAACAGTTAGAGCGAGCCTACAAGAACTTAACAGAGTAAAGAATAGAGTGGTCCTTTAAGTTTAAGTAATGTATGGATTGAATACAGCAACCGCAGTGATACACCATACGGTGGTATCCTACCAAGCTCGGCCGCAATGCTAGACACTTAAAACCTAGTTCTATTGTTTTTACTAAGCTCGGGACTGCGGGATTGCCAAAGGCCGTCGGGATCACTGGAACCGAGTACTTAACCCAGTAATAGGGCAAAAGTTCCTTTTAACCAGATCAGCCCGCCCTGCGGGTATAAAAAGTGAACAATATATTTGTCTTTATCTGTGGGCAGCTTCATACGGATTGAATGTGCGAGGAAGAGAGATTGTACTATCTAGTCCGTCCTGTTCGCTTATTCTACGCAGGGCACCTCTAGGACACCGGAACTAGTTTATAGTCCAGGTCCCACGGGTCCCTGGTCTCGTTCTTGGCGAGGTTCGGTTGTTGAGTCCACGAAGCCATTTGGGAGTCGGCCGAACTGTTCTTATTTCAAATCTTTGAGCGTCATCGGTCATCTAGAGGATAAGAGCACTTTCAGCTCAAATATACCGTCCGTACTGTCTTTATTTATGCTTTCCTGGTCATTGAAGTAAGCTTTGTTCCTCTTTGTTTCTTGTCTTTCATATTAAATAGTCTTCCTCATGACTTTGCAGGACAATGTAACTGCCCAGTGTCTCGTTTTGAGGCGAACCTTTTCCTGTTTTTGCTAGAGGGGTACGAATCATTTTTTGCTGCACACAATATTCACCATAATCTGTGGTTGTCATTTGCTTCAGGAGCAATAAGGAAATCGTGAAGTCCTCTGTTACGTGAGAGCGATACTGCCGTAAAAATACTTAAGATTTCAACCAAACCAGGAACTTAAGATTTCAACCCCTTTCAACCAAAAACTCTCCTTGCGGTTACTGCTATTACTACTTCTGCTACGACTTCAAACGATTACGACTACAAACCGATGACCAAAGCGCCTAACTCGCAAACCTTTCATCCGTGTTGGTGTCCTTATAACCTCAAAATACTTTCTCCAGGTCAATCGGAGCTGAAGCCCATATTGAGACATTTCAAGAATTATTCCAGGATAGCGGGCTTTCGATGTCGTTCCCTCATTTCCATATCTCAACGACTATTGTCACGCATTATAACTACAACTACTGCTACGATTACTACTGCTATTTCTTCTGCTATTGTAACTACTGCTACAAGTTCTCCTATTACTACGCTACCATCACTACTACTATCACTGATGCATCTACTTCTACTATTACTACTAATGCTACTACTGTGACTTCTTTTACTACTACTGCTATTACTACTACTACTGATACTACTACTACTGATACTACTACTACTACTACTTCTACTACTGCCGCTACAACTGCTACAACCACACTACATTTTACTTCAAAAATTCAAAAAAAAATCGAAAAGGTATTTTTCTCTGCACTGGACAGAGCCAATTTCTGAAGTTCTTTATTTTACGTTTCACAAACTATCTTTAACATATACTTCCTTGTTAAAAACGTGAGGACACTGAATTTAGCAGCGTATAGAAATCCTAAATTTGGGTTTGTAAATTTATGTTGTCAATATTGGCAACTTTGCGAAAAAGTAGCAACCCTATAGACAAGTTAGTCATCAAATGAATTAATCAGTCAATTAAACAAAATGGTTGTAGTTAGCTAATGTCCTTTTCCTGAAGTCAGGAGAAAAATATCCTGATGAAAGAGAACATCATCGAAGTAATTATTGGAAGTTGACTAATCTAGAAATTAGACTAATTTTGAGCAGAACGGTACATAACCCAAATTTATTAGATCCAATAAATAGCAAATCAAATTAATTATTTCGAAGATATAGATCAACTTCTTACGAGGGATGCTTCAAATTAAAAGGATTCTTACAGTCATTTATTGTTGCTAATTCTATCAATTGATTATTAATAAACGAATTCATTAAACATTCATATAAACGAAAATCTAAATTCTACGTGTTTGGTTCCACTGCACGTACCCTTTATTTTGCTGTAACAACTAAAACAGACCACAATCCTTTTAACTCCCGGTATCTATTCAATATTTCACGAGGGAGAGCTCGTCAAAACACGCGAAAGGGTTCGAAAATGTGAATGCATCCGTGAAATTAGTCAAGTGATAATTGGATGAGATTAAAGTGTTGTACATTGAACAAAGGACATTGAACACACTCTCTCTTGTTCATTCAGTTAATGCATTCTGCGTTTATCGTAAGGGTGCATTGCATTAGTCGCGCGTAAGACAAGGACAATTGGTGCAAAGAAGTAAAAGGGCTTGAAAATCACAAGTGGCACCAGCATTGAATTTCCCATCAATCGCAACTCACTTGTTGTTGGCTTGTCACGTTCAATAGATGAATTCGAGCTGATATGGTGGAGCGTATGTATCAGCATGTAAATTAGGTTAAAGGGCGCCTTTGCGGCGAAGGATTACATTCGATCAGAATGATTTGTTGCTTAGTTTTACATGCGTCTCCTTGGGAATAATGTGTAGTACGTGTTGTAATTGAAGGAATAGCAACTTAAGATGAGACTGATTAGACATACAAGTGGAGTTTAATGAACTTGATATCGAAAAGTTTTTTCAGCAGGCCGATGGGTGAAAAAGGACTTTAGAGTTGTAATTGATTTTTTACTTGCTGAGCAAGATATTGAAATTCATTACAAAATGGGATTTAAATAGTCGAATAATGTGAAAACAATGATAGCATCTAATGCCTTTAAATGGTTATAAAGAAATCAAGTATACTGTGGAATATGATAGGGGAGGATTATAAGATGATCAACTCTTGAATCAGAGTCAGACTTTGATTCGTAGTACAGGAAAAAATCAATATAAAATTCAAAAGAGAATAAATTTCAGTGCTTGTAATGAATGCTCCGACTTTGGCAACATCAGTTTTAACATTTATTACTCAGGAACTGGACCTAGTAGCTCTTACTACGTGGCATATTGACTCAGGACTAGTCGAAGAAACTTCTGTGGTATTGCATTTTATCTTTCACTTTTAACTTTGACTAGATGTTCAGCAGGTTTACCGCCCGCCTGCGAGAGAAGCTTTCTTTTAAGCAGTGGAAGTTGTCAAAATTGGGCCTGATCAGCAAGGTAAAGGGATATTCCGAATCTAAGCTTGCATATCGCCCCCTATAATTTGTAAACATTATCTGAGAACCGCTTGAGAAATTTATAGAGGAAAGACTCACCGACGTCATCCATGCCATTTAGGACGTTTCTCTAAGGCGAGACGATTTCAGCACATAGCGTTCCACTGATGATGGAGTTCCACAGCACTTCACTCTTGGTGAGAATGGACACTCGACTGTCCTAAATGGTTAAATACTCCGGAAGTCATATCTTATCTTATATATATCTTGCAATATCTTATAATACGGATTCTTAAAAATTCCCAAGTAAATAGAAGGATGAATAAGAGGATAACAGTTACATTAAGTCTAACCGAGGACTTATTGCTTGATTGAAGCTTGTGGAAGGTCTTCTGCGATAGGCTGCCGAGACGTGAACCAGAGCAGTTGTAATTGATAGACGATGCACAGGATATAGCGCCACAATCGCGACTTGGCAATTAGTCGATCGCAATGAAGTCTGAAGTTGCTCATGAAGCGGGTAGGTTGCAGTACAATCGCTCGTTGATTTAACCTGTTGCTGAATATGGCTGAAAACTGTTGACAACGATCCTGACAACAATCCTCGAAATACCTAGAGAAAAACAGTTGGTGCTGCGGAGTTCAGTTGGACTTGTTGATGAACTCTTAGCAGAGTTTCTCGGATGAAATCAGCGAATAAAGCCGCAGTGGGGGTCTCGACTAGAATACCACAGATAGTGAACTTTTGGCGAATGGGTGCAAGGCCAACAAAAAGGGGTTTCCTTGTAGGTGTCGCACAGTCGACTCTTCTGAACAGAGCAGATATTGGATAATCTAAAAATTATTAAGCCTTTTTTGTCACTAGATGGTGTTCGTTGTCATATATCGGGCAATAATAATCAGATCAAGTCAAACTGACTTGCGTTTCAAAGGTAACACTCCAGTTTAAAATTTTCATACAGTTTTGGACCGTGTTGTATTTCGTCAATTCGTGTCAAAAGTTGTATTCATTTAAAATTGAGTGAAATTTTTGAAAAAATTCGTTATATTATACAATATCACTACGATTAAGGTGAGAATGCATCGGAGGTTCGTGAAAAAATTTGTGGTGTCTACGGTCAAGATACTCTATCAAAAGCCACAGCCAAAAGATGGTTCGTTCGTTTTCGTTCTAGAAATTTTGATGTCAAAGATGCTACCCGCTTAGGTTGACCAATCACTGAAAAAGTCGATGAAATCTTACAGAAAACTGAAGAAGGCTGACACACAAGCAACCATGACATTGCTAGGGAACTGAATATCCCTCACCATACAGTTTTGAACCATTTGCGCAAGGTTGGATCCACAAAGAAGCTCGATTTTTAGGTGCCGCATGAATTGACACAACAAAATTTGATCGACCGAATTTCCGCTTGCAAAATGGTAATAAAACACAACGAAATCGAGCCATTTTTGAACAAATTATTACGGCGATGAAAAATGGGTAAGATACGACAATGTCGTTCGAAAAGGACCATGATCAAAAAAAGGTGAATAATCACAAACGCCTTCAAAGCCAGGATTAACCCCAAATAAGGTCATGCTGTGTGTATGGTGGGATTGGAAGGGAAGCGTTTATCATGAGATGCTAGAACCTGGCCAAACACTCAATTCGGCTCTGTACTGTCAACAATTAACCAGATTGAAGCAAGCAATTCAACAAAAACCAGCCAGAATTGATCAACAGAAAGGGCGTTGTCTTCCATCATGACAAAGCCAGACTACACACATCTTTGATGACCCGGCAAAAATTGACAGAGCTTGTCTGGGAAGTTTTGATGCATCCATCGTATAGTCCAGACTTTGCACCATCAGACTACCATATGTTTCGGTCTCTGCAAAATTTCCTTAATGACAAGAAATTTACTTCAAAAAGGGACTGTGAAAATCACTTGGCCAAATTGTTCACCGATACACCACAGGAGTTCTAAACAGATGCAATAATGGCTCTACCCAAAAAAGGGAAAAAGGTCATAGATAATAATGGACGATATGTACTTAAATAAAATCCATATTAATTAAAAGAAATATTCAATCGAAAAATGACAAAAAAAGGCTCAATACTTTTTAGACTTACCAATATATAATTTGAAGCTCTAACCAAAAAGCTGCACCGAAAACTGCTGGTTCACGTGCAGGAAGTGCTTAGACTTTCCGGTGTTAGTAAACTCCTGGGTGATTCAATATGATTCTATATGATTCTATTGTATATGAAAAATGTAACGAGCAGCCACAAATTTGTTCAAAATTTTACTTTTAAGCGGTCTCGATTACGTCCAGTTTAATTTGCACAGGATCAGTACGTCACAGTGTTCAGATTGCAAATTATACGCTGAGTAAAAAGTTAAAGACGATCATACCTTCTTTTCATGCCGAAGACAGGAGAGAAACTACGATAGAAAGACTTGCTGAAAAAGGTCAAAATCTCCGTTCGAAAAGTCGATCCTAAATTGAAGCCGATGCTCAATAAGTTGATCGAGTAGATGCTGATATGGGCTGACAAATACCCGAAAATGCTGTTGATAAATAACACTCGCATTATCCAAACAACTAAAAAGGGCCTACTTGACTGGCTGAATGTATTGAGAGCAAAGATATTTACACGCTCCTTGTCTCCTCCTTAACTTTCCGCTGAAGAATGGATTCTTTCGTAGACGTATTCCTTGCGTAGAGTGAGGAATCTTAGCCCGAAATCATTGTGTCAAGTAGCTTCATATTCTGTTCTCGGTTGACAGGGTATGTGTTTTGTCAGTTTTGAGAAAAGTCTCATGTCACTGGGAGTGCAATAACCAGCGTTACAATAGCCTCCTCCTGCAATATGAAGCAAGCAACTGAAATCATAATAGTTCGTTTACTCGTTCAGAAAAGCCTTCAAATTATGATAAAAAAACCCTAAACGAACAATTTAGAACTCATTTAGCGTATTGAGGCTCTAATTTAAGTATCGTTGTTTATTGATACATGATTCCTTTTTGAAGAAAGCTGGTTTTTCTGGCCGTTGGCTGATAATGACTCCTATTTTGAATAGAATTCTAAAGTATGTTTCGTTTCAGCACTTAAAAACCGAGCGGTCTTCGGAGATGAAATGAACACTCCCTATGACGAGGTGACAGCTCCCAAAGACGAGTGCTTATTGCAACTGTCAAACCCAACTGCTTCACAAGGGGTCAGAACCTTCTTGGTTAGCACGTCAAACGAATAGGAATCAAATGGATCACAACTAGAAATTACAGAAAACTTCACTTAAGATTGCTCGAGTCTAGCCAACAAACACTTCACTTAGCTGAGGCATACTTACGTAAAGGCATTGGAATACTTGGCGTTGATAGACCTCTTTCGTTTGGTGTGAAGAGATTGGAAGATATCCTCTTAGATGAGTTTTTCCGAGTGAATCAATTCGGCAAATAATAAGTCTCTAGTTCGTGTAATGATATATTTCTGGTAAAGGGTCCATAGATGGGCCCCTTAAATCAAGGAGACGATTTTAGACAATT
This sequence comes from Stratiomys singularior, assembly GCA_954870665.1. NCBI lineage: Eukaryota > Metazoa > Arthropoda > Insecta > Diptera > Stratiomyidae > Stratiomys > Stratiomys singularior. The sequence goes on along the minus strand of OX940878.1, from coordinate 107,732,109 downwards.
GTCGTGTATTGGACACTTATATATGGGTCAGAATTATGCGTAGTTAATTTAATAGCTTTTGGAACAGGCGCAGACAAAAGAAGTGCAACCATTTACATGCGTATATCAAACAGTCTACAAGTTGGCTGTGTTAGTAATCTGAAAGTTTATACCTGTCGCTCTCCTTTCAAGAAAGTGTTTACCTATCTACCTGCGCAAAGAGACAAAATCAGATAAGAGGTCGAGAGCGAAGAACAAATGCTCTCTAAGCCCTAGGCAACAGTTCTGGAAGAGCAGGACAAAGGAAAGCGCACCTCTGATCCATAACCCGTGGTTCAATCTAGTTCATCCTGAGATTGGTGTCTACCTAATCCAGCTTATAAGCCGGCATTGCTTTAATTGGATTGAAAGTTCACTATCTCAAAACTGCGTTTTCAGCAATTGTGAGTTTAATGAGCCCTTGGACACATCATTGATAGCTGAAGAAAGTAAAATGATAGATTAGGCAAGGTGCTGGTATCTTCTGTGATATTGGAAGTATTTCTCCGTAAACTTTAGTCGAAGGATCGCTGAGAGCGGCTGACAAATAGAATTGCTTGGTACACTTTGCTCGGGCAACCTTCAAATGAATGAAGTCGAAGTGTTTAACTTGGGTACCTGCCATTAGAGCCTACTTCCATGGTTTCCGCGGACGGGGTTGAAGCAATTTCTCACTCTTCAGCGTCAGCTTTGTTCAAGCTATCTGCTACCGAACACCACTGGTTCATGCTCAAGATACTCCTAAGCCTTCGAAACCACAACTGACACGTTTCAGCTAAGATAGGTTCGTCAACATTTAAGGGGATGATAGTAACGTGTCATGGGCGTCCGCAATTACACATCTGATCAGACTGCGTTTCTCTGCAGTCCAACAAAAACTTTAAGTTGTCGCTCGTAACACACGGGAATGATTCCCTTTTTTCACTGATTCCCGCGGGTACGTGGGGACGGCATCCGCAAAAGACTGAACAGACCAAGCCGAAGCTCAGACCTATCAGCCTCCTCTGCATCACCCATAGTCATATAGTACATGTCAAGCAGGTCCGGGTCAACAGTAGTCACAACATGTATAGTCAACATATCACTCTTGTACGACATTCTTTTATCCAGTATTATCAATTGTAATAGTCTCGCGAGCTTTTTGAGTTGCTAACACATAACACTCAGTCAAATAAATTTGGTTAATCAGTTCAGCTGTTTGTCTTGCAAAAGTACCCAACAAAAAGTATCTTCTCACCATCCTCGTTTGTTCACTTCTTCCACTGGCACATCCGGTTGCATGCAGACTGTTTTCATGCAGTTATCTTTTAAGCCCGGTTAGGTCTTCAGTCAGATTTCTCCTTTCTACAGTACTCTTTGTTGCCCTTCATATCACACATCAATTTTCTTCCAGTTTCCCTGCAATACTTCCCTGATTCTCAGCGTTTCAAACCCAGTCGGTCCATCTTTTCGAACTGTGATCTTCTTCACTCCATTTTCATCAATACTTCGGTACAACATCGCTTGCAGTAGAACTGCCACCGTCGTTTATTTGGTCTGATTCCACAGAAGACTAACGACCACAGGACTTTCAAGTGTATCTTTCGGTTATCCTACTTGATTTCGTTTGCACCTGATTCGCAACAACAGCTTCCCACTTCTTCCATCCCAGTTTTATCATGCTTGGGACTGCCATGGTGGAGATGCAAAGTGAAACCACACCAACGCGTGGTTGGGCAATGCTGACAGTGTGTGGTTTAAGTGCCTTCACTTGAGCGGTTGAACGCTTTTGAGTTAGAAAAGGGTCTCTTTGTCTTTTGACGCTAGAGAAGAAATTCTCACGACCTAAAGCCACCTCTTGGCATAGCCAAACGATACCTTGCCTAAAGTAATGTTTCAAACAAATCAGGTTAGGTTCTCGGTTTGACGTATTTCGCAGATAGTTCGACTAGGTTCTCCGTTTCAGGTGTATCGTGGATAGTTTGAGGGCAATGAGTCTTGGAGTCCGAAACATAGCGCCTAAAAAAATTTCACGTCTCTACGAAATAAAATAACTCCAACTATGGTCCTAGGATGCGAATATGTTACTAGAATATTAAAAATTAAAATTTGGCTTTCTCCCCTAAACAGTTGGAATTGTACAAAAATAAATTATTATTGTTCGTTGAAACTTAACTTAGACATGTCAGAACATTTAGGAACATAGGCGAAAACCAGTGAAATATTTTTTTTGACAGCCCGGTGTGATCTTTTGACTTTCTGTCTTTTCCTTGTCGCTTCCTTTTACTGAAAGTGTCGGATACTTAAAGTTTGTAAGAGTGCGGAAGCTGCCGAAATGGTCGTCTGTGTTTGTAGCTAGTGAACATGAAAATATGAATACCTCGGAAGATATTTACAATTAAGGCTAAGGGGCGAAGAACAGTAGTAAAGCCTAGTAGTAATCTCTGCTGAAACGTAATTGACATGGAAATCGAACTGTTATTTGAATTTTGTTATTGGATGACGCGGGTAAGGAACTGAGAGAGCTAGATGCGTTACATATTGAAGACATGGCTCGAAAGGAGCCGGACGGCTGTCAGTTTGAAACACAAGATCAAATTGTAATTTCGCGCAAAAAATTGAATAGAAAATCCAAAGTCAAAAAAATTGAAGCAATGTCCTGCGGAAGTTTATTTTTGAAATTTTACTCGCATGGCTTGAACATGTATTTTGTGTTGGAGTATGTGTTTTCTTTTTGCGATGATTCTCGTTCGCTTCTAATCAACAGCAGAATCACCATGATATGTCCTTGGCCGTAACAAAAGGAACATTTGATATGATTTAAGATGAAGTTTGCCAAATCCTCACGAATCAATTACCGTCCGGGTCCTGGCATATATGTACTCCTCGGAAGTGCATCGGCCAACTCGAATGACTACTTTTTACCATTCCACAATTTGACTAGAACCCGGGTATATGTTGATTCCACTTTATATCGAGAGTCATGCTCGCCGATTTCGCGGGCTTTGTGGTGTTAACCGCTGCAAGAATACCGTTACAACTGCTGCACTAATAGTCGGTCTATAGCCATTATTCATAATGTTGAATTCAGCTTTGACTCTCAGTTCTAAGGCTGACTTCTGGAATCTAGATGAGGCCTTTCTCATTCAATAGCTTTTGTAGTGAAATCACTCCGCACCAGAATATCCTCGACCCCCTAGTCGGTCGAGACAGATCCCTTCAGTGTATTCAGTATGCAAAGGGAAAATAGGATTAACTCATTCGCATGCGATGTTCACTGAAGAGTGTCTGATTGGAACACTTGGTCATCCGAAAAGTATCTCCCCGACCCGGATCATAAGTCGGATCCTGTCACGCATCCAAATTTGTGGTCACAGATCACAAACTTGTGGTCAAAGATCACAAATTTAGATGTGATCATTCTATTTCCAGTTTCTTGCAGTAATATTGTTTTGAAGACAGTATGTCAATTCCTTTTTATCTCGCCACTTAGGACATGTGGGGCCACACTACGGTGAAAGTTTATTTTGAAAATTTTAATCATAGGTTAGCTTTTTTCTTGCTTCGTGCCTCCTTGAATATTATCGCGCTTTGGTTTTAAGAACATTAGCTAGGCCTTTATCTTTCTACTTCCCTTGGTTTGCACAAAGTGCAGCATGCATTTGTGTTGTTTTGATATTATGCTCATGAGTGCGAAATTTTTACCTGAGGTTAATCGGACTCTTTTCACTTCAATTACTTTTGCGAATTATATAATCGAAGGACTTTAGACCTTTGCTAACTTTGGTTTGCAAACGTCAATCTTACTCGGAAAATTTTTGTCTTTTGAAAAGTTTCCTTGATTCTTCTTTGACTGTCACAGACCCTGACACAAGAAACAGGACGTAGACTTCATGTTTTCGAATACTACAAATTCTTTGCATTAATTATGAATGGGTCATTGTTATTGGATTGCACCCCGAATTTCACTAAAAGGACACCACTTTTGGTCGTTGGCCCTATTTTAAAGCTGTCAACTGTATTTTAGGCCCTCAGATGTTTCCTGATTTCCTCCAGGACAATCGGGAATGTCTTCCCATCTGCAGGTTTTATTAAAAGGCTATCGAATTCTTGTTGCTGCTTTAGTTCTCTTAGACGTTGAGCTACCTTTGTCGAGCGGTTCGATTGGAAGCATCTTTAGCCTTAAGGCCAGAAACCCTTTTAGAATTTCCAAAAATCTATTCTTTTGTTTTTACATATTTCGCACTTTTTCATAACTTGCACTTTTTCATTATTTTTTAGGTATATCCTTCCCCTTAATATGTCAGTAAACGAATGACACTTGTTAAATCTTTTCCAGATCAACAGCAAAAGAGTAACAACTGCAGCACTTTTCGATGTCATGGAAAACAGGTGTCTGCCTGTTTTGCTTTTTTACGCTTCTAAAGGGATTTCTGGCCTTAAACTGATGACTACATATTTTCTTGCTCGGATCCTTTCTGTGTTTTTTTCAGGTTCTCCTTGCATTTATAATTTATGCCAGGAAAAAAATTATAAGAGATATGTACGTACTTTGTACCCACGGCGATGGCGTTGAATTATATCAACGGCCCTCGAGTTCACCAAAACCGATTCTAACGTCCTTATTTCACATACAATTCAATACTTTCATACTTTTTCACTGTGATGACATGTATCATGGTTTTCTAAACTGTGCTCATGTTTCGCGTTTGTCGTTCTTCTTAACCTCTGTTGGTGGATATTATCCTGACCGCCACAGTCGTCATTGAAGAGCCCTCATTGAAAGGTACCCATTGAATGGTCTTCATTCAAGGGTTTTCATTGAAGGGTCCTTATTGAAGGACCCTCATTAAAGTTAAGGGTCAACAGATCTTGCCATTGCTGAGCTTTGTTTATTAATCGATAGCCCAATCACTGAATTTAATTGGTTAGTTTCCGACGTAAAAATTTGACTTTTGAGAGAATTTTACTTCTGTATGCGTCCTTGCGAGTGAAAACAAACACAAAATACGCATCATTCAATTTTTAAACAAATCAAAAAACTATCCATTTTGTTTTCTTCTGATTTTTCTCAGGACTGCTATTAGAAAGATATTGGAAGCTTTAAATTATTATGTGTTTTGAAATATTCTCCTGGATACCTGGAAAAAGTAATGTCCTGCTGTGTGCAATACCAATATCGCTGCGGGTTAGAAATATTCAAAAAAGATACGTTTTTAATTGAATCTGCCACGCCGTGCCTGCAGAGTTTCTCGATTATTTTTCAATTAATTTTATTGCTTGTCTGGACTGTGCATTACATGGTGAATATTGTTCACACTAACAGTGCAAACGCCAATTTGATTTTGAAAAATTCGTTTTTCTAAGATTCGAAAACATTCAGAATTTGTGTTAGAAACTGCGAAAATTTATTTGTTTTTCCAATGTTTACCTTTAGCTTTTATTTAGGGCCTATGGGCCGTCACGGTACGATAGCAGTGTGCCGAGTTTTTCTGTTTTCTACGTGAAAAGATTCAGTAATCGGAAATAATAAACAATCTGAAAAGTGATGATTGTTTCATGTTGTTTTTCCATATAACCTGGCCATAATACGAGGCCATAACATCTACGCGCTGAACCGTGAAAGAAAATTCTGGCGTCTTGTGTGTCTTGCTATTAATCGCTTTAGTACGTTTCTTTGCTTTATGAGTTAAGTGTGTCATTATTTCATTATTATCTCATCGGAACAGTCTTACTCTTATTTTAAAATTCAAAACAAGGAACTGACTCCTATTTTGCTTATCATTATGGAATTCGTTGTTTCTCTTCCCATAAACCGTGATACTTTCCTATACTAATAATTCAAAGAGTCCCTTAAGAACTCCTTTATTTTATTATCAATTGGTCAGGATTAGAAAATCCTTCACATTGGCAGACCAGAGGTGGGAAAGTGTTTATGGAAAGCGTCTGTTGGTCTATTCCAAAAGTTTGAATCAAATTTGAGTGGCAAAATATTTCCAAGAAAGAACAACAACCGTGCTTCCCAAAATGTTCTTTGCAGTCCTTTCCCGGTCAGTCTCTTCCATATAATAACAAAAATTATTTGGGCCAAATAAAAACGACTCAAAGACAAGTTTTGTCGACCACAGCAGAAAACAAAATCACTTCTACCAACCAAAGTGTGAGCATAATTCCAGAGCTAAGCCAGAGATAAAATTTAATGGCGTTCAATAAAATTTTCGAAATGGACGGCGCTTTCTTCTATCCTTCTTCATCCTTGGTCTTCACTGCTAATTTCAAACAATAGCCTAAATCGCACTCTTAGACGTAGCATCCGAATGGGTGGGAGTCTGAAAGACTAAAGATAATGAAATGCGTGGATGCTAGCCACATTTGAAAATCGGAATTGTGAACGCTTCCTGCCTATCTTCAAGTCGTCCTTCGGTTTTTGTTTTTGTTGGAAAGTAATAGCGCGAAGTAGATGTTAGTATATCTCTGCTTTGAAATCTAGAATGGAATTATTGGGATTTTATTTTAAGAAATTGAATTGAATTTCAACTGGATGTGCGTCGTCCATTTGTTTGCTTCGTTTCCCCCTAGATTTGCTTGTTCTTAAGAGAAAAAAAAATCTTTTTTTAAGAACAAGCAAGGCAAAGACATTTACTTCTGCATCATACGACTGCTCGTCGGTTAAATCTCTTTTTCATCACTTTTCAATTTTCGCTCGTCTTTTATCGAGAAGGGATTTTTCTTTCCTTTTGACGACAATAGGGAAAAAGAAATTTAATGATGAGAGTCAAAAAGCGATTCAATTAAATTTTTGATGGACCAAAGATTAAAGAAGCTTTAACGGGACAATTTCACAAAGGATCAAGAATAATGTGGTAAGATGAGTAAGTATATAGTCTTTACTCATCACAGAAAGAATTAAGGGTTTTAATTAAGATGAAGATCGGGATTCTATCGAATCGAACATAAAAAGTAGGATTAAGCTCGAAAGCTTTTTAGGTCATAGTAGACTGCTAAGGAAAACAATTAAAATGGATTTTATTTGATGTAACTGATAAGTGAATTTGTCACGAAATGCATTGTCACAGCTTATATATACGTAACCGAAAATTCGAGTTCAGTGAAGCATATTCAGGACGAGCTTAAATGTCCTAAACTTTAGGCATTCTTTTCTTCTGAGATTCTGAGTCTGAGAGCTTCTGAGAGATTCTAGGCCTGAGAGACTTCTGAGATGGTTCAGAAAATAAATTCGCAGGAGATACAAACTGACAGCAGCCGTTTGCACACAAACCTACTATGATAAGATTGATTAAAAATTAGTGGATTGCAGGAATCGTCTGGTTTGAAGTAAGTTAGCATCTCTATATATGGTTGTTTCGTCAAATTTAATTAAAAAGCGCCACAACTTCTAGTCATAGCCAATGAAATGCCAGATCTATTTTTGCATCATTTTGCAATGCATCAATAGCTAGATCTATTTTTCGATTTTCAACTCTAATTTTCCAGATACACTGTTATTTATAAACAGAACTTGTTCAAGACAGAACATAAAAAAAGGTGCGGAGAAGAACACATTTATATATTTTTAAACTTTCTATTCTTACACAGTGATCCACATATACTACTGCAGATGACTCTCATATACATTTAAGCTCATAAATCGAGCCATTAAGGTCTCTCTATTCACCTATGTCGTATAATCTATAAGCACTCTATCTCGCAAAGCTCGCTTTAATTGCTTCATGGGATATTCGTATCCTTTTCTACATTCTTCCCGTTTGACGTGGGAGTGCTTTCTAGTAGTTAGACAGTGCTCATAACGATGCAGACAACATTGTCCAACGCAGCAGAAGAAGACTGCAAAAACAGTAAAGTCAGCTGTTATATTTGGAAAAATTACAACAAAGTTTCATCAAAGTCGATGCAGTGCGAATGAAATTCCCAAAGAATTCAAAATATTGAAAAAATTAATTGAACTTATTGTGGAAAATATTTAATAATTAAAGTATTACAAGTCCCTAAAATCCACGATTTGACAGCACATTAAAAATGTTTACTTGGAAAACGCAGAAGAGTTGTCACGGGTCCTTGAAGGTGATCACAGCCCAAACATAAAGTTCTCTGATGAGCAAGATTGGATAATTTGTGAACCTGCTCAATGATTTCGTTTATTTGACTAAACGTACGAATGAGTTCTTTTCAATTTCCATTACAATGTGCAATTTCCCATAGCAAAGAATATTTTCGACGGCATTGACAGATGACGAACGTTCTCCAATCGTTTTCATCGAATCGGATGTCAATGTGAATGCGAATCGTTATCAGGATCATGTTTTGGAAGCCGTTCTTAGCCATATCTCATGAATTTTTCAACAAAACTCTACACTGTAGCACAAAGTGAATCAAGAATACTAGCAAACTCCTTTCTAAACATTTCATCTCGCTGGTGCAATTGCTTTTAAATTCTCATATCGCTACTTCAATGGGCTCTTCTATGTGGTTCATTTTGGAGATCAATGTAAGGACCAAAAAATATGCAACATGAACCCATTTAAGAAAGTGAATAAACATGAATGATTCAGTATACCCAACCATCCCATTTGCTCAGTGCTCTGTTTGTTTGTTGACCGTCTTAAGTTTTTGGTTAAGTAATATCGAACGGCCTCAGTACCTCATTTTAGGAAGGCTTTGTTTTCTGCGAGCTGGCTTGCTTGCTAAACGCTGTGGGTTGTCTTCTTGTTTTTTTGTGCCAACCAATAAATTGTTGAGCAAATCTCACCTAATATATAAAACCGGACCCTGACAGTTTAGCGATGAGGACCTATGTCGTTGGAAAATTTGGTATATTAGATTATCCTAATACTTCTCATGCTATTTGCACGATAAAAATTCCAGTTTCATTGCTTGTAGAAGATCTCTTATCATGGGCCATTCTTTAGTGGACTAAAAAAAATTTCAAAAAGATAAAAATCTTGGACTTAATCTTGGATTTTTTATTTCATTTCCTCCTCATCAAAAAGGAAGCATTTTGTGACGCAGTCAAAAACGGTCCTGAACAAAAACGTCTATTCAGTGTGGCTCGGGCCGATAACAATGATAAAAAACAAGGACAGAATGTGTTCCGGCCCTTCCTAGCTCCCTAGCATGGAGAGAATTGAAGCGAGGTTGACACAAGAAAACAATAGAGGAGAACGATTGTCCATCACCGACCTGACGAATTCTGAGTAAAGGCAAAGTAAGAGTTAGATTGATAATCTGCGGGGCACAGTGAAGGCTATAGTAACAGCACACAGGATTGCTAAGAACCCAGTCAGAGTCCCTTCGCTACAAATGTGGAGAGATGGGAAATATAGAGAAAAGTATACAAGTGAGGCGAATTGCACTTTTCGCAGGGGCTTTGGCTATCCAAAAACGGGTCTTTCGCATGTCTTGGGATCAGAAAAATGTCGAGTCTACCAGGAAGCCCTAGCCATGGCAAATCAAGAAATAAGTTAATCCGCATTTCGCAGGTGAACCTTCACCGTAGTACACGTGTTCAAAAGTTCCTTGAGAAGTTTGCTAGAGACACGAAAGTCCACGTTTTGCTGCTGAGTGGGCAACATCACCATGAAATTTCTGCAGCTTGGCGTGTAATGAAACTGGTGCTGACGCATACTATGTTCGATTCAGTTGTTTCCAGTCTGAGGGCTATAGATAGGGGATGATTTGGCATGAGTTTAATGCTCGAGAACCACCTTCTTTAGTGTGCAGTCGAAAGCAATCGAATGGGGCATTCCTCAGACGGATTCGTGTGGATAACGAACTCCGGAAATTGTCTTTCTTAAAAACCGAAATAGGCCGACTTTTTGCCAAAGGAGCTGCGAAAGAACCATATCGGATGTGACATTCGTTTTGGAGTCCTTTGTACGCAAGATGCACAAACGGAGAGTGACTATCGGTAGATTCTGCTTGAGATACATGATTATGTCTCTTGACGCATATGCTCCCGCCTTTCTAAAATTATGTGGAGTATTGGGAGGCTGGACGTCAAGAGGTTCGTTGATGTTCTCCCGCAGACGTGGATGTTGAAGGATTCGCAGAAGATCAAAGAGCTAGAAGTTTAAAGTGTGGTGAACTCAACTATGAGCATCATCACGATCGCTTGAAGCGCTTCCACGCCTCGACAAAAATTACGGCATGGCAAGCCTATAGTATACTGGTGGTCGACTTAAATCGCTGAAAAGGAAAGGGAGTGTCAAAAGCTTCGGCGTGAAGCTCAACAGGCACAGAACCGTGACTATGGCTCGCCACCGAGTCGAAGCATATAAATCAGCTAGGAAATGTCTTCGTAAACTGTTCAAAAATATGTAAGTAAGCTGGTAAGATTTATTGCACCAGGATCCGTGAGGCGTTGGCTATGAGCTAGTTTTGCGAAACTTTGGGTTTTATGGATGCCTTGCACACATGAACCGAAAAAGGAAGACGAGTTAATTAGTGATCCTTTTCCCGCCCATCCCCTCCGTGTGGACACTGTCCGTGATGAAACAGCAATTAAGTTCCAGATCTTCACACAGGCGGAATGGGGAGGCAGTTTTTTCATTGAAAGCAACAAAGGCCACAGGATCATATGGTATTCCAGCTGAGGTATAGCGACTTGTCTATCATCATTGTCCTGACTTGTTGTTCAGAAAATCTAATGCCTGCCTACGGGAATAGATTTTCACGGGACTATCGAAATTGGCGACGATCGTCCCGATAAGCAATGTCAAGGGAAATTCTCGCTCATCTTCCGCATATGAACCGTTATGCATGCTCGACACGGCTAGGAGCGTGCTACAGAAACTCATAAAGGGTAGACTCACTGACGCGAATTAAACTGCTGGAGACCTGTCTCCACGCCTGTACGGTTTCAGAGCAAGTCACTCTATCATCGATGTGATGTGAAGGTGGTAATCGCGGCCTATAAAAACGGGTGCATGTGGTCGCACCAAACGAGGGACTGTTTGTTGAGGTGCTTTACGTCAGGATCGCCTTCAAATCTGCTCTGTTGGTGGATATTCTGGATACGTTTAAAACCCTTTTGCATGTTTCGGAATATTTTTTGGGACATCTGTGGAACTACCTAACGGAAAGAAACCTGCTTTATGACAGGACAGAGGGCGAGGGAAGGATAGAGGCTATATCGGGTGTTGCCCAGGGATTTATCCTTGGTCTAGACCAGTGGTATGGTTCATACGATGGCATCAGTCGCGTTTGATCGGCTATGCGGTTGATGTTACACCTCTTATCGATGGATGCACCGTCTAAAAAGCGCAACATAGATTAAATATGCTGATGCGTCTATTGAGGGACTGGATGACAACTCGCGGGTTCGTTTTAGCGCTGGAGAAACCTGAAGTGGTTGTCATTCCAAAGGTGAAATTCTCTAGAGGAAGGATGATCAATGTTGCCGAAACACTTATCAAATAGAAACCAGCGGTTAAGTACTTTGCAGTTAAGTACTCGAAGATGACATTCTCTGAGGAAATCAGGGTTACGGCGGAGAAGTGAGCTTCAGGTGCCTTGCAGTGCGCCGATTAATGGCCAATGTTAGGGGACCGAACCCAACAAGAAGATATTTCTGTACAGAAGGATATATACCGAAAGCGCCTGGTGCAGGAACAGAAAAGAGGAGGTGACAGTGAGGATTGTGACATCATACCGATTCGGTGGTGAGGGTTGTAGCAAGTGTGATACCTATCGCCTTCCTCGCCGAAAGCGCCACGGTATTTGCCTGCAGCAACAGAACCATCCGAGGAAGAAAAATGCCTGTGAAAAGAGGCAGTGCTCACTCAATGATTGGCAGCAGTCTTTAGTGAATCGCAAGAAGAGAAGATGGACTATGCGGCTCAGCCAAGATCTGCGACTGTGGCGAAATCGAGGACATCGGAAGACTGATCCTTACCTGATCCAACTTTTGAACGGGCATGAGGGTTTTCAGTCTTACAAGCACAAGATTGCAATGCCACCAACCCCCGACTGCAGATTTTTGCCCAGGAGAGGAAGAGACCGCTTTCCGCAAGATTCGCATAAAAAAGTTGGGACAGTCTGCGACAGGACCTGTACCAGGTGGAGATGCTTGGCCCCGTTTGGCACATTATTTTAAGAGCAGCTATAAAAGATAAAATGGACTCACAGCAATTGAAGGCGTTGGAGAAGGGGGATCACTTCTTTAGTAGAATCCCTCCTCTGTCTCCTCTCCTTAGAAGAGGGATAGCCGAGCTTGCAAAACGAGATCTGGTCCGAAGTAATGTGTCAAACCGTTCCAGGCTTGACTCTCAGGTTGACAGAGGAGATGTTAGTGGGCCACCGCGAGTATGGAAGCCCTACACTCCATGCGTCAATACATTCATCACCCAACCATTTAATGGGTGGGTCTAATCTAATTTATGTTTTAATTTCAGCAATGAATCATATGCCAAACCTAATCAAAATTTCAAAAGCCTGGTTTTGATATCGTATTCAAATGATACCCTCTCGTTAAAGAAACCCACTTTTATGGTTCTCAAACCACCAATATCTATTGCGGTTAATATTCATAATAATAATAATCATAATAATAGCAAATAATGAAGGCCTAATGAAAACTCCCAAAATAACACTTTGATATTAATCCGAACCATAATCACAATAGTTTTCCCCAATATTCAATATTCATGTTAATCCTCGAGTCCATACTCTACACCACCGGTTTCATTCCCGGCCCAGACTCCCAAACCGCATTTGATTGTATGATGGGTTCGATAATTTAATGGGCTCCATTCCCATTCGAACTGCAGCGTGAATCACTGATAGAAAATCAAACAGTCACCTGTTCGGCAGGATATCAACGACTGTAGGGAGCATCAAAATACACTTTTGAGTTTTAATTCGATTTCGCATTATGATAGTTGCCAGCATTCATTTTGCGACAATGCAATGAATCCTGGCAACGACCGATTGCCATCCACGCAAATAAATTTTCTCTCTGGAAATTAATAAAAGATTGATAACAAATTCGCGTGTTTTGTTTTCACTAATAAAAGCGAATCACTACAATTGAGCGGACACAAGGACCAAGGGGAAGGTTCATAAAGTTGGATGTATACCAAAGTATAACGTCGAGCGGAATTAATGGAAACCATAATATGCAATATGAGATTATTTGGTGATGTGATTAGGGTACCATGATGATGCGAATCAGCTCCCAATACGCAACACTTAGCATCGAGTAAATTTTGCTTTTTGGTTTCATCAAACAAACCAATGTGTCCTGATATTGCACTAATTAAATAATTTGCTTAGGACGAGTCCAATGGAATACTTTGTCTGGATTATTTTTAATTCGCCGATACTGCACCATTGAGGTTTTTTTGATGAATTTCAGGATATTTATTATATTAATTAGAGTAAAACCGAAAAAAAAGTTCAATAATTCTTCTCAACTCTTCCAAGCATACCAAAAAGTGGGTATTGATTAATTAATTTTAATTGGATTTCCTATTTTGCGGACTTTTCGGGTACATTAAGTAATCAAAGTCATAAATAACAAATAATAGTATATGAGGAGATGCTCTTGTTCCGAATGTTAGAATGAAATGAAATAAGAACGTTGTACCAAACACATCCAATTTGTAGTGATTCCTTAATTCCGGAGAATTTTCCAAGATACCGACGATGACATGCTGCAAATGTAATGGAGCTTCAATTTCGATTTCCGATAGTCCGATTTCCAAGTAGAAATGCAATTCACCTGTACTAGTGACCAAGTAATTCCTTGAAGTATCACAAAATTATAGCTTCGAAGTCCTCCAGCCACCGCAACTAAGCTCATTAAACTCTTCATAGCATCCATGCAGTCCTCGTTTCTTTGCACGATATTTCACTTTATTAAACCGCTTTTAAATTAATCTGTTGTAAACCATTCACCATCCATCCAATATGCAACCAATCCGCGCGTCTGTCAACATCTTTTTCATATTCCTCGTATATCTGGTTAAATGGTAAACTTTATCGTTGCATGGCGGACCCAATTTCCTCGCCTGCATCAATTGTGCATGATGCATATGTTAGTTGATATGTTGCGGGATGCCTTTAATAAAGACCCTCTAAAAATAAACTTCAGGCATATTGTAGCAGTTCATATGTTCCATGTGATTGAATAATATTGGAGTGACGCGATGTCATCATGCGAGAGGCCTTCACGAACAACAACTATAATGGACTACTCTCTGTAGAAAGAAAATCCTTTGATGAAGCGCCTCAGCTTTTCATCGTCGTCAGTATCAGCGAAATCGTCTCCATCGTCATTCAGCTGCTTTGCGATATATGTTCTGAATGTACACATATGAAACTATTCACCGCTTGTGCTGGAATAGATGCATTTTGCACGGTATCGCTGGACGATATGTCATGGAGATGCAGTTTTGTGCGTGTCAATGCCGATTTCACATTATAATCTCCCATGAAGAGCAACAAAATGCGACATTTCACATGAACTTGAAAACATTTCATTGTAATTCGGTGTGCAGACTATTAACTTTTGAAAGACAGTATTATGGTAGCAATCAGCTAATAAAGTCCATGATTCGTTATGCAGTCCTTTAGACGTTTGACCACCTGTGATTGCTGCTGAGTTTATTCCAAGGACTATACATGTTGCGAGAATACTAAGCGGATTTTTTTTCCTGTTTTAACTTTTACCTCCAGTCAATACCAATGGGCTTAGGGATGTCGTTGTTCTTGTATCGTTAGAGCCAGCTACGAACCTTATTCTCCTTCTTCGTTGCCCTACAGTCCCTCTTCCGACTTCAGTTCCTGCAGCAATCGCCTCCCACAGTCTCGGTCCATTGACCGCGTCCTCCAGTTTTGAAATCCGAGCAGCGATTAACTGTCGTCGTCTATGATAATATGATATATAAATATATATAATACATAAAAATTATAGAGTATGACGAGCATTTCCTCGGACTTCCCACTGGTCTCTGCACTTCAGTTCAGAGTTTTTTCAGTTCGTCAATTCGATATTCATGAAGTCGAGAGATTTTACGTGGATAACCGCCTTTTTGGCTTAATTCGGGGTTGAAACAATGTGCCAACCACCACCGCCAAGATCTGAAACACGTTTCAGTACCAGGTCCCAATTCATTTAAAGCTTTCTGGATTCCCGAACCCAACTGGCTCATATGCTTACAGTACTCTCTACCCTTCGAACCACAACCACCACATTTCAGCCAAGAATAGGCTCCTCACCGTTTGGGGGATTCACATGTACATACCATTGCAGCTGCCCCAGTCTTACAATCGTTGGGACCTCTGGCTCGTCAAAAATGTTATACAGTTCATACTTGCAACGAATTCGCCATTGGTCACCGTCTACCTTCGCTCCAGGTTTCTGCCTCAGGACCTGTTGTACAGTGACTTTCAATATATTTGCGGATGTTTGAGTTACGGTCCATGTTTCACATCCAGCATCGCCCAGGTCTTACCACAGATTTCTAAATTTGGAACTTTGATTACCTGTGCATGCAGCTGGTCTTCATAAACGTCAAAACTGAATTTCCGAGCTGTATTTTGCGGCGTATTTTCGTCTCGTATTAGTGGTTCTCGTTATTTTTGCGCCTAGATACACAAATTATTTTCAATACTGTGTTAGCCAACTGTGGTATTTTGGGTTATTCTTTTGACATATACCAGAGACAAGTATAGAGAGAGAATTGCAGACAATTGCAAAATAGCCAGCCCGTCACCTTGTTTTTGTCCGGTATTTATGTCGAAGGTGTTGGTGAGTTGGTTATTGATTCGGTCATAGGCGTTTGTTGGCGTCATTGTCATTTTGATAAAACGGTCTAATTTGGCTGAAAGGCGAAGCATTATTTGTTACAGTACGTTACGAGCAATACTTTCGTATGCTGGCTTTAAGTCAACGAAAATCGGACAAACGTGTAGGCCAAAGTAAGCCTACAGCTCACCATGATGTCTTGGAAAATCGGGTCCCTGTTTTTTTCTGCCTTCAATTTTTACAACGACTCCCTTCGTAGATAAGGTATCTATACCTTGCACCCTTGCAAACGCATCGGCTTAGAATTTCTTAATTTTTTTGAATTTTTAGAGGTTTGAACTCTTCTGCCTACTATGTTTTTATTAGGTTTTTCATCGGTCCAACCATCGGCAACAATCGAAAAGTTAAACAAAATCGAGAGCGATGCGTTTGCAACGATGCAAATTGTTTGCGTATCCCGTAGCCAACCAATTGAGGTTGACGCGACCTTATTATTTGTGAAACTTCTGGATTGCCCAAAGCAATATCTAACTCAGTATTGTACTTCGTGTCGTTGCTAATATTCGCCTGAGTATCAACATTTCAACAGGATTTTCAATTCATGGATCGTTGGTTCTAACAAATCCCTGATTAAATATCGTTGTCATAGCTATAGTTTTGCACGGATTTGATCAATGATTTGTATATTTGGTGGCTTTTTTGCCTGATATATGCCGCTAGCCTTAAGACTCTTGCTCCTTTGCCTCTTGCTTTCAGGTGTTTTTCCATCTAGCTATCAAGTTTCACAAGTTTAGAAATTTATTTGTAAACTCCACTTCTCACTGTAAACCCCCTTGATAGGGTTACTAGTGTTACTACTATCAAATTCGATGCTCTTAGATTAGACCAGCTGTCAAAATTGCCTACGTTATGCTTGACTGTCTATACAACGCATTTCGGGTTGCATTTTAACCTACTTTTCGACTCACATACGTGAAACCAGGTGTATAAAGCCTCTAAATAAAAAGGAAAAAAATAAGTATTTTTTCATTGATATTTTATTCTTTAACTAAGTATTATTTAAGAGTTTATTTAAAGATGTGATTACATACTGGTATGAAAAAGAATACCTGACAGTTACACTCACCGGACTTCACTGTGTTGAACCAATCATCCATAGTCGTTTAACTTAAAGAAGTCTCCTCTTCAGCGTACACACAATCACTTGCTTTGCCTCAAAAAATTTTCAGTGAGCTCCGAAGAATTTTTTTTTATCATGGACGGTATTTCCGCATTCTATTACTAATTTCGTTCGTCCTATTCTTGGTCTATCCTGATGAACACCAGTTTTCTCGAAACGTTATAATGAGTATTGCATGTTTACGAGGGTCATTCAACAAGAACTTAGCCCCACCGCCCGATGGCGCTGCTATTATAAAGAATTTTACCATCGTGCGGTACATTCTTTTAGTACCCCACTGTCAAAGTTTCAGTCAATTCCCTTCCTAAGTTTCGTTTTGATAGCCTTTTGAAGCGAGCGTGTCGGTCGGTTTTACAAAAATGGGAAAAAATACTACCGTTCGGTGATAAGATTCTTGTTTTTCGAAGGGAAATCGCGCAGTGAAATCAAAGATCGCTTAGATGCTGAGTACGGTGACTTTTCTACTTTGATGGTGACCGTCAAGAATTGGATCAACGAGTTTGTTCGTGGCCGCACATCGGTTTTTGATGAGCCATGTCCAGGTGCCCCGAAAACAGCTGCTACGAAGGAAAACGTTAAAAAAAATCCAAGAACTCGTGTTGGCAGTTTGAAGGTTCGTGAGATAACTGAGACTGTCGGCATTGCAGAAGGAACTGTACATCATATTCTACTGGAAGAACTGAGCATGAGAAAGCTGTCGGCGCGATGGGTGCCGCGTTTGCTCACACCGGCAAACAAGCGCAACCGTGAGACCACATCGGCGATGTATTTGGCGCTGTTTAACGCAATCCAATGGAGTTTTACGTCGTTTCGTGACTGTGGACGAAACATGGATTCACTGGTACCGACCAGCGACCAAGGAACAGTCGAAACTGTGGACTTCACACGGCGGACGTGCTCCGAAGAAGGCGAAGACTATTCGATCGGCCGAAAATGTGATGGCCACCGTTTTCTGGGATTCACAAGGTGTGATCCACATTGATTACCTCGAGAAAGGTAGAATAATCAATAATCGTAGGCACTACTATGCTGACCTATTGGGCCGATTTGACGTCACATTGAAGAAAAAACGGCCTCGTTTGGTGAAGAAAAAAGTGCTGTTGCCGGAGGAGGTTGCCGAAGGTGTGCCGAGGAGGAGGTTGCCGGATCTGATCCGGCATGCCGTTTGTCTGATCCGCCGTAGTCATGACCAAAATGGTCGAATTGGGCTACGAGTTGCTTCCAGTGACTACTTTTTGTTTCTAAACCTAAAAAGTCACTCGCCGGTAATAGATTTGGGTCGAATGATGAGGTCATCGCCCCCACGGAGACCTATTTTGCGGCCCTCAAGAAAACATATTTTTCGGACGGATTGAAAAAGTCGGCGCATCGCTAAGCCAAGTGTATCGAGCTTGAAGGAGATTATGTAGAAAAATAAATTGCTACTTTTCCAAAATTTTCATTTTTCTTTTGTAGGCTAAGTACTTGTTGAAAGCTACTCGTAAGTTCGTGTTCTTGTACAATTTGTCCTTTGTTTTGTTATGGATTAGCAATTGTTTCGAAGCCACGGCTAGCGCGTCAACAGACATGGTAACAGTACAATAGACTGAGCAATGGAGGCCCTTTATTAAAATCGAAGACATTAATTGATTATTATGAAAACTAAGCCCCAAACAAAAGACCAAATGAGTCAACCTCCTCTGGTGGTGAAAAAAGCATCCGGTGGATGCCAAAAGCATCCAAAAGCCTACTCATTTGCAGGGTTGACATTCACAAAGAGATCCAAGATGCCAGGCCCAACTAATGTGTTAAATATTCAGATGTTAGATTAGGAACTCAGAAAAAAATTTCCATTTATGACAGGTTAACGTACGCAGCTTCTCATCCGGAAAAAAAATCCCAAAGAGAGGAGCATTTTAAGCGAGATAGTAACGTTAAAATGAGATACTGCAGAAGTGCCAGCAGATCCTAAACAAAAGCCTTAATACAGCCTTGGTAATGGTACGTCTGAAGCCAAAGTATACGCCTGAGAGTGATTGACACTATGCTAGACTTAAGCGAAGTTTTTGATGTCATCTATGCAACCCGGCGGAACTGACAGAAGGCGGGGGAGGAACGCGGTGTTAGTAGAGCACTCAATGCTCCCTTTAGCTGGAAGGCTGTAATTTAAGTTGTGTGACTGTGTCCCCACAACATCTTCCTCATTTTATCGCTCCCTTCTCATAAATAAATTTCCAAGTATGACGTTGTTTTTTTATATGAATTTTTCACTCGTTGCTTGTGAAGGAACAAAGGAATAAAGGTTTCGATGAAAATTACCATAATAATTTCAAGGCTTGCTAGACTGTGAGAAATATTCAATTACAATCGTTTTTGGGTCTTCCGACGAAATCACCACTGTCAGCCAAAATAGACTTGATATGCAGCCACAGATCATAGCAAAACTGACATTCATCATCGATTTAATGGAGAAACAATGAAATGGTTTTAAGCGGGTCAAACAGGGGCAGTCTTTATTAATATTCATTCATTAATTCTTCACGTCCTACTCAGAGCTCAATAGTCATAAATAATATGACCTTTGACCATTTCAGAACACTTTTGACATTTCTGTCATTAATATCAGTCCAATAAACAAAGGCTGCAAGAATTTATTTACCTAAACCGTCCTCAGTATCTTATCGTAACTAAAGACTGGAATTTCATGACTCATAAACCCACTCCTTTATGATTTTTACACGCCTCTATCCCCTTGACTTCCAATAAAATAAACTTCTAAGCTAACGACAAAGATCCACATACCGTTACTACAGCCGCTGTTGGTGCTGCTCCTTCTTTGACCTCAAATGAAATCCTTTATTTTACACCTTACTGCTGGTGAAGAGCAATTTACCGGTATCTAATTAATCTTCTTCATGCCAAACAGCACACAGAGTGGGCTAATCTCAAACGATTTCACCCGTACATGAACGACTTCATAGAATCTCCTCACGCCGTTGCCAGATCCCGATTAGCCCCAAATGATATTTCCCTAGAAGCGAGGAAAGGACTCTCCAGAACGTGAAGACGAACAATTCAGGAGTCATCAAAACAGAACGCACAAATTACACAAAGTCGGCCATATAAAGTGCGAGAATGTTCTCTGATGAAATTTATTCAGTTTTCGTTCTGCTCTGATTCCTTCCGTTTTGCACGCGGGAAATGACACTCGAGTCAATGATAAATTACGTTTGTATTTCGTCAAGATTATGCTCTAAGGCAGCTCTCTATTTCGCATGCCTTGTTAAGCTGACCCTCGGCTGTTCATGGACGAAATTGAGCTAATTAAGGATTCGCATGGTGCGGTGAGCGCTGGCACTTGTAGCACGTACTCGGAAGTCATTGTTATTACTTTATGGTTCCCGCCAAGAAATGTAGCATCCTTCTCCATCGCATCCAGGAACAAATGAAAATTTCCACTCGCCTGTTGTCGCAGTTGCAAATGAGCGTTAACAAGGATTTATTTGGAAAAATCTCCTTGGTCACGCTATATTAAATTTAAAATAATATTTATCTTCATCTAGTGTCTGCGCTCAGTTAGATCAGAAGCATCATATCCCCTGGCAACCTCGTTTTCTTGCTCTACTTTCCTGGTGGTTACTCTTCCTAATTGGCTTCACTCTCTTCCGCTCTGCTGTCGCCACACCACACTCAATTATGTTAGTCGAACGGCAAAGGAATGGAGGCAGGAAGCGAGCATAAATTAACTAGCACTGGCTTCAACTTGTCCTCTCATTTATCACTTATTTCGTTTCTCTTTGGGAGTACGAGAACTGATCCAGGAATAAATAATTTCCCCAAAGCGACGGGAAGCGTTCAGAATAAAATCCTGAAAATCAGGTAAAATTACGTTCTTTCGCCGGCTCTGTTGAGTTTTACAAAGTTTTCACAGCGCTAAATGGGTAAAAATGAGGGTATCCATATAGAAAGAGTTTTTGTTTTAGTTTCTAGGAACTAGTTCTCTGATTCAGGCGAACGTTAAAAAGCCGTCTGTGCTTTAATTTTTGAAACCTCAGATGCGGTCGGTTCTTGTTTTCATTGCGTCGAGTATATTTGATGACTAAGCTGGATGCTACACCTCGGTTGTCATAGGTAGATCCTTTGAAGTCTCTCATTGAGCCCAACGCTTGCAGCAAACTCAATAACTACCCAATGTTCTTGTTCACGGATCAGCAGAAACATATTTTCTGCCATTTAGAGAGCAAGAGAGTTGGAAACGCCACCAAATTCACTCCTTAGAAAGACTTGTTGAAAGCTTTATCTGTCCTTGTGCTGCTGAAGACAGAATCACTCATGAGTTCTTTCCGAATAAAAAAGATCGATACAAAATGAGTTGAATCGAGCCTAGCCACTACGTGACAGAACTACTTACTGGACAGAGGGATTTCAAACCTATATGGAAAATGGGCCTTACAATTAGCGTCGACGCATCTTATTTTTCAATGTCAACTTCACGATTGACAGCGACGTGGCCTTATTTAAACCTACGGGAAGACTCCAGGGATATGGCCAGTTCGACTCACGACACTATTCATCGAGAAAATGTACAGCGAATTCGCAGGTAGGGCCGAATAAGTGCTTCTGAAAAAGGGAGACAAGAACGAAGCAACAGGCGGCACTGTTAAACGGGATCTTAACCCGAATTCAGGAAGGGAATAAGGAGAATAATATGTTACATTATTAGAACACACATAACAACTAGCTGTTACAACAATTCAAGGTAATCACCTCAATCACAGCAATTTACGGGGCAAAATTAAAATTAAACTGTAGGAATTATCCTCACGTAATCATCTATAGGGAAAAACAATAAAATGGCAGAGATCACAGACTCGTGAGTCAAAACGGGCCTTACCATCTGATGCAAAATGCGAGCATGACTCACCTCATGAGTAATGAGCCATTTCAAAGCTCGGGGGGACGAGTCCTGTATCTCAGAGCTGAGCAATTGCTTGCCGGACCGACCGGATCGCTCCGTCTAAAAAAAATTGGGTTCCTCGGGGCTGAGCTGCCTATCACGATTGAAATCGCGACGCCCACTCGAAGTTGCTGTTTATTTAAGTCAACTGCTTGAGTCACAGCCCGTGGCAGGGTTCCATAGGGACACACCTCGGAGGAGAAAAAACTTCCACTTCGGTTGGTAAATTTTAGGGAAGGTGGTTTCGTTGCGAGGCTCAGGTAGTCTTCTGCAGTAGTGTGTAAATCACTCAAGGTTATCCTTATGCGGCAGCACTCTGACCAAGCCTTTCTTCATAAAACGAAACACTTGCCTCTTTTGAGGTGCTTTTCTCTGTTTATCCTGAGGTATAGCTTCGGGTCTGGATAGTTCCCGAACACTTGGAGCTTGTTGATAACGAATTTTTTGAAAGCTAAATGTCCAATTTGAGTCCAAAATAATTTCCGTTTAATTTTGTCTTATGCGGGAGCCCAATCTTTTAGCACACGTGTTTATTTTCTGCAGGGACATTTGCTGTGGCGTCATTCACCACGTAAGATGTACCCGACACCTAAATTGCTAGGGTTTCGTCTTATACTTGATGAACGAATATTACTCATCACAAGTACATGATAATGGACATATTGGACCTCCACAATATGTGTCCCTGCTTACATGTCTCGTGCTTTGAATTTTAGCTAAATCATACTGGACAATCCCACTTCATTGCATTGATAATAATCAGTTTTTCCAATATCCCTCCGCCACTACCGGGGCGAGAAAACCTTGGACGACCTTCTTGGTACCATACCTATGTTGCGAAACGTGTCTTTGGTTGAGTCTCTGTACCACTCGTTTTATGTTTGAAAAATCTGTTGTAACTGTTGGGACTGCTGCATTACAGCCGGGTCGGTTTCTTCCTTGAGGTCCCATCGAGATACTTTCAGCATTGAACTGAAATGTCCAAATTAATCCGCGCGTCCCTATATTCCTATGTACCTCGATTTGAACATAGCCATACGTATTTGAGGTTTTCAGTTTGGAATACCCTTAGCTGTCGCACATCCGTAGATTTGCTTCTTCGAGAGCCTTTTTTGTGATTGTTTTGTTTATTAGATAGGACAAAGTATGAGTGTATGCGAGACTTCGTTCTGTCTTGTGAAAATCCCAATTATAAGTCGATTCGCATTGCTGATCGTAGAATCTGCAGCAGCCGTCTTGGTTCGACCTTCATGATCGGTGCCAGTAAATGCGAGGAGTGAGGCATTATCAAAAAGTCTAAAGGAAGCTAGTCTATACATTTAATAACCCGAAAGACGCTTACAATTTCACTGGAGTAGGAGTGGAATAGTGGCCCGGCGGCGTTCCACGACCATCTTTGAAAGCTTGTGGAGCAGCTGTCCTGGCTTACCTTCATGACAGCGAAACATATGCGAGTCCTACGGCTAAATACGATTTCTACAGTCAGAATCACCTTGGATCTCATTCCACACGAATTTAACCTTAGTGAAGCAAACTCTTCCACTTTGAAAAAGTCCAAGCCAACCTGGTCTAAACGCTAAATGATCCAGGACTAAGAAATCCTGGCGAGTTTTTCAGCAGGTGACCATATTTGATAGCCTGTCCTCGACGCGTGCAATGTTTAGTTAATTTGCCTCCTACCCTCGCTCGAACTGCTCCTCAAAAAGTGCCAATCCGGCAGATTATCTACTACGACGTCGCTTTGGACGCTTTTTTCTTAGTAGCACTTGTCGTCCTTTTGCGAACTTCCAATGTTTGGAATCAGAGGCCTGTTGTACTCTTCAAAAAAATCCAAATACTTCCTGATGCTTTTCATGGACAATAACAGACACTGCATTCCAGGGAAACTAGCTCGGGAAACGTGTTTCTTGACAGTTTTCTGGTAGCGATTCCTCATGAGAGTGCTAGAAGACTTGGAACTATTTGGTCTTGACGGTCATTGCCTCAGGAACATCCACTATGTTACCTTTTGGCTCCATTGGTTTCATCATAAGTGTTCTATGGCCTATCCTGAACAATTTATACTTACTCTTAAGTAAATGACATCGTGTTGCTGCTTCGAGCTTGATTCGTAATGTCAGTTCCTGGAGAAGAATCGAGTCCGCTCACCAATGCCGTAGCATTAATCACTAATCGATAATTTCTGTACAGAAAATTAGTTTCATGCCTAATGCCAAATGCTGTAAATGTTTCAATCCCTAAATTATATCCTTTTTTGAAATTCCACACCCAATTCGGGGAAATTTATCGTAAAACGTTGCTTTGATCCTTAAACTGCATTGAGAGTGGGCAAATTTGTCTAAATATTTGCTGACGTTTTAATCAAATCATTCAATCTTTTTAAAGGAATTTCAATGACTCTTCAAATACGATTCTGAAAAAATTAAACAAAAGAAGTCAAATGCAATCAAATTTTGAATTCGGAACGTTGTTCCCACCGAAAAACTATTATCAACTCGAACACTTGAAACTAACCTCGCCGAAAAAAAACACAAGCATCCACACAGGACATTTCCAGTTCACGAGACATTTACCATTCAGCTTTTATAATTTTTCTCTTTTCGTGCATTGACTTTGTTATCTTTCCATTTTAGTGGTTTATTCATCCTTTTTTATGCTTTCGTGCGCCTCAACTAATATTTTCATTAGATTTCCCCATTTTTATTGCCGTTGCGAAAATATCCCACTCAATCTGTAATCCACGTTGTCATGTGTCACAATATCTGTACGATTAATATTTTCCAATCGAATGGATGCTAAACAACTGAAAAATCAAGGATCAGAAAAAAGGGAAATGTTCAAACGAGTCAAGCTTCTTTGCTTGATGTAGTGATTCAACCGAAAATAGTAAATATGTTATGAGCTCGTTGCTAGGATAATCAGGTGATATGCAAAGGATTTTGGATTTGTAGGTGGGAAAGATGTTCTTAAGAATATTAACTTTTCTAAGAAGAACCGGTCGATAGCTTATTTATGCGGACTTTATTAACAAAATCCTGGCAGGTATTATTATGGCGCCAAGGTACGTTCAATGTGTGTTGATATGAAACTTTAAGAATATATAACGTTGGTATCGGTTTAAGTTGCAGGAATGGGCGGAACATGATATTTATAGGATGCTCCAGCGATGATACAAAATTCTATAACGTCAAAAATGGTAAGATTTTCAATGTTACAACCTTGTTATTTTAAAGAAATTGCAATTGTTCCCCAATTTTTTCAACTCTGTTCTCAAGCTTGTCACAATGAGCAAAGAAAAGCAGTCAAACCCTACGTTCAGCAGTGATCGGTTGGTTGGCTGGACGGCGTCAAGATGTTTGGCCTAGAAAATTCATCTGGAAACTAATTTTTCTGCATCCTTCTACCTAACGAGACCTTCGCCTACTAAATAAGAAAACATCAAACAGATTGCGTCTTTAATTTCAGAACTGTAAGTTGGCAGCACTCGTTATTGCTGCATATGGTGTGACAGCTGTCATATGTTGTATAGTTAGTTTGGTTGGCCAATTGGTCATGAATCGGTTGACGCCTGAGCAGCATCTGCAAATTATGCGCATTTATTTTAAAAAATCGATTCTGTTCGAGAAACCGCGGATCACGTTAGCTTTATGGTCGACATAATCGTCCGTCAAAACAATTGATTTATGGATCCTTTCCGAATCATGTTTACTCTCACTTACCTCTGCTGAAATTTACGTGACAGTCTCTACTGGTTATGACAGCCTGTATTAGCTAGTTTAAATATTGGTGGGAACCATCGAGTTTTATGTTGTTGTTCATATTTCCCTGCACGGAATACCTGAACTTCGGTTTAGTTCTTGGAATAAGTCAATACTCGCAATCCTTGCATCATTTTTTTCTGGTTGCCCATTGCACTTTTGTATCTCCTGTCTGAGCTGTAAGCCATTGAGATTCTCAATAGTTTCGTAGTCGATCCAGGAGCGGTGACTGCTTCAGCGGAGTTGATAGTAAAGGTGCGCGGCTGGCACTAGCTGCTTTATCCTCGTTTTGGCGTTTGGATTAAATTTCATTCTGACTTATGTATTCCCCTTCCATGCTTTCCGTTCAACGAACAAGTACTGTGAGAGAAATGAAATATGACGCGAAGTAGTTTTTTTTTGCATTTACTTATTTAGGTTATTATTAGGTGTTAGTGTTGTATAAGGAATAAAGTCTTCAATGCCTCGCAGAAAAAATGCCAGCTGATACTCCAGCTATACACAACTAGACCGAGAACTGGAGGCATTGGATCTACTAGCAGAGAAATTAGGTTCTTCACGAGCCGAAACACTTCTTCAACGGTAAACCCCTGGAACAGTTTCTTAGCAAGAAAGTAGACACAGAGGCTACTATGAAACCGCGAATCATTACTCAAGAACCGTTTAGCAGTGTAAACGTAACTAAGTGGGGTTTGTCCTACAATTGTTAATCCAGTCGTATTTCCGCCCTCCAATTCATTTTTTTAGTCACGACTATAACAGTAGATCATTATTTCAGGAACGACTTGGTGCAAGGTCTCCACGTGCTTCTAAACGAGCCTGACTTAAACTGGGGACATTTGAAATCCTTAAAACTGTACCGATTTTCACCACACCTCACAGATGATGGCATTCGTCAAACCATACACGCGAGGAAGCAGCGATCCGAGGAAAGTTTCACTCTGTTCTTCGAAACTGTTCAAGCGCTATCTCTCCACCTATAGGTTCCCCTGTTAGACGCAGACCTTCAATATATTGTGTCCGAAAACATAGAACCCTTTCTCTCCTCCTCAGAAAAAATTTCGCAGTGTGGAGGAGATGTGGAAGGAAATGCAGAAAGCTAAAGCTGCTACCTGTCCCGATTAAAGATACGGTGGAAATATCGCATTCTGAGGGACATTCCCCGCAAGTTTGTACTGACGAATCCCGAAAATATTCATCGTCAACGACCTGCATTTATCGCCAAGAACAACCGACGACTTCACGTCCAAACGCCAATGGTCGAAAATTATTCGAAATTGGAAATCCCAATGTTCCAACGCCAACACCAAAGGCCAACACCAGTGACCGTGCCCTCCAGTTTGGCCACCCTATCCAAGCTGCATAGTCGAATGGAATCGATTATCGCAGCTGCGGGGGACAATAGACCCCACGCCGAATTTCCAGTCAAGGGTCTTAAACTCACAGACTTGTTTGATAGTGGTGCCAGCGTGAGCACCTTTGGAGTCTTGGACCTATTGTCTGACTTTGAATTGTGTCTTAATTCGATGCAGGACCAAGTCCGGACTACTTCAGGACAGTAGAATTCCCTTCTAGGATTTGTTGCGGTTCAACCATACAACCTTATTCGTGAGATATCTTGTATTCCGAAAGTTGACTTACCTTAAAATTGCCTTCTAAGCAATTTTTTTCTTTTCCTAAGGAAAAGTGCGTGGTTTACATATATTCTCTTTATCAGCAGTTCGAGGGTTTAGTTGAGCTGCAGATCATGTCCTTATAAACTGAGCACAGTGATTCTGAAGCTGGAAAGATTACAGAGACAAGTGACATCAGAGCTATCAATCGAGCAGCTTCTTGGATTTTTAATGTAAGTCAAGTAGAGGACCATCGGCCGAGGACCGATCTTTTCTGCAAAAACAAACTTGTTATAGTCTGGAAAGTACACCGTTCCTGCAGCAAAGAATGTAGATCTTTTACTTTTCTTCCAAACCAACGTTTGACTGACCGCCAATTTAGTGGAATGGTGGATATTAGTTCTTGGTACATGCCCTATGAATCGATAAACAAAGGTGCCTGTCAAAAGTGCCTGTTGTTGTTCCTGTCGGGCTGAAAAAAAAATTACGGTCAGCTAAGTTTCAGATTGTAAACGTGAAAAATGACGATTCTATGACAGGACTGCCAATCTTGAAGCGTTACGACACAGCAAACTTGATGGTGTGAATAGAATTTTAGCGGGAAAGGATGCACTCCTCTCCAATATCCCTTGCCGACAATGAACAAGATATTTAAGTTGGAAGGCAAAGCTTTCAATTACTTTATTCCTTTCTCTTAAATTGAGCAATGCATCATTAAATTTAGTGCAGAATTTTTAACAAAGAGAGGTGACTGAAGTTTCCACCGTTGTAAGCCAATCTCAATGCTCAAATTTTTTGACAAATTTGACTAAAATTAAGTACAGGTAAAAGTCCAAAAATTTAAAATCGTGCAAGAAAATCACAAAAATTTTTGTTCGATTTACCAGAGAATGCTAAGAACATCGAGACTGTTGCAATGTCAATTATGCTTACCTCAGAGAACTACCGGGAGAAAGTGTCTTCTTATTCTTAGGATAAATTTATTGGAGTGTGCATGGTGACAATAATATGGTACTACGTTTTCCCTAATAATATCGAAAACTTGGATATTGTCATATTTCAGAACACGTTGTTTCCTTGCGAAGTAATTTTATTATAGAAAATACTTCATCTCTGAATTAGATAATGAATAAGCTTGAATACAGCCCACATTTCTGAACCTTAAAAAATATGGAAATATTCCAAAATCATCAATATTCCGAGTGCAAAATGTGTGTGCGGGGTATTATATATATGATATTAAATTCTAATTCCCTAGACACCATTTTCGTATACACAATTTTGAATTTGTTTTTCGTCCAATGTAAATATGTCTTGATTTCAAACGATTGTCTCGATTTCAAACGTATGAGGGTGGTCTGAAAAGTTTCTGACCACAATGTAAATATGGCAGCGCTCGTCAATAAAAGAAGAGCATGAAGTTGTGCACCTTTTGAGATTTCTCGGTCAAAACATTATATCTGCCATTTCAGACCAGCGGAATTTTAGTTGAGAGTCGTTTGAGTGGTTTGAGGTTGATAGTCGAATTGCCGTCAAGCTGAAGGCTGAAATTGCAGAAAAAGAAAATCTTGTTTCACCACTACAACGCGTCATCGCACATCCACGAATTCCGGTTTGATCAGCTTGACCCTCTACCTTACTCGCCAGGTCTAGCCCCAAGCAACTTCCCTTGTTCCCTCGTATAAAAGCTACGCTGAAAGGACACGCATTTTCGTCAACAACTCTTCGTGAACAAT
This sequence comes from Stratiomys singularior, assembly GCA_954870665.1. NCBI lineage: Eukaryota > Metazoa > Arthropoda > Insecta > Diptera > Stratiomyidae > Stratiomys > Stratiomys singularior. The sequence goes on along the minus strand of OX940878.1, from coordinate 107,703,123 downwards.
TCTGTGAACGCCGAGAACTATTTGGACGGGTTAAGGAGATGGAGTATCGCTGGTAGAAGTGTGTAGAGTTACAAGGAGACTAAATGTATTGAAATGTATTAAACATTTATTGTGTCATTGTTAGGTTGGAAACTTTTCAGACAACCTTCGCATGTAGGAAATAATACATAAAATGAAGTATAGTGCTCTCAACATACGTGTTGTTATTTAAGGACTGCATAACTGAATTGAATTAGATAAATCGAGACTTCCCTATTGGCATCGCATTTGCTCTAGAAAGTAGGTTACTTCCCGGCAGAGGAATACGAAAAATAATGAAAAGTTATAATAAGGATACAAGCATTGTGGGTAACGAACAATCATTTAGTTGTTAAATCGGCGATCCTAGAATAAATTGAAATGAAAAAGAGATAAATTGCATGTTTCAAATTATTTTTCGTGGATAGTAAAGCAAAAGCATAAATACCAGAGTTCACAAATTTTTAGCAGTGGATTGACAAAATATGCGTTCCCGATCATTAAGGAAATGATGCTTGGCGCCTCCATTAATATGTGTGCTAAAACCAAGTTCGCAATATTCACGTAAATTTTTAATTCCTTAGTTCTACATAATGCCTCCCATCACACCCATATAAATAATTACTCATACTCGACGTCATTTATCATGTTGCTCAACCAGTATCCTTATAATTTTTTCAGACTTAACCAACACCAAATCGAAATGCACTGCAGCTACTAGAGCGCTCTAATATTTGCTGACCGACCGATAAACTTTGTCACCTCCACGACTGAAGACTGCATCATATCACCGTATCCTGGCGACGATAAGCACATCCCATGCGACTCCAAGTCAGCCATCATACGTGGTGACTATGTGTGGCCAACATTAAAGGACTATCCGAACAATGTAAGTAGTACGTGCCTATCGTATCATAAACGCTCAGTTGAGCTTATGCAATACATCGCCCATATATGGACGCTATGGCTAGAAACAGCTTTGTCGCAGGACATTGTATGAACATCGTTCTGAAACTGTCCACGAATTATAGAAATTATTATGAGAGTGAGCGGCGTTAGTCAACCAGTCGTCAGTAAAGTCATAGTGCTAGACCCATAGGAGTCATCTCTTACAGGTGCTAGTAGTGTAATCAGAATCCTGCAAAGCGGAAAATAGGAAAAGTGAGTACGGAACAAGGAGGTTAGTATTATGTAGGGAAAATCGAGAAAACACACAACAGATAATATGAAGTCCTCTCGTACTTTTCTGTTATTGTGCGCGTCGGACGACCAGGGAAATCTGTTCATTTGCCCGACCAACGTGTAATGTCACGAACTGAAAACTTATTTTTTTTTTTTGGATTTTCTTCTTTACTATGCTGGGAAAATTATGAAGTTGTACGTGCCCGAAAGAGAAAATTGTTTTTTTTTGTTATGTTCCTTTCCTAAGGATGCTTTCCGCTGACATTTATATTTCTTATTCCAGTCGAGATTCAATTTGTTACTTTTTATGAGTAAGAAATAGCATAAGGATTTTTTCTTGCCATTATTTTTGAAAGTGTTGAGTTTTTCATTTGTTCTAAGAGAAATTTCCTTGGTTGATTTTTTTTATACGATGAAACAATTTGCAGATAGCAGAAGCTTCGGAAGTAACTACGGCTCATTAGCATTGTCCATTCTAATAATGTCTCATAATCAGTGTCCTATTATCACTCGTTTATGAACCATTTGCGTTAATTAATATGTAAAATAAGGTTTCCATTAGTTGAGCTTCTTTGAAATTTTGAAAACGACATCAAATTGGCCATATCATCTTAATGTCCTTCATTATAGTTTGAAATTTCGCATTGAATGATGGGTAATTTCGCGTGTTTCCGCGTTCTAACAACATATTTCTGGGCAACCACGATCCAAATAACAACCGTAAATCCCATGACTAGGTTATATGGACGGGATACTGCACTTTTCAAATGGAATCAAGCTTTAAAAAAAGGATATGAAATCTATTTTCATTTCTTCTGCTTGCTAATACATCGCATTATACACGACATCAGGTAGGTAAAATTGAGAGCATTCAGTACGTTACTACTCTTAATAGTTTTGTCTGTTATCATTAACGTTAAAAAACTGTGTAGTGCAAGCCTGGCCAATTCGCACCTAATTATAGGGTAACTTGTATAAAAATGTTCAAACTTCGCACCAAAATTACGAAGAAAGACGTACGAATACCAAATGAAACTAATAAAATGAGCTTTGCAAGATAGAGAGCTTTTAACATAAAAGACATGGGTCAGTGGAGAGATTGTGACGGCTAGCTTCCTTCGCTAAAATCAATGTGAGCATAATTTTTTCGCAGGAAAATTTTGTGCGAGCCATTGCGTATAAACACGAAATTTCAGAGAATATTCATGCGTATCTCTCCGGACCATCCTCTGTTAGTCCTATCTCCAACACGTTTTGCTTACGAATACCATTACATCTGAAAAATCGAACTCAAGTACCGTTAGAATAGACGGTTGTTCGAAGTGTTAAAGCTTGATAGTTTCGCCGCTATGCTCGTAAGTAAACCGCTGTCAAACACTCTCAGTAGCTTGTGATGTTTAATAACACCTACTGACAGTTCTGAGTGAGTACAACCATTATTTCCTGATTTTCCTCCCTGAATGATACCACTGCGTTCTTTTCTTTGGAAAAAGTTTGGTTGTCTAGTCAATGCACGCCATCTTTTATGCCGCCATCTTTTATACTGTAATTAAAAGTATATCAGATATTGTGCTTGCTAATAAAAAACTTGTAATAGAAGTATTTTTTATGCTTCAATTTGTTTTAGATCACACTTTAATCCAAGGGTCGGATTAGGATTGTTCAATTCGGCAGCATGGCCCGAATACTGACATTTGTTAATCAACTTCAGATCTTCTGCTAGTGGTGACCCCTAGTGGTATGTAAAAGTCAAGCCACTTTTAAAGATAGATACTTTTCTGGTAAATATTCCTTTACTTCAAGTATGGAATGCAACTTGAGCCGCTTATAAAAAATTCTTTTAAAAAACGTTACCTTAATAAAATATTATAAAACCCAAACGAATGCTTTTGCCTTGTAATAAGCGGGTTACATTGTACCTGATGTAAATGGTCATGTCTTCCAGCTGATACAAATGGCCGTTTATTAACACTGAGAAGGAGCAGTTTGAACGTTTGCACATACTTATTGCGCGTCTCCATTTCTGTGTTGTCTCTGATCAACACTCTGTCTCAGAAATAAAAACGTTTTTTAAAAAGGTTTTTTTTTCGATTTTTGATAGCTTTTAGACGTTTCAAGCGATTGGTGAGGAAATTAATAATATTCTGAAGTGAAGCCTGCTCTGGAAATAAACATTTGATATTTAAACTGATGCCAAATAGTCAGCTTAGCCTTCGTTTTGTAGTAAATCCTCACATATTTCGGAGAATAACGTTAAACCTAAATAAATTATTCAATATCTTTGAAAAAATAAAAAAAAAATTACGAATGTGAGAATTGCATACTCTTACAAAAGCTGTTTGATAGGGGTATGCATATGAGTTGAAAAGATTGTGCTATTGTGCTAAAAGTCCTAGGAAAATAAAATAAATCTGTCTGCTATACTGTCAAAGCTTGTGCCTGCTTCATGTAAGCAATCTGCTTTTTTGGAACAGCCAATCCGATCTTCTTTTGGTGGCTCTAAGTAGACTTCTTCCCATGTTGAACATTTCCGCATTTCCTTTCCGGGAGCCTTCTTCCAACCTCGAAAAAGGATTCTGGCCAATGTAGTATTTGGTTTTCTCTGGCATTTGGTTTTATCATTAATCCTTTTCGCAAGTCATCTGGTAAAGTGAGCCACTCAGTATATCAGATATTTTGCTCTATTACAGTTATATTTCCCGATTACTTCTGCTCGTGGTAGTCGGAATACCTCTCGGTGCTTCGTCCATTTTATTTTATTTCGACGCTAGCAAAATAAGGAAGAGTTTCTACTTGAAGTGGTGTTGTGGAAGAAAGTGACAAAGCACTTGGTCCATTTTCCTTAGATGGTAAGTTGGTAGCGCCCTCTAATATTACGGATACACTACTGCTCTGGTCCTGGTCGAACTTCTTAAACCTCGCAATGTTATCAGCCTGAAGTTGCCCTACTACCTTCCGAATGTCATTTCCAACATCTGCGCTAACAGCGACAGGTACGGTAATTGCTTCAAAACCAAAATTTTGTAAAACGCGAGGAACTGGTTGGAAACGTTGGTCATCACCGCTTTCTGGCAAAGTTCTTCCGGTCACGGGCTGCGAAATCTTCTTTTCCAAGAATATCCTTTGAAACCTTGTAATGACTATTGCCCGACCAGGGTGCTTCCGCATCATTTTCTCTCATGCTGATCTTTTAGGGCTGTTTTGAATGCAACGACCGAGGGGCTGCGTTTTGTGGCTCTTGTGAAGTGGTATTGTGAGGCCTAACGTGCATTGGTCGCAATAAAGCAACAGCCTCTACAGTGCAGAGCGACGTCTCATCATCTCAGACAGATATCACTGGTTTACCTTTGCTCGGCTTCGGGTGCTTTTGTTATGAGGAAGCCATTCCACAAATAATAATAATTGCTCTGATAATCTGTATGATACTTTTCCAATTTCTATAGAGGAAGATGGTACTCCATCCATAAGTAAGACATTGTCTTGCATTTAAATATGAACGCGGACTGAATAAAGTTCCAAAAAGCATTGATTGCTTTTCTTTGTGTAACATTGATACTACGTTCAGCAATGGCAATTTTGTTGATACAACGCCTCTCTTTTGCTGATGTCCTTTGATGGTTTATTTTGTACGGTGAGTATCCCAGTCAGCTCCATATGATAAACTCCATGAGGAAGAAACACACTGAGGCTTATTAAAGGCAATACTGGAGCACACTAGTTGAGTTTAGTGTACGCAACAAGAGTTCTTGGTGCCTTTCAAGAAAAGCTGAAGCCACCCTGTACGAGTTATTTATTTCTCTTTATTAAAGCGATTTTGTAGGACATTATTTTCAGCAAAGCTATAGGCCACCTTTCAAATTTTTTGTTGTGGTCAAACCATGCAACAAATTATCCACTTTTAATATGCTCGCATAACTCTTTTTTTAAAAGAGTTTATATATATATAAATGTATATAATAACTCTTTTTTTTAAAGAGTTTATATATATATTTGTTTTGTTCGTTTGTTTTAGCATTTTGACAACCTGGCTGTTTGATGACAAGCACACTTGCTGTAAGCTCTGAAAAATTAAATGAATGTAAATTAGTCTTTGGATAGTTAGTTGGGTCAAGTCCTCAACCTAACCCACAAAAATCTTGTAATACTCGCTAAGGTTGTAACCATCACGAAACTTTCTTGGTGTTTATCTTACGATAAACACTATGTGACGATCACAGGAGCCTTTTGGTTAAGTCCGTTTTGACCGTCACGAAACTTTCTTGGTGTTTATCTTACGATAAACACTATGCACTAGATTGTTTAAGTGCGCACAAATTTGAACGCATGTGCTGTTTGGGTTATCTCAAAGGATAAAGTTTAGTGTCTCGATCCTTAACGCATTAGCGAGCAATAAATTGTGCACGTGTTGTTTCTCAACGTTTATTGCTTAACGATGTCGAGAAAGAAAAAACTGTATCTGTACTGTAACAGTTGTTTATTTGACTGTTTATTCAACAATGGCACACAGAAATCAGAAGTCTGCAGACACATTAGAAACAATCATCAATAAATTGGCTGTAAGAATACGCACATGTAGTTGTAATGCGCTCAAGTGCGTACTCTTACACACATGAACGATTATCTAACATAGTGAAGAGCAACGCCATCTAGTGCCAATGAGCATAGAAATCACTCTCGCTATGACGTTGCATCAGATTTTTTGACTAAATCTTATAATCTTTTCTGTTTGAATGATTGTGCTTGCATCACTAAATTCCTACGAAAATGCTGAACACATTTAAGAAAATAGCAGGATATTAATGAACTCGTTAACTTTCAGTTATATTGTATTACTTTTGTTTCACTTTCGCTTAGCACTCCTTACTTGCTTGTATTTCAAGACAACACTGATACCAGACTGTTATCGTATGCGTTCTCTACGACCAACCTCCCTTATCATCATAAATGACACTGCTTTCTCGTTGCATATGTAAAAAAAGTCAATGTGTCAAAGTTCCAGTTGCGAAAAACCATCTTAAATCTTGTCTCACACTTTTGATGATATAATAAATGTCACTCATTTGCTCTTTTTTTACATTATTTGTCCATGATTACAGAAATAATTGTCACAAATAGGTTGCGCGTCAAACAAATAATTGACAATTTACACGTGTAACACGTAAGGTGGATGGCACAGTACTGGGCGAAATTGTTAATTTAGTCGGCTTTGTTGATCATTTAGAGGCGTTTGCATTAACGGGACTTCAGACCAACGAGGCCTCACTGTAGTTCACGTAGTGCTATTCTCTTTTTTTCTTCCGACAATAAATACTATGAGAGGACAACATTGTCCGTGTGTACTGCTTGCATTAGAAAGTCCTTTTATCAAATTATTAGTCCAAATCACATTCCTATTTGGGAAAATACAAACATCTTCAAGCGATTGCAACCAGAAGCGGTTATCAACAATTACTCTTAATAAATCCTCATCAGACAATCACAATACCTTCCCAATTTGCCGTGTCTATCTTTAACAAGGATAATACACATCATGCCATTTTGAAGATTAAATGAATACAAATTATGGTAAACAGAAGTACTTGTATTTCAAGTATCATATCGTACAAAAGCTTAAGGACTAAATAGTACACATGTTCGTACATTTGCACACGCTACCGAAAAGCACACGGTAACGAACTAGTGATATGTTGTGTTACCTCCACTTTTGTTTTCACATATTCCTGTTTCGTTCTGCCATCGACGACGGCATATTTGCTTCTTGCTAACGTCATGACTCATGAATTATTCTATTATGTTAAAGTCTAGTTAGAATATTAACTTATCTAAACTCAGGCACAATAAATGTTTGATATCCTTGTGAGTTGGGATGTGTTCATTGCATATAAGCATGTCGAGCAAAGTGAATAAAGAAAACGAAGGACACGGCTGTATTTGAGAAGAAGGAAATTAATTAGAATGACTACTGCTGTTGTTGGTTGTGCTGCTGGTGCAAGCGCTTCATAATAGAAAAGGATATGGTAAGAGAATTGTTTGTGATGAACGGAAGTAGTCAACATGAGTGTATTGTTCGAGATTTGTTTGAATTCAAACCTAGAGGCGATGAGAGGATGTGGTTAGCAAGTTCATGGAAGAGTACCTAGCAACTGGCATTATTTTTTTCGTATAGTTTGCGAACATGTCAAGACAAATTGAGACACACGTATGTTGATATGGAGAATATGTAGGTGTTTAATTTGAAAGTTGACTTCTTTGAACTGGTCAGGTGGCCTAAGCATCCTTAGGAGTGGATGAAAGTTTTGATTGAAATTGCACAAAGCTTTATTGTTTCATCAACTCAAAACGGAAGTAAATTTGTGAAATTTCTCGTACCTTAATTTCGAACGCATGAGAAATTTGGATGTAATTTTAAGAAGATGAAAATATATAAAAATTTCGCATGTATTAAAAATTCATATTAGGTTTCACTGATATAATGTTTGTGTTAGAGTGACCTCATTTCAAACTCACTGGAAACCGAGAAGGCGATTTGGTCTGATTCACACCAGACCTTAATTATCTTCCGAAGGAATCCATCACAGTTAAGTGGGCTGATAGCCCGGCACCAGATATACAAATTGAAATATAATTGTCAGCAGTTGGACTCGATTTAGGGACCTGTTGCACTGGAGATGAGTGCTCTATCTACGAAAATATCCACAATGGGAACATTATGGGAACAGCAGAAGTTCAATAACAACGGAAAAGAGTACACAGAATATAGCTAGATATCACGTATCTTGCCGGGAAGACCTTCCTTATTTAAAAACTGAAAGAAAACCACATAAATACTGGGAAAATTTTGAAGGACAATCCGACACTGAAGCTCCGTAGTCAGAAAAGCGCCACTGAAGAGGGCTTTTGAGCGGAATACTGCTTGTGTTTGATCCTACTTATACTGATTTCAGAGTGATTGAAGTCTCTCGAATCTAAGAAACTAGATCTCGAAACTAAGAAACTAGAGCACCTGCTATCAGGCATGAATTTGGAAAGAACAATCAAGAGTGGGGGAAATGAAAGAAGAGATATAAGATCAATCAAAACTACGTGTAATACATAGAAGAACAGAACCAGCGAAGTCCTTAATGCACTTCTGCAGCCACAGGAGTTCCTAGACCTAATTGGACATTAAAGACATACTTGACATAAGGTAGAGTAGAAAGTTAGGGTTGAGCAGTCCAGCGTTACACCGGCAATATCCATGTTGAATATCACCAAAATGTAGGCCGGTGGCTCTGTTGAAGTTGATGAAAGATAAAAATTACAAAAGAAAACAGAGAGCGACAAAGCCCTCCGTAAAAAAGACACAATAGATGCTAGTTTTCAGAATTTTCAGAATTATTCAGAATGATAAGGGATGAAAAATCGACCAAATGACTCCTAAAGGTCCAGCGACAAATTCTTTGCTGAACATGGAGAACTTTACAAAGATTCTAAAGCGCAGAATACAAAAAAAATCATTTCGTTTAAAAAGTTTAAGACAAATTGTATGTCATCGGGCGCTTGTGTCACCAATCCATGCTAGAACCTATGATAGTCTACTTCAAAAAACCTTGCGAATTATCAAGCGTGGTGGCAAGCAAACTGTTTTTAAAAACATACGTTGATCTCAATCTGATAACTTACTGATAGAGTTTGGAATAGATGCCATAAAGACAGAAACATTTTATGGGACATTTAGAAGGATTCTGCGTGAGGAGACAGCTGTCACCACTCGAGCCAGCTGTCACCACTCGAGCCAGCTGTTTATATTGAGCACAGATTTGATCAAGATAGAAGAGCCGCCCAGAAATAAGTTAGTCTTGAACGAATAGAGAACATCAACAAAAGAGAGATTTAACCAACACTGGCCCAAGAAAATAACAGAAGTCAATGCATTGCTACCGTCGAACTTCTTAAAGGAGAAGAGCGACAATCGGGAACAAACTTGAGTGAAGGTCAAAGAAAAAAAGTTTGGATGACCTGTATGCAAAGGCGAGAAGCAGTTCTTCTTGCATCTCCCGTTGTATTCCTTATACTGCAGAGGTTTGCACAGAGCATGACCGAAGCTACTTTTGCAATATATGTGCTGAAACGTCGAAAGTATGAACGATAGAGAAACAATATATCCGCTGCAAAGAGAATGATTCCACCCCTGAACATGTCAAGCTGAACTATGAAACAGGAATGTGTTTCATATCCTAAGAATCCATAAGAAGGCAAAAGTACTAATGTGCAAATCTATTCTATGTTGCACGTGAGCGTGCGCCGTAGCATCGATGCTTATGTACTGCCTGATCAGTTTGTGAACGGCAAGGATTCATTAGCGTGGTAATTAGCCTCTGCCACTTGGGTTCGGCACAATCAATTTCAGAGCCCTACCCGAAGGAATGGTTTTGTTTGGGCTTGGTATTCAGCTTTGCTTCATACCGAACGAATCAATTTCATCTTTTCAAACCAGGCTCCAGGGCAAACCTCTCAAAAGCTGGACTTATGATCAGCAACGCCTAGCCTATTTTTTCCGGCCTTGTGTTTCTTTTTTGGAAGTATAGCATTGCGATAATCTCTTTTGAGTTCCTAAATCAAGTACTCATTCCTGTCATTCCTTTCAATGTCATCTTTTTCAACTAAGCTCGAGAGCACACCTATCAAAAACAGGACTTTGCACCAACAATAGGTAGTACTTTTTTTACCGCCTTGTGGTTTGTAGGAAGTATAGCTAATGTGTCATTTGCTACTCGAAGTTCCTTAATCGAACATTCACACCCGTCGAAGACTGAAGGACTACTCAGGAAGTGGTCATCAGTGTATTTCATTTGAGATTGATGATGCTATCCAGTGTCCATATAATTATATATCTTATATATATATATATATCATATCTTTACGCTTTCGAGGATGCTATTGTGAAGATAGACATTGAGTTTTTCGCTAGCGAGCTCATAGTAGATACGTTACAGCTAGGAAATTCACCGGAGTTTATTCAATACCGACAGTATTTCAGTTGTACTAGACAATACCATAACGTCCACTTGTAAGTTCCCTATGTTCGCTTCAGATTCAGTCAGAACCAGTGATCACATGCAATCTCAAATAACGTCATAAGCCTCGACAAGAACTTGCAAAGATGTGAAGCTGAGATAAATTAAGTACTAGATTAGAAGCATGAAGGTCTGCTAGATGGCGTCTTTGTAAATAATAAAGAAGTGCTCTCCAAGGACAAAATCTCTAATCTAAGAAGCGATCTAGTGGGTTTCTGTAGGGCGCATAACAAATTTCTACTATGCGATGACTTGAACGCTCGACATACTCATTGAAATTGCCCACACAGCAACCAAGTGGTCAAAGTAGTTTATGACATGCTACAACACAACAACTTTTTCATTCGCCACCCCCGAGAACCTTCCTTCTATTTCCCTCAAGGTATCGGTTCTACTTTAGACTTTGCCTTAGGGGATGTTAACGTCTACCCCTCGGAACCTACTGTACTGCAAGTGCTTTTCCCTCCTCATCAACCCGTGATTTTCTTATAAGCAGCAGCAAATCCGTCACATGTGTCGAAACGGTTCCACTGCTTCAAAAAAGCTAATTGGCGCATATTCCGTACAATTATAAACGACCAAATCTCTTTAGCCTTAGACACTTCCAGTTCTCTAAATTCAGTGGGAAAAATTGAACAGAAAATAGAGGAACAATGCAATTAAACTCGATGAGGAAGGTTATAAGCTGATCCGAGTGCCAGTGGCATAGAAATCGTGACTCCTCCTTGATAGCTGGCGTAAAGTCTCTAACGGGAGCTATCAAGGCCAAAATCAAACACCTCATCAACCTTGACTATAATGCACGAAAAGTCTGGAAGCTGACTAACATTTTAAAATGAAAACATTACGATCTTTGGTACGAAAACATACGAAAAGGATACCTAGATGCACTTTAACGAATGGAAAGAAGGGTTACTTGCTGATAAGTTTCACGATCACCACAATACCTCCAATAGAATGAGCAACAACATCGCAAAAGTAATAAGAGCTAAGTCACTGACTCATCGACGAGAACACCTCCATTTTACCTCCCGGTGCTCTAATAAAACCGAAACACTTAATTGATCAAATAAAGAAGCTAAAGAACGGTAATACCCAATATCATCATCAAGAACCTTCCAAAGAAATCGATAGCTGTAATTTGCCAGATTTTCAACGCCTGCCTGAGATCGTCACACTTACCAAGCTGCTGGAAACACGCTAGCATAATACCAGTCCTGAAGGTAAAAATCTGCTTGACCCTAGCAACTACCAGCCAATAAGCTTACTGCCGGCGCTTGGCAAACTTGTCGAGAAACTTATCCTGAAATGGTTAACGGATTATGTCAAAAATAATGACATGCTCCCTAACTTCCAGTTTGGCTTCAGACATGGTTAACAGAACATCAACTACTACGTGTCTCCAAAGACATCAAAGCAGCACTAACTAGAAAACAATCGGTTGCCCTGCTGACCATTGATATTGAAAAGGCGTTCGAGATCGTCTGGCATAACGTCCTGATTTATAAGCGTAAAGAGTGTAGTGCTCCTCCTTACCTGTTGAAACTAATCGCATGCTTCTTGAGTGACAGATCATATCACGAGAAGGTGCAATATCCACTCCCAAAACCGCTCCTGCGGGTGTTCTACAAGGGTCTTGTCTGAGTCCGGCACTCTACAATATATACACGTCTGACATTCCCATAAGTCAAAACTGCCAATTAGCGGCTTTTGCGGACGGCATTTGTCTCTACACCGCTGATGTAGAGCAACTGGCAACGATCCCAACGAGATCATCTCCAATCTAGAATCTCTAATCACTGAAATGTTGGGAAAAATGTACCAATTCTTCTACAGGTGGAAAATGAAAATCAATGTGAATAAGATTATTCAGTAGAAAACGCAAGCCCGTCATAAACTTTTTAGGCCAAATGAAAGGTTCTTCTTTTACATTCTTGACTCCAGGGATCAAACTCATTATTTGTGGCCATTTTTTACTACGTAATGCTTTTCTCTAGCGCGATTGTCCCATTCGCATAAAAAGCAACAAAATTTGGTATATCCTCCTTGCAGTCCAGTTAACATTGCTACAACTTTTTGATCAGCATAAATATTCCACGTGTACTGTGAATATTTAATTCTTTCCAGTAACAACTTCATATCTCTATAATTTTCTTTCATGTGTGCTGCGTGTGCAAGAGGAATAGAAGGATATTTATTGCCGTTATGTAGTAGAATAGCTTTCAAACTGATTTTGGACGAATCAATGAAAAGTCGCCATTCCTCCGGATCTTCAGGAAAACCCATTTCTTGTGGAAGTCCTTTAGCATCATTGCAAAATACTAATTCACCCTCTTTCGTGAAGTACCCCATAAAATCTTCTTGTCTGTTACGAAAGTATCAGACTCTTGTCCTTTTGTCTAACAAATTCCATTGTTTTAACCTTGATCCAAGTAGTTGAGCCTTCGATTTTAAGGGTCGTGAACGGGATCATTCAAATCAGATCGCGTAAGAATATGAAGTTTTGTAGAATCTGTGGATAAACATGGAGAAGGATTACAGACTCCTTCATCACGTCGATCATCATTATTCGCGATTTCGTTGCTGTTTTCTCACTGGAGGTAAACCGTCATTGCTTCGAGGAACTGGTTTTTGCCGGGTGGAATGTCTGGGTAGTGAATTTTTTCCTTATTTTTTCGTAAACTTTTGTGTCGTGGTGATGCAGAAATAACAATCGTTTTGAGGTCCACGCCAAATCATTGGTTTTGCGAATGGCATGGTCTTATGACTTCCCCCGAGCCAACATGTTAAAGTTCTTGAGCAACTGTTACAACATGTTTTCGGGAGCCACTTTTTGTCTCTTTCATCAACCGGAAATCCAAAGTATTGCTGATACGCACTTTAATATAAATTTGACAATCTGTTCCGTTGAGATTTTATAGTCAATTCGCCACATATTTAGCAGAAAATGCTTTTAGTGAACATCCAGTCACTTGTCCGTTTGGCGGCGACTATCCCTTTTTTATTGCGGCTCACAATTCGGTTTGACGTTGGTTTGTTTCTTTTGCATTAGAAAAGAAAAGCGGAAACCTCGATTTTGCAAGCCAGCTATTTCTCCGCATTATCGTGCGGAACGCATCTGTCAAGCTTTCTTATTGTTTTTCAGTTGTGAACTTTGACAAAATGTCAAATAGTAAATGAGCGATGTTGCGGCATAATCTCTTTAGGTCCAGGTTACTCCAGGAGTTGCACGAAGTACGTAACTTTCTTTCACATCTTGGGATCAAAATATATCGAACCGGGGCTGGCTGCAAAATCAAAATAACGTTATGTCTCAAGTTAGCAGTGTTTTCTTTGATATATCACATCGCTGTCACCGCTTGGTGGCAGTTTAATACACCAAATCGGAGCCAGCTTCAGGTCGTTGCAAAATCCGACATTTCATTTGTACATGATGGTTCTTCAATGTTTTTCTTCGGGTATAATTGTCAAAAATATTTTTTTAAAGGTGTAGATTTGCAAGGTTGGGAATGTTTTCTTTCCAAATTTTCGTTGTCATAAGAATAAATGTATGCAGGGCACTTACGAGTCCGTTTTTCTCAATTAAGCAAATAATGATAATATTCGGCGTTCAAAATCGTATTATCCATTACGACCCTTTTTGATTGTTATATTTTGTTTTCCTAAAGTCATAAAATAGTTTTCCAGTCTTTGAGGAAATCAATTTTTGAATTTGACTTTGCTCCTGTTGAACTTAAGCGACCACAGGTGCTTGCCGTACAATTTTCGTTTCTGACCAGACCAGTGCCCAAATCGGTGCCCAATGACGCAAGCTACTGAAGTTAAGGATTCCAAAATAGGAGCCAAGTTTTTTGCACCTTTTCTGCCTAATATTTAAGGTCAAATTAACGTCTGATTCTCCAGCTGTAAACCAAGGACTCTCTTTAAACCAAGGAATATTTTATGTTTTTCCAACAGTTTGAAAAAAGTTTCAAATTCTAATTTCCGTTTAGCATACACGTTTTGCTTGTATGTCAAATAATCCATTTACCGTGAAACGTCACTTTTCCATGATGTTTCGTTAAAATATCAGTTTTTTGTCATGCAGCTAAAGTTTATTTTAACGTATTCAATGTAGACGCGAAACATTGTTCACACGTTGCGTCTATTGTTTTGCGACAAATCTGATTGAAAACTTCATACGTACGTAATGAAATTTTAATTAAACTGGTTGAACAATAAACAGATCAACAGCAACACATATTTCCATATTGAGGTGTATGTGCATGTAAGATACGTTCAAAGAAGGATAATGAGGCTGCCATGAAAAGCTGTTTGAAAACATTTTACTTCACAGTATGTCGCATTCATTCATTGGTTCGTTCGTTGGCGCTTTCATTAATTACATGCTTTTATTAATGGAAGAACAATTGAAATTTTGTTCGCGCTATTCATAATATTATTGAAAGTTTCATTGATTATTTACTTCCATTTAAAATTCGAGATAAAGGACGGAACATTCATATGAATGCATCTGTATGGTTCAAAAATTCCCACGAACATTCTGTGATCATATGAATAAAATTTTTTGGTTTGCTGTTGTGCAGATTCGTTTATTTATCGTTTTTTATGAATGCTCTTCACCTCACGGTATTTGCACACAAAAATCAAAAGGGATTAATATTCCGGGTCATCTGTCTGCCTATTTGTAGCAGCGCCCCTCGATCTATCTCCCCGTTATGATAGATTTTATGAAAACCAATTCTGGATTTATTTCAAAATTAATTCCCGATATAAACATAAAGTGGAAATCCTGAAGGTAAAAGAGCCTTCCAATTGAGATTTGCTTGAGTAAAATACCAAATTAATAATAAATCAGTGATAAAACGCCTGAAAAATCTATCTCCGATCGAAAGACAAGGAGCTATTTTGGCTTCAGGCGTACCAGCTCCTCTTCGACAAGGAGACATCTTTCTATGTTGTCTCTTCTTCCGCAGGACACTGTACTAGTAAATACACTGCTCCTTCCTTCGCACGATTCCAGCATCGGAGCTCACTGTTCGCTGTAAAGCCCTTTTTTGGAGACATCCTCTGAAACGGTAATCCACCGCAATGATCCCATTAAGGACCCTTAGCTTTTGGGCTTTTTTTTGGATCCACGCTCGATTCGCTTTCTCTGCGTAAAAGGACTCTCACTCGAGATCCTATTTTATCCTCTGTCCTAATTTGCCTTTCGGGCCCTATAAATCAAATTCATTTCAGTGGCGCAGATAACATGATTATTTTTTCTGCACGCAACTTATTGAGTGCCTTACAATAATTTAAAACCACGCTTGAAGTAGTCACCGGATTGTCTAGTGCTGTTAAGGCTACTTGGCTATCAAAGTGAGTAGCTATAGTTTCCTCTGTGTATCCTTCGTCATTGTTGAGCTGTGCGCTTGCAGAAATGGAATAAACCTCAGCCATCTGTTTGAGGTTATATAGCCTAAATATTCCATTTCCTGTTCCCTCAGATGTCTTTTTTGTGATAGGGGGGTGAAGGCTATTTGCCCCTTACGTTGGAACTCCAAACACGCAATCTTTCTGGACTATCCAGCGAACATCTCCCTTCCAAACTGGGAGACTAGCATGGAACCGTTCGGCACTCTACTTGGGGCTAGGCCTCGTTTTCCTTTGCCTAGAGAAGCCTTCAAATTTTGAAACACAGCGGGGAGAAGGGAAAGGAAGAAGGTGTTAGAAAAGAGATCCCTCCACCCCGACGCCTCCCAGTATGGCTTTTTTAGCGACCAGTAAAACTGGTATTAAACTGGCAATATGCTATATATTGCACCACGCGATTCCATTTGTCAACCATTTTCAGCATTTTTCCGACCAGCTCGGAAAGCTCGCATAGCTTTCCAATTTAGCTGAATAGGTCATCGCGCTGCTTTCTCTATCTTTTGCAAGAGTAAATGTGTGACAGGCGTCATCAACCACACTTGCACAAAGCACGGAGTTAGGTGACCATGACCTGCCAATCTCATACAGGTAAGACCGAAAACAACCATGCCCGCACAACAGCTGCGTTAAGTCTCATCACGCAATTGATTGAGCTACAGCTTCAGATCAGGGATTAGATTTGCAGTCCCCCTTTCTCTTGTTTCTTGCTCCCAGGACTGTTTCTAATCGCTAAGAGAGCGTTGTATCTCTTCCCTGGTTTTCTCTGATATCTTTGCTTTTGCGCAAGTACGTATTTCTGTGCGCTCATTTGGTTCTGGAGCCTTTCTTGCCATAGAGAAAACTGCTTTCTCCAATTCCATCTTTGTAAAAGTAGAACTTCCAGTGGTATTTCATCATTGACAGCCTCAACGATGGCGAGGTGGGTTTCGCCCATCTTGTCTGCATCGTATGATTGAGGCGACCTTTGGGCACTACACTTATACTGAAGTACACAGGAGTGATTTTCATAGGGGCATAGAAGAACTGCAAGCGGATGTAACGGTGATCGTTCCATAAGCAGTTAAGCAATTTTTTTCAGTGTCCACTTATCTAGCGGGGACTGAAGAAACTAGAGAGTCTCTTGAGTGAGACTATTCCATTGAAGAGCAGAAGACTGAGCGCGTGGTTTTTCGGAAGCGCCGTCATGGGTTTCCAGGGCGATGGCTGACCGCGTCATCCTCGGACAGTCTCCAATTTTTAACGTTTTGAACTGGGCATTCTGAAGCGAATGTCACATCAGGAATTTTTACAACGCAACCCCATCGACGGAAAGTAGAGGTGTGGCCTACTTTTAATACGACGCACCCAGTCTGGATGTCATGGGTCAGTTTGCCTCGTGTATCTGATTGAGGCAGGCTCCATTCGGTACCTCAAGCGTTGAAGTCTTCCGACGAGTACAAAGCCCTCTGTACTCGAAACAGCGTCCTTCATAGCATTGAGTCCGAGTTGAAAGGATGACATCGATTCGTTCGTAGTTAGATATACACTCAAGAGTGTAGTTCGCGAAAGTCGAACTCAAACGAAACCATCTTCTCGGCTCCGGTTCTGCACTTGAAGGTCAATACTATCCTGAAGTTTCAGCAGGGCTGCTCCGGTTTCATCAGGATACACTGTTAGTGAACTTCTGGTGTTATGTTGTTCACTAAGCAGCACCAAGTCAGCTTACTGTCTCTAGCATACTGTTCGAGCAGATCTTAGCAGCTTATGCTTAGATTAATTTGAAGAATCCGAGTTATTGCAGAAGCACTTTAGCCTTGGTTAGGGCTTCTTGGAAGACCCAACATTCCACGTACCTGGGATGTGTTTCAAATCATCTGGTCTCGGGTCATACTCCTGGCAAAGGATATTTTGGTTCATCTGTGCACTCCCTCTTTTGATACTCTGTGTTGAAGAGAAATCGCGCTTTGCCGTATCCGACAATTAAGCTACCTGTGAGGTTGACTATGACCATGCGTTAAACCCTATTGTGTAGTTTGGTCGTTTCGCTTAGCACAGGAAAATCACGTTTGAAGACGTTGTATATTCCTAACATACCCGTAAGGCTCGAGTGAGGCGACAGGTGCTTTTCTAAGACAGCTGTTTTGACTGCGTTACAGACCGCGTTTTTATTGTTTTCTTGGGGCCCGAACTCAACCAGTGGGCCATTCCTGACCGTGTTGTCCGTTCAACTTTGAATGCAGTTTAGTTATATTCCAATTTTATCGCTTCCTTAACATATCACAATACTTCCGAATAGGATCTACCGTCAGTGGATCAAACCAGCAAATCCTGCCCAATATGTTTGCAACATTTCTTATTCTTTATTTCTTGTGTTACGTGCGGTGATTTTTTGGATTGTGGTTCATGTGAAGGCGTGTTGACTGTCAACTTTAGTGCCACTTATTTTACTGCTTCCTTGAATGTTGTGGAAATTGCCGTAAAGCTATTGTGGTAAAGCTGTTCTTCTTCTGCACGATCCAGGATGATTTTAGTGCTCGGTATTTGGCCTGCAAGGATTTCCTTGCCTCAGTTTACGTGTCGGTGTCAGTTGCACGGTTATATACTATACACGTCAAAAGTGTGCGAATTATGAGTACCGAGAAATTCCTCCTACGTTAGGCCACGAACAGCTTTAAGTTGTGTGTTGTTTGATATTCTGTGTTTTTAAACAAAGATCTGGTACCCCTGAAACAAGAGAAACAGCATGTAGAAAGTTTACTAGGACTTTTGTTACAGTATGTGGTGGCCCACAAAGTTTCAAAAAAGTTAGAACCTTCAAAGCCGAAAATGAGAAAATAACGGTGTCAGTGCCAAATATTTGTGGGAGGACTCAAAAAAGATTTTATTTCACGCATTTGAAATTATTGCAGTTCACCAAATAAATAATATCCTACTTGTAAAAACACTTTCCATCTTGACCGACTTATTTGTTGTTGCAGGAGTCACTTCCCTTCCCACAGCTATATATATCACTTGATACCATTTCTACGACTTGTGCAACGTATCCTCGACGAACGAACATGATTCCGAGTTTTATGTGTGGATCTAACTACTATGCAACAATCGACACGATATCAATTGTTACTTGGTCCTGGATCAGCTTTCAATGGATGCTGCTACATGGCAAATGCGTACTCGTACGCTACAAACAGGAAAAGGAATCACATTGAAGTCAGATGGAAGAGTAAACGTCTTGAGGATATGTCCTAGCTTTTTTCATTCCAATATCTTTGCAACGGTGCAAAATTATAGTTTAAACCTGCCTCCTTTTCTTGTTCGTCTTGTAGGAAGGATTCGTGGAATTTTGTTAAGATGCACGTATGTGTTTTATTTCAGTTCAAGAAGTTATTTCAGAGCTAGTTGCAAGAAGGCGGGGGGGCATGGTGTGATTGTTGAGTGAACGATGTGGGTTTGAGTGCATGCCAAACAGCTTTGTGGACTATTGTTACTCAATTGGAGGGTTTTATACAAGTGATTTTTAAGGACAAAAGCAATATTACAAGTTGGAAAGCGTGGAAAAAAAACGTCTGAATTTGGTAACGTTTTGTGATTTTCATCCCTTAGAAGTTTTGTGAGTAGAATTGAAAGCGGGTAAAAGTTGTTTACGAGGATTCGTCCCGTCAGATGGTAATCGCCCATATTGTAAGGGATGAGTTATTTGGTCACAAATATTCAAAATTTGCTTCGATATCTTTACTCTGGAAATGCTCTCTTGTCACTGAAAACCGAGGTGCTGAATCTATCTCAATCCATTGACAACTTTTACGATGGGCATGCAGGGTAGTTGCATTTGAAAATTGATGACCCAAGATAATTTGTAATTGACTTCAAATTCGATGTTTCTCTTCTCTTCAATTTGTAATTGATGTCTCTCTTCTCACATGAGATTTACCTGAAATGATAAACTCATCTTTAAGATTTCAGTCAATTGCAATCCACTGAGCAAGACAAGTCGATAGAATTCCAACGGGCTAATAATCTAATAGACATTGCGTAAATGTATGGAGTCCTAACAGATTTCGCGATTTTTCACAACATTCATCAGTACGAGGGGCGTTTGAAAAGTCTCTGCAAAGTACAAGAAATGGCACCACCGGTGCATATCGAGGTCATGTTCAGTTAGTAGCATCTCTTGAATGAACACTCTCCAAGTTTCAGCCATGTTGGTCTATTTATTTGTGTTTGACGTTTATGTGAATCAAGGAAGTCGAGTTATTTTCAAGAAACGAACATAAAAGAATTTCGTGTGGTGATTAAACATTACTTTATGAAAGGCACAACGCGTCAGGAGATTAAAGAGAAGGTTAATAAACATTATGGTGAATCTGTACCTTCGATTGGAACATTTTATAAGTGGTTTCAAAATTTTCGGTGTGGCCATATGGGCACAAGTGACGCTGAACGATCTGGACGAACTGTGGAGGCTACAACTCCAGAAATCATTGATAAAATCCATGATATGGTGATGGATGACAGAAGAGTTAAGTTGCGTTAGATTGCTAGTGCAGTGGACATCTCGACTGAACGGGTACATAATATGCGGCATAAACATTTGGCCATGAGAAATCTATCCGCAAGCCGGGTGCCGCGAAAGCTCACACTTGTACAAAACGGAATCGTGTGCAGTGTTGCAAGGATGATTTGCAACTGTTCCATAAAAATTCAGTGGACTTCAAGCATCGTTTCGTCACTGTGGATTAAACATGGATACATTACTATTCTCCTGAGACTAAACAGCAATCTAAACAATAGGTTTCCATGGGGAAATCTGCACCAAAAAAGGAAGGTTATGGCGACAGTCTTTTGGGTATCGCAAGGGATATTCCTCGTCGACTATCGGGGAAAGGATAAAACTATTGAAGGTGCATATTATTTATCTTTATTTGACAGTTTGAAGACTCAGTTGCAAGTGAAAGTACTTTTCCATCACGGAAACCTACCAGCACACACCTCAGCAATTGTGGTTGCAAAATTAATGGAAAAAGGATTCCACCTCGTCGCCAACATCCCTCCCCTATTCTTCAGACTTGACTCCTTCGGACTACTATTTGTTCCCCAATTTGAAGAAATGCTTGGAGGGACAAAGTTTTTATTCAAACGAGTAGGTGATTGACGACAGTAATGGATATTTTGCAGACTTAGAAAAATCCTATTATTCGGAAGGGAACCGCAAACTAGAACATCGTCGGATGAAGTGTATAACCGTAAAAGGAGACTATGTCGGAATATAAAAAAAAGTTGGGGTAACCAAACACGTTAGCAGTTTTTATTTTTGCACGGAATTTAAAAAATACCCATCGTATATTGAAGGGACTTTTTCAGTAGCATTGGGAAACTCTACGGGTGGGACTCAATTCCTCTGAATCTTTTAAATCAATCTTCTTCTCTTAACGATTAATATTTTCACGCAAAATTCATTTCGCGAGGTCCTCAGAAAGTCCTTCAAAAATCCAAGATGGAGAAACATGGAGATGATGAAACATGGAGAGAAATCCTACCGTCGAAGAAACATGGATACACCATTCCACTTCTGAGATGCAACATTCAAAGAAGTGGTTCGCAAGACACGATTCATCTTCAAAGACGGTCAAGACTACCGAGTTGATCATCAGGGTTACAAGCATGGTTTTTTTGGATGTGAGTGAAATTATTGATATAGACTGTTTGCAAAAAAGAACACTATTGCCAACGATTCTTAGCCACTCAAAATCAAAGGAAAACAGGCTCATCAAAAGAAAAAACAGTCATGTTGAATCAAGACCATGTATGAGTTTACACATGCTCACTTTCAATGGCCAGGATTGGCGAGCTGAAGTTTCAATTTGTCGACCACCCATCGTATTCGCCAGATTTGGCCCTCAGTGAGTTTTTTAAATGTTAAATTCAAATCTTTAAAAAGTGTTTTGTCGGAAAACAAAGTCTGTTGAGCGAGGAGGTGTTTCAATATACCAATTACTATTTTGAAGGACCTTCAAAATCATATTTTTCAAATAGTTTCAAAAAATGTAAACCTGTGCCTAGGAACGTGTATTGTTTCTCGAATTAGATTATCTTTCGTTAAAAGTATCGCAAAAAAGAAACGATTTGACTCTTTCTTTAGGGACTTAACAAGGACCTTTGTGTATTTATGTCTATTCAAGCTTCATTTCAGTCTTTATCTATCTCAGCGCAAAAGTATTGATTCCTTTCGATTTTGACTACTCTTTGCATTTTTGACACTACGTCCCAATTAACGATACTTCCAAGATGAATTTGCACTCGTCTAAAGAGTCATCGGATCATACTACCAATTTAGTGTCTCAATCATCGTACTTCAATTTTTGGCTAGATATTTTCAGCTATTCTATAAAATGTTTACAATGATCTTTCGCTTGGAATGCGAGTTTTCCCTAAACGTTGCAATCTTTTCAGTTTTTTTTTTTCGTTTAAACTATTCAATCAGCTTCCACAGTCTTTACTTTTGATAGTTTTACCCTTTTCAAAATAATCAATAAAAATTAAATCCCTGAAACCCTGTTAACTGATAAATTTGCTTTTGCCTTCTTTGAGTCCATTTGCTGGTTATTGTCTACTGATTTGGGTATTGTCATTTTGAATTGTGAAATAATGGAACTTCGTCTCGTGTATAAATGGAAGTCGATGCAAACAATTTATCAGGATATCTTCTGTAGAGTACAATATTTAAATTTAAAACAGATTTTCAACGTATCCTCTCATGCTAGCAAGTACGGCATCCACCCTACCCAGGACTACCTTATGTGCACAAAACGATGTAAAAAATTGTAGATGCGTTCTTTTTATATTCTTCAAATTATTAAAGATATGACATCATTGTTAAGTCTGATTCTCTCTTATATCTACGCTTCTACGGCTGAGCTTAGTAGCTCCAGGTGAGTTGCGTCGAAGATGAATGTTGGAGACGCACTCTCCCAGCCTGGTTAAAGATCCCGCCGTAAGAAGAGCTTGTCTGGCCTCGAAGTGGCTGTAACCTCCCCAAGGAGATCATTAACGCCGAGCATCCGCAAAGTCCTGAAGAGTACTTTGTCACCTACCCACTTTCACTATGATCTTCTAATCGAGATCTAATCGAAACCATTACAATCAAAACTTACATCCTGACTTTACCAACTAAACTTCCTTCCACGGATTTGCAAAGCTTGCAACAATATCGAGTTCCTAGATCAGAGATGATTTCTACACAACATCCTAGCTGCTCTCAGCAACTTGGACCACATTTCAACTGTTGCCAAATCCAATTTCTCAATCAGCAACGCTTCCATTACAAATTCGAATCCTTGGGTCCACAACTCGTACAAAAGGATTGGGTTCCAAGGTCAGCAACGTTTCCAACAAGTTCTCCGTAGGACCTTGAATACGCAACCAAAAACAAGGGACCATCTCAACTTGACAACCTTTTTACGATATTATACGAGTATTTATATTATATATATATATATATATATATATATATATTTTACGAGTTTTTATATATATATTTTATATATATATTTTACGAGTGAAATAGCTCTGAGTGCTGAACCGCAAAACGTCGCTCCCATATCAGATCGCAGACATTAAAGGACTGGATTCGCCTTTGTTAGTTGTGCCGATGAGTGCCATCTCTTTTGCTTCCTTCAAATTCCATGTACTGTCTACCCTAACAGCTAGAAGGCTCGTTCTTGCCGGTGGGCCGGTGATACCACTTTCAGTAGCGCTTCTTGGTCCCTTCCGCAAAACGACAATTTCCCGTCTGAAGTTTACTAAGCAAGGAGTAACGCTTCTAGCTTCGTGGGCTTACATCCGTAATGCTTACCCGATCTCCGCTTTATGTTTTGGTTCACGTGCTTCACCGCGCTCGCCACACGGTGTTTTGAATATCGGTTCCGTAGGCTGCCATTAGTTTTTTGGATCCTTAAGCTAGACCCCAACGTAACAAACTATCATCGCTGGAACAGGCAAGAAGTAAGAAAATGCAGTTTCACAAAATTCTAATCCCTTCTTAAGCCGTGCTCTGCGGGAATCGGAAAGCGAATGGCACCTTGCTTGGATAGTCTAAGATTGATAGAATGTAGTTGTGTCCTTGCGGAAATCTTGTCAATGATTCTTTTCGAACTCCACATATTATCTCCAATTTTTTTTTTTAGCTTGCCCCAACAGAGTTGCCTTGGGACCCGAAGGATGTTTCTTCGATCATTATCTTATCAATCATTAGCTCTGATCTGGGTAATGCATCCATGACTAAATTGCCTCTATCCTTCTTCTGATCCTTTTTCCATCCTTCTTCTTCTCCTTCTTCCTCACCAATAACGGACCAGCCTACTCATTGGGTCCTTAAGGTTTTTAGACCAGACTAAGAAACGGTGATGAGTTATGAAGGCTCAACAGGACTCCCTTAATGTAAGGCCGAACTTTCTTCGCTGCCTACAAGTCCGCAACTCTTTTTCTTAAGAAGATAATAAATCATCTATTCTCACTCTGGAAAGGTCTCATTCAAAATGGCTCCCAACCCGAAGTCTATTTAAGGGAGGCTAAAATTCTGACACATTGATGTAGGTGCTGATGTGAGCTTAGGCTTGCAACTCGAAATGTTGTGACCAGTCGAATCGTCGATTCTTGCAGCATTGTCAGATATGAAACGTCTATACCATGAGACCATATGCAGGTATTGACGAATTTGCTTTGCGGCCTTTGACTTATATCCTTACCATGCACTTCACTTTCATTGGATCGACGCTCCGTCCATCGTGGTGGCCATGTATCCCAAATATTGCAACCTGTGACAGCGAAAAATCATTTCTCTTTGGGGACCTTCAGATTCAGTGCTCCTTCGGAACACTTCCTTAAGAATTTCTAGAGGCTCCTCAAAGGCAAAAATTAAACATAACAACAAACTTTCCTGCATATAATAACATTTAAGTTAATAGTTTTGGTTTTCTGGGAATGCTACTTTCTTTTCTAAACCTTCCCTTTGCGACATTTTATTGTTATTTAAAAATATTCGTTTTTTTAAAAGAATGTAAAAAAATATAACTTGTCGATTTTCAGGATATCATTCTAATAAACGATTTTGGGTGAAAACCTTTATCTTTCACTGTTTCTCATTACAAATTACTTCTTGTCAAAGTGTTGAGAGAATTCCAAGTTAATTATTCACTATCCTCATAGGACTGAAGGACAATTTTCCCTGTCAACAATTGTATAGCCTGTACCTAGATAGTGTAGTCACTGTCTATGAAGCAGGTTTTAAATTGGTGATCCAGTGGTAAAGTGATTCATGCTGCGTTTAGTGAGCTAGGCTGTGGTATTTGTCCTTGTGGAAGGAGAAAGGATAAGTAAGAGTAAGTCTGACTGAATCAGGTTTCTATCTAGTTTAGCTTTGATATTGTGTGACTGTGACACGCTTTCAAAAAGGGCTTTCGCGCCATCGCTAGTTAGTGTAAATAAAAGCACAGTTTGATTATCTTTGCTTATGGAATGCGTGTGGAGAGTATCAGCAAGTCTAAGAATTTCCAAAAATTAGTATCATACTCTCCGTACAATTGAATCCTTTTTTTGTATTAAGAATAAACAAAGGTTGATTCTTAAAGTGGAAGCGCTCTACTGCCTATCAAGCTTATTTAAAATGAAAAGCATCGTCGCTTTTACGTTTCCTTTTTTATCGGCATTGAAACTTTAATGGTTTAATATCCTGTTACTAGGAAGGACTGAAAAAAAAAATTGAAACTAAATATTTACGTTAAGTACTCTCGTTTGTAACCGTGACCTAGTAACATCAAAAACTTTCCACCCGTAAAAGCTTACGGGCACTTAGTAAAGTTCTTTATGTCTTTGCTCTAAGTCCTGTTCTCCGATCTTAACGTTATCTTTTTTTCCTTTTGAAAAGAGCTATTCGTTTCATTGAAATCCTCCTTTTCCATGCACCTCCTTCGATTCGACGTTCAGATACTACAATTCAAACAACCCACTCCTCCCACTCGACCCGACCGAGTGCATTGCTCTGAAAAATACAAAAGTGGGGGTTGCACAAAAAATCCAAGGAAAAAACAGCAATAATAAATAAAAAATTCCAGACTGAAAAAAGGAAGAGGAAAAAACTGCTACCAAAAGTCCATTAGACTATCATCAGATCAGCATTTAGAATTAAGGGAGGGTTGGCAAGGATGAAATGGACGGGATGTGATGACACAAATTCACAAGGCAAAATATTCACTGAAGCAAATTTTCAAGCTTAACTTCAGTCGTCTCCACAATCTCATGCATTAGTGACTGAAATGTGAATTGTCGGGATTTGTTTAGGATTTGTGTGGAGAGCTTTAACAGTTTCGTGTATGTCATATGCAATTGGGTCCTTGCATGTACATGAAATTGTATTTCTGCTGTTCGAGAACAAACAAATCCTCTGAAATGTGCAGTTGCCGCACAACATGATGTACTTAATATTTTAGAATTTTGCGAACAATAAGCATTTTTGGTGTTGCCAAGTTGAACTGTATGTAAGGATATGAGTATGTGAAAGCAAGCGTGTACGGTCGCTGAAGCGTTTATGAATTTGCGTTCGTATCGTAATGGAAAGTAATAGAAAAGTTTAGATCGGAAAGTGCATGGTAGAAAGGTTCCGTATCCGACGAACAAAGTAATTGTGGGGCTGCAGGAGTATGGCTTTTGCTGAAGTTCGCTACTTTTTCATGCTCCTGTTCTAAGTGCTTTGTTAAATATACCTGAAAACATATTTCAAGGCTTTGTTAAAGCTTCTTATGCATGTTTTTACTCATTCACATGCAAACTAAAGTTGAGGTTTATCACACTAATTAATCTAGTAGTCCGACTACTAACGTCAGGTTTCCGATTAAGTAGTTTTGAAATGCTTTTAGAGTTTCGAAAGTGAAATTTTCTGTACTCCACCAACCACTTGAGTTTTTACCTTCATTTAAATGTGGAATGTTTTGAAAAGTATCTTCAAATTTCTTAATGTTTTTTTGCTTGAAATGGCTTTTGTTCCCTATGCTACGTAGGATAGTCGTAGGAAATTTTGGAACTTGTAATAGCAGTGTCCATGGTAAATAATATCTATAATATCGGACCGAATCCATTACACATCATACAAACTATTCCAGAAGGGCTATTTGAGCATAATCGAGTTAAAGTTCATATCAAATCTACACATATTCTACATGGTTCTTAAGGTTGTCCGAACGGAGTTGCCGTGGAACCCGCAGGATATATCTTCTCTCCTTTTGCAGATTCGCAAACTTTGCGTTTATCTCATCAACCATCGGCGCCAATCTGGGCAATGCACCCGAGGCTTACTTGTATCCATCCTTCCTCTGTATTTCCATAAAGCCGCATTGTCGAAGCCTCGTCGCCAACGTACCAGCCTACCTATTGGTGCCTTAAAATTTGTGGACCAGACCAGACCAGACTCCTCAATGTAAAGCTGACGTTAAAGAATTATAATAATTATATAGCGGTTCAACCACCACCAAAGAAAAACAGATCGAATATTGTAAACAAGATAAAGCCAAGATACTTGCAGACACATTTTACTCAAAGCATAGCCAGGGTCTAAAGTTTTTGATTGCACAAGCTTCCAGCTTATCTCCTCTGCAGACTTCGGTGACCAGTTTCGACGGAAATATTAAATCGAATAATCTGAGCGAGCTACTTAAAAAACTGAAAAAGACAGCTTGTTCTCCCCTCATATCCTTAATGTTTGCGTTAAAAAATGTTTACCTCCCACCACATGGGAAAACACATATGAGTTCAAACCAGGGCTAAATACACCGCTCCCTAGACACTCTACACCAATGTTTTTCCTATCGTTGTTGCGTGATATACTGGAAAAACTAGTATTGAATCGGATGAAAAAGCATATAGAAAATAACAGCATGATTCTGGACCACTTTTTGGTTTAGCTCCGAGCCACCACGGACATAAGAAGTGCATTCGAAGAAAAAACGACTTTTGAATTCATTTCTTTATGTATGACAAGTTATTCGATTGTTAAACTGACCCAATTTGATTTCCCAAAAACTTTGGAGCCAAACAAAAAACCGCTGGAGTCCAACCTATGTCCGCCACTTTTAATGTAAGTTAGATATACTTTGGTACACTATATGCAGTTGCAGATGATCTATCTTTGTATATTACGTCCTTAGATCCTTGTATATTAATATTGTTGCAAAACTGTAGAAATACCTAGGAAAGCAGTATCGATACGTCTAAAAATCTAAATTACAAAGCAATTTTGCTTAAGGGCAGTCAATATTCTTCACATGGAAAAGGAAAATAGCTTGTTACCAACTCGAGGAGTAAATTTCTATGGTCATAAAATTCTTCTGAACAAAATAAATTTTCCAGAACTTACGCCGGGCAAGTAAATAACTTTTGGAAATCCTATCGATGCAACATGCATAAAATAAAAAGAATAAATTGTTTCGATTATCATTAAGATATTTCCCTGCCATTTTTATTAAAACATGATTCCCGGCATGTATGCACCACTCCAAACGTGATGGAAGTCCAACGAGAGGTCCAATTTTCGACAATTCTTACCAATAATTTCGGGCGTATTTCACCAATAACACGGGGAATGTTTTCATTCAAATGGTCAAGTGTCTCGGGCCTGTCGTCGCAGACGAGTGATATGACTATACCCCCTCAAAAAATAGTCCCGCGGTGTTAAATCACAAGATCTTGCAGACCAGATCATAGGTCCAAAACGCGAAATTATGGGCCATCAAGTGCTTCTTTCAATTAGTCGATAGTGACACGAGCTGTATGGCATGCAGTGCCATTTTGTTGAAACCGGATATCTGTTGTATCACGGCCAGTCAATTCCGAAACGAGAAAGTCATTGCTCA
The DNA here is from genome assembly GCA_954870665.1 of Stratiomys singularior. NCBI lineage: Eukaryota > Metazoa > Arthropoda > Insecta > Diptera > Stratiomyidae > Stratiomys > Stratiomys singularior. Next base: position 107,674,571 of record OX940878.1, on the reverse strand, counting down.
TGGCTCCTTGTCGGTCACTGTAATTTTATTCCTAGCATCATGTTTGGAGACATATGGACAGATGATTCAACTGTTTCATAAAGCACACCAAGCCGTGACTTTCTCCGAATGTAACGGTATTTGGACAACCACCTGCGGATGGTCGTTACTCCAGATGCGACATTTTGGTTTATTGATGTAGGCATTCAACCTGAAACGAGCCTCGTCGCTAAACAAAACATTCTTATGAAATATGGGATCTGCAGCAATTTGTTTTTGGACCTTTACGCCGAGTCGGCACCGTGTCCTGTTGTCAATTTGCTTTGATTACTGCTCGAGTTGGATTTTGGAAGCCATTAAACCCGGTTTTTTCCATGAAATTCTCTAATATTTTGAAGGCGCGATATCGAAATTACTCACTTGAGTCGTTATCGATACTACGCTCTATAGCTGTTATGATTTCTTCATTACGCGCTGTGCGACGCCTGGATGGATGCGTATTACCAGTGAGAGTAATCGTGGTACAGCACGATCGATCGCTAATAGAATTTATTGCTCTGATGGACGATTATCTCAGCCATAAAATTGACGAAATGTGTGATGAGTTTCTTAGAATACACCCGTTTTATTTTTCACTATAAATTTGCGCAACTTGCAGATGTTGCACGGAGGTCAACCTATTCATGTTAGAATGGCTAACCAAACTAATCATAATGCGGATGACAGATATCACACCATACGTAGTATTAAAAAGTGTTGCCAACTTCAAGTTCTATATCTGGTAACAGAATACCTTTTACGTAGTAAAAATTGAAAGTTATTTTGCTTGCGTTACGAGTGAGATTTTGGACTTAAGACTAAGAAACTTAAAATTGAATTAAACTTAAATAAGGTTTTAAATAAGGTTAAATTTAAATGTGTAAATAAATTTTGTAAATCTTGAGAATACCTTTCTATACCGAGAAGACAATCAGGAGAATTGCGACGCTTACTAAAGAAAATGAAGGTTTTTTCTGATTTTCATCAAGGAAATGGCGGATGTTGTCATGAAGTAAAGGTTATGAATTCTACTAGCAAGAAACAGACGGGCACGAGAGAAGAAGAGAATGTCTGAAATGACATGTTCAAATATATGTCATAATCAAAATTATACCTTCTGGGACGATAATAGAGAACTCTTCAATTTCTCGATGTTCTTTTTTCGAACCCTTATTTGTTTTTAAAATTTTTTAAATATGCTTAACTAATTCTGGATCTGCTAAGGAGGCTGAGGCAGATGTGCTGAATATTAGGTACAGCCCGATTATCAACAAAAGTTTTTTTTTCAAAAGTGTGCCAAGCCTGTCAAAAATCAATGCTTCGACAAAAACGCGCTAACGCTATTTTTTCCCCAAAATTGTCCTATAAGAAATTTTGAAAATTTTCTCACGCTTAATCAGCGACTCCTATTTATTACAGCCTGCTTTCACAGCATACCATACCTGAAAATTATCATTTATGTTGGATTTTTGTTTCCTGGAGTCAATCCTGTGCTTCTTTCAAGTGTAGCTAAAGTAAAGTTCAAGTAAAGCTGCGACGCGCTGAATGCGGTCATCATCGAGTCGCTGCATAAAATTTGTTGTAGTTTTGCCGCTAATAATTTGTCTACGTCCATTTCTTTCCAGTAAATCGTTGAATAAACAACGGCCTGCAATCTCGATGATCCTTTGACTACGGATGATCCTTTTGACCCCATTGAAGCTTTTGTTTGTGTTTGGAGTTTTTGGAGTTTGGAGCAGGGGTTGATCTCTTGTGCAGGAGGCGGTTGGGGGTGGTCAGTTCTAATCAGATCAGCACCTCTGATAATCTCAGTAAAACCAGGATTTGGGCGCAGACATAACTCATAAAAAGATAGATTAGTAAATGCAACAATATTTCTTCCGGCATTTCTGTTGGTTTTTTCACCAAGGATTGGGTTTTTGTTTTAATTGCTGTTGCTTTATATTTGAAGGTGTAGAACTTTAACTTTCATGACTTTTTGTTCTAACTTTTTCAAGTTTTTATTTTTGACGGTGTTTGTCATTTTTCTTTCATCTTTTGCATCATCTGTTTGTAGATCTTGCTTTGAAACATTCAAAACGAATTCTTTTTTTCAATCTTGAGATCTTACCGCAGGGCTCAATACCTTTCGACAGTTTAAAAGTTATGCATCGCTTTATATCGCCGAAACATTTCAGTGATAAAACTCCATTAAGTCGGTACTACCTGTATGATTCGTGATACAAGTTGCTCTATATATCTCGTACTAAACAGCACACTGGCGAAAATTCTTCACAGCCTTCAGAAAAACTTCATTGCTATAAAAATCGAGAACTAAGTCTGAATATTTTCCTAATAGGGTGGCTATGCCGAGCAGAGAAGAGCAGCTGCTGCGAGTCCAAACCGCATCGTCAGAGACTGTCAGTTGAACTTTCACAAAAAACTGTCAAATGATTACCAGAGTTTCATTCTTTTATCCTTCGACCAATTTTGAAAGGCTAGTTTGAAGATGGCTGGTGATGCTATTCAAACGGGTTCTGCTAAGTTATGAAGTCACGTGTTTTAGCATGGACACCTGCCATGATGGCTTAATTCCACGGTCTCCACAGACGGGGTGGAAGCAATGTGTCAACCACCACCCCTAAGATCTGAAACAAGTTTCAGTCCTAGGTCCCAATTGATTCAAAGCTACCTGGATTCCCGAACACAACTGGTGAATGCTCACCATCATTCTCTAGCCCCCGAAACCACAACCACCACGTTTCAGCCAAGATAACCTCCGCCTTCGGGGGGCTGACAGTAACCTGTCATAGGCGTTCTGCCAACCTGTGGTTCAGATAACCTTTGATATGGTTGCGCTTCCCTACAGTCCGAGAAAAACTCTCAGTTTATCCTCCAAACGTTACCTTTACAAGTTTTACTCATTAAAATTGTTTGCGAATCTAAAAGCAAAGTCGGCTTTATGGAATTGAAGAAAGGGACCAACATTTACTTTAAAATCTAGATTTTGCTTCAGTTTTCTATGCAAAAGCACTTGGCAACACGATACAGAGTATCTCTATAAGATTTATTCACATGTTGATGCATTGATGAATTTCCTTTTTTCATGGCGTCTTCTCAAATTATCGAATTTAGTACATTTTTTGAATATACTGTCAAAATTTCTACCCCAGACTTCGTGAAATGAAAAACAACGTTCAATTGCTTGTAGACTAAGACAAAGTGTACACATTCATGACACATTCATTACAATTAGGAATGTGTTGGATGGTGAGGACACGAATCTATCCGTTATAAGAAGAAAAAAATCCTGGAATACTGGCCAACGCCATTTTTGATCTTTGCCTTGGCTCTGTCGACTTCAATAAAATTTGGAATATTCATGCTAGACTCATGACTCATGTATAGTATCTTCAAATGAAGTTTTTGGAAAATTTAATTTTGGAAAATCACGCAACGCTGCCTCCTTAAATTTAGGATCAAAAATTTCATCTAGTGTTCCTTGATTTGACTTTAAGGGTCAACAGTAAAACATTTTGGGAGCATTTCGGGAGCTACTTATTCCTTTTCTCAGTGCTAATATATATTTTAATATACCTTGACTTATTGGGATGACTCAATTTTTGTGAAATATAGATCCTGTGAATACTTATGCCACCTCATCAGCACGAAGTCGTCGAATGTTCTCATGAGTTTTTTCTCCGCTATGAAGAGCTCTAGGAAATTATTATATTTCGAATAGTTTTTGGTGAGTAAGCTTAGATTCACTATACATTTGACTAGTCGTCAAAACATACTTCCTTCGACGCAAAAGCAACGCAAGAGTCGCCACATCGACATAAAAAGGGCACATCTCGTCTTAAAAATTTCAAAATCGTTTCAGTCAACCGGAGAGCTGATGGCAAGCATTTCCTGAGCGTTCATTGGAATTAATGTTTCATTTTAATCCCCTTTACTTCTAATTGACGGACTCTTTGTCCACTCCTGATAAGTAACTTTTGGTTAAAAGTAATCCCTTCATGAGCGTGTAAAAATTTTTCTAGTCCAATCTTTATTGACGAAAATAGCGTCTTTACTCTCTAAACATGTACTTCTATCAATCAATAGAGCTAAAAATCACACTGACTGTGCTTACAAGTGCTGAACAATGTGAAGAAATTTAAATCATATTAGGACTCATATGATTGCTTGAAAATTGAGTTGCTCAGTTTGCCACATTTCTTTGCTCTAAGATTCTCATTCATAATCTGAAATAAGACATAGCCTTAAAAAGCTGCGCTCAGTAATATTTAGTGGCTCACGGGTATTACCTTTACGCTGTAAAAAATCGAATCATCAAAGATCGGGGGCTGATCTACATCTCGAATCTGTGCGGAAGGATACCGCATATGATGAATATCTATGCTACGAGGACTGGCATCAAGCATCGCTACTTCCAACATGCTGAGACTCCTTCTTAAAATCCCAGTAAAAGTTTCAGATTGCTGGTGTTTTATGTATAAATCCATTCTTGATCGTCCAGATTTCTTTCCTGTCAAAGAATATCAGCCGGTGCGCCCCAGGTGTCTTATCTAAGTCCGCTGCTTTTTACCTTGAAATAATGGGTGTTCTATTCAAAATCCTTTACTTTTTAAGTCAAAAAAAGTGGAACCTAAAGTCATGCTCAAAAATAATCTAATTTTACATTGAGGTTTTTAAACTTTGGATAAAATAAAATTAGGTAATGGTTCTAAGTAACTGTCCTGTCAGTAACGCCGAAAGGTAAATATATAGTAAAGTATAGTAAAGTGTATACGTTTAAAGTATATATATATTATATATATAAAATATACATGTAGAGAATATATATAGTATATATTATAATAAAGTATATACGTATACTATAGTAAAACTTAGGAGTACTGACCATCTGCACTACAAGTTCCGAGGTCGAATTGCGCTCGTTTTAAGGCCATTTGAATAAGTGTTTCTGATGTTCGGATTTCAGCTCACTTAGCTTTCATGCACGCTTTCGGGAAAATCATAGTCAAGTGTAATTTTAATTTGATAGCCTTCCCTGCACTTTTTTCTTGATACCAGGTGACTCTATTTTTCCGCACGGCCTTTCGTAGTGAGCTCCTGCAACTGCAACTGCAACCGAAAAAGGGAACATTTGTTTGTAAAAGACAAGAAATGATGACTGAGTTTATTGGCTTAAATGATTTCGATCGCAAGCCTATGGATCTATGGTGATGTCAGGTTTTGCAGAAGCGATTTTGGCCTACTGTGTCAAGTTTTTTTCTATATTATTTCAAAAAATTATAAACACGTCAATTTTGCTCACTGAACATTTAGCAGAAGCTTCATAGGATCTTATTGCATTTGAATACTCGAACTTCACTGGAAGTACGTGACGCTTACCGTATCATCCACTACTATATGCTAGCTACCATTTGGTAATAAAAGGAGCAACTGGACGACGCTGCCAAGGCAATTCCCAAAGAAACGAATCTTTTTTCCCACATAATGTGAATCCTGTCATGCTAAAAAGTAAAACATCAATAATTTGTTTGTTTAACATCCTTTTTATTTTTTTCTATATAAAACTTTATGTGCATCAAATCAGAATAAATTTAGTCATAATCAAAATAAGGTTAAAAGGACATACATGTGCCAGTACATTAGCGGAATTGGACATAAGTTTTGCAGGCTGTAATTTTGCGCTGTTGAAAAAAAATCATGATTTCCTTTTATCCTACTATACTGAACAAATATAAGCTGTTAAAAATGTAATACGGCTATTTTTTCCTTCAAGGGGAATTCTTGAAAGACCCTTAAACTTCAGAGACGGTGGCTGATGCATCGTGTTTAGGTATGTTCGATTGAAAGTACTGGTTCCAATTGAATGATTCTGCCTGTTTTTTACAATTCACTAACTATAGCAAAGCACGTTTAAACTCCTAGATTTTCAGTAACAGGAAAAACAATTGCTTTTCGGATGTGTAGGTAATGTCAAATGTGACACTATGCTTGCAAAAAATATTTTAAGAACCCATCAAACTTGGGTACGTATTTTATATAATTGCTGTCAGGTGCAAGGGAGCGTAAATTTATCTTGAACGCTGATTGGCCCACAGGGTTCTATTCTTTTTACTTTTGTAAAATTTTAGATTTGCTTAACCCCCACCGTTCCAATATTTCCCTGCTTTGACAGTTCCGTCGCCAAAGGTCTAACCACCTGGGAATGCCTCTGTAAAAAAAAAAGATTTCCTTAGGAACCTTTGCTTGAATAAATTTTTGGAACTTGCTTTACCTTGTATCATTAACTTACTGATTCCTAACAAACCATCGTCATTAGTATTATTTGCACCGTAGCATGAATACTCTTCTTGCATGAACATTACTCGTCCCTTCATTCGAAATTAGCCTTTAAATATTTTTTCCACCTCCCATCGCGAATTATTTGAATAGAAAACATTTGGCTTCGCCCGAAAAAATCATGATTCACATGAGAGCTAATTAAGGTTGAACAAAAACAAAAAAAAACATCTGTCGAGAGATTCATTCGCTGAATGAGTAGAAAAATATATGTGTGTACAGGACTAATGACCTATCTACCTATGGTTCTCCCATATCCTTGTATACTGCAGCATTACTTGCTCCACCTTAGCGTGTATTAATTCTATTCAGCAATCTACCTCCAGTTCACGTTGCATGACCATCAAGAGGATTCATGCATAAGACATTAAACTGCATACATATATCATGAAGGTCCTTGTTTGAAAAAAATGGACTCAGCGTTTTACATGCGTTTCACTGTAAAAATATGTGTGTTTGTGTGTAAGGTAAGAGAAAGCAAGGAAAATAAAATCGTTTTTGCTACACTTATATTTGCCTTGTGCATGAGAAGGACATTTGCAAAAACTAGTTTTTGGATCGCTGTAGGTTGGTTTTCGCAAAAACCCGTTTCACAATGAGATGAACTAGTAACCAACGGAAAATTGAAAATTTTCTAACGATGTCCATTATGAGGGAAGTTATATCTGGGTTGAATGAGTATTAGTCAGCGTCATATAACAATGAAACTCGCTGGGAAAGGAGCTGGTTTCATTTTGAATTTTACATCAAACGACAGAATCTTACTAGAATGGAACGACTTTAAAATGGAGAATGGAGAGAGAGGAGAGGACTATTTGACGTAGTTCTGTTAAAAATCAGAATTCCTTTTTGAATATTTGTTATTTTTTACGTTAAAATTAAATGCCTGTGACGTTTCTTGTACTTAGCGCTAATGAAACGGTTAACTTGAAAATTAATATTGGAAATATCCTTTCTGTCAAAGAAAAATTGAAATATTATTTTTAAATTAAAATAAAATTTAAGTACCTAAAATTGACAGAATGTTCAAAGCAGGATATCATTCAGAATCATGCAGTACACCTGTCAACAGAAAGATATTCAAAAATGGCCGTAGACATATGCTTCCATTTCTTTTTAAGTCTGAGGTCAATTTATTTAGTTGTAGGGTTGAAAAATCTTACAGTTGAGTGCTTGGAAATTTTCCCGTACTTTTAAGTCGATAGTTGTTTTGGGTGAATCTTTTCCATTCCTTAACGTCGTTCTCCGTATTTTCAGCATGGTTTTCCATTTAGATCGTTTACAAACCTTTTGTTCTTCGGTATTGTCCATATCAGCTAATAAGCTGGTGCCTCGGTGCCAAAATACACAAATTGACTGCTCTTTTCTGACACGTTCAAGCCACTTAAGTTAAAAGGATATACTATTTGAGCTGCTTAAAAGTATAAAAATTCTGTGACCTGTAATAAGTCCTCCAATGAGACATTAAATAACTAGAGTTGGCACATATGTCCCTCATTTTCCAGAGCTTTTCAATCTACAAGTCAAGCGTGTTTATCAGAAGTCGAAAATAAAGTTCTTCTATCCTTTTTGGTCCTTTGCATAAGATATACGCTGGAAGGAAACGAGAATTCCACCCTTCCAATTCTTTCGCGCGTTGCTCTATCGGAAAGTGCAATTTCATGTCTTTAAGAACATCTTGAAAAACGTGAGAGAATCACCGATCATATGCCAATGATAGCTTTTTTCGTTGACTGAAAAAGCTATTGGTCCTGACAGTACTTTGTTGACATGTAGCACAGAAGCAAGTCAGATGTTTCCATTAGCTTTGTCTCGGGAACTCCGTGAGTTATTCGTCCCGCTTCCTTCGATATAAGCCAAATCGAGGTTTTCTTCAACGATTTTTTCTGTCGTTTTTTCCAGACAACCAACGAAAGTTATCAGCACCACGTTGACAGATTGAATGAGTGGTACAGACACTTTGAGGTGGCGTTTACTCTGCCATCCTTACGGTCAAAAAAAAAAAAAACTTTTTTGTTTTCGGACATTTAGAGTGAATACTATTGACAGAACTGTCTCTTTCGTGGTTATCAATGTTATATGCACAGTTTGAGCTGTCAGATCCGAAATTTGGTTTACGAATGGGTATAGAAAACAACGGCGACATCATATAAAAGTTCCTGTATTCCAGTCAAGACCTTACCCGCAATTTACAGCTTTTGTAAAATTTTTAATTTTAAAATATCCTCGAGTCAGTTTTGAAACCAAGACGGGCCCAAGGGTATGACAAACCAAAGAAACTAAGATCGTTTTTGAAAACCTGTCAGTTCCTAGTCTCTCTGTCAGAGAATAACTGCATATTCTATCCATTACCGCGCCGACAACCATCGTTAGTGTACGGTAATCGAAAGATGATAAGAAAGATATTAATTAGAAACGAATTTGATATCTGGAATGTGGCATCCCGTCGAACATGAGCTTTTCCCAATGATGGAGTGTTTGCCCTTCACCCCAATATATAAGACGTCCGCTGAATATTTGAGCCAGTTCGAATCGCATGCAATACCGAAGTCAGCATTTACTGGAGGCTCTCTAGGTCCCGAATTATAGTCCAAATATTCCATAATACTCAAGGTATCTGGGTATTTCGAAATATTGAGGAAGTTTTCTCTCGCTCAAATTTGAATAGAATTTCAAATCTGAATTCGCTCCACCCACATGCAACATGACAATAGTTAGTGTCAGTTGCATTGATCATACTGCCCAAAATTATTGGCGTTGCCCTCACTTCCTATAGCTTGACATTGCATAGATGCTTCATAAGATGGTGAGCTGGATCATGAGATTTGACCCTTTGATTGCGTCCTCCAATTACTGAATTTGAGCTTGTTCACCCTATCTTGGCCGATTGAATAGAACAAGCGCTTTCGAAACTAACCCATTGGCATTCGTCTTTCCGACCACCCATGAAATACCTTTCTGTTGCCCGAAAATTCTCTGTACGCAGGAAATGACCAAAGTGACAGGCGTGAAGTGAAGTTTATGCGGCTTAAACATTTGACAGGTGTCAGAATTTTGTGTCGTGACCAATGCAATGACTTGAATTTTTTTATTTTGTTTATTTTTATCTATGAAAGGATTGAAATTGAAAACTAGTAGATTGTGAAGCAAATCAATATTATGAAACAAAAAAATGTTTTTTTTTTCAGTCCAATTATCTGGAAAAGCGTCGGGACCATAGCGTTACCTCTTGACTCTACTCAAAACTTTCAGATAATGTGGTTCATTAGTAAGGCAAACAAAAGAACGGCCTGCCCTGACTTTTATTTCAAATATTTCTGTCAGATTGTTACTGATGAATATTTGAGTCGAAAAACATGAATTTCAATACATGAAACGAACATGTTTTGCTGAAATAATGATATCCCGAAGTCGAGAACACAGTGAAACCAATTATTACACGACTCAGTTGCTTGGTGGCATGGGTTTTATTCTGTCTTAGGAGACCTGCAGCTGCCGACTCCTTATTCTATCCGGGAACGTGGTCGACGCCTTACACACATTCTTCAAGTACAGATGGTGGGCAAACGAGGGTTCTCTCTTTTGCGAACTTTCTTCTGAAAGTTATTGTGATGATATCAACGATTTACAAATAAGACTGTGTGACATATCATACTCGGTCGGTTCTTGTATAGAAGAAAGAACTCGTGAACGGTTTCCGATGAGGCAGCTTTGACAGTAAACATTATAGACTCGACTCTCTCCGACTTAACAAAGATACACCTCTAATCATATACCCTAACCGGCGAGAAAAAAAGGACTTAGCGTGATGGAAGTGATAGTTTCAGGCTGGGTTCTGGTTCTGTAGTCTCGTAGTTTGCAGCAGTTGGGAGTTATAAGATTCAGGCAGGCCACGTTCCAATAAAAAATCAGACAACTCGATGTAGACTGTCAGAAGATTTTTGAAAACAACAATTATTTCGTAAAAGTCCATTGTACATTTTCTGGTTCGTCCGTTGCCTGACTGAACGTAAATAATAATCATTGGTTGATCTTGCAGCTCTAAAGTCTTTTTGGTAGTTATTAATCATGCATTTGTATTTTAAATTTTCAGGACTCGAAATTCAAGTTTGAAAACATTTATATTCCTTGTTTTACAAAGTCGACTCAGATGTTGATGTTTTTAACTGGCGCATTTTTGTTTGCATTTACACAATTGCATTTCATGACCTATCCAACTACTTCCACTGTTAGGTATCGATGACTATCATCGACACTATCAACCAAAGCTTTTGCTTCGGATAATTTTTTCGCAGGAGAGGGATCTAGGAACTGTCTAAAGTTAAACCCCTAAAAATAAGCCCCCTTTTCTAACACCTGCTAAAACTCTTCTGTCTGTGCTTTTGCAATTAATCGTTTTATTGTTTAAACCATCATGGAAGACTTCTGACTTCGTTGTAACGTATTCCGAATTCGAGAAAGGGCTCAATCATCCATACTTTCTTTACAATTGTCCATTCAAATATATAAATATTTACTCTGTTACACCACGATCCAACAATGCATATACATGGCATTGATTTGCCATTCATGGCAGGAAAACATCGGAGAAATAATTTAGCTACCTTCTTTAATCCTTAAAACCAAAGAAAGTAAGCTCAATTCTTTAAAAAGAACTAAGATCACTGAAGGTTCCAAGTTGTTTTCCTTTGCTTACTTGTCCTTAAAGATGATTTAAAGCAACGCATGATCCGTACAACGCACCGCCTCCGTGTTATACCGCCTGTTCGATAAAAATATGATATTGGCTTCTGGTCACTGGGGACCAAGATCCACATTATCTGTTTTCTAAGTGATCTTATAAGACAAATACCGCTGCTCAAATTTGAGAAATTAGAGTTGCTATGCGAAGACTTAAGCAGCCAAACATCGGCAGCACATTAGACCAAAAATCACATCTTTTGTAATTTCAAGTGCCTATAATAGGGACCATCTTAATGTTTTTCACGACTTGGCACTCCCTTCAATATCACCCAAGGGTCTCCCAGAGCGCAATTATTCTTATTACTCTCGAAAAAACAGCACTGCAAGGATGAAACCTAGTCGTACTTGTCCAACTTTCTAAATGCAGTGTCAAAGTCATGCCTTTCTCAACACACCCGAGTTCACCCTAGTTCATCCTTTTGCAAAACTAATGATAAATTACAATTATTGAAATTACAAGTGGAGAAAGAATTGAGTACGAACGGTTTTATTCGATAGCTTTGATTTCACCTTCTATTCTGCTCTTACCTATGAAAGACAACAGGATGTGACCAGTGTCATCTTTCAAGAGCTGCTACCTGATTCCTGTTCCGTTTCTTCTGCCTCTAATCTGACTTCTCTTTTCGTATGTTCTTCTCAAAAATGCACATGTACTGCTTGTCATCAGTTTCCCATTCATGCCAGGAAAACAGACGTGTGGCAAGGAATAAGGAGTGCTAGGAGTGATAAGTTTTATTGATAAGTAGTTGTACTGAAGGTGTTATCGACATTAGTCATCTGAGGAAAGTGTTTTTTTTTCTGCTTTGTCATTCTTTTTTTGTTTTGGTTGGTCAGCAGCATTGATGGCCTCCCCATAGGTGCTAGATAGAAGTAACTATAAAAACTAGTCCTTTTCGGACCATCACAGTGTCTGTGGTCTCAGGTAACTTGTGCTCCTTGTATCTTTGAAGATTCAACGTCACTTATCGATTCTAGTTCTACCAGCACTGGGTTTTGACCTAACCAACCATTATCCGAGTCCTGCCGGAGCTCTTAAGGTTGGCACTATTTCTTGTGATGTGGGTCCAATTAAGGTAATTATTCTTTGCATAAAAATGAGTCCTGGTCAAAGGGCAGTATCTCTTAATTTTTGCATATATATAAGATACGCGCAGTAGACTAGACTTCCAGACTTATTATCATTGAACGTCCTGCTTGTCTCATTAACCACATAATTAAGGATTCTCCATCATGTCAACAGCAAAGTTTAGCATTCTTGTTCTCTCATTCTCTCTTTCTTTCTTTCCACATGGACATTCTTCTGATTCCATCGACTTCTGATCCTTCTGATTTATGCAAAACAATTTCTCATATTCCGACACTCACATCTCAAAACCTAGATCCAAATCGTTGTTGACAGTCGTCTCCACAAATTGACAAATCCACACTCCATTGAAATTTACATACTCGAAATATTTCAAATAAATAAACAATTTTGGCCCGTACAGTTTTCATCTGACAAAAAATGGCGGTTGCAGAAAAAAGCTTATTGTTGGCTCGGATGCTGATAATACATCCGATAGGCTTGGTTAACTTCCTTTTTTTTTGTGTCCTACAAAACTTGTGAAAATCGTTTTCCGTTTTTGGCTTAAATCTGCATATTTATCAGGTTGGCAAGAGCGAAGTAAATACTTTTGGATAAATAAATCTCCTCGAATTACAACAATATGTCATGGTTGGGAAATTTCAAAATGGACAATTTTGAATGAAATGATCATAAGGCATTACAGTATTTTCTCTCGTTGCGTATTTCGCGCCATCGAGGAAAATACGAGCGCCATTAAATGAAAATCGAAATGTCACAGAGTGCTTGTATTTGCTGGAAATGATAAAGAAAGTATAACCAAAGGATAGATTTGACATTCGGAACTGCTTATTTTGGCAATTTATCAGCAAGATGATAGAAATTTTCTTAAATCCTTGCGTTTTCCAGTTGAGCTGTGGTTCTGCGTGGGCCAGCAGTAGTGTACATCCACGTAAAATTGTTATTTTGGCAAGGATAAATTTGTTCCAAGAAAATCATATAAAACAGCAAAACTATATTTGAAATTTTGCAAACTCAATTTTTGGCTTTTACAGTACATTTCCATTCATTCAATGCCCTGAGGCAGTCGACATTAAAGCGGAAGGACGTGTGTTGACTTTTTCCCATCTTTGCATCCGGATGGTGCGGCTATAAGTATGAGTGGAATATGAGCAAGGATATAAATTTTAGCGAGCATTTTTTCGTGGTTTGACATCGTAAATTTTTCATGGAAGCTATTCTTTTGGATTTATGTCGTTCGCTTCAGGATAATACATCCATGTCCACATGTGCTTATGTGTCTATATGCGCCAGCAAGAAGTTATTCTGTCGTAAATTTTAACGATAAGTATAGTCGTAGGCTGCGTGATCATTTGCCAGAAGAAACGTCTCAATGGTGGGCTGGATGATAGTAAAGGGAAAGAATGCCATTTAAAAAACAATAACAAGAATTAATTTTTTTCTTAATGTGTTGGGGGGATATGAAGCTATCACAATAAACAATTGGAATCGTCATTGTCTGCCCTTTTATTGCAAAGGAAGGGCAATATTTTAACAGTATAGAGAAGTATATTTACGAAATTTTCTGTTAACCTTATGTATCAGAGCTGAATAAGAATTGCTCTAGTGGATTTCATATTAATAACCTTTTTTAAACGTAATAAAACAAAACAATTCAAAAATAATAACATTTTAGCTGTACTCTGCCAAACTATGACATATTTTGAAGTTAGTTCTGTTTTTGTCTCTGGCTGACATTATTTTGTAAATTCATTATTGCTTCCTCTTTGGAGAGGGGCGTTCCGGCTTTCTGTAAACATCATCCTTCCCACCATCGTCTGTCATGAAAAATTGCTGCCGTGGGATGGACTTCTTACTATAATAGGATGTTATTGCTGGGACACCTTGGGTTTTCATTGTCACATTTGGCAATCAAAAGAACTCATTTTTGGGTTGATAATATATTCGCCATTACAGAAACTATTATTAAAAACAATATTTTTAATAAATAAAAAAATTATTTCACGTTATTTGGATTAATTAAAAATGATTTTTAATTATGATAGTCAAGGGCGATTTTTTTTTCAATTATAGAATATTAAGTTTTCAACACATATTAATGCCACTTAAGGTGTGACAACTGTCATGCGTTGTCATTTTGGTTCACTATACCTATGGTCACGCCTGAGCTATGTCTGTGAATTGTGCAGAATTCTTTCGAAGAAAAACCGGTTTTGTTGGAGAAACTCATACCGCACGTTGTTAAATTTATGGTCGAATTAATCGTATATCAGACCAATTAATTCGATTAGTCATGGGTCGTTTTCGCACCACATCTGTTACTGTCATTCAAATGTCGTACAGTGCGTAATGGAGAAACCATAGCAGCGGTAGAGCGAAGTATCGATGAAAACCGAAGTGAGTTCGTTCGGTATCGTGCTCAACGATTAAACCTATGCCTATCCACATTATGGAGGGTTCGTGGTCTCAGAAAATACAACTTGTGCAGGAATTGAAGTCGAGCGACCAGCGGGCACGATGTAGAACTAATTGCTGTTGATGTCGAATTTCATAAGTACATTTTATTTAGGAATTGGGCCCATTTCTGATTTAAAAGCTGCGGCAAGAAAGATACTGTTGAATTTGGAGTGATAGGTAACTACAGGTATAGGTTGCCTGTTAGTGTTGTCTGTCAGCGGTGGTAACTCTTGTGATTTAACACAGTTGTACTATTTCATGTGCAGATACGTCAAGTCACTACGTCGACAAGCCCGAGACTATTCGGAAGACAACATTCACCGTTTTGTTGGCGAGATACGGACCCAATTATTGGTCAGACGAATCGAAAATTTGACCTCTCGTATGAATTTTGTTTGCGCCAGTCATGGCACTCACATGCCGAAATTTGTGTTGAAATAAAAATGACAGAAAGCTGACCTGAAAAGTCGAATTTTATTGAAACTATGAATTCAAAATGCGCCCTTAAATCTAGATGACATAAAGTGATACTTATTCGCATTTGGTCACATCTGGTTTCATCAATGTGTCAAAGTGCTACTTGAATTTCCGATCACAATTTGAGGCGAGTTTTATTTTTTGTTGGTGTTTTGGTGTTTTCCATTTTTTTTCGGTGTTTTCAATTTTCAGCAAGGCTACTATCAAACAAAATAAAAGTCGAGTTGAAACGTATCTTTTGTTGCAAGAAACTTCCCCTGAATGCTGATAGCCAAATAAGCAGTCAAGATTTTCGTGTATCGTAAGAACGTGCTGGACAGCGGAAAAAGTTTGAAGAATAGAACTTCAAAAATTTTAAACCCAATGAGGACTCTTCTCAACCGCAAGAATAATTTGCATTATCATTTTTCCCGACACATTAAGATTTTTTCATGAAAATTTATTCTAAAGCAAAGTAACTGAGTGGCATATGAATTGATGCTGGAAGATGTCAAACGCTACAAATCAGAAATACAGCTTGGGCCCTTTAACAAGCCGTTTTTTCATTTGATTGTTAATGTGGATTGCTAATCGGGATGAAAACTGGATTGATTGTGACACTCTAAAATGGGCGAAATAATACTTGCAGTGCTGGTAACTAGTGAAAATATACATGGCGCCAAGCTATTGTAGGATCGGGATGACTGTCATCAATTATGAGCTATTCAAGTCAGGCCAGACCAATACAAAAGACCCGAAACGTCAACAGTTGATTCGTCTAAGGGGAGCATATGCCAAAACTTGACGCGGCGAATATGCTTTCATACTCAAAGCCATACCTTTGTAGCATGACATTACTCGTCCATCTTTCATTATACCTGTCAAAATTTCAAAAATAGTCATGCCCGCCTTGCAGCCCAAACCATTCCTCTTTTGACTACCACTTGTTTGGAGCGATGCATAACACTCTTATTGGAGTACGCGTCACTTCAGAACACAGTTCAATCTTTGTTTAAATTCTTGGCATCAAAAGAGGTACAGTTTTTTGAGAACGGAATCCATTAATTGCCACTCAGACAGAATAATGGCAAACCTTCCGATGACAAATACTTTGAATAATCCATTCGTTTATTTTTTTTAACTTAAATTGTTGCTCCTTTTTTGACAAAAATGACATTTTCTCTGTCGTAGCCCCGATTTTTGATCTATTTTCGTATCAGATAATTTTCTAACTCACTAGAGAATTATTGTTTGATGAAGAGTTTTGTCTTTTGTGTTGGTGGAAAAAGTTAAGCTTAATTTTCAGCAATACAAATTTCAACTCTTGCATTTGACCCATTTTGACCCTATAGCTGTAGACCCTTCTTTCGGCGTATTGTTCCTTCCCGCACCATCATTTTCCTCAAATACCTCTCTGTTCCTCAAACTTTTCTCTTCCCTTCCTCAAGCTTATTGGAAGACATTCCTTTTTTTGTTCCCTGTAGCTGCTTCCATAACGTATGAATAATTTGCAGGATCGAGTAGAACGATGACATGGTTCTCTCGGTGCATCTTCTCGTTGGATTGCATGCTCCATTTTTAACCGAAGTCCTTTTATGACAAGCTATGATTTAGCTGTTATTCGACCTTTTAGTTTTCTAGTACTCAGGATTACTTCTAGTACTAAGGATTGCTTCTGACATTTTTACCGAAAGTTGCCAGAAAAATACCTTAACATACCGCACCTGAACAAACTAAAAAAAGAACATTCCTGAACAAAATAGAAAGTATCGGGAATAAAATTAACAAACCACAAGTATAATTTTATTAAAAATGACTTACTTTATTTATAATGTTTGTCTGTGCTGGGTATCCTCGAAGTGTGTGTCATATTTGTCTATGCGCTTCGGTAAAGGTAAGGGCACCTTACATTGTTAATATTGCTGAGTAGTTTCACTACGTATTTTGTGTTTATGCACATACATGACACCTTTTTGAAGGATTTTGTCGTTTAATCCTTTGTGAAACGTGCTTGGGAAAATGGCTATAAGGTAAAAAGCTTAGTTAAGGATGTCCTCTAGTATTATAATTGGGTAAGACTATTTTTGACAATAATTGCTCTGAAATATCAAAGCGACAATTCGTAAAGTTTTGCTTTCTGTCATTTATTCTGAGCATTAACATGAGCATTACAAAGCGCAACATCCACCATGTATAAAAAAAAATGTTTATATATTTTCATAAATTTTTGCATGATGGGAAAACATGTTAACACTTGGCCTTGTTCATCCACGCTTGGCATTCCTTTATTGTAGCACCAGCATAATCAGGCTTATAAACTTTTCCACACCACCAACTTTCTTACTTCTTTTTCTCAGTTTTTATCATGTTGACATTAGAATGCTTCGTACTTAGGATGTGGACATCCTTTTTATCGCGTCATCTCCAACACAGCAATCCACGGGAATTTTACTTTTGCAAGTTATAGTGCAACGGGTCCCTTTGGCATGTTTTTTCTAAATTTCATACCGACCCCCCACAACGTTTGTTCTTTTTTTTTTCTTTAAATTTAAATGAAAACATAATGATGAATACCATTTGTCGAGAAATAAAGTATATCCTTTTCCAAAAATGTTTCTATCAAGTCCATAAGTATACTTTAAGAATCGGACTTTTCCTGACATTTGTCCTGATCAACAAAAATTTATAACCTTAATGGTTTTCCCATTTTTGACCAAGGACTATATCCTAAATCGCGTTTTTTTAGATGGATTAAACTGGATGAAACTCAAACGTCTTTTATATGTCATAAGCAATTCATCAAAAGTCAAATCATCTTATTGCTAAAACGCAGAAAATGGGAGATACCTAAAAACATTACTGAAAGGCTTAGTTTCGACAAATATTTGAGTATTATTGATAGCTCCTTTGGACCAGTTCCATTGTACCTTCGGCTTTTCACTTATAAACTAATGACACTGAGAGCAACACCCTCTTACCTCATTGGAAGTTGCAGGAAACCACTCCTTTGGTAATTTTTTTTAAAAATTGTGCTGCTGATTTTCCCGAACTTCTTCTTTATGCAGATTCGTTTCTTTTGCAAACATGCCCATCATCATCAAACAAACATCATCTTGTAATACTTCCTCTTATTCTGGTTTATTTCCTAATTTTCGTAAGGTACAAGGGTTTTTAACTGGAACTTCACTATATTGTGATATTTTGGGAATATTGTCCTTATCTTCCCAAATCCGTTCTTCGGAAGGATTACTTGAAGTGTCAACAAAAAACACCGTCACTGCGACTTAGACGTTTTGCACGTTTTCTATTTCTAGGAACTATAATGTTACCTTCGCTATCTACATCAGTATTACTTTCAGATTCCTATGAATTGTTACTTTAAACTTCAAAATTCATCTAATATACCTTTCAGTTCACTTAAAATCGCAGCCATTGCCACTCCTGTATAACTTTTCTATTTTTCAAGGCATTTTATCCGACAATTATTTTGGATATTCCTGAATAAAAACGGTTAAGGTTAATATTATGTATTATTTATTTTTTATCTTTAGTTATATAAACTCAATGAAACAACCTGCCAAAAACAGCAAAATATATTCACCACAAAATATAACTCACAGAATATCTGAATAAGGAAAAATTACAATTGTTTTCTTTTACGAAACACCCAGTACCGTTATCTACAATGAGAGAAGCTTCGATAAAAAGAGAGCCAAGGTAATGTATAAATATCATTACGGTTGTTTTTATGTTTAATAAATTTGCAAATGTTACATTTGAAGCATTTAAATATGTGGCGGGCATAGCCCGTCAATGTCAAATTGGGCACAGAAAATGTTTGCGGACGTCCCTCTTAAGGGCTTAACATAAAATCATGATTTAATGTTGAAACCAATCAAGGAGAAATATAGACCATAATGAGGTGATGGCGAATCCATGGGATTAGTTTTTTTCCCGCAATTTAAAAAACGATGTTTATTCGATGACGACTTGACTTGAAGTGACTGAGCTTATTCTTTATAATTTCATGTGACAGAAATTAGTTCACAATTGTAATTCACAATATTCAATGGTCACAATATTCAAGTTTAATTTAAATTTAAATGTCGAGGATGTTGTATGGTTTATGAATGTTATACTTGTCTACTTACCTATATATAGTTACAAAAAAGGAATTTATACGTTAGAGTGTATCTGAAGTATTCAATAACGAACACATTCATACAGTGTTCCTCCTCCTAAAATCCTTTATAGTACGACAATTCATTCAAGTCAAAGTAGACGCTCTAGAAATGTAAAGAGGATCCTTATGTCCAACCTTAAATTGTGGCTATCGAATCAACCAAATAAGTGTCCTTCACATTTAAAACACATTTCGCAACTATGTGACACAAATCACAATTCCTGTCCGTATCCCATCTGGTATGCTTGACCCTCAAACAGAGTTCTCTTAATCTGGGTAATAGACATTCTATCGAGCACACTTTCATAAATATTTATACTTGTCTTTTTGTTATCCCTATCACTATTATTAGCTTCCCTCCTATCTTATCGGATCCAATCGAAACACTAACAACAAAGCACCACAACAAAAGAATCCTTCTTTCGTTTTAGCCTACATAAAGAACGATATCCATTGAGACCTTATCAGAATAATTCTCTTCGGTAAGTGGCAATTTGATTGCAAACAACTGATTTCTAAAGCCAATGAAGTAGAAGTAGAAGAATTTGTCTTATCTGAAAAATTGCCCCAAACTCGACACCCCTAACATGAACAATTCCATGAACGAAGAATGAACAAAAAAAAAACGGCCAAAGAAATGGGAACCAAACGAGCTTCATTCTTATGTAACATCCAGACCAAGGGCAATCGTAGTATATTATTGTTGTGGTATTTTTGCGAAGTTGGTAAAAACCAGTCTCGACCTGCTATTAAATCTGGAAACTCATTCGCTTTTCCGAGGGGTTTTTGCGTGATGCTGAAGCGATACTTTGAGGGGAAACACTTCTTATCGACTCATGGCAGTTTTTGTTTTTTTTTTCTTGTTTTTTGTTAGCGCGAGATTCACATTAACTGGTTGTCCCATTTCTAAATCTGGAGCCTCTTCGGCAAAAAGTTCTCTTTTCGGCGAAAACAACGGAAAATCCTAACACTTTTTAAACTTCTTGGGAACGAAGTAATGAAATAAATCTTCCATTTGGGTACGCAAAAAGTCTTGTCTGCATACACTTAGAATCCTATCGTGAGTCGTGATAAGTCTTTGAATCAAGGCATTATTTACAAAATGAAAGTTTTAAATCTTGACTGGAAGCCGGTGCAACTCCCCAAACGAAAAGGGACTAATATCCTTAGCGTTAATGCTGTTGCCACGCCAGATAAGCAAACAGTGTAGCGAAAACGACTTGCCAGGTAATAAACGGAAAAGAATGAGCTTGAAAAACAATTACCCTGAATAGAAAAGACGGTTTAAGGATATAAGGCTCAACACCACCAAGGATCCCTCGCATCTCTGAGCACGTCATGTGGGCGAGTTCCTGCCGTCTACTTCCTATTAGCTTGACAAAAATAAAGTGCTTTTTACTTATCAGTACTTTTCAATTTTATTGTCAGACTATCCCGGCTGGCTTTTTGCTCCGTTTCGGCGACGCAACAAGGAGGGACCTGCCACCAATTTAATTGGTCATCTCGTTATCATGTTCTTGCTCTATGCTGTCGGTTTGGGTCTGGTGTTGGTCCATTTGGAACGATTCACAACTGAACTCACTATCTACGTTCTGTGACTAGTGAGAAAGTTTATCTGTTCTAATTACTTTATAATTTACGATGCTTTGGTCACCCGAGAACACGGACCATGTGTATGTGCCCTGTTCACATGGACTTTCTATTTTCATAATTGAATACATAAGGACTCGGTGCGGACGTAACTTTGTTATGTCAGAAGTAGTGCGAAAGGACGATAGAGCTGGGTCCGAGCAAGGTAGTTTGAAAGTATTTAGCAATTTGTCATGGCGAGAATTGTTGTCTCAAATGAATCTGAAATAGTTGAAATGTTCGAAGGAAATATGCAGGAAGTTTAAAGGACTACAATTGGAAATTTGAAAAGTGATATAGTAGACGCTCAAAAGTTTGATTTAACAGATTAATTAATGAGAAACGTTTATTTCGAGCTCTGCATATAAGATAGACGACGCAGAACTTCCGAGGCAAGAACCTTAAAAGGAAGATTTGAGCTTATATTTTTGAACGAGGTATCAGTCCATTTTTTCATGAACCGAGAGTTGATTTAAAAATATTGGCAAGTGTTAATGTTCGAAATTCTGATATGAAAAAATAATTATTGAAAATTTTTAAAATATAAACGATTTTCTTAGCTCCAAAAGGACTTATACAAATATCGAAAAAAAATGTTTTAAATTTAAAATCAAAGGAAATTTAAGTCCATATTTAAAACAATAGCTTCACTGAAACGGACAATCTAAATTAAAGAATTTTAAATTGTAAAATCCATTTCAGTTAAGTTTCCCAAATAAAAAAATTGTTTTAGATGGAGTTTGTGCTTTCACACTGGTTTTATAAAAAAATTTGCCCGGTTCATCCCTTTTTAACTCTCATTCATCATAATTCAAGCCATTGTAAAATTTCTCCAGCCGTATTTTTTCCTGTTTCATTTTGCCTTTCCTCAGTATTCAGTAGAATTCAATTTTTTTTTATTATGTGCATTCAAAACAAAATGAAGCAATTCTTCTTGGTAAGTTTTAATTGCATTTTATTAGTGTTCAGCAGTATCTGATCGATCCTTTTTCGTTAATGCTGTACTCTGACCGAATAATAAAAATATGTGGTCAGTAAAATTTATACTATTGCTGCGGTTATCCAGGTGCGCGGCTTTTAACTTACTAAACTCTAAATTTCTTGCAAGTGAAACACAAATTCAATGAAAATTGCCTTTTAATCTTATTGAACACACTTCAATGAGTTCCACTAACACTTCACTTAATTCAACTAACACTTCACTAAATCTCTGTCGATGTATCACTTTATTTCATGTGTATGGTTATTCACTAACACTGTATGTGATTCACACTTAGACTGTTTAACTAATTGAAAGCCTTATCCTTTTTCAAAACGTTTTGAAAACTTCACATCACTCTTACAAGTTTTAAACATAAGAATGTTTTCCTAATACAAAAACAAAGAAAAGTTGACTATATGGTACTGCAAAGTAGGATCAACATTTACTTCAAAATCAGGGTTTTTTTTTTTAACTTTCTAAACAGAAGCACTTGCAACACTTGTTTTTTCAATCGTATGATGATTACCACGAGAACTTTTTGCTTTTGCGATCTCCCCTCGAATCGTAATATTTTGTACTTTTTATCCATGTTTCTAATTTGTACTTTGAAATAATAATTAAAAATATAACGTTATATGTTCCTCTTGATATGAAAGACAACCTTCGACTGTTTACTAACTAAGCAAACATCTTAGATGGATCACAAAAATTTTTCGAAACCTACCGTTATACTAAACAACTACCAAATAACTTACCGAGTGCGCTCCAACACACTCCACTGTACCGCTATTTCTTGGCTTTCCTGACCAAAATAAAAGTTTGTATACAAATTTTTATGTAAATGTAAAAGTCATGTTTTTAGAAAATCGATTTTTTTTTTATAAAAATGACCCAAACTGTCCCCATAAAAGCATACATATTTCGCTTATACGAGGGTGAGTCAATTATAAACCGGACTTTTCTTATAGACATTTATTAACAGTAATAATATTCAAATAAGACTTTCATCATTTTTCTACATAGTCTTTTGCACGCTCTACACATTTTTCCCAAAGTTTTGGCAGCTTAAAAATTTCTTGTTCATAGAAAGTGACTAATGTTGATTATAGGGAGGGATCTCCAGGGTCTTCCAATGCAGCTCAATTAATTTCGAGCATAATCATGGATGAGAATGACCTCTCTGATGGGATTTTTCCTTCTTTTGTTTCTGTAGGCCGCTTTTGCTGACCCACTTCTGAAGCGATTTCATCAATAGTGAATCGGTGTTCACACTCAACTAGACTTCGAATCGCTCAAATGTTGGCAACGGTTACGCTTGATCTTGGGTGTCGATCGTGAGTTTCATTTTCTGCATTTTCTCTTCCATTTTTAAATTTTCTAGCCCAATCAAACCATTGTGTCCGTGAAAACGTATTGTCACTAAACTGCACCTTCAACCTAGCCAAAATATTCGATGGTGAAACGTCTACATTTGTTTAAAATTTAATCATAATACGTTGCTCAATGGATAAAGGAACCACTTGCTCACTCATTATTGCTACTGGTCAACTGGAAGTATGAGCAGCCCGGCAGCGGCTGTCCCCGCTCTTAACAAACCAACCTAAGACTCCCACCCAACCAGACCGCTCGGCAGAGTTTGAGACTCATAAAGACAAAAGTCTAGTTTATATTTGACTCACATTCGTAGTATGAAACGAAAACTGATATTTAGTAATACGGAAGGCCTTTTGAAGATCAAAGGATAATGCAAAATATTTATTTAGGTTCGTTAATGCTAAGGTTTGATCTACTTTTAAAGCCTTTCTATGCGTTTGTCATTAAAGTCTGAGACAACTCCATGTAGGTGATGAAAATTTAAAGTACTAGTACCTATTAGCAGCTAAAATTTATGAGGTAAGGTAATCAAACTTTTTCTATAGGGTTAAACAACTTTTGTATAGCGGAACTTTTTTTTATTTTTCAAACCATGCCCACACATTGACCCCTCAAAAAAACACTGTCCCATAGCGGACATGTACTCTCTGGAACGGCGAGTCTGAACTAAAGCATCAACCAGAAAATTTGAAAAATCAAAAAAAAAAATTGCTGAAGTTCAAAAAAATATTCAAGAACCGACCTTATTTTAATATTATTCGATCACTCTCTGTAATTCTAGCACACATTCTTACATTTACAATCCTTATTTCCTCGTTTCTTAGCTTGGGTTATTTTTCCAGTTTTTGTATAATATTTTTTGCGTTTAGTTCTTTCACTTTTCCTAGTCTTCGGATCTTTATTTTCATAATTTTTGATCGAAAATTAGTAACGTCGTCTCCGTCAGTCGTTCAAATTTAACTCCAATTTTCTAATCCTCTTCTTAGTTTTTAGCAACCTCCGATCAATATTGCTCAAACTGCTTTCCTGATCCGATTCATCAATTTTCTGATATTAATGGGTTGCAAACCCATTGCATCGAATTTCTTGCAAACAAATTGTTACTCTTACTTACCAACATTACTATCAGACCATTGCCATATTATCGTCTCTTTCATGGCCAACTGAACTCAACTTAAGTAATGTATTTAATATTATTTATGTAAAAGTTCGATTGTCTGCTTTATTAACAATCGTATTCAAACAATCCTATTGTAATAATAGTAATAATAATAATAATATTAGAAACACAAACCAAACAGTCGGACTTACGAAAGAAAACTAAACAAAATCAGAGGATTTGTACCGTTATCTTGGAGTTTCATCAGAGGAATAATACGGTTAACTTGCTAACAATGTTGTTCTTATTTACAACGTTAAAGCACAGTGTACACCGAAGCCATTATAATAATAAAAATTGCAAAAAGAATATTATCTTAATTAAAATTATTAGGAATGCGCTTATACGACTTTCATAAAAAAAGATTTTTTCTATAACATTTTATAGCCAAAATTCGTTTCATTACGTTATGAAAATCTTATCATTATATGAATGTGTGTGATTATAAATATAGACAGAAGGTGTGTTTATTTTATTAAAATCATCATTTCTTTAAAAAAATGGACTTAGTAGACCTGGGAAGAGTCATGTACCCGCTTCGCAGCTTATAAGTCTCCCCAGATTCATCAACAGCAGCAAAACCTGGTTGACGACGTGAACAGCGACCCATGGGGCCTGGGTTACAAAAAAGGGGTGTGGAAACTCATTGCCTAAAGGTTGCTTCACTCATTCGTGACACAGAACATGGATGAAATTGAGCGGGCTCTTTTCTATATCCTCCATCCTGGAGGCAGTCCACGATGAAATACCAATAAAAATTCCCTTTTTACGAAGATGGAATTGGAGGAAGCAGTCTTGTCTATGAAGGCAATAAAGGCTTTTGGACCAGATGCGGTTCCAGCTGAGGTGCTGTAGACTGTGTTTCACTTTTGCCCCGACCTGCTCCTCAACTCGTTCAACGCATGCCTGTGTGAAGGGGTGTTCCCAGATAGCTGGAACATGACAAAACTTGTGCTCATTAGTGAGGGAAAAGGAATACGCGCTCACTGTGTATGCTTGACACGACCGGAAATTTTTTCGAAAAACTGATCATGGCAATACTCGCTAAGTCATCAGACTATCTCCACGCCTACCTTCACGGTAATATGGCTTCCGAGCAAGTTGCTCCACCATCGATGCAATCAGAGAAGTGGTGGGTGCGGTCGAACGCGTGGAAACACGCTGAAGCTACACAGCAGGGGCCGTCCTGCACATTACTCTCGAAACCGCAAAATTTTTTGCATTGGGATGGATGGAGTAGGAAAGACTCGAGTCCTAGATTCGCATAACAAAAATGAACCGCCGATTTCATTTACTCTGCCATATTGACATGATACCACAATTTTAATTTCCAGACTGAATTTGGAGCATTGTTTAAAGTCTACGCTTCAATTACACAGTTTATTGTCAACTTGGCTTTTAAAGATGTTAAAGCACTGCACAAAACAAGAGAGTGTTGAAAAAACTACAGCAAAGCCTATGATGAAGTTGGAGCGTGGAACCTTTAAATTTTTTTGCCGACATGTTCGTGAAGAGATCATCATGTATCTCTGGATTTTTCGGATTAAATGGGTGTCTCCTGTTCCTAAGCCTATCTTTTCTGAGAGTACCGTCCGTTATCTGAGTACTAGAAACCTTCGCCATTTTTAATCAAATAAAATTTACAAACGACACTTACTGCCTCAAAATAAACCCCTCGATACAACAAGCAATCACCAACCAAAATATTCTAACTAATTGCTCTCAAAGAGTGAGAGAAATGGACACGAAGAACGAACTAACAACAGTCCAGCAGCTGCTTCGTTGTATCTTTGGCGCGTGAAGCCTAGCTGGCCGCGAGCGCGCAATTTCTCAACGCTTCTAGGTGTATGAATAAGTTTTTCATGTTTCGTTTTTGGTAACAACATGCTAGCGAAATATTTTTTAAAATTTAAAATACCGCCCATTAAATTTCGCCCATCTTTCAGGTAATTTATAAGCACTATGCCTGAACAACTGTTTGTCTTTTGCGGCAAACCATTCGTTAAGCCACTTTCCAACTTCTTCGAGATCGCTGAAGTGCTGCTCTGACAGCTCGTGCCCCGTTGATGCGGCGAACTGCTAGAAGGATGACGCCGAGTCTGGAGAGTACGGCGGGTGCAGAGGGATGTCCCATCCGAACGATTTAACTGTGTCGTTCATGCGTTTTGATGCGTGCGACGGTGCGTTGTCGTGAAAAAACCTGCCGATCGATTTGATTCAATCGTTTCATATTCGATGGTTTGAGTAGGTAATGTCGCCACCGCTACTTTCCGGTGGGCCATCTCATAATGTTAGGTGCGAAACTAAGCTCTCGTTGTTTTTTTTTATGAAATCGCCACTTTATCGTGAAAAACTGGTTAAAAATGAATCATTCACAATATTGCTCATCGCAGCGACAACTTTTTCCCATCTTCCTGGCAGAGCTCGAATACCGTCACGATTGAAGTGACCGTCTTTTGAGGCTATCCACGAATCAAGCCATTTTGAGATGTCTTCATATGAGTAGAACTGCTGACCATGTGTCATTGAATGGAATAAGTGATAATCGGACGGCGCAATATCCGGGGAATATGGCGGATGGAGTAGGAATTCACATTTGAGCATTTCTAAATAGGTTTTAACGGGTTTGGCAACATGAGGTCCAGCGTTGTCATGCTGTAGAATGACTTTTTCGTGTCTCTGCTCGTATTGTGGCCGCATTTCGCGCAGTGCTCGGCTTCATCGCATCAATTGAGTTTGATACCGTTCTCAAGTATATAGGTTGAGAACGAAGGTATAAGTTCTCAAGTATATAGGTTGAGGAACAGGTGGTATAAACAATACCTCCCTGTTCCCACCAAATACACAGCAAAACCTTCGCAGCTTGAATATTTGGCCGAGTCGATGACGTAGAAGCAGGATCGGGCAATCCCCATGGTTTTCTTCTCTTTGGGTTGCTATAATAAATTCATTTTTCATCACCCGTAACGATGCGATGAAGAAAACCCTCCCTTTATTGCCGATGGAGCAGTTGTTCTTCACAGGCGAAAAAACGACGCTCAACGTGTCTTGGCTTCAATTCATAAGGTACCTAAGTTCCTTGTTTCTGAATCTTTTCCAATGCATGCAAGCCCTTGGAAATTGCTTGGCGGGTAACTCCTAATACTGAAGCAAGCTTCTGTTGCGTCTGGCATGGATCTTTATCGAGCAATGCCTCCAATTGAGGGTCTTCGAAGGTTTTTGGTCTTCCTTCACACGAACGATCTTCAACACCAGAATCACCGTCTTTGAAGCGACGGAACCAATCACGGCACATTGTCTCACTTACTCTCCTTAACTTATTGTAACTCTCGATGAGCTTAAGCCGCCAATTTTCTTGAATGAAAGAAAAAAAAACATCACTTCCCGCAAATGACGATTATTTGGCACGAAATTCGACATTTTTACACAACCAAAAGTATATGACACAAAAACAAAGTCACTTATGTGTCGAAGCGGTTTTCTTACCATATGTCTAAACTTGGTCCATGATGATTTGGTTTTGTCACAATCGACCAGCTGTAGGGAATCATTCGGGTTAAGGAAAGACAGAAATCGGAAAAGACAGGATCGGAACCGATCTTACAAGAATGGCGGTTCGATTACAAGAGTGAGTTTTTGACAGCCGAGCTGTATTTATACCAGCCGATCCTAATATCGTTGTTCGGTGGTTGTGCCAATCCTTGTAGCGTATTCAGTTTGACGGTTTCAATGTCGCTACACAGCACTTACTACGGGAGCCATCTCTTGAAAAACAGCGGGAACTTAGTTTCTAACCTAATAATAACCTGAAAAAACTTATGCATAAACCTAGTCTATCTCCGAAACTATGACTCGGATCTACTCGAAAATTTAGGACAATATTCTTGAAATGTAGTATTTAATAAGACATTGATACGTGGAACCCATATATCCCCTTAAAAGATAAAGTCCTCAACAGAGAAATGTTTTTTTTTTGTGCATGTAAATAAAAACTACTCAATACGATAAGATTTGTTTTAATTGCTTATTGTTGATGGAGAAAGTACCCCGGAGTGAATCGCTCCGGTTTCCCCTATTTCGAGTATTATTTTCTCTCGTGCGCGGTTCTGATACTACCCTTTGTGCTTGTTCCTAAATGTTAGTAGCAAATGATTTTTCTTTTGCTGGTGCACCGAAACTTGTACTGGTAAAGTGATAACAAAGTTTTCGTGCTTTGTACAAGTGTGGAGCTCCAATTAGTGATAACATCATTGACCGTTGGCAATTTGAAATATAAATTTAAGCTTTCAACTAGAAATTAGAGTCTTTCATCATCACTTATTAATTGTTGTGTTTTTTTCTTTTCTTGTATTTCAGATTCGCATCTGATGATAAAGCCCGTGCGATTTCCACGAAATGATACCAGCAAAAAAGGCTCCAGCTCGCGGGAAAGTTTATTGAATTGATTACTTATCAGCTGGCGAAGTGTAATAGCAATGCAACGGACATCTTGATGGTAGGAAGAGCACGCAACCTGCTAATTATTGAACAATATTGAATGGTATCTGGCCAATGCGCGGTACAGTCTACCACGAAGGTGAACGGTGACAAAGCAACAAAACTAACAAAAACAGCAACAAAAATTGTTCATAACGTGAACGACGCTGGCAAAGTTTACTAACCGCGTTTAGTCGTGATTATAATAAATTGTGTAAATTCGAAAAACCGTTAATCGCGCAAAGATACTCCCGAATTCTTGGAGCTGTTGCGGAGAAAATGAACTTTTGGCCGGAGTGGCTGGGGAAAGGAATCTTTATCGCGACCAGAGGCGGCTCGAAGCGTTCTATTTCTAATTATTTCAATTAGACAGATCATGTAAAAATCGTGGAGATAAGTGGCCCGCGATTCGCCCTGTAACGTTCTGGCCGAAGTATCTTTTTTACTTCCCGGCCGCTACATCCACAACAGCCCCACAATAGCTCCGCGACGCTTCAGTGTTTGCTTAACCCCCGACTCTGACGTCATATCGGCCTTTAATTCGCGCTGAGCGACGTTGGCGCAGATTGCTGGGCGGCAGTCGCGGCTCCAATGTGATATTTTCGTTGTAAATTATTATCAATTATTCGTAGTTTTCGCGAGGTTGTTTATTTGGATGTGGGTAAATGCAATACTTATCGATACTCGCGATTAGTAGTCATCGCGAATTGAGCAGCGTCGGAGTCACGCTGCTAAGACGCGCGCCAGCACAGCACGGAAGTGATTTCGCGATTTTTTAGTGGTTTTCCGGGAAGGAGAAACATTGACGGCGACCAAACTGACTGCCAAAATGACCGGTGACGCAGTTCGATGGACCCAGGTGTTGAAAGATGGTGGCTGCAACCCCGGTTGCGAGGGCTCCCCCAGTAGCAGCCAAATAAGCGAAACTTCTACACATTCTCCGGGAGTAGGTCGAGATTCCTCGGAGCACAGTCACGAACCCCAAGCGAGTTTATATCCAGGGCGAAAACCACAGCAGCAGCCCCAAAGGATGCATCATCGACGGCAACCGTTTCTTCTTAGTTTAAAAAAAATTTTACCAATAGTGTTGAGATTGTTATCGCATTGCCAAACGAGTACTAAGCGACTTTGTCGATCAACCGCGTCCGCGATGTCCTCCGTCGCGATGACCGCCTCGTCCTTCCACAGCTCATCTCCGCGCGCAGGATCCACCCGTCGCGGGTTTTATACAAGTTTACTCATAGTTTTCCAAGTGGTCGCATTTAGTAGTAGTTTTGTGATTGTATCTGCGCACGCAGCAACCGACGATCTTAGTACTAGTATAAAAGATAATGATGCTATTGGTGCGCAAACTAGTGTTTTCGGCGAATTCGCGGGTGGTCACCATGACTACGAAGACGGCGATAGTTTCGCGGGGCATTACACACCAACGTGGGCCGTTCACATCCCGGAGGGCGATATCGATGGGAAAGCAGATCAGGTGGCACGCGATCACGGGTTCATCAATTTGGGCAAGGTGAGTACTGAGCGCCACGCGAGAGGTGTGAATTATTGGAATATTTGTTGTCGTCACTGAAGACAGTCGAAGGTTAATGGCATTTCGTTGTTTGAATGCGATTGATAACATGCAACGATAATGGAGAAAATTATCGAAAAATAAAACTAGATGGAACATAATAGAGCTACAATGATTATTTGTCGATTTTTTGGTTATTTTCTGCAAAGCTTTGATCGAAATTGCTCTTATGACCACTTAGCGTGTATGTTTTTTTAGACCATTGTTATGAAATTTCCCTTATCGCATTATTGTTGGATAGTCACCGTTTCTCGCGATTTCAGCTAATTGCTCATACGTTTCATGACACGGATTGGCGCAATGATTCATACTTAATGAAATTCATATGTAGTAACGATTCGTTAATAGGAAGAATTTCTTGCATCGCTGGATTACCAAACTTCTATTTTGCAGCGACAATTTCGTGGAAAATTTTTGGACTCATCTTCTTGAAATTTTATATATTTTGATATCCAGAAGGTTGGTGGGCTAATGAACGAAAACGAAGAGAAGGGCCCGAAAAAAGTATTCAAACAGATGACAATTTTGCTATAGTAACGCAGTTATAGAAAATTTCGGAAATTGATTTTTCAAATTTTTTTTTTCTTTTTCTCGTATTTATTACGTGTAGCCTTGTTGGCATGGATGATTGTAGGTTGCTCATCATTTGGGGGATGGGTTGATTTTTCTGCATCCTTCGAGAGCGACTACCTTTAATTGAACCTTACTGTTGACACCATGTCCTCTGATTTTCCTACCGCGGTGTTTCTACGAATGCTCGATCGGCTTTAAGTTAAGCGATTGCGTTGGGTTCTGGCGAGTATGCGGGCTGTTACGTACGAGGTCGGCTCAATAAGTACCCGTGTTTGACGACAGAGGGCGTTCCTGTGGGAACTTGGTATTAAAATCGTGTGCTGCCATCTATCGAACGACGACGCAACAAATTTCAGACTAATTCATAGGTTACTTTGGATTTGGCAGACATTCGAGTAAGACGTGTATCATGATTTTCGCTAATATGGAAACAGTGCAGTATCGTTCGGTAATTCGCTTTTTGTTTCGGGATGGAAAAATTACGAGGAGATAAAAGCAAAGTTGGATACTGTTTACGGGGAAACTTCGACATCTATGATGACAGTAAAATATTGGTTGAACGAAATTAAACGTGAGCGAACATCCGTTTTGATGATGTGCGACCAGGACGCCGGTTGACGATGTTACCATTTAATAATTCAAAAAGTTTACGACATGGTTCTCGCTGATCGACGAACGAAAGTGCGCGAAGTTACAGTTGTCGTAGGTCTGTCGACCGGAACAACAATTGATATTTTACGTGATAAGTTGGCAATGAAAAATTTGTCGGACCAATGGGTGCCTTGATTTTTTCACGATGGACAACAAGCGGATGCGACTGTCAACTTCGAAGCAGAGATCCGAAGGAGTTTTTGTGTCGATTTGTCACTGGATTCATCATTTTACACCAGAAACTAAGCAAGGATCAAAACACTGGAATTCTCCCGATGAATGTGCTCCAATGAGGGTGAAGATGGCCGGAAGGATCATATCGACAATTT
Source organism: Stratiomys singularior (assembly GCA_954870665.1). Classification (NCBI taxonomy): domain Eukaryota; kingdom Metazoa; phylum Arthropoda; class Insecta; order Diptera; family Stratiomyidae; genus Stratiomys; species Stratiomys singularior. The sequence goes on along the minus strand of OX940878.1, from coordinate 107,642,545 downwards.
TTTTGGGATGCGAAAGGCGTCATCCTCATGGATTTTTTCGAAAAAGGGAGAATGATCACTAGACAATGCTATAGTGAGTTATAGGACAAAAATTGAAGGAGACACAGCCGCATTTGGCGAAAAAGAAAGTGCTATTTCATATTTCATTTCATTCCATGATAACGATCAAGTTGTCGCCACCAAACTACATAAATCGCTTTACCAATTGCCGCCCCTGTATACACCCGATCTGGCTCTCTGCGACTTTTTATTTTTCCCTAATATAAAGAATGGCTCGCGGGAAAAAAGTTAAGCTCAAACGAGGATGTCATCGCCGAGACCGAGGCGTATTTTGGAGGGTTTCGTAAATACCATTTTTTGGAGGGGTTAAAAAATTGGCAGAAACGTTGGTAGAAGTGTATCCCTCTAAGAGTGGACTATGTTGAAAAATAAAAATCAATTGTTTGGAAAAATTGTGTTTACATTTCTGACACGGGTACATATTGAACAGCCCTCGAATAAAATTGACTCAAGATGACCCACGCTCGAACCGCCGCCTATCCACGTTTTTTTACCGTCTTTTGTGATTTATTTCTGAAGAGTTAAAGATTTCGAAAGGAAGTTCGCATAATATTTTAAATGATTGTTTGGGAATGTGAAAAGTATCCGCTCCTACGTTTCGGAAGTTTGCAACGGTCTCAAATTTGTTCGCTTTTTGAATACATTTTGAATAATTAGACTGAAAATCTTAGCAGTTCCATTTACATTTGCATTTCACAATCCTCAATTCAGTTTGATCATCCGCTAAAAAAATAGTGGACAAATTTGACAGCTCTGCGTTTGTAACGAGGCAAACTTCAGACACTTCCGCACCTTGCGTTTCCGAAATACTCACGGACAAACCAATGCTTGCCTTGGGTTCCCAGAATCTGTGAGTATTTTGGATGCCCAAAGCAAATTTCGAAGAGCTCATTGTAACTGTTTCAACAAGATCCTGATCACTTTTTAAGCTCGATTCGTAGCAGTAGAATATATTATGGTCCTGATACAAAACAACAATCGATAGTATGGAAACAACGAACAACTCCAGCCCCAAAGAATTTCAAGATAAAATCGTCTGGGGGTAATATCATGGACACTTTTTTTTGGGATAGCTAAAGCGTAATAAAGTGTTCTTTTCTGGGTCCTTTTTAAAAATTTTGTCAACATACCTTTCGCCTTCATCGAAAAGTTTTTGTTTCGATCGTCTTTTTCTCACTTTAGTTTCAAGATTTTCTCCATTCTTTCGCCGCGTTATAACATTACAGTGGTTAGCGCAGTACTAAAGTGATACGGCTCAAGTGGTTTCTTATGATTATCGACTCATTTAATTTTATTTACACTACACTATGCACGCTACAGTACCCATGTGCTACCTCTTTGCAAGGAGTTTACTTATGAGACCCTTAACCCGAAGATTCCATGAATATCCCTACATATGATGCTTACCAGCAGGGTTTCAGAAAGAAAATTACTTTTTCCATAAACATCAAAGAGCGAATATCTTGACGTTTATTCTTTGCACTGCAGAAATAGAATGTCAATTTTACTCGAGTATGGGCTACAGGGAGCTGGTGCGATTGAGCACTCGTGCTCACTTCGTGTCTTGAAGTTTTGAGTTTTGAACACACAACAACCCATATTCAGTTATTTGTCATTGATTTGAGGCTTGGATATGTGTCATGATTTTTCTCATCTCGTATTTTGTGAATTTCCATGGTTCTATTCGGAATCTCGTTTCTCTTATTATTCGTATTTTTCAACTATTTCAGTACGAAAGTCTTCGTGTATGCCCGTGCTCCGTGTTCATACCGAATTCGGCAAATTCACCGTCAGGCTTTATGAAGCGTTTTTTTTTCGTAAATCTCCGCTGTTGTCTTGCATTACAATTGGGTGTTGCAGTTTTGATGTAACGAATTCTGCTTGTCTTAAAGAATAGTGTTCATGATGGTGTACAGATTGTACAATATTGATCAAATCGGTGATCCTTGTGGAACTCCTGCGTGAATAATTCGCATACTCTAAAAATGATCTACGACCCTTACTCTAAAAGCTTTGCCGTTTAGGAAGGTGTATATCAGTTGAATGTTTGGCAAGGTAATAGAGAATTCATCCACTTTAAAAATAAGTCCTGCATACCGGACATTGCCAAAGGCTTTCGCTATACAAACATAACTAGACCTATCAACTTCCTGCGGTTTTATCCATTTCTGATGTGCTGTGTTACCCTATGATGAATGTAATGTAATGTTCTGAGCATAGACCACACTTAACAATGGCTTTTGGTGTATGTCAAAGTTTCTAAACCATTTTTCTAACAATTGTGAAGTTTTTTTCAAACTCGCGTCGACGATATTATGATCTTAGGGTTTGATCAACGTCGGCTGTCACGGGTTCAGTACCATCTCCACTTCGACCTCTTCGCTTTGATGTTGTCGAAAAAACAATAATCATTGACCTTAGCCAGTACATGTTGAATTGTCTTTGGTAGTTGCATATTTTGACCAGGATATTTACCTCTCTACACATGTCGTGTAAAACTCAGAAGTTTTCTGAAAATAACATTTCAAAAATTCAATACGTTGGTATTGGTGCGTAGTATTTGTCCAATGGTGAAAATTGTTCTGACTTGACATTTCCAACGCGTGCAAACACCTGTCAACCTGACATGAGATGACATGACGTGAACAATACCGGTTTGTGTGGTGAGCACAATGCGGTAACTAATCAAGGGCTCACATCTTCGTCGCAAATCGCAAACAAAGTAAAATTGAATGTAGATCCTGATGTAGATTCGTGAAAAACACCTTACATGAACTTAGATATGATTCAAAGTGAAAACCTACATTTCGTAGTAAGTTCGGGTTTTGGCGTCAGCAATGTCTGACGTTCGGTTAAACTAAATCATTAACCGTCGAAATCTAAAGTATGAATAATGCAGTTTAATTTCGCGGTTGGAATATGTCAGCGAAAATAAAGTTAGCAAACGTGACTTAAACTATATTTGCAGTTTCAAGCGCGAAATTGTCGCATAGTAATATTGACTGTAGTAGCACGAATTGATTTTGAATGAAACGACAAGAGCTTTTAACAGTGGAATATTGTTTAAATACTTGTTATGTGTTGGAAATCAATTTGATATACAACCAGAATGAGTTCATTTAAATATGATTATTTTTAAAATGAGTTCATTTAAATATGATTATTTTTAAATTTATGCGAAAAAACTTCAACACCGTCATTGTGCAACAAATGATGAAGAACGTTACCTAAAATCGTATTCAAAGGACATGGATTGAAGCACAAAAAATAATGGAAAAGAAGACTGTTTTGTAAAAATAGGTCGACATTTTTCATAGGCCGGCAACGTGGATTATTAATTGTTGATTTTTTAGTAGAAAATTTTCAACGGCCGCCATCTGGAGCCAATATCTGAAGTTTTCAGCTGACCGTTGACTCAATTCGTTTGGTGTTGCTTTCAATTCTTCAACAATCCGCTCCTTTAGTTAGCTCTAAAAGGTTTGGGTGCGGTGCTTAAACACTGTTTCTTTAAAATATCCCCAGTCAAAAAAATCGCATTTGCCTTAATCGGGCGAACGCGCAGATAACTCTTCACAACCTCCCAATGACTCTGGACGTCTGGAAAACATTTTTCTTCAAGTGTTTAGATATGGGCTGTAGCGCAATCCTATTGGCTCAAAAAATCCTCTTCAGCAACAATTGAACAACCGATTGGGGCTGGAGAAAATATTGTAACATAGAAACATAACGCCCAGTATTCACGGTCACGGTTAGGGTCTGTAACGCCAAATGGGGATGCGGCACACCACACCCTTAGTTTATAAGAATGTAGTGTTCTTTCGTAAACAATTAGAGGGTTGTTTTCAGCCCAAAAGCGATCATTTTGCTTACTCACAATTTCCCTAGATTAAAACGCGCCTGTGGAGAGTTTTGCCTTAGGAGGGATCGGTGCCAAGATTTTCTCACACAGCTTTGGACAGTTGGCGAATTATGCTGGGTTAAATTCTTGAACAATTCTTATCTCAAGGGTTGGTATTTAAATCTAAATGCTGAATGCTCCTTTAACCGTGGTCTCAAAATTGTTGGAGTCCGCTCATAGTAGCTCCACATTCTGATGAATCTTCTTCCGCCATTTTACGTGTTCTTAGTTCGCTACCAGATTTCTCCAACTGCTGTATCCGGGATCGAATCGTGCTCGCATTAGTACCAGGATTATTGGGGGGAACGATGAACCGTCGTCGGAAAGCTCTTTGCGTCAAAAAAAAAAGTTCGTTTCTTTTTACAGAACGCACGCACAGTAGGATGTAATCAGGTCCAAACCATATTAGGTGCTAAAATGGGGTTGAGAAGAGGAAGATGACCCAGTGTAGCTGCGTATTTCCACCACCGACAGAAAGCCTGCCCCTCCAAAGTACTGATTTAATTCTTAATTGTTCTTTGCGTTTTGGCTGTGTGTAGTCTTTTTCAACTTATTTTGATGTCTGTTTGACGTTACTGTTGTTGACCGATGTTGACCAAAACCATGGAACACGAATTTGATTTTTCAATTTTCAGCTGTTCAATTTTGAGATTTATCGGAACTTCCACTATTTGTTAATGTACATTATTGTCTCCTCGTCTTTTATTGGCGAATACAAATACGACTCCGGCCATAGCGGCGTTAGAAGTTATCTGACTCTGATGCGTATGCATTGGAACATCCTCGCGTTGATGCAGTAAAACTATTTTTGACGCCGTTTAAGCCGATTTCCATCCTTTAGTGTGCAAGGAATTCTTTGAAGTTATACTCCACTTGAATGTATGTTGCCGTTAAAAGCTAAATGGCCGAATCGATAACGCTGATAAAACCAGTTGACTTTCCTTTTTCGGAAATGTTCTTACGTTATCCCTCTTTCTCTCTTTCCTTACGACTCTCTTTCGCATTAAAACTCAAGCTCTTTATTTGTTGAAAGCCTCTTGGACTGCTTTTGCTGAAAATTCGCACAAGTTAAAACGGTTAATACAGGGGCTGTCTCAAAAGTTTCCGATCTAAAAAATAAACAAGGCTGTTTATCTGAAAATTTGTTTAAATTTTTGTATATCGTCTTCTTGAAAGCCAATGCATTTTTTGTTTACTTTTTCTTCACCTTTACCTCTCTCTATGTAAAAAATGCGGTCACGTATACTGTAACTTCTCCAACCGATGGAAACCTTTCTCCTCCAAACCAAATTTCTCTTGTTTTCCTCCTTGGTCCCCAAATTGGCTAAGAAAAATAAACAAGCCACTGGAGGCTAGATCAGGAGAATACGCTAGATGATCAATGGGTTCAAAGTTGAATTCCTGAAGCCACAGCGAATGTTGTAGTGCAAACTGTCGCGCTTAGTAAATGCGGCCGTTTTCAAAATTTACCCTTTAGAACCCTCTGCTTTGACATTTCGATGTCTAAAGTGTGTAGTCATGGATCCTATTACATTTACACTTATAAATTGACACAAAAACTCGGATACGATCCGCTTCAACTGCTATATAAATGTTCTCTGTAATGTGTTTTTGATCCAAAGCGGGGAAAGGTGGCAAACAAACAGAGGATAGCCAGTTAATGCACTATTTCGATGTTATTAAAGGTTGTCGCAATTTTCGGCTTTCCTAAACGCTCATCATCTGTCATGCTGATATGGCCTTTGAATTCTGCGACCAAAAATTTGATGGTCGTAAATACATACATGTACACAGCGTCAATATCTGATCTTTGATTCGCATGGTCGTATTGCATTTCAAAAACAAATATTTAAATACACCTCGGTACTCACTTTCCTCGATTTTAACAAGTTTAATTTACTTGTCAAATAATTTTTAACTTGTCAAATAACAAGTGACCAAACCAAAAACCTGAAAGTTGAAATAGTATCTTTCAATACATGCATCAAGATGTATCTCAACTTTGTGGAACAGTTCAGATACCTACGTTTTCAGGTTCAAAACATGTCAGACTTCCCTTGTATTTGTTTTCGACGATAGACGTGCTTGTTGCAACAGTTCTAACAGAAAAACTTTCATTCTCGTGCAGTTTTTGAAGCACCTGAAGGAGTTCGATCGTATCGTCTCCGTAGTGTAGACTACAGAAATGTCTACTTTTTGTTTACTTTTTGTCTTACCACTATTCAGAGCATCCTTGTCTTCTACTTGAAATCATTAAGTGATTCGGTTGTGAGGATCCTTTTGTTCAATTTCTACTTATAATTTGGAAGTCAATTTATGCTTGGTTGCCACTGGCCAAACAATGTTGTCATCGGCCTTATTACTTTGTGTGGCGGGTCTGTTTCTGTCTTCTCACTAATATTTAAAGGCGGGTCAGACTTTTCTCCCTATTTTCCCCGTCTATGTATTATATGAAGTCATTTTATCATTTTTATTATAATGACGACGTTTTTGTATATTGGTCAGTTTGAAATTTTCTGTATCCATGCCGATTTCTTTCGGGCAGTTTTCAGTTGATCCTTTACCTTTCCATATTTAGTTTTTGCTTATTTTGCATTGTTTGGTATCGTGATCCCTTTTCTTTCCCTTAGATCTTTGACAGACGATATCCTTAGTTTTTTTGTTCTTCAAAATTTATCGATTTCTTCGTTATTGGCTATTATTTTACGTTTTTATCGCTCAGTCTAGTTTCCCTCCCTCATAGTTGCTTTTGATAACCCTTTACTACTGAACAATTCAGTATTCAATATTTTCCCGGCCTTTCCGATGATTCAACACATCTGGGCTCCCCCATGCCACCGCTGACAATACCTTTCCTATTTGGTAGCACTTACCATGCTGAACTGGTATCTTGGTATATCTTCAACGTTGACGTTTAAGAAACCTATAGCCTAACCTATATGAGTGCTAGATGCAGAATCGATTGCCTTTGTCTATTAATTGGAGACCAGAGATCGATCATTCGAATTTCAAAACTTCAACGTGGCTTATTTCAAACTAGACATAATGGTACGGATGAACATTGGCGTCGTCAGCATCGAAACTTTGGCAGCGGCGAATAGGTGTCAGGGGCACTCCCCCGGAATATCCTGGTGGAGGGGTCTGAGGGTCCTTCCCCGTAAATTTTTTTAAAAATGTCCTTGAAATTACGTTTGAACACTCATTTAAACTAATCGAGAGTTGTTCGGAATGCTTTGCTCTGGTTAAAATTAATAAATAATGAGATGCTCATACTTTTCCATTAAAAACATAGAATTTATTTGTTGTTTTGGCATATACTAGCATTTCGGAAGCTAGTTGCTTCCTTCCTCAGTGCAAGCTTCCTTCTTCAGTTTGCACTGACTAAGGAAGCAAGTAGCTTCCGGACTTGAGAACTTTCTCGAGCTGAATTTGTTTTTTCATACCAGCCTGTTCAAGTATACGAGTTTTGAGACTATGTACAGCCATGTCAATGATTTCAAAATACTCCCGTCTGAAGTGTTCTTTTGTTGAAGTAAACTCGTACCCATCAGCATTTCCCTCAGCTATCGTTTTAGGCACTTTTTTTCGTCTTGGGAGTCTTAACTCTGCAAGGCCCAGCTCAGCTATGTACTAGGTACACTCTTCGTACACAGAAGAAAACTGCTGGTTGTTTTGGAGGTTTTGCAGGCCATCAACAATAAGTTTAACAAATTCACATAACCCAGCCACAGTTTTCGCCTTGAAAACTTTTGTTCAACAACTTTTCTACCCATAATAAAGTTTAAGCATGTGGTCCGATTTTCAAACACACTCAACAAACCACTGTGTACAATTTCATTGATTTGTCCTTCCCGGTATATCTATCTTGTGGGACACAGAAGTTTTATTTTTGCAAAGTTAATGATTGGACCTTGAGCTGCATCTTCAACTATATGTTTATATTCATCTTTAGCTTTTGTGTTCGAAAACAATATGGGCTTATGAGCCCAATCCATTGCATTTTTGACAGTTCTTGAAGTCTCACAGCTTGCTTTCATTACTAGATTGACACAGTGAGCACCACAATAAATATAGTCACCAAGTGGTTGTTTGTCTATTACTACCGACTGAGTTCCCTTATGGATGCCTCTCATGTTACCAGCTCCATCGGAAGTTTGCCCACGAAGATTGGACAAAGGCAGCTGCAAGCTAAGCAACACGTCAAAAATAAGAGCTGCTATATCTGTTCCACATGCATAAGCCGATTCATAAAACCCAAAAAAAATTTCGTAAGGTTGGAGATCACCAACAACCCACCTGACACAAACACTGACCTGTTCATTGCCAGGAATATCTCACGTCCCATCTCCAATGACAGAGTACATCGAAGTGTTGCTTAACTTAATGCTCTGAACTACACAGGACACGATTTCGTTTCCAAATATCTGTATGATTTCGTTTTGTATGGTAGGGTCAGTATAGTTAATATTTTTTTCTAGCCACCGTTTCAAAGACGGCTTTTCCTCACAGCGAACTTTCAATAGTTCCATTAGGTTACCTTCATCATTTTTGCGACTCCTTACTGCCAGACCTTGTCTAACATGATACTTTACACTACTTATTGTAGTCAAAAGAGAAAGTAAAGCAAGTTCTTGTTGTTCGAGTTTAACATGTGACAGTTGTGACTCAAAAGGTGCGTGTAACTGAGAGTAGCTTAAAACAGGTTGGGAATGAGCATCACTCGTTTGGTGGTTTCCAAACTTTTCAATACCTTTTTTGCAGTTTTTGAATTGAACCCTTTTTCATTAAAAGCCTTATCTGTTTTGGTAGCCAGCGTTTTTCCTGTGCACAACAAAGCATATCTTGTACAGTAAAAACAGCTTACCCCTTTCTGCTCCAGCCACATGTAGCCATGGAAATTTCTCGTATCAAGTGGTTTGGAAATTCAGCACTCTGCCTGGAAGTATTTGCACCGGAAAATCCCCTGGTAGAATCTGAGGTTGATGAGGGGAAGTTAGACGAACAGAGCAGTCTACTGATGCCACTGTGTCTCTATGCTCTGCTTCAGTTCATGGAGAGAAAACCGATGATAATAAAACTTCAGATTTCGGTGGTGATAATATTTAATTTTTTTCAGGTGTAATAGGTTCTTCATCAATTTCTTGATCTAACACAAAGTTACATTTTTAATATGACTCCTGAACTACCTACTCTAGTTCTAGTAGCATCGGGACCTCGACTGGGACAAAATTTCGGAGTCTAAATGCGAATTTCAATTTGGTCAATCTATTGTTGTTGACGAATTGTTGCAAAAATAAGTGAACAAATGCGGTTGCTCTGTCAATATATAATGGAAAGGGCTACAAATGGGTACATCTCCTTTTTTTATCCATTATACATATGGACAGAGTGGTTGCGTTTCTTCATTTTTTTTTTTGCAATAAATTATCAGTGACAATGGATTGACCACTCGAAGTTAGTCGGGTCTTTGAGGTTCGTGTTCAGAACTCTCAAAAAATATATGAACCCTCTTTTAGCCCTTTCTATGATATATTGATAGAGTTATTGCATTTGTACAACTATTTTTGTAATAATTTGTTAATCACAATAGATTAGTCGAAGTCCCGGTGCTACTCAACTAACCTATATTTTTGTTATATTTTTAGTTGTATGCATGGTCAAAAATCAAATATTGATTGTTCAAGCACATGGAATTCATGAATAACAATTGTCTACATTACGATGACATAAACCAGAAATTGAAAAATAAGATAAAATTACAACTTTTCATCGAGGGAAGCGGACAATTTGTTTCTTTTAAATAATTATCTACAAATTCTTTTTATCTTTTCACTTCTTCACTTACCATTTTTCTTTTTGGTTTTTTAAAAAATGATAACAATTTTCGTTGTCCTTCTGCTCGCTTCATTTTGTCAAGAAACAGTTTACCGTAATTCATATAGCATATAGCGCTAGCAGCGACTTAAGTTTTTGATTTACACAGTGTACAAAAAATATAATTGTTGAGAGCTTTCCGCGCTCTATAGACAAACACTTGGATTTTATATTTCCACAGGTTTTTATTCATTTATTAGTAACAACGTTATGTTTTGCTTTGAGCGTGTTCACGATTCGATTATAATTCTCTAACTGACTAACTTCCTTTCTTTCAGATTCTTTTATAATATATTTATGCTGACTTAATGTTTTTCTGTAATTGATACAATATTAAACTGATCTTGCCAATGCAATGGATCTGAAAATCTTACTTGGCATAATTTGGAATTCGATATTCTTCAAAACTTATTTAATACAAACATTGCTATGAATGATTTCATTCAAAGTGAAATCCAATCTGTTTCTTATTATTTGAGTCAGCAGTTCTTGGTTTAAGATCGTTCTTATCATTATTTACATCTGAGTCATTCTTTATATCTGAGTCAGTAGTTTGGGGTTTAAGCTTTGACATAACAAGCGTCCAACTAAAAAAAGCAAAGTTGCCGACTGAACACACACGAGACGACGAAGCGATGTGGCAGCTGGCACTGGCCACTGGCTGGTGCCAGTGGAGAACCTGCGAGTTGTAGAGTGGCGGGGAGAGGAGGCAGTGCAAATCGCTGAGCGGCGACGAGCTAAGCTAAGCGTGATTGCTGGCAGCGACCGATCGGGCGGGCATGCCGCGCCTTCCGTGTTATTTATGCACTTTGCACGACGATTATTACTATTTCTTATAAAATTTTGGGGGGGGGGACAAAACGGACTTTTCAAAATATTGGGGGGTGACGCGTTCCCCATGACCCCTATCGTGGCGACGCCCGTAGGGACGAAAGCTCGAGCTTCCAGGCATCGCTGGATAAACCGGACAGATTTTTGCGAACATCGTTATTTCTATCCTCCAGCATATTGTATAATTATATAAATTGTGTTTTGAATATTTATGTGCGATTTATAGCTGTAGTTAAGGATCCCATTTTCTTGTTTCTGTATTCATTGGGATCACGAAAACTTTTTAAACTGGATGCTCGACGCTATTTTTCACTGTGTTCACGCCTAAATATTCCTTAGCAATCATTTATCTGCGTTGAATTCTTTTTATTTATTGAATTTATTAAAAGTTTTGGATAAAAAATTTTAAACCTATCGTTAATTTCAATCTCTTCCAATAGGGTATAAAGAAGCAATTTTTTAGCAGTTAAGATTTTCATTTCACCCTCAAGATCTGCACAGCCAACACAATTACGCTATTAGGTTATTTTCCTTGTGATCCTTTCCTCCTTTTTAATTCTGAAATTAAAACTGAGTGCTTCGTTAAAGATTACTCTGAGAAATCTACATCCCAACTATAATTAAGGGATTCAGGTTACAGTAAGATAGAGATCACTCAAGCAAGAACGGGGAGGTGCCTGAGAACGGGGAAGACATATCATGATATGACCATGTCAACTGCGGCCAGCAACGTCTTCAGCAATGTAAATTAAATCTTCTTGATGCACATATAACTCACAGGACATAATATAAACCTACTCGGTTTAGTAATTTCTGAATAACGCTAAATCTTCGGGGTGGCGTAAGAGTTCATTTTTGAACTTGAGGCGTTAGAACGTTAGAATATTGAACCCAGAGGTATAGGAAAGAGTGATCAGCTCAAAATAATATTTCAACATGAAATTTCAAAATATACGCTGGAACCTATCACGGCTAGGTCTCCACCGTGACAGTTGTCTCCAGCGATGTTCTTTTGACTAAATTGACTGGGATTCCTGAGTGCTCAAGCAAATATATTGTCCAGCGAACCTAGACTAACGGTAAATTATCGTCACTGAATTACCGTCAGTGAACGGTTAATTACAGTCAGTGAATTTGATCTTTACTCTTCTACTACCACGGTTAAGACTCTTGAAAACGTCTGTGAGAGAAAGGTCCTGGTTTCCGAAATATCGATGTTGTTGGGTCGAGCACTTGCGCCAAAACAAAAAGTCCACCTGCAAATATTTTATAAGTAATTCATTTCCATTTAAAATTAATTTTTATTTTATCAATAATGACGTTTATTCAACGTTCGCTGAGATTTTCATAATTCAGAAAAATATGACTTCCAATTATTTTAATTTCACTAATAATGTGAATTTATTTTATTTGAATTTAACTGAATCTTCCAGAAATCCGTGAATTTCATAGGGGAATGTATCCTTTCAGCAACATGAAAAGGATAGCCACCTTCTCTTATCCCCCCATTCTAACGCCCTCACGCTTCATTCATTACAAAACTCCTTTCAGCGCAACTGTTTATGTAGTTGGAGGCAAAATAAGAAATCCTTTAAAATAACTTTCGGGCAAAAAAGCCGAACGAAAGACTGCACTTGTAAGCAGCGTCGAATTACGAAAAAGTTTTCGGATCAGAAAGGTATCTCATGTGATCCAACAAAGCTATTTAAAAGTTGCATGCTAGGTTTTCAAATTTCCTAGACAAGTGAATAATTACAATTGCACGTTTTCATTTACCAAACGTGATTGTGTTTGTTTTAAATCGTCCCTTTAACGTAAAAAAATGCCTAATTGCTTTTCAGACTCAAACGCGTTGTGTACGTTTGCCGATGCAACTAAATTGTATGCACTGCAAGGACAATTTCCAATTCTCTTTTCGATTCGCTAGATTGAGTTTTTGTTGATAACTAGTTTTGTTTTTTGTTTTTTTTTTGAAAATTCGTGGGAAATCCAACAAACCTATCCCAAGCTTTTTAACAGAATTCATTTAATTGTTTGCAAACTAAAATAAAATTTATTAAATGTTATTTCAATATCATAACTCGTATGGAAAGCACAATTAATTCCCAAAACATAGAGGAAAAAATGTAAAAACCATCCCCTGATATCATTCAATTTCACCCTGCGTTCTGTTCTCTGTATAAAGGATGTGGCAAAACTTTTAAGGGCCTCTAACCCCACGAAAAAGTCATAGAACATAAATTGTTAGCAGGTGTAGGATTGTCATTCAGGGATTAGAAATTTTCATTGACTGTTTGTCAACTTTTTTTATTAAAGGCGTACATTTTCCATGAGAATTACTTGTGTGGATTAAACGATTTCCCTGAAATAATGCCTGAATTCTGGGAAACCTTCAAATCATTCCAGAATTTGAGAACACAAATCTTTTCTAACCTTGGAAATGGTTATTATAATGGATCACCTTCCCAACTTTCCTTTTCTCCACGCTCTATGTAAAATTTAATTTGTCGATCCATGGAAATTTGCTAGGAAGAAAAAGGGCTAACAAATCTGTCCTATCCGTTCTCCAAGCTCACTCGTTCTTCAAAATTAAAAAATTTCTCGGAAAAAACATAAAAATCCACGCTTGCCGACAACTCTTTTCAAACACGTTATCCTTCTGCCGTTTTTTTCCGCTGTGCATCCTTGCAACGTTCGTAAATATTTCAAATCGGACGATGCCACTTTTATGGAAAACAGGATACTCATTAAATTAGGCCGTATTGCAGGTGGACTTACAATAGTATGCAGTAAATACCGCATTTCCAGGAGTACTCAGTTATTAGTCCAAAGTGGTATGAATTGCGATGAAGCAGGAAGGACAGAATGAAATGGTAATGTAATCATTGAAAAGCTAGACACTAACGTTCAAATTAAAGTTCGACGTCCTTTTAATGCCGGATAATGTTGGCAGTTATACAATTCGTGCCGTATGTAATAAAGTGCAGGTAAAGCGACATGTAGTTGATCCGTATAATTTTTTAATGAAAAAATATAGCAATGGAATTTTTAAGGGCCTGTCGCATCCTCTTTGATCTGCAGTTGTAATTTTTTTTATTATTTTTCACGATGAAAAAGAAATTGTATTTATTTTGTAATCATTCGGGGCAATTGTGTTGTCATGTAAGCTGTTCAGCCATGTCATAATGTGTAATTTTATCATTTATATATGATCATCCTGTAGTAAACTTTTTATTAATTCACGTTTACTTCCTTGTGCGTTTTGCTGAGTGTACTGAAAATCCTACCTCAACACTAGATGCGAGTGGGATTTTCGATTTTCGATTTTCGAACTTCAAATGTTGGCGAATTAAAAATCTGCTGTAATACTTTCTTGCGTAACCTGATTCGCTAATCTGAGTATTCACATCATACAGGCCCCGAGACATGAGAAAACGTGAGAACTACACCATATATGCTGAATATGTTGAAAATCAATTACAGCAAAAAGTGTACAGTGCGTTATCATTTTGAACCAATTTTTCAAAAAGTTTGGAGGATAATATTGTACCCTTCCAGTACTTCCGAATGAATGAATTTGAGATATCACGTAAGGTATTATAAATATGTACTCAAATTCTGACTTTCAAGTCTGATTTCGAGTTAATGCAAGGAGACATTCGTAAAAAATTGCTGAAAACTCTATTTTTCGAATAATATTAATTTTTATATTGAAAGAGAGGTTTGAAGAGCTCAATCTGGTTTCAAACCCGCGCTCCTGCCGCTTCTCAGCTTAAGCTCTTCCCACCTCCCTTTCAATAAAATTTAACTTTCGAGTTATTCGACAAAATTGATCAAAACTTCCGCATCTCTGGTCTCCGCTAAAATCAGCACAGCAATGGTTTATGCCACTTATAGCTTAAAAGTGAGAATGGATAAGTTGATCTACCAAATAAGTTTCTAGAAATAATTATAATTTATTTTTTATATTCCTCCGTTTTGCCGTTTGCAACTTAGAAAGTATTCATAGCTTATCGAAGTTGGATTTCGAAATTGTGATTACTCCAGGCCCTTATTCAACAACTGAATATTTCTAATTACTTGCATGGTCACAAAATACTTGTGCTGAAAAAAGCAATCTGAAAACAGGTTGGTCTCAGTTTTATATGATATAATTATTGCTACCAAATAACGATATCGTAACCACGATAAATTACTTACACTGCATACGGCCATTGACAAATATCCCAAGTAACAACACGAGCTTTTGATGATAGAGAGCTTCAAATTTAAACGTAGTAGGTAAGTGGAGAGATCGTGATGCCAAGCCATTTTAGCTTAAATGTATGAAAGAATAATCTAGCAGGAGGGGTAGGGGTGAGTCATGTGTATGGATACAAAATTTAAGAGAAGTTTAATCTCACCGTACCCTTGTTGCTTACAAATTGCAATGCATCTTGGAAATTTTGTTCGAATACCGCTATATTTTTTGTGG
The DNA here is from genome assembly GCA_954870665.1 of Stratiomys singularior. NCBI lineage: Eukaryota > Metazoa > Arthropoda > Insecta > Diptera > Stratiomyidae > Stratiomys > Stratiomys singularior. Next base: position 107,627,408 of record OX940878.1, on the reverse strand, counting down.
TCGAAAAATCATTTTGTAAATTAACATCAAATAATTACCGCAAAATTCAAGGAATATTTCCTTTTTAAATTTCATTGTGGGTATTTTCGTATCCCGATTATATTTGATGAGGATAGGATCGGTCTTCAGCGTAACACGACGGAAGTTACGCTGGTTTTATCACGTGAACGAGCAATTTAGGAAGTTTATAATTTATGTACTGGGAGCTTAAAAAAGTAATGGTCCAGAGCATGAACAAACCTTTATTTAGCTATCACAGCATATCCAATAAGTATTCATAGGAACCATTACTTACCTCTTTAGATTTCTGTATCCCCTAATAATCCTCTAATGGAGCCAAATTTGGCTCTATTCGCAAGCCATCGGAACAGAAGTGATTTCTGGATACTGCAAGTGCTACAAAATTTTCCAATTTTAGCCTTTAAGCTATTACTTCGCGGAATCAGTAATAAGTTTTCTAGCCATATCATCCTTCAAGCGGTCCATTAGTGAAGCCAATTTCGGGTATTTTCGTTAGAGTCAAACAGATTTGCATCGAGAGCTAACTTTTGCAGTCAGCTCCGACTGAAACAGATCTCATGTGAAGGAATAATTTCTGAATACAGCGAGTGCTCTAACATTCACCAATTTTGTCCTTTTAAGCAAAATTTCTCCAAATCAATTCGAAGTTGTCCAGCATCATTGTAATGTCAATTTTTTGCCGTTTGAATTCGCCTATTCAGGTTTGTTTTTTCTACAACTACAACAAACTGATGATTTGTTGTTTTTAGATGTATTCATTAATCCTTTAACAAATTATTTTGTAACTCATCTTATATGAGACCTTCCATACCTTCCTACCATTTTCATGGTAATACTAAATGAGCACGCCAGTTTATCTGAAATTGGCCAAGCTGGCCCAAGGGGCCCAAATATTTAATGATACATGCCTTTTTGCGGTTCAAGAAATTGGAAAACCCATTGAGAATCCTATTCACATCTCCTCAAACATTGCTGGGGAAAACCAAGGAAAATTTACCTCTTCGGCTGTCAAACCCCACACAAAGTACTCCTGAACTCCAACCTTTATTTTTCTAGGAATGTTTTCAGAATTACAAAATGTAGCATCTTAGAACGGAGCTTATCTTTGATAAGTGCTTCATATTTGATATTGATATTTGAAATTTTTTACGCTTTAAACCTGTTAAATAACAAAATTATCCGGGGGGCTGCTAAACCCTATCCATCAAACCCTTCCCTTTAATTTTTAAGCTTATTTTTGCAGTTGTTCGGAATACGGCGTTGCACTCGAATGGTGCAAGCTTATCCTTAATCAGTCCTTTATACCTGAAAACTCGGCTCTATTGAATAACATTTGGGCTAATATGTTGAATTATGGCTGGGGTTGTTATTGTTTGTATCTTGTTAGAAATGAAACCTCAGACTATTTAATTTGATCTTCCAGTTGCAAACTATTCCAATTATCGATAAATGTAAGGTTATCACCATGCAATCCGTTTTCCGCAGGAAATAGAATACACATCTATCATCAGCATATAAAGCTATCTATCCATCTCGCAGATAAGGCAAGTCTGCACCATACGCGCTTTAAAGCATTGGAGAGATAAGTGATCCTTGTGGAATTTCAGCTTAAATCGGTGTTATAATGTAAAGATAGCATCCAGAAATGAATGATCTCTTTCGCAAACTGATTATAGATTATCTATAAGCGTAATTAGTATTTAGAATACATCAATTTTGAATACAAGTCGTGCGTGCCAGACTTTATGAGAGACGGTCCCCACGTCCAACAACCCTCTGGTAGTTTTATTGCGGTTAGTTCCTTTAACTACGGATATCTATGACGAACTTAGCAAGCTTAAGGTATTTAAAGTGCTCAGCTGCGAAAGTAAACTGCTCCACTGGCAAGGCGTGTTTTTTTCGAAATCATTGGTATGAACGATTCATATCCGTTATCACAAGTTTTCAAGGGAATTACAGAAGACTTATATACTTCTGATTTGACTGAGATGTATAGTCTGCAATTTTGAAGATTAAAAGATTTTAATTTGAAAGGATTTAGGATTTTAAAGATTATTTCAATCTATTTCAAGTTAAAGAATTTTAGGATAACAATTGATTTGATAGCTGTCATATTGACACTCAGAACAAAGTTTTGCAAATAGTTAACTTCAGAAAAATGGAGCATTCCGATGTTAACTATCCTTTGGAATTCATTTCTTCACCCTTTTATTTATGTAGATGATTTTTGCTTAATTTTCAAAGTCATAAAGCATAAGAGTTGCATCTGAAGTAAAGTGAAACCACTTTTGGTTCTCGAAAACGTGCTTAGGGTACTATTGTTTCGGATGGCTTATTGGTCAAAGAAATTATTTGGAAACTGGAAACTTAGGAAACTTAGGAAAACTTAGATTAAGTTTAGCAGTTGTAGAAAATGTATTAGATTGTATCTTCTAAAGCTATCTTAGGTTCCTGCGTAATAAAGACAGAAATTATAATTGAAATATTGTCTTAGTCCTAAAAAAAACAAGCCTATGAACCATAACCAAGTGGTTGAAAACCAATTAAAACCAAATAATATCTTTCTGGCATTTCGTTCCTCATTTTGGCGCGTTCACGAGCTACTGGGTTATTCACATACACATTTTTGACCGTGGGTACTGGTGTTCATTAGTTTCAATTCAATTTGGCAGGAGAGTCTGACAGCAATACTGAGTTGACGGTCTGACAGGTGACCGTCAACGTAAGGTGAAATTTGTTTTGTGGCCTATGAATTTGTTCTTGATGTTAGAGATTGTCGAACATATAGAATGGGGTGAAATGGAATAGTACTAAAGGAGAGAAGCAGACTCAATCTTAAAATTTTTAAGGCTAAACTTCGGGTAAAATTAAGTGGCACAGAAAAGGAACTAAGCAAACGGGAACTGGCTCAAGGTAGTGTGTCAAACGGTTCCAGGCTAGGCTCTAAAGTTGACAGGGAAGGTATCTAGTGGGTAGTCTAGTCACTCATAACCATGGGAGCCCCACACTCTGTGCGTTAATGCATTCATCTCCCACTCCAAAAAAAAACTACCTACAAAAACGTCGAAATAACCGATCGGCAATCGACTCGTTGCTCCTTTTTTTAAAAAAAAAAAAAAAAAAAAATTAATAGTATTGTTCCCAATGAATGCTTGAATGCATGAAAATATGGCAATATACTTTCGACAAATACTTCGTACGGGCAATGGTACGAATGGAAGGGTAATGGTGATGGATGTGTGCAGAGTAGCGGCAATGCACCATTAACCAGTGTCCGTTCGCTAGTTTCTGGCCTTTTAATCAATCAAAACATTAAATCACCCTCCATACTCACTAAATTTAACCCCTCCGATGCTTTTTTCGGTTCCCAATCGCTAGGAAAGTTATACTGAGGCGCAGCTGGAATGGCGTGAATTTGGCTTCTGATGACTTTTAGCGATTCTATTAAGAATGTAAACGTATAAAGGACGAAGCTTTGCTGCAAAATAATCATGGGGGAAGATCGGGTTCAGAAAAGTTTTCTGTCTACTGCTTGATTTAAATTCTGATTCCATTTCAACCGGTAGCAGTTAACGTTCCCGCAGTCTCCACTTGGTAAAAATATTGGGTCTATGATCCTGGTTCTGAACATAGTGGCCAAGACCGCCAAATACTTTTGACTGGAGTATCCTTATGACTGGTTCCAACAACGAGGAAAAAATGCACCCGTGCAGATAAATACACTTAACGTTAACACAAGGTGTCATCCTACACTCGTGGTAACTGTATGTTACCAGGATGTAACGCACTGAGCTCCTAACATCATCCTTTGCTGGTTGCTAAGGTTCCATCTATTAAGAAAGCTTCCATCTGTAGTATCATAGTAGTGGTTAGTGGAGCATAATAGTAACCATGTGCTTACAATGAAAAGAATAAGTTGCTTATGCATCTACCAGTCCTGCAGTCCTCAACATAGTCTACACTTTAACGGTGTCATGGATGCTTTAGACAAGAAGACAAGAATCTCAACTTATGTTTGACTAGACCGGGAGATCAGGCTCCAGAGGTGTTCATGTGTATCACTTTTACTTCATTTTTTGAGGAGGATATAACAAATCAACTCTCAACTTTGCAAAATAATTTTCTCTGACGTCTGTTCGTACTTGTTGGGCAGACTAGTATGATGAGCTCATAGCTGTTTCTGTTATCACAATGTTGTCTTCTCTTAGGATTCCTGTGTGTAAAACTCTTGAAAATAATACTCCTTAGAGTAAAACTCCTACCTTCAGGTCCATGTGCTCTAAACTTACTCAATATGACTCGATTCATTCGTTCCAAGAAAAGCTTCATCGAATTTCTTTAGATATGGCTTTTAAGTTTCATTTTTCATAAGAATCTATCTAAGATTGAGTCTTACTTACTTTTAATCATCATTGGCAGAACAGACCGAATTAAACATTGGCCTGTGCTTTAACAACCTTCCTGTTGTCCCTAAAAATTTAAACGAATTCCGCAACTAACAGGAGGCAATATAAATCGCATACTAAACACCGTGATAGTGTGGTGTGTCCTGGGATTAAAAACTGAACTCAGAAAGCATTCATTTATTGTATCGCTCCGTGTAGCTAATTTAGCGTCGCTTTTAACATAGTCATCCAAGTTGTTTCGACATAATTCCTTAAAATAATTTCAACTTGTGGAAAGTTAGTTGACAAAACTAATTTGAACTTTTTCAATTTCCAGGCGCATAGCGTGATTTTTCCTTCTTACATTCGAGACATTTTTCTCAGATACTCCTCCAATAATTTAACCACGTCTCCGATAAATTTTCTGGTCCCGCTTAAGTGAACAAGTGCATGTTGACTTAATTGATTATTTCATGCTTTCCTGGAAAATCCTACTCCGCTCTTGCAGTTGTTAAATTATAACATCTTCAAAGGAAAATAAAAAAAAAGAAAGAAAAATGCTCGTTGAAGCGTCTTTTCGCTTTGCTTCTCGAAATTTCTCCTCAACTATGTTGTCCTTTGGATTCCAAGGAGGCACATAAAAAGAAACAAAAAATGAAAATTACTTGAGCAACTGAGGAAGTGAGCCGGTAAACTTATTATATTTCATATTAGAGGTAATAAATGCATAGTGAGCGTGACAAGCATGAAGTTGCTATAAAGGTGTGCATCGGCCGCGTGTTTCAGATAATTATAATTCAAGCGCAGACTTAAGAAAACGTGCTTCGCATTATCTAGTCCTTCTTCAAAAGGCGTGAGGTCGACGTAGAAAATTTTGCTTCTATAATTCTATTTTCGTTCGCTTTTGCTATCAATGGAGTTGTTGTCGTCTCGCAGTTATTGTTTCTCGTTCGTACGGCGTTTGATCCTGCTCCTTTAAACAATGGACAGAAGAAATCTGGTGTACATCTTTCAGGATATAAACGACAACGAAAGAAGTACGACGGGGTATGTGGGAGAAACCTCGTCCCATTTTGCTGCACTCTATACTCTGACATGCTTTGAAATAGAATCATATTAAATTGAGGTGCAACTAATGATCTAGATAGCAAAAAATCTGCCGAGGAACGGAAACGGAAAAGGATGTAACTACTAATTAGGTAACCGCGTCGCGTTTTAGGATTTGTTGGAGAATAATTGGATGCAGTGAAGTGATGATTTTCTAAAGATAATTGGCAGAGATTATTCGCTATATCTGATTACACTACATGCTTGGTGGAAAAGTAATTAAATGAGGGCAATTATATGATTGAAGCTTACTAATTGCTCTTGAAGAGCCAGAAAAACTTTTCAATGTGATATCAATAGTACGATCTATCATGAAAATCAGGTACAATCAGATACAAATTGAACCTCACAAAAATACAAAATATTTCAAAATTTATGTATCATCAGAACTTGGTAAGCTATATAACTGCTGCAAATTCTAGAAAATACCTTTCCGAAAAAACGTAGAAAGTACACAATACCTCGAGCTTAGGTCTTAACTACGTTTTTTAACTGTTTTGCTCTTAATATTATATCAACTTTTTCTCTATTTTCCTTGGTCAAATAGTAGTCAAAAATAGGACACAGCTATTCTTCCTTTTGTTTGCTTGTTTTCGGTTCAAACTTTTGTCGGTGGGCAACATGAACGGAGATTCATGGGGCCTGGACTACAAAATAGTGATGCGGTACCTCGGTGCCCAAAAGTTGCCTCATTTATACGAGGCAGAAAAGATGGACGAAAATTTGTGGGCTATTTTTCCATATCCAACTGCTTTCATTCTGGCCGTTCCAGATAAAATGCCAATGGGAATTTCACTTTTCATCGATATCGAATTGAAGAAAGCAGTCTTGTCTATGAAGGCAAGAAGGCTCCAGGACTAGATGGGATTCCAGCTGAGGTCTTACAGATTGTCTTTCATCTTTGCCTTGACCTGCTCCTCAGCACGTTTCACGCATGCCAGCGCGAAGACGTGGACCCAGAGTGCTGGAAGGTCCCGAGGCTTGTGCTAATTAGTAAACGGAAAGGGAATCCCGATTGGCTAGATGTATCCTACCCACTGTGTCTGCTAAACACGGGAAAACTTTTCGAAAAACTGATCAGGGGAAGACTCGTTTAGTCTTCAGCCCATCTCCACGGCATCATGGGTTCAGAGAAGGTTGCCACACCATTGATGCAATCGGAAAAGTTGAGAGCGTAGTTCAATGTGCGGAGGCAATCAGCAGTTTCTCCCCGAAATGCATTTAACTGCGCTAGATAAGTGGATATTCTGGAAGTACTTGAAAATCGGTTCCAAGTATCCGGATATTTAATGCGGATTGTGGGGGACAATCAAACGGATGGCAGCCTACTCAACGACTCGACGGAAGGTAGTCTCTTAGTATTGGAGAAGCACTGTTTGAACCAAAATCAGCAGTGAAATTCCTGGGCGTATTAATAGACTCCAGGGTGATTTTTACGAAAAAAAATTAGGGCAACGTCATTGGATTAATAGCAACCATTGGAGGGGGCGGGGCACTAGATCAATGGAACAATTCCTAGTGAGCGCTGTGCAGTTGGTTCTACTGGTTCTTCTTTGGTTGGATTTTTCTACGGTTCTTTATAAGGTAGAAATATGTGCTGACGCTCTTGGCAAAGAGTAACACCAAAAGCGGTTGGAACGGGTGCAGAGAGAAGGAACGCTGCGAATTGCACGCGCATATCGAGCTGTCTCTGACGTTTCATCGAAAAGGATGGCAGTGTTAGTATTTGGAGCAGGGATACCCTTTACCCTCCTTGCGAGATATATATTTACATGCGCAGAAGCGAAGGTTACACGGAAGAGGTCACCAGGGAAGAGAGACAACGCTTTCTAAGCTGTTGGCAACAGACTTTGAAGTAAGACTCTTAAGCGGGTATGGATGATTTCGGTCCTACCTGCACAAGAATGACAGCTCATGGTCTCCTAACTGCGTGTTTGTACAGAAGAGGTGGATGACGCCTTCCACACATTTTTCTCTTACAAAAGATGGAGTAAGCAGCATGGTGACCTCTACAGCGAACTTGGAGAACTCTGCCCGGAAATTATGGCCGGAGAAGTGCTTAGAACGGTTGATAAATATAATCGCGTGATGGGATATTCTCGGGCAGCGCTGACACTTATAAAATGTCTGGGATAGACGCTGGGATCTCCCTTCCCTCCGCTAGAGAAGAGATTCAGGAGATTTGAAGGCGTAGGAACACAAGGTTTCGCCCGAACTTAAAAGTAAATCAATGATGAGACGTGTAGTATGCCTTAAGACGTGGAATATGCCTAACTGTCTTAGGCTTCGCTTGCGTAATTTTCCTATCACGGTAGTTGGATCCTTCTCGATTGAAAGATTCCACCCTCAGCTCCTCTCAATGAAGGTGCACCAGGTGCAGCACGTGCATTAAATACGTCAGCCCTATGAAAGGCTCGAACAAGTACCAACTCTGTGTTCCCCACATTGAGCATTGAAAGATCTACTAGACCCTTTGAGGGATGATTGCCAGCATCTGCCCGTTAGGCAAGGATCACTATATTTTATTTAGCGCCGACGCTGCGTCGTTCTGTCTTTATGCTGGATCGTTGAGCCCAGATGCGGTGGGGACCACTTTTTTGGATCTTTTATAAAGCTTACCGATATGCAGAGAGTGTCTCAAATTATTCCTTTCCTGCATATTTCCTATCTACATCCTTATAGCATATAGCAGCAAGTCAGAGCATCAACAGTAACAGTGAACCGGCTGCAGCACTTTGGCTGGAATATCGTTCGATTCTGTAGTTCACGTTTTAATTGACGCCTTAGTTTCATGATCCACCTTTGCTCCAAAGAGCAAACATTTAACCAAACTAGCCAGAGGCATAAAGCCGCAAAAGGTTTGTAAGAAAAGCACGAAGACAAACTGGTTCATCTTGTCTGTGTCAATCATATAAGGCGTCCGTGCGGATCCGAGCTTCGGAAAAGGCGACAACCGGACTTTGTCAATAGCGGGTATTGACTTCACTAATTCACTTTGACAGGATTTAGATGTAGTCTACATGCCACTACGTGAGAAAGTGACTTCTCTCGAAATCTTGGTTTCCAGAGTATCAATTTTCAGGTATTGGTTTTCAGAACAGCTCTCTGCAAGCCACAAATGCACATCACGCTGATTGTATCGCTTACATTAGTCCATCCTTAAGAAATAGAAGCCTAGGGTACCACAACTCTTGGTAGGCTTCATGATTAACCCATTATTAACCCCTCAAAGGTACTTTGAATTAATAAACATTAATTCGTCAGAAGTTTTTCTCGAGACAATTTAGGTCGCACACAGCGTTTTTTTATTTAAGTGGACTTAAAATGACAGAAAAAGTTGATCAACGAATTTGTATTACGCTTTGCTTTAATCTTGCAAAGATGAGCTCCGATGCAATTAAAATGCTTAATAATGCATACGAATTAGACTGTTTGAAAGAAAGAATGAAACTGTTATCCTAGCTGTTTAATGATAACAACACGTCGGTTAGCAGTGGTTCTCGTTTTCTTTCGCTTTCGGGCGCAATCAGAATGAAAACTTTAAGCGTGTGCGACTTGCGATTGAAACATATCGTCTTTTGACATAACACGAACTCGGAAGTGATCTTGAAAAAACTACTGTTAGGTAACCCTGAATTTGGGAACGACTCGCGTATGTGTAGGCAATTCATTCAAAAAATTTGTTAATGGCAGAATGAAAGAATCGAAGTCATTTCTAATGACAAAAATATACTCAAGAAGATTATAACTAGTGATCAAGCATTAGTATACGACTATTATTTAGGAACAAAGTGACAGCTTTTAAAATGAGAGCTGTCTGAGCAAAATGGAAGCTGGCCAAAAAATCACATCAAAGTCGGAGCAACGTTACGATTATGTTAACTATTTTCTTTGATTGTGAAGGTGTTTAGCACCATATATAATCCCCGAAAGATGCAATGACGACTATAGGATATTCTATGAAAGTATTCTATGATAAGATAGTGTGACGCAGTAAGAAGAAAACGGCCACATTTTGGTCTGGTGGTGATTGGCTGCTTCATGACGACAATGCGCGAGTTGATTCACCGAACCTTGTACAGCAATATTTTTCGGGACTACATGAGGGCCCGTCTCTCTAGATTCCTCACATAGCTTCTTGCGATTTTTAAGCTCTTTTTCACACTTAAACTTCAATTCGATGACAAACGAGCAGTTGAAACGATTGCGACGAATGCGCTGCAGGCAATTCCTTAAGCTGACTTCCAGGACGGCTTCAAAAAGTAGATATCAGGGATCATGTTGTTCAATCAAATGGGGACTACAGGGGAGAATGTCGCTCACCATCTGAAAAGGAATATTACCAGTGGGGGGACATGAAAATAGGCTTGAGAGCTTTGGGAGACTTTCGATATTTTCATCACTAATATAAAAACTGATGTTTGTAAAGATTCGACAGGAGACAGAAATAGATCGTAAGCTTAGTCCTATTAATCCTTGGTAACTTCTTTTTCGCACTACAATTGCCTTTCTCTTGTTTTACAAACCAATCCACCAAACATGTTTGTTATTTAACAAACACGGTCAAGTTCATATCTCTTCCTCAAATTTGCCGTAGAACGTCTATTCACTCGACTATTCTTGAAATCGTCCTTGCTTCCATTTATCATGAAAAGTTTTCGTCAATCAAAGTAAAATATCATCCTTCATCCCAAAGGGATTCCGACTTTCTGCATTTCTACCTTTTGCAATCATCCGTTGATATCGACTTTGGGTAAATAGTACCTGGCCAAGGAGGAATCATGAACAGACCGAACAAATATGTATAGAAAAGTCCATTATTAGATTTGCTTCCCTGACAACATTTTTCACTCCCCAATGTGTACGATTGCTAGCGTTGTTGTTGTTGTAGCTGTTGTCGCTATGCGCCTCCTCCTAAGCTACCCGATCGCTCCTCGAGGGTATGACATAGAGCTCATATCATTCATGTCACTGACTCGAACTCGGAAACTTATCTATAGTGAACTGTGACAATGACAATTTCCCAAAAACCCTTACACCCTCCAGGGTAGATTTCTATCGTACTGAGTTTATTGTGGCGGTTTGTTGTCGAAGTTTTCATTGTTGTTGTCGACATCGTCAATATTCTTCCCTTGGTCTATGGAAGTCGTCGGAAACCAGCACGCAAAAATATGATGAGTCAATTTCGTGTGAGAAACCTGAAAATTTTGTTATATGCGAAAAAGTTGAATGAAATTTCACGGAAAACTTTTTTATGGCGTTCTGTAGCTGGGGAAACGGCAAATAAAGAAATATCTTGGCATTATGTACATGTTGTTAAAATGTATCAACTAAATTTGATTTATATCCTTGCTGGATTTAGACGACTTTGTCTGTGGTGGGTTTAATGTTTGCGTTAGATAGAGGAAAGTAAAGTTGGAGGATCAAATAAATCAGAAATTGTGTTACACACAAGTTGCTCAAGCTATCGTGGAAATCGGAATATTAGGACCAAAGTTGATTGTAAAAGATCAAAGTCAAAATCGAGCATTTATGACTCGTCTGGGATCTAGAATGTATGGTTCGCCCAAGACTATGCTTTCCATCGGATATCCGAATTGAATTGTCATTAAATCCAATAATATGGAACAGTCGTTGGTTTAAAATACCACGGGGCTGAAGTCTACCGAACAATTTTTGTAATTTGCTTTATGAATAATTTGATTATTAGCGATAAAATTCCTTTATGTTTCATAATTTTTTCGACCGCTCCTTCATTGCTTCATTGCCTAACATGTGGTCCTGTTTTGCCACAGTTTTTGCTTACAAACACAAATCTAAAGACTGCATTCTAATTCGTTAGTATTGGTTTATTTCATTATTTGGTATTTGGAAGCAGCTCCCATTTTCTGAAATAAGTAATGACGCAATTTAACGGCCCGGTAGAGGAAATGACAACGTATCTACACAGAACATAAATATAAATCTGGTATAAAGATTACCAGATTAACCGAATCGATATTGAACAACAGTGGTCATAGAGCAGAAAACCTTACGAAGTACCAGTATTTGACGGTTTGCTACTCTTAGTTTATCATTAGAAGCTCTGCCGTTTCTACAATGTTGTAGTAAATGTGTAAGACGGTTTGTTAGCCTTTCGCAAAAATTGTTCCTTGGTTGTTTAATTGACCCCTTCTGTCAGGCTCATGAATTTACAAGACATTCTACACATTAAAGACCAGCTACATTGCACAATAAAGTCAAGCTTTCATTTTTCATCACTGAAAATTAAAAGGATCATTGTCCCTATTTACTGCAATCAACTATCTTTCAAGGAATAAGACGTGTGGATCAGCTCTGATTTATTTGAATCTTCTCCCTTGGCTGATCTGGATCCAGCAAATTTAATAGCCAGTTTAAAAGTCGATATTTTCTTCATCGTCTTGTTAGCTGTGATGTATACCAATCTGAATTTTTATGCTGGAAACTAATTTCCTTAACTATGACAACATAATTTCCATGCCCCTTGTTTTCCAACATCCTCCCAACCGACGACTGAGATATGCTTCCTAGTGCATTTTCCTGCCATTAGCTGCTGCATAGCATAAAACTATTATGCTGCATTCTTAATATGCTATGCGCATAGCATATCCATCATCGCTCATTTGTTGCATCAGCCAAAGAAAAATGTGATGGTAGATCCTTTTCTTCTTCCTTCTCCGGAGAAGATCACATCACATCCCTTATTTGCTATATTTTATGATATTTTCTTTGAGTCCTTTGTGCCTTATCCTAAATTTGCATCTTCTTATGTTGGCACAGCCAAAAGACAAAAGTTAAAAGGCTTATGTTAACAAAATTACCCTTCTGGCGATCCTCGCTTATATTTTTCAATCAAAACTCTTTCACCCGTAAGTGGCCCTATTCAACAGAATCAAATCAAAATTTAATTTTCAATGCCCGAAGAACTTTTTTCTGCCCACTCTTAATCCGGGAATGAATGTTTCGGAGGGACCAGTAACCGTTAAACGTTTCTGACGTGTGTACTCCCTCTGACCCAACGTTCATTTCCTCATATCCCCATTATTACTTTGTGGCAACTTTGACATTACTTGACATTTACTTTTACTCTCAACGAACACAGATTTTTGCTCTCAACGAACACACCAGGCCTTAATAAGGCCCGAATGGTTATTACTTCGTATCCATTTTACTCTGGGATTCCTTGGTTTTTCCCTTTTATTTCCCATTACTACGTGCGACAGAATCAAAAACGAGGTACTATTCATTTTATATTTGATAGAAATGCAACACTAGAATAAAATACAATAAAGTTAAGTGGCTGAAAGGTTTTGGCCAAAGCTCTTTATTTTGTTGTTACCTAGCTTGCTTGTATTTATTTCGTCGGCTTGACGGTCAAGTCCCGAAGAAAAAAGAGTCATTTTATTTTCAGTATTTTGAGACAGGCTTTCCGCCAGCTCAAGTGCAGTAATTTGAATTATTTGGTCGGTTCATTGCAGGAATATCATCTGCTGGGGGAGTCCCTACAGAAGCCTTCAAGTACTCGGGTGCGTGGGGGCGGCCCTACCCAAAATATACTTACTTCCAGAATACACCTGTCGATCATCGTTGGGTGCTTTAGTATATACATAATTTACAAACATGCAATCGTGTTCATGATCGGCTGTCCTCATTTTTTAAAAATTTTAATGATATGAAGTTCTAATGTCCATTCGTTAGAGAAGAGAAACAGCTACTAGTATCAGATAAGGTTAGTTATTGACCGGTGTTATCTGCAATAAAAGTTTGATCTAGCAACGTAATAAACGCAAATGACAGCTTACTTTTATACCCTTGGCAGACGGAGACCGTCTAGGCTGTACCGAGATTTTCGTGACGCTGTGATCTGTAGAAGTGGTTCTAATATCAATAGAGAATATATATAGTTCCTATACTTGTGAACCTCGAAAAAAAAGCTTCAATTTTCTGGAATTATAATGATTGCAGCCATCATGTTGGTTGTTTTTTGTGTTGTAATTGGGTGGTAAACGCTTTCTACGCCCTGATAAGGCTACTACTCTCCTCTCCAATACCTTTCCCTGTCGTCCTGAGATCGCATTCTAGGAATTTTGTTGCATTAAATCGGACTAAGCCTCTGTTTGCTCGCCAGTTGGCGAGGAGAGGCCTCGATATAGAAGTCTCTTTTTTAGCCGGAGGCAGCGGACGGGGTACAAACTCTCTGTGTCAACCCTCAAAGGATAATACGTCGCACAAAGTTTAATTTCTCACTTGATGATCAATTGATCGCCTCCTCCAATTTTTTCCAAAAAGAGTTGCCGTATTCTTTCGCAAAGGAGTTAATTTCATCTGAAATTTTTTGTCACATTTCGTTGGAATAGGCCTCTTTTTGCTCACCAATTGGAGGCGTTAGTTAGAGGAGTCTGTTTTTCGGTGGGACTCCGGGGGAGAAGAGGAGGTTCAGGTTACCGTAAAAGTTACTCAATGCCTACTTTCTTCGTCATAAGAATCATCCAATCATAATATTAACATATATCATGACATCCAAGGGACTTTCCGGAAGGAACCCTCGTTGGCCCACCATATTCAGTTGAAAAAGGTATGCCTAGTCGTTGTCTACACTACTCGGAGAAAAAAAAAGCTATAATGTTACAAGTCACTCAAGGTAGGAATTGAGACATTGCTTCAACACTTTTGGAGAGTATCTTTGTTATCTTAGTTACGACTTAAAGACCTGAATATTGTGATCGGCACGAAAAGAGAATCAATTTGTTTTGATTTGTGCCAGATTGTCAGCAATCATATTAGTATTTTTTGTTCTAGTCATATTCATAACTGGTGCAGTTACATTAAAATGTTTGAACAGGCTGGTTATAACGATAATTACCTGAAGAAGAAAGTTTTTACGAGGTCTGGCTATTAAATAACGAGACTGTTTACGAAAAAGGGTTTCATTACAAAAATTATTCTACATTCGAATGCTCCCCTTCAATATACTCCCCTTTCCTCGCCACACACCTTTCCAGACGTTTTTTCCATTGATGGAAGTAGTGCTGAAAGTCTTCTTTTGTGAGGACCATTAGGAGCTCTGCCAATTTTTGCTTTACCGCTTCCATCGACTCAACTTGGGTCCCTTTCAAAGCAGATATTATCTTCGGAAAATAAAAAAAGTCGCACGGTGCCAAATCTGGCGAGTACGGCGCGTGTTCGAGCACTGGAGTGCGCTTACCGGCCAAATACTGCTTCACAGATAGCGCGTTATGGGCAGGTGCGTTGTCCTGGTGCAAAATCCACGAGTTGTTCTTCCACAACTTGGGCCGTTTCTTACGAACTCGTTCTCGCAGCGTTGCCAAAACTGACAAATAGTAAGTCTGGTTGACCGTCTGACCCTCTGGAATCCATTCAGTCATCACGATACCGTTAATGTCGAAAAAAACGGGTGACAGGGCGACCTGGGTGTTGGCCATCTTCAGTGCTCTCTCGGTCCTCACTGAAGCGCTTACACCACTCAAAAACACGCGCACGAGATAGAGAATTGTCCCCATAGGCCTCTTGCAACAATTTGTAGCACTCAGTCGGAGTTTTTTTTTCACTTTAACGAGAAATTTGACATTGATACGTTGCTCCTGTTTTTCGTCACACATGGTTTTCGGCACGAGAAAAAAACACGTTCGTTTCAAACCGCTACTGCAGAAATACAATAATAGTGACGAGAACGTGTTTTGATACGTGCATAGACAAGATATCTAGATACCCAACGCACTACTCGTTTTTTCCCCACCCCTCTACCGCGCCCTCTAGGCGCGCAGTCTCGTTATTTAATAGCCAGACCTCGTATAACGATCAAACTAGACTTATTCATCAGAAATTATCAAATCATTTGTGCATATACTGTTCTTGTTAATGTCAAACCACGAAAATGTCAAAATAAATAAATGAGTTCGTTCAATGAGTTCCGAGCGCACAACGCACGGTCTTAAAATGGCGCTCAATTTGAAAGTCGATGTGGAAAACTAAGGAGTAATTAATATAACTAGCGACGGGCGGTAATAAAGTATAGTCCAAAGGATAATTCATCCCAAACGAACTCATGTTCGAACAGCACTTTTAACAAACAGAAACGTTTCGTTAAGAATCGTATTTGCATTATAAGTTATCGAATCTTTCTTCTGTCTGTATCTAATGTACACCAATAGTGAAAATATTCTTAAATTTAAGATGTTTGCAGAATATTTCCAACTTTATGCAAACTATGTCCTTACTAGTCTTCCATTATTGAGAATAAGAGACTAAAATGTGAGCATTTCCTTTTTATTTTGGTATGTAACTTATTGACTATAAGAAAAAGATCTAACTCATGTGAAAATGTGAAAAACGTTCAAGGGTCTTATCGGAAAAACATTTGAATGAGTGAAAGAGCGGTCCAAATCAAATATGCCTTATTTTGGGTCCAAATAAGAACATCATCTGGTTCTAAAGCTTCTGAAGGATGTTTTTAGTTGCTTTGGTTTGTACTGTGAAAGTAAGGACCATATTGGATAGCATAAGGTGCTTGTTAATATTTAATTGTATCTCAAGTTTTGCAGAGTCCAGCTGGGATTGAAGGTTTAGGTTTACAAACCTTTTTTCTTTGGATTCCATTGTTTGAGTTTGAGACAAAAAATTTCAGAAGTTTGCTGACTTTTCTTAGCTTACATATGTTTGCTTATATGCTACAGTATTTGGTTCCCTACGCACATCGCACGCTCATTAATACGCAATTAGCTCTCCAACATAATTTCAAACATTGTGGAAAAGGACATTTGTTTATGGCGACATTTTGTGAAACACAACAAGGTTTAAGTCTTCAAAAGTGTCACTTGAAATAAATGGTGTGCTTCATTTTAATAATGATCATTTGTTATTAGGTATTATGCAAGTCATTTTGTTTTCCCAATGAGAGAAAATGTGGAAAAACAATCTTTCCTAAATAATTTAAACGGTAACTCGTTTCCTTGCACGATTGTGTCTTTGTTTGTTTTTTTATTCAAATGTCTTTTGAGTTTATCGAATACAACAACTGAGCGCAAAGTATGGAGTCAGAAAGCAATTAATGAAAGAATGAAAACTGTATGACATGATAAGCATAGAAAAGAACTGAATTTTATCAATTAATACCGTCAATAATAAAATGGAAAATAACTATGGATAGCTTTTTGTTACTTCGAAGTAGAAAACATTTGATATTGTTGCGGTCTCGAAAACATGGCCCCTGTAAATCACAAATATTAGTTCATTAGCTGAAAAAATCAATTTCACACTCCTTTACTTAATAGATAACACAGGCAAATTTGCCATTCGCCGAAACCATTGATTTTTATGACTTTTTGTGGTTTTTATGACGACTTCGCTAGTCTTAATCGGCCTATAAAATGAGAGCCAATGAGCAAGCGTAGCAACGAAATGTTTCATTAAGGGAGTAAGGTTTCATCCTTAATAAGAATAATTGGATGTATTCCCTTATTACAAGCTGATGAGATGAAAAAGTACCGCAAGATTCTTGTACTTACGTCATGACTCGCTGATTTGTTGCTTGCCCACAGCAGTGTGGCTCAAACTTCTTCGGGATGCGGACTAATATTTTTGGAAAAAGGTAAAACTTTTTCATTTCAAATATTTGACCAAAGTTCATACGAAATTGTAGAATCGAACGATTAACAACCAAAGAATAACTTATAAGAATATAATAACATTATTCGGCTTATTGGTTGTTTATTTATTTTCATTTACTCTCAAATAACTTGTAACCTTTAGTAACCTGCCAATCAAAAAACTATCGAAGGATCAAAGAGCTTGTTTAAAGGCGTGCCATCTTTGCTTATAAGTCGCTAAGACGAAAAAGTACCTGCAAATACTTGTAGTTGCGTCATGATACTTTGCTTTGTTGCTTGTCCTACCCAGAGTGTCTCGAAACCTCTTTTGCGGCACGTAATAATATCTTTCAAAAAGGTCAAATACCTGATAAGAGTATTAATTTGAATAAAATAATAAAATTATATTTCATCACATGTGATACTTTTTACACGAGGTGTTTGCTGGGTGATTTATGTTGTCAGAATTAAATGGTTTGGTTTAGTTTAGTTTGATCTAGCTTGTTACGGGTTCATTGATCCTTTTGACATCGCCTTTGTGAGGAAAATAAGCGAAAAACTTGAAGATAAGGCAATAAAAAATCCATGACCTTGTTTCTATCATGAAAAATATGGACATTCGTAGCCGTGCCCGTTCGGGGATAAAATATCCGTTCGGGGATAAAGCGCAACAAAGTCGGGGATTTTGCAAAGTTGTTTGCAGTTTGAGCCGTAGCTTGTAGAATATTGACGTCCAATAGAGCCAATTATTTGGTTGGCATGAGAAAAAGCTTCGTCCTTCCAGAAATTGGAATTCATAGTTCGACACCTGTCCAGCATGTTTTCAAACAGTTTTTTTCTCAAACCTAAGGCATTTTGTTTCAAGTTTTTTTATTTATTTTGTAAAATGATAAATATTTGAAAGTTTTGACGATGTTGCCGTTGTTCGTATCGAAAGTCTAGCATTTTCATGTAAATTTCTTGCCATTTTTTCAATGTTTTCTGGAGTCCTCGAAGATCAACTAGGTCCCTGCTCTATCTACCTTTCGATCCTGGAACAAATTAAAGGTATACTTGAACCACTTATTTATCGCCCGATATTGAACTGCGTCTAAAATTAGCAATGAGCGATAACCTTCTTAGGTTAGAAGCTGATCCTTACCGGCTTCATGCAACCATTGCGAAATCGTGGCCAACAAATTCGCCATCTCGGTCTCTAACTCCTGCAACGCTTTCAAACTTTGAGAAATAATCCCATTTTAACAGAAAACTCCTGGCAGACACCTCCTGCGGTAAGTATCTGATTGAAGTTAATACAAAAACACAAAATTAAACAAGCTAGCTTTGAAGACTAACAATACAATTGTCTCTTAAGGGTAATAAGAACCATAAAAATTGGTGTAACTATCCAGAGATTCAAATCAGTGTTTACTTGACAACGCCGAGTTCAGTGAATCAAAAGAAAACATATAACCTGCCAGTCCAATTTCATTACATTTTTGACATACGTGGTGTGTTAGAAAATCAATGAGATTGATATTATAGCGAGCGATCTGGCAAGGATGTATTTACTGGCCTATGTTCGATCCGTTTGTTTTGCCTTTCCACTTTCTTAGTCTGAGTTTCAATTTCGTACTGTTTGACAGCTCAATGTTTTTGACAGCGTCATCAGTGAACTTATGTTTTTGTTCTGTGTTGCAAAAATGGACTGTGGAATTTAGAGCAGCGCTCTGCAATGAAATTAAACATCACATAGAATCTTTTAGCTGATGCACATTCAATTTCCAAAAAAAGACTTAAAATTGGAGCCCATATGATAATTATGTGTTAACAAGTTTGGAAAAGATCACTTGGTTCAATTCACACTCAATGCGCTTCAAAAGAGCGTTGAAGGTACCTAAACAATTTGCTAGCATGGTTAGAAAGTCAGCTCCAACATAATTCAGAGATTTTCTAATTGATGCGAATCACAAAGATATATAAGTACAAACAGGAAGGAGTACGAAATTATTTCATTAAAATTGGCCAAGAGTCTGGAATAAATATCGACTACAACTCTATGGATGAGCCTTATAAAAAACAAAGGGTGCAGACTTCTTTATGATGATCTTTCGGGTGTTTTGAAACTCTTACTTGCAAAAAAGTAAGAATCGAAACAGGTACCAAACCTAAAGAACTATTCTGAATCTATGTCAGTTGACAACCTGTAAATTTGCCAGCACCCTTATAGAACAGTCGTGGATAGGATATGAAATCTATCAAACGAAAATCTAATTAAATGAAACTATGAAAATCTTGACATTGGTTGAAATCATATAGGATATATCTAAATCATCCGATTCGTATATAGATGCTCTGAAATTTGGCAGAATCTTGAAGCTGCCAGTTGTATACTCTAATGAAATTAGGTGTACTTACAAGGAGTAAATAAAAAGAACAACTGAACAAATCGAAAAACCAAAATATGAGGTATTTTTTAATTCAGTTCGGTCTTTTAAAATAAACGTGGACTTGTTTATGAGTAAAACATAAATGATATGGCCAACTTTATTAGCCAAACCAAAAAACTCCGTTTTTGTCGTGTTTTCCATTACCTCATCAAGTTTCTCAGGCGGTATCGGGACGACATGGTGCTTGCTGGCCTACACTTTACTTTTCAAATGACCCCTAAAAACCGAGAACTAAAAATCTGGAGATATAGGAAGCAGTCAATGTTACCTCTTTTTGACATCAGGCAGCCAAGAAATTTCTGATACAGACGATGATGTGTTTGACTTAAAATGCGACATGACGAATCGATTTGTTGGAAGCAGAAACTGTCAAAATCTTTTCCGCATATTATGCTGACATAAAGAGCTCTCATCCATACAGTTTCATTTTTTTTTTTTGAAAAAACCCAATTATGGCTTCGACGCAAACGCTGGGCCAATACATCACTTGATATTCATGCATTAGCGTGTCTTGATATATCAGACCACATTTTACTTATCAACATTGCCAGAAAGTCTGGAATGGGCCTCGTGGGTCATCAACATTTGCTGTCAAATGTCAACCGACCGATTGTTTGGCCGTATTCAAAGTGAAATGGGCGGTCTAATTGCAATATTTTTTGTGTAAATTGTAATTTCTCGGGAAACGAACAACAACCATTCTTCAAATGCATCTCAATTTGCCATGTTTTCTGTGTGGCTTCAGTTTTTCATTCGTTGACGATATCATTGTGTATTAATGGTTTTGCCGGGTCTCAAGACTGACAGGGTCTATTTGTATTCAGGTACTACTAGACACAGAGCATGCTTTTCTTGCCGAAGCGCTTTTGCCTTGGTGTTGAAGAACCGGCTTCGCCAAGTGAAAGCCACGATTTTCTACGCTTCAGGTATTCAAAATTCGATACAAAAATTATTTCCTTTTGTAGCGCCGAAGTAGCATTTCACAGGTGACTTTGCGAACTTAAATTTGACGTTCATTTAAATAGTGTGGGACCCATTTATCGTGTTAATTGGTCTTATCCCTCATAAACGTCTGCTGATCGTTACCTGTGACACTGTTAATGCTTCTGTTAATTGCCGTTGAATTTGAGTTGGTTCATCATCCAATAACGTCTGTAATTCCTCTTCTTCGCAGCTTTGTGCTCTACCAGATCGGTCACATGATTTGACATGGAAATTCCCACTTTTGAATTATTGAAAAAATGTCTCATATATCCTTTTTAATGGAGCGTATCCAGACATATGTTTTTACCAGCAAACGATGACTTTCAACAGCTTTTTTATCATGGTTAGCAAGAAAAGCAATGCATGCCGCAAGTGTCATTCTGCAGACACAAAATTCGACATGAATGATCAACACGATAAAACAAACACGCTAGTTTTGGCGGACTCAACTTGTGTGTGTTTGCAGCTCAATGCGAGACGATCAAAATGGCGGATGCGTCAAATTGGTACGCTTTGTTCATTTCGCTGACGCCATCTCTCAGTAAAACCTGAAATAACTTATGTATACGCCTGGTATTAGCAGCGTTGAAGTGAATTTTAAAGGAAATTGCTAGTAATTACATTGCACTTACATAGTTTTTGTGAGATAAACAGTCAATTGAAGGAGATTAGGAATATTTTTGGTAAGGAAAGGTAATCAATGTTTTTGTTATTATAATTCCGATAAAATTTCTTGTTGTTATTGAAACGCTGCGACATTAATTGTGAACAATAATGTTAGGGGAAACTTTATTTAACATATTATTTATAATTATCTACGATAATAGCCTTGATTGGGAGATTTTTTTTGTTCATACGTAAATTTTCAGTAAGCTATGTAGTGTCGTACTTTTGCCAAACTGGGGCTCCGATATGCTTTGGATTTTATTCTAGTGTTAGATAATTCGGTTGATGAGGTAGAGATAGTAGCGCTTCCTTCGTGCCCAAGTGTTCTTACTGACGCGGAAAAAAGGGAGGGTGACAATATTCAAGGTATTGAGCTTCCACACGATATACCAGGAAGAGTTTAGGTATTTGTGGTCAGAGACCTGGAAGAGTGGGATAGCAGTAATGACGAGCCTTTAGCTGCGGAAGAGAAGAGAATCTGGAGCTACTCGTTGGCGGCAGAGGGAGCCATCTTATGACTTCTTGCTTGCTTATAGTGAAGAAGTTAATGCTAGACTTGCAAATGTGATTGAGGAACTAAAGAATTAATATCAAATAAAGATATTCTTTAAGAACTCTTTGTCGAAGAAGTCATGATTAGGATAAATCACTTATTGGAGCCCTACGCTGGCAAGATAATAAACATGATTTCAACATACCTGTTGATAATCTGAAAATGTATCTTGATATTCTCATTCTAACAGGTTAATATTCCTTGTCAAGAGACCGCTTGTACTCGTCTCGCGATGAAGAATACAATGTTTATATAATTTCTAAATCAATGTATGGAAAGTGGTTCATTGAAAACTACAACTCCTTGCTGATGCCCTAATGGAAAATTCCTATAGTGGGGTATAAAACACGCTCCACTGTAGGAATTTTCCATCAGGGCAACAGCAAGGGATCGTCTAGGTTTTTGTGTAAATGAATCAATGATCAAGTATTTTGGGCGTCATCCAGCCCGACAACTTATCAGAGGAAAGCCAGTGCAATTTGCCTGGAAGAACAGAATGATTGATTGCAAGTTCTGGTGGTTATACTTATGCGTGTGATACTTGCTGTGGGAAAATTACGAAAGCAAATAATATCGAATCCTTGAGTAGTCCAATGGCATTGAAGAATTTGCTTCCTAGATTCAAAGCTAATCCCAACCTCTTGCTTCAACATCTAAACCAAAATAACTATCGGGCAATAAGTACCTGAAGGTTTAACCACTTTCATGTCCAACAAGAGAAAATGTCCATTACTTTCTGTCAAAGATACGAGAAAACGGAACCGTGCCTATTTTGATTATTGCTTTATACTGTCAACTAAATTTCATTTGATCGTTGACGTGGTAGCTGCATCTACAGATTGGACACGAATCACGATAGTATTCATCCTCAGGAAGCAATAAAAAGATGGTGCTTACTCAAAAAATGAGGTCTTCCCCAAGGTTTTCCAAATCAGGGCATAGTCGTTCAAGCCTATCAATCCGTTTCTCTCTATCTAAAGATATGATGGTGAATACTTTTTACCTATACGCTGGATTTAAAAATCGCTGATGCACGGTGTTCTAGTTTTTTGACGAACGATTCGAACCTCCATCACCTTTAGTTTCGTCCTTACAAAGCGCGCCACAGACAAACAAAACAGGTAGACAGGGACGTCTATCAGAGACAAACCAACTGGACGACCATCATTATCAACAATTTCAAATATGCAATACAATGGTATTGGCCACTACCCTGCAAAACTGTCTCAACAACTGCGGCATGCCAAAAAAAAATGTAGCGCTGAGAGTGTCAAAAATGCCTAGAAGCGTTATGCATTAAAAGGCAATGTTTCAAAAATGTTTGTACCATATTAGTATGTTCACGTCATTAGAGGACAGACTTTTTTTGATTATTACTCATAAATACACATGTTTTCATGTTACAAATAAAAAAATAGAAGTTTTTACTGTAGTGCCTAATTTGGCACAAATTAGCTAATTCCTCTTGAGAAAGCAATGAAATTGGTTTCCCAGTTATCTAGAACTCGCATTTAGTTTACATATAGTGGTTAGGCTTCATGAGGTTTTTTTTAGAAGAGAGTTAAAATCTGTATAGCTCAGACTAACAATTCTGCTGGACTACCTCCCCTGTCAACTTCAGAACCTAGCCTGGAACCGTCGCAAAGAGATTGAGCTGAGCGTTCAAAAAAAGCGTTTGTGGTAAGTATCACGTGCGAGTTTGTCTATTACCTTAGAGATGTCTTTCACATATACGTAGATCACTATGAGATCACTGCCAAGAGTGATACTAAAACCAGGGATCTACAATCTAAGTGAGGAAATCGTTATCCCCTCTGTCACTTTTTGCGACTGCACTCAATTTTGATTGGGTGCTCGATCATTTTCCAACTGCATTTTCTATCTCTTCACCGTATGAACAATGTCTAAAGAGTTCATACGGAAGGATCTAAATGAGCCCGAAATAATCTTAGTCTTAGGAATTAAATTATTATTAGATACCGAAAATATTCAATTGGAAGTTTTGTTTAAATCTAGTAAAAAATGTGTTCCTTGACGTCAAAAGTATTTGAAAAAAGACTCCACTAATTTGAGAGAATGATTTTCTCGAAGGAGTCCTCTAGTTATTTGCCAGAATATAGTCAATATGAAAAGTTTCCTAGGTAATCCACTACATGGTCATTCGATTAAGAACACAAATTTTAAGGAAATTTTTTTCTTTTGAAATGAAAAATATGACTAATTTCTGCAGCTAAATTCATGGTCTGGAAAAAAATGTGTTGAAATACTTCATAAGCATCTACAAATCTAAATTTTTTATTGATTTCCTTTCCTTTTTTGTTGTTGCTTGTTTCGTTGTTATTGCAAACAACATTGAATTTATGTGGCGAAAAACTACAACCTACATAGGCATATGTAAACCTTTCAACCTAATTTTTCGATGGAAATCGTGGGCGTACAATTTATGTCGCCAGATCCTGTTTCGTTTGCTTTCATTTTCCTTCTTTTTTTTTGGAAACAAAATTTTCGCTTTCACATATTCACTGTTTCGCGAAATAATTCATACCGAGTGTCATCTAGACCATTGTAAACTATCCTAGTGAACTGAGCCAACAATATCTCAGTCCCAATTCGAAGAGGCGTAACATTGTTCATCGCCAGGATATAAATCATAACAAGTATGTGTGATTATTTGTTAAGCTGCACCAGCTAGCGGAATTAGTGTATTGACAGAATAAAATTCATTTTTTTTCATTTACATACATTCTTCCTCTTATTTGCAAACGGAGAAACTTGCAAGAAATCGAAATTTGGAATCCCCGGAAAAAGAATCACCGAACAATACGGACCTATCGTCGTACTGTACGAAAATATCCTGCAATAGAACGTACTCTAGGATTTACAAGAATTTGATAATACTCTTACTTCGACTGTGGCTCCTTAATGCTCCTGGCACCACCTCATCTCCATCTAGACAACAATAGGGACTGAAAGCAGCTTTTCGTACAAGTCAAGGTTCAATGATTTATTTCGCTTGTTAGAAAGGATTAAACTTTTCGGTTGGGTATCTTTTTTCATTTCATTGGAAAAATGGTTTCTATACATTTGGATGGTTTGGGGTTGTAAGAGAGCTACTTGACTCCAACTGAACTTCAAAGCTAACTTAAGGGATTTTTGTCTTGTTGCCTTCTCGGAAAGGTTGGACATAGTTGTGAAGAAGAAAAAATGAAGAAGCCATCACTAGATGGACATGAGCTTTAACATAATCAAATTCAATAGCACAAAGAGATGGTGATACTAAGGAATGTGGTAAATTTTATGACTATTCAGGCAATTGAGTACAGCGAAGACGTTTTTAGTAAGGAGTTTCGCAAGGATTCAACTTTCACGTTTGGATTTCTCACTGTTCAACTTGTTAAACTACAACGAATTATGTCCATTCGGCAAAGGATGTTCCCTCATAACTTTAAAATTATTTTCACTCACAGACCTTCTCAATCCAAACCATGAAAGCAATCCCTAATATCCAAGCAATCTCCTGATTGATTAATTATATATCGGGATTTTTAACTATCAATGGTTCAAAGCTTATTGTGCCTTCGTTTCCGGACGATCCATAATTTACTGAAAGGTTGTGCTAGCCGGTCAGATGAGTGCTTCCAACGATTGAGATGGGATCATGTAGCGAGAAGAGAGCCCTTGGTGGCCACAGAACTGGGATCTCTCCTTGCTCTGTCAGAGCAGACGACAGGAAGCATCATCTCCAGAAACTAAATCGTACGGAAGGCTAAGGATCAACGTTGACTTACTCTGAATCCAACAGTAGACCAAGGATGCAGTATATTAGAAACAGAATATAACATTTCCACCCGTGTATAGTTTCAACTTTTTCGAAAACTTTTGATTGTTTTTTGATTTGTGCCGAAGTACTTGGCTGTAGACGAACGTCCTGCTATGTGCATGATTAAAAATAATTCCAAACGTGTAAAACCGGTTCCAGCAATGGAAATACAGTGATGTCAAAACTTGAGTCTATGTATTTTCATTTTTGTGAGTAGCTCCGTCATTCATTTGGTCAAAAATACACCGACTACAAACCTTTGGATGTTTGGTATTACACTTCTCATTTTTATGTTATTAAAAATCCTTCGATGTCAATCGTCCCGTCAGGATTTGTTTTTGGATTGTTTGGCCTTTCTCTCCCTGGTTATCCCTACTTATATATTTTATACAATAGTGTCTGTCTGTCTGTCTGTGCTAAGCATCCTTGATGGTTTCTAGGTTTGGACACAGTTGACACTGTTTTTGGACACTGTTATAACCCCGTTTCTGAAATTTCGATCAATATGTTTGCTTGTGATTATTTTGCAAGAAGTCCTTTTCTTTGGCAGGTTATATACGATGCATTTTGACAAAGCATGATCAAACAAACCGAACTCTGAACTTTCTTTTATTGTACTGGCACAACCGACATTTTGCGATGCCTAAGTACTAGTTCCAGAAATATCCTGTTACGTTTTAGTTTGAAGAAGACTTATACCTAGGCATATTTTGAGTGGTGACATTGAGGCTGACATCATATATTTACCTGAAAAATTTCACATTTACTAGCCAAGTTTTCCTATTTTTAGTTTCTTCTAAGTACTTTGTTCCCCGAAATTAGGAAAAAATTGTCGCGTTCCTGGATTTTGTCGTATCGATTTTCCCTTATGCGATGTTTTTGAGCATGAGCACTTCTCAAATAAATGGTTTATTGTCGCTTAGACATCCATAGTTACAATTCCATTAGGTTTCAGAACTGCTGATGTGCAAAACCTTGCATAATTTACCTTCGTTTGGTATACTCCTAGGATTCTTGCATCTTCTCTAACGATTATTTTTATTGAAATCCTTTCTTTTATATTTGCACAGAACAACAACTCACAAATGGTCCTTCGCATCTCTTGTTTCGTTTTCGGTTACCTCCTGGAGGCCAAATAAGAACCCTTCACTCTGCATACGCTTCCTGCGTTTGGGGTTCAAAAGTTAGATTACCGATTTATCTTGCGCGAAAAATGGGAGGTCTTTGCACACATATAATTTTCATATAACTTCCTGACGGAGAATGAAACTGCAGGAATGAAGTTTGGCTTTTTCTTTTATTAGTCCGATTTTTTATCCCTGTACAGGGTGAGCTTACAGCAAAAAGAGCTAAAAGATGTTTCAACACAGGTATATACGCTATTAACGGAAAGGTAATCTCCCTGGGAGCGTAAATACCTTTCGCTTTCAGTGGATACCATAAAGAAGAGGGCTGTGACTTACGAACCGTTTTATAAAATCTTTTCTACTCACTCACAATTTTATCCATACTGGTTTTCATCCATTGAAAAAATAGTTGTCCCAGTCGCAAACTGTAACATTTTTTTGGAAAAGGCTTTGAGAATATGAGAATATGTTCATGGTTTTCTATTCTTCCTGATTTAGTCGCATTTCCATTTCTTCTAACTAAGGGGATGTAGACGCATTTTAAGACGTTATCAATGAAAATATGGAAGCAGAGGCCCGGACAGAGTCCCTCTGCTAATTTGAACGATAGTAGTAAATAGACAAAAAAATTTTAAATAAGAAGGTGAAAGTTATTTACGCCCTAAAGGTGAGATTCCCAGACGTGCAGTCCTTCCAGAATTCCCACTGAGCATCTCCACCGTCTATTTTGGAACCTATCCTTGGACCGGTTGACACATAATTTTAGAAATTCAATCCTGGAATTGACTAATTTTTGAATGTCAGAACAACCGACAGCGACGTGAGCTTATCAAAACCTGCAAAAAAAATGTTAGCGCATCCCCAGTACTACTCATGAAACACTTGTAAGAGGAGGTTTACAGGGAGTTCGCTGGCTTTGCTCAAAAAAAATGCTTCTCAAATAGGCAGAGACCAGTGAAACAACAGACGAAAACACAGAAGAACGGAAACCAAACGCAAGCAGATCTCCTAAAAACAGAAATCTACAGGGCACAACAAAAGCTGTAAAGGACGTAATTTTGTACACAAAATCGGGCCTTGTTATCCGATGCAAAAAGCGATTATTAAACACTTCGTGGGTGTTGAGCTGACTTGAAGCTCGTGGGTGTTGACTTGACTTGAAGTTTGAAGCTCTTCGACTGTAGTAGTGTTCTTCGAACTGGAAGTTGAATGCGTAGGCTAACAAACGCAGTAGTCGACATTCCTTCAAAGCATGAACACCGTTTTTTTTCCTCGTGTAGAAAATGTCGACTTTCATACCGAAAAAAAGACTTCCTGCTGCATTTGCGGGAAGTCTTAGCTCATTTTTTCATTCTGAAGAAAAGTGCTTTGGAAACTTATCGTATAATGCTCGATATTTACTGTTATCATCGGTGATATGAGATGACATGCAGAGTGGTTTCGGCGTTTTAACAACGGTGATTTCGACGTGACTGATAGAGATCGCGAAGTGACACCGAGAAATCTTGAAGTTTCGCAACTACGGGAATTGTTGGATGAAGATTCTAGTCGAAGTCTAGAAGAAATGCCGCAGGAGTTAAATGTTGACAGATCTACCGTCGGTAAGCGCTTCCACGCCATAGGAATGATGCAAAAAGCTGAGACTTGGGAGCCGCATTAACTGAGAAAGAGGGACATAAAACGACGTTTGGTGACGTGCGAGATGCTTCGTCAACCAAAAAAAAGAAAGGGTTTCATGCATTCAATTGTGAAAGGAGATGAGAAACGGATGTACTACGATGGTGCTAAGCGACCAAATCATTGGGTAATGCCAGGTGAATCAGGTCCATCGACCCCTAAACGGAATATTCACTCTTCCAAGGTCATGTTATGCATCTTGTGGGACCACAGTGGCATAATCTATTACGAAATTCTGAAACCATCCGAAACAACCAAAAAATGACTCGATGACTGGATCGAATCGATGGATGGGGATTTTTTTCCGCTGAGGAATCCATCCACTAAGAGAAAGATGAGAGAATGTCCTAGCTTCAAATGGTGCATACTTTGAATGACATGACTGTATTCTTTAAAGTTGAAATAAACTAGAAACTTTTTCGAAAAAACGGCGGAAACTTTTTACCATACCCAATATGTTTGGCTGCCATGATCAGGTACTCTGCTGCAGTAGTATGTAGATCATACAAAGTTGCCCCATCATATACCACGCTATTCTATTTGCCAATCGTTTAAACATTTTTCCATCTATGATTTCCGTGACGATCTGATAAATTTCACTGGTGAAGTTACTGCGCTCCGCAGTCTACCGATGCCTCTGGATGTTCCCATATGCCATTGTGACAGTTTGAACAAACACGTAATAGTCCATGCTATTTTATCTAATGTCAACGACTTAAACATTCTATCTTTTGTGTTGCACTTCCAGGACTTTAAATGACTGCCTAATGAGCATTGACTCGCTTCCCTGGCAACATCTTGATCATGATTCTCTTGGTTGCATAAATATATTTCTATGCTATGTAAGAAGGAGAGCTATAGTTACTTATATGATGGGTAATATTCGAAAACAAAGGTATGGTTTAGATATAGCCAGAGTTTAACATAGATGATTAGGGCCGGACTGATTTCTGCCGAAATAGATCAGTTCTCTCGTGGGAATTTTCAACTTTTCTTAACTCTCAGAAAATAAACCTGATCCTTATAGATGACGGCCTCGACTTGTCAGTTTCTTGTTCCATTTTCTAAATTTTGCGTCATTAGATGCTAAATTTTCAACAGACATTCACCCGGATCTGGGAATTTCGTTCTGTGCATCTACCAACTAACTACCATCTACCAATTTGGAGAAGCAAATTTTAATGTTATGGCCTAAAACTTCAAGGGACGGGTCAGACAGTAAATGTCAATAGCAACGTCTAGCAAACGATCTACATTCGCCTGAAGTCCTTGAATATCTATATTATCGCATGTATGAAAGTGCTAGCCGAAATTAGAGCTCTATCAAATCTTTGTTCCAGATTTGTTCCACTTCAGAAGGTGCTGTTTCTAGGCCACATATCACGATTTATTCAAAAGACACATCTAGTATAAGCTTTCTCATAGTTTTCAAAAGAGGGATAACCATGGATATCCTGGTCTTATTGAACGGACTTTTGGCAATCTTCCAGAAAATCCACTCTGGAAATACCTTACTGAAAATTCCAATTTCCTTGCGCACGGGAGAACATTTTTAAAGTAGAATACCTAGCAGAATGTGAGCTAGGATATATGATCATGTATTATAAAATAGAATTATTATACACCAATCCTTTTGAGCTCTTATTTCAACCTGCAAAATAGATGTGAATTGAAGATTCGTGAATTATTGACTAGCTCAAAAGACTCGTTTGCATGATACTCCCATATAAAACCAAGAAAGGATTCGAATTGGATCAGAAACTGAGCTGAAATCTTCATCACAGGAGGGTCATCAGCATCAGGTGACTTTGTTTTTCGTGTCTGCGGAGGCTTTCTCTATAATGATCTCTAAATGACATCAAACTGAATTAATTGGTTATTAAACTCTTTTTATCTGCCGTTTTGTCTTTTAAAAGCAAGGCGCTTTAAAGTTCCCTATAATGAACACAGAATAATTCCAGAGAATATTTTCTATCCAGTACGTATAGTTGAGTAGTATTTTCATAAGGCATGATGTCCTGTTTCTCTTGTTCATTTTTGAAGTGTTTCTATGAAGTGAGATAAGATATTTGTTTTTTTAAATCACTTTATCCTTTTGTCGTCATATTGTTAACGTTGTACCGTTATCAAGAGTAAAGTCTACCATTTAAACTCTGCATCGAAAGTTGATTCCAAATAAGTCCCTTCTGTGTAATTCGGAGTTCTACTTCTACTGCTAGAGAATATTGGACATTCTGTTCATTCTATGGGAAAAATATGATTCGCCGAAAACACAAGCCACAGGATGTATATTTCGTGCAAGTTAAATACTAAAAACCGTAATGAAAACAAAATAAACTCAGATCCTTAATGCATTCAGTCCTTGCAGGTGTTTCGCAGACAAGAACCGTCAAATAAATTTCTCTATTATTCTTGTCTCCATTTCGGTTGTCTAATCATTTATTGCTACAATTGTAACTAACTCACCAGCCAAATTCCGTCAGGACGTGCCCATCTGATTGTTTTAAGAGATTCCATTATGGAAGTGAAACTTCGATATGTTCTTATCATATATATCTTGTTGGTATGATAGGAAAGTTTAATTGGAACACTTACCACCGATTAGACAGATATAACCGTGACAACGCGTCCGACATGAAAAATCAACTTCCCTTCCAATCAGTGTAAGGATCAGGATAAAATTTCAGCAAGCCAACAAAATTCAGTATCCGGAAGTCACTTACTATTACCGCCCACATGATTTGAAAGTCTCTTAATGGAAAAGCAGATAATGAGTCCCCGAGGACATTGTCTTAAAAGTTGGTTGGATAACATTTTGTGTCTTCCTTCGGATACAGTAGGACGTGTTATTAGTCTGCCCGATGAAAATCTCCTTTCAACAAAGATGAGTTCAAATACAGCGAAAAGAATGGGGAAATCCGCACTTTAAAGAGCAAAAAAGGTCTGAAGACACAGAAAGAATGAGTATCTTTTCACAAAAGCTATGCGCTTGGAACTACTTCAGCTCGAACACGGAACAAGTCAATACTCGTGCAATTAATTTGCATTAATTTTCCACTACAGATGCATCCAAACAATATAGCAGGCCATATCTAAGAATTTCCTTTAACCACTGTGTTTGCCCGAAGTGCAAAAAAGTCAGAGGTAGCCTTAACAAGAAAATCAATGAGGTCCTGCTAACTTTAGCCTTGGGAAATAGTAGAAAGAAAAACTTTTGTTGTACTACCAATTAGTTAGACTTCAATGATCGTCCGGCTTTTCCTCTTTCAGAAAACATAACCACAAACTAATTCCTCGTCCTTCCTATCATTCATGCTCGACATGAGAAACGAGCTTAGCTAAGGAAAAATAGGAATGGATGGGAAAATCCATGCATTCATTCATTCATTATAAATAAAAGCTTCTGTCCACTACCGCTCCCTGCGTCGAGTTTCGTTCAATCCTCTTCCTTCCGGCCGTTTCTCCGGGCTGTCGTTTCCGAAACACCAAATTGAATGCTGAAACGACCCTGTCCTGTCGGGCCCCGCTCTCGTCGTGAAGGCGACGCAAACCAATGTCTTAATGTTTGAAGGCAAGACAATTAAATCGAATCTGGTAGGTTTCGAAACGTTTCCAATTATCAGCCTTTGGGGGTGCAAGGACGAGAGATGGGCGGAATGATAACGGAAAGCTATTTGTATTATGCGGTTCAGAGTTTGGCCAAGAGGATCTAACACCACTTGAGTCAATGGAGTGAAATGAACTCGTTGATTGCGAGTGTTTGTGTGTCTGTGCACATGGTCTTCTATGAAACAATTCTCGCCATGTGCAAAGAGCAGGACTCTTCAAGGAAATTAAACAATTGACGCTTAATTGATGCCAGGGTAGAGCTCCAGAAAGCAATCATTGTGCGGTTTCATACCAAAAGCGAAACATCCTTGTCGGCCAACTTGCCGAGCAGGAAATGCACTAAGGGTCATAAATTCGATTTTAAAAGGAGGCACAAAGTAGAGAAAAAGAACCATCTCGATTAAAGTCATTTCCACATGAGTGACTTCTTGGCTCGGTATCGTGGTCATAAGATTCTTCGTCGTTTATAGCTCGAGAGCTTTGAGTTTTTTCCGCTATCAGTGGAAAGGAAACCTTTTACATACCTTCGTGTTGCACGATAAGTCGACTTTCATATGAACATTTTTATCTTATGCATTGTAGAACTTTGGCAAGGATTCAAATGGTGCATTAATTTTTTTGATGGGTGAATGTCCGGTTATTTAGGTTATTGAACTTCCTGCATGAAAATTGTTAAGCAAGAATATTTACTGCGTTCGTAACATAGTAAAAATGACAATTCCAGTAAATTATTGCAGGAAGCCCGAAGTCTTTTGGTTTTTTTAAAGTTCACTGAGCTGTATTGCAAACTGGAAGAACCTGAAGTACTTCTATCAAAGCACAAAGAAAACGTCCCTGCGCTTTTCTTGAAAAGTGCAATTTGCTTCTGATTCCTTGTGGCCAGGTTTATATAGAAGGACATTCTGCACTCCTTGTTCATAGTCAGATCTAGGCCATACTTTTTTATGGATTCAACCGGTTGTATTAAATAATTCTATAGGGACGAAGGAGTTTAATATTGTTGAAAGCCGTTTGAAATGTTTATGCTGAAAATTGAGTAACGTCGGCCTAAGCCTGTTTTACAGTTAGCCTTTATGATTCAGATTGTATTTCTGAACTTGTTTTCTTTTTCATAAATTTTGAATTTTTAAATTCGTTTTCAGGTAAGTCTGGCTTCACAGGATTTAAATCAGCTGGATATACATGGAGCGCAAGTAATTTCCTAATGTAATGTCCGCAAGTAATGTCCTACTTAAGGTTGTTGTTGAATAAATTGAATCGGGTGAGTGTCGTTAAGATGTAGTTGTAAAGTAATAGCGAAAAACAATGAGTATACTGAAATTCATAATTAGTCATAATTCCTAGCTATTCAATATATTTGAAGCTATATACAATGTATATTTCATATGTAGTTGGGAAGTGAAGGATTTTACCGCGTTTTGTCAGACTCAAAGTGACGTAACATATTAGCAATAACAACTTAACGCCCACTTCCACTGGTACACCGAGAGCATAGCCTAAAACTTCTTAACAATTACTTCAGGGTAAGCCTCCTAAATCTTTCTGTGTTCGGGCATTCGGGCTGATTCGGCTTAATCAATAATGTCACTGTTACAATAAGGATGGACAGAAGAGCTGGTTTTTACTCCTTCTTATCGAAAGCATCGCTAAAGCGTAGTTAGAACATAGTTCTGTTCATCCTTTTATTCTTCCAAAGTGTCTGGTGAGAGCACAACTGTTATCTTGACTAGCCTAATCGGGGAGTGCTCATCTATTCTCTTGGCTAACCTTCCTGGAAAGGTTTAGTTTAGTCTTTTTTTTATCATAAAAAGGTATAATTTCACTGTTTTGCCGTCCTTTTGCATGTGAAAATTGTTCGGCAGAAGTCATTCGCACTTTCATGAAAAAACAAGTTTTCGGGAGTCCGTGACGTTTTCATTTTTTGTGCCCGCTGGCATTTTGTTTAAGGTAGTAATCCACCCAATTTTATTTTTGCTTCGACCACGACTCCTAGTCTTTAATAAGAAGCGCAGTCCAGTTATTTATCGCTTCGTTTAACCAACCTTTCTGACATAGAGTGAGAGTCCTTTCTCTCTCTACTTGTGAAACAGCCTTTCTATTCTCTGCTCATCAACACAGTAAGGACTTCCTTTTCTTTACACGAAACAGCATGACGTGATATAATAGCTGATAACGATGACAAACGATAAACAGCACTGCAATTTTGCCTTTACCAGTAATGCCGGCTCAGAGATAGCTCGGTTTCCAGACGAATCCTTAAAAGCTACTGATCATTGCAACTGAATAATTTGCTCGGATACTAATCTGAATGTGCCAGTGTCTTGTCTGAATGTGTCTTGACTTCAATGTCCTCATAACCAGGCATTTTTGTTTGGAAGATCCAAGAGTGTTGAGGACTTCTAAATCGAGTTATATTCTTGCTTATTCTGAATACAATTTATTGATGATGCCTTACCGATCGCGTATCTAGCACTGCTGGATGATGTAACCGAAGAGATCCTATGAGAACCTTAAGTTCAGAGTAGTTCCGATAGAGCCACTTGGTGGATGGGATGGTGTTCTCCCCACGACTTGGACTTGCCGTTGTTATCCAGTGTCTTTATCCCCGATTGTCTATTCGGGTTAGTGTCTCTTCCTAGAATTGGGACAAAACATTCACTATGTTTTAACATTGAAATTACTTCCAATACAGTCAGTAATCCACACAGCAATCCGAGCCTGCTCTGAAAAGCTATCAGAGTCGTGTTCGGATTTAAATAGGCATCAGAAGATAATTTTTCAACAACTCGTCACAATACTTCAAACTCTGAATAAACCCTTATTTCAGAGCCAGTGGTGCCTGATGCCGAATTTGTCTTCTGCGATGTTGATTCCAAACCAGCATCAAATTTTTTCACATTCGCAATCAGACCCAGAAACCGCTGTGAATTTAGGAGACGATAGAAATTGACCTCGAGGATAAGACCCGTCGCGCTCGAACTTTTCTTTCAACACCAAAAACTCTCAAGTTTTGAAATTAGTTCTGGATTTGCGTAAGACACAGCGTGCTGTACTTGTACCTCCCTTGCATTTTGCGCATGGGTTCGTCATTGTAGCATAAGTTATTTGATCTTCCTAGTACATTCGGTGATTGACTGTATAACCGGATGAGCTCTTCTTTGTGAAATCTACCCCAAGTTGTACCAGGAAGTCGCCGGTTTTGTCAATTTACACCTATTAAGTTTATAGTTCCTGTAGTTTCAATGTCTACGATCTCATTGACATATTGTAGTAGACTCATGTGTTTCCCACCGTCCATGATCATCTCTGCGATACTACATCTGGTATTTTTTATGGTGCAAGATCCCAAACCTCGCGTTTTATTGACTAGTAGTACGTATCAGTTTTGGGTTCCACACGGTGAGTCATTTTTCCACATTTTCGTGCTGCTTTCGAGTCTTATGTGCTATGATAAGGCTCTTAACTCTCTTGATACAATTTCCCTTATTCGGCTCCAGGGGGCTTGAAGCCTTCATTTGAACTTTACTTTTGGAAAGCGGACTTTCTGGCGTTTCTGTGTTTTCACATAGTTTTTTCAGGTCGTCCCTGGCAACATAAATTTTATTTGTAAATTTCTTCGAGGTCCTCAAGTTCGCCGATCCTGTTCTTAACATCTTTCCTTTCTTTGGATCGAAATGAACTTCGTCATTAGATTTTAAACTATGCTAACGTTTTACGTTAGCCGCGCCTCTTTTGTTGAGTCCATTGCAAATAACGTGACTACGTAACACTTATCATAACACGTAAGTAACACTTATCAATGGAGCGTGCGTTTCACCCTCGTTTCACCCATTTGTGCTTCGGATACTAACTATACCTCGTGCTTGGCTTTCCATTGTCTCTACTTGGTTATGCCAGGGTAAAGCCACGTCTTCCGATGCACGCATTAAGGGCATTTTCCTTACTCTCTCGCTGGCGTACGAGGAACACTTTGACCTTTCGGTCTCCTAGCAAACGTGAAGCGCTCGATGGAGACTCGCAAAATTACGATCGTTTGTCGATTCGATCGTTCGTCCATTTGCACGTTTTTGTTTCTCCATTTAGCTTTAATGTCAATTTTTACCGTTATTTTCATAAGAAGTGTTTTGGGTCTTCGAATTTGAGTTGTTAGTAGCTTTGGCTTTTATATGCACAAACTAACCTCCACAGATATACCGTGTGATCAAAAAGCAATGGGCATTTTGAATTTTAAATTGCCGCGCTTATCCGTAAATTTCATCGTTTAGTTTTCAACGTTTGCAACACTTCTATTGGTGTTCTGTCAAATGTTGACGCATATCGCACGATTAGTATTCAATTGGAGTTTATACAAGGAAGTCGAAAAATTGTTGTTTGGAAATTTTTATAATGGATGAAAAACAAGAACAACGTGCGTGCCTATACTTTTGTGTTAAAAATGAAATTTCGTGTGCCGATTCGTTGAAAGTGTTTTAAAAGGCTGATGGTGAAGGGTGTATGTGGAAAACTCGAGCATACGAATGGTATAAAGCGTTCAACGGCGTCGCTTTTCGGCTGGTGTCAAGAAAGCTGAATTTCATTCAGTAAAAGAGTCGTATTGATGTGGCCAAAGAAATGATTTCCAACGCAGACAGCGACCAGCGACCCCAAATTCATCAAACGCACCATGACTTTTGCCGAAACATGGGTTTATGAATTGAAGCCATAAAGTAGAATTGGCTGCATAAGCTGATAAGGCCATACCTTTGGTGGCCTATACAAAATACATAGAAAATTTTGATCAAATGTTGGCGTGCATTTATTGCCGGAGGAAGAGAAGATAAGTTCGTAGGGGATGATAAAGAAATTTATTAGAAATGGAAATTTTGCATTTTTTTAAGGTTTCCATTTTTTTTATCATAAGATACTTCTTGTAGCAGTATGCTCTTCCGCAGGAAACAATTTCATGAGTTGGGAGTACTTCGGTGACTTCAGGGGTGATCTTCAGCTTGTTTACCGGAAAGGAGCTCTCATATCACGTCATATGCATACTCCTACCTCTCATTAATTTATATCGGTTGCGTGCATCATTATTTTTGTTTACCTACTATTAGTGACTCAGTAAGCTGTTGATGTAATAAACAATTTTTTTTACTTGTTGGGAAGTACAAACTATTCACACCCTGAGTTATGGACGCCAGATTTCTCCGTCCTTATTTCGTCCTTGTTTTGTAATGTGC
Organism: Stratiomys singularior; assembly: GCA_954870665.1. Lineage (NCBI taxonomy): Eukaryota > Metazoa > Arthropoda > Insecta > Diptera > Stratiomyidae > Stratiomys > Stratiomys singularior. Next base: position 107,590,187 of record OX940878.1, on the reverse strand, counting down.
TTTTTCAGGACTTGGTCATAATTCGGAATTTCAAAGGAAAAAAATAAGCAGCAGCAAATAATCAGAAAAACTTTTTTCAAGACTTATGTCAACAGGAATAATCTTCAAAGCCGCCAGTTATGCAGCAAATAATTGAGGCTTATGAAATTCCTTATTGTTAATGTAAAATAAGACTAGTGGTGGTGAGAATTCGACTAATTTTAGTTCAGAATCAGGGATATCCGTATCCTTGATTGTACCATGCCAAATACGCTCAATGAAAATACACTTCGTTCCTCACTTTACTCATTTGGGAATTCCTGTGGCTTAGTTGTCTGTGTTGTCCTGTTTCGTGTTCATAATCCATTTGCTGGAGTTTTATTTTCGTGCCGTAGTATTTACAAATTATATTCGTTTTACACAGGTGAATTAACACTGAGTAGAATATTATTAATGCAAGAATATTTTCTCGGCTTTAGTATGTCTTCGGTTTTTCGTATTATCAACCAGATTTCGACAGAAAGGATTGAGGTTGATGTATGATTGCTGGAAAGGAAAATATTTAACGAAGGCATGCTCGTTCATTGTTTCTTTGAAAAAAGCACAAATTTTGAATTGTAGAAATTCGTATGATCTAGAATGAATTTCAAAATTCATTTGTTCTTCGCTTCGTTTAATTTCACATGAAAACGAAATCGGAAACGTCTATCAAATGTTTTTATATGAATGCTTAAAATTTAATCAAAATAAGCACAATGTCCATTATTAAACGACAATCCGAGAGAGGTTTGACGTCCACCGGACAACCTACAACCCATCATTCATTGAATCCTTTTTTCAACTCACTCAGACGAAACACTCAATGCCGAAATTAGAAAGACCTTCACGTTCAGTCGATTCTATCTGTTGGAATGGTAGCAGTCGACATTTGATCTTGGCCTAACATCAGACTTACATCCTTTTTTTCCCCAGCTATAAATAAAATCCACGTTTTTTTTCGGCCAATGGAGAAGCAAAAATATTAAATAGTCATCTCCTCATCATCTCATCTCCAGAGAAAATTTGTCATGTATTCATGCAGCAAACTGATGAGTCCTTGGATGAATTGTGAATTTGACTGCAATATACTGAATTACAGGACATTTAATGCGAAAAGCATTGGTCGACTAAATGTTTAAGTTTAAAAGGTCGTCACAAACAAAGGACTTGAACTTTCCAAAACAGCAAAAGGATTGAAGTTATTTCAGTTTGCTTTTCAATTATTTCAGCAAGTCTCGACAAAATAAACGAAACCTTCAAGTTTTCGCATTAAATTATTCCGTTCGACCCCGAGGCTCATCTGTTGGATTTCTTAGCCCAAAACACCATTCCCATTTAAATATTGATATTGATGAAATATTAAACACCCCCTAAACAGCTTTTATGATGGTTATCATGATTACGATAAGGGATTTTCCCTGGGCTGTCATAGCGAGAAAACATCAAATAAATAACTTGGCCCAACATGATGCCCATCTTTACCGGCGTGTCTATAGAGTCAATGGCAAAACTTGGCAAGTCCCGATGGGAAAGGAAACGTTAGAGGTTACTTCGTTGATGACAGACAGCATGTTTAGCTAGGACACCGGAACTAGAAAGAAGTCAATCGAAGGACAACAAATGCCTCAACCAAACGGATGTTCGATGTGAAAAGTTTTTTTTTTTTTGATTCCTTGGGATATTGTGTTGAAAATTGATTTTTAATGATGTGCCCAGCGTGGGATATAATTCAATCTCTTTGAAATATATTTCAACGATAGTAGCATTCATTTTGGTTTGACTTTGTTTGACATGAGCTGAAACGGGAGAAATATCATTGATTTTTAAAATAATAAAAATTTACAACAACCTGATGATATTAGAAATGAAAATGAATTTTCAATTTGATAACTGCTACACATAAATGTAACTTCCTTCTTTTCGATTTTGAAAGACCTTTCCCTCCAACAATCAACTCGAAAGAAATCAGAAAAAAGGTGACGCAAGGGTCCCGAAAACGAATTGCTTTTCTTTCAAGTCAGTATCTAGCTGTTTGGTATATCCTGTGAAACTACTCACAATATATAGACATCCTTTTTGAATTAACCAAAAATTTGGACATGGTTGAAATGGTTTTGAAAGAACATACAGCAAGGACATTCAGCAGTACGTCTTCATTTCTATGTCATCGTTCCAGTTCTAAGAGTTAATTTCTATAGCATTGGAACAAAAAGAAATTGTGTGAAACCCTTCGCGGACAGTTTTTCTCCTTGGAAATAACAGTATTTTCTCCTCCATCCAGGAAATCCCGAATGGCTAATCCGATTAGCAGATCAACGCCTTTATGGCGTAGCTTATTTCTAAATTGGGACACTTATATTCAGTACTTAGCGGAAAGTTACATTCAAGACAACTTACCCTTCGCCACAGGATGACTTGTTCCAAATACATTGAAAACTTTTTTCTAATCAATGACCGATTTTTGATATAACTAGATGTTACGGGTCGACTTTAGACGTTACTAGCCGGCACGACGTCGCTCTTCTCGTTACGCGGATTCGAAAACATTCTGAAAACACACAAAATAATTCACATTCCGGAAACACATAAGGTAATTGATTATCCTTGGAGCAAAATTATTACCTTATTCTCGATTTTTTATGGTTGAGAGGTGAAGTTTATTCACGCCCTAAGTGTCGGACTCCCAGTCGCGACTGGACTACCGACTAGAAACCATATTCTGCATTGGTGTAAAGGATGACGCCTGTCGTATTTTCTTTTCATGCAGAAGATGCGACAAACAGCGCGGTGATCTTGCCGACAAAGTGGGAGAGCTCCATCCAGATAGCCTAATCGAAGAGATGCTCAAATCATTTCACAAATGGAATCAAGTAGCATATTACGCTAGGACAATCTTAGGAATAAAAATACTCATTTGTCTCTAGTAAAATTTACCAAAAGGGCCTGAAAAAATTAATAGATTCTGCGCAATGCAGATCCATTAGGTCCAAAAATCCAGTTGAAAATATTGCCTTTCATTGTGACATTTCATTGTGATCTCTGCGCGTACCGTCTTCAACTTCACTGTCGCCAGATACTTTTAACTACCTCGCTGATTCCTTCAAGAATCAATACAAACATAACCACTTTCCTGTTACCATAAATAACCCAAAATTTCAAAACATAATTCTTTATCGTTATTTTCAATTTCATAGTAATTTTCTGTTGGCAACTTTCTTCGGGCCATTTCGGAATAATTTTGTTTAAATATTTAACGAAGCGGACATGCCTACTTACAGTTAAATACAATTCATAAAAAATTTTCTGGAATTTTACAAAGTATCTTCGAACCATATCGATTTGCTCACGTACAAAAGGCTACTGACTAGACTCGACCCTTTGTTTCTTGTTGCGGTGGCTGAGAGCAGACATACGACCGGAACGGTAAAAAGGCTTTCATAGTTGATTTCATTTATTTTGAAATAATAACAAACATGGAACATTATACAAAACAGTTCAGTAATCGATTAGTTGTCCTTTGATTGCAAAAAAGCATTCAAGGATGCGCTATTTCAATCCTAAACTTCATCCTATATGTTATATCATAGGCTGAACCTTAATTAATCGAAAACTTTCATAATCTTAATCTTTATGAAGTAACTCGGCGAATTGTGGGAATCTCTAAGCAAAAAAAGTTTGAAAAATGCTAGTTGATAATTTTTCAAGGATGATTACTATCCTTAAGACTTTTGTGGGTATAAACAGCCAATTGAAAATAATGTTAAAAAAGATTAGTTATTTTAAGATCCCAACATAAGTTTACCACGCAGTTGAAAATTATTTGCCACTTCAACTTCCTGAAGCAAAGAATTTGTCTCATTGTGAATTCTCTGATTGGCTCAGACGTTAAGGAACACTTTAACCAGTATAATTTTTCGATACAAATTCTAAACTCAATTCTTCACACGATTATAGGTCGGCTACAAATTCTACTAATTAATTTCTCTCTGGCTATTGTAGCAGGGTCTTTTCAATAATATCCCCTATAATTAGGTACAAACGATCAAATACACTTGCTTATTTGTTTACTAGGTCCTTTTAATAAAGAAAAACAATTTGGTTACATCCACAGGTCCTTTTTTCCTGTGGATTTAACCGAATTGTCCTTTGGATGTACCCTATCACTAAAAGCCCAAGAATTAATTAAAAGGGAAACTTTCTAAATTGTAACTAAATGAGTCCAACTGTTGCTACTACCACAACCACTACTAAACCTTTTCTGCTTAATCAACCGCGCGCTACAGGATCAGAATATTCAAAAATAATTTCACGCACCACGGCCTCCATTTGTCCAACTAATGAATAGAATTTCTATTTAAGCTTCTTGTTTAATAAAATCTGTACCAGTTTAGTTCATTTATGTACACCGTCTGTTGCTACAATCTTGCAAAACTTGATCCTGAATTATCTACCTCATCGCTTTCCCAGGAGGCAACTTAATGAAACTTTTGCCGGACATTTCTATTTATTTCATTTACGAGATGTCCGTAGCACGTCGGTGTGGAAGAGTTTTCTCATATTTTCTTGGTTTGCATACCAACTAAGTGATTTAATAAATGCGAAAGCAGATGGACTGCTGCAAGCAACAATAAGGAAGGAAGAAGTGGTGTCCTTCGCGTCGGCTTAATTAATGGAATTCGTTGTGGGCAGGACGAAAGGTAAACTCGCTCCGGGATGGTCTGTTGTCAGAAAAGTATGCTATAATAAATGACCCATTCCGTTCTGGTTGAAAAAGTTGCTGTGATGGTTTTTGGAAATTCATAATTAACCTGACAAGTCCTAGATGAAGCAGCATTTAGGAAATTCTAGGTATGAGAAAGAAAAAAAAGTTTAGTTGTGTAGACAAGCATTTTTAATCTTCTTCGAATTTTTTTTAGCTTGGCAAGCATCCTTTTGTCGGAAGAATCACATTATATATTTATATGCGTTGCATTCAAAGCAAAATAGTCTATCAAATTTATTTATGTAGCAAAATCTGTTTTCATAAGCCCTGAAAATACAATGTTCCTCCCATATAATAAAGCATATAATACCCTAACCTAACCATATAATACATTTCGATTACTGTGAACTTTGGCGAATCGTTCTTTATTTTTACAATTAATAATATCGAATCATGAAAAGTTATAGACAAATTTTATGCGGTGAAAAAAAAAGACATGTGCGGTGATCAATTCACCCCCTATGTAAGACCTTAGTTGTGTCTCAAGACCGCGTCCTCCAAAGAGTTGAATTTTTCCAGAGAAAATGTTATTGGTTTGTTCGGTGTCAATTACACAATAAAGAACGTTATTACTGACCATCGAACCCTAACGAAACCATCTTCGTAGTTCTGAACTTTTGGATGTGTTTCTGTTTCGAAACCAGATGGCGCAATAACCAGCTCCGTCAGGGTATTGACAAATTTTATGCGGTGTTGCTGGCTAAACAGCAATAGGTCGGATTTTACATTAGATATACACGTAATCCTCCAATGTAATGGAGCTTAGGCCATTGCATTGCTGCTTTGGCTTGAGCTAGCGCTCTTTAGAAGACCCTGAATTTCATTCTTTTTGAATTATGTTTCACGTCACCAGGTCTTTGGTCAGCGTTTTCCGAAGAATATAGTGCGCCGTGCCCGTGATTTCTGCGCTTCTGCGGCGCTGCATTCCCAGCACGCGTCCTGGAAGTGTGGCTTCACTTGCTCAGCTGCTATCGGACAATTTGCGGCCTTGTGGGGTATTACAGGGTTTAGACATTTGAAACACCTGAGACGAACTACTCTGCTTCGTAACCTGGTGACAATTCGACTATTTTATCAACTAGCCATGCTATGAAGTTTTTCGACTAGTCTCCATGTGAAGTCGCCTGTAACCATGCGCTGTGCTCTATTTTTGGAGTTTGGTCCTATTTCGACTCAATTTAAATCAGAGAAAACCCATTTTGACGCACTCATTCACCTCAGCCATGTCCATATCGCAATTAATGTCCCTTGCCTTGCCGGTGGTGCATGCGAAATTTGCAACTTGCCTTTTGTGGTACCCGTGGATTGGTCCGCTGGCAGAGCTTCTGGTATTGCTATCTCTGGAATCACTTGAATTTCGACTGAGGTCTTAACCTTTTTTTTTCTTCCGCTTTTAACCAATTGAGTCTGTAAGTGCTTCATACGGTCTGAAAGCTTTTCCAGCACTCATATATCGTCACTTGCGTCCTTTTTATTTATTTTTTATTACATAGCAGATCTTCTTGTTCATCTTCTACACTATGTTTCCTGCATTTTGCATGAGGCGTTCTACCCCATGACGGTCCAGTATAGTAGAACTAACTTAAAAAAATAACCACGTTTGGCTTTGATTACGGCAGACAGTTTCCTTGACAGAGAATAGCCAGGATTACGTTTCATTTCAGGGGTGAATTTGGCCATTCTTGCAGAAGTATTTCCTCAAGTTTGCATCTTAATTGTTATGTGGTGACTCACTTGTCCAATTCTATTCGTCCGTTTTCAATTGGGCTTAAATCAAGGGATTGAGGAGAAGTTGTCAGAAAGTGTGTTGCATTAAAAATTACCCATTGACGTTCAGGATATGCCGTGTGATTGGAGTTAATTTCATGTTAAAACTTATAGTAGTTGGCCAAGCATAACTTCTTTCCGCGTTATTTCATGTTCTTCCATGAAATTTTGATATCTACTTTATGACCCATCATTTTCTATAAAAAAAATATTTCCTACCGCGTAATAAAAACCCCAGTCATTCAAGCTTTAGAGTTGCTTGAATGTTTTTCAGATCCGGTTGTATATCACTCCTTCTCCACACGAGTATGCTTCCACTAAAATGAATTTTATTATACCTGCTATCGTCCTAGAACAGCAAACGTTTTTCGATGTTATTTTGAGAATTCTAGGCAAGTTCTTCACTTGAGTCCAAACATCGACAATAAGTAAAACGTGACCCTCGTTAAGTTCTTCATTTCAGTGCAATCATCGACGAAAAATAGCGAAAAAATTTGAGACTGTTAAGACCTTAAAAATCCATATAAGCGATCTTTATATCGAAACAGGACGAAACATAAGTCGTCCCACGTATTATCTTCCCGAAGGAAGACAGAATCGCTTAAAGGGACACGGACATTCGTTTTCAAGTCAAAAGTAGCCATTGTTGATCATGTAATCCTGTTTATTCATACTAATTCCGAATTGAAAAGACATCGCCAAACCATGCCACTCATATCACATGAAGATTCTTGACCTGATCAGACGTACACTTGACAACTGACGTATCTCTATACGTCTAGAATAGACCACTATAGTCTATAGAATAGACCACGACTTTATCCTGAACTAGTCAGATTCACATACCTCAAAATCAAAGTTAAAAAAGTTCATATCGAATCAGCTACAAAAAATTCGTCATTATACTTTAAATTGCTTAAAAGGATATGTACAGCATACTTGGAGTTAAATGTAGCCTGTAGTTATCATGACGTCCTCTAGAAACAAATAATATTAGGAACGAGGGAAAGATTAGTGAATCACGTAACTAATACGAGAGATCTGCGCTTTCCCAGCCAGGATGCCTTCCAGGGATGTCTTCTGAAGAAGGGAACGGAAGCAATCGCATTTGACCAGCAAAAATTGAACGACCTCTGATAAAGATCTTATTGTCAGAAAATATTCAAGCAACAGGACAGAATGCCCAGAATGCCCAGCAACGGATAATGTTCCTATATTCAATACGAAAAGTAAATGCTTACGCCTGCCACAATACTTCTTTTTTATATTGTTGCGCGTTGAGCAGGTGCGCGACCTGTTTGCTATTCGCAAATATTGCTAATAGTGAAATAAAACACTCGCGAACTATTTTAAAATTAATTCTTAAAATTTAATTAAGTTTCTTCTACACTTTATGATTAATTTACTAAAATCACTAATCACTTTAATGAATTAAATTATTTAATTAACACTTATTCAACATAATTAAACACTAATTCAATTATTTAACACTTTTCTCACTTTTCTTATTTTGAGTTTTTCTGGCGCGCACTGTCGCGTACTCTCGCGTTTTTCATTCACAACTGCTTGTCTCGTCGCTCGCCGTAGTCGCTTATATACCACTACCAACCATCCCAGAACCTTCCATACAGATTGTTCTCGCGTGTACGCGTCGAGTCGCTTGCACCGGGATCTGTTGTACTTGATGCGCGTGACGTGTTTATGCTTGCGCACACGAGAACAATCGATGTGTTGGTAGCAGATAGTCGTAAACATGTTTACGACTTTTTGTTTACGCCGACTACAGTTCGCGTGACCTAAACACGTCACACTATCCCCGCCTTAAATCTTTTTCGTCCCGAAAAAGTGTGACATTAACCATCTCCGCGTCTTCCTGCTGATAATATGGGGCAAGGCGGTCCAGATGCACAATTTTCATTTTTGCCCTAGGTTTCTGGTGTTCTTGTATCCGGTATACCACATCGTTGATCCGTTTGACGATTCTATAGGGTCCTTCCCAATTCGGCTGTAGCTTCGGAGATCTGCCTTTACGACGCCGGGGGTTATATAGCCAAACCAAGTCGTCCGTCTGGAAACCAGATGAGTTTGCCATTAAGTCATATCTGGTTTTCATGCGATCAGTGGCTGACTCTATTTGTTTCCGCACTAATTGGTGTATCTGACTCAGCCGTTGCCTTAAATCGCTTGTATACTCCGAAATAGGTTGGGGCTTCTCAGGGGGTGTCCCAAACTTCACATCAGCTGGTAGACGAATCATTTTTCCAAAGATGACTTTTGCGGGTGCTTCTCCAGTCGATGCATGTTCCGCAGTTCGGTATGCCATCAAAAATAATGGAATGCGTCGATCCCAATCTCTCTGGTTTTCATCCACCATCTTGGCCAAATGTTTATTAAGCGTGTCATTGAACCGTTCGACCATTCCATCGGACTGAGGGTGAAGTGGCGTTGTCCGTGTTTTCCGTATACCCAGCAGTTCACACATTTCAGCAAAAACTTGTGACTCGAAGTTTCTGCCTTGGTCTGAATGTAGTTCATGGGGTACGCCATATCTACTAACCCACTGAGAAACGATTTGTTCCGCTACAGTAGTTGCTTCCTGGTTAGGAATTGGGTAGACTTCTGGCCACTTGCTGAAGTAATCAGCTACAACTAGTAAATACCGATTTCCCCATTCGGACTCGGGAAAGGGTCCTGCGATGTCCACAGCTATTCTTTCGAATGGTACCCCGACGTTATAGGTCTGCATTCGTCCTCGCGTTCTTCGACTTGGGCCTTTGACGGAAGCACATATTGTGCATTTTCGACACCAGTCAAGAACATCCTCTCGAGCGTGGAGCCAATAGAACCTTTCTCGCACCTTTGCCAGGGTTTTGTTTACCCCAAGGTGACCTCCCGATGTGCCTTCATGCATCTCCTTCATTACTCCTTTGACCCGACTCTTGGGAAGAACAATTTGCATCCTATGTGAAGTGCCATCTGCCGTTTCCCATTTCCGTTTCAAAACTCCATCTTCGACCTCAAGGGAGTTCCATTGAGCCCAATAACTTTTCAACACCGTGCCGCGTGCTGATATGTCCTTCCCCTCAGGACGTCCAGTTGTCTCCTTCCATACCAACAATGGTCCAACATCATCATCTGCTAGCTGAGCGTCCCGCAGTGCGTGCTGCGTCCAACCCTCGTCGACTTCTGTTGTGACTACCCGCAGATCCACGCCTTGTTCTTTTTCCTCAGACCGTCGGCAGTGTTTACAAGCTGCTGGACATGGGCGACGGGATAAAGCGTCGGCATTCCCATGCACTCCTCCTTTTCGATGGACGATTTCGTAATCATAGGACTGTAGCCTTTCTATCCATCTAGCAACTTGCCCTTCTGGGTTTTTGAAATGGAGCAGCCATCTCAGGGAAGCATGATCTGTGCGAAGAACGAATTTCTGTCCGTAAAGGTACTTGTGGAACTGCTTTGTTGCTTCAATTATAGCTAGTAGTTCTTTCCTGGTTACGCAGTAGTTCTTTTCACTCTTTGACAGAACTCGACTGTAGTATGAGATTACTCGCTCCTCACCGTCGATCTGCTGTGACAATACGGCCCCGATCCCGTTGTTACTCGCATCGGTATCAACCACGAACATTCTTCCAGGCTTGGGATATGCTAAAACCGGTGATTCACAGAGCTTATTCTTCAACGTCTCGAAGGCTTTTTCGCACTGTTCATTCCAAATAAAAGGCCGATTCTTTTCCGTGAGCTGATGGAGACACTTCGCTACTTTTGCAAAGTCTTTAACGAATCGGCGATAATAGGTCGCCAGTCCAAGGAAACTTCGAAGTTGTCGTTTGTTATTAGGTTTCGGCCAACTTCTCACAGCTTCTATTTTCTCAGGGTCCGTTTTCACACCTTTTGCTGATACAACATGTCCTAGGTACTTTACCTCAGATGCGAAAAGTGTACACTTCTGTGGACTCAGCTTCAAGTTGGCCCGTCGTAGCCTTGAGAACACCTCTTCCAAGTTGCGCACATGTTCGTCAAACGTCTTCCCTATGACAATGATGTCATCCAGATATACCAAGCATGTTTTCCAACTTAACCCGCGGAGTACACATTCCATGAGGCGTTCGAATGTTGCTGGAGCATTGCAAAGACCAAATGGCATCACTACAAATTGCCACAATCCAGTACCCACAGAGAATGCAGTCTTCTCTCTGTCTTTCTTGTCGATTTCAACCTGCCAGTATCCACTCTTTAAGTCGAGAGTAGAAAACCACTTCGAATCCGCCATTGTATCCATAATATCGTCGATGCGCGGAAGTGGGTAGCTGTCTTTCTTCGTGACATCGTTGAGCTGCCTGTAGTCGACACAAAACCTAGTGCTTCCATCCTTTTTCTTTACCAGGACTACAGGCGATGCCCACGGGCTGATTGAAGGTTCGATGACTCCTTGTTTTTCCATGTCGGAGATCATTGTGCTTACTTCTCCCTGCTTGGCTAATGGAAGTCGTCTTGGTGCTTGTCGAATCGGCTTAGCGTTTTGTGTGTCAATGACGTGAGTCACCATACTTGTACGTCCTTGATCGTCGTCACCAGTTGAGAAAATGTCGCGGTATTTGTTCACCAATTCCGAGGCTTTCTTGAACTGCTCTGGTGATATCTTGGTTGGTTCCAATAAAGTCGACACTAACTCACGGGATTCCCCAGTATTTCGTTTCCTAGCTGGACATTGGCTATCTCCTACTTCCAAAGATGTTACAGTAGAGACCAGCTGACAGCTCCCAATAATGGTTCCAGCTTTCATGTGGGTAACTGAGTCCGAGGTATTAAGGACTCTAACCGGCACGCATCCACTCTTATTTGTTGTTACGAGTGTCCGTCCCAAAATTAAATTACGCAGTGCCGGTGTTTTTGTTGGCTCAATTAGGTAGGATCTATGGTCTCCAGGATCACCTTCAAATTTGGCCCATACAATGCTCTCGGAAGATTTCGGTACGTCAGTGTCGGCATTTACGACCACTTTCGGTGTTGGAATGTTGTCGTAATGACCCTCCATTAAGATCTCAACATTCCGCCATCTCAAGACCCGTCTGCCCAAATCCAACGTAAACCCGTGTGGTCTTAGGAAATCCATTCCCAGGATGCAGTCGTCCATTATATCCGCAACAAGAAACTCATGTTGAAACAGTATATCCCCTACTTGTACTTGGAGTTTGATCTCGCCGTATACGGGTGCTGCTTCTCCCGTTGCTGTTCGTAGCAAAAGTGGTTTGCCTTTGGAGAGAACATGCCCGCTCACCAAATCTGGTCGCAATATTGACCTTGTTGCACCAGTATCGATTGTGAGGGTGCAAGGTTGACCGTCAACTTGTCCATGAACACATAAGTCTGCCTCTCCCCGATGTAGCCTAGACACGATGATGGTGGTTCTGGGGACTTTGATCCTCCTAGCCAACCTCTGCCCCGCGAAGTTGGCTCTTACGCGTTTCCCGACCCCTTGGATTGAGGGGCCTTATTGCCAGGCTCTGTTTTTGGCCTTGATCTCCTTCTAGCAGCACATGCCGGGCAGTAGCTTAATTTCCTTTGCTGCTTGCAGTTTCGTTGGAGATGACCTCGTTCACCACAATTCCAGCATATGGCCGCACCATTCACCTGCGCTTCTTCGCTGATGTCAACACGCTCACATAAACATTCTTCCGTTGTAACCTGTCGGATCCTGGCTGTGTTACGGGATGTTGTTTTGGCAGCTTCAAAATTTAAACAGTATGCCAGGGCGTCCTTTACTGAACGTTTTTCGGCTAAGCGGATAGCTTGTTGCATTTCCCTATCCTGCAACGCGCTAATGAAAGCCTCCGTCGCTGCATCGTCCCGATGCTCTGGGTCGTATGTAGGGTAAGCCAAAAGTGCAAGCCTTTCAGTATCCTGAGCCAACTGCTGTAGAGTTTCACCTGGTTTCTGGATCCGGTTGCGCAGCTGCGACCTGTAGATCTGCTTCAGGTGATTATCTCCATACCTCATGTCCAGTGCGTTCATGATGGCGACGGAGCTTGACTGCAACTCGGCAGGGACAGTTTGGAGTATTTCCGCAGCTGGGCCTCTCAGAGCAAGGATTAAGGCTGTCGCTCGCTCCTGGTCATTCCAGTGATTTCCTTGAGCGGCAGCTTCAAACTGGGTTTTGTAAATGCTCCAAGCCATTTGTCCGTCGAAAGTTGGCGCTTTTACACTCCTTGTTGAGATACTGGCTGTATTCGTTATCGGGCTTGGGTTACTCGCTATTAGGCTTGGACTGGTCATTATCGGGCTCGGGTTACTCAATATCGGGATCGGGTTGCTCACTATCGGGGCCGGGCTACTCGCTATCGTTATTTTCCCTTGTTTTAAGTCTTCTTTTATTCTTTCAATCTCTTCCCGAACCGTCTCCACTTTGCTCATCCTTTCTTCCACTTTGTCCATCCTTTCTTGGAAACCTTCAATTTGATGGTTAAGCTTTCGGCTTAGTTCACCTAAATCAGCTCTTAATTCAGCTGATTGCTTGTTGAACGCTGTTGACTGCCGGTCGAGCTTCTCGTTTAACTCAGTTGACTGCCGGTCGAGCTTCTCATTTAAGTCAATTGACTGCCGGTCGAGCTTCTCATTTAAGTCAGTTGACTGCCGGTCGAACTTCTCTTTTAAGTCAGTTGACTGCCGGTCGAGCTTCTCGTTCAACTCGGTTGATTGCTTTTGCATTACCATCAACATTCGCATCAACCCTTGCGCACTCAGAATTTGTTCTTCCTCCTCGCCTCCAGTGCAACTTTCAGCATCGGGAAACTCAAAGGACTCTGGATCCATTCCTTCCGCTACCAGCGCTTCGTTTAACCGGGTGATTAATCTAGCCTTGCTTCCTTCGGTGGAAATTTTCCGCTTTTCCAACTCCTCCTTTAGTTCCCGCAAAGTGAGAGCGTTGATTTTACGCGGCATTTTTCTTACAAGTTTACTTCAAATGTTCAAAAGTGTTCACTATAGTTCACGATTTTTTTTTTTTAAGTGTTTGAGTTATTTTTCACTTCACTATTGCACGAATAATCCCACTTCTGACACCAGTGTTGCGCGTTGAGCAGGTGCGCGACCTGTTTGCTATTCGCAAATATTGCTAATAGTGAAATAAAACACTCGCGAACTATTTTAAAATTAATTCTTAAAATTTAATTAAGTTTCTTCTACACTTTATGATTAATTTACTAAAATCACTAATCACTTTAATGAATTAAATTATTTAATTAACACTTATTCAACATAATTAAACACTAATTCAATTATTTAACACTTTTCTCACTTTTCTTATTTTGAGTTTTTCTGGCGCGCACTGTCGCGTACTCTCGCGTTTTTCATTCACAACTGCTTGTCTCGTCGCTCGCCGTAGTCGCTTATATACCACTACCAACCATCCCAGAACCTTCCATACAGATTGTTCTCGCGTGTACGCGTCGAGTCGCTTGCACCGGGATCTGTTGTACTTGATGCGCGTGACGTGTTTATGCTTGCGCACACGAGAACAATCGATGTGTTGGTAGCAGATAGTCGTAAACATGTTTACGACTTTTTGTTTACGCCGACTACAGTTCGCGTGACCTAAACACGTCACAATATTATTGAGGAGGAGTTAATCTTTCGTCATCTTCAAATCTCTGTTAATTTTCATAGAAATTGTCGTTCGATCCTCTATAAAATCTGAAACAAACAGCCATTAATCAAGGTTTAGATAAGCTAAGAGCCACTTTTTTGAAGTATTCATTTCAAATGACATCTTATACGGCTCCAAAAAAAGGTCAGGCAGGCAAGAATTTACTTTGGCTACAGATGAATCGCAAACTGAAAGAACCAAAAGAAAGAGGGCTAAGCCCTATGAAGAGAGATGACAATGGCCTCCATGAATATAACTATATAGTACGGCCATAAGAAAAATGATGATACCAGCATCCACTTTTGGAGAGTTTCCTTTTCTTATTTCTTTCAATTTGTGTATATTGCCGAGGTCTGTCAAGCCTTAGGCACGTATCTGTAGTTTCAAGTGATTGCTTCCGAAATCCTGATCGTCTAAATTTCGGTCCGAAATCAAAATAAACGAGGTGAGGGCAAGTGAGCTATGGAGAGCAGATGGAGGTAGTAAGAAAATCAAGACATGTACATGTAATTAACTACTCCTTTGTACGAAAATTCAGGATAAAAAGGGGATGAAACTTTATGTCACCCGCCCTACAGTCGAGCATATACGAGCGCTATTCATATATGAACGTGCCGTTTACAAAAATAAATTTATTTTATTTTGTAGAGTTATTTCTCGACATAGTCCCCCTACGTGGTAATACATTTTCCCCATCCATCAAATACGTTTTTCATGCCGTTTCGAAGGATGACTTCGCGTGGGTATTCAGCCAATTACGCACAAACTGTTCAACCTCTTGATTGTTTGCAAAACGTACTCATTCCAATGCATGCTTGAGCGGCCAAAACGTATGGAAATCGTATGGAATTGCAGTCCATTGCATTTCAGCCAATTTTTTGGGTTATGAGGACTAAAGGGAGCGGTCTTGCAATGTCATGCAGAAGCAAGACGTCTCGGGTGGGGTGGCGGTGATCCGAACCTTGTCAAGAAGGTAACAATAGAAGGCAGCGTTGATTGATCGACGATCGTGAAGAAAATCAATTAGTAAAGCTCCTCCGGAGTCCCAAAAATACTGTTGGTATAACCTTCCCGGCCGACAAGCGTGTTTTGGCTTTTGATGGTCATGACTCCCCCTCTCTTCTTCACTCCATACTAGCTCTTTTTGATTCGGGAGTGTCGTGGTGAACCAATATTTCATCACATGATTACATTTTCCCCAAATTGTGCACGCAATCGATCCCTTATTTCAGCTGCCTTAACACCTTCCTTCGTGAAAAGCTTTATTATGATGTGTTGCGCAACCGAAGGATGTTCTCTGTTACTCATTTTAGGGACAGCTGAAGAAACTAATCAAACCGTTGGTTTGGATTCAATGAATTTAGGGAGGTCCTCCTCAACCCTTTTCGACACTTCGCCTATCTCCACCACATTTCTAAGCCCACAGAAGCAAAGGGCTGGTTAATATTTGAATGCTCCTTGTAGATAGCGAAAAAACTGCGAGGAAAAAAGTTCAACGACGATAATGATATCGGCAATTCCGTCCTGTTTTGGCATCCAAAACGGATCTTTTAATCTTTTTGTTGTTGATGGTACTGAAAAGGAGTTAAAACAGGATGGTTGAAGTAATAAAGGCCATATTACTAATGGCGAAATAGTTTGCTGTTTCATTTTACTTACCTTCCCCGTATGTTCGCGAACTTTTTGACCTCCTCTCGTACATTCGACCACATGAACTTGTAAATGTTATTGTGATTTATTGGACCTAACTTGGCCCAAGTTAGGCCCGCCTTGATTGAGCCTAACCTCACAGTCTCTTTAGACAAGATTTGAGATTCGTTAACTACCGTCTCCCATTGCCTTGTAATGAGGTACCAACTTACTTTGAGGGTTTTCAACTCTTAAGCTGGTCGTTATGGAACCCAGCTTTTCCTAACGCTATATGGGACAACGTCACCCTTATACACCGCTAGCCACCATAACATACTTCAAAGAGTATTCATCGAATATGCTGGCCCATTTAAATAGTTTAGAGCTAACCAGCTTCTCGAGGTCCTGAATATACGTCCAAGGCTAAGGTTTGCGGAGAACCAGACACAAGAACTCCTTTTGGTAGTGCTTTGCATCCTGGGCCGCATCAAACTTAGTTTCTAGTTTTGGTTCCTGATTCATTTTATTCATCGTCTAGGGAGTGATGTTATGAGAATCCGCATCAACTTTTAGGAGTTAAAATTCTTTGATGTAAGTCTACTGGATGTGAAACAAACGAAACCAAAATATTTACTTTGTAACGTTCTCCATTAAGAGAAATTTCTTGTTGAACAATGTGAAGTTGGCTTTTCCACGACTGCTCCCTTCGCTAGCTACCATATCGAGTGGTCGAACTTCGCAGTCTGCATAAGGGGAATATTTCCGGGATGGCGGGTTCCCACTGTCCTGTTGATTGGGTATTGGATGCAGTAAGATTCACGGCTCGTCCGAAAAAGGATGCTTGAATGCAGATTTTCACTACTTTTATCAACCTTTTTTCGAAGTTTTTGAAATTTTGGAAGAAATTCAACCAGTTTCATAGGTTGAAAGTAGACGTTTCTTTCGTTGTCGACAGGCTTGCCAGCCCAACTGTTTCAAATTCAATTCACGAATTTAGCGCTGGAAGGGTCGTCTCGAAGGTTCGTGCTACATTGAAGGCAGGGTCGTACTACATTTGTAGTAGCCTATAGAGAGCTGTTGAGCCGTTTCGTCCGCGCTCGACCTATTGATCGGTTTCCGGTCAATGTTCAATTTTTTTGTTTCTGCTGAAAGTTCCCACTGTCGGCGACCCTTGGATATTCCTCCGTTTTTTTTCTTCGGCGTTCTACCATTTTTGACATGGTATTCTTGTCTTCTGCAAATGTTGGTGGAGCTATAACCGTATCGACACATACGTTGAACCAAAATAAAATTTTGCCATCAGAACCAATATCGTCCTTAAAGATTCCTATTCAATCCGGTGAAAATTCACCGACTTTTTAGCGTTTGTAAAAAAGGTCTTTAAAATTAAGGATTTTCGATAAATATTAAACTTTCGCCTTAATTAAACTAATTTAATTGGGAAAATTTATATTTTCAAACGTCTTTTTACTGAACAAGAACTTACATCCAAGTCTAATAAAAAAATACTTAAGTAATCACAGGTCTGGATATTTTAATTGCAATCAGACGTCTTCTTCGATTTTTTGAATCAAATTTTTCCGGCTCTTAATCACAAGTCATTATTATCGTACTGTCCTTTAAATTTCTAATTTCACTCTTTATGGAAAATTATTAAAGCTATGTATATTTAAAGTTTATGCCAAAATTTTTGAATTTTGAAGACGGCTTTAAGCCGATAATTTTACTGGGGTTGTTTCGACTTTCCATTTCGAAAGTCAGAAAGGCTTGCGACTTAAAACCTTAACCTTATTTTGTGGTACCGAGGTGACCGTGACCGTGGGACCTTGCGCGGTTAGACCATGTCCTCATAAGAGAGAGCTACGTCGAGTAGAAATCGGTCTCACCAGGCACTAGACTGAGCCACGACCTTAGTTTAAGGACCAGACTGCCAGTCCACCTTTCCCTTGTGTCTTGCTCCTAGGACTGTTGCTAATCGCAGAGAGTTGTCGCACGTTGTTTCTCTTCTCTATGACCTATTCTCTGTTATCTTCACCTCGGCGCTCTATCTGAAGAGAGCGATGGGTATCATCATTACCAGCACATTCCCCTTCTGGAGACTGTTTAATATGCATATGCGATTCGCAGCGTTCTTTGTCACTGCACCTGTGCCAACCGGCTTGGGTGTAACTCCTTGGTGAGAGCGTTGGCCATTAATAGGGTGAGTGCCGTTATACGCGCTGCAACCTTGTCCTTGACTGTTTCCTGGGTTGGCAAAAACTCATCTTTCAGTATATCCGGCTGCCCAGGTATTTCACTATTCGAACATTTTGAATAAACTTCGAACATTTTGTAGTATAATGTGTGTTCTGTGCCCCAAGGAGAAAAATGATTTGAACTTTAACTTTCGTGAATGGCATCGAAGAAATGAGAATCATTTGAAATCGAGTTGAAATTTTAAATCTGTTTCCCTTATTATCTTTAATATATTAAAAAAAAGCGAAAAACGTTCATAAACCGATTCGATTTCCTCTTAGCTTAAACCCTCCAGCCAATCGTATCTCACTGAAGGCATAAGTACAATCGCCTCCCTCTATAAAATTCAAGTTTCAAAAGAACCTGCTCACTAGCCCCTATGAACTAAATTGAAAAACATAACGTCAAATACTTCTTAACGAAATAAGCACACACATCAGACAAATTTTCATGAAATTTCAGCATCTTTCTGGGACGTTTGTGGTTTTATAAGACCATCATCATCAAAACAATATTTCCAAGCGATGAAGCGACTCTTGCAAGGCTGGTTGAGGCTGCGACGCCAAAGATCATCGGAAAATAGAAGAACAAATATTTGAAGATTGCTAGATAAGAAGAAAAGAGTGGCACCATTGATTGTGGTACCAACAATTCCAAAGATCTTGTATCCAGTTCCTGTGAAAACCAAAGTTTAAAGTTGTTTAAAGATGAATCCTTAGAATGCTTACATCACTTCAAAAACACGAGCGCGTCGAATGTTCCAATGGATTTTCTCTGCCTTCGGAGAGCAAAGTAGCGAAATTGTGGCTCTTAGTGCTATTGGTGATGAAACTAATACCCACCAATATGATCCTGAACCAAAGGAGGAGTCGATGCAGTGATATAAAGAGGAACACCCCCTGTTCAAAAGTTCATAGTGTCATGATAGGCCGGTAAGTCATGGCGACCTTTTTCGGGACACAAAAGGAATCAGAATAATAGTTTGGTACGATAATGATAATACCAAATTCTCCGTTCAAAGGACGAACAACCGTTTTTTATAGATGGACCAAACCTCCAGTCCAGAAAAAAGGAGGAAATAGCCAATTGGGAAGCTACTCTTGCACTGCAATCTTTTCTTCAGGGTGGTCATCCTGCAATGCCTGCAATCTTCTGCAACTTCTATACTCCTCATACAGTATAGACCTGAGTCCAATCAGGTATAGTTTGCTTCCAAAAATGAAGACGATTCATTAATTTTTGGCGTTTATTTGTCAAATTATTTGACAGATATGAAAAATGCTTCAGAGTGGAAGCAGAGCAAAATATATATCCTCTCTCCCTCCTTCTCAAGTGATATTTATTGTTACCTTGGAAAACTGCCATCATTCACGAATGCCCCGCCATTTCGCCGTCTTCTGACTGCCGTCTTGCATTGACCGATTTCGTTCCTGTATGTTCAAAATGCGTATAATCCTGCGTATATTCCTGTGAAAGTAAACACGTTCTTGCCTTTCGTGCTTCCATATGGATGAATAGCAATTTTGAAATGAGTGAGTGGATTCGAAATTCAAGATCGAGTTTTTTCGAGAAAAGGATTCACTCAATCGAATTATCAAATTCATCGCCTAATAGTAATTATTCCCTTTCAAAATTAATTACGTTTCAAATTACACAAGGAGGCATTCTGTATTTGAATTAATTATGGGGTATAATTTTCTTAGAAACTATCCTCTTATCGTAAGAGCCTTCTAAATTATTTTTGCGATTTACACATTTACCATCATCGTATAATACGTTCTTGTAAATACTTTAATCCTTGATTTTCGGTTGCTTGCATCTGATAAAAGTTTTCCACAAACTCCTGACTTTGTAAGAATCTCAAACGATTCCATCGAAATTTCTAAAGTTTCTCAGAAATTCATTTGAACTAAAATGAGAAGCATATCATTCTGTAAAGAAAAGGATTTTAATTAGTCATAACGAGAAAACAGAAGGAATGATGTAACGATATCAAATAACTTTCCATCAAATCATCTGTCTACCGTCGCAACCTATTAATGATTGACTAAACTTATAAATGTATTCATAATGAAAATTTTGCTTTCTCTGCTGAAATCCCCTTTACGTGCATATTTCAACAAATTTTGATATTCCACTCTTTCATCGTCTTCACTGAGTTCCTTATTATGATGAGATTCGAAAAGGTTCGTTATAGTCGTTGTTTCCAATCAGCTTGAATCAATTTCAAATTATTTTCAATATTTGAATTGAAAGTAAATCGACTGTGAATTTATTGGGTTATTAATGCTTTTGCGTTTCAAAATAAATCGAGAGAGAAATTTAAAGGAGAGCAACCGTCATGAACAATAATAAAGCAATGAGGATTTCGGCTCTCAAATTTTGACAGAGATTGGGGTTTTATGGCCGAATCAGTTGAAGTTGGTTAGAATATTTCTCGTAACTTTTTGTGAATCCGTCCGAATGTAAATGTCTTTTAAAATGGATAAAAAAATGGGTTCACTGATTCCAATGAAATTTCACGTTTGGACCGTGGCAGCATTTTGTAATGCCTAAAACAGACAGATATGGACATAGTCTGAAATTTAAGGCCACTAAAGGTCGCCATATCTTTTCCAACTTCATAGAACAATTCACTAATGGGAAAAAATATTGCATACTGCAATACTTCGTTCTTGACTGAAACCTCCAATGACGTGATTTTAACTTAATCCTGAAAAGCCAGAGAAAATAGGACAAGTCCTAATAAAACGAACTTTATTCGAATCATACTACAGAGACAGCGAAGTTTGTCCAAGACAGCAGGAAACAAATTTGTGTTGAGAAATGGTTGTTATATACCCTTTGCTAGAGAAGTTGAAGTATTTAATGTAGTAACCTGCCGTTAGGGCTAAAGTGCACGGTCTTCATGGGCGGAGTTGAAATAATGTGCAAATCAACACCCTCCGTCAAGGGTACCAAATCGTATCCCAGCACAGAATACTCAAGGCACAACCGGTGTACTACTATCAGTACTCAGTACTACTATCTAGCCACATTAAATCACAAACCACCAAGTTTCAGTCAGTATAAGCTATGACGTGTGAGAAGACGACAATAGTCTGTTATTGACTCGCCCTAATCCATGATTCAGCTCAATCTTCTGATCACGTTGCCCCCTCTCCGATTTGAGAATGGCTACCATTTGAAACTCTGCATCCAGAGGTGGTGACCGCTACCCTTCGTTATAGTACCGTCCCTTATCGTCCAGCAGTAAGGTGCCATAGCGGAGGCATCTAAATGTAGTGAGCTGTATACATACGCGGGTGTCACTCTCAAAACAGCTAACAAGCGAGTCTTTGACATGCTGAATGAAACTATTTGAAAAACAAGGAGTCGAAACCGCTACGCATTCCGATCTATTTGGCACCGAGGAGCTTCTCCCAACAGGAAAAGCTCCTGGGGAGCACTCACCCTATTATCTGAAAAATGAAAATTAATTCGTTACGTCAGAGTACGTTTATCCTTCGGCTTAACACCATCAAATAATTAAACGCAACCCATTTTCTGACCCGAAGTTCCAGAGAAATAAATAGACTGTCCTTTTTGGATGGCTTTTTTATGCGCGAGGTGAAATTCTTTTGACTGATACAATACTCACATCACATGCCCATATCTGGCCCGCCCACTACATTGCCTATGTGAAGAGTTTACCTCATTTTCTGCCTTGTTATCATGTGTCATATTAGCTGATAGGTGTAAACCGATCAAATGACAGTTTAATATTTCTTTACCTTACAGATGTCATGTAACAATTCAACGTATCTGTCAGCGTTTATCAATGAACACGTATCCCATGTATCAGGGAATTCTTTTGCCAGTGGCTCCAATATTCTTTGTTACCCAAGAGTTAAACATTATATCGTATATCGGCCTTCAATTCTCTGGGGAGAGCAGTTAATTGCAGTTCTTGGATTCCTCCAACTGGCTGTGGCCTTGTGATTTGAAGCAAAATCCTACCTGACCGGTGATTATTTGCTTTACTGGTTGCCCCGATTGAGGATGTACCTCCTCCTTTCTATTGTGCACTTTATTTGTACCATCATCGTGTCTTTCAAGAATTTTACCTGTGTTGTTTTTTTTTCTAATCAAGGAATATTTCGTTGCTGTGCAGAAGGATCGCCCTAAAGGACAATTTTCACCTTTAATAACATCGTTTTCTGTATTGTCAACGCGAAGAATTCCCGTGGTATTCCAAAAACGAGTGGGCAATATTTTTGCAGCCTACTAGGGCACAACTTTTTAGGAATTTGTTCGATGGATGTGTGTTTTTTTTTGCACCACTGCATGGAGTTTGTTGTGACCCTGCGTCAATCCAAACTCAATCTCCTATCATAATCCAGTCTTCGGACAAATAGACCTTAAAACTCCGGATAAAATTCAATTTGTCACTGATTTGTCATGTCTTGTGCACTCTCGGAATACACCTTGCAAAAACGTTTGACATACCAAAATAATCGTGTAGGATGTCCAAAATGTTAGTAGCCGGCTCCTTGTTCGTTGCCACTGACTGTTTTGGCTTCAACAGGTATACCTTTGTGACTTTTACAATTTTCTTGACGTTGGCCTTGGAATGAGGCGGTTTCTACCAACTTAAGGGTAACCTTAGCTTTTTTGAATCAGAGACGCGAATCGCTTCTATTAAAAACAAAAATCAGTTTTGTTAGTTGTGCTATCAGAAAATCGGCTAGGGCATGAATAGCCCCTCCGTTAAGAAGCAAAATGGATGATTTGATGTAGGAAATACACATTTGGCGAAACTTTTTGACAATTTTTGACAATTTGACAATTTGTAACAATGTTCTAACAATCACACCTGGCAGATATGCACAATAGTAGAAAGCTTGAGAGATCGACATCTTCTGCCCAGACCTGCGTTATGCATAGCCAAGGACGTCAATGTTACCACCGATAGCCACGTGGTCAAGGTGCGATAAGCCAACTATTGTAAATAAATCTTTAATCCTGCGTAGGCATCAATAACACCACTGTCGATACGTCCTGTGTTTGTTGTAATGCGGCTTTTTCGGAGGAAGTACATTAAGCTATTTAAAAACAAAAAATTTCAAAATGACGGGTATTGATTAGGTTACAGCAGCAGTACAATTAGGATCAAAAGCAAATACTGAAGTTCTGGTGTCGATCTATATACTTCCTTCCCTCAAAAAGTAGACAAACTGAAGTGTGGAAATTGACGAGACATCCTTACACCCAGTACATCAAATTAAGGACTTAATAAGCTGAATGATCGCATCATTGTTCTTTACGCTGAAAAAATTATTGCGAACTCTGAATAGGTCTGTATCCTCGAAAGGTCGACCACAGATCAACAGCTCACAGTCGACCAAACCCTGGAGTAATTCTGAGATTTCAACATTGTCGTTCCATGAGAACCTTTAGCAAATTTAAACAAGTACACCACTTCTCGATGAGAATATACTACACTAGATCATACTTGACTTTCTGATCCTAGAAAGATCAGTAAATCTAGCACAAATGACATTTACGCCGACAAAATTGTATGTCCGAAAAAAGGAAATTTCAGTGCCAGGTTTCCAGTCTAAGGCCCCACCTATTAACCAGAATAGTCTGTTACAGTGCCAGATCATAATCAAGGAAGATTCCTAGATTCTTTGTTTGATATTTTAATATCAGTTGTTCCCAGGATAAGTCTGGCTGAATGTCATAATCAAAGACCAGTGCTTTGAACAGATACCTCCACTTCTTTATATTATTAGCCCATAATCTTTAATATTTGATGAAAAAAATTGTCGTGAAATGTCCTCATTTACGTTGCCACTCTTTATTTGGTCGTAACAAAAACCCGTCTTTCGGAAAAAAGCTGTGTTCCACTCAATCAGTTACATTTCTAATGCTTATCAATTTGTACGATCAAAAAGATCACGATGGCTCACACTGCGATATCACCTGACTGATGCATCTGTCGGCTGTCATCTGTCAGATTACAAAAAAAACAGGATCAAACGATCCCGCTGATATTTAATTTAGTTCTATAATATGCGATGCGTGAATTTTAATATATATTAATAATCTCTTGACAGGGGGGGTGTTTAGTGGGTAGTCTGGTAGCATGCGCTGCTAGGAGTCCCACACTCCGGGCGTAAATTGCCTTCACCCCCCAACCCAAAAAAAAAACCGGAAGAACGTTACTCAATAGATCGAACCAAATCTTTACCTATATTCATTATTTAAACATGCAGGAACAAGAATTTCCGCAGAAGCTGTAGTAAAACTTGTTTGTTTCTTGAAATTTTGTTGTACTCTTTGAAAAATCCAATAAAAATCAAAATAGGTAGAGCTTAAAATCAACGGGTTCCAAACATGGTCAGGAAATGTATGATACAAACAAGAAACAAAGTTGACCTATTTACGATTATTACCTCGTGTTTAATAGTTGGAGAAAGTATAGGCCAGCATAGGCCTTTATGGGACTTTTTTTACTGGTACCCCATTCTACAATCATACTGAAACGAAAGCGATTGCCTGCGGCTCTCTGGTTGTCAAGTTTTTCAGTTCTTTACCGATATTACGCTTCAGCTAACTGAAGTTGTTTACTGGTGGGCATGGATAATCTAGAAGTATTCTGGAACAATCAGAACAAGATTCTGTACTTTTTATTCCTCGTTATAAAGTCGACATGAGTTATCCGTTTGGGCTACACTTCATTTGGCGGGTTGACCTAGCAGGTTATGCCCCGTTAATAACTTCTCAAGCAATTTTCTTACACTATTTCTGTTTTCCCTAGGAGTTGTTACGTTCTTTTTACAGCTTTCTATAAAGCATAATCTCCGTTTCGTCGCCATTTATTAGCATTTCATTCAGCTTCTCCCAGGATGTGATAGTGCGGTCTACATCACTGACCGTTGAAGAAGAAAGAAGAAATCCTTCCATCGTACGATAGAACGAAACCATACAAACTACAGGCCGATAAAGTAAGGACTTCGTCCCGAAAACAACCAAGTGTCAACTGTCACTGCTTACTTGAGCAGACACTTGTCCAACCTGTGGGGTACCCATGTCAGTTTATTACTTCTTCAGGCTATTCCGAATTAAGCGTCTGTAATTTTCACTTTCAGTTAGTAGCCCCGTCATCAAATTGATTAGAACTGAATCAATTACCTACCTCTAAATGGTTGTCTGACTGTCCACTACTTTGATTTCCTTCCGTTTTCATGTGTTGAAGGCTCCCTTGGTGTCGGTGAAGGCCGCCAATATGTAATCATTGATAACCAAGTTCCTCTACATTCTTCTCGCTATTTCATGTAGTGTCAGCTCGATTAATGGTCCTGGATGGTATAAGTGTTGGTAAGGTAATAACTCTGTTTACCGTTAATACCATCCGCTAGGAATTCAAGTGCTTTCAGTGATCCTTTGCTTTATGCTGGCTGTTTTTCTAGCTATGTCTTCAAAACCTCTTTAAGCCTCTTTCAAGTCTAGAAAATATATCCTTTAGATAGCTAGGTACTGTACACTACAATCTAGATCTTTTTCTGGCCGCTATCCGTTTTTATAAGTATGATTTTTCATTATCAAGATTTGATAATTTGGTAGTCGTGTCCATATGTGGTTCTCTTTTTCCAGCCCTATTTAGTCTAGATGTGCCATCTACTTCCTCAATTTAACTGCAGACGAAACTCCAAGGCTTCAGACATTTCTGTCTTCTGCCGAACGTTTTAGAGATATTCATTTCTGGTTGGTATTCCTCCCAATCTGGATTATAGTTATAGAATAACTTTTGAGTGTTTTCTGATCTCTTCCACTTCCGTCATCCACCAGTTTCCCTTTTTATGTTTGATGGTCAAGCTGGCTTAGACACGTTTTTTCTGAAACTTGTCAAAACGCATTTGATATAACTTACGTTTTTCTCACTTTTTTATTGAGTTCGTGATGGATTCGCATGGACGGAACCTACATTTCGTGCCTAACTTTTGTTTAGTCAATGCGCCTATCTTGGATTATCACCTTAACGGTGATCCGTTAGTGGACGCTTAGGCTAAGCATGTCATATACGACCCGGCCCTCCAATGTCTCAAGTCCTCCAATGCCTCCTTTGTGGTTAGGTGGATGTGAATCAACTCGGATCTATTTTGGTTAGTGAAATTCGGTTTATTATCCTTGTTTCTTGAATTTTGGTTAGTGGTTATGAAAAAAGAAACTGACTGTTGAGTTGACTGACTAACTGTTGACTGGTCGCCTCTTTCGTTGCACTTGGTCCTTCTTCTTGCATGTTGCCAACGTTTGTGATGATGGTGCAGCTCCCCATTTATGTCCTAGTAAAGCTCCAAACTCGGTGATCGATATCGGGTTCTCAAAACGGATGATTATATGCGAGTTGTCAAACGGGGATCATATTGTGGCCGTAACTATCTGCTTGTTGCTCACTATCTGGAAGACCATTTTAGCTAAATTCATAGTGCTGAAATGCAGCAGAAAAATGAAGTTAACTTCCTTCCATCATATTTATGATACAAATAAAGATTTTATTTGCCCCGCTTGTCGCAAAAATTTTAAATAGTTTTGCATGGACTCCAAGCACTCTTCGATTATGTTGGTAAGGATCTAGGATTAGTGTTACCTGACTGGACACATTTGCTAGGTTTTTAACCATGTTGTCTCTTACTGCCCTCCTATAGTACAGATTCGCTGAGGTAATCCGTATCATTTGTTTGTTTTGTTCTGAGGGCTCGGTCGCTTTAGTTTTGGCAATTAGGTCAGTATTGTCAATATTAAGACACCCTAAGTCTGTCTTTTAGAAAACTAACATCTTCCTCTTGCAAACCTTCAATCGGAACATTGACTTTGTTCCTGTCTTTATTTCTTCTTTACTTGGGCGTACAACACCCAAAAATGTCATTTTTGTGTGTTGTACATTCGTGTATTGTAGTTTTATCGCCACTATCTTTGCTTGAAACTTGTGAGACGGCAAATATTTTTTCAAAGTAAAACGAAGCGGCTCTCCTATAAGACATTTCCAATAGTTTTTGCCACTTTTCAGGGCTAATTGGATAAACAGGATAATAACGCAGCTCCATAAACATAAAGCGATTAAAAGTCGTTCGGTTGTGAGAAGTAAACTGTCAAGGAAACAGCAAAAATCCAAGAGAACGATGGCGCATTATAAGACGAAAAATGTAAACTCAATGAATGGCAAATAAAGTACGACGATAGCGTAACCAGTGAAAAGCAATATAGGTCCGGAGGAGCTTCGATAAGAAAAAGGTATGGATACTCCCTGTAGCAAGTACAATGAGCTTTGCGGGAGAGAGAGCTTAGTAATAAAATGCTAGAGCTGAGTGGAGAGCTTGCTTTCAGAGTCCAAATTTATATGAGAATAATTTGGCATTTTAATTGTGCATATGAGTCATTGTATATGAATGAAAAATTTAAGGCAATATTAATGCGTATCTCTTCTTCTTCTCCTTCTTCCATCTTCAACAAATTTTCCTTAGAAATCCTAATTCGGAAAATTAGTGTCGAAAACCGTTAGTTTGAGAGTTTGTTCATTGTTTTAGATGTACGAACGTCCTGACGAGTTAGGGTTATCCCAAATTGAAAAACTTCTAGAGCTGCGATGGACTTGATCCTGGGAGTCTAGGAAGGCATTTGCTGGCAAAGCTGAGTTTTCCTCACGAATACCGTTAGGTTGAAAGTTTGTTTGTCTGTTATTAGGTACGCTTTCGAACCGTTTGACACATTACTTCGGGCTAGGCCTCCCAATTTTACGCCTTTCGGCTCCCTCGGGATACAATGATTCCTTCTCCCGTTGGATGGGAAAGAGGAGGAAAATCGCTAGAGAAGGAAATCCTCCAGCCGATCAAGTATGCCTTTTTTCATTACTAGAATAACCCGAGCGTATTGTGCCACTTGATTCCATTTGTCAAATGAGTTCAGCCTCTCTTCGATTAGGCTATCTGGATGGAGCTCTTCCAGTTTTTCGGCAAGATCACCGCGCTCTTTGTCCCATCTTCTGCATGAAAAGAAAGTATGACACGCGTCATCCTTCACACCAATCCAGAATATGCAATCTGATGACTTACCTATTCTGTGCAGGTATGACTGAAAACAACCGTGTCCGCTCAGTAGCTGGGTCAGGTAGAAGTCAGTCTCACCATGCGTTCGACTGAGCCACGATCTCAAGTCGTTGATGAGCCGCGCGGTCGATCTTCCTTTTAGCTCACGTTTCCATGATTGTTGCCATTCGTCGAGAGGTAGACTCGAGAGGCCAGTTGCAGGACCTCGGCTGGAATACCGTCTGGGCCCGGAGCCTTCTTCGCCTTCATGGAGAGAACTGCTAGTTCCAGCTCGTTCCTCGTGAAGACAGTCTGATGTTGTTTCCCTGTGGGCGGCATCAACACGGACAGTATGTTGGGAAAATTTGCCCGTACCATCTCGTCCATCATGTCCGACTCAAGTACGCAACTCAAGCCGTACTCAAGTACGGAACCGAGGTTCCGCATAACTAGCTTAAAGCCCAGGCCCCACGGGTCCCTGTTCACGTCTTCGACGAGGTTCTGCCAGCAACGGGCCTTACTCCTGTTCATCAATCCGCGAAGGCATTTGCTATCCGACCGATATACTGCCATTCTGGTGCGTGCCTCGTCCTGGCTTCGCGCTCGTTGAGCTTCTCGCCGGAGTTGAGGACACTTCCTTCGTTGTTCAGCTATTTCAGTTGATCACCAATACACCGGAGGCTTTTCGTGTCTAGATCTCCGGCGGGGCATAGATGACTTACAAGCGGAGATGATGGTACTCATGCCACGAAGATGATGACGACGGAACAGATTGCAGACCTGTTCCAGGTTATGGGTCGACTATCTTAAGAATCTTTTGGAGGTAGCTCAGCAATGTATTGACAAAACAAATTATGTGAAACATTACAGGTGGTTGGTTTTCAAAACTAAGAAGGGCGTTTTGGATTGCCTAGAGGTAAGAATAAGGTTGCTTTCAACCTTGTCTTTGCCTCCCATCGTAAGAGAGTTGATTTTAAGCCGAAGTTCCTCTTGAAGGGATGAGGTAAAAAATAAACCTGCTGGTAAAAAATTATTGCAAAATTAAGCTTTTCTGCTACTTATTGAGACATCCAAATCGGATATTACCCAAAAGATACTCATGTTCAATTTCCATTGCCGCCGGCATTGCGTAAATACTTGGAGTAATTATCGCGCTTGGGAACTATCAGATAAAAGACCATTAACTCTGACCCAATTTCGGATTTCATAACTCCACAGTCACGTTTTAAGCTGCTCAAACTAAATATCTAACGGAAATTTTATGGCTCAATTAGAAGAAGAACTTCTTGTTGACGGCTATTGTTAACATATTCATCATTACTGAGTAACATTGATTGGCACCTCGTGACTTTCATATACATATGACCGACATTAGACCTGAATTTTCTTCATATCACGATAATATTCTGCTCGTTAGAGCCAGCGCTTTTTCCGGTCATTAATCTCTCGTGTCTTGCATTCACCCCGAATAAACACATTCCGGGTGTAAATAACATATGACCTTTCAGCAGTACGAACGGGATCAGCACATAAGACGGAACGCAATGAGAAATCGGCGATCATCTACGTTAAGTGTTCACCATAAATATAATTGCTGGGGCTTGATGATGGTGCCGAAATATGTAGTGTATGCATGATCCCAGAAATGATTTTCCCATTGATTTTTTATTCGGCTCCCACCCATCGAGGGGTTCATTAGTAATGATTGGGTATTTAGGGGGAATGGCTCCATGATTTGATATTACAGAGAAGCATCTGTAATTTTGTTTAGTGAAATGATTGCGAAGTGATTTGAATGGAAAGTTAATTCCAGGTTGAAAGGAACCAGTGAGAGATTTTAGTAGCGAAATTTCGATGAAAAGACACCCATCCTAAATCTCATTTTCCTTCTTCGGGAAGGCTACAACGTGGTGTAAGAATGCCGGTCCAACGAATTCCAATCGTCTCAGGCAACTTCTTGACACAAACAGGAAAGCAAAACTCCTTTGCCTGCGCCACACGCATCCCTCACTACCCAAACTTTCCCTGACCGAAGCAAGCACCCTCTTCAGCAAGTGTCTGGCCACAGAATTCCATTAATGGCTCCGATGAAAACTTTAAAGTCCTTGGAACATATCTAGGTGAAATGTCGATGCTCAGCGCAAACTTTATGAATCTCGAGCAAACATTTACACACGCTACATGCTCCTTCGATGGATGTTTACCTGCAGTAAACATAAACAAAATTTATTAAATACACTCAGTGTATGGTCACTACCATCAACAGCAGCCACTTCTTGGACTGGGCGAGGTTTTTGGGCAACGTACATCGATGGCTAATCATTGCCTTTTGGTTTTGAGGCGCTGGCTAAGAGTTTTCTTGGGAAATTGTCGTAGCTGACAGCCCAAATCGAGGATGGGCGGAGAGGGAAACTAAGCAATTCACTTGCCAGCTTCGGCAGGGAATTTTTCCAAGTTTTCAAATTAAACTGGATAAAGTGTGCTGATGGGAGGAACTTGTGCTTCCTGCAGGCAAGACCGACAACAGCAGCAACGACAGCGATGATGAAAATCCTTCTTTTACGGGTTCGGGAACCCATTTGGGAGCAAACACCGAGACCTAAGTTGTATGCTGTGAAGTATAAACAAATAAGTTTCGGTGGAAGGTGAAATTTTGATGGATAATAAGCAACGCGGCAGGTGATCGGGTTGAGAGACTCATTTAAAGGTTACGATGGGATTTCGTAAATTATTATGGTTAAATTCCTGACACGTTGTTTACGATGGCGTAGTCGGGAATATGTTGAGAGCTTCGGGGTAATTGTGTGCGTGCTTGTGATGAGTTGGTTGACTTCACAAGTTGCTGGAATTCGCTCAGCTATTCGAGCCGTAGAAGAAGAATGTGCTTTCTCCTTTCACTTTCGTTCTGTGCCGCAACCTTCGAACTTTTAATTGCATCTAGTTCAGTTCCATCCGCTTTTATGGCTTCCGATAGCAACACTTACGACTACTTAATCGAGGTCCATTTCACCGCCTCAAAACTTTTAAGAACGAGTCAGTTGTCGCACGACATTATACTCAATTATGTTCAATTAAAAGGCGTCGCCGAGCGGTGGTTGCGTTCAATTGCAATATTCATTACATTTCAATTAAATCCATTCCCAAGTCGTGTCCAGATTCCGCGTCCAGACGCGATGTTGGGCGCTTCTTAGACTTCTTCTACAACTATTGTTGGATGAATCAATTTCACTTAAGCGTCATCGTGGGTGAATGTTAACAATAATTTCCCGTCAGCATGATATGGCGAAAGAACCCTCATTTGGGGAATTAGGGTGAAACCCACAGCACGCAACTTGATAAATTTATCGTTTGAACTGTAAACAATTCGTCTTGGAAAATCCATAATGTTTAAGGCCGAAGTCACTGCGAAGAATAATTGAAAAGTGTGTGTCCATTAATCATTTCTGAAATGGATACTCCGGTAGACCTTTCTTGCTTTTAAATTTATTGTTTTTCGTAATGTGTGGCTGAATGTCAATGATTCTAGGTCATGTGATTGAATTCTGCATAACTCAAACGATTTTGGGTGGATTTTGTGGAAGAATGTGTTCAGCAAGAGTCGTTGATAAATTGTTTCAGTTGCAAAATGATGTCTGCCATTAGTTGAAACATATTTTAAGTTGGAGAACATAATCAGAAGCAAAGTCTAGTTTTCAGGTCTACTTTTCATTTAAATATCACGTCAACTTTTTTTGGATACTGTTTCTGGTGCGTCTAGACGACTTACACAGATCGATCTTACTAAGAAAGCCAATGATCTGCTTTAGCTGCAGGCGTCCTAATTCATCATCGACAAGGAAATCACTTCCTGGATTCTCTCTTCTCCTGATTGGATAGTGTGTCTTATGGTGCTAGCAGATGTGCTGGTGTCCCCTCCGGAAGATTGCAGAATCTGCGCTAACATTCCACCTCAACCCTCGATGGCTAACGTTCGGAAGACCCCTCTTAAGGCTTACCATCCGTCGAAACGACGGGTACTTGAAATTAGTTTTTAAGCATATGTTGTAATGTATTTTCTAAAACAAAAAATAATAAATAAATAATTAATAATGATATAATTGTCGAGACAACCGAAAGGTCGCACCTGCAGCGCAAAAAAGGAGCAAGGTTAAATAGACAGGGTTTCTTGAAAATACAAAGGCCGCATAATGGTGGCCGAAGGAAGTTACTTTTAACAGACTAGCTAACCGCGCGGACGTGCGGGTTATAGGACATTATTTAAGCCCTGATTCTTGCATGTCAGATACACACACACTCACAGAAAGACCTTACTCTTTCATATTAGACAAAATATATAAATAAATAGAAATGATCAAATGAAAGGAAGTCAATGTAAAAAATTTATTTTTTTTATTTGTAATGCGCTGATTCTGTCCACCTCTGCTTTCTCCAACACGAATCTCCACCTCAGCTTGGTTTGGAGACTTCAATGAATTTCGCTGCGCTGCGTCCTGACCACCTCTGCTGCCTGCTTTCTATCTTCTTGGCCTCGATCTTAATCAAAATGTTCTCTTGTGCTTTGTAATTCAAAGATTTTGCGACTCGAGGATTTCTGGGGGGCTAAACACTTCACGCAGCTACTAATACTTCTTGATTCTCTTTATTATCCTCAATACTTTAGTTACAATTTCTGTCCTTTATTTATCATCCTCAATACTTAAGTCACAATTTATATCCTTCATTTTCAATCCCCAAGTCACAATTCCTATCCTTCTTATAGCGATATGTTCAAAACAAACAAGTGAATCATATCAATGGAAAATTTCTTCCCAAAAGCGTTCCAAGAAATTTTTTGTCTTTTGCTTCTACTGAGAATTTTTTCTGACATTTTTTTCATTGAGACTTTTTTTATTTTTTTTGTTTGTTGCTAATATTATTTAACTAAACATTACTTAATACCTAAATCTAATGAAATCTGAAATCTTAACATTCGTCCATTTGACAACTTCTTCATATATATCATCCGTGAAGAATTGCTGAAAGCAAAGTTTTACACTTATCAGGCCCCTACATGAACGGCTCGGTTCTCTTGATATGTGTAGAATATTTCTTGATGAAGTTCGGGTCGAAGAATGGCCCTTAGTTATGGACCAGAAATATTTTTTTTGCCTCGCATGCATCCTTAGGGCAAATAAATAATACCTAATGCGTTTTCTACTGCAGCACCAGAACCGCTCGGTCGAATTTGTTCCACATTTGATGACAAGTTTTTTGGTATAGTTTGTCAAAGTTTTTGTCACTTTTGACGTCGTCTTCTATTGCAAAATCGTCGGTTTCACTGCCTAAAGAATCAACTACAATTTCGAAACGAAGTTCTTCATTAGCTCTTGCGGATTCACCTAACGAGGACATGGCGAAAACCTGCAACATATACAACTTACCTCAGAAGCAAACACTTTAAAAAACTAACGGTATTACTAACCATCTGTCAAAATAACGGGCAAATATCAAAGATCTCGAAAGCTTTTACATCTACCTATTCTTCGTGTGCATCACTGTGGCGATCTCACCGGCAACTGAGTTGACAAGGAGTGACTAAACATTCGCATGAAGCGACATTTTGAGACATATTCTAAGTTTGCAATGTTAACCTATTACTGTTAGGATCCTAGTAATGACCCTTAACTTTTTCATATTCATTTTGATCGATAATGAATTTGATTTCTCGAAATAAATGACGAGAAAACGCTTCGACAGAGTTTCCAGGTCCTCTACGTCCTCTCGGAAGCCTAATTTAGTGGGTGGACCACGAAGTAATTGCCGATTTGTTCAACGAAATAAAAGTTTAATTTATGTATTCTAATGATTTCTCCGCTTTGTGATAGGACCTTTTGCCATCTCTCTGACAACTTGAAAATTCCACGTTCGTAGTAAGTCCGACCGTTTTCGGTCAAAAATTGAGTTAGGTGAGATTTTACAGCATCTTCATCAGTGGAAGTTTTCACCACGAAGGAAGTTGTTCAGGGGTCGAAATAAGTGTAATCCGATTGCGCGAGATCAGGGCTATGTGACATAAATTCACAACCAATATCCACTTATTTTTGTCAAAAACGTGTGCGGTCTAGCATTGTCCTGGTGGAAAACGGCATCTTAACGATTGACGAATTCTGGTCACTTTCCCTTGATCGCTGCGTTTAATTTGTCCAGTTGCCCATAGAAGACCTCCGAATTCATGTTGTGGTTCCTTGGAAGACTTGAAATACAAGCCTTTCCAACCCTACCAAATTGACAGGAAAATCTTCTTTTTCAAGTGGGTGACGATGACTCATTAGGCATGCACCACGATCGTTTTCGATTGACGTTGTTTTACACAATCTACTTTTCGATCCCAAAGATGATTCGTTTTATAAACGGATCTAATTCTTTCTGTCAAATGAGGAAACCAGATATCAGCTTTCTTAATGAGACCGATACGTTTTAAATGCTTCACAATGGCTGTTTTCTTCTTCTTCTCTGCAATGTCCCGTGTAGTAACGTGACGATACGTTTCGATGATAGTTTTGGTTTCATCTGCGTTAAGTTTAACTGGTCGACCTGAAGTTTTGAAACCAACTTCATTATCATTGGTTTTCTTAAAGGGCTTCATTACCATGAACATCACATCACATTTAGCTGCTTGCATTGTGTTCTTTCATTTACGGCGATAATAAAGCGAAATATGGCGAATATGGTAAAAACAAACATTAAGACAATATCTATGCAATAAAAATGTACGGCTAGATCAGGATGACAGCTAACAGATAAAAGATCATAACACAAGAAGAAGATCATAGCATTCGCGGATGCTAATGTAGCGTTACCGATTACAATGTCATGTGGTTCGCAAGTAAACGCCGCATCGTTTATAAGTATTTTTTATTAAAGGCGTTCTCAAAATGGCATTTTAAAAAAGAGTGAATTACAAAAGTGTTACAAGTACCAAGTGTAAAACTTGTATCGACATCAAGATGTCGCTTCGTTAGTTCGAGAATCGCTACGTACAATCCACCTTAGAATTGTCAATTAGACAATTGAAACGTCACTTGCTTGCTGCTTAATTTTCAGGGCTCAGAATACGTTTTAAGTACTGTTGTTGACGAACGGTGACGGCGTCGTTTCTTCGATTTCTGGATCTTTCATAATCGCCGTTTTAAGGCGATCAATTGAAATTATCGTTTCTTTTCCATCCATCATTACTTTGAATACCTTCTCAGACTGTTCTATGACACGAAAATGTTCGACGCAAGGCTGTTGTAATGAGTTTTTTGTACCTACGCGAACGAATATGTAGCTGTATATCTTCAGATCCTTGTAAATAAAAACGCGTCCTTGATGATGATGGTTCACAGAAGTCGGTCGAAGGTTTTACAAATCTTGTCGCAACTTTTCTACAAAGATAGGTTCGCTTCCGTGAATCATTTCTCTCAGTTACAAATTCTCCTAGTATTCGATGCATCGTCCCATATAAGATTTCCGTAGCGTAGCATTTGATGCCTCTTTTGTAGACAGAACGTAGACCCAGCAGAACAGTTTGTAACGCTTGTATCCATGTGGTATCTTCGTGGCACATTGACGCTACTTAAAATCGATAAAATGATCGATCGATAAAATCGTTCGATCATGCCATTCGAAGCTGGATGGTATGCTGTCGTCCGCATTTGTTCACACCCAAGTAGCTTTGTCAGTGCGTTCAACAACATGGATTCAAACTGACTCCAGGATCAGTTGTTAAAATTCGCGGGGTTCTGATTCGCGCTACCTAGTTAGTGGAAAAACTTATTGGCACTGCTTCTGTCCATCGGAAGAAGCTGTCAATCAGTGTGAGAACGTATTTTTTGTTATTAACAATAGGTAACAATACCACTAAGTCAATATGGACGTGATCGAAGCGTTTTTCAGGTGCTGCGAATTGAAATGGAAGGGTCGTAACGTGCCGACTAACTTTTGATCTCTGGCATTTAATACATGCTTTTGCCCAATTGGCCATATCCTTTCTCATATTTGGTCAGACAAATACTTCTCGCAGGAGACAGCTGGTTTTTTGTCCAGTAAGATGCAATGTTAGATGTAACGAATTAAACGCTCGATTCAAGAGAACTTACGGTCGTGCGGTTCCTGTTGAGATATCGTAGTAAAGGAAGCTTCCTTGTATCCTTATTTTTTAAGCTCTAGTGGAGTTTCTGTATTCAAAATGATTTAAGCTCTTCGTTCTTCTGCTGTTCGCTAGCTACCCCCGTTAAGTCTATTGAGGTATTTTGTACAGGAGGTATATTTCGCAATTGCACCAAGTCGCAACAGTACATCAGCAACTTTGTTGGAGTCTTTTCACGTGCATTATGTTGGCAGTAAATTGTGTGATGCTTTTGATGATATCTGGTTAAACGCGTAGCATAATGGCTTATGATCTGTGTTAATCACGAATCCCTATCCTTCGATAGTCAAAGCGGCAGTCCAAACCCGATAGTAGGATATCAGACTCGCTGAAAGGTCTGACCTGCATCCTGAGTACTTGAAGCAATTTTAGCAACTTAAAAATACCAAACAGTATTATCACGGCTCTTTTTTTCAATATCCTCTTCCCCACGACAGGCGCGGGTGAAGTTGATACTCGAGAGTATAGTTTTTCCGTACAAATTATAGGTGAAATCTTGAACACTGGCAATGGGGTATGGATTTGGAATGGTTACTGTGTTCAATCTTCTGTAATCGCCGCAAGATCTCCATTCTCCTGACTGCTTCAAAACCAAACGAAGAGGGCTGGCCCATTGTCGAAGGTCGACATATTCCCTTTTCCACCATCTACTCGAATTCCATTTCAGCAGATTGGTATTTATCCTCCGGTAAGCGACGAGCTTTTCGTGCAAATTTATTGCTTCATTGACATCATTGTGGATGTCACTGAAGTGATAATAAAGTGGCAATAAGCTTAACAGGTATCCTGTCAAATGGTTAAATATGATGTATGGCGAAATTTTCGTACCAAACATACCAAGTCCATGTATCATATATGAGTAAATGTATACAGGATTTCCAGATCATTTTTTAAATGGAACAGCAGTAGAAATTAAGTTTTTCGTAGAGAGGCGTAACCGGCTCATATATGATGCATGAACTTGGTACGCCTGGTACCAAAATCGCGTCATGTATCAATGTGATACATTGGAAGGTAACGTGTTGAATTATTCTCAAGGGCTAGGGTGTAAGGATACGATTCTACGACTCTGGTTATACAGACACATGCCAATCGCTGAACTCAGTCGAGTGCAGGTCTAGCGTTCTCGAATTTTGTCCGTCCAAGCCACTGCTACATAGGTGATTATAAGTTTCATCATCATGGTATACATCCATTGCACCATGCCTAATTTTTCCTAGTAGTAATTCTGCATACCATCAAAGCTTCAATTGACTCTGCAGATACTGTCTCAATGTAGCTGGTCTACGTCAGACTGGCGTCCCTCAGCGCACCGAGAAACTATTTCATTTCTAAACCCAACCCCGTCCTACGTTACGTCTTCTTTGTTTTGTTTTCGCCCTCATTGATTCGAGCCATTGCGGTCTAGTCAAAATTGAGCCTTGAATAAATTTACTGGTATCATTCTTTGACAATTCAAAAATCCCCGCGCATGATATCACACAATTTCCCCTCGTAGGACCCTGAGTAAGATTGCGAAATCATCCGATTATATATCACCCCAGCTTTTGGCAGTCAAATCAGACTACGGCTCCCTCAAGCTTGAATAATAAGAGTAAAAGAACATATCCTTGTGGACGTCCATATGTTCCGTATTCCGTAGCCGTATTTTCGCTAATTGTGTTTGACCTCACTTTACTTACGACAGTTCTCCCCGTGATAAATGGAGCATACCAACGAATGAGGGTAGGATGACCTCTCATTTTACCACACTTTCTTCACTGGATCGTGTGAGGTATCTTCAAAGGAACCATTAATATCAAGATATACACTTAGTGCGATGTTTTAAGTTCCAGAGATTGCCTAATTTCTAGTCAACTTCATTTCTAGTCAACTCCAACAAGGCGGAATCTGTTAACTTTCTCAGTCCGTGAACATGTTTCTTGGGATGTAGTGGATATTTTGTAAGGCTGGTGGTTCTTTTGTAATCGTCTGCCAATTTTTTTTATAATTTAAAAATAAATGATGTTAGACTTATGAGTTGGTACGCCTTGGGATAAGTTTTTATTTATTTGAAATATAACTATTTCTTACTATCTTGCTTCTAAAGAGTGGTTTCAGATGCGATATGAGTAGATTCTGGCCCCCTGAATAAGGGCTTGATATACGCCATTTACTGCCGATGATTTGAAGGAATGGAATCAGTTTCGTGCCCATCTCATACGTTTTTCTGTACGTGTGATGCTTGCGGTCGTCTCCCATTCCCAGCGGTTTGGCTGACCTGTCAGATCCTTCATGTTTCCAAAAGCTTACAGAGAAAGGGGTTCTTATAACCAGTAAAGTGCCTTCAAAATTGAGTTTCGGTAAGGCGAACTCAACTTTTCCTTGATGAATAGTAAAGCTTTTCCCTCCTTAGCCACTAGTTTACGTATCTGTTACCGGTGTTTCTTAAAACATTCTCACAAAAAGACTTCCAACTGAGTGTATCGTTCTTCTCTTTGGATTTCATACGCAAAGCGTGTTACAAGTCTATGGTATTCGCCTCAATCGATGGTACGTTTTGCACCATATCAAAGTTTGGCGAGTCCCTCATTCCACTACACATTTTCTTTCTCCCCACGTCCTTTTATGCTCCCAAGACGGCTTGCTTCAAAAGTATTCAAAAGTGTCTGTTTTGCTTCATCTAAATCCTAATCGAGTTTAAATTTGCTTTAATACTCCCCTTGTTAGAGACATACTGGAAAATTTCCCGGAACTTGCTGGTGTACAATGCCCAGTCGATGCGTCTTGGTTTTCTTGTGGCAATGGGCTCGTATCTCAGCCGCTCCAAGTCACGCCTCGGAATTTTATGGTCTGACATGGAGTCTGACAAGGAGTCCCTTACGTATTCTTGTGACAAACGAGTGTATGTTTCGTTAGTTATCGATGATCACTGCTGGGTTGCAGGCATCAGCCCCGTTCCTTCTCCCTTGGAATCCTTGGAGATTAGTTCCAGAGCTGAAAGATCCGGATTATCAGGACGAGTAGCCTGAAAAGCTTGATTATATCCTGGAATAACTTGTGTACCGTGTTTTTTCCATGCTAACAGAGAGCGCCGTTGACACTGCATATGTCACAATCTCCTTGGTAATGCTCACAGAAGGGATCGTTCCTTTTGTAACAACCTTGTGAAATCTACGAATCTGTTCACTCAAGTATCTAAACTTTGCGCCCATATATCATTGAACTGATCCCCCTGAACTGAGTTAGCGTGGGCTCATTTTTCATCGAAACCAAGATGAGACATATGAAGGTAATTCATATGACCGCATTTAAGGGGCAATTACCTCCCTGCGCTGCCCCGGCGTAATCCAAGATTCGATATTTGCTTTCAATCGCATCTAAATTTGATGAAAGCTTGTTATTCAAGAGCTTCTCCAATCCACGAGCTTCTTCTTTGTTGAACGAGCAGTACTTCCAAAAGTCAACATTTTTGGCTGCATGGATCCGCAGGAGCCTTTGTACAATATGATCTAATTTCTTTATATTAAACTCTGTGGAATTTAATTTATTTATTAGTGAAGTATGTATGCATAATAATTATTTGCTTATTTATCATGAAAGTCCTGATGAAGTGTTGCATTTATGAAGGCTATGCCCTATGGGTAAGCCAGGTATAAACCTATGGCTAATCACAGGCACGCCAATTTCTATGCGAATTTTTTTGTAATTGTGTGGCTACAATGATGCAAAGTCGGCCGAATGTCCTCCTATTTATTAATGATCCTTTTCTTGTTATTGCCGGGATCGCACAGTACCAGTTAGAATTGGTGTTCTCCAAATGTTCATACTGGTAAATGCGAAACCTGGCTATTTCTGATTGCTACCACGGTACTTCCCGAAGAGCCGATTCAAACAATGTAAACCATTCGAAGATAGGACCTCATTAATTTACCATGGGACTCGCTAACTGAGACGTAGTAATATACTGAACGGTCGAATCCTAGCAAGCTCTGCCGCATTGCTTTGAACTAAGAACATAGTTCTAGTGTTTTTACCCAGTTCGGGACAGCGGGATTGCCATAGCCCGCCAGAATCACTATAATCGAATCTTTTACCTAGCAATAGGAAGAAAGCTTATTTCAACCAGATTAGCCCACCCTGTGGGTCCTTACTAAAGGGACTTAAAATTGCAAAGGTGAACCCCATCGCATCCGCCGTAAGAGAATCACCTCTCGCAACAAGCGCTGGATCCATAGTCGTTGCTGCAGGGACATACGCTCTCAGATTTTGGTTATGAACATGCAAGACGCTCCTGCGAACGCTGCTGGAAGATTGACCTTCTTCATAGTAACCACGGGCAAAGCAGGCTCCAGATGAAGTAGTCTGCCTATCAGCAGTTTCAGACGAAGCAGGTCGCAGTATAGCCACTGGCGTAGAAAAAGTCTCCACCCCAAAAGCCCTTGAGGTGTAACTTGTTTCGCATCTGCCGAAGCCGTGTAGACGGTCTTCACTTTCGTCAATCCAAATACATTGACTCTTACTCATACGTTACCTTATCCTTCCCATCTATATCTAAGGGAGGCATTACGATTCCATCCTCATCGATTGCGATGCCCTTAACCATCCCACAAAAGTAGGTTTGTTTTAGAAAAAAAATCCCGTTTTTGAAGAAGGATTGAACTCCGATTTTGCTTTCTTTATGAAAGGGTCTTTCGAAGTTTGAAAGACATAGTCTTGCCTTCCCATATTATACCTTATTTGATTCGCTATCTTGAATTATCTCAAGCGATTGTTTAAAGTTGTACGCAAAACACAAGGTCCAATAAGCTCGATCCTTTATCGTGTCATTGAATTTTTATAAATTTGCATTTATCTACTCATTTGATTACATGAACATTAAATTTTGTTCACTTGCTAAAACATTACTTGATTGAGCAACTTATCCATTTTTAATTGCTATCAGTCGAATGGATACAGGAAATATTTGCAAGGTCAAATAAAAACAAGGACTCTTCACTACAGGAAGACAACATTTCCGAAATATTTCATCAGGACTTCGATCATTGTGCTGATTTCGATTATAAAATTAATGACGTTTAATATTTTCAATCATTTCCTGTAGCACACATTAACGTTGTAAATTTTTGTAATGTGCAATCATTTACCAATCTCATCCACACAGGAAACTATAGTTTCTGATACCGAAGCTATCGAACATTCCGTGTTTATTACACCACTCTCAGATAAAGGGACAGTCATTTTACTGCAGATTAATTTCGGATCATTAATAAGGTTTAATCAATTTTTCCGTAATATGAAATTATTAATGTTGCAACCTTTTGTAATAAACTTCCAATTTTAATGAAAAATTAATTTGATTATGGCGGGAAATTGCAGGAAATGTTGTAAAAGGAATTGAAACTCATGTCCTTAATTGTTGATGAGTTATAGTTAGATGTCTGAAAGTGAGCTCTCGTGCCAGTGATGAAGTTGACTGCATCGGTATCATGCATCCTTTCTAAGTTGAGAAGCCATTCGTGTCCATCTTTGCAGATTATCAATGTCTGGGTAACGTAAAAAGGAT
This sequence comes from Stratiomys singularior, assembly GCA_954870665.1. NCBI lineage: Eukaryota > Metazoa > Arthropoda > Insecta > Diptera > Stratiomyidae > Stratiomys > Stratiomys singularior. The sequence goes on along the minus strand of OX940878.1, from coordinate 107,548,346 downwards.
ATTAAAGTCAATCATTGAAGGAGATTTTTTCATTCCATAATTTCAAATTTCTACGAAAAGATTGGCTTGACTTCGCGTACTATCCGCGATGAAAGGTTCCTAACGAGCTAATTCGTTGTGCAATCGATTCGTCTAAAAGGATTGCAGGAATAACTCGTAAAGTCACGCAAATTTTTGTCTTCTTAGTATTCTGTCCATTCATTTGAAAATCGGAGGGAGTATTATAACGCCCAACTCCGACTTGGCTAAAAATTATGCAAATTGTATTTGATAAGTTGCCTTTTGTTCGCGGAATTCCGCGTTTCGTGCCTTGATCATATTTCTCATCCAGTTCCTGGAGCTTGTCTTAGCGTGAATTACATCCCTGAAACAAAGATTATATCGGGCTACGAAGTAATGAATTTCTTCTTTCGTGTTCCGCATACCAAACACAACACTGGAAAAGTTGTGACGAAAAACTTGGTCATCATTTGGGAGGTTGAAAGGTCATCGAAGGAATGAAATTCTTTTACGGTCCTTTCCATCATCATCGTTTTAATTTTTTTTAATCTTTGACTCTCGACTCACCTCATTGAATGCTTCGTGTACATTTTTCCAGTTGAATATTTACGCAAAGAGGAAAAGTGTAGAATTTCGTCTTTTGCCTTTTCCAAGCTGTTTTTCTGCACGTTCATCTAATTTGGGGTTGTTACCTGGATGCTGACCAAAACAAGGTGGTTAACGTGATTTGTCATTATCCGGTTGGGCTACAAGAGAAAATTAACGCTTGTGGTTGTTCAGAGTGAATTAGTTTGTTATCAGTTGAGAGATGGACGATGACTGTGGCGTGCATTGTAGTATTTAAGGATGATAATGATGAGGATGATGATGATGCTGCTAATGAGGGTTCCACAAAGTTTTAATACCCTTGCAAGCGATACTACACCAAAAATAATTATTGGGTTGGACTTCAGTTTCGAAAGCTAAATGATTAACAAGTTGTTTTGTTGTTTACATTATGTAATAGCGATTAGGAGGTAACATGTGATTTGAATGGTCAATGGTTGAAAATGTTTCCTTTATTGGTTTTCTGGGGATAGTTAGCTCCAATCAATTAAGATAAATATTGCGAGAATCCAAATTGGTCATTGGATAACTTAAATCAGGTACAGAGGAACATTATTTTGTTTTGTTTGTTCAATTATCTTAAATCGAAAAAATGAAGTTTAGCAAAAACCCTGGAAGAGAAGGCTTTGAAAACAAGAAACCGAACGTTGTCTGTTTTATTTTAAAGGAAACTTATCTAATTACAAAACACAAAGTTTGTATCAATGCATTATTGTAATCCGCCTCTCAAGTGAGGCGATTTTGCGAGGATGACACACTTGAGAGTTATAAATTTATCAACATTCACCTCGCAAGTGTGACAATGCCGTCAGAGTGACACACTTGCGGCACCACCACCACGACGGAACACGCGGTGTTAAGAGAGATGGAACGGGATTTCGAGATAGTTAAGTGGACAGTTGTATTCTAGTCGTCGGGAAAGGAAGACGAAAAGAACAGTGATGAAAAACAATGCATTCTAGTATTTATAAACAACGTTTGTCAAAAGTGTGAAGGAGCGCTCAAGAATCACGCCACGCGTTTTGGGGGTCAGGAATTTGGGGGTTTTTCTACCGTGGTTCTATGTATTTATTGGAACATGTCCGCTCCAGTTGTAATTCGCTTCAAAGCTTCATCGAATTTATTACTTTCTAATCAAATCATTTTATATATAGTCAGAATATTATACAAACCCTATTTGAATAGGCACTATTGTTATTGTTGCTCACTACAGAAAAAGAGCCACGGGACGTGTGGAAGCCATCTTAGTTCAAAGCCAAAGGTAGACGATAAGTAATAGAAGTAATGTGGTCAGTATCACGCTTGGCCTTGATAATTTCCTTGAATGTATGAATGAATGTCGATAGTGGAATTCAAGCTCAGTGTATGATGCCCAGAGGGTGATCACTCCGACTTCTAAAATTTTTACTAAATAGACATTTTGAGGGACTCAAAAAACAGTTGGAAAACCGGTTGGAAAATAATTAGTATGTGGAGATTACTATGCGAGTGGCAATTCAGTTGCTGGTATCCTGTTTTAGTACATCGACATATTATTGGTAAGGCTTCAAAACAGAAAAATTTTCTACGTTTTTCTAATTTCTTTAGCATGATCCTCTGTTAAATTGTCAAAACAAATCGTTTGTTACTCCTTCATCTTACATGGATTTTCTTGATGAGTTAAGCACCCTGTGGTTTCCGCAATAAACTCGCTGGTATCCTGTTTGAGTCAATCGGCATGAAATCGGTGAGGCTGCAGAACTTGCTAATTTTCATGAGTTTTCTAAGCACTTCAATCTGATTTGCAGGATGATTGTTCAAACAAATCTCTTTCTGTTTCGTCATCTATTTGGCTCTGGCTCACAATCGCATCCACCAAAGGACATCCTTCCTGGTGGATTCTATAGTTTCGGCATATTTTCTGGTATCATTGTAGTAGAATAAGTTAATAAAATTCATGCTCTAATTTGGCTTTACCTTTCCCTTCTATATTGAAGAGTTTCTTCAGACCGCAAAGTACTATTTTTCCCCGGAAGCTTCTTTTCCCAACGTCTTAAAATCTGTTCGACGAACAAGCTTATATAGATTCAAAATGTAATTCCAGTTCTTCATACTTTCCATTAACTCGCCACTTCAGCTTAGTCTGTGGTGCTTACTTCTCTGATTCCAAGCAGAAAATAAAACGAATATCAGAACTATTATAAAAAGTCAACGGTGAATCTGAAGGATATGTGATAGCGCAACCTCAATTTTGTGACATTATGGGTCAGAGATTCCTCAAAGGGCATATCGGCATTCGCAAGGTTCTAGTCTAGGTAAATTCTTGACATTTGCCTCAATGACAAATTATTAATTTTAAGGAATTTGAATAGCTGCTCAGTACGTTTAGTGTGCGCTTAAGAGAAAAGGCTTTCCCTGAGCAATGGAAACGGCAAGACTCGTGCTGATCAGCAAGCGAAGGCGAAATCCCGAATCGGCATCAGCACATCTTCGGCCGGGAAACTTGACCTTTGAAGACTTTTTTCAACGGCAGTACGAATTCAGAGCCATGCATTCCACTATCGAATCATTTGCAAAGGTTTTGACAGTGGTGCACTTGGCGGAGGAATGCATTCTAACCAACCGGCGCGTAGTCCTGCTTATGACGCTGGATATCAGGAATACGTTCAACTGCGCTAAATGGACAAATATTCTGGATGACCTGGAAAATTCCGAATCAGCTGAAATATCGCAGTCTGATCCATGGCACGGGGCAAGGTTAACATCAGTTATGAGCAAGCTGACATCAGGTGCGTCCCCAGGCTTTACCTTCGGTCCGGGCTCGAAATGCCGGCGGAGACGCGACTGGTCGGTTTCTCATGTGAGTGATATTACTGTACTGGTCGCTGAGCGCACAGTCGACTAAGCGCAATTAAGTCTACACGCGCTCATGAACCGGGAAGGGATCTGCAGGACTCATGGATTTAGCCTACTGCTACAGAAAACTGAAGTCATCCTGACAAAGAAAAGGGTTGTTTGACAAAGAAGAGGATCGTTTGAATAAGAACGATCATTGGCAGCGTGAGCCAAAAAGAAGATGGACCGCGCAGATCATCAACCATTTGAGATCGTGGTTTTCCTAGTGGTGAGACTGACTTATATTGGACACAGTTGCTGAGCAGCCATGTTTGATTTGTGTTTTACCTGCATCAGATTGATAAGTTACAGTCTCCAGTTCACATATTCTGTATTGACGAGAAGGATGACGTCTGTTATATTTTCTTTCATGCAGGAGAATGGACAGAATGCAGGGTGATCCTGCTTAAAAAGTGGGAGAGCTCCGTCCGCCTTATGGAAGAGATGCTGAATTCGCCTGACAAATGGAACGAGTCGGTAATCAATGTTCGAGCAATTGTAAAAAACAAGAGACGCATAATTTATCGGCTGGAGGCGTTGAGGATGGAGGAATCTCATCTCTAGCAATCTTCCTCCTTCTTTCTCTCAAGTTAGAGCATGAATTCCTGTAACCCGAAGTCGCCGTTAGGCTAAGAATATGGAGGTCTAGCCCAAAGTGCTGTGGCGAACGGTTCCAGGCTAGTCACACTGGTTGACAGGGAGGGGAAATGTTGAGTCGGTGGTCCAGTCGGTTTGTGGTACTTTGTGAACTTTGGATCTGCTGCATTGAAGGCGGATGCCCTAAGAGTACATTTGGTACAGTCGAAGAGAACAAACAACAGCCAACAGAAATTCGTAATCCGGATTGTCTATTCTTTGCGTACCCCAAAAATTTGTTTAAATCCCAATTCAGTTTTAATTCCTTAACATGTTCATGCTAAATAATTGCGTAGTTTCTTGTTATTTCAGGGATGTTAGTCAGAGAAATTTATTCCGTTTAACTTAACAAAAATCGAGCTTAACGAGAATCGAGTCACATGCAAAGTCTAAGTTGTTTTGTTTCCCATGCCATCTCCTGTTTGATTGTTGAAATATACTAAAAAAAAATTTATGGAAGTATTTATCAGTCGAAAATAGCAGGATAATACGAAAACCAAGCGCAAGGGCTCTAAAACGCAAAGTGCAATGTAATCTACGAAAAAATCAAATATTTTCAAAACGATGAATAAAGCAAAAACAAGAGATATGTCTATGAGCTTCCCAGCAAAGATCGTTGAAAAAAGCACCCAAACTCGCAATTCTAATGAGAGAACAAAAACAAAAAGGAACTAAACCAAACTTCCTCTACATCATTGCAAATGCAACCTGCATACAAAACTAATCACAGCTTGAACTTATTCCATAGCATTCCTACTGCGAGGTATCTCGAACTTTTACACGTGAAAAATTGCACCATGATCCTTGCACTCGTAGTTTTTTATTTATTCGTTTGACTCTTTCCCTTACACTATCGAACCAATCGGCAAAAGAGCCACTTGAACAACCTTGCATTTTTCACTATATCTTCCTACCCTTGCGAATTCGTTGCCGAGCAAGGTACCAAGATACCAAGGACCAAAAACGAAAACGAAAATCGAGTTCTCAAAAACCGTTGTATTTTATTGTTTCGGTGGTTGTGTTGGTATTTTGTTGCATTATCTTCCTCGTCATAACAGCGAAAATGGCAAACTCTTGTTGCGATTTATCTCCTGTCCAATCCTTCGTCCCGCAATCACCTCTTTTTCTAGCTCAAAAAATGTTATCCATCCGCAAAACAGTCAACATTCAAACAGAACGACATGCCCTAAGGTGCTGATAAGTACAACTTGTCACGACTATCATCTGCACTTTGTGAAAATACCGGGTTGGTGTAAGCAAAGGATAATGCGATACCCGTTGGGGAATTTCCTGTTTGCAAAATGTTTCTTATTCTTCCGCGACTATTGCCATTGCTGTTGCTGCAGCTAAGTTTATTTCTAACGAATGGATTTTCCTCGAGTTCTAAAGAAAAAGAAGAACTAGCCGACAACTTGGTATGGATGTTATGCAAATTGTTCTTAGTTTTGTGCAAAAAGCGCAAAAAGGGAAGCGGGAGAATGGAACAGGAAGCGTTGAAGGATGTGAAGTGACATTTTCGGGAAGTATTTATTATTCCTTAAAAGATTTAAGACACTTTCAAGAGCGAACTTGCCAAGTTGGTGTTATCAGCGAATTTCGTAAAAGGACTTAAATTTTTTGCATAAAGTGAAAATTGCAAAGTGATAAAACAACAAAATCCTTTTGAATTTCACCTTAACTACTGGCGAATTCCAATTTTCGAGCTTGTCGACTTCATAATTAGTTGGAAAGCAACAAAAATAAATATAAAAATCATGTTTCCAAGTCGTTTCGGGCGTTTCTAAGAATATTTAAGAAATTTAAATGAAATTGTCATTATTCCAAGAAAAAAAGAAGAAATTAAATGGTAATTTAGTCAAGTTTTCGCACTCGGGCGCCTTTGTTTATCGTATCCTGGCCAAATGAGTAGACTTATTTCTTGCTTCCCAGAAAACACTCATTTGCGTCATGAGAGCAAACAAAAAACAAAAGTATTTGAATAATGAGTACAACTGAAACTTCTCCTGGTTTCAATGTTGTTCACCCTCGTCCTTCGTCTGTTTGGACTCGAATATATTTTCCATTATCATGGAAATTATAAAAACTGCCTACACTTTCATGTTTTGTTTTGCTTATTTACGCCATTAATTTCCTTAATCAAATGCTGTGTTCACATTGAAATATATCATTAAAAGAGGCGTAGGCATGTAATTGGCTTCATAAGGATTAAGCGGCTATTCCAGGCTCCAATTGTAGATGATTTTTGAGCCGATTTGCGTCTCTGTGATATTATTATCACGCGAAACGCGTTCAAAGCTAATAATTTTAATGATTTGAAGATAAGAGGTATTATTGTTACCAATAAATTACCAATAGCGTCATCTCATTTTGCTTTCTAAGGTGTCCTATAAAAAGCACAAATGACTCCAACTCCTATCATCCTATAGCCACAGAGGATAAAGAAAATTTATGAATTTCAACTTAGATTTGATTTTTTAGGACATTTAATGTCTGAAAATTCTATAAGGAAAATTTTATTTCATCCTTAAATAACTTGAAAAGTTCCGACTACAAAGACCATATTGTTCCACGAAATTTAACGAACTGTTTTGCACTTCACGTTTCTGTTTTGGTGAATTGCCTTCAACGATAGTGATGAAACTGCGTTATCAACACCCAATCTCCTTACTTCCTATGTGAATCCGTACAACGGACAATGTTAATCCCTTAGTACTGCCTTAAAAATAACCCAAATAACTAACATAATATCAATATTAACGCGCAAACAAAAAAAAATGTTGATTTTTGTAGAGCATTTTAAAGTAACTATGCTGAAGTAGTTTTTATAGGTCCTTAACTTAGTCTTGGCCTTACGTTATCATTTTACCCCAAAAGAAAAGAAAAAGTGCGTGGAGAAGTGTGGGAACAGGTTTTGGGATTGATTATGTTCGCGAGGACATTGAAACCTAACTTTAAGAGTTAAAAATCAAAGCTGCTTCTCCGGCAGCAACATCATAGTCGAGAGCGAACAATTTGGCCTTAGTTTATTTGGACTTATTTTTATTGTATAAAATAGCGCTGTGATTTGCACCAATATGCTACCCATGAACGCGTGTTACCATTGCCAGCGATGCGGACATGTGCCTCTTAACTGCGGCTTCACACCTCGTAGTGAAACCTGCAGGGACGTACAATTGTCATAGGATGGTCCTTGTAAAACAAGGAAGCAACCTGAACTGAATTCATTATGCATGATCTGAAAAACATATGCGCATTCCACAAAATTTTGCCGGCGGCTTGAAATAAAAGCGACTTGAAGGAACAGCTAGGGAAGTAAAAACAAAAAGTGCTTTTTCTACTCCTGCATACACTCCACATCCCGTTGATCACGCCCCTATTGTCCTCTATCAGATGCCCCCCACCACTTCTACTGCTACTTGTTACAAAACATTCAGAAACGCAATCCCTTGTGCACAACTGATTCCACCAACTTAATTCCATGGAGTACTTACACCGAATAAACAAAAACTGGCTCCATTTTCTGTAGGGATGTATTTGACGTTCATCAAATCCTTTTCGAACAAGGCAGCTCTTCGGGCTTCAAACTCTTCCTACGGCAGAAAGGTAAGGGAAGGTTAGGGGAAAGAAGGCAAAATCTGCCGAAGGGCGCGTTAACTTTTTGCTATAAGTGCCTTAGCTAGGGACATGTTCCTCTGAACTCCGAGGGATCTTGTACGAGGAAAGGCATCTTGTACAAAGCCGAGGCCGAAAAGCCTAAATATCTGGCATATCTTCCAGGAAGCGAACTGTGCTTAGAGTTCAAAGAGGCACTTAGCAAGGGAAAAGCAAATTTCCGATTCATGTCCTGCAGATCAACCTACATCGTAGTGCAAACGCATAGAACTTGCTTGATCAGGTTAGGAGGGAGAAAGAAGCTGATCTGCTGTTGGTATCTGTTGGAATAAAATCACAATAGGAAGAAGGAATGTGTTGATCATAATATTTGTTAGTGTTTATCTCACGGCAAATGAACCCATATTATCGTTTCGGGGCAAGCTCGATGAACTGGAGGAAGCTCTAGCACGAAAAGGCTAATCCTTGTTGGCGGAGAAACCCGACCGACAGCCATACGTTGGATTGCTAAAATGGATGTCGACGAGTTTGCCGGATTACGCATGTGTGGCGAGACCAAAAACCGTGAACATCACCATGAGCTTCATCACGTTTGCGTGCGACTTCTCTTTTTGCAGGCCATGACAGCGATTTGAAATCGCTGAAAAGTGAAGAGAATGTCCCTGATTTTGCTGTGAAGCTCGACGTTCAAAGAAGTCAGTTGGGTCACATTCCCGAACGCTGGCCGACATGTCAGCTAAAAAACTACGCCTTAGCTTGATTAATGAAAGTAAGGCTCACTACTGGCACAGCGTCGTTGAAGACATCAACAGGGACCTTATGAAGTTCGGGTTTTAAGTTTGCAATTCGAAAGATCGAAGCCACGCGAACGCTTTATGTGCTTTAAGCAAGGAAAAAAAGAAAAAGAAAGGAAAAGGACAAAAATTGACGAGGTTGTTCGGGCACTTCTCCAAGCGTCCGAGGTCCGAACGTCAGCAAATAGGGCTACCGCGGATTTTCCGGATCTCAGTCGGTTCTTGGCCAACGTCTAATGCCATGGAATCAGTGTCCTTGTACGGCTCTTGTACGAAGGCGTCTCGTACTGGTACACAGACATGGAGCTTTGCGTAGAGCACCGTCATACCGCGCTGTAAGGAAGAACAAGCCTAAATTTATGGCCAGAAGCGCGGTTACACGAAGCGCGAGGCAAGTTAACCGCGCGACTCAGTAGTGGCCGTAGCTCCGCAAAAAACAAAGTGAGACTAATTATTAAGTGATGGGTATAGTCTTACTGTATAAGACGGGAATGTCACCACCTCCCGTTTGCAGGTTCTGCTACACCTTTTTTTTAATGGAAAATTAATCAGGCTCCGTTTACATCTCTTCAAGAAAAATAGCGCGATCTTTCCAGAAAAGATACCGGGAAGTATGTTGACATCTAACGTCAACTGGAACTGCATGGCACATTACGTGCGTACCGTCGACTTTGAAGAAGAGGAACATGAATCGCCTGGCGGCGTAGAGGGAAGGCGTCTGTCTGACAGCAATCCTCTTTCTCCCCATAGATATTTTCTGGAAAAAGGTTTTTCCACTAACCTGAATGTGCGGCCAGGCGAGACCAGACCAGGGTCTGTCGTAATTTGGCAAAAAGTTTATCATAATTATGTTCTCTGAGGAACTCAGTTCGCCGTGGTCCGTTGTTTAAAGATAATCCATTCGGTTGTCTTACAGAAACCATGGAAAATTTCTAACTCTGTGGCTACAAATTGTTCTAGTTCTGTTACATTAGGACGGGTTTATTGTCCTGGCTCGGAGACTCAAGAAGGAAGCGTTGTGTACTTTCCTCTTCGTCTCCGCAGATGTTTTGATTTCTACTTCTTTGACGTGTAGACCTAAAAGGGTTTCGCTTTAAAGTGTTACCAGTGTCCTCAGGCCGTTTCTGTTTTTGCCCAGGTATGTTTTCCTCATACCCAGCTTAGACTTTTTCCTTGCTGAGAATTTCGTCTAACTCTATTTTCACTTTTTGCAGTGCCATTTTTATGCGTGCTTGACTTGTAAAACCTTTTTGGTGTGAGAATCCAGCTTTCGTTGAAATGAGAATAATCACGCAAATAAATTCAGAATCCTCATTCGAATTAGATCCATCAGTTCAGACTACGTTTTCTATCTCTGGAATGAAGCTCTGTACTGTCTTGTAATCATCTCTGCTTGTAAGTTTGGTCCTGCAATGAATTTTTGCCCACTTTTCCTTTGGTTGTATCAAATTTTCTCCTACTTGATGGTGCGACTCAATTTGCCAGAATATAGAGGTGTTATCAACTATAACTACTACAAAGGTGTTATTAGTTATCTACTGTCCGTTGATCTGATCCTCACTAGGATGCGTATGTCAATGGACATTGGTTTAAGCACTATTTACATCGCAGGTGCTATCATAGCCTTCAGACTACTGATGATGCCAGACAGGTGCTAGGTGCTTTTTGGTCGGATAACTATAGCATAGATCCAGAATTTAGGCCTCAGTGTCCAAATCGAATTCTCCAGTATCATCAAACGAAAAATTACCGCTGTCGTTTTTTTTTGTTGCAATTTTTCGCAATTGTTTCTCCTTTTAATACGTTATTTCTTTAGTTTTGAAGACTTTTCCAAGACTTAATTGATATGAGAAACAGTAACACTTCTTAAGTTGCGATAAGTTTGTTTCATCTGTTTAATTGAGCTCAGTTGATTCAGAGAAGGAGATTACGTTCATGCATGATAATATTTATTCTTATCAATAGCTAAGTGACTAAGATCCCGATGTTAGTCAATAGATGGCTCCACCAGTAAGTGCTAGTCAATTTTGACACATCCAAAATGTCATGTTTCAATCCAAAACATATGTATGTTAAGGCCAGGTTACCCCAAACAATTTTGAAAAAATCGAAATTTTTTTTTTTCATAAATTGCTACAGTATACTCGTAGAAATAGTATAGAACTAGTCCCGAAGGTCAGCAAGACCGAGAAGCAGGTATAAAAGAGTGGGGAGCGCTGCGGTAAATCCGGCCGCTCGAGCGCCTTCCGTAGCGGCAGCTGCTGCGTGCCTTCGGATCGTTTTATTGTTTTGTTCCCTTCTATATTTCTCGAAAATATTCGGTCCTTTACAGTTAGAGAGCGTCCTTCGAATATAATATACGGCAGTACAAGTAAAGTTTTCGTTGGTGATGGTTATTCTGTTCAGTCCTCGCACGCGTCGGTAAATTTTTCGTTTGTGAGCTCTCAAAATTTATCATGGACAAAAAAAAAACGCTTGAAATTGCTGCTCTCAGTGCTGCTTGCATTTTCAATGAAGGGCTTTTACCCATATTAAAAGTAATGGAAGTTATGGGTGTAAGAATCGGCCCGGAAGCAAGGCACTTTGCTGATAGGGCCAACAGCAGACGTGTTGATCGAGCTGAGCTAGAAGCTACTGAAGCGTCTACAGAACATAGAACTTCTTTAAGAAATGCAAGAATTCTTGAGAATGATGCCTACGAAGACCAGGAAGGAGCTGTGTATGAAGCTGGAATGGATATGTGAGTAAAATTCATTTTTTTTACGATTTTTTACGAATAAAAACTTTGAACTGATTTTTCTCCGAACCACGTTTTTTCGCATGGATGACACTCTCATTTCAAAACTATTGCACTTATCGATATGAACCAAACGGCATTTTACTCTTTGGATGTCTGGCTATGGCCTCAAGCAGAACCAGAAATATTCATTATTATTTAAAAAAGTTATAAACAATTAAAAGTGAAAAAAAATGTTAAAAAAATTCAAAAGTCCGCCATTTTGTTTTTTTTTCATTGAAAATATTTCATTCTGCTTGAGGCCATAGCCAATTCGATACAGAACATGAAACCATTTTGTTTTTTGCTTTCAGATAATTCTTTTCCAAGAAATGATGTCATCCATCTGTGAATCAGATGAGTTTCAGCAGCCATTTTCAGGACCGCCATTTTGAAAAAAAAAAAAAAATTATTTCAAGTAAATTTATATATGTGCTTTCATATGTAAAAAAATTGATTACTCAACATGTTTCGTACTATGAATAAAATGTATTGAAAAAAGTTACGTTTATTGGGGTAACCTGGCCTTAAGCAAATCATTTAACATGTAAGCGATTTTGTTTTGACGTCTTATAGATTTGTTTGTGGATGGTCTGATATGGAGCTAAACGATCGTCACTTGCGTCAAGTTTTGATTTTCTTTCTTGATTCGAATGAAACGACAACTAAAGTGCAATGAGTGTTCAAAAATGATTAGGGACATGCTGTTCTAAGTAAAACAATGTGCCGTATGTTCTGTAGTTTCAAAAGTGATGATTTTGATGTTGATGCGTAAAAGAAGGCCAAAACCTTTATACACTCTAAAATAGAGGCAATGCTCAATGAGGGTCCGTGTCAAATGCAAGAAATTGCTTTGCATAAGGGGTCAACAGCCAAGCGAACTAGGGTTCTTGATGCTTACAAGCCGAGAGATGTTGAATCTCAGTTTTTAGCCATCGATCAACGGCTGTGACGGCAAAAAGGAAGAATTTTCGCGCAGTATCGGGACGAGTAATGAAACTAGAATTCATTACAGCAACTCATGCTTTTTCTTCGTCGGTTTGCCCCTTTTTTTATATTGTAAAGGTTATACGGTGTTTTTGTTGAGACCAGGACTATGTTGTTTATTATGAGCTATTGACACCGATGGAGACCATCAAAGGGGAGAGGTATCAGTTTCAATTGATTCAAATGAATCGTGTACAAAAAAGTACATGAAAATTCAGAGGGACGAAAAAGTGATTCTTCAGCATGACAATGTTCGGACTCGTGTTGTCAAACCATATAAAACCTACCTGGAAATACTGAATGGCAAGCCCTTTTTCTCCCGCTCTTTTCTCCAGATATTGTGCTGTGGGATGATTATTTCTTGCTTCCGATAATACATGGGCGTCAAAAATGGCCTAATTCGTGGATAACCTCAAAGAACTAACATATTCATCATATCGAAATTCGGAGCTCCAGCAAAAAGATGAGAAAAAATGGTAGATAGCAACGGATAATACTTTGATTGATTTATTCTTAAAAAATTTTCTCATAGTTACATTTTCATATAAAAAAGGATACGATAGCAGACCAATTAATTCGAATTCTATTAAACGCTAGAATCAATCAAATGACACAGAATCAAACGTCAGAAATAAACCTCACAGAATTTTTTGTTAGTGTACGTGAATGTAAGACTTGAATCAGGTAGGGTTAAAAACTTCATGGTAAGCGTTACAAGCTCAGAAAGAAGAAGAAAATTGTATTTGATTAATTTCTGGCGCCTACAGGTAATGGGCGGAGTCAGTAATCTTGCATTACACACTTTCTTTAGATTTACGACCCGCTGTCATAATTCAGATATATCCTACCGAAACACGCTGGCTACGATTTAGTATTATAACTTTCTTGTTAGCAATACGAACGTCAAACACGGTGAAATACTTATTTCAATTGTATCCTTTACAAGTCTCCCTATTCAAAGCATGCCTATAACATACATTGGAAGATGAACCAGAAGACGCTGTTAGCATCCATCTTTTATTCAAGGATATTTTTCTTGCCAATGCTGAATAGCGAAATATCTCTCGTGAGTAAGGATTATTTTTCAATATACATATTTCTACCTCTGACATGAATTTCATACTGCATTCCTCTCCTGCCACTGTGTTATATGCTTAAATCGAAATATAATCGTGAAAAGTTTTTCCTCTCTCTCTCTTCAATACTTGTACGTTTTGATATTCGGAATAACGTCAGACGCAGAAGTTTGATATATTCAAAGTTGTTAAGAAAATATTGACTAGGTTCTCTTTTATAACCTGCCTAGTAAGGATGTATGTGCCAAATCGCGTCCTAGGTATTATCATGTGTTTTTCCTTTGGAGAGGGAAATATGTTGTTAGTAATCAGTTATCCAAGCAAATGACATTTAGAGTTAGCAGGAACTGGAGGGTTCGTTATTTTATGTTATGCTTCCTTATCCTGGCGTTCGTTTGGGGGAATCAACATTTTGATTGCATATTATTGGGGAATTCATGATTGGAATAAGGGAATTCAGTGCGAGATTGGGAAGTCTCGCATTCGCCATCAAATTTGTAACATTGCCGATCAACCCTTGCATTGAAGCCCTTTCAACGATTTGTTTCTTGGCTTATTTATGTTTGCGTTGGACATGGTTTGTTGTTCTGTTCACTTCGACTCTAGTATACTTTGCTTCATTTTATATTTATTCAAGTCCGTAAAATAAATTTCTACACATCCTTCCTGCCCAACCTAAAGACTGATATCCTTACACTTTATAACCCAGGAAATAAACAATCACCACGACTACGCAAGATAATAGTACTATAAACGTAACCCACAATCCTTGCTATCTTCCTTTCCTAATTACTTTCATTTTGATTCCGTTCCCAATTCGGTCTAACAAGCCCCCAAAGGATTTCATCAGTTCCACCCTAGTTTGAACTCATCCCCAAAACAAAAACAAGAAAAAAAATTGAAAAGATTTCGTTTCGTTTTGTTAATCCAACTTTAGGCTTAAGCAACTGCCAGGATTAAAAGAAAGCGAACTTAGAGTCGGCAAGTTAATTGGGAAGTAAAAGTGCGATAAGGCATATTCACTTAGAGATAGGAAGTTTTTAATGGAAGGATCAAGGTAGACGCTAAATGACTCCCTGGGGTGGAATGTATATGTCGTGTAGGCTTAATAGGTAAACGTGATGCAATTACGTTTGAACGAATTGAATTGACATGTGAAATTAGAATTTGGAGTAATTAAAGGGGATTGATCGATGGCTCATATTAGAACGAAATTGTAGGGATCTCATAGCAAGGTCGATTTAGGTAAACGATTTCTAATTATAGTCTCAATTCAAAGACGTTGTCAAAGTGAAAGCCTAATGAAAGTTGCTTGGTTTTGTCAATCAATCTAGGTAACATATAAATAAACATAAAAGGGGGCGCGTAATGAATATTTTGTCGTTTTCATTTGCTTGTCCTTGCGGAGAACATTGAATAATTTACGTTCTAGTTTGGGATTAGGTTTATGGGATGTCAATTTGACGGATTTGAAATTTTGAAATGAAATACCCAGAAAACCATCGCATTACCTCCAGTCAGTCTTCACCAGTCTCAAACAGTTTGCATCACAAATTTATCACTTCATTAAAATAAGTTATACAGTAATTTATTCCTTTCCCAATCTTCTTAAATTTTGGAATTTTCATATGATAAACCTTTTTCTACAAAACCAATCAATTTCACGGCTCAGCTGAATTCATAAATACTCCTTATGTATTTGCTTCGTTTGTAAAAAAATTTTTCCAATAGTAAATATAAAATTGAAGAAAAGTCTTTAGTAAGATGCCCCCGATTCCTTTTCTTAATAGCGGCACGATAATATGACAGTAATATGTAGACCGTCGCAGGTTGAACGTCGCATCGAAGCATAATTTGGTTCACAACCTCTAAGACATGAGATTATCTTCAGTATGGTTGCAGCAGTGACTGTAATAACAACATTTTTCGAAGGCAGCGTGCAAAAGTTTCAGTTATTATAGACCATCTACTGTTATTGCAAGTATTTACACTAGGGTGATTACTTTAGACGCAATATTTTTATGTTTACCGTTAACCCAACATGATCGATCACAAAAAAATGATCGGGCAATCATGATTAAAAACAAAGAATATAATTGAGCAAAATTATCAATATCAATTCTTTCAATTGTGTGCTCAATTCTTCGGAAGGTTCCACTGCACAATATCAAAAGAATAAGGTCAAAGGGGAGAGAAATGGAAAGATCTTCAGATATTGAAAAAGAAAACTTCTTTAAAGTGCATCGTAGCAAAAATATACAAATTATTTCGTCTATACGACGGGCCAACATATCCTGAAATATAATGGAAGAAATGTAAAATGGTCGCTGCTAGGATACAGTGGGTTGAACTGAAAGCAGGAAAATTCAGAGGAAAAATGCTCGTCCATATGATATTCATATCGCAGAATGAACGATTCGAAAAATTCCAAGCAGATAAATTTTCGCGGACATCCAAAACATAATAGAACATATTTAAAAGTAACCGCCATGCTTGCCACATCGAAATATCACCGTAGAGGAGCAAGTATTTCGGACGAAAGCCCGTTGCAAGGTTGCATAATATGTGCCGAACAGGCCTAAACAATTTGACCTTATTTTTTGGCCAGCAGTAACGTTCATTCGGAATATTTTTTGAATGGTTTCCCTTATAATGGGAAACTTAAAAATCGATACTCTAATTCTTTGGGCCAGTTTGTAACATTAGAATTAGCTAAACCATATTTACAACGAGGTAGAAGTATAACGACCGAAAAGTCTTTTGAGAATCTCGCTAGCTAAAAAATGGTCGTGCCAGACATAAGCCTTGGTTAGAAACGTCCAGTTGAATAAAAGAACTGCCAAAAAACACCGAAAGAAAGAAAAGATGACGTTGTTTTCCTCAAATTTATATATGTACAACAGAAAACTGCACCCATACTGTGTATAAAAAAAACCTTTATTAAAAAATTGTGTGTTTTTCCCATGTTTAGCACTTTTTTTCTGGATTTTGTTCTCTTTTAGAGGCTTGGAGCTTGGCTCAATTTCAATAACTGACAAATTCTACATCCACATCATGTACTTCCTCTTGATTCAGGAGTAAATCACCCTCATGTGGCCTTTTGCAGCCTTCAAAATTTTGAAAACTTTTATATGCGGTAGCAGTAAGTGTTTCTAAACTTATAATAATATGCAATATTTTCGGTATTAAAATTGTAACTGTAAATTAAAAATAACTTTTTTTGCGGTTGGAAGGTAAAGGCTATTTACACCCTGATTTTCCGACTCCCAGTGGAAAACAAACTATCGACTAAACACCGCCAATGTCACACCAAGAACCTTGCCTGGAACTGTTTGACACATTGCATCGGACTACACCTCTCTGGTTGCACCTAGCGGTGCCTAGAGATTTGGCAAATCCCACTTTCGGTAGGGACGTTTGGGAAGGAGGACGATTGCTGTCAGAGGGACCCGGCTTTCTTCCGCACCGGAAAGCGATCAATGATACACATCTTTATAAGAAGAACCGTCCGCACGTAATGTAACACGCAGTTTCAATTGTCTTCACATGTCAACATATTTCCCGTTACATTTTCTTGAGAGGGGTCGCTTATTTTCTCAAAGAGATTTAAACTGAACTCTGAACATCTTCCATACGCGAAGAAGATGTGGCAGGTGTCATCAGTCATTTTTAGGCAAAACATGCAAATAGGGGTCGATGACTTTATCATCTAATGCAGAGAAAACTGAAAGTAATGGTGCCCACTGGGTAGTTACACTCTTCATACATTCTGCCATACTTTCATCAGTCTTACCACACTTCTGCAAAATAACGGCCGCAAGTCACTAATTAATCGTTCCGCCATAAAGTGAAGACCCTCGTCCTTTTTCTCTCGTCTAACAATTTCTATTTTCGACTTCTCTTTTTCGTAAGTAACCAACCCTTAGCTCTTAAGCAAGAAGCACTAGGGAGATCACTCTCGCAATCATCGGCTGAGAGTGCGTTACGCAGCTGATCTTTGTAAAGCTCCTTCCGTGACGCTCTCAGTACCACTCCTTACTAAGAGCGTCTGTACATACTTCGGAGTCGTACAAGGGCAGCTATTCCATCGCATTCATGAGTATTTTGCTCGAGGTAGGTACCCCAATGTTGGTCATAAGGTGGCTGAAAGCCAACACTCCTGCAGCAGCTTAATCTGTTAACGCTCGAACTTGGCCAAAGAAGCTCTTCTTAAGCCAAGGTATTTTATTGATCCGTTCGATTCGGTGATCATTTCTCTAACCCAAACGCGAATGAGACGAGGGATGCGTTTCTTGGGCAGTGTGGTAACCTCGGTTTTTCCAGTGGCCTATGGAAACGTACGGCCTACGGCCTAACCTACGGCCAGTCATTCACTCAGTGACGCGGCGCGGTATAACGCCTAGTTTAACTTGTGGCTGTTCAACGATACGTCCGGTGGCTAGTGCTGCTACGTTACCATCATAGTCGGTTAGGATATCCTCCGGTGGCTGTAACCTCAAAAACTTGTCCATACGACTTGTCCTTGTGCGACACATTCTTTACCTCCGGGCAATGAATGTCATCTTTCGCTACCCCTGAAGTTAGATCCATTCTTTACCAACCCCCCAAATGTGTCATAGGCAAGCTTCCGGTTCTGCAGGAAGTCCCTCAGTATCCGCAAATTGAAAATAATGGAAAGGCAAGAAATTATATAAGTTTGCAGCAAAAGTCCTCTTTATTTCATATAGAGATATCAGCCGTAGATTTTTCAAAATTTTACTAAAGAATACCAAAAACATAAAACAATTTATAATTTAACGCGCCAGTGAATTTTAAAATCTAAAAAAACGGCCGTGAAAAGTCCCTTTCTTAGAATAATAAATTTTCAATAGCGACGTCTAGCAAAAATGCTACCCATTTTTTGCGCTGGATAGATTTTAACAGATATCAAAAGTCTCTTGGCAACATTTCCAGTGAATACACTTAAAAAGGTTGCATATAATTCTTTGATCCTAGTATTCAAAAAAAAAAACACTATTATATTAATATTCAAGTAATAAAATAGTGAAAATGTTGAGCGAAAAATATATCCCTTAGGCGTGAAAGAATTGAACCTGATCCTGCATCGTTTATGAGTGATGTCTTAATGTGAGGCTGATGAGCACTTTAAAAAGAGAGATGGGAAACCTGCGATAAATATTGCTGGCAAGGTTTCTTCACTAGCAAACTTGTTTTCACAGACATTTAAGCTTCGAAGGTTAGCCATCGCAATCTCTCTACTCTCCTACTTTCTTAAATTTACAAGCTCTCTATCTTGCAAAGCTCGCTATTTTATCGACATGGGGTATTCGTGTCGGGTTTTTCTTGATTGCCCCCGTGCAAGCGCCGTTTAGTAGTCACGCGATGCTTCGGAGAAACTTTCAGTCTTACGTTATTCAAACAAAATAAGTGAAACTATTTTTGGAAAATAAATTTTTATTAATTGTTTATAAAATAAAATACAGGATGCGGCGCCCCGCCCCGCAAAATTCAATTTAAAATTCCCCCCATTCTATAAGGTTTCGAGAGGTCGCAATTTGCGTACAAATAGTTTAACACATGTTTTGAACATTCATAAACTCGAAAAAGTCGTAATGTTGAAGCCAAGTGCAGAGTGTAATCGAAGAGCCGCGATTATTGAAAGTGTTCGCGCTGGACGCTCAGCCACAGAAATCATTTGCGAAATATAATGAATCGGAGAAGTCGGACAAAGGTTCCGCGACACCAGCAGGGAAACCCCACTCCAAAGAACGCATTGTCAGGACCCCCGAAATCATTAAACGGGCTCAGGAATTGATTTTGGAGGATCCGAGCCAGTCAATCTGAAAATTCTCGTCAGTTGTCGGTGAAAGTGAGAAAAATATGCATCGAATCGTGGAAGAGGACCTCCGCTACAAGTCTTATACAATTAAAATAAGGCAGATGCTTTCTAAAGCTGAAAGGACAAAACGCGTTGAACGCTGTAACTTGCTTTACGAAACAAGGCTGCCGGACGCCTCAGGTTTTTTCTGACGAAAAAATCTTTCCTGTCGATGCGAAAATCAATCAAAGAAATGATCGCTGGCTCGCTCATGACCCTGAAGATGTCCCCATTGTTTCTAGAACGAAATTTCCGGCAAATGTTCACGTGCTAAGTGTTGTTTCCAGTGAAGGTGATGTTATGCCACCGCATTTCTTTAACAAAGGGGAAAATGTTACGAAAGAAGTTTATTTACGTGTTCTGATGAATGTGTTGAAGCCCTGGATAGAAACGGTATCGAGCGGAAGGCCGTATGTTTTCCAACAAGACGGTGCACCCGCGCACACAAGTCATTTGGTGCAAAATTGGTTGTCGGACAACGTGGACATGCTTTGGTCCAAAGAATTTTGGCTTCCTAACAGATCAGACTTGAATCCGCTGGATTACTATGTATGGGAGTGATTGAACGGGACACTAACAAGTACAGACATCCAAACGTCGCTTCATTGAGAGCCGCTATTGAAGAGGTATTCGCCGAAATGGACCGTGCCGCATTAAAACGGGCCTGCGAACGCTTCAGACCGACGATAGAGGCGGTTATCGAAGCACAAGGGGGTTATAAAGAGTGAATGTGTTTTTTTTTTTTGTGTTTAACAAACAATTTAGTAAAAGAAACAATTATAAACTTTCCCATTGTTGTAATAAAAATTATTTTTCAATACAATGTTTAACTTGTCCGGATTTTGGCGTCGCACCATGTACAGAGGTGGCCAAAAGTGATCGGACAATACAAGAAACAAGCAATAAAATACTTTTACGAGCATAAGCTTTGAAATGAAATAAAAATTTTTCCCTTATATAAAAGTCACTTGTATTCTCAATTAATTGCACAAAAAAATAAAACAGAAATAAAAAGATTTCCACAAGAAAATTAACAACTAATTCAAATTCACATTGCATCAAGTGGACAAAAGTAATCGGACGTTCAATTGTAATACTTTTCTTTCTGATGATCCCATTAGAACATAGGCTTTTAATATCTAGTTGCGTATCCTTTTTGTTTTATAACTTCTGTTAACCTATTGGGCATAGATTGTACCAACTTACGGGTAACGTCAGGAGTAATGTTGTCCCATTCTTCCAATAACACCATCTTCAGTTGACTTTTATTAGTAATGTGATGGTTCCTTATTTTTTTATCCAGATGATCCCAAAGATGTTCGATGGGATTTAGGTCTGGGATTGCGGTGGTGTTTTTAATTGACCAGGAGTGTTGAAAAGGAGCCACATACGAACATCATGAGCTGTATGCTTTGGGTCATTATCTTGCTGGAACAAATAATGACCATCAAGACCCAATTTTTGTGCACTTTTTTTCAAATTTTCTTTCAAAATCGACAAGTAACCTAGTTTGTCCATAGGTTTGTCAATGAAAACAAGTTCTCCTACACCGTTGGCAGCCATGCAACCCCAGACCATTACACAGCCACCTCCGTGTTTTACTGTATGTTGAACGTTTTTGGGATGAAGCTCACTATTTTGAGTTTTCCATACCAACAACCTGCCGTCGGAGTGGTAGATATTAAACTTACTCTCATCAGAGAATATTATACGAGTCCAAAAGTCGAGCGGCTTGCTTTTAAATTCTTTTGCAAAGCATAATCTTTTCTTCTTATTAACTTTGCTAATTAGTGGTTTCTTTCGAGGTACTCTCGCTTGATAACCAGCACGGCTGAGAGCTCTACGAATAGTGCGGGCACTAACATTGATACCATTTACATCTGCTAATTGATCCCTAATACTTCTGGACGTTGTAGTTGGATTCTTTTTAACAATTCTTAAAATTTTTCGTGCGTCTCTCTCTGTTAGTTTACATGGTCGACCACTCCTAATTTCGTTTTCCACCTGATTATTTTTTCTGAACCGTTTCACGATATCGAAAACTGTCGAACGACTTCTTCCAATTATTTTCGATATTTCAGAAAAGGATTTATTCTCTTTATACAACTTTATTATAACTTTTCTTTCATTTATACAGGTTTCTTTGCGATTCTTAGCCATGTTTAACTTTCTTCACTTAAAACTGAAAAGTAAATGACTGATATCAGAAAAACACATATCAACATATAATTAATGAAAAAATGAAAAGAAAAGAATTGCTCCAAACTTCAATGACTAATTTCACACTTTGCAAAATGTCCGATTACTTTTGTCCACTTGATGCAATGTGAATTTGAATTAGTTGTTAATTTTCTTGTGGAAATCTTTTTATTTCTGTTTTATTTTTTTGTGCAATTAATTGAGAATACAAGTGACTTTTATATAAGGGAAAAATTTTTATTTCATTTCAAAGCTTATGCTCGTAAAAGTATTTTATTGCTTGTTTCTTGTATTGTCCGATCACTTTTGGCCACCTCTGTATGTATTATAAATTGGTTCTTATTTTTGGTGTGAAACAAGAAAACCCTACTCAAAGTTTTCAATTACAAATGCGACGCAAATATAAATCGACTTGTGTATTTCTATCCCTGTCTCCGAGAAGCCGCTCGAGAGTGTTAGCACTCTATTAACTTACGCTATGATTTGTAGTGTTGTCACTCCTTTTGAGTATGGTGCTCTGATGAAAAATGTTACGATGTAGTTGAAAGAGTTGCTGAAACGCGAGCGGATCAAATGAGAATTGATTGCATATCCTCTGTGTACTTTTGTCAGTGATACGGGCAATTCGAGTTTTAAAACTCGCAGCAGAGTGAAAGGATCGAATTGAGATAATCCTCACAAGGACTCGTTACATGAAACATTATTTATTCAGTGCACTCAGTATTGTCACATTGAACTGCCATGCGTAACTTTTTGCTCTCTATAAAGGAGTTTAAAATCAGAGAAATTAGTAAAAATTCTGGGTACAGTTTCAAACTGGTGCGCGTTACTGCAAACGTCAGCCGTCCACAGTGTTCAAAAGGAATTCGCTGATAATGGTTAAATGTTGAATCCTGCCAAAATGCTTTAAAAATACAAAACAATGAACTGTTGAATTCAATATTGATCAGGTTCCAGATATGATTTTATATCTTTGTGCTTATTAAGGTTCTTGAGGGAGGATACATTTCCATTTATGGTAAGCCGACTCTCATAAAGTCCCTGCAAATGAGCTGAGGAGTGTTAGGGATAGCCGAAGCGCGTCCTTATTCAAGGATATGGAAACTAAATGTATCTGTCAAATTAAGGACCTAATTCCAAATTGTAAAGCACATTGTCTTCTGTAATTTATTCTAGTTACTATTAATTATTATTTTTTCGCCGGGATAATAACAACAACAAATATAATCACTTAATTTTCAATATATTTCCTGGCACTAAGTTACAATAAAGTTATTGAGGTGTTATTATTTTTTGGATATTCACAGTAGTTCAAAGCACAAAGTTTTGAGGGCTTACATAGAATCACGCAATTCACGAGTGGCTTTATGGTATGAGTCTTGAAGTACTATGAGTGTGTGTGAGTGTCACGCGTCACACAATACGTATGGAGATCGATGATCTTGTTGGACCGTCAGCTGGTCCAGGAAGAACGAATTTTGTTAATCTCGTCTCAACTGTGTCCACCTGCACCGGCCCTGTGTGTTTTGCGCGCGGTTACCCAGCTGATGCAACACGTGGTTGTTATTTCTGATGAATAATAGACCTAGGCTGTTGTTGCGATATTCACTGGGTATTAATTAACTTTATAGATGCAAGTTTTGTTGAATTATCAATCTTTTGCGACTCGAAATACTATAGTACTACAAACAGTTTCGTGAGTGTCAAAAAACCGGCCGCACGCGTTGAAATAAATTTAGGAAGTGGTGTCAGCACGCCAGAAGTTTTATTTCATGAACTGCAGGTGGCAGTGTATGCATGGCAGTCCAGTAGATGCTGCCATCTGAGGGGCCGGCGCCCAACCTAATGAATTTGACTTTTTAACATCCGATTCCGATATTCGGATTAGAATATCATAAATGTTCGTTTTATGTCCCCGTATATGAATATCGTAAGTGTTCATTTTGTATCCCTTTATTCGCCCGCTGAAGAAAACATTATGAAGAGAACGTAAATCAGCACATAAGTACCCTATCTTATTATGAGTAAAGAAAAGAAAACAATTCTTTCTTTTCAAATTTGTGCAAAATTATCAATTCAAAGGATACAAGGACAACAGTGTATTCAACGATTTTTGAATGGTAGATTTCCAAATTGCTTTTGAATATCAAATTACCTTTATTACAAATTATCGAACAAAAAAATTTCAAACGATTTTATTACAATTTTTTTTTTATATTTTATAAAAATATTATAATATATTTTTATTATAAAGTATAGATTTTATTATAAAATATTAAGGATAATAAAATTACGCTATTTTTCATGATACGCCCTAAATCCCTTATAAAAAAATTGAAAATTTTAGAACGCGTTACATCTGACAAGGAAACACTATTGCAACATTCATATTCAACCTCCTACTTGATCACCTAACAATTTCATCCTTCGATAAGTTTGAAAAGAGAAACATTCTCTCATCCTTATATCACATAATTTTGATGAAATTATTTCGTCTGCAGTGATTTTATTTACCCCCGTTCAAACCATACCCAAATCATTATGATTTTATCCTTACTTCAACTTCATTCATCCTGAAAAATAAAAAAAAAATGTATCCATGAAATTACCTAAAGGCTACACAAAATTGCAAACATTGCCCGCATTATGTTATATTATATCTAGAGCTCTTAACTTACCTTTAAAAGTAAGACTAAGAATGAAAAAAACTGAAAGGAAAAGGGTGC
This sequence comes from Stratiomys singularior, assembly GCA_954870665.1. NCBI lineage: Eukaryota > Metazoa > Arthropoda > Insecta > Diptera > Stratiomyidae > Stratiomys > Stratiomys singularior. The sequence continues at coordinate 107,524,182 of OX940878.1, read as the reverse complement.
GAGAAAAAGGAACATCCCTTTATTGTCTGTGTCCCTCTCAAAGAACACAACCTGATAAAATCCAATATGGGCTGAAAAATGTTAACGAAAAGGATAATATGGGATGTTATACAGTGGATCTTATCAAAAGGTTTGAACAGGAGCAACACATACGACCGATGCGAAGGAACAGGATATATGAAATGAGAAGTTTATGAAGACATTTATGACATGTGGTTAGTAGTTAAGTGATAGGATATTTTTCAATATGATAGAAGTAGTAGAAAACTACAAATAAGGTATGGAGTTCGTGGTAGCCACACGCCCTGAAGAAATATGTGAATATGATTGCGAAGAGGGTTGAAATATGAGATTTTTTGCGTCTGGGGAGAGACGGAGTCGAAAATAATGGAATATAATATAGTTGAAATTTATGGTCAGGGTGGTCATGTTGGATTTATTAAGTTTTCGGGTGTATGGTCCGGATAAGGAGCAAGGGATCAAGGGTTTCTTTCACTGCAAAGTGAATTGAAAATGAGAAACGTTTGGTTTGCCCTTACTTTAAAATTCAAAGAAAAGAGTCGATGAAAATTCCTTTGAGGATAACTTAAGCGAAGCCAATTTTTCTAATGCCTTGACTCAATTTGATATTTGTCCCATTATTATCCCATCAACTTCAAACAATGTCATCAAAGTTTTTCAAATGACTTTTAACAACGTTATCTATAAAAAAATCCTACAAGCGCTGTCATTTAAATCCTTTATAGGCCCTCCAAGTGACTTCGACTTTTTTTCTTTTTTTACACAATATTGAAATCATCAGATAATTCAGATGTTCGCTAAACGGAAGTAGCACATTTCCATGAAAATGTTTTGCGATTTTTCCCCGAACCCACCCTTGGCAAACTTGATCCGGGAATAGTAAAAATAATAAAATTGACGTTTTGCTCAGAAAAGCCCCGTCGCAAGCATTTCCTTATAGAGTTGAATGGTTTGATGGTAAGTTGGAGATAGCTGAAATTGACATAGACACTTGGCAGTGATATCTTATTCAGAATGGAGGCGACGTCGAAGCTATTCATCCTAGCAATCTGTCGTCAAGTTGTTTTTTGTAATAAGTTTCAAGGAAAGTTGAAATTATTTTCACACGATAGAGTCCTGTTTTTATCATCAGCGTGAGTTGTGTGAACCATCGAAAAAACTATCGTAATTTTTTTTGTGAAAATTTCTTCAAAAACATTTAATTTAAGTTAAATTTATCGTTGAGTAGTGTTTAAGTTTCATATGAAAGGATCTAAAATAAACTAAAGACTGTACTTGAGCTCCCAATATTCGCGGTCGACATTATCTCCCGGTAAAGATTCATAAAAGAAAATTCGCAATAAATATGAAATTTTTATTTCTCATAATTATTCTTATTTTCATAATTATTATTAAAATATACTTTTGCCTTGATATATTGCTTTGCACATGTAAGGGAATGGAAAGGAAAATGATCAACAAGGGGAAGGGTACCCGAAGCTATCATCTTTATACTCGCTCCTACGTCTGTTAGACCCCTCTAGGAACATTTTCATGTAGAGTCATCAGAGAGAGACTAAGCGAAGCTGTCATCCCCTCAGCGGGAACTAACTCCTCAGCAGTACGGCTTCAAAGCTGGGCGATCCACGATTTCACGAAGGAACGCACTGGGTGGAAATTCACAATCAATACTTAAGGCGCTTACTGCCCCTTGTTGAACTCGACGTCAGGAGAGCCTTCAACTTGCAAAATGGATTAATATTCTTGACGAATCTTTCAGAACATCTGAAAGATCTAACACATATATTGAGAGACTACCTCGAAGACGGGAAGCTCGTTAATGACGCAAGGCGGGATGAGCACAAAATAAGTCAGCTGTGGCCCAAAGTTGCATTCTTGGTCCAGAAACATTCTGGAATGTCTCGTACGACGTATCGGCTTTATCCAACGCAGCTGGAGTTTCGGAACTCAGCTTCCTTATGGACTTATGAGCTCAGTGGAGTCGGTGCTACTATACAGCTCCGAGGTTTGGGCTGAAGGTTAAGCAACGGTGGATATTACCTACCTGTGAAACTGAAAGAAGGCTACTAGAAAAACTAGAAAGAGGCTACTTCACGTGAAGGAAAAAAGAACAAGAACAACGAAACACGAATCACAAATCAGGGGCCGGGACTCAACTGAAAGCACGGATATACTGACGTAGATTCTCAACAGGTACGAGTGATATCGGTCAAATGGCCAGGTGATATTATCCCGCCTGGTTATTTTGTTAGGGGATCGCGAAAGACACCGGTCGCACCTCCTACACATGTAGTATGAATAGGCGGGTCCTATATAGATAGCGCTAAGGTAAAGATGCTAATTCCAAAACACAAATGAAATTTCTGTCGCAATACGCTCGGACAGTGCTTATTACAAATAAGGGCACCTTCGATCACTCATCAGTGCAGAGAAAAGAGCTAACTTTCTTAGTAATTCCCTCCTTTTCAATCATCTCTGCTGAGGAAGAGGAACGTTTCTCATCCAAAGGAATCGCTAGGCGGAAATGAGAAGTCCTATACCAAAGAAGTGTGACACCCAGTTCTAGACTAGGTTCTCGGTGTAACAGGGGAGGTATTGAGTCGGTAGTCTCAACAAAACAATTGTTGTGTGCCATCGGGAGTCCAATACTCAGGGCGTAAATACCCCTCACTTTTTAATCACAAATAACAAAAATTGGCATTCCTCACTGGAAATAACATAGGGCAGCGTTATTCTCAGCTTTCAAGAGATTGTTTGTAAACCCTGTTACCCTACGAACACAGAAGAGTTTCCTGGTCATATGGAATTAATGGTATTGGATGGAGATTATTTTTGCAATCATCTTTATCCACTCAATCCCGTTGATAAAAACGTTTAAACTAACTTAGAGCTGCCATTTAACGAGAAAAAGAAACTTTGTTCGGAGTTATAGGAAAAACATGAGCTGCTACATTAAAATAGTAAAAATGTCACGATTTTTGTAATTAATTGTCAGTAATTTCTGTAATTCTAGAATAAGTTTTCCTCGTTTGAGAGGGCTTTATTTAATTTGTTTCCCACAGTTTCTGGTTGTCTCATCATTCAGTCCAGTCCAAAAGAGCTCTTTGTATGAGAGCCATCGATGTAGATTGTGATTTAATTTCGCTTGAGAACCTTGGAAAGCCTTGTCCTTTGCGCCATTCATAGGACTTACTAACCACAGAAACCAGGATAAGGTTTTTGCATTCAAGGTTCCTAGCATTGAATTGACAATGAATCGCTAAGATAAATGAATGGCGAGTACTTCATCGCGACTCCCAAGGTATGCAAAAGCTAGAAATTGCGGCCAGGACAGAGATCAGAATGATGATGCTAAACTATCACTTTCCCAGTTCAAAATCCTCGATGCATTTTCAAGAATTAAAAAGTGCTGGAGAAGTAAGCGATATTTGACAAATGACATTTTCGTGACCGTATACTCGAGTTGCAGGTATTTGATTTGGAGGAAATATTGAGGAAAATCGATGTCGACAGGTTTGCCAATCAGGATTTTGTGAGTAAATTCATTTTGGTGACCTGAGGTAGATAAGACGCAATTGAACAAACCTTAAACGCCATTTGGAGACTGATCATATCTCCGGTGGCTCCTTTACGCTCCATCGAAGTTCATTACATTGTTAGGCTATCTTATATTTTTTTGTCACAAACCTGATATGGAACCTGACATTCAAGGATGCCAAGTGAGTTGTAATTGTAGTTGCCAATTCGTACGGTGACATATAGATCGGCAAAGAAACTCTTTCGCAAACCGACCAACGGGAGTCAACATCGCTGTTGTTGAAACTCTATTGCGGGTATAAATAGAGTTCCTAAGATTTGACTTCAAATTAGTTCCGCAGAAGTTCGGAGCCTTAACAGTATATGAACATTCGAACTAGATGAAATGGACGAGATAGTTCGAGCAGTATTTCTGAACATTCTGTTCGTTGTAAGCGGTATCTGTCTGATCCACCCTACTTCACTGTAAAGGCAGTGATGTAAAAAGCTGCAGGACGGTAATCGATCTACCATATTTACCGTGATATCTTGGTTAACGAATTTATCGTTAACTAATGCTACCTAACTGCCTCAATTAGAGCGTATGCTCACAAAATTGGAAGGATACCTTAACGGCATCCAACTAACATAATACAATGGTAATTTTTCCTTCTCGGCTACAACTATTCATGCAGGATGGAATTTACTTCCATGGTAGTATGGACTTAGGACTTAGCGAGCAGGAGTCCTGAACTTTTGTGTATTGTGCGTATTGAGTCACATGTAACGCTTGTTGTGAAGAATGTCTTTAACTCTGCAAGATAGACTTATATGATTGGCTAAGCATCAAATTGACCATCGAGCGTTACATATAACAACTAGGGGTGTTGTTACATTGTTCAAATCAGAGCATCAGAAGACAAGGCAGCATCCTGAATATCAACACCAACTGTTGACCGCAGTTAAGTTAGTGCTCCCATATGACTTCATTCTTTAAGCTGACGCACCCAGTATGTACTGAAGGAGATTGCGTCAGGAACATAGCCGAAAAACCTTGCGAGTTTGATCGGCGAATTCAACTATCCCAGATTCATCAGTGCTGGTTAACCCATTACAGTAACCATTATTTATTTTAGCAAAGTATGAAGGAGGAGAACATTAGTAAGGGAAAACAAATAGAGACGCAGCTTCGCGTGACGAGAAACTTTAACAGAAAGGATACTGAAAGGAGATCTATGACCAAGGGCTATAGTTCAACCAACTATTTTGTTATACTAAATGTATAAGATGCGCCGTTTAAATGCTGACGAGAGAAAAGATAAACTCTGTCCAAAAATAATTTGACAACTGAGTAAATAAGTATATAATAAAGGATATTACAGAATTTCTCTTTGGGACCTTGCCATTTCTGCGAATGTATCCTGGTTGATTCTAATATAGTTCTAAGTATTTTGTTTCTGGTGCTGAAAACCACTTTCGAATCATGAAAAGGAAAGCCTGGTTAAAACTTCGTAGTATCCTTCTAGTGAAAAGTGCATCCCGTTGTAGCAATTCTTCCTATTTTTTCAGGTTTAGGATTGTTTGAGTGGAGTAACCATTTAATCCCGGTTCGTTTTGCTGTCCAACCGAAGAGATGGCGAGCGGTAGCATCTCGTGAACCATTAAAGGATTCATCCTTGTTCTAAAAGCAATGGTTTGAGGTGCTGGGAGTTACCCGTTTGGTTACACTATGGATCTCTATTTCCAAAATTCCCTGTTTTTTTTTTCTACAGAATACCTATGAACAGTAGAGTTCCTTCCTTCTCGATTTTATTGGTGAGTTTTTTGATTATGGCAAATATGTCGTCCGCGTACAGTTTCCAAGACTTTGACATAATGTTTCGAATTGCTGAGTCCCACTCAAGCTAAGTAATAATGATTTTGCTAATAAAAAGAGTACTTATTGTTTTCGTTGTATTTGGTAATATTTTTGAAAAGACGCAAAGCATAATGAAGTTTTCATTTGACGTCTTGTGAAGTTCAAAACTAGATCCATATTTCTAACAAATTAGAACGATTGGCCATATATAATGTCAGAATGGTGGGACAAACTTCAATGTTGGTAATGAAGGACACAAAAAAATTTTGCTTTGAGACATGATTGCAGAATACGGCGATGACAGGTTCAATGAATAATATCAGGTTGTGCTAAATAAGACGCGTGGAAGCACTAAATAAAAGCAATCTAGTCAACAAATGAAACGTCCTCCTGTTGGCCATTCAATAAGGAACAGCTTTGCAACTGCGGAGGGTTTTAAAATGTGGAAATCCAAAGAGAAAGAAGAAAAAGAACGAGATAACGAGCAGAATCAATGCAGCTAACAACGCAATGAATCCTTTAAAAAAACACTTCCGTAAGACAATATTCGAACTTATCAAACTAGAAATCGCCAATGTTTTCACATATTTAGATTTTCGTCTTGATAGTAAAGGAAAAGAAGAAAGACGAAGTCAAATCAAAGATAAATGTGGAAACTCAGATTTCGTTCTTATCAGTCTCGACACATGGGTCTAGAACTAGCAGGAACAAAAAGGCAAACACATATTTACAAATCAATTATGAACTGGTAATATAACGCCACGGAGCCAAGCCTTTGCTGGTCTCAACCAGCAATGCCGAGAACGCTGTGGATATGTTCAATTGTGTGGTATCAAGGATTTACTTTTTTTCTGTGATGAATGGAACAGAGTGAAATTTTCAATGATGACAACAAAGACTTATTCTGAACAACAGAATCTGCCATACGGTGGACACGCCAAGAACCAAGAAACAATTGATTAGCCCTGCTAGATTGAAATAACGGTAAACAAGGAAAATTTAGTCGGAACTGGTATTGAATACTTGCACTTTGAAAACAGGATAGTCTCAAAACAGTTGCAGGCAACTTGTGCCAAAGACCAGGGTTCCAATCAAGCTTTTCTGTCACTAACTTTCTTGTTAATTAGAAAGATTGAACGTTTCCATTTGAAAATTGAAGGCAACACCAATTCGATCAGTCAAATTTTTCAGTATATTTTTGATTTTTTGGACCTCTATTTCATCAATGGCAACTTCGATATATTGTTTCAAATCGTCATTCGTCTCTAGATGGTTAGCATTACATTTGTCTCAAATGGCTCCCCTTAAAAAAGTTCAACGGAGTGAAATCGTTCGCTTGAGATGGTCAAGTGACATCAACATTTCGATTAATTGTACGATTTTCGAAAGTAGTGCGAAAAGGATCGATTGTTACCAGTATGCATAAGTTTTTTCCAGTTTTTTTTTGTTAAAAATGTTATTAATTTTCTAGGGAAAACATTGTAAATTCAAAATACTGGCCATGGGCTTCTACACATTTCGCCCATCTTTCAGCTAATTCATGAATACCATGCCAGAAAATCTGCTTTTCTTTTGGGGCAAACTATTCAAAATCGGTGAAGTACTGCTCTGCAAGCGCGTGCCCCATTGATGCGAAGAGTTGATAGTCACATGGCGAAGAGTATGGCGGGTGCAGAATGATGTCCCACCCATGCGATTTGACTGTGTTTTACTGGTTTTGCTGTGCATTGCCGTGTATCAAATCACTTTACCATGTCTTCAGGTCCATTCCGGTCGTTTTTCGATGGATGCGAGGTTTAAATTTATCATTTGATGACGTTAGCGTTGTGTATTAACGGTTTTCCCGGGCTTCAAGAGTTAATAATACACAATAACACTCAAATCCCAGCAGACACAGGGTATGGTCGAAATCTAGTTTTTGGCACCCGTCACAATTTGATGGAAAGATGATTTCCTTTCGTTGCGTCGCAGCATTTCACAAGTGATTTTGCGATTTTCCATTTGACATTCATTCAAGCTGAGTGCGACCCATTTACCGAGTTTATTGATGTTACCTAGTGCGCATAAACATCTTCTGATCGTTTCCTGTGGCACATTTAATGGTTGTTCAATTCCTCCTATTCGCATTTTGCTGGTCTACGAGAGCGCTCACAGCCTTCCGCAATGAAATTACCACTTTTGAATTGTCGGAACGATACCTCACGTGTCCTAATCAATGGAACGTGTCCACCATATGTTTTTATTAGGAAGCAATGATTTTCAACAATGTTTTTCTTTTAATTTAAAATTCGACGTAGTTGATCAACACGATAAAACAAAAAAGCTCGTTTCGGTGGACTCAAATGCTTTGTGTTTATAGCTAAATGTCAGACGATCGAAAATTAATTTGTCAAATTAATATGCTTCGTATTTTTCACTGGCGCCATCTCTTAGTAAAACCGGTACAAACTTATACATACATCTGGTATCTTAGCTGTATGGCAAGTTTCACCGTCCAGTTCAAACCAAACTAGGTCTGGGTTATCCTTTCGGGTTTCGGGAAACGCACATTCTGGCGTGGTAGCGATCGCCATTGACTGTAACGGCGTTTCTTTGCTCATTTTCGAAGAAAAATGGTCCCATAATGACGCCAGACCAACATCCGCACCAGCCAGTAACACGTTGTGGCTGATCCACAATGGCGTGTGGATCTTGTAAGCTTCAGATACGATAATTTCGGTTATTGACGTATCTTCCGATGTGAACATGAGCTTTATCTGAAAAGATGATTCTTCACTTTAAATGCTCATCTTTGACCAAGTTCTCTTGAGCTCATTGAGGAAACCGAAATCGCATCGGATGGTCATGCGCCTTCAAATCTTGCTCTAATTGAACTTCGTACGCATTCATATTGAGCTCGTTGTGCAAAATTCTGATCGAAGAAGGGCATGAAATGTTAAATACTTGAGAACCATGACGAGTTGATGTTGATAGTAGTTGACACGCTCTCTGAGCAACTGTAGCGATGTTTTCCGTTGAGCGCGCGAGTTTCCACGATCCAATTTCACGACCTCGCTTCACATCCATTTTCTCCAATTTTTTTCATGAATTTCTTACATTTTGAGTAGACGACTTGTCACATTGGAAATAAGTTTTTAACAGTTCCCAACTTTGTTCAAGCGAAAGGTGGCCGCTTTCATAAATGTCAACATAAAACTAAGTTTCTGTCAGATTGGAAATGTTATCAGACTTTCCAACCTCAAATAACCTAAAGTTGTAATTCCAAAAGTTAGACGGCCCACCCTGTTGATACGCTCATTCCTATTAATTGACTCTTACTTATCGATATTAATTGGTGCTACTAGGACATCATTTAAGCTCATCAATCCTTTACTGTTACAATAACCCAGTTATGAAGTGTAGACATTATTAATAAACTACCAAACAAGTTTACAAAACATCCATGAATATACATAAACTTATTTTGTTCAACGCGTCAACAGTCAACCCATCAACATTCGATCGAATATTGCTCGGTGGAGTATTGCTAGCTGCTTTTTGCGACGCAAGGACGAAATAACACTTTTATAGTCATTGCTCCAGATGCCTTTATCCAACATCATTACATTCTTTATGACACTTGGCATTTGTCTAGTAAAATCTAAATTTAAATGTTTATGCCGCTGCTGAGCTTGCTCTAGGAGATTGTTCCATTCACATCATCCTTTACATCCTTGGGCAGCAAGTACGATATTCCGATTACGCTGCTATTCTCTGAAGTCGGCAGTAATACCACCGCCATCCTTCGCGTTCGCCGTTATCCTTTCTGATCTGAAAATATGTCGACTACGAAGACAACTCAACAACCCTTCTCTTCAACAACTTGGTCCTCAACTTCAGCTTAAGAAATGAAAAAGGATATTATGCAGGCGCGCATACGATAGCGAAATAGTTTAACAGTAAAAATGAAGTAGGAATGGAAGTACCAGTACAAGCTGGCAAAACTATTAAAATGAAATCTTCAACGCTGAAGTGATGGCGGTAAGACGTACTGCGAATTGATTTGAATAGAAGTAAGGATAGGAAGGATGCTCTGGTTCATATTAAAAAATTTGTGTGGCTTGTGTGCTTTGCTGATTTTTTTTTTGATTTTGTTCTTCGCATTCCATGTGCGGTGCAATGAGAAAAAGGAGTAAGAATAGAAAATGCAAAGGAATTTCTACCAAGTTAGCAGTTGGTGCAGTTCGTGGGAAGTTTATGAACGTTCTGTGTTCATTGAGTGCATAAAGTGTGTACCAGAGTTATTAATTTTACATTTTCAAATTTTAATGCATCCAAGAAGCTTTTGAGGAAGAATATAAGGGTTTACGATGAACGCGAGGATTTAAATTAGGTTATCTGCATGCATATTTGAATCCGAATAACAAACGAAAATCGAACCCAAAGTCCTAAAAAGGGCTTCATAAAGTTCGAAGATTAGACTAAGTTTAATGTGATTTTGATTAGTTTTTATTGTTTTTCAACATAAATTCAATAAAATAAACAATTTCTTTCTTTCTTTCAGGTAAGCGCTCCCTAAAATCGCAGAACATAGAACCATCCTCATGCATTGTGTAAGTACACTGAAAAGCATTTTAAAACTTAATTCCTTGCATGCGGCGCAAAACCGATGGACAGTGTATCAATCCTTGAATTTATTAATGCAACCGCATGCGAGTTCACTTGGTGAATTCCCGGCAAAACATGTAGTAAAACACCCGAATAAAAAGCTGGAAGCCAAATGATGGATTCACCTGTCGTCGGCGTATGTTTACGGGTATGCATCATGTCCAGCCCACCACCATAAATTAAAAGTTGCCATGGTTTGACTCGGTAGGACCAAACACACATATGTCCCTCTGGCTCCGCGGCTTGACTACACACCAATATTGAATTAATTAGCGCTGGGAGCAGGACCATGAAATTTTTGAAAGTTTAAATGCATGTCGCGTCGCATCCATCGTCATCCTCTTTTTGGGATTGTTTGATTGATGCAAAAGCCTGCCCAGGAACAGGAGCATTACGTCGCAGGTGTATTTGATAAATTCCGAGGGAGTTTTGAAAATACGCCGTTCATGTGTGTGTGCGAGAGCAAGGATTGGGTGATGGTGTGTGCTGTTGTTTATTCACGTTGTCAATGAGCATGCTAAAATTGGCTAATATTGATGATATGAATAACGTGGAATGGAGTCGTCCAGGCATAGTGTAGCTCTGGTGCATTGGCATTCATTTGTCTTTCCGTAATTTGTATTTGGACGGGACAATTAATCATTGGGAATATATGTTTGCTCAACATGGAAATCCAACGTCAGTTGAATGCACATTTAGCGCTATAAGGATTATGCTCTAGAAGGATAATAATGGGTTGCAGATGTCATGTCAACATTACTGTTTCGGATGGATATTAAGTTTTCAAACTGTTCATATTTTGAGCAGAAAGCATTTAAATCATTTGTTCCTGTCAAGCGGAAGTTTACTCTGGAGTCAAATGGGTTTGTGGATTCGGTTAGTTTTGTTGAAATAAATTGATGGCCGGAGGATATACTGATGCGATAATGGCTTGAACCCGCTTATTATTTTCGCATTTATTAAGATCAGCTTATGTTGTTCTATGCAAACTCAATCCATGTTAATCTATCTGATATTTATGACGAAAATTAGCATAGACAATCCCATAAATAGTTTAAACATCATATGCACCATTGAAGAAAGTAATTCCAAATAAGAAAGAGGTTAGGACAACGACAGGCAACACATTAAACAAACAAGTCCAAGTTAGCTTACTATCCTAGGTTTTGCGTAGGTATTTTAGGCCTGATATGGTTTCCGGGAACCTCCTCCTGTTCAGTACGGTGATATGGTCAGCATATTCGATCGTCCTGTCCCCTCTTTGTTCAGTTCAGTTCTACCCTTTGGTGTACCCCTGTTCGGCAATTTTTTCATGGTTACGCCGTTTCTCTCAGCTGTAGTCCTTCTTTTCGTTAGTAGGTCAGACGATTGGTTAGATTTGAATCTTTTCCATATTTTTGCAAAGTTGTCTCCATATTTTCGGTTAAATATTTTCTATTTTCTATCTATATTTTCACTAAGATCTGTATTATTTTGATTTCTGATTTCATAAGCATGATGTGATACCTTTTGTCGTTACCTGGTGAATTGCTTGTTTTCAAAGGTGGTAATGGCCCATAGCACATTTTCTTCTTTATACGATTTCTTTTCATAAGACGGGGCAATGTAAGGAGTCGCATTGGTTTCACGTTTTATCTCTTCATCAGTTGAGTCCAGAAAGTCTTGCTTTAATAGGAGCTCGAGATGTCCTACGCTATTTGTTGATCTCGATCTCCCTCCTCCCAGTTGATAATGCACCGTGCCCACATCTGCTTTTCTTTTAGAACCGTATTTAGCCTAGATTAACCTCTCAGTTTTACTGCAGAAGAGATTTCAAGATTTCTTTTTCTCTATTCTGACAGCTGTTTTGAAGCTTCTCAGATTCTGCACGTACTCCTCCCAATCAATGTTTCGGTGTGTGAGTCGTCCTTGATATCTTTGAGTATTTTTCTTGATCCCTTCGAGTTCTGTATTCCAATAGCTTACCGTCCTTTGTATGATGTTAAGACTGAGACTAATTTCTTTACAACTATCGACCAGCATACTTATGATCTATGTCAATTATTCATCAATTTTTTTTTAGTCGGAACGCCTTTGCATGATGTGAATCTATGGATCAATGAATCCGATCTGCCTTTCCCGTATTACGATTAAGGCCAGAAGACCCTCTAACTTCTCTCCTCTTTTCATTGCCAAAATCCATTAGTGGTCTGATAGGATGGCATAGCCTCCGATCCTGTAGCCAACGAAGTCCTCCAATGCCTCTGTTGTGATTAGAGTGACTTCAGACACTTCGGCTCCGTGTTCCTTAATGAGATTTGATATATTCCCTTATTTGCTAAATTTAAGTTATTGATTATCAAATACGTAACTAACCTCTCACCTCTTGCTTTGCACTTAGTGCTCCCTCAAAATTTTTTTGGCAAATTCGTAAGTTGTTTAATGATTGCTCGTTTCCCCGTATGTGATAGTTCAGCTGAAGCGGCGGTACGAATCGGAGCGTCACACGGAAAGAAAGCCAAGGCTACATATATTCGCTCGTTGTCCTTCCTGCGAACACTCTTGAAGTTAAATGCATAGTGCTGAAATGCGTCAGAAAAAATAAATTAAGTCCGGATTTGTGGCGAAAATTTTGAATTCTTTTGCACTGATTCCATTAACCTTTCCAGTAAAATCTTTGTGTACTGGGATCTGTGCTGTCTCAGTGCCCAAATCGACTAGGTGTTTAACCCATTACTGCATAAAGTTAGTTATAGTACTTAATTCGATTACTATGATAAATGAAGGATGCAGGCCTACATCGCATTTCAGGTACTTGAACATTCTTGTACGAAGATTCGAAACAGCTTGATCACACTTATCTACCCCGCCCATGTGCTTGTTGTAGTTGGCAACCAATGAAGACTGGGGGATTGCTACTTTCGCCTTTTTTTCATTAGACCAGCGTGTTGCAAATGTTAAGTCCCAGTTTTCAAAGTTGGTTCCTACCGTGGCGGCATCATTGTCGTTCCAGCGACATTAAAAATACGTCGTCAGACATCCTGTAATCGCTTTAGCCCCCTTCTTCCTCCTTGAACTGATTGATATCTTTTAGCGGGTGCTTCTAAACACGGTTAGTCCTTACTGTGCCAGTCGCATTGTAGCCTTACTCTCGCAGATGTCTCATCAATGTCAACGATGTGAAAAAATTGTCAAAGTATATTTTTATGCCACTTCGGGCTGGCAACTTTCCGAGCTCTATGAGAGTGAGAACTACATCTCCACCTAATCCGAAGTCTTTCTTGTCGGAGCTTTTCCCTGTGTAGAAACTAAAAGCCACCATGTAACCAGCACTGGCACACATAGCCCAATTTTCGTAGCCAAATCTTATGGGCTATCCCCTGATAAATTGTTTGGCGAAATGCTTTCCATAGTACGGAATCATGCTTTCGTTAACGCTGTAATGCTCATCTAGACCGTAATATTTGGAATGATTCGCCCAAGCTTCCTAGCAGCGGACGCAAATTATACAGCCTGTCAGAAGAAGCTCATAAATGCGTATTATCATTCAAATGGAGGTTTTAAAATATCGCTTCAAATCGGAATCTCTATCTCTATTTCTTGAGAAATACAGCCTTTTATTCGGTAACTTCACATAGCCCGACAATAACATAGAATCCAAAATTACATAAAACTCGTCTTCTGTAACCATCAATGACTTATTTTACTGTCCAGCATAGAGGTTTGTTTTGGTCTACAATTTGTTTTACTAAATCTTTCTGGAAAAACAGCTTGAAATATTCTAGGGGGTCTGACAATTCTGACTTTCTTCAGACTTTGGTTGTTTGTTGTACTCTGTGCATGAAATTCCGGTACTTGACGATTGGAGCCCTGAAGATGTTGACGGCAGATTATTATCTCCATTTGCTTGAAAACGTTGTAATTCACATCTATTATATTTTGTAGCAATTTGCGTCCCAAGTGGTTTAGGTTTGCTTAATGCGCCTCATCAGACTTGTCACTGTCCTCATCTGTAGCCTGATCACCTCGTTCAATAGGTGGTTCAACATAAATAAAGTTTTCCGCAGTCTTTTTATCATCGATAAAATTATTTCATGCACCTTCAAGCTGTAACAAGCAAGCAAAAACCACACCTTAGAGCCCAATATACATGACGTCCAATTTATCGGACGGCAGTTAACTCGCACACATAAAAACCAAACTAACAATTTTGGCATAAAAAAAGCTTACGTATGCCTAGGTATACACTATATCAACAAACACAATAGATTTGTTAAATGTTTATTGTTAAAATTTACAAGAAAATGCAAAATATCACTTACCATTTACTCAAAACAGTCCGACCGCGTCCCGGCATTTTGTAAAATGACAGCTGACAAGCGAGTTATGTCATTCGGCTGTTTGAAACGGGATTGCCAGGGTTGAAAAAATATTAAACTTTACATTGCAAAAAAACAAACTACCAAAGTAATTATTTTGTCAGTGAAATATAAAGAATTCCATCCGTTCGATTTATCGGACGTTATGCTGTAATGGGTTAAATAGATTGCAGCAGGAGAATCAACACCACATCAGATTTTCGTTACTGTCCGAAGGATTCGGTGACCTTAGTTGTGCAGTCACCTGGGTGTATCTAAAGGTAAGTCGTCTCTTTGTACTGTTTAGCATACACATTAAAACTTTCTTGTTCCACGCCTAACACCAGGACCATACCTTTGATAGTAATTTCCTTCCTTTCGAAGGGATGCCGCCTTACTGTTTCGCTGCCTGGAGTTTCCAACTTTAGCGTCTTCAAGCTCCTTTTCGGGTGTGTATACCTCATTAGTGCATACTCACGGTACCTACTTCAAGAATATGAATCCAAAATCCTCGTTCAATTTTTTGGTTATTTTAGTCTATATCCACCATGGAGACTGCAGTCTTCTCATATTCTAGAGACAGCTTATCGTTGCTGCTCACCAGCAGATAATCTCTTATCGATTACAACCTCCAGGACATTGAGATGTTTTCAGATTTGCAGATGATCTTAAAGTTTTTTCTTCAGGGCAGTTTGATGCACTAATAGTAACGATGAAAGCTACCATTAGGGCATCAGTTGCGACATATCAATAGGCATATCCATTCACTTGAGTTTGGACAGCAGCCTCACCTTCCATTTACTTTCACCAGTCTCTCGACCACTATTATCCGATCTCTTTCTTTTAAATCAGCTTTTACCCTTCTCCTTTGCGGATGGCGATACAATTTTCTTGGCGGTATCCAAATTCTTAGGATCCTTTTGGTTGGTTGTTGCTTGGGCTGTTCGGCTCTGTACCTACGTCAGTCTCCTCCAGTTCGTCTCCTATACTGTGTGCGTGAGTTCAAAATTTAGAGTCCTGTGAGACCCTTGGTTTTGCTGTACTCATCAGCCGGCGATTGAATGCCAATACTCACGATGTTGTCTTGTCTGCGATCACTTTTATTTGAACAATGCAGAAATATCCCTATTTGTCAAAGGTGGCATAAAGAAGTGTGGGTCAAAATTAATCCTTTACCCAGTATATTTGTCTATATTCCAGAATTCGTGACATTTCATACAAAGAGCGTTATATGTGACTCAATATGCACAATACACAATAGTTGCGATTGAGGACTTCTGTTCGCTGAGTCTTAAGGACACACTGCCGTGGAGGTACATTCTCTCCAGCGTAAATTGTGCTGACTGGTGTTATATTTGTTGGGCACCGTTGCAATGTGTTAACTAGGATTTCAGAGTTAATTTGGTGGACCGATTTCCCTCCTGTAGCTTTTTACATCAATGCCTCGATTTCCTATAGGAAGAAGTGCGGGTATTCATACAAATTTCCAACACAGAAGTTTCAATTGTACTCGAACTATCTCGTCCTTTTTTTCTACTTCGATTATGTATGACGCTCTTGAGGCGTCGTCCCACTGCGTAATCCGTTTGTAGGCAAGGGCCCTCATGAGCCCTGTTTATGAGCAAGCTTTGTCAATATTCCCTCACGGCCACTTGTCTTCACAGAAGTTCTTCTCCCCAATGTCGTTTTGTCGCTTCATGATTATGATGCTATCGTCTTCCCAGGAAGTGACGTAGCCGCTATGACTGTTGCTATTGCTCATACTCCTTGCCCATTCAGCATTTATTCCTGGCCCAATAGCCCTAGAAAATTTGTCCATGGGAAAATCATGCCAGTTGCCCGGTTTCTGGAGATTTCTCCTCCTTGAATGGCGGATATTGAGGGTGCATTTTTATTGTTAGCTTCCATATATTTTTTTTAATGATCGGTTGTACTTTCGCTTTGCTTCTCAAGCTTTACTTTCATGGTCATTTGAATTCAAAAATTCTAGCAAATATCTTCTGAAGTTTAGCTTCTGGGTTCACTGGAGCTAGAAAGTCCCCTCACCATGTCCATGATGAAAATAAGAGGGTGTTGAAAGGATGAGGTGTTTAATGCTGAACTGTAACTAACACTTGAACGTGTACGTCTTGGCAGCTTCAATCTGAGAGGTTCTCGATAGTTCTTGACACATAAACCCAAAACTTGGAGCATCGTTTGTGTTTACAAATTGTGAAAATGTTCATCGTAGAAAAATTAAATAATAATTTTTGTATCTTTGAACATATTTTACTATCGTTACTAGCCGGCCGTCCAAGAATTTCGGCCAAAGTACTATCACGATGGGTCTACCGCTTCCAAGTTCCAGGACTTTATCGCGTTGATCCAGTCCTAATATTCAAGTCCTTGTAAATGTTAACATTACTGACATTTCAAAAAAAAACTTCCTGATTTTTCTTATCTTAACTATTGTAAGAGTGCGAACCTAGCGACTTGGAGTTTTTCCACTTTTTGATTTTTCCAGGATAATTTGAATAAAATCTTTCCAATTTACAATTTTTCCATTCCTGGACATGGTGGAAACATACAGAGAAGAAAAGAATACAGGAATCATTCAGAGAATGGAAAAATGGGCGAGGTAGCAAAATTAGGTTCAGCTGATCATTTAGCAGAAAATGTCGACTCAATCGAAATAGTTTCAGTGAGAAGGGAGTTGGATGGCGCCCTCTTAATATGAACGGACTTGGTTCGCAGTGAATGTTTAGTAAGCTGAATATCCCGGCTTCATCGGGGCACAATGAGAATCAGACGATTCAAAACAATATGAATGACGTGTAAGTCTTAATAGCATCGCGGTTAAAGCAGAATATTCTGGTCCAACACGGCAGGCAACCAGGAATTTAAACGGAAAATATCAGCTGTGAATAATTAAGACATTGTTCAGGAAGTGAGTGATCCCTTAAGAACTGCATCCTGAATGGTTCGCAGACCTCAGAGGTGGTTCTCGATTTTGACACAAAAGTTCTACCTTCTAAAAGTTAACCAATAATTTCATTGAATTTGAGCAGAATTTGAAATTAATTAACTATGCCTAAAAATCCCACATGCCGGACTTTTTCAAAGGTCCTTGCAAAGTCAAAAGTAACAAGCCCAGTTGGCATGTTCTGGTTTACTCCTGCTCAAACTAAATGGTATATCCTTGCTAACTGGGATTCCGTAGAACGACTTTTGTTTCAAGGAATACTGACTTTTTCTTCAATGGTTTTATAAAGTCTACTTTGCAGAAATTTCTTACCTTTTTCTGAAAACAGAGTTGCCAGATCTATAGCCTCAAATTTGAGAATACATTCGATATTCGTGTAATCGAAACCGCTTTGGTTCTGAGAAAGTTAAACGTAGAACACTTAAAAGGATCGAAGTTGTTTGTTGTCTAATATATTGATATTTATGACACAATTCAGATATTTGGGACTATCCGCAAATCTCTATATGCGAACTTTTTCAAATCTGTCCATAAGCGTGATCTTTGTGTAAGATATTGGACTTATATATTCTTCTACTATTAATAATTCCGATTAATATTTTTATGCCACGTTCATTTACATGATTTGTTAGCATATCCTTGGAAATTATATGCTTGATTATTTGATTATATCAATTCAAGTCAATAAATAAAAGCTGAAGTACCTACTCATGCCACTGTCAGAGCCAGAAAGACAACGTCGATAACCTCCACCACCGACAGAACGGTCTATCCATTTGCTCCATCAAACAGTTGCATTTGAGTTAAGACTCTGAAGAGATGTATTGACGATTTAGAGTGACGGTAGAGTACTTCGGTAGAGCAACAGAGGAAATTTCATCAAGTTACAACCAATGGCATTAAAGAAAAGCTTTAACCAGAAAATCAATAGTCAAAAATTAAAAAGGATTTCGCGAAAAAAGAAAATACAACCAACAAATCCTGGGATCATATAATATCCAAGCATAAAAATTACGAGAAATCTTATTTAACTGAAAAAGATCGTTAAAATAATGTGCAAAAGAGACTGCAAAGGAGTCAGGCAATACGACAAAGAAAAAGAAAAAAATAATAAATAAAAGCGGTGCAAATGATAGCCAAAACCGTTCCATACTGAATATAATCCAGGAAAAGTAAAATTTCCATGAAAATCGATTTGTAATGAGCTGAAGTAGATTTGTAGACTTAGAGATTTAAAATTTACATTGAAAGAACAAAAATTAAAAATTGTTATATTAAAGATTCTAATGTGGGACAGGCATAATGAAGATTTCAGTTGCGCTTACAAAAATGATTCCCAAAAAAAAAAACAAAAAAACACTGCACCGATAAACTTTTTTGTTGAGACCACTGAAATGGCTCGCGTGTTGACGGCAAAATATATCAAAATCGTTGGAGTCAGAATAATTAATTCAGACAAAATAGCCATAAGGAAAGGATTACTGTTTGGCTGTGGGTCGGTCAGATAAGTTCTCGAATTCGACATAGTTTCGCACTTCATAAACACGACCGAAATGGAAGAAAAATCGGAGATTTTATTGAAGGGCTTGCTCCTTGAGAAGGATACTATCGACTTCTTCGTAATGCGACAGCAGTCGGAACTTTAAAATCGATTAATCCCAAAATATTTTATAACTACCAAGTCGGTAGTAGACAAGGGAGGTAAGTCTGCCTTGATATTAGTCCAAAAACTCAATCAAAAAAACAATAAAGGTAATTGAATTATAGAATCGTGAGATGGGAATTCCCCCAGAAACAAGGAGGCAACCAGTGCTGCAAATTTCAATGATTTGGTCAGTTGGCTGCCACCTGCGCAATATAGAGCCGCTCTGGAAAATGCAAGTAACTTCACGAGTGAGACGAAATGACAACGACGGAATCAAGAGAAACATTGTACTATGTAAGCCTTGGCACGTTTCGTCATCTAGCATTGTGTTGAGGATACCCACGGTAGGATACTCATCTGAAGTTTTATCTCATCTGTCATCTGTCAAATCTGTCATAGCAGAGACTTGCCTGCAACCTGACACCCTTTCTGAAAGCTGGTAGCTGGTTTAGCGGTAATAATTAGTGGCTTCTTACCATTATACAATGGCCTTTTTTGATTTCTTAACCTTAAACAGCTCATGAAAATTAAATTTCAAATTTACCTTCATTTATCACGTTAGGACTTGCAATATGTGTCAACATTTTTGGAGCGTCGTTTATTAATGTCGGTTTTTACGCTTGAAAAAAAAAGCATTTATTTCAATAACTAAATGAATGAGTACATTAACCAATTTATTGCCCATAGTAGCTTTGACTTCCTCCCATATTCTGAGAAGTTTGTTGATTCCGTGTTTGGAGAAGTCCTCATCTTTCCAGGCAACCCATTCATCGACCTTTTTTTGCAATTCTTCAGCAGTTCGAAAGCGTACGTTTGCCAAGCTGATCTGCATTGATCGGAACAAATGGTAGTCAGAAAAGCAAGATCTGGAGAGTACGGAGGCTGATCAAGGTGTTCCCAACCGAGCCTTTCTTATTTTTCTTTAACGATGCCTAGCTAATGAGGTCTGACATTATCATCGTGGAACATAACTTTGTGGTGTTTTCGTGCTATCAATTGTCGTTTTTCGTTCAGTGTGCCGAATAGGTCAGCTTGCGTCAGTAGCGATCAGCTGTGACTGTTTCACTCGATTTTAGTAGCTCATCATTCACATTACCCTTCTGGTCCCACCAAATGCACAGCATAAGCTTTTTTGCCAATGAATATTCGATTTGGTTGCGAAGTTGATGGTTGGGTGGGATCAACATACAATGCTCTACGTTTAGGGTTATTGTAATAAACTCATTTTTCATCGCTAGTAACGATTCGACTCAAAAAATTATGTTTTTTGTGTTCTTCGAGATTCGGGCATTGAGTTGATTTTCGTTCAGTTGATGTGGGACCCATATTCCAAGTTTTTGAACCTTTCCCATTGCATGTAAACCTTTAGAAATGATTGACGGGGTGACATCGAACACTAAAACAAGTTCTTTTCGCGTTCGATACGAGTTTTCATCCAATAATGCTTGCAATTCTGCATCTTGAAATTGTTTGGCTGACCTGTCCGATCTTTGTCTTCCAAGTCGAAATCATCAGTTCTGAACCGTGCAAACCATCGTTCACCAGTTTTTTGAGTTGGAGCATGTTCACCATAAGCTTCAACCAATAATCGAGAACTTTCGGCAGCGTTTTTCTACAAATGAACGAAGGTTATTAAATATTCTCGCAAAACAACTTTTTGTGGTACAAAATTCGACATTTTCGAAACAAAAATCAACTTTTTTGTTTACGGTACTTCGTGAGTATAAATGCCAGATGTTTATCCTCCAAAGTACCATATAAGTTATTATAGACACACACCATATGTAAAAGTTGCGCCATCTGCTATCTAAATCGATTATTAACCGACACTCCTAATAGTTACGTTATGACTTGCAATATGTATCAAAAATGTTTTAACATTCAGCCAAAGATGACAGAGATAAAATGGATAAAAAGGACCAGATAAGATAAAATGGATGAACTTTGTCTTATTTTGAGCAATGTCAACTCGTCCATCTACGTATGAATTTCAATGCGTAGCAAGCCTTCTGAAACCAAAGCGTTCAAAGATTTTGAATAAGTTAGAAACCATAGAGTAAGTTGTGATAAAAGAGCTGAGGATATTGATTAGGCGACCTAATTGTTAACACAAAATCAATAAAATTGAATTCAAAAAATTTGAATATCCTAAAGTGGCTGGCGTTCTGGTCTTGAAGACCGGATAATTTCTTTTTTAAACTCGGCCAATAAAACTGAAATCAAAGTCTACGAAGTCAAAAAGATATTCAATATCTTGTTTGAAGGTCCTGAATTGAACAGGCTGCACTACTACTGTATTCTGGCTGGAATGTGCAGCCTTGGCCAAAATTATTAGGCACCCGCAAATTTACTTAAAATGATCGAAAAAACAACGTCTTGAATCTAAATTGATTCATAATTACAAAATGATGCAAAAAGGAATTAAATAAACTTAATATCTAGTCGGTCCACCTTTGGATTTATAAATTGCATTAATTCCATCCAGCATGGTGCCTATGAGCAAATCACAGTCCTTCTTGAGTTTAGTTTGAGTCTTTTAGTTGATTTCAACGATGAAAATTACAGTCACGTCATTCAAGGTATGCACCATTCGAAGCTATGACCTTCTTGCATATTTCTATATCTAGATGGATTCCTCGGCGAAAAAAATCCCTATCCTTCCATTCAATCTAGTCATCGAACCATTTTTTGATACCTTCATAAGAATTAAATCGTACCCCAGTGAGGGCCGATTGCATGGAGCGGAACAAATGGAAGTCCGAAGGAGCAATGCTTGGGGAATATGGCGGGTGGGGCAATATTTTCCAGTTCACATCTTCCAATTATGTTGTAACCGGCTTGGCTCCTGTGACTTTGCATTGTCATGCAGCTAAATCAGCTTGTAATACCTGTCATTCCATACTAGCTGTTTTTCCTTCATAGCTCGATTGGTTGATCCGTCGGTACGCATCCCCAGTGATTGTTTCAGATGGTTCCAGGAGTAATAGATGATAGATGGTCCCACCAAATGCACAACATGACCTTGGAAGCGTGAATATTCCGTTTTGGCGTCGGTGGACCTGGTTCACCTGACAAAAGCCAATGTTTTGGTCACTTTGGGTGTCCTTAAAACATTCATTTCTCATCCTTTGTCACTATTCGATTCATGAAACCGTTTCTTTTTTGTAGTTGAAGAAGCATCTCGATGTCCCTCTCTCAGTTTATGGGGCACCCAAGTGCCAGTTTTGTGCATCATTCCCATGGCGTCCAAGCACTCACAGATAATAGATCAGTCAAAATTTAACTCCAGCATAATTCTTCTAGGCTTCAACTTAAATCTTCATCCAACAATTTGCGTAGTTGTGAATCTTCAAACCTTTTCGGTGCCCCTTCATGATCTTTATCAGTAACCTCCAAATCACCATTTTTAAAACGCCGAAACCACTCCCTGTAACTCGCCTCAGATGGAGCATGGTCGGCGTAAACATTGAGCATTAAACGATAAGTTTCCACTGCACTTTTCTTGAGAAAGAAATAATGAACTAGGGCTTCCCGGAAATGCAGCTTTTTCGGTATGAAAATCGACATTTTCAACACGAGAAAAAAAATATGTTCACGCTTTGAAGGAATGTCGACTACTGCGTTCGTGAGCTTACACAGACAACTTCCAATTGCAAGAACACTACCTCAGAAACACTAAAATAGTCTCTCTGTAAGGACAACGGCGGAAATTATGTTTGTTACCAACGGCGGAAACTTATTCCCATACACAATATTATAAATATAATATAATGCAAAAAAAATAACATAGCAATATTAAACGTGACTCTGATGAAATCACTGTCTCGCGTAGTATTGGCTTGAGATGAAGTGGCACTAATACGCTCCAGAGCGGAAGTATTGAACTGTTTCACCGGAACGACATCAACAACAGCAACCACCACCGTTATTGAAAGATAATAATAAGTAAATGGTACAGAAAAGTGGCTTATTAATACTTAAATTTTGAATCAAACCATTTATATTTCCACAGATTTACCTTCCAAGAATAAACAAATAGAACTAACTTAAACCCCTTGCTTTGTAGTATAAATTTTTTAATATCGACGAGGTAAAGGATTCGTTATTTCTTGGCAAGCTGAAGACGTAGCGATGTAATATGTAAGTTTTATTAAAATGTTTACAAAGAAGAAGTTGGATTACCTTAAAACAGTTCAAAATTTCAACAAGTCTCACCAATATGCTGCCGGAGTATAAAGGTTCCCCTCATTGAATCCATTAAAGGTGAAATTCCATGTCAGACCACTTATGAATCCCAAACAAAAATAATCTGCAACGTTTTTCTAGAAAGTGAAAACCTCTTGAATACTTCGTGGAGGAAGCGTGAACAAGAAAAAACTCTGGTACTTTTTCATTAATTGAAAAGTTCTTGCAATTAAGGATATCTTTTTCAAGAAGATATTTGATACTTTGCAAACAAATTATCCGTGAAATCAATTGTACTTGATTGCTCATAATATCGTCGAGAATGTTACAATACATCTCATTATCCTTAAGAATTTTCAGTTGATTGGTCTTAGCAATAATATTTCTTCTACGGGTTTCCATGCTATGTAACGTATTATCCTGGTATTATATTCAATTTATCCGCTTCTAATTATTGCAATAATAAGCAACTCTTAACATGAATAAGTGCCTTTTTACTTCAAGTGTTTTGTTTGTATGAGTTTACTGAAGGGTATTACATCTCGATTTTTGTTGTTGATGCTCCCTCCCCTTAAAGGACTAATTAAACGGCATTTATAGAAAGAAGCTTGTTAGAATCAAATTTTTAAGTGTGTATATTTTAGAAATTTTGGGAAATTTTTGAAAGAACTTCAATTTGACGTTCATATAGTTTACGTTTTACGACCTTTAAAGTGACGTTATGAGCCCAGTTCCAGGTTATCTTAATGAGAGACAGCGTAACATCAGATTTCACAAGGAACCATTTCAACCATCAACCATTTTTGAACAAACAACCAAGCATATCAGTTCCTTTCGAGTCGTCGCTATATAATTTTCTCCCTTAGTTTATCACTAGCAATCGTACTTCTCAAATAAAATTTAGTACCGTGCACATATCAATCTTACGTGGGTCCTTCCGCCCGTTTCTTCATTTGTTTCTCATCGGCGAAATGAAATATCAAACCATGTACCTAAAGGCAATTGCCTTGGCACCCTCCTTATATTCATATGAATGTATGCTCACCATGAGGGGTCCACGTTGTTGCCTTATATTACGAAGGAGCCAAATTACTGACACTCAATACATAAAAGGAAATCATCGGGCTGTCTTTGAAGGGAATAAAGTGGACCGTGTTGTCATCTTCCATTCAAATATATTTCTACGAATCCATTATGTTTCCATTATGGACCATTGAAGGATGGGCGAATGAATATGTTATATGCTTTTGACAGTAGAATACAGTTTGTGCAATGAAAAGGATTCCGTAGGATTCTCCGTTTGTTTGTGTAAACACAAACCGTTGTTGCTTTGTTGCTCATTGCTATATCACTCTCAGCTTTAAATCTGTTAAGATTTTGTATCCTTCGAATGGTCACCGAGATAACCCTCTACATTTCTGTTGTCCTTATATCCACCAATTTTCGTTTATAACGCTTTCAAGGGCGGCAGTATTTTTGATGTTGTTACATCGTCATTCATTGCTAGATGTAATCTCCGCTAGGTCCTTCGCTCCCCACACATGGTGTTCTTGTTCACAACTGGCCTATCCTCCTCCAACAGTAAGTCTAGGACTCCGTGACTGATAGATTCGTCTCAACCAAGTAAGGTGCGTGCTAATCTGGGTCGGAAAAATCTAGAAAAAGTGCTGCAAACTTTCGTCTTCCTCGCCTAAAGCTTGAAAAGTCCTGTCCATTCGAGGATGCATTGGTTGGGGTGTATTGTCCCAAGAAATTGTGTCTTATGATTTTTTTCTGTTCATCGTTTCTGTTTTTTAGCAGGAATTTTTTCGTTCTCGTTCCGTCGAACTAAGGCCGAAAAGCTTGATGTATAGTGCAGCCCTTCCAGTTGTTTCAAGGGTTTTTTGAAAGGAGTTTACGCTAATTAACTTATGAATATTACCGGCTATTGTATTGTATCTATTCTAGTTGCATTTTGATAGACTGATGCAGCTGTTCTGCTGAACTCTCGTTCATCTGTTTCTCCATTTACTTGAACACCTTTGTCGTTGTCACCTTGCCATTGGTCTGGCACGTGCAAGTCGGGCAATCCACAATCCTACACTTACTATGACGCTATGTGATTAGGGACACGCGCCTCTAGTGACAGCTAACTGTTAAAAAATACTCATATTTCTGCTGTGTCATTGCAAGTAAAGTATAAGTGGATTGGAAACAATGTTTTCCTAGATGTTTGAAGTTTGAATCGTTGAAAATGCACCGGTCCCCAGTTTTTGCACTTTTTAAATGATTTTTGGATAATTGATAATTTCAATCAAAATTTCAGTGAATTCTGTTCATATCTTTCATTATATTGCAATTTATTAGGTATTCAGTTCAGTTTAACCGTTAAAAAAATTGGACAGCGTTGCGTTTGCAGCGATGTAAACTTCAGACACCTGTTTTCCTGATTTCCATGAACTTGTAACTGAACGCGTAAGCTCAGTGGTATGAGGTGTAACGTTTAGAACGCGCAAGCGTTTTTTTCAGTTTGAGTAAGATCGAGCTTCAGGGGAGTCGTTTCGAGTGAATCGGTGCAAGGTGAAGATGCATCGGATGATTGAATAACGGGATGCTTTCAAATTTTAACTTGGACTAAGGAAATTGAGTACGGAGATGTCAAGCATGATTTGCCAAGTGTTCAAGAATGAAAGTTTGCCACAATCTGTGGATGATAAGTGGCACAAGCTCTTCAAAAATGGCCGAGAGTGTGTGGAGGATGAACCTTGCACCCGGACGATCGTTGATGAAGAAAATATATGACAACGTACAACGTATGCCTGAAGTGGGTGACTTTTCACAGATCGAATTCGTATTGATAACGACTTATCGTTATCGTTGAAAAATTGATGTTGCTAAATATCTCCGCCAGACTCTCCTGAAAATTTGTGATTGGCTACCAAAAGCACAGGCGGATGTCTGCTTCCACCGATCCTCTATAACGCGATTTTAAGGAGACTGGATTTTGGATGAGTTAATCACAGGAGACGAAAGTTGGTTTTTGTAATACAACTCGGAAACAAAGCATCAAAGTGCGTAAGTAATTAGCCATTATACCGCTTTCATTCAGTCTTTCTCGCTCAGAATGAAAAGGAAGATCTTTCTTCTGTATTTCAAAGTATCAAAGTTGCGAATGATACAATGCAGAATCGCTTCGTCCAAAATGGCTCGAATTCTAATGAATCCAGAATGAAAGCCATTCTTATCGTTTTCGTCAATGCCAGGAGGGTGATCCACCATGAATTTGTATCCGATCGACAGACAGTAAATCGTGCTTGTTTCTAGAAATTCTGGAACAGAGCCGGTTAATCAGGTGAATCCAGCTTTCGTTGAAATTGGAAATCGTATTAGGATAATGCACTGAGCCACACTGACCGATTATTTGACGCAAAAAAGTCTTATGACGCTTCATCTACATGACAGTGTTATTGTTTAGACAGGGCAAAGCTTCGATTTTAAGAATTCTTAGATATTTTGGATATCTTTTCAAGCTCCTACCGCTCTTACCACTACTGCGGCGATGTGTTATTTGCTTATGTTTTCAAAAGGCGAAATTAAATCTAAGCTTCCAACAAGTTGTGTGAAGTGTAGTGTGAGTAATTGTCCTTTGTCAGGGATACAAGTTAATTTGCTATTGAAGATTACTTCTAAGTATTTCCACTTGTTTATCATATTTATGTTCTTGACATCTAATTTTGGAAGTGGAGTTATGTGTGTTTTCGACGATTGGTTCAAGTCTTACCCCCCTTATTGCAATCTAAATCAGGACTGTAATCGTCCTGAAAAATTCACACTTAACCAGGACAGCAATATCATTGACATTGGCTGTTGTTCTGAAGCAGCTTTTTTTTAGGATCCTTAACTATTCCAGACACAAGTTGTGACAATATGCAATCTTGTTTTGTACCCTTTTTTGTCTATTTCCTTTGAACCTCCTTCATCTGTTGTCTTCATTTTTGTTAGTAATTATGAAATGCTTAACGGCTACTGAGCCATCCGATTTTAAATTGTTCAAGCCTCACACAAAGTGTGTCTCAAAAGTTCCCGGACTGGTCAAGAATAAAGAAAACTACAAATGATTTCGGCAAAACGGATATATTTTATTCAATGTCGTTCCCTTCGGCTCCGCTACACCGCTTTGCACGGTCTATAAACATGTCAAAAGGCTTATTTAAGTAATTCTTTGATATCATGT
The DNA here is from genome assembly GCA_954870665.1 of Stratiomys singularior. Taxonomy (NCBI): domain Eukaryota; kingdom Metazoa; phylum Arthropoda; class Insecta; order Diptera; family Stratiomyidae; genus Stratiomys; species Stratiomys singularior. The sequence continues at coordinate 107,496,798 of OX940878.1, read as the reverse complement.
TTAGAATGGCGGTCTTTGACTTTTGAATGTCTTCAATGTGTGGAAAACGCTCTCCTTTCATGGCTAAATGTAATTTTCCGAACAGAAAAAAGTGAGCCGGCGCATTATCATGTAGCAAACACCAACTTCCGACATTAACGATATTCTGGTCGAACACGACGTATTCACGAATCACACTTCATAATACCAAGATAAAACACAGCATTAACCGTTTGACCTTGTGGAATGAACTCTTTGTGGACATTCCCCTTGGAATCGTACAAACAAATCAACATTGATTTGACTTTTGACATCTCCAAATGCGATTTTTCGGGTTTGAGTTCATCCAGATACTGCCATTCGGCACTTTGTTGCTTGGTTTCGGGATCATATTTATTACACCAAGTCTCTTCACCCGTTAAAATTGATTTTCGGTAGTTTTGGTTTTTTTTTGTCTGCCTTCATCATGTCTTTGCAATGTGGAATGCGAAGCAATTTTTTGGTCATCGGTCAGCTTGTGGAGAACGAATCGTGTACAAATTTGTCTGAGGCCCAAGTGCTCCGTCAAAAAGCGATGAATCGACTCGCAGGACATATTAAGCTCCAATTTTATGTAAGGCAATGAATGAATAACACCACCGATCAGCTTCTGTCAGACAGAGATAGAAAAGGAACAAGAGGGATTATAGTAGTTTTGCGTTTTGATGGTAAAGCTTTGAGAGGAGTATTGTTGTTCGCGAAAATTTGGGCAAATTTACAATTCAAAATAGTCGCACTTATTTTTTAACATTGTTTAGTTTGCGTAGTGTAGTTTGGAAGAACTTCCATTTTTAATTTTCCCGCTTTATGATTTTTTCAACATAAAAGACTTCAAGCAAACAGTTGAGTGATCCATTCGTTCGTGATGGCTGGATTCTACCTGTTTCGGTTAAAGTTATCCCTCTAGTAGAGCGGCTTTGTATATCTTTTCTGGTTAGTAGCTATTTCTTTGCTTATCAATTGCGTGGGAGCTACGATAAGGAGTCGGCTTAGTTATCTATTCCTTTTCCACATCTTATGGGCCATAACTGCTGGTTTAGTAGAATTTCAAGGCGTTCTTTCTTATTTTAGGTCCATGATACATCTTGGTCATACAGATGCTTCGTTTTCCCCGTAAAAGTCTTAGTCGATTAGTTGTTTCGCTTCCCGACGGTCTTTCTGATTCCAGATTTCTAATTTCGTAGTTCTTCCAGTTTGTAGTTTAGATTGTTTTGATATTTCGTTGACCTATTCTGAATAATCCTAAAATCTTCTTCTGATGCCAGTGAGATATGTGAAATAATTCGAACACACTTGCCTTGCATTACCTTAGGTTGGCTTATTGTCTCTTTTCACTTCAAGAGTGATCCACTGGTAATCAGACGCGCTGAGTGAGTCAGATCCTCTTCAGCTGGGCAAGTGTCTTAGTTCCTCTGTTGGCGGTAGAATGATTTCATTTCAAAAGTAAGATCTCTATACAAAAATATCAAATTATTCAAACGAACATTCTCGGATTCCATAATTTTACTCTCAAGCCTACTGAAAAAATCTTGCTACAGCGCTTCAACCAATAGTTTTCTGAACTTTACAAGTGATCGCAGTGAGCATCCTTATCTCGACGAACAGGTCAAAACTATGTTAAGTTTTCTTACTTTGAAACGTCCCTTTCTTCCTCGCCCCCGATTCCTCCCTTTAAATGAAAAACTTGGCTTGAAAATGCGGTAGTTTTCCAAATTCCTGTGCGCTGATTTACCTCATTCGCCCAAGCCATTTTATAACGTACGTTTCCTTGCGTAGAAGAACATGAAAGGAAAGGAAACCCAATGTCAACCCCAGTAAATAGAAGACAAAAATCAAAATTCGGGTGATTCAAACCCAGTTGGACATCGGGTAGAACGTTTTCGTAGTATGCCCATTTGAGCATGGTATGCTCTCCTTTAAGGTCATTATCAACGCAATAATTCATGAAATGAAGAGGAAGTGAAGAATTTACGCCGCTTGGAGATTTTTCCCTTACCACGTGTAGCTCTTGTCCTTAATTCACATAAGGAATTTGTCAGCTGTCCTACTTCGTTGTCCAGGGGCCCTTGGTTATTTATTTCTTGCTACCTTGTTACTTACACTCTTCATCTTTTAAACGCTTCTACCTGGTTCGTTTAGTTTCCACCTCCTACACCAGCAAAGGGGACAGCTCCTTTTCCCGTCTCCTCTGATGATGCTGAAAACTCAATCGAACCTTTCGACAAACAATAACTACCAAAAGCAGCCTTTGTCCTTGTATTTTTTCCACCTTAGCAGCTCATCTATGAAAAGTCTACCCTGATCTCAAATTCTCCCAAAGAGTACCTTCATTGTCTAAGAGGAGAGTTCGATTGAGTTTGCCCTACGTTTATGATCTACTTTTCAAGGTATTTATGTGTATAAAGTATGATCCTTTATGAAGTTATTTTACTAAAGCAATTCTATTTTATCCTCCTAAAACAGGAGGGTAAGTCAATGATGGGTTTGTAGTACAACTTCGACTTATATAACATATTTTAACTTCTAACGCTTGCGATAATAATGGTATTTATTCTCTACATGTTGATTTGTTGTCCATTAAATGTTACCATCGTGTTCACAGGACTTCATCAAATTTCACATATGTTGATCATGTCTTCTCCGGCGACTTTATACAGTATACGAGTACACACTCCTTTCTAAAGCCTTCTTGAAACTTGTCTGCATACTCCTCATCGGCGCGTTGCGACAACTATGGGCCTATTGGAAGTTTTATGCAGCACGCATTTAGTTTTAAATTCACTGGCCCGAATGATCTGTGCCGTGGTTCGTCTTATCCTGATTATTTAGGATAAAATTGTTATAAACTATTTGTTGTTTTTCAGAAGTTTTGGTAGATCAATTTTTCCATTTTACCTTTTTCATTTTAACTCAGCGAAGACTCATGGGTGCGGAAGTTCTGATCAAATATTTCGAGTACCTCGATAGTGAATTTAATATTTATGATTTAATATAATGGAAAAATTGATCTACCAAAACTTCTGAAATTGATAAAGCCAGACCAAAGGTAATTTGGAATATAGGAAAAGTTCAAAGCTGTAGAGCAATATTCATAACTAGTAAAAATAACCATTCGACATCCACCTAAGCTGGTAGTGCCAATCAACGCGTCCCAGCCTGTGAGTTGGCACCTGATGAGAAGCGACAGGGACGCGTGTTCGAAACCAGCTTGAGCTCTTTCCACAATTCTTTATAAATATTTGTTGTTTGTTCGAGAAGAAGCCTTGCAATTAAGTAATTGTGACATTGACGTAGCTTGGGTCATCTACACAATCTCCCCTATTCACTCTAAGGATTGATTTGGTTTGATGCTGCTGACGATCACTCATGAATTTACAAATATATCCTTCTGAAAGCTGATCTCCTTAAGCTGTTAAAAATACAATATGATAAACTCTAGCCCCCAGATCCTGTCCTTCAAGGCTCAACAAGTTCTGGTGTTTTTTTTTGTAGCTTTTTTGATTCCTCCCATAAAACGTTATTTTTATTTATTTTTAACGAATAACCCCTCAATACTTTAACCTCCCCCGATTAGTCTCACTAAACCCGTCTCAAATAAAAATAGTCGCACTAAACCCAAGCTCATCGTAGCTCCTAGAGTTTCCCTAGAATACTGCAAAGCAACTGAGCCAGTCTTACGTTCATCCTAGGATATATTTCAGACCTACCTGCTCTAGCAAGCGTAGTGAGATATAGTCACGTATATTTGGTACAATACCTTGCTTTTCAATCATGTTGCGTATACAACTGAGAAAAGCTCATCCCTTCTTCAAGTCTGTAGTCCGTAGTCATTCAAGTCCACCAACAATGTTTGCGGAACTTATACTGAGAAACCTGAATGCCAATGTGCCAGAAGAGGATATTTAACCAGTGACCTAGCCATTAAGACCATTTTGGCATGCACTACTTTAATCAAATCGAGTTGCTGTAGACCTTGTAGAAAAAAAGAAAATCCTTTTCATTTAGCAAAACAAACGAAATATAACGTTTCGGCTTTAGTAAACAGGGAGCAGTTTGCTAAGTCCAGTTCATCCTGGAACTGGTCTGAAGTCTTGAGGAACCTAAAGCTTGACAGCCAATGGTATAATTCTTATATGCAACACAAGCCAATAACAGAAAATACACCCTCGAAAGTTCCTGCACGGAACAATATTGCTCAGAATCGATATTTAGACCAATGAAACATCAGGAAATTTTGCTAAGATAGGTTGGAAGTCGATATACAGCCCGAAGAATAGTGGTTCATATCACACATCCACAGGAATCATCGTTTAAACTCTGCACTTTCAGCATCGGGAATCGGTCTTTCGTGAAGACCGAGTATGCTTTATTCGAGAAAATGTTGGAAAGCTTTTCAGATCCAAAGCTGAACCTAGATTATCCTTAAATAAAGTTTGACAGAAACTTTGAATGACTTGAGAAACTCTTCTGATGGAATCTCTCTTGAAGGCAATGAAGTTGGGAGGCATAATTTTGAAATCTCTTCCATATCTTCCATACTTTACTCAAAACTCAAAATTATCTACAATATGTTAACGAATTTGTTTAAGGAGTCAGTGCGTCGGAAAGCTATATCCACTTAGCCTGGAGATTGGTTCAGATAGTTTCATAGCAAAGTGGGCAAAAGAAAGGCAGTACCAAGTATCTTATCATTGACTTATTATCCTAACGCCTTTTCTGTTGGGAAACCATAAGCGCACTGTCCAAACCGTCCAGGACGCTCATCAAAGACTGTATGCAGAAAAGGCAGGAACCTTGCAATGACAGATTACACAGTAGAGGCCTCTATCGAGGACGACGGAGTCTGCCACAGTCCAAGAACAGAAAGCATAGTGAAGTCATTCAGAAATATGGAATATGGAATAGTTTCACTTCTAATCCAGTTGATGAGGAGACGTACTAACTATAGAGAAGATTAGTGCGGAAGAATACAGTGTAATTTTGAAGAAAGAACAGGTTTCCACCGTAGAGTGGCATAGTATCGATGCTTGCTTGGGAGATCACAGTTGACCAAGTAGTTAAGGACCCAAGCAGGTAGTCCATCAGAACGATCGCAAATGCAGACAATGTCGTCATTCTGAACAGTGAGATATACCCGGGCACTAGGAAATGTTAGTCCTGATGCAGACCGTACTTTCACTTTTTTTTTGAGCTAAACGGACTGCCTGTCAATGCTGAAAAAACGCCCAAACGGACATTCCCACCTCTAACAACTGATGGAAAATACGTCAGCTTGGTTAAAAAAGGTAAAATACATAGGAATGACCGTGGATAGTAAGTATAATTGGATCCCACATATACGAGAAGTCCGACGGAAAGCGAGACTGGCGCTCTTTACAAAGAAAAGACTAGTGGAAGAAAACTTGACTTAAAACCCAAAATCGTTCACCCGATGTATAAAACAGTAGTGACCCATGTAGTCACGTAGGTATGCTGGCTGGTTACAAAAGATGGCCATTGTAAAACAACTAGAGAAGACACAGCAAATGCTTTGCCTTGGCACCACTGGTGTCTTTAGGACTACGGCAACTGCTGCAGCGGAGCTCATTCTCATGCTCTCGACATGGTCATTTTCAGAGAGGCATCACATGCAGGAATCAGATAAAAATCCCAAAGTAAATTACCTAAACACCACCCTACGGAACTTTTCTATATTTTCGAAAAAAATTAAGGATTTCCTCTTCAAGTAAAAGGATTCAGAAACAATTCCAAAGATCAACAAATCGACCTTCAGAGCCATACCAAAAACGGAAACAGTTCATAGTCTAGTTGGGAAATTTTGCCTTAAAGGTTGCAGGTTGTTGCTTCTAAAAGAGTACTTTCACAATGAATGCAGAATTGTAGGACCTCATAGCCGTCACAACCTAAGTAAATGTAAAGCGGTATGAGTATCAGGAGTAGATGGGATAGCGTAAAATGGAAGATAAATCGATCAAAGTGCGACAAGGTACAGTAAAAAATGGATTAAACGAGACCCTCTGGAAAGCGCTAGATACGACTCGGAACTAAAAGAACGTCTGAAGACTACTTCGAGCTCCTTGGCCACATCTTAAAAAAACGAGTGAAAAGCAACTCCTGGGAGAAAACAGAAATGGCACAGAAACACAGGTGGCAATACTAGCAGGTCATAATAACCGGAATGGAAGGAATCGAAACGGATGATACCTTTAGACCTTTAAGCGAAAAACGAGAAAGAGCAGAACACTTCCTTTTAGTCTGTCTGAATCTGGCCAACAAATCCCTCACGTGTCCGAGGAAAAGTTACGGAGAAGAATTGGAACACAGCGACCAAAAGGCTAGGTCACCTCCATTTCTTCTGTAGGACGACAGGATAAAACATCTGTAAATAATAGCACCATACGCGAGGATGTAAAAGCTGATGTTGGCCTATTATTTTTTCCTAAACTGGATCCCAAGTATATAATAATAATAGCTTTACGTCACTCAGTTGCGTCCTGGAAGGAGTGTTTCATTTCAAATCGACTTAATTCAATAAATTTTGAAAAATAATTGACATTTTGGGTTTTTTCTGTGTCTGCCCATACTTTTATGATATAATTCCTTAACAGTTACTTATTTCCTTTGGGCGTTTGATGACGATGTGCGCATACCATTACCAGCTGTCTGATGCCCTTGCAGCAATCTCTTATAATGAGATCATTCATTATCAAACCACTACTCAGGATTGTTTCGGAATGCCAAACGTGAAGGCATCCTGATTTAATCTCAATTTATTTTATTCATTTGACTTTGGAATATGCCCTGAAGTATTTTCCAGGAACTACCGAAAATCAGCAGTAAACGTGGAGTGTTGAGATACCACGGTTTTGCAGAGGCATTAAATAACGAGAAATATTTTTATTTTGCATGTCACCAGAGAGTAATTTGCCAACGCATTTTCTTGTAAATTCTTCCCATTTTGCAAAAAAAGGGAAATAAACCTAAGCAGTGACAAAGTATGTCGTGCTACCCGCATCCTTACGCATAATTTGGCATCGTGAAATTGTCGTGCGTGCGTTTTACTGTCAAGGCTACAATTTCTTATTACACCGTCTGGATCCACAATCATTTGTGCGACCGTATATAACGACGCGTATGAGCACTGCACGTATATCTACACGTATGAGTTGATGTCGAAGTACAAAAGGGAAAAATCGGAATGGTGGAAAAACGCACGGTGAACTTTTATATTTACTCAGTTCGAGGAGGGAGCGATATTTTATTAATCCCTCGGGAGCGTTACACGTTCAATTCCTAAGGTAGTAACCATTATGCCATGAGTATGCTATAAATATATGGGGGTATTTTGAATGTTACTTTCACCGTGTTAAGGATTATGTTGCTCGCTAGGGGTGGACCAGTAATATTGGTCTGATGCTAGAGTCCTTGTGGCGCGGAATGCACTATTATAATTCCATATGAAATATGGCCGGCACTGCTAGCGAGAACTTTATACAAAATGTGCGAAGGGTGTGCATTGCTCGCATGTAATAAAGTGATATTGGTTTTGTGAGTTGTCATGGTGGTACGGTGTGAAGGATAGTGTGCAGAGGCATTTAATTAGACTTCATTGGTTGCCATGGATGCAGAAAAGGATATACCTTATATTAAAACCTTGCATGGGGTGAAAGTCACTTGATAATGAGTTTTTTAAAAATAAGTACCATTGCAAAGGCGTGATATATCCTGATTGATTCATTTGATGTATTTTGGTCGTCCACATACTGAAATATCCACAGAAAATTATGTCTTCTAAATTAATTTCTAAACTTCCAAAAGATGAGAGAGCCAAAGAAAACTTTATTTTTTTGCATCAGAATTCAGAATGACAATGACTGAAAAAATTGAAAATATTTTTTAATTTAAGCAAAGTGCAGGGAAACGATTATTAGCGTTGCACGCATGAGGATTTTTGCAAGAGAATTTTACGCCACGAATGTCCGGGTTACGCCAATCCCCACGCTAACTTTGATCAGCTGTGCAGGCATCTTCACTGCCATAAAATGTGGGAATACATTCGGGTGTCTTCTAAAAATCAGAACACAAAAACAACAATGAGAAGTATTTATTAACGTCAACAGAATAATCGACACGATGGCGGCTAAAAGTACAACAAGATAGATAGATAGATATATTTATTGAGGCTTTATACGTATACATACAGTGTCGGACAAAAGTCTACGGCAGTACGTTATATTGAGGTTCTGGTTGATTTGAAGCTTTAATCAAAAATCCATTGATGCGCATTTTTTCAGTAACGTAAATATATTTATGAAATAACAAAAACAAAAACTTTTCTTAACAAGCTTAAAGATAAATTCATAAAAACATTAAAAATTGAATGGACAAAAGTCTACGGCATTCAGTGCTAGCTGGCTTACACACAAAGAATTTCCAACTAAAGGTATCGAAGTTTTTAAAATTATTTGCTGCTTTAATACTTGGTTGGACCCCCTTTAGCATCAATTACTGCTTGCAGTCTTCGGGGCATAGAGGCGACTAAATAACCAGTTTCAGCGGATGTAATTTTCTCCCATTCTGTGATGAGCGCGTCCTTTAACAAATTTTTATTTGTTATGCGCACTTTTCGAATTTTCCGCTGCAGAAGTTCCCATACGTGCTCTATTGGGTTCAAATCCGGACTTTGGGGAGGCGTATTCAGCTGCCTGGGAGCGTAGTACAACAACCAGTTCTTGACGAAAAGTGCTGTGTGCTTCGGGTTATTATCTTGTTGGAAAATCCATCTCTCTCCAAGGCACAACTTCTCAACTGATGGCTTCAAATGTTGTTACAACAGGTTCTTCTCAATATAGCGGTCCATTGTAGTTTCAATAAAAGCCAATCTGCCGACCCCAGATGCAGCTATGGCCCCCCAAACCATAACGTTGCCTCCATCGTGCTTGACAGTAGGAGTCAAATTTTTGATCTCTAAAGCTGTATTTTTTTTCGTCCATACTTTAACGCGACCGTCACTCCCAAAAATGTTAAATTTCGACTCATCCGTAAAAAGGACTCGATTCCGAAAATCAATGTCCTTGTCAATATGAGCCTTGGCGAACTCTAGGCGCAGAAGTCGATTTTTGGCGGATATTAACGGTTTTTTACGTGGAGTTCTGCTTTGAAACCCATAAGAGTTCAATGCTCTCGCGATTGTTCTTGCATGCACATCCTTTTGCCTTACCATAGCCACTTGTTTCGCCAAATCTGGCGCACTTATTTTCGGGTTTTTAATCACTTCTCTTAAAATGTAACTAGTGTCTCTGCGCGAAAGCTTTTTCGGTCAACCAGATCGCGGCTTATTTTCAATGGAACCAGTGTTATCAAAGTTTTTGATAATGGTATACACTGAACTTCGGTTTAGTTTCAATAATTTTGCAATTTCCGAGCACGATATACTGTCTTTTTTATATTGGATGACCAAAGTTCGCACATCACTAGAAATTTCTTTTCGCGATGACATTTTGTAGCCCTTACGTGTCGAAACTAGCGATAAAACTATATAGAGTTGCAGCTGCACATGTGCTGAATGGCAATAAGAGCAAATAAACAAATATTGAAGAAATACCGTTCGGTTTTATTGGAAATTCTTTGTGTATAAGTTAGCCAACACTGACTGCCGTAGAATTTTGTCCATTCAATTTTTATGTTTTTATGAATTTTTCTTTAAGTTTGTTAAGAAAAGTTTTTGTTTTTGTTATTTTATAAATATATTTACATTACTGACAAAATGCGCATCAATGGATTTTTGATTAAAGCTTCCAATTAACCAGAACCTCAATATAAGGTACTGCCGTTGACTTTTGTCCGACACTGTATGCCATTCCTAACTAGCTATGGCAAATATTTGACAGCAACAAATTGTCAAACAGCTTTTGAAAAAGGAAAACTGGTCGTAACCGATTCTTATACTAGATTTGAATTGTAGTTTTATTATCTTTTGCTCGTAAAGCTTTTATTTGTTTGATAACAATGTTCTTATCTTAATTTATATCTAACTTATCCTAGTTAATTTTTATTTACAATTAGGGCTAGTGGTCTGATGAAAGAGGGTTGGTAAGTCTGAGGGGGTTGTGGAACAGAGACGCTTCTGCTGGCTTTGGCTCTCTATAATCTCCGTGGCGTGTGCTGACCCGAATTTTTGAGGTTTGCGCAATGAGTGTCGTGTAATCATCCGTGGTCTCCTGATCCAGCCTGGACATAGAATGGTGGCCTAGAATCCGAAGACGCATCGAAGGATGTCATTGCTGACAGATTAGAGCAGAGAAGTTTGGTGGGGGCTAAGTAGGCTTAGGAGTCATTAAGCGACATGTTCCGATCAAATAAGTCACGTACTATAGTTACGGGGTGAGTTCACCATCTACTCAGTCTCTTGGCACTGGTGTGCCATATCATATAATTCATATAATTGAGGATGTGTTTGATTTTTGTTTCCTCGTAAAGTTTGCTGCTGAGGTATTACTTTTTATTGGGCTTTCGGTATTTAGACAGGCATTTCCTAAGAATCTTTCTTTCGAAAATCTGCAGCTCTTCAGCGACAGTGGGGGAGATCGTTAGCCAAACCGGGAAGTAGTACGATATTATGGGCCTGATTAGGGTTTTGTACATGAGCAGCTTCGTACTGGTGCTGACGGATCTGCTGGAGAGTAGTGGTGCCAGCACTGCAGAGGCTATGGTCGCTTTGAAAATAGTCGCGCGGGCGTGCGGGTTGAGTTTGAGGCGATGATGGAATTGGACGCCTAAATATTTTATAGTATTCTTTAGCGGAGTAGTCGATGTGTGGAGTTAGTTCTCTACTCTCTGTCGGTCCTCAAGGCTTCCTGGGGGAAGAGTGGGTGGCCAGTACGATGATGTCATCTGCGTAGAGGTTGGAGGGCGTTGGGGTAATGGGAGTAGCGTTTTGAGAGGGATAATTTGAAACACTTGCTGGCTGCGCCATGAGGATATTGTGGAGGAAGAAGTTGAAGAGATGCGGCCCGAGAATAGATCCCTATGGAACTCCCGAGTTTAATGAGCTTAATGTTGAGAGGACTTGTTCGGGCGTTGCAAAGGAGCATTTGAAGGTTTCGCTTGATGGACATAAGGCTCGGTTGGTGGGGTAGAAGATTGTTAGAAAGAAGCTGGAGTTGTCTATTTCTGGAGTTGTGTATTTCTGAATTGCTGAGTATCTCATATTCCGGGTATTTTCCCTCAAGATGATCTGAAAGCTCGTCGTTGAATGCTGATCAGTCTAAACCTGCGAAACAACTGCTGAGTCTCTGAGGCGGTGTGATTGGGGCGATCACGAGTAGTTGTACGTTGAGCACTAACGCGAAATAGTCGGAAGGTGCCGGCATGGTAGTGAATTGAGATTTGAGTAGTTAGGAGTGAGAAGTGAGGCGGAAACCAGGAAATTGTCCAGGAAGGAGCTGCCCCTCGGGAAGGTTGGTTTGCCTGCATTAATAATACAAAGGGATGCTTGGTCGATATAGTGAAGCCAATTGAAAAGTGTTGACCCAGTTGTATTAGTAGCGCTATCGCCCCATGAAGGGTGTCTGGAGTTGAAATCGCCTCCTGTAATTATTCCATCGCAGCTCTGTCCAATGTTTGTTATTTGGCTGAGTCTGGCTTCAATAGGGATTGCGGTATCGCATGGTACGTACAGTGCTCCTAGCAATACTTTGCGTAGATGGCGTTGATTTGCCCGCAGGTGAACAGTGGCTAGAGTACACAAATGTGGAGTGGCGGTGCATTCCACCTGGTAGGTTGTATGGATCGTTCGAACCATGATTAGGCTGCCTGAGGGTTCGTCATTACAGAATATGTTATAGTGTGGGAAGTGCAGTTTGTGTCTTACTGATAAGTGAGTTTCGCTGATGAGAGCGAAATCTGGTGCGTACCGATCTATGAGGTGTTGTAGCGTTAGGCGCTTGTCTTGTCTCTGGAGGTAATTTATATTTAGCGAAAAGAATCTTAGCTTACTGCCCTCCAGTGACATATAGGCAGAAGTTGAACAAGGTCAGGTTTTTGTTCTTGAGGCAGGTTTTTAGTTTCCCAGCATTCGCGGGCTTTTATGAGAAGCGAAGGGAGTGAGATGTGAGACATTGTGTGAGCTCTCCATTGCGGGGTTCTTCCCACGTTATTCTTCAGTTAAGAGTGAATTTGATTTTTATAAGTTTTGTCATGTCTTCCTCAGTAGCGAGGGATACCGTAAAAAGCGATGTTATTCTTCCACGACCAGGCAGTGCTCATGTGGCTAACTGAGGGGTTGGTTATTTCCGGGACTTGAAATTTTGTGTCTTCTAAGATCTCCTCTAAAAATAGAGATCTGAGACCTTAAAGCACGGCAACTGGTGAAAGTGTGACCACCCAATTTTCGCTCTCGCATTATTTTTATTATGCAGTCGTATGCTGCGACGTTATCTACCTCAATCTTTTGGTAGCAGTCTGATATCGACTTAATTCGATATCTTGCGGTCGGAAAACCGCGCATCATCAGTCGCAGAGTCGGGGGGACATTGTTAATGAAGATTGGTGGTAGCCAATATAGTTTTGGGCTACTGCTAGATTCGGCGGGTGAGTTTTCAGTGGGGGGGGGGAGGGAGAGAAATGGTTGCAAACTTATTAGGAGTAATCTTGTTAGTATTATTTATATTTTCAATTTTACTAGCCTTACACACTAATCTGCCAGTTGCCAGCTTGCATCTTGCCGCGTCGTCATTGATCGCCGTTTGAATTTCATCATTGTTCATGCAGGAGCTGTCGCCAGACATTTCTATGTCTGCTCTGATGGTGCTGGTCATCGCTGTGTCAATTTGCGCCATGCCGAGGTTGAAATCTCAACTCGAACTGAAGTACAACAAGAAGTTTTTGACAGATTGAACAGACTTTATTTATTGGAGTCGATGTCGATCTTTGTAGCGTGTTGTTTGAAGGCCGAAATGTCGCTACAAAATTGATTGCTAGCCGCCATCTATTGTGAGTTAAAGCATCTGACTACAAATTAGTATAGCTATATTGGTCCGATTGTCGTCAGACATTTGTTAACAGCCGAAAGAGTAAGTTGTATTTCGAACTCCACCAAAAACCGCATACTATTCTTTTTCATGCATTGTTTTGAGCAAAACGCACGCAAAGTCTTTGGTCGGAGTATTTATTTGAAGTATCAATCACTTTGTTTATAACACTTGGACATGTTTTTATAGCTGCCCCTTTGACTAGTTTTGATGGATTTCGGGAAGCTCTACTACCTAAAAATATTTTGGAAATTATTGTGCAGCATATAAAAATTCAAAGTTGTTTTGGATATTAAAGATGGATACACATTGCAATCTCACCATCGTATTAGAAACTTCGTAGAAATGAAGGCTTAAGTCGGATTATTATATCATTTATTTGTGATAGGACAAAACGTGTGACATCATATATATGTGTAATGCTGAGTATATGCACATTTCTTTCGACATGCTTCGGATTTGGTGATAAGTCTAAATGGAATCAAGATGATCTATTCGCGCCAATAAAACAATTTTTCACATGTTATTCATAATTGTCAAATAATTTTTCTATTGTCTACTCAGTTTTAGAAGAACGTGCAAATCTCGTAGATAGATGAAGTCGAAACCTGACAAGTATGGTTTGAAGTTAATTGCTCTGAACGATGCTAAAATGTCATACCTATACAATGCATCCCATCCTTAGGAAAACGCAAATTCGGTGACAAACTAGGCGATGAAAGACTGAGCAAAAAGGACATGAATTCAATAAAAATGAATTGAAATGTAACTTATGGCTTACCAGTATTTCAGATCTTGAATGATTTATAGAGCAACCAAAAAATCTGACAGTCAAAATACAAACATCATCTGGAAAGCCTAGCGCAGTTTAAAGTTACTTCAAAACCTATTCCGAGTACACAATTATGTTCTAACATGATTTCGCCCTTCTTTCGCTCACATCGTAGAAAATAATAGTCCTTCTTGCATCAAATTTTTTGAGATCCATGGATTTTACTGATGATAATCCGAACAACATCTTACACTGTTACTTACATAAAACAAAAGTTGGCACGGATACCTTGGTTCAACTGTGCCACTTGCTTACTGTAACAAATTTTCGAAATTCTAAATTCGATACAAAAATGATTTCCTTTCGTGACGCCGAAACAGCACTTGACAAGTGACGGCAATTTTCTATTCCACGTTCAATCATATCGGGCAGGACCTATTTACCGAGTTTATTGACCTTACCCATTGCTCGTAAACGTCTGCTGATCGTTTCCTGTGACACATTTAATGCTTCTGCTAATTTTCGTGGAGTTTGAGTTGAAGAACGGAGCGACAAAAACGTTCACTGTCTTTCATATTGAAATTACCACTTTTGAGTTATCTAAGCTATGTCTCACATGTCCTAATTGCAGGAGCGTGTCCACCATATCGTTTTGCAAGCAATAGTTAACATGAAAAGCAATGCGTGTCGCAAATGCTCTTTTTCACGCGAGAAATTCGACGTGATTGATCGAAACCGTAAAACAAAAACGCTTGTTTTGGCGGGCTACATTTTGTATGTTTGTAGCTAAATGTCAGACGATCCAAATGGCGTTTGTGTCAAATTAATACGCTGAGTATTTCTCGCTGGCACTATCTTTTAGCAGAACCGGAAAAAATGTATGTGTACATGCTCCTGGTATATCGGGGATAAATTTATTCAAAATTGATCTGTTCAAACTTCCCTAGTGCAACTAATTCTTATCAGTAGTTTCGGGCTGTGTTCATCCTCCCATTGTTGGATTGATTGCATTGGAAAAGATTGATTTATCGTTATTTTAGATTTATCGTCATTCTTTTTCCTTGTTTAATCCGTTGCTTATGTATGCGAAGATCCTATCACAGTTAAAATGATGCAAAATGTGTAAAAGCAATGTAAGATGACAATCAAATCGAAGGCCCATTCAAAATTTTCCTTTTTCTCCAAACATTCCATAAACAATATTTTATATTGGAGCAATGTAACGTGTAGATGATGTCTAGATAAAATTGTTTAAGTTTTAAGCCTTCTTTAGGCGATAACTCAATTTATTTTCCAGTCTCAGTCCTCCGCCAGTAACTATAAGTAGTCATTCGTTGACGAAATATTTTCCAGAAGATATCCTTCAGCAAGCAACGAAGGTAAGAAGTAAATAAACACATCAACAACACTGAGTAGCTGACTGACTCGACGTTATCCTGTTTGCCCCTTGGAGGCTTAGCGCATATCGTCGTACATTTGTTCTTGAAAGCTTTGCCCAACTCGGTATGCATGACATTTGGTATTTGCAAAGGACTCATAAACAAATCAACTGCCACCTAAAACCATCCTTTTTTCTCTAAACCGCCTGATGTATCCTTGCTGATTTGACTTTCTGCGAGCAAATTTCTTATTCGAGGATTTCAAGTAATAAGAAAATGTTTATTTACAAAACAGTCAGCAAAGGATGAAAGGGAAAAGAAATTGAAAGCTAAATTTTTAAGCAGTATGAATCTGATTAATGTATTTTTTTTTTTTGGAAACAGATATTTAAAGATTTTCGTGGATGACAAGCAAAACCACTTCGGGTTGCTTCCAGATGATTGATTAATTACTTTGTAGCAAAATATCATGCATGATAGCTTCCAATCAGCGTTCAGACTTGATAAATTTCCCAGTAGAAATGGTTTTTGATCGACAGTAATTGAAATTGATTTCGTTTCGCAAATCTTTGCTCAAAATAGACGGGGATTGCTTTATTATCCGGTCTTGTAGATAAATTTCACTTTTGTTTATTTCAGTTGAATCCTAATTATTCTCCACCTTGACACTAACACACTCAAACAGTGCCCAAAGTGTCTGCTTAGGAAAAGCGCTTGGCCAAATACGAAATTTATCTAAGCAACAATTTCCAGGGCGACATCTCTGCACTACCCGCGCCGATCCCATAGATTTCCCCCTGAAAAATAAGTACATTTTCATGTGTAATTCCATAACACTTCAGACATAACTCGAGACATCAGATGCCTCGTTCAAGATGTGCAAGAAATCATTTTAAATAAAACTCCAACAACAGTAGATGTCACATATCGCGGTAGCTTGTGCCTGCTATATGCTCTGACACGAGAAAATCATGACAAGTAATGAAATTTTATCCTCTTTTGTCACACATGTGATTCTCTGAAATTAAGCCGAAAAATTATTCTGCTCCGGGAATTTCCAGCTTTTTGGTACACCCACACGCCATTGTCAGATTTTCATTTCTGCGTTATGTCACAAAAGAGGATATTTATTTGGAAATATGATTACCACGAAATGGATGCCAAATGGTAACGAAATGATACCATGAGCTGAAGTTGAACGATTAGATCTAATGCTATATGTGTTCAGAGGGTGTCAGCAGTGTGAAATTTAGTACATAATGTCGCGCATATTTGTTAGAAATTTATGCGGGAATAATTGAACGTTTGTTAAATTCAACGGCAGGAACTCGCTTTTAATGGTGTTTGCATTAAAGTTCCAGGCCTAACTGTTTTCTTAAGAAAGTTCCTCGTTTGAAAAAGTTCGAATTCGTCCTGAGATAGTCTCCCGGATATGGTCTTGGTCACATACCTACCATGGAGACAAAACTTCCTTGCCAATGTCAAATCAAATGTCCTATCATGTTCGGTCACGCAAATGTTCACTTGAATGAAATTACGAAGTGTCTGCTGCCAACTCCTAAATCAATGTCAGAGTCATTAGACCATTGCGCTTCATTGCCTTTTGCTTCCTGGACCTACCAACAATAGATACAAATTACAAATCTTCACATATTGAACCGTCGCAGACTATTAAACTAATTTATTTCGTTATGAATAATAGAAAAACAACACTTACCCCCCGTCAATTTCACCCTAATCACAACCGACAGCATGACATGGCGTTATCATCAACGCCATAAGGACACGTTCCTTCAATGCCAAGCACACGAGCAAGCAAGCAAACTGTGACGAAAGCACTTTAGCGAAATTTGCAATGACACACGTTCTGGATGAAAAAGAGGCAAACAAAGCTGGTAATGTGTCAACAAGTTGACAATCAAAGAAAATCTTCAGGTTCTGTTTTTACGTGCTCTCTTCATTTTTCTTATTTGCACTTGCTTTTGGTGTCATCTTGAGCAACGAAGCATATTATTGCAAAACATTTGAGCACGTCTGTGAATCGTTTATTCTCAAGTGTGGAATATTTTGAACGAGAAGGGATGATGTGCGATAAAATTTGAATTCACTCACAGGGCCTACACATCGACTGAATTCATCATCAAACTTGGTATTTTCAACAAATCTTAAGTAAAGACATCAACAAGATTTTCAAACTGCGCTCGAAAGAACCTGAATTTTTCATCACTCATTTTATCCTCGTCCTTGTTCGTCGTATACTCTTTATTTCATCAAGCTAATAGGTATGACCCACTCACTTCAAACTAAGGTCGAACTTGGAACAGATTGGGTTGTCACTTATCATCCTGACTCTCGCTAGTGTAGATCTTGATAGTTCCTAGTCTACCTCGAGTACAACAGCAACTCCTCTGTAAAGAAACACCCCTGCAAAGGAAGAATATGTGGAATGTATAACCCACCCGCATTCAAATTCGTACTCTGTCAAAAAAGGATAAAACGTTACCTCTCCGTGTTATGGATTATCTATAGTTCAAAAGAGTAAACTTATCCAGATAATCCGTTCGAAGATCTGACATAAACGCGTATCTTCGTTCCTTCTTTCTTTTCGCAAAGTCCATGAACAAGCCTCTGCAATAAATCCAATCGTGTTTATGGCAAAGTGCGGCTTTCATACCTATATTTCCTTCAAGTACAAACTATTGCATAGTTATCAAGTTCTGAACCAAAAAATTACATCGTCGAAATTGCGCGGTAGTTGCTGTTGTAGCCTTCTGTCATTGTTGGTTTCTCACGTCTTCTCAGAGGCTACGTACATCGCTAGCCTTTTGAAATAGCGTTGTAAAGTATTATCCATCCAAAGTGTTTTTAAGGGCCGCATTCCTTTTCATTGAATTCATCAAAATTTTTGTTGTAGCTTACACTAAGCTAAAACTGTGGCGTTTCATCTTCAAACTTTTTGACTAGATGGCTAAGCTACGATTGAATAATCTGGGAAGAATTCAGGAGTAGGTAATAGCAGCTGGTATTTGATCTACTTAACCCATTATAACCCATTAGTTTATATTAGGCAATGTTCTATTCATCAGAATAAAGAATCTTGTGTAGTAGATTTCAAGAATCACCACTCCTGTCATATTGAAGACAGCACAGAAGTTGTTAACATATTACGTCCAACTAGGACCTGTTTCATTGGTGCCTCAAGATACCGTCAAGCTACAGAAATCCATCTTCAACGGAAAAGACATTGAAAAATAAATTCCTGGAAAAAATACTCTCCACTCGCGTTGCAATCAGGGATATCAAGTGTATCCGCATTCATCAAAGTATCGTCTAAACCTAATTTCAAACAAAATTCCATCTGCCAAAAGATGTCAATCAAACGACCAAATTGGCCGGGCAAGCTTTAAACATTGCTTCAAGGATATCAAAAGTTGTCTGTCCCGAATTGTGCGTGAAAAGTATGTATAACATACAGTATTTATCTCGTCAAAACATGCAATCAGCGCAGGAACTTACTTTATGCAACTAAAACTAAAAATTTCCATGCCTGCTCGAAGGCTGATTACACGGAAATCTGTCTCACCGTGGTTTTAATTTAGTCGCGGTTTAAAAAATTTTGACGGCCCCAAATTTTTGGTTCTTACTTTGCATTCACGTACGATGTCCTTAATTTCTGATTAAATAGATTTTTCTCAGCTTGCTTGCCGGGAGAGTTATGTATATCATACTTTGGATTACAAAAATCGCTGGCTTCATCACTGCTTCATATGCAGATAAAATTTGCAACGTGCCACATCTTTGTCTGGCACTTCTATAGTGTTGCTAAGCGCATCACCCTTTTACTGGGAATCTTCCAAAAGTTTGGCATGTACATCACTCATAAAGAGTGGTCTGCTTTTTGAGCTGGGTTTGCCTACATTCCCTATTCGAATATCCTGTTCTTCCTGGACAGACTCTCATCCCACACAAAACCCCGGCACTTTGCTACTTGTTTTGATTCAGATTAAAATTTTCCGATGCTCAGTGATCTTACTGTAGAAGATTTTCACTTCTTAAGGATTGTAGTGTACAACAAAATACTACTCTTATACTCTTCCCTACGCTATAGTCCTGTGCTTCATGGGCAAACACGAGTCTGGCACTAAGTCTAGACACTTGCTAACAAGTTTTTATTTAGTTAAAAATTCCACGTTGCCAAGTGTTCCCTTTTTAAATATCATAGGTCAAAGCGAGAATATCTCGAATTTTGTATAGATCCTGGAAAAAAATGACAGAAAAAGCAATAGAATATTTATAATTCTTATTCTAGTTGCATGAATTGTATAAAATCCTAATAAAATCTTACTTGTTTGGTGGAATCCCATTAGATCGGGGCTTCGTTCGTAGTATCCTTTTTTATGCTTACGCTATGGTCAGGAAGCCAACTTAGGTTTGCATTCATGTCTGCTAGATTTAATTCATGAGTAATAATTCCATCTTTCTTTCCGAAAATCAGCATTTTCAGTGTAAGTTGTCATCTTTCGACTAGGTTTAAATCAGGTTCTAGGTTTCTGTGACCATACTAAGTTCATTGATCAAGTTATATTGTAATTTTGTCTTTATTCTTGTGCCCTAGACAACCTTAAAAGAATACTTGGGAGACTCCTGAGATGACTTTCAAACTTCGCATACTTTCTTTCGTATCGTACAGAATATTCAAGTCCTTAAAAAAATTCTAAGAATCCGCTTGAAATATTCTGGAATATAGAAGTATTGCAGTGTTTTCAAGATCTTCCCTCTTCTAATGGAAATGAAAGGGTATGTTATATCAAGCGTTCTCAGCAAACCTGCATGCCTGGAGACCCGCCTATGTGCCTTTGCTTGGTAGCATGCTCTCATTATTTCTGCAATTATGGATAGTGAAACTGCGAAGCCAAACTGGGATTTCCGATAGCGAGGATCGCGTCAGTGAGTCTTCCTCTTATGAATTTCTCGAACACTTGGCCAGCAAGGGGTGATATGCATGAGAAGCTGTAAGTAGACGGTAAGACCGCTTTCGCCTTGTCCTTACTGAACAGGGCAAGCTACACTGTCTCAGCGTCCAAAGAATATGGGCTACAGGACTACTATGGACACAGGTGAAATTAATGTTTTATTTTATAATTAATTATATTCCATAGCAAAAAATCATCCGACAAACAATATAATATACCTCCACGCAAGCTAGCATGGGTTGTGTCGAAAAACAAGCCAGTCTAATGCGAACAGAACAGTTGCAACACTTCATCTAGGACGCCTTCTTGGACAGGTTCCATCTCTTCCATCTCTTCTTAGACAGAACTGTTTTCTTCATTTCCATGGCAGTGGGAACTTGCTATTCAACTACTCTTTCATCAGAGCCTCCACAGAAGGGTCTAAAAGGTAAAAAAACTGCAATACCTAGTCCACCCCCATCAGCTGTAAGTAAGGGCGACGGCCATTGGGTCAAGGTGGCCGAGGGCCTGAGTTTCTGTTAATTAGTTCGTCGGTTTCTCCATCGGTTAATGTTCTCTTTTTGTGGATACCTCGCCAAAAGTAAGCACTACAGTCGTTGACACAGTATCCTAAGGCAATTTCTGACGTGTTTTATTATGCTAACCTGGTACTATCTCTCCTTATTTCGCTCTCTCGCAGCTTCTCATCGCTTATGACACTTTCTTCACTGTTCAGTGATTTCACATGACCAGTTTACAAAGTTGACTTATCATGCCATTGCCTGCAAGCATTCATAATTATACTCATAGTAGAGTTCACATCTTCGGCTGTCAGTCTTCCGAACTCTGTTGAGTGAAAAGCCAATTTCATATCAGGACCTAACTAGCAAAATAAAATCACGACGTCTATTCTCTCAGTATTAAACCAGAGAAACCAGAGAATATTACTGCTTGCAAGCTCCCAGATTGATATAAAAAAAATGTCGTATGACCATTCGCACCAGTGCTTCTGAATCTGAATCCTTGCCATAGGAATTCCAAAGCGAATGTCTTGTCTGGTAGAATTTTTAAGAAATCCGAATGGGGGAACTGCACCATGTAAATGGCAATACTCCAGTCCCTAAAAATTGAAGGGTACCAGAATTGTTGGTACTATCCTGACGAAACCATTTCCTAATTCCTTATTCTGAACCCTGTGAATGAAATTTGAGTCCTTAAACTTAGATGACACCATTGGTACAATTGTTAAGTCCCCATCATGACGATTCAATTTGTGGTCATGTTAGCTGAGCAATCGCAGAAACATTTGCGCGTCCCATGCAAACTTATCAAGTAAATTTTGAATGCATGGTGTCCTGTACCATGCGGCACATTGCTTTAGTTCTCCTTCTTTGGTTAGGGCTTGTTTGAAGCTCCAACCCTTGGTTTTTCCTAAGACACGCTTGATATCCTCCCGGCAAAGTATGTATTCAAAGAATACAGTGTGGCTCCCCCGGACATCGTTTCCGTGTTTGCTCCGTTTATTTCTAACACAAAAAGTTCTTCCCAGGGCTTTTGCTACCCGATGCGGATACGGGCGTAGAAAAGACACCTAAAACAGTGGAGTCAAATATATCTTTATCGTGTCATGCGAACTTTTATTAACTTTTTTCTTCTTTTAATCTGAACGTTTGCTTTGTCAGGAAGTAAGTATTGTCCGATGTAGTTTTTTTGGGTCAGTCTTGCTTTTAATCCGCGAAAATCAGAAAAATCCATTTTTGTGGTATCCTTTCTCTCGTCCTGAACCATTTTGTTTATTAAGTTGTTTGGACTGCTTTGCTATGGTTGGTTTCGATAGTTATTGAAAAATATGCAATTTTCCTTTAAACCATAGAATTTATTTAATATGTTTTTTTAAACAAATACCGATATTTCGGAAGACAGTTGCTTCCTTCGTCAGCGCTAACTGATGTAGATTGTAGATAATATGCGTGATTTCAGGAACTGTCATTAGCTGGGTCATGACTACGGTTGCTTTCTCGTCCATCCTCTTTGCTTCTTCTTCAATGGATTGGTATAGTGCCGCTCCACGCAATTCCTGCATTTTTTTCTGGCTGTGTCTAATATGCAGAGTTAGAAGGCATCAGGATATTGGACTTGTTATTTGACGCCAATGCTATTCAACATTCTCTTTCGAAAACGTTGTAAAGCAAACGCCAGCTGAGATCATGATACTACTACACTACACTACTAAGGGCATGATACTACTTTATTCTATGCGGTCAGTAGGATGTAATAATAATAGTTAAAATTGTTGCATGACTATGCTCAAATACGAAAGAAGAATTGGAACTAGGGGCTTAAAGAAATGACAATCGGTCTAGTAGTCAAAAAAAACGGCATCCGAAACTATGATGGAGACTGTTCTCCATGATGTGCTCCTTGACTGAAACCAGGCTGACAAAAGCAGTTTAGAGCTGAGGTATCAGCACCTACAGCTGGCCAAGAAACAAACGTTATCTCTTAAAAATAAAGTCAAGGAAAAAATCTGGTTCTGTACTGCTTCCATTCAGGTCTAGAAAAAACATGCTTTATTGAAAATCAATGTAAGCAACCAATGAGTGTTTCTAAAGAAATTGCACCTTAAAAAGGATCCTCGGCTCAGAAAGGGGCACAGTGGCCGCTTCCATATAAGGTTCATTTGTAGTGAACATAGGATAACTCACCTATGTCTAGATAATCTAAGACTGTAGTTATCACAATGGCTGATCTATTTGAATAGAATTGAAGATACGTGGATAGCTAGCTCTACAGCGCAGGACACAAGGAGAACGTCCAGTGATTTTGGATGGCTTATTCCTGAAGTGACTACTTGGGCAGTCAGACTAGAGGAAACAGTCAGATTACCGAAGATTTCAAACGGCTTCGCTCTGAAGTGCTGACTTGGCCTCACACTCCTTCGGTATTGATTATTTTTGACAGGATTTTTACGTGCTTTGAATTCAATTTCCACTCTAAGTATACACTTTAAGATTAAGATTTAGACTACTAGTTAAGGCTATTCTTAAATCTTTATAGAATCTTAAATATAAGCAATTCCTTTCCAATATTTGAAAGGTTTTTAGAACGTGACCAAGGATTGGCGATATTATGAAAACAGCAGTTCATCAGGAATGTCTATGCCAGTCTAGTTGAATATTATCTGCTTTATTAAAGTCGGAAATTCGGAAACTCCGGATGCATTCAAACTTAATATTGACGAACCAGGGTTGCGCCATGGCCTAGCAAAGTATAACAGTAGTGGGCGTTACAAGAATTCAAATTTCGCCTAAACCTCCTGAGTGTGCACTGGCCCCGATTTTGCAAATCAACTCGCCAAGGTTTACAATGCGTTTTTCATTTCATTTGTGTTTTTCTAGATAGTGTCCTCCTGCACACTGCTCTCAGCGATTTTCTCTCTGCTATGCTCCGTTTTTTGTCCCACAGCGATGGAAAATTGTTTTGTTTTTTTTTTGTTCTCCAAAGGAGTTCAGTCTGTTTCTTTGTATCGTTCACATACGCGTTTCGAGGGTGTGACATCTCCGGTGTGTGATTTCGTCCTGAGTTTGTCCATCTAAAGTGTCCTTACTTCTAGGTCCATCGTTTACAAAAGCAGAAAGGGGTCCTTTTATACAGTTAGGGACCGTTTTTTTGTTCAACTCATCCCAATAGGATCCGGGGTCTTTGTGCTAATTAATTCACATGGTTACTGTAGGGCTTTATGGATCGACAAAATATGTGTTCTGTAAGCATCCATTTCAACACATTGTTTTCAGAAATATTTTCTGCAAATGTCGTGGTTTTCTCGCAACTTTTGTATTTGCGGGAAGTTTTTTTCTTTCATTCAAAGAAATTTACGGCTGAAGCTCATCGAGAGCTGCAAAAAATTTTAGGGAGATACTGCTTTAAGTGAGACAACGTGCCGTGATTGGTTCCGTTGTTTCAAAGACGGTGATTTTGATGTTGAAGACCGTTCGCGTGACGGAAAACCAAAAACCCTCGAAGACGCTGAATTGGAGGCAATGCTCGATGAAGATCCATACCAAACACAACAGGAGCTTTGTTCAGTATCAGGATTTACCCGGAAAGCAATTTCTAAACGCTTGCATGCGTTGGGAATGATTCAGAAACAAGGAACTTGGGTTCCTTATGAATTGAAGCCAAGACACGTTGAGCGTCGTTTTTTCGCCTGTGAAGAACAACTGCTCCAGCGGCACAAGCGGAAGGGTTTTCTTCATCGCATCGTTACGGGTGATGAAAAATGGATTCATTATAGCACCCAAAGAGAAGAAAATCATGGGAACTGCCCAGTCATGCTTCTACGTCGTCGGCTCGGCCGAATATTCATGCTGCGAAGATTTTGCTGTGTATTTGGTGGGACCAGGGCGGTGTTATTTATTATGAGCTATTGAAACCGAACGAAACCATCACTAAGGAACGGTATCCAACTCAATTGATGCGGTTGAGCCGAGCACTGCGCGAAAAGCGGCCACAATACGAGCAGAGGCACGAAAAAGTCATTCTTCAGCATGACAACGCTCGGCCTCATGTTGCCGAACCCGTTAAAACCTACTTTGAAATGCTCAAATGGGAACTCCTATAAAAAACAGTGAGAACTTAGTTGTGCACCTAACACTTTGACGTTTCGCTTATGAGTACGAGCGGAACGTAAATGAAATACTAACCTTTCTCTTAAATCACTTGTCACGTACTCACGCGAAGCACATTATGATGCACTTCGTTTAATTGTCCTACACGTGCAATTGGTACTTTATCATTAACCCTTTCTCTACGAGCTTTGTCTATAGACGACATCCACATGACGATTTGTGTGTGCAAGCATCGTCTATAGACGATACCCACGCGACGATCTGTGTGTAGGAGTGTCGCCTTTAGCCGACATCTGCGTAACGGGCTGTGTAGAGTGTAATTTATGATGCATAAATACATTTTTATTGTTTACAATTGAAATACCTCTTTTACTTTAATACCACTTTTCGGCGTAGTGCCCCGCACAGTGCCGCTACTCCGACGGCACGGTGGCCCGTTCACCGGTGTAACTCCGACGGAGCACACTGCTGTAGCGGATGGGTTTAAAAATTTGTGATAACGGGACGATACCGTAAATATTTCCGGACATTGTGGGCGCGACTTTTGTTGTTTAGGTTGAAAGTGTTTTTTCGGACTTGGGTGAACATTATTAACTGATTAAAACTCAATGCGGCAATTATTGCGCCATTTAGTGGAGGTAATGGAGTCGATGACGACTACCGTGCGGCCATATGAAATCCCGAGCTTCCATACAAATTTTCGCGACGGGTTAGTCTATTTATGATATAATGTGAATCGGTGTGAGCGCAGACTTCCGGATCTGTTATTAAGGCCGAAATACAATACCGCGAGACGACGATACGTGAGCGCGACGAGATTTTCGCTTGTTGTCACGCAACGCATATAATTTACAATGCACGCTGTGCGAGGAACAATAATGTTCGTATGACAAATGTCAAATAGGTGACGTTTCAAATGAAATTGTTTTTGATTTTTTAAAAGTTTTGAATTTGGATTATTCCTTCGTCTAGCAAATAAAAGCCTTAACTAGGATGCATGAAATTTTCATTCAAAATTCATTTGAAATAACCATAGTACTTAAAAATTAATTAAGGCGTTTTAATTTCAAATTTCATTTAAACGCCATATTGCATTTGACAAACGTCACGCACCTCGTTGCGATGAATTTTCATTTTCCCGAATATTTCCCGCCTCGCATCGACGCATCGCAATCATTGTACGATGTCGCATACAAATGCATGTTACGAAAACTGCTTGACATTTGCTGCAACACTGTCGTCCCGCTCTCGTGTCGCAGTCTCGCGCTATTGTACTTCAGCCTTTACGTACGACCTCGTCTCAGATCAATTAATCTTCTTTATGTAGAGTTATGTTTTCTTTAAAAACCAAATATTCATTGACAGCTCGATGACAATTCTCGAATCTACTCACTTAGTAATAACGACGATAAAAAACAAGTACCCATCTAAGATGGCTGTAATGTAGATGAATACCTGTCAAGTGGTGAGCGATCACATTCCCTAGGTGTCATTAGGCGTGCTGTAATCTTAACTGAAGGTCGGAAACACTAAAGACTACCCTTGGGTGATTCGGGGAAATGTGCAAAATTTCAATATGAATTTTTATCAATTCGTTAGATTCAGCCATGAAATTGGCAACCATCCAAAATATGTTTTCAATTTAAATATGGTTACATGCAATCTCAATTCAATCAAATAATTTTTGCAACACTAGTACCCGGACACCATACAAGTACCAAAAAAGTTAAAAGCCTTTCTTAACAGAAAATTTACTCAAACATAAAAATAAACAGCAATACATTGCTCTTCACGAAGGACTCTCCACATGCCACACTACTATTATCTTTGTATCGATTCGCCTGACTGCATACGAAGATTCCTCTTAAGGAAGCAGCAAAATGCATTGGTACAGCAGCCAAACTATCTCAATGGGTGGCTTCCAAGACGGCAGATGTTCATAGTGGACCGTTCCATTATTTAAAATTTATGCTTTAGAACTTTTGTGGTTTTACATTTTCCCCGATAACAAAACCAACTCGAATAGGAAAAAGAAAGGAGGCGAAATGTTCAAACTTTCACAGTTCTCTATCGGAAGGAAACACAAAGAATCGGAACGAACTTTCATTCTTTCGTTCGTCTTTCGTATAAGGACATATTGAATGCGAGGAGGAAACATTACAATATTCCAACCTTCGTAACTTGGTAGCTGCAAGAAGGACTTCTATTCCTGATAATGGGTTTTCGCTTTGTAGCATCACTCGGAACACAATGTATCACCGACAAGACAAATGACATGTATGCAATGTGATTTGGATGTAGTTTGGCGTCGTATGTTTGATATGTGCGAAGGATGTGATTGAAAGATATTTCGATGAATAGGAATTCCAGTCAACGGTAAACAGAATCGGTACGAAGAATCGGCTAAAGTATGAAAGCAGCAGCCACGGAAGCTAGGATGTGGTAGTGGCAGCAAGGCTCGCAGTAAATTTGAATGGATTTGTGGTTGCAAATCTTACCAGCGTTAATGTAAAGCTGTGTGGGATTACGATGCGAATGCACATGGTTGCAAATTGGATGAGCTCATTGGCAAAGGAGTAACGCTTTACTATGGCTTGGTTCGTTGGTTTTGAATCCTGGAAAATTACGATATGAGATGCATCTTCTGGAACTCTGCCAACATATGATTGAAAGGGATAAACGGAAAGGATAGCGAAATGAAGATTCTCGTGTTTCCGAATATATGGCTGTCGATATTACGCTACGAAAATTACGGGAAAGACTGAAAAAGACTGTCTAAAAGAAATTATTCAATGATTGAGGGAATTTCAAATAGTTAGCGCTCAGGCAGATAGCTCTTCATGTTCCAAACAAACGAGACTTTAAACAAGGATATAACAATGATAAAAGTCATTCATTTCCTAACAATTAGTACTTCCTTCTGGCCTGATGAAAGTCATTCCATAATTTCGATTCGATGAATTTAAACGACTCGACCCAACCGAGAACGAGAAAATTCAGGCATTCTCATTTTGCAACTTTGAACAGATCCCGGAAATGTAATTAATTACGGGTAGGACACGGTTTCATTTACACCAGAGACTTTCATTCCGACCATACACAATGTTGCTACTAAGCCCCATGAATACGTTATTTTATGCTTATGGGCGGTTTCCGTTTCTAATTGGACTCATTCGTCCTAGTTCACGACAAATAGTGGATGTGATGATGGCAGTCCTCAATGCTCCTGAATTATGTAGAAGCATCTTTTTCCTCTACTATTTCTGTCAACAAAATAGCTGAAAATTTGTAGAATTCAATGCTTTTCGTAACTAATGTCCTTCTGGTATCATTTTGGTTTTTTTTGTGATCCTGGGTGGTTGATTGTTTCAACGAAACTAACGCAGTTTCATTGGTAATCCAATTAGACTGAAACAAAGTTAAAAGGATCTGAAAATGAACAAAACTTTCTGTTTTTTCTATTATTGACGGTTGCTTGTATTTGTTATCTTTGCTTCCATATACGGGACATGAACAAGAAATTTCTGATTTACGTACTCTATTCTATATAAGACTCCGTTGGAAAATATACTTTTTATAAATTTTCGTAAAATTAGTATATTCTTTTCATATTGATGTTGGCAACCTACCAACTTTTCTTGCAACTTTTTTCCCTATTTACTACGGCAAAGATGATTATAAACGTGAAATGTGTTTCTTTTTGCTGTCCGGATTTTTCTTAATCAATGGATCTTAAGGATCGTGCAATTCCCGTTGGATTTTTTTTTTCACACTTTTCCTTTATCATCAATCAATCACAATAAAAGCATCAGAAAATCAGAGTTGAGACTTATTGTTGCCGATGCCTATTGACTTATATTATCCAATGGGTCGACTGATTATAAATTTCCAGAATCAAAGATAGGACTTTAATATCGGCTACAGTGCCTTACATAGACTGAGCGGTTGCAAACTTAGCGAGGAAACTTTTAATTATTACTTTGGGCTAGATCTAGTGTTCCTGTGTCTATTGTCACCTTGAGATCAAAGGAATCCCTTCGTGAGCGGGAAGCAAGTGATGAAAAGAGGGAACTAAAAAAGAGACTGCTTCATTTGTGATGGCTCCTGACTTCAAAGCATCCTTTCCGAGGCTCAGGACTATCCAGGAATTATGTGCACCGCAACTCTAGTGCTTCATCTTTATAAGCATTTAACTAACTTACGTTGCCGGGAAGAACTCTCCCATTTCGCTGAAGAGGTCATCATGCTGTTGTCTCTATATTATTCAACAACAAAATGTGCTGCAAGCGATGTTCGTTGTACAGAACATGCAGTTGTAGTTTTATGAGTAAGGCCAGAAACATCTATGGTCGCTCAAAATCTAGGCTATCATTTAAGCCAAGGCTTCAGGTCTGGAGTCAGACGCAAAATCCACCCTTTTCATTGTTTTGCGTTCCCAAGACCAAGGCTTTTGCAACTCAATGAGTGAGCGTTATTTAACTTCTAAAAAGCTGTCAAAGAGACTCGGGAATCGTTCCATAAGCGTGTGCTAGTCATAACGTTCCTTTCTCTGACCCGTTGCCAACAGTCTTCGGTGTAGCTCTTTGCCGAGAGTGTCGTCGCATATTTCTCCCTTAATATAGCATGAAAGACTTCACAGCCAACATTAGGAGCAGTCTCTTTGATGTGGTCAATGTCTTTTTGCTGGCCAAATTAGGACTGATTACCGTTACACGCGCTGTAGACTTGTCAGTGGTTGTCCTTATTTCGTTGGAAAAGTCTATCTTTGAGTCTGTGGACAGGCTTATTTTACAGCGGGTGTTAATTCAACCGGTCGTTTTTCCAGTATTATAAATTTTGGATTGTGCGTCTCTGCTAAAATGATCTCTGCTTCGCTTTTATCGAGTGCCTGCCTGAATCCGCGACTTTTATAACATGTAATCGGTTACCGCATCAGCATATCCAATGTTAGTTCCACATGCATGTTTGTCCGTCTTGCCTAGCCGCAAGTCTCACACTACCGTCTGTAAAACGAATCAAATTTGACTAATATAGTAAATTAAGCTTTAAAAATTTGTCATAGATGTTTCCCAGGCCCGATAACATAACCCTGCGCGACACTGTATGTAACTAGAATCACATCTTAGAGTAGGTTGCGGATCGTCTTAGACGATGTTCCATGAGTCTGGATTGAGGGCGGGCCTTAAGCTATACTTCATGTAACTTGCGAGCTTGGGCTGCATTCCTACAGGTCGCAAAGTAGGCTTCGGTCCTTCAGATGGTCCCTCAGAATTTGCGTCTGCATTTTGCATTTCAACCAGCGCTTCGCGTCTTGTGCAGTTAAATACATTTTGGGCGTCCGAAATCGGATTCTAAAGTTGGTTAGATCCTTTCACAATCCATGTAGGATAGGATTTGAAGTTTTAAATTTGAAGAGTATTACGAACACTACAGTACAACTACCGCGTTTTATTTCCCTGATAATTAAAAATAAGTAACGAGCAAATTATAAGATCGTAAATTGCACCATAGTCCAAGTCTCTGCCTCTAGAAAAACTGCTTCCGACTGTCCCAATATTTTGACCTGGATTTCTGGTTTGTGACAGCTGACAGAGATGTTCTTGCTGTTCGATCCCATTGGATTTGGATCCCCTTAATATTGTCGCTGTACGCTTCGTTGCAACAAAGTCTCCACTCTGTTTGTTACTAGAGTTTTTGAAAACATATTGAAATAAAACAGCTACAGGACGATTGTGATAAATACGTACTACGTTATAATACGTACGTTTAAATGAACACCTTGTTTACCTCAGGCTCATTTTTTATTAAAAAAAACCTACGATATGTTTTGACTTGGTTTTTAAGTGATCCCTTGGATATAAGACCATCAGATGGAATTTGTACGAATAAGTTCTTGCTTTCAGATGGACCTACATGGGCATCCCAGGTCTTAATAATTTGGCCTTTCTTCTTTGTGAGACCGTGAAATGTGGTCTAAACTTCACTTACAGTCCGTATTGGGGCTTAAATAATATGTTTATTTCCTGGAAAATTTCTCAGAAGTAAAGAACTCTGCACCAATTCGGATTAGTTTAGCGATTCTGGATTGGAGGTGTTACACAATTTGGCTCGTTCTGTATGACTTGTATCAGGCATAGTCCGATATGCTCACGATATGGATACATCCTGGATCTCACTGGTCTCCGAATATGTGCTTTATTTCTACTGCCCAGCGTTTCCAGACATTCTTGATGAAAATTTTCTTCCTCTTCAATACATGCCCCAAAATCGATTGGGTCCTCTACAAAGTACAATATTTTTAGACTGTTATCGCTTCTTTCCTCCACATTCCCCGCCGTTTTCAAGGAGGTCTCCATCAATAATATATGTGTTAGGCTAAAAATGCATTCATTTAATTTTGTGAATCCATCTAAGTATAAGTTTTTTTATTGAATTGGCATCGGTGTGATACCAGTGGATGATTAACTCTGGCTGCTGAGGAACTAGCCAGCGATTATCGTACTGAGTTTGTAACGTATTGTCCTTGTTTTAGGTTACCCTGTACTGTAAGTGTTAGCCAATTCCCGTAGTTGTGATTCATCAACTTTTTCGGTGCTCCTTCACGATCTTTATCAGTCAAAATCACTATTTTTAAAACGTCGAAATCACTCTCTACATGTCGTTTCAGATGGAGCATGATCACCGTAAACATCGAGCATTATACGATAAGTTAACGCGGCATTTTTCTTGAGAATGAAATAATGAACATAGATTTCCCGCAAATGCAGCTTTTTCGATTTGTTTGTCGACATTTTGGACACGGTTAAAAACCGGTGTTCACGCTTTGAAGGAATGTCGACTACTGCGTTCGTGAGTGTAAACAGCAACTTCCAAATCCAAGAATACTACCACAGCAGACACTAAAATAGTCTCTGTAAGGCCATCTGTCTACCAACGGCGGAACCTTATTCCAATGTCCAATAGAAACAACAAAATATATGTGCAAATCGGAGGCGTTTGTAAAAAGTTAAGTTTTTGGTATTACAGCACAGCTTAAAAAAAAACAAGTGAAAAATTCGGTTCATTGCGAATATCTAATGGGTCTTGAGAAATAGATTTTCACATCCTGCAAAAAGTTGAAGTTTCAATTTAATTATGGTTATTTGATGCATCAAAATTGATTGAAATCATTAGCCACAAAACATCACAATGGGGCCTTGAAGTTATCAATGGCAAAAAAGCGTAAAAACCGTCCCAATGAATCAGGATGCCTGTTCGAAGCGATGTTTTTGGTCGTTACTTATATAATATTCTTTATTTTGTTTCATTCTCTGTGATCTGTAGAAGCTGTGGTGGATAAAACTTTTTCAGGAATGATGGACGGCTTTTGTGGTAGTTAAAAATGTTTACGATTCCTTCTAGATACTTTTTTACTTGACATCACTCTTTCGCACCCTTCGCACCACCTTCCTCCAATTCTTTCTTAAAAATGATGCATATCGGTATGTTTACATACCGATAAACATTTTTTGATTTTTGTCTCATTTTGTCTATATTCCATTCTCCTTTTTTCCATTTCAGTGTAATCCGTGACAAAATCTAAAAGTGAAAAATTCAATTTTCGACCATCTCAAATTTAATGTTTCAAAATTTCGTAATTGAAAACAGCATTCACTCATTTCTTCTTTTATTCCCTTTCAAAATCGCAACATTTTTTTTTTTGTTTCAACATTGTCAAACTTGCATAGCTTTGAGCAACCTGAAGCTTATTAGTCTTCAATTTTCAATATGAACATCAAAATGTCGGTTATTAAAACTAAGGATGATGACTTAAACTGATGACTCAAAATGCAAAAGTCGTGCAATCCAGTCTACTCACAAAATTTCAAGAACTCCTGAAAAGAAACCTCATTTTCGTTGATTTGATTCACGTCAGCTTATCTTCCTATACAGAAATCATTACAATCATTCACTGCACTAGCCCTCACATAATAAATCTCGTATTTGATCGTTCCTCATTCAACTGAACATTTCATCTCATCCCTATCAAAATCAAAAATCGTACAGTTGTCCTGACTACAAAAAGTTACGCTTGCTACTTTCCTGTGTCAAAGTAAGCTACCCCGAAAGGATAATATTAAGCCATGTGGGGGACAACAAGGACATAATGAGATTTCTTGTTCACATTTTACTTGTGCAAATACCTCAAAGTCTGACCCTAATCCGAAGATGACCATATGTGATGTTCCCAAGCATAAGTTCACCCTACGAATAGTCCTTCGTCCTATTCGACAAACTGGTAAAGACGGTGTCGAAGTTAAGCCGCATATAAACGTCCTGTAGCGAATTAATGCTGGTCTCTAGTGATGCGAAATGTGTATATCCTGTGCAAAAGATGCAGGACAGCTAAAAATTATTTACACAGAAGAGTTTGATTTGTGCTGATGATGTGGTTGTCCCGTGTATGTTTCGCAGGACTTTTCAGTGACCGAACTGTTCAAAACAGCCGAAGGATAGAAACTGTTGTTGATTGAACATGACTGAACTTTTTTTAATTTCCTTCTAATTTGAGAAACCAAGCCTTGGACGAAATGATAATATCCTTTAGGTTCTACATGGTTAATGAAATGTTACCAACCAACGACAAACAAGTCAACGACAACTCCCTTTAGTGTTGAGGACCTTGTTATCTTCCACTTATCCAAAAAAAATTGTATACCCTCAAAATAACTTTTTATTGTCATCATCTTCATCATTCTGCATGTACACTCAACCGATCCAATGATGTCGAACTTTGCGAAAACCTTAATAAAGTATAATGTTATAATCTTGTTTGTAGTTCCTGTGGCTATCTGAGGACATATGAAACGAAGCTTCCAATAATGGCCACCCAAAATACACCTCTTCAATGCAGATCAACATGGACAAGTAAAGTTCATCTTTCTGTGGTAGCTTATGAAAATGTAGTTCCCATGTCCGTAATTGGGATAAGGGTTGCAAAATATCCTTGTAGGCGAGATAAACTCGTAATTGGATTCGTTACAGAGAAAAACTGTCGTACGTCTAAAGATGGGCTTGGCAATGTAGCATGTGTACGTTGATGAATAGTGTTGTTATTCATCGTTTGGTTTCGTCTGGCTTTCATATTCATGCCCAGGATCCTATTATTGGTAAAGCTGAAAGAGTACTTCAGGATATCTTTTCAAAGATGTCTTTGGTACTTTTAGTTTCTTATTAGTAGCTTTTGAGTATATAGTAAACATCATCAGTTTGGAAAGTTTTGCAATCAGCATAAACTTATTTTTATAACTCACACCTTTGATGTTTATGTCGAGATTGTATTTCATCTATTCAGAAGATTTTCCCATTTGGCGGAAAAATCGGCTTGAAGGAAAAATTTCCACCTGCAGCAATACTGGTTTTAGGAAAAGAGTTAATTTTGAAGGAAAATTTTTTTCAATTTCAGAATTTCAAAATTAAATAAGTTTTGAAGGACATGTTTGAAAATAGCCTGGGTCTAAGTATAGATAAAATGTAAGCATAGCCTAAAGTACTATCCTTGATAACATGAAATCACTTGACACTTGACACTTGACATTTGAATCACTTGATCCTTAACATTTTGACTTGACCGATCACATAATTTTTCAATTATTTCCTTACTTCAGTAAACAAATTGATGTGGTTTGAATGCTCCCTTTCTCCACCAAGTTTCGAGTTGATCTACTACTAGGGCCAGAGCTACATGGATTTGCGTTTCCGGAAGGATCAATTGGTCCTCAACTGTATTCACAATTATACCATATCGTACTCTTATAAAACAAAGCTGCCTGCAGATGCATGCACTTATTGGCAATTGTGTGGCTCGTTCGGAGCTTTAGGATGATTTTTTTTTTCATTTCAAATTTTTCGTTCGATTTACAATCAGCCTGCGTTACCCCTTATACCTCTGTATTCTCTGTATTAATCCTTGCAAGTAGTTACCGCCCAGTGCGTTACAAAATTTTGCGAGAAAGCCTATCATTGACACCTGCCATGCTGCTTGATTCTACGCAGCCATCGGAGGCGCTTGTGAATCAGGATCGAAGAATCTAAAGTAAGGGGCTACAGGGATGGCATGTGTCATCGATTTGGGCGTTCACTCGTTTGGACAAACTGAAAAACTGAAGACTAGTGGCAAGGCCACTTGAGTTCTTCTGCCTTTTCTTCTCCGTCTTTGGGGATATTTAATCCTTGTTTCTTGGGTCCGGCGGATCAGTTCAGCTTGTCCCGCTATCATTGTCATTTCAACTTGATTCTATCTCTTTCCTGGAGTTTTCGCCCCCACTCCCATTTCTCTGCTATTGGTACTTTCATTTAGTCTACACTTTTGATTGGCCGTTCTGCCGTTTTGATTGGCTGAAACGGCGTTTGCTAGTTCATCCATGCTTTCTTCATGTCCTAGAGCTATACCAGTTACTTTAGTTATGACTGTTTGTTCGTGATGCTCCAGTAGCTATGACTGGAGGCGAGTAGATTCTAGTATCTAGAGTGCCGCCCCATGAAAGATTAATTAAGGTTGCTTATTGGCATTCCTGGACTGCTTTAATTCCAAGGATTTCTTATTGAAATCCCGTTTTCTTCCCACTCTTCTGTGTTTGGAAGGATCGTCATATAATAAACATCAGTAAAGATCTCAGCAATCGCAATCGCGATTTTAGGGAAATACTCGCCTTACGGAGCAAAATAAAGCCATGTAATGAGAAATCCTTCCATTGTCCAGTCCAGGATGAATTCATTCCGAAAAACTATTGGATGTGCTTGTCTTTATGTGCTGAATTTTGGGTGCATAAATATTTTTAAAGGACATCCTATACTTCAAAAAATCATTTGAACCTAATTCTCATTAAAGCCCATCGCGTGTCGTTGTTTGACACAAAGTCTTTGACAGATATCTTTCACAGCAACAGTTATCTTACATCACATTCCTTAATCCGAAGCAAGTAGAATTTAGGAGACCTCCGTAAGTTCATCAGTCGTGGTTTCTCTTCGGTATTGGTCATACTCAGGAACTACTCGTTATAGGCCATCGATTTTTCCAATCATAGTTCCTAGTTTGTAGATATTATGACCTCATTATACAGGACGCGTACTCTAGACGGAGTGCAATTTAACGCGTTCCAATTTATTCAGTATATCTTTGACGGAATATGTTTGCTTGCTTCAGCAGTTTCTCCTTCAGCTCTAGTAACCTACTAGAAGTAACTGAACGTAGTAGAATTTGCATTATAAATTTGAGAACTGTCTTTCTGACCGGCCGTATGACGTATGCAGACGTATGACCTAATCCGATGTTTGCAGAACAGCCAGGCTAACTAAGTAACTGCCTTCCAGTATGTCTTTTCAGAATCCTTGTCGAATAGTGTTGTTCTTTCTTATGTCGAAGTCTTCTTCAACGACCTTCTTCAAAATCTTCGTCAACAATTTTACCGATGTTTTATACTACATTTCCGTGTCCCCGGTTGTCTTTTTTGCTATAAAATAGATCCTGCGAACCATGGCTCGGTAGTTAGAAACTTTGACTTACTGCGAAACTGATGTGCCCACTCGTTTTTGATACCAATGTGTCTAGGAGAGTCAATTTTTCATCTTTTTCTTCTCCCACCGTAAAATTGGTGTTTATGTATGCATTATTATGTTCCACCAGGATTTGTTACAGGTCTTCTTTTTGACATAAGCGAAACTGTCATCTACATACCTGTTCCAGAATCTCGGTAATTGATCCTTTAAAATAATAGTGAATTTACAATAGTTTCTTTAGTTACCATTTCTGTTTGTTACCGTAAAACAGTTATCCGTCGTACACAGCTTAAACAACTGGAGATACTGCCATCTCATTTTCGTATTCCATACCATGAAATTGTCCTATTTGAGTAACTATTCCTCGATCTGCCCAAGTATTTTAATCGCTAGTATGCTGCGAAATACAGCTTTCACGTCAAACTGTATCACCACCCCCTCGTCTGTTGACGTTCCGTATCTTAACAGCTTTTCCATGAAGTATTTTCGACGGAGTTGCTTTCTCTCGGTTGCAGTTGTGTCAACTCCTTCACTAGGCACCTTGCTAGTTTTTGTGTTGAAGCGTTCACAGCTTATATAATTTCTCGAACCTCATTGCCCTCCTTGTGAATCTTGGACATACATTTGATTCCTGGTAGGATCGGGTTTGTCAACCTCACTATTGACAGTTCACCAACTAGTGACTCACTGCTTCTGATCGTTCTCTCTAATCATTTGATAGAATTGCTCAGAGGTTTTGTTTGAAAAAGTTGCAATCACTACGTTTTTGGTAACCGCTTCCTCGTATCTGTCTTTTTCCATAATGCCCACCATGTTTCCTTTTGAAATAGATTGTTTGACAAAATATACCATTTTTGCTTTAATTCAAGCGCTTTTGCTGTTTCCAGGATCTTCGTTGACTTTTGGGATCCATATGTTGAGAGTCTCGGTTAATATTGTCGATTTTGATATTAGATGGCGCTATTTTCACATGTGGTTTGTGTCTATAATAACGTATATGGTCCTTTGGAGGCCAAACATCTGTCATTAATTCTCACTTTGTTATTGAACGAAAAAGCGTAAACAAAATAGATTTTTTTTCTTTGAAAATGTGAAATTTTGTGCCTTAAAAAGTTGCTTTGCGGGGAAGTTTAATAACTTTCTTTCATTTGAAGGAACACGTTGCTGAAAGTTATTGATTGTTGGTAGAAGCATACGCTTTGCATGCTTCCGAACTGTTGATTTTGACTTGAAAGACAAAGAAAACAATTTGACGGTGCAGAATTGCATTCATTATTGGATGTTAATTCGTGTTGCACGCGAAAAGGACTTACTTTGGAGTTGAGTGTCGCCCGATCGACCATTTCTGAACGTTTACATGCATTCATTGTCAAAAGCTTATGCTGTGGTTTTGATCAAAAACTTCCCAGAAATAAATGAAATACATGCGTTTTTCCAGCCAAAAAATCGACATTATTAAGTGATACTCCAAATATTGTTTTTGCTATCTCCCTTCTCACTGATGTCTTAAGTGCTTCCGGCAAGTTCCTAATGACTACTTCCATCTCACGATTTTTTCATTCTACCCTTGCTAGCTTTATCGAATAGTTCAGATGCAGGTCCAGTAGCCACATTTCATGTTCCTTGAATGTCCCCGTACATTTATTGTCCTCTAGTGCAGGGATCTCTTGTATTTCTAGCACGTTGAGGAGCTTCCGCGTAGTTTCTTCCAATTTTCTCAATTCCTGCAAAGGTCTTGTTCTTTTCTGCTTATTCTCACATTGTTCATTCGTCTATCGGCTCTTTGCATCTGTCAAAACTGATAAGCAAAGTTGACCAAAAGCAAAGTAGACCAAAAGCAAAGTATCTTTTTGTAGTGAAGGCTGTTTACGCTCTGAGTGTAGGACTCCTAGACTCGCATTGCTTCTGAACTATCCACTAAACACCGCTGTTGTCAATCTGGGAATTTAGCCTGGAATAATTTGATCCATTTTTTCAGGCTAGAATCCCTTCCCTGGAGGAATCCCTTCTCCAGCAAAAAGGAAGGGAGGGGAAGGAATTGCTAGAACGGAGACTCCTCCGTTCTCGATGTCCCAGACGCTCCAGTATGTCTTTTATAAGTTCAAGTCTGCGCGAGTTAATTGTGCCAAACAATTCCATTTGTAATCTGGCTTAAGCATTTCTCCGACCATACTTTCGGGGTAAAGCTTTATCGTGGGGTAGAGGGTTCTGGGGGAAGGTTCCGGGTAGAGCTTTTCAAGTCACCCAGCTAATTATATTATCATTTGCAAG
Source organism: Stratiomys singularior (assembly GCA_954870665.1). Classification (NCBI taxonomy): domain Eukaryota; kingdom Metazoa; phylum Arthropoda; class Insecta; order Diptera; family Stratiomyidae; genus Stratiomys; species Stratiomys singularior. The sequence goes on along the minus strand of OX940878.1, from coordinate 107,458,209 downwards.
AGAAGAATGTTAGAAGACGTCATCCACCTCTCCTTTTCAAAACACGCAATGAAGAGACCACGACCTGTCAATATTGTGCAGGTAAGACAGAAAACATTGACGAGCTGGATCACGTATAAATCAGTCTCACCGTGCAGTCAACAAAGCCACGGCTTTTGGTCAAGAATAAGATGTGCAGTCCACATTCCCTTTGTGTCTTGCTCCCAGGAGTGTAGCCAAAGTCTGAGAGAGCGTTGTCTCTATTCCGCAGTGACTTCTTCCCTGTTGTTTTCCGTTCTGCGTAGGTAAAATATTTCTGCGCTCTCTCGCCAGGAGGGCGATAGGTATCAACCCTCCGATTACCAGCAGTTACCAGCAAAAGCAAAGCATCTTGGGCTACGAGTCACCGAGGCTCATATTATTTGTTTTAACATCAACTAGAAAAGCCACTTTCAAAATGTCCCTTCAGCGATGCGCAATGCAAAACGTGTCGGAATGCATTGATGTTAACTTTTGTAATGAACGATTACAAAATAGTGCAAGTTAATATAAATATATAAGTATATTACAACTCAGTTTTAAAGGTTAGCTGAATATACACAAAAATTAAATTAGAACCATAAAGGCTGGAAGATATACTATATGGCTTGCCAATAAAGTCCCTTTGGCGAATCGCAGATGTGAAACTGGTTAAAAATGGGTGGCGAACTCGATAAATCAAGCTACACGATATTTTCGAGGAGCGAGAGATGTCTTTAACCTATACTAAGACCGCTGATTTGCAGTCGAGCGAAACGAGAAGTAGCTGAGCTGTAAGAAGTTTTGGAAAACGGGAGGTCTTAAAGTTTACAAAATTGAGAGAGCTGCAATGTGCTAGCCATGCAAACCGGGTACCTCAAAGGGTAACTTTTTTACAAACTTATGGAGACCATTGGGGAAGACATTTCATCGCTGCTCGGACTTTAAAGTTGAAGGACGCGTTCAATGGATTCAACCAGTTGAGGGAAATAGTTATAGACAGCAAAGTACCAAGAGGGGCTTTGTAGCTGCAAAGAGATCTTCTCTGGGGAAATCCAACAGATCACAATGGCCAGGCGATGAACGATAGGTTGAACTTTAAAAGATATTCGCTCGAAAAGTAGAGAATGAATGCCAGTTTGAAATCGAAAGAAGTGCTAAACCGACTCTATAAACCACGGTACAATGTTTTCCATACTTTTAAATAGGGAAATGTATTGAAAGCTCAAAGCTAACTGGAGGTCCACCTGAAGTTAGCAGCCTACGGCCTGAAAGGAGCTGTAGGAGTAGAAGGAGCTGATAATGCGATTGACTAATCAACGATCATCATCTAAAAAAGTTTTTACTTGACATGATATCTGACCAACAGATATCATGTTTTTTTATTTATTTATATTGCTTATATTTTATTTTTTGTATTTTATTTGTATTATTTTATTTATAATTGATTTGGTCATTTTCCCGAAATTCTATATCTGCCTTCTTCCACAAATAGGAGAAGTGTGCGAAAAGTAGTGAGGAAACAGTGCGAGTGATCTGCCAACGTTGTGTCTACGGGCCTGTGCTAGACCGGTTTGTTTATCCCTTCAACTTTCTCAGTCCGAGTTTGAATTCCGTTCAGCCCATACATTATGTTTGAGAGCGCCATCAGTGAACTTGTGTTTTTATTTTATGTTACAAAAATGAAGAATCGGAATTTAGAGCATCGTTGTGCAATCAAGTTTTGTGTCAAATTTGGTTACTTTGCGAGTTACTTTGACTTTTGAAAAATTGAAACAGGCCTATGGCGAACATTGCGTATAACGAGCACAAGCTTTTCGTTGGTCCGAATCATTTCTGGAATGTACAGAACACGTCGAAGATAAACCTCGCCCAGGGAGACCTTTAATTTTGAAAACTGATGGAAGCATTGAACATGTAAGAGCTCTTGTGAGATCAGGGTGTCGTTTAACAATAAGGACTATGAGTGAACTGTTAAATTGAAACATTTTTGCCGTAGATCAAATTTTTTCCGAATTCAATTTCGAAATTGAAACATGTATTAAAAGGACGTCATTTTGAAACTGTGGAGTATATTAAAACTAATTTGAAGGGCATAACATTGTTGTTTGAAATAATAAAATTCTATGAACTAATAGAATAAAATATAAAAAATCTATCTGAAAAATCAGTGTCTATGCTTTTCTCACACGTCTCGTATAATGATTTGATGGAAGGATAGACTTTATTATTGTATGAATGTATTCGAACAATGTAAATTCTTACAAAAGTCAACTTTTTGTTACATAATCTGATCGTTTTCGAATTTAGGGGGGAAGGTGTTTCCGAGTCATTTTCTTCCGAAATTGTTATCCGAATTCGAAAATCTGAATCACAGCTAAGAGCGCTATAATACTGACACCTGAACCACCTATCCAACAATCAAACCAATCATTGAAACTTGAACCAAGTTCCTTGTGCACAGAAAGCAAGTACTGCTAATCAACTTGTCCCATCTACTACATTGAAGCAATGATGGGTCAAAACAATTATCAGGCCTATCTTTATCCAAGAAGGTAGCGCTCTCACAGCTTCTACTTGCAAACAACAAATTTAATCATATTTTCAGGTGTTTTGAATAGAACCTCTGCAACATTTGTTCACACTTATTTTGTTTAGTGATTCTTCATAATGTTTGTCGTTTGCCAATGTTAAGTCAATAGACAGCTCAATAACAATCAATATTTTACCACAGCACTTAAAGCTTAGGCAAAGTCAATATTTATTGTTTACTTTTGCTTGATTTCTTTATTTGTTCGAGCAATTATTCAACGCGTTGTTTATGTTTTCAATTTTGCTAATTGTTTTTTTTTACAGGTAAGACGATATTGCAAACTAAAATCTAAAAGATACATCGGGTAAGTTAGTTTTTTATTAATTGTGAATTTTAGTCTTATTTTGAATTTCAAGTTTCCTTTTGTTTTTGTTGTTTCCTTTCATCAAGTCAGATATTATTTATAATAAACGACAAACAAATGTGTTTGCATTACCCAGAATAGCTTCCAATATTTTAAAATCTTCAGACTTTTGATCTAAGCTAATCTAATGAGAACTGATATTCCTGCATATTCGACGTCCTGTTCCTTGCATCTGAAAGGAGCTCGAAACATCCACAAGTCTCATCCTTACTCATTTTGTAGTGTTGTTTATGTCTCTAAAAGCCAAACCCATTGTCGCCAAGTTGGAAACAAACGACTTTCACAACATGAAATTTTTTCATATATCCTCTTATCATTCCAAAAAAAGGAATCTCATGAATTGTCTGTTTCAATAGACAAACAAATTGTGATTAAAAAAGGACCAAGTTGGTCTCGGCCAAATTCAACATAGCAGACTTATATTTAGCCACCGTTGACGAGTATAATCCTAAAGAAATGACTCCAGGATTTGGTCTAGACCCAATCCATCTATCTTTTTGCCTTTTGTCTGTGATTGCCATTAGTTTTTTGTCTCGGTTATCATCATGCTTTCGGCTGCCAGCTAAACGCCTCAGGACAAAGGATGCATAACACTTGATTGAATGACAAGCACTTATATTGCCTGCCAAGCTTCGTATTCTTAACAACGGATTACCATATCGTATATCCTGCTGCGAGACAGTGGAAATAGTATTCGTGTCCATGCATTAAGCGCTGCATAAGCTATAGCGAAAGAAGGATGTGAATATGAATGACGAAAGAACGATGAATTTCTTGAGAGTATTTCATCCTCGGATGATAACGGTGTGTATTTTTGCCTGACTCTGTCTGTTAAGAGAATTAAATTATGTCGGAATGAAAAGATCATACCTGACAAGATTGGAAGAAAAAAGCTTCAAAATTTTGTACTTCTTATTGAAACAAAATGTCAAGGAGGAATGAATAAATCCCAAGGAAGAGAAAGAAATTTGAAGTCTTTATAATTGTCCTGTTAATTAATTATAATAACAATGAAGGTAATTTTTTGAATTATGCAATTCAAAGTTTCTTATCCATTAGATCCTTATATGACCCAGCAGTCCTCCTCCATCCTGCCCCCTCCCGCTGGAGGGAGATTTCTCTGGACTGACGGCGCCCTTGGGAGAAGTAAAAAGAGGCCTAGCCCGAAGTAATATGTCAAACGGTTCCAGGCTAGGATCTTTTGACAGGGGGAGTGTTTAGTGGGTAGTCTGGTATCATGCGCTGCTAGGAGTCCCACACTCCGGGCGTAAATTGCCTTCACCCCCAAACCCAAAAAAAAAAAAAAATATGACCCACCCGATTTCGCTATACCACAAGAGTCACTTCCATGTTGCCGTCAGTCCATAGATTGGAAAAAGTATTAAAGGACTTAGCACATCGCAAGTTCGGAAAAATATTTTTACACATATGACCGATAAATTTCTATCCGGCGAAATTCTCGGCCGTTCAGTGGGTTGAAGTCCTTGCCCGCCATTTCGATATTTTTCTTTGTATACCACTCAATTGTCGCCTTACAAAATGAAATATCGCTAAGTCGGACTAAAATAATTGTTGTATTGTGTTGACGGAGAAGTGGCAATAAACGACTTAGCAAACATTCTTGGATTTACACTTGGGCATTTATTGTGTCTAGTTGGGAAAAGGAGCTGCTCTAGATATCACACTTGCATTATGTTTGCCAAGAACCCAGTTTGTTCCCGCATATTCCTATGAATCTTGAAATCGAAGTCTTATCCCAAGACTGAACTATACAGTTTCAAAGTCCTCATAAGTCTTTAACTATAAATTACGAAAATATCACAGTGTGATCAATCATTGTTTAGAGGGATTATCCTTTAAATCACAGCCATTGTTTGGCGCTAGCTTCGGAATCTTAAGGTGCATCATTGTTTTAAGTCATAAAATACCAGGAAATATCCAAAAATTAACGAGCCTTTTGCTTAAGGGCTTAAAAAGCGTGGTGGAGGTAGACCAAACATCAGAAAGAGTTTGGAGGGAACCCCCTCCACATGACTCGAAGAAACGGTTTCTTTAGTTGTCCTCAAAATGAGCGAAAGAGAAGAGCATCCCTCCATTACGCAATGTATTATGATAAAGTTTTAAACGAAGATAAGCGTTAACCTCGCTGAAATTCGGGATCAATTGTGCGCACAGTTTAGGGAAAATTCACTCTCATGGCCACGAATGAATGCCTGGTGTACTGAATTTAAAGAAGGGCTTGAAAAGTGGAAAACGTGAGCCATCGAAGATGCCCAAGCTCCAGCACTATGCCTGCAGTTGTTCGGGAACTTATTGAAAGAAATCGTTGTATTACTGTAGCAGAATTTTGAAATTGTATTCACCATCGTCCGAGACCAGCTTGAATTTCAAAAATTCTCAGCGAGGTGAATTCCACATCTGCTTACCTATGAGCACAAAAACACGAGAGCCTGAGTTTGTCAGAGACTTCGTGCTCGTTTTCAAGATGAAAACGCCAGCATTTCTTGCAACCCATTGTGAAACAGGATAAAACTTTGATTCAACACAATGATTGAAATGGGCAAATTTGAAGGGGACAAGAAAGGGGCAGCCAGGATCACCAAAGGCTAAAACACGCTTGTAAGCCGGGAAGGTTATATGAATGGTTTTTTGGGACTCTCAAGGAGTTTTACTTATTGATTTTCATTACGATCGTCGCTTGATCACGTTGCCTACTATTGTGGCGTTCTTAACCAGGTTCGAGCCACAGAAAGATGCCGTCAAACCATCTGCGACGTTTTACTTCTGCGTGAAAAAGTCAGGCTGCACTCTGCAACCCTAACAATCCGAAAGTTGGCTTATATGCAATGGACTGCGCTTGAACACCTTTCCTACAGGCTTTAGCTTCCACCATGCGTTTGGGCATCTCAAGTGGCACTTGAAGCAGAGTGTTTTCGAAAAATCATCAGGTTGAATAGTTTGCGCGCAAATGGTTGGTGGATACTCGCCCCAAGTCGGTGAATACTTGCCTTGAAAACGGAGTTAAAAACCTTCCTCTTCGATGGGAAAAATTTATTTTTTTGGAAAAGGTTCGTTTATATTTAATTGCCTATCGTATAATTATTCTGTTTATAGTTTTAAAAGACTATTCTTCTTCTTCGAAGCACAACAGCTCTTTTCGGGTCTTCGCTTTCTGCAGCAAGTGTCTCCCACTATTTCGGCCCACTGACCCTGTCCTCCAACTTTAAAGTCAGAGCATTGATGAGCTGTCTTCGTCAACATAGTCAGACCAGCGCTTTCAGTACTCCCAACCCATTGGTCACTGCCTCTCAGTTCCCCCAACGAATACCTTTTTGGGTATCCTTTGTTTGTCCATGCGATTCAAATGCTTCCACACTCGTACAATTGTTGAAACTTCCAGCTTGTCGAGAATTCCATGAAGCTCATGGTTGTGTCGAGGCTATTAGGTTACTTAATTTAAAACACTGAAACTTTTTTTATCCTTTTCTGCTTAAAACCAGGGAATCAAGTAGCATAGAAAAGTCATAATTAAAATATGATTCATTATTAAGGTCTAAGCATTCACGTCGCCCAAATGACTTAATGATTTTCAAGATCGTCTAACTCTGTTTTCATTTCAGGTGTCGATAGTTCGTATCTATTCGTATTCTGTTTTCAAAAGTTTCATAGTTACTTTAGGGTTTTTGACGTGTCACATGAATGCTACAATTGTTCAGCACTTTCTACCACATCAAACGCGGTAAAGATGATCATTATTGTTGCTATTACTATTAGACCGCATTTTTGAAACCTGGATTAAGGTATGAAAATTCTAATACATGGATTGTATATTCACATTTTAAGAAAATGACAATCCTTGTCCCTGACCATCGATCTGACTGTAGCTCTTTGGTAATTTCCGATTAAGATTAGGAGATATTCCCAATACTAAGTTTTAAAATGATACTGAAACCATCCTCCCGCAAATCGTGCCAGTAATAAATAAAACCATCTGGTCCATCTAGATTAAATTTTGATACTTGAATGTTTTCGAAGAATCAAAGCATTTTCTCATTAAACCAGAATTACAGTGCAAGTTTAACCGTCTAGATAATTGTAAGCTCCTTTGATAGACAATTCCTCCAAATTTCAGCGATTAAAACCAGGAGTATTTATGTCCAGATGACTTTTTCCTCCCATAATTTTCGTGTGCCATGAGTTTTTCCACAGTTCTTCTAGGCAATAATTCTATGTTATTCAACATAATTTCACTTTTTCCACAAGGCAAAAAAACTTCCCAACATTTCTTTATAAACACACTTCCAGATTTTCCAAGTATTAATACTCTATATAAAAAATTTCTATATTAAAACTCTATATAAAAATTCTACCAAGCATGCCCTGGCAACCTCCAAACTTTGACTGAAAACGAGTTTTGCAGCTGTGATTGATTATAAACAATCACAGCTGCAAAACTCGTTTTCAGAGATTTTTAACTCGAACTTAGTGTGGTTAAAAGACCGAGACAGCAAGACAAATGAATTTTCTGAGATAAACCGAAAATCATTTTCAGGCAAGGTAATTCATTTCCTTGATCTACATTGGAAAAAATGTGAGAAATAGGCTTGAAGCTACAATTTACCTCAGTGCTGTGAACAGACAGTCTCAAATGCTACTCCCGTTTCTTAGCCTAACTGCATCCGTTCAAAATTCTTCTCAGTTTGACATGCAGGGTAGGCACCCTTACGCTATCCCGAAAATATTGCTACTCATTCCTCATTGATGAAAATCCGTTAAAACTTTTTCGATCATCCTTTAAAGAACTTGAATTATCGCTGGGATGTCTTCAAACTGTGAATATGAACGTAGTCGGCAAAAGTGACAATTGAGCTTTCGGTTAATACTGGCATGTATGAAGTAAAATCTTAAGTAATGTTGGAACGATATAAGAACCTTTTGGAACCTCACGTGGTTCGGTGTAATAATGTAATGTAATTTAGACTGTTATTTTGACGTACTATCTTCTTTCGTTAAGAAAAGACCTGATTTTAATGATCATATATGGTCATTCAAATGCAATGAGTTTATATAGAAGATCTCGGTGTCAAACTGTATCGAAGACCAAAGTCTCGGTGCCAAACTCCATCAAAGCTGCAGAGGGATTGTGTCATAGAGCTAATTCTAATTCGCACGAAAAACGACAAACCTGAAATTAATTTCGGAAATTTGAGAAGATGTTGTGACTTTCGACACAGTCCGTCAATCCGCTTCTCAGAAAATATCCCTAAAGCCTGTACCAAGCTTATTATCCTATATTTTGTTCATGTGTGAGGATCTCTGCCTGGCTTGCGAGTGTAAATACTACTTCATACTTGCATACTTTCGACACAGTTTTAAGACTCCGATCAAGAACTGGAACTTTACTTAGTTTCATGCAGGTTTCAAAGGATTGTTGATATTTGTCTGGGTTGAAATATCCCTGAAAGAGGTTTGGTTGTTGGCATGCCTTATCCACCACTGGGTCGATGTTATATCCCTGTGTTTCACGAAAGTGTTCGCTAGCAGTTCTACTTTTCATTCCCAAGAATATAAACCTAGAATTATTGCAACAAAAGCCTGTCAAACATTCTACCAATGAGGTCCTTATTGACAGTCTCTCACTGATTCAAAATATAAAGGCCCGATTATGCTTTGAACGGGTATTACGCACCACGCAGTCATTTTTGGACAGTCTAAATATTTCGATAACTTTCTCATTAAAAATAATAAAAAAATTTGTTCTGTTTATTGGAAAACCCATCGTTAAAAAAATTCACTACGCCAGTGGAAAATTTTTCTGGGGGCTTGTTAGGTCCTTAAACAACGATCCAAGGTTTCGTAAAGGATAGTTGTTTTAATTGAGACTTTGCACGCTTTGTACGATGCAGGTGTGGGATTTTCCTTGACAACACTTTATAACATGCAGCCGTGGAAAACTTAGTTTAGACTTATAATTGACGACCGTCTTTTCTTGTGCAACCCTTTGAATCCACGACCATATTGTTTGGATGCTATCCAGATGCTGATTTGAGCACAAAAAGCACGGTCTTCACCAACTTACTGACTTAACTGTAACTGAATCATTTGTTACCAATCAATGATTTTAAAGGATTGAGATATTCGCTAGTTGCGTACAAGAAACGGTTGTCCTTTCACATTTCTTATAATACCAAAATGTTACAGGTCTGCCTTTAGTTCCAGACATCCTGACGTGATTTGAATATCTCAACGTGTGATTTTTTTTGCGGCTTTTCTAGCTTTATTTTATATAGTTTTGATAAAAATTGTAAACAGATAAAGGACGAACTGTGATATTGCTCCGGTCCATCGGACCTTGTTTTCTTTATGTTGCCGAGGACGTGTTTAAGCTGTATACAACTCGTACTTCAGAGAGAAAAGACGAGACAAATTGAAGAAATGGTAGCGCAACACAATTTCTGTGGTTGCACCGTCCTGATCGATACCAATAGATTTGAGCAGTAAAAATTTGTGAGTTCATGCCGGGTTGTTAAATCCAAGGAGAAATTCTATTCTCCTTGGAACAGCTTTTTTTTGCTTTGATCCCGAAACATATCCTGGTGCAGAAAAACTTTTGATGTTTGAGATTAAAGTAAGGCAAAACCTCAAATTCACAGGATCAATATTTACGGTAGAGTGGCTAAATTCTAGAGAATCGAAAAATATGAAAACATCCTAAAAATTTTCCGTTTCAAAAGATTTTTTCTGTCTGAAGAAACACTTTTAACCTCAAGTTTACTTAGGCGCGCTTTGTATAGCAACCTATTATCGATAAAGTAGGAAATCATATAAAATTTAAAAAATAATATTTATTTCTGTAAGAATTATCCAAACTTGCATTAATCGGTACCATAGCTATAAGTAAGGCTTTCATCGGTTGGTCGAATCTAATGTCCTGTCTGGAATGACTTAAGCTGCATCTGCTAGGGTGGATTGCAAGGAATCATAAAAACTGCAGTTCTACCTTAACGTTTGTGTATGATCACTCTTGTCATATCTCCTAGGATTAGTTGCAAGGCATCGTAACTGGTTGAAATCCTAATAATTTAATTAATTTTTAAGCCCAATCTTCTGCTTACTTAGTAGTTAGTAGCATATCCGTTTAAATTTCAAGCTTTGTTATCATTTTAAACTGTTTCCGCCCCATTCTCGACTGGGTAAAGTTTGAAAACACCAAATTAGTATCAGGAAAGACAAATAAGAACATAATACTATGTTTTTAAATTTTTATTTTGGTACGAATTTGAATAATGTTTCGCAACACTGGAGGATGAAAGCAACATAAGCTAACATGATGGAATCTATGCATTTTCCGGTACTTTCTCACTTTTTTGACATCTTGCAACCAACAAAAGTCCACCGTTATGAGATAGAATAAAAGGAGTCCGTAAGGATCTTCCCATATTTTCTTAATTCTTCGGCCAATCATTATACATTATAAATACAATCATTATACATTGGAGATCACTGATCTCCAAATATTAGACCGTCGGACTTCAAATTTAGAAGGGATCACCCTCTTTCCCAAAAATCTTTGGAAAATTTCAGTTATCTAACATATGTGCCTAGCGTATGTACCATATGTCCTCTACATGTTTTCTAAAAAGTTTCCAGCATAGTATATCCTTGCACTTCCGGCAACGCTCGTTGCAAAGAAGTATCATTGCAGTTTAGAAAATCATTTCTGATTTCATTTTTTCGGTAATTTAATTTACACCTTACAAATCAAATACAGAGTTTCTTCTCTGTGTCTTTTATTTCCATCCTTGTGTGCTTGTCATCCTGAATCTGTAGGAAATGAACTCAGATCCGAAAGCATGTGAGTAAAGTTGTGTCGATATGGAATGATAATCTGAAGATTGTATTGGCACACAGCTGAGTTTCGAGTTAAACGGTGTAAGTTCGTAATCATATCAACCATATTCTTTGGTCACAATGTACGAGTTAAAACACAGAAACAAAAAGGATTATAGCTACTGGCTGCATTGAAATGTACAAATGGTTAGTGAAACAATTTCCAACATAAACCAAAGCGAAATAAGTCAGACGGAAGTCTGATAGATACAACTAACGAAGGACTTTATCCTTTTTCTTGAGTTTCGGAAACGTTCCATGTTCTGAAGCGTCTTTACTGGTCCTTCTTATTTCAACGCTTGCTATACTCCAAGTTCTCTATGTATTTATGTATGTATGTTGCAAAGCAAATATGCACAGTTATTCATCCCTACAGATCCAACCGTAGCTCGAAATCGGATCATGAAATCATGAAGCAAGATAATAAGATTTCAAGTGAAATTATATCAAAGAAGGATTCAAGTGAAATTCGTAAGTTGCACATGCAAAAGTTATTGTTTCGGTAAAAGGGTTGCGCTTGGTTTGAATGTGGGTTGTCGTTTGATTTGGTACTCGATTCTTTTTAAAGATTGAAGTGGTGGAAAGTTTCGACAAAAAAAGATCCTTGATAATTGTACTTGGCTGACACTTTTAGAGTTTCGAAATTCATCATCAAACTTGATTATATTCATGCAAGCTTCATGTGCAAGTTTGTCTATCCCGGGTTTAAATTTAAATTAGCAGTCTTTATTTTATTTTACCAATTTTTGATTTTTAAATCAAAGATTTGCCATAGGTCTTCAAAGAAGTTACAACTCTACATAAAAGAGCTGACGTTTTCCAATCTACAGGCAAAAAGGGATTTACTTTCTATTACTTTCTAAAGTCAACACCTTCAATAGGAGAAACTCAGAAATTTCTGTAGAATCGCGTGAGTGACAGTAAGTTAAACAAGGACGAAATTACACATAAAAAAACAAATGTATTGGGTATCAAAATGAGCCGAAGATGGGTGCCGAAACGCGTCCTCGAGAACAAAACCAACAAATCCGGCGGACATAACATCAATAAACAAATAATTATGTTTTGTTTTCAAGGTGTCCTTTAAGTATTTCAAAAAATCAAAAAGTCGAAGTACTAGACTTCTGTATATACCACAGTGGATCCTGCACTTGAAACGAAGAGCTTCCTTTCCGAGTTAAAGAAACGTAACTTTTGGTTTGTGTTACATCGTTGATACCCAATTAGAATCACTTAGCATGTCTCCTTTTTCTTAAAAGCTATAACACGTTACAGAGCCGAAGATTTTTCCATGACTCCTCCCATTTCTGTCACTGTTTGTCTTAGTTGTAATGTCTTACTAATTATTTTCCAAACAACTAATTTATAAATTTTCTTGACATGTTACATTCGCATTCCATTGGACAATTGCATAGTTTGATTCAACATCGGTTACGGAAGACATTGACACAATTAAATTTCTTCATCAAAAATTCTTCAATCGAAGTCGAAAATGTTCCTGTCTGTCCTGTCAAAAGGCCTGTCTGGCAAAATTGCGAAGCACTGCGCAATTTTTTGACAAATTTGTTCATTTCACCAAAAATATATCTAGATCAACGGATTTGCATTACTCTCTAGACCCTTGTTGTCGGTTCAAATTTGGCGGGGACAGTCCACATTTCCTGAATGCAATGGTAAAAACCTAAAAGCCGCAAAGAGCAAAGCACAGTTTTTGATAACAAACAGATAAGCTTTTCGGGACTTCTTTGAAAACTTTATTTAATATTTATATTTAAATTTTATTTTTAGACGGGAGCAGCTATGCTTCCTACATTCAAATAAATTATTCAGATTCTACTACCTATTTATTTTCGCGACGAAAGATTACTTATATTCATACTGCATATTCGAATCACTATTGAGCTATGAAAAAAGGACTGAAATAAGTGCATTTCATGTTACCTGCATTCAGTCGTTAGTGTACAATATGAAAATATATTATTCCGGGTGTCATCTCCACAAACCGTAGAAATACGTTTCTTGGATGATTTGAAGTCTCCTTCATTTCTCCAAGGGATCTCCTGCATACTCTACCCAGTATTAAAGTAGGAGTGATTAATATGCAGAACAGCCTATGGGACCGAACCGTATGGTCACTTCAGACATCAATTCAGCTCAATCAACAACAGATTGGAGCTGTTCTCTTGATTGTGTACCTCGATAAACCTTGTAGGATAAGGTACTCGGAAAACGTCACAAGGGTATTACATTCAGTCGTTTTCAGCAAATTTGTCGCCTATTTTTGAAAGTAAGATCTCTAGTATTTTCCCTACCGTCTAGAGACTGCACGAATACCAACTTTGGTCGGATTCACTGGAATTAGAATTTGAGCCCAGGAGTAGGATTGGGTAGAGAACTTCTTTGAATTATTAATGCACACTCTCTGGGAATACTGTATTAAAAGCCAAAGGTCCAATAGCATGTGTAAGTTATGCAAAAAAGTTGGAGAATTGGCCAACACAGAGGAATCTGGCCGCGACTAACCACGCCCAACCACATGGAGAAACTGAGTGAGCTCAAGCTAAACAAATGTCTTCGTCTGTTAAAATCTTAAACAATCAAATTCTTTCGTAATAATTTCGTAAAATCAATTTGAGTAAGGATAATGTGATTCTTGCAAAACCAAAGTTCGAGTAAACACCGCTGTTGAACTGTTTGATTTAGACCACCAGGTGTCTACGACATTTTAGGATTGGCAAAATAAAATAGGAGAGTATTTTCTACTTTCTAGTGCACCTCAATCACCTAAATATTCAGTTCCAAATCTACTCTTATACATTAAATAAGTAATATAATCTGTGTACATTGGAGCACTCGCCTTCTAGCATTAGATCCATGGTTCAAACCGATCATTAGCCTGTCATCCAATGACAAATAATTCTGTACCATCCGCCTTATGTTTCGAGGCAATATAAACTGGTGCAGTTTTCATAGAGTGCAGCACTGAGGAAAACTGACAACTATTAGAAGCATCAATAAAAAAAAACAAGAGGATTACAAGAAGAAGTTTAGTTAAAACAAGAAGTTTACTTCTAAAGGATTTTAAAATCAAGACTGCTTGTAGTTGTCTGCAAAAAATCAACGCTTTCAGCACGGTATTAAAAAAAGGGTTACATTTACTGGGTACCGGAGCATGCAGGTATCAAGGATAATGAGCGGATGTATCAACTATCGAGTAAAAGAAATTGACCAGCATTAATCGAATCTTGACTCGTCAGTGCAAACTAAGAGAATTTCATTAACGAATCGAAGGAATCGAAGGTTAATGAAAAGAGAGAATGTTATAGATTTTGGAGCAGACTTCTAGGGCTCCAATAATCGAAGCTCTCCCTTGACGTCTCTCATGAGAAGGAGTTTCAAGCGTGCAAAGGACTGGACGATACCAAGTTAAATGTCTTCACTTGAGTCTCCACGGGCATAGCATTCTCGGAGAACTTTTGGAGAAAATGGGCCTGAAAACAAACAGAAGGTGTAGATTGTATAGTTTTTGTTGAATAGACCCCAGCGCATCTGCGAGCACATTGTGAAGCACTTTTCCGGAGATGAAGATACAATCTTAGAAGCTACTTCCCTCTGAAAGATGAATTGGGACGTCGGAACCCAAAGCAGATCATTAACTTTCATAGAAAGATCTATCTGCTTGCGGTGCCTTATATTCAACTGGATCGAAGGCATAATGAACCGATATAGGTTGACGTGCACTACTCCCGATATATAACCGTCACTGATTTGACCGATTTAGCACTGCATTTTCGAAAAACAATAACTTTTATGAACGAAGAACTCCTGACAGCTATTTTTGATCTATTCTTTCAAATTGAAAAACGTTTCGTTGGCAAAAATATACAGACAGGGAAAAATGAACATCTGAAGGAGGAAGATCTGGCGAGTAATGGTAAATGCCCAAATATTCCAATTGAGCTTAGGATGATCATTGTAAAAGAGTACATTACGCATGTAAGAGCACTTCCTCGATAGGAATTGGATTTTTAAGACTACTTTTTTGGATTGTTTTGCTTGATTTATCCAGGTAGGTATAATAAATATGGGAAACAATTATTATTACATCGTTCTGATCCCAACAAATTGATCGTCTGACCTTCTTCAGACAGTCTTTCCTGTGACGCTAATGGAAATTCATAAGATGCGGTAGGTCTTACTAAACTTATATAGACAAAAACAACAGATCTGCAGATATATCTGAGTTCATGTAGATGCTTTTATTCACCTGCTTTGGGTGTTTCAAGTATATTTCCCCTCTCATTTGACTTTCTGTCAATTCGCAGCTACGATTTCCCGCCAATACATTCTGAGTGTGGGACTCGCAGACGCGCCATGCTTCTGGACTACCTTCAAACACACATCACCTTTCAAACGGGGAACCTTGCCTGGAATCGTAGGAACGAGACCTTTCGAACGGGAAAACCTAGCCTGGAATCGTAGGTGCTTCAGATTATGGAGTCCCTTTTTCTAACGTGAAGGATGGGAGCAGGGGAGAACTATATTTGTTTCATCGCCGATGCCTTCCGACGCACGAGTATCCTTTTGTTAATTGTCAGGAATACCTGAGCACAATATACCAGGCGATCCTGTTTCTATAAATCGTTGTGAGCATTTTTTCGACTTAAAGTTCCAGGAAGAGATTTTCGATTCCGCTGGAGTGATCAATATGCTGCTTGCTCTAACAATTGTTGGTAAAAATCTCAAAAACGTGTTATGCGCCTCGTCGTTGCAAAAAAAAAACGCATTTGGAAGACCATAATCTAGCGATCTTGTGCAGAGACGACCAGAAATATCTAGGATCGTTCAAGTTGAGTCAAGAAAAAATAAGTGGCAACATGGACTCGATTAAGCCAGGATTCTAAGTCATGAATCAGGCGTGTTTTCCATCTTCCCTTTGTGTTACGCTCCCAGGGTTATTGTCAATCACTGAGAGATTGTTGTTTCTCTTCTCAAGCGACCTGTTCTATTTTTCTTTCTGTGTTGGGAAATCTTTTTCTGTTCTCTAATGGACAGATCGAAAGGTAGTACCTTTGTAACAACCAATACCGCCGTGCCAAGTACTGGAATTCGTAATGCTCCTTGTCGCCACATCTGTGCTAACCGGCTTATCTCTATTTCCTTGCTCAGGGCGTGCAAGTAAATGGAGTAAAAAAGAATGCACAGCGCTTATAAGAGATGTCTCCTTGATGCGGTGGACTCTCTCACGTTGACCATGAACCGAGTGTCGTTAGACGTGCTGCGACCTTATCTACTGTCGCTCTGATTTGCTCGAAAAACTTATCTTCGAGGTTCTCAGTAAACCAGGTATCTCACTGCTGATTATTATTACGTCTTAGTTGCATATGATTGTGTGTCCAGCGACTAGTGCCGCAGTATCGTCCGCACTAGTTCGTCTAAGGAGATGTTTAACAAGGCCGAGGTCGTAGCCCTGCGCGACAACGGATGTGATTATTGTCTCACTATTGCCATCCTTTGTGTCGTCGAGTAGGCAGCGAAATTTCAGTAAGTCCTCAGAATTTTCATCAGATGTTTTCAGGTATTGAAAACGATTTAAATGCGCTTCAAGAATATTCGCTTATCTGGCTCAATCAAATGCATTTTGAACGTCCAAAGGCTAAACTGCCCTTACAATTCCTCGGATAGCATCGAAAATGGAGCAATCTTCCCTGGAAGCATAACTTGGAAATAAACGAAATTGTGTGAATCGCGTCAGAAAGTCTTCCTTTAATGAGTTCTTCCGGTCATGTCTGGCATACACATCAGGGGACATGAAGGTGACGAGTTGGGATCCCCTTTACCCTGGCTAATCGTCATGAGTCACGCCACCTTCTAGCACTCTGAGAATGCCCGTTCTCGCGGACATGCATTGAACGTGCTGAAAGACTATTTGCATCACCTCAGCTGGAATCTCGTCCTGGATCTGGAGGACCAGATCCTTTATGTTTCTGGCATTCATCTGCAAGATTGCTTCCCCTAATGCCCTTTTTTGAATGTGAATTTCCCATCGGTATCTCGGTATTTCATCGCGAAGGAGAGAAAGAATGGGCAAAGAATGGAGTCTCAACAACTTCTTCCATCGTTCTTGATTCATATACCAACTGACGTCTGTTGGACGTTATGCTTCCGTATCACTAGTTAGTAACGCAAGCCCCATGGATCCTTATTTAAATCATCCACCAAATTTTGCCTCTGACTGGCTGTATTGCTGTTGAGAAGTCGGCGAAAGCCTTTCTGATCAAGCCAGCTGATCTAGCCGACATCCCTTTCTCCAAGTTCTTGGTCGCTATGCCTCTCTTCAGAGTTAGTAACACTTCCTCCCTAGTGTTGCAAACAGCGCTACAAAGAACAAAATAATACACTTCAGTGGTATGCAAAATATAAAATCTCATTCCATATTCAACACAAAACAAATGCCTTCGCGTAAATTGACTGATTTGAATAGATTTTATTACAGAACTTATACAAACACAAAATATCCATTTCAGGAAAACCATCACAGGCAAAGTTGTGATTCTACGAAAATGTACATCGTAAAATGTTAACATTCTAATTCGAATAACATTCACACTCATTCAAGTGTGATTGCAAACATTAAAATCAAGTTTATAACCCTCCGTATAAATTCAATCATTTCCATTTTACAACTTTGTATTAACCACGAACAGAAGCTGCTTTTATAATCCTTTAAAACGCCAATAAGCCTTTTCATGTTATCTTGTGCCGTTTGAAAATCATCTTTGCATACAAGATAACATTAAAAAGGATAAAAATTTTCACTGGCACAGCTGTCAATCCATTAGGTTTAATGCCGCTCCATCTTGTATCCTTTCGCGTGTTGAACTTTTCAATTTGACTGGTAAAACCTGTCGGAACACCATGGGAAATCTTATATCGACCAACTTGCATTCCATATTCATGGTACGCTCAAAATGGCGCACTTGAGAATTAGATGGGATCCATTTAAAACGGTACACGGTGCCATTCGCAAATTTAATAACAACCACGGGGCGAGATAAGATGCTGGTACGTTGGCTAAAATGCTGCGATGGCTTACACCTGACGAAAGCGTTCATTTTGTTTCCTTCTTAACGACTCATTCATGTCCTAATATCAAGCAGCACACAAATTGCAACTAATGGAGTTATATTATCGTAACGTAACATTTTTAACTACAACGACTTCACCGTCTATACGAAATGCTTTTAATATCCTGC
Organism: Stratiomys singularior; assembly: GCA_954870665.1. Lineage (NCBI taxonomy): Eukaryota > Metazoa > Arthropoda > Insecta > Diptera > Stratiomyidae > Stratiomys > Stratiomys singularior. The sequence goes on along the minus strand of OX940878.1, from coordinate 107,440,109 downwards.
AACAGGAGAAGAAACATTGTGGACAATGTGTTGCTTCCTGTGAGTGTCGTCATTGGGGTTCTGGTTTTCATTTGAGAACTTGCATAAAATATTCAAATGAAGTATCGATTTTTTTTCACCAAATGCCCCATTTGTTCTAATTGGGAGGCTTCGCGCATTCTGCAAGGATATTAATGAAGTTCGTGCGTTGGAAGATGATGCTCATAGCTAGAAATATCAGAAAATTTCAAGCCTAGGTAAATGGGAGAGTTCAAACCAATCACTGTCAACATTCGGACTCAAATTCTATGCATGCAATTTTGGACAGTGGAGTTCCATCTCATTGCATCTCATTGCAAACTCCTCCTCCGAATCGTTATGGCTATTAAAAAATTTACTGTCCTTATGTGAACAAACAAAAAGTTTTCACATCGTTCAATAATTCACGCTTAATTTTCACTGTCACGTGCACCATGAGCACATAAAGGAGGCATCGATGAAGCACTTCCGAGAATGTTTCTTGTGCCTCGAAATGGCTTCATAAAAACGTGTCAGGACTCTACACTGTGAAATAAATTGCTCATCGATTCTCGCATAAACAAAAGCTCCATAAACTCCCCAAATCCACATGTGCCCGACATCCAAACACTGTAAACACTTTTGATCCTTGAATAGACTTCAATCTTAACCGCAATCAAATGATTTCATAAAACCTGCACTTTATGTCCAACTCGAAATTTATAACTTTTTATAATGGCAATAATTCTCAATCCTTTCTGACATCTGCGATCGTCACCCAGGTCATTTGTCTCGGGCGATACACCAGTGACGAGTTGAAGAGCAAAGTATCCCTATACGAATAATCCTTTCGCATTTCGGTTGGCTGAAATTCGCATAAATTCTGGCCATTCATTCGCCCGGACGTAGTGTCCTTGCTTGCCTGCCACTGAGTTCATGCATTGAACCTCTTTTGCGTGATTGCGCCCGTAGTCAAGTCGATGTGTGTTTCATACATGCCGACGACGATTTCGAAATTTCCAGGAGATTTGTGTGTGAAAGATCAAACTACAATAACCCTCGCAAAATCGTTTGCAGGAGCTAACGCAACATTTGATTGATTTAGTGACAAAGTTTCGTTTTCCAGCGGCATTGCAGGCATAATTTCGGTCCCGACGCATAGTCGACTCTGGCATTTTCAAGAATTTGTCAGAAACAGACGGAGCCTGGGATGATGTTCATCCTTCGTTTCTCGGTATCGTGAACGTTGAAAATTCTCCCGTGAGACTGCAGGAAACGTTTTAGTGGTTGAAATCGTGAAAACAGAAGTCGAGGGAAACGTGGCAGGAGCTCCTTTGATGATTTATATTCAATTTAACGGCTGTTGGAAATGTATCATACGCGAATGGAAGCGAGCTGTTAGCGATTCCTCTTGTAGTGCGTTCCTTTTGGGAGTTTCCAGTGATAGAACAATATGCTCTTCGTGTGCCCGAAAGGTAATGCTCGTTTTATTCTTTTATGTTCTTGATAGGGACTTAAATGACAATAATGGAAGCATATTCGAGCAGATTAAGGGTGTATTATTTTAATGCAAAGTGGAGATGAACATCAAAGCAGGGAAATTACTATTTCTTGGCGTCCTTTCTTTTTATTGTTGATTTAGAAGCAATTAAAAGGTATTTACTTGAAGTATAACAAACCCGCCAGCAATATTAGTACAATAAGCAACACATTCAACGCTCTAGAACCTGTCAATGCAAATTTTGTAGGGTAAATCATTAGAAGAATTCAAAGTTACTCTAATTCATAAATACTTCAAAAGAACTCCATAGTAGCGAACGACATTAAAATCAGCCTGCAGAATGTTTTGATATCCAAAACGCAGCAAAGTCAAACCCAAAGCCTTATTTTCCATAGCGACAAATTTTTGAGAGATGAGAACGTTGGATAACAATGCCAATCCGCGAATAAGGAGTGTTTGAATCCTAACTCTCTTGTTTCTGAATTCTGACAAAATCTAGTCCCAATGCAGGAAAGTGAAATCAAGTTCGCTCATTGGGTTATTTACTTTGATTTGAAAGATTCATTTTCACTCTTATTTTGTGTATGCGTTTATTTGAACCCAGATTTCATTCCGGCTGAAGGTACCAGAAATTCTGTTATTCCCTCAATTAGTTGTTTTCATTTTCATTTCTCTTGCATTTTTTTCGATAAACCGTCTTTATTGACTCGATATTTTTCATTATGTTTGTGAAAATAGTTTGATTCTTAGGCTCCTATGTATTCTTTCTCAGACCTTATATCACATTTCCGTTTGAGCCTAACGAGTATACTTTCATATCAATAAGACAAATCATTGGTTTACTCTCACCTCAATCTGTCAGGAGCCAACATCTCAATCAGTCAATAAACCGATTATACCAGCAATTTTGTCACGATCTTTGTTCCAGCAGTATCATCGGCAATCCTTATCTAAGAGTGGGCCATCTAACGTTTGGAATCGGGACTATAGTTTATTTTGCAGTGGAAAGGTTTAATGACATTTCCGATTTGACAGATAGTTAGTGTTATATTTGACATTTATGAAATGGGTCGCTTTCCGCTTGAACAAAGTTGGGAAATATTAGAATCTTTTTTCCAAAGTGGTGAGTCTTCTACTCAAGCTTCAAGCAATTGGGGAAAAAATCAACTAAATGTATATGCGAAAAATGCAGTTTCCGGATAAATTTGCGGAACGAGTTCCTGATACTAGGTCGTTATTGGATAAAACAAGAATCAATGCACGATGTACGTACTCGTCCAGTGCGCTCAACCGAGAAGATTCGCTTTTGTTGCTCAGAATTTGTGACAGAATTATTTCTACCAAAAGAGATGGAATTTTGTAGAACTTGTAAATAAAAAGACAATGCAAGTCGTGCTGAGTACGGGATACGCCAAGGATATCGAAATAAAAAGAAGCGTTGAAGATGCATTCTCACAGTACTTTACTGTAGTCAATTTTTTTCAGAATATACTTTTCACCCCAAATGCATAAAACTAAAGTGTTAGGTTTCTTCTTCGTATGATCATAGCGTACTTACAAAACAGCGATAACATTTCGAACAATATCCTAATCTAATGGGATTGAACCGAGCAGATGAATCGAGTTTTATTTGTTTAATAATTATTTTTTTCATTTCGTCCCCATTATTTCGAATCACCATGAATAACACCTTGAGAAAGTTTGATCGATAACACGATCAAGCTTTGAATTTCACTATAACGTACTCTATCTCTTTCTCCTAGATGCTCTCCAAGAGTTTTTGTGCTGCTTTATTAATACGCTGCAATAAAGTATTGGGTGGTAATGCCCAAAGTTTGTAAGGCAAGAGAATGATGTCTTTCATTCTATTCACTGAAAAATGACCATGAATGATTGTGACGATGCCTGAACAGCAGCTTCAATTACCGACTGCGCAGCCTCTTATTAATACGCTGCCGATTTTTTGTTTTTTGTTATTGAAGCTGGGTACATCCATCTTAAACCTTAAAGAGATTAGCTGAACAATTTAAGTTAAAGTCGCTTCCACGAGCTGGAATTTTTGCATGACACAAATAACTTGCGGAGGGTTGGGCTATAGATAGACTTCCCAGTCATCACATATTGTGACTTGCTGTGAAAGGCGCGAGCATTTCTTAGACACAGAGTCTCAACGAGCGAACAAGATGTCAACAGAGCAAAGGCGCTATGTACGTGGCAACCTCAAATCCGGTGAAGTTTTGACTAAGTTTTTTCAACTAAAGTGGCTTTTTGAACATCAATTATGTAGATGGTGGGAGGGGGGGGGGATAATAAACATAATTCAATCATAAATATTTTTTTGGGTTCGAGTGCAAAGGCTATTTCCGCCTTGATCGTCGAACTCCCAATGAAAACCAAACTACCGATTAAACACCTCTCCTGTCACACTAGAAATCTAGCCTGAAATCACATTATTTCGGAATAGCCTTTTTGGTCTCGCCTAATGACACCACTTCTCTCTGCGCCACTAGCCGATCCATGATGCCCTTCTTTAAAAAGAAGGACCTTCCGCACGGAATATGTCACGGAGTTTCCATTTTCTTTAAATGTTAAAATCTTAACTGTTATATTTTCTTGAGGGTATATTTCCTGGAGAGATCACGCCCATTTTTCTCCAAGGTGATACGAATGGAGCCCGGGTCATTTTCGGTATGCAAAGAAGGCGTGGAAAGAGACAAGTCCGGGAAGAACAAGCACATAGGGGACGGTGACTTTCACATCCTGCAAGAAATTATAATTATAAAAATTATTATAACCAGAATATGTAACAAAAATCTGACAACCTGTTTAATAACAGCCTCATGTTGTAGCAAACTGTAATTAGACTTCTTCATTAAATAGAGTCCCTATACAACAATGCTGACCGGGAGAAAATGTAAGTTCTCAACCCAATAAGGCAGTTTGGCATGAAGTATCGACAAGACCAAGGAGGTAAAGACACGTCTGCGAAATTGTCTGCAGAATGTATAGAGAAAAGGCCTCTCTTTTATCTCACTTCAAGTTCAGATAAGAAAATTTAAAAAAAAAAATAACAATTTCTTCACATTTGATTCGCTCATGCACGTTCAAAATAATAATTTTAATATTAAAATGGCATACTAAAACCATCTACATGGACGTTTTATTGAAGCTGAAACTACGAGTATAAAGAATTGAAAGCATTGTTCATGGAGTTCATTGCAGGATTCAGTTAAATTTTTAATGTATAGAAAAGTTGTATCATACATGAGTCGTTAAAGCGACTTATTTTTCGGATTGTTATCAAAGAAACTGAATATGATTATACCACTAAACTTCGTCTCATCGTTAATTCCGACACCCTCAACACAACCCTCGACACAACTCCGACACCCTCGGCTGCTGTGAGTCCATTTCCATTTGTTTCATTTGTTAACCGATCCAACCATCACCATCGAGTAGACTATCCGGAGTGAGGTCTCCTGTTTCCTTGTCGTGTCTTGGTCTTGGTTTGTACTGGTCCCTATTTTTTGTGCAGCCTGTCCTTTCTTGTGTACAGACAAAAAAAAAAATAAAAACGTTGTCTTGTTATGCTGGGCAAAATCTGCAGTCGGGGATTCATTACTTAGCAATCTTTTGCATATAACACTGAAAATATTTAAGTTGGGCCCGATGAAAGTCAGTCTTACCATGCCCTCAATTTAGGTCTAAAGTCTGGAATGAGCTGCGAAGTCCACCTTTCCTTCGTGTAATTCACTCATAACTGCTGCCAATTGCTCCCTGAATCTTCGTATAAACAATGCGACGCTCCCTAGTATGGAAGGCGATCCTGGCGCCTGAAACGACTCTTACTGCCGAATGAGAGGCTATACGATATAGTGATGCAATCCTCAGGGTTCCTTTTCGCTGCATCTGTATCAGGCGCTTTCGGTACACTTCCTTACTGAGAACGTAGCCCCATATTTCTGTTCCGTACAGCCTTTGTGATGGGCTCCTCTGCTTTAGCCAGATGCGACCTAAGAATTTGAAGCGGCTTTCTCAGCCATATTTTTTCAGTCGATCAGTAGTTCGCGGTAGTTATCCGCTGTTTGCGATTCGATTAGTGTGTCGCCAATATTGATCATCACAACTCTAGGGATCCTCTTCTTTGTCAAGATGACTTTTTTTCCTGCGCTGAACTGACCCTCACTCGACGTATTAGCATTCCTAGTACAAGTTGAGACCAGAGCCGAATCATCATCCGCATAGTCGATCATTTTGGTAGCTTCAACCTCAGTAGTCCGTCGTAACACGCGTTCTACAGCGGATCAGCCTTAATGTCTCTCTTGGAAGAGACTATTTGCATCCGTTTCTGGGTGCTGTTTTCAGTCACATTTGTGGACGTGTCGGTGGTATTGGCCACTGACACATTATAGGTCTGGATACTTCTTCGTAATTTCAGCATGTTCACCTTGCCGATCTGAGGATGCTTTTCTTTATTTCGTTATTTGCTTCAGTCGCTTCATTCTTGGTCGGCGTAGAGATTGCCAAAGCTTCAGCTTTCTTGTTTCCTTCAGTCTCGTGGTTAGCTGGCGTGTCCTGTGGAATTCCCGATTCTTCTTATTTTGAGCTGATTCGGATTTCGCTTTTATTTGTTTTGATTCGCCCTAAAACCGCAGAGTATTTGATTTTGACAAACCTGTTCTTTGTTCTTTGTTTAGCGTCAGTCTTCACTGTCATTTTCTTCGTTGTTTTTGTCGCCGTTGGTACCGTTCCTGATGTACTGGTACCATCATGGCTGGGGCTTTTGTTAACGTCTTCTTTGTTGATATTTTTACTAAGACTGCAATCGCTTTAAAGAGTGCCCCTTAACAGCCGCCATCTCCGTTGGTATGTATAGTCGCTTTTTTGATGCCATTTTTACCTTTGCATCAATGAGGTCATTCAAGGGTGTATGAAAACCTTATAGGGCCGCTTGCTCAGAGCAAGACCTGTGCTAATCGGGAGTTCGTCTCAATCGAACATATACCACCAATCTGATGGGCCAGTCAAGGTATTACCAGGACGGAGACGGTAACAGGACATCGGTATGATGGTTGGCTTGGAGCATGCAATTCCAAACTATCATATCCGCCAGCCCAAAACGTCAATTCCGATTCCTTATCTGAAGCGTAGTTTAGTTTCATTCAGAGTCGTTACCAGTTATCCCAAGGGGGCCCTCTCGGCGACCTTTATATCCTAGCGTGTCCGTGGGGCGGGTCTCCGCGAAGAATGTTAGCCTTCAACAGTATTCTCGTCATCCAGCAGTCCCCCTGCGGGATCGTACATCACATCACATCATACAAATAAGTCATCCCAGGAAGTGATTTGAGGCCTTCAGAAGTCCGTTCTTATAGCCTGTTCTTAAAATGTAAAGAAAATTTTTCGAGTTATCAAATTTGCGTCGATCATGGTTGTCACTTGCAACAGAGTTCAATCTACCACAGGTCTAACTTTTTCATTCTCAAAGAAATCCATGTTTTGTCAGGTGTATGCTTGAAAAACGTGAAAATTTAACTTCAGAAAGAAAATTCGTAGAATCGGTTGAAATGCAAAGAAGATGCATTGGACTGTGAAATTGCATGAACCGATTTGAGAAGAAAAAACAAGTCATATCCTTACTTTGCATTCCCACGAACCAAAACTCAGATGTTCTTTGACATGAAATTTGTTTAACGCTAATCAACTATCGACAACAGACATGTATCAAGGATATGTTATTTATTGTTGAATAGTTCACCGTCTTTCAGGATTTGCAAGGCTTCGTCGCTGCTAAGGAGGGGTAATTGAATTTTCGATGAACAAGTGAACAGCAAAGGAGATACTTCATTCATACTACCAAGTTTTCCTTTCCGCTTTCAGCGTAGCTGGAAGAAATAAAGTGAGCTTTCATTTTTCACGCTCCTGTTCGAAATAGCTGATATTAATGTTGAGCATCGTGTCGAAAACTTTTCTCTCCACCGGATTACTGCACATTTTTGAAAATCTTTTGTTTGTCAAGTCGACGGCACGGATGAAAAATAGAGCCAATCTATATCGGTGTAAGTCAATGGTTTAATCGAATGTTCGCAATAAAGGAGCTGTCAGGTGCATTTAATCTGTAAGTAGTAAACGGTTCTGTTCATATTTGCTACAAAGGATCGAAACAATGCTCCTGTTGTTGACCTGCTTTAATACAATTTCAAATTAAGAGCAGTCCATACGTTAAGTGAGCACGAAGATAAATTGTTAACGTGCGATTGTAGCCATATCGAGAATTTGCTCCTTTCAACCCTTTACGTTCGATAGCTTTGAAAAGGTTGCTGGCTTTCATGCTGGGTTGCTTTGAATAAACTAACACAAGCACTGAATGGGTTTGCTTGTATCGAAATTCCAAAGATGTTTGTTCTGCAAATGCATTCCTTTAGTGACAGGATTTAATTAGAGCAAGCATTTGAGTTTATCGAAATTCCTGTGTTCAGTGTCGAAAGCATGTCGGAGTGATTAAGCATAGAAGCGAGGTGTGCCAGCAGAGATATTGTGGGGAAAAGGACATTGATGAAGTTTAGCGAAATATTCTGTAGGAGATATGAAGTTGATGGATTCGAGATTGTCCTAATTAACGCTCAGTTTGACCTGACGAAGGCAGAAAAAAGTAGCAATTGTAGTGAACTTTTCACATTATATTCTTGTATATTTAAACTTCGAAAAAAAAAAAGTTTTTTTTACTTTGATATATTGGAATACAGCCGAGTTTCATCTATTTTGCTGTAAGGCCGGGGAATTTTACTTTCCAATCGGAGGGAGAAATGAAACTCTTATTTTTCGTCTGGAATTAAAAAGTTTTTTTTTTTTCGAAAAAAAAAGTTATTTCAATCTGCTTTGAAAATGGTTTAGAATTTTTCGTCGGGAACCTGAGAAGTTCAAATAGAAAAGGGAACGAAACTAAATCTTTTAAGCTTTGGTGCGTTTTAATAAATGGTCAACTTTTTTCTAATTACGCCCGCCATTTCGGAAAAATCGGAAAACAAAAACTCGAGGAAACGCGCTTCAAAGTTTACCATCAGAAAAAAGGGTAATTCTTGATTACTTACATTAACAATACCCTTATCATCTATTCCTGCACCATAAAGTGGCGCTTCCTATTGTTCGAAATACTCATTTTGTTGCAATTGTTGAAGTCTGCGGGCCGTACGAGCTTCCGTGCTGACGAAACCCGAACTTCGGTTCTGCCTCTTGACGCGTTCTGAGTCGACATTATCAGCAAACATTTTGCATTGCTGGACGATTAGTAACTTAAGTAGCTGCATGACATCTTTTACTGCAGAAAAGCCTTCGTTCAAAATTCCTGCAGCCAAGTGAGCACCAATTTCAACGATTTTCTGGCCAGACTGCGGATGTTTCGAATACATCCGTCCGACTGTGGAGTTGAACGATTCGTTTGAATTTTTCGTGTGGCCACCTAAACATCGCGTCAAAAGGGCATCGTTTAAAAGTTCTTCGTAGATTGGACGAACGTGCTTCTCTTTATTTGGGCCAATCAATCGAGCAGGATGCCTGAAAGATGCAAGAGAATTCGTGACTTCAGCTTTGCGCCATTCACACCAGCTTTCGGTACCTACTGGACTATTTTCGTGGTGAGGAGATTTATCGGTTGAACAATAAAGATTCAACGTTGCCATCATGGTTTTCTTCATGTCCGGAACAGAATGAATATTTCTTCTGATTGCCAAACCATAATAGATGGTTAACTTTTTAATAATAGTCTCCGCGAAGCGGTTTTTACCTCCGAGCTTCTGTCCCTTCCTTTTATTTCTTAGTCGATTAACCATCCGTTTTCGAACGTGTCCTACATTCATTTTTACTAACAGGGAACTCTTCTCCATATGAATTTACATAGAGAATACTAGCAAAAGTTTTAGAATCACGGTCGTCGGTATAATTCCTGCACATTACTCCGAATTTTTCAATTGATCTTGAAAACATCTGGTTCATTGAATCCATCTTCATCTTTGCTGCTGATCCGTCGTGGTTTGCGGAACATGATTTTTTATCATCTTCATACCATTCTGCAAAGTCGTCAGTGTCTAATTGTTTTGTCATTTGAGCACATATTTGACAATACCCAATTCTAACGATGAGATCGACTACTTTGCCAGAATAATATCCAATCAGCGTTGTTAGACCGAATAAAGAAGTGAAACTCCGTTTCTTTCACGATCATTCACCGGAGACTTTCAAACTATCTGCTGGTCGCCCATTTTCTACATTTTTCTCTTGCTCTTCTTTGACAGCTTTTTTACAGGCATATTCAAACATTGATTCAGAGGCTGAGGATTAATGCTCCACTATTTTATCATATGATGCTTTCGCCAACCCGTTACTCATTTCCATAAGTCCACTAAACAGATTGACACCTTGTTGGCCAATACCAAGAAGCCTCATCACAAAGACGATTCGTTGATTTATCGCGTAACCACAGTGTATTGAAGGTTTGATGTTCTCGCCGACCGCACAAACATTTCAACACAATTTTAAATCCCAAACCTGTATGATCCCTCGCTTCAAATGTTATGTCATGCTTACAAGTTTTGCACAAAACTATACTAGAAATTTCAAGAAACACTCTCAAAAAATCAATTATCCTGTAACAGTGGCCTGAATTTACAGTTATATTATCGGTACTCGCACTGGCCAATTTTCTAGCACTACTGCTTGTATTGAGCACTTTACTTTCTTCACTAAGAAATTGATTGGCATAGCAGCATGATCACTGTCCCATTTTTACCTTTAGGATAACTGCCCATGATCTAGCAGCGATGTAAACTCAACAAGACTCGAAGCAAAACTACCGGCTTAGAAGCGGGTACACAGGCATGAAGTATACATACCCATATTATAGCTTGACACGTGCCCTATGTTAATTTCAAATATTTTTGCAAAAGCCCATTGGACTTCTTCAGGTATATCTGAAATAGACATACTATTCCGGATTAAGTCGAGAAAAGAAAGTAGCGGGCGCTCTATAGAGCAGCTGCAGCTGCCCGTCGTTCGTACACCTGCTGCACGCCCTGCGCGTTTAGTGCTATAACTTTGAAAATATTGGGAGTTGAGGTTAAAAAATTCAGAGACACATTCTTAGATGTATTAAAAATCGATTTTATAAGTGTCCTTCGGTAGGTCCTCCTATTAAGTGTTTTAGACAGACTCCAAAACATAAGCTGATTTAAATGTTTTGCAGTCTTTCACTCATTCCCAAGGCCTGAACAAGTTCGAGCCTTAAAAGGATATACAGGGAATGGTGCACCGTAATATGTGAACAACCTCATACTTCAAATTTATGTAGTTTCCCACGTTTAGGTGGCTTTAATAAATCTCAACGCTGAAGGATGAGTTCACCCCCGAAAAAAAACAATAAAAATGGTAATTACGTTAATAATGAAAATAAATCCTCCAAGCGTTTAATGATGGTAATCTTGCATGCGTAATGATCGTCAATCTCACTTTTATGTATATTAACGCACCTAAACGGTATCAAAATTGCAAATAAATCTTATCTGATCAACAACAGCCATTCCCTTCCTTACATCCTTTTCGACGTTCTTATGTTCATCGTTTGCACCCACGCCGCACGAGCACAAGGAACTCAAATGATTCCGAATGAAAAGTGAAAGCACCCGAATCGGATTACATAATGTGATCCATCAGACATGAACGATAAGCGTTTTCGGTATTAAGCGTACGTAGTACAGGGAGAATAGATTACACGCTTGCATTTAAGGGTTCAAGGTAGTATACGCGATACCATGAATTCTCGTATTGCTCCAACAATATGGTGATTTGGATATTGAATGTTAGAAAAGGAACCTTCGAACGGAACCAGCATATGGAAGTTACCTTTAAAATATGCAGCGCCGATACGAGAATATATTTATCGTTTATCGTGACAAACGAGACAGGATTGGAAACTGCGGAAATGAAAATTCGATGCTTGGAAGGAATGGTAGCTGTTTTTTTTATCAAGAAGTGTGGAAGAATGTTAATCCCTTTTTTTTTGAATACGATACTTTTGGAGGATAATGAAAGAGAGATTTAAAAATTAGAGAGAATTGTTTGGACTATGGGTGGTTTTTGCAGGATGAAAAAGAAATAGAATTCTAATTAAATAATTATAGTCAGCTATGCTGTCGCCCCTTCACCTCTGCTAGTGGCGAATTCACGATTCACTAAAATCTAATCGTCGAGTTATCTGCTGATGCCTTCATGGCTGCTTTCACTTTGGCTGGCGTCTGCTATTTGCGGATTATTCACCACTATTATATTCTCAAGTTATATCCTGCGTTGATGATGACTCCGCTGTCTCCCGGAGATGTTTCCATTAGAATGAATGCTGATTTGAGGCGGTCGCTTTGGCTCGAATTATCACGGTCTTTGTCATTCCATCTGATCTCCTCATATGGACCATTGAATGAATTTTGTAGTGAATTTTCAATGGCGAAGAGCTGTTGAAAACTTTTTCGTTGTTGTGTCAAGATCCTTAGAACCTAACAGTGTTCAGGTGCCACACCGCTTGATTGGAACTATTCTCAAGGGTCAGAAGTTGTGGTGTAGTTCTATGATGAGCGGCGCTGGATCGTTATTTGGTTCTGTGAACTCTATAAATTCACCAAAAAGACGTATTGGTTCACCGAAAAGTATTTAATGTGGAGAAGTTCCTAAGTCCTCGCGTAAAGTTTCTCAAATGTCCATCCTGACTTCCGGAACAACCTTCGTTCAACGCTTGTCCTGCTGGCATCGGATTGTGCTTCAGCGAAAACGCTACACCAGTAGCTTTGCCACTAGGTGATATGCGATAGTACGCAGATGGTTTGTTGCCGCGACCGTTGAGAGAACGAAACAAATTTTCCTCGAATTTTGGTCCTTGGTCGGTGATAATTCAAAGTGGTGAGCCAAAGCGTCAAACCCAGTTTATCAATTAAGCACGAGCAACTGTTTCAGCTTTGCAGTCGTGCATAGCAATCACTTCTGGCCGACCAAAGGAAGGATCAACACAAGTGACGCGATACCCTTTCCGTTCCGACCAAAGCAGGACTATGATCTCGATTTGTACCTACTCCCAGGTGGTAGTTGTTACGAAGTTTCCAATAGGTGCTCAAGGATGTCTTGAAGGCTTGGGTTTTTGGCATTGGATGAAGGTTCGTGTCCATTCACGATAGTCCTCCTTTATTGACGGCCAGACGAATCCCTGAGCGACGAGGTTTGCGATGACTTTGCTCCAGGAAGAGGAAATTTGTAGGAAGCAATGAAAGTGCCTTTCTAAAGGCTAGTGTGACATATGACCGCGTCCTCATTGTGGAAGTATCGCAAGAAACTCTTGCGTTTGTTTTTAGAATTTACAATTGCTTGAGTCGCAACGAATATCCTGACAATAATATGTTGCATTTTGGCTGTAAACTTCCTGGTGAAATCATGAAGTCGCGATGAAGCCTTGTTCAGTTTTTGATGGAGTTCGAAAGTCAACAGTTTATAGTCAATGTAAACAATAAAGTCTAGAACCCTAATTATGCGTTGAAAATGCTTAATGGAAGGGTAACTCGTGGGCAGTTCGTTGCCAAAAGTGCTGTAATTGCTTTCCGCTTGCCAAAGCTTTTTTGAAAAGAACGCTAGCGGTTTCCAAACGCCGCTCACTAATTGAAGCACCACTAATAAGGACGAGCTCAGCACCGGGCAGTGAATATACGCGAGAGGTTGTTGTCGCCTAGCACTGTTTGTCTCTTCCAATGAGTTAGCAGCTTTCGTTGTCCACTTCAGCGTGTTTTTATTTTGACGCGGTCCCTCGACTGCTTGTTCTGGGCGTTGACGACGCGTACCACACCTTTTTCGAGTGCAGACGGTGGGAAAACGAGAGCTCTCTCCTTTTCGAGAGAATAGTTGAACTCTGACCAGAAAACTTGGTGGATGTGATGATATCATCAGTTTACAAATGGAACTGTGTGGCATATTACGCCCGGGCTGTTCTTCTGACGAAGAAAAGCATCTCGGACCGCTGGCTGACGCAGAGGGAAAAGGGCTAAAGTTTACAGTAACCTTTGCCCCTTTCGTTTCCCCCGGCTGAAAAAGGGACTCCTCTAACCGAAGGCGCAAATTGGCGAGGCAGTAGAGGCCTAGTACTTATGTGACAATTTCATGCCAGTGACAGTAAGTAATGTGACAAATAGTTCCACGCTGCGTTCTTAGTGTAAAAAGCCTTCACCTCCCAAGCAAAAAAGTAGAAGTATGTAGAAGTAAGTACCAAGAAGTATTCGGCGTGCCGATTCCGTAGATATTGAGCATACCATTATACTGTCAAAGCTGTTTGGCAGTTTGCGATAACGAAAAGTCAATAATGGTCAATTAATAATTTTCGGAAAAATTTTCTGGCCGCAAAGTTCTCCATTTGCCGGCTTGGATATCTGCCTGGAAGAATATAAACGTTGTGGGCGTGACAAAAATCGCAAAGACGCCAACTACCATGATCCTTTGAAAGCATTTGTAAGGGCGCTGATCAACAACTGGATGAAGAATGAGCCGTTCTTAGTTTTATCGTTACATCAAATACCTCTCGGGTGATTATGAGCCTATCAGGTGCCAGGCGACAAAGTCTGTTTGCTGCTGGTGGTGCAAGAGTTGTTTTTTTGTAATGCCCTGTTTTCAAGCGTATCGTCGTTGAGCGTCTTCGAGTCAAGTCCAGCAAATCGTAGGAAGTACATCCTTGGTGAACACTTTCCCACCACGAGAATGCAAGTCCCTCAAAACTGCAATGATTTCTGATTGCCCGAGTCATTGCACCGTGTAGGAGCTGAACCGTTTAGTGAGCTCATCTTTGACTTTACTGTTTGGCATGTCCTCTGGTGGGTTTATGTTGACGTCCTTCACCTCGATGATGTACCGAGGATGAACACCGGAAATTGGATGGCTTCAGGGTCTCACTTCATAGTGCCACATAGGGTGAAAAAACATAAAATTGTAATTATTATAATTTCAAATTTGCTGTTTTCACAAGCTTTGGTTTGTGAGGATAGTACCAACATAAAACTTCCCTTTAGCTCGGTATTAACTGATACTACCTTAGGGCCGTTCACGAATTGTTTTCGGATAGACTTCATTTTATGTTATCCTTGTTATGAATCGAAGGACTACAATTACTCTTTTTTCTGGACTCGCTGAGTTCTGTTTGAAGGGACGACTCAAAAATCGATTCCCTACGTAGGGAATGCGATAAAGGTGTACCCATGGTTGCCTGATTGGGCGGGTTCGTAGAAAACATGAGAAATCCCTGAAAGCTCGCTGACTTAATCGTTTTTCCATTGCCTGGCTTACGAGATTATATTGCCCAGGACCGAGGTTTAGACTGACGCCATGCGAATAAAAGAGGAGCTATAGAATTCAAACGATTGATCGAGAATAAAAAAACCTTGCAATTTTCTTTCGGCTGGAGGATTCGGTCGGTTCTGAAAATTCCGATGTGAGTATTGTAGGAGAGAAATTCTCAGCGGCTGAATGCCCCACAAGCCATTCCTATAGAATGGCATATCAGGAGATTTAGAAGGTCTCAGCATCCATTTCCGCAAAGCAAAAATATTAGGAAAAAGAATAGAAAATAATAGAAAAAAGTGCAACACATAGAAGACCGAGTTTCTTGTAAATGTCAAGTTTTTTACCAGGCCCCGAAAAAGTCCTGTTGCGAATTTAAAAACTTGTAGTTTGTTGATCGGAATTTATGGTTTGGCCTGGTTTCGGTAAGACCATGACCTATAAGTTGCATAACGGCTTCAGGGAAGTCAAGGATTCAGTTAACGATAATTTGACCAGGATAGGGGTCAAGGCAAACCTAAAAAAGATGCTTGTTTGAACGAAAAACAGCTTAAAAAATCATCAAAATTTCAGCTTAAACCATTTTGAGCAAAGTTAGCGCTCGTCTGGAAATTTCAACGGGGCGGGCGAATGAGCGCTGAATATGCTAACGCCGTGTCGAAAACAGTGACAGTTTGAGTATTGTTGTGAACTTTTGGCGTACGGGCGAAACGAAGACTCGTTCTCGAACCGAATTTTGACATGGTTAGAAGTTTGCTTTTGTGTTTTTATAAACCTGAATCCATGCATACGTGGTGTGAAAATTAATTAATGAGACTGATTTTATTGCCGCGCTTGTGTGCCGTCCTTGAAATTCTTTTCCGCTTCCCCGGCATCCTTCCCATCTCCATAGACATATTTACCATCGCTCCAGCTTGTTTAGTTCGCCTGCTGTGTCGTGTTGAGTAGACGTGTGTTGGTGGTGCTCGTCTCAAAAATGGAGATAGGAAATCAAGAGCAACGCGTAACGATCCCGATCCCGAAAACCCATCCCACGCCGTTCAATGGAAACCGATCCCACGCCGTTTGATCGAGTTATTACAGGCGATGAGAGCTGGTTTTTTCAATACGACCCGGAAACCAAACGCCAAAGCTCACAATAGTTGTCTCAGGACGCTGCCCGCCCGAAAAAAGCTCGCATGAGCAAGTCGAAGGTGAAAATGATGATGATTGCCTTTTTTAACAGCCGTGGAATCGTCCACCAAGAATATGTTTCATCGGGGCGAACCGTAAATCAAGTCTACTATCGCCAAGTACTCGAAAGATTGCGAAACGAGTCAACAGAGTGCGCCCAGACATCGCTCGTAACTGAATCATTCATCACGACAACACGCCGTGAAAACTGCCCTCAGCGTGTCCCAGTATTTGGTCTCTAAATAGATCGCCGTGTTGCAACAGCCACCTTATTCGCCCGATGTGTCCCCCTGTGACTGTTTTGTTCCCTAGAACAAAATTGGTGGCCAAAGGAACCAATTTTGAGTCGGACGTCCCAATCGAAGCGTTCCAGAAATGTTACGAAGCATGTAACACGCGCTAGAATCGTTGTAAAGCTGCCCAAGAGGACCACTTTGAAGTGGATGGCAGAGTTATAGAATAATATTTAAATATACGGTTTTTATAGAATTAGTCTCATTACTTAATTGTCACACCTCGTAGACTCCAAACATTGACCTAACAAGCGCCTAGATAAGCTCAAAGTGTCCTCGCCGCCTCAGAAAGTCCTGTTCTCTATTAACTGAGCTATAGAGCGAATTCTTCTTCTCTACTGTAAAGAAAAGGATGTAAAGAAAAAAATGCCCTGAAAGACGAGTATGATTTCCTTTCTGACTCTAATTTGTCGGTTTTTTCGTGTATTTGTCGATAATTTCGAAAAAAATTAGGGGTACAGAGAGAAATGGATTCTATTGCTCTGTAGCCCCATTTTCCTTGTATGTTTAAAAGTAATAAAACCACCATGTAAGATAAGTTCCACCTCTAAAGGATTTCTAATCTCTTTCTCTCCTTCTCTCTCTCTAAAATATTTCTAATCTCTTTCTCTCTCTCTCTCTCTCTTTCTCTAAAGGATTTGATGACAGTTTAACATTATAAGTAATGCATAATAGATAGGGAATAAAATAACTGCGATCAAAATCGCGATTGGTCAAGGCCATGTCAGAATGGTAAGCGCAGCCAGGGGAGCGAAAAAGGTTGTGTAGTAGGTGTCATAGACAACTTTGGGCTCAATCTCGCAACAGAACTCTTTCTTTCTTAGAGCAAGACTCGATACCAAGTAACACATTTCCTTCTTTCGCTGCGGATTTCGTTAGGCTGATGTACCCGATAATACGAACAAGTTTTGACTCTTTGATTAAGAGCGCAATGTAGAGTGATTTTGAAATGTTACCTACCATTCACTAAAATTATCACTGAACTGCTTGCATATGAGAAGGCAAAACTGTTGCAAGGACTTGGAACGAATTCAACTCACATAAGGTAAATTCAGGAGATAGTGGTTAGACGTCCTGATTTCAATACAAAACGATTCGTAAAACATTGAATACATCACTCAAATTACTTGCCCTACAAAATGAATAGATTTGCTACAATTCAACTTGAATATATGTAAGAGTTTTATTTAGTACAAGGGTTGGAAAAACGTCAAGAGTCGGTGAATTGAATGGGAGCATTTTCATTGGGGAAACTCTACATCTATAAAACGTATCCCTTTTTCCCGACTAATTGGAACAAATCAAAACTCAGATGTATAAAATTTCAATAAAAGGATTTCACTAGAAATGTATTTAATTTCTCAACTATCCTCAGTTTATTTGAAAAGTGCCTTTTCAGCAAAATATTGAAAGTGGTTCTGGAAAAATTAAAAAGTGAACTCTATTATTCCGGGTAGAAAATAATTATACACGTCGCGAAAAATTCATAATTATATTCAATTTGTAGAAATGTTTGGAATTCGCGATATTTTATTCCAGGAGTGGAATAAAACCGGCGGGATTCTGTTCGGTTATGAAATCTTGACGACTAAAGGATTGACATACCCTACCTTATACTGAATGTTTTTCCCAGCGCACTTTGGGGAATCATTTGAAAACTAGGGCACGTTTCTTTCAATGCTTTCATCAATTATAGAGGAAAAATGGAGTTCGGCTCAACTTTTACCAGGAACCTTCCTATGAATGCTTTTCAAAATTCGCTTTGACATATGTTTGAAGACAATACTGAAAATGAAGAAATGTAACAACTTAATAACTTGATGTATTCGAACCGTTTACATAAAACATTTCGCAAAGATTCCATTAGGTCATAAATCCTCATAAAACCATCGAATCTAAATTTTCCCCTTTTTCCAACCCATTAGTAGGCAAATCACGATTTCGCGCTTTTTCCAATTAATAATATTCACCTCGAGATACGTTAATTGCCCGTTCCGGCTTAGAACAACCGGAAAAGGGATTCTCTCATTTGCATCTCTGAAAGGGAGGAAGCATGCATATAAAGACCATTTGCTCGAAGAAGGATACGGAAAAATTTCTCGTTGCCCATAATTCTTTAGCAATATCGACAAAAAGGGTGTGCACAAGTTCCTCTGGACGGGTTAATATATGCACGACATAGTTCCCTTCGCGTGGCTTTATATAATAGCTTGTATTATGGAGAGTCCTTGCGAAAGAGTGATTGTGGTTTTACTGTTTCGAGGGGCCAGAGGCTGAAAAAAATATATGAAGTCGGTTGCTTGAATGAAATGTTCAATGGACGTTGCCGTATTTTATTATGGTACACAATTTTCCGCCCGATATAAATTCTTCCGTCGCAGGCAATTTAGCGAATTTTAAGATTCTGCTTAGGGAATCTGTATCCAATGAATCTCTGTCCGACTTTTTATAATCGTCATTGAAGAAGACTTGGCAATTGATGTACAGAAGGGTTAAACTTCTTTTTCAATCAGTGATGGCTGGAAGATATTGAGTTTCTTTCTCCACTGAGGCTTTCCATCGATTCACTGATTTTGCTACTGAATGTTTGAGCGTGAACGTTGAGCGTGATCCTGACCTGGGTGATAGCTCAACTTTTCATTTTGAAAGTCTGACGATATAACTTTCACCTAGTTTGGGGCATTAGATATCGTTACTATACTAAATGCAAACAAAACGGACACATTGCAGCATTAGCACATCGATGCAAGGAATGTACTCGACTACCACGCTACAGGTGGAAAGCATCGGAAGAATTGCTGTCAGGTTGTTCCACACTGCTGACCGAAAAGCAAAACTTAAAGGCCCTTAAAGACCTTATCATATAACGCATTTCAAATGCTTTTAAGGAATTGATGAGTGGCCAAACAATCACATTACGTCCTGAATCCTTATTTTTATGACACTAGATCCTTATTCGTGTAACACGTCCTAAACACATGACTACAAAAATACATACCTCTGAGTACTATCATTGAAAGAAAAGTTTGTTCATAAAAAAAATCTTCCCACGCCTAAATGGAATCTACACCAAACAGGAGATAGACAGAGCTTATCACCCAATATCAATGCACTCAGATAATATTCAAAAACAGCAGTCATCAGTCCATTAGAAGTCTTTGAATCCGTTACCATGCGTTTCATTAGGATTCGCGAAAGCAGCTTTCTGTAACTCCACGTTAAAAATGAACCCCAGAAACATTGGCAGGCGATCAAATAAACATTTGAGTGACTATAAGCGATAGCTAGCTGATATCACATATCCCTTCCAATCATCCCTAAGCGCAAAAGCTACTTTCATTACCGATGCCTCCTCCATTGCCATCAGAGACGAGCTGGAGCTAAGCTTCGATAATACTTCATCCTCTTTTGATTTCTGTTCTAAAAACTCTCACCGGCAAAGTTAAGAAACAGCCTTTTCGATCGCAAGCTACTCGCCCTTTTTGAATCTTTAAAATATTTCAACAAATCCTCGACTACGGAAGCTTCACCATAAAAACTGCGTAAAAAATATTTTTTGAATATGGCTATAATACATTAGCTAAGGCTTTATCCTTTATAATATTTGAAATTTCACATCAATTTTTTTTCGGGAGCGTATTACAGCAGAGACTGCAAACTAAACAGGTGATTGGGCGATATTTGGTCTATCAAACAAGGACATCACCCTTTAACCATATCACCTAGCCTGAAACAGTTTGACTATCCCGTCATCCAGAGCACATAGCCTGAAACGGTTTGATAAATTGGGACTGGTTCATCCTTTTACGCTTTATGAAGCCTTCGGATCGCAAGAATTCTTTATTCAGCGGAAGAAAAGATAGAGGACAGCTAGGGAAAAGCCAGTTCTCGACACCGTTCTCGTTTCTTTGTAACACCAAAGTGAAACATACTTAATCGATTGGATTTGAGTTAGTTTGAATTTCATGTCTCATCCGGGTCCACTTGTTAAGGAATTTCAATCCCTCCCCAATACGAGTGACTGACTTTTTCAGTAAGATCCATGAATTCTGCCTATCTAATCTGCTGTATAAAAAGATAATAACTCTTCACTGTCACACTCCTTCAATACAAGACGAAGACTGTAACCTACCAGTCATACGCGAGTAAAGCTGTGAACAACCGTATCTGCTCAAAAGCTAGACCATTTAGAAGTCAGTGTCACGATTCCTTTTACCTCATATTCCTTGTATATATTTTTTTGCTAATATGGGGAGTGTCGGTTAATAATGTCGATTTTTTGGCTTGAAAAAAGAATTTATTTCAATAACTAAATGAATGACCACATTAACCAATATATTGGCCTTCGTTAGCTATGACTTCCAATCTTTTGAAAATTTGTTGACTCTACGTTTGGAGAAGTCCTCATCTTTCCAGTCAATCCATTCATCGACCAATTTTCGCACTTCTTCAGCATTTCGAAAGCGTATGTCGGCCAAACTGAACTGCATCGATTGAAACAAATGGTAGTCAGAAGGAGCAAAGTTTGGAGAGTACCGGGGGTTGATCACGGTCTTCCCTACAAAGCCTTTCTAATTTTTCTTTAACGATGTTTGCTCGATGACGTCTGTACATAATGTTATTCGTAGATTGAGTTGATTTTCGTCCGGTTGATGTGACAACCATTTTTCAAGTTTTCGAACCTTTCCCATTGCATGTAAACGTTCAGAAATGGTTGATCGGGCGACACCCAACTCCAATACAAGTTCTTATTGTGTTCGACAAGAATTTTCATCCAATAATGCTTATAACTCTGCATTTTCAAATTTTTTGTTTGCTGATGAATGAACGGCCACATGTCTTCCAAGCCAAAATCACCACTTTGGAAGCGCGCAAACCATCTTTCACAAGTTTCATGCGTTGAAGCATGTTTACCGTAAACTGCTATCAATAATCGAGAAACTTTCAACAGCGTTTTCTTTAAATGAACCATATTTATTAAACTTCCCCACAAAACTAGTTTTTCAGGCACTAAATTCGACTTTTCGAAGCAAAAAAAACTTTGTTGTTTACGCTATTTCGGTCAATGACTAAGTCAGTTAATGACAGTTGTTTGCTCTCCAAAATGCAAATATGAGTTATTATAGACACAAACCAACAGTTGTGCCATCTGTTATCTAAATCGATATTATATACCGACACTCCCAATGCTCACAACATATTTTCCGTTTGTCAAGAGTATGTCACTCTTGATTCCTAGTGACATTTATCCCATTGTGATCCCGTGGAAGGAAAATAATTTGAGGTTCTCTGCCAAGGAAAGCGATGAGTATCATTCCTGAGATAATTCACATATCTGATTTGAAGACTATCCGGTGCGCTGCGGCCATACAGACTTCTGTTGCGTTATTGATATCACCGAGGATACTACGCGCCACTTGAACTAACCATGTGCCTCTGTCTGTTAGACCACAACCACTGTCCGTATGTATAGTGAAATGCCCAGCTCAAAAGCGCACTGGAATTGGTAACGAAAGCGAGATTTGTTTTATGAATTTTCCGAGTACTCTACCAGCGTATCTGGTATGTACAAAGGATGGAATGCTGTAATAGACTCGGAACTCAAAATCTTTATTCAAAAGTCTTATGATTTTCAGTCGTTCATGAGAAACTATTTCTCTTAAGCTATAACTAAGGATATTGAAGAACAGCCCGGCGCAAAGGTGATAGACAAATAGCAATATCTCGGCAATGATACCATTCGGGTTTGGAGTCTTCTTCCACTTTCTGTAAATAATTGCTTGTTAAAAGTTATTCCTCGTGAATTATAGACCGCCAATCGGTGTTACCTCATAGACAGCTTCACTATGGTACAGGTGTTCAGAGACGGTATCCTGCTCTCTTGTGCTTTTCGTCCGGTTGGTGTACGAAGCGATTAAATAGGCCTCGATTATGTATATCAAACTAAACTATAGCCAAGGGTTAAGCATACCTGATCATGATGTTGCACGGAATTCTCATAGTAGCTGGCATCATTTCTGTTCATCAGACAACTAGACTCTTTCTGATTGAAATATATACTGTATTACCGTTGCATGCTTCGTCCTGGTACCCAAAACCGCGAAACCCAAACAACAGATGACGAGAGTGTGATATACGGGCCGGCTCTTCATGGAGCATATCAGATTTGTTTTCTGATCTACTTCTGCATCAGCATTTATTTGCTATACCTTTCTGTTGAGACACATGAGGTTGCGTATGAATTTCTAGTTACGGATATTTCTATCTGAAGCTTCCTATGTGTAGGTTTTAACATTTTTTTTTATATTTTCATCTCATATTACATAACAATGTATTCTAATGTAAAACCTAAACAAGAAATGTGTTTTTGATTTGTTTCTGCCACACAAATATATTATTTAACTAGAATTGAAAACATGATATAGAAATAAGATAGGTGATACTTTACTTTGGCGCCCGTCTATTTATTTCTTATGATCAAGCCAATCTAGCTAGGTTTTGTGGCTTTTGCACAGTGTAATCTTAGCTTTTGGGCTTACTTTGGATATGGAGATAACTTGAGACTTATATGTAAACCACAACTGCTGTTCAAATGTTTTTCGATAACTAGATACGCTTGCATGGTCTCAAGTTCCCTTTGAAAAAAATAAATAATTTCCTTTCCATGCACTTGTTTTCACATCAGTGAAAGTACTTGACTTGGTCTAGTAGAAGTTCGAGTAGGTGGTAGATATTTGACGTGGAAATTTGGATTTCCTTTCATTGTCTATTTATCCATATAAATAAGACCAAAGAAAAGTGTATGAGTAGGTTTCATTTTTTCCATGACTATTATTTAACGTCTTTCCACTGTCGTGAAATGGAATATTAAAGAAAGGAACAGGAACAGTATAGGAGCAGCAAGTAAATAGGTTCGTGCCCCTAACTATTGGTGAGCATATCTAAATTCATGTTTTGTTACCTTAAAAATAAACATACTATGTTTCTACACAATCCAGATGTCTATTAAATAGGTTTTGGCTAATTGATACAAGATGGCGCAGCAAGCGTTCAGTCGCATCTGACAATCATGTGACTTTAAACGTCAGTCCACATTATTTTTTGTTGTTTCGTCGAAATGTAAACAATATTTCGGGCGCAGACCATGTCAACCTTGTTCAATGAAAACAAAATGAATAGGAGCGCTACTTTTTTGTTTTAATTTGAAGAAAAATGGGGTACGGAACATGCTCCAGCGAAATCCCTAAGGAGTGTTACTAGCCTCCCAAATCCATGTATCAAAAGTCAGATCAGAATAATTTTTAGCGTGAAAACGCTCGGATACATCTTGCATAAGCTTTTATCAAAAAATCAATCATCACTTACATACAATACTTACGAGCCGTTACTTTTTTGAGTAGAGCGTTACTGTAATGTATAAAATTACAAATTTTTTTAAATTATTTGGATTAATTCAAACGAATAGTTCATTTCATTCATATTTCAAATTACTTAAGATTTGATTCTAATATTAATAGTTGAAAATCGAACAGATATGAGTTAACGCTCGACAAGAACCTTTATGAACGTTCAGGCTTCAAATTCAGTTTGAAACAATTGCATATATTTTACATGTTTATCTTCGGTATGAACCAACCCTTTATTAAAATTGGATAAATTGACAAACTGACAATTGAATTTCGAATTATTTTATGACATGTTTTCGACTCGCTTCCAAGGGAAAGAAAATATTTTTAATCGGTAAATTAATTTATTTAAGGATTAAGAAAAGGCTGAACAAAACCAGAAATAAACTCATAGCGAATTCAATATAATGATAAAAAGAGTGAAGTGTTAGTCATAAATTTGCGAACGCTGCAATTGCTTGACCATGTAAACCGCATGGACGAAGAAGAGTTACCTGAAAGTATTTTCGCAGGGAGAACCCAGAGGCGGGGGCCTTTACTAAAGCCGAGGAAACTCTCGCTAACCTCTGTCAACGAAGATAGTTCTTCGCTGCTCAGATTTCGTGACTGGAGGACGCGTTTAATGGACTGAGACAAATAGAGACGCTATTTGCAAAAGGTAAGGGTCTGAGAAAAGCAGTAGTGTGATACGAATAAGTAGAATAGCTTTTGTGTGAGATACATTTAGTTATTCAATTTAGTTACAATGCACAAGAGAAGGAAAAAGTCAGTTAGAGAATTGTGTGCTGAAATAATCCCGAAAATGGTTAAATAAAGTGATAAACTCTTTGCATAATCATACGTTTCAGTGTCCTATTCCAGCAGTCCTTCAACTTCTTCATAAGTCTTACTATTTGTCAATAACTCATCACTTTTGCTTTTCTCGATTCGGTGGGTACTTTTTTATCGTGCGAATTGCAAGCGACGCGAGCCAACTAGAGTCCATGATTCATTCACCAAAATAGGAAGCTAACATGGACCACGTTGAATATGATGGCAGCTATGCATCATGGCATTCCGGCAACCTTTAAGGCTTTAAAGCAAATTTCTAAGAGCTTGAATCCAAAACTTTTGCAATAGGAGAGTCAAAGGTGTAGGACAGCCAACGCAAAGTGGCATTTGTGAACAGGCGCACTGTTAAGTAAAAGCGGGAGCCCTCTCCTCTTTTTTCTTTCATATATAATCTTTCAATCTGCCTCTTATCTTAAGGACTAACCTCTTAGGGACGCCTTTATATTTGTAATCTGTCAACACGATCTCTTCTGAGTCTCAAAAGACTGCCACCGTGGTTTTGCGCGTAAACTGTAGGACCTTAAACTTTTTAGGTGGTGATTTGCCCTTTTTGTGCCACTTCGTAAAATCCTGTTTGAAATCAGATTCATAATAATGAACCCAATTTTGTTCTCAATAAATATCTGATTCAATATTCCATCCTTGTCGTCGCGGGAACTCTCTTCTAGGTGTTGTTTCTGAGGCGGCGTCACAATCCTCCGCACCATCTAGCGCTGACCTTTGTCATGCCAAGATGTTCGTGAATAATTCCAACCTGCAAGCGGTTTTTTTGGTCTAGCATCTTCCAGATTGAATTTTCGAGTATTTGAATCATTTTTAGAGTAGTCAGTTAGATCGTTCGTCCTTACCGTGGGTCATTTTAAAATGAATCCTTGACTTGTTAAAAAAGACTGTGCTACTGATTTAACCCAGACAAGAGTTTCCGCAAACGGACACCATCTCTTACAGTATGGTTTCAACTGAGTTTCCTGACTTGTTTAGAAATTACAAGACGGCGCCTCCATTCCACTAACTTAAAAACGCATCCTCGTACGCTCAGAAAGCTTAACACTGCTGCATCGTTTAGTTGTCAAGCTCTCTATCTTGCAAAGCTTGCTATATTCGCTGCATTGGATACTCGCATCGTTTTCTTAAGGATCCTCCTAATTTGTATGAGAGTTATATACAGTTCGGGACAAAACTCTCAATACACCCTCAAAATTTCATAAATTTCGTAGAAAATGCGCATCTATATGAGCATTTTATATGCATCATTCCTGCAAATGTACCTTTATTAACAGAAATTTTTTTAAAAATTACATTAATCAACTTATAACTGTAAGAACACAAAAAAAAACCAAATTCAATAGGGACGAAAGTGTTCATACATTAAGTAATTTAACTGAAAATTCCACATTATTTATATAATTTTATATATCAATATTTTGTTGGGCCACCGTTTGCATCAATGACAGCCTGCAACCGTCTTGGCATTGATTCCACCAAATTTTTAGGGACTTCCGGAGTTATTTCTTCCCAGGCTTGTTGAAGCGCAGTTTTGAGTGATTCCTTGCTCCTGGTGTGAATTTTCGAGATTTTTCTGTTCATAAGTTCCCAAATATGTTCAATGGGGTTTAAGTCTGGCGATTGAGGAGGAGAATACAGCTGCCTTGGTGCATAATAAAGCAACCAGTTCTTTACAAAGCGTGCAGTATGTTAAGGATCGTTGTCCTGTTGGAATATTCAATGCTGGCCAAGACCCAAATTGTCCACATAAGGTTGCAAGTTTTCTTCCAACAGTCTTTTATAATAGTATTGGTCCATAATACCATCTATAAAGACCAATCGGCCAACCCCACCAGCTGCAATTCTACCCCACACCATCACATTGCCACCGCCGTGTTTTACTGTTGGTATCAAATTCTTCAGTTGCAATGCTGTTCCCTTTTTTCGCCAGATTCTTCCTTTGCCATCATTACCGAACAAGTTGAACTTGCTTTCATCAGTAAAAAAGATAGTTTTCCAGAACTCTAAATCCTTTGCTAAATATCGCTTTGCAAATTCAAGTCGAAGCTGCCTATTCTTTTTAGATATTAGCGGTTTTTTACGAGGAACTTTACTTGCATATCCATCGGAACGTATCATTCTTCGGATGGTTTTAGCGTGAACACACTTATTCGACGTATTAGCGACATGTTTCGCCAGTTGCCGACCGGTTATCCTTGGGTTTTTGTCCACCTCTTTTAAGATCATGCTGATATCCCGCCTGGAAATTTTCTTTGGTCGTCCATTTCTTGGCTTATTTTCCACTGATCCTGTGTTTTTACGCTTTTGAACAATATATTGGACAGTAGCATGGGATAAATTAAGTAAAGCTTCAATTGCGCGGTATGATTTTCCATTTCTATGCTCAGCAATAATTAAATTTTTTATTTCAACACTTACTTCCTTACGCTTGGTCATTTTTCACTTCCTATGCTCACAGATTATTGAAACAAACTAGTCAATAGATCGTATTAACGCATTTCATGGGAAATGCAACGGTTCTTCCAAGAAAAACAACAGCTAAGCAATGCTATGAAGACCAGAGTACACTATATGATGAATGTATGAACAATTTTGTCCCAACAAAATTTGTTTCATTTTGTTATTTTCACATTTGTAACTTAAGAAATTTTGGTTTTTTTTTAACTTATTGTTGACAAAAATACATTTGTAGTGAAGCTGCATACAAATCTTTTGTATATATTTTTATTTCTAGTAAATTTATGAAATTTTGAGGGTGTATGGAGACTTTTGTCCCTGACTGTAGTAGTTCCGCTATGCCAATATCCATTAAGAGTACAATAGCTGCAACTTTTTCACTCAATTAACGAGCCATGTAATGAACACAATTGCTTGTTTAATCGCATATCCATTATTAACAAGCTGGTTCAATATTTTTTCTTCAATCTTCATATTTACCATATTTTCGAAACCAAGTTCTCAAATTCCATTTTGGTTATGTTAGAAAATGTTAGAAAACAGGACTTTTAACTGAAATATTTTCTACCGGTGAGGTCTGTAAGTTTTATACACGCTCTCATTACCACCACCGTAACTTTTACTTTCACCTTGATCCTTTATTATTTTGATTGCCAAAGAATTTTCATTTTCAAGGCCTACTCTGTTGATTTGAAGTCTCTTCATTGTTCGAATACGATCCCATTCTAGTTAGTTGGAAAACTGCACAATCCACAGCTTTCATGGTTCTTCATCCCAAATCCCAACAAATAAGTGGTTGAAAATAGTCTTGTTGTCTCATATTTCTCGGTATTTCGGGTCATAATCTCGGCATTTCACATCATTGGGAGATTTCTCATCTCATACAGTTCTTGGCCCTCAATCAATCAAATGCGAATAATTGTAAATTCACCTACAGCTGTGCTACCAAGCAAACCTAAGGAAATCCGCAAAGGTACTGAACGCCGTTGAGCAACTAGCCCTGACGCAGATAATTTGAGCGGATTTTGACGGAAATTTTTGACAAGCCCGAGGTTTCAACGATTAAAAGACTGCGGAAGGTGCAATGGGCTGGCCTTATGAATCATATGGACGAACAAAGAAAACCTAAATAGGTATTAATTGAGAGAACTGAAAGTCGGAGACTAGTGGAGAAACCGAAGAAACGCTGGTTCGACGAAAACAGGCCATCGCTGCTCGGATTTCAAAATTGGAGGACTTGGTTAATAGACCGAGACAGTTGGAGGTGCTTGTTGCAGGAAGCGAAGGCCCGAGAGGGGCTGAAATGCTAAGAAGAAGTTTGAAAATTGCACATCTGAAGAGGCAAAGGCAATCTAGTTCTTACCGTCACTGGCTGCAACTGGATGTAAGTTTTGAAAAGTTTTCATACTTGAAAATTGGAATTTTCAAGGGGCAAAGGTGATCGGAAGGAGTGTCATGGAGTGTCATTGGCTTGAAAGCGGACGATGATGTGGTAACGGCAATTTTGCAGAAAACATCAGGAGTACACTTTTCTCACAGGAGAGCTGTCAAGGATGCTTTTTTTTAAAAATCGATCTAGTTAAAGTTCTCCAGGTGCACCGGATAGGAGGCACAAAAAATCTCTGATGGTTGACTCATGACTCGACAAATAATCGTTTTTTCCATGGGGAGGGACAACCACCGAACTGGATTTGACGTGGATGTTATAGAATGAAAAATGTTTCACAAGGAATTAAAAATAATGAAAATTTTTACAAAAATTGTTACCAACTTTTTATTGCGTTATTTCATATAATTTGGAACCATTTCTTAGTCTAATTTAATTTGATCCCTAACAGTTTTTTTTATTTTCCTATCGTGAGTGGTTTCAATGCATAATTCTGCATTTCCAAAATGTTTAATGCAAATACATAACTCATTCTCATACTTGCAACTTTTTGCGTCATTCTCAGATTGCCGTTCCCACATCATCACCATATAACAGCACCAAAATAACAATTTCTATTAGAGTCCTTCTTCTATCTTTATTTCCGCAAACTATGTGTACGTATCGCATCCTTTCTTCCATCAGCTCATAATTCTTTTCCGGGAAATATGCAAAATAACACATTAAATATTGTAATAGGAATAATAAAAACATTTCCCCCACTTGAAAGCATTTTTCAAGTAGCTCCTGTGGCTGCTGCAGCTGAAGTTAAAAATACGACGAGTGGCGGAATTACTAATATAATATTACAGACAACACAAACATAGAAGCATTCTTTGCAAGGTGGCACAAGGATACATTGCATTACAGCTATACTAGGAACATCAATATATGAACAAGCTGCAAATGCATTTGCATGGAACCGACCGCATAGAGTGCTCATATTCTCGGTATTATATATCTGTTAAAATTATGTGAAATTCCATGAAAAGTTATAAAAATGGATTTCATGTCAAAAACATTTTTTTCGGGTTTTTCCGACTCGAGTGGTGGGAGAGTAGAAAGCCAGCATGTGCTGAGCATGGTGAAAGAACATTTCAGGACGGGGCAAAGCCAGAACTAGAACCACAATGGATGCATGGATGCGTTGTTGTAGAAGTGGATAAAGCTGTTCCAGCATTCTGATATCGAGACTATGCAAGATGTTGTGAAGTGCACTTCAGTGAGTTAAAGGATATGTTTACCATATTCTTGATTATCCGCATATATATGCTTGATAAACTAGGACAAACCAATAGTACTTTATGTGATTTGCTAATGAACATATTTCAACCGAACCGAAACTGAAGACCTTCGGAAGAGCTTTAGAAGCTTCATTGTGAAAAATATCTTTTTTAACATTTTAAGGTTGGTCAAATGGAAAAATATGCGGAAAAGAATGGAAAATCCTGGAGACATCCTTCCTTCGAGATTGAAAGGGCATAAGGTAACGCCTCCCAACGGTGGACATCGGCGCCAGCTGCTTTTGTAACTGGCTCCCAAATAAGCCATCACGTGACAGCGCTGCTTTTCGTAGTATACATAAATGTACCATATTAAAAGCAGGAGGTTTCCTTAACACCAAAACCACAGGGAAATTCCGACCGGAGACAGTTCATTTGCGGCTGGTCTCTTGATTCTCTCCTTATGATGAATGGCCCAAAAATTTTAAGGCTGAGGACAAGTAACTGGCGGTGCCAATGCCACCCTCGTCTCGAACTACCCAACTAAGCATTGTCTTCTTGAGTGTTGTTTTCATGATCCACCATAGCTGATCTATAATAGGTCTATCAGCTGATTTGTCATAATCATATTCAGGGATGGCAAATCTGCTGATACACTTTTGTTTTTCGTTCTCATCCTACGAATTAAAATGTTTGTTTTTAGTTCTAAAGGACATCCGTTCAACAAACTTCTAGTCGTGCTGCACGTGAAGCGCTTCAACAATTAGGATTTTATTCACATTAAACTGCATCATGATTGTGGGACATGCAGAGAATCCTGTACCTAGATTGGAGACCTAGAAGCAATAAAAGTAGTAGGAGTATAAGCTTATGATGCTTCTTTCATATCTCATTGGTCATGGTTTGTTCCTGCTTAATATCTTTCGTCTTTTGACGTTATGTGTCCTGGTTTTTTGCCTTGGTGTACTTTTCGTGTTTTCAACGTTCATCAGCATTGGAAAAGACTCTAAAAACTTTTCCCTCCATTAGAGTCGCGATCACGTGGTTTAAATGCTCTAGTTGTTTGGAGCATGTTCATGATTACTTATATTCACGCTTTAAAGCCGCTTTAAAGCAGAAACGTAACGAGGTTTGCGATATTCAATCCTTCTCCCTCGTTATTCAATCGTCTTTCGATTCAATCGTCTTTCGAAAACTTGCCAAAGTTACTAGTTTCTCCTTCGATCTCATTTTGATTGACAATGAGAGTTAAGGATGCTTGGTATTATGAGGGGCAGCCAGTAAATTATGTGGAATAATAGGACCAATGCAAATTGTTTATAAAGCGATCTCAATAAAGATGTCAATTTTTACTGTAATTCATTAAGTCATTGAAAATTCGTAAGTAATTTGGGAACGCAAATCCCTTTTTATTCTCTTTTTATATCTATCTCCAGTATTAATTTTGTTTTGTTCTCATTCCTTTTTTTGTTTTCTCACTTCATTTAGTTGTTGCATGGCGTAAGCAATAAAGTGCGCTAACAATTCAAACAAACTCCCAATCTAAGGGTATTCAACGTCCATTTTCTGGACCCATTCATATTTTTAAGCAAAGCTTGTTGGAAGTAGCAGATAAAGACGAAGGTGTATTCCCTTGAATTATGTATTCACACACATTAACTCATATACACTATTATACCGCGAGATTATTCTCACATACATTCAAGCTTAGAAAGCTAGCCATCTCGGTATCTCCGCTCACCTACATCGATTTATTTCTAAGCTCTCCATCTTGGAAAGCTCGTTTTATTTGCTACGTGAGATATTTATATGGTTTTCTTTGTGATGCACCTCTAGACGGTTAGCACTCTTTAGTGGTCTTCTTCAGCGGCTCATATAAGCGGAAATAATCAACCCGGTCCTGAAAATCTATCCCGCAGCTTAGAAATGAGGAATCCGGATGATGAAGCACTCACTCACCCTCTTTGCAACAGATGTCTGATTCAAATCCCGCTGGTGACAGTGGGATTCGAATTTGTGTCTCTAGGGTTGAAGTGTAATGGGTACACTTCCGGTAATTATCCAGATCATGCGTGATTTTGATCCTTGATTACATTTTGATCCTTTTGATTACCTTGTGCCTTTGGTCTTAAAATGAGGCAACTGGCTTTTAATAGCCGAAAGGCCCATTCTGTAGCGGATCAACGTCTTAGACATCTTACTGATTATGGATTTGTTATAGATTATTTGTTATAGGTTATGTTATCTTATATGGTTATAGGTATTTAAAAGTTGCAACGATTTATATTTTCTGATGCTTAACCAAAACAGTAAAAAGAACGACAAAGCCCATTTGCTTGTGTCGCCAGAACTTAAGCCCATATTCTGAAACAGATTTCTCTAACCTAAATTTTCCTGATAAAACTGATGGTCGAAAATTCATTTCAGCATTCTGAAAATGCCTGTCATTGATTTTTGGTTGTTCAGGAAATAAACACGGTTTGGTGGCTAAACAAAATCTAAGAATTTCATCGTGCGTCAATAATCAAACAGATTTCATAATTTTATGTGCCAAAAATGTCTATAAATTCATCTTCCTCGTCTTTTGATGTCTCTTGGATGAATATAATCCTGAAATTTCCTGACTATGTTCTACGCCGAAAAGATGGATTATTAGTTAAGAGAAGTGTCATGGTCATTCTAGGTGTCATGGCCATTGTCTCATCAGTAGACCGACAAACAACAATATGAACGATCAGAAATCCATAGTAAAACAAGGGTAACTAAATTCCTTTATTCCAAGTATGTCTTGATATTGCTGCACAAGTGTCCCGAGAACGATTTTCCTATAGAAGTTTTAAATCCTCTCTTTAGCAGTTATGGTCTACTTTTGCAAGTCCACGCTCCCTTGTTTAATCTGTTAGGAATGTCTGCTGTTGGGAATGTGAAGGTGCTTGACCTATTCTGAACAAATCGCGAATCTCATGCATCTCTTTGGTCTACTAGATTCGTTGGGACATTATTAAAGGTATCAAGGTTCATCTTTTTAATTCGATGTCTGTGTTAACATTTTAACTTATTTTTTGGTTGGTTCATGCTGCTTCAGGATGATTGACTAGGAAATTTTTATCAGGGCGGTTCAATAAGTACCCGTACCCATTTTTTTTTTAAATTGTTTTTTATTTTTCAAAATAGTTTCCTTATAGCAAGATACACTTCTCCCAACGTTCCTTCCATTTCTTCAATCACTCCAACACATTGGATTTGTATAATTTTCCAAAATAAGCCTGTCTCGGAGATGACTCCCTCGTTTGAGCTAAATTTCCCGCGAGCCATGTTAGGGTCCAAGAAAAAGTCATAGGGAGCCAGATCGGGTGAAAGCGGGCGATGCAGCAGCAATTCTTAACGCAATCCATGCAGTTTGGTGGCGAAAACTCCGGATGAATGTGCTGGTGCGTTATCAAGGTGAAACAGTACCTTCTTTATCGCCAAATGCGGCCGTGTCTCTTTCAATTTTTTGTCGAAGCGGTCCAATAACTCAATAACAACAACTGTAGCATTGTCTCATGATCCTTCTGCTAAAAAAAATCCATGAGGATGACGCCGTTCGCATCACTAAATAATCGTCGCCATGACATTTCCGGCCGATGGCTCCGACTTCACCTTCTTTTGAGCAGATTCACCAGGAGAAATCCACGTTTTGGATTGTTGCTTAGTTTCAGGTGCGCCATAATGAATCCAAATTTTATCAACCGTGACAACTCGACGCAAAAACTCCTTCGGATCTCGCCTAAATTGCTCTAAACACTGTTTCGAAATTAACAGCAGCATCCGCTTGTTGTCCCCCGTGAGCAATCGCGGCATCAATTGGGCCGACAAGTTTTTCATCGCTAACTTATCATGTAAAATTTTAATTGTCGTTCCGGTCGACACGCCTACGGCTTCTACTACTTCGCGCCTTTCGTTCGTCAATCAGGGAGAATCATGTTGTTGACTTTTTAAATGAGTTCTTGGTAACCACATCTGCCGGGCGACCTGTTGGCTCTTCCCCAAAAACGGATGTTCGCTCCGCTGAAATTTTTTGAACCAATATCTAACTGTGGTCATAGACGGCGTGCTGTTTCTATAAAGAGCATCCAACTTTACTTTTATCTCCTCGCAATTTTTTTCATCCAAAAACAAAAAGCGAATTACCGGACGGTACTGCTCCTTTTCCATCACGACAAACGTCTTACTTGAATGGCTGCCAAATTGAAACTAACCAATCAGTCTGAAATTTGTTTAACCACCGTTTAATAGATGGCAGCACATGATAATACCAACTTCCTTAATGAATAATGGTACTTATTGAATCGCCTTCCTATCTTCTCCGCTCTGGAGGAATCCGTAATGACCAAGAATGGTTTAGACACTGTTATTGCTAGCCACATGTTTAAAGCGTGGAAAATTTTTTGAT
Organism: Stratiomys singularior; assembly: GCA_954870665.1. Lineage (NCBI taxonomy): Eukaryota > Metazoa > Arthropoda > Insecta > Diptera > Stratiomyidae > Stratiomys > Stratiomys singularior. The sequence goes on along the minus strand of OX940878.1, from coordinate 107,406,014 downwards.
ATGTCATAAGGTGGGTAGGCCTCAAACTGTCAAAAATCAATTTTAACTTTGCTAAATTAAAAAAAAATATAGCTTTTCAAACGCCGCAGAGTTGAAATTAAATTTCATTTACATAGAAAAGTAACTAGAGAGCCTTAATTTTCAGAATTGTTGACAAAATGCTGAAGCGAATGGACAATATCTCGCAGGATTCGTTTTTATTTTCTGGTAATAAGGATTCGTCTATTTGAAGTATGTGTGAAATTATCTAAAGGGTTTCCATCAATGGAAAATTTTCGTAAAAAAGGCACGAAACGTTTAAGTATTCCTGAATGTAGACGACCATAAATACAAAATAGACTTTAACGTTCATATATTAGTTTTCGGAATCCAGTCTTGTATGTGTTTATAGACATTGCAACTTCGAGAATGCAAACTCTAGAGAGATCTTGTAAATAGTCATAAATCATACTGCAGACAAAGCATAAATAATTGATATCCTCTGTAGTCAGAAGTCAAATTGTGAACCTTATTAACTCATAACCGTTAGTACTTCAAGGATAACATAAGCCCTTATATATCTGATTTTATTATAATTAAGCCCTAAATATGCTTCTATATTATCAACATATTCTATTTCACGTCTTAGTACGTTTCTCACTACACACTCTATGCAAATCACATTGTTTTACAATGATAGTGTTCCACAAGGTCCCTTTCCAATTCTCTGCCCACATCCTATAATCCACATGCAACTATCTCAGGAAATCTAAAGGCGGTGAAAAAGAGGGAAATGCAGATTGCAATTTCCTTTAAGATACGACTCATTTGTTTCCCTTTGTGACATTGTTAAAGCATATGTAGAATGTAATACTCGTAAGCTTCTAGCGTTTTCAGAGGTACACCTATGCATGCGATACAGTACAGAAGAACGAGTAAAGAGTAGGAAAAGAAACGTATCCTGTAACTCATTCCGACTCCACTTCAGACATGCAGTTGGAAATATGCACGAAGAAGCACTTGGCTAAATGCTTGGATAATGGCATAAGAAATTGACTGGAAATTTAGTGCTTTATAGTGTACGGCGTCTCTTCTCTAAAGGACACATTTACATTAAGCCTTAAATATAGAAATGCTGACACAAAACTAAATGATTCAAAGAGAGCTTTAGTTAATAGTGTTAGTGCTTTTTCTTCTTAGTCTTGTATACAATCCGTTTCTTGGTAAGGAAAATTTATTTGTGGTCTATCTGACTAAGAACTAATGAAAGGTTACAGGAAAAGTTTTGTTAATTGCATTTATCTGATTAATAAATAACACCAAAAAAAAAAGGTTGAATATGTCAGTGAATGTCCATGAATCAATTATTGTCATTAAAAATTATTCACCACTTTACACAACTTCCTGTAAGGCTTATGGTATGAATGATTGATAATTTCGAGTTGGCTTCCAAGTGGTTCTCTTGCTTCCAATTACTTGCGGCGCTCTCTTGACAGGGAGCTTAGCCTTAAGCGCCGTCTGCACTCAATACTTACCCGATTTCTTCCGGTCCTGGCACGGTCGTTTTAATTTTTTTTTTTCTAAGGTAAAACCCAAGCTTCACTGGCTTCCTGCTTGATGAGTGGGTCTGGTTCGAATCAGATTTGCCTAATACTGGGAATAACTTGTCATGCGCTCAGTAAAACCCTAAAATCTAGGACCAGATAAAGCGTAGATGCCGACCTACCCTAGGTACTACCGTATGCAGTATAATTGTGACTTGATCCTCACTTCTGAACTGTAGACTTCGACGTGTCTTTTAGTGACCAATGGTGCGTAGCAGCGTTGTTGTCCCTCAGAGCATCAGGAAAAGCTGGGTTTTGAATTCACTGGCATTAATGTTGGGCATCCTAAATGTGAATTCTCATTAGGATGTAACAGGGGATGGTAGTTGGCGAATCCCAGCTGTCATCTTACAGTGACTGATTATGGCGGTTTCTCACAATAAACATTGATGCTTCTTGCTTCTTATTCTACTTATCTATGGTTTTATTGTGTTTCTTTTTCAGCAGTTTCACTTCTAGTATTTAGTTTTTAATATTTCGATTTCACTGCTGGGGACTTGCCTTCTCGGCTGTTTGGTTTTAAATTAAGTAACTCTACCACTGATTCAAATGCGGGGGTGGTGATCGCTGTCCAATTGGCAGATGCATATAATGGTACTCAACAGCGGATCTTTCTTTTGGTCATGCTCGACGTTAGGAACGCCTACAAGAGATATCCTTGATACATTCAAAATCCCATTTTAAGTTCCAGAATATCTTATGCGACTTCTGAGGGACTAAATAATGGATCGAAGCCTGATCTATGGCACGACTCAGGGCTAGGTAAGGATAGGGGTAGCGTCGCGATTCACCCATGGATTTATCCTTTGTCCATGCATGTGAAACATGTCTTAGGGACTGAAGACTGAGATTGAAGAAACCACTTGAGTTGTGCTTGATTGACTATGCGGATGATGTTGCGGCTCGACTGCCTGGACGATCCGTCTAACAAATGCAACTTAGATTAGGCATTCTTATGCATCTATTGAGGGACTGGGTAAGTACTTTTGGATTCAATTAAGCGTTCCACAAAACTGAAGTGGTCTTCATGACAAAGAAGAAAATTCTTAGAACGGGAATGATCATTTTTGCCGACTCACTAATCGAATCGAAATCAGCGGTCAAGCATATCAGACTATTGATCGACTTAGAGATGAGTTTTCTGAGCAAATCAAAGGCTGGGAAGGCTGCTTCAGCCATATAGGCTCTGAGACGACTTATGGCCAATGTAGGGGGACCCATCATGAAGACTGTATAGAGCAGTGATATGGGGCGATGCTGTCAGTAAAGAGGTGTACCGAAAGCATTTGGCCTGCTGCAGTGAAGACGAGTACGGTGAACTGCATCATCATATCCGCCCATTTCTGATTCGGTTGTGACAGTCATTGCCAGGATGATACCTATCGCCTTCCCTGCTAAGAAACGCCGCGACCTTAACCTGCGACAACCCGAAAATTCGAGGAACAAATGGCGGTAGCCTTGAGTGAATCGCATGAAAGGAAAGTGGACTGCGCAGCTCAACCTAGATCTGACACCGTAGTCAAATCGAGGGCATAGTGTGACCTGACCTAGCTTTTAAGCAGGAATAAGTTTGCTCAATCTTATATGCAGTAAATTGCTGAGTCGGAAACTCCCGACTGCGGATCTTGTCTGGGAGAGAAAGACAATGCTTGCCACAGATTTCTTGCATGCAAAAGGTGAGACAGACTGCCAGTGAACCAGAACAGGACAAGGAAACAGGAAAACTCACCCCGAATGACCTGATCGCGTTGATGTTTGGATCATTTGACAAGTAGAACCATATAACACATTATCTTCGAGCAGTTCTGGAAAATAAAATAGATTCACAGCAACCGAGGGTGTCAAGGCTGGGGGATCACTTTTCTAGCAATTCTTCTTGTTTTCTCCCGTCCCGCTAGAAGATGTTATGCACTATACGCGACGTGCGATTCGTGCGATTGGAGGTGAAAATCGTCATACTACTATATCCTTTGCTATTAGGTCCAGTGGACAGTTCTGGTTTTATTTGTTAAAAAAGATTTCTTTTGGATAAAGCAAGAAGTGTTCAAGTAAATAATTACATAATTCAATTTATATTTCAAAAATGTGTACCCTCTTTCAAATAATTAGGAGGTGCAACCCAAAAGTATAAATATAAAGCAAATTTCAACCAACAATGTCAAAGTTTTAGCGTCAAAACGGCCTCAGAAATTGTAAAACTAAAAACGCTTCCGGTAAGTAAACCCCTCCCCCCCAAGGTCGCGATGGTTTTAATCCCTTTTTATTACTTTTATATTTTCATAAATTTTTGAAACTAAATGCTCAAGTCCATTTGTTCTCAAAAATAAAACTAATTGTTGAAAAAACCTCAATTTATTCACATTTCTGCGAAATAGGAGAATAATCTTGTACATTTCTTCAATCAAATTCAAGGATTCAATCGTTTCTAACGATCGATTTCACCAAAAACTACATCAAGAGTATTAATAATAGGACAAATATCAGCCAAAAATGCATTCAAGGATAATCTTTCAATAGCGGCTAGGTGAGGAAATCCCGGAGAGCGTATATGACATCGATATGGTCTGGAAGAACCATCCGAAACAATGTAAATCCCAAATTCTCCTTTTGGGGCTTCAACAGCAGTATACGTTGCTCCTGGGGGAACTCGATAGCCTTGTGAAAAATACTTGAAATGATGGATGAGAGCTTCCATTGACGATTTCATCTCAGCACGCTTCGGTGGACAAACTTTGGCGTCATCGGTCTTCACCTCACCCGACGGCATTTGGTTTATTATTTGCTCAATTATTCGAGCTGATTCACGCATTTCTAAAATGCGGCACAGGTACCGATCGTAGCAATCACCCTTCGTTCCAATAGGAACATCAAACTCCACGCATTCGTATGCGTCATAAGGTTGAGCCTTTCTGAGATCCCATTTAACGCCCGATCCTCTCAACATGACACCACTAAATCCAAGATTGATTGCTTCATCGGCAGGTATAACTCCAATATCTACTGTTCGCATTTTGAAAATTCGGTTCTCAGTAAGCATATCCTCGATTGAGTCCATGACTGTACCAAATTTCGAGATATACTCATAAATATCGTTCAAAAGTCCTATCGGCAAATCGACGGCGACTCCTCCGGGTCGCACATAAGCCGTATGCATTCTTGATCCAGAAACCCTCTCATTGAACTCCCACAGTCTCTCGCGTTCCTCAAAAAGGTAGAAGAAAGGTGTAAGTGCGCCGATGTCCAATCCTAGCGTTCCAATGTTCAAAAGGTGGTTCTTCAATCTGTCTAGCTCGGCGTAAAGGACCCTTATGTACTTGGCTCTAATCGGAATGTCAATATTTAACAGCTTTTCCACTGCAAGTGCATAGCATGCTTCCTGTGCATTCACAGATACGTAGTCCAGTCTGTTGATGTATGGCAAGGCTTGCGTGTATGTTTTGTATTCCATCAACTTCTCTGTGCCACGATGCAGTAATCCAATGTGCGGACAAGCTCCTTCTATTAATTCTCCGTCCAATTTCAGAACGAGTCGAAGGACACCGTGAGCTGCAGGATGTTGCGGACCGAAGTTAATGTACATGTTCGCGTACGTTCGGTCATCAGGGGGTTTTACCTTGGAGTTGTAAGGCGGTCTCCACCTGGAAGTTTTTGCGTCAGGATACATGACTGGTCCTGAGAATTGATCCATGAATTCTGCATCTGGCCACCATTTATTTGTAAATCGTTTTTGTAAAACCTGTAAAAAAATTTTAGGCGACCTCAAACTGTTTTTCGGTTGAAATCTTAATGAAAATAATTCAGCAAACATCCTTAATAGTATCACAGAATTATGACAAATATTCTTAACATAAAGTCAATTGTCAATCATTCAATCATACAGGCCTACTACAATCAGCAAAGAAAAGATGAAAATCATGAACTTTTTTTTCGTATATCAATCTAAATCGCCATTTTTCTTGGTTTGAAAATGTTTTCTAACGTTTATTCTTCTCCTTTTAGATATTCGACGACCACTACCACTTTCATCACAACTCGGTTTCCAAAAGATCCGTCGAAGAATCTCATCATCACCAAAAACGCCTCGTCGATGATGACCGGGTTCGGTGGTCGAAGCAACAACAAATCAAGTCAAGGAAGAAACGAGACTTCATCCGAATGCGTCCGTCGAGAACATCATCAGTGAGTCGAGTAGAACTGAATGATCCTAAATGGCCGCAAATGTGGTATCTGGTAAGTTTCATTTTTATTCACTTGGCTTTCACCCTGATATAATCATCACCATCATTTCATGCCTATGAATTCCATTCCTATTGAACTGAAGCCCACAAAAGAATCATCATCAAATACCTTATCCTCTAAATAATCTACGGCCCATTTTCATATTTTTATTCCACCAACTACTATAATGCGAATCTCCTTTCTGAATCAGATTCTGGTCTCGATGCCACGACCAAATCATGTTCGTGACACGAATTTCATTGTCCTTTTGAATGCAAGCTCGTTAACTTGACGGCGCTTCCTATTTCATTCTTCTTTTTTCGTAAAGTCACGCATCACGAAAACAGTGAAAGAGCAGCAGAAAAAGGACTTCCATTCCTTTAGAATCGTTTAGGAGAATCCTTTCTTTGACTTTCGGTGTTCCGTGCTCTGAGAGGGATACTCCCACAGAATGTGCAATTTCTATTCAAAATATTTGAGGTAGAAACCGAGAATGGATATTTCATCTTATCTAACGAAATTGATTTTCTTTGTACATGGCCCCGGCCACCGTATTATCCTTTCGGACAGATTTCTTTCGAATGTGGACCTTTTTCCGTTAGTAGCTGACAATACAAACAGAAATCCCGGCTGTCCGTCTTGTCCCACGTCTCGTATTGCTCTTGATGTTGGTATTAGCTATTCGGTAGCGTGGTTAAGTTCAATATCCTCCGCAGAGCATATTCAAATCGAGTTGCCCGGGCCCCTTTAGGCCTTTTCCAAAGCAGCGCCAGTATCCTGCAAACCAACGTTGTCAGGCTCCAAGTACGTTGGCCAGCATGTCTGTTGAGTAGTGTAGAGAAAAGTGTATATTGCTTGATAGGAAAACACAATTTTCAAATTATTCTCGGCTGGAAACTTACTCTTCTTGTTCGATTCATGTTGGTGTAGTGGTGGAAGAAAGTGGTAAGAATATAGGTTAAGAAAGCTAGCCCTTGTTCCGCACTCAAAGTTGTTTTGGGTAGTACAACAAGTCATCTCTGATAAGATTGCTACGGTGTAGAGTAGGGAAATTCTTCCTGTTCCATCTTGGTGGATCCACTTTTCAGAAAATCTTTTGATATTCCCTCTAAGTCCCTACCCAAGAGATCTTTCAGAAAGAAAAACGAAAGAGGGATAATTTCGCATGACTACCTCTCCATGCGAATTATTCCTTCATGGGAAACATAAAAAGTAGCAAAAAAAATTTGCTTACGTCGGCGATCGCATGTGCAAATTGGTCCTGAAGTTTGTGCATATGAAAAATTCAACGTGTCATTGCGAACCCATTCGATTTTGAAATATCAATCTCGTAACCCATCACATACAAATTTCCAATAATGCAATTTGGCAGGATGCTCTGCTCTACGAACAACTTTGTGTCACACTTAAACCTTAAATATCAGAAACCAATGATTGATCAGAATATGCATGCTACCGCTGTATCGTGTTTAATTCCAATTTGACTCCTTAGTTCCTTGCCATCATGTAAACTCTTGTGGTCATTTCGTATCCTTTTGGTATGAAAATGCAAACGGAAGGATCTCTAATGACATTCAGTACGGGCGACCGCTTCTTAAGCATGATTGGCTTTGACCTACAAATTTAGATGAACTTTTGCACTATGTACGTACCAAATTGCATTCATTTAATCAGGGACTCTGTTTGGATGCTGAATTTCAGCAAGGATGAAAGCTCTATACATCTCGTGATGTATTTTCAGTAGCAAGCACATCTTAGCCATGATTGAAGTTTTCGGTGAAATGTTGTTTATGGTTTCGGTAGGATTTCTATATAAGCCTTTAAACGGGTTGCGTAAAGAAAGGACTAGGTTTGAGCTTGATGTGATCCACTTTGTTGCTGGATTGAAAAGGTGATTTCGTGTGTGTTAAAAATGATAGAGCAAGTGGAAATTAACACATTTGAACCAGGTTAGCGTCCATAGTCTGAAATGAAGTACTCCGTTTACTAGTAAAGGGACATTGGATCGAGAAAGGGAGAAGATGAGAGAATACGTGATCCCTTTGGCTCTTCTTTAACATCCATGTTAAGAGTAATTAATCTTTAGCTACTTAACTGATTTTATGCAGTAAATTATTACTTGAAGCGAATAAGTCTCCGAAAGCAAAATATGTGGCAAAAGCTCGGAAAGAGAATATAAGGTCGAAATGTGTTTTCCACTTAGACAAGTACTTTTTAATTTGGCTTTAGTTCTTGAGCCCATGCCAATGCGATGTCCATAGTAAAAATATGCTTTTAAACATTCACTCCTCTAGGTTTTCATTATCAACAAACCCTTCTATCTGCTCTGTCCTTTCTACGCGTATGTTATTGATATCGCAATATTGACCAGGGGACAATACGAAGAGACCCTGTGTAATACAATGCAGAGGGCGATACGATTTGTGAATATCTAGTGCTACGAGAGAAGTTCAACGTTAAACGGTAATGAGACCACATCACTACCATTGACAAGAAGACATAATATAGACCGCATCAAATATCTGAATGAGGCGGAGATTGTGTGTTCAAAATAAAACAAAGTATCTCGAAATGCTGAGAAACGACACGCTCACGTAGAACGGATTCATCCAGGCAGTGTCTGCAAAGGTTGTCAAAGCTCTGATGGAGTGCACGAACATGATAAACAAGCCCTGGAGCATATAAGGAGTCCAGCGAAGGATACACACGATCATGGTCCGACCAATGGTCCATGGTCCGACCATGGTCCACCACAGACGAGACTTGAACTCGAAAGAGATCAGCGTTCCCTGGCATGTGTATGTACCACCGAAGCTGTAAAATCATGTTCAACAGCCGCCCTTGAAATAATGTTAAAGCTATCACTACTTAAGTTAATGACTGGAACAGTAGCGATACTTTACTGATCAAGATTCTTCCATGAAAGACGCGAAAATGCTCGTGGAGGTAGGGATAAGGACCAAGTAAAGTTCACCAAGGTATCCAAATTCACAGGTGCATCATTCATAAGTGCACCATGCATGCGATCGAATGACGGTTGCATCCCGCTTCCACAACAAATTTTGTATAGTACTGATTGGCAAGACTAATGGAGCGCTGAATCCAAAATGTATTTCATAAGAAAGAAAGTTATAATCCTAAGCCTATCACTTAATCCTAAGTGATCTGAAGTATGCCAAGTATATGTCTGGCTGCGGTCCGTGCTATCGTTGTAAGCGCACGACTCAGTACAGACACTAGTTGACCTTTTCTTTCCCAAAACTTCAACATTTTAGAAAATAATATCCACTTTCATGGTTTTTAAGATGAAATAAGCTAAGGGTTACAGAAATATATTTTACCTGGTTTTACCTCAATTTACAGCAAAATTCAAACATTTAATCCTAGAATATGAATTTATAATCTTATTACCTTAATTTTTTGACGTAAGGAAAGTGGGCGATGCTGTCAAAAAAGTATTGCATGTTCTTAGGCAGGCGGGGCCAGATCTAGATGATTACTCGGACGGGCTTTCACTTGCTTCTCCGCTCCTTGGTCTTTTTCTTTTGAACGAAAATTGGCACTTTCCCAAAAAATTCCCCAACGTCAGAAGCCCATGAGCTACTTCTGAAAAAAATTCTCCAAATAGCATTTTTTCGCCCCGATATCCATTCTGAACATTTCGATCAAATCGACTCTGGTTGTACTCGACAACGATGTGGAGCGGTCGTGTTTCTTTGTTCTTTTTTCAGCAACTGACTAGTGCTGTGCATTGTTCAGGAGCTTTTGGCACAAGAATGAAGATATCACGATAGGAACGTTCTCAAAATCGTCTGCAGAATTTCAACGAACAAACATTTGAATGCCTTTTTGTGGGCTCGGTCTCAATGTACTGCACCATTGCTTTGCGACTCTTGCAGGATACAAGAACTTCGTTGGTGGGATTTCGTTTTGCCGAATAAATCGTTTTGAAGTTGTTTCTAATCTTCCCTTTAAAACGGCCAAACCTTTGAATCTTTGTTGCATGCAGGATCGCTTCGGTCTTTCATTAGTGAATTGTTGTTGAGATGAAGTCCCGCTTTTATTCTGTCGAACTTCTTTCTTGGCATTGCGTCGTGTAAGCCAAATACATCCTATAACAAGACATCTTATTGATGCTTGTCAGGATGCTAATACCAAGAAACATTTTCAGTTCATCGCTCCAGAAGAAGAATTAAAAATAACGCGTGTTCTTTAGAGCACAGAATTTTAAGTTGGCAACTCTTTTTAATGCTACGTATGGTGGAAATTATGCTACGACAGCTGTCTTGCGTTTTATGGGTAGATTGGATTGTCATGAATATGTTGATGCCTGAGGAGCATCTGGGCAGATTTATTTTGAAAACGGTTGTGTTCGAGAAACACACCGGGCAATCCGTCAATTTTATCGCCGACAATCTTCCTTTAGAAAAATTAATTCGGTTGACCGTGGATCGTTCCCGTATCGCGTTTAATCTATACAAGTATAGTGCGTAACGACGAAACCACAGTAGCTGTAGACTCTACATCTACAGTGTAGAGCATAGTATTGATGAAGACCCAAGTGAGCTAATTTCACATCGTGCTCAACAATAAATCTCCAATAACAATAGAACTTTATTTTTTTTGAATTCATATTATGGAAGGTTTTATGGCGGGACCTTGATTTGCGAGTTTTCAAAACGAGTTTACGACGACCGGGCACAGCGTTGATTTGTTGGATGGGCTCAAGAACAAATTTCTGCAGGTCCCGAATTTTATATTTTTATTTTATATAATATCAAAATAAGAAAATTTTGATTAGCGATAAGGCTCCCTCTGGTAGAATGGCTACCAGTTGTTCAATAAACTGGTAAAAAAAACTGCCGCATTTGGAGTGATAAGTGTTCTGACACTGTGACATCCGGAGAAATCCACGGTTTGATGTGCTTTATGGGCTGGTAGCATAAATGGTACATATGTCATCAAAAATGCTGCTGGGAATAATATTATAGTCTAAGGAGCCACGATAAATGACTTATTCGTTCCGGGATAAACACGTCGTAATGCAGGGGACCTGTGGTTTCAACAGGATAACACGGCACGGCATACAGCTGACTTATGCACTGCAACCATTGACTTATTGAAAGGAGCATTTGATGAGCGCATAATTTCTCATTTCGGACCTATGTTCTGATAAGATCTTGTGACTTGACACTGCTGGACCATTTCTTGTAGAGATACGTCAAATCACTCGTCTACGTCTAGAAGCCCGAGACGCTTGACCATTCGGAAGACAAAATTCGTCCTGTTATTAGCGAGATGCGGCCTTAATTATTGGTAAAAGTAGTCGAAAATTGGGCCTCTCGTTGCGACTTCCTCCGCGCCGGTCGTGATGCTCACAAGCCCGAAGTCATATTCGAATAAAAATGGCAGGGAATTAAAACAATTTATATTCGAATAAAAATGGCAGGGAATTAAAACAATTTATCCGTATTTAATTTCATTACAAAGCTCTATAACTCTGAAAAAAAATACACACTATGTGTTTGTGCCGCAAAAAGATTCGTCTGCGCTATTTTTGATCCTGTCATCTATGAAGTAAGGAGAATATTTGAAAGGACCAAATAACTCATGTCTAGGCCAAAAGAAACATTCGAAAGCGATTTGCCAATATTTAGTTTGTGCCGATTCATCCCTCTTCTTGGTTCTGTATAGCTTGACGAAGATTCTGAATCTTTTGGCTCTTCCCCGTCCCGTGGCTCGACTAGATTGCGAAGCGAAGGAAGAATCCCTTATTTGTTATGCAAACTCAAAGATAAGTTTTGATTCACTACCTGGTATGCCTGTTTCGTATCGCAAATCCTCCGATTCATCCACCCCAGAAACAAATTTTTTAACTTGCGGTCTAACGGCACTAACAAGTAACTCATACTCACAAGAGTACACTTAAGGGTGACTAATGAAAAGGGTGGCTAATGACAAGGGTGACTTTTGATGGGCTTTGTGCAGTCGCTTCTTCTCTATGGGTCAGAACTGTGAGGCGACGCTCTAAGCAAGGAGTTACATCGGAAGCGGTTCGCAGAGGTGCAGAGACAAGAAGTGTTGCGAATCTCATACGCATATTGAACAGTCTCCGGTGCCGCAGTGCTGGTAATCGCACAGATAACAGTCTTGGGAGCAACACACAAGGCGAAGGTGGACTGCACATCTGATCCTTGACCTGAGGTCGTGGTTCAGTTGAGTGCATTGTGAGACCGCTTCCTACTTGACCAAGCTCTTAAGCGAGCACTGTTGGGTTCGGTCCTACCTGCACGAGATTGACGGAATATTCTTTCTTGCAAAAGATGGAGCTAGCAGCGCGGGGACGTCTTCAGCGAAATTGGAGGGTTCTATCTGGAAACTATGATCGGAGAAATGCTGAAAACGGCTGACAATTGGAATGACTCAATATGCTCGGGCAGTGCTGCTACTGAAGAAAGCTAGATTGGAGCGTTGGTAGGCATCGGGTATCTCCCTTCCTTTCCGTTGGAGAAGAGATTCCCATCATCAGAAGGCGATTTTAGGGGTAGGAACACGAGGCTTAGCCCGAAGTAATGTGTCAAAAGATTCCAGGTTGACAGGGAAGGTGTTCAGCGGGTAGTCCTAAAATTGCGCGTCTTGGAGTCCCACACTCATGGCGTTAACAGCCTTTACCTCCCTACTACAAAAAAAATAAAGGGTTACTAAACTCATTTCCTGAATAATTTCAATTCAAGAAAAATCTCATTATTCGTCAAATTACATCGTCGGTAAATTTTAAATGTGGCAAGACTTTATTATGAAAAATACTTACACTTGGTAAAATCTGAAATGAAAATTTAAACGGCAAGTAAATCTTGATGAAAACTCAAAAAATGTGCCCATTTGCATAATATTTAACATGCAATATGCAAATATAGCCATAAATCTTAATTAGTGAACAAGTTAACACAGGAATAAATTTCTAGGACAATTTGCGTACATTCATGGAAAATTTAACAAAAAGGCGAAAACGACAAATCTATGCATCGACCCACTAATAAAGTTTTGAATGAGTAACACTCAACAACAATCCTATTCGGAACTCAGCAATGCTGTCTTGAAATTCATAAAAAACTTTTCCCTTCTTTCAAATCATGCAATCCTGTTTCAAGTATATTTTCTCAAAAAACATGGAGAATAATGACTGTATTAGGGTATTGGACTGTATTTTTTATTACTATTAACAATCAGGGATATGTCTACCTGAAAATGCATTCGAGCCCTTTGGAACAGAATAATTTGTTTCATGAAAAGAAAAATGTTTTTTGTATCTAAGTGTCACTCACTGGTACTCTGTAATATACAATGCAAGCAAGTTACTAAAGACCGACGAAAATATTGGACAAATAACAATTAAAGATTAACTAATTAGCAAAAATCAAGGGAAAGCCGAAATTGCAACGCAATCATTATTTACAGACATTTGAAAAACTCATACCGGGTCGCGGATCGTACTTGAAAATAAAGGATTAAACTAAAGCTGTTCAATTTGACAGCTTGAAACTCCGGTGATAATATCGAGAATGGTCCTAGATTGTTGTAATGCATTCAAGTATTGAGTCCGGATAGAAGGATTTCCCCGTAGGGGAAACAGTCTAGCAGGATAGGTATCGAGGGAAATGCGAAAGGCGATCAACTAGGGAGCAAAGGAGTTTTGACAGCATTCAACGTTGCTGAACCCCTGAGTGCTATTGAAATGAAAATCATGTACAGGCCAAATGGTAAATGCATATGCTTGGAACTTGTGCAGAAAACATCAATGTATCTACTATGGTCAACACAGTGCGAGGTGTTATACCACAGTAGTAGAAGCAAACTAAAAAGCTACTTCTTTGTCAAAAAGCAATGGGGACGCCTAAAATGCAGATTATTAACTTTCTTTCAAGGGTTGATCTGCTTGAGACCTTATAGGCCCATCGGACAGATTCAGATTATATATTCCACACTGCAGAAAGGAAAACACCTATAACGACTTCTTTCGATACAGACAATCGGACAGAGAGCTTCATTTAGAGTTTTAGCATGCTGAAATCAGCGGACAAATAGAAGCAGGTTCTAGATTGTAGGGGATTTCTGTACAAGACAGTCTACAAATGCTCCAAGTTAGGACGAACCAATCCTGTCCAAGAAACATGAACCATGAACTGTCTGCCATATGAAAAAATAACATTTTGAGTAGAATCCCTTTCAATTCTTTTCTTTTTTTAACTGAATTATCTACAATAAATTGATTTTCGATTGCTTACAATTGAGTAAATAAAAGAAGAACCATCAATATGTCCTTGCTTTTCCATTTGTGAGACTTTGTTGCTCACCAAAAGGCCTTCCCTTGAAGCCATTTGCGGCGCATTTTCAGTCATCAAGATCCTCTCCTCTTCCCCATGCAGCGCATGATTGTAAGATCTCCATTTTCAAAAGGGGCACACAGCCTTCGTGAAATATGTATAAAATTTGAACAGCAAGTTCCAAAATATCCTTGCCAACAAACGTATATTTTGGCATCAGGGTCCAAAACTCTGGTTGTAGTACTCAATGTTGTTTTGCTGGGTGCAACGTTTCATGTTTTTCCCAGGTATCGAATAAGCAAAAACTCGATGATTACTTTTTCAAACATTGTTATATATATGTACCTTTGTATTTCTGGCTTTAGATCTGGAGCCTTCTTGAACTCTTTGTTTTCAGAATGAGCGTTCGGACACTGCCACCAGTCTGAATTGCAAAATTGATGTGGAACTTTCTCTGTGGAAATGATCATCTCTGCCAACGTGTTTTTGACATCTTTGAGGTTCCGAAACATGTGTTTACCTACGTGCAACATGCTATCAAGCTATGGGACGACCAAATTGTCTCTGTATCAATTCGTATCAAAAAGGATGGGAGGGGGGGGGGGGGTGTATGGGAATCCCGATTATCAACATAGATGAAATTCTTGACGTCTTCTCGTAGTATGTTTTGTTTGCCTTCGAATTTTTACCGTCTTTACGTATTGTGACATTTTCTCGACACACAAATATTTACTTATTAACGTTCCAATAGACACTGAGAACATAAGAGAGGGTCGAAAATATTATATTAGAATAAAACCGGTATTATACAGGGAGATGACGATATTCGACCGACAGCTGCGAGAATATTGGGAAAACAGAAGTGCATCTCACTTTTAACATGATTGTTCCATTTTCACTAAAATATTTTCGAAAGTCGGTATAAGGAATAAAAAATTAGAAAAAATACAACTATTTTTTTAACTCCTTATCAACGCATAGTTCGCTTGACTGAGTATAACACAGTATAAAGAAGCCTTGGCCGGAATCATGTGTAAAACTATGTTTGGGGTATATACAACGCAACTTGTCGATATTCCAGTTGATTTTTGTTTGTAGTGTGGTTGTTGGTACAATTCCAGTGTGCCACATTATGTCCGAAACTCGAAATATAATAGCAATTCACGCTATGCTCCCTTTCCCCACGATAATTCTTTGGCCATTGGTAGTTGATTTTACATGAACCGCAAATAAATTTCTCGGTAAGTTTTGATTTTCTAGAGGGTAAAGGTTCAGGCGATCGGAAAAACTGTCATACAAGTAAACAAATATCCTTATAAATAAACACATTGCAGAGGCTGAAGAACTCTCTGATGTCATGATAAAGGTCTATAATTGTTACCTGCCATAATAATTTTTTCAATAAAAATCTGCTGTTTTCCATTCATTTTACTATTGCGTTGACATGAAACCTGAGTTTTCATTTATTATCAATAAAAGGAACCATATGTTCGCTATTCTCCATCAAAAATCCCATTCGTCTTTCGTAGCATCCTAATTCCAGCCAAGAAATAGAATTCGTAAGTTTGTAATGAACAAAGGAAGCAGACTTACCACTAACTTGCCAACATTACATTTAGTCAATATTTAGCTTAAAGGTTAATTACAATGTAACCACCAAACCCCTAATGAATTTTATCTCTTCACAGAACCGCGGGAACGGGTTGGATATGAATGTGATTCCTGCATGGGAGCAGGGTATTACTGGAAAAGGAGTAGTAGTGACGATTCTCGACGATGGTCTTGAATCAGATCATCCGGACCTGGAGCATAATTACGTAAGGAATTCATATTTTTGTATTATCCTGAATAGAGTATAAATTTTTGCTTGGATTTCAGGACCCGAAAGCATCCTACGACGTGAATAGCCACGATGATGATCCTATGCCTCACTACGATATGACTGATTCCAATCGACATGGAACTCGTTGTGCTGGTGAAGTTGCGGCGACCGCTAACAATTCATTGTGTTCAGTAGGAATAGCATTTGGCGCTCGCGTAGGGGGAGTTCGGATGCTGGATGGAGATGTAACAGATGCCGTGGAAGCTCGTTCCCTTAGCCTTAATCCACAACATATTGACATCTACAGTGCGTCGTGGGGTCCGGACGACGACGGAAAGACTGTGGATGGTCCTGGCGAGCTGGCCACTCGTGCCTTTATTGAAGGAGTGACCAAGGGCCGCAACGGAAGAGGAAGCATATTTATCTGGGCGTCGGGAAACGGTGGTCGGGAATTGGACAACTGCAACTGTGACGGCTATACTAATTCGATATGGACGCTCTCTATATCGAGTGCTACCGAAGAAGGACATGTGCCTTGGTATTCGGAAAAATGCAGCTCCACGCTCGCGACCACGTATAGTAGTGGTGGTCAAAATGAAAAGCAAGTTGTGACCACTGACTTGCATCATTCGTGTACAACTTCGCATACAGGAACCTCTGCGTCAGCGCCTCTGGCTGCCGGAATTGTCGCCCTTGTTTTGGAGGCGAACAGAAATCTAACGTGGCGTGATTTACAACATATCGTTGTTCGAACGGCGAAACCAGGCAATTTGAAGGATCCAACATGGATAACCAACGGCGTGGGACGACGAGTGAGCCATTCATTCGGTTATGGATTGTTGGATGCGGCAGGAATGGTTAACTTGGCAAGAACGTGGCAAATGGTTCCGGAACAACAAAGATGTGAAATTAATGCACCACATGTTGAACAGTAAGTATTTTTATGCTCGGGATATGTGTGAATTATGCAAAATTTCCATGATTCTGGATGGTTTCATAAGAAGCTACGAACAATGCAGGGGAGAATATAATTCAGGAAGACTCGCATTTCAGCTTTACGCAACAAACATGCTCTCGAAATTTGTGACGATTAATTTATCGTAAAGATTAGTTTAAAATGCACACATTGCAGACAATATCCTTAACAGCATGCTCATGTGTTACCCTTATATCACAGAGTCATGGAATTCGTTCGATTCTTCCATGAACGTGTTTGAAACCACCACATATCTCGCATCCATTGATGTCTTCCATTGCTCGCAAATTCTAACTAATATCCTTCCTTGCTTACAGGATGATTCCCGCCAAACGTTACATCACACTTCAGCTCACTGTCAAACATTGTATGGGAGTCAACTTTTTAGAGCACGTTCAAGCGAAAATTAGTTTGACTTCACAACGGCGTGGTGATATTGTAATCTACTTACAATCCCCGTCTGGCACTCGTGTCACACTTTTAACATCCAGGTAAGTCGCCAAAATTAGAACGAAAACAGAAAAGAAAATTGATTGCTTTCCAAATTAATAAGTTTTCATTAAAAGTTGCTTAAAACCAATCAAAATACCTAATTTTTAGACAAGGTATTTCGAATTAATTAATTTAAATTTAGCTTCACTTCCTGTTGAGGAGAAGTTGAAAATTTAATTCAGCAGAAAATGAAAAGAGAAAGTTTTTCATTAAAATTTTTGAGAAAATTCCACAATGATTTGGTATGTGGTTACTGCTGAAAGAAGGAGGCAGTGGGAAGTTCAAATGAAGTATCATTCTATTCCTTGCTTTGATGAACAAACTAACAAATGTTTAAATTTATCATAAAAAAATAAAGTCCACCTGATTGGTAGTGTCTGCATAGTCAACGTGGCGTAATAAACCAAACGCAACTTTTGGAATTCGAAGTGTACAAGAACAATTGATTGGGGGACTCATGTTAGCTCATATTTAGGTCATAATATCCACACTGCTCCGCTTGGAATCGGCAAGAAAGGCTTTTATTATCGCCAGGACTAGCTTAAGCACAGCCACTAAATCAAAAGAGTAAAAGTAAGCTTTTATCTCTCTTTAAGCGCAGCCAATGTTAAAGCCAGGCTTGTCATTTGCACTGAATGAACACTTTTATTTTATTTGATGTGTTTTATTTGATTAAATAAACCTTGGACAAACGACGGAATTTGAACTAGTTCTTGACGTTATCGCAACAAGGACGTTCTAAAATGTAAGCTAAACTTCTATATGAACTGGTTCAAATAGCCCCTTCAATTGAACCTGTTTAAACAGACTTAAGAGATCAAAGTCGCAATCTATTGGTGACAGAATTTAAACCTGTCAAAGTCTCAATGAAACCTTAGCTAACGTCAATGATGAATAAGAACTAGGGTTGGGTTATGTTTAAAGCAGCCAAACTTTGCTTAAAGAAATGCAAAAAATGCTCAAAGATGGGCAATTTCTTCAAATGATGTCCGTGGGTCTCCTTATTTAACGATGCTGGAACAGCTGTTTCTGTGCGAGGCCTCAAGTAGGACAAGTGGGCGGGGCCTCGTTATTCTATCAAGCGTCTCATTAAAGCTGATTTTAAAAAACCTGAGATGTGACACGGACGCCAGCAAAAGGGGAAACAGAGGACGAAGAAAATGTCCTGCGGCGCAACAGTTCACAACAGAACTTAGGTAGTGAGATGACATAATTTCAAAACCAAAGGCACACGAGGTGATCTGGCCATAATAATGCTTGAACATGGTGATTTCCTTAAAGATCCCTACAATAGCCAGGTGGGCTGATATTTCGACACCAGAAATTCATGTTCACCAGCGGGACTAGATAAGCGGGACCGTTATCTATTGAGCTGATAGTGCTTATTCTAGATAGTACACCATCGATGATGATGATGACAAAGAATTACAAAGTTAATTAAGGAACCATGCGGAATATCGGCCCAATCGTGAGATGCCCACGATTATCCTAAAAGTCAAAAACTACTTTTAAGATGAATTAAAATTACTGTAAAAATGAGGGTTATAACGAGAAGAATTAACAAGGACGACTGGTAACGATAACTGCGCTCCAAACAATGCTTGAATAGCATATTTCTCTGCTTTTCCACATTTAATCAAAACTTGAAAATGAGAGATTTTCACTATAATACTTTTTTCCTCTTGTACAGAACAAAGGAGGTTCTGTACAAGAGGCAAGGAGGCAAGGAGGTCCTGTTTGAAAAAGAGACAATGCACATTTTTTCTAGTGGAATGCATACTAAGAAAATAATCGTTTTTATCAGCGGGTATACCTCGTCAATCCTTGGTGTTTTGAATGGTCTGAAGTGATTGATGGTTTATACAAATTGGTTTTCCTTTGGGAGAAGCTATCGGTAATGTGTCACATTCTTTGGACTCTCTATCCCTTCGTTTCATCAGCGCCAAATAGTTTGGTTCAAAAGGAGTTTGATGTTATTGATCTGAGATAGGAAATGTTGATATTGACAAATACTCTCGGACAGTAAGTCGGCACTGCAAGCGCTTGCCTCTAACCGCGTAGCTTCACAATTGGTGCAGGATTGTAGGCAGGTTCTCAAAGTCCCAACAACCCGAGTAAATATAATACTGACATAGGTCCCTGGCCAAAGCGGTGTAGAGGAAAACGAAAGAGCGGATGAGCTACAAGAGCTGGATCAGCCGACCAAAATGCCACTTGAATAGACACAATTTAAGTGCTACTAGCAACGGTAATAAGGGAACTAGACGAAACCCTCTGGTAAGAGACACATACGGCTTGGAATGACAGGAAGGACAAAACGATAAGCCAAGCTCTTTGGCCTCACCCTAATAAAACGAAAACAAAACAACTTCTGGGAAAAAACAGAAATGGCGTTGGAACATTGGTGGCGGTATTAACGGGCCATAATCTTCTAGGTCAACACGCCAAACGAATTGGAATCCAAACGGATGACACCTGTCGAGCTTGCGGCGAGGAGGAAGAAAGTACAGAACACTTCCTCCTGGATTGCCTGAGTCTGGCCAACAAACTCCTTATTTGGCTGAGGTGTACTGGCGTAAAAGAATTGGAACACTTGGCGTTCACGGAGCTGGGGGAACTCCTTGGTTTCTGTAGGACGACAGGATGGACCATCTGTAAAAAATATTATTACACATGGGGAGCTAAGGGCCGATTCTGGCCTATGCTATTTCCAGCAGGTGGACCCCAGTACAAATAATAATAATAATAATAATAATAATAATAATAATAATAGGGTCCGAGTTACTCCGAATATTTCAAAATATCCTTTCATATTGTTGAAAAAGTTGTTAAGTGATTTCTTTTTCTCTTTCATCAAAAAATGAGAAGGGCAAAGTTCATCTGACTAGATGTCAGAGATAGACTGACTTGAAAAGTGAGAACGTCATAGATGTTTGGTCAGGCTAAGTCTTTGTGATAAACTCCAATCATGTAGGTCTTCCAGTCTCAATAATGATTAAAGAATCTGTATTCTAGTTAATGAGTGTTGACGCTTTTCTCTTATTAACTATATCAAGACTGATAGTACTCTGTTAAATAAGCAATAGTTCGGCTCTCACGTTGTTTCAAGTTCTATTCCAAGTTTGTTGTAATATGCGTTTGCGTTACAATTACAAACAGCATCACAAAGAAAGAGATAAAATGGATGTGAATGATACATTTAACAAATAAAGCGAGCTTTGTAAGACAGAGAGCTTAGAAATGAAACGAGATTGGTGAGTGGAGAGATCGCGGTGACTAGCTTTCGGAGTTTTAATGTGTGTGAGAGTAACTTTCCAGTATAATAGTATTTGTGAGTTATTGTGCATGAATAAACGATGCAATATAATTTTAATTCGTATCTTTCTACACCTTCGTCGTTATGTTGCGTTCCAAACAAGATTTGCTTACAAATATAAAAGCGTCCGGAAAGTTTGCGTCAAACACCGTCAGATTTAGGATTGAGGTTAGTGCATATTAGTGGTTACGTACGTAGTCCTGTTCTTATTGGTTCGTTATTATCGTTGTTTGGTCGCATTGGGAGATATGATGCGATCAGGATCGATCGATTGTCTTTAATTCTTGTGTACAATACCGTTAGTGAGCTGGATTTGGTGTTTATTGCAAGAACTATTTAACTTACTTTTTTATGAGTATTTTTCGTACTACGTGGTATTAATATGAATATGAATATGAACATCGGAGTTGAATCCAGTTCCTTGGCTATTGGTAGTTAAGCTGTTGGATTCCTGAAACATCAGTGCCTTTTTTTTGGTGGTGACTGACGTAATTTTCCTGTCCTTACATTGCTGTATTGCGAGTGGATGATGTGAGTGGTTCTTATTCGTTTTAGTGTTGGATGATGTTATGGGGTCGGTCATCTTAATCGTGGCAGTCACCTGGGTGACGAATCAAACGAAACCTTAACCTTCTCCACGTTTCAATATTGTAATCCGGGGATAAGTGTCTTTTCCTTTTCGGTGATCTGTTTCTCCGTAAAGACGCCGAACTCTTTTGTTTGAGTAGATCAATAACTTCAATTAGGTGAAAGGATTCTTACATAGCCTGTTCCGTTTCGGGTATTCATACCTTTGCCCAGAAAAATTCTTTTTTTAGAAAGACTACAGGGCTTTAGGCTAAACCTGCTCCTTCACAGATGTGCCAAAAACTGCTTCTAGTTGAAGTTTGCAGACATGTCTAAAATTGTTCCCAGTTGCAGTTAGCAATCACATGCCTCGCTCTTGATCCTTGCGCCTTGAAGTTCAGTATTTGTTGTTGTTTGCTTTGGGGGTTTTCGAAAGAACGTAGTCTTGAGTTTATGTCTCCTACCATAAGGGCGTCGTTGGTAGCGCACGATAAGATTTCTTCCTTCGCTTTTTGGTTTTGCTAGGGCTAAGGCTAGTTAACTTCTCATAGTAGCTTCTTTGCCGGCATCACAACGTAACCGCAGCGTCTCTCATCAATCGTTGACTAGGCAGGCTGCCTTGACTGGAACCCTCACCCAAATATACCTTAGATTGCTTATGTTGAAGCTTCGTTTACTTTGCTCGTTTTAAAGGATGCTCGAAGTCTTAAGCAAAGCTTCCGTCTGCTCAGTCGCTTTTCGCTTTTTTCCCCTGTTTCATATTGTGCTCGCACAGGTCGTATTCCTCGGAGCAGTAAATGTTTGGTACAGTCCACGGAGAATTCTCTCGCTAATTAGCTAGTAACTGAGAGTACACTTTTAGCTTTGCGTTATATTTTGTATTTTAGCTTCATCAAGCTCAATGAGATGTCTCTTGCAGTATGACTGCCAGCTTCTTCGCAACTTATAGTCCCTCGGGACGATTCAAGGGACTGGGCTTTAACCAGTCTACTGAATGATATTCCTGTGACCTTCTACGTTGCCAGTATTTTATCAGATTTACGTTCTGCGGCTTTTATTTCCAACCATAGCTCTTCGTTCTCATATGCCCTATAGTGTCCTGGTCCGCCCATGTGACCAGGGTCCGAAAATTTGCAGACTAATTTCTCTAAAATCACAACTTAAAGATAATTCCTTTAACATTTGTTAATTGTATTTTATATTCAAGCAGAACATCATCTTAGAAATATTATGTCATTCAATTAATAAAGCTGCTCATCCAAACAACTCACCATACCAACATTCACTGAAGTCAACGACACTTCTTACGTCCATCTCAGAAATTCATTCATATTTTGTACAATTCGTATTTAATTTGAAGCTGCCATTCCATTTACGTAAGCAAATGTTTCCCTCCATCCTTGTGACGTAAACAACAGTCATCACGTATATATTCAACTACAAGAGTAAACTTTTGCCGCTGTCTCTTCAGGCGGTAACGATTCTCATTTTCCGTATCCTTATTCTATGTAGCATTTACGCCTGCTTGCGTTTTCCTTCATTCCGCATCATAACTCAGCCCACTTTCGTCACTAAAAAGCCCTGGTCTACTATACACGATTCCTTAGCGTGCGCTCCTTTCGGTTCTCTGCTGTAGTTATATCCTGATTCATTATAAGGCATGGCTTTTTCTTTAAAGTTTCACTTAACTAGTGTTTGGGAGTGCAAATACACGTTGAAATTTCTGTAGTTTTCGTTTGATTGTGACGCCACGAAAACTGCCAAGGAAACGACATCAACCAGCTTAAAAGGACAATGAATAACGATATAGCGTTCGCAATTTGTTGCATGTCAACATGACTGTAGCTTTGGTTTGCGGAATATTTGCACTCGTATGTAAGGTGATAAATTTGGAAAATTGGAAGACCAGACGTAATTAGATTCAAATTATGCGGAACACGATTGCAGTAATTTGCGACTTATACAGTTGTTAAGCTTTGCGTTGTATAGGAATCGTAAGATCCACCCAAAAATATCATTAAGTCACATATATAAGGTAGGGCATAATTGGTATGCTCGCAAAAAGGTCTTGAGCTCTTCCAAAACAAACAAATGGATCATCTGTACCTAAAACTAAAACCTAAAACTATCTCAACCTCCGAAGCTTGTTGAGATCCTTCAAATTCATAAAGCGACCAGCTCCTGTCATGATTCTGTCTATGTTCCGTTGTTGGTGAAAAAATCTGCTTCTTTTGTAGTTTTGTTTATCCCTGGGAAGGAATATAAATCCATAAAATTCAGAGCAGTTTTACTCTCAGGACGTGTTCATCTCTACCCAGCTGCCGCTAAATCAAACCTTTTCTCTACACCTAGTGGACTTAAGTTATCCTTTTTCTACCAACAACCCTACAAAATGAGCCTAAAATGGTTTAAATGAGCCGCAAGTTGCTCATAACAACAATCGAAAAACAGCGAAAACTTGGTTCGTTCTTTTTTATGTCCTTTTCTTTTCAATTCTCTATCATTCAATACATTGAACGTTCAAAATAACTATAATTTGGTTTCTCCACAAGAATAAAAAAGTTTAAAATTCAATTGATAAAGCCATAAAATCAAAAACTAGCTTTTAAACGTATTTTCACCGCTTCATTTTATATTTACGCTCATTTCGGTTCTCCGAATTCATCATTTCTCTGTATTTTTCATATTCCAGGAACTCCGGTTTCTGTATTCTAGATTACAAAAAATTACAAAAAATTCTAGATAGTAGATTCTATGATTTGCACTTTAATTTAAATTTACATTTAAGCCGATACATTTCGTTACATATTTCAGTGTCCTTCTGAAACTGTTTCATCATTCTGCTATCCAGTATCCTAATGAATGATGACCCATTGTTTTCAATATAAAATTAGTTTGTCGATATTTCACTATTGAAAAACTGACATGTGTATGTTAATTAATTTTCCCCGGAATTGTGCTCTTATGGAAATGAAATACTCATAATACCATCAGCAAATATGTGCCATCGTAACACGAAAACGTTTCATGTTTGATTAGATAATATTCTGCACAATATAGCCTTAATCGAATCAAGTTTTGATTACACGGTTACAAAATATGTTTTCATGTCACGAAAAATCAACAGTACAACAAATTTCGGGACATGAAATTGTGCAAGGATCCCAGGAAGGTTATACACAACGTAGAAGTGACAAACTAGGAAGGAAAGTTTTAAACAAATAGGCGTGGGCCCAATGTTGGGACAATGTAAACTTGACTATCCACTATAAATCCACATTTGTTGAAAATGGATTGATAGCCCAACTATCCTGTTTTGGCCCATAAATACCCCTTATAAATATCGAACCTGAGTAATTTAACGTTGTCATTATCCTTCGCAGCTAAGCCTAATGCTTGCTGAAATTTATCCCATTCTGAATAAGAGAACACTCCGATCTATGCTCCGAATCCTGACGCATTTCTGGGTGTCAATTCACGCAATCACATCTGAGAATTTGTCTAGTTTTCTTGTATGTCCTTTAAGCGGAGTACTAACCACATGTATGTGGAAAATATTGTTACTGTATCGCAGCTAGCGAAGCTATGAATTTCCTTCAAAAATGATCTTGCGTAAGACAAATGCAATATACATGTCTCATGAATATCCCGACTCAAAATTCACAGCTTTTCCGGCGATTTGAAAATTCATCGAAAATAAAACAAAGCTCAAAACAAGTATGCAAAACAAAAATTCAGTGAAATATCCTTGGCACATCCTTCTGTAGAGATCGGCGATAAAGTTTACTATTAACCTCATCACTTTCTCTCTTACCAACCCAACCCTAACCCCAACCCCAACCCAACCCTCCAGATATCAACCATGTTGTTTCCTCCAGATATCAACAAAGACACCTGTGCCGAGCCACATGGCAGATTTTACGACGGGATCATTATGTGCGGGGTTACAAAATCTAACTCGTGAAGGAATTGAAGCCGAACGACCATCATGGACGGCGTCGATTCGGTGTATGGGCAAAAAAAAATTACTATAAAATTTTGTTTAGTGATGAGGCTCATTGTTGGTTGAATGGCTACCTCACAAAACAAACCTCCAAAGTTGGGAGTGATGAGCAACCACAGACAATTATCCAAATACCGTTACATCGAGAGAACTTCACTGTCTGGTGAGCTTTATAGGCCGGTGGCAACATTTGTTCCTATGTCTTCGAAAATTTTCCTGGGAATAATATTACAGTCAATGGTAACCGCTACAGAGCCGTGATCAATGACTTTCTCGTTCCGAAATTTTCTAACCGTAATTCCGGAGTATTAGTCAAACTTCTGGTTTCAACAGGAGGGCGCGACATGCCATATTGGTTGTGCAACCATCGACTCAATGAAAAAGTATTTGGTGAGCGCATAATTTCTCGTTTTAAACATGTGAACAGACATGCAAGATTTTGTGATTTAACACCGCTGGACTATTTCCTGTGGGTATACACCAAATAACTCGTTTACATTGACAAGCCCAAACCCTTGACCAGTTGAAAGGCAACGTTCACCGTGTTTTTGGCGAGATATGGCCCCAATGATTGGTGAGACTAGAAGAAAATTAGACCTCTCGTTTGGAGTTCCCCCGCACCACATTAGCATTCACATGCCCGAATTCTTACTAAAATAGAACGGAAGGGATTTATGTTTTAATTTCACGGATATTAAAATAATTTAGCAGAACTATAATTCATTTCAAAATTGTATGCAGTTCTATGCCAAAAAATAAACATCTTCCACCACCACAGAGAATTTCTTAAGAAACAATACATATATGGATTTGGATTGGTACGAATAAAGCCGCTCGTGGAAGCAGTGTAGTTCACATTAGGCGTATCAGCTTGAAAATGCGTTTATTTGATGGAAAGTAGTGTAATACCAAAGGAGCGTATTTCATGCTAACTTTATGGACGTACAGCCTTCATGTTTTTTTACAAGAGAACGCGACTTTTTACGCAAGAAGTTGATTTAGGGGAGTAAAAGTAAATTATATTCGATGTATTAGGATATTTGTGAATTTCTTTGAAATCTAAGTATTTAGATGGTTTGGAATTTTGGTTGGGAGATGAAAGCTGTTTACGCTCTAAAATAGAAATTCCCAGTAGCCAAACGTTACTCAAATATTTACCAATATCCTCTGCTGTCACCTTCAGAACCCTGTCTGAAACTGATTGCCTAATGTCCTCTCCTCACCAATTGTACCACCAATTGTTTACCGAAGTGGTAAAGAATGGCCCCTAGTCCAGTTGGAGGGAGTGGAGCGGCTAGAAATTACTTTAAAAGTTACCCCTCCTTGCGTAGATTAGTGATTCAAGAATCTTTTCTTCTGTCGAGCGTTTCGTTGCATCCCCCTCGAAGCATAGCATCCCTTCGCTGTTCATTCCACCGAAAGTGGACTCTCCTACAATCTCCTGCTTGGATTGGGAAAAGCACCAATCCTGCAATAACTATCACCGCTGGTTCTGAGGCGGTGCTGTATGTTGATGCAATTAACCCTTCGAATTGCTTCTTTACTGAAATTCAACGTTTCCAGTTCGTTTCCGATCCAGAATCAGAATCTGTATAAAACTATGGAAGTTTTATACAGCTATACAGCTCCTAGGTGTTCATTCAAAGCAGTCTCTTGCTTGAGGAGGTTCCGCCTGTAGTGCCTAAGAGCTGCCTAAGTGCGAAGCTGGTTATCTTTCCACAGTTTTGTCGTAGAACCACGCCCAGTCCTCTATTCGGTCGAGCGCCCAGTGATCTAATCCTTCAAGCGTCTGCGTGGACGACAAGTCGCGCTTCTTCCAGCAGTTTTAGCTTCAAAATCTGATCATATGGAGCGTTTCCGAGGCCAAAGCCTAGAATGGAACCTTGTGTGCCTCCAGATACCATGCTTATGTTCACATGGGGCAAATCGGACGTCTTTCTGGTTAAACGAACCCCAAACCAGACGTAAAATAGTCTCATGAAAATAATCTCATAATACGCAGAGATCTAGAAAATTTGTCGAACACAATTATCGTTTAATATTGCTTTTCAGTTTCAGTTCTTATTTCGAACTTTGCTCTACTGCTGTCCTTTACTTAATCTCCTTGAAAGAACTTAAAATCAACTTAATTTAGCAGACTGCAATCATTTAGTGGTCACTTCCAAAACATTTATTGCAAAACTTTTGCGGCCACATCTTAAAGTCAAAGAAAAGTAAGAACAGTCTTTAAGCTCTTTTATATCCTTACGTTTCAATACGCGATAGCGAAATCCTGAAAAACTTGGAATCATCGATATTATAAAATGATGCCAAGTTGTAATCGTTTCAGTCTATTGGAACGTAGCAGTAGTTTGCTCAATGTGGCTGAAAAGAGGAAAGTACGAAAGTTCTAAGGACGAAAAAATCAAAAAGAATGAAAAAAACATACATGAATTTATACATATACAGTTCGTTGAGTCTGAGACGCTTTTCTATTTTACAGTATTTGAAAACTTATAATGGTTCTTGATGGGAAATTGTGGCCTAGATTTCGAGCAATCGCAGCAAACACTAATAAGTTTCCGCTGTATAGTCCGGTGGATTTGGAGAAGCACTTTGAAGATTTAATGATCTGGTATTACGTATTAAAGGACATCTTAGAAAATGGGAAGGATGCCATGCTCGCTAATATTTTCATTGGATTTTTTGTATTTTTATTTTTTGGTTAAAATTTACTTTTCAACCACACACTCTGACAAGTATGTAATAGAGAATTGGATTGTAAGACTATTAAGTTAGCTCTTTCAATGCCATTTGAGTCCTTTTTTTCAAATGTCAAGTGTCAATTTTCAAGCAAGGAAAAATAGTCAATCAAATCTTCTAATAAGTGAACGTGAACTATGAGCGTCAGTTTTAATATCTGGTTCAATCTGCTTGTATGAACTTAGGGTAGATTTAGACATTTTTTTTTATATCAGAAATTTTTTCGTCTCTCTTTTGTCTTCACAATAGCTTTATCCTGATAATGTTTTCTTGAACTTATTATTTGAGAGATTTTCTTGTCACCTGTAACTAAAATTTGCACTTTAAAAATGAGGAGCAAACAAATATTGTATTTAAAACGAATAGTCATTATTCAAATCGTACAGACTGTACATTTTGCTACCATGTTCCTACTCATGCCAACTACCTTCATTGCTGGTTTCCCAGCTCGGAGACGTCTCGAAAATGCCAGAAAAATGCAACCCACAAGAGCACACGAAGGTGCCGTCGTAGGACTGCTGATCGTGCCAGAAAGTCCTTTTTCAAGAGATGAACAAGAACAATCTACGTGATTTACTCTTCAGGTATTGAATTATAGTAATTCATCTTCCTCGTGTGTTGTTTCTAATGGTGGCAAAGAACCAATGAATCAAGGATTTACGCTCTTGAATTCCTTGATGAAAGCGAACGGTATTTCCTGCTAAGATCTGCCAGTCCGTACTGCATTTTGCCTAAGGAAGAGTTTCAGATTTAGACCTAGTCTTTTTGGCTTCTTTAGATCAGCAATCCCTCTCTCATCAGCAAGCCTCTCTCATC
The DNA here is from genome assembly GCA_954870665.1 of Stratiomys singularior. Classification (NCBI taxonomy): domain Eukaryota; kingdom Metazoa; phylum Arthropoda; class Insecta; order Diptera; family Stratiomyidae; genus Stratiomys; species Stratiomys singularior. Next base: position 107,377,155 of record OX940878.1, on the reverse strand, counting down.
CTCTCTCCCTCTCCCGTTCGGAAAACGGGTAAGTCCATCGAAATTCATACTTCAAAGCTGAAGTCTTTTATTGACACTTTGTATAACCCACCTAGATCCACCGAAGAAATTTCCATTCATGCGTGTACTATAATTTTGTCTCTGGCAGCGTTTGTTGATACAAAAAGACATCATAAACATCCCTGAAGACTTCAATCTTCCCTGGAGAAATAAATTCCACAAATTAATCCAAACAATCCTACGTAATGAGAAATTAGGACCGAATAAAATGACGTAGTTATAGAATTTCAACACAAATGAAGAGAAGCATATAAGTTGAATGTTAAACCAACATAAATGAAGAAACTACCATTTGCGAGCCAGAAAAGTTTTTGGACTTTATAAATACAAGACGAAAGTCAAACCTATGTCTTATCAAGAATTCAGCTCTTGCAATCCTAGGGACATTTGCAAATTTTTCGTTGATCATTTCCAATTCGTATATTCACATTCCAACTTCAGACATTTCTTCAGACCTTAATGCTTCAATTTACTTCCTCCTTTTTATTTCAATGCAAGAATCAACTAATTCTGCTATTATTATAAATCTCTCTCTTCTGTTACTATCCCATCTACTTGCCCATCCACATCTACCATCTACATCTACACATCTGACTCCAATTTATAAAAATAAACATAAGGTATCAGTTAAAAACTACAAAGGGATTGCAATCTGGAAAGTCATTCCAAAACTCTTTAAATAAATAGTCTGCTCGAAAATATCCCCAATCATTGCACCTCGTCTAAACGATTCACACCACGGTTCTCATAAAAATCGCTCGAATCTTACTGTAATGGTTTCTAGCATACTCCGAGCAATTTAAAAAGGCCGATGTTTCATCGCGTCAACCCGCAATTCTATATCAAAAGTTAAAAAGTTTCGGTATACGTGGTCTTTTATTGAAGTGGATTGAATATCACCTCAAAAATAACACAAATTGAGACAAATTTCAAGGGTATTCAAGGGTTTCAAGGTAATATTCAAGGAAATAAAAGGGTTTTGCGGCGAACCACAAGGCAGTCATCTTGGCCCTCTACTTTTCACCACTTTCATTTCTTATTTGTCTGGAACCCTGTCTCATATACCTCATCTGTTTATGCTGATGACTTCAAGCTCTTCAATGTCGTTACCTTCCCAAGAGATGCGAAACTCCTTCAAGAAAAATTAAACGCACTTTAGGAATGGTCTGAAACAAATCATTTTTATTTGAACCTCAACAAATGTCAGATTCGTTTTAGTTAGATTGTTTAGGAAAAATTCAGACATCATTTGTGATTATCAGCTCAACCATTACAAACTCAATCGTGTAGACTGTATCTTAGACTTTAGTGTTACTTTAGACAAGTAAATGCGAATTAACTTGCACTATGATGACATTTTCTGCCGAGCTAACAAGCTTCTCGGATTCATCAAACGACGATCCAAAGAATTCTAGAATATTTGGGTATCTAGAACTTTATATGTATTAGTTCGTTGTATTCTCGAATACACTTGTCTCGTATCGGACCCTATCTTCGCTGTCCATATCGATAGGATTGAGTCGATACAAAGATGATATGGTTTATTTGCTCTGAGATCACTGTATGACCCGAGCAGTTTCTATGATTTACCCTGTTACGAGCTAAGACTACGAATTCTCAGTATGTCATCCCCTGCCTTTCGGAGAACTATGATATCCTGTTGTTTCGCGTTTGATGCCCTTAGAGGCTTAATAACAATTCCATTTTTATCTGAGAGAATTAAAGTTCAGGTCCCATTCTCAGCCACTAGACACTCCCGTCCTCTGTTTGAAAAGCGGCCCAGTACAATAGTTGTCGTAAAATTTTCAATTCACTTAGTGAGAATCACAATCCAAGCATTCTCAGAATCCATTTCAAAATTCTGCTTTAAAATGCCCTATCCTCTTAATCTCATCATATTTATTTTTGTCACTACCTTTTGTCAATTGGTTTGTTCCTTTACCATGAATTTTTATGATTTTATATTTTCTATGAATTTTCTGATTTTGTAAATTTGTAATTCGGTTTGTGGGTCAAATTGTGCATTTGGACACATGCATTGTTCTACAAATAAATATATAAATCAAAATAAATATAAATGTGAAGGAAAAGAACCACCGTGGGTAAAAAGAAGGATTTGTAGCGCAGAGTTCTCTATAACATAATTATTGTATGATTGTTCGTTCCTGTATAACAGTCTTTTATAGTAAATGGGTCTTACCACGCGCTAGAGCCGCATCATTTCACGACAAACGGTAAAATAGAAGGTGATATGGTCAGTATCACGCTTGATTTTAAAAATTACTTCTCTTTAATTCCTTCAAAGGAACCTATCACAAATAGGTGAACTGATATTTTTACGTCGGAGACACAAATGGAACTCCACCTCTCGGTACCTGATGCATGCAGTTTGAGATTTAATGTTGCAGAACCTTAAGTCCTGAATGCCTACGTAGCTTATGCATACTGGGTGACCGCACGCCTCTTCCACATCGGAAAGATGAATAACTGCTTATGGTGTTTAAATACTAGCGTAAAATTCTTCAGTTAGGGCATACATGGCCCAAGACCCACTTCGCAATCTAAGTTCCATTTAGCATTGGCCTATAGCTCTACCAATACTTATTGAGAGCACATATTTCCTACCATAGCTCTATCAGGGGATGTCTCCATGCCCATAGGGATGTCTACTACGGCACTATATCAAACTGACATAGCTCCTTCCTTTATAGGTGTCTGTGGCTTTTTCCGACGACTTCTTTTGGAAGTTTAAACCATTAGCGTATTATTCACCACAAATTCCTGTCAAATGGTAACTCAAGGCATATATCGCAACACAACATTGGGAGCCGCATGGATTCTAAATAATCTTGCGAGGTTAAAGTGTTTGCTTCGTTGTTTGGATATGTTGAATAAGTTCTCCTATGAGAGGATGATGAAAATCGTATGTTGTAAATTTCATTCACAGGGCCCTAAAGGAAACTGAGAATAAAGGATTGAATAGGCTCTGTTACTCGACGCTTATGACGAGAAGAGATTTCGAGCGTGCATCGAAATGAATAAAAGAAAGCAAAGGGTCCTGACTGCGATCTTCACGGGGCTCGCGCACTCGGGGGGCATCTCAAAAGGATGGGCTTATCAGCGAATAATGAGTGCAGATATTGCAATCTAGCGGAGGGACACCAATGCATTTGCTGGTACACTGAGACGCACTGTCCCGCAGGAGAATTGACAGTTTAGGTAGCTGCTGCCTAGTCGAGAAGGAATTGGGACGCCTGAGGTTGAAGCAGATCATTGACTTTCTCAGAAATATCGTTCTGCTTGAGGCGTTCTAGGAGCATCCGAAGCGGAGGCACAATAAACCTGCAAAGGTTGACGTGCACCATCCCCGACAATAAATCAATCAACCAATTGGATGCTCAACATCCAATTGAAGAAAGGGCTGGCAAAATTTCTTGAAATCACGCAACTCTGCTTTCAAGAATTTCTGGTATGCTTCTACGTTCAATGCTTGACATGATAAATTGACTTGAAAAATGTTTCAATCAAGTTAACCTTCAAAACGTTATCCTTCACCAAACAATTCGATATGCCTCAGCAACAATGTGAACTGCCATCGTTCTACCACAATCTTAGCATTAGCTCGTTACTCGACATCACTGCCTTCCAGTAGAAATAGTATGTTAAGCTGCCAGGACAGACAAACGTTTTCTGTCCTTGACTGCCCTGCTCTGCGTCACAGGAATTCTTTTCCTACCAAGATGATTTGGCGGGTAAAAACGAGATTCACCTTCGATGCCTTCTACCACTGTTTGTTTCATTTCATATCTGTCCGACTACAATGGAGTTCTAACGATTTTAAATCATTCTAATGATATTTTCAATAAAAGTTTTGAAATTCAGCGCCTAACATCAACTGAAGAAATCACTGGCCTGCTTTTTCCTTCTTTTACAAGGGAAATTGTATAGTAGCTACCATCTACTTATTTTGTGCAAAATACGAATTTAATTGACCTAGTTAAATGGTAGAGTCTTTCATTAAATGCTTCCTTATTTAAATATCGTCGGCGTCAGTGCAGGACCTTCTAAATGCAAAAAAGTATTTTGTACAGTAGACGATAAAAACTTTCTTAAAAGCGATGCGAACAATTTAATACAACTTTTTTCACATTATTCGTTTATTTATTTTATAGCCATGTTATAAATAAGGATTTGAGTTAAAAAAGCAAATTAAAGAATTCAATAATTCACTTACATGGAAATGCAGTAACTAAATTGATAGAATTTATGTAGATACAAGGTAATGTGTTACTCATAGAAATAAAACAATATTTTTTTAAGTAATTTTATTATTAATGAAAGAATATGAACACAATTAAATTCAATCTAATTTAAGTAACTGTTTTAATTACGATGGGGTAGAGACTCGTAATATGGCCAACAATCCCTGGGGATCACATTTTTAATCTCTTGTAAATCTTTAAACTTCCTCGCAGTAACTGACAAAGGAGCAGAATGTAATTTTGGAAATTCAGCGTGAGCAAGGTCTATATTTTTTGGTGTTTGTGGTAACAGACGGTATTCTTCATCGAATTGCAGTTTGTAAGATATGCCCTTACTGGTGTATTTTATAGCTTTGAGTTGAACAACCACAGGATCTCCAACACTTCGACCAGGGCGTATCGATGTATGCTTTAACAGGGATTTGTATCAATAATCACGAAAGAAATCAAAAGTTGGCACGAAAACCTCATACGGATTTCGTTTTCTTGCTTCCTGAGAAATGCGGTGATAATCACTGGGCAAATAGATGTCATGATTTTTTAACGCACTTTCAATAGTACTATGGACGGAGTCGCACTTCATTTGAGTGTGTCCTTTGGTAAGGTACTTTTGAATTATTTCAACATCATATTTTTCGGCAAGACTTAATAGTGCATTGGACATTATTACATTTCGGTTCTGGGCTGTACAACCATCAGAGTATATTATAATAGGGCGATTATCACCCTTTCCCAGAAAATTGGATTCCAAGTAATGAACCAAAAAAGTAGCAAAAGTTGATGCTGAGCCGTCACTAACAGTTTCATCGAACCAGTTACATGTTGCATCACTTGTGGCAAGATTGTAGATTGTAAAATTGTGGTTACATAGCTTAGTCCGATAGTAAAGAGCATTGGCTTTCGTCATCGGAGACAATTTAACAGCTTGGACATCCATGGTTAAGACATGGCATTCACCCTCCAAAGCCCTGATTTTATCTTTACTTTTTTCGTCTCTTGCTTTCTTCTTTTCAGCTTGATGAACCTCGTACTCATTTTCTGGTAAATGTCCGTTAGTATAGGCCAGACACACGTCACATTGGTCTTTACGAGGCTTGAACAAAGAAACATTCATTTCTAAAAGTACATCTTTCATTTTGTTAATGGTTAGGACATCTATGCCTTCTTTTTCACAACTAGACTCATAAACATTGTAAAGCGATTGATAAGTAGTAAACGTCTGTTCCAAGTACAATTTTTTTGTTGATTTTCGACAGTAATGGCTGGGTAATTTATTGAGAAGATTAACGAATTTTTTTAGAAACTCAAGCTTATCAGTGTTCTTGTTTTCTCTAAGGGCTCTGGAGGCCACAGCTGTTGAATGTTGTTCTATAACACCATGCTGGCTTTTTGCCGACCAATTTGCAACTGACCACTGACCCAGTCCAGTTGTGTTTAAGTACATGGTTTTACAAACAACTAATAAATTATTCCTTATTTGCAAATGGTAAGCTAAAGAATGACTACGTCTGCTATTTCCTTCAGTAGTCTTACGTTTAGCTTCACGGTTGAAGACGGTGTTAGACACGAAAACTTTTCTTTGATCCCAGTTCATTTTAGACCATAGATTTGTAAATATTTCCTGTCGATCTGCTTCGGTTATCTCATAACATTTCTTCGTCGATTTTGTGACTTTAGTGTCTTTTTTGCTGCAATTACATCTGGGTAATAATTTTTTTTCGCTTCTTTCTGTATCATTAAATGTATTTTTTTGCCCTCTTGGTTTACGAAACCCCACATATTTCTGGCCTTCCATTCTTTTCTTCTTATTAAGGACTCTTTGATTTTCTTTAGAGCGCTTTCTTTTTGTGGGGTTCTCGGTCAGCATTGTCCCACTTATACTAGGTTCATTGTCAGTGTCATTTGTAGCAACACAATTTTCATTTGCTTCTTGCGTTGGTGCCACAGAAGGGGGTATTTCGATATTGATGGGTCCTTGTTTCTCTTCTGAAGAATTTTTTTCCCTTAGTTCTATTTTTTGAAAGCTATCGTTTATATTATCTAGTAAAATTGTAGGTTCTTCGGTTACTTTTGTATTATTATTTAGTATTTCCTGACTTGTAGTTGTATGGTTTGTTAATCTTACATTGTCATTGACATTATTCAATGTAGATACATAACATTCTAAAATAATTGTTTGTTCAAATGTTGGTGATTCAACAAAAGGATTCTCTATTGCGGTTTGTTTATTTACTTCTGGAACAGGCACTAATTCTGTTAAATTGTGAGTGGATATCTCTTCTAATGTATCAAAACTATCGCCAATCAATTCTAGTAACACAAAAGGTCCTTCATTAACGTGTACTTCAGTTAAGTTAACATTGTTATTATCATTATTTATCACAGGCAACAATTCATCAAAAGGCTGAATGTCGAACAAAAATTCTTCAACAGGAGACAAAGTATTCTGCTTATTAGTTTTACAAGTAATTGACGCAATCGTATTACTCTCATTCATGGTATTTTCTTTTAATAACACCTCTCTCTGTTGGTGACAGTTTTGGTTAATTTGTGTTTTTACTTACATGTGTAATTACTTACATGTCCTTTTTTATGCTAGAACTATAATAAAAACAAAACTTCACACTCTTCTAACTTACGAATTGTTTTAAACTGCAGTTACAAGGTGCTGCACTAATATTTTTGAATTGTCATTTAGAAGGTACTAGATTGTACTGCTTTACCGGCCAAGTGTGCTTACAACCTAGTTTATTGTTTAATCACTAGATGGCGGGATACTTAATTTAATCATTTTGATGAAAAAAATGTTTTCACCAAAACATGTAGTTAAAAGGTCCTGCACTGATGCCGACGATATAAATAAAACAAAGTGTGTGTGAGATATCATCGAAATTTTCTATTCGTTTGGGAGGTCCTCGATGACATTATGTGTGGAATATAACATCGTTCAAATGTCCACCGCGGCTTCTTTGGGCGGCGTGTATCCGAGATGCAATTTTCCAGGACTGACGCATTAGTCAGGCTGAATTTGACCGATGGCGTGGGGTATTGTTGGCCTTGAGGGCCGCTGTAATTTGTGGCTTATTCGCACAGACCTGCGACTTGAATAAACCCCACAAGAAAAAGTCGAATGGGGTCAAATCGCAGATCTCGGTGGCCAGTTCACATCTTCTTCACGTGAGATAACCATGCCCTCAAATCGCTCGTGAAGAATGTCGAACGTGGCACGAGCTGTGTGGCACAGCGCTGTCCTGTTGAAACCACATGTTGTTGATGTCCAAGCTATATATCTAAGCTTAAATCGTTCTTTCTAAACAATTACTATTTCTATGTTTCTCCTGCCTGGTAATCGCTTTCCTGTCATTTCAGCTTCTTTCAAAATTTAATTTTTTTGTCTTAGTTAAGCACAGTATAAGCTTTATAGGATAAGTAGATTTTGCTGCAGTTCCTTGCTGAGGGCATTAAACATTATTTCTGACTCGTAGGCAAGTACAAATTTAACGGCGCTCATACGGAGTCGCCTTCTTGGTTTATGTTTCAGCCTTGTCACCTGTTGTCCTGATTAGTTCTAACCATCGGGTTTCTCAATATCCCGAGGTTTTTCACTGCTGGTTACAATTTGACCAAATTTATCGTAATACTGATTGTTCTTAACCTGGGAATTCTGTTATTTATCAGGATGACTTTGATTTTTCTAGTGCCAGGCTAAACCGGTCAGCAGTCACCCAGGGCGTGTCTTAACAAATTCGCATATACAGGATATTCTCCACATTCTCGGTTATGCGTCCAGCGACTAGTGCCGCAAGATAATCAGCGTCGTCAAGACTCAGTAGTCCGTCATAGGAGTGGTTTCAAAGGGCACGCCCGAGGATGGAACCTTGCGTGACACCTATCAACTACCATCCTTCAAGTAACTTGCTTCGTATTTGGGACATATCGCCCCCCGCGAAATGTTCCCTCAGAATCAATTTCAGACATTCTGTTGATTGCAAACAATTTTCTGTTTCATCCGGGGTATCCACCCATTCAGCACATTTTAATCCATTTCTAATACCATAAGAACCCAGCAGGGGAACTTATCGGTCCGGACTACTGTTTGCTTCTGATTGCATTGATAGTGGAGCAACCTGCTTTGAAGTCATTGTGCCGCGGAGATAGGTCTCCGGAAGCATGAACTGTTTCAACGAATCCAGTCCTGATGAGTTTTTCGAGGACTCTTTCCGACAGTGATAAGCCTACATAATGGGTAGTTAAAAGATGGCGACTCAGAACTTTTTGATCCTTTCCCCTCTTAATCAGCAGATCTTTCGCAACATCTTTCCTTTCACGTAGGCTCACGTAGGTTACTTCACGTAGGCTCGCTGGACAGGATAAAAGGGAAAGATATATGATCCTGGATACTTTTTTGTTTGCGTAGACAAACTTGTTTCCTTCTGTTTCATCTTCTTGAGCAGATCATATGTATTTCTAAATCCTGAATCCCTTCAGATGCATTCTCGGCTGACTGGTAAGTTCTATTTATGCGGTGAGGAATAAGTTCTTGAAGGAATCAGTTCTTCGATTAAGGAATAATATTACCCGTCTAGTTTCAGTTATTTCCTATCTCGTACTCCTCCATATTATTTTGCGTTTTGTCTTGGGGATGTGAATCTGATAGCCCCTTAGTAGATTGTTCTCTGCTTAGTGTAAAGCTTTAAAATAGAGGTTATTCTAAACAAAGTGAGGACATGATAATGCGAAACTCGAGTCCTAAGATGTATATGAGACATCTTTTCGGGATAATATTGACACAAACGTCACTAGATTTCCTAGCATGTTTCGTGAGCCTGAAAATGAATGCTGCAGCATATCTGTATAGCATGTTGGAGGTTTCATAATTAAAAAGGATTCGATCGAGTTTCTTGTTGATTGATTACCTTAAAGTAATTCACCTTCCTCTTACCATTTTCAGCCGAAGCTTTCCTAGTGATGTGTGCCTGCGAACTGACTAACCAGCAGACATGGGTTAGACCACTCAGAAGTAAGGAAATCGTTAATACAACATGTTTATATGTTTAATTACCGCTAGCACGACAATCTGCAGGTTAGAGGTTTTATCATGGACAACTGAGACGCTGAAGGACATCGTCTGGTCGTAGCTTTTTTCTGCAAATTGTCTGAATGGCCTCTCCTCCATGAGAGCTTTGATGGGATTTTCTGCTTCTCTAATTGTCTCCCGAGCGTATTTATAGTCTTCGATATTATTTGCAACAATTGACCCCTTGTTTGAATTGCTTCGTTTTATTTAAATTAAAAAAAAACCAATCTACGAAATTTGTCCTTCATAATTTTTTTAATTTAAAACAAATCTTTGAAATTTATGCTTTTTCTTTCAAATTATAAAATTTCCAGAAGGATATTAGGCTTAAAAGCTTATTAGGTTAAAAGGCTTCCCAGATTTCCGTCTCTTTTTGGTAAATAGTTATTTGTTTTTCATTTTCCGTATATTCATCTTTTTGATGACGGGAAGAAAAGCATCCTTTTAATTCTTCTACATTCCAGAAAATCCTACTATTCCAGCGTATTCTTCAGTTTATTGATACTCAATTTTGTGTAACTTTGTCAAACCAACCGTAACAAATTTAATACGGCAAATTATTCTCCCTGAAATTATTGGCTTTGGAGTTACTTAAATTCTAGAAAAAATAAATTTTTTTTTTTTTTGTAAATATCATTTCTAACTTTATCTTTCAAAACTGAAACTAAGAACTGAACAACAAACTATGTAAGCTTGAATTTTTGCTTCTGTAGGTTTTAAAGTGATATTTGTCGATCTGAAATTACATTAGGATTCATCCTGAACGAAATTCTGAGAAAAACTCATGAAGATTAACAAAAATGAACCGGAATTCACCGAATTTTTCTTATTTCTCATATTGTTCGATTACACTTTAAAACATTCGAAACCTAATAAATCATATGAAATATCCTGAAAGTTGATGAAATTGTAAGGTTTCTAAATTCGTTACACACTGAACCAATAGATTTCGGTATATTTGAAGTCCCAAAAATTTAATAAAGTTCTGCCATCGCTGATCCCATAATCACTTCAAATCCACCATGATAGGAAAAATAAAAATTTAATCGTCCCATCAATCTCTTTCAGAGTCCATGACGTATCACGGTCGGGCTTTAATGAATGGCCTTTCATGTCAGTTCATACCTGGGGAGAAGCACCGCACGGAAATTGGCTCCTTGAAGTTCACAATGAAGGACGTTTTTTGGGTAAGTTGTTTTTTTTAGCCAGGTATCACTTATTGCTTTTAAATTTTAAGAGAGACTTTATTAACACTGTTCCTTAACTTTTTCTCTCGCTGCTATTAACGGATTTGGTGATGGGTATGTTTAACGTATTTGTAAATATAAATAATGAACATCCTACAGGCTACGCTGTCTTGAAAAGTTGGTCCTTAATATTTTATGGTACTGCAATAGCTGCAAGCAAAAATGACCCGATCTCTGTACGGCCTACAGAAATAATTCCTGCAAACTCATCCCCACCGATATCTTTCCATCATCAATCCGTTTACATTCCACCGAACATGAACAAGTATCCTGTTTCCGTGTTCACGAAGCCTAACTCTAAAGCGAAAACCAATCAATCATCTTTGCCCAATAGCGGGAACAGCGGTCGTAAACAGCAACAACAAAATCATAAAATTAGCCCGTATGGAACAATCTTATCCACTCCCAAAAAGAATGGAAAGAACTCAAAGAACAATCCACAAAACAACGGTGGAAAATCCAACTCAAAAGGAAGTTCATCAAACCGACCATCAAACTCACAAAATAACAACCAACAGTCTGGAAAAAATAACTTCTATCGTGTACAAACATCCGCATCAGGTGGAAAATCGTCAACAGGTATCATGCGACACTCATCAACGACTACGAGTAGGCCGAAATTCGGAAATCAACAATCTGCCTACAACGCAAATGCCGGCTCAAATCGTGGTTTCAGTCCGTCTTCCTCTTACAAGCCGGAAAAGTCGCGTGTTCATGAAAAAGTCGCAATCAAAGCCCCAAAACAAATCAAGGATAACAATGCCTACCGCATAAATACAGGCCTATCAACCCCCACTGCTGAATCGGCGTCTGTCACTCCATCACATACTCGCTACGAACCAAATCCCCGAATACCAAAACTATTTCAACAGTACGATAAAATTGAACAGATATTTCCCGAGTTTCATCCCTACACCGGAGGAAGTGGAGCATTATCGAGAGACAATGTTCCGCCAACTAAGCCAGCTCCCAACAAAAAACAATATCCTTACTATCCGAATTCGGGAACCGCACTTCAGGAGAGCAATACCAGCAATAATCGGGGCGGTGGTCGTAGCAATAATGGAGCATCAAATGGCAGAGGTGGTGGTAATGGGAGCGAGAATGGTAGAAGTAGTGCAACATCCGTCGTAGTAGTTACAAATCCCAAACCGTCTCGTGAAAACTCGAAAAAATTCTCATCAACATCATCCTCGTCGTCGTTTTCATCGTCCTCATTCTCATCTGCATCATCATCGCAAAACTTCCAAAACGAAGAACGTGACAAACAAACGGAAGGGATGTACATTCCAAATAGGAAGAACACGAAGGGTATTATATCTGCTTATCTTTGGCGCTCCTTCGCGCCTTTGGCCTTATTTGAGCACTTCAAAATTGTTGGTTCACCTTTTCCTCTTCTTCTTTTTAATATTTGTTAAATTGTATGTTAGTGTGTCTTGTGACTATATTTTCTTTGCAAAACTCCTAGCTCTCTGGTTGCATCACGAATAGAATCGTGTCCAATTTTTTTGATTCAAATAAAAAGGATCCTGCATGCAACACAAAGAATTTGTTTTCAGGTGTTACCCTGCGTGACATGACCGACTTTTAATAGTATTCTCGCATATATGGTTTATATCAATACGTAAAAACTCCTGGGTTTTATCTGAGCCTGTAGAGATTTTACCGTAGAGCCCGGTAGATATTACGCTATTTTTATGAAAAGGAGAGAGCATCAGATACATTTCCCTTAGAAAATATTTTGGAAGTTTTGGAATTTTTAAATTCCAATTGTACGGGAATGTATTTGATGCTACTCTTCCTTAAAATTAATTTACATGTAGTAAATTTGCTGTTTTTCAGTTTTTGCTAATGTCACTTGTTGTTGCATATGTGTTTTACGGACTCTTTTAGTTCTTATGCATTTTTTTTCTATTTTTGCTTCAATTTATTTCAGCGCAAATCACGCAATGGGACTTAATATTTTACGGAACAGACAAGCCACCGCAACCCGATGATCCAATTCAAATAAAACCAGGTCCTTTCGGATCCTATGGAGGTGATATAGATAATAATTTCCTAGTTCCAGAAACAATGGGTCAATGGCGAGATTTACAACAAGTAAGTTAACAAAAATTTAAGGGCTATAACAAAAAAAACTTTATTTTCCGATCCGATTGATTATCCTTGCATTATAATTAGGGGGTTTTTTTCTCGCTATTTTTCGTCGCATATTAACTATAGAGTGCGCCAAATACAAGTATCTTTTTAAAAATGCAATAAAATGAACAAAAATCAAATTTTTTTTCATATATTTTAGTTTTTAAATGCAATTTCATTCATATAGCTGCCATGGCTGGCATGACAGTATACCATTGTCTCAGTCACGTTTTCCAAGACATTATTGATGGTTTCGGACCCTATCTGAGCATTGGTTTGTTGAATATTCGATTTCAGTGATTGAATCGTTTGCAAATTGTATAATCCACAAACGATAATCCACATCACATCGATCTTTCACAGTGCCCCATAGAAAGAGGTCCAACTGTGTCAAATCACACCTTCAAGGTGGCCAATTGACATCGCCGATGCGGCTGATTTCACGATGTGCGGATTTTGTACCCAAAAGATTGATTGTATGATGAGCTGTATAGTATGGCACGCCATCGTGTTGTAAATTCAAATGCCAAATGCCTAAACCAAATGTCAATCAAGTCCAAATTCTCAATCTTCGGCCATAAAAATTCGGTTATAATGCCTCTGTAGGGCTTCCCGGTGACCGAAACAGCATTTCTAGCCTCATTTTCAAAGAAAACTGGTCGAATGACGCCACCACTCCAGAATCCACACCACACGGTCACTCACTGAATATGCATTGGCTTCTCGACAATCACGTGTGGGTTTTCCGAGCCCCAGATGCGGCAGTTTTGTTTTTTCACATAGCCGCCGAGATGAAAATGTGTCTCATCAGAAAAGATGATTTTTTTTTTAAATATTTTCCAACATTGTTCAAGCATAAAACGATTCATTTCGTTTCGCGGAAGGTTAACTGACTCAGTAACATAATTTTGAGTGGGAAACAGCTGTCAGTGTCAAAATTACATGTAATTTTAAAATAAACTACCATCCGGCCCACCCTGTATCAAATAAATTTTAATCGAAAAATTTGATTTTGGACCAACTTGGTTTTTGATCTCGAATAATATATAAGGAAGGAAACCAGGATCTCCTAAACAGGTCATCTTAAATCTCAAGTCTTACAATTTGAAATTCTGGATCTTGATTTATTTCGTGTTGATTTGCATATATTAGCTAATCCAGTTGGAACTTCTAGTTTCGCGATACCTTGCATACTGAAGATGGGTCAGGAGTGCCGAAACCCGCCCCCAAAACGTCAAAAGACATAGCCCAAGCATTACCAGAAATTTCAAAATGCATGAAATTTATCCACTTAATGGTAAACTCACTCTACGCTTTGTTTCCCAAATATAATTTTTTCTGTAACACGGAGCACGAGGTATGGGTCCCTGTTATAAAGTATTGAATGTTCTTGCATCTGCATCGCTGTGGTTTGATCTGAATCAGTTGTTTGAAGTTGGAAAAAATTCAAATCGGCTTTATACCGCTGACCCGCTTAAGAAAAAACAACATTTTAAGCGGTGCCGACACTCTGGCATAAGTAGAGAAGACGAGCCGTAGAGAACGATCAGTGTCCTCCGCGGTCTTTCATTTCAATCCGCAAGCCAAACATCTCCAAAAACAACACCTCTTTTGAGGAAGTGTGCATGCGAATTTCAATATCAATGAGCCCGTTGGAGAGTGGGAGCTATCATTTGAATCTTGTTTCAAGATTTTATTTAGAAAAAGGATGCACAGCGTTGTTGAAGAAGTTTTGCAACGCTTGGTGAAGGACTATCATAAAGCCAATCGCTTGTAGGTTTGGCAAGAAAAGGTTACTGGATAGCTTAAAATGTTAGACTTACGAGCATGACAGTAAGGGGAAGGTTTGATTTATCTAATTGGATGGGGCTGATGTTCTCTAGACACATAAAAGCTCTCTAAAAAGTATCCCACGAACTAAACAAACTAAATCAACCTGGAATAAGCAGTTTCCTCATAATCTAGTATCGAATCAAAAATTTGAATTGCGTTAAATCTGAAAAGCATAGGCCAGCATCGGCCCTTACCTCTATGTATATGCCGCTTTTGTTTACAAATCCTACACCCTTTCTTCCTGCAGAGACTAAGATTGTGGCCTGGAACCATTGTCACCAAGGTTTTTGCGCCATTTTGTTATTCCCTAGGAGCTGCTTTGTCCTTGTCTCGTTATGATGTTCGACTTACTCTGCCGTCCGCATTTTCATTTCCCTCTACCCCGCCGTGTTGCTGGCAGCCGTGTAAGTTTTACATTTTCTTGAATTTTTGCGGCTTTGTTAGCCTACTTACAGTCCTGCATTCGTTGTCGATTTACGCTTTTAGAGAAAAGCTCCTGCAGTACAATGTTGTTGTCCGAGAGTATTAGACAAAGTCCTGGTCTTTCTTGCAAAACTTTTCGACTGGAGAACTGTGGTATGACTCGCAAGTTTTTATATTAGTTGAGCTACGGGTGATCTCATAACATGATTCCCGTGCCACTTCCCTCATACGTTTTGAAATCATCGGCTTAAATCCCGATTTCACTTTCAGATGTGAAGTCCTACAAAATTTCAATTTTTTTGAAACAAATAAAGTATTTTTTGCCTCTATGAGAAGGGATTTGACGATTGAGATGAGGTGGAGCATTATCTTCACTGCATCAGTTGACGTTTCCAACTGGCACGTACTAATGCCAGGACAGACCATTCTCTGGATCTTTCCCTGTTCTTTTTTCAGTGGTTTCCTTTTGGAATGCTGGCCATTATGCCAAAGCTTTGTTAGCGGCTTTTTACGACGAGTTAAGGTTTTAAGTTCAAAATTTCCGTCACTTGTCTGTTCATTGTGAAGAGCTCCACTGTAGCACTCAGTCTAATTTCTTCTGTATCGGAATCGAATCACTTACTCGTTCTATCTCTTCTTCCGTTCAGCTCAGAAAGTAGTGGTTTCATAGTAGATCAAAACCTTCAGCGCAACCTCGATCCGTCGTTCATTTGAAGCAACGTGTTCATATGTGGGTCCCGTATGAAGCCATAATAAAAACAACCTCGCAACCTTGCAACCTCGTAGAATCTACGAACCTGAACACTCGAGTACCAAAGCCTTACGGCCATACCTCATTGCACGGAACACCCTGTCCTGAGTTAGCGGGGGCTCAGTTTTTATCCGAACCAAGATGAGACATATGAATAAAATTCATATGAATGCGCATTTAAGAGGCGATTATCTCCCTACGCTATCCCAGCGTTAAGAGAGTTAGTATTTGCTTTCAATTGCACCTGTATTTATTGGAACCCGGTTGTTCAGGAGCGTGTCCGATCCACGAAGTTCTTTGTTGAACGCGCAGTACTTCCGAAGGTCCACATGTTTGTTAGCACAGATTCGTAAGAGCGATTAGATCAAACTGCACAAAAGTTTGATCTAATCGCTCTATATTAAATTCAATGGAGTTTTATTTATTTGTTAGTGTAATATATATTATATTTACTTATTTGCATTTAGGCTGGTTAAGCCTTATGGATAAACCAAGTATTCTCACGAGTTCTAACTTCTATTCAAACGTTTTGTCCTTGTGTGGCTTCCATGATTTAAAATCATATCTGCCGAATGTCCACATATTTATTTATTATCCTTTTCTAGTTATTGCCGGGATCGCGCAGTACCAGTTAGAATTGGGGTTCTCCAATTGTTCATACTGGCAGATGCGGAACCTAGCTATTCCTGACGTTGTTTAAGGGACGGCGCCACCCTTCGGAGAGAGGTGCCCAAAGAGCGACAAACAGCGGATCTACAGAAAATGGGAGCTTGTCAGCTTACCGTGGTACCTGAGTTGCAGTGATCCCGTTACGGTGGTGTCCTAGCGAACTTGACCGCTATGCTTTAGACTAAGAACCTTGTTTTATGTTTTTCACTAAGCTCAGGACCGCGAAATCACCAAATATCGGCGGATTCACTTTAATCGAATCTTAAACCCAGCAATAGGGAAAAGGTTCAACGAGATCCCTCGTCCTGCGGGCTTTTTGAGAACAGGGGAGAGGGTGTTACACAGACACATCAATTCCCTCAATGTTGCTGCAGAGGAGGAGGACCAAGATTTTCTGTTCTCTCTTTTGATAGCCATTTTGAAGGTTCTGAAATTTTGCTTTTATTTCTCCCAATATGAATTTCAGTTAGTGAGCCGTTTTTTTTTTTGAACAAACTTTCAGGACTTTTATTAATCTCTTTCAGTTTTCTTTTGCTCAATCTCGCCTTCTTTTGTTTGATGGCAGTGTTTGCACCCATTTATCTGAAACAATCGTCCAGTATACTGGCGATTTACTTTTTTGTTAATGTTTGTCCGATTTCGTAATTATTTCGCATGATTCCATTCATTTTTCGCGGATTTCGGTAGTCCAACGGATTCTTTTCACTACGGCAATAATTCATTTTACTCGCAAGGCTTGCAAGTCCTTGTATGCGTATGTTGTCATGTGTTTATGTGCATGTGTAATCGGTAGGATCAGCTGTTGCCGGCCTGCTGTGGTGATTGTGGTGGTGATTGTGTCATCAGCATTAGAATTTTGACATTGTCCAAGCAATTCGGTCGCCTTATTTCTGGCAACCTCCTCCACACTGGAAATGACAATCGGCCTGGGAATTCAGCTTGAACCGGCCCATTTCTGACATTTTACCGACCTGAAGATGTCTGTCCTACCTTTACCTCTCCCGAATTCGCTTATGGTCAGTCCAGCCTCAAAAATGGAAAGGAAGGGTAAAATATTGTGTACCAATTACAAATTAGATTTTTTAATGGTAATATCTCTACATAAGAAAATGTACCACATTCTCACGATCACAAACTAAATTCTTTTAATGGTAGTATTTTCGTACAAGAATAATATGTATCACATGTTCACTGGAAGATTCGCATATCGCATATCACCCGATAAGAAGTTTCTGGAGTATTGAACTGTTCTTAGCTACTTTGTCAATGATTTCGTCTTTCCAAAGTCTTTTCTACAGCCATGAGCATGAATGCATTGAAATAATTTCTAGCTTAGCGACACAAATGCGGGATCGCATAATCCATGATCTTTTATATTTCTAAAATATTTTGGATCCAGCATGATAACGTCTGAATCAAATGAGGTTTCATTGGTATTGAAACCAAAATCACTATTATCTTTGGTGACATAGAATGTGGTGACTTTGGAACGGTCAATAGAGGACTGAATAAGTTGATCTTGGCAAGACTGTCATTCTGGGAGCCTGCGTTCGATTTCAGGGTCCGATTTATCGGCCAATAAATCACATGCCAATTCGAAAAATTGGTCTGTCTGTTCTTTGATTTTGTCGAAATCATCTCTCGATTTCGCTAGCTGTCCTCGTTCATTGGTACCAAACTTGAGGCTTTTTGTATATCTAATGAACTGAGCTGAAGATTATTTGACAACGGCGTCCTTATCTCAAATATACTACGCAAAAGGAAGGATGTAAGTATTGTTTCATATTTCATCAAATTTGCCCTGTATGACCTGACTGTTAATCGGACGTCAGCTTTTCATGGTTGATCATTTTCAATTTTTTCGAGAACTATCAAAATCGTCAAGAAAAGTTTATGCTCTCTAGTAGTCTGCTCGTCTAAATAACATCTGGTTTCTCCAATTAAATTCAACCGTCGGCGATCTGAAGCAGGTAAACTTTTGTAGTATCCATTCTAATGTAAGATTCCTTGAAGAATACTGCAATTTTATTCAAAAGACCAAAGAAAGAAACGCATAGATGCTACTGCTGACTGTGTCAGAAATGACGAAGTTCATAATGTGGGCATAACACCATACATGGCCCAATTCTGATGCTTCACCTGCGAGCCACCGACCGAAACCGTTATATTCTCCTGTCATACTTGCTGCTTCATCTGTAGGACAGCAAACACATTTTTTTGACATCGATGTTATTTTTTTTGCAGGATATTAACAATGAGATTTTTCAATCCGCGATCGCTAGAATTTTCACATTTTATTCTACCCAACAATCTCTTGGATTCGATTACTCTAAACATATCTAATAATCACCGAGCATTGTTCCTGTAACGAGATATCCTGAGTGGTATCAATTTGGATCGAGAACATCCCTGCTAATCTAACATCTCCCGAAATTTTTCCTTTCATAAGCTCAGACATGACATCTATCAAGTGTTCCACAGTATTTTTTGAGACTAGAGTTACAAAGTAGCCACGATCTAGTCGCGCTTCCAGTTTAGATAGGTCTGAAAAGGCCAAGCAAACTGAACAAAAAAGTTTGGTGCTTTTATAATAAAGCGTAAACCACGCTCGGTTAGTCCCATCTTTTTTAGCAAACGCTCGCTGAATCACAATGTCGTCACTGACTTGTTTGGGGCGATATTTGAAAAAATGCTCTCAAGTTTTGAGCTTTTGGCGTTGTAAAAATATCCTGAATTTCCTGCGTTTCATCTTGTGATTTGTTTTGTTTTTCGATATTTGCGATCGCAATGACAGGTGCAGGGGTTTTTTGTTTACCTTAAAAATGATTTTTCCAGGTCAAACGTGCTCCGGCTCAAAACATTTGATCAAGAAACAAAATCAATCGATAATTCACGAGATCTTACCATTGATGTCACTGACGGGTTCGCGAAAATCATCATCATCATGATTGTCATTATCATCACAAAGGATCTAAGAATTATTTTTTCCCTTTACCACTGTTTTCTGACTGGTTTAAGTGGACAATCCCCAAGCAGAACATGATGGGGAAAACTGACTAACCGCTTCCTCCGGGATTCTTTGCGCTGCCATCAACAGCATTCTTCAGAAATAAATTTTTCAGTTTACAGCAACCCTTTCCCACATCTATTAAAAGTTTTGCTTTTGGGCACCACCTTTCTTTTTAGCTTTCACTATTTCCGATATTTTTAAATATAAAATTCCGATATAAAATTAAAAACTTGAAAATGCGAAGAAAATGACCGACGTGAATAGTAAACAAGGACTTCCGTTTTACCACGAACTAGGAGTATGAGTAAGAGTGAGAGAATTGTCCCTAACTACGTCAACCGTTCCCGGCACATCTCCCTACGTTGCTATTCCGACCGGCCTCGCAGTGGCGCGGCCCACCGGGAACTCTCTCAAGTGCCCTTATATCTAGTCCGGGTATGCGTTGAAGCCGTTGGATACATTGACATCTTTCAGTCGTATGCCCTGCACCAGGACCATGTCTTTGTTACGACTTCTTTCGACGCGAAGAGGCCCACCTTATCACCTTGAAGGCATCATGTGGTGTCCGCTTCGATTCAGCTACTTCCTTTTATAGAGACGACTCTGAACACCTCCTTCAGGTTGGTGTTTGCATTTGCGACTGCAGTCTTGAGATATTTTAGACTTCGCTGTTCACCACCATTTGACCATTGTCGGTCTCATCGAAATTGACTTTGAGTTTTGATCGAAAAGTTCTTTCTTCGGGATAGGCTGCAGCCTCGTTGGGCCTCTCGAATCTTTAATCCTTTTTTGTGAGGATAGTCTATCACCGCTACTGTTAGTGCATCATTTGCGGAATCTCCATAGGACTTTCTTCTCCGGGTTTGGGGTTCAAGTTTACCCATTTTTCGCTTTTTTTTAATGACTTGTTTACACTCGTACGCACTTACTCAGTTGGGTCCTCCTTATTCGGTCCCCTCAACAGTCGGGTTTTTAGGTTTCCTTTGATTGGTTGTCGGTTTTAGGCAGCGGGCGAATTTCATTGTATTCTTCGTCCTGATTTCGTTTTGACGCTTCAGATTTTTTGCGTTTTCTTCTTAGCGTTCTGGCTAATGCTCCCGTCTTACCATTAGATACAGTAGCTGCCACTGTGCTTGTGTTATTGAAGTTGCTCCTCTGCCACCTCAGCATACATTCCTGGCCTTTGTTTAAGGATAACCATTTGAATGCTTAATATATTACAATATAATGTATTCTTGTGGTGACTGACAGCATAATTGAATTATTAATGGAGTTTGAAGAAGGATTTTGAAGGAACATAATTTCAGGGCTGCGATTAAGTTTTCGGAGCGAGACATTTAGCCAGATTAATATGTAAGGCTTTATTGACTAATAACAGAATCCATTGGTATCAATGTACGTATTTCGAGGGGAACCAAAATTAAAGGGCTGCATTTCGCAGCCCTTTTGCGTGCTTGGCAGAAATACCATTTTGTGAATCTTGAATGGTTACTCGAGTCCTTGTATAGTATCAAAAAAGGCTTAGTTTGATTCTGTTTTAGTTTTTCATGTTTTTTACTGAAATTCTTTGGATAAATCCTCAAATATGGTCCTGTCATGTTAGAATAACTTTTTTTTTATTTATAATATAACATTTAATTTTATTTACAATATTTCTATAACTTATCTCACACCTCTTCCAGGTTGGCGAAAGTCACGTTGATGTTCAGCGTACAACAAACGATCAAACCAATACAGCTTGCACAAATTTCTTAGCTGACCAAAGATGCATAGGTTTGTGTTTCATAATTTTCCTATTATTTCAAATGCTAACGTCCTCAACAATACGAAACAATAATTACAAACAAATTCCGAATAGAGCTCTAATTAGCAACAAATTATCATAATGATTAATTAATCAGTGAACGATCATACAATTATAGTTACTACTTTGTTTTTTATTTTTAAGTTTTAACATGATGAGAAAACAACTTTTCTATAAATCCGTAACAAGAAAAACTGAATATCACTCGTCGCCTGTGATGGGTTGTTATAAGGTTTAACCTTTTATCGTTAACATTTATTTAAACTTTACACTAGCAATTTTTTTTTCTTCTGATTTTTATCATCGAGGTGGGATACAGTTGGTCTTTGTTTTTTAAATTTCTTTAATATTTTTTTCTTTAAATAAACGGGGATGTAAAAATATTTCTTTAAATGGGATCCTAGTTTTATTTATTTATTTTAGAAAAATAGTTATAATCAAACATGGTTCATTGTAAACTTACGTAGGCTATAGGTTTAAGGATAAAGCAGAAAGGAAAAATTTTTATATATTACCTATAATCACAGAAAAGATAACCGTAAAATTGTAAACGCTAAATGTAAGTAGTTATCAGTATGGAAATTATTTAGTGTTAAGATATCGGAATCGTGGTAGAAATTGAATTTAATATTAAAAACCAAAAGCGAAACCCAAGTGAACGAGCATCACTTAGCGATTTATATGAGAGTTTCCCCACTTTCCCAAAATCCAAATGAAAAGCGACTAATGAAGTATGTGTGTGGTGCCAAAAGGAAAATGGTTTTACTGGGCGTACACAAGGATACGTGTGGCAAACAAAAAGGCGGGACGATAAAATAATTAAAAAATTATTTATAATCCAGATTTGTGCGAATTTTATGTTCTCAAGCGCTGGATCGTCTGATCTGGCAGCTAAACACGTGATTTCACGTCGTTCGGGATCCAATCCAGACAAGGATGCACGGAACAATCAACGACGAACAGCTTTTGCAGCTGCCATTTCAGAAAATCGGCACCAACTCCCCACATCCTACACATTTGACATCATGCGAATGAAAATCCATTGAATATTTACCTTTTTTAAGAAATGAAAAATATGAACCCACTCAAGTGCAATTATTGTATCGAAATGTTGCCAAAATTCAAATTTACATTTTAAGGGTAATTCGTAATTGTAACTGTAATGTAATAGGTAAAATCAACCAATTAATCGTTGTTGAATGAAATCCATGAATTCGAGCTAAAAAGTGATGATCGCATATTAAAAATTCAAAAATAAATGTTAGGAAACCTAAATAAAACACGAATTTCCTACCGCGCTTATTGATAACTGTTATCTAAATTATAAAGTTTATCACGTTTCCGAAAGTTTTACATGTGTGGGTAGATTATCTTGAAACGAGCGTTCAAAAATTTGGAAATTACTGACATCGAGTGACCTTGGGCAATCTCAAGATTAATAAGTTTGATTCGTCACAGTTTCGTTCTTAGAACAAGGAACTATTACATCTGTTATCTTTGGCGTCCACTTCTAAGTTTATTAGTTCATACACGACATCGCGAAATAACTAATTTTTCCAACAACAACAATGTTGCCAAGTGCACCACCGAAAACTTTGAAACATTCCAACATTTATCATTTATAACTGTCGCTTATCTTTTTAACTGGCAATGAATTCCCCGGAAAATTTTCTAGCCAACAGAAAACGATAAATTTCCACCCAACGAGACATTCTGAATGCGATAATGTTACAGTTTTACTGGAGACATGTTTCTTTATGGCGGCCATTTCCATTCCATTCATAGTTGCCATTTTCTCAACGGTTGTTCGTCGCGTAGGCACACGTACGCCATTTACTATTCTAGTGCCATCTATTAAATCTTGAGAATGTATGTTCGCGCCCAGTGTACATGTTATGCTCGGAAAAGGATATTTTCGGTTTTAACTTGATATTTGTAACGATCCAGAACTGTTTGAATTCAATTGTATGAGCCGACCAAAATGGGAGCTTAGGCAACCCGAAGAGAGATGGGAGCATGTTAAATTGTCGCGCTTTTAATTTTATTGCTCGAAGCGTTTTCCGGATGGGATCAGGATAGAAAGGAAACGTTCAGAGATTTAGATTTCCTAGCCGGAGAGTGAGCTCAATGGTATGCAAATATAAAGGTAGACTTAGGATGAATGTTCTATGTCGAAATGCGTAATATTTATCATTACATCGCGAAAGTACTTGCATATGTACTAAGGACACGGAAATATAAATCTTAAGCCCTATGAAAAATAGCGTTTTTCATCAAATTCAAGTTCTGCTTGTACAGCTATAAAGAAAACCTCGAGTGTGCGATTCATGGTTGATAGATTATGGCAAGCTGAATATGATGAACAGTTTTGAAAAGCGGGTTGAGAATAAAGTTTTTCTTTTGTTATTGCTTGTTTTGAATAGTATGCGGTCGTGTTCTTAGCAATAGTCACTTTCCAACGCCTTCAATCAACCGTTATGTATGAAACTACGGACAGTGGTAATTAAGGCTAAGTAGCTTTCTATGCTAAGTAACTGAATAGAAAGTTGAAAGTTCAATCAGGCAGGATTCAACATCAGGCATGTTTCTTTGTTCTTTTATTTTGGTCTTTGATAGTGAAGTTTCTAACACCCCGAAGGTTCAAGTCAAAAAAGTAAGCCAGCCTGCCGTTTACTTTTATTGTAATAATACTACAAACGAATAATAGAAGCTTTCTATATGGGTATATCATCAAAGTATTAAGATATAAATAAAGCAAGCTTCCGGAGGTTATTGTGCAGTACTCGCGTCTGCAAAGACAACCAAAATATGACCTTTCTAGAATTTCCATTTTTTTTAACTGACTATTCGGAATAGTCCACCGACTATTCTGGTTTATTAAATTGTGTATCTTACGCATTTGTCTTGTCTGTCATACAAACTTTTTAACGAATTTTTTATTTATTTGTTCTTCCACAGTTTTCTTAAAACATTCTTGAGGTTTCATACAGTTGTCAGTTCGTTTTTATTTATTTTTGTCCGCATGGCCAGTCCTAAATTTTCTTTGTCCTCTTTCTTGACTAATAATATGAGAGAATATTCCAAATCCTGGTAAAATTAAAATGTATACTTCGGGGTGCCCAAAGAATCAAAATAGATGTTGGTATAAAATACGGTCTCCACCACCAGCGGGTTCAAGAAACGACGTATATAAGTTTGGGTCTGTTAACAATATTGAAACTGCCTCTTTAACTTGGATGACCTAGAAAATAAAAGCCAATAGAGTGCGTAGTGGAAAGCAGAAGAAACCTTTGCTTTTAAGTACTTACACAGTGAGCTCGTTGAGCAAGCTCCGCGTCGTCTTGAAAAATAGGGTTTGACACATTTATTGTAAGATGCAAGACTTCTGATCTACGCCTTCTTCGTTAATTTCTATTATTTCACTGTATTCGCAAATCCTTCAAGGAGCGTCAAAGACTAAACGTGGTTATGCAGATTTCATCATTTCAATCCATCACCAAGAGGGAAGGCTTAGTCGTCGTTTGGATACATTCACCCGTACCACGCAGAATTTTTCATCCGGTCCCGTTGGATCGAGCTTCGATTTAGCCGGCAAAATGATCCTTTTTCATTCATCTAAGTTCCAATTTTCTCGTTTCTCGAGCTTATCTCATCCGCTTATTCAAAAGCGGCTTTATCGCTGGGGGGTGATGCTAAAACCCATTTCATTTAGACTTTGGATTTGGATTTTTCTAATACTACAAGGCATATTCATTGGTTTGAAAAACTCAGATCGAAACATTGACACTGATTCGAATCTATTTGCCAGGAGCAGAAACTTCAAGTCGGCTTCATCACTTTGCATGGTACCTCGTTTTCTTCCGCTGACCTTTCGCTCTCTCTAGGCTTAAAGTTTCTTCCTTTTTTTAAATCAAGTAATGAATTGTTCCCTAGCGGCATCCTTCTTGTGGAGGAATTCCAAAACGAGTCCAAAACGGGACTTATCTAGCTGGTAACATACCTAAATGCCAGCCTTTTGTTTCAAACTCAACTTCACGTATTTTGGTATATCTGTGGTTACTGATTTCCCACTGTTGACTTGAAAATCAAACTTTAGTGGGATTTCTGCGTTTTATCGTTTTTGTAGGATTCCTGATTACATTCCGTTCGCGTCAGGATAAGCTGATTCAGTAATTTTGAAAATTTCATGGAAAATCGCTAAATCATTAATTTTTCCTGTCACCGGGGCACTTTTCATTATTGGACTGGAATGTGAAGAATAATTTATAAAAATATTTCACCCATTTCGTGGTTAGTACTTTCATGGCTTTAAGTTCAAACTAAATTTTTTTTCGACTGATAGAACATATAGTTGACACAAATCTATACCACATACGTAGAATATTCTAGACTGTCAATTTTTCAACGCTGATCTGTGGCGTTAAACCGTCTTATATGATAGAAACCTTTTGGTTATCCTTACTTTCATAACGTGATCATACGCTCCGCTATTTGCTGCGATCTTTACTTTGTCGGGTTATCCTTTTCTGAAATATTCTTGGTTTAACACATATGATCATAAGAGTTCCTATTTTAAACATTATTTTCGCTATTTTTCTCGATCAGTTCGCTTAGTGTAATTAATGTTCGCTTAATGACCTCATATAAAAGATCAAAAAAGTGGAAGAGAGAGAAAGAGAGAGAGAGAGGAAGAAAGGGAGAGAGAGAAAGAAAGAGAGAGAAAGAAAGAGAAAGAGAGAATGAGAAAATACATGAAACCGTACTCTATTGGAAAACGACGAAATTTGGTTAATGAGTCAGATCATTGATAGATATTTCAAGACGAGTGTTTGTCGTTGATAATCATGATTTTGAAATTTCCAGGGAATGCTTTTAAGATACTCAGTCATTTTCATCGATATTTTTTTGGGAAAAATGAATGGCCGTTTTCTGAAATGCCTTCCATTATTTCAAAAAGCTTTGCTTGCTCTTCAAAACTAACTCTTTCTAAAATGCGTTACTCAATTGTCAATTCCGAGCCATCAACGTAAAATATTATATAAATTTCGATTGCTCCATGTCGTAAACTGTTTTTTTGCAAAGGAGTTTTACAATTCCAAAGATAATAATTCTCCCAGTCAAGTGTCACTGAAACTTCACTTAAAAATCCTCTAAAATTTCTGGAAAAGAAGAAGAGCTCAAGTATTCGTTTCAACCCTTTAAATAAGTATTATTTCAATAATAGAATTGATAACAAGTGTTGCGAATATACTTGAAACTCGAGTCTTGTTTTCAAGTCACCTTAATTCGATGCCATATGTAAAGGAGACCGCCCTTTGAGTGGAGTTATACATCGTTTATAATCATTGTATCTATACCATACCTGGATAAGGTAGAGGTAGTTTGCTTAAAAACTCATAAACTCATGTCGCTGGCACTTTTGGGATTCGAACACGGGATTTGCAGCATACAAAGTGAGTGTATCTCATCAAGACGGTTGTCAAAAATATGGTGAGACTATCTTTTACTAGTTTTGTTTGTAGTAGAAGGAATAAATAAAACACGAAAACTATTAATAATCATACACAATATCATCAAGATGTGAATAAATGTTCTTGGTCATACCACAAGTTTAAATAGAATGGCTTTAAATAGAATGGTAAAATGTTGTTTAAATTTAAAGAAATCTAGAAACCAAGTCTGCAATCTAAATCTCTATGCTTAAGCTTGGCGCAATTTATACACACATGTAAAACAAGTTTGAAAACGTGTCCTTCTATTCTATCAAATACATCAATAAAACCTTAAAAACGAATTCCCGCATCTGATTCCCACAAACTATTGAAAATTTCAAAATCGAATCCTTTTACGCCTTTAAATCTAAGCCCAAACATAAATTTGATTTGAAATGATAAAAAAAAGAAAAGAACAAACAATTAAGTAAAAATGGAAATAAGCTTCGTGAGAATGATTCGTATCTTAAAGAAAAAATTAAAAAACCATAAACGAAGGCTCATCAATGCTGTAAAATAAAATTTAAATTTATTAAATGTAGAACAAAATTCAAATCGAAAAACCTTCAAAAGTAAGTAAATAAATAATTCCTTTTTTTGTCTAAATGTCTCATTTGATTTATTAAAGAAACCATAAGTTATTTGATGAAAGATAAATTTGATAAAAGATGAGTTTGCAGAACGTTCCGTAAAAAAGGATAATGATACAACTACATAAAAAGTGATTTAACGTGTTCTAATTTTTATGTGTGACTTATAATATGACAAGCGTTTGTTTATATTCCATCATTTAATAATGGAAGATTAGTCTTAAAAGGATTAAATTAAAAAATAACAAAAAATAAAAGAAAGTTTAAAGTTCCTGGATAACGCACTTAATTAGTGATTAAAAACATTTTAAGCAAAACACGAATTTGGAAAGCTGAAAATATTTTACTTGGCAAAATTTGACAAAAGAAAACTATATTTATATAAGTACTGAGTAATTGTTTTTAGTTTTTTTGTTTCAATTGAACTATTATTTTTTTAATTTTCCTGAATTTGTTTTCAACTGTAACAGCCAAATATTTATCATTCGTTAAAAGTCTTTGCACTTTTTAAACCTGAAATAACATATCTTCGATTCAAGCACAATAATATATTTTATAATTAGATAACTCATCCAAGGATCTGTTTGTTATTTATCTGATGAGTTTAGATTACCTTAAATTAATCATATAATTAGCGCAAATAGCTCAAAGTCATTCCTTCACAATTCTTATTCAAATAGGACAATGATTTATTAGGTCAAATTTATAATGCACAATTCATTCAGTAAATGTTGTTCAAAGTTTTAATTTATCTATTAAAAATAAACGTAATTGCACTCTTTAATATATCATTCATGCAAACTAATTTGCATTCTTTTCATATCAGCAAAACAATTGCAAAATATTCTGTTAATTAAATTTTAATTTATATGAACGTGTTATAAGACGTAACTGATATACGAGTATGACAATAGTAACAATAAGTTGCCAAATTTATGTTGATCTCTAGTTGAAGTGAATATTTCAATTCAAATCAAAATTCTGCTACTGATTAATAATTTTGTAAAACAATCGACATTTTGTTTCAGGTTCTCAGTATTCGAAGGATACAGCATGATTGATTTCCCTTCATGAAAACAATGCTCAGACTTTTTAAGACCATCGAGTTATTTTCTGACTTCAAAACACTCTTTTCGTAAGATTAAGACCCAACAAGAACCAACAAGAACCAATAAGGTTCTTAAATTTTTCGCAAACATATTTCAATCAAAACCAATTTATCCTTGTGCGAAGACCAAATGTGAAAACCACTTATGACGGAGTCAAACTGAGTTTGTAAATGAAATGCGTACTCCTTCACTTTCATTGTTTTTGCAGACATTGAAATTTTTCTTAAATCCTTATTCTTTATTTATTCCTCCTTCGTTCCAGGTCAACCATTTTTTGTAATCAATACCATGCAGTCTGAGATTCGAAATTAAATTCTCCCTAAATTCATCGATTAAAACCATTTTAAAAAACCTAGTACAAATTTTAGTTTTCTCTAAAAACGTTACTTTTTGACGGATAAATTCAGGATAAAGTTAGGAAGCTAATTAAAAGAAAAAATTGTCGGCGTATCATAAAAAGTATCTTGAATGAGGATAGCAGGTAGTTTCCCTCTGTCGCTAGCTAATTGATAGAGCCGCTTTGTAGTTAGCAAGGACCTTCAATCCACTTCTTAAAATGGATACCATTTTTATTTTGTCCTATATTATTCAAATACTTTTCTTTTGCCCAACTAAATCCACGTTTGAACGCCCATTTTTGGTTGGACAGCGCCGCTACTTTGCCATTAATATCCTTCCTATTCTCCTCTTGAAAAATGATTGCATCATACCCGAAAACATTAAACATATCCTTATCCTTCATTTCGACAAAGAAGCAACCCGAAAACTTAATTTCTTGTCCTATTTTGAGCGCATCAATAGCCAGCATTATCGCGTAAATCATTATAATAAAATTTTTCCCGAATTGCCGTTTCCAAAAATCCTTAATTTTAATAGGACCCATAATTTTAAATCTACTCAAACTTTTCGACATTACGTCAGTTATAATTTCACTTAACGCGAACTAAACTTAACATTTATAGTAATGAATTACCAGTTGGTTTCAAGAATTGACCACAGCTCTTTTTCTGTCATCATGACAATCTTCTCAAAATATCGATAAGGATTTAGTATCTGTAAGCAGCCTCGTTTAAGATTAAATGGGAAGTTTATTTAACGTCTGTATCTTCCACGAAGATACTAAGATCCCATGTGGAAAAATTCATTACCTTTTGTTGTGTTCATGACCTTCTTGCTAAAAACCACTACCTATACGCGGCTGTCAATATGGATTAAACAAGGAACCTCTGATAAATTAAACAGCCTTCCTAAAGTTATCATACCATTCCTTCATACATACCATACCTTCCCCTGTACATACCATTCTCTCTCCTCTACCGTTTTGTTCAATAAGGGAAAAACTCATTTTACGACAATTTAATCAGCCTCCAACGAGGTTCGAAGTGCTTCGTGTATCCAATCTGTAGATTTCGCGCCAACATCCTTTCTGTTTGTTTTGCGGAGGCCGAATTGATCGCCTGGTACACCTTTTACTCATTCAACCACTGGTGCTGCGTTTAAGAAAATCATTCGTTGCCGGGTCTTCGCATAGTTAAACAAAACCACTAAACCATACTTTGTCTGTAAAAATCATCTTCTCTCAATCCCGCAAAAAATCACCAACCCCCCAATAAACGTAGGGGAAAATGAGAAATTCAAGGATTCTATATCGGTTGCATTTTCCATTTTTGTTGGCCGTAGGAAGTCGGAGTACAACGAATCACACCTTTAACTCATTAAACCACCGGTGTGAACGTTCAAGAACTCCCTTTGCTGCAGCGCAACATTCCATTCTCCTGGTGTTGGGTCATTAGCCATCCTACAAACTGAAACACTCAAACGAATATCTAATAGATTCAACTCAAGGCCCTTGTTTCTAATCGTGCAATCTAGTTAGGGACCAATGCAATGGTAATTGCACCTGACCTGAATGTATTTATATAGTTGCTACATTGATTTCAAGGTAATTCACTTAAAACAACCGTCTTTTGAAATTTACGCATATTTTCACGTTGTCTTGTCTACATGGGAGAGTGGTTCAGGTTCAATAAAGACATATTTGACCACACATTTTGGTTAATGGTATCTTCATAATTGATCTGTCAGAATTGCTCAACCAGTCCTTCCAGTTTAATATGTACCAACTCTAGATTTTTGAGCTGTTGAGCCGAATCTATTGGGTCGAAAAATCATAGTGAAATTGCAAAGGCTCCAAAGCGCTTATCAGACATTGGTTTCAAAACGTCTTGTCGGCAAGGCGATTTCACTATCGTCTGACCAATTTACCTGGAACTGAATGTTCATATCGACTCAAACTTTGTCGAGCAATTTCTTCATCCGGTTCACAAAAAATTTCCGAGCCCCGCCGATGCTTTATAATTGACATTGGTTCGTCACGAAATTTTGGGTCTGTTGTTATTGTGCCTTTTCCAGCGGTATGACAGATTTTCGCTGAAAATTTCTCAATAAACTCTAGTTGTTCCAGCTGATTGGATATTTCTTTTGGTGCCCGATTGGTATTAATTTTAAGGGGCTTGTATTTCAAACATCTTCAGCAGGAAAAAGCTGCATTACTTATAGAGTCTTGTCATCATTGATGCCGTCAAATGTGATGTGCTTTACTAAATGTCCTTGAGATGGTCTTCCAAATATGATAAACCGTTCAAACACTGTTTGAGTAGATGTTAAATTCATCTAGCTAGTTACCGGTTAAAACCGGTTAAAAGACATAGGTATTGAATTGAATACTCCATTTGTCATATTTTATCCAGAAGCGAAAATATTTATTTATCGGGTTATTCGTGATCCACCAATCGAATATCCGATTAAAGTGGAATTAAAATCCAAATTTTTCTAACAAACCAAAAATTCCAAAAATTCACTGTATATTATATTATATTCGCTGTAATAATATATTCTACAAGGAGAGACAATTATCGATTACTCAGTTTATTTATACATGAAATAATGATTTTCTTAGTTTAGAATAGACAGCTGTTTCCAGGCCGAAATGGCCCTTTCTTCAGTGTTATGTCTATTATCTAATACAAGAAGGGATGTACCAAACTTGATGTTTTGTAACTAGCCTTTGTGATTCCTTGGATTCGCTACTGATAGTTAACGTATTTGTCATTTTTGAACTGTTTAGACTTGGCTGATTTTCAAATCAAAGCTGAGCCTTGATCTACGTAACGTCGGGGTCACCTATTTTGGTCTTTAAAATTTTACTCATCAGCTCAAATCAAAAAACCTGTTTTTTTCCGTACCACATCTAAGGTCAGTCTTTTATTCTGGATACACTCCATTATTACATTCGTTTCAAGAAAGGTCTACGCCAGATCAGATATTAAGTTTCTTCATATTTTTACGGACAATTGCGGTTGGCGCAGTGTTCATGCTTAACTACTTTTGAATCTGAACAATATCAATATCAATATCAGCAACCGCAAATTTTGATTATATAATCAGCACTCTTATATTAAATGTAAAGTAAAACGTAGAGAAAAGTAAAGCAGAAAAAGTCATCAAAAGCACTTAGAGAACTTACAGAACTTGTTGTTGGTCTAAATTCTTGGATTTGCTGCAGATAATAAACTCATTCCTAAGTCTTGAACAGTTAATACTTGATTGAAGGCATTTTAAAACTCAAGCAAAGTTTGACAGCCAGTCAGCCAGTTGTCATGTACAACATAACGTCGGAGTCACCAGTTTCGGTTTTTCTCCTTACGTCAACCATGAGTCCAATTCCAATTCATTCCAATTGAAATCAAAACACATTTCTTCTGCAAAACATATTGGAGGATTCGTTTTTTTTCTGGATGCACTTTACTATCACGTTAGATTGAAAAACGTCTACAAGGAAAAAGACAAATCATGTCAAAATTTTTTCAATATTTTATGCAAAAAAGTGGGGAAATCAAAGGCATGTCTAACTAATTTAGTCCCTGAACAATTTCACAGAAGCACATTATAATCAGTATCCTTATATAAATACGACTTTTGAAACTTGTTTTTGGTATGATTCCCTGGATTTGCTACTGGTAGTTAGCTTATTTCTGATTTTTTAACTGTCAATACTTGATTAAAGGCATTTTCAAATTTAAGATAGACTTGATGGTCTCGTTCACATATCGTCGGGGCCACCACTTTCGGTTATTGAAAATTACGTCACTCGTTAGGTATTGCAATTTACATGAATGCTATTTCCAAAATGTTTTGCTTGGTGCGTTTTCTTAGATTACCTACTGATGGTTAACTTTTCCCTGACTTTGGAAATGTGAATCTTTTTTTCTACATTTTAAATTTAAGGAGAGGTCGATAGTCTTTTACGACGTAACGTTGGGGTAACCACTTTCAGTATTTGAAATTTGAGTCGTTCATGTGTCATTTCAATTCAAAATAAAATCTTTTCCATGCCATACATGAGGATTATTCATTGTTTCTGGATATACTCTCTTATCACATTAATTTTCAAAATACGGTTAAAATGGCAATACGTGATCCTTTTAATCGATCCCTATTTTGTTGCGTTGAAACTTTCCCTATTATGGTTTTATTTGTAAAGTTGTAAAGTTATTTGTATTTTCCTCTTTCCGGAGACCTTTCATTCTCTAATCTGACTAATCCTTATGATGTACTTGCAATGTCTGCCAAAACATGAGGCGATGTACCTTTTCGTGAAAATTCAATGTCAATTTAAAAATTCCAAATAATGAAACGAAAGATTTTCCAAGGAAAATTCTTTGCCTTAGCTTTTTGCATTCACTTGTTGTTTGTTATTTGTATCCTTTCGTACTTGCTGAGATCCTGACTTGTGTTTTTTGAAAAATTCCTTTAAATCTAGACGTTGATTTGATTAATTTAAACTTTAATTTAAAAAAGTTTAATTTGTAAGCATGAAAACATAAACTAAGCAAGCAAAATGTCAAAAACCAATCGCTAAATTTTGCATGTATTGATTTGTAGAAAGCCTAAAATATGAAAATCATATCTTTAATTTGCTGTGGTATTAAGTTAGATGTATGTATGTATTACATTTTAATATTTGCAAGAACAAATTTAACGACGACATGTCAAGATTATTTACAATTAAAACAAAAATTAGAATTAAGGTATGGGTACATAATTAATCAGCACATACTAAGTTGTGACGACTTTATTTCTTTCGACAAATTTATTTCACTAATTAATTGTTCAGATAGTTTTTGTTATCCAAGATGCATACATATCTTTGTTGTTAATAATTATAATTCAACATCCCAGTTTAAGTTCAATTAGATTTTATTTAAACTTGCGGTAACAAGGAAATTTTGGGTTTTTGGAAAAATTTGCTGCTCAGAAAGCACTTTTATATGTAATGTAAATAACTGGAAAAGAAATTGAAAATCTTAATCAAAATAATTTTAAATTTGACAAAGATTTATCTTTAGTGGCAGAAATTCAATTTAAGCTGATTCCGTATTGAAAATTGAACTATCTTGCCCGAATAGCATACAAAGATTTTCCCGACTTAATTTGGCCATCATGCAAAGTCCTTTTAGAGATAAATTCTACACGAAGAGAGTTTCAATCCGAAAAAAACGCGCAGCAAGCACAAATCTTCGAAATTTTTATCAATTTGTGTGTATCTTTTTTGATTTGTTGCTAACACATTGTGCTAGTTTTATTTGGAAACACAAATAAATGAAATAAATAACCAAACTTAAGCGTAATGGTATTTGTATGCAGAAATTATTGTGTGTGAGTTACAAAAATATTGAAAATTAAAATAAAATAAAAAAAAAACTCCGAAAAACTTTGTATATGAGTGAAAATTTAGATAAAACGTCGAAAAATGTTTAGCAACCCTTAAAAAATTTATATAGAGTAATGCGATAGATATACACAAAAAAATACATAATACCTAACAAGGACGGAATCATTTCAAAGGGTAAAATATTTCATCAAGTGTTAAAAATGAAATTCCATGCGAACCGTGTATGGAAAATTAATTAAATTATCAGGCGTGAACATTTTCCAAGCTAACTAACAAACAAAACACAATATGCTATAATTTAAGCAAAGGCAACGCAACATGCAAAAGAATTCAAAAAAAGAAAGGAAAACAACATTTAATTAGATATAAATCTATGAACAATAGACATATGAAATTAAAATTAACAATTAAAACAATGTAATTAAATTATACGGATAAATATTATAATGAACGATTAAAAAAATTAATAGAAAATAATATGGAAAAATAAGAAACTGTTTTCACAGAATTTTTGCCTACAGTGGATCTTTCAATTACTTTAATTTCTATTAATCCTGTAACGAGTCCTTTGCAATTTTATTTTATTCATGTGTGAGAAAGTTTGCGAAAATGATTTTGAAAAGACGTAATTTGTTACTATTGTTTAATGCAACATAATTTCATTCAAGTAGTGAAAGTAGTTTTAAGAATATTAAGAAAATTACGAAGCCCGTTAAATTCTGGTTAAATGAATGTTATAAGGATATTACGATGATACAAAAATCATTATTGATTTTAGTAATAACGCTCTGTGGCCTGCCCTGTAGGGATGTTGGTAAAACTATTGGGCAATTATTTTGTGCTTCGATGGGTATCGTGAAATTAGAAATATTTCATTTAATTGAATTTTATTTAAATAATGAAATTGTACGTAATAAATATGTGGTTTTTGCGTAGTAAAATTTGAAAAACCTTCAGCACTCGGCAACCTAAAATACCATTTAAGCAACCTGCCATGAACTGGCATACATTTTTTATATTATTCAAAGATCCTTAATCTAGGATTAATATTTACTCTAGCTTCCAAACAATGATGACGACGAAACAAAGCTATCACAACTTTCCTCAAGCATGGAGTCTGATCTCATGCATCGAAAGATCCTTTCTTTAGGTTTCACTACACAACCACCTTTGAGTTCTCCTAGCAACCGAATAGTTTGTTTCTTTTTGTCCAAGGAATCGACGCCTCCCTTGGTACTATTGTAAAATTTAATAATGTCGGGTTCGCCGCTCTCTCGATCTACGGCTTCATCATGATGCACCGAAAAAATCCTTATTATACTTCGGCCCTTTTTAGGAACATAAGAGCAAATTGTCTTATCGTTTGTAAAACAAAACAAGCTTGAGCCTACTAAGCATGTTTTATGAGAAAGGAACTCCGTGGGTATTTCTCGTTTATTTTTGCGTAATGTTCCGACGTATGTCAACCCCATTGTTATCAGTTTATCGACCTATTCGATCGAGGAAAACCAATTGTCAGCTGTGATGTTTCTGTTGGAATTTTCCAAATATTCAACTAACTTAATAAAATTACATGTATGTAGGTGCAGATAAATCCCTTATTCTAGCTTATTCCGTTCTTCCAGTATAAATAAGAGCATTATACAAATAATGCGTTTTAGCATCACAAAGGCATAGAATTTTAATTACGAAGTAGTAGCGAAGAACGAAGTAGTAGCGAAAATGCGAAGTACGCATTTTCCACGAACCGGGCATAACATTTCATCAATGATTATGTTTTCAGAACAACTAGAATGTATCTGTCAGCTTTTCATAAATTCATTGAATACTTCGGATATAAGTGCATCTCTATCAAGGACTTTTCTTTCGGATCTTGTTTTGATGCCGTCAAAACGTAAAGCAGACAAAATGAAAAGAATCCTTTTTAAGGACATTGCCACTCAAAAAATGTCTCTACCTGTAGCAACTGTATTCCTTAAGCCCCCAAGATCATCGTGTCCTGACTTGAAAACTCTAGCGAATACTGAAAGTCCTAAAAAGGCGTTCAGTTCAGCCATTTCTTTTGTATGTATATTCCATTTGTATAAGCCTCGGGACACAAGTTGGCTTCCTGAAATTCTGTTCTTTTTTCGTTGGAATCCAGAGTTATAATTTCAATAATATCATTTAATACAACTAACTGCCATGATTCTAATTCTGTCATATTTATTTTGTTTCGAGCTAGGCTGCCCAAACCACGAAGATGTGTTGTTATTGTATGTCTTTTGCTTGGACTCTTACTAGGAGGTCTTTTGAGCATTTAAGACGATTCTTACCCCGATAATAGTTTGACGATCCATCCTGCACTCAAATCTCTCCTCTGCCCTCTTTGTCGTGCGTTTTCTCACACTAAGCGTCAGAATCTTCCGTACAGCGAACCGGCTGGGGGCTTTCTCAATCGCTCATATATTCATCCTCTTAAAGTTTGCTAATTTCTGGCTCATACTCTCTGCTCATTTACTTGTTGATCACTTAATAATCCCGCCATTGTTATTGAAATTCTCACAAAAAACGTAAGAATTAATAATTTTGTTCCGCGTAAAAAGTGACATACTAGGTATGGTCATGGTCTTGGGTCATTTTTGATCCAGCAAATGTTATGCCTTTTTTTTGTGGTTGCGAGGTGAAGATGTGGTTGGTTTACGCCCCCAATGTCGGGCTCTCAGTGGCACACAGCAACTGAATGAGGCTTTCAAGGCCAAAGTTTCTGCTCAGACTTGGTGCATTCTGCCTGATCCTACTTATCAGATTCTACCAGTAATAGTTAATTAAATTACAATTTTCCAATTGGTTTGTCTAATTCATGAAATTTTTTTCGAAGTCAAGACGAGCCTGCTTACTCCTTATAATCAATATCAGGGGATGAATTTAAAACTTTCTGAACCTTGAACCTACCGGAACTACTAGGTAGGTCCTATTTAAATACATTTTGAATGCTTTCTGGCGGTTTTTGAGCCTTTTTCTCTTTTTTGCATTTCTTGCCTCTTAGATCATTTCAAATTTCATTTCAATTTACGAGGACGGTTCAGTAAGTACTCGTGTTAGAAATGAAGACACCATTCTTTCAAAAAATTCTTTTTAATTTTTCAAAATAGTCCCATTTTAGGAAGATACACTTCACCCAACGTTCCTGCCATTTTGTTAACCCCTCCAAAAACTAAGATTTGTTGAGCTCTCAAAAATACGCCTCTCTCTCGGCATTGGCTTCCTCGTCGGAACTAACATTATTTCCCACATTTCTTCATGTAAGGGAACAAGAAAAAGTCACAAGAACCCAGATCGGTCTAATACGGGGCATGCGGCAGCAAACCACAATTTATGTAGTTTGGCGGCGAAAACTCCGGATCAAAGTGCTGGTGCGTTATCAAGGTGAAACAGCACCTTCTTTTTCACCAAATGTGGCCATATGTTCTTCAATTTTGTGTCGAAACGGTCCAATAACTCACTGTATAGTTGTCCAGTGATGGTTCTTCCTTTTTCTAAAAAATCCATGGAATGAGCCATTCGCATACCAAAATATTGTCGCCATGTCCTTTCCAGCTGATGCGGCCGTCTTCGTCTGCTTCGGAGCCGTCTTCATCGGGAGATGACTCACCGGCTTAGTTTCTGGTGTATCATGATGAATCCATGTTTCCTCAACGGTGCAAACTCGAAGCAAAAACTCCGTCGGATCTCGCTTAAATTGTTCCAAACACTGATTCAAAGTTGACATCCGCTTGTTTTCTACCGTGAGCAATCGCGGCACCGATCGGGCCGACAATTTTTTTACCGCCAACTTATCATATAAAATATTAATTGCCATTTTGGTCGTCACACCTACGGCATAGTGTAACAACAAACAGCGATAACACTCCGTCCATCGTCCAATCTAACGGATTTTGCAGAATTGTATGAATGTTAGTAAAAATATTTATTTTTTGCTCGTTTTGTTTACAAGCACAATGTAAACAGATAGACAAAATAGAGAAAAATAAACATTTTTACGAACACCAATGCAATTCTCCAGAATTTTTTGAATACCGTTAGATCGGTCGTTTGTTCGGAGTGTTAGCGCTGTTTGTTGTTACGCTATGCCTACGGCTTCTGCTGCTTAGCGGACTTTCGTTCGTCAACCAGCGAACATCATGTCGCAGACTTTTTGAATGATTTCCTCGGTAACCACGTCTGTCGGGCATCCTGGTCGCGCCTAACCGAATACGGATGTTCGCCCACGTTTAAAGTCGTTCAAATAATATCTAACTGTGGTCATAAATGGCGAAGTGTCCCCGTAAACAGCATCAAACTTTGCTTTTATCTCCTCGCATTTTTTTGCATCCGAAAATAAAAAGCGAATTAGCGAACGATACTGCTCTTTTTCCATCTTAGCGAAAAACACGAAACAGGTCCTACTCGAATGCCTGCCAAATCTAAACTAACTAATCAATCAGCCTGAAATTTGTTGCGTCGTCGTTTGATAGATGGCAGCATACGATCATAGTACCAACTTCCGTCATGAACGCCCTCTGCCGTCAAACACGGGTACTTTTTGCATCGCCCTCGTATTGCTGCATCGTTAAATCTAAATACATTAGACATTAAATCATTGTTAGATCTATTTCCCTGCAAACGTGATTTTTACTTTGGGTTCAGCTGTCAAATACGTCTTTTTACCCATTATCCTCTCAAAAAACTGAAAATAAAGAAGATTAATATGTTGAAAAATCACTTCCAAAAATTTCCACTTCAAAATGCAGTTTTCCCTGT
Organism: Stratiomys singularior; assembly: GCA_954870665.1. Classification (NCBI taxonomy): domain Eukaryota; kingdom Metazoa; phylum Arthropoda; class Insecta; order Diptera; family Stratiomyidae; genus Stratiomys; species Stratiomys singularior. The sequence goes on along the minus strand of OX940878.1, from coordinate 107,338,173 downwards.
TTTCTTTACGCTATGATACTGCCAATTAAATTTCGTCTAAGTAAAATGTGGAGTGAAATAAGTGAGGACTGATGTCAACTACGAACTAAACGAAGCAACAGCATTTAATCTTATGAAGATACAGCACATATCCTTATGAACGAAATCGTCGCGAAGACAAAATACTTTTAAGGGTGAAGATCCCATTTTTAATTTGAACTTCTTAGTGCATCTAAGAAAATTGCGTGCACTGTATGTTGAATTGATTCTGACATGCATGTAACAGTTATTTAATGGTGTTCGAAATAATTTTCTGCTTTCCCCCTTTTTTTTACTTTCCGTAGGTCCGTATTGCCAGTGTACCATCTTCTAAGTGTTGTTTGATTGCCATTAATAGAAGTGGAGCATAGCGTAACCACTAAAACAGTCTAAAGCTAACATTCTAGAGGGGAAATCACAAGGAAAGACAAACAATCACTCCACGTTGCAAATAAAGTGAGCTTTGCAAGATAGAGAGCTTGAAAATTGAACGACGTAGGTGAGCGAAGGGTTCGCCAAGGCTAGTTTTCTGAGCCTACATGTAGGTTTCTTTTCTGTTGTATAAATATAAGTTAGACATTGCGTATAAATGTTGTCTCCATCCCCTATATCAAAAAGTTTTGCTTACAAAAAACGATGCTTCGGGAAAATTGGCGTCGAATACCGTTAGATTAAAAGTTTTGTTTAAAGTCTTTAGTGCTTACGCGAAGGTCTGCATCTAGTGCGCTAGATTACTAAGACCATTCTTATCTGTAAGCAATTGATAAAGCGCAAAAAAATTATGAGTGATCTTTGATGTACCTAGGAAGAGAGTCAAGATACATTTGGATTAAATCGGTAAGATCGAAAAGCTCCATGACTGGACACCGTCCAAAAAGATTTCAACCGATCTTGCCCGGTGTAGACTGTGGGCGACTTGACGAAATGGTAGCAAAACTTGCGATTGGACAACAATAATTATTTGAGTGATCATCACCAGTCTTGCATGACAAAGGTAGACCGAATAGTAGAGATATCATCAAGGCGGAGCAACTGTGGTAGGAGTTAATAACTGCCTGTCTGAACCTTACCCAAGCAGACTACCACTTCGTCAATTCGACAAAAATTCCAGCAACTTCTTAACAGGAAAGTGATTCAATCCCGAAAATGCTAGGAAACGTTTCTTTAAGCTGTCTACTGCCTTCCATTCCTTCGTTTTTTAGCAAGGTCATACCTCAACTCGGAGATGCAGTTCATACTACACGATCCAATTCTTTGGCGGGAGATAAACAAACCAAAAAAAACACATAATAAACACCACCTCATATCGCCACACGATAAACATGATTTCCTCATATTAATTAGTTTAAAAGATGTCATCCGTCACAAAACCAACATCTATCTTGTGTTTCTTCTCCCCATGCGGTTGATCCTTCATCCACATTCAATACAATAAAATTCCATTATGGAAACAACCGCGCAAAACTTCCATTGTGACATATGTTTGAATGATAAGAGCTTGACTTATTTGTAATGTGAGTAAGACGAAAGGGATAATGGAAAAGAATCTTCAAGGAAAATCCCTTGTCGATTGCTATCGAACGACGTTCAATGCGATGGATTTGAATTTAGATTGAAGTCAATGGATGGCATTGAAAACCTTCAAGCACAGCTGTTGTAGTCCTTGACGGAGAACATATGGCAATACATGGACAATCCGTATGGATTATGTAAGGTTCAGAACTCTACTTATAAGCATGGAAAGGAAAATATCCTTAAATAGTAAAAATAAATTGTATTTCATCACTTATACACTTAAAAGCTAGATAACATTTCTACATGGCATTCCTGCAATATTATCACTAGTATAGTTAGTCATGTGCGGTGGCGTATAGAATTCCACACCCCGTTCTATTCCTTTGAAATACATCTTGAAGAGTCGTTCGCAGCTTAGTTCGTTACCAGCTATCCCGAGCCTTTCCAGAGATCGCATCGCTCTCCTTGAATCCGTCACCTTCCAGATAGCGTTGCCCAGAACATACAGCTCGCGTAATCGAGCTGGATAGAACTTGTTGAGATTTAAATGCCAAAGGAAGTTGTACGAAAGGTCCAAGACCTCCAGTGCCCGTTGATGTGAGAAGGTGCCGTAGTACAATCCATAAATCTCTAGTTTAGATAAATTCAGGTAGCGTAAACCTGCCAAATGCTGGAACGAATCAGCTGGAAGGATGCCAATGATGTTCTGCGATAAGTCCAGATGCTGAAGCTGCGCAAAGCTTTCAGTGAAGTTGGATAAATCACGCAAGTTGTTACCGCGCAGGATCATGGTGTCTTGAACTCCTTCTATGGCCGAGAACCTTTCAATTCGAGCATATTCTGCATAAATGTTAACGGCTTGTCTGATATGCAAGTCCGTGACGTTGGTGTTGTTAATATGAAGAGTATGCACGCGATCAATGTGAATATTCCGTAAAGGATTATTGGATAAATCAATAGTGGTCCGGGCGAAGTTATCAAATGTCCCGTCGAAGAACTGAATAACGTTGTTCTTCAGGTAGAGTTTCTGCAAATAGCGTGTATTCTGGAACATGCCTGGAAGATAGCTGGTGATTTGATTCCGTGACAAGTCCAACACTGCCAAATTCCCCAACTTTGTAAACCATCTGGGTTTTATTTCCACTATGTAGTTGTCGTTCAAGTAGAGTTTTTGCAGCTCCGGCACTGTGTCGAAGGCGTCCACAGTAATATCCAATATCTTGCTGTTGTTCAGGTATATTGTTGGCATTACACGCTCTACGGGCGGTACAATACGACCGGTGATCCCTATGCTGCATGTTGCGACACGAAAGTCCTGGCTAGAAGAGAAGGAATCAATAAGCACACACCGAAAGCACTCAAATCACCAGCAAGGATTTACCCAACTTTGCAATTGTATGCCAACACGATTGAGATACTCTGCAGACACAAAATCAAGGCCAAAACGGCGGACCCGGTCTTAATCATTGCAGTCAGCTTTTTGCTCCTTGTTTTATTGGTTCCTTTCTATCGGTGATGACTGGCGACTAACCGACTCCTCCAACAAATAACTCGAGTCATCATTTTGCCACATTTATATATACTTTGGACGAAAGTTTACGGCGAGAGCTAGAAAGATACTCGTGGTCTAAGTGAGTGCCAATCAACTAAAGTTCGCGAACAGATAACGAGAAATTTTAAGTCCTTTCCAAACAGAGGATTTCAAATTAGGTACATTGGCAACTAATTGTTACACGCTGCGAGTCTGCCGAATATTTTTCCACTAGTTATCAGGTCATGATGCCAGAGCTTACTTTATCAGAAAGATACCAAAAATAAAGTTGTGCATGTGTTGATAGTGTTGATCCCGTGGCACTCACACGCATGCCACAAGGGGGTGAAGAAAGTTATTCTTTGCGCCAGTTTAACTACAAAACCTAGTCTACTTATTTTATTGTTGCCAAAGGTAGTAAGTTACCTTCGGTAACACCTCGTTAGAATTGTTGTCGCTCCTCCGTTTTGTTTTGACCGCTTTTGTTTGTGGATTTGCTTTCGTTTGAAACTTGCGCATCACAACGCGGTCGCAGACTCCTATGAAGTATCTTACACGCAAAAATCTTTATCAAAAATGCAAATAGTCATGACGAATTCCAACATATTTCGGCAAGCTCTTCAGCATGAATATTTTGTTGAATTTGATTTAAAACAATTACGGTTGACCTTCACTACTTGTATTTCCTTGGTCATATTTGACTTTTTCACTTGGAGGAGTCTTTCTTCGAATTATGTGGCAAATCCACGCATGGATGTTTCCTGTGAACGCAGTGACGAATTTGTTATGAACAAATTAGCTGAAAAATGTCCCGCTAAAATGTGCTTACTATGCAATTGGTTATAATCGCATGCTTGCGAACTTTGTGCCAAATAGAACATTGTTTTTCTCAGAGGAGCTTAGGGCTATTAGTAACGTGGATTCAATAGTTTTGCATCTTATACTTTCCTCATGTTACCTTGTTCCATTTGATTTCAAACAAAAATACCATGCCCAGATGCCATTTCAATTTTAGTCTTGGAATTATTTTCATACCAGAAGTTGTGGTCGTTAGAGTACTCACCTTCTGCGCAGCATACATCGGGTTCGGCACCCACTATTGACAGTGATATTTGAATCTGTGTTTATTGTGCCCGCCCATCTACGTTTGATAGGTACCTTCGGGGAAATTATCAAGATCAAGCATGGTACTGACCAAACCACCTTCTAGTGTGAGCCTTTTGTCTTAAAATGAGGCGGGTCTGACTCGACCACGCCCCTAGGACTGTGGATAACTGTTGCACGAGGACAAACAAAGTTCTACTTGCGTAAACTGCCTTCATAAGTTCAGTGCAAATGATTTGTCTAGAACCATACTAATCATCTGAAATTAGTTTAGTATCTCCAATCACTAGATTTAAACACAAAATCGAACCTCCTCTTGAATGGTTCTCAAACACATGAAAAATTACCCAGGCTGACCTTGTAAGAAAATCATACAACAATAGCCATCAATCAGAAAGCAGTGGTTTCTAGTAACCCTTTGATTATTCTTTATATATAACATCGATATACCTCTGTTATTACTTTTTTGAGCAATCAGGTGAAAATGATCATTTCAAAATGTCGTCTGCCAAAAATTAACAGGCTTAGTTTTTGGGTCTGTCAAAATCTTCTGTAAGAGGTTCTTGGGGCCTATTAAAATCATCTCATATCTTTAAAATAATTCACAGCATATGTTCTTGCTTCTTGACTCGCTTTTGGATAAGGACATAAGGATATTTTGGACATAAGGCAATTTGATGAATCAGTCGATTGCTCTTAGCGTGTATGTATTTCCAGATTTAGAACTCGCGGCTCAGAAAGCCCAGAAACACCTTCGACGGGGAAAGTGAAAGTTCAAATTTTATTCGATTTACAAGAGTTTTGCTGAAACACATAATAAAATTTGCATCCCATGGGAGACTTGCGGCTCAGGAAAATCCCAGTTTAAGGGATTCAATCAAATCTGCGGCAGAGTGAAATTCCAAAATAGTAAAGTTAACCTAATCGTCAATGCTGAGACGCACTGCCTTCCAAGATTTGATTCAGTATTTATCTTAAGAAGCATGCTACAGGAAGGTGTCCCGTTAGGGAGATATATGAATTTCAGAAGTTTTTGGTAGATCAATTTTTCCATTTTCACTTACAACATTGTAAGTGATTTATACCCTTGCTAAGCTAACTCAGCGAAGACTCATGGGTGCGGAAGTTCTGATCAAATTTGTCGAATATCTCGAAAGTGAATTAATATTGAGAAAGATGGAAAAAGCTCAAGCTGGTTTCGAACACGCGTCCCTGCCGCTTCTCTTCAGGTGCCAACATACAGGCCGGGATCCCGGCCTCGTCAGGTGCCAACTCACAGGCCGGGATCCCGGCCTGTGAGTTGGCACGTAGTGAGTTGACGAGAAGCGGCAGGGACGCGTGTTCGAAACCAGCTTGAGCTCTTTCCATCTTTCTTAATATAGATATATGAAGTTATGTGCGCGTAAAAGATCATACGGAGATAATGAAACACTCAACACCAACAAAAAAAATGTCGTTACGCTTTTTATTCAGGCCTCAGCTTATTTTGCACCTTCACTTTTGTGTGGGGGATCACATAACTACATAGATTACGACATTGATCACACTCATTTTGTAAATTCAATAAAATTTATTTAATCCTCGAACTTTTCACAGTACACTTCAGGTTATTAACAAATTCACGTACTTTGCATATGTCCCTTTTTATTCGATTCATTTAAATCAGGTCAACTTTCGCACAATTCGCGTGATAAATTTCAACGAAAAAGCTATTTATCGAACGGATCACTATTTTTATCATTTACTGCTCTTCCAGAAACAATGTTCATTGTTGTTCTGTAAATCACATTATTCCAGCCAAAGATGCGGAACAATATATCTTCGGAAAATAAGAAATGTTAGATCAGGTTTGACGTATTTAAATTAGTTGACATCTGTACAAACAATAAAGGAAACGTTTACTGGACTGCCGAGAAGCGTATCATATACAAGTGACTGATAGGCCATTAAAACTTCGGCTTCGTTCGTCCCATTCCTCCTTACCCATTTACAAATTTTCTAACATGCTTCTGTAGCGTACCAGATTGTGCCGATCCATGTCTTCTGACTGAAGATCTAACGGTGTTGTTCGCGTGTTATGAATACTTAGCAACTGACCGACATGCTTGTATACCTCAGAGTAAGAGTTTCTGACTTCATTTGAACTTAATTGCAACGGTTCTCCAAATCAGCTAATGCAGTTCCTAACGAAAATATCGGCATGAGTTTTTGCTTCTTAATCTGGTATTGGATAGACGTGAGGCTATTTGGTGAAATATACGGTAAGCCTTGGCATGTATTTGTTTCCAGATTCAGTGCTTGGGAATGAACCAGCCACGTGCATTACTATTCTTTCATATCCTTTTTTTAAAGATGTATGCATCTGGACTTCAAATATTCAAGCTCCAGAGATTGACGTAATCTGATCCTCGTACTCATTAAAATCGTGTCTCCCAGAACGGATTAACGGAAATTGTGCCTCAGTATTCACCGCCAACACCTTCTGCAAGTAAAACTATTTAAATTTCATTCTATTCAATTTCGAAGTGTTTCGTTTTTCAAAGTGTCCATGTTTCAAGCTAATTCACTACCTCACTCGCCTGGCTTTAATTCTGGCAGGAGTTGAACTTTGTATGTCTTAAAACGAAAATCTTTATGTAAAATACGCCAAGTTGTTGCGTATGACAAACCAAGCTGTTATGAGCGACGCCGAATCATTCTTCACGGTTTTCAGCCACTCTCTCAGCTACAACCGCTATAATTTCTTTACTATGTGCTGATATCGATTACTCGGTCCAGTATCAACCAATGATTAATGTGGAGTTTCAAATTTGCAGATGATATTGGCTATAGTGGTTACGAAAGGTCGACGATGCACTCCATAAGTTGCTATAAGAGCACGAATAACATTTCTCACAGAACGCTGGTTTCCGTAACTTTCCATGATGATTTTTCGAACAATACTATATCAAAATTACATTCCAGTTTGACAGGAGTCACACATGATCTGTCAAAAAAAGCCTGTTGAAAATCAACCCTCATAATGAATCGCCCGTAGCATCTTGTTCCTCCAGAAGTTGGTTGTTTCTTCCAACTTATTGTTGATTTTGTTGTGACATTGTTCAATTAAGGCACGGCTCAATCATCGCTGTGAAAAACTGAAACACAATGACATAGTATAAGCGCAATCGGAGAAACCATCGGCTGATGAGCCAGATTTATTTGAGTATGAGTATTGAGTAAATGAATTACAGTAAAATCTCTCTTAAGCGGACACCCACGGGACTGTACAAATTGCCCGTTAAATAGGGGTGCCCGCTCAAAAGGAATTTTTAGTAGCAGCTAACTCCTCGAAAGAAAAAACGGTTTACTTTTTTATACAAATGTGTTTATTTAATATAACTAAGTAACGAAAATTTTTTTCTTTCCAAAAAAAAATTCAGTTCAAAATCAACAAAAACAATTGAATGGAATTGTATGTAAATAAACATCAATTATTTTGGAGAAAAAAACTCATTCAATCTTGATTAACGAACCATTTTACGAATTCCAACATCTTAATAGTGGTATTTTAAATTTGACAAAAGATTGTATGCATAATAGTACCATTGATTTCTCGCAGACTTTTGCAATTTATGTAAAATTTTGCTCGCTTTGCTATCATCTGAAACGTGTAATTCCTCGATGGCGTCTGCATATTCCCCTACATCTTCACAAGACCAGTCAATGTCAACTCCGCAATAGGTTACCAATTTCGAATCTCCGGTGTAAGTGCGTTACCCATTTCAGTCAGTACAGCTAGTGGTATATCGTCTTCAGCAGAAAACTGTTTAGAGCAAGAATTCTCAGTATTGTCTTGAAAGAAGCATGCTATGCGGAAACAGTTACGAATTTTTCGTTCTGAAATCTTAAGCCAATTTGTCATTGTTTCACCAGTCATCCATGCTTTGCTGTTGGACAAATAGGAAATCATTGATGCTAATTTTTAAATGGTCTTGGCCTGGCCCATTTACCGATTACAAGAATATTTTCCTTTTCACCAGCCATGTTCGCACAAAGTAGTATCGTTATTCTTTCCTTCGATAACTTTCCCCCAAAACAGCGCTCGTTATTAAGCGTTCAGGTTTTCTTAGGCAATGCGCCGTAGATCAATCTCGTTTCAGCGACATTGTATATATTTCGGTATTGTATATATTTCAACCAAAATTAGTACAATCGTATCTGGATTAGTAAATATTTTCGTAATTCGTTCTCATTATTCCCTTTAGCAAATATAAAACACAAAAACGCTGGCATAAAAACTCGGTAAAACTATAAATCTATTATCGCTGCTGTATTTCTTTCTGTCAGAAATGGCCAAGGAGTCTTCTCTCTGTTGTTTGACGCTGTAGTTATGGTCAGGACTCGTACGAAAACAGTATTTTTAAGGTGCAGAGGTGATGCGGAGAAACCATTGTGGAGCTTCCGAAGAAAAATCAAATCTATATTTGAAATCGTCTCCATCCTCATTTCTAGGCCTTAGCGTCGGGTTGTAATAATTCACCGATAATACTACGCAGAAAACCCCAACTTTATTCAACCGAAATAATTAAAATTTCGTTTGTTCTAATATACTGATTATTTCCTTTTTAACATGTTTGAATAAAAGCACAATGACCTACTTCTGTAACTCTCTGTATAGTATCGCTTGCAATACAATCTAACCAAGAAAGATAGTCGTCGCCAATTCTCATATAGTCTGACCATATCCTAAGCAAAAACAAACAGCAAAAACACTCCCGAGAGGTTTCTGACCGATAGAGATAAGACGCATTGGTAGACTTTTAGTAGAATTGCGTTTTCACTGAAATGCTTTAAGGAGGTTATTATTGTTCACACAATATTGTAATATTACAATTTATTGCAAGTTGCGCAAGGATTGAATTATTAAAGGTTGATTTTGTGGTTATTATTTAGTTTATTCGAAACTTAATTCTATGTACACTTGTGCGTCTGCTGCACTGTATATCTGTATATCAACTAAGCCGGCTGGCTGTTTCCACTTATCGCGCCAAGCAAATGCGCCTAGTCCCGTCGTTGCATGTGTGTAGGTGTGCGTATTACCTTATCTCCTACACTCTCCCTTAACACGTACACGTACACGCGTGGTTATTCCGTATCCCTCTTCCCATTTGCATGGCGAGCTCTTCATGTCTTACTCTACCTAATCACTTCGTGAAGATGTGTAACGGTATGTATAACGGTAAATTCCCCGTCGTTCACGGCTTTTCTGACGAAGTTAAAATGGATTCTGACATGCTTTGTCCACTCATGGTGACCCGTCGATTATGTCAGGTGTACTGCGCCTTGGTTATCGCTGTATATCAGTCCATCTGATAAGGTTGGGAGCACAATCTCGTCTAAGAGTCCCCTCAGATACATTGACTCCTTCGTTGCCTCGGTGAGTGCCTTGTATTCGGCCTCCGTCGTTGACAGTGCTACTGTCCGCTGTTTTTTCGCTTTCCAGCTTATGGCCGCTCCTCCTAGGATGAATACGTGTCCCGAGTATGATCTCGAATTATCCTCGTCGTTTCCCCAGTCGGCGTCTGCGTAGCCGATAATTTTCTCGACTTTTCCGTTATAGGTAAGTCCCAGGTTTGGCGTTCCTTTGAGGTATCTCAGCACTCTCTTCGTAGCTCCCTAGTGCTAGCTAGTGCGGAGCTCCGTAGTGTTCCTCCGTAGGTTTTTCATTGAATCGGCTCAGCACGCTTACACTGTGCGCGATGTTTGGCCTCGTGGCTACCGATAGGTACATGAGTGATCCGACTAGTTCTCTGTACTTTGGGTTCGCCGTCGGTTTATTCAGGTCTGACGATTTTCTCAATTTTGCTGATGGACTTGCCGGTGTAAGATGTGGGGTGCAGTTACTCATGCCGAATTTCTCCAGTAAATTCTTCCACGCATTGCCGTTGACTTAGATATATTTGTCCCTCTTTCTGCTTGAATTCTATTCCTAAGCAGTATTAGGCTTCTCCAAGATTCTTTACTTTTAGTTCTCGACTTAGCGCCTGCTTGAACTCTTCTATTATCTTGGGATTGTTCGACGTCACTAATGCGTCGTCCACATATATTCCTAGCATGCAAATGGCGTCACCAGTTCGTGTAAATAGGCATGGGTCTGATATAGTAGGTTTTAGTCCTAGTTTCTTTAATATTTTATATAATTTCCCGTACCATTTCTTTCCTGACTGTTTCAGTCCGTAGGTAATACAGGTCTCTAATGCGATCCGCTATCATCTTTATTTCTCCGTTGAGGTCTCTGATGATAGCATAATCCTTCCTAAATAAAATCTCTCGAACATTGCGAGTGATTTTGGAGACGGAAACTAAATTAATTCGTAGGTCCTTTACAAGTAACGTATTACTTAAACTCTAACTGTACCTTACTGTCATCTGTCGCTGTAGTGACGTGCGCGGTGCCCTTGGTTCACGCCGTCGTCGATGCCAAATTTGCCAAGTTCAAGGTTGCTGTACACTCCAGCAGATCTGTCATCATTCCCTCGTCGGCACACATGTGCGTGGTACATCCGCTGTCCAAGCACCATCTCTTCGTGATTGAAATGTTTTTCACCTCCTCGGCTCTCGATATCTCGATGTAGTAGTTCTTCATCTTCTTTTTATTTTTATCTCGTTCCCAGCAATTTGCGGCCCAATGTGCAACTTTTCCGCAAATGAAACACGGTTGTGTCGGTTTTGGCCGTTTTGACTTGGGTTTGTTTTTTCGATTTATGTTTGATCGACCTTCGGCATACAATGTGTTTTTGCTGTTCTCCTCGGTCTCGGCTGAACTGCGGCTCCTTTTCTCGTCCAGAATTTTCCCAATCAGCGTATCAGTGTTGGGTAATTCGTCCTTGGATCTTATTGCGCATCTAAAGTTTTCAAAACTTTGAGGTAGCCTTTTGAGAATCAGCACTACTAACATGTCGTTGGGTACTTCTATCTTCATGCTTTCCAATTGCTCCACGGCGCTGACCAAGCTGTCCAGGCGTTCTCGGAAGTCGTTGCCCTCTCAATTTTGAATGATGTCATGTCCGTCAGTAACTCGATTTTTCTGACAGTACCTTTGGATGCATGAATAGACTGTAATAGATCCTATAACTCTTTCGACGTTTCACATCTTGAAACTGTTTTCAACTCCGCGTTTCCAATGGATAGAATAATATCTGCCTTTGCCTTCTCGTTGCCGTCTTCCATTTCGCCAACTCACGCGCGGCGGCATCAGTCCCTGTCGGGATCTTGATATCGCCGTTCACGTAGCCCCATCGGTTGTGTTTCACTAGAATGGATCTCATCCGCACCTGCCAGACGTCATAATTCTTCTCGTCTAGCCGTCGTGACTCATCTTGTAGGTTTGGTTTTCCACGCGGTCGCAATTTTCTACGTCGAAACTCTGCTCACTTTGTCAATTCTTTTATTGTAATTTTCACTTGCACTTGCTATTTATTCGCCACTGGGCCCATAACCTGTGGCAGGTAGGTGAGTGTGCAAGGATTGATTAATTAAAAATTGATTTTGTGGTTATTATTATTTATTTATTTTATTCGAAACTTAACTCTATGTACACTTGTGCGTCTGCTGCACTGTATATCTATATATCAACTGTGCCGGCTGGCTATTTCCACTTACCGCGACAAGCACATGCGCCTAGTCACATCGTTGTATGTGTGTAGGTGAGCGTATTACCTTATCTCCTACATTTATCAATGCTGTTGGCTCGGCTGTTTGTTCGAAGCATAGCATAAATACTAAAAAGCACTCGGAGAAGCATCACGAAGACCAAACCAAGCGAGCTTCGCAAGAGAGAGAGCTTTTAAATTAATTAACATAAATGAGTAATGAGATTCCAATGGTGGACTTTCAATATATGTAGAAACAATATCTCCACTGTACTAAAAGATTTTATAAGAATATAAAACTTGAGAGAATGTCATGTCCTGTCTCAAACAAATTTCGCTGAGGATTGTGGTAGAATACAACAAGATACACAATTTTTTCGTAATATTTGCCCAACTTTGTAGGTATTCCCTGTTTCTTATCTATGTTGTTAAATATTCTTCTGTAAGAGTTCCATTTATATGTCCTTTGGAGTATTAACATCTCTTACCTCGTGCTGTACGCCTTACCCGCCTTATTGCAGTATCTTTTAGTGATTTTGGGTAAATATTGTACATATGTACAGAGTGGCAAAAACATTTCCAAAATTCGTTTTGATTTCGATAAAAATTTAAGTATTATTGTTAATATTTACTGGGGTCCAGTTTTGGCGAACCGCATAGGACAGCGCGCGTCTATTGCTACCGTTTACACATCGTCCATCCTGTCATGCTACAAGAGCACGAAGTTTAATTTTAGTGCAATCCAGAAGGAAGTGTTCTGTTATTTGTTGTTCCTCATCCAAGTATGTGTTATCTTTTTAAATTGCATGAATTGCTTTTAAATTGTCACTACTGATTTTGTTTTTACGTCCTTTATTGCTTTCGCATAGAAATTGTTTTGTCCTCGTCCTGTAAAGGTGAGTCGAAAGAGTTTGGCTTATCCAGCTGTCATTCATGTCATGCAAACTGTTTCGATTGCATTCCAGAGAGACTCATCTAATTTCCCTTTTACTGGTGCTATTTGCACTTAATTGTTTTTTTTTAGTTGTGTTACAATTTGCTGATCCTACTCGTGGTAGATCATCTGCTTTTTCATTTCCCTCGTCACCGCTATGTTTAGGGATGCATGTCAGCTTCACATTTACTCAATTTGCTGCAGTTTTGTGGGCAGAGCCAAGGTCCTGCTGTAGTTTTGAAACAAAATGGTTAGAGAGGAGCGCTAGCTGTTTCGAATTACTGCCTGAGAGAGAGTCCATGTAACTAATTTGTGTTATGTTTCTATGTATTTTTAATGTCAAGATAATACAAATTGTATAATTTTATTTGCTTGGATTCTGTTACTTTATGTGCGTTCAATAGTTCTTTTTTGACAATTTTGTCCCAAGTTTCCTAAGTTACGCGACACGATTGAACATCAATATCAATACACACAAAATTCTAATAATTTTGGTTGAATCTCATTTGATCCCGGGTTCGTTCATAGATTTATCTTGTTTGGTTCTTATGCTGCGGAAGTGGCTTATTCTAGTGTTGATAGGCGCTGCAATTCCAGTAAATTCATCAGACTTATCACTAAACCTCACCTTCTTGACACTTGTTTACTTGACACTTGTACACCTCGTTGTAGTATTTCCAGGGTTATATGAAATTGAAGTTCGTTTTGGTGTTGCCGCAGGTCAAAATTAACGAAGCAAGGCCCGGCGGACCCAAGCTACCCAGAGTTATATCAAATTGTTACGTTATGGGTTGAGCACCAACATGTGCATGCTTTTCGGCCTTTCGTCGGAGCCTTATTTTTGTTTCAGAAGTAAGAACTGATGATCAACTTTTCAATTTATTTGCCTTATCCAGGAACCTTGTCATTGCTGATACCATTACTTTGCAGACTCATATTTGACGATAAATGTCCTGGCGATTTAGACCTGAGTGGAGCGCCACGAATGCATACTTGGCATTTATGTCCGGTTTCCACTCTTTGGAAGGGTATCTCACTTTAAAAAAAAGTACTTCAACTTATGAGCAACTTATGAACTTTTGTGTTTGATTTTGAAACAAAAAATCCAAGCAAACTTCTAATTCTAGTCGCTAGGGTCCAAATCAGGACAATATGGTGGATTTTCAACAATTTCGTAATGTAGTTTCTTCAATTTATTGGTCTTATCAAGAACAGATTTAGATGGAGCGTTGTCTTGGTGAAACAAGTCTTTTTTGTAGTAAATAAGGTCGTTAAGAATTTACTTCGTATTTCCTAGTTCCACGGTCTCTACAACACAATGTGTCAACCACTACCCCCAAGATCTGAAAGAAGTTTTCAGTCTTGGGTCCCAATTTTGAATCCCTGAACACAACTGGGGCGTGCGAACCATACTTACAAGCCTTCCAAACCATAACTTGTACGTTCCCGCTAGGATAGCTTCCTCACCGTGTGGGAGCTGACGGTAAACTCTCATGGGTGTGCCCCAACCATCGTTCAAATATACCTCTGATCAGGTTGCACTTTTCTACAGTCCCAAAAAACTCTCAATTTTTGTTGCAGACATAACTGACTGATTGGTCTTCCCCAAAGCCTCGGCTACACGGGGACGGCACCTTCCAAAGACTGGAATGACATAGCCATATTTCAGACCTATCAGCCTCCTGCGTCAACCGCAGCTCTATACGATACACAACATGATATACAACATGAGCATGCATCCAGTCAGCTACAAACTCAGCTACAAGTCTATCGTTCGATTACTCTACTTGGCTTCATTTGAACTTAATTGGAACAACAAGTTTTCTCCGTTCCTTTCCCCCACTTTACACAGACTTGCGAACTAAAACCAAGGCTTGGTTAAGAATACCAAGGCGTGCGCGGTAATATTGGTTTTGGATTGTTTTTCCATGTTGAAAATAGTCTATGAAGATGATACCATGAGTATTCCAAAAATCCGGGCTAGTTCCATGCCAGTTGATCATCACAGAATACCCAATTCGCCCATTGCCGGTTGGATTCAGGCGTGCACTGATGAGTTCATGTTTCATCCATTGTCACATATCGTCTCAAAAATTCCATTTTATTATAGCAAGAGCTCCAAGTTCACCTTTGAAAGGCGAACACGTTTTTCTTTCAGGCGTCATTTTTACGCTACAATCGCGAGCACAGCACGCACATGATGGTGTAGTCGTTCCTTTGCCATGTCAACGATGCGAGCTATCTCACTCAATTTTGAGATCATTTAACACAAGATCCGTAACTTTTAGATGTTTTCCGAAGTTACTGTTTCATTTGGCCTTTCCGGTCGCGGGGCATCACTAGTGCTCGTACGGTCACTATAATTCAGCAAACCAGTATATGATGGTTGCATAAAATTCTGTTGGTGTATTTAAACATTTATCAAGCAAAACCTTTGTTTGCATCATATTTTTCTCCTTCAAAAAACAATGTTTTATCAAAACACGATTTCGCTTTTTTCCATTATTCAAAAACATTCAGAGGTAGTGTCACGTTGAAAGCTTTAACTTGACAATGAGTATACAAAATGTCATGAAATTTTGACAGGTTCTAAGTGAAGGTTGATACTTTCTTACCTTACTGAACTGAAGGTTGATTTCTCCCCTATCGTACTTCCGGGTTTCCAAAGTTTCAATAAGAAACGTTGATTTTCACGTCATATTTTTTAAAACGGTCGAAAATTTCTCGAAGATGCTTTGTGTGTTCCACCTCTGAATTAAACGCGATAAGTTTATCGTCCAGATATCCAAAACAAAAATTCAAACCGGACAGCACTATATCAATAAACCTTTGAAAGGTTTGTATTACGTTTCTGAGTTCGAAAGGCATTTTTAGAAATTCGTAAAGTCCAAAAGAGATGATCACGGCTGTTTTTTCGATGTCTTCGTCGGCGATTGGGACTTAATGATACGCTCGCACAAGGTCCATTGACGAAAACACCTTTTTGCCGCTTAAATTGTGGTTTAAAGCGTCCGTGCTGGCTACAGGATAAAGATCGGAAATCAGCGTTCAGCCGTCTATAGTCACCCCAATGTGACTATAGTAGCCGTCTATAGTCGCCCATGAGCTACTTGGAGGCCGACATATTCTCGCCTTTCTCCACCATATTTTCAAACTCTGTTTTTGCTGACCGGTATTTATCCTTCGGCAAGCGGCGTGTTCTTTCAGCAACCGGTGGACCCATCGTAAGAATTTGGTGTTTGAGTAGGGCCTTTTATGGCGACGTTGTCAGAGCTGGGCTCGTTATTTCTGGATAACCCGCAAGGATATCATGATACGTTCCTTGTCTGTTGATAGTGGAAATAGCCTCTGCGATTTGGCAAGTAGCGCTTGCATTTGTTTGCAAGCTCTTTGTGTTATCCACTAGTTTTTTTCGTTTAATATTGACGAGCAAATTTTAGTACCACAGAAAATCTGCCCCCAGTATGGATATTGAACTGAAGCAATGGTAAACGGCCATTTAAAAATTCGACGAAGTCCTAGGTCAAGTGATAGGACTTTTTCACCAAACGTGTCGATAGTTGTCCCATTTGCAGCGTACATTTGCGTTCTCGCTTTTGCCGATTACGTTTTCAAGGGGTTACCGATATTTCCGCGCTTATGTCGACTAGAAATACTAATCCGGTTTGTCTATCGGTAACGGATAAGTGGTTCTTTTTGTTGCCGACGTCACCATTGACCGCGTTTAATAGTGACGTTTAAGTTTCCCCGTTTTAGTTTTTAGTTTAGTTTCCCAGAAGTGGTGATACTTCCTTCTCGATTGACACTGACATAATCGCGCGCACATGTATTGGAAGTCGTCGCATCCACTAAGTGCGTAAGGCTTCCTCCCGCGATTGCGTACCAGCCATGGCTTGCATTTGCCGATACAAATGGGATGATTTCTGGGCGCGAAGTTTGAGTTCCGTTAACACGTTCGTCAGCTGCTGTTGCGGCGATGTCGTGAATCAAGCTAGCTGCCTCTTCAACTCCTCCTTCTTGTTTGCAGCTGATGGTCGTTTGACAACATCTGCTACAGGTTTCAATATATCCGTATATATGTATAAAAAATATCGATATTTCCGGCGTTGTTACCACTGCATTAAATTTTTCCGTGTCGGAGTAAACTTTGCAATGCGCGAATGTCGATTCAATTTGCGAAAACTATTACTCGACTTGTGAGTCCCAAAATGGCGGCAGTTTGACGTCCCGCATGAAGTTTATACGAGGGGATTCGTTCTTAGGCCACAATTCTCGTGTCATTCTGAGTGAACTTTTCGGTGCAGGCTTTTGCAGGATCAGGTGTTTGATGACCGCCGGGCGCCATATATTCTTGTTTGAAAATCTTTTGCACACTAGCTAGCTACGCAAACTTCGCTATTACTTGTTCCTTATCGGGTCACTAATTGTAGGTATTAACTTGCTGTGGAAATATGAACACATAAAAGACAAATTAATACAATTATTTTATTTTACACAAAAAAAATTTTTACCCAAACACAATTTCTTAAGGAAACATCGGCTTAAGGTAATTTCGATGACTAGCCTCGATGGTGGTTGTAGAAAGAAGAAAGTTCCAACATCTTCCTTGAGTCGTTAGCGCTGTGGTGGCGAACTTTATAACCTAAGTTTTGTTATGGTAAAGATGTCGGCTTACCAGTTCGAATATCGCAATCAATTTTGAATTTGTGCCGCCATATCTATGTCAGACAAAATACTTTTCAGTGTATTTAGCATGTGAATTGGAAATTTACGTCCTTGACATTGATATTTTGCTTCAGACTTTCACGCTAGCTAGTTTGAAAGTAGAAAAAAAAAGATCGATTATTTCCAACTAGTTTTAGAAAATTATAATAGAAACTTGAAAGAAAAAGCACAACTTAAGTTTAAAAATCCAAAAATTGCATTTAATTAAAATTAGTGACAATTGTTATAGTTATAATTACAATATTAATAAGAAAACTAAAATTAAACTAAAAAACTATAAAAGGAAAAATAGCAGACAAGTGTATTGAAGGATTTTAGCTAAATAAAATATTAAAAATTTTATTACCACAAACATTAATTTTAAAAGAAATCGTTTTGAAATTATATTAATTAAATTTAAAATCACGAATAGCTAAATAACACGAATAAATCCTGTAACAAATTTCGTCTATAAAATCATTTTCCGTTTTGAAATCACAAAATCCAAAAGGTGAAACCTAGAAATTGACAACATTGAACTCGCTACTAATAAATGCAAGCAACTAACCAATAATTTGGACTGAACCAATCTACAGTAGTGTGGTCAAGGATCAAGTAAACACACAAGTCCGTGTGTAACGAAAAACAAGACTATTTTTAATTCTGTTCACAGGAAAACTTAATTTTCTCTAATTAATTGCTAGCAGGGCGCGTGTCTTCACGATAATTTTCACAAACGATAAATAGGTGAGTGTCGATGAATTTTTTTTCTAAAAAAAATTTCTGCAACTATCATAGGAAAATATTTTTAAACTTATTACTATCAAACGAATGCAACATTTAACTTGTTAACGCCTTATTTATCAGTTGTTATAATGCCAAAGTCAAACAAATGCGAATGTCCTTAATTTGTTTACTTTTATCTCGGTTGTGTTGTTTGATGTTAACTCATTAATAATTTTCACTTCAAACATTTTATTGGTTTTTATCGATAAATTTAAAATAAAATGAAAATCCACTAAGTGTATGAAAAGGAAATTTTGCTAACGGAGAATTGGCGATTTTTTAAATTTTAACTTGGGTGAAGATTTGTTTCAATCGGTGAAAGTTTTCATTGTTTTTCCGAAATGATTGATCAATAATGAGAGTGATGAAAATGTACTTTGTGGTTGATATCAGCATGGCAAGTTAGATGCGTGCGTAGCTTATTTGTAAAAAAAAAAGAAATTTTGGGGCTTGGTGAATTTTGGTGAAAATATTTGCATTTCATTTCCTTTTTTCGGTATGGCTTCAATGTTCTGAAACAGTTTATTTAGTTGGCACATTTTATTGTATTTGTCTCATTATCATTCATCTTTAAGGATAAAATTTTCTTTTGTTAACGTGAATGATATATTTTTTCTGAAAACTTGCGGAGCTACACATTCAACGTTTTGTCATTTCCGCTGCTAAGACGCGAATAACCGAAAGTAAGGACCAACATAAATTAATTAATTTCGGATATCATTTTTTCAGACCGCGTCAAAACTTTGTTTGGTCATTAATATAATGCCGTACCTGTTTTTCTTTTCGGTGAAAATTTCCCGTGAAAATTAATCGAATTTCTTAAAATCCACACACAAAATAGTCAATCAAAATATTAATCGAGTTTCAATTTATTTGCATAAATTTGTGGATTCTGTGAACCAATAAAGCTACCGAATTTCCGGAATAGGATTTATCGTCCAATTTGTGGTGAGAAATAGTAAAGTACGGTCTTTAAATAAGTTGAAAATTTGCTGAACGCATGATAAATGAACCAACTCCCTTTCGGCAAATTGTTGTCCATCTGTATCCAAATTATTATCCGACCAATCAATAGTAGTTTTCATCACTAAATCGTTCAATAAGCTCCGTATATGTTGCAATAATTTTGAAAAAAAAAACGCGATTGATTTTTGTTTTTCAATTAATTTTGCTAACCGATTGGATTTTCAATAATTTTAATGATGCTTTTCCATATTTTTTCATTGGGTTTTCGTCCAGATTATTGGTTGTAGTTATTAGTAGCGAGAAAATCAGCGAATTGTTTTTATTTGTTATGGAATTTTTTGAAGAAAAAAAACATAAAGAGATATCAATTTACTTGATCGAAAAAATATATTGAGTTGTTTGAGAATTAAAATGAAGAAAAAATGTATCATTTTGCATGCTGTAACATAATTTTTTTAAACGGATTTAATCAAAAATTTGTATTATTTTTAACTATAAGTATTTTTAAATTAACGTGTATTGTAATTCATAACTTTGTCTACAAGACATTTAATACTAATGCGTATTGAAGCAAACATATAAATTATTCTACGAAGATGTAGTAAAACACGCAATTACGAACTCGTCAGAATGATCAAAAGATTCATCTAACTTTTGTTTTAGTTAGACCCTTCCCTGTTTTTCAATGCATCGTTTAAAAACGTTTTGTTAGTGTTGTTACTTTGAAATCTTTTATTTAACTACAAATGCCAAGCGTCAAGCGATCTCCTAATTTATCTCTGTGTTTAAACTTACCAGTAATGTCCTTACCTTGTAGTATTGTTAACAAAAAATATTAGGTTCCCCTTTCACCTTTCTGCATATTTATTTCAAGGATAACCTCCCCTGTACTCATCAGTTCGTCTAAACAGCTACAAAGATGCATCTTCAACGTTTATCTTTAAAAAAATGTACTTAGTAGCAGTGTATGAAAACCATACTCTGATTTGTTGTCCAAATTCTAAAAGTTAAATGAGTTTTTATAGTACTGTTTCGAATTCAGCTCGGTTTGATTACGCTAACATTTTATTAGTTTTCACTTGGAGTCTATTGTTGGAAAAAAGTACAGGCCAGCATCAGCCCTCATGTCTGCCCTCTGATCTTTACAGATGGTCCATCCTACCGTCCTACATAAACGCAAGAGGTCCCTTGGCTCTGTGGCAAGTTTTCCAGTTCTGTTACGTTCATAGTGTCTAGCCATGTGAGTCCTTTGCTTATCAGGCTCGAAAAACCTAGAAGCATAAAGTGTCTGATAAACAGACATAAAGTGTCTGTTTATCGTAGGATATCAGAGTCCAAGTACAAACTCCGCCAGGCTCTCATTACTTGGTTGGTTTAACCGTGAAATTTAGCAAGGAAACTTCTCAATCTTCTTTTTAAGACTATAGCTTCGCTTCGCAGAACTACAACCCACTTGGCTTCCTGCAAAAAGTTCCTACAACTGTCTCCATTCATTGACCGCGTCCTCCAATTTCGAAATCCGATCAGCGATGAACTGTTTTCTTCAACAGAGTTGAACCATCATTTAATCTCACAGTCATATTAACAAGTTTCCTGACAAATATATCACATGTGATATAAGACCATGTAACTTATATGACCAAGTCCATATAACTTATATAAGCAAATTTGAAGGTTAATTCGGGGGCATTTTTGAAATGATAATAAATAACTGATAAATCAAATTGACAAAATAAACAGGACGTTTTACATTGCAAGCACGCCATGTAAGTATGGGTTATGGAACCTGTTGATGACAAAACTGCTGACTATCCGCAATTTTTTTTTAAATGGCACTTTATGGAAAACCACTTCATTTCATTTTCAAAAACGGGCTGGGCATCGATCCGAAAAATATGATTTTCGAAAGCGTTTACATCCTTTAATCGAGATGCATATATAACATACAGTACATACATATATAACATAATGTTGGCAACATTGTCATTAGTACTGAAGATAACTCAATTTTGGACACCGAATTTCTAACAACTTTATGATAAAACCCAGTTTTCTACACCGACCTCTTGAGAATTTTTGGATAGCAAAATATTTAAACATGTCTTCGATTTCGTTCAACATTTTCAATCAACAGTCCTCAAACAAAATATAGGGCTCAAAACATTTTCTGAATACTTTTTCGTGGAAAAGGATAATCATACTCTGATTAATTGAATATGATAAAAAAATATTTGTCTCAATAAATTTATTGAATTTTACTTTGAGTCAAGAGAAAATTTTTATGTGCGCAACTAAGTTCTCGCTGTTTTTTTTTCATGAAATTGCCACTTTATTCTGAAAAAATGGTTAAAAATGAACCATTTAAAATATTGCCCATCGCTAGCGTCAACTTTTTCCCTAAATTTACTGAAAAGTAAATTGTAACACACCAGCTGGTTTGCTCCTTGTGTATATTTACTATCGGATATGTACTCTTCCGTTCAACACACATTTTCGAACCCTGAATGGCATTCTCTCAAAAGTAACATGGCGGTTATTTTCTTCTGGGACCTCCTGCGAGCACCTCTTTTGTATTGAAATCAGCTATTGCTAGTTGTTAAAATCTTCTTCGGCTGCCTAGTCTCGGGATTTTCATTGGTGTTCAAAAGATTTCAGATCAGAGCTGTTGGCAGACTACGCTATAACCTCAGTCTTAGCTTCCTCCTAAACAA
This sequence comes from Stratiomys singularior, assembly GCA_954870665.1. NCBI lineage: Eukaryota > Metazoa > Arthropoda > Insecta > Diptera > Stratiomyidae > Stratiomys > Stratiomys singularior. The sequence goes on along the minus strand of OX940878.1, from coordinate 107,316,270 downwards.
CGATGGTCATCCGCGCTGTATTCCGTCATCCACTATCTTGCATGAGGAGAAAACAACATAACTTTCATATTGCAAACGTAGTGATTTGCATCTTGAAAAACAACGATTTTTTTAGATTTGCCGATGACCAATGATGAAAGTTTTTCTGTGCCCGACATGTTTGCTGCTAGTAGAATAGTTAAGCGTTCCTTGCCATGCTTCCCAACATGGCATTTATCATTTTTAAAAGTTAGAATCTTATTAGGAAGACATTTAAAAAACAACCCCGTTTCGTCTGCACTAAAGATATTGTCAGGCTTGTAACCATGTAACAAATCTTACAATTCAATCTTTTCCATTTGTTATAGGTTACAATGTTGACGCTTGCACTTTCCCAAAATTTTTTTTAAACAAGTTCATGTCTTCTTTTGAACTTTTCTAGCCAACCACTACTGGCCCTGGAATTAAAGAGTCCCAATGATTTAGAATATATTTTGGCTTTTTCTTGTAACTGTGGTCCACTAACATTGATATTTTGGCTCCAACTCTGCTCAAACCATTTAAGTATGCACTCCTCCAAGCCCGGAAATTCTGCAACTCGTCGTCTTTTGCAAGGCTAACTTTGACCGTTTTGTAATATTTTCATGATGTCTCATTAATTTTTTATTATTGTTAACAGAGTACTAGAGCTGGCCAAATTGTTCGGCAACATCTTTCTTCTTTTGACAGCTCTTCACAGTTTCGAGCACTTCTAATTTTTTAAGGCTAAAATACAATACTGCGAGACTGCGATACGAGAGCGCGACGAGAGTCTCGCAGGAAATGTCAAGCAGTTTTGGTAACATGCCTTTGTATCTGACATAGTACAATGATTGCGATCCGTCGATGCGAGGCGAGAAATATTCCGAAAATCGAAAATTCCTCGCAGCGAGGTGCGTAGACGTTTGTCAGATGCTACAAATTTGAAATTCCTTTTATTACTTTTATTACGCCTTTATTGCTTTTTAAGTACTAGGGTAATTCTGAATGAATTTTGAATGAAAATTTCGTGCATCCTTGTTGAGGCTTTTATTTTTTAAACGAAGGAAACTTCCAAATTCAAAACTTTTAAAAAATCAAAAACAATTACAAGCAACTTTCATTTAAAACGTCACCAATTTGACATTTGTCAAAGGAACATTATTCTTCCTCGCATCGCGTGCATTGTAAATTGAATGCGTTGCACGACGACGAGCACGCAGTATTGTATCGGGGCCTTTAGCGAGACTCAAAATTTTCAGCTTGCGTTTCACAGCACTCATTTTTCCGACAATTTTATTTGTAAACTGTTGTAGAAATTGATGTGCATTGCAGTAGAACCAATCTACTTCTGACAATATTCCACTCGACGACAAATGACTTGCTTCGCTAAAATTAAAATGAAATCAAAACAAATAGAATGAAACACCTGACACCAAGGAAGCAAACACGTGTTAACGTGACTCATACATTTGTGGTAATTTTATTCATTGTATACTCCTTAACTCCTTTCTAAGAAACAATGGTGTACTTACACTGTCGGCGGATTCTTAAAGTCGGTAACTTATTTTTATTCGAACTGTAGAGGTAATAAATATCAAATAATAGAGTTGTAAAGGTTGTAAAATAAAACATTACTATGTTCGAGGTACCGAGATTCCGAAATTTATTTTTTCGAGTTATAAAGGGAAAATACGTTTTAAAATGGCTTGAACGAACTCACTGATTATTTCGACTAAAAGAGGGTTGAGATTTCGAGTAATGGAGGTTTTGGTGTTTGAAGGCAAGAGAACAAAACATTTTTTCAAGATTTGAAGGTTTTCAACTTATCGAGGTTCGACTTAACGAGGTTCTACTGTATTTTTTCGTTCTTATATTCCAGTACAACACACTTCTAATTCAACCGCGATGAAAAAATCACAATACTTCAGAATTGATTCTCCGGTAGTTCACCTATTAGTAATCTATGAGTTCTTAACAAGCTTCCATATGAGTTAACTACTTATTTTTGGAATTTTTCTCTGGATCAAAATTCTTTTGATTCTTGAAGCACAACTCTCTCGATCACATCCAACACACAACCACAATAAATTATTCCTGAGCAGGAGATATTATTAATTTTGAAGGAGAACAAACATACAAAAAGCGCTCTATATTCTTCGCAAGAGTTTACCCTTTAGTTCGAAAAATTTTGTGGTAAATGATTGTACTCTCTGTCTTGGTCAAATCAGCCTTTATTATTTTTGGCAGCTTTGACATGCGTTTTCACGCAAAGGACTGGTTTTTGATTAACTCGACAAACTAATAAAATTTGTTTGACATCTTTGTGATCTGTCTCACGCATACCTGATCCAATGATTGAATATACTGAAACCAGCAAGCGGGATATGATCTTTCATATGAGTAATTCTAAGGAGTTTTGACAGAATTCTCTATATTCATCATTTCATAAATTTACTTATTTGACTCTTTCATTCTGTGGACATCACTTTTTCATAATACGGGAACACATTTTTCTTTAATCTTTTCGATCCCCTGACTGATCTGTCTAGTTTGTGCAGGCCAGTAAAGATCAGCAGCCATCCCATTCCATCATTTATTTCCAGAAGCTGTCCTTCTACATTATCCATTAGAGCTTGCCTAGGTTGGGTTGATTGATTAAATGTATTGAGAGCAGCACACGTTCACCTTTAAAGGTTTATTATGCATTTAAGAAAGGTAATAATCTGCTTTCGCTCCAGACAACCCGATTTCTCTTCGACAAAGAAATGGGAGAAGTGAGACAGTTATCCAAGAAATGTTTTAGTAGTACGAATGCGGTCCTCATCTGTATAAAACTTCCCAGAGAGAATCTGTCGCATAAGGTCGTAGCATTAAAATAACCGTCCCAGCAGGCTGCCACATAGTTTCGAAACCAAAATTTTCGCTGCCTGCTCTTTTGTTGAATATTTTTGATTTTATGAACAGGAACAAATTTAGGCCAGCAGAACGAAGACTCCCCGAGCTTCAAATTACCTCAACGTAGACCTGCGTGCTACCATCCAAAAGTAAATTCGAATGCTCCTGGTTGTAACCAAGTGTCTAAGCTAAGCTGCCAAAATATGAGAGGGCTTAGAACCAAGTTTGATGAATTTCTCACTTCATATTATATTTTCAATGATGAAGTCAGATTTCTTACAGAGTCGTGGTTGAGTCCAACTCCAAATTTCGTCCTAACCAAATTATTCATCGGTGTGACTATGATTGTTAGGCATCAAATAAGTCTAAGATGGCTGAGTTTCGATTTCTTCTTGATTTAGTTAAAATCTTAGTAGCTCTGCTTGTACTTTTTTCACTTTTCTAAAAATCGGGAATGTGTTGTTGCCAAAAAAATGCCTCGTTATCAAAACTTCATAGTGATTACCTTTGTCTATAGCCCATGTAAATCCCTTTTAAGCTAGTATGATTCTTTGATGACTTGTCTTCATTCTCCTTGCCTTCATCATCCGTCTTCACCATCTCCATTCTAAAATAGTATTATACAGCGATTTCAATTTCTTTTTATGGTCATCCTCATTCATAGCAACGAATTGTTCCACAGATCTCCTTTCAATGTCTCTTCATTTCCCTCTTCATTCTCTCTTTTGGTTCGGTGTCGCGTTTCAATAAGGTTCATAACTCGCTTGTTTTTTTACCTTATCTTGTTTTTTTTTGAAATGTTTATTCTCATCGCTTACTAGTAACTCCTGCCTTGCAACCGTTCCACATGGTTCTCCTGACCTCTATAACCCGCCATTATCACTGGACCTAGTCCTCTAGTCTTCTGCACACGTCAAACCTTTCCTGTCTCTCACGTTTAATTTTTTAAGGCAAATTATGATTCATTGAACGATGAACTTCTCTCGTCTGATTTAATAGCATTATTTTGAAAATCTGGATTGTGAGCCTGCCTTATTCAAGTTTACTTTAAGGTACCTGAATAGTTATTACACGTTTTACTCCTCTTTGAAATTCTTATTGAGAATAACAGAAATCATCGTCTATTTAGCGTGTGTTTTATTTCTCTGAAAGCTAAGATAAGACTCGTTATTGTCTTACACTATCCGGTACGGTTGGCGCAAGGACATGTTATGATTTAATGTTCTCTACAACTCAGAAAAAAACCAAGGCCATTTTGAAGAGTTCTTTACAGCTTGGAGAATGCACTCAGGTCAAATAATATAAAGCCTTTCTGAATTTACATCAGATCACTAAAATTTTCAAGGACAATTCCTAGTACAGTTCGCTGAGTGGTCTTGTAGCATCTACTCCCGAAGATATTTCGGAATTATCCTTATGGTTTTTTCTCTACATTTTCTCCTTGAATATCAACCGATCTTTCCTTCGATTTCGCCGTAAAAGAAACTGTTCCTCTATATTTCTTATTTAGTAACCATAAGTTGGAACAATCATTAACTCCATTGATCCATATGTAAGTCATTGTCATGATGGTATTCCAAACATACTTTGTGAAATCCTTGGCATCTTCTCTGACACTGTCGGTCCAATATCACTTTTCTTCAATCTCAGTCTGAGCTTTGGCGTATTTCCCAATGTTTGGAATCAAGTTATTATTTTTCAATTTCTTAAAGGTGGTCATTTTCGTTATTTATCCAATTAATGTCTTATATCCCTGATACCGTTTTCCAAAATTTTTCGAACGTTTTGTTCCCAACCGAATCTATGTTGAAATTTGGCTTGTTATTGCCCCCGAGCAACAAGGCTTTCGTATATGTTTTACTACCACTGCCAGCTTGAATGTGTTCACGAATGACATTGCTAAGCCTTTAGACAGGCAGTTTCAGTCGATGCAGTTTATTTGTCCAAAGGATTCGGAATTGTCACCCACCACCTGCATTTGGCTGAAAATTACATGCTTTTGGCATCGCGGGATCATTATTATCTTGAATGTAGTCTTGCTTGTTCTATCGGCCCTGTTGTGTCTCTACTATACTATACTACTATAGTGTTTCTACTGTTGTAAGTCTCTACTGCACAACATTAACTCCTTTCTGATTTTCATCTGGCGTTCCCCAAGGTTCCATTCCCAGGCCATTTCTCTTCCTTCGTTTCATGATTGACCTTCTCTTTATGATCTCCTCTCCTTGCCTCCTGTAAGCAGAAAATTTTCAAATTTACCGGTCAATGGATTCCCTTCAGGATTATCAGCTGCTACAACATGACTTGTCCATTTTCTGCGATTCGTGTGTTGTAATCCATATTCCTAAGTATCACAAAATTACTGACTCGTTAAAAATCACCAACAATGTTTTTCACTTACATTTTGAATGAACATGCTGTCACGATTGCTAGCCCTTTTCAAGACAAAGGAGTTTTGAAGAAAAATTTATGCTTGCTGCTCATGTCCTCAATGTCATTACACTAGGGACAAAAGTTTCCGGCTCCATTTCAAGGCATGTTCATTAATTCGATAATTTTCCCACTACTGTAGGTTTGTTCAATAGCCTTGTTCTAGAAAATTGTTCTGTAGTCTGGTCTCCTTATCATTCCTGCCACGGTTTGACGATTGAATACGTTAAATTGCATTTTTTCATGAGCCTTATGATTCGCTTTAACTCTTGGTTTTAACTCTTCCTCGTTTCTTTTCTTTGAAGTCCCGGCTTACTCTTCTAGACTTGTGTTGTCCTTATCAACTTTACTACCACCGGATTGAATAAAGTCTACACTCTACGAGCATAAATCGTTCCATCGTTCCATTTATTCGTCTAGATTCCTACTTTTGCTCACCAATTCTCGATATTCCTGGAAGAAATACGACCTCGGTTTCGCCCCTTTCCTCCTTCGTACCAAGCTTTAACGTCTAGGTAAAGAACTGATTTCTTTTTAGTATAAAGTTGAACACCATTTTGTAATCGGATTATGAGTTTGTATGATAGAATATAAATGAATTAAAAAAGGAAGTAGTTTCCTACATTGTCTTACATTGTCTTGTCACTTACGGAAGACTGCTTCGCCATGTGCTTGCAGATGCACTGGTATCTCCTCCGCAGAATTGCAGGATCCGCGCTCACATATCATTTCGTGCTGATTTCCTTGAAATGTTCTCCAAGCGTGCAATACCAGGTAAAGATACTTTTTTCTAATAATTTCCAATGCACCCTCGAAACTTCTCCTCATTGAAGACGTCCAGGTAGCGCTTCGATATTTGAAGTCGAGGAAGTCTACTACAGAGCCTATTGGATTCTCTCTTCTCATTTTCATTTACCGCTCTGAAAATGAAGTTAATTTTAGTTGCACTAAAGAGGTCAGCTCCAGCGAATACTTTTAAAGTTCCATAATTCGCTTCTTGATCCGCCCGCCTGCTCGTTACTCTCGATACTTGCGCGTCCCACGCGTAGGATGGGTTATCTTCTTTTCATTTTTAGTGACTATTGCCTATTGTTACCCTATTAAAAATTGTTCAGATATGTCCAAACTCAGAGATCTTTTCTGAACAGATGAAATAATCACGTCATTGTCAATGTTTTAAGAAACTAAGAACTGAAATAAGCGGGGTTTCTACCTCTTTCTTGAAATGAAACTAGCAGGGTTGAAGCGCGTTTTAACACCTCTGCTATCTAAAGGCATTCTAAGAAGACCTATCTGGAAGGCATTATTACTCACTTCTCTTAAGCAGCACTTCTTTAAAGAATCAGCAACTTGCATATGCTTACGGTTTTGCCATATTGGACCACGTTTGTTAACTCGGGTGTTGTGGAACTGTTACGTTTAAGGGTTCATTATTTTTCCCGACTATGCCTTTCGTTTGAGTAGCTTCATTAACTCTAAGAAGTAGCACTCGTTATGCTGGCTTTCCGATCGAAAAGAGGAGACTTGTTAACCGGCTGGATGAGCTCGGTGAGGTAGCGGTTAGAGTGCTCGCCTTCGATGCAGCTGATATTGGGTTCGAATCCCTTTGGTGGTTGATTAATATGGATTTCTGTTTCTGGTGTCCAAATTCTAGCTGCGGTAGATACCTTCAGGAAAATGTTCTCGACTGAGCGTTGTTCACCTTCCTCACAGGCCAGGTTCTGTAGTTAACTGTTGCTACTTAATAAAGAAACATTATTCCGGGGATACAATAAACTTTCATTAGTTTAACGACTAACAATGCTGACATGTCTGCATTATGACTTTTCGCGGCTAGAACGTGCCTGTCGTTATGTCCGTGAAAAGGCTAAGAATGTTCCTCTTCAACCAAAACGAAACGTTTGTTTCAAAGTGTCTTTGGCAGATCCTTAATGCGTCCTATCAATAAAGCTGATCGAATTTCGTGACCAATTTCTCGGTCGGTTTTGTCATTCAGATATTTCTTACAGTTTATTAATTTTGTGAATTTAAAGTTTAACGTCTTCAAGCTTTTTGGTACGGGATCACCACTTTTGCATGACTGTATCATATTTTATTATTAAATGTCAAGATTTTCATAAGATCCTTGGTGTAATGGTGTTTTCATAAGATCCTTGGTGTAATGACGTAAGAATAAGATGAAAAGCATGCTGAGCGTGGTTAAAGGAAAATTATGTTTTTGCAGGGTTATCTCATAGTTTTGAGTAAGAACTCGCATGACTCCCATCCCGCTTCAAATATTTCTCTTTCAGTCTACAATCAATTCGACTTAAATAATTTTTAACCAATCAAATTTTCGTTTTCTAGAATGCATGCAAGGAACGTTTCTCTACAATGATCGTTGCTGGACTCATTGTCCGGAACAAAGCTACATGGTACCAGAAGTCCCGCGCAACTTCAACAAAGACAAAAATAACGATGATGATTACGAAAACTTGATATCGGTCCGATCTATTTCCAACACAAAGGAAACAGGCTCTGAACCAAGTCCTCCACGACGTGCAATTATGAAACCGATTCCGCAAAAGAAATGTGCATCGTGTCACACATCATGCTTGCTTTGTCGCGGTCCTGAAGCATTCGAGTGCCTTCAATGTCATCCTGGCTACCATTTGACGATTATCTCTTCGGACGAGACATACTGCTATCCTGCTACCAATGGAAATAACCTCAGCAGAGCTACTGGTCAATTATCGGTCAGTGAAGAAGAGGAAACAGAAAATATTCTGGATGAGCTGAAGGCCTTCTGGAGTGTTGTTGTTCCGGCTCTCGTTATAATGCTTGTCGTACTCGGACTGAGTATTACCAGCAAACAAATTATCAAGCGCTGTAAGCGTCGAAAGGATCATCCCTACGAAAGAGTCGCCTTTGAAATCCCGCATGAAGAAGTTCAAGGCTTCAACAAGCCCGAGCTGCATCAACCAATGCGACATAAGCGCGAGTGTCCTGACCCAAGCGTATCTTCGGAAAAACGAATTTTGGTTGAAACGAGTTCGGATTCCGACGACTGCTAGAGTGGTCCCACGCGGTGGGGGTGAATTTCGGGGGCAACTATCATTCCTACAACAATAAAAAATATCAACTATCAATTCCGGCAACAAAGTATTAGAAAAGTAGAACAAAAATATTTTTTTATACTTCTAGGCCTAAGCATATTAACACTAATAATTAATGGCCGCATATAAGGCTTCCAAGGAGAAATATTTTTATACTAATCTTTTTATTATCAGTTCGTTGAAACGAATGTGTGCTGCAAATGTGTAAATGTAGTAATGTGCCTAGTTTAGCAAACGCAAAATAAATTATAGTGAAATCTAACGAAGTGTTGTCTTGCATTGCTTTCTTCCCACCTACCAAAATTCTACTCAACGCGTGTATTGCAATCAAGGACTTGCGCTAACCAAGAGAACGCTGGAAAGCATCTGAAACTTTGCAACAACTTGATTATAAAGTAAATCCAACTGTTCGCATTCAGCGGAATAAGGGTAGTTTGAATGTTGAAATTAACAATGTTGCGCGCCACCCTCATACTGCCAAGTAATTGTGCACATTCCTCCTTTACCTTCAGACGAACATTTCTGCTTATTCATAGTTGGCTCCTCAGAAGACTATTGATGAACAGTATACAGTACTAAATTATCTAAAACAACATCGCAAGGAGTAGTTCCAGGATGACTTCCCTTTCAAACTAAGTACGAATTTTCAGCAACCTGAAACGGTGTGGCCGCAGGGTGAAAAGATTTAAGTTTCTTTTGTGTATCATTTTTTCATGGTGATAGTTCTTCAGGATTTTATCGGTGAATGCGCATATTATGCAAAGCACACAAATATTCGAATTTAAAGGAGCCAACCCATAGATCGAATGGAAAATTCGACTGAGTCTCGAGTATGCAAAGGAATTTAACCCTAATCCCGATTTAATTTTCAGAAACGAGTTCGGATTTGAAGTGTTAAATTGACAGGGTTGTTTGTACGATTATTTTCAATGGAATAATGCTTCAAAGATATTGAAAATAAGGATAGAAAAGTATGGGAATAAAATAAGGGAGAAAAAAATTTTGGAATTAGAAACTTTGAACGCAAGTGCCATAATTCTTATTTCTTCTAGCACTTTTTCTTTTGACATGTTTCCCGCATTTGTTGCAACTTGTTCTATGAACATTTGCGTTCTAAGCGTATTAATAGATAGAAAGAAAGGTACAGTGACTAATAAACAAGTATTTGTAACCATCTTTGTCTCCCACACAAAACAATATTTATTTCAAAAATTAGGCAATAATCACAGCAGTGACGTGCTATTGCCTTCATACCATCTTGATTAAAAAGTTTGCAGAATTTATTCAGGAAATTAAAAATATGAGATAATACATCAAAATCGATGTTGTCCCCTTCAAAGTCCTTCCCCTTCCTATCGATTGTAACGCACCTGTGCCAGCGCTTGATCCAATCCTCGAAACATTTTTCTATTCGGTTTTGGGTATGGCCATAAGAGCCATCTGCAAATTTTCTATGATCTCATCTCGGGTGCTGAAACGCGTTCTGTGGAGCGGTTTCATGAGTCGCTTGAATAGGCAAAAGTCGCAGAGAGCCAAATCAGGTGATTTCGGTGGTTTTTGAATGCTATTCGTTTCATTATTTGCCAAATCTTCACAGATAACGATATCATTGTGCAACGGTGCGTTACAGTGGTGCAAAATCCACGAGTTGTTTGTCCACAAATCCAGTCTTTTCGGCGAATTGCTTTATGCAAACGTCTCCTAACGCCCAAATAATACTCCTTGTTGACGGTCTAGCCTTGTGAACGTGAATGATACACAATACCCTTGTATTCCATGAAAACTGTGAGAATCACCTTCACTTTCGACTGAAAACAATGGTTTTTCGGTTGCGGCTCATTCGGTGCACGCCATTAACTAGCTTGATGTCTCGATTGTTTGTCATACTCATAAATCCACTTCTCGGCCGCAGTAATGATCCGTTTGATGAATTTTGGGTCAAATTCGGTCTTCTTTTTGCGACGTCAATGCATGCATGCATGAAATTCAGGTTGTTCGGCACCAGCTTTGCATCGACACGATCGAGGCCCAAATCGTCGACAAAAGTGTCTTGAACGGATCCAACATTAATGTCCAACACTTCTGTCATCTCTTTAATGGTCAATTTGCGGTCTACATTTATCCATTGATTTTGTCGATATTTTCATCGGTTTTCGGTGTTGATGAAATGCCATTGCTTTAAAAAGCATTGTTCGCGGACTCACGGCCACCTCTGAAACGTTCGTGCCACTGATTTACGACTGTTTTCTTCAGAATATTGTTGCCAAAATACTTTTCTAACATTTGCAATGTTCTCGCACCATTGAAACCGTCTTTAACACAAAATTTAATACAAACTCGTTGCTGCAAATTCAATACCATTTTGAAAATTGTACGAAATCGAAAACACACCCAAACGCATATGTACTCAATTAGGCGTCACTTTGAGAAGTGTCAAGCTATCAAGCTGTAAATTTCATAGAATGTCATTGACAGATGTGGCAACCTTAAAAAAAGAGAGTACTCAAGTCGGGTGTGGGGATTATTAACTTGTTATATTTAAATAATATACACAAATTAACCTTAACCACTAATTTATTACAAATGTAAATAAAAACAACATCAAACACGAATTTGTTACAGATCGACAACTGGAGAACTGATCTCGACGATGGTTGGAGGAAGAAGAAGGAATCGCAACGTCTTTATTACGATTTGAGCGCAGTGGTGGCGAGCTCTCGAAATTGGTGTTATTTGGGGTCGCCATACGGATTCGCTACAATACTTCCCCCCTTAGATTTGTGGCAACTCGAAACGTCCCGACGCATTTTTCGCGTCGGAAACAAAAGTTAATGCCGCGACAAGTCTTCACTTGCCAACCAAAAACACGGCAAACTTACTAAAATTTCCTTAAGCCGTTCTTCTCGCTTCTCACGAAGGCTCATAGCGGGGATATTTTATTCATATCATCATCTTCTTATCCCGGCATTGCCAGAAGCCATAACCATAAGTTTATTCAAAATAAAGGGATTCAACTTATACTAGTGTTTTTAATCCCAAAGTGGTGACCCCGACAACAAGCAGCAAACAGCAACATGGTGCACGGGCAAAACGAAGAGAGCGGCGAGTTTCCTCTCCCTCAACAGGCACCTCCAGCACCACCTATCGAAGGCCTACCACAGGCTCAGGAGATCAACGCCATCAGCCAATGCAGGCTGCCGTCCTTTTGGCGCGCCAGCCCTGAACTGTGGTTTTTCCAGGTGGAGTCCCAGTTTCAGGTCCATAAGGTGGTGAGCGACGCAGCTAAATACCACCTCACGGTATCATCTTTGGACCACGACACCATCACAGAGGTAGCAGACATCATCCGTGCGCCACCGGAGCGCAACCGATACGAGGCGTTGAAAGCTGCCATCGTCTCTCGCCTCACTGATTCGCCTGATGCACAGCTGCATAAGCTGCTCACAGGCGTTCAGCTTGGGGACAGACGACCTTCACAGCTACTGCGCCATATGCGTTCTCTGGCTGGCACGCGCGTTAGCGACGATGTTCTTCGGGTCAGGTGGCTTGATCTCCTGCCCCAGCAAACGCGGCGCATGCTATTGCTAATTAGAAACCAAACATTGGAGGAGCTTGCCGCTGTTGCGGACGAAGCACACGAGATGGGCCCAACAGTGATGGCCACTTCAGTTCAATCAACAACGCGCGCAACATCACCATCATCCGGCATCTCCTCACCACGCAGTTCCGTGGACCATTTTGCGGTCGAATTAGCTGCCCTGCGTCTAGCGATCACACAACTGACCACCCTGACTCGCGAAGCGCTCCATCAACCAAAGGCCAATGCCAACGCGTTGCGGGAGCACAAGTATCATCATCAAGTCATCAAGTAACGCGAACCAACGACGAGCACGCTCCACCACTCCTGGACCAGATCGTCGTACGGGACATTGCTGGTACCACAGCAAGCACGGCGCCCTTGCGATGCGATGCAAACAACCCTGCTCGTTCCAAGCTCCAGATACCACAACTAGGCGCTTGGAAAACTAGGATCGCCGGCGCTGTACTCAGCGGACACCGCCGGCAACACCTCGGAAAAACGCCTCTACGTCTCCGACCGCACCAGCAAAACTCGTTTTCTGGTGGACTCTGGATCCGCTCTCTCTATCATCCCGAGACACCACATCGCAAGACCTCTTTGTAAGCAAAACCTCGAGCTACAAGCAGCCAATGGCACGCCTATCGCCACCTTCGGCACCCAACAACTCACGTTGGACTTTGGGTTACGCCGCCCACTTCGCTGGACATTTGTGATTGCAGATGTCCAGACGGCTATCCTTGGAGCCGATGCTCTAAAACATCATGGTCTACTTATTGACCTCCGCAATCAGCGCCTTCTAGATGACCTTACAAATCTCTCCACAGCCTGCGACATTGGCCCAGCTCCACCAGTACACAGTGTTAGCACCATCGCCAACACATTCAGCGTTGCAAACACCGTTGAAGACGTATTCAAAAGGATCATCGTCAAATACTCAAGGAAGCCTCTGAAACCCGGTGAATTAGCTTCGATTGCTGACCTTCCAGTTCACCATCAGATCATCACTCACGGCCCACCGGTTTTCGCAAGACCACGTCGTCTCACAGGAGAACGCCTCGCCGCTGCAAAAGCAGAATTTGATTTTCTTCTGGAGCGGGGTGTTATTCGACCATCATCGAGCCAATGGGCTAGCCCTCTCCACATGGTACCCAAGGATGGTGGTCGTTGGCGTGCCACTGGAGACTACCGCCAGCTCAACGCCCAAACTCGCCCCGACCGCTACCCATTACCTATCATTGAGGATCTGATCCAAGAGGCCAACGGTTTGATATTTTCGGTCATCGACCTTCAACGTGCATTTTATCAAATCCCCGTCGCCCCCGAAGACATCGAAAAAACGGCGGTCACTACGCCGTTCGGGCTTTTTGAATTCCTAGGTATGTCTTTGGGGCTTCGGAATGCGGCCCAAACGATGCAGCGGACCCTTAACCACTTGTTGAGAAAGCTTGACTTCGTACGTGTCTACCAGGACGATATTTTGGTGTTCTCTGCCAGTCACGATCATCACCAACATCACCTTGACCAGCTTCTCTCCATCTTGCAAGCCGCCAAGCTCCAAGCCAATTGGGACAAATGTCAAATCGGCCTGCCCGAGGTTGTTTTTGCCGGCTATCAAGTAAGCAAAACAGGATTCCGACCACCAGCTCCAAAAACACAGACTATCACAGATTTTCCCAAGCCGGCTGACTCCTCGCAGCTGAGACGCTTCCTTGGGATGCTTAATTTCTATCGCCGCTGCATACCACATGCGGCCGAACTACAAGCGCCGCTTTCAGAAATGCTGAAAGGTTGCAACACCAAGAAAGCGCCAGTTACTTGGACACCCGCCTCCGAAGCCGCTTTCAAACGCTGCAAACAAGGCATCACCGCAGCAGCTACGTCAGCTTTTCTCTCGACTTCACATCCTTTGGCTCTCCGCACTGACGCATCCAATGCCGCCATCGGCGCAGCTTTGGACCAGCAGCAGAATGACGGAACTTGGATACCGCTGGGGTTTTTCTCGAGGAAGCTCTCCGAAACCGAGCAACGCTACTCAACGTACGACCGCGAGCTCCTAGCAATTTTCGCTTCCATCAAATTCTTTCAACGCATCCTGGAGGGAAGGCACTTTGTCACCTATACTGACCATCGGCCGCTCACTTTTGCCCTGGCGCAACGATCGGACAAAGCCTCGCCCCGCCAAAGCAGACAGCTAGACTTCATAAGCCAATTCGATACTCAGTTGAAGTTTACACCAGGTGACAACAACATCGTTGCTGACGCGCTTTCACGCGTAGAAACGGTTGAAATACCCGCGACGATCACCACCCGAGCTATCAGTGAAGCCCAAGCTGTTGATGACCAACTACCGCACCTCTTATTGAGCCCTCGACTCAAGCTGCATCAATTGGAATTGGACGACAATCCCGTACACTGTGTTGAATTCAACGGGACTCTCAAGCCATACTTGCCAGTCACGCTCCGCCGACAAGCCTTCGACACAGTCCACCATCTTTCACACCCCAGTGGCCGTGCCACCGCAAAGCGCGTAGCGCTTAAGTTCTTTTGGCCAAGCCTTCGGAAGGACGTATTGCGGTGGGCCAAGCAATGTGTACCGTGCCAGCTCTCGAAGGTGCATCGCCACAACCGCGCCGAGCTGGGCAGTTTCAAGACGCCGGATGGGCGTTTCGACCACATCCACGTAGACCTCATTAAGCTTCCCGAATGTGAGGGGTTCGAAAACTGCCTCACCATCATCGATCGCTACACGCGCTGGCCTCAAGCCATACCAGTGCGCGACATTAAGGCAAGTACCATTGCCAGAGCATTGTTCGACCATTGGATCAGCATATTCGGTACACCTAAGGAGATCACCTCAGACCAAGGGCGCCAATTTGAAGCTGCCCTTTTAAGTCAACTCTGCCACCTCTTGGGGACTAACCACGTGCACACCACACCGTACCACCCACAGGCCAATGGTATGGTGGAACGTATGCACCGCACACTCAAGGCTGCCTTAAAATGCGTTCCCGAGACACCGTGGCCGCAAGCACTTCCGGCCATTTTGTTAGGCTTGCGCACAACATTTAAGGAGGACCTGCAAGCCTCCCCTGCGGAGATGGTTTTCGGCATGTCACTACGGATCCCAGGCGAATTTTCCGTTCCTCAATTTCCAGCAGCCAGCAGCCCTCAGGATTTCGTGACAGACCTCCGCCGCCTGTTTAAAGCCATCCGCCCCGTCCCGGCTGCTAGACACATCACACACCGTCCTTTTGTCTTCAAGGACATGGCTACCTGCGAGTATGTTTTCCGCCGCATCGACTCCATCAAAAAGCCGCTCGACCAGCCGTACTCCGGACCACACCGAGTCATCGAAAGGGTTAGCGACCGTACCTATGTCGTAGACGTAAACGGTGTCGCCAAAACTCTCTCCACCGATCATCTCAAACCGGCTCATCTGGAACAATCCGAGATCCAGTTGCCCCCACAACAGCCTCAATCGCTTCAGTTTTGCCAATCGCCCCCACAGTCGATTGCACCTCTACCTCCGCCGTCCTCTCAAGTTGTTCAACCAGAGCGCAGCAGTCCGGAACATCAGCACCAAACACCTACTACCGTCAACAAGAGAGTCACATTTTCACTCCCTTCAACACGTGCGAAGGTCATTGGGGAGGGAGTGACTGTGGCAACTCGAAACGTCCCGACGCATTTTTCGCGTCGGAAACAAAAGTTAATGCCGCGACAAGTCTTCACTTGCCAACCAAAAACACGGCAAACTTACTAAAATTTCCTTAAGCCGTTCTTCTCGCTTCTCACGAAGGCTCATAGCGGGGATATTTTATTCATATCATCATCTTCTTATCCCGGCATTGCCAGAAGCCATAACCATAAGTTTATTCAAAATAAAGGGATTCAACTTATACTAGTGTTTTTAATCCCAAAGATTTATCGAACGTTAAACGTCACTCTCTGTTGTTTTTTTACGTTTGATCTCTCGTAAGTTTTTGTGATCGGTGGTCTTCTGCTCTCGTAGTTGAAAAACGGCGATGGTGTTTCGTCCTCGATGCTTGGATTCAGCATATACGCGGGTTTCAATCTGTCGATAGAAATTTGTGTCGTTTTGCCTTCCATAAGAATTTTGAAGATCTTGTTGGATGTTCGCTCCAGTACGGGAAATGGACCAACGTATGGTTGCTGTAAAGACTTTATACCGCATCCACTCGTACAAAAACGTGGCTACATGTAGCTAAATCCTTAAAAATGAAGACGTTGCCATCTCGGTGATGGTGAACTGATGTTGGTCGCAGTCGTCTCATGTCTTGTCTGAATTTGGATACAAATGTTGATGGGTCACTCGTGATGTCCGAATCGTCAATAAAATCGCCTGGGATTCTGTGTAGTACCATATATCATTTCTGCTGCAGTACACTCAATATCTTCTTTATAGGCCGTCCGAAGTCCGAGAAGAACTGTAGGCGGCCAATTTTCATCATCATGGTACATCAGTGCTGCCTTTAGCTATCGATGAAAACGTTCCACCATCCCATTTGCAGAAGGATGATATGCCGTTGTTCTGATATGTTTGCAGCCGATTATTTTTGTTAGCGAACTGAACATCATGGATTCGAATTGAACGCCGCGATCCGTTGTCACAATCCTTGGTGCACCAAATCGTGCTACCCAATGATGGTAGAAATTCGTAGCGACAGATTCTGCGGTGATTTCGGTGATGGGTATGGCTTCCGCCCATCTAGACAAACAATCTATCATCGAAAGAATATATTTATTTCCCTTGACAATTGGCAGTGGTCCAACCAAATCAATGTGGATATGGTCGAATCTCTTATCGGGAGCAGCGAACTGTAGTGGAAAACTTGTAACGTGCCTGCTGACTTTCGAACGTTGGCATTGGATGCATGACTTCGCCCAATTTGCGATGTCCTTGTGCATTTTAGGCCAGACGAATTTTTCTCGCAACAAACGGCTCGCTATCTTTGCACTTGGATGCGACAGGTGATGCACTGAGTCGAATGCTTGCCGTCGTAGTGATTGTGGAATATAAGGCCGTGCGATCCCCGTAGATATATCGCAGTATAAATATTCTCCATTCATTTGCAGCCTTTGTAAATCCAATGATGTGTCCACAAGCAAAAGGCTTTGTAGATCACTATCCTTTCGTTGTTCTGCTGCTACGTCTGCCATGTCGATTGCTTTTGCTGTTACTGCCTCAAGTCGAGATAACGTGTCAGCTACCGTATTTTTTTCGCCTTTCACATGGGGTATATCCGTCGTAAATTGGGAAATATACTCCAGTTGGCGCATTTGGCGCGGTGATGCTTTTGAAGATTTTTGCACAAAAGCATAACAAAGTGGCTTGTGGTCCGTTCGTATTACGAAATGATGTCCTTCTACTCTGTCACGAAGGTATTTGATAGCCTAGTAGATCGCCAGAAGTTCTTTGTCGTAGACGCTATAGTTTCGTTGAGGGTCGCTGAAATTTTTCGAGAAGAATCCTTGTGGTAGCCATTCTCCGTCGACTTACTGCTCCAATACTGTTCCCATCGCAAAATCTGAAGCGTCTGTTGTTTTGGCCAGCTTAGCATTTTTAACGGGATGCTTGATACTTGCCGCTGCTGCTAACAACTGCTTGCTCTTTTCGAAAGCATTTGCAGCTGCTGGTGTCCAGTTTACAGGCCTCCTATCATTTTTTCGTGAATCACGCAAGAATTCATTGAGGGGTGCCAGTACTTCGGCGGCATTCTTCAGGAACTTCCGGTAGAAATTTACCATTCCAAGGTATCTTCGGAGATTTTGTATTGTTGATGGTTGTTCGTATTCCAAAATCGCGTTGACCTTTTCGGGCAATGGTTTGACACCGTCACTACTGACTAAAAATCCCAAATAGTTTACTTCCGCTTTGTCGAAATTGCCCTTCGACACGTTTATTTTTATGCCGTGTTCCTTCAATTGGCTGAACACTTCGTATAAATGTTTATGGTGCTCCTCAGCTGAGCTGGATGCTATGAGGATGTCATCTAAGTATCCAAAACAACAATCCAATCCAGATAGAACAATGTCGATGTATCTTTGGAACGTCTGAGCCACATTACGAAGTCCAAAAGGCATCGTCAGGAATTCAAAAAGACCGAAGGGAGTAATGACCGCTGTCTTTTCGATGTCTTCTTCAGCACTTGGCACCTGACGGTACGCGCGTACCAAGTCGATAGTTGAAAACACTGTCTTACCGTGCAGATTGTGTTTAAAATATTCCATTCCTGCAACTGGATACCGATCTGGAATTGTTATCGCGTTGAGCCTCCTGTAGTCACCACATGGCCTCCATTCTCCCGATTTTTTCGGGACCAAATGGAGTGAACTAGCCTAAGGGCCACTTGAAGGGCGACATACTCCGTTTTCCACCATATACTCAAACTTAGCCTTTACCGATTGGTATTTATCCTGCGGTAATCTTCGTACGCGTGGACCGTTTGTCAATATATGATGTTGAAGTGGTACTTTTCTTGCTGGTGGTAACGTGTCAGAACTCGTTAATTCAGATTTATCCGTCAGAGTTCCGATCGCTTCGAGGTTCGTCTTTCCATCCACAAGCCGTTTCCGCTTTAGATCGACGAGTAGATTGAAATGCTGCAGGAAATCAGCTCCAAGTATGGGATGGTCCACTGCTGCTATGCAAAAACGCCACTTAAAAATTCTTCGCAGTCCGAAGTCGAGTGAAAGGATCTGCTCTCCGAACGTGGAAATGGTCGTTCCATTTGCTGCATATAACTTCCGCTCCCCTTGGTGTTTTTTTCTTTGGCTCGGAATTACTGATGCTTCTGCTCCTGTATCCATCAGAAATCGTAGCCCTGTTCGCCTGTCGGTGATTAATAAACGGCTCTTTTGCCAGAGGACGTCATCGCTGACCGCATTTGATGATGACGGCTTTAGTTTCCCTGCTGGGAAAATTGGCATGGTGGGCGGCAGTTTTCCGCCTTTTTCCTAAATCTTCTGTGGTGATAACAAAAGCTTTTATCTTTACCTATGCTTATCGTTGATTGGGATGGTAAACGCTGGCGATTGCGCGAAGAAGATCGATTTCTGGAACGCGAACCTTGGCTTTGTATGCTCGCTTCTAATCGATCGAGTCGGCTTAAAATTTCCATAAGAAGCGGGTCCGAATTCGTTCCGGGAACATGTTATGTCGATGCAACTATTGCTGGAGACGCATTGAGTTCCTCCACTATCTTACCAGCCATTTCCAGGAGTTTCGTAATTTCGTTTTGGGTCGAGACGGACATGATGGCTCGAACATGGATTGGTAAACGCCGCATCCACAAGGCACGTAGCGCATCCTCCGGGAGCTGTGAGCCTGTCAAGTTCTGCATCTGTCAAAATAAATGCGATGGCTTTTCGTCCCCCAATTCTAACTCTGTCAGAACTTGCGTTAGCTGCTGCTGAGGAGACACGACGAATCGAGCAATCAGCTGCGTTTTCAGCTCTTCGTATTTATTAACTTGTGGTGGATTTTTCACTACTTCCGCGACTTGCTTTAGAACGGTAATGTCGAGGGACGCCACGACCGCGTTGAATTTGGCTGTGTCCGAATAGACTCGACAGTGTCCAAATGTCGCTTCCGTTTGGCAAAACCAGAGTTCTACCTGTGACTCCCGAAATGGCGGTAACTTCACATCGCGCACAGAATCTACACGAGGGGCTTCACTTCCAGGCCACAATTCGCGCGCGAGATTTAACGTAGTTTTGGCGTTTCCACGTTGCTTCTTTCTTTTGACGTTAATTGTTCGCTACCGGTCACCATTTCTTATTCACTGCGCGTGGGTTAACGTTTTAATGACGGGTGACCAATTGTGAGGATAATTAACTTTTTATATTTAAATAATATACAAAAATTAACCTAAATCACTAATTTATTACAACTGTATATAAAAACAACATCAAACACGAATTCGTTAGAGATTGGCAACTGGAGGACTGATCTCGACGATGGTTGGAGGAAGAAGAAGGAATCGCAACGTCTTTATTACGATTTGAGCGCAGCGGTGGCGAGCTCTCGAACTTGGTGTTATTTGGGGTCGCCATACGGAATCGCTACACGGGTGACTAAGAGCGCCACACGGTGCTGATTACGGGACCTTTTTATCAGTTTCAAACCATGTTGACGGTTAAACTTAAAAGAAATAAAGTTGGATTTATTTTAGAGGTATATAACTTTAATATGGCAGCACTGTTTAATGCTACCTAAAGGGTGACAGTTGTCATTCGTTTTGAGGTTAGTTTGGTTTGTATTTTCATCATAAGTAGGTTGACACTTGAGCAACTTCTGAAAGTTTTACAGATTAATTTCGAAGAAGAATGCGGAAACTAATCGCGCAACTCGACATTTAATTGAGTGACATAATGAGAACAATAAATGCGATTTATAATGGATCGTTTTTGCACCGCGTTTACTTTCACTGATAATACTCAGCCATCCAGACGTTTTACAGTGCGTAATGAACAAACCATATCAGCTGCAGATCGTGATATCGATGAAGACTCAAGTGAAGAGATTCTCCTTTCAATAAGTTTAATACGTTGCCTACATTTTTCGCAAGAGAACGTGAGCACCCCAGATGGTCGCACAATCAATTAAATTGACCACTCTTTCATACAATAGTGAATGCGGCGCTGGTGTGATTCGGACAATTACCTTATAAGTGTTTGGTTACGATGCCGCATAACGAAGACTGCAAATAAGAAAATAGAGATACTTCACAGGCCACACGATAGCTCAGTAACATTCACATACATGTCGGGAGTAGAGAACCGTATCAACACATGTCCGCAGGTGGAAGAAGGTAGTAATGACATCAAAATAATTTTGGAGGGAAGTGTGAAATGCGATAGAAGAAGCCCCTAAAGAGGTCCTGCGGCAGCAATTGAAGAAGCAATCGAAACGACAGTTACGACGGGGAGTGTAAAGAAGAGGTGGATAAAGGGAACTACGCGTACAAAGAGTACATTCACCGACCAATCTGGGCCAAAGAAGATTACTATTATACTCTAAAAAGTGTGCCAAAAAAAGGAAATGGCTGACCAGCAACGCCAGGATCCAACTTTTAGGCGGAAACATGACGCTACATGATATCAAATCGGTGTATGCCTCTAACAAGCAGCTCAGACAAGTCTTCGATCCACGAACGAGTCGTTTGTAAAGTGTATAAAGATCAATTACAGGTGACCAGGTCGAAATCAAAAGCGGATGGCTGAAATCAGCTGTTCAAGAAGCTCTTCACAGCGCCAACAATTGAAGCTGTAAACGTTGTAGAAGCAAAATAAGAGTTATCTCTTGTAGTCTCTCTATCAAGCAGAGGTATAGTACAACCAGCTTTACCTGACGCCAGAATTACTAGAAGAATCTCAGTAGAACTGCTCCAAGAAGGGGCTCCCATCTAAGGTCTTTTCTCTATCACATGGATTGTAAAGCGTGTTTTGGTAACTGCTCCTCTATACTCTATGAAGGGTAAAGATGAGCAGTTACCAGAGAACTGCCTATACCCTTTATAGGGTATAGAAGGATATAGAACTCTATGATATACAACTCTTTCTAGTCATGAATATGAGAGTATTCAACAACTCGCTTTACAATATAATGCTTGACTTTGGTGTCCCAACAAAACCAGACCGCGAGGTCAAAGTTACAATACTGAACATAGAGTTCCAGGTCGAAGTAAACATAGAACCAACGGATAGCTTCAAAATGAAATCAGGCTTGAAACAAGGGGAAAATTGGCTTAAAACAACTCATCGGTAGCACAACAACTAAAACTTCGGTACACACAATTCGTAGTGTATACTTATGATGTCAATAATATGGAAAGACCAATTTTAGACGCCAACGAAAAATCTTTGAGTCTTTAACCTCAAGCAAGGAGAATTATATTACGAGTTTACGAAACGAAAACTAAACTCCTAAATCAAACGAGAAAGAATACTTCCATCCAACAGAATCATGAAGATACGAGAGTTATACTTTGAAAATGAGGAAAACTTTGTATATCTTGGAGCCAAACTGAATAAAACAGACACCAAAAAGGACGAGATTATACGCCAGATAAACTTCGCAAATAAGGTGTTTAACTCTGTGTCTCTGTCGTCATATTTGAAGGACAGATGCACAGACAAAACAAACTTGAAATCATTAGTCATGCTCCATATGGAAGTATAGAATAGACCCTGAGGAGCGATTCCGAAAAGGCAGTAGGCATATTTGGGCACTACGTGGGCAGAAAAATCTACGGCTCTGTAGAAGAATGTTCAGAACGGACTCAAGAATGGTATGTATTAATTATTTTTAAAGATCCTACTACATCTAATTGCGTAAAGCTACGCAAACTGCAATGATTGAGCGATGTAGAAAGAATGAAGAAAAGCCACAAGGTTGCCACAAGCACATTGAAGAGTTGAGGGGAGGGCAAACATTCAGGAGGAAGACCGAGGAGATGGAAAGGCATGATTGATGTATAAGGAACGAGTGATGAGCTGGCAAACGAATTCGCAGAACCGCTGCGGTATGAGGTGGTTAATCCTCGAGGCCAAGATCCAACTTGAGCTGTCCCCCTATGAAACTGGTAATGAGACACATGGCAGTGGCTATAATTCTTCGATATCCATAATTCTTCACTATCCAACCCATGTAACCTGCTGGTTATCGTAAATCAGAATTAGCACGCTCTTTGCATATATCAACATTCACCCCTTTATCCTTATATTCACGAACTCCGTGCAAGTTTGCCGTTGCAGTTTCAATTTTTTTCAAATCAAATTTTGTGTTCGAATGATTTGATTTATGTCGTATTAATCATCGTTCATCTATGAACTAAAGGTTGCTAACCAGAATGAACGAATTTTTTTTTGTTGGGGTGTGAAGGCAATTTACGCCCGGAGTGTAAGGAGCGCATGCTATACCCACTAAACACCCCCCCCCCCTGTCAAGAGACTCTAGCCTGGAACTGTTTGACACATTACTTCGGGCTAGGCCTCTTTCTGGTTCGCCCTAGGGCGCCGTCAGCGTAGAGAAATCACCCTCCAGCGGGAGGGAGCAGGATGGAGGAGGGTTGCTGGAAAAGAGACCCCCCTAGACCCCGCGCCAATGGTTATCCACGTCACTTTTTTGCTGTAAGTATTGCCTGAGAGTAATATGCCACACAGGTCCATTTGTCGAAAGTTTTCAGCATTTCTCCGACCAGTTTGACTGGAGAAAGCTCTCCCATTACCTCCCACAAGTCCTGCCGCATCCTGTTCCACCTTCTACAGTTGAAGAAGGTGTGACATGCGTCGTCCCCTTCCCCTGAGCAGAAAATGCAGTCTGGGAACCGTGATTTACCAATCTTGTACAGGTAAGACTGAAAATACCCATGCCCTCTAAGAAGCTGGGTAAGGTAACAATCGGTCTCACCGTGCCTTTGATTTAGCCACGATCCCACGCCCCCTATAAGGCGGGCAGTCCAGAGGCCATTAGAGTCGCCTTCCCAGGACTGTTGCCACTCGAGTATTATGCACTGCCTCTCCTCTCGGCTGGCAGCATACCTTGAACCCTCCACTTTTCGGTCATAAATTCTCCGTCGCTCTCTTGCAAGGAGGGCAATGGGTATCACTCCTGCGATCACCAACACCGACGACTCAAAGACAGTGCGGTATGCAGTCGCAACCCGCAAAGCACCTCGTCTCTGTGCCTGCGCCAAGCACTTTCGGTACAGCTCGTTACTGAGTAGTACTACAGTAGCACTGAATGTACAGCACTCATGAGGAGTCGGTGTTTGCTCGGTGTGGCCCACCCGATGTTGCACATGAGTCGACTTAAAGCCGAAACGCCTATCGCGGCCTTTTTCGCCGTTGCCCTGATTTGTTCCGAAAAGCCCATTTTCGAATCGATCAGTTGCCCCAAATATTTTATTGCAAGTTTAGACTCAACAGTCGCATCTCCGATCTGCAACGGAATTACCGTGGGAATTATTTTCTTCGTGAGAATGACCACCTCAGTTTTCTCTAGTGGCAAACTGAACCCGCGGGTGGTCATCCACTTCCTCACTCGACGCATTAGCATACCTAGTCTGCGCTGCGCTTGTTCGACTGTGCGTCAGGCGGCCAGTGCTACTATATCATCTGCAAAGCCAAGTGCGACTCATCTGGCAGCTCAAGCCTCAATAGCCTCAATAGCATATGAGGCGTTCCACAAGTCTGGTCCCAGCATGGAGCCTTGCGCTACACCATACGTTATCTCCCTACTTCGCCGCCCGTCTTGTGTGTCTTGGAGCAGACTGCGGGCCTTCAAGTAATCCCTCAAAATTCGCATCAGATACCCTGGCAATCGGAAAAAAATTTCCAATGTGCCAAGAATATCTGACAATCTGGCGGAGTTGAAGGCATTCCTGACGTCAAGCGTCACTAGCAAAACAACTCGTTTGGAATCAGTTTTGTGCGCTTCGGCTCGACGGACTGCATTCACCACTTCCATGATACGGTATGTACAACCTTCCCCTTTCCCCTTGCTGATCAATGCGAGCCTCGCCACCTTCCAGCGAGATAGAAATACACCTTCTCTCAGGCAAGCGTTAAGCACATTGAGTAGCAAGTCAGGACAAATGTGGAAGACCATTTTTAGCACCTCGACCGGGATGCACGATGTCAATTGTAAAGAAAACGAGAGTTTTCAGAGAATTATCTTAATATTTTCTATTATGATATAACGATCTATGACAATTATGTGTAAATTAAAATATCGGTCAAATGCTCGCTTCGGCTTCGGTGGCATAGCTCCATCCGATGGTCCATATTTTCAATGACGTTGAGACATAATTGAGGTTCAATGTCGTAAGTGTGCCCAATTATCTCATCCTTCAGCTCTTGAATTGTTCTTCTCTTATTGACGTACACTTTTTCTTTTAAATATTCCCAATGAAAAAAGTTCAACGGTGTCAAATCACATGATCGTGGCGGCCAACTAACACCGCCACGACATGAGATAACACGGCCATTGAATTTCTCACGCAAAAGAGCCATTGTTTCGTTGGCTGTGTGGCAAGTATCACCATCCGGTTGGAACCACATATCGTCCAAGTCCATATCCTCAATTTCTGGCAACAAAGAGTCAGTTTTCATGTCGCGATAGCGAACACCATTCACTGAAACTGCTTGGCCGACTTCATTTTCGATAAGTATGGCCCGATGACGCCGCCAGCCCATAAACCGCACCAAAAAGTCACTCTTTGTGGATGCATCGGCTTTTCAACAATAACTTAAAATGATTTGCTCAAATGCGGGAGTTTTGCATGTTAACGAATCCACTGAGGTGAAAGTGTACCTCGTTGCTGGGTTTGATTTTTTTTTTGTAAACTCATCATTCACATCTGTCTGTTCAACTAGCCATGCGATGTATTGACGAGGCTTGAAATGATCAGTAAGCTTCATCTCTTGTGTCAATTGAACCTGTTACGCGTGTAAATTCAAATCTTTATACCAAATTCGCATCGGTGTTGTTCGTGAGATGTTTAAACCTTGGGCACGACGGCGAGTCGAGGTTGACGGCTCTTCTGCCACACTATCGCGAACAAGAGTAATGTTTTCCGCAGAAAGAACTGGGCAAGCATACATACGTTTTTTCACATTTCTTACAGACCCGGTTTGCTGAAGTTTCCGCACATTTCTCCCGATTGTAGATGCTTTGTGTCGATCATGATTACCAAAAAAAGCACGAAGTGCACGGAATACGTTTTGATTTGAACACCCATTTACGGAAAAAGCTTTAACAAACTTAACGCGTTGCTCAATTGTGTACCAATCCATGGTTGAACTTGTCAAAGACGGTAAGAAAGAGATGTCAATTAAAGTTAGGCAGACAACTTGACGTTAACGTGTGACTCACAATTAACATCGTGCATTAAGGTTGGACCACGCTTTATTATTCAACGAATAATTGAATATTTTTTTCGTTTCAATGACGGAAAAAGCAGATCTCGTGAAAAAAATGGATTTAAAAAGGCCGATGTCAGGTGTGGTTTCGTAAATGCAAGTAGTGACGGATACTTCAAATATGTGATTGCTTTACCCTTCAACAAAAGTAGGACGTCTCGCTGTAACAAAGCCAAAAGCGGTTTCCACTTCTAGCGAAATAAATTCGCCGTCCGAATCTTCACTGACATATCCCTCAGTATGATTCGTAGTCCCTATCTTCACTTTTGATTCATTTTTTTCTGAGTACATGAAAAATTGATCGCAAGAAGAACAAATCGAAGAAATCATATCAAAACTCAAGTTAAAACTGATGAGAAAAGATAAAAACGACACAAGCGGATGGAATGCACACAGAGCAAGGATTGTACCTTGTATTCCAAATTTGATAAATTTTTTGACCACCTTTTGGTGACGTTTTTTAGTTTTACCGAATTAGAATTTGAAAACTTCATCAACGATTAAGCCGTAATCACGGGGACACTCGGTCGAAACTTAGCTAAGCTACTTGTAATTGTCAAATAAAATGTCAAATTGACATCAATTCTGGTTAAAAATTAAGTTGTTACAACCATTCACCCAGAAAGGGTCTATATAGATATTAGATATTACATATTTAGATAGGGTGATATTTTTAGAATTATTACAAGAAGGTAAGCGTAGATTATGATTTTTCCGGTCTGACGATTTTATATTCAGTCCCAAAGATTTTTAAGTTTACTGTTTTTTTAGTTATAACTGTCATCTTGTTCTGTGGAAATCCTTTTGCCACATACATTTCTTTCTCAGTACTGCCACTGTAAAGGTTTTGTAAGTCTGATGTGTTTCTGGTTTGGAAGCGTTAACTATGCCAGTCTGGCCAGTAGAAGATGGCAGGACTTATCGCTTAGAATTTAACTGAAGAGTAGAATTAATGTTCGTAATTCGTAATCAAAATTATCTAAACAATAAACAATACAACAATCAATGCAAGAATCAACAGTGTAAAATGAGAATGTGCCGTGAGACAACCACAATAGATTTACATTCGTGTTATGTCGGGTATACGTCCAGAAATGCATGTACGAGGAAGGTTTTCAAAAGGATTTGATTTCTTCTCGCTTAAAGCATTAAACTCTATTATTGCATCAGAGATGAGCAAAACAGTCCTGCATCCATTTGTTCTCACCACTTCTTCTGTAAGTTATTTTTTGTTACTTAGTAAATTAGACTTTCTCTTCCTCTCTCTTCTTCTCTTTCAAGTCCACGTACAATAGCACATTGAACTTGAAAACCGGCTCACCGGTTGGATGATACAGAATAGTGAGTATTAGGCAAGAATGTGAAAAAGCTCAACCTAAAATGTCCTACAGTGGAGTAGCCAGAAATGTTCCAACAACAGAGAACAACCGTGGAAATTACGAACTTTTCGCGCCTGATGAATTGCTGAGGCCCTCACAAGAGCTCATATCCAAGTTAGCTAACTGCCGAACTAAAAAAGATCAGTTCAATGTTATTGTAAGCTTGCCATTAAAATTTTTATATAATTAGTACCATTAAAGGTATCATATGGAATGCTCAAAGCGTTAAAAATAAACAAATAGAGCTATTTGACTTAGCTTGTAAGATAAGTTTAGACCTAATCTTAATTACTGAAACATGGTTAAGGCCGCATGATAAACTATCTCATCCAAATTTCTGGATCTACCGAAATGAGGATAAAATCGGTGGTGGAGTTGCAATAGCAATCAGAAAAGAAATTAAGCACACTCCCCTACCGCCTTTCAATTCTTTAGTTATAGAAAACATTGGGGTAATGTTAGACGGGCTTAATGTTAAGGTTTATTCAGTCTACTTTCCAGGTTCAAAAATGTCCCAAGAGAAAATTAATGGATTTAAGAAAGACGTTAAAGACTTTTCCCGACACAACCACAATTTTCTGCTATGTGGAGATCTTAATGCACGTCACAGGCTTTGAAATTGTACCCAATCTAATAAAATTGGCAGGTCCCTGCATGATATTTTAAATGAAAGCAATACGTTTATTCATTTTCCAACTGAACCGACATATTACTCAGCTCAAGGTGCTGGCTCAGTTCTGGATATCGTTCTGGGGGATCAAAATGTTTGTCCTTCAGATCTTCACGTTGTCCAAGTACTATTATCGCCTCACTTACCTGTTTTTTTCTGCCTGAATTCAATGGGAATCTGTCAGAATTCCAGCAAAAAGTCTTATTGTTTCAAACAAGCCAATTGGTCTAAATTCAAAGCGTATATAAATAATAGCGTGTTATTGAATCAAAACATTCATGAAGAGTTAAATTCAATTCAATCCCTTGAACGTAAAATTAATGATTTCAAGGATATTACCTGGAGAGCTATTGATAACAGCGTGTCTAAAGCAAGCTTAACATACAAAACCTTTGAATTGGATTATGAAGCTCTAAAACTCATTCGTACTAGAAATACGCTAAGACGACAATGGCAAAGATCCCGAGATCCTGCTCTGAAGTGCGGTGTTAATTCATTGACAGCAGCTATTCGTAACAAAATTTCTACGCTACGCAACCAGCGCTGGGGAAATGTGCTTGAAAATTTAGACTACAACTCAAGAAAAGTTTAGAGCCTCAGTAGACTTTTCAAAGGAAAAAACCACGCTGTCCCATACCCACTGAATGATGGAAGCGGAAAGCACGTGTATTCATGTGAAAGAAAGGCTGAGATCCTCGCCGATAAGTTCCACACCTACCACACCACTAACCATCAAAACCGCGACAACATTACAGATCTATTGATAAACGAAACGCTCAAAAGCCTACCTTATCCCGTTAATGTCCCTCCATCTGCTTACATCAAAACCAGGGAAATAATAAATCTGCTCAAAAAGCTAAAGAACCGCAAAGCTCCAGGAGTAGACGGCTTGCCTAATATAGCTTTGAAGAAACTTCCAAAGAAAGGTATTGTTTTCACTTGCCATCTATTCAATGCATGCCTAAGGCTCTCGCATTTTCCATTGCTTTGGAAACAAGCCATTGTTGTCCCATTACTCAAGCCCGGGAAAGATCTTCATAACCCACAAAACTATAGACCAATTAGTCTTCTGTCAGTCTTTGGAAAGCTTTTCTTTGGGACTGTTTTCATAGAGAGTAGCAATACACTACCTCATTTTCAGTTCGGGTTTAGACATGGATATTCAATATACTACCTCATTTAGTAGCAATATACTACCTCATTTTCAGTTCGGGTTTAGACATGGACATAAAATCCGCCTTGAAAAACAAGGAATCAGTTGGCATGGTTACAATTGACATTGAAAAGTCGTTTGACACTGTATGGCCTATGTATGCAAGTATGACCACTGTATATCTACTTGCTTCATCTGATAACATCCTTCCTTAAGGACAGAACCTTCAAGGTGAAGGTTCAAGAGGCTACTTCCTCGCTGAAAGCTATAACGGCGGGTGTCCCTCAAGGCTCCTGTTTAAGTCCAACGCTTTTCAATGTCTATACTTCTGACCTACCCTCATCTGATTTCTGTCAAATAGCAGCTTTTGCTGATGACACATGCTTCTACTCCTCTGGAACTAACCCTAATATAATAATCGCGAACCTTGAGAAATTGCTGGAAAAATTCGGCCAGTTTTTCTTTAGATGGAAAATATGAATGAGCTTTAGCAAAACAAAAACCATGTTCTTCAGCAAAAGACGTAAACCTGATTGGATTCCAAATAGACCAATTAACTTCCTAGGCCAACCAATCCATTGGTCAGAAAATCTAACATATCTTGGCCTGATCTTAGACAAGAAACTCACCTTCAAGGATCACATCGACCATATAAGCGTCAAGGCATTCAGGACCGTACTACAGCTTTATCCGCTGCTGAACCGAAGATCTCGTTTGAGTTTAAAAATAAATCATTGATTTTAAAAAGGGTAATACAACCGATAATTTTATATAGAGCGCCTACTTGGTGCCAATGCGCCAACTACTTAAAAGAAAAGCTCCAAGTAACACAAAATAGGTATTTGAAAATAGCACTGAATAAGCATTTTCTTTTCCCTTCTCGAAGATTGCTGACATTAGAGAAAATTTACTCGCTAGATGCGAAAACGCCATCAGGCATTCTCTGCTGCATAGCAAAATTGCACACAGTCATGCGTCCTTAACGGGAAGTAATAGAATAAGAGGTACCTTTTAGATAGTCAGTAAGTAGCTGTAAGCATAGTACTTTAAGTTTAATATTAAGTTTAGTGAAGGTTTTTGCCAAATTTTCCTTCCACTAAAACTCTAATTGTTAAATAATTTCCAGCTTATCCTAGATTTGAGAAACATAGTTGTAACGAACGTGAAGTTCAGAACTCTAAACATAAGCTCAGCAAGATTTTTATTAAACATTCAATAAATAAAGATATAATAATAAAGATTGCGAAAAAGGATTGCTTATACTTTCTTGTGTTATTTTAAGAAGTGAAAAGATAAATTCCCTATTTGAAAGAGTGTAAGTTATCTAACTTTTGCATCCACAAACTTTTATTAGAATCGATGTATCTATTTTATGTAGAAGCTCTGGTCTTATGTAGAAGCTCTTGGTTTATCCTTTTCCATTAAAAAGTCCATATGCATAGAGCATATAATCCGCATGAATTATTTATTATCGTATCGCAATGATTTCTCATCAGAAACAGTTGCTAACTGTATGATTTTCATCTCTTGTTTCGTTTTTTTTCCAGTTTCTTGCTCATCATCAATGGCGCAATAGTCTTAAGTCTGTGAGAACCACCTAAAGGGTATAAAAAATGTAGTGAAAAAGCAAATTAATAAATCATTCCAATGCAGAACAATGAGCCTGAGTTATGATAGTAGATGGCAGAGTTTTCCGGAAAAGTAATTTAAAAAACTTGAATTATTAATAAATTCAAAATAAAAATTATTACCTGCTTGGCCTAGTCAATAATCTTTCCTCAGAGATAGAACATATATGGTTGAAGTTCGAGGGCCAAACTGAGACGGAAGAGCTGAAAACAGCGACAAGGAAACATCTTTTAAAACATAATTTGTCTGCTACTAGTGAAGAACGCCCAACACGAAGTGAAAATCCCTTCTCGAAAGCCCGCCAAAGCATACACCAACATCAAACATAACCCAAAAAATTTTCATGGTGTCCCCTGATATTTGTGGGGGATATTTCAGCCATGAAGATCCAAATGGTCATGGGAAAACCCCCTACAAAAAAAATACAAAATAACTAGACCAAACGTCAAAAAACTCAAAACTATACTGGATGACGTTGTCACCCATGAGGAACTGCTGGAGACGATACGAAACTCGAATGCAGAAGACTACTCCTTCACTGCAACGGAGCCTAGAAGTACTCTACTACCCTCAGAAGAGTAGACTCCAACTCAAAGAAAAGGAAGTAAAGGATGATATTGAAGATCAATGCCCCGGCATATAAGAATGCTCCGTTTCGCCTTTAATCACCGGTTGATCCAAAGCAAGCTGAGTGAGCTTAGACCACTATAAAGTGACCGTAGAACAGGAAGATGATCTACATCGCCCATTAATGGTACGACATATACTCAATCAAAAAGCAATCTGGTAAAGACCTAGAAGGAGTAAAATGCTCCAATGTTTCAGGTTCTTGAGGTTCGGCCACGTATCGGCAAACTGTGTCTTTCATTCAAGATGTCCAGCTTGTGGAGAAGGACATATCAATAAGGCGTGTGCAAGACGAAACTACTCCGGCTGCCCCGAAAGGAAAATACTGAGTTGAAAAAATCGCCTCAGTAACAACAGACCAAACGAATCTCGCCAGAAAGAGAAAATTCCGCATCTATACCCACGTTGACTGGACAGAGTTTACTAAAGACCTCAAAGACTGCTTACCCCTGTCTCTCCTGCAAATAGAACACTATCCAACCAAGGACCCAGTAAAAAACCTCTCTGAGTCGATACTGGGCTGCATGGACTATCAAGCCCCTAGAAAACCACCAAAGCAAATGCTGGCAGTCGTCAAAACGGATTCCTATGTGGAACGTGATAGTGGACGGACATATTCAGATCAGTAACGTGAATAAGGGGTTTTTCCCCGAGCATCTATTGTTTTTCTGAGAATCCTACGAACGCCATACTTTGGTCCTTGGCGTAATAACGATTTTTGGACTTCGGCTGACATACTAGAATACTTTTACAAAGGAAAAGAACAGTGAGCACCCTCTTACTTTCTTAAGTGAAGTGAACAATTGGTGAACATACTATAGCATACATTTAGCACCTTAAGTTTTCATTCTGTGAATTGAGACATGGAAGAAAATTCGGAGGAAAGACCCCCTGACCCAGGGAACACAAACACCAAAACTCTTAAAAAAAGAAGATTAGTTGAAAACAACAGAAAGACAATAAGCAAGGGAGAGTTGAAAAGCTTTGTACCAAATAATAGCACATCCTGGTATTCAAACCCCACTGAAGACACACCACGTGCCACACCATCTCAAGTCCCGCTAGTCAACATCGGAGTCAATAAATATCAACCTGATGCGAAAGGTAAATCCTTTGCAATCCTTATCGAAAGTGTGGATATAAATGGTGACAGGGTTAGACTAGCCCCCATGAAAATGTTAGTCCATAACAAAAGCTTAAACATCCAAGGCATCAAAGATATTAAGCAAGCTGGGTTCAATAGACTCAGGATAATCTTTGACAAAGCTATAGAAGCGAACAATGCAGTGGACAACACTAAGCTGAAAGATTTCAACCTCAGGGCCATTATTACCGGCAATTTTGTATATAGATATGGAGTCATCAGAAACATCTCGCATGAAATTACCACGGAAGAGATCATCAACTCAGCTAAGGCTTGTAATAAAATGCAAATTATATTAGAGAACATAAAAATACTACAAGCACAAAGATTGAACACTAGAGACAGAAATGACCCCAATAAATTCATCCCAACCACAACACTCAAGCTAACCTGCTCAGGAACTGACCTTCCGGACTCTGTGAAATTTAAGAATAATATTTAAGAATATTTAAGAATAATAAGCAAAGTAAGTTATTTCAAATTTAGACAAAGCCAATGCACAAACTGCGGCCTCCTAGGTCACTCGGCACAAAAGTTCAGTTTTTTTCTTGTCAAAAAAAAACCTGCCTTAAATGTGGTTCAGATAACTGCGACAATAAACGCACAAAAATCATGTGTGCATTATGCAAGAGCGAGGAGCACGAAGCAACACTTCAAAGGTGCTCCAAATGGGTAGCCTATAAAGAAGAGGTAGACGTTAGCTCTATCCTGAATATCACAAACAGAGAAGCAAGAGTTATTATCAACAGAAACAAATTTGCGGGATTAGACGTAGTTGACCTCAACGAAGCGAACTTCCTCAGTCTAACGAACACGCAAAGAAACAATACCAGAAACCCCCACCAGGACACGCAAAATTCAAACTACTATTCAAAAGCTCCTTTGTTCAAATCGCTGGCCTAAACAATTAAGCCAACACATCAAGAACACCGTTAAAAATAGTTTCCCTCCTAGTGAAACTCTCACCTTACTAAGTAAACCCATTACATGTAACCCACATAAAACCACTGAACTAGAAAAACACCTAGATGAAATGGCTAGATGAAATCAACAAAAATACCGGAGACAAGAAGGAAAACGAGGATTTACTCATAACTAGAGTTCAAGCATGGGCAAAAACATTAAAGAAATATCTCAACAACTCTGGAAATGAGAACAGTGACACAAGGAAGAATAGCAACAACATCGTAATATAACACATGAACACTTTACAATTAAACACCCAAAGTATCAACAAACACAAACACAATCTAGAATACTACTTATACAAGAATAACATAGCTTTCGCACTCCTACAAGAAATACTCAGTAATTTCAATATTAATATGAAGTTAACCAACTAAAATATAATCTTCAAAACCAGAGAAAACAAGATAGGAGGAGGAGTTGCAATACTAATCAGAAAGGACATTAAGTTTAGACAGATCCACACGAGCAGTTGTATGGAAAATGTAGTAATCCAGACCTTAAACCTTAAACACAACATAATTTTAGCATCCCTATATTATCTCCCCTCCACCAATACCCAATTTTTCAAAGAAGAATTAGACAAACTCTCCAACATCTTAGACTACACTAAAGACATACTCATTGGAGGAGATTTAAACGCAAGAAACAAGTCATGGGGAGATCATCTCAACAATGCCAAAGGCAGAATTCGAAAAGGTTGGATGAGGGAGCACAACCTCTAGACATTGAACACAGGCATATACACTTATAAAACAAGCAACGAAAACGGCAAAATAATACTACCTCTGGATGGAAGACAAGGAACACATCAGCAACAGTATCATATACCAATTAAAATCTGCTTACCCAGCACACCCATTTTAAACACCAAAAAAATCTAATATAGGAACATTGCTCAAGAAATAAACAAAACCCCTTTTACACCAAACCTCAATAGTATATACGATAAACTAAGCCATCTTATAGACCTAAACTCAAATACAATGAGATACAAGCACACCGCCAAACACTGGTGGTCCAAGGATTTAGCAAGGCTTTGGAAAATAAAAAATAAGGCACTTCTTAATTACAACACACACAAATCAAATACCAACTGGT
This sequence comes from Stratiomys singularior, assembly GCA_954870665.1. Classification (NCBI taxonomy): domain Eukaryota; kingdom Metazoa; phylum Arthropoda; class Insecta; order Diptera; family Stratiomyidae; genus Stratiomys; species Stratiomys singularior. The sequence continues at coordinate 107,281,654 of OX940878.1, read as the reverse complement.
CAATTCTCCATGAGGCAAAAACAAACTGGAAGCAAAAATCCAAAGAGGCCAAACAGTGAAGCTGGACACCCAAACTAGGAGAAATCAGAGGCAGCGGAAACATAAATAACTTCTGGAAATTTATTAACAGTATCAGGAGTAATAATGAACCCCCTTCATGCTACGCTCTTGATGAGGACCAGACCAAAACCTTCCTTAACATGATTAAATCCAAGCACCACCCTGATAACACCTTAAATATGGTGCCACACAATCCACTGGAAAACCCACCAGACTTCGAACAGCAAGAACTAAGTAATGTTATCAATGAGAAACGTAAATCCACAGCCCCTGGTCTTGATAACATTAACTACAATCTAATTAAAGCCTTACTCATACATCACCCGAATAATCTATTATAGGCTGTTAATGATGCAGTCGATAGATGTGATATACCCACATCTGGAAGGCATATTTGAATCGTTCCCGTTCCCAAACCCAATAGAAATCTAGAAAACCTTAACAACTATAGACGTATATCCCTCTTCAGTGTTCCCATTAAAATCATCAATAAACTTATAAAACAAAGAATCGAAACACACCTAATCAACACAAACCCACTTCCAGCCCTTACTTTTGCTTACACAAAAAATAAATCCTCGACAACATGCTTTAACACCCTTTAACAAAAACGTGAAAACAAATCCTTTTTCCCCTTTAAAACTGCCTGTGTTATAGATTTTTCAAATGCATATGAGAAAGTCGACCTACAGATCCTTAATAAACTTCTTTCAGACCTCAACATCCCAAACACGTACATCTCATGGATCATAAATCTATATAAAGAAAGAATACTCCACCTCAACCAACAACACACGAGAATCTCCAATGGTCTGCCACAAGGTGAAGTCTTGAGTCAACTTCTTTTCAATATATACACTTCCAAACTACACAATATCTCTGACAGCAACACTACTCTTCTCCAATATGCTGATGACTTCCTCATCCTAACTGAGGGAACTAATTTGAATCACACGATTAACCTACTTCAACTCAAACTAAATCTTTTCTCCACAATAAGTGACCACCTCAAGCTACCATTCAACACGGACCAAATACAAGCTATTAATTTCCACTATAGTAGGAATACAGAAATCATTCTCAAGCACAATCACACACAAATCAAATGGAGCAATAGCATAAAATACCTTGGCATCAATCTATATAAAAATCTAACCTTCAAAACACATGAAGAACACATCCACACCTTCAACAACATAGGCAACATTATAAAATACCCGAACGGACCCACTAACTCCTTTAGCCCAACCTTGGCTCTAAATCTATTCAAATCATTAGTCAGGCCCAAAATAGAATACGGACTAACTACAATGGCACATGCACCGGCATACATATTCAATACCATGGACAAGCTCAAAGCCAAAAACCTCAAGCAATGCCTAGGTTTACCTCCTAGCACACCCAACCTCTATGCTTTCAACATGGCATCCGAAAATCAATTTATAGATAGAGCAGCTTTACTAACGGCAAAAAACTAGATCAACAAATTGTCAACAACAGCTTCAGACCAAAATGGACTGAACAGGATCCAGTCCACAAAAGCAGCTACAATTACATCCTCCACAAATATAATCACCACCTAAGAAAGCTCAACCCAACTCACCGGACTAAAAGACCAGCTAACTTTTTTACTACACCTTTCTCAGCAACGTCCCCTTTCCTCCATACCCACAACCAAATAAAACCCAACTTCACCTTCAAAAAGCATACAAATAACCTTATACAACAAAATGCCCTGATACTGGTGACTGATCCGGCCAAAAATCTCTTTAGCACAAGGATAGGATTCTTAAACTTGAACAACAACATTACCTACAATTCTAGCCTCCACAAGGGTGTAACCACTACAGCAGCGGAACTACATGCCATCCTGTCAGCCCTCAATAAGAACAACATTCAGAACCACCATAAGATTTTTGTCTTCACTGATTCCAATAATGCTATCAAAAGTCTAAATGATAATCAAGAAAACAGAAAGACCACACAAGATGTATGGAAATTCATTGAAAATTACCCGGAGAAAATCTTCGAGATCATCTGGATCCCGGCACACGCGGGCATCATGCCATTAGAAGCAGCCGAAAAACAAGCCAAAATAGGTGTTTTAAGCCGTAGAGTCATGGACACACAATATGAACTTGATAGATGATAAGTACAAGAGCAGAATTAGAGTTAAAACCACCAACTACGCACCCTGCATATGGAAAGAGGCACACCATCTGAACAACAGAGGAAAACCATGGTTTCACAAAAGCAATATCACCCCCAACATATTAAAACCATCAACAGAATCCTCATAAACAGAGCCTACAATAAACTTCGTCTCTTACCACGCCTACCTATAAATACGAAAGGATCAGGGCCAATCACAATCTCTTTCTTAATTACAATAATATTAAAGACCTAATTCTCAAAAACGACAGCAACATACTTAACAGCTTTGGAGCATTCTTAGCAGAAGCAAACGCTACTATATAACACCCAATGACATATCACTCATACCCACACAATCATTATATAACTAAGCCACAGACTAACTGTGAACAAATAAAAGACATAATACACAGGATCGACAACGCTGGCCAGTGCCATAGCAGCCTGGGCCAATCATTTACTGGTACCCATCCAGTGTGAATTCAAAAAAAAAGCAAATGCTGTACAGGTGCCTTACGGAGGATACACTAGTTCTTATTATTGAAAAGTGGATATAACGTATTTTTCATAGGCCGAGTAACCGAGTAAGTGAGAAATACCTCACACTCAAAACGGTAATCAATACCAAGTCTAATAAAAAAAGGGAGCAAATGAAAAAGGAAATTACCGAAAACTACAAAAGAAGACTGAGTAGTCTAGAGCCATCTTGGAATATCTCTCAAGAAATAAATATCCTAACAAAACGACAGGAACAAAACTTCTCCACCGATAGAGACCTGTCAAAAGTGGCGGGCAGTCCTCTTCTACAGTGTTTTTCTGTATTTAGTTTTTCTAATGAAAAATCCCAAGTAATTTCTTCCTTTTACAGTAACGTGCACCGAGAACGGGGCTAGGAAAACATGAAAACACATTAGATAATTTCCTTTGTATAAGCCAGAAACATCGGCTACCAAGACTGTAGAAAACCAAATACAAATGCAAAAGAGTTTAATTCGCAAATGATGAGTTATACAGCTAATCTATATGACCACTGTTGAACAAGGGAGTCCTAGAACTGTACGAAAACACTACTTTTGAAATCGATGAAAACCATGTTCCCGTCAACATATAATTAACACGCAGCCAGAGAGAAGGCAAAAGGATTTATTCAACATCCTTTTCAAGATCATCTATTCAAATTTAATATAAATATTTGTGCCTGAAAACAAGCAAAAACTCATAGATACCAAAGACAGAATAGATAAAATTCTTCATTCCAATCTAATTCCAACTTCAAACTTCTACTTCATTCCACCATACCTAAAGTGAGAAACTAGAGCAAGTTAAATTCCAAGAATATTTTCAAAAAAAAACTGTAACTTCATTCTTTTTACTTTGACATACCCAAAAATCTTAGGTCCTATTACATATTTTTCACTTCCATTATATCTGATTTTCAAAATCAATTCAGAAATCCCATGGACATTTCTTCGTGTGTTCTTCCCATTCAAACTAAAACTTCAGCTCGGTGACAATTTAAAAGTTTACGGATGTGAACCACCACAACTTCATATCCTCATCAACCATCCACAAACCTAAAATGTCCACTTGCTACCACAAACTTTTTATGAACTCCGACAAAAAGATTTCACTCGTTCACGGAAAAACTTGGAAAAACTTTATTTAAGTACGGTATACGGTGAGATATAAAATCTAGAATGATAACGAAAGCGGAAGAGGAATGGGGTTGATCCTTGACATTCTCTCTCTTATATTGATACCCGAACAAATATCTACTTTAGCGTCGATCAATGTCATCTCGCTCCGGCGATGGCATTTCAACTTTAAAGAGAGTCATCAAAGTAAATGTGCTAAAAAAACCCATGAGACCTTTCCTGAATTGTCGCCCAAAAGGATTAGCCCGAAGAAGGGTTATTTCCTGTTTCAATACTTCTCTATTGTGGATAAGTGTTCGGTACTGTCATTCATTTTTGCAAATTGATTAAGGTTGGCATAAGGAGCTTTGTTGGCTGAAGGATGCTGATGACTATGCTTAGATGACATTGGCTTCACTCGAAAAATTGGTAAGCGTGCAGTGTTTGTTCTTCGGGTCTGCGCGCCCTCCTTTTAGGATAAATAATTTGGAATTGTTTATAGATAATTAGTTTATTATATGGCATTTATATAGACGGTTCCTTGGAACCTCCTTTCTAATTAGATGTAAGCAGTCAAAGAGAAACAGGGTCGATTCGGTTGGAGGCTCGAACCCTCTTATCCTAGCGAAATCTTTAATTATTAAGAATAATCCATAAAAATGTACTAGCATGTCAATGTCAACAAGTGCTGCCTGTTCCAATGTTCTGAGTTCGTTTATACCTCAAACTAATTTTAGTTTTTACCATAGAATGAAACAAGCTGTAGTATAAAATTGGAGTAAACACCCAATTTCAGTCAACAGTGAGTTTAAATCTATGAATTAAGGTTTAAGAAAGAAAGATGTAAGGCAGCTGGTAGCCACAATAAATCCGTTACTTTATTTTGATCCAAGGATTGAGTCGTTCTGCTAGTGACACTCGACGTCAGGAATGCCTTCAACTCCGTCAGTTGGGCGGATATTCTTGTCAAATTGGAAAATTCCTTCCAAATGCCAGGGTATCCGATGCTGATTTTGAGGGATTACTTGAAGGACCGCAGTCTGCTCTATGACACACAAGACGGACGGCGAAGTAGGGAGATAACGTCTGGTGTAGCGCAAGGTTCCATACTGGGACCAGACTTGTGGAACGCCTCATATGACGGGCTATTGAGGCTTGAGCTAGTGAGTGAGTGGGTGATCACCCGTGGTTTCAATATGGCACTAGAGAAAACCGAGGTGGTCATTATCACGAAGAAAAGAATTCCCACGGTAATTCCTATGCAGATCAGAGATGTCGAGTCAAAATTTGCGATAAAGTATTTGGGACTACTGATCCATTCGAAAATGAGGTTTTCGGAACAGATCAGGGCAACGGCGGAAAAGGCCGCGATAGGCGTTTCGGTTTCAAGTCGACTAATGTGCAACATCGGTGGGCCCACACCGAGCAAACGCCGACTTCTCATGAGTACTTTACAGGCAGTGCTAATGTATGGCTCTGAGGTTTTTTTTTTGGGAGGTGAAGGCTATTTACGCCCTGAGTGTCGGACTCCCCTGCTACCGGACTACCGACTAAACACCTCCTCTGTCACACCGAGAACCTAGCCTGGAACTGTTTGTCACATTACTTCGGACTAGGCCTCATTAATCATCGCTTAGCGCCGATGTTTTCAGGCTAAGGGAAATCACTCTTTCTCCACGGATGGATAGGAAGGAGTTGTGATTAGTAACTATAATATTGCGTTACAGATATGTTCCCTCCCTCGCCAAGCGATCCATTATGTCCTTCTTTATAATGAGTACTGTCCGTACGTAATGAGACGCACAGTTCCAATTGTCCTTTGATTTCATCATTTTTTCCGTTTATCTAAGGAAATTACGCCAATTTTCTCCGAGAGATACGAACGGAGTCTTGTGAATCTATTACACGTAAAGAACGTGTGGCAGGCGTCATCCGTCATCCCTGGGCAGAACACTCAAGTTGGGGATGGTGTCTTTCCCATCTTATACAGGTAAGACTGAAAATACACGTGACCTGGTCTTTTCCAGCGCCTCGGTCTTTGCCAGCGCTAGGCTAAGCCCACGGTATGTCATCCACTCGCTCACTCGGCGTATTACTGCATCCAGTTTGAGCTGCGTCTGTCCGACAGTACGTCCGGTGACTAGTACTGCTACGTCATCTGCGTAGCCAACCAGGCGCGATTCCCCCGGTAACTGCAGTCTCAAAAGCTCATCGTACCAGACATTCCAGAGGTCCGGGCCCAGAACGGAACCTTGCGCGACCCCTGATGTCAAATCAATTCTTCGCCGGCCTCCCAACGAGTCATAGATGAGTTTCCGATTTTTGAGGTAGTCTTTCAATATCCGCATCTTATACCTCAGCACCCTGAAATATTCCAGAGCATCAAGAATATCTGTCCATCTAGCAGAGTTGAAGGGATTTCTCACATCTAGTGTTATGAGCAGTACTTTTCGTCTCGAGTGGTGATTGTGGGCTTCTGCCTGCTGGACCGCGCTCACTACCTCTGCTATTGCACCAATTGTGGATCGACCAGCCCTGAAGCTGTACTGCCGAGGAGATAGATCCCCGGCAGTTCGAATGGCTTCTCCAAGTTTTTCTCTAATGAGCCTCTCGAGTACGTTCCCAGTGGCGTTCAGCATACATAGGGGCCGATATGTAGATGGTTGCTCCGCGTTCCCCTTCCCCTTGTGGATCAGCACGAGCATCGCCTCTTTCCAGCAATTTGGCAACACGCCCTGCCGCAAACAGGCATTGAAAGTGTTGAGCAGCTTTTCAGGACAAAGTTGATGTGCAAGCTGTATCACTTCCGCTGGTATACCGTCTGGTCCTGGGGCCTTTTTCGATTTTAAAGCTTTTACCGCATCATCCAGTTCGATGGCGGTAAAAAGTGGGCATTCTCGGAGACATTCAACATCTGCATCATCGGGACGAATAGGATGCGTAGGGAAGAGTGCTCTAACAATCTGGTCCATTTTTTCCGTTTCAAGGACACAGGGCCTCCTTGCAGCTTCTAGTTTCCGCATGGCAAGCTTGTAACCCAGCCCCCACGGGTCTCTGTCGATGTCCACAACTAGGTTGCGCCAGCAGCGAGCCTTGCTTTCGTTAATTAACCTACGGAGAACTTTTCTAGCCGACCTGTATGCCAGCGTTCGGGAGTGTGACTCGTCTCGATTTCTTAAACGTTGAGATTCGCGGTGGAGTTTGTGACATTCTCTCCGCTTTTCGGCGATTTCTGCCGACCACCAGTATACAGCAGGCTTATTGTGTCGAGGCCGTCGTCTGGGCATAGAGCAGTCGCACGCATTCTTGATGAGCCTCATGGTGGAGTTCACCATGTTTTCAGCTGAGGCTCCTCCCGTTACCGTCATAGTTTCACCTCTCATAAGAGCTGCGGCGAACGCGTCGACATCTATTTTAGACATATTCCAACCTACAGTTGAGGGTTGGGTTACTACGCGTCGAGTAGCACAGTCACCAATTGCGAAAGCAATGTACTTATGATCGCTCGCCAAGTAGTCCTTCAGTACCCTCCATCTGTGTATCCTAGGCACTAAGGACTCCGAAGCGAATGTCACATCCGGTATAGTTCTCAAGCAGCCTCCCCGTCGAAAAGTTGGTGTGTTCCCAACGTTCATGATGACAAGTTGCCTCCTAGCCACCATTTCTAGGATTCTTTTTCCTCTCGAGTCTGGCAGAGACATTCCCCATTCTATCACCTTGGCGTTAAAGTCAACGCCAACAAGGATTCGGCCTTCCAAGCTCGCGACAGCTTCCTCCAGTTCATCGAGCCTGCTCTGAAAACATGAAATTGACTCATTCGGCGTGAAATAGACGCTTATGAATGTCAAATCGGCGCACCTAATGAGCATGAAGCCATTTCCGCTGGAGCAAGTCCGAGCTGTAGTAGAGCCCTATCACGTACCCAGATGACGGCGGTGTCGGATCGATCACAATACCATCCAGCTTCCTCTTTGTTGTGGTGTTGCTCAGATATCAGCAACAAGTCAACTTTTTTCTCTTTTGCAACCTGGTCTAGTAAATCTTGTGCGGTTGAGCTACGGTGTTGGTTGATTTGCAGGACTTGGATCATGTCTTTGCTCTTTTCTTGCTTAGTGCCTCTTTGAACTCCTGGCACCTACCACTTCCTGGAATATGAGCCAGATCTTCAGACTTCCGTCCCTTATCTTTGCACAAGATACAACTGGGTTCGTTTGGGCAGTCTTTCGCCTTATGGCCGGAAGTGCCACACCTGTAGCACAGTTTGCTTCGATCTGGCCCGTTGCAGTTCAACTAGGTGTGTCCGAAGTTAAGGCACTTGTAGCATCGAGTTTGGGCTACCGTCCGACGTATCCTGCACACAACCCAGCCGATTTTAATTTTTTCCTTGGCCAGGAGTTGCACAGCGTCTTTCTCTGGAATGTCTATTATTGCCGGCGTTTGTCCTCTAGGGTTGGTAGGCGTTAGCCTCACCCTAAAGCTCTCTGCCGTAGGAAGAATCAACCTAATGGAATCTTCTACTTCTTTGGCATCCGCAATGCAGTCAAGGTCTCTTATTTCCAAAGAGGCCATTGGCTGCAAAGTCGAGATAACAGGTTTAGAGCCCAGGAGGTCCTTGACAGCGCTCTTGAGCCGTCCCTTGTCGGTAGATTCCGCTCCGAGTTCTACGAGGAGACAGCCTGTTCTGGTCGCTCTTACTGTTCGTATACATACACCGTTTTTTTCGGGTTCTACATTTTGCCTGATTTCCTTGAGGACCTCGGCGTAAGTTCTCCCGTCTGCAGGTTTGATCAGTAAAGCATCCCTGCCTGCTTGTTCCTGGTTTTTTTTTGGCATTGCGCTGTGTTTCGTGCCTTCTTGCTTTTCGGGCGCCTGTTTGGAATCTTTTGTTATCGCTTGGTGTATCTTCTTCGCAGTCTTCTGTTGCGATTTAAAGCGCACCAATTGAAAGCCATCATTTTTCTCCTCCCCTTGACTGTTGTCTCCTGTCTCGACTGTTATCGGCCCCTTCGCCCTTGTCCTACGGTCAGGTTTAAGTGGACTACATGCCGCCCTTTTGCCTTTTACGAGAGGAGTAGCATTTTCGGTGAAAGGAGTTTTATTTTCTGGAACTTTCTTAAGCTCTTTCAATTCACTCTCCGCCCGTAGCCACCTGCGGCGATAGTGCTGGATCCTATCAACGAGGTCCTCCAGTTCGTCAATCCCATTTTTGATGCCATTGTTGACATTTTTTTGGACATTCGTTGAATTTCTCATCATTTTTATTATAGCGCTTATGTTCCTTGTTAGACGCTCTTCCTCACTTCTGTCAGTGGCAATTTTCGTTATCAGGTCCTCCTCAGGCGAAGTTCTCGATATACTGTCAGCAGGAGGGTCTTGTTGTTGATGAGCATCATTGGTTTCGCCTTCCACGTAGTTCAGTATATGACTCTTAATGGCCCCTGGAGAATGGCACTTCGGATCGATGACTCCACTGCCCGAAGCCTCCACTACGTTTCTGGTATCGTTCGCTCCATCGCCTTGTGTAGGAGGAATGTTTTGGACAAGCACCTTTTTCGCTGTTGCAAAGCGTTCGATGGAGGTTTGCTTGCACGATGTTTTCTCGTTGCCTTGATTAGGCTTGGCTACTCTTTGAGGCGGAGTTCGCAGTAGTTTTGGCCTTCGGGCGAACATGCTTGCGTCGTTGATTATTTCACTTGTAATTTTCGATTCTTCAGTGGCCAAGTGTTCCACCACTGAAAAATGCCCTGGCAACTTATGCCCAGCATGAATGCTGGAGAGAAGCCCGCGTGAGGTCGAGGCTCCCTCACACGTCGGGGTGTATATCCCTACCCCTAATTTTCTATTTTTGTTGTCACTCATCATATATTTTTTTGGTGGGTGCTTTTAGTGACTTGATCACGAGTCTGGATGACAGGCAACCTCGTCAAGCCCCCCCCCCACCACGACAAGGTAGCACCCATGGGGGGGGTACGGAATGTGTTAAAGGATATACGGATGGTTCGATGACCTTAGAAGAAACATGAATTGGGCTATATGTGCTTGAAACCAAAAAATTTCAACACGAGATGAGATGTACTCTGTATGAAATCTATGGCTGAGGTCCATACCAACATTTTGTGGACAAAGCTCGGCATAGAGAGAGGATAAAAAGGTTGAACTACAGCTAAATAGGAAGGAAACCCCCAAAGGAAAGTAAGGTAGATAGGAAGATAGATAGGAAACCCCCAAAGTCCTAAAATAACCGATGAGTATATCAAGAAAAGTTCTATATTGCTGAAATTTACTCAATTAGTTGATAGTTGACGCTAGCTGTATCTTTGACGGTAGTGTGGAAGAACACAGAAATTGACGATAATGTGCAGGCAGATCAATTGACGAGGAAAGGAAGAAGTTTCCATTCGATTTGAAAAGTGCAAATTCTGCAGTTTTCTGTGGAAGAAATATCAGTGCATCTCCCAAGATAAGACTGAGCACCGACACATGAGAGTAGGGGCAATCTTGGATGTAAAGTCCTTGAAGAAAAGGATTCAAAAGGCTCAAACCAAAAGCAAATCATTAACTGTTTAAGAACGATCGATCTACTTGGGGCGCTCTAGGTTCACTTGAAACGGGGGCACAATGAATCTTTAGAGATTTATAAACCTTACTCACGACACCCAATCGATCTATCATTCTAATCAATCGGTCAAGGATTTGGGATGGAAACATGTTAAAACGGATCAACAATTATGATCCGTTGTTTGATAAGCCGATCAAAAGTCAATTATGATCCATCACTAATATTAAGTTGTTCGAACCTCTTTGCTATGGTTGGTTTTAATAGCTAGTGAAAAACACACAATTTTCCTTTTAAACCATAGAATTTTTTATTTTGTTTTTTACATATATCGATATTTCGAAAGCCAGTTGCTTCCTTCCTCAGTGCTAACTGATTCATAACTTAGGAAACCAACCCTATATATATATGCCTATCCTAATTAAACTTAATTATCTAATTAACAAAAGAAACCATTAACAAACCGGCCATTGTAAATTATTTTTATTGGCAGTATACCTCTATCTAACTTATTTAGTCGAAAGGCTTAATCCCTCATAAGGTTATTTTCATTATTTTTGTGTGAATTTGAAGAGAGATGAATTGGCGTTACCTTGGTCTTGATTCATCCTGTTGATTTTGGGTAGTTTGAATATCTCCAAGCTTTCGATAACGTCTAATTTTTGGTATTGTCTTACCTGCTTGATCACTTTTAGATCTTGTGTCCCGTTTCCACAATATGTTTTGCCTCCATTGATTTGATTTCCTGTGTGCTTCTTTTCTTTTTCAACACGTTCTCTGCTTCGCTAAGGTGCTCCTTGCAGCGTATGATGGCTAGACGTCGAGTTTATCCTACGTAACATTTGTTGCAATCGGGGCAGGAGATTTTGTACACCCCACTTTGTTCTCCTAGGCGAAGAAGATCCTTGACTGACTTGACACGGTTTTTTATTTGGAGTTTTCTGCTCGTGGGTATTAACTCTATGCCTGTTGTACTCATTAGTTTTTTTAGTGCTCCTGTTGCTGGAGTGTGTCTGATCGCCGCTCTTCTTGTATTTTCGGGTAGGTATTTTTCCCGAACAGTGTCGACAAACTGTGGAGCTCTATCTGTCTCTCCTTTTTCCCTATAATCCTTTTGATGGTATTCCTATTGTAGCCGTTGATTTTTGCTTACTGCATAATGTATTCTTCCTCTTTTCGTTTCTCGTTTGTTGAAAGCGGTATGCTGAGCATTCGATGGATCATCGCGTGGTATGGGGCCATTCTTTGAGTTAATGAATGGAAGGACGTGGCCGGAATTGTCCTTTGTGTTTGTGTTGCTTTCCTGTGTATTCCAAAGTGAAATACCCCGTTGTTTGTATGAATACATAAGTTCAGGAAAGCTAATTGGTTATGTTCCTCCGTTTCCATCGTAAAGACTATGCTTTTTTGTATTGAGTTTAAATTCCGAAGCGTCTCTCCGAGGTTGTCTTTTTCCACAATTGCCAACACATCATCCACATAGCGGATCCAAAACCGAGGTAACATACCTAAGTCTTCCAGCGTCATTTCCAAATTGCACATAAACACCTCGCTGATAAGTGGGGAGAGACGACGTGAAAGCTCTGTTTCCGAGCGTTCCGGTGAGGGAGGCACTAACAATACTGGAACTACGTCTGTTAAACGGCAAGCAACAAGATTGGACTTGGAGAAGAGAAGTGCTAACGTTAATGAAATTGACGGAGTTATGCATGCAGGAAAATTATTTTATGTTTCGAGGAAGATATTTCAAAGGCACAGGCGGGGTTGCAATGGGGAATCCCCTCTTCCCCATCTTCAGAGTAATGCGTATGTACATAGGCGGAGGTGAGGGTTTTGAATACGAATGTCATTTTGTGTAGAATTAATGTATCCTTGGAATCAGCGGAGAGTTTTTGATTGATGAGGGTGCCGAGGTACAAGCCTTATGGTTTGGTGAATATTTCTTCTCCATTGAGGAGACGTTGGATTTTAAATGGCTCGGATCGGGCTTTGTTGGTTAAACTGGCAATACCAGGATTGACGATAGTTTCCGTTTAGCAACGTTAGGGATAAGTTAAGTTAATATTTATGAAAGGTTTCAAGATAGTGATTGAGGCGTTCCTGGCGTTGTGGGTTGCTTGCCATGATGGATGCATAGTTATTTCATCAACATATTAAAAATGAGAAGAATATGTCGGAATGATTGAGAAGGAGGTGGGATATCATCTGTGCAGATAGGAAAATGTTGGCGCAGATATCAGAACCTTGCGGGATACCAGCTAGCATTGACTTCCGGTAGGAAGATTGAATCGGAATATAATTTTTGTGAGAAGGACCGAATGCGTGTCCTAAGGTGTTGATTCGAAATCTCAGATAGTACAAGTTTGGTAACCAAGACCGTTTTTCCCGACCGAATCAAAAACTTTTTGGATATTAATGAGGGAAGGTTTTTGTTGGCACTTGTTTTGATATGAGTTTGGAGGTGAATAGGGCATGGTCTAATGAGTGGGAAGACCAGTTTGCGAACTAGAAGTCACGAACGATGATGAAGGTAGGTAAATGTTGATCGATGAAAGTGTTAATAAACATTTCAATGATCATTTGCTTGTACTGGAGAGGAGTGAAATGGATAAGAGGTTCGCGGTATCCAGTAAATTTTTAAGGAGTAGTGTCATCAGGAGGTTTCGCGAGGCTAGTGAGAAATATACGGAGGATGAAATGGCTGAATGGACTAGAGAAGAACCGCCTGATTATTTCATCGGATGTTTTTCAGGATACTGATTGACATCTGGTTGGATCCTGCAGATTTTAAGTTTAAACGGGAGCGGATAATGTCGTAAATTTATGTGGGCGTAGTAAAATGTCACATTCATGTATGAATTTGATGTTTCGGAATTGAATGAATGAAAGTGAAATTATGTCGGTGTACGGGCTCATGGGTTCATAGAAAATAGGATTGCTTCGTTAGGAGTTGATAGTAGCGTTGATTGTTGCGTCAGTTTTGGAATCTGATTGTTGTGAAGATTAGATCTTCATGTTGAGAAAATTTTGAAGCTAACGTTTCTGATTTTTTTTTGGCAGGGGGGGGGGGATGATATATTATGACGGAGTACATGAGTATGATATTTGTCAAATTCTAAGATTCAGAGAAAGGGTTTTCGAAGTTCTGAGAAGGTTTTGTGTTCTATTCGCTGTTAGAAGGGCGTAGAGTGAGGTGTTGCTGGCAAAACTGTTGTCTGTGTATGTAGAATGTGTTGGGTTTGGATTCCGGAATGAACGTCAACGAAGTATGCGTTATAGTTGGATATCGTCGATAAATTCAGCGGGTAGTGTTACTAGGGATACAAGGACTCTCTAAGGTATTAACATCTCAGTGATGTCGTGAATGAGATTAGTATATGGAGAAACAGGATCGGCCATTTTTAGGTAATTTTCGGATTGGAATGATAGGTTAGAGGGGGGCAATGATTTTCAATTTGCAGGATAGGCACTGATTTAATCTCTTCCATTTGGTGATTCAAAGAAACAAAACCTTTTCTTTATTTTGTGTGTTACATATTATTTGCCTAAACCGATTTTCCTTCCTCAGCGTTTTATCACTTCCACTTCAATGGTCGAAAATCGATCACGGCAAATAAAATTTAACGCAATTTATAATAAATAAATTTCTTTTATTTCTCATATTTTTCGAGTCATTTGTACAATATTTTGCAAAAATTAAAGCAATTGCGAACATTGTAGTTTACTTTCTGAATGTTAAGGACATTCCTAGTGTTTTGTTAGGTTTGATTTGGACGAATCAAACTCAACAACTCCAGCAACAACGACTACGAGGTCGTTGATAGCAGAGACAGTTGGGAGAATATCATTGCTGACTACGAATAAGTCTTTGGAAGATGGTCCTCATGGGTAAATAGGGCCGATAGGGTAGGGAAATTCGCAGAAGAATCCAGTTAGTAGCATAGAAGCGATAAAGAGCTGTGCCGTTGAGGTTAGTGCTACGGTCTAGCCGTCTTGCATTAAGGTCACCTCCTATGAGTATGTGGGGTTTTTTGGGAAGTTCGTAAGAAACTCAGGTCTGGTTTGTTGAGTTGGGACTCGAGACAGTAAACGCGCAAACAGAAGAGCATGTACGCACCCACTGTATTTCGTCTTTCAATGGCCGTAATGGTCGATTCGAATGTGGATTTTTCTTGTAATTGTGTAAAGGGTAAATTGGATTTATATTTGGGTTGAAAATTCTAGTAGTGAAAGTGCAGTGAGAGTCTTGGCTGTCAATTTGGAAGACGTTTAATGATGAGAATTTGGGCTTATGCTGTTGTGTGGTTTTGGTCTCGTATATTGGGACTATCCAGAGTCAAAGAAATCAAAGGGAGATCTCAAAAAACCGACGATTGATTTGATATTGAGCTCCATTTTTATTATATAACATCCATCTAGGCACGCGACAAAAAAGGGCATCACGACATGACGTCATTTTTACACGAGAACCCATTTAAGACATCATTCTATCAAAAGGACTGAAAACATCATCTTCTATAGAGGATTGTCAGTGGAGTTTTTGATGGAGAAGAATTGCTGCAGCTTCGTTGCAAGGCCTGATATAATCATATTAAAAAGAAACAATAGTTCATTTACAAATGAAGGTGCTGATAGTATATAATTTGCCCGGTTGGCTAATAAAGCTACTACATATGAAAAACCTGTTTGAATGGGTTTACCAAGGGTAGCGGGCGGCGGGTGGGTTTGTGTGGTACTGTTTCGTGTAACTATTGCCTGGGATTCTCTGAATAGTATGAATACGAGACAGTTCTTGTAGTTGGTAAGGTATGTGGCAATTCACACATTTTGGCTTATGTACAGGTCGTTTCTGACAGTTGAAGCGTCCGTGAAATAAGCTACATTTGACACATTTGTACGTCAGATGACAATTTATAGCAGCATAGCTGAATTGGTAGCGGGTATTGGTTTTGAGCCCCCAAACTTCACAATGACGTCAAAGACCAGCTTGTATAACAATCCTGTTTAGTTTATTGTGCTCTGTTCTTTAAAATTCGCAGAAGCTGCTCTAACATTCGCTGTATTCGTTGATGTACAATGAATCCAACTATTATGACATTTTATTTTTCGATTTTATTTATAAAAATTTCTTTATTAACGTCTCAAATGGTTTTTATTTTTTATTTCACTGATAAAAATGATTAGATTTCACCGGTTCAAAAAACAAGTGTAGATAAGACGTTGACTGCAAAGATTCGACTTAACAAATGCAGTTCAAAAGAAGGAAATAAACGAATCCCAATAACTACTAAGGGCGTCTCGAATATTTATCAAATTCAAATTTATTAATCCAGTGATTTATTTCAAATATTTTCCCTAAATTATAACTTTATTATGCGAGTACATGGGAGTGAAATGTAGACAAAAAAATTGACGAAAATTATTAGTTTCAACGGCCAGTATCATTTTTAATTGAAATCTCTTTCTGATTCTGTCCAATTACTAGTCTTTTGAACTGTATACGGCGGTTTGGTGGACGCATTTACCAGCAAGCCTACCGCGGAAGAGATTAGAAAAAAGTTAAACCCCTCCTGGCGTATCACAGACATCCGACATGAACTTAGTTAGCCTACATTTCCGATTATCAATCGACCGCGAGTTTAGTTTCCTCCCGCGCAATTACCGCACTCAGTTTCGGAAGTTTGTTCTGGTCGTCTTTGAAGACTTGCCGCCGAAATGTCTAAGATCGTTCTATCTTTTGTATTTACGATGTTGTGCAACGGCTTGCGCATTGATATCAAAAACATGTGCCCGCGCTCCGAAAAATTCTGTGTTTCGATGAAATTGGACCCCACGCAAAGTTACGCGTTGGAGCGAAATGTTACGCACCCCCACGCCAAAGTGACCTTTAGCAGCTCGCGGATGCACTCGATTCCGGGAAATTTTTTCTTCGTTTTTCCGAACGTGCGATTTCTAACGATGAACCGATGCGGATTGCATAGTTTGGTGGAGGCCGACTTTATGGGGGCGGAAAATTTGCAAAGGCTGGAAATGTGGAAGAATCATATTAGGCTACTGCCAGGCGGTTTGTTCACAGGGGCGCGAAACCTAGAATGGCTCGATTTGAGCTCCAATCGTATACAGTCACTGCACCCCACCAGTTTTCACGGGCTGCGGAAGTTGAAGAAGTTAATACTGTTTCGAAACGAAATAACGATTCTTCCCCACGCTGTTTTCCGGGACTTGGTGTCGCTGGAGACAATTCATTTGGAAGATAATCAGATCGTTGTGCTAGGCGAAGATATTTTCGCCACCAACACAAGACTCGGAATAGTCAGGATTAGGAATAATCGACTAAAGGTGCTCCATCCTGGCATATTCATTTCGATGCGGAACTTATATTGGCTGGACCTTTCACGCAACTTTTTTGAGGAAATTCAGACCAGCACCTTGAACACCCTGAACATCAACAATGGAATGGTGAAAAGGTGTTTCGTCAACGGAAAGGTTCGAAATTTATATGCTGATAACAACCTCATACATAATTTATACATTCGCAACCTGACCAACACGCAGGACATTCGTCTTTCCAACAATAGGTTGGAAGACCTGAGCAGCATTTCGATGGCAAAGTACTTAGTCAAACTGGATATTTCCCGGAATCCTTTGGGAACAATAAATGCGGTGGACTTCGCGCATATGGAAGACTTGGTTTTCCTTAATTTGTCGTCCACCAACCTCCGATTGCTCGGGTCTAATATGTTCAATAGACAAAGTAGTCTGTGGACCCTGGATCTTTCCCAGAATAACCTGATGTCGGTGTCCTTGGATGTTTTCAGGCCTTTGCGAAACCTGCGGCAACTTTATTTAAATGACAATCAGCTCGAAGAGTTGGACTATCCTATCCTGCGTGACTTGCTTCCGGCCTTAAGGGAACTTGCATTGAATGGCAACAATTGGAAGTGCGCTTACCTTAGGAACCTCGTCGAGTACATGAACCACAATGGAGTATCGCTTATGCAGAACATTGGCGGCAACGTGCAAGGACCACATAATGTAGCTGGCATCAACTGCACCCTTTTGTAGTACCCCTAACTCTATGATAAGTTATTCTTTTATTGTCTACTTTATTTAGTTAAAATTTATTTAGTTAAACGAATTAAACAAATGTGCTTAAATAAAACAATAAGCTGAATAGTCGCAAGCTCAAGCAAGATTAATTATTGGGCAGTAAAGCTTCAACTTTTTTGCTGCAAGATAGGTTAGTTATCAGGAAAGAGCTCAGAACCACGTCGTGCGAGTGCTACTATGCTGGTTTTGCCTACATACGCATTCTTTAGATAAAGACCACGTTCATAAACAATGTCATCTTTACAACTCGCAATAAGATTATTTATTCTTCGGAGCAGTGTGGAGAGACCTCATCATCCCTTATCAGCTCTCTATTATTTCACAGCAAACTAGTTTTCCTCTAGCTTATCTGCTCTATGAATGGAGGAAATTTTTTGGCCCGAATTAGCTCTAATTTTGACCTAGATTAAAGACTGCCTGATGATAATTCACCAATTCTGACTTCTTGAATGAAATGAAGGAATAAAGTGAATGGTGCAATTTATTGGCGTCGCTTTATTGGTTGAGCATATTTCTGGTGCAAACATCTTTAAAGTGAAGAAAGAGAATCTAAAAATAATATGGAGATATTTTTAGCACGTCATATCACACGTTCCAGCAAGCATGTTTGCATGAATTTATTTTAAGCTATGCAGGTAGGTTTGCCGAGGTTAACATCCTTTAAAAGCTTTTGGTTCTTTTCTATTTGTGTTTACTCCTTAGGAATTAAGCATGCAAGAAAATGTTGCGCAATAGCATCGTGAAATTTACCTCTAAATGTTTTTCGAGAATCATCAAAATATTTGGTACCCACAAACGAAAAAATACGTTCGCTAATGGCTTCAGGAAAAAATGCTAAAAAAACAATTTATTACATGAAATTGATTTTATTGGAAAGTAATTCTCATCATTTTTACTGGTTATGATTCCGGGGATATAAGCGCCATGACTGGCGCGGAGGAAGTCTAAACGAGAAGTCCAATTCCACTCAGTTCAATTGCGGCCGTATCTCACCAAATATGCGGCGAATTTTGTCTTCCACATGGTGAAGCGCCTCGGGTTTGTCGGCGTATACGACTTATTTGACGTGGTCCCATAAGAAATAGTCCAGCGGTGTTCATTCACAACATCCTGCACCCCAGTTCACAAGTCCTAGCCGAGAAATTATACTCTCATCAAATGCTTCTTTCAATATGTCGATGGTTGGACGAGCTGTATGGCATATCGCGCCGCCCTGTTGAAGCACGTAATACATTCCATGTCTGAGCTCATGAGAGGGAAAATATCGGGAGATGTTACATTAGCAGGGATGCTCTCGATCCACATTGATAACACTCCAGATATCATGTCACAAGAACAGTGCTCGGTGATTATTAGATATGTTTTTAATAACCGATTTGTTACGGTTTTGTTTCGTCACCCTCGGGAGAGGTTTCTTCACTTTCTTCACATTTTCCAGAGAAAAGCTCGTAGCGTTTAGACAAAATATTGTAAGGTTAGAATGATAGTTAGAATTGGTATTTGCAATTATACGATTAATTAGATTATAAATATAGAATTAATTAGATAAGAATTATAGAATTAATTCGATGAGAATTATATATTTAATTAGGTTAGAATTTAGAATTAACACTCGATGTTGGAGGCCGGTGAGCAGTGTCGATTTCGAGCCACTTCCGCGACGCAAAACAAAGCCAACCCCTGTCAGCGGTCAAGGGTCGAGGCGTGTTTAGATCTGGTGCGGATGGTAAAACTCACCACAGAAATTACCGCTGGTCTGTAAAAGTGGGTCGAATCTCGGTAGTGGAAAAAACAGTGCTCTCTCTTTTGTGTTTTTCCCCTGAACGATACGTGTTGTGCAGCATCGCCGTGTCTTTGGTCCGTGAATACATTCTACCTTTTTTTAGAAAATTTTCCATGTGACATTTCAATTGAAAGTCTATTTCGACAAATTATAGTATCACTCGAGTGCAGCAGTTGGTATTTTGGAACGCAAATCTTTGTAAAAGACGGTTGCAGAGTTGAGCGCGCGTTTCGTGAAACATCAGGAGCACTTTGTGGGTACACCTGCCAGTGCGCGGGAAATTGGTCAACAGACTGAAAATTGGCTGCGGGAGGTTGGTAAACAGATTGAAAACCGATTGAGGTGTCCGGTGGCGATTTTTATGTTTGGTCTGGTTTTGGCACTGACATAGCGTAAACACAAACAGCGCTCACACTCCGAACAAACGACCGATCTAACGGTATTTGAAAAATTCTGGAGAATTGCATTGGTGTTCGTAAAAATGTTTATTTTTCTCTATTTTGTCTATCTGTTTACATTGTACTTGTAAACAAAACGAGCAAAAAATTAATATTTTTACTAACACTCATACAATTCTGCAAAATCCGTTAGATTGGTCGATGGTCGCAGTGTTATCGCTGTTTGTTCTTACGCTATGGCACTGACAAGGTTTGTGTGGAACAAAAGTGAAACGGCATGTACCAGGGCGTGAGTGGAAGCGCCGGGAATGGCGTGAGCGAAGCCAAGTCGAAAACCAGATAATTGGCAATGAAAGCGGCTGAGCTGTGCGGTGATCGACTGCGTACGCAGCTTATTACTATCTATATCATAACACCAGTGTGTAGCGAGCGGAGGCATCGGGCAGGGGCCGATGGAGGGGGCATAAGGGAGTTAATATATAAGCCGTAGTTTAAGTTGCATAATATTAGCTTAGGTCTAAAGGTATTCACAGCATAAGTAGTTGTCAGAATACAAAAACTAGAGATTAAGAAACAAATTGCCGTGAGTTTCTCTCCGCTAGTAAGTGAAGCACGGACGGTAAGTTAAGTCTTTCTGGTCGCGAACCCTGACAACGGTTGTCGCGGCGGAACCAAACGGTTACGAGGGAGTGGAAATTCCTCCGAGGAAGGCGTATTGGCTTTCCGCATACTCACTTGGCGGCATATCGGGGCTCGAGGAAAGCGATAGACACCCACACCCGTCTCTGACGGGCCTACCAGGAGCGAGGGCTCCGGCCGGTTACTTTTAGGGCAGGAACTGCCGTCAACATTTCGCGCAACACTCCCCAAACGATTTAGGAAAAGGGCGAAGCTTAGGAACCAGGCCCCAGAAAAAACTTAACAGAATCCAAGAGAGATTGTTGGATATACTTAAATGTGAAAATTCTAGCGGTCGCGGATTCAAAGATCTCGGTGTTTTTTTTTTTAATGGTTGGGAGGTCAAGGCTATTTACGCCCTGAATGTCGGACTCCCAGTGGCAGCCAGAGCCAGCTCCCCTTTTACACTGAGAACATAGCCTGGAACTGTTTGTCACATTACTTCGGACGAGACCTCATTAATTGTCGCCTAGCAGCGCCTTCTGGTTATCGGGAATCCCTCTTTCAGCACGGATGGATGGGAAAGAATAGGATTGCTGTCAGAGAGATCCCCTTCTGTTTGCGCCACTAAGCGGTCCATGATGCCCTTCTTCATAAGAAAAACCGTCCGTACGTAATGCGACACGCAGTTTAAATTGTCTTTTGACTTCATAATTTTCCCCGTTACGTTTTCTGGAGAGAGCAAGTCTATTTTCTCCGGGAGGTGCGAACGGAGTCTTGTCTACTTTCCGTATGCAAAGTACGTGTGGAAGGCGTCATCTGTCATCCTCGCGCAGAACAAACAGGCTGAGGACGGTGATTTTCCCATCTTATACAGGTAAGGCTAAAAATATCCGTGGCCGCTGAGCAGTTGCGTCAGATAATAATCAGTCTCACCATGCGTTCTGTAAAACTACGGCCCTAAGTCGCTGATGAGACGTGCGGTCCACCTGCCTCGCCTTTCCCTTACCCATGATTGCTGCAACAAAGTTAGGGTCCTTCTCCTTTCCTCCCGGCAGACGACTTCTCTCGCCGACTCCCCCCTACGTAGGTACACTCGCTTTCGTTCTTTCGCGAACATCAAGCCAAGCCATTTTATTGATTCCTTTGACTCGATGATTGTTTCTCCAACTCGAACGAGAATAACACGAAGGATGCGCTTCTTGGTCTCGGTCTTTTCAACCGCTAGGCTAAATCCACGGTCTGTCAACCACTCGTTCACTCGACGCTTTATTGCACCCAGTTTTAGTTGCTGCAGTTCGACAGTTAGTCCGGCGTAGAGTGCTGCCACATCATCTGCGTAGCCAATCAAACGTGACTCCTCCGGCAGCTACAACCTTAAAAGTTCGTCATACGAGACATTCCATGAAAATGTAGCCTTGCGCCATCCCTAATGTCACTACCTTTGCCCATCTAGCAGAATCAAAGGCATTCCTCATGACAAGTGTTACAAATAGTACCATTCGCCTCGATGGTGTGCTTCTGCCTGCTGGACCGCATTCACAACCTCTGTTATTGCACCGATCGTGGATCAGCCAGCCCTGAAGTCGTATTGCTGAGGAGATAGATCCCCAGCAGCTCGGATACCCTCCCAAAGTCTCTCTCTGCTGAGCGTCTCGAGCACTTTCCCGGCGGCGCTCAACATACATAGGGGCCGGTATGAAGATGGTTGCCATGGATTTCCCTTCTCCTTGTTGATCAACACAAGCCTCGCTTCTTTCCAGCAATTTGCGAGCACACCCTACTGCAAGCAGGCGTTGAATGTGCTGAGCAACATATCAGGGCAAAGTTTATGTGCAAACTGTACCACTTTCGCTGGGATACCGTCTGGCCCCGTGGCTTTTTTAATTTTTAATGATTTCACTGCCCCATCCAGCTCGATCGTACTAAAAAGTGGGGATTCTGCCGGACGTCCTCTGCCTGAGTCATTGGGACGAACTAGATACACAGGGAAAAGCGCTTGAACAACCTCGCCCATTTTTTTCGCTTCAAGCACACAGAGCTTCCTTGCGGCTCCTAGTTTCCGCATGGCAAGCTTGTAACCCAGGCCCAACGGGTTCTTGTTGATGTCTTCAACGAGCTTGTGCTAGCAGCGAGCCTTGCTCTCCGACCTACGGGGGAGTTTTCTAGCCGACTTGTATGCGAGCAGCCGGGAATGTGACTCGTCTCGTTCCCTTGAACGTTGGGCTTCGCGGCGAAGTCTGTGACATTCTCTTCGGTTTTCAGCGATTTCTGCTTACCATTTGTACAAAACAGGCTTATCGTGTCGTGGCTGCCGCCTAGTCATAAGGCAGTTGCACGCAGTCTTGATGATTCTCATGGTTGAGTTCACTATGCTTTTACTTGAGACTTCTCTCGTCCAAATCATGTGTTCACCGCCCATTAGGACGGTGGAAAACGATTCAACATCTATTTTAGCAATGTTCCAACCTACAGTTGAAGATTGGGTTGCTACGCGTCGAGAAGCACGCTTGCCAATTTCGAAAGCAATGTACTGGTGATCGCTCGCGGAGTAGTTCTCGAGTACCCTCCATTTGTGTATACTAGGCACTAAGGACCCCGAAGCAAATGTCACGTCCGGGATGGTTCCCAAGCTGCGTCGCCGTCGAAAGGTTGGTGTGTTCCCAATATTCATGATGATAAGTTTCCTCATAGCCGCCATTTCTAGGATTCGCTTCCCTCTTGGATCTGTGTGGCTCATTTCCCATTCTACCGCCTTGCCATTAAAGTTACCACCCACGAGGATTTGGCCTTCCGAGCTCGAGACAGCGGCCTCCAGTTCTTCGATTTTGCATTTTGCTTGCAAATGTCATATCCGCACAATCAACCAACACAAAGCCATCCGCACTGGAAAAGTCCGGACTGAGAGTAGAGCGCTACCCCGCACCCAGATGGCGGCGGTGCCGGATAGGTCGCAATACTAGTTTGCCTCCTCCTTGTTGTGGTGTTGCTCAGATATCAGTAGCAGGTCGAATTTTTTCTCCCTCGCCACCTGGTCGAGTAAGTCTATTGCGGTTGAGCTACGGTGTAGGTTGATCTGCAAAACTTGGATCATGTCTTCGCTTTTATCTTCTTATGTGCCTCTTTGAACTCCAGGCACCTATCACTTCTTGCAAAATGAGCCAGGTCTTCAGGTTTCAATCCCTTAGATTCGCACAAGACACAGCTAGGTTTATTTTGGCACTCCTTCGCCTTAGTGCCACACTTGTAGCACAGGTTACTTGAATCTGGCCCCTTGCAATTCCAGGAAATGTGTCCGTAGCTTAGGCACTTTTAGCATCGAGCTAGAACTACCCGCCACCGATTTTATTTTTTTCCTTGGCCAGGAGTTTCACCACGTCTTTTTCTGCGATGTCTACTATTGCCAACCTTTGCCCTGTGGGATTGCTAGGTGTCACCCTTGCCCCAAAGCTGTCTGCCGTAGGAAGAGTTGATCTAATGGACTCTTCTACTTCTTTGGCATCCGCATTACAGTCTATAATTCTTATTTCCAAAGAGACCATTGGCTGTAATGTCGAGATAACAGCTTTAGAGCCAAGGAGGTTTTTTCGGGCTCCACATTTTGCCTGATTTGCTTGAGAACATCAGCGTAAGTTCTTCCATTTGCTGGCTTGTTTACCAGAGCATCCATACGCTGCTTGCGCCTGTTTATTTGAGGCATAGCGCTAAGTTTTGTGCCGTCGTGCTTTTCGGGCGGCTGTTCGATCAAATCTTTTCTTCGCGATTTGGAGCACACCAGTTAAAAGTCAGCACATCTCTCCTCCCCGTGACTATTGTCTGTTGCCACGAACCTTTTCACCATTTTCCTGCGATCAGGATTTAGTGCGCTACATGCTTCTCTTATGCCCTTCACAAAAGGAACAGTATTTTCGATGATTGGGGGGGAGGGGTAAAGTGAGTGGCGCCCATGCCCGTCTCCAACGGACCTACTCGGACCGAGGGCTCCGGTCGGTTACTTTTAGGGCAGGAACTGCCGTCAACATTCCGAGCAAAACTCCCCCAACGATTTGGGAAAAGGGCGAAGCTTAGAAATCAGGCCCTAGAAAAAAGTGTAACAGAATCCCAAATTCTAGCGGTCGCGAATTCAAAGATCTCGTTGTTGACGGCCGGCAAAAATATAGCATAGATGTAAAAAACGGTGTTGGCTGTTCCACTGATAGAGCCAAGTATGACAGCTGAATATAACGGTTTGGGTCAGTGGCTTGCAAGTGAAGTAACAG
This sequence comes from Stratiomys singularior, assembly GCA_954870665.1. Classification (NCBI taxonomy): domain Eukaryota; kingdom Metazoa; phylum Arthropoda; class Insecta; order Diptera; family Stratiomyidae; genus Stratiomys; species Stratiomys singularior. The sequence continues at coordinate 107,257,082 of OX940878.1, read as the reverse complement.
AGTTGGTCCATGCTATGCCCACAGTTTGATCCTCGTCATTTCTGACACTGTCAGAAGTAGCATTTATAATAGAATATATAAATAAAATTTCGGGACTCTTCAAGGAATCTTACATTAGAACGGGTACTTCGACCAATAGTTTACCTGCTTCAGATCGCCGAGGGTTGAATTTAATTGGAGAAACCAAATGGTGGGCGAAAGATGTATCATTGATAAAGACATTTGGACGAGCAACCAACAGAGAGCAATAACTTTTCTTGACGATTTTGATGGTGTCCGAAAAAATTGAAAATGATCCACGATCAAAACCTGACGTCCGATTAACAGCCAGGTTAATACAAGGAAAATTAGGATGAAATGTGAAACAATACTTCCTATTGCGTAGTATATTTGAGATAAGCATGCCCTTGTCAAATTATCTTCAGCTCAGTTCATGAGATATACAAAACGCCTTCAATTTGGTGTCATGGCGCTAAGGGATATTAAGGGACTATTAAGGAATTAAGGGACAACTTCGAAAAAGTCGAAGTAGAGACAGACCAATTTATTGAATGGGCAAATGATGGATTGGCCGATAAATCGGACTCTGAAACTGAACGCAGCTTCCCAGAAACTCGATGTCATAAGAAGGAAGTCTTTCCATGAGAACTGAGCCAAGATCAACATACTCAGTCTCCTATTGACCGTTCTGAAGTTACCACATTCTATATCACCATAAATATTTCCATTATGGCAATGAGTCGTCGTTTCGATGCCAAAGAAACCTGATTTTGAATCTGGGTAGCTTGGGTGCGCCGGGCCTTGCTTCGTGGGTCTCGAGGACGCGTTTCGGCTGCATACAGCCATCTTCAGCTCGTTCTCATGTCTTTGGCGCGGTGTCCATCTTTTTATATGTGAAACTTTTTTCGGAGGGGTAGGTCTGGTTAATTAGGTGTTAACGAGGGTCATTAAGTTTGGGTCTTTTCAGGATCGTGGGATTATCGTTGTCGGGTTCGTCGCGTTTTCATTTTTTTGACAAGGATTGGGTCGAGGACTGAAAATATTGTGTCGGAGTTGGTCATTATTTGTTCGTTGATTATATTTCCGTGGATTTTTTTGTGTTTGTAGATCTCTAATTTCTCTAGTACGTCAAGTCTAAGTCCCTTCTTTTGTTTGTGTAGTAGCGTCATTGAGTTTGCCATGGTATCAGGTTCGTGTGTGTGATTCTGTAGGTGTGTTGCGTAGTTGGAGTCTGCTTTGTTATGTGTATACGAACGTATGTGCTCCTTATATCTAGTTGTTAGTTTCCGTGTCGTTTTACCTATGTATACCATGTCGCAGTCCTTGCATGTTAGTTTGTATATGCCGCTGTTCGTGTGCTGTTGGGCTTCGGTATTAGTTTGTTTCCGATGTTGCTGTTGGTTTTGAACGCGGTATGTATTTTGTATTTTGTGAAGAAGCTTGCTAGCTGGTATGTCTCCTTGCTTGCGTTCGTCAATGTGGTCCATTTGGGTGCTTCCTTCGGTTCGTCTGATGGTTGGCGTTTTTTCGTCTTTTGCTGTGCAATCAGTGTGTTTATATCACGTTTCCTGTATCCGTTATTGTCGGCTTTCTTATATATGTTGTTAAATTCGTCGGTGTAGTCGCTGGAATTCATAGGGATGGAGTGTAGTCTCTGCACCATTGATCTGTATGCTGCTAGTTTGTGTTGGATGGGATGGTTGTATGGTGCGGTCCGTAGTAGTCGGTTTTCTGTAAATTTTTTGTTCCAAATGGGCTTCTTTGCATATGATGGTTAGGTCCATGTAGTTGATTTCTCTGTTTGACTCTTTCTCCATTGTGAACTTTATGTTGGGGTGGATGTTGTTCATATATGTGAGGAGTTCGTCTTCCGCGTTCGAGTCGATGATGATAAAGCAGTCGTCCACATATCGTTTGTAGTATACGATTTTGAATTTTTCTACTATTGTTGGTATGTGTACTTCCTCTATGCTTTGCAGGAAAACTTATACGACGTATACACCATCAAGAACAGTCAGGAACTAGCCACCTCGACCAAATCTTTAACACTGAACAACAATTATCGGCTTCTTTCGTTGGACATCACCAACCTCTACACCTCCATACCCGTAGATGAAACGCTGGCTCTCGCAAGAGAAAAAATACAACTGAACAACAGCCGACTGTTCACTGAAGAACTGGTGAACCTCGTCAGGATCACACTCCAGCAGAACTACTTTGAGTTCGACAACAGCATCTACATTGCAGAAGACGGACTGGGCATGGGACACCCAATATCATCTATAATGTCCGAAGTTTTCCTGCAAAGCATAGAGGAAGTACACATACCAAAAATAGTAGAAAAATTCAAAATCGTGTACTACAAACGGTATGTGGACGACTTGAACGGTATGAGGACGTACTGTTTCTGGAAGGAGAAGCATCGCAAGATAATTTCAACTTTTGCTCCGAATTCAATTCAAGCGCTCAAATAATAGTCCTTGAAAAAATTGTGCAATCTGTGTTTTCAGAAATTCGGATAGAGATAAGCTCCTCTTGAACATATTCCTATCTATAGGCTTAGCTTACAAGTATGTACTTACGTTATCCTTCACCCAAGTGGCTTGCGAACGGAGTTTCATTTTTCTTAAATTTATCAGTTTTAAAATATGATTGAGGAATTCAATGGACCAGGAAAAACTTGATGCATTCATACTCATGGCTGTAGAAAGAGCCTTTTTGCAAAGCACAGCACCCGACGAAATCATTGCCAAAGTAGCTGAGAAAAGTTCAATACTCCAAAAACTCCTAATCGGAAGATATGCGATATGCGAATTTCCCAGTGAAAAAGTGATACATATTATTCTTGTATGAAAATATTACCATTGTAAGAATTTAGTTTGTAATCGTAAGAACGTGGTACATATTTTTAAGTAGAGATATTACCATTAAAAAAACTAGTTTGTCATTGTTACTCAATATTTTTCCGTTTCCTTCCACATATCAGGCCGGACTGGCCATAAGGGAATTCGGGACAGTTTCCGGTGGGCCAGACATCTTCAGGCCGGTAAAATGTCAGAAATTCAGGCCAGTAAAATGCTGGTTCACGCCAAAATCCCGGAAGTCTATACAACTTTTTATATTTATCCAGCGATAGAAAGTTGATAAAAAGTGCAAATGATATTTGCAACATGGTTGCAAAGAATATGACCACTTATTCCAAAGACATACGAGACTTGATCCGTAAAGTGAAATGGGAATACCAATTTTACGGTCTGCATCAAGGAAAACAATGATAAACTGATGGGCGTGAATCGAGAATCTTTGTAGTTCATGAGAACCTTAGTAACTACGACGTTTGTACAATAATCAGGAGAAGTAGAAATTCCCCCTGACTGCTGACGGATGAAGAACAAAGAAAAAGGAAAAGGTATATGTTACAATAGAAGCACACTCCAACAAAAAAACGAACTCACCCAAAAACAAGAATGAATTTAACCTCAAAACGGATCTAATTTCAATCGTTGATGCAAAAGATGGTATGTGACATGTTTGCAGCCACCTAAAAGGATACAAGCTTATATCATTGCAGTTGATTTTAAGGCTCAAGACATTTTAGGACTTATAGATGTCTTGACTCAACCTTTCTCGATATTATGATTGTGTCCTCCGTTTTTGTAACCCGTGCTGCCATTTCCTGTTTTCTTCGATTGAATCTACCGAATTATTCCGAGGTAGGAATACTGGCCTTCATCCTTCACCTCTATATTTGATTACCCTTTTTCTGCAGCACACAGTAATTTGTGTGCTGCATGTAGTCAGTCTGATGGAGGTTATGCCCCTTTATTATTCAGAATCCGCTGGATCGACGGCTATTCCATACAACTCATTACTGTATTGGTTTTGCCAGTATTTTAAAAACCAATATTCTAAACACTATTGTTGGACACGAGCCAAATTTCCGTCCCGATCGAACATGAAATGCATTTCTGTGTCAAACTCATACAATCCTTCGAACACCGAATACCACCTTCTTATCCTAACATGAATTCGATACTGTAAAAAGTTTTTTACACAAATAAGGACGTCGGGATTATTAAGTGCTATCAGGTTTTTATGAATTAGTTGTTGTTCTGGCTGAGAATCCTTCAACCTCGCCTAAAATTCAGCTTAGCGTCACTTATTTCACTTGTTGTGAGATTAAAAGAGGATACAACATGCTTAGCATATTCTCTTCTGAAATCTTAAACTTTAAATCTAGCATTGCCCCGCCATCATCCCACTTCTAACTAATCCCAACATTAACAATAACTCTCCATTAACAAAATCCTAAATGAATTTTAATTCTTTTTAGCTTTGTTATTTCATCTCTTTCTAATTCATTCCATCACTATAAATTTGCTTCTATTGCTTACCCAATCTAATCCCTGGGTTCAACCATTCTACAATATTTATAACTTCAGATTGCCGGTTATAAGGATGAATACTAACATCTTTGCGCTGGTGACTACGATACGTTTGCGGGGCGGAAAAATATAAGAGGCGAAACGACAAGCTCATGGACAATGAAAGCGGACTCCACTATGTTGTAAAGTTTAAAATACTTTCAATATTTCAGGCGCCAGTTTCGGGACGAACATAACGAAACCAACTTTCTGGTAATATGTTGAAATTCCAGAGAGAGAAAAATTGTTAAGGAGCTGCCTAGGAGTCTTATGATATAGTATGCATCTAAGATCTAATGAATGAAAAATTGAGATTGCGATGTGTATCCTCGGGGAAATTAAGTTTGAGAATAAACTTTTAGCATGATGCCGCGGATTATGAAGATCAATAGCGGATCAAGACTACTTGCTGAAACTTATCGAAAAGGAACCTGGAAATTAATTTCTCTTTGGCAAATATAAACTTTGAAAAGATTTGCATACTTTGTCTCGACGAAAAAAGGATAAAATTTGTTGAATTTTCTTGTGCTAAATGAAAAAATTTTATAATCTCCGTAATATCAACAACGTGAGGTTTGAATAAATGACTACGGCAAGCTAGGACCTTTAATCGATTTAAGCAAATGGAGACTACTGTACTAGGGAAGTTTTTAACCAAATAGTTTTTTATAAGTAATTTTTCACTTATAATACAAGTTGTCTTTTGCATTTTTGCACAAATTTGGGTTAGTTTTTGCACCCAAACAGATGAGATTCATTCTTAACGTTATTTGATGTCCTGAACACAGACCTTCAATCCATGTGTCAAAACTAATACTTGTTTTCGACTTCGCGCATGTTGATATTACTGCGCTCTTATAACGGCTGTCAGCTGACCACGTTGCATTAACCCTGGAAAGATAATCAAATTTAGTTGTACGGAAAGGATAATCAGGCGTAAATTTCAAACATAAGTTTCAATTGTCTGCTGTGTACAATTTTCTCTACTGATGTGAATAAACTAATTGAGTTCTTATATTTGAATACAAATCAAATAAAATCCATGATAATTTGTGAATATATTTTTATTCATTGACAAACAAATCACGAAATTTCTAAACTCTTCCAAAATATAACAAAACTTAACTCTAGCTTAACATTTCATCAAAAAATCATTTCTCTTTTTCTAAATATCTCACTTTTTCACTTTAATTCACTCAAGAACATATATCGGTATATAAATTATCTACACACAGTTTTGACACATATCATTGTTGTGTTTGTGACGTATCACATTTCGACACTTAATGTAGCATGCGCTTGCCTTTCGCCTTAATTGATATGGACAATACGTACAGCAAATACTTTTTTTTGGTCCAGGTTCCTCTACAATATCTCTCAATGAACCAGGAGGATCTTTTGACAAAATTTGGCATATATTTTTGCGTAGATATCATTTTAAAGTTGGGGTCTGTAATCTCGTACCCATAAACGACGATGAAAGTTTCGTGATCAGCTTCTTTATAAAAAATTTTCGATTTAAGGGCTTCTCACCTTTGCTGCTTTCGTTATGGCTGTATATAATATAAGCATTTACGCATGCAACATTGATCATTCCGTAAAACACAGCCATGGGCCATGTATTAGTCTTCCTACTGCAAGACATAAGTGTGCACATTCCATCTAGTGTGTCAACTCCACCATTAGTTTGATTATAATACATAATCATCTCAGCTTCTCCGGAAACTTTGTCAATGGAAGCATCTTCATCGCAAGATGATAACAAGTAGACCATTTTATTTGCCTTACGGTTATAGGATGCCAGAGTAAGGGGCCCATCACAAAAAAAAACATTGATGTTCCCACTGGTCTAGAGCGGCTGTTTTTCATTTCTTCAGGTATCTGGGGCTTATTCGACCGCAAGGTTCCCGCCATTGTCAACTTATATGGTTCCTGAAGCATTTTTTATCAAACGAAATCGAGGTCAGCCAGTTGTCACATGTAATATTACCACGACTGCCATTTAGGGGCCTCGACAACTCTTTGACAAAATATTCTCCGAGAGGTACGCCGCTTGCTTGAGTTCGGCTTGCCAAATAAGGTATTGCATTAACCATGTATTTTATACCACTATCACGCAACATCAAGATTTTAATGCCATACTTACTTGGCTTGCTGGGTATATATATTTTAAATGGACACGGACCTCGAAATCCAAGCAACTGCTCATCAACTGTTACGAGCTCCCGGAGTATCACTGCTTACACATTGGTAAATGAAAAGATACCATATTTTGCGGATAGGACTGAAGATATCAGTAGCTCGACGTGTGGAGCGTACCTTTTTTCATCCATCCGTAGACATCTTATTAAATAATCAAAACGATCGCGACTCATCACCGAAACGTAAATCATTGATGACGATTGGTTGAAAATCTCATCCGTACTCAAATGATTATCTTTTCTCATAGCTGTCATTACCAGGATTCCAAAAAGTGCGCATATTACATCTCTACTCGTATCCCGAAATGTAGCAGCAATCATAGACTCCTTTCCCTTCAATGATATCTCAGCATTCGTTCTTCTTACGATTTCACTGACTATTTCTGCAGTGAAAAAAATTTCGAAGCATGAAACAGGAACACATCGATAACGGTACATGCGTGTCGGAACTTTTTAAGCTGTAACAATGTTCAATGCAGAAACTCGGCGGCTGCGTCTATCAGGCTTCGAAGTCGACCAGCAATATATATTTTTGCCTTTGATAGTTTTCTGCGACAAAGATATAACTCGACGATTAGCAGATAATGAACCCTGCGACTCATTATCATCAACTAGTCAGAACAGACCAGTAACTAGTAACATACCAGCCAGGATTTCATCGTCTCGTAAACCTCTATTGGCCATAATAACTGAGTGCAATCACAAAAATATTACAACACAAAATTATTATTATGAAATTAAACTCGTCTTTTTCGAAGACTTTAAAATATTTATTTCACTGCGTCTAGTCCTTACTGACTAATTACAAAACATTGTTGGCTATTTATATTTTGCTTATCCTCTAATTTCTATTATATGTATATTGGGTTTTAACCATATTCCTAAAATCAGCAATGATGCACCATAAACGAAATTGATCGTTAGTCTAGCCTGTATAAGTCAACGACCCAAGCGACACGTTCCCGCAAATGCAGCAGCATGTGCGATTCACCCAGAATGTATCGATTCAACGGAATTGGCGAAAATGCAGCTTAAGCTAAAAACATTTATAAAATAATGAACATAAGAATTTCTCATTCATTAATTGTTGTACTGTGAATAAATGAACTTCCTTTTTTTAATAATAAAAAAAATAATAATTTAACTGGCGCCCGAGCAGGGACTACTATTCGCGACACCGCTATCTCGTTCGATAAAGTAAGCACAGTTAGTGCTTGCGCTAGGATACTGGTCAATCAAAAAGCCCTAATAGATTGATAAATCACTTCCAGAGGCTGGGATAGTGAGCCAGAACTCCTTCGGTTACGGGAAAAGAAAAAGTACCGTCGCGCCTTTCATAGGACGAAGAATTGCGTAGATTAACGCAAACTTGTGGTGGTTTTGCTGGGAACGAGGCCCCTTAGTAGCCTGGATTGGTAAAAAGGACGTTGGATCGAATCAACAGCCGCCCACGTGCGAACAGTGATCAACATAAGCAACCCGAAGGATCCTCTTAATAAGCAGACATAAGAATCAGCGTGAGATCTGGGAAGCAGAAATGATAAAGGAAATTGTAGCAATTTTGTGAGTTTAGTGATTAAGTTTTAAATTCGTTAAAAATCAGAAAATTCAAGGATAAGAGAAGAAACTTATCACCAGTTTAAAACTGAATCAAATTTGAATATTGAAGCATATTGTTTTACATGAAAGGAAAATATTATATATTTTCCTTTCATTATATCGAAGACAATTACAAAAGAAAAATTACTTATTATTATTAAAACAAAAAGTTGAATTCAATTATTTACTATTATTATCTTTATTATAAAAAGTTGGAAAACATATATAACAAAACCAAAACAAATTTTATTGATTATCATTTTTATTATTTGAAATACATACAAATTTCTTTCGGCATCGGTAATCTCGCGATATTTAAAGTGAAGTGACAAAAGTGATCCTTCAAGCCTCTAAAAATGTGATCCTTCTCCCTTGTGAAGTGGTACATCATACACACCTGTGAAATGGCCAACCCCAATAATTTAATCAGACCCGCGCGTCTGAATGTAGGTGATCTCCCACCAGTGATTGAAGAGGGTGAACAAGTGCCCGTAAATCCTAGTAATGAAAATCTCATTGGCCTTATTACACGTCTAGTGTCGGAAACTCTGCAAATACAGGGAAGGCAAATTTTCGATTCTTTCATGAATCCTGCCTCCGACCCGAATCTAGACTACGATATGCCGATAAACGTGGGTACCGAAAGGGATCTTACTGATATGGATAAGATCCATAACGTTGTGAAAAGCCTTCGAACCTTTTCTGGGGATCCAAGTGAATTCTCAACTTGGAAGAAAAGTGTTGAGAGAATTCTTATGATTTATCAACACCTTCAAGGCACACCTAAATACTTTGGCATCCTTTCTATGATAAGGAATAAGATTGTAGGACAAGCGGACATAGCTCTCGAGTCCTACAACACACCCTTAAATTGGCCAAAGATTTCTAAGTGCCTAACGCTACACTACGCTGATAAACGCGATCTTGGTACCCTCGAGTACCAAATGACAACATTGGTACAAGGGAACAATACAATTCATGAGTTCTACCACATTGTGTACCACCATTTATCCCTTATTTTAAAAAAACTATCTTCCATGGATATGGGATCCCAATCAATGCGTAATATGACTCAGTGCTATAGAGATAAAGCACTGGACACCTTTGTGCGAGTTCTCAAAGGAGATCTCCCACGGCTACTCAGCATAAGAGAACCAGTTGACATCCCACAAGCATTACACCTCTGCTTGAAACTACAAAATGTGGACTATAGAGCGCAACATGCATTAAGCTCACAAATTCCTACCAGAAAGGATTACCCACGTGTAACGCCGCCATTACCTCCAAAACGAATTAATAAGTATCACCATCCTGCTCAAAATTATGCCTCAGGAAGAAACTTTTACCCTGAATTACTTCACAGCCCTAACGTTCCTCAGCCCCCACAATTTCCATTTCCGCAAAACATTTCCACAAAACATGCCCTTCAATCAAAACAACCGACTATTTGGATTCAACCAGAACCAAAGACAACTACCCCCTAAACCTAGACCATATGAGCCAATGGACGTAGACCCCTCCATTCACTCAAGGGCCGTAAATTATCAAAATCGACCACAGATGCAACCTCAAGCCTTCGCGCAGAAACGCCCAACATCCCAAAAGGTGCATGGACCAAATAAACAGCAAAGAGTCTTCCATTTAGAAACCAACATAGACTCCGACGAAGCTCATGACTATGAGAAAAACACGCAACAACATGATTTCGACGAAATGAGCTATTACCAAGAACCAACGATTGACAACGACGATGAGACTGCAGTAAAAACCGAAACACTTTCTCAAAAAAACCAGGATGAGGTACATTTTTTAGACTACTGAGCTCTTCGCTTCCCTATTTGGAGCAAACAGCGAAGAGCGGTCAAGTTTTAAAATTCTTAATCGACACTGGGTCGAATAAGAACTACATCCAACCTTAATTTATTCGAAATCCTATTTTAAATGAAAAACCTTTTAGCGTTAATTCTGTCGGAGGATCCATAAACGTTACACACCACTCCTTCATAAGCTTGTTTGGACCTGAAATTGTAAAATTAAAATTCTACATGCTGCTCTCGCTAAAAACGTTTGCAGGAATAATCGGGAACGATAGTTTGAAGGCACTCCCAGCAATCATACACACCGACAACGACTTTATGACAATCAAGGGAAAGGTGCAAATTCCACTAAAACAACTTATATCACGGGCAGTTAACCACCTTAACGTAAGAACCGACCATATGACGGTCGTGTCACGTGTAGTGAGTGTGAAGTTGAAAGGTAATTAAAAAAGTATATAGTTTAAAAGATTTGAATAGATTAGAGGTTGTAATATCAGACTCTGACATAACTACAATTTGTCCATAATTATTTCAGATGTAAATAACTGCACAAATATTTAATTTAATTGGTGGAGATCCAGGAAACTCGCACCAATATTTAGTCCAGAGGAAAATCTCAAAAATCACTTTAAAGATAATCATGCGTAATTTTCACGCATATGATCACTATATCCCGAAAATGCCGACACAGTGCTGAACGGTGCGGCGCGGTTCATCGGTTCAACGGTTCATCCCACGAAAGGTACAATCTGGGAATGAAAAGAAAAATTAGCAATGCAGCTGCATTGCCTAGAGCTGGAGCGCAATTTTTCGAAAGTGTATGCGCAATTTTTACACAGATTCCAGGGTTAAATATTATTTGGGACTCAATTTTTTGTTGCCATTGTGCTTCGGATCATGTGCAAACGCAGAAGTGACGTTCAGAATCGAATCAAAGTGTTTTTGTCACGTTTATGGATGTTAACTGCTCACAAAACCTGCAAAAATCTAATCACCGACAAGCAATGGGTACTGAAAAAGTAAGGCGTGAAAAAACAATAAGCAAACCTACAACAAGATACAAAAACACATAATAATGTTTAACGTTCCTCGCACCGCGATAGAGTTACTATACAAACAAAATGAACGAAAGCGTAGATTTCCTAAAGAAACAAAAAAAGTATGCCCAAATAATCAAATTTGACACTTAAGACTTAAAGCACATTTAAGGTACCTATCTGAATTTCGAAAAAAATCGGTTTTTTTATAGATTTCAATTCGTAAGATTTCCAAAAATAACTTCCTAAAATAAAATACGAAAATTCGAAAAACTAGAAACATCGACATAAGCGAGCGTGCGCTCTCGGCTCCCCGCAGGTTCTGTACACCGTTGCCGCTCGCTCAGCTATAAAATGTTTCCCGTTTTCCAAAATATGCGTTATATATTTACATCGATATTGTTTGCTTTCTCATGTGTTCCCAGTTCTATTTTAGTCGTTACAGAAGTACTTTGTCATAGAAAAGTGGTTCCCAAAAGAGTTAATAATTATATAAAAGGTAGGAAAAGTGAAAATCGAAATAAAAAGATGTACGAGACATTCTTGCGGGTAATCAACACACTTAAAGCAAATCTGCTGAACAGTTTCAAAAAGCAACAACTTCGATGTAAAAGTTATCGAAGGTTTGTCTATTTGGATTGGCTACTATGCTTCAAAGCCCTACAGAAGTGAAGCAAAAAACTAAATATCAAAATGCATTACTTTTGCTGATTTCTGACAAAAATGAGAAAGTTTGACGTCTCTATATCTTCTTCCTCTATGCTTTGCTAACTGTAATGTTAACTCCACTGTCAAATTTAAAACCGGAGGTAGCCGAAGATCTTGAATAAGTAAATATTATATTATATTTACATTTAACGAATGGAAATGTTTTTGATTTGCTAATTATATGCTGCAATTGGTAAGTTAACTTGTATGTGAAATTGTCGGCAGTAATATTGATGGATAATTTTCAATTTCAAGGCAGATATATGATAACAAAACAAATAAAAGTTTTGCATTTTTCAGCTGTTATTAGTGATTTATGAATGTCGTTTCCGTATTTTTGCCTATTATTGCATATTACATTAATAATGTAAAGTAAATGTGTTCATAATTCTGCGCGGAAAACCTTGAAATTTCGATAAAATTTCAGATATCATGCTGTATGCGACACAAATGGCAGGAACGAATTGATCCGAACACTGATGAGGGGGGAAAAAGGATAAGTTTAAAACTTCGGACAGTCACGTACGCTCATGTACACGGTGTTCAGCTGGAAACCCTCGATGTTTTGACATCGATTAGTTGACTTCGACATTATCGACACATCGATGTTATAAGAATAAAACATAGAAAAGTCAATTTGTGGCGACCTTTTAATGGCAGCATTACAGCCAAAATATATGGCAGTACACATTGCAGCAAAAAATAAATATATGGCAGTCCTCATAAGGAGTAGTGCTCGCGAGCGACACGATTCGACACAGTGGTAGACCTCGGAACAAGAAGGACACAAAACGATCCTCGCGAATATAGTTGTACGCGCAAAATTAGAAAATAGCTTTTGCTAATTATTGTATTAGTTAAAAAATAAATATTGTGTTGAAGTGAAACCCCCTCAAATTGGTGACCCCGACGTGATAGCGCACGGGAATAGGAATTGCTTGGTGACGGCAAAAGTACGTAGTGACGCCAAAACGTGCGTAGTGACGCCAAAAAGTGCGTAGTGACGCCAAAAAAGTGCGTAGTGATGCCATATTGAGGTACTTAAAAAAACAGCTGAAGTGACTAAAAATAATAATGTCTTCACCTCCGGAAACACCGAAACGGGTAGAAGAAAGTTCCACGCGCTCCGAAATTCATATGCACTCTATGAATAAAGTCACGATTCCCTCTTTTATTAAAGACAACCCAAGTTGTGGTTTGTACAAGTGGAAATGGCCTTTGAAATTTCCCACATTGCGTCGGACAAGGCTAAATTTCGCTATGTGATTGTCAATTTGGACTCTTCGGTTCTGCAAGCCGTTTCGAACATTGCAATTAATCCCCCCGAAATCGGAAAATATGACGTAATAAAAAAGCGAATTTTAGAGTCATTCGCGAAATCGAGTGAGGCGAAATTACGTCGCGGGTTGCGTGGCGTAAACATCGGAGAAGAGGAACCGTCACTCTTCTTGCAGAAACTTCGAAATTTGGCCGGTGACCAAATCAGTGACGCAGTGTTGACAATGTTCCTCGAGCAAATGCCAGATTATGTGCGTGGGATCCTTGTAGGCAGCGAAGTAACAGACTTTGCGAAATTAGCGTTACAAGCCGACAAAATAATAGAGATTTCACGCCCATCGATCGCGGTTGTATCAGCTAGTACAGCAAACGACCAGACAACTATTCAAATGGAAAATCTACAAAAGGAAATCGAGAGGTTATCCCGAGAAATTCAGCGGTTGCTGAGAGGATGTTCCCAATCAAAGACGCGAAATAGATCAATGTCGCGAGATAAGAAGGCCGGGAAAACAAGTATGTGTTATTATCACGAAAGATTTGGTGAGCGTGCAAGAAACTGTCGCGAGCCTTGCATTAAATCAGACCACCCAAAAAACTAGTTTCAACGACATGCGAACCGGCGAACGCATGTTGTAACGACAAAACTAGCCGCCTTTCCATTTATGACAGAAAATCTGGGTATAAATTCTTAATTGATACGGGAGCGGAGATATCCGTCCTACCCAGATCTTCATGCAACAGACAGCATTCGTTTAATTTAAAACTTTACGCTGCGAATGGCTCAGTTATCGATATGTACGGATCGAAAACTCTGACAGTGGAATTAGGTTTACGGCGTGAATTTACATGGAATTTTTCTGTAGCGAACGTTACACAGGCAATCCTTGGAGCCAATTTCTTGCAACACCATGGCCTAATAGTCGACTTAAAAGCTAGGAAGCTAGTGGACAAAAATACAGCGTTGCGAACTAATGCACCAGTTGTTGCAATAAAAACGCCATCGGTCCATACGTACAATCTGACTGTCACATATCATCAATTTTTGGCAGAATTTGGAGAAATTACTCGATTGAATCTGCGAAAAACAGTGGCTCATTCAGTTCAGCATCATATTCTGACTAAAGGTGCACCAATCGTAGAACGTGCACGCAGGCTATCTGGTGAGAAGCTTAAAGCAGCAAGAGAAAAATTCGATTTTATGCTGAAAAACGATATATGCCAACCATCGGATAGTGAATGGGCCTCACCGTTGCATCTAGTACGGAAGAAAACTAGCGAATGGCGGCCTTGCGGGGACTATCGTCGTCGGAATAGCATCACCATTCCCGACAGATACCCGATTCCTCATTTAAGCGATTTCACGACACAGTTAGCCGGTTGTACGATTTTTTCAACACTGCACCTTAGTAGAGCTGATCATCAAGTTCCCATTGCACCTGAGGATCGTAAAAAAACCGCCGTCATTACGCCATTCGCACTATTTGAATTTAAAGTGATGACTTTCGGCCTGTGCAATGCGGCGCAAACGTTTCAGCGCTTTATGGATTCCGTCCTTCGTGGTTTAAGTTTTTGCCACTGCTATATCGATGACATTATCATCGCGTCAAAAGATCCGCAGCAACACCGCAGCGATTTATAGGCCGTTTTTAAGCGTCTTCAAAAATTTGGTCTTGGCATCAATGCGGCGAAATGTGTTGTTGGGCAACAAGAGCTTCGATATTTGGGTTTTATCGTCAACCTACACGGCATTAAACCCCCACAGGACCGAATTGAAGTTCTTGCTAAATTCGAACAACCAAAAACTGTCGAGGAACTTCGTCGTTTCATAGGCACCATCAACTTCTACCGAAGTTGTTTCTCGCATGCAGCTCATGTGCAGGCGCCGCTTCTTGACTTCATTAAAGGCGCACGTAAACGAGACAAACGACCAGTGCAATGGACCCCAGACGTGAAGCATGCATTCGAGAAATGCAAGGAGCTGGTAACAAAGGCGGCTTTATTAATACATCCTGTCGAAAACGCGCCACTTATTCTTCATTGCGATGCATCAGAAGTGGCTGTTGGAGCAGTTTTAGAGCAGGAGATCAAAGGAAAACGAATGCCGCTAGGGTTCTTTTTGCGGAAGTTGGATAGAACACAAAAGCGATATAGCGCATACGACCGTGAATTTCTTGCGGTGTATCAAGCCGTCAAATTTTTCCGTCATCTCGTGGAAGGACGAAACTGGACAATATTCACCAACCATTAGCCGCTGACGTACGCTTTCCTGCAAAAATCAGACAAAGCTTCACCTCCGCAGCTAAGACAATTAGATTTCATCGGTCAATTTTCGACGAAATTGATACACGTTAAAGGCAGGAATAACATTGTAGCCGATACTCTTTCACGCATTGAAGAGATAACAATGCCATCAACTATCGATTGGCAAGAACTTGAAGAGCAGCAAAACACCGACGCAGAACTGCAGCATCTTTTGAAAGAGCCCTCATCATCATCATTAAGGCTAATGCCGTTGCGAGTTGGAAATTGTGAAACGCCTATCTACTGTGACTTATCTACAGGAACCACTCGTATTTATATCCCGGATACGATGCGAAGAAAAATGTTTGACCTGTACCATCTAATGTCACATCCAAGCGGAAGAGCGACAAAGCGTGTCATCAGTGAAAAATACGTGTGGCCTAGAATGAATAAAGACATTCAAGTATGGGCACGAAGTTGCGTAGCGTGCCAAAAAAGTAAAGTTGGCCGTCACGTAAAAAACGTTACTGAGGCAATTAGAATTCCTTCAGCCCGCTTCCGACACGTACATCAAGACATAATTGTGATGTCGCTTTCAAAAGGCTACATGTATTGCCTCACGATGATCGATCGATTCACGCGCTGGCCCGAAGCAACACGAATCGCCGATTTGAACGGCGATACCGTAGCAACTGCATTTTCCACCCAGCGGGTATCAAGCTTTGGTTCGCCCGAAACGATAACGACCGACCGAGGCTCCCAACTAGAATCGCAGCTTTTTGATTCATTTATGAAAATAATTGGTTGTTCCAGAAACAAGACAACAGCGTACCATCCGGCATCGAATGGACTTGTCGAACGATGGCATCTATCCTTAAAAGCATCCATCATGTGTCATCAAAATAGGGAATGGGTCGAAGTCCTTCCTCTTGTCCTATTAGGATTAAGTACCAGTTTTAAATCCGATATCGAGTCAACGGCTGCCGAACTTGTTTACGTAACAACGCTGTGAGTTCCTGGTGAAATTTTTTTCGATAATCTGGACGAACCTCCATTGGGTCCTACAATATTTGCAAGAAAATTTAAACAACTGATGAGGCAAATCAAACAAACTACTACAATTCACCACAGTTATCCAAAAGATTTGGACACATGCAGCCATGTATTCGTTCGTTTTGATTCCACCAAAGTGCCGTGCCAGCAGCCATACGATGGCCCTTTCGAAATCGAAGAAAGGCTATCGGATCGCGTTTTCTGAATCAAAACAAACGGAAAGTCGCAAACAACTTCAACCGAAAGGATCAAGCCGGCATACATCGAAAGACATGCAACTACTTCAACAAGCGAAGAATTGACACCGTTCGCACCAACAAAATCATCATCTACAAATGCACCCAAGCCAATCCGGACGTATTCACGGGTAAAAAATGTCAAATTCGCACTCAATCAAACGCTAAATAGACTTACGACTGTTACAAACAGTCAAAATCAAGTTGACTGAGTTACTTGGGCAAGAATATTGTGGCGACCTTTTAATGGCAGCATTACAGCCAAAATATATGGCAGTACACTTTGCAGCAAAAAATAAATATATGGCAGTCCTCATAAGGAGTAGTGCTCGCGAGCGACATGATTCGACACAGTGGTAGACCTCGGAACAAGAAGGACACAAAACGATCCTCGCGAATATAGTTGTACGCGCAAAATTAGAAAATAGCTTTTGCTAATTATTGTATTAGTTAAAAAATAAATATTGTGTTGATGTTAAACCCCCACAAATTATTCGGCAAGACTACGGTTTCCGAGGCCCCTGCAATTAACGACGTTTTCACATAAACCGACCCGAAATAAACCGAAAATATTAAGCAAAATTTTTTGATATTTGGTCTAGTTTTTAAGATATCGAGGTCGAAAGTTTTCCGTTTTACACACACAAGTGACATAAGGTGTCTGTCAAACAACGTCGGTAATGAAAATTTACACTGTCAAAACAGATTTTTACACTGTCAAAACAGATAGTTAACGTGCAGTAATGCCGGAAATACAGTCTATAACAAAAAACTTCGATGATGAAAATCTCCAATTATTAGTTATAACATATAATAAAAAGAATATATAGCAAAAATCTAAAATTAACAATTCAAAAAAACTTACTGGTACAAAAGGCGCTCTAAATTAATACTTATCAATATCCAAAAATTTATCAGAAAGAACTTCGATATTAAATTAATAAAAATTATGTATTATTTTCAATCAATTGGAAAAATGGGGAATAACCAAAGAACCTTATTGTAATTTTTTATAATGAAATAATGAAAATGAATGATAATGAAAATATCCAATTACAAAAAACATCGATAATGCTTATTTCATAACATTGGAAAATTGCCGCAATTTTCCAATGTTTGGAGATTTTCATCATCGAAGTTTTTTGTTAGAGACTGTATTACCGGCATTACTGCACGTTAACTATCTGTTTTGACAGTGTAAAAATCTGTTTTGACAGTGTAAATTTTCATTACCGACGTTGTTTGACAGACACTTTATGTCACTTGTGGGTGTAAAACGGAAAACTTTCGACCTCGATATCTTAAAAACTAGACAAAATATCAAAAAATTTTGCTTAATATTTTCGGTTTATGTGAAAACGTCGTTAATTGCAGGGGCCTCGGAAACCGTAGTCTCCCCAATTATTCTTTAGAGCGCCATCTAGTGTGCATTGAATGTATCAGATTCAACTATCAAAGTAGATCAAAACCGGAGAAAGCTGTCCGAAGAGGTATTTCATTGCATTTCTCGGAAAAAAAATACTGTCAACTTAGATTTAGTGTTCGCGTCATTCGCGATGGTGGTTGATGAGTGCGGGTGAGAGTGAACTTGTGAAGCGGAAACAAATTTAATTTTGTAAATAATATAATTTCGGTAACGAGATAACAGGTATATGGTAACATATGTATATAAATCTTTGTTCTACATTGTATTATTATTTCATTTTCCAGTAACTTTTGCAGTCATGTCAATGCTCACTGTATTTTTGCATTTTTTAGATTATCTTGTGAAAAAAGTGGATAAATTACACGAGAATTTATTTTTATAAAATTAAATAATTTTTTTTGCTTGCTGCTTTTGTTTTGCATTGAAGAGCTGCTAAGGATTCTTTTTTCGGTGTTGTTAGCATTGCATGTAGAGGAGTGAATTACTAAAATATAAACTCTTTTTGTTTTGCATGGTGGGCGAGTAATAGGATAAATTGCGAGCGATATTTCCCAACTTTTCTTATCGAAAAAAGTTACAGATTAGATCTATTTAATCTAAAATTTATTTCCTCTCTAAGTAGTGTTTTCTTTCAGTGCACTCAATGCATTTTAGTAATAAATAAGTAGGTGTAACATAGGACATTCAAAGCAAACATAACATACAAAAGTTTATTGTTTTTTGAAAGTTCCAGGTGTAAAATGTCACCAATGTGTCAATACTGGAAATATTTTGAAAAATAATGATTCCAGCGCCTAATGTCTGTTACGGTGTGGGTTCGCTGCCCTCGGGGGAAGCTTTCACCACGCAAGGAACCCGGCGAACGCGTCTTCCGGGAGTAGCGTAAGTGACGACGAAGCAAACAAATAAAACCACTACCCTCCGTAAATCCGCGAAGTAGAAGTTGAACTTGTTGCCTGATACCGAGATGTACGAAGAGGAACCCGTAGAAAGCTAAATTTTAGTTATTAAGCGATTAACCGAAATATTGTAAGAAGAATCATAGAAGCTAAGAAGGGAATTGTGGTTGAAATTAAAGAAAGTAATTTTATTCATAGAATGGCAGTTAGTTTGTAAGGGTAGCAGCGAATCAACGGTCTAGGCATACAAGATCATTTGTTGATGGAAGCCAGCGAGCAGCGCAAGAATTCACCGACACCAACTCCCAAATAACGAGCTATCAGAACGAGCTCAACTGGTTGTATGCCGGCTAAAGAAACCGAACCACACACTTAGCCGCGAATCTGGCTCACTTTCGCGATTCGCGATCTTCGTCTGCGCGTAAGGGGCCATGGACACATCACAAAACTCGTACTTACCTCCATAGGATAAACATTCGCGACGATGAACGTTTAATAAACAATTAGACAAACTCAAACTTAGAACACACACACAAACTTAAACATCACAAACTCCATATAACTCGCGCAAATCGCTCGGAATGTAGCCCCAAATCACAAACGGCCGCGGCAATGATCGCTTAATAAATAAGTAAACAAAAACAAATAAATAAACTAGATGTCATAGGTCATCTGTCAGCCGGTAGTTGCGGCGAAGTGTGATGCGATCCAATGCGGATGGTGGAACTCGCCGTACCATATTTACAGCGGTTCCGGCGAATGGATCGCAGCTCGGGTGGGTCATCGCCCGAAGGGGTGAACGGCCGCAGCGGGAGGATCTCGAACCGCTAAAGGGAAATGTTAAAAGGAAGTGAAAAAAGAACGGGGGGTTCTTTTTTTTTGGAGTCAGACGCGAGACGGTCCGGGAGTGTGAGAAGAGATAGTGGGAGTGCACTTCCTGTGTGAATCTAGTAATGTTAGTGCGGGAGAAGAAGTGAAATCTGGTGACTAAATAGAAGATATAAAAAAAAGATATAACAAAAAAAAAGACTAAATAAGAAAAGACGAAATAAGATTAAACTGAGACTGAAGTGTTGAGGCGGTGCACGGCGATCGTTCGGGTTCCGGAGACTGGGTGCGGGACGCAGGCGAGGACAATTCAAGTTGGCGGAAACACGGAATCGCGGGGGTGGCCACCGTCGCACAAGGGATAGACTTTTATTATACTATTAGAGATAAGTGATTACTATTATATATTATCGAATATTGTAAGTACCATTTTATTACTATCATAAAGGAATTATTACTATATACGAATATTACTAATACTACGAGGAGAGTGGTCTCGTCGCATTCTCGCTTGGCGACGTTTCGGGGCTCGGTAAAGCGAGTGGCGCCCACGCCCGTCTCCGACGGACCTACCGGGACCGAGGGCCCCGGCCGTTACCTCTCCGAATAGGAACGACCGTGGGGGTGCATCGAGCCCAGCACTTTCCCCAGCGATTTGGGTTGAAGGCTGGGAGCTCAAGGCCCACCAACGGATTTAAAGTGTAACATGTCGTTCCTGTGGAAAAAATTTCAAAAGCTACTGGTAACATTTTCAATTTGAAGTTTCATTTGAGTAATAAACATCCAAATTTAACCACCCCAGGCTCAGCTCCAAAAACTTGTAATGAACCTAATGTTGTGCCTTCAACTAGTAACGCTAATGTTCTGAATCAGGGAGCGATTGTGATTCCGTAGAAGTTACACGGATAGTGACCAAAAATTTTTTCCCCTTTTTAAGCTCTAGCTTTAATAAAATATCTCAATTCGCTGATATGGGATCCAAATGAATTCAGGTGACACATAGCATACATGATTTGTAAAGCATCTCAACCGTTTCAAACTACAGAAAATGAAGGTATTCTGAATTTAATAAAAATCGTTCGTCCATTGTACAAAGTTTGAAAAGGGTGTTAGATTCCAAATATGACGTTTTAGAAAACACGTTAAAAGAAAACTCCAGAGTTGGTTCACTTTAACAACAGATATTTGGACAGACACAATGTAAACTCGAAGTTTTTTGGAAGTGACTGTTCTATTTTGTAATAAGGAGCAACAATTAGAATCTGTATCGTTAGGAGCTTTTTATTTAACGCAATCTCATACTGCGGAATACATAGCGTCTACATTATTTAAGGCCTGTAACGAGTAGAATATTGAAAGCAATAAGATAGTAGCAGTTGTCGCTGATGCTGGTGGTGCCAATATTGTTAAAGCAAAAGACATTGCATTTGATAGAAGTCGCCAAATACACTGATATGTCCACATATTGAATTTGGTGGCACAAAAATCTATCGATAAAACACCTAATTTGCCTGACCTAATTTGCCTGTTGCCGCTAGTGAAAACTTAAGACGAGAATCCGATTTGAAAGTGATGTGATGTGTCCGCTCTTTGGAACTCATGATCTTATATGATTGAAAGAGATCAATAACATTATTAATTGTGACACCAGTGCACACCAAAAATTTTGAATGGAAAATAAATTATTGATTTAGATTTGATGTTAACATCGATGTCAAGATCGATGTTTTTCTAATATCGATCATCCTTACTCTCTGTATCTTATACCTCTACTTCAAAACAGCAATTTCTTTAAAGGAACGGTCACACATACCACTTGCATGTTCAAAATATTATCAAATCGATCGCTGAATCAATCATTTAATCAGTCAGCGTTAATTGAAAATGCGCAAACGCTTATATTGTGCATTTCTTATCCTCATTAAGTATGTGGAGCATATGGATATGCTCATAAATGGCGTTCACAACGAAATTGTAGATTTGAACACATCTGATAAGCGTCGTATAGCGTTGAGATCAGCATCGGTTTGCAATTACCCCATATTCATTCGGCTCGAGCAAATTAATTCCGAAGTCGAGCATCTGTCAAAATTGTATGGAATGGGCGGGGCTTAATTCTTCGGATACTGATGTTCGATTGGAGTTAACATTCCCGTTAACTCGATTCTCCTGTGTCCATGGGCAGCAAAAGTTTTTTAATGATGGGGCACTTAATGTAATGATATTTTTTCGCAATTCTATTGATTTATGGACAAAATATTGTCTAAGAGTATTTAGATAATCAAGTAAATACGAATGAAAACAAACCATGTGCTTGAATTATAGCAAGGAAATATTGTAATGTTTATGTTAACAGTTCGGATGACGAAATTTTCGATCATTTATTTATACTACCTCTGATTATTTTGAAGTAAGAGGTGCTGAATTTGTGTTAATATGCTTTACTTTTGGTGATTTCGGACAGAAATGATAGCGTAGGGCCTTTCTATATCTTCTTTCTCTATTTCTTGGTCAAAGGCACCAAAGTTAACCGAAGCTGTCAAGTTCCAATTGGTTCTATGAATTAGTTTCAATAGTAGCTTGCAATAGTAACTACCAAAAGACTCGCTGGTAGGGACCTGGCTGTCCTTCCCAAGGAAATCAGCTGCATAAAACATGCACTCCGTTTTGACATTCTATTTTCATACAATGTTTTCGTATGTAATCCATTTTCTAGCACTTATAATCAACCGACCCCAGGTTGATTCGAACCGAACAGGTTCATTTTTGTACTGAGTGAGCAGAGATATGCTCGAGATATGCAGAGATAGACTCGATCACTATAACTTTTCACATTTTCTCGCAAAATTTTTCCCTGAATTTCAGCACGCATTTCTTCCTTGTTGAAATTCGTGCAAAGTACAGAGACGTCAATGCACTTTATCGGTACCCATGCCTTCACGATCACGTCTCACTTAATAATGACATAATACATCTTTGTTGCAATTTTTTTGGGAGTGTACATGTGTGCATATGCAATGATAGTCATATATGTCTAAAACCTAGATGTGTATCTGGACTGCAACTGGAAGTAACACTATCGGACAGATCTTTCCGATAGGCCTAATAACTCCCAAATATCTCTTATCGGAGCAAATTTATGAGATATCTTCCTAGCTTCATGAGAGCTACGACAATCAAAAATTAGACATCTCGAAGGAAATTCGAAGCGATTGCAGCAATGAAAAAATGCTGCAATGTATTTAGATCCACAAAGGATTGTGTCAAACTGCTACGAGATATGAAAATGATTATATTTCGACGCCCGGGACAATGTAACAACACAAAGAAAGGCTTTGGGTCGTTTGTATGAGTTTTGTTTGCTATGATCTTGTTTCGGCATTTTTGTAGTTTTTCCTTGCTTGCTTTGAGTCGAATACTTTCGTCCATAGTTTCCATTGGTCTCCATTAATCTCCAGTTTAAAAGTTGAATAATGTCCGATATTTCGGTTGTAAAACACATTTGAAAGCATTCAACCAGACTGGTGATATCTTTATCTTGTTGGATCACGTTTCTAGTCAAATTTCACAACAACGACTTATTTTAGACTTATAAAAATATTATAAAGTTTTATAATATTATATAATAGAGCAGGGATCCTGTACGAAATTCTTCGACTAAGACTCAAAGTTGAATTTAAAGTTGTTCCTCTCATGGAAAACTGGTTCTAGTTGCGTTATCATTTAATAATTTCGTCGTCATCATCATCTCGTTCAATGAGTACGCTCATATCATTTCCACTGCCTTCTGAGTTGCTTTCTGTGCTCTTTGCTCCAGAAAACTTACCGAATCACCTTCTTCGGGCGCTAGCGCTTTAAGCCACTCATGAATTTGATCCTCTGCTGTCGTAACGCTTAAATATGAGCAGATAAAAAAACTACGAAACACATTGTTTAGAGAAATTCCTCTCTTAACACTATCGTACACTTCACCGGCACCTAAAATGACAATAAATCAAAAGCGTGAAACCCCTTTGGACTACACTTTCGTATAAATTCGTGCACAGCGAGTAACTGAATTGACATGGACGTTGTTTTTCACGAGAGCAAAAAATTAGGGCTTACGGTAAAATACAGTTTTTCCCGCTTCCGATGAACAAGTGAACATTAGTACTCTAGTAGTCTTATTCGATTATCCCAAGTAGGCAGGAGATAAACTTCAGGCATCTATATCAATGGGAATCAAATTTCAATATTAATAATCTACTCATCTAGATTCGCTCATAGTTCATGGAAAATTCTATATTATTTACTTCCACATCATATCGTAGAAGTAAAAGACCCAACCATTAATTTATCCATTCATCACTTATTGTTTTGCAACACACCATTAGAAATCCAGAACCCCTAACCATAATTCAGACGATCCATCAACTTCCTGGATTCGGTCCCGATTATAAACAGTTTATCATCAATTTATGTTATCATTTGCTCTTACAGGCATGTATTTATTTATGTCCCTTTTGATCAGCTATCCATGCACTAAAGGATAAACATTCAACATCAGTGGAGCAATGTTGCAACATTCGAATATTTGTGTTAACTCAGCCTTCGGAACAGATGCAGTCACTATCGTATTCTTGTGTTTGTGTGTGCTCACATATTGTATGCACACTAGTATAGATATTTGCTCCATTTGCACTAACTACAGTATCGATGGACATAAATTATTTAACAGGTTTTGTGGTTAGCCATGCATAAATAAAACAGTTGAAGGATTAGTTCAGCAAAGTTGTCGTAGTGCTGTGAGATACTAACAGCCCACACAGCAAGGACCATGAACGAAGTTTGTGCACCAACACAAAATCATTTTGCTGAGTTGATTTAAGATGTTTATTCGGATGTGGGGTGTTGAAGCATTTAGGGTTGAAAGCGCAAATTAAAGTATATCCTGTGGAGGACTGCAAATTATACTTCAAATTCCAAAAAAAAAAATGTTTCGCATTTAACATGCTCTGACTTCTATTATTAAGTTGGTCCTGAAGCGTTTATAAACTTTTGAGCTTTCTGAATACCTTCAATTATTTGTATTAGTAAAATTATTAGTTATAATGGTCCTGTCCAAATTTCGTCTTACGACCGAAAATTCTAACTTTTGCCGTACTATTGAACGAGACGAGATTTGCTGAGAAGGAGGAGCATTTTTGATTTGCCCCATTCATAGGAGTTGAGAGTAATAGACTTTGCTCATACTAGCCTTTTCCAGTCCGAAAACCCTGGTTCAGAGATGAAAGAGTGGTTCTTATATGAGTGGCTCGGCGGAAAGGAATGGCGGGGAAGATACCGCTCTATTCAAACACTTCCCGACGCTCCAAAGTAGCTTTGTTAAGTGTCAGCACTGCCCGAGCATATTGTACCAACCATTCTAAGCATTCCTCTGACTATAGTGTTGAAGTAGAGCTCTCCAATTCGGCCAAAGAGGTCACCGCGCTGCTTACTCCATATTTTCCAAAAATGTGTGTAATGTGTGATAGGCAATATTCATCTCTCCTGATCAAAATACCCAGTCAAGAGACGGTCAATTTTGTGGAGGTAAGATCGAAAACATCTATGCTCGGTTAAGCGCTGGGTCAAGTAGGAACCAATCTCACCATGCGCTCGATTGAGCTATGGTCTCGGGTCAGGGATCAGGCGTGATGTCCATCTTCCCTTTGTGTATTGCTCTCAGGACTCTCTCAAGTCTCTCTTCCCAGGTGACCACTTTCCTGTTGTCTACGCTTCTGCGCAAGAACCTATTACTATGCTCTCTCGCAAGAAGGGCGGCTAGGGGCGCTAAGGGCGACCCATAGAGTAGAACTGACTGCACCGCGCTCATTAGCAGTCATCTCCTTGATGTGGTAAGCCCCCCTATGTTGGCCATTAATTGAGTGAGTGCCCTTACAAACGCTGCAGCCTTGTGAGCTGTTGCCTCGATTTGTTGGGAAAAAGTCATCTTGAAATAAATCAATACGCCCGGGTATTTCACTGCTGATTTCGATTCAACCAGTACTTCCCCAAGACTGATAGGCATTATCTGAGGATTATCTACTTTCTTAGGATGACTATTTTGGTTTTCTTCAATGCCAGCCTGAATCTGTGAGTGATCATCCGTCTCCTTACTCGCCGCATCAACATATAACGAGTAAGTTACGTAGTTTTTTGACTGTGCGTCAAGCCACTAGCGCCGCGTCATCATCTCCGTAGCCGATCAAGAGAGACTCAACCGGCATTTGAAGCCACAACAGTCCGTCATGGGAGATGTTACCCAAGTCTGAGCTGAGAATAGAGCCCTGAGCGACACCTGAAGTAAGTATCGTCTTTCCTTAGAGTCGTAGAGTAGGTCCCTATGTATTAAATAGTCCCTAAGAATCCGCTTCAGATGCACTGATACTTTAAAACAGTTTTTAAGTGGTTCTGGAGCTTTCAAACACTCAACTAGCACAGTCAAATGTATTATGGACATCTAGAGTAACCAGCAGGACTACCCGTCTTGTGGAAGCGCAAAATGCCTCTGCACGCTGGACAGCGCTCATCATTCCTCCGATCGCATCGATGGTGGTACAATCTGCTCTGAAGCCATACTGCCGTGGAGATAGGTCCCCGAAAACACAAATCACATTAGCCAGTCTTACCTTGATTAGTTTTAGGAGAAATTTGTATGGCTGTTGCTACAATCACAGTTGGTGGTCTGCAGCTGGCGACTCTGGAGTCCCTTACCTCTTTCGTCCATCGTTCTGCTTCATCTGAGTGAGACGACCCGTGAGCACCGAGCTGGCGCATCACTATTTTATAGCCCTGGCCCCATAAATCACCGTTCACGCCGTCCACCAGGTTTTGTCAACCGCTGACCTTCTTGCTGATGATGAGTCTACGGAGACATTTTCTATCTTACTTATGAGCTATAAATCGGGTACGTGCCTCTTTCTAGTTTCGTACTCACTGGGACTTTCGTCGTATTTTGTGATACTTCCTTTGTTAATCAGAAATTTCAGGTGATCACCAGTTTACTGGAAGCTTGCCATGTCAGGGTATTTGTAGGAGCATGGAAGACTTGCAGGCAGATATAATGATTCTCATAGTTGAGTTCACCATATCTTTTGCCGCAGGTTCTCTCTAGGCTACCCGACATAGCTTCCGTCAGCAGTGATCTTGCAATTAGACTTTCAGTATCCGCTTTCACAGTATTACACCGGAGTGCAGATGACTGAACGCGTAGTCTTCGGTACTGGTGATCATTTGCCAAGTATTCCTCTAGCACCCTCCAGATTTTAACCTTTTCTACTAGGCATCCTGAAACGAATTACCATTGCAGTTACATTGACGGAAAGTACGGTTGTGATATGTCCTCGATACGACGAGCCAAGCTCTGGCTTCCATGTCCAGGATCCGTTTGCCCTGAGCATCTGATTGAGGCATGCCCCATTCGACTGCTCTAGCATCGAAGCTGCCTGTGACAGGCACATCGCCCTCTGTACTCAAAACAGCGTCCTCCAAAGTTTTGAGCCTATGTTGAAAGGATTCCAATGATTCAGTCGGTGTTAGGTATACACTAAAGATTGTAGTTCCCGAATACCGAACGCAAACGAAACTATCTCCTCCCCCAGACTTTACCCTTGGAAGTGAGCACTGTTTCGAAACTAGATGATGCGTTCATCAGGATACCATATTGGTGAGCTTGTGGTGTGAAGCTTGCCTGTGACTTATAAACTGTTGGAACAGATTTTGATACAGATTAATTTAAACGATGCAAATCATTGCAAAAGCGCTTCGGCCATCGTTAGAGCTTCTTCCAACATTCCACCCAGAAACGGTCCAGAAAAATAACGTTCCAAAATAACGTTACTCTGGAACGGTTTGCAGCATGTTTTTTAAATCATCGGTATCACACCGATATACCATAAATACATAAATTTCTCGAGAGAAATATGCCCTGTACATATAACTGTATATATAACAAAAATAGTGACGCTGCGACGGGGGAGGTCGCAATTTCGCTTTGATTTGCATCAAATTTCCAGGAAAGGTGAATCGAGTGAAAGTATCGATGCCTGGCAATGCTAGATTGTATTTAATGTATATGCTTCCGACCCTTTGTGGTAAATGTTCCAAATGAAAAAGTAAAAGCGTTACTCAGTATCTGTCATTGCCAATTTTCCTTTCCAGCTGGTCATAAAAATGGGAATTTTTATCTTGTCTACTTGAGGCGCAGTCCCCACTGTATTACTACTTTAGGCAAACTTTAACTTCGTCCATCTCCGAAACTACATATACTTTTTCAAAATTTTTTAGATGTACTATAAAAAGAAATCCCTTTTCTGTGATTTAACTCGTAACATTGTGGAAAAAAGGGTTCAGATAAATGAAATAATTCAAACAAGGTGATAAGGTTTTTTGGTAAAAAGGATAAAAATGTAGTAACTCTCGGAAAATACTTAACGTACCGAGTTGATTTAAGCAACGTTTGTTAGATCTAAATTCTTTTCATTTTATTAATACATCAAAATTTTTAAAACATTCTGCAAAAAATTTTCTACGTTTTTAGTTATCGGCCGATTTTCACATCTTGATCTAATAACGTACAATACTAAGTTTCATCAAAATCGATAGAGTGGTTTGATCACTATAGAGTCTCAAACATCTCAAAAGATTTCATTTTTAAACTCTCGCCATTTTGTAACCCACTGACTGACAAAATTGTAACTGCAACATGTAGCTCGGTTTAAAGTTTGGTTAAAATCCAATAGAAATTGTGACTTTTATAGGTATTTAAAATTTCGAACTTTGACCAGCCGCCATTTTCAAATTTGAGACCTGATCTCAAAAATTTTTTGCCTATATTTCTTTTGTTTCTACCAAACAACAAAATTTCATCAATGTCGGTTAAACGGTGCGGTCACAGCTGTAAGAACAATTTTGCCCTATTAACGGCCGCTAGTTTGAATCAGCTCGTAGGATTTTGGATTTTTTGTTGTCAGCTTCATTATACACCTCAATAAAACTTTATGTAAAATTTCGTCCACATCGTAGCCATATTTTTTGGTCGAACTAGAAATGACGAATTATCGTCTTAAATTGCCGCTATTTCGTTTTCGCTCGAGCAATTTTGCTGGGCATTTCTTGAAAATTTTTTTGCAAATCTAACAAAAACACGACCACCATTGTGTTTGCAAATTTCGTTACATTCCATACATATGTAATATGTATAAATATAAATTGCTCTCCGCAATAGGCAAATTTACCTCATAAATTACTCTCCACCTCCACAATAGGTAAACTTCTATCGTGAAATTCACATTAAAAATTCAAATCCTATCCATCATTTAGGCTTAAATAGCCTTTATTGAAAGCCAATTCGCTATTTAACGTTCACTTAAGGCTGGAATACAATGGCGCGAGACTGCGATACGAGAGCGGGACGACATTATAGCAGCAAATTTCAAGCAGTTTTCGTAACATGCGTTTGTATGCGACATCATACAATAATTGCGATGCGTCAATGCGAGGCGGGAAATATTCGGAAAAACGAAAATTCCGTCGAAAAGTGACGTTTGTCAAATGCAATATGGCGCTTAAATGAAATTTGAAATTCAAACGACTTAATTACTTTATAAGTACTATAGTTATTTTAAATGAATTTTGAATGAAAATTTCATGCATCCTAGTTAAGGCTTTTATTTGCTAAACGAAGGAACACTCCAAATTCAAAAAAATTTCAAAAATCAAAAACAATTTCATTTAAAATGCCACTTATTTGACATTTGTCATATGAACATTAATGTTCCCCGCATCGAGTGCATTGTAAATTGAATGCGTTGCGTGACGCTCCAGAGGCTGAAACGTATTTTTCATAGGCATTACAACCGAGTGAGCGAGGAATATCTCACACTCAAAGCCGAAATCAATGCCATGTCCAACAAAATAAGGGAGCAAGTGAGAAAGGAAATTAACGAAAACTACCAAAGTAGACTGAACAGTCTAAGGCCGTCTTCGGATGTATTTAGAGAAATAAATATTAGCTATTAGTTATAATATATAAATATAGCTATTAGTTATAATATATTTATATAATATATAAATATTATATATTAGTTATAATA
Organism: Stratiomys singularior; assembly: GCA_954870665.1. Taxonomy (NCBI): domain Eukaryota; kingdom Metazoa; phylum Arthropoda; class Insecta; order Diptera; family Stratiomyidae; genus Stratiomys; species Stratiomys singularior. Next base: position 107,227,217 of record OX940878.1, on the reverse strand, counting down.
ATATAAATATTATTATAACGTAGCCCAGAGAACGTAAAAACACAAGAGATAATTGCCTCTGTTAAAGCCAGAAACATCGGAAACCAGGGCTCATATTTAACCATCTTCTCCAATACCAACAAGGCAGTGTCACCAAGACATAATATCTTTGGCAAATTTTTCACTAATGAGGCTGAAGTTGAAAAATCCTAGCCAGCATAAATAGCAAGACCTCCGCTGGCCCGGATGGCGTACCCAACAAAGTTTTGAGGAAGTGTGGAGCAGGTGTTGCGAAAACATTGACTATACTCTGTAACAACTGCATTAATAATGGCTAGTTTCCTCAGTCCTGGAAATTCGGCAAGCTTGTTGTCATTCCAAAGCCACACTGTGATGGTAACATTAAAAACTTCAGACCTATTTCGCTGCTATCTAACATAAGTAAAGTTCTAGAGAGAATCATCCTACGTAGCTTTAAAGTGTTCTCCAAAAACCTGATCCCAGAGTTTTAGTTTGGATTCCAACATAGGAAGTCCACAGAACAAGCAATAATGCTGATGTACGACACGGTCACTCAGAACTTGCGCAAGAAACAATGCACCATCGCGTGCGCACTGGATCTACAAAAGGCATTTGACTCCGTCTGGACTGACGGTCTCAGATCCAAACTCATGTCTTCAAATTGCCCTCTTCCCCTTAGAAGAATCATAGATAACTTTCTACTAAACGGACCTTAACTTTAAATATCGCTCATCAAACTTCAACACCAATACCCATCCTATCAGGGGTGCCACAAGGATCCATACTCGGGCCATACCTTTTCAATTTTTTCCTTCACGATGTGCCGAATCCCGCCAACTTTAAAGTGGAAACCAAAGCCCGTCTTGCAACCCGAAGGTTATTATGTTTGCAGACGACATATTGGTACTAGCCAATCATGCACTGCCCATATTCGCTGTAGAAAAGGTGCAAAGAGCAGTAGACGAAAACGCAAGCTACTTAAAAAATTTGGGGCTCACAATAAATGCCTCGAAATCCGAGTTAATATGCTTCCGTAATGCTAGCGGGAAAGGACACAGACTAGCAATCCAACAAAGCAACGCGATGCGACTGAACATTGAGGGCAAGATAGTATCGCCTAAGGACACTTTTGAGTAGTTAGGCGTCAATTTCACTAATAGGTTCAAAATGAACCCCTAGCTGTACACAGAGCTGTACACAGAGTTAAAGGAGCAGCAGCATTAATTTCACCTCTACTCTCCTCCAGATCCGTTTTTGCCAAACCTAAGGCTCCTTATGTATAAAACGTTAATCCGGCCAATCATCACCTACTCCTTCCCAGCTTGGAAGACTATTTCACCAACAGTGGCAGAAGAAATTGAAATATTCGAAAGAAGGATACTTCGAAAATGTGTATTTAAATACCGACGCCCCAACAAAAAATACTATAAAAATCAATCTCTCTTTAAAGGGACCAATATTATTCCCATTTTGCAATATATGATCGAAACAAGCAAGATAAGATTAGCCAAATGACGGACACATGACTCAATACTAATTCGAAACCTATGTAACAACCCTCCTTGCCCCGAAAACCCTTATTATATCTCACCTTTCAGAATCCAAGAAGAATATCAATCCAATGCCGACCCTCTACATAGTCCCTTAAAACCGGATTTTTACCACATAGCCGCAGTCAATACCTATAGGGGTTAAAATGAATTAATTTTTACACTAGAAGTTTCCCAAATACCTCTGCATGCCCTGGAGATCAGGTCTGATGGAAAAATGCCCTCTTTAGAAAGTTGGATTATTTTAACGCTGAGAAGAGAGCATACGGCCAGCCAGAACAAATGAGAAGGTTTAACCGTAAATAAATATAAGTACATAAGTTTTTAGATTTAGGATAGGTTAAGTGTTGTTAGTTTTACGTTTTACGTTGTTAACCCAATAACGAACCAAACCGTATGAGCAAACGGTAGAAGAATGTATATTTGAAATAAACAAAAACTTGCAAGAATGGACTCCGGTCGCATATAAATCAAAAATGACATTTGACTACAGAGTCACTGTCAAATGAAATGTAAATAAATATAGTAGGTTAAGTCATATATGTAAAAGAAAGTCTCAATAAAGTACTACTACCACTACCGTCGCGTGACAACGAAAAAGAATCGCATCGCGCTCACGTATCGCCGTCACGCAGTATTGTATTTCGGCCTTTATTTACCAAAGAATCGCGTTCAAACCTCAACTTAAATCAACCCTTTCATGTAGGTATCGATAATTTATTCTTTCCTAACTCTATTCATCGTATCATAATCCTACCTAACATAGAAAAATAACAGAAGCATATGAAAACATAAAAAACACAATATCTTGATCCGACCCGATAATCAAAGACCAAACCAAACGAAATACACATTTCCCACGTTCGTTGCGCGTAGAACCAAGCATGTACGAAAGTTGCAAAACGTTACACGGAACAAAAGAAGGTCTCAGTGTCAAAACGCAATAGCGTTCCGAAAAACGATTATGCCTGAAAATAACGAATAGATTCTCGTTCCCTGAAAAACGAAAAAAAAACGAGAACGACTGAAACAACAAAAACGCTCACGCATGGCGATGAATCCTTCAGGAACGTTATTCGTTGTCGTTCTAAAGTAACGCGTTCCATCTTCGTTTTGGAATGTAATGTAACGTTCCGGAAAAATAATGTTCTAAAATAACGTTACTAAAGGAATGTCTCATCTCTATGCCTTATTTATCTTATGCAAGTAAGAAAAAATCACTGGGTCCGCTCAATAGCAGTGTTAGGTAAAGGCCAATCTCACCATGCTTTCCACTGAGCCATGATCTCATATTGTTGATGAGCCGCGTAATCCATCTATCTTTTGGCTTACGCTCCCGAGATTTTTCCCATTTGTCAGGGCGTCGTCTTTCATTGCTGGCGACTTAATCTTTGCCGCCCTCGTGTCTTCAGAGGTAGATTTTCTTACGCTCTCAGGGAAGACAGGCGATGGGGACTCAGAGACTGTCCGGTATGTTCATGAAATCCGCGGTGCTCCTCGTCGCTGCACCTGCGCCATTGGCTTTCCTTTCCACTTCCTTTTTGAGAGCTTCGTTCCATGTCTCCACTCCATATAGATGTGTAGATTGTTCAACACTCATGAAAAGTCGCCTTTTTTGTTAAACTTGGCCATCCAGCAATGGCCATTTGTCGACTGATTGCAGAGTCTCTTGTTGTTGCCCTGATTTGCCAACCTTGCTCTTACAGCAAGCCCAGGTACTTAACTAACAGACCGACACGGATCATTTTTTGTTGAAAGATCGTTTTTTGTCTAGGGCTCCTCTTCTTTCTCAGGAAGACCGCTTTAGTTTTGTTAAGTACTGAGCTAAGTCCGTGAGTGGTCAACCAGCCCCCTGATCGATGTACAAGTGGTTCTAACCCTCATTGCGTTTGATCACAATCATGCCTTCTAGGTACTTACGTTTTTTATTGCGTTTGATCTAAATCATGCGCTATGGGACCATAATCCGCATAGCAAATTAGTTGCAACTCTTCGGCAGTTCAACTTTGTGTAGTCCGTCATAGGAAATGTTACACAAGTCTGTACCAAGCATGGAGCCTTGACACCGCTTAGCTTGCACTGTGTCGTAGATAAGACAGCAATCCTTCGGGAAATTCTTAACTATCGGCAATAAATATTCCGTTTCTTGAAAAAAGTTTTCCAGGCCATCGGGAATATTTGTCTATCTAACGCAGTTGAACGCGTTACTGATGTGCACCATCAATAGGAGGACTACTCGTCGGTTGAACTGCAATCATTACCTCCGCAACTACTTCAATGGTGGAGCATCCTGCTCTGGAACCATATTGCTGTTGAGAGAGGTATTCAGTGGCATGGATAACGTCAGTAAATCTTCCCGTTATCATTATTTCGAGAACTTCTCGGTTGTATTTAGCACGTAGAACGGCGGTATCCTTTCCTTTCAGCACGAGTCTTGCTATCATCCATCCACCAGGGAAAATCCATTTTTGCAAGCAACGCAAAAGAAAGTGAGCGTCCAATTGACACACAGTCAGAATACCATCTGGTTCTGGAACCGTTTTCAACTGCATGAAAAGGACTGCTGTTTACAGTTCCTTCCTCGAAAAGAATGGACAGTATACTGGCCTTTCCCTGTGGACAATGTGTAAATTCCTGAGGAAGTGAACCCTTACTATCTTGTCCATCTTGTCCGCTTCAAACCTAACTTCCACATAACCAGGTTAAAACCTGAAACACGCGGGTCCCTGTTCACGTGTTTGGCGGGGTTCGGCCAACAACAGGTCTTCTTTCTATGGGTCAGTCCGCGACCTGTGACGTTTCCTGGCCGACCGATATAATTTCATTTTGATGCAGCCCTCATCCTGGCTCGTTGCAGCAGTACAGTAACAGTGCACTAGAGGCTTGCCGTGCCTAGATCTTCGGTTGATCAAAGATGACTTACCAGCAGATTAGATCGTACTCAATGTAGAGTTGACAATGACTTTCGCATCCAGTCTTCTAGTCGCCCACAAAGTGTGGAACCGTGGTGTGCGTCTTTTAACGTGTCGACGAAATTTTTCACGTCTTCCCCACGAAGGCGGAGGGTCGAATATGTGGGAATGCAGCAGCAGTGTCGAAGATCTCGAGTGCTGTGTACTGTTGTTCACCGGCCGAACAGTCCTCTTGAGCCCTCCTTTCGTATTTCTTTGAAAAGAAGGGTCCCGAGGCGAATGTCTCATCCGGGATGTCACACAGCTCAAGCGAAAGAAGCTAGAAGGGTTAAAATTGTTCACCCCGAATAGTCCTACTCCCTGCCATCTCATGACACATAAAAATTGTAGTTTCGATAAATTAATACAATTCGAGGATTTTATGATAATAGGTGTATAAATACGAAATTCGGATTTTTTCTGCTTGAAATATGCATCTTTTTGAATAACAGAACAAATGAACTCAATAATCAAAGTATTGGCTATCGTTAGCAACGACTTTTTCCCATCTTTCTGTCAATTGATGGATTCCGTCCCAGTACCACTTCTCATTTTTTGAGGCTAACCACTCATCAAGCCAATTTTTAACTTCTTCGTAAGAATATAAATGCTGTTCCGAAAGTCCGTGTTGCATCGATCGAAACAAGTAGTAATCAGAAGGAGCCAAGTGTGGTGAATACGGCGGTTAGGGCAGAACTTCCCAATTAATGTTTCCCAAGTAGTTCTGGACAGTTATTGCAACATGCGGCCGAGCATTGTCATGTTGAAAAATAACTTTATCATGTCTTTGGTTAAATTCTGGTCGTTTTACCTTAAGTGCGCGGTACAATTTGATCAGTTGTTGTCGGTAATGTTCGCCAGTCATAGTCTCACCAGGTTTCAGCAGTTTTTAATACACAGGTCCCTTACTATCCCACAAAATACATAGCAAAGTCTGCTTTCCATGAATATTTCGGACTGGTTGTGATGTTGATGGCTGGCCTGGGTCTACCCATGAATTTTTCCGCTTGGGTTTGTCGAAATAAATCCACTTTTAATCGCCAGTAACAATCCGATGCAAAAAACCTTTTCGTTTCTGTCTGGCAAGCAAAATTTCACAAATGGTTTTTCGCCTTTCGATGTCTCTTTCTTTCAATTGATACGGCACCCATTTTTCAGCTTTTTGGATGTATCCATGGCTTTTAAACGTTGTGAAATGGCTGCCTGAGTAACGTCCAACGCTTCTGCCAACTATTTTTCAGATTGTGTGTTGTCTTCATTCAGTAATGCTTGCAAATCTGTATCTTCGACTTTTTTTAGTAGTTTTCCATGGTCTTTGTTGCTGACATCGAAATCGCCACTTTTAAATGTTTTAAACCATCTTTCACAAGTTTCTTGGCTTGGGCATGTTCACCATATGCTTCCACTAACAATCGATAAGTTTCTGCTGCCGTTTTCTTCAAATGAAAGAAGGTTATTAGACTTCCCCACAAAACCTCTTTTTGTGGCATGTAATTTGACATTTTTGAAGTGAAAAAAACTATGTTGTTTGTACAATCAAAACCAATGACATACTGGAATTTGTTGACAGATATTTACCCTCCAAAATGCCATATTAGTTACCCCCGACACAAACCATATGTACTGGTTATGCCATCTGTTATTAAAATCCGCATTTCATATTTATACACCTAATAAATAATTAAGTTAATCAAAGTTATGTAAATGTCCTTATCAGAGTTAATTCTTTTAGTTTTTCTTGCTCTACTCCCAACTTGGTTGTTAACCAATCCAATTCCCAATATTTATTCCTGCTTGGAATACTTTCACTTCCTATGGATTAAGTTTGCTCCAATTAGAATCATTTTACCACAAACTCACTCCAATGCTTTACCTCCCACGATATAAATTCAACATCCTTTAAATATACGGAAACCAATACAATGCCTATGAGCCAGTTATTTGGTTGCTACTAAAATGCTACGCTCTTAATTGCGACCTCGCTCAAATTTGTCTAATAAATAACCACCAGTTAGCTCGTAGGTTTACGATACTAACCAGACGCTCACTGTCCCACACTGGCAAGGATTCATTACACTTCCGAACTCCCATTCCCGCAAATCCCATTTAATCATTTGGACTGTTTTGCCGACAGACTCCATTAATTAGTCAGGCAACAAACATTTCAAGAGCATTCGTACAATACTCTTAATTGAATTTATCCTTTTTGCGTAACCTGAGTAGTAAGCATCACTGAACGGTTTCACTAAAATGTGGCAATAACATTTGAACTTGCCCGAGCCGAGCGGGATTAGAAAGAGGATAATTAATAGGTTATGCAATAAGCCATCTTATTGATGGGATAGATGATACTCAGCACAAAACTGATTAGAAGGAAAATTAATCAGAGGATTATTAATTATGCACAAAGTGCGTGTACATTAACATCATCACGACCGAATAAATTTCAAGTGATTATCATTTATTGATTCACCTGGTGCGGCTTCGGCAAGTCCACGTTAATTAAAATCGGAATACGGTTGCCTCACACATGCCATGTTTTGAGAGACGTATCCCACTTGATGCGTCCGATGTTTGGTCTTGCTAAACACGACACACATGCTACCGATACCTCCCTTTAAGCAGTTTCTAGTAGAAAGTTCAATTGAGGTAGTTGCTCTTATTGAACTTACTTAAATTGCGGCATTCCGATACTGATTTCATCCAATGAGCATTCATATTGCATAGACTATCAGTAAGAAGATACGAATCCTTATCACGAACTCCCTTCTAGGACACAAATATTGAGAAATTCGAATGCACACCTGACTGACTTAGCCTCCGTTCCGTTTTTCCAGAATAGAACGGACAACTTGTATGCCTAACAAAAATCCATCGAATCCTTGCTGTCGGTATAAAGTAATAGCCAGCTTTTTCGTTTTGACAGGATTGAACTTTTAGCTTACAATGACAACGTCCTGTATACAATGCCTTAGAAGAAGAACAAATTATTAAAGGCAGTCCTCGGAAAACCGGCATTGCTTCTAAATCCCTATTGCATGTAAAGTACCCAAAAGCCAAAGGAAGCTTAAAACACGAACAACTTGGAACATGTGTTGGTCCTAAATTCGAAAGGCTCATTCATCGGTTTGTGGGGCACACAATTAACCGAGAGTTGAATGTAATGTACACTTACAGCTCGTAGTTTTCGCTATTGTTGCAAGGAAAAAGGAGCGTGAATCAACTCCACAAGCAACTGCAATTACGGCGGCTACTACAAGCAGATTAGACGATTTCGCATTCGATGCTCCGACACTTCCTACAATCCTTTATTGCGCCATTGAACCATTGAAAAGCTTTTGCCTGCATAAATTTCTGACACTAAACGGACACTGCGTTGCTATGAGCAGTAAATAATTAAATGGGCCGATGATGGTTGTTCGTTTTGTTATTCGTTGTTTTAATGACTGCAATTTAGCTGGGGTATTAAAGAAAATGTGACGCACGGATCCTTAATGAGCTGCATTACGTATTTATGTACATATTTCATTGCCACTTGTTTTACCTATAAAATGAGATTAACAGACGGTAACAATTCATATAACAGTTCATATAATAGCCAAAAAGGTGTGGAGGGAATTTCTCAATGATATAGAACATACCTCAAATAGGTCAAAAAATGTCCTGGGAGATGAATAACAATACATGAATTTGTTGTTTTGGAAGTCATTAATCATCCAAAGATTTTCACAATGTAAATTGATAAGTAGATATTAAAAATGTATCGAAGATACAGGATGGGTCATATAACGATTGGAATTGGAACTATAGGTTATTTTGAGGTTAGAAGCTTTTATGACATTTCCGATATGACATTAAGTTAGTTTTTTGTTTGACATTTATGAAATGGGTCGTTTTTCGCTGTAAAAAATTGCGAAATATTAACAATTTCGAAAGTGGTGAGTCTTCGCATACTCAAACTGTAACAAATTTATGAAAAAAATGGTAAAAGGATGTGCCGAATATGCAGTTTGTGGGTCAATTTGTAAGACAAGTTCATCAAACTGGATCGTTCTTGGGTTAAACAACCCGTGTACGTACTCGTCCTATGCGCTCAACGAAAAACATCGCTGCTGTTGCCCAGAGTGGGCGTGGGCAACCATTAACATCAAATCTTCAGCGTTATCAAGAATTGAATTTTTCACACACTCCCTTAAGACGTATTTTGCAATAAGATCTCAGTATGATTGCATACAAAGTTCAATTAGTGCAAGAGCTGAAGACGCGTGGTCATCCGATTTGTTTTCGGTTTGCTCGATGAATTTTTACCGAAAAATCATCTTTTCAAAAGAAGCATTTTCACCTAGAAGGACATGTCAATGAGTGACTGCCGTGTGCGAATTTCGGTCTGGTGGCATTATCGGGGTATTTTTCTTCGAAAATACACAAGGAAACGCCGTTACAGTAAATTGTAATCCCTGCTGCGCCATGCTAAGTAAGTTTTTGGTTCGCGAAATTGAAGACATAGACCACATATAGTTTCAACAGGACGTCAAAACCACAAGGTTTTGACGTCCTGTTGCCACAAGGCCAACAATCTATTTTTTGCACACTTTTTTCAAAAATCGCAACAATGAGTCGAAATGTTGGTGTCAAATGGCCGAAGCTGCGATTTGACTCTGTTGGACTTTTTAACCATCTAGAGATGATTAATGACTTGAAAAATTAAATCGTAGCTTCCATTGTAGAAAGAGAAGAGGACCTTAGTCTTCTATGCTTCGGTTGAATACTGGGACAGCAGTTGATGAGAAGTTTGTTGAAGTGCTAAAGATATGATCATCACTGACGGAAGCTGCATAATGATGCGGAGGACTTGCGGCAAAAAAATGTGGTGAACTGAACTATGAGAACCATGACGTATGCCTACAAGTATTCAAAGGCGCCGTCAAAGCAAACCCCCAGTAGACTGGTGGTAACCTGAAATTGCTGAAAACGAAGGTAGTGTAACAAATTAAGACGAAAAGCCTGACGAGAACGGCCCTAGGGCATGTCCGTGATCAGCTAAAAAAAAGTCAGCTAAAAAATGTCTCCGAAGACTCATCAATAACAACTAAATGGATGACGTGAACAGGGATCCATGGGAAATTATCTACAAAATAGTGATGAAGAGGCTCGCTGCCTAAAAGTCGCCTCACTCATATTTCCCCTATCCAACAAGCTGTCGGTGAGGTCGTCCAAGAGGAAATACCAAAAGTAACTTCAATTTCTACGAAGATGAAATTGAAGGCAACAGTCTTGTTTATGGAGGCAAAAACGATTCCAGGACCAGGTGGGACTCCAGCGGAGTTCCTACAAACGGTCTTTCACTTTAATAAAAAGGAAAATCCCGAGTCGCCAGCTACAGACCGCAAACTGTATATGCTGGACGCGGCCGGAAAGTTTCCAAAGAAACTGTCAAAGAAGACTCGCTAACGTGATTCGTTCTATCGGCGACCTGTCTCCACGGCAGTTTGGATTTGGCCGATGCAATCGGAGAAGTAGTAAGCGTGGTCCAACGTGTGGAGGAACACAGTACTTCCACGTCGTCCTGTTGGTTACTGTATATAACCGAAATGCATTTAAATGCCCGAGATGGGTGGATATTCTGGAAGCGCTTGAAAACTGTTTTGAAGTCCCAATATATCTCATGCAGATTCTGAGGTATTATTTGAAATACTGCAGCCAACCCCGCGGCAATGACGGACTCAGAGCTGTATCTAAGCCTGAACCTGTGTAATATTTCCTATGAAAGATTGCTGTGACTTGAGCTGCCGGATGAGTTACGCTTGATTACTTATATGGACGATGTCGTGACGCTAGTCCCGGCACGAACAGTCAACCATGTGCAACTCAGACTAAATATGCTTATGCGGCGATTAAGAGACTGGATGACCGCTCATGAATTAAAGCTAGCACTGGAAAAAAACCGAAGTAGACATCCTGACAGGGCAGAGACTCCCCAGAGCAAGGCCTACAAGTGTTGGGGAAGCGCTAGTTCGAAATCAAAATCAGCAGTGAAATACCTGGGTGTACTGACAGAGCCAAAGATTAGTTTTTCCCAACAAATCAGGACAATATCTGAAACTAAACCATCTAAAGCTGCAATGCGTGCAACGGCGCCCACCACAATAATGGCCAACATAGGGAATCCACAACATCAAGAAGGCGACTCCTTTTGAGCGCTGTGCAGGTTTTACTCTCTGGGTCAGAACTAATGCTCTCAGAATTGAGTTGCACCGAAAGTGATTGGCAGAGGCGCAGAGACAAAGAGCGCTGCGAATTGCATGCGCATATGCCAAAGTACCAGGATGACAGTAGTGGTGATCACAGCGGTCAAACCCATCGCCCTCCTTGACAGAGAGTGCTGATATATTTTCCTGCGCAGAAGCGAAGGCAACAAAGAAGTGATCACCAGGTGAGAGAAACAACGATCTCTTTATTTTTGGCAATAGTCCTCCAAGTAAGATACAAAGGGAAGGTGGACTTCACGCCTGATGCCTGACGTGGGGCTGTGGCTCAATCGAGCGCACGGTGAGATTGATTTCCACTTGACCTAGCTATTAAGCATTAGATTGACAACGGTCTCCTAACTGCGTGCTTTGTACAAGAAAAGTGGAAGACGCCAATTACACATGACCTTTTAAGCGAAATTGGAGAGCTCTGCCCGCAATCTATGGTCAGAAAAATGTTAGAACGGTTGAAAAATGAAATTACGTGGCACAATATGATCGCGCAGTCCTGACACTTAAAAAGAGACAATAGAGCGTTGGGAAGCGACTTTGATGTAGGAATACATTTTCAAGCGCTTCCTTCTTCCAAGTTACTTCCCACTGGATAAGGTATTCCCGTAATCTGAAAGGGCCACTAGGTGTAAGAAGACGAGGCGTAGCAAAAAGTAATGTGTAAAACGGTTCTAGGCTAGGATCTCGGCTAGGCTAGGCTGGTGTTGGTAGGCAGTCCAGAAGCATTATGCGTCTGAGAATCTCACATTCAGGCGTAAGCAATCTTCACCTCCGTAGCTTAAGGAAATTAAAAAGCTCCGAATAACAAGGTATGTCGTTTCATCTTCCATCGTAACTCAAAATTCTATAACACTTTTTCTTTATTATTTTCCACTTATAACTTCATAGAGACGTGTTTCCTTTGTAGGGACTGAAAATGGTTTCCAGGAGTCAAAATTATACAACACATTTCCCACCATCTAAGGTGATCCCTACATGAACAAATCGTTAAAATTTATAAGCAGTACGTAGTTAGGTATACTTACAATATTTTCCAAACAGGCCAACATAGGGCCAACATAGGGCCTAACAATCAAGTAGTTGGTTTTCTTTTGCAAAAAAGTTACAATTCAGTGTAACGATTGTGAAGAAAGAGAACAATAAGTTCAAATTATAATTGCTGTTCTTCATTCGAAAAAGCAGCCTAACAGCATTCCAAATCTCGTCAGCATTAATGATCGGAATTTTATAGCTGTGAAACTATATAGTGGACTGCTGATAGTGAACATTTTCAGTATCTCGTAAAATTATCAATTTTTTCTTTTTGCTTATATATAATCACAAAAACATTTAAACCACAATTAGACATCGTTTTCGGTTAAGTCCGGAAATCAAGCAAAGGTGGTCAGAATCAGTGCATTTTTATTTTATTATATATTTTTATTTTATTTTTACTTGCTTTTATTTATTTACTTCTATTTATTTACTATATTTCCATATAATTTTTTAAATGTATCAATATGAATTTTTCGTGTGTGGTTGTGTGCGTGTGACGTAGAAGGATGAGGGCTTTCATAATATCCCAAGACCCCCACGCCCACGCGGTGGTTAAAAGTCATTATGCGGCATTTGTATTTTCGAAAAAACTGTCTTTTAACCTTTTTTTTTGCTCCAGGTGCGACCTTTCGGTTGCGACAAACAACTATATTATTATTTATATTATACATATATATATATATATATATATATATATATATTAGGCGCGCAACTAAGTCCCCGCTGTTTTTCAAGAGATGGCTCCAGTGCTGGTCGATTGTGACATAACCAAACCGTCATGTACCAAGCTTAGACATATGGTATGTATACCGCTTCGACAATAAGTGATTTTGCTTTTTTGTCATATACTTTTGGTTGTGTAAAAATGTCGGATTTTATGCCAAATAATCGTCATTTGCGGGAAATGATGCTTTTTTTCTTTCATTTATAGCTAATGGCGGGTGAAAATCATCGAGAGCTGCAAATAGTTTATGGAGATACTGCTGTAAGTGAGGCAACGTGCCATGATTGTTTCCGTCTCTTCAAAGACAGTGATTTGGTGTTGAGGACCGTTCGCGTGAAGGAAGACCGAAAACGAGGACGCTGAATTGGAGGCATTGCTGGATGAAGATCCGTGCCAAACGCAACAGGCACTTGCTTCAGTATTAGGAGTTACCCGCCAAGCGCTTGCATGCGTTGGGAATTTGGGTTCCTTATGAATTGAAGCCAAGAGACGTTGAGCGTCGTTTTTTCGCCAGTGAACCACTGCTCCAGCGGCAAAAAGGAAGGGTTTTCTTTATCGCATCGTTACGGGTGATGAAAAATGGATTCATTGTAGCAACCCAAAGAGAAGAAAACCATGGGGACTGCCCAGTCATGCTTCTACGTCATCGGCTTGGCCGAATATTCAAGCTTCGAAGGTTTTGCTGTGTATTTGGTGGGACCAGGGCGATTTTATTTATTATGAGGTATCGAAACCATCATTGAGAACGGTATCTAACTCAATTGATGCGGTTGAACCGAGTACTGCGCGAAAAGCGGCCACAATACGAGCAGAGACACGAAAAAGTCATTCTACAGCAGGACGACGCTCGACCTCATGTTGCCAAACCCGTGTAAATTTACTTAAAAACGCTCAAATGGGAAGTCTTCTTTCCCCTTATATTGCGCCGTCCGATTATCACTTATTTCGTTCGATGGCACATGCTCTGGCTAATCAGCAGTTCTACTCATACGAAGACATCTCAAAATGGCTTGATTTGTGGATAGCCTCAAAAGACGAACACTTCTACCGTGGCGGTATACGAGCTCTGCCAGAACGATTGGAAAAAGTTGTCGCTAGCGATGGGAAATATTTTGAATAATTCATTTTTAACCATTTTTTCACAAAAAAGTGGCAATTTCATTGAAACAAACAGTGAGAACTTAGTTGCGCACCTAAAATATTTTTTTTTTTGCTTTTTTTGGAAATACATCACAGCGTCAAGGTTCAAAAATTTTAATAGTAGGACATATTTGATCGATTTATTTATTAAGTCCGAAATGGCAACCAAAACTATTCGTGTCAATTTCTTGTAATTGTAAAGGCAAGGATCCCCACAGAACTACTATCATCTTCACCACATGTGATTTGTTTTCCAACACCAACAATCACTTGTCATGTTATATACATAGACCTGACTGACTAACAAAGTTTTCAATTTTCCACCAACGACGTTATTATATGTACGTTTTGTGCATTTTCAAATATTGCTAGGAAGAACGAGCATCCTTTTGGAAGAGGGGAATAGAGATAGCTGGAGTAATAGATGGATTGCTACTTCATAGCCACTTTCATTGTGAAAAGGGATAGCGTTTTCCAATTTCCCTATTGCATGTTTGCCTCTCGGAAATTGCGGCAGTGTTTTCTTTTAATCTTTAATTGGATTGGAAATTGGAAAAATCATGAACCGTTCAATTTCACGTAACATGACATCTACATATAATATTGATGGGTAAAAGGCTATTCCAGCAGCTGAGAACTTGTCCATTCGCTGATTTTGGTCGCCAGGATGAGAATATCCACGATTGCCTCAAAAGCACAGATAGAATTTTTAGGATCAACACGGTCGTGATGGTAGGGAAATGCCACAGTTCGTTAAATGTAATATAGATTTTTTGTGGTTGCTGTGAGTGTTGGAATGATGGCACTCAGTACCAATGTACAAGAATTCACGAGAGTTGTACGCAAGAGTGAACGAAAAACTGTTTTATTCAGATGAAATTAAATTGAGGTGGTTGCTGTTCAATTAATCAAAAAGCATGAAAGTTGTTTATTGAATTCCGAATTTATGAATTTCAATTTTTTGTTAATTTCTTGAACCTTCTAACCCCACCGTAACTTACTTATCAATGAGGGTCAGCCATATATTTGTAGTATAGGACTACGCGAAGCCTCCGGTCAAGCAGTGATAGCTGCCTTTATGCTTTGCTAGCGAAAGACAACTATACACATACAACTTGCAAACTATACACTGATACACGATTTCGTTTTCAACACTCACTACCCGAGGACCGTGGCTTAAGTCTGCTGTATAGATGATAACCTCAGCTTGAATAGGCTTGCTGTACGAATAATTATCAAGCTTTTATTACTATCAATTATTATTTTACTATTATATTTCGCGAGAAGTTTCGAGAAGCCAACAGTAGAGCTAACTTCCTTTGAGCGCTTTGCATTTGCGAGGAAGGTACTTACCAAAATCAATCCTCCTGCTTAGGTTACTCCTTCACAAGTCAATGAAGCAAAGTACATGAAGCGCAGTGGTGGCATTATGGAACGGAACCGTCAGCTCCAAGTGTCATGACCCAAGAACTGTTGGTACTCCCATACCTGAATCTGTGGAAAGTGAAAAAAAATAATGCTAAATAGCTACTAGAACTCTGTGCTGAGGGTGTTAAATTTCACCTAAGGAGACGCTGGCTACAAAGATAGACCGAAGTGAAGAAGAACAGATTAAAAGAAATGTAAGCGAGGTCCTGAAAGTTATGACCGATGCAACCAACGTCAAAAAAGTCAATAATGACATTAAAATTGGGATTGGTGAACTAACCAACCTTGTTGATACAATTCAGCACTACCGCTGCAGTGGGCTAAGGGCAGAGAGTGAGCTGAAAGATTTCCAGAAAATGGATGAAAACACAACCTCCTTCACCGAAAATATTACTACCTCCGAAAAGGGCAAAAGGTCGGCATAAAAAGGGTAAGGCCGATGCTTACTTTCAGCAGATACAATTCAAAGCGATATAGAAGGCTGACAAGAAGCTGCAGCGTGTGAGAATAGAACATACGATCCTACTCACGCTCAAAAAGCAAGACGGTAAGGGTGTTCTGCTAATTAAATCAGCAGACTTGTGCCGATGTCCTCAAGAAAATAAGGCAAAATGTGGAGCCCGAAAAAACAAAAGCCTGCATACAACCGGTAAGTGTCACCAAAACGAGTGGCCTCCTCGTAGAATTCGAGACGAAGTCCGCTAGCATGGGCTTGTTTGAGAGTACTATCAAGGACCTGCTTGCGTTTTAGAAGCAAAAGACATTGTTTGTTTTGTGGAAGTCAAAGAAGTAGAAGAGTCCGTTAGACAAAGACTGCCTTCGGTAGACAGTTTTAAGCCAAGGTTGACGCCTACAAATCCTGAAGAGCTAAGAATTGCAATAGGAAGCATCCCAGAGAAAGACACAATGCAATTTTCTACTGGCAAAATAAAAAATTTCGTCTGGAAAGCGTGTAAATTTTTCCAAAAGGTAGTCTTAACGTGATGCTTTAATGACCTCAGCTTTGGACGCATTTCCCCGAACTGCAAGGGGCAAGATCGAAGCAATATGTACTACATGTGTGGTATTCCCGGCAGAAAGACGTGAGAGCAAATAAAGAGACACACAAAGAGTAAATCAAAATAAATGCAAATAAACTAAGATACAGTTTGTGTGAATCCAAGGGCCTAAAGATCGGGCTCATATTCCAGGAAGCGGACAATGCCAGAAGTTCAAAATGAAGCTTAGCGAGTGAAAAGGGGAACATGTTCAAGTCCTGTGGACATACCTACACTGTAGTGCAACCGCACAGGTCGAAAAAAGGCCAACCTGCTTCTGATATCTGAATAACATAACACTGATGTGGCAACGCCGTCATCTGGGTGCGGGCTGGTGCTGCTTTCACGTCGGACTTACTCCAGAGGGAAAAAGTGTTGTACTTATTTGGTGTGCGGATATGACATTCATAAGTCTATCATAAGGCTATCTCTCGCTGAATGAGCAAATTTCATTGTTTTTTCATTCAACTTCATTCTCCAGCTTAACAAGGTAGCTCGATGTACTAGAGGAATTTGTATCGAGCACGGTAAGTTTCAACTCTTTTGACAGTGGCTTCATTGCCAAGGGGATTGAATTGGTGATGCCTCATCCAAATTCCAGAAGAGGAACGTTAGAAACACGCCGATTTTTCGACGGAGAGACTGGTTGAGAGCCATCCAGGACGTGACGTTCTTAGTGTCCTTAGTGCCTTTGAGACATAAATTAATTTTTCTCAAAGGCACTAAGACTATTTAGACTAAGACTAGACTAAGACTAAGGTATTTAGACTACTTGGCGAGTGGTCACCAGCATATTGCACTCGGAATGAGTGGGCGTGCTACTCGGCGGGCAGCAATCCAAACTTCAGCCACAGATTGGAACATTGTCGACGCATTTGCTGGAGTTCTCATCGATAGTACAAACCATAAGTTGACTAAAGGAGTCTCAGCTGAAAACATGCTGAACTCCACTTTAAGTAAAATTGTTTGAATGTGACTTATCTATGCTCAAGTGATGGCCACGATATGATAAGTCTGTTGTGAGCAGGTGATCCACAGAAATCACTCATAATAGAAGAGAATGTTACAGATATCACCGGAAGCCCAACATTCAAGGAATCGAGAAGAGTCGCTTTCCCGAACGCTGGCATTCAGGTTGGCTAGAATCCTCCTTCATACTTTGATTAATGAGAGCAAGGCTTTCTCGTGAAGCCCGGGTTATAAGCTTGTCATGTGTAAGCTTGGAGGCCATCTGGGCTTGAAGTGAAAAAAATGCGCGAAGTTGTTCGGATACTTTTTCCTGTGCATCCCGTTCATTCTTATGCGTCATATGAGAAATATTGAGTTGTGTGCTCGCTTTTTAGTGCCCTCGACCTGGGCAGAAATTAGACTGAACCAGACGTTATCAAAGCGGAAGTAGTACAGCTTGTATTCCAACCTTTCCCTTACACTTTGCTCAGCACATTTAACGCCTGTCTGTAGGTGTTACCTATATGGTGGAAGGACGTGAAGCTTGTGCTATTCAGCAAGAGGAAAGAAAATCCGGATCAGTCATCTGCATATCGGCCCCTATGTATACTGAACGCCGATTATCTCCTCTGAAGGACGGCTTCAGGACTGGACGATACACGAACGGTGGAATAACAAGGAACGATCGAGGGGGTTGAAATCCATAATCACTACTCGAGGCGAATAGTACTGATGACAGCACTGCATGTGAGGAATGCGTTCAATTCTGCTATGTGGCTGAATATTGTCGGTGCTCTGGAATATTGGCTACCATTAAGTCCGGAAGCGGTCCCGAATGGATGTGAGCTCAGAGGGAGCGCAAAGTTCCACTCTTTTTCGTTGCTTATGAAATGTCTCTTATGGAGAGCTTTTGAGGTTGTAGCTACCAGAGGGGCCGCGTCTCATAAGCTTTCCTGATCAAGCAACATCACTTGTCACCGGACATACTACCGAATAGGCGCAACTCAAACAGGAATTACACTGCACCAATTGAGCGAGTGGATGAGCGGCCCTGGGATTAGTTTAGTGCTGGTAAAAACCCAAGATCATCATGACTAAGAAGCAGTTCTTTTGTGTTATTCTCGTTCAGGCTGGAGAAACGGTCATTGTGTTGCTGGAATCAATTAAATTCCTTGGCTTCATAAATCACTGGAAGATGAACTTTTCGAAGAGGAGCTGACCTGATAAAGTCCAAGCGTCATCAGTTATCCTGCTGCTAGAGTGTCGGCTCTCAGTCGTTTCATGTCCAACACTGGGGGATCAAAGTCGAGCAAACACCGTCTACTCATGGGAGCAATGGAGGCAGTGCCTTTTTACGGCTCCACGGTTTGGTCTGATGATCTTAGTGAGGAGTCGTACCGAGGGCATCTCACACAGAAACAGAGGCACAAAGCTTTCCAGATAGCAGCTGCATACCGTCGTGTCTCTGTGCCGGCGGTACTAGTTATCACTACTGTGGTTCCTCTCAAGAGTTAAGCAAATCGACTTAAGAAGATGGAGCCGGAGAGCGAAATCGTAAGCAAAGAGGAAAGGGCCCTAGCGTTCTAGCAAGGAACGTAAGTAAACAAGTCCCACACCTTTTTCGCATGCAAAAGATTCAGGCTCCGCTTGCATTTCAGCAAGAGCAAATAGTCGTGTCCTCTACTCGCGCGATAGAGACTCGCCATAATTAACACCCGCGCAAAATGACCTTGTGTGAGCACACAAATTTTGTACTTAAAGCCTTCATGCGAAAATGCTGTATAAACACGACTTTGGTAGAATGGTATTAGTAAACACTGTTATGTATTTTCAAAAAAAATAATAAATTAATAAATATATAATTAATTATGATGAATTAAATAAATTAAGTATTGGCCCCACGGTGGGCGCCATGTTATGTTTTTTCAAAAAAATAATCAAATAATAAATATATAATTAAGAATGAATAAATAATAATCGAGCAACCGATCGGTCGCACCTGCAGCGAAAGAATGGAACAAGCGTGGGGGTAAGGACATTATTTAAGCCCTGATCCTTCCATGTTACATACACACACACACAGAAAAAGCTTACTCCTTCATATTAGATTAAAATAAAAGGATTAAAAATCAGAAGATGTGGATTGTGCACCTGTGAATTTTGCTGCGCTGATTCTGGCCACCTGTCAATTGTGCTGCGCTGACTCTGAACAACTTTGAATTGTGCTGCGCTGATTGTGACAACCTGTCAATTGTGTTGCTGACTCTGGACACCTATGAATTGTGCTGCGCTGACTCTGAACGCCTCTGAATTGTGCTCCGCTGATTCTAACCACATGTCAATTATGCTGCGCTGACTCTGAACACCTCTGAATTGTGCTGCCCTGATCCTAGTCGTGCTTCCTGTAGCACGAACCTCCACTTCAGCTGGCTTCCGGACTTCACTTGTTCTGCTGCGGTACCTCGGATCGTGCTTCCTCTAGCACGAATTTGCACCTCAGCTGGTTTCACGATTTACCGATTCTGCTGCGCTACCTTGGATCGTTTGATTGTCCCATTCAGTCCTATTGGTTGACTCTTCAATTGGTTGATACTTCTTTTTAAACTCCGATTGATATTTCAATTAATACTTTATCTATACTTCTTGACACTTCTATTTATACTTCCTCTATTGATAATGTGTCCTCTATTGGTTGTATGTCTGGATACTTCTATTGATACTTGAATTGATTCCGCTATTGGTTATTTTTCTTTGAGACTTTTTTTCTTCTGAAATTTAATTTTACTGAGACTTTTTTTTATTAATTTTTTTGTTTGTTTGTTATCAGTATTATTTAACTTAATACCTAAATCTAACTATAAATTTTTCTTTTTAAATTTTATTCTTACTTCTATTTCATCTCGTATGATTTTCTTTTAACTTAAAAATATTGGTACATATAAAAAACTTAATCAAAACAATTAATTGTTATATTCAAAATTAATTGTTATTTTATGTATTTATTCATTTATTTAATGCCGTGTGTTTAATGTAATGTGTGTAATTTATTCATTTATTATTTAAATGTTTGTTTAATGTCGCCTACACCTCGGAATACGTAACAGATCTCATCATCATGGAATCTAAACGCTCCTGGAATCTAAACGCTCAACTCAAAAGGAAAACTTTTACCACAGTGGATTGATTACACCGGGTCCTCCTTGCCATCTCACGTGAAGCTAGTCGCGCTTCAGCAAACGTCACTATTTTAATTTTTTCCTCATAAGACATTTGTTATCTTATAGAGTATTTTCAATTTATGGGGAGAAAAATGAAAAAAATCAGAAAATGATAAGGCAAGAGGGATGGGGTTATTGGTAGGAAGTTTGTGGTGAAATAATAATAAACAAAAAGATAATAATGAGGTTATATAAAGTGAACATACTTGAGGTAACCGGTAGGTCACACATGCAGCAAAGAAGGAAGAAAGTTTAAAAAGTTCAAAGTTTATGTTAAAAAAACCGACTTGCTCACCGCGCAGACGTTGGAGGGAGGGTTGTTTTACTAAACCATGAATATGAACGCCCTAATTTTTCCATTAGCACATATCTCAGCACACACACACACAATTAAGGTCTTCCCACTTCATATTCTAATTTTTTTTATATTTCTTTAATTAATTATTTAAAATAATTAATATAAACAAATTAATTATAATGTGTGTGTTTACCCGTGTTTAACGCTTCTTAATTGGATTTTATTTTTTTAATTTCCATTTCAAAATGCTTTATATTTTTTTTTTAATTTTGACAAAAATATATTTCGGGAGTGTCTTCTTCTTCTTCAGTGTCAATTATTTTCTGTTGCTAAATGGCCTTTATAGGAATATTCATACTAAGTTAAGGGCGGGGTAAGGTTAATTCATATGAAAAAGGCATCTTTTTGTGAATTTTCTTGGCATGACACAGTTAAAAACTTTTTATTAAAACCATTAGTACAATTTTCAAAAAAAAAAAATTTGTTTCAAAAGATAAAATTTTCAAGAAGAAATATTAAAAACACGGCAATGGCAGCAACTATTCGAACGTGTCTCGGAAAAAAGTTGAATTGCGGTGTCCCATATAACATGGTGCAGCATCATGTGAAGTCAAAAATCTTAGTTCATTCGTTAGGTAACACTTTTCCCCAGGTAAAGCTAGGAGGGTTTTTCGAAATTTTAATTTTTCACTTTTTTGGAACACTTTGAAGGGATGAACGAAATTTTTTTGTGAAACAAATCGGCAAATTTGTTATTGTAGGATAAAAATGATTAACAAATTAGCAAAAAAAATACCTTGTAAATTATGTACAGAAATAGTGTTCAAAATTTCAAAACGATCGGTGCAGTAGTTTTTGACTTTGAAAACGTGAGTTGTGGGAGAAGCGCTTTAGTTCTGAACACTAAATCCAGTATAAAACGTTCATAAGCAAATTTTATCGGCTTAGCTCACACTGAATTTTGTACTCTTTACTGACAAAAAATAAAGTACAGGTATAAAGACGTTTTTAAGGATAATATTTGGTATTACATAGAGAGCGAAACAACTGCCAGGTAACAACAACGCTCTCGGATCGGATAGGATTTAAAATCAGACAGTTATAAAAATCGCCAATTTCGTCAATTTTGCTCCAATCGACTTGAAATTTTGACACTATTCTTAAAATATTGTTCACCTAAAAAAATTTTAAAAAATACCTTACCCCCCGCCCCTCTTAACACAAAGTCCTAATTGCCAAAGGTCTAATTACTTAAGGTCTAATTACTATTGGATTTTATGCACTGCGTATTTATCATTAATTTACTTATGCTTACTTAAAGTCTGATGACAATGGAGTTTTATTACTTACGTACATATCAAAGTATTACTTTGATTCTTATTATTTGTTTCCCATTTTTCCTTTTTCACTAGGCCAGAGTATCTATTTTCAATGTCATCATTGAGCCTAGTTTCGGTTGGCTGCTGCATAATCCACAATGCTTCGTACACGTGACAAACGTGAAATCTTCAGTAGCGGAACACATTTGCGAGGGGCACCAAAAAGAATGAAACGATCTCACGGCAGTAAAGGAAGTAAGAAACATACGAAAAGCGGACGTGTAATCTGGACTCAATTCGTTGCCACGGATGTCAACGAACCTGAACTGGCAATATCACGGGATTTGTCAGGCAATGTCTTCCAGGTGCAGCTGGACAACACCCTTATTGTTGCCTTTCGATTTCCAGATTGATGCGCTTCTGTTCCTTAGCTGCCGTAGATAATTAGTACTTCTATCGTTAGAAATCCGCCATCATCTTTTTTTTTTTGAATCAATTGGGCAAATATAGCGTTTATTTTTATCCTTTGGATAACGCATACATACTTCAATTGGTTATCTACTAGATATATACATAGAAACTCTTTCCACTTAAATTGTATCATATGTATATAAAAGAGTTCGCGATTAACACAATTATCTTTGTCCATTTATAACTTATCATAATTTTATACTACTCGTAACACATATCAAATAACGACCATTGTCGAACCCTCCCAGATCGTAGCAGCTGATTTTCAATAGGCAATGGAAAAAGGTTAACGATTTTGCTTCTTCTCTTCACTATTAGTTTTTACTTTTTCTTGTCTTTGACTTTAACTTTGGCTTTAACTTTATCTTGCCATCAACATTAACTTTTTCTTTACATTTACTTTTGTCTTTAACTTTATCTTTAACTTTAACTTTGCCTTTACTTTTTCTTGCGTACTGATCTCTACCTGTCTTAAATATAACTAAACACAACCAACGTCCAAACTAGATTAACCGCAAATTTCTCCCAAGCGTTCTCTGAATTCAAATGGATGACAGCTTGGTCATCTTCTAAGATTTTTTTTTTATATTATTTATCCAAATATTACTAAATAATTAGATCTAATTACAAAAGCTTTCATTTTAATGCTAGTCTTCAATTTTATTTCATATGATTTTCTGTTAACTGATAATCAAAATTTCATTCGATCATAGCAAATAATCCTCATCCAATCGTACTTGCTCTCTTTTTTTTATAATTTCTCTATGCCGCTTACACCGTAACGGAAAACCAAACAGTCTATTGGACATAATGATAAAAACGAAATAAAGAAAAACTATGACTCACTGATACCATCCCTCCCTCTTTTGTAAGTACGTAAACAAATACAATCCCACCATTTGCTTACACATTGCGGATCAAAAACGGACCACGACTGTATGTGTATTGTTGTATGTATTGATATAAAGCGCAGTTGAACGGGAATATTATGACACTTACTTTCGAAACAATATTCTTCTGCATTATAAATAAAAATTATTCACTGCCATCGAAATAAATATCTAAATTATTCGTTATTATCTCCACACTAGAATGATTACCTAAAGATTGATTAAGTACCAACCCCTTGGGGGCTTGATTACTCGAACATCCGAGAATGCAATATATAAACTCCTAGTTTCAGTTGCATTGAGAACTTATGACTCTCTCAATGTTGTTAACTTGGAGCATTTATTATTGCAGCAAGTGACTCCTTCCTCACCATTTAATCTTCATCATAGGGAAGTCCTAGCTAAAACGGATTTTTAAGCGAGTATTGAATTGTAACTGACGTAAAGTCCTTTGTAATTTGCGTGATCATGATATAAGCATCCACTCAGTAGATGCACTTGCCAACATTTATCCTGCATAAACAAATTCCGCCCGATTGCTTAATTAAAGACATGTACCATAACATCAATCTGCTTTTACATTACGATTAAGCTGGCATGACGTGTTCATTTCCATGTTCACAGCAAACTGACAGACTACCCATTATCTGCAATGAATTTCCTGGTACTATCCTATTTATGCACGACTACCTCATCCATCCAATTCCAATTCCAGATCCTCATAAATCGCATCCGTTTTAATCAGCCCCTCCGGACATTAATTTCATTTTACAATGTTTACTCGCAAAGTCAATTTCAATTTGGACTAATAAGGATACACGACCGTGACTCGAGAAGACCGAAATGGTCGTTCCTGTTCTTTGCAACGCCATTCAACCATGACTCCGTATCGGGTGCTTATAACCACAACATGACATCGCTACCTTTTTAGCATGAAACGTTTAGGAAGAGAATATTTGAACTTATGTTATAATACGACAATATTAGTTGGGAAAATGAATTTTAGGCAGAAGAGACGCAAAGGATATATTTGGCTCCGTAACAATTTGACAATTTCATACTAATCATTGGCTCATACATATATAGTGACAAGGAGCCTCAAACACCCTTCAATAAATTATCTCTCGGTTCGCAGGACAAGTGACACTTTCGTTACATCTCCGATAGGTTTCAGGATGCAATGGGTCATTTAACATATACAACGCAGCAACTTTTTGGGGAAATACAGTCTGCATTATTAATCGATTTGTTAGAAAGATGCTTAGAGGGCCTTCCTAACCCAAAATAACAACAAAAGTGTCAATGGTTGCGTAATAGTATGGCCTGTAAACTGTGCCAAGACAATTTTTGAAATCAGAACGTAAATAGAGGCTTGCTTATTTAATTAAGTCCTAATTTGATTCGCGAACAGATGAAGGACTACAACAAAAGGCTACGGAAACCGGACACGATAACTGAGTCCAATTTCGCAAACCACATGATTGAAACAAATAAATACCAATCCACGTCAAGGAAACAGTAAGGGTACTACATGTACAGCATAAAGAATGACAGTTGAACGCACTAGAAAACTTGGAAATACAAAAACAGGAAACATTTGATGGACGCATCATCGACAAACAAAACAATTCAGTTTCCATTCAGACATAATCTTCGAGTTGCTAAAACTGCTCTACAAAAATCAAAAGAAGCGCCCAATGACCACAACAGACGAAAGAGTCGAAGACGAAGTCGTAAAGCCCCCTTAAAATAATAAGATCACGGACTTTTCTGCAGAAAACGACATCTACCTGCTTGCATTAACGAGTAACTTAAAAATAAGTACACTTGACATCGAAATAACTCAGAACGGAACATTACACCGATGATGGCGCACCGCCGAAACGCGTCTGTGGACGAATCGAAGCAAGACAGGAGGAACGGTGGAATGTTCCGAATACAAAAACAAATAATTAAGTCCCGACTAACAAGACGTGGGTGTCAAAACTGATCAAACCGATTGGCGATATGACAGCAGGCGATATGACAGCAGGCGAAACGTTGATAGCAAGAGTAAAGTCCAAAGTAAGATTTAGACGAAGCGAAGAGATTTTAGATCGCATCTAAATGAAATATATGGTTTCAAAATCACTGATACCGCTATTCAACAACGGTTCCCCCACCCAAACCATTTGCTTTTGTCAGGTATCCTTCACCTTACCACAAAAAAAAACGTTTGATTAGCTCCCGTTATCAAAACAAATGACTCGTGAATTCTCCATGTCTACACTTTTGTTCCTTACGATACTTTATAGAATAAGCAAACTATTGAGACAAGTTCAAGGCCCAGATACAATACTGCGTAACGGCGATGCGTAACTCGCTCGTCGTCGTGCAACGCATTCAATTTACAATGCACGCGATGCGAGGAAGAATAATTTTCATATGACAAATGTCAAATTGGTGACATTTCACATGAAATTTGATTAAAATTGTTTTTGATTTTTTAAAAATTTGAATTTTTAATTTTCCTACGTTTGGCAAATAATAGCCTCAATAAGGATGCACGAAATTTTCATTTAATTTTCATTTTCATTTAAAACTAATTCCGAATAACCCTCCTACTTAAAATGTAATTAAGTCGTTTGAATTTCAAATTTCATTTAAGCGCCATCGAGCATCTGACAAACGTCATGCACCTCGTTGCGAGGAATTTTCGTTTTTCCGAATATTTCTCGTCTCGCATCAACGCATCGCAATCATTGTACGATGTCGTATACAAACGCATGTTACGAAAACTGCTTGACATTTGCTGCGAGACTCTCGTCGTGTGAAAAGTTCACAACAGATGGCCAAATAAATCTATCACTGTGTTTATCGAAGAGTGTTATTTTAACTTTTTTTAAATTAGAATCGCCAATCTAGATAAATCGTGGTTGCCACATGTCTCCTGTACAACTTGCTACAAAAACCTAACCGATTGGTCAAATTTAAATACTACCTTTTACGAAACCGGTCATTTGGCAATCACTGATCTAAAAATAGGAAAAAGAAACACACACTAACGTATCCCGACGTGAGTTTGGTTGACAAACTTGTTTACCGTTATGAGGATTTTGCAGCGCATTCATCACTAGACAATGGGACATCATCAGAGAGCCTGGAAGATTCGTCCTCTGATCCAGAGTTTGATGAGTCTTCTACTAGCAATGCTCTAGTCCTAGTGAGCAAGAACTACTTGATGATCTATCCAGGGATCTGAATCTGTCGAGAGAAAGGGCCGAACTTTTAAGATCAAGACTTAAACAGTGGAATTTGCTCGAACCCGGAGCTGTCATTTGTAAATATCACAAACGTCACAGTTTTATTCTTGATTTTTTTCGAAAGAGGGAAGCCTAGTGTTTTGTAATCATGTTAACGGCCTGTTGATTATATTAGGCCATAAGCGTGTTCCTTCCGAATGGCGGCTTTTCGTCGACTCCTCTAAGACTAGTTTAAAAGATGTGTTTCTAAATAATGGTAACAAGCTTCTATCCATTCCTGTAGCGCACAGTGCTATTTTAAAAGAAATGTTTGAAGAGATGAAACTTGTTTTAGACAAAATAAACTACAAACGCTTCCTGTGGACCATTTGTGTTGACTTAAAGGTAGTTGCTTTAATTTTAGGTTTCCAAACTGGCTTTACCAAATTCTGCTCTTTCTTCTGTGAATGAAATAGTAGGAATCGGTCAAAATATTACACTCTAGAGCACTAGCCTGGAAGAACAGCTCATATACCTGGTCAGAAAAATGTAAAAACTGTGCCATTAGTCGATCCCAAAACAGTTAAATTTGCCACCTTTACATATAAAGTTGGTAATAATAAAAAACTGATGGAAAACGATGGACAAAAATGGTTTCAATACTTGAAAAAAAAATTCCTTCTCTTAGCGATGCCAAGATAAAAGAAGCCATATTTGTTAGAACTGACTTAAAGGAACTCATGAAGGATTCAGACTTTCTGCCTGAAAAAGAAGCCTGGTTGTCCTTTGTAGAAGAGACCAAAAATGTTCTTGGCAATCAAAAATCTCCGCAATATGTAAACATTGTCAAAACGATGTTAAAAGCTTATCAAAACATGGGATGCAAAATTTTTCCCAAGCCCGGTTGAGAAAGATGGAGGGATCTCCTTGTTTCCCCAACCCACAGCTTCCATTAGTTTCTCATTCCAAATCCCACGACTAAATTGAAGGAAACGGTCACGGGGTCGCATGTTTGGTTTATTGGTTCCCCAATGATCGGACGTTAAATACCGAGAAATGCCAATAAGTGTAAATACACCTAAAGCTCTGCTACTAAATCCTGCTTGCACTTCTTTCTGGGAACGTAAGCCGATTCCGCTATTGGTTATTTTTCTTTGAGACTTTTTTTCTTCTGAAATTTAATTTTACTGAGACTTTTTTTTATTAATTTTTTTGTTTGTTTGTTATCAGTATTATTTAACTTAATACCTAAATCTAACTATAAATGTTTCTTTTTAAATTTTATTCTTACTTCTATTTCATCTCGTATGATTTTCTTTTAACTTAAAAATATTGGTACATATAAAAAACTTAATCAAAACAATTAATTGTTATATTCAAAATTAATTGTTATTTTATGTATTTATTCATTTATTTAATGCCGTGTGTTTAATGTAATGTGTGTAATTTATTCATTTATTATTTAAATGTTTGTTTAATGTCGCCTACACCTCGGAATACGTAACAGATCTCATCATCATGGAATCTAAACGCTCCTGGAATCTAAACGCTCAACTCAAAAGGAAAACTTTTACCACAGTGGATTGATTACACCGGGTCCTCCTTGCCATCTCACGTGAAGCTAGTCGCGCTTCAGCAAACGTCACTATTTTAATTTTTTCCTCATAAGACATTTGTTATCTTATAGAGTATTTTCAATTTATGGGGAGAAAAATGAAAAAAATCAGAAAATGATAAGGCAAGAGGGATGGGGTTATTGGTAGGAAGTTTGTGGTGAAATAATAATAAACAAAAAGATAATAATGAGGTTATATAAAGTGAACATACTTGAGGTAACCGGTAGGTCACACATGCAGCAAAGAAGGAAGAAAGTTTAAAAAGTTCAAAGTTTATGTTAAAAAAACCGACTTGCTCACCGCGCAGACGTTGGAGGGAGGGTTGTTTTACTAAACCATGAATATGAACGCCCTAATTTTTCCATTAGCACATATCTCAGCACACACACACACAATTAAGGTCTTACCACTTCATATTCTAATTTTTTTTATATTTCTTTAATTAATTATTTAAAATAATTAATATAAACAAATTAATTATAATGTGTGTGTTTACCCGTGTTTAACGCTTCTTAATTGGATTTTATTTTTTTAATTTCCATTTCAAAATGCTTTATATTTTTTTTTTAATTTTGACAAAAATATATTTCGGGAGTGTCTTCTTCTTCTTCAGTGTCAATTATTTTCTGTTGCTAAATGGCCTTTATAGGAATATTCATACTAAGTTAAGGGCGGGGTAAGGTTAATTCATATGAAAAAGGCATCTTTTTGTGAATTTTCTTGGCATGACACAGTTAAAAACTTTTTATTAAAACCAATAGTACAATTTTCAAAAAAAAAAAAATTTGTTCCAAAAGATAAAATTTTCAAGAAGAAATATTAAAAACACGGCAATGGCAGCAACTATTCGAACGTGTCTCGGAAAAAAGTTGAATTGCGGTGTCCCATATAACATGGTGCAGCATCATGTGAAGTCAAAAATCTTAGTTCATTCGTTAGGTAACACTTTTCCCCAGGTAAAGCTAGGAGGGTTTTTCGAAATTTTAATTTTTCACTTTTTTGGAACACTTTGAAGGGATGAACGAAATTTTTTTGTGAAACAAATCGGCAAATTTGTTATTGTAGGATAAAAATGATTAACAAATTAGCAAAAAAATACCTTGTAAATTATGTACAGAAATAGTGTTCAAAATTTCAAAACGATCGGTGCAGTAGTTTTTGACTTTGAAAACGTGAGTTGTGGGAGAAGCGCTTTAGTTCTGAACACTAAATCCAGTATAAAACGTTCATAAGCAAATTTTATCGGCTTAGCTCACACTGAATTTTGTACTCTTTACTGACAAAAAATAAAGTACAGGTATAAAGACGTTTTTAAGGATAATATTTGGTATTACATAGAGAGCGAAACAACTGCCAGGTAACAACAACGCTCTCGGATCGGATAGGATTTAAAATCAGACAGTTATAAAAATCGCCAATTTCGTCAATTTTGCTCCAATCGACTTGAAATTTTGACACTATTCTTAAAATATTGTTCACCTAAAAAAATTTTAAAAAATACCTTACCCCCCGCCCCTCTTAACACAAAGTCCTAATTGCCAAAGGTCTAATTACTTAAGGTCTAATTACTATTGGATTTTATGCACTGCGTATTTATCATTAATTTACTTATGCTTACTTAAAGTCTGATGACAATGGAGTTTTATTACTTACGTACATATCAAAGTATTACTTTGATTCTTATTATTTGTTTCCCATTTTTCCTTTTTCACTAGGCCAGAGTATCTATTTTCAATGTCATCATTGAGCCTAGTTTCGGTTGGCTGCTGCATAATCCACAATGCTTCGTACACGTGACAAACGTGAAATCTTCAGTAGCGGAACACATTTGCGAGGGGCACCAAAAAGAATGAAACGATCTCACGGCAGTAAAGGAAGTAAGAAACATACGAAAAGCGGACGTGTAATCTGGACTCAATTCGTTGCCACGGATGTCAACGAACCTGAACTGGCAATATCACGGGATTTGTCAGGCAATGTCTTCCAGGTGCAGCTGGACAACACCCTTATTGTTGCCTTTCGATTTCCAGATTGATGCGCTTCTGTTCCTTAGCTGCCGTAGATAATTAGTACTTCTATCGTTAGAAATCCGCCATCATCTTTTTTTTTTTTGAATCAATTGGGCAAATATAGCGTTTATTTTTATCCTTTGGATAACGCATACATACTTCAATTGGTTATCTACTAGATATATACATAGAAACTCTTTCCACTTAAATTGTATCATATGTATATAAAAGAGTTCGCGATTAACACAATTATCTTTGTCCATTTATAACTTATCATAATTTTATACTACTCGTAACACATATCAAATAACGACCATTGTCGAACCCTCCCAGATCGTAGCAGCTGATTTTCAATAGGCAATGGAAAAAGGTTAACGATTTTGCTTCTTCTCTTCACTATTAGTTTTTACTTTTTCTTGTCTTTGACTTTAACTTTGGCTTTAACTTTATCTTGCCATCAACATTAACTTTTTCTTTACATTTACTTTTGTCTTTAACTTTATCTTTAACTTTAACTTTGCCTTTACTTTTTCTTGCGTACTGATCTCTACCTGTCTTAAATATAACTAAACACAACCAACGTCCAAACTAGATTAACCGCAAATTTCTCCCAAGCGTTCTCTGAATTCAAATGGATGACAGCTTGGTCATTTTCTAAGATTTTTTTTTTATATTATTTATCCAAATATTACTAAATAATTAGATCTAATTACAAAAGCTTTCATTTTAATGCTAGTCTTCAATTTTATTTCATATGATTTTCTGTTAACTGATAATCAAAATTTCATTCGATCATAGCAAATAATCCTCATCCAATCGTACTTGCTCTCTTTTTTTTATAATTTCTCTATGCCGCTTACACCGTAACGGAAAACCAAACAGTCTATTGGACATAATGATAAAAACGAAATAAAGAAAAACTATGACTCACTGATACCATCCCTCCCTCTTTTGTAAGTACGTAAACAAATACAATCCCACCATTTGCTTACACATTGCGGATCAAAAACGGACCACGACTGTATGTGTATTGTTGTATGTATTGATATAAAGCGCAGTTGAACGGGAATATTATGACACTTACTTTCGAAACAATATTCTTCTGCATTATAAATAAAAATTATTCACTGCCATCGAAATAAATATCTAAATTATTCGTTATTATCTCCACACTAGAATGATTACCTAAAGATTGATTAAGTACCAACCCCTTGGGGGCTTGATTACTCGAACATCCGAGAATGCAATATATAAACTCCTAGTTTCAGTTGCATTGAGAACTTATGACTCTCTCAATGTTGTTAACTTGGAGCATTTATTATTGCAGCAAGTGACTCCTTCCTCACCATTTAATCTTCATCATAGGGAAGTCCTAGCTAAAACGGATTTTTAAGCGAGTATTGAATTGTAACTGACGTAAAGTCCTTTGTAATTTGCGTGATCATGATATAAGCATCCACTCAGTAGATGCACTTGCCAACATTTATCCTGCATAAACAAATTCCGCCCGATTGCTTAATTAAAGACATGTACCATAACATCAATCTGCTTTTACATTACGATTAAGCTGGCATGACGTGTTCATTTCCATGTTCACAGCAAACTGACAGACTACCCATTATCTGCAATGAATTTCCTGGTACTATCCTATTTATGCACGACTACCTCATCCATCCAATTCCAATTCCAGATCCTCATAAATCGCATCCGTTTTAATCAGCCCCTCCGGACATTAATTTCATTTTACAATGTTTACTCGCAAAGTCAATTTCAATTTGGACTAATAAGGATACACGACCGTGACTCGAGAAGACCGAAATGGTCGTTCCTGTTCTTTGCAACGCCATTCAACCATGACTCCGTATCGGGTGCTTATAACCACAACATGACATCGCTACCTTTTTAGCATGAAACGTTTAGGAAGAGAATATTTGAACTTATGTTATAATACGACAATATTAGTTGGGAAAATGAATTTTAGGCAGAAGAGACGCAAAGGATATATTTGGCTCCGTAACAATTTGACAATTTCATACTAATCATTGGCTCATACATATATAGTGACAAGGAGCCTCAAACACCCTTCAATAAAGTATTTTCAAACAAAATTATCTCTCGGTTCGCAGGACAAGTGACACTTTCGTTACATCTCCGATAGGTTTCAGGATGCAATGGGTCATTTAACATATACAACGCAGCAACTTTTTGGGGAAATACAGTCTGCATTATTAATCGATTTGTTAGAAAGATGCTTAGAGGGCCTTCCTAACCCAAAATAACAACAAAAGTGTCAATGGTTGCGTAATAGTATGGCCTGTAAACTGTGCCAAGACAATTTTTGAAATCAGAACGTAAATAGAGGCTTGCTTATTTAATTAAGTCCTAATTTGATTCGCGAACAGATGAAGGACTACAACAAAAGGCTACGGAAACCGGACACGATAACTGAGTCCAATTTCGCAAACCACATGATTGAAACAAATAAATACCAATCCACGTCAAGGAAACAGTAAGGGTACTACATGTACAGCATAAAGAATGACAGTTGAACGCACTAGAAAACTTGGAAATACAAAAACAGGAAACATTTGATGGACGCATCATCGACAAACAAAACAATTCAGTTTCCATTCAGACATAATCTTCGAGTTGCTAAAACTGCTCTACAAAAATCAAAAGAAGCGCCCAATGACCACAACAGACGAAAGAGTCGAAGACGAAGTCGTAAAGCCCCCTTAAAATAATAAGATCACGGACTTTTCTGCAGAAAACGACATCTACCTGCTTGCATTAACGAGTAACTTAAAAATAAGTACACTTGACATCGAAATAACTCAGAACGGAACATTACACCGATGATGGCGCACCGCCGAAACGCGTCTGTGGACGAATCGAAGCAAGACAGGAGGAACGGTGGAATGTTCCGAATACAAAAACAAATAATTAAGTCCCGACTAACAAGACGTGGGTGTCAAAACTGATCAAACCGATTGGCGATATGACAGCAGGCGATATGACAGCAGGCGAAACGTTGATAGCAAGAGTAAAGTCCAAAGTAAGATTTAGACGAAGCGAAGAGATTTTAGATCGCATCTAAATGAAATATATGGTTTCAAAATCACTGATACCGCTATTCAACAACGGTTCCCCCACCCAAACCATTTGCTTTTGTCAGGTATCCTTCACCTTACCACAAAAAAAAAACGTTTGATTAGCTCCCGTTATCAAAACAAATGACTCGTGAATTCTCCATGTCTACACTTTTGTTCCTTACGATACTTTATAGAATAAGCAAACTATTGAGACAAGTTCAAGGCCCAGATACAATACTGCGTAACGGCGATGCGTAACTCGCTCGTCGTCGTGCAACGCATTCAATTTACAATGCACGCGATGCGAGGAAGAATAATTTTCATATGACAAATGTCAAATTGGTGACATTTCACATGAAATTTGATTAAAATTGTTTTTGATTTTTTAAAAATTTGAATTTTTAATTTTCCTACGTTTGGCAAATAATAGCCTCAATAAGGATGCACGAAATTTTCATTTAATTTTCATTTTCATTTAAAACTAATTCCGAATAACCCTCCTACTTAAAATGTAATTAAGTCGTTTGAATTTCAAATTTCATTTAAGCGCCATCGAGCATCTGACAAACGTCATGCACCTCGTTGCGAGGAATTTTCGTTTTTCCGAATATTTCTCGTCTCGCATCAACGCATCGCAATCATTGTACGATGTCGTATACAAACGCATGTTACGAAAACTGCTTGACATTTGCTGCGAGACTCTCGTCGTGTGAAAAGTTCACAACAGATGGCCAAATAAATCTATCACTGTGTTTATCGAAGAGTGTTATTTTAACTTTTTTTAAATTAGAATCGCCAATCTAGATAAATCGTGGTTGCCACATGTCTCCTGTACAACTTGCTACAAAAACCTAACCGATTGGTCAAATTTAAATACTACCTTTTACGAAACCGGTCATTTGGCAATCACTGATCTAAAAATAGGAAAAAGAAACACACACTAACGTATCCCGACGTGAGTTTGGTTGACAAACTTGTTTACCGTTATGAGGATTTTGCAGCGCATTCATCACTAGACAATGGGACATCATCAGAGAGCCTGGAAGATTCGTCCTCTGATCCAGAGTTTGATGAGTCTTCTACTAGCAATGCTCTAGTCCTAGTGAGCAAGAACTACTTGATGATCTATCCAGGGATCTGAATCTGTCGAGAGAAAGGGCCGAACTTTTAAGATCAAGACTTAAACAGTGGAATTTGCTCGAACCCGGAGCTGTCATTTGTAAATATCACAAACGTCACAGTTTTATTCTTGATTTTTTTCGAAAGAGGGAAGCCTAGTGTTTTGTAATCATGTTAACGGCCTGTTGATTATATTAGGCCATAAGCGTGTTCCTTCCGAATGGCGGCTTTTCGTCGACTCCTCTAAGACTAGTTTAAAAGATGTGTTTCTAAATAATGGTAACAAGCTTCTATCCATTCCTGTAGCGCACAGTGCTATTTTAAAAGAAATGTTTGAAGAGATGAAACTTGTTTTAGACAAAATAAACTACAAACGCTTCCTGTGGACCATTTGTGTTGACTTAAAGGTAGTTGCTTTAATTTTAGGTTTCCAAACTGGCTTTACCAAATTCTGCTCTTTCTTCTGTGAATGAAATAGTAGGAATCGGTCAAAATATTACACTCTAGAGCACTAGCCTGGAAGAACAGCTCATATACCTGGTCAGAAAAATGTAAAAACTGTGCCATTAGTCGATCCCAAAACAGTTAAATTTGCCACCTTTACATATAAAGTTGGTAATAATAAAAAACTGATGGAAAACGATGGACAAAAATGGTTTCAATACTTGAAAAAAAAATTCCTTCTCTTAGCGATGCCAAGATAAAAGAAGCCATATTTGTTAGAACTGACTTAAAGGAACTCATGAAGGATTCAGACTTTCTGCCTGAAAAAGAAGCCTGGTTGTCCTTTGTAGAAGAGACCAAAAATGTTCTTGGCAATCAAAAATCTCCGCAATATGTAAACATTGTCAAAACGATGTTAAAAGCTTATCAAAACATGGGATGCAAAATTTTTCCCAAGCCCGGTTGAGAAAGATGGAGGGATCTCCTTGTTTCCCCAACCCACAGCTTCCATTAGTTTCTCATTCCAAATCCCACGACTAAATTGAAGGAAACGGTCACGGGGTCGCATGTTTGGTTTATTGGTTCCCCAATGATCGGACGTTAAATACCGAGAAATGCCAATAAGTGTAAATACACCTAAAGCTCTGCTACTAAATCCTGCTTGCACTTCTTTCTGGGAACGTAAGCCGGTGAAGGCGAGTATCCAGCTCTTTATAACGGAATCAAAGCAATAAACATGCTCCCGGAGTGGAGGATATCTTAATAATAACTTTGAAACCTTCAGCAGAGACTCAGAATGGGCTAGACCTACGAGAACGACTCTGCAACCAAGAAAAGAACTAGAGCATTGGATCCTGGAATTTAACATCACCGAATAACCATGGCACTGTTAAGGACCTTTTACAATAGGCCACACATCATACATTAAATACACTGACACAAACTTGACTGAAAATGATATTTAAGATATCGAACACAATATTAAAAAGTGGGAAGCCCACTGGAAAGCGACAATTTGGAATGGCCTCCATTGTTTCGAAATTTTACCACTATCTTATATACGAAGAGAAGGAGAAATGAAGAAAAGAGAAAGAGACAAGTGAAGGAAATAGAAGAAAAAACAAATAAATAGCAACAATCGAAGGAGAGAAATAGAACGAAGTAAGAAGATAACAAATAAATAATAAGAACGAAAAGAGAAGAAGACAAGCAGAGAAAAAGAAATTGAATGTAACATACATAAATTTGACTATAATGCTAGATTTTCTTTATTCCTAGGTTAAAGGTCAACATCATATTGATTCATTAATTACGCCTATGGATTGCTTTTTGTTTTTTTTATCAGTTGTGTTTGTTGATTTAAAAAAAAATTAATTTTTTTTTTGTTTTTTTTTTTGTTTTTATTGTTTATTTCTTACAGTTGGCTTGATCATAGTACATACTAATTTAATCTAGATTTCAGAGAACTACATATAGCTAAATATATACAAGTTATTTACGTTAAAAAGCTCATATCTCGCTAACAAAAACACAGATGAAAGTAGGAATATGCTTAAAAATTACCCGGCATTCACTACTCCGCATGTCATAGGCACGCCAACCGTTCACCTGACCACTAGAATCTCACTCCAGCCACCAATACTGTTAGTGGTTTCTCTGTTTATGACACATATGCATCGAATATCGTAAGTCTACCTCAGTATTGTGGCTGTCTATAGTATCGTCGTAAATAAGTCTCTTGTCAGTGTTTCGTCTGTAAATGTGGTAGATAACAGGTATTCCACGTCCGTCAACGATAAGTCTCTTTCCATCTAAGTATGGAAATGCTTCTGGTGGTATAAAGCCTGTCTCCCTGCATCGCTCAAAGTACAACTAATTAGGATAATATGGGTGACTGATCCACATATTCTCATCAGTCATACTCGATCGCAGACAATGTCTCCTTACTTGGTGTATAATGCAAGAGTCTACTCTTGGAATACCTGCTGCGTCGTAAAGCTCCCTATCCGAGTAATAATGCTTAAAGTCGTATTCCGCTGTTTTGTACAATCCAGTGCAAGCTCTAAAGCATTTTCGCTCAAACACCCTGATTTTCTCCGTGGTGGAAGCACTCAGGTTAAACCATATGGGACACGCGTATGTTATAATGGGTCTTACGAGACATTGATAACATATGATCTTGACACATGTCTCCAGGTGTTTCGCATAAAAAAGTCTCTTAAGATACATAAAAATCCTGGGGTCCTGTAGCTGCATTTTCGCATGTTGGATGTACTGCAAGCGATAGTCGAGGAACACGCCCAAGTACCTCACGGTGTTCTTGTGTGGTATGTGTTCTCCGTTCGTATGGAAATCCTTCCAATTTCGCTTCAAGTCACTGCCGGCCTTTGCCAGTGGTCCACGAAACAAAATAGTCTCACATTTTTTATCATTGATCCTCATATTACAAGCATTCGTGAACGTTTGGACATCTTGAAACATACTTTGCAGCTCAGCTTGAACCACCGAAACTTTGCTGTCTGCAGTGTATATAATCAAGTCGTCAGCAAACGCCACTATCATCCGTGCAGGACTATCGTTGAAGCCAAACGACTTCAAAAGAGGATTCAATAAAATCGCGAATAGCGTTGGTGCCGTCACTGTTCCTTGTTGTAGACCGTCAGAGACCTGAAATACTCTACTGGAATATTTCCCCCGACTTCGACAATAAATTCTTTTCCATACAGCATACTCACTAGTATGGCTATTAAATCATTACAGAACCTATTCTGTACGAGTCTGAAAATCAGTGCATCAAGCCAAACAGTATCGAAGGCTCTCTCCATATCAATGAGGCATGCTCCAACGCACTTTCCTCCATTTAAATGCCAGCAGATATCTGACGTCACTTTCGTGATAGCATGGATAGTAGAATGACTTCTGCGAAAGCCAAACTGACTATTGCTGATGATATCTTTGTCTTCGAGGTATCTCTTGATATTTCTGTTCAAGAAACTCTCAAGGACTTTGCCTGCATTCGATAATAAACTAATCGGTCGATAGCTTTTCGGATCGCTAGGATCTTTTCCTTTCTTCAAAATTGGAATGACCCTGGCCTTCTTCCAATTTTGTGGAAAGTATTTATTATTGAGTACATTATTGAAAATGCAAGTAAATTCCGTTATTATTGGTTCTGGTAAGTGTTTGAGGACAATGTTGGGTATGCCATCAATTCCAGTTGATTTTTTGTTATTAAGTGTCCGAAAGGCATGCTGTACATCCTCCTTCGACACAAAATAGTCTTTCAAACTCTTCTGTGGTAGCATATTTGAATTTAATGACTCACTGAAATGGAGAGTCGGTTCTCGACTGCAATAAGTCAGGAATTCTTCAACTTTATTTTTTACCGTTTCTATCAATCGAGAACTACCTAGATTTGAGTTTTGTCGATGGACTGATTTCATACTCATACCAATTACATCTAATTTTTCTGTCTCGTTTGTGACAGTTTCGTATTGTATGGGAGGTTGAATGTTGTCAGGTTCATCTGTTTCCATGACCCTATATTCATCATGTTCTAACGGGATTTTCAAAGTCGACACCGTTGCCGGCTTCTTCGACCTGAAGAAAGCGTTGATCTGGCTGAACATTCCGTCCGGATCCTGAGGATGAATGCTCTGCGCTTTCTCAGCCCACTGTTGGTTTACTTCTCGAGTAAAGCTCAACTTGATGAGATAACGCACAGCCTTCATGATTTCTTTGAGAGTTTTTAAATGCGGATGCCAGCTCGCAGCGTAACTCCTATATATACTGTTGATATGCGTCAGAATCATACTTTTCAGGTTTTTCAGGTTCTTGATGCGTCGGGTCAAGTATTGGTCCATGTTGTTTCGTGGTGTAATTTTTGGTATGGTCTGGTCCATTGCAGTGAGTATAAGTTTGTTTATTTCGTTTATGTATTCGTCAATTTGGTCGTTAGTCAAGTTTCTATTGTTCGGAATTAAGATGGTTGAGTTTTGTACAAGTGGGTCGTGTATTTGTGTTAGTGTTTGGTTGAATTTCGTCCAATTTGTTTCTCTGTAATTGTATTTGTTGGGTGTTTGTTCGGCAGTAAGTAGAAAAAAATCGCTGTTCTTTTTAGCAATCCTTATTTGCATTGCTTTGTGGTCGCTGTCATAGTGCAAAGTTTTCAGTTTGTTGTCCACTGTCAAGCCAGTAAGATTCAAACGCATATTAAGTATGCAAAGATCCAGATATTATCCAGATCGAGGGAATGTAGGAGTCCCCGGCCCAACGAGCTGGCATCGATATTCCATTTGATTCTCATCAATCCATCGTTTTAGAAATACTCCCCGTGGATTGGCGTACTCGTTCAGCCAGTCGCTATGTTTTGCATTCAGGTCACCTGCTAGAACATAATAACTTCTGGGATCATCTAGTCGAAGAAATTCAAACACGAGGCTGAACTCTTCCCTGAATATCGTACTCAGATTTTTCGCACTCAATGCATATGCGGAGATAATAAAGAGACGTTCGCCGCCTTGCATTTCAAGCTTTATGCATGTCAACTCTAGGTTTTCAAATCCACTGAATTCTGGTCTGTTTACGTGTTCGTACTTGATGTGTCGTGTGAGCATTATTGCTGTCCCTCCTCCGTTAGTCGAGTTGGGTCTGTCAGTACGTATGAAGTTGTAATCCTTGAATTGTACGTTATGTCTTTCGTTGAGTTTAGTCTCGTTCAGCAGTATAATGTCAGGTTTGTGTTCAGACGCAAAATCCAGTAGATCAGACCTCCTGTAGACACTCGCTATCGAGTTGACATTCACAGCTATTAAATGAAGTTCATCTCGGGCCAACACTGCAGAGAGGTGTCTAGTATTGGTCATGGGAATAGCTAGACGTGCTTATAAGGCCCCTGATTTTGGAGCTGGGATCGATCAGGGTGTTCTCGATTTTTCCCAGCCTGTCCAAGATGATCTTGAACATAGCGGTTAAATCACTTTCATCCCTCTTTTAAGGTGTTGAATCTACAGTACCCCTCGCAATAGCTGCGAAAGATACTCCAGGGTCCTCGCTCCTCGCTCCTCCTCGCTCATTTCGGCTCCTTTTGATTCACTACTGATTTCCTCGTTTTTCTGTTTTCGACTCGATTGCGTTACCGCGGCTTCCACTGCTACACGGCACGCCCTGGTTGATTTTTGCGCCTTGCGCAATTAGTTTTTTAAGAAGCTCATCACTTTTTTTGAGCATTTCTTTCAGCTCACTTATTTCCAACTTAAGTTTTATATTCTCTTTTTTCACGCGGGCAATTTCCACCAATGGCGCGTCGCGAGTCATAAGATTTAGCGTCACTTTCTTTCGCTTGGCTAAGTTTTCCATACTCATTTTGCTTTAGTCTATTTTTCTTTGCACAGTGGGACACGAAATTCACAACAGGGACGAGCCCTTCACTGCAATTATACGTCTTTGATTATTAGTTATGATATTATTTGTTTGTTTTTTTTTTTGTCTTGTACGGGGTGAGCCCCGCTTGGGGGCAATTAGGGAATAACTACACTAGTGCATTATACTTTTTTCAACGATTTTTCGTTCACGCATTTACACGAATAACTAATCACTTCAAAATTTCAATATACAGTTGGTTTATTTAATTTTTCTTATCGGGATTTTTCACTCAGTCCGCGAGGGATATCGTCACATGCAACATTTAATATCGCCATACCTGGCAATCATATCAAAAACACACACATTTAAAAATTCACCTTGAGCGTCACTTTCACTTTATTCCTATGCACAGCATCAACACAAAAAGCAGACAGTTGTTCATACGCGATAACGTCGCTTTCTCTTTTTGTTATCCTGCACGACACGGTTTTCTTCTTCGTCCGGTTTACACACACGCGAGTGCACACAACAACTCAGCGCAGTGGGTAGCGCAACGCACACACAATGTCTAACACGAACGCTCAGGACGACCGACCGACCGTGGGCCCCCATTGTTGATTGGCAGTCGATGAACGGGTGTGTGCGACCCATGTTAAAGCGAAATTCTTCAAAATTTGGCTGATAAACGTACCCGCCGCGACGGGAGAAATAAAGGAAACGTTCTACAATTATTTGAAAAACCAAAAATAATTCTGAGTGATTTCAGCATTCGTGCGATGATGAATTTCAGAGTTAAGGAAAAAGGGGCTTCATATTTCAAGAATCTACTTAATCTTTCGCACAGCACCAGAACATTGGAGCCTACAGATACAAATATTCCTGGAGAGTTTCCATAAACTCCGTATAAAGTCTGTTCCGCCATTAAAACCGAAAAGAATAACAAAGAGTCGGGTATCGAGGCGGCTCCAGTGCAGCTCATTAAATATGACAACGGCAGTGTTCAGAACGCTATCCAGCAAATCTGGCAACAAGAACGTCTACTGGACGAATGGAGACAATCAATTATTTGCCCTAGCCACAAAAAAGTTGACAAGTGACAGTGTGAAAATTATAGAGGCATATACGGCGTACAACATATTTACGAAAATCTTAGAAAATAAA
Source organism: Stratiomys singularior (assembly GCA_954870665.1). Taxonomy (NCBI): domain Eukaryota; kingdom Metazoa; phylum Arthropoda; class Insecta; order Diptera; family Stratiomyidae; genus Stratiomys; species Stratiomys singularior. The sequence continues at coordinate 107,185,922 of OX940878.1, read as the reverse complement.
ATCACATCATACGGGAGGCGAGCATGCGAGCATAGTGGCCATTAGCTGTTACAGCACTGCGCGGTGCTGCCACATAGCGGCGGACGCGTCAACTATTCCATTAGTACGTCATCTTAGATGTGTTGAAGGTGGAACGTGTTCTGATCACTTGTTTCAAAGTTATTGAATAATGTCGTGTTTTTGAACATCCTGATGTAAGGTAAGTGTATTTAATTAACTATAACCAAACTGTCATTCAAAATACAGGCAACTGTTAGGAACGTCTTAAAGGAGGTGTATTTAGACTACACAATGATGTGTCTGTGTAACGCGTGGCTCGATTCGTTTAGCCGGTAGTGTGGCATTTATATAATGGCGGCGAATAGGGCAAAGTAGCCACGTCTCTGGCCACTTTGCCCGACACAAAGTAAAATATATTTTCATTGGAAAATAACAGTATTGTATGTTGTTTACAAAACTATTGACGGTTTCAAACAACATAATAGCGTGTGTTTTATTTGAATTCTTACGGATTAAAGCCTGTTGTGGGGGTTTTCACCTCTCACAAAGCTATTTTAGCAAGTAATGTAGACTAGTTATTATATGCCAAGATCCATTATTGGACTTACAAGTTACTTTTTAAAATTACTGCATTATTTATTATTTTCTCATTATTTATTTATATTACTTTATAAGATAATTGCAACTTGTGAAAACGGCGTGTTACTTCCATATTTTAATGCTATTTAAGATTTAATATTAAAAAGTTGTTTTTTTTACCAGGCCTAGCGATGGTGCCAAAATATCGGCGAAAGAGTCAGCAGCAGTCATGGGACCCCGCAGCGATGCAAAGATCAATCGATACCGTGAAGAAAGCCGGAATGTCTTATCAAACGGCTGCTAAGACTTACAATGTGCCTAGGAACATACTAAAACGTTGTGTACTAAATAAAAATCAAGACCCCACTAACAATAAAAAAGTATTAGGCCAATTTTCGAGCTGTTTTCAACGAAGACCAAGAACAGCAGTTGGTAAATTATCTCTTGGATATGGAGGTACGTTTTTTTTTTTGAATTACTGTAGCTGACTTGAGCAGCCTTGCTTACCAACTGGCTGAACAAAATAACATGCTTCACGATTTCAATAAAGAAACGAAATTAGCAGGCAAAAATTGGGAAACCGAGTTCAGAAAGCGCGATCCTGAACATGTGTTAAGAAAAACTGTGGCAACTTCAGCAGCAAGGGCGCAAGCATTTAACAAAACAAATGTAACTAAGATTTTTGACATTTAGGAGGATGTTTAAAAACATCAATTGATCCTCCTCATAGGGTTTACAATGTTGATGAAACTGGACTTATGACTGTCCAGTCAAAGTCTTCAAAGGGCGACGGCAAGTCGGCTCTCTTACATCTGCTGAGAGAGGTGGTCTCTCCACATTTGTAATTTCTATGCAAGCTGGGGGAGTTTTTACTCCTCCCTTTGTCATCTTCCCAAGGCAACGAATGAAAATGGAACTTGAAGACGGCACTCCAGCTGGAACAGCTTTTGTTTATCAAGAAAGAAAAACAGAGTTAGAAGAGAAATGAAGAAAAAGTTAAAGGAAAGCAGAAAATGAAATCAAAATCAGCGAAGCGTGCTTTATTTAATGAATCGAACAGTGACGTGAGTCATACTGATTGCCTTTTCTGCTGGCACTTACATATATTCCAAGTCAAAGGAAAATGAAGGATGAATAAGGGCTGCTTATGATAGGCACATATGGGTTGTGCCGAGTATGAGAAGAAGACAATGACTTTATTTGTGAGTCTTGTAAACAAACTTAATGTGAAACTTTCTTTTATTATGATGGTAATAATGCTTTTGTTTTGAAAATACACTTTCATTTAGTATACAAATTTAGTTTGAATTTTGTATATTATATCAAGCACAGTAGCCACTTTGCCCACCCCGAAAGGCAAAGTGGCCATTTGGTAGGCTTAGAGTAAAAATAATATATCTAAAAAATTTACCGAGATAAAGTCGAAAAAAATTGTCTTATGTATCTAAGTATGATATCGTTTGTTAATATAAAGTTTATTTCTTATTTATTTTCTTCAAGATAAAAACATATTCCTTAGCTTTTAATGAATTTTCAAGAAAATAATGACATAATTAATAATTAATATGATGATATATTAGGGCAACCGCTAGGTCGCACCTGCAGCGAAAGAAAGGCACAAGGTTTGATAGAAAGGTTTATTTGAAAACACAAAGGCCGCATAATGGCTGCCGAAGGAAGTTACTTTTAACCGACTAGCTCACCGCGAGGGCGTGGGGGTTTTAGGACATTATTTAAGCCCTGATCCTTCCTTGTTACATACACACACACACACACAAAGAAACTTTACGCTTTACGCCACACAGAAACTTACGCCTACATATTAGATAAAATTAATAAATAAATTGAAATGATCAAATGAAATAAGTAAATATAAATATATAACATAAAATATATATGCACTGCGTCCAACACGAATCTCCACCTGTGCTTGATTTCGTGACTATACTTTCTTCTGCTGTGCTGATTCTGACCAACTCTGGTCGATTGCAGGACTTCAAGGAATTCCGCTGCGCTACCTCTGACCACCTCTGCTTCTTCCGCCACGTATCTCCACCTCAGCTTGGTTTCGGGACTTTACTTGCTTCTGCTGCGCTGATTCTGACCACCTCTGCTTAATTGCGGGAATTCCGCTGCGCTGCGCTGCACCTTGAACACCTCTGCTGCCTGCTTACTATATTCTTGGCCTCGATCCTAATGTTCTCTTGGGCTTTATGATTCAAAGATTTTGCAACTCCTGCGACTCCAGGATCCTATTTGTCCTCCTCAATAATTAAATTCACAAGTTATATCCTTTATATTCCATTACTTGATAATTTTTCTTTATTTATTTTTCTTTATTTATTTTTCTTTATTTATTGCTTTATTTTCCGTCTTCCATCACTTGATTCACAATTTCTATTCTTTTTATAGCGATATGTACACAACAAGCAAGTGAATCATATTAACGGAAAATTTCTTCCCAAATAACTTCCAAGAAATTTTTTGTGTTTTTCCTACTGGGAATATTTTTTTTTTTGAGACTTTTTTTCTGACATTTTATTTTACTGAGACTTTTTTATTTATTTATTTTTTAGTACTAATATTATTTAACTAAATATTACTTAATACAAACATCTAACTATAAATGTTTTTATTTTAAATTTATTCTTAGTTCTGCTTTATTTATTTATATGTATTTTTTTGTTTGTTTTTTTGTCGCCTACACATCGGAATACGTAACAAGCTTGGTCACTTTGCCCCACCCTTCCCTACTCCAATTCAATTATTTGGGAGTAACAAGGTGGCTTTACAGCCAGTTTGTTGTGAAAACGTCACAGTTGGCGAATTCAGTATCGAAAATAAGGGCAAGTTTGTATATCTAGGCGCCAAAAGAACAAGAATGGCTATTGAAAGAGACGAAACACGCTGAAGAGTACTACTCGCTAATAAAACCTTTTATTCAGTTCTTACGATTATGAAAACCAGGTGCATGCACAGGAAAACAAAGCTCCAAGTTTGTGCTGTCCTATGGGTGTGAAACATGGACCCTAAACCATGCATCAGCAAATATATTGAATGCCTCTGAGCGACGGGTGCTAAGGCAGATAATTAGAGTGAACGTAGGCAGGAACCAATGGCGGATTCGATACAACCATAAGGTGTATGAAATTTTTGACGGGTCAGAGATCTTAGCGATTGTAAGACTGCGGAAGGTGCATTGGACTGGCCATATGAATCTATAGACGAACAACGGATACCCAAAAAACAAATTCATTATGAGAAATAATGAGTGGAGACCATTGGAGAAACTAAGGAAACGCTGGTCACACGCTGGTTGAACTGGCTGTAGTGCTACAAACAAGAACTTTAAATCTTTCAGCTTTTCTTGAAAGTACGGACTAACCAAATGCATCACAAGTTGATTCAAAGAAGTCGTAGCAGAGAATTCAATCTTACGACATAACATAAAATTCTTAATCTTAATATATAATTATTGTATTCCCTTGCGATTGATCAAGCATGCCGAAGAGAAAACAGTTTGTTGTTCGGCCTCCTTTTGTTTTGTTATAAAATAATACCATCTCTGGCGTCTTTTTTCACCAATATTCACCATATAATAGTTAGGATGAAGACCTACATCACATTTCAGGCACTGGAACTTCAACTTCCCACTGCATTGATTTACAAATTACCGGTCCGTGCGTATGGAAACAATCCAACATTATTTGTATTGTACGTTCTTTGTATTGAATAAGGGTTTGGCTAAATGCGGTAAAATGCCATGAGTGACATGAAGTCGAAGTGCTTTACGTGAGTACCTACCTTAAAAAGGCCTAACCTCACGGTCTCCACAGACGGGGTTGAAACAATGTGTGAACCATCACCCCTAGAATCTGTCCTAGGTCCCAATTTATTTAAGCTACCTGGATTCCCGGGCACAACTGGTGTGTGCTCAGCACTACTCTCTAGCCTTCGAAACCACAACCACCACGTTTCAGCCAAGAATAGGCTGACAGTAACCTGTCATGTGTCCCCCCTATCCCGTGGTTCAGATAACCTCTGATCAGGTTGCGCTTCTCTACAGACCGAGAAAAACTCTCAGTTTTTGCTCCAGGCGCACGGGACGTGGTCCTCCTCCTCGGGTACGTGGGGTTGGTACTCCCAAAAGACTGAATGGACCAAGCCGAGGCTTAGACCATCAGCCTCCCTGCGTCACCCGGAGTCATATAGCACAAGTCTATAGGTCCGGGTTAACCACCGTCACAACATGTATGCACATATAAAATCGACATCTACGACATCTAGTCATCAGTCAGTCTAGTCTAGTCTAGTCATCTACACGACATCTAATTCGTAACATTTAGTCTTCTAGTCAATCCGTCAATCTTGCTCGTTACACAACAGATATCAACGTGACATATTACTTCACTTTAAATTCTTCGACAAACATCTTTCTTCTTTTACTTCTTCTTTTACTAATCCTCACCATATCAGCATATAGATCAGTGTTATATTATCAACTCAGAGCACAATAGTTTACACACAGTCAGTCAATCCGTTTCTCAGTTCAGTCTCAATCATTGAATACATCGAGTTCTCTCAGTAAATCTCTCTCCATTGGTTCCGCTTCCAAAGACTCTTTCCCTCGGTACGCCCACCTTGGCGACGTCATAGGTACTCGTTTTGGTCGAACATTCCCAACTTCAATCAAGTCTACCTCGATCATCATGCATCTTCCATTTATCATATCTTCATTGTCAACTTCTCATCGGTCCAGCATATACGTCAGTCAGCAGGGTCATCAAGTCGTCTGTTCTCCTTCATCTTTCATCTTTCACCTTTCAACTTTCACCTTTCACCAGTATGCACCACCTTACATTAACAGTTCAACAGTCCGTCAGTCTTCCAATTTCGGCAATTTCACAATTTCTCAAGCACATCTAGACAACGTCTTCTTAGGCGTCAGGTCCACCTTTCAGATGCCCTACTCAGTTTTCCATCAACTTCATCCAACACACAACAACTGGACAACGACACAGATCTCCACTCCCTTCCTCCCTCCCCATTTACACGGGCTTGGGACCGTCATGAGGTAGAACCGAAGTTCTAACCCCAAGGCTGGGTTTGCCATATGTGACAGATAAGTTTAGGTTCACATACCTTTTGAATGCAAACAATGACTCAGTTTCTTTATCGCAGGCATTTTTCTCACAAGTAACAAACCGCTGACTACCGACAAGTCCAAAAAGTAGGCAAAAATTGGCCACCACCCATTCCTGATTCGCATTCTCGTCGGAAGATTTGCAACAATTTGATCACACTTATCCGATCCGCCCATATACTTGTCGTAGCTCGAAATCGTCGAAAAATAGTTTTCGATTTTTTTTTGCATTCGACCAGTGAGTGACATACTTCTGTCTCAGTTTTCAAAATTGATTGACGACGTGACCACATAATTGCCGTTCCCGCGACACACAAACACATCGTCTGATTTTCTATAGTGACTGTAGCCTCGTTCTTCTCACAACTGTTTACAATCTCTTATAGAACAATTTTCAACACGCTTGGGTCATATTGTGCCAGTCGCATAGTACGCCAACTCGCAAAGAGGCTTTATGTATGTACGGTAACGAGATAAAAAAGTTGTGAAATATATTTTGACACCATTTATGGCTGGCAGCTTGTTTTTGTATATAATGGTGACAACAACGTTACCATATTATCCGAAATTCTTCTTTTCTACGGTTTTTCCTGTATACATACAGAAAGCCACCATGTAACCAGTGCTAGCACAGTAAGGCCAATTTTCGAAACTAAACCTTATCAGCTGTAATGGATTTCGAATCCCAGGTCGTCACGGCGACGACTCGGGATGAAAGTCGGCCTCGCACCGACAATTGGACGGGCAGTCCTGGAGACGTGGCAACGAGTTGTACCCCGTGGGTCAACAACACGGCCACTCGGAGGTTCCCTCGCGTGGTGGCTGCTGGCTAGCTAGCTCAGTGCGGCGAGGATTGCGGACGTGGGTCGGACCCAAGTGAACTTCCGCTCTTGGTTCCATTTGAACCAGCCACCGAAAAGCCCGATTTACTACGCGACGTTTCTAAACAAATTACGTTACTTTACTCGAATTTTTTACCATCAAGATACAATCAAAGAATCAAACTCCCCGACTAACGCGCATTCGCGAACCGATATACCGCGGTGCCTAAAAACAAACTACTTTAATTTTGCGACCGTAAAACACGCGAACCCGAAAATACCGAACTAGTAGTCCGCGACACGACTACAAATTATTACCGGAACAAAACTACAGCACCGCGGAACCCGAGCGACGAAACACATTGTTGACCCTACATCATCCTGCACTTACCTTCGCGCCATTTCCACCTGAAAGAAAAGGTTGTTGGAAGGAAAGAATGTGGTTTTTCTTTTAGCACTTCATTTTAATTCTGGTTCTTAAAAATTTATGAAAAATTTTAACGCTTTATAGGTCAAATCACACAAGTCAGACAAACGTACCAGAATCGCGCTATATTAAGTCCACTGTTGATTAAATCAAATTAAAAGAAAGCACGATAGTGAAGCAGAAACATCGAAATACTATTATATGTGTACACATACTTGCTTAACCTACTTCAAAAAAATTATTCTTAATCCTTCATTGGGTTTATACCAAACTTTTGAATTGCACATTATTATTACACAAATGAATATTTCTTTTCCACTATCAATATAAATATTCAAAAATTTTTACAAGTTCTTAAATTGATTCTCATTGATGTGTCGAAATCTCCAATGAGTTCAAATCAAAGAGGAAGCGATCCATTTTAAATTTAAAATATTTTACAATCAAATATATTTTTAACTGCTTAACTCTACTTTTTCCAATATTTTTTTTTTTCTCTCTTTTACGAAAGTGCTTATTCTGATGATGTTAAAATGAATGATCGTCATAATTTTATTTATTTTTTTTTTTTTCATTTGTAAAATGAGATCAAAATTTTTCTAAATGTGTTTTTTCTTCATTATTTTTCAATACAGTTTTATATGGCATGCAGTTGATCTAAAATAAAATCTCTTTTAATATTTTATTACGCTTATGCTTAGAACAAAAAACTAAAAAAATCTATGAACGAGAATTATTAAATTCTTAGGATACCGACCTAATAGCATTATGGGGAGAGCCCATTTGCGTGAGCACCTTGTCAAGCCATTGAAGTGGTCCGTGCAAATGAATTTCGATCCAGCATGGTGTCGAGGTTACATCTTGACGATGGTATTCAGCACCCCAACCTTTGACAAAACTCATACGTATTGTGCACATACGTGTCAGCTCAAAAACAGCTTCAAATCCATGATTAACAGACTGCGATAGTAACTGAGCAAATTCTTGATTGTTGAAAATTTTTAAAGAACAACCTGGTGGAATTTTACACACTGCCGATGGGTGGAAGCCGTGATGATAATTACAATTGCGAGACTGCACAAAGATAGCAGAGTCTGATAAACACTCTGCGTATACTTCACCCGCTACATAATATAGATGAACACCTTTATTTCACTGTTACACATGCGCACTTGCAGAATCACACCGTAGCTTTTGTTTTAAGTTCTAACTTATTTTTAGTTTTACTGTTATTAATTAGCTAAATATTTATTTTTTTATTTTTATTTTTTTTTATTTCACACGGTAGTCTTAAGTTTAATAAGATCTAAGGAAATTTCGTCCTTAAAGCAAGCGTAGCACTGATATATGAAGAGTTTCATTCAAAAGCTTAATTCCATATCACACACGAAATTTGTATATTATCAACGACCGATCGATGCAACCGATCTTGTGACGAAAGGATCATTTGCTCGGCAGTCCCACTTCTAATCTGATCTGAGTTTAAGTCCGCCGAAAATCTTAATTAATGTTTTTTTTTTTTTTTTCAAGCGCGTGCTTCACTTACTCGCGACCAAATCCCCGTTCCGGAAAATGCCATCACTCCCTTCTGACCTGAAGTGGTCGCCAGGTCGTAGGTCAGCTGACTTTCGACCTGTCCGCCGAACTTCCGACTGCGGGAAAAGATGGTGGCACCATCTTCAGGTCGGTAGTCACTACACAGCCTTCCTGTGGTAAATTGTTTGGCGAAATATTTCCGATTATATGGGTTCAACATGCTCATACTCTTTGAGACCATAGTGTTTCCTTAAAGATTCTCATAGCCTATCTAGTATCGGGCGCAACTTACAGCGGTAAAGCCTGTCAGCAGAAGCCGATAAATTTGAATTATCATTTAGGTATAAACTTTCAAGTATCGCTTTAAATCTATTGCATTGGATACTCTCTGATAATAGCTTTAACACATCGTTGTCTCTTGCGAAATCTAGCCTTGTTTTTGATAGCTTTGCATATCCTGACAAGAATAGACCGCCCGAAATTACAAAAAATTCATTTATAGTGACAATGAAAGACCGATTTCTCTGGCCCGCGTAAAGATTTGTTTGGTCTTCAATATGCCTCACTACATTTTCATATAAAAAGACCTTCAAACATTCTAACAGTTTTTGACAATGTTGACTTTTTTCAGACTTTGGTTGTACATAATATTGAGTACACCGAAAATATGGTAATTCGTTTTTTCAAAGTGTACTCGTAGTACTCTTTTTCTTGGCTTTCGAATCTTTTCGGTGACTAGCACGAGCTCTCAGAGAAGAAAGTGGTTCGTTATGTACAGTCAGGGACAAAAGTCTCCATACACCCTCAAAATTTCATGAATTTACTAGAAAATAAAAATATATATAAAATATTTGTATACAACTTCACTACAAATGTATTTTTGTCAACAATAAGTTAAAAAAAACCAAAATTTCTTAAGTTAAAAGTGTAAAAATAACAAAATGAAACAAATTTTGTCGGGACAATAGTGTTCATATATTCATCATATAGTGTACTTTGGTCTTCATAGCATTGCTTAGCTGTTGTTTTTCTTGGAAGAACCGTTGCATTTCCCATGAAATGCGTTAGTACGATCTAATGACTAGTTTGTTTCAATAATCTGTGAGCATAGGAAGTGAAAAATGACCAAGCGTAAGGATGTAAGTGTTGAAATAAAAAATTTAATTATTGCTGAGCATAGAAATGGAAAATCATACTGCGCAATTGGAGCTTTACTTAATTTATCCCATGCCGCTGTCCAACATATTGTTCAAAAGCATAAAACCATAAGCCAAGAAATGGACGACCAAAGAAACTTTCCAGGCGGGATATCAACATGATCTTAAAAGAGGTGGACAAAAACCCAAGGGTAACCGGTCGGCAAGTGGCGGAACATGTTGCTCATACGTCGAATAAGTGTGTTCACCCTAAAACCATCCGAAGAATGAAACGTTCCGATGGATATGCAAGTAGAGTTCCACGTAAAAAACCGCTAATATCTGAAAAGAATAGGCACCTTCGACTTGAATTTGCAAATTGATATTTAGCAAAGGATTTAGAGTTCTGGAAAACTGTTTTATTTACTGATGAAATCAAGTTCAACTTGTTCAGTAATGATGGCAAAGGAAGAATCTGGCGAAAAAAGAGAACAGCATTGCAACTGAAGAATTTGATACTAACAGTAAAACACGGCGGTGGCAATGTGATAGTGGGGTGGAATTTCAGCTGGTGGGGTTGGCCGATTGGTCTTTATAGATGGTATTATGGACCATTACTATTATAAAAGACTGTTAGAAGAAAACTTGCAACCTTCCGTGGACAATTTGGGTCTTGGCCAGCATTGGATATTCCAACAGGACAACGATCCTAAACATACTGCACGCTTTGTAAAGAACTGGTTGCTTTATTATGCACCAAGGCAGCTGTATTCTCCTCCTCAATCGCCAGACTTAAACCCCATTGAACATATTTGGGAACTTATGAAAAGGAAAATCTCGAAAATTCACACCAGGAGCAAGGAATCACTCAAAACTGCCCTTCAACAAGCGTGGGAAGAAATAACTCCGGAAGTCACTAAAAATTTGGTGGAATCAATGCCAAGACGGTTGCAGGCTGTCATTGATGCAAACGGTGGCCCAACAAAATATTGATATATAAAATTATTTAAGTAATGTGGAATTTTCAGTTGAATTACTTAATGTATGAACACTTTTGTCCCTACTGAATTTGGTTCTTTATATGTTCTTACAGTTATAAGTTGATTCATGTCATTTTTAAAAAAAATTTCTGTTAATAAAGGTACATTTGCAGGAATGATGCATATAAAATTCTCATATGGATGTGCATTTTCTATGAAATTTATGAAATTTTGATAGTGTATGGAGAGTTTTGTCCCCAACTGTACATCATTTTCACTCGTTGGAGATGTCTGCAAATTCGGTGTATATCGAAGAAATGAAGATATGTAGAAATATTGAAGGAATACGATAATATTCATGCGGAAATATGATTTTTACGGCAAGCCTGAAAAGCCAGTCACACATTTTATAGTGGTGTTTATCGGCAAAATTATTAATTCCTTTCTTAGTGGCCAGAAAATTTCGCAAAGTACTCCTTTCTGAATAGTTTGGAAAGCACGAGCATTTAATTAAAGATGTACACTCCACAGCACCACCATAAATTTTCTCGTAAACGTCATAGTTCACATCGAGATTGAAGCATTGTGCGCCCCAGATGGATTTAGAGGCCCTATGCCCACAGCCGCGTCCGAACTCCCCCAAATTTTACGCATATTGACACAATTTTACCAATACTATGAAAAAATGCACATGGGTAGTGTCAACTAGGGGGAAACATTTTTGTTTTAATTTATTTTTTTGAATTTAAAAAATGAATTTAAAAAATTTAATTTTAATTTATTTTTTTGAATTTAAAAGTAATCTGAACTCTTCTGTGTTTACAAAAATAATGATATTTAGCTACTACAACTGAATCAACTGTTTCCTAAATATTAACTAGTATGAAATATACAAATACATAGTTGATTAGCAAAATTTAATAATCAAATACAAGTAATGAGCATATAAACAAAATGCAAAGTATAAAATTTGTCCAAGTCAAAGCAAATTCCACCATTTGGCCATGACCATCGCAAAGTGTACTGAATTATGCCTCCCTCTTCCTTTTTCCGGGCTTGGGATCGGCTGAGGCGCAATTAAGGCATCTTTTGCTTTTTTTAGCGGGAAATTTGTGTATTAGTTTAGTTGGAAATATGTTGATTCAATACTATTCTTCTACACGCCCTTGAAATGGATGATTTTGTTAAATTGCTGTCTATAAGAAATTTTGTGTGAAGCACTTTTAGCAATGAAATAAAATCTGGTGTTAAGATATTTTTCAATAATCAATTTGGTCATGGAGCAGTAATGCATGGCTTCTTGAATGTGGCTTGAAGTGCTTGAGAAGAGGTTTCGACCAATACAATGCGATTAAACTGTATTCAGAATTGAAGTAAATGTATCCTTATGTAGAATTCCATTTTTGCTCATCCGCTGGGCCCGTTTAATTTCTGGTGCTGTTATCTCACAAATAGTTATAGTATTTTCTGATGGAAACTTCAGTCTTCCTTTATTTTGGTAAGATATCAGAGACTTGGGATTTACATCACCTTGAATAGATGCAATACATTCACAGCACTTAAGTACGTTACACAGCTTACACACAAGAAAAACAAGAAATATATTCGACAACGTGCTGTGTATACGAAGAAAGCGTAGTAAGGTCTGCGGCATAGCTGTGATCACAGAGGAATTCATTGTCCGCAGCTTCCTCATCAAAAGCTGCTTCTTCTGTCATGGAACGTCGTTTCACGCTTGTATTGATGGCTTCCAATGGAGAACTTTTTTTGGCATTTAACAGCGGAATATTCTCCAGTGGAATGCTATTACCCATTCCCACATCTTTAATATGCGTTCGGAAGAGGAGTTTCTTGCAACGCAATATAAAGTATCTCATGGTTGGATTATTATTATAACCTAAGCCAGCCCTTATTGAACCAAAAAAATAACTCTAGGTGATCTTGGCTTAGCTTGTACATTGGCATGAAATTAAGTTTGTCAGTCTTGATGAATCTTTTGTATATATGGTCATATTTTGCGTGCCAACAATAAGTCCAATAAGCCCAACATATCTTTTTGACCCCTGACCTGGAAGGCAGCCTTAGATCTTTTATGTACTAAATGTGACAAGTATAAAAGGCATATAAAACTTCAATGTTTTTTTGGAGGAGAGCTTGCTCGATGCAGAAAATGCTGATAATTTTCTCAAATTCAGGATGTCGAAAACTTCATTGAAAATTCGTATGAAGTTCGATGAAGCACGTCTTCCAGCAAAATGTTTCAACTGCAAGCTTCCTGTGCAAAAGTCTAAAGCGTCGGCAAAGGAATCACTGTTTTCTATACTTATCAAGCACTTTATTTTTATTTGCGAGTTTTTCTTTGATTTTTTGCAAGATCTGGCGACCAATCCAATTATTCACCTGGAAAGATATATCAATGAGTAAAAAACATTACGCGCATGATAACACTTATAGGAATGCATTTACTAATAAATAAAAAAAGAGATTTTCTTCAATAACAAAACAGGCATGCTTTGTGTAAAGCTTCAATAGATGATAATGTTTACAGGGGTTTACCATTTAATAATAAAGGAAGATTTCATTATATTTGACCTCTTTGCACATTATTTGCAATGTTGTTATGATTCACATCAGAATATTTACTTATATCAGAAGCGTATTCCACTGTTTTAAGCACGGGCTTCTCGGCATTCCCACTTATATCAGTCTACAAGTAAAATCGTTATAAAATATATTGGATACATAATTAGAATTTACTTCATAAAATTCCTCCACATCGCTGCGGTTCAGATAAATAGGATACTCGATTAGGAAATTTATCGATGGATCCTGCAACAGTATTGAAAAATAACTTTCCAGGGATTTCCTTTGTAAAAAAAAATGACTAAATTAAATTACCAAATAACTGCTTCCTGCCATCATCACTTCGTTGAGTTCTAGGTTATTTCCGCAACCGTAACTCATTTTCTCAGAATATGTTATATACTGAAATATGTATTTCCATTGAAATTAAACTTACAATTGTACCGAAAATTGGAACTGCAGTTTCATACAGAACGTTTTTGCCTTGACATACGTGCAGGTCTTGTTTGAAATGAGAACTGCAAATTTTTGAAGACTTCGTTAGCGGCCGTATATAATTTCCGATATTTTTGAGACATTTCGCTTTCTGGAGCTCATCTCGAGTGACGAATATTATGAAAGTTGAAGAAAATATTTAAATTAATTTAATGAATTCAATTTACATCTCAATAAAATTTATGAAATCAATTGCTTGCCTACAATATTCCCAACGGCCTCGAACATGATTCATTCCCACAATTGAACACCACGCACTTCATTTCAAGTTTATTATGCTTTTTTCCAATAACACTGTCACTATATGAACTTATTTTAAGGTTAACTGTTTTAAACTCCGGCGGAACCGTACAGTTCCAGTACAAAAAATTCACAATTAAATTCCCGAATTTAATAAAAACCATCAATTTGTTGCCACGAACAGCAAACTCTTTGTGTCCGGCACAAATCAATTTGACAGATGCTCGACATCGAGTGAATTTTCCTGGAGCCGGATGAACATGGGAAAAATTTGAAGTTAAAGAAATTAATTTGTTACACAAATGATAAATAAAAGTATATTTGATATTTATATTTATCATTCAAAGAGTCAATTTTACAATTTGTCGAGAAACTTTGGATAAATTTTCAAAACGAAATTAAAAGTATGACAGCAACGCTAACTGGCTGACAATTAACAACACGAATATTGCCCATGATGAGCAAAACGAGAATATAAATACAAATTTTGCATTTCATGAATTAAAGTGCATATATTTTGGAAATTTTATTCCTCATTTAGTAAGAAAACACATTTTTGAAAGCATAGTAACTACTTTTGCCAATTTAAATCGAATTACTAAGCAAAAATATGCAATTTAAAATAACATTTAGATTCAACATGTTATTCAGCTCTTTTTAGCTGTTTGTTAATAAATTTCATATATTTTTGCTCTACTCATATATTCATTAGATAGTATACTTATACATTAAGTGCTTTAATTTATCTAATATTTCTGCCATCATTGATATTTGAGTATTAATAGAATTTATTTCAAAATACATTGCTGTACGCCAGGCACGAATGGGGCCGAACATTTAAGTAGCTAATATGGTGAAAAAAAGATAAATTTAAAACAAAAAACACTCACGTACGCTTACGTACACGGGTAGGGCCTCTCTACATCTTATTCATCTATGGGTTGATATCATGTTCTTCGTCCGATTTGTCACTATTCTCATCTGTAGCTTGAGGACTCCTTTCAATAGATGGTTCTACATCAATAATGTTTTCCGTCATTTCATATTCTTCTTAGCATTTCATATTCTTCTTCCGACAACCTGCGAACAGCAAACAAACACAACACGCAAGTGCTGCATAACGTCCGATATATCGGACAGCATCTTAGTCCAATGTGTAAAAATCAAACTAACACTTGTGACACAATAGAATGCTTACATTAGCGTAGGTACACAGTATTGCACTACACCCGATGAGTTTTTATGTTTGAAAGCTTTTCCTAAAATTTCTCCGATCGTGATCTGCCACGTTCGAAAAAGACCGATGATGACTGACGTTAGGTATTCATTCAATGTAAATGGGGTTGCCAATGTAAAAAAAAACCACAAAACTATCGACCAAAGACGGGAAATAACTGGATTGATGTTTTTTTCAATAAAAATGGTATTTTATTTGCGTCCGATTCATTGGACGTAATGTTGTAATGAGTAAATACACCATTCACTGTCATTTCTTTAAATTATTTTTTAAAAAATAAGCACTGCTTCCTTTTATGTTACTAAACTAACCAAGGCTGAGTTTCACGATTCTTGATGTTGGCTTAATTATTCTCTTAAACGTATTTCTACTGACTGATTACATATCTTTTTTGCAATCGATGCATTTATTATGGCAGCATTTTCGTTTTACAGTCGCCATTTCCTTCCTTTCACTATGTCCTAAAAAGTTCACAATACATTGTATTTACTGCTGTTGATTAAGATTCAAAGTAAAAGTATATAAAAATTTAAACGTACACAAAAATGGTACTAAAAGGTCACACCTGAAAGACTGATACACCATGTTAGGCTTGTCCTTTTGCTATTTTACATTTCAATATAAGAGTGCTGATGAGCCGACTTTTCCCTTTAACCGGCAAGTAAAATGTTACATTGGTCACAAAATAACTGTACGGTTTGTAAAAAAGCTGGAGAGGGATCAAGTCCGTTGAAAATGTTCCTTCCGGCAAGGAATAATTCCCAGCCCGTAGTGGACATGAAATTTTCTGAGTACTCAGAAACGAATTAATAATTTTGCCGATAAACACAACTATAAAATGTGTGACTGGCTTTCCGGGCTTCCCGCAAAACTCATATTTCCGCATGAATACCGTAGTATTCCTTCGATATTTAGGTTCCACTTGAACTACTTTGGCATAGAGATAGAGGCCGGGCAGGGCACGTTTTACCAGCATAATCGCATTGAAGTGGCTTCTATTGATGACACTCCATTTGCAATCGGAATAAAAAAGATCCGGATAACATTCAAAGCCGATCAGATCAAGCCTGAATCTCTAAAATAAAACACAGGACAATTAGAAGGAGGAAGTTGTAGCAAACAAAAATTAAAACCTGAGCTAATGCTATACTCCATACTACTAATAGTAATAGTGTCATAGATTGCACCTGCGACAGCTCTGCTTCAACCATTCTGGACAGAATATCCTTGTTTTCCAATTCGTTACTCTGAATTTTTCCTCGAATTTTCGCGTCGAATGACAAATAAAGTTCAAGTGCAACGATGCTTGGCATCAGATTACAGCACTAATCAGATTCGACATTTTTCAAATTATTTTTAGCATGAAACTATTAAAATAAAGTACACGATAACTACGAAATTGGATTTCATATTTCAGCGATTCCGTTGCAACATTACATACGAGCTTATAGTGTGGAACACATGCTCATATGAACACTTTCGGTATTAGGGAAAAACAAAAGCTGCGAGCCTCCACCAGCATAACCGTAGACATTGATTTATGTCCTGAATTATATTGTTATGCGCAAGCACTGCTATTTGGTGGAACTTAAACAGATGGCTTAAAGATTTTCTTCTCGTTTTTCCCCCGACATAACATCTATTAATCTTCTCGCACAATAAGTTAATCTGAATATTTTCCCAAATTATTTTCTCTGATTAATTATACCCAACCATTAACATTTCTAATAAAGCAATCCTAATGGCAATCCCATCATTAAACTTCTCTGCACTTGGTGAGTCCCGTAATCTGGACTTCTTTAAAAAAAAGTCCTTAAGATGCCAAGTCATGACTGGTTGAACGCTACCCAAAGGCTCTACTCGCAGTCAGAACCATTTGTTGACCTTTTCTAAGAATATGTTGATTGGGGTAACTTTTGTGGCTCGTATACAAAGCAGGCAATATCTCCCGACCAACACAAAAGCACTTGCCCAAATACCAAATAATAAAATGGGGAAGTTTATGGAAATTTTTTGTTGCGAAATGATCCAAATACATACACAAAGCTTTATGTTTCATGGTCTCCTTAGTTTGTATGTCACGTACAAGCTAAACGGAACAAAGAGATTTTCAGAGTTTATGAAAACGATAAAAAGCATGTTTCCGCGTAATCCTAGAACTAAACAATCATTATTTCAAAGGTCGAATTCATTTGCTGAAAAAAGTTAATCCCTGAACTGGCAATTAGACGAGTGACATCGGAAATAATCATTACAAGAAACCTTTGAATATTGCTACACCTTTAAAACTGGACCAATTAAAGCTGATCCTATTGCCTTCAATATTCGCCAATTCCGAATTGTTTATAATCAAATGTCGAACTGTTCGTGGATTGTTTACATTGCGTTTGTCTTCATTTTGTTTTTAAGATTAAGTTCAAAAATTAATATCCTGTCTCAGTGACTTTATACATTCGTCTTGCGTCCTGCGATTGATTTCTGAAGTTCTTCTCGCCTGAAATAAAGACTCCTGGAACGAAATGTTATCAACATTTGGGATCTAAATCTCATTTAGCATCTAGCAAAAATAATGGTAACCACTCGAAGAATATCAGGGGCTACTCGATCTATCGTCAACTATACCGAAGCTTATAGGCTACCTGTGAACAAACCTCCTGTCTGACTCCCATAATAGGTCTCATCAACTATACTTATTTCAATTCAACGCAGCCTGTAATCATTAGACACATTCATATTAGGCCTAAGGTAGGGGAACAATTTGAAGAGGCGGCCCACCCTCCAATTTTATCATGCGATCAAATAGGCCCGGCCAATTTTTTGGTTTGAAATTATGACTAGACGTCACATTGGAACACAATGTCCCAACAAGCGGTTTACATTTGACATAACGATTATTTTGGCTCTGGCAATACTAATGTCATTCTTTCTTTCACAGATGTTACGTATATTGTTTTTAGTTGACGAAACAAGTCGCTTAAAGCTTGAGCAAAAGTGGGAAACGTTGGTTATTTACTGCCACATCAAAGACAATTGGTCCGAAATTCCGAACAAAATTTTGGTTGACGAACGACGCTCACCTCCAATGGCATCAGGAAGTTTGTGCAAAAAGTGCGTGATCCTGGCTAGATCCTAGAGGTATAAGAAATAAATCTTATACCCTTATGGATAGTAGTAGTAGTGCTTTATCGTTAGTGTTTTAGCTTTAAATTTTAACTTTTTGTTACAATTTATTTGGCAGTGACTCTGTAGTCAAATGTCATTTTTGATTGATACGCGACCGAAGTCCATACGTGCAAATTTATTGCAATTCAATTTATTTCAAATGTACATTTTGCTACCGTTGGCTCATTTAAGTAAAACTTAAAACTAATAACACTTAATCTATTCTTAATCATAAAACGTATGTTATTAAATTATACACGGATCAACCTTCTCGTTTATTTTAGATGACTGTAGACTCTCTCCTCAGCGTTAAAACAATCCAACCTTCTGAAGAGGTTATATTTCCATCCGACTTCACCTCCAGAGTATGAAGGTATCCAGGGTATGAAGAGGTATTTGGAAAACTTCTAGTTTAGGAATTAATTCATTTTAACCCCTATACGTATTGCCTACCACTATATTGTAAAACTTCGGTTTTCAGGGACTATGTGTGGCCTCTTCATTGGGTTGATATTCTTTTAGAATTCTGTGTGGCGAGATGTAGTAAGGGTTTTCGGGGCAAGGAGTATTGTTGTATAGGTTTCGACTTAGCGTCGAGTTATGTGTCCGCCATTTTTTTTTTGCTTGTTTTGATCATATATTACAAAACGGGAATAATATTTGGGAAATAGTGCTTGATTTTTATATTTTTTCATGGGGCGTCGGTCTTTCGAAACACATTTTCGAAGTATCCTTCTCTCAAATATTTCCATCTCTTCCACAGCTGTCGGTGAAATAGTCATCCAGTGAGAGAAGGTGATAATTGGCCGGATTAACGTTTTATACATATCTCTGGATCTGGATCTGGAGGAAAGGAGAGGTGAAATCAATGTTGCTGCTTCTTTAGCTATGCTTATAGCATCCTTCGCTTGTACAAAATCATTTACCTTTCTGTTAAGAGGTTAGGCCACTTTAGAGGCCGTAAAATACCCTTTTTAAGAATTTTTTGAAAATGGTATAGAAGTACGTAAACGACGTACTTCCAAAGTGAAAAGTGGAAAATTTGTTTGAAAATCCTCAGAATATTGTTATTATGAAATGAACTATGCAATTTAAATAAAATCCTACAAACTTCTATTAACAATATATTTTCAAAATTTCAAGTAAATCGGTTGAAAATTGTCTGAATTATGATTCTAGCCAACTCGATAAATAAAATTTTGGGATAAACGCGTTTGAAGTTTTGAGTATTAGAAAATCATGAATAATTTTCAATACCTTTCATCAGCGATGCCTGCACCATACAATTTGCCGTCCAGTTTATCGTCCGGCTCTTGATTTTCGTTTCTGCTTGATCTTGAAGCGATCCTAGCCTTGTTTATTCGGTCAGACAGTGATCGCTCTGCATGCTTTATACACTATTTGTCGATATCCAGGCAGATGTGGTAGCTTCTGTTTTCAAGTCCATTGCCTAAATTATGTGAAAAATTGAAGAAAATCCGTTATTGTACACACAACCTGCAATATCCGTAACCTCATCCAAGACTCTTTTACCACTTGCAATGGATTTCGGGTCTCGACAAAGTCGAGCTGAAACTTTCGTTGTTTATTTATGGATAACCGCCGAAACATCGAGCTAGGTGATTTTCACTGGTCAGTTTTTCATAGGCTGGTTTTAGAATTTTGTCATACATATCTTTCGATTGTTACAGTTTTTCGCCGATGTACTACTCAAGTCATCTGGTGCTTCTAACTCATGGCGATTCAATGGTCTTCATCGAGACGCCTGTGGTCTCATGCTTTTGCCACATACCGTTTTCTTGCTTTCTTTCTACTGTACACTGCTCTATCACTCATTGTTAAAAATAAATCAATAATTATTGAAGTGGAAAAAAATATCTCACAGAAGTATCGATAAAAATAAGCTTGTATCACTACAAGCGTGCGTAGCGTCCTTCTCAAATGCTTGGCTGTGCCTAACTGACTGAAAAAGAGGTTAGACAAGTTTAAGCTTGTCTAGAATAATATATAGACAAATTATTTGAATAACACTATCCGTATACCTGCTCCGATCCCCTAACGTCTCTTTCCTCGAGTGGTCAAAAAGCGACCAGGGGGCCTTGTACTAAAATTCAATAACGCATACTTAGAAATTTTAACTGTAATCTTTTGGCTCATCATTTTTGAGGTCTGAAAGGACAATTTACAAAATCGGTTTTGAGAAAATTCTAGAATTACCTAACGCCTTATCATGTTGTATGTCCTTTATGAAACACGAGAAACTGGCTAGCGCGTCTCCCGCCAGCATCACGTTTGATTGGAGTTCCTTCCGGACCGTTTTCGTCCTTGGTTGATCGATCATTGCATCGGTCGGCCTACACAATGTTCTCTGTTTTCCTGTTACGTTTGAAGTCTGAGACGCTGTGTGGGGCATTAGCCCACAATGCAAAGTTGATTATAAATCTTCCTGCAAATTCTGCATTCAGATAGCAAGTACAATTTTCGTTGCGAATGTTTTCGTAGCGTGACTTAAAGATCAAACTAACTGAAATAATTTTAAATTTTTTTTTGTTCCAAACACATCATAATGACAATCTTGACGAGCATGTCCAGGAAGCGGAACTGTTGATAATAATAATCCTTATAATCAATAATCCTTGTAAACTTTCCGGGTAATAGAATGGATGTAACCGTTAGTTTACTTCGAATCACCAATCACATGCTGTATGCCACACTTTTTGTCCTTAGCGACTACTGAGTCTGATGATTTCCTCCAAGAAATCTTCACTTCCAATAGATTTTCCTTTTCGAACAAAAATCAACACAACATGACCAACTCCGTTAAAATCCATCCTCACCACGATGTGTCTCTTGCCGGGATTGCCAAACCAGAGAAGTAACAAAGCAAAGGCATTTATCTCTCAAGCGTGCAATCATCTCAAGCGTGCAATCAATTATGCTGGAATCGCCACACTTCAGAGGTGGATTACAACTATTTTCCCGACAAACATTTTCCGGGCAGAGCTCTCCGATTTCCTGAAATGGTCGCCACGCTGCTGAAACGATTCGCTCTGAAATGGTGTACAGGAGAATGACCACCTTTTTTTTCTAAGAATGTAAATGTGTTTCTAAGAACAATAGAAGGGGCAAACAAATTTCATCAGCTGCAACTTAATGTGAGTCGTTGATTAACACTTGTCATTCGAGGTATTGAAACAACTACATATGATAATAAAAATCCAATAATTTTGAATTTGATTTAGGAATGGAACCTTGTAAGTTGGTCCTCGTATAATTTAAATGCAAAAATTATTTTTGCAGATTATAATTTTGTATTGAATTCTCAGCACGCCATTTTGCAATAAATTTTTAAATAGCATCGCAGTCATTCGAACTTGGACGGTGTTACGCATCTATGCTGATATTCAGCATAGATGTTTCCTA
Source organism: Stratiomys singularior (assembly GCA_954870665.1). Taxonomy (NCBI): domain Eukaryota; kingdom Metazoa; phylum Arthropoda; class Insecta; order Diptera; family Stratiomyidae; genus Stratiomys; species Stratiomys singularior. Next base: position 107,164,160 of record OX940878.1, on the reverse strand, counting down.
TTGTTTGAATGAAGTTTTAATTGGTTGCAAATTACAGATAGGTATCTAAAAAGCAATTTTGGTTAATTTTACATTAATTGCTTATTTCGTTTAGCAATGCATAATTTAAGTAATTGGCGTTTCAATCTGGCGCTTCAGTCCAAAATTGAGCAGCAAAATTTGTAATCGGTTTAAAACATTCTAATCCTAGTATGAACTTGAACTTTTCAGTGAATTTTAAAATTTCCTTACTCATTATCCTGGCAAATGTGACACCATCATTACAAAAGGTTTTTATTTGTGTTTTATCCATTGTTTGTGATTTTCACGAAACTCATTTCAGACATCGTACACGATATCTTTGATGAATGCAAGCTGTTGTGCTGATAACATTAACATGTCCTGTCAAATATCGAAAAGAAACAGGACTCATTTCGATATAGAAATATACATCAAGCATGTTTTGTCCGAAATTTTTGCAGAGGTCATGATTACCCAATTTGATCCCAAATCAAAGAAGACAATCCTTTTCAAGCGCAAATTAAGCATGTGTAAAACTACCTTTGATTTCCTCACTCATTACTTTGTCAGTTATGCGATGGGTATTGTTAATCAACTTTTCCGAGGGAAAAATTTCAGTTGTCCTGTGCATGTTGGGGAGCTAACAACTCGAGATATAGCAGTTAACAACGATACAATTCCATGGGCTTACTTTTACAAGCAGCATTCTTATTTCATCACGAATATTTCCGTTTCCAATGGAAGAGAAACGAATGCAGTGATCGGATACTCGTTATTCAAATGGAAAATCATTAAATCTGCGAATTGAGTGTAAGAAAATAAAATACCTTCTGAGTTTTGATCCTTTCGAATTTATTTTACAATGGCCGTCAACGATATTTTGTTTTTGCATACTACAATGGTTATTAGAATCATTAAGTCTGCACGGTAGGCTCCCATTTTGCAGATGGCCGCATGAGATTCCTGATAAGAATAGGGAAAGTTACACAGTCCGTCCCAAAGCCTAATGAGTAGTGACTTAGGAAGAGATATATGACAGATCAGCAACTAATGTTAGCCAGATAAAGGCTTCACTCATCAACTCATCAACGACAGTAAAGCCAGACAGCACCAGGTGGTAAAACCTTGTGGACAATGTGAACAGGAAGCCATGGGGCAATGGCGTAGCGAGCCTTGGCGGGGCCCCGTATAAAAATTATTTGGGGGCACTTAGGAATAGTAAAGGTTTCTCCCAAAAGAAAAAAAATGTTTGCATAAAATTAAAGTAAATATTTATTCATCATAATTATCTATCTGTCACTTTTTCCAAAATTTTTAGAAACAATTCAACCTAAATATGCACTCTCCTTGCCTTTTTCGGCAAACTGATTTTTAAAATCATTTATAGCTGACGATGACTTTAGTATTTCTAAAGTTACTGCCTCTATGGACAATAGTGACAGGACTGACAGGCGTTCATGTTCCATCGAAGTTCTTAGGTAACTTTTTATCAGGTTTAATTTTGAAAAACTTCTTTCAGCAGTGGCGGTTGTAACTGGTAGGGTCAAGAAGGAAAAGCATGTTGTTATTACCTCCAGAAAACTGCATGCAAAACTTTTGAATATTACTAGCAAAAATTCAATGAGTTCCTTAATGGAATGAATTTTTTGATTTTCTGATTTTAGCATGTTTTTAGAGCATTTGAGATGTCTTTACTGTATTTAACCGACAGTTTTCCGGTAGCGTTTAATATCTCTTCGTTTGAAGAAGACAGGAGTTTCTCCGTTTGTAATATTTCGAACATACTACTCAGGTCGCAAAGGCTCTGAAATCTTTGTTTAGTTTGAAAAATTAATATATCTAAACAGCAATAGTATACATTGACTTTGAAATAGGATTAATGGTCTGAAATTCTCTCACCTTGTAATAACTCATCAAAAAGACGCTTCGTTATCATTCGCCTTCTGTTTGTAAAACAGTTGTTACCCTCCACTCTTTTGCTAAATCTTTGGGCTCATTTACCAAACTATTGAAAGAATTTTGATTTCTTAATTCACATTGTCAATTCAAAAGATTACTTAATAAAATAATAGTTTTCTGTAAGTCATTATTTTCATGCTATAGAGCTTCCGAAACAGGATTAATGATTTCAAATAGTGAAGAAAATAAATATGACAAGCACTATGAAATCAAAATTCTTTTAAATGTCAATTATATTTTTACATTCTTCACGTTCATCTTTTTTATTTGAAATTAAATTTAGTCGGTACCAAGTTTTCATGATTAATAAATAATTGTTCTTTACCGCTAATAAAGCGTCGTTCCTTGAAGACCATCTTGTAGGACAAACCTTTTGAAAGATAATTAAATATTTTTCAGATGAATTGTCACTTAATATTGTTTACTATTGCAAAAAAAAGTATATATTTTTTTCTAAATTATCGAAAAAAACCGACACTTCACGAACAAGTTTCGCAGCATCGTTTAAAACTAAATTTAATGCGTGCCCAGCACAATGAACATAATTGGCATTCGAGCATGCTCTTTTATTAGGGTTTGTACTCCTCAATAAACACCCGTCATAACATTTGCTCCATCGTACTTGTCCTCTGCATTTAGTCAAATCAATTCCATATCCTGTAATCGTAGTGTTGCGCTTTGCCAGGTGCGCGACCTGTTTGCTCTTCGTAAATGTGCGCAATAGTGAATTAAACACACTTCACTAATTTAATTTTATATGTTTGAAGTTTTATTATTAAAAATCACTAACGCTCTACAATTATTTTTACTAAATCACTATTTCACTTATTCACTTTTATCAGTTCACTTTTACATTAATGAATTCACTTAATAAAAATAATCACTTTTACTTGCTACTTAATATTCGCATACGATTTTATTTCACAAACCTTTTACCGCGCTACTTCTAACGCGCACTGTTACTCGCTTCTTCACTTCATTCGCAAGACTACCTTTGCCGCACGCTTTAGTCGCTTTTATAAATCTACCAATGAACCCAGAATCTTCCATGAGAATTGTTCTCGAGTTTATGCGCTGTGGCACTTACACACGTATTTGTTGTACTCAATGCGCGCAATGTGTTTATGTTATGCCTTCGAGAATTATCGATGTATTGGTAATTAAAACATCTTTACGACTTTTCTTTTAAGACGACTACAGTGGCGCGTGGCGTTATTCGAACATATCACTCTATCCTCGCCTCCTTTCTTTTTTCGCCCCGAAAAATTGCCACATCAGCAATCTCCGCGTCTTCCTGCTGATTATATGGGGCGGTCCAGGTGCACAATTTTCATTTTTGCCCTGGAGTTCCGCTGTTCCTGCATCCATTACACCGTTACATCCGTTACCACATCGTTGATTCGTTTGATGATTCTATAGGCTCCTTCCCAATTTTGCTGTAGCTTCGGAGATCTGCCTTTCCGACGCCATGAGTTATATAGCTACACCAAGTCTGCCGGCTGGAATCCAGATGAGTTTGCCATTAAGTCATATCTGGTCTTCATACGATCAGTGGTTGACTGTTTTTGCTTCCGCACTAATTGGTGTATCTGATTCAGCCGTTGCCTTTGCCTTAAGTCGCTTGTATACTCCGAAATGGGTTGGGGCTGCTCAGGGGATGTCCCGAACTTTACATGAGCTAGTAGCCGACTCATTTTTCCAAAGATGACTTTCGCTGGTGCTTCGCCTGTTAATGCATGTTCTGCAGTTCGGTACGCCATCAAAAATAATGGAATGCGTTGATCTCAGTCTCTCTGATTTGCATCAACCATCTTGGCCAAATGTTTATTAAGCGTGTCATTGAATCGTTCAACTATTTCATCGGACTGGGGGTGAAGTGGTGTTGTCCGTGTTTTCTTTATCAGCTACAACGAGTAAATACCGATTTCCTCATTCAGACTCGGGGAAAGGATCCTGCGATGTCCACAGCTATTCTTTTGAAGGATACCCCCACGTTATAAATCTGCATTTTCCCTCTCGTTCTTCGATTTGGGCCTTTAACGAAAGCACATATTGTGCATTTACGACACCAGTCAAGAACGTCGTCCCGAGCGTGGAGCCAGTAGAATCCTTCGCGCACCTTTGTCAGGGTCTTGTTCACCCCAAGGTGACCTCCTGATGTGCCTTCATGCATCTCCTTTAGTACTCCTTTCCAGTAGTTCCTTTCACTCTTTGACAGAACTCTGTGTGCTGTGTCTGTCCTGCTGTGACAATACAGCCCCTATGCCGTTGTTACTCGCATCGGTATCTACTCCGAACATTCTTCCAGGTTAGGGGTACGCTAGAACCGGTGATTCACAGAGCTCATTCTTCAACATCTCGGAGGCTTTTTCACACTGCTCGTTCCAGATAAAGGGGCGATTTTTTTTTCAGTGAGCTGATGGAGACATTTGGCTATTTTCGCAAAATCTTTACCGAATCAGCGATATTATGTCGCCATTCCAAGTAAACTTCGAAGTTGTCGTTTGTTGTTAGGTTTCGGCCAAATTCTCACAGTTTCTATTTTCTCGGGGTTCGTTTTCACACCTTTTGCTGATACAACATGCCCTAGGTACTTTACTTTTGCTGAGAAAAGTGTGCACTTCTTTGAACTCTGCTTCAAGTTAGCCCGTCGTACCCTTGAGAACACCTGTTGCAAGTTGCGCACATGATCGTCAAACGTCCTCCTTATGACAATGATGTCATCCAGATATACCAAGCACGTTATCCAGCTTAACCCGCGGAGTAAACATTCCATGAGGCGTTCGAATGTTACTGGAACATTGCAAAGCCCAAATGGCATCACTAAAAATTGCCACAATCCAGTACCGACTGAGAATGCAGTTTTCTCTCTGTCTTTCTTATCGATTTCAACCTACCAGTATCCACTCTTTAAGTCAAGAGGAGAAAACCACTTGGAATCCGCCATTGTATCCATAATGTCGTCAATGCGCGGAAGCGGATACCTGTCTTTTTTCGTGAAATCATTGAGCTGCCTGTAGTCGACAAAAAACCTAGTGCTTCCATCCTTTTTCTTTACCAGGACTACAGGTGAGGCCCACGGGCTCATTGGGGGTTCGATTACTCTATGTTTTTCCATGTCTGAGATCATTGCGCTTACTTCTCCCTGCGGTAATGGAAGTCGTCATGGCGCTTGTCGAATCGGCTTAGCGTCTTGTGTGTCTATAACGTGAGTCACCATACTCGTAAGTCCTTGATCGTCTTGACCAGTTGAGAAAGTATCGCGATATTTGATCACCAATTCCGAGGCTTTCTTGAACTGCTCTGGTAATATCTTGGTTGGCTCCAATAAGGTCGACACTAACTCACGGGATTCCCCAGTATTTTGTTTCCCGGCTGGATATTGATTATCTCCCACTTCCAAAGATGTTACAGTAGAGACACGCTGTCAGCTCCCGATAATGTCTCCAGCTTTGATGTGGGTAACTGAGTCCGAGGTATTAAGGACTCTAACCGGCACGCATCCACTCTTATTTGTTCTTACTAGTGTCCGTCCTAAAATTAGATTACGCAGTGCCGGTGTTTTTGTTGGCTCAATAAGGTAGGATCTTTTGTCTCCAGGATCACCTTCAAATTTGTAATAATTTCCAATTATTATTAATTAATAATATAATAATATAATAATAATATAATTAATATGCTGCTGTGACTTTTCATGGTCAAGTATAGTTTGCGTAAAATTGCTTCTAACGGAAACACCGTTAACCCATACAGAGGAGTACGATTTGCATTGACGATCGGCTAATAACCAACAGAAGTGGCAATACGGTTTGTGTAAAACATTAGAATAACATAACCATGGTCTTGGAATTTTTATGCTTGCCTCATTGAAATATGAATAATAATAGACCGAAAAAGGTCGGTTACTTTCTCTTTTGGAAACGGTCCTTGTGGCTTAAATGGACCCAATTTAAAAATTATTTTTTCGTTCGCATTCAGTTGGACTGTCACCAAAATTTCCTGTATCTGATGAAACTATATTACAATCTTCAGATTTCTCAGAATTGTCGATTTGGGTTTCTACTATTTTCGGATGGACATCTGATGAATAATGTACCACAGAAGAATCTAAAAAATAAAATTGTTAAAAAATAAAAGCGAATGTTTTGATAAATTTCAAAAATATATGTTAAATAAGTTACTATACGTAAGGTTACGGTTAGAGAGTCTTCAGACGTACGCAGGCTCTACGCGGGTTGTTCGAGTGTTAGTACCGAATCACCTGCGCGCAGCCCATGCGTTACACCCGCGTGCGATCCGAACGCGGCACGGGGCCGTACAAAACGAACACAACTCAAGCTCGCGTACGTCCGAACACGCAATTTACGATACGGACAGATAGACAAACAAAAAACAAATTGATCCTATCGGTAAGTAAAAGTTCCGTTTTTTGTTTTTCGTTTTAAGGTACGGAATCCTAAAAACAAAATTCACCCTTCGCTACAGTTAGATAAGATAAATGGGTTGGGTAGTACTTTCCTTTGCAATCTAAATCACTCACGGGAGCTGATGTCTGAAAAAATGAAGGAATTCTGGGCACTTTTTTTATGACCTCCTCCTTTTTCTGTTTACTTTTTCTTTTCGTAGCTCCGCTGGGATAATCTCTTTTCCTTTCACTCATTGTTTTTTACAAATCGCCACTAATACTACTAAACCAAAAAAACAATTGTGAGTATTGTATTACAATGTAATGCATAATTAAATAAAACGCGTCAATAAACACTGCTCACCGTGGTTTATCATCCTATCGTATGTACATCGATTATTGCGGGATTCACCCGTTGAAGTAAATTACTTAAACGCGGAAATCCCGCAGCCCGCGATATCCGATGTTGGGTGTTGCCAATTTGAAAAAACAGATTTTGCTTTTTTTGACTTTTGGCATTTCTGAAATAAAAAAAATTTGGGAGGTTTTTTTAATTTCTGCCTACGCACGTTGGAGGCCCCCGTGGCCCGGGAGCGCCGTATAATTGAATCGACAGATACGGCGGTAGCTACACCTCTGCCATGAGGCTTAGACAACTAACAAGTGATGCGATAGCCCAATCCGTTCACCATGAAATAAAGGTGGAAAGTCCACTTTTCACAAATCGGGAAATGGAAGAAGCAATCTTGTTTATTAACTGAACTGCTGGAGATGGTCTTTTTGTCCTCATCTGCTCCTCAGCACGCGCAATACATATCTTCACGAAGGGGCGTTCTTAGAGTGCTGGAACGTGGCAAACTTGCGCTGATCGGCGAAGAGGAGGAGAACTCCGAGTCGCCATCTACAGACCGTCCTTTAAACTCATCAGGAAAGCTCGCGATATGATTCATGTTGCCAACATTGCACGGTGCTCCACCATCGACGTGATTGGAAAAGTCGTGCGCACAGTCCATCCTGCAGAAGCACACAGCAGTTACACGCGAGGATTTGTGCTGTTCATTACTCTTTATAACACATTTAACTCTGCTAGTTGGACCTGTTTCAGAAACCCTTACATCTCATGCAAATTGACATCCTACTCTACCATACCAAGAACAGTAAAATAATGGTTAGATTTGGTATTTTGAAGGACTACATCTCAGACTGAGAAAGGACTGACTTCTAAAAAACATGCAGTAACAGGCTATAGAGACTTAAGTTACCAGGTGCGTCACTCTTCATCGACTATTCCACTATTACTCAGATGAAATATACTGATTCAGCGTGTGACGGACTGGATAATTGCTCGCGTGTTGAACCTAGTACTGGAAAAATCGAAGTGACCATCCTGAAAAAAAAACAAATCCCCACAGTAAGGCCTATCAATATTGGGAAAGCGAAGATGAGTTTTTCCGAACGTATGGTTCCAACTTCCAACAAAGATGCAGCGCGTGTAAATGCACTAAATCGATTCATGGTCATTAACAGAGGGCCCACCGAGTCAAGGAGATGACTCTTAACGAACGCTGTACAGTTTATTGTACTCTATGAGACAGAACTATGGGAGATGATTAGAGCACGGAATTACACCGAACGGGTTTGGTATAGATGCAACAAACACATTTGGTATAGACGAACAGCATTGCAAATTACATGGGCACATCGAACGATCTCCAGGACGGCAATGTTGGTGATCGCAGCGGTGAAACCAATCACATTCCTTACTAGAGAATGCAGAAGACGAGACAGCAGTCCTGGAAGCGAAACATAAATGGAATGCGGCCTACACATTAGATCCCTCACCTAAGGCGGCGACTCAATCGAGGATGTTATGTTACTGAATTCTACTTGACCAAGCTCTTGAGCGATCATAGTTGTTTCCGTTATTACCCGTGCAAGATTGTTTTGTATAGCGTAAGTGGACAACGCGAGCAACCAGTTTTTGTTTTTGCAAAAGATGGAGTAAACAGCGTGATACCTCTCTAGCATAAAAATCGTAAGCATCATAATACGCCTCGATTTCCCAAACAAATGGCTCCAAAATTTGCTTCTTGTGGCAACACCAATTATATGGAATTCATTATGATATAATTTGACAGCTGAAAATTTAAGCTTACTTTTCACAATATAGCTAAGACCAGCGATAGCACTGCAAACAAACTGCCGATCATAAAACAACCTTTCTGAAGCTTTTGCGTTTATACCCAATACAAATATAATTATGCTTGTGATATTTTATCTATTTTTGAGAGAACCTGCCCGAGCCGCTGTACATTTACTTTCGATATGTTGTTTTTTTCTTTAAGACAACGTTATTATTGATGATTCCAGTTACAAACTAGATCAATTTCGTAACAATTTGCATTTGATATTCTCAAAAAAATGTCGAGAACCCACTTTCACTGACCATAAATAGTTCGTCGAGCAAACCGTAATTGTCGCTCGTTTTCAGTTTAGAAAAGTCGATATCAAAGACATACTTTTCACTGATCATTCATGCAAAGAAATAAGAAAGACCTGGATAAATTACTCATAACAGCGCAGTAGAGACGGACGTTAATCAAAAAATATTTGTGAGCCATTTACATTTGGTAGGATTAAATATTCAGCTCGGCATTTGTCTGCGAAACGAAGTAGTCATGAATACTCCTATGCATTTAGTTCCCATCTAGCAAACATTTCCGAAACAAGCTCCCGATATTTAATGAACATTTTAAGACAAAAGAAACGGTAGAGAACGTCATCAAAACGAGGTGGACCTTCGCAAATCCTTACAAATAGAGAATTGAAGACGAGAAAGATGATACTATGTGTTTGGCGGAATTTTAAAGGCATCGGGTACGATGAGTTGCAGCAGCCTGGACAAACTATCCATCCTTATCTGTTCTCCAACCAGGTTGTTAGATTACAATTCAAAACAAGCGGCTAGAATTGATCAGCTGAAGAGTCATCGCCTTCAACATGGCAAGGACTCGCAGATTTTTAGGACTCCACAAGAATTCGGTGATCAATCCGGTGAAATTCTGATGCATTCATTGTATAGCACGGGTGTTGTGCTTTGAATCTATTTTAAAAACACCTCGACCCACAGGTCAAAAAGGCAGAGTACAGCCCACTTCAAAGGCTAGATAATCAAAGACTACTGGGAAAAACGGAAAGAAGGATCATTCCTTCAATGGACACGATATTCGAAATTCTCAAGGAGACATACAAAAAGCGATCAAAAGGTTCCTATTCCTAAAGAAGCAACAGGCCCTTCTGAACAATTTAAAAATAAAGAAAGTTCCAGTTTCGCATTCAAAAATTGGAATGAGTACTGGCTGAAACAAAAGTACACGCGATGACTGGTAAGATTTAACAATCTCCCGAGGCGGTAGCTCAATTGTAAAGGTGTTTTCAGGGTAAAAGAACTTTGCTTGTTGAGCACGATTTCGATTGGACTCATTTGGGTCTTCATCGATACTAGGCTCGACAGCTGCTTGTTTAAGTGTTCTGATAGACGATTATGTCAGCCATAAAATTGATGACGACAAAAGTGTGATTAGTTTGAACAGAACCGTTTTTTCGAAATAAATTCATGCGATTTACAGACGATGCTCAGTCGCCTACCTATTTGTCATAAAATGGAAAACAAAACTAACTAAAACGCATGACATCTGTCACTCCAATAAAAAAGTGTTGCCAAACTAAATTTCAATACGTCTCAAAAAACATCCTTTATCATGACAATAATTTCTCCTGGATACAGTTTTCAAGGTGCATGGATATTTTCAGGTTAACTAGCATAAAATTGACAAATAACTGCCTCCTGATGAATTTTTTGTGCCAGTCAGAAAACTTGTACTTGTAAATATTCTCGTTCGAAAAATGGGATGGGTTTTAACCGGCGAGGTCTTCATTTTGGCTGCGAATGAAGGTTTAGTGCGCATCAACTTGACGAGTCCTACAAATCAAAATTGATGGTTTCGGTTACCTCGTGTCATTGGAAATGGTTCGCCATCCTTTTAATAATCCCTCTCACACTGCAAACGGGATCAATGTAGCATGATGGTAACTTAGACCATTACATGAACGAGATCTTGTCTGGAGTTATAATTCAAGCGATTCCAAGCTGGTTTCCTCAGGTGACAAGGAAGGTATATATTGAGGCAGTTCTCCATGTATTGTACTGATGGAAATTCTTGACTGACGATTCAACTAGCCTTCACCCCTCTCCAACAAAAATAGAGTTTTTTCATTGAGAAAATGCTAATCACAAAGATTTTACTTAAGCAAGCAAGAAGAAATACAGCGCAAAGACAGATAATTTTACATACGAGAGGAGGTCAAGAAAATCTTGAGTTGACAGGGAAGGAAACTGAAATAAAATATCGAACTGTAGTTAATATATGTTTCGCCCTTATCTTTGCCTAATAACATTAAAAGAATTGAATTGCCTTGGTTTTCAAAAAAGCCCGAAATCGCTGATAAGACTTCATCATCAACGTCAATTTTATCTTCGCGCTGCTTCGTCTTCGTGTTTGCAAATAAGTCAAAGTTGATTGGAGTTAGGTCTGACCTGAAGGGTGAGTAAGGTTGTTGTTTAAACTGGTATTGGTGAATGGCAGCCATCGAACCATGACATATGTGTACAGTAAAATTGTCCTGCAAGAGTTCCAAACCTTATCCTAGTTTATCTCGACTTTTTTCCTTAATTGCATCTTTCAAACATTCCAACATAGAAGCACAGTATATTTCTGTTACGCAGACATAGCTTTCCTAAAGCCAATAGAAGGGATGCCTTTCACGTTTTAATGAATTGTCACCATTTTCATTCCACCCGATTGGGGCACTTCATAATTTTTAGGAGCGGGTGTGATGACTCAATGCAGTTATATAAATTTGTTTGCTACTAAATCGAGTCCATCTTTGATTCAGACTCGTACTGTGAACCTAAGTTCCATCATCTGTAACAATTCGAGCAATAATTTCTTCCTTCTCCTCCCAGCAGTTGTCCAAACCTCGCCAAAAAATCAGTCAGTGCTTATTTGAATGAATCGGCACCATTCCCGTGTTTAACAGCTATACGTTCTTACCACAAGGACCATTTATTAAAGAAGACATTAATCGTGTACGGGCAAATATTATCCAGCGATCACTAAGGAAATTCATCTTCCTTCATAATTCATTCTTAAAAAAATTATTTATCTATTTCAGGAACTACCAATAATCAAATAAAAATCTTCCCTTCATGTGTTTCTCGAGCACATTCCCGGCCGTATTTAGCGTGCATAACGAGCGATATGCTAACGGCGACGAGGAATTTTCCTTCCATTTGCTAATCATTACTAGTCATTTTTTTTTTTTTTTTTTTTTTTGGCACCTGACGAGAAGCGGCAGGGACGCGTGTTCGAAACCAGCTTGAGCTCTTTCCACCTCTCTTTGTATTACTAGTCATGTCATCTTCCATTGCATAGGGAAGTCCTCTTCTCGCAAACAGGTATAAAGATTTGAGCAGCAAGCCAGGGGAAAAGTGATATACAAATTGCCATACCTTGGCCGGAATACCGTTTAGTCCTCGAATCTTGAATCTGGAATCGACTTCATGGTAAGAATGTGGGAATGTGTGAGCCCGTACTATCTCGTCCATCTTGTCCTATTCCTGTATGAAGGACACCTACAAGTCACTGAACCTCCACATAACTACGTTATATCCCAGACCTCACAGGTCCTTATTCACGATTTCGACGAAGCTCTGCCAACAGCGGGCCTTACTTCTGTGGATTAACCCGCAAAGACATTTTTTGGCCGATCGATATACTGCCATCCTGATGCATCCTGGTTTCTTGAGATAACTTATAAGCAGATTTTATGCTATTCACTATAGAATTCACCATGTCTTCAGCAGCCAGTCGTCTGGTCCCCAACGAAGAACTGTTATGTGCGTCTCAAAAGGGTCGACAAACTTTCGCACGTCCAACTTTCCAGTATTCCAAACGAAGGCTGAGCGCTTAATATCTTAGAGTTTATATCGAATATATCGAATGTTATGTACTGATGGCTACTGGCGGAATAGTCCTATAGAACTCTCCGATAATATGCCTTTGGGAAAACGGACTCTGAGGAGAATGTCACGTCTGGGATAGTACTCGCGTATCCCAAGCGACGGCAAGTGAGTTTTACCAATTTTCACGACGACGAGTCCCATTTTAGCTGCGATCGCCAGGATTCGCTGCCCCCTAGGATCTTGGACCTTCTACCTTGCCCCATTCAATAGCTTTAGCGTCAAATTCATCCTTCAACACCTGACAAGCACATGACGCTCTGTGCTCGCGAGTGCGTTCGACAAAAAATTTAGCTTCACCTGAAAAGATGTTATAAGTTTGTTCGGTGTCAGATAGAAACTAATGAAAGTTATGCCTGGACACGGAAACCACACGAAACCATTTTCAGACCTTTCACAAGGATTTTCAATGAAGCCCTTTGCTACCTGGCGTGTTATGGCCATAACTTGGTCATTTGAAACGACGAAAAAGAACTGCTTAATGCCGTATCCTGCAGTCCATCCAACGTTTTGTTTTCATCTTCCCATTGCTGAGAAGTTCTTTGAGTTGTTCCTCAGTCAAGTCAACTATAGCCATGCGCCTTCTTTTATAATTGAGTTTTTTTCGCTTTGATACCACTTAATCCTTTGACCTTCAATTTCAGTTATATCCATAATGCACTCCGTTTCCCTAGTTTCTATTGGCGGTCTTTGGTTCAAGTTATGGCACCATTGCTGTTTCCACAAAGACGTTTTCAATAACGTCAAATTACGTACGTCACGTAATATTATTTACTGTCTTAGATCAAATCCCACAAAGAGACCACCAGAAAGGGTCGGTGGAACTGTTTCAATGGGAGCTTGAATACCATCAAGTTTAACGGCTCAAGTACGTTCTGAAATCAGTCCGTTTTAGCCTTAGGATTTAGGGCGTGGCTTACTTCGCGGGTCATGTTGCTGGTTCGTGGCTTCTTTGCCTTTGTCCAAAAAAAGAAACTTGTCATCAGAAGGAAAAGCATTTGGAAGTTTTTCTAGTGGCCTTGGTTGCCACAACCTGGAATCCATCAGTTCACGAAGCCTGTTTGCTAACTTCAGCGTCATTCCTTCTATTGTCTTAGTTCCTTTGGATTGGTATGATGGCAGATCCATGGTCTTTGCTTTTAGACACTTTTTTCCGTGGTACCTGATGCGGTCTAACAGATTTTGAAGTTCTAATATACCATCCCGAGTGTCCATATGTAGGCATTTCCGAACATCGCCAATGGTTTTATTTTTTGACAATGTATTCCGCCTTCCGCATGAAATGTTCGTCTTCACGACGGTCCAGTATAATAGAACTGTCCTTCCTTTCCTTACGGTGCGTTCCGGCGAGGATATGTTTTTTTTTTTTTGTGAACCCAAATACCGATTATATTTCTGGTTGTTAACCCAAGAACGGGAACGAGGGATAAAAAAACACACCAGACCGGTTTGGATCTCGCGGCATAAAGAACGGCTTACGTTTAGGACCCCGAATCGTAACCACAATTCAGTTTTACCGTCCGAGAGTAGAGAAAACACACTTGCAGTGTCAGTACCACGTGGAAGCTTGAGCAGTGAACGTTTGTAGTGCGTTTGGAAAGTTTTTTCACCCATCAATCCGTTTTGTGTATAGTTTTCGTCATTTTTTTTTTTTTATTTTCGTGTTTTTTGCACTTTTTGGGTAAGTAATGAGTGTATAGTGGCCCGCTATTTATATATTTACATAAATGTACTCGCGCGTGTATAATATAACCTATCTTTTTCACATCGTGTAAAGATTCAAAAAATGGCTAAGCGGTACAACTTGAGATCATTGGAGGCTGCAGCTCGGTTGATCAGACAGGTGGAAGATGCCATTGAACCTTGGGACCTGGAATATACAAGTAATGACAAAAATTTAACGGAAGAAGTGTTTGGCTCAGAATCGAAGCAAAGCGCCGAACCTGACAACGAAGAAATTGAGTCCGAGAGTGAGGTTGAGGTATGTAAATCTTATTTTTTGTAAAATGTATTTCTTAGTTTTTCACTGTAATATTTGATCGGAGGAGTCAGATGATGATGTCACACGTACGGCCCCAGCATCTTAGGCACCTCGTACTACAGAGAGTAGAGAAAGTAGGGGAAGAGGCAGCAGTAGTAGTAATCGCAGATGACGAAAAAGTACTGTTGTGGGTAAAAATGGGCATAAGTGATACACAACTCCACGTCAAAGACTGTCAGATAGAGGCCCCATAACCACACAGCTTCCCACTCTACTAGGACCTGCAAAAGAGGTAAAATTTCCTTATGAAATTTGGAGTTTATACCTTGACAAAGCAATGCTTTCAAAAATTTCTCATCACACTAATGAAGAAATCGACCGTTCGGCGGTAGTCGAGAAATAAACAAGCAGTCGAATAATGTATATAAACATGTCCATGTAATTGAACTGACGGCTTTCATTGGTTGATTGTATTTTTCTGGTCTACAAAGAACAAACCTCTCTTGACGATATATGGGATCTAAAAATTGGTAGCGTGAGATACGCTGCTGTCATGAGCAAAAAAAGATTTCAAGGCATTATCAATTCCTTAGATATGACGATAAGAACACCTGAGCAGTTTGTCGTATTCAAGATAATTTCGCCCCAATAAGAGAAATTTAGGAATCATTCATTGAAACTATGCAGGATTCTGTACATCCCCTCAAACTACGATAGCATTGACAAACAATTGTTATCGGTTTGGGGGCGCGGCCCTTTTAAGGTTTATAATGGTCGAAAACCACATAAGTATGGTGTAATGGAGGAAAAATATGTGAATGACGCTAAAACATTTTATTTGGCGAACTCAATTCCATATGTTGGTAAAGTAACTGTGGAAGACAAAACAGAAAAACTGTTGTCGAAGTTCGAGTGTCGAATTAGAAGTTCCTCTGAAGTTCCAAAGATATAACCTACGACAAATGGTCGGAATGTTGGAAACGAACCTCACGATGGTTGGAACACTGAATAATAACCCTCAAATACCAATTTCATTCAAGAATTATGAATTCAAGAAAGAATTCAAAATTCCAGTTTTAACTGGATCAAAACCTTAAAGAAGACCTTGTTCTTGAAATATTTCTTTATTATGGATTCTTAATCTACATGTAAGTAGTAATTAATCTGCCGAAGCGCTTCCTGGATTTCAAACGTTTATAATATGTTAAACGCGTTTAATGAATGAATGTCTGAGCGAATGAATGTCTCAGCGGGGCGGTGGGTTCCTGCAGGTCTTAGCGCGTCTGACGCAGGTATACAGAGCCTTTTATGCTTAGAAACCTTTGAATAGGGTACCTGTTTTCTCTTTTATCGATTTTGAAACGGTTATTTCAGTCTGGCTTCGGCATTGAAAGCGAAAACATCGTGGCGTCTGTGTTTTTTGTTTTTCGTTATTTTCAAGTAATTTATCGAAAATTTGTGCGCAATATGCCTCGAAAGGGTACAAAAGATCACCCGAAACAATACGAGCACTAAAGATCGCATCCGCAACCTCCTAATCGCTGGGAATTTGAAAAACGGAATCACCAAAATGTTTTTCCGATTGGTAGAACTGCACGGAATCAAATACGTCGGGGATGGTGACAGTAAAACGTTTAAGGGCTTGCTTGAAGTCAATCCCTATGATGACGTTACTGTCAAAGAAAAGAATGTATTGATCACGTCGAAAAAATAATGGGAACGAGATTGTGAAATATGAAAAAAGGAACGAAGGGACTCGGAGGAAAAGGGGCAAGTAAAATCACAGATAAAGCGATCGGAGAACTTACTAAATACTATGGCCTTGCTATTCGCCGAAATTCACATTCTGTGCAAGCCATGAAGGACGTGATATGGGCCACGTGTTATCACAAGAGCTCCACTGATAAAAAAACCCCAGCATGAGAAGTGTCCACCAGGAGAAAATAACTGGTCTACGTGGCATAAAGCTGAAGCTTCGGATACTTTGTCTTTTTTATAAGCACAAGGCTCCTCTTAGTGACACTGTTCTGAAGGCCATCGAACCAATTTACATAGACTTGTCGTCGGACGATCTGCTCGAAAGATGTTTGGATGCTCATACTCAAAACAGTAATGAGTCACTTAATAATATAATTTGGATGCGTAAGCCCAAACATCTTCATTCCGGCGCAGGTATGGCCAATATTGTCACGGAATTATCAGTGATTATGTTGAACGAAAATGAGGAATCATTGTTAATTGCCATGGATCTTCTGAGTGTCCGGATTGGCACATTCGCCAAGAGCTGGGTCCATTCATGGGACAAAGCACAGATCCAGAGCGCGGAGAGGCAGTTGACCGACGCAGCAAAAAAGGTCCGGGTTTAGCAGCATTATTTATCATCTTCCATATTGTTCCATTATAGTGTCTTTATTTATCGTTCCAAATAAGGATAATTTTATTTAAATCGGATAAATCATAAAAATCGCATAAATCAATTTTTCAAGTTTTTGCTGTTTGTTTCATAACATGACATGTTTTATACCATTGCGCACATTGATTTCTCAAAATAAATATCTTTTTTGGAGAATTGACCAAAACTATAATATCCTTAAAATAACGTATCTCCCATTTAGAACCTCGTTGGAATTACTCAGTTTGGTAAAAATACTCACTGAGATATCGCGATTTTAACGAAAATGTAATTTTTGCTAGTTTTTCGCGCTTTCTGCCCCTCTAGGTCTATTTTCCCGGACCTTTCGAACTTTTAGCGAACACTATTCAGTTTGATTCTTGATCATAAGACAAAAAATGGGCCCTCATTGAACTCTCAAAGTCATACTGGGCCGGAGACACGGGCCCTGGAAGATTGGGGTGTTTTTTCACCCCGAGATCCTCGAATAAGAAAAAAAATAGCGATACCTTTCTAGCGTTAAAGATGATATGCCACTGTTTGTTCGTTCCTCGGTTTGTCATCTGGGTTTGGTTGTATGTTCGTTGCTTTTGATTCCATTGTAGTTAATGTTGTTTCATTAGGGGATCATCATTAGGGGCCCCATATCCCCGGGACCGCTATCTCCACTCATTTGTGTAGTCGCCGTAATGGTCCAATGGTTATCTATGCACAGGAAGAAGGACATGTGAGGGTTGGCATCTTTATCGGAGCAGGTGCTTAGTGCCAGACCAACGCTAGTCGGGATTTTGCCTCATCCAATCCTAGACCATCAACTCAATGGTGTGGTGACATTTGAATTTATTCCGAGGCTCCTTATACCGGACACGGTAGGATATTTATGTTGTTAAGACGTTGGTGTGCAGGTTCACTTCGGTGGTACTTAATCCAAAATGCCGTTCAAATTCGGATTCGTTGGTCAATTCATTCAGAGTGATTGCAGGATCATCATCCTCTAAATGAGCTTGACGGAAAACTTTAAATCCTCAAGTCCGTAGGGATTACACTCCAAAAATATTACTAACTTCCAGAATACTCTTGAATACCAACATTTCTCTTCCGAGTAAAATGAGAGCGCGGCGAGAGTCTCGCAGCAAATGTCAAGCAGTTTTCGTAGCATGCATTTGTATATGACATCGTACAATGATTGCGATGCGTCGATGCGAGTCTAGAAATATTCGGAAAATCGTTTTCGATCCTCGCAACGAGATAGATATATTTATTGAGGCTTTATACGTACATGTCATTCTTAACTAGCTGCGGCAAATATTTGACAGCAACAAATTGTCAAACAGCTTTTGAAAAAGGAAAATCTTGTCGTAACCGATTCTTATACTAGATTTGAATTGTAGTTTTATTATCTTTTGCTCGTAAAGCTTTTATTTGTTTGATTACAATGTTCTTATCCTAACTTATTTCGAACTTATCCTAATTAATTTTTATTTACAATTAGAGTTAGTGGTCTGATGAAAGAAGGTTGGTAACTCGGACGGGGTAGTGGAGCAGAGACGCTTCTGCCGACTTTGGCTTTCTATAACCTCCGTGGCGCGCGCTGACCCGAATCTTTGAGGTTAACGCAATTAGTGTCGTGCAATCATCCGCGGTCTCCAGGTCCAGCCTGGACATAGAATGGTGGCCTATAATCCGAAGACGCATCGAAGGGTCTCATTGTTGGCAGATTAGAGCAGAGAAGTTTGATGGGGGTTAGGTAGGCTGAGGAGGCGTTAAGCGACAAGTTCCGATGAAATAAGTCACGTACTATAGCTTCGGAGTGAGTTGACCATCTACTCAGTCTCTTGGCAACTGCTTGAATCATATAATTGAGGATGGGTTTGATTTTTGTTTCCTCGTAGAGTATACTGCTTCGATAATACTTTTTATTGGGCTTTCGATATTTAGGCAGGCACTTCCTAAGAATCTTTCTTTCGAAAATCTGCAGCTCTTCAGCGATAGTGGGGGAGATCGTTAGCAAATTCGGGATGCAGTATGATATTATGGGCTTGATTAGGGTTTTGTACATGAGCAGTTTTGTACTGATGCTGACGGATCTGCTGGAGAGTAGTGATGCCAGCGCTGCAGAGGCTATAGTCGCTTTGGAAATGGTAGCGTGGGCGTGCGGGTTGAATTTGAGGTGATGCTGGAATTGGTCGCTTTAATCTTTTATAGTATTCTCTAGTGGAACGGGGGAGTAGTCGATGTGTAGAGTTAGTTCTCTACTCTTTGTCGGTGCCAATCGGTGGCCTTTCCCGGTGGCATTACGAAAGCCAATTAGTTCGCATTTTCCGCCGTTTATGGATAGCACTCATTTTGTGAAGTACTCTTGGAGGGATTGTATCCGTGGCACGATTGTCCTCAAGGCTTCCTGGGGGGAAGAGTGGGTGGCCAGTACGATGATGTCATCTGCGTAGAGGATCGAGGGCGTCGGGGTAATGGGAGTAGCGTTTTGAGAGGGATGATTTGAAACACTTGCTGGCTGCGCCATGAGGATATCGTGGAGGAAGAAGTTGAAGAGATGCGGCTCGAGAATAGATCCCTGTGGAACTCCCGAGTTCACACTAATGAAGTTGGAATAAGTATTCGCTATATTTAATGAACAGAAGCTTTCGTGGAGAAAGTTGGCTATGATGCGTACAACTGGTATAGGACATTCGTTGTTGAGGAATTTATAAATAAGTCCATTTGACCACACTGAACCGAATGCTTCTTCGAGATCAATGGAGCATGCCACGGTTGGTTGTTTCATTCTTAGCCCGGTGGAAATGCGGTCGTGTAGCAGTAGCGCTGCAAGCTCCGTTGATAACTTCTCTTGAAATCCGAATTGCTGGGCAGGCAAGAGGGGTTTGGCAAATGGTTTGAACGAGAGAAGTATGATCTTCTCTAATATCTTCCCTAAATTCGAGAGCATGGATATTGCTCTGAGTTTACCTATTCTCCGTTTGAATTTTTTTTTGGGTAAGGGTATTAGAACTGCGGTTTTCCAGGCTCGCGGAAAGTATCCGTTGTTTATGCAGTGGTTTATAATGCAGGTGAGGGGTCTAAATATGGTGGAGTAACATTTTCTTAGCACGTTGTTGGAGATTTAGTGTCACCCAGCTGAGTTTTTATGGTTTAATGAGCTTAGTTTTGAGAAGACTTGGTCGGGCGTTGCAAAGAAGCATTTGAAGGTTTCGCTTGATGGGCATAAGGCTCGGTTGGTGGGCGAGAAGATTGTCAGAAAGGAGCCCTGATATCCTTGCAGGAACTCGTTGACTTTCCGTTCTACAATGGCGTTGAAGTTGCGATCGATCGAGGACTTCTTTGCGTACAGATGGTACGCAATGGAAGTAATTGGAGCACGCAGATAATTTTTGCTCCGTTGTTGTTAATGTTTCCCCATTCAGTTGCATTGGACTCTTGTTTATGTCGAAATTTGTGGTCCACCGGCCGGTGAGAGCATTGATTTCCTTGAAAACATTTACCGATGGTTTCAAGGCGGCCAGGCGATCTTTGAACATTTTGTTCATCTCTGCGTGCGTTTAGAGACAGTTTATTTGGGATTTCATTGAAACGTATTCTGTGTTAATGCGGTTTAGATTCTTATGAAAGATTTTCTTAAGGCGTTGTTGCCACCTAGCTTTGGTTCGGATGAGGTGAGTAAAATGAGGAGATCATTTTCCATATTTGAAAAACGAAAGTTGATTTTGAGATTTGAGTGGTTTGGAGTGAAAAGTGAGGCGGATACCAGGAAATTGTCCAGGAAAGGAGCTGCCCCTCGGGAAGGTTGGTTTGCCTGCATGAATAATACAAAGGGATGCTAGGTCGATATAGTGAAGCCAATTGAAAAGTGTTGACCCATTTGTATTAGTAGCGCTATCGCCTCATGAAGGGTTTCTGGAGTTGAGATCGGCTCCTATAGTTATTCAATCGCAGCTCTGTCCAGTGTTTGTTATTTGGCTGAGTCTGGCTTCAATAGGGATTCCGGTATCGCATGGTACGTACAGTGCTTCTAGCAATACTTTGCGTAGATGGTGTTGGTTTGCCCACCTTCTCAACGAGATGCGTTGACGGTTGTCAGATGTTTGATGGCGCTTAAATGAAATTTGAAATTCAAACGCCTTGATTGCATTTTAAGTACTAGGGTTATTCTGAATAAATTTTGAATGAAAATTTCGTGCATCCTTGTTGAGGCTATTATTTGCCAAACGAAGGAAAATTCCGAATTCAAAACATTTAACAATCAAAAACAATTGCAAGCGAATTTCATTTAAAACGTCACCAATTTGACATTTGTCATATGAACATTATTCTTCCTCGCATCGCGTGCATTCTAAATTGAATGCGTTGCGCGACGAGGAGCGAGAATCGCATCGCATACGTACAATACCGTCACACAGTGTCGTATCTGGGCCTTAAGGGTGGAAACTATACCTAAAGGCATAGATGATAGACCACGGACACTTTGTGATAGAAATGCGCACTACCACATTGCAATTACTCAGCGACGCAAGTAGAAGATCCTTGGCTCCGATCTTCTAGAGAATTACATCAGAAGCTAAACATCAGATATACATTACGCATAGATGTGAAATGTGTGAGGAAAGTTTGAGGAGCCAAGCCAAGTCAAAAAAAAATTTAATCATAATTATCATTGCTTATGTGTCCTGTTTATACATAAATAAATAAAAAACTTGTTTACATCTTCCACTGAATACATTTGAAGCATTAATACAACTTCAGTCTATTCAATTTTCCGCAAAGGCATTTAAAATAATTAGAATAATTATTTCTGCCTTCACGGGCAGAAATATATCATGGTGATTTGAATCGGAAGCAACCAATAATTGTTTACAAAACATTTGATGCTAATTAGTTTTTATCCATTTATGAGTTTAAAGCTCGCGGAAATATACCTGGAAAACATTTTAGCTGGTCTATAACAATAAACAAATCACTAAAAATGTCTTATCCAACATTTAGCAAACAAAGTCCAGCAACAATCATAATTATTTTCAGCGTCTCCCTTTTCGAGCAACAATTAAAAATTTATGTGCAAGGACAGGTGATGTACATTTTGCCTTATTTTAATACTTAACTAAAAAGTTTTCACTGCAACAGGATTTCAAATTGAATGTGATGAACATCACAGTCATCCCCAATTCGGATTTCATAACTCACCATCTAACAATCAACAAGGAAACGGATTTAACATTAGACTTAAGCCTGAAAACAGGTCTCTCGGTATTGATAATGGCCATCAGGGTAATTCGATTGGAACCAAACGAAAGGAAAGCTGTGATTTTTTCCAAACCACTGAATTTTTGCGAAAGGAATCGTAACATGATGAAACATTCCTTAATGATTTATTTCCATTATATAATCACCTCATTTTTCAAAAATCAAATTAATTGTCCTATCAGGCCGGGTAATATTTCAGGACGTTTCTCGTTAAATTCGAAATTCATTCCTTATCGAATATTCTATAAGTCAAATAGCCATTTCGAAAGTAATTTCACGTTCGTTGGGGAGGAGGTGAAGACTAATAGTTCGATTATATTTCTAGGAAGCATTTTGGCTAAATGGAAAATCGTGAAGTTTAAGAAGTGAAAATCCTTTTTCAAATTTCATTTGCATTTTTATTTGAAGAAAATTGATCTTTTTGATAGAAAATTTGACCTGTGTTAAGCGCTCAAATGATAACAGCATGGGACTCAATTAGGCAATCCAACCAATGAGAATTCCAGCGGAGGACATAACCATAGAAATGGAAGCAGTGATAAACAAAAAACCAGGAACGGCAATTACTAATGAACGCAAATCAACAACAAGCCCAGCGGAAATCATATTGCAAGAACTACAGAAGAAATCAGGTTATTCTGTCAAAGGCGACCAAGGCAACCCAGTCGTCACATGGACAAAGAAAATCACGAAGAAACTTTTGCAGAAAAGCTAAATAACGACAATTTCCTCTGAATTTGCAGGAATCGGCCAAAAAGGTCGAACATGTGATTAAAACCTGCAAGTTGTGAAAAGTATGGGTCTCCAACCCCTCGCTACCAAGGTTTAAGTGTTTACAACAAAGAGGTTCAGAAGGCTCAGAACGTTCAACAAGGAAGTTCAACAAGGTTCAGAAGAGAAGGAAATGCGAGAGAAAATGCAAAACGAATGCGATTAAAATAGAAGGAAATTGCATTTTACCTTGATCCTATATTATAGCAGAACTTGTGCTTATCTAAACGTTTTTTTACTTTGAAAGAGTCAAAGGTTTCTGTATGCTCTTTTGATTGGCAGTCCGTTTAAAAGTTTATATAATACATTGGGGTGAGAATCCACGTTCTATCGCACACTTTCTACCTATTGTAAGGTAGTGAGCATCTTCCCAGAACCACGGTGCAGAATTTATTTCGTATCCTCTCCAATTCTGAACAGTCAGTGCCTAGGAGCTGCCTATTTTATTCAGGTAATTACTTCTGTGGCAACTCGAAATGTCCCGACGCATTTTTCGCGCCGGAAGCAGCAGTTAATGCCACATCAACTCTGCACTTGCCAACCAAAAACGCGTCAAACTTTCCAAAAGCTCCTAATGCCGTTTCTCTCGCTTCTCAGGAAGGAATATAGCGGGGATATTTTATTTGGATTCTCATCTGCTTATTCCGGCCATTCGGCGAAGCCAATAGCCCTAGTGATTCAATTTAATTTTCTCTGCGTTTGAATCCCAAAGTGGTGACCCCGACAACTGGCAGCAAGACAACATGGTACACGGATGAAATGAAGAGAGCAACGAGTTTCCTCTCCCTCAATAGGAACCTCCAGCACCACCTATCGAAGGCCTGCCACCGGCTCAGGAGGTCAACGCTACCACCCAATGCAGGTTGCCGTCTTTTGGCGCGCCAGCCCTGACCTGTGTTTTATTCAGGAGGTGTTACAGTTTAAGACCACCGACCAATTACCACCTCACGTTATCATCATTGGATCAAAACACCATCGCAAAGGTAGCAGGCAACATCCGCAACCGATACGAGGTGTTGAAAGTTGCCATCGTCTCCCACTTCATTCATTCGCTTAAAGCACAGCTGAATAAGCTGCGCAAAGGCGTTGAGCTTGGGAATAGGTGACCGTCACTGTTGCTACGCCATATGCGTCCTCTGGCTGGCATGGCGTTAGCGGCGATTTTCCTCGGGTCAGTTCGCTCGATCTCCAGCGCGAGCAAACGTGGCACATGTTTTTCCTGATTGAAAATCAAATATTGGAGGAGCTTGATGCTGTTGCCGATGAAGCACACGAGATGGAGCCAACAGTGATGGCCACTTCTATTTCAACCATCAACGCGCGCAACAACATCATCATCTGGCATCTCCCTACCACGCAATTCCGCGGACCATTTTTCGGTCGAATTAGCCCCTGCGTCTATTGACCGCACAACTGACCACCCTGACTCGCGAGGGGCTCCAGCAACCACACGCCAGCGTGCCATGCTAATACGTTGCGGGAGCACGTTGTACGGTAGCATCATCAAGTAACGCAAACCAACAACGGGCACGCTCGTCTACTCCTGGGCCAAATCGTCGCACGAGACATTGCAAGCATACAAGCCTTGCGATGCGATGCAAGCAGCTTGTTCTTGCTTGTTCCTAGCTCTAGATGCCATCACTAGGCACTTGCAAAACTAGGATCGCCAGCGCTATACTCGGCGGACACCGCCAGCGACAGTTTGAAGAAGAGGGTTGCCTAAGTCTCCGACCGAACTAGCAAAACTCGGTTCCTGTTGGACTCCGGGTCCGCTCTCTCTAAAATTCCAAGAAACCACATCGGTAGACCTCTTTGCAAACA
Source organism: Stratiomys singularior (assembly GCA_954870665.1). Lineage (NCBI taxonomy): Eukaryota > Metazoa > Arthropoda > Insecta > Diptera > Stratiomyidae > Stratiomys > Stratiomys singularior. The sequence continues at coordinate 107,139,496 of OX940878.1, read as the reverse complement.
AAACCTCGAGTTACAAGCAGCCAAGAAGGCTAGCCTATCATCACCTCCGGCACCCAACAACTCACGCTGAACTTTGAATTACGCCGTCCACTTCACTGGACGTTTGTGATTGCAGATATCCAGACGGCTATCCTTGGAGCCGACGCTGTCAAACATCATGGCCTACTTATTGACTTCCACTATCAACGCCTATTGGATTACCATACAAATCTCTCCACAGCCTGCCATGCCAGCCTAGCTCCACCAGTAGTACACAGTGTTACACTGTCTCCAACACATTCATCGTTGCAAACACCGCTGAAGACTTGTTCAAAATGATTGTCGCCAAATACACAATCAAGCCTCTGGAACCCGGTGAATTTACTTCGATTGCTGGTCTTCCAGTTCACCATCCGATCATCACTCATGGTCCACCGGTTTTCAAAGACCCCGTCGTCTTACGGGAAAACGAGTTGCCGCTGCAAAAGCGGAATTGGATTTTCTTCTAAAGTGGGGTGTTATTCGACCATAATTGAGCCAATGGGCTAGTCCTCTCCGCATGGTACCCAAGAATGGCGGTCCTTGGTAAGCCACTGGAGACTACTGCCAGCTCAACACCCAATCTCGCACGACCGGTACCCATTATCTTTCATTCAAGATCTGATCCAATAGGCGAATGATTCGATATTTTCGGTTACCCATTCCGGCCATCTGTCGCCCCCAAAGACATCGAAAAGACGGAAGTCACTACGCCCTTTGGGATTTCCGAATTTTTCGATATGCCTTTGGGGCTTCGGAATGCGGCCGAAACGATGCAGCAGACCCTTAACCATTTGTTAAGAAAGCTTGATTTCGTACGTACATACCAGGACAATATTTTTGTGTTCTCTGCCAGTCATGATCAGGACGACCAATATCACCTTGACCAGCTTCTCTTCGTTTAACAGACCGCCAAGCCCCAAGCCATTTGGGAAAAATATCATATCGGCCTGCCCGAGGTTGTTTTTGCCGGCTATCAAGTAAGCAAAATAGGATTCCGACCACCAGCTCAAAAAACACAGGCTATAACAGATTTTCTCAAGCCGGCTGACTCCTGGCAGCAGAGACACTCCCTTGGAATGCTTAATTTCTAACGCCGCTGCAAACCATATGCAGCCAAGCTACAAGCACCGCTTTCAGAAATGCTGAAATGTTGCAACACCAAAAAAACGTGACTTACTTGGACCCCCGCCATCAAAGCTGCTTTCGAAAGATGCAAACAAGGCATCACCGCTGCAGCTACGTTAGCCTTTCACTCGACTTCACATCGTCACACCGCTCACACATCTAGTTCCGCTATGGGCGCAGCTTTGGACCAGCCGCAGAGTGACGAAGCTTGAATGCCCCTGGGGTCTTTTTTCGAGGAAGCTTTCCGAAACTGAACAGCGCTACGCAACGTATGACCGCAAGCTTCTGGCTATTCTCGCTCCCATCAAATTTTTCCAACGCATCCTAAAGGGAAAACGCATGCTCACCGACGATTGGCCGCTCACTTTTGCCCTGTCGCAAAGGGCAAACAAAGTCTTGCCTCGCCAAAGCTGACAGCTAGACTTCAGAGGCCAATCCAATTCTCAGTTGAAGTTTACACTAGGTGCCAACCACACCGTTGCTGACGCACTTTCACGCGTAGAACCGATTGAAATACCAGCGACGATCACTCAAGCTCTTGAGAACCAACTACTTGTACACCACAACGTACCTCCACTCCATCGCCTGTTCAAAGCCATCCATCCCGGCCTCCAGACATCACACACACCATCCTTTTGTCTTCAAGGACATAGCTACCTGCGAATATGTTTTCCGCCGCAACGGCTGCGTCAAAAACTGCTCAGCCAGCCGTACTCCGGACCACACCGAGTCATCGAAAGGGCTATTGAAGGCACCTATACGTCTACGGCATAGATGCGCCAAACTCTCTCCACCGGTCATCTCAAGACCGTGAATCTGCAACATTCCGAAATCCAGTTGTCCCCACAACAGCCTCAATCACTTCAGTTCTGCCAGCCGCCCCAACAGTCGTTTGCACTACTACCCCCGCTGTCCTCAAAAAATTTTCAACCAAAGCGCTGTCGTCCAAAACAACAGCACTAAACAACTACTACCGTCATCAAGCCAGTCACATTTTCACTCCGTTCGACACATGCGAAGGTCATTGGCGAGGGCGTGACTATTGCAACTCGAAAATTCCCGACGCTTTTTCCGCGCCGGAAGCAAAAGTTAGTGCCGAGGGTAATCTTCACTTGCCAACCAAAAACACGGCAAACTTTCTAAAATTTTCCTTAAGCCGCGCTTACCGCTTCTCACGAAAGAATATACCGGGGATATTTTATTTGGATTCTTCTCTTCTTATTCCGACCACGCGGCAACGTCAAAAGCACTAGTTTGTTTAAATAAAGTAATTCAATTTCATTTTCTCTGCCTTGACATGTGCTTCCATGTATCTGACGCTCACGACACCTTCTTTAGCTTTTATCAATCTTGTGGCTATAAAACGTTGATACTCACAAAGCCCATGAAAAATTTGAAAACCGTTCTGAATGTCCGCATCGAACCTCTCATACGTTTAAGACTACTCCTCTTTTCTCCGAGCTGTTTTCTTAACCTTATGATCGTTTTAAACATCTTTTAAAACAACAATCTCGCTGCAGAGTCATTTTATGAAAATTCGACAGAAATAAAGAAAAATCTTAACTCGAAATTTTCTGATTTCTTTCAAATATTCTACATATATAATATAGTATCCCGCCTTGTATTACTCAGGTATAATGTTTTACAGTAGTCAATCAAATTTATTTTATTTATTAAAGTAGATATCAAATTTTTAAACATTTTAATATAAAACGTACCGTAAATATATATATGTAATGATGAGGTTTATAATTTCGTAGCAAAACTTCCGATCTCTTTTTGAATGAGCAGAAAAGGATATAAAGAACACCTAAGGGCTATCTGTTGCCTCGAGCCTATGGCTACACTCGAAATTAGGGACATTGACTGCGTTACCGATCTTTCCGAAATAGAAGTGTCCTCAAAACGCGATTTCCCTGTAGTAAGCGAGACGAAAGTTAGGTTGAACAAACCAAACAATAGTGGTAATCGCATGGCCATAGTTGACCTCACAATGAGGGAAGCCGAACAGCTATTAAAAAAGGGCAAAATTATATAGGGTGGGTTATTTGTCGGTTACGGCGAAGAACGATTCCACTCCTTTGTTGCTAGTGCCTTTGATATGGTCATACCGCACAGGCATGTAATGGATCTGTTAGTAGTCTTTGTGCTACAATTTTGGCAAGACAGGGCACAAAGGGAAGGAATGTACAAAAGAGGCACACTCTGTTCTTTGCCAGGAGTATGACCCGAGACCAGATGGTTTGAAACACATCCAGGTATAGAGAAGTGTTGACTCTTCCAATAAGACTCAACACATTGCTTCCAAGAAATCCTAACCAATGCTACAGCGCTTATACCGTGACTCGCCTCCTTCAAATCAATCTGCATCACAGCATAATCGCCCAAGACCTGCTCGAACAGTGTGCGACAAACAGGCAAGCCAACTCGTTGCTACTAAGCTAGCAAAATCACCCAGAACCTTATCAACATGAGTTCCTGACAAATCTGGTACAGCCACTATTTGAGTACGAAACAGTGCTCACTTTCAAGTGCAGGGCCAGGGGCGAGGAGATGATTTCGTTTGGGTTAGGTGTTCGGGAACTTCAGTCTTTTATGTATACCTAACGTCGAACGAATCGTTATCATCCTTACAACTTAGGCTAAATGCTTTGGAGGACGCACTTTCGAGTACAGAGGGCCATATACCCGTCGGAGGTGACTTCAACGCTAGAGCAATCGAGTGGGACATGCCTCAAACAGATGCTCAGGGCAAACGAATCCTGGACATGGCAGCCACAGCTGGCCTCGTCGTATTGAACACAGGCCACACCCTTACTTTCCGTCGATGAGGTTGCGTGTGAATCAAACCTGATGTGACATTTGTTTCGGAGTGCCTAGTACAAAGGATTAAGAATTGGAAAGTGCTAGAGGATTACTCGGCCAGCGATCACAAGTACAAAGCACTAGAGATCCATGGCGATGCTCCCTGAAGACTTTGCGCTCTGGTGGAATACTAGAAAAGCGGATGCTGAAAGGATTGTTGAAGTGCTAATGGCACAATCACCGCTAACGGGACCTACGTCGGGAAGCGGTGGACATGCAGCAAAAGTTGTGGTGAACTCAACTCTGAGAATCATTACGTCCACATGCAAGTCTTCTATGCCCCTGCGAAGACCCAGGCATGGCAACCGCCAGTATATTGGTGGTAATCTGAAATTGCCGAAAAACGAAGGAAGTGTAACAAACTACGACGAAATGCCCAGCGGGCACGGACTTGGGCAGAGGCGTGTACCCGATTAGCAGCTTATAAGTCAGCTAGAAAAGGTCTTCGCAGACTCATCAGCAGTAACCAGGCCAGCCGTTGGCAAAACCTGGTGGACGATGTGAACTGGCATCCATGCGGTGGGGCTACTAAATAGTAATGCGAAAGCTAAGTGTTGAAAGGTCGCCTCACTCTTTCTCTGCAGAAAAGATGGGCGAAATTGTGTGGGATTTTTTCCCTATGTACCCCGCCATCGTTGAGGCCATCCACGATGAAATACCAATGAAAATTCCACCTTTCACGAAGACGGAATTGGAGAAAGCAGTCTTCTTTATGAAGGCAAGAAAGGCTCCAGGACCAGATAGGATTCCAGCTGAGGTGCTACAGATGGTCTTTCACTTTTGCCCTGACCTGCTCCTCAGCACGTTCAATATAGAGTGCTGGAAGATGGTGAGGCTTGTGCTTATTAATAAGGGGAAGGAGAACATCGCCAGCCGAATACAGCCCACTGTGAATGCTAAAAACGGCCGGAAACGTTTCCGAAAACAAATCGGGGAAAAATTCGCTGACGTGATCTGAGCTGCCGGGGACCTATCTCCACGGCAGTATTGCTTCAGAGCAGGTTGTTCCACCATAGATCGGAGAAGTGGTGAACGCGGTTAAATGTTCGAAGGCACACAGCATCTCCACACGACTTGCCGTCCTGCTGGTTACTCTACGTGTTCGAAACGCATTATACTGCACTAAATGGGTGGGTATCCTGGAAGCACGGCAAACCATTTTCAAATATATTTTATGCGGATTCTGAGGGACTCTGAATGACCACAGCCTACTCTACGACTCGAAGTAAGAATAATTTATGCGTCGCTCAGGTCTTCATTCGCAGCCCGGACCTGTGGAACATTTTCTTTGACGAGCTGAACTGCCGGATGATCGGCGGTCACGCTTGATCGGTAATGCGAATGGTTGGGCTAGTCGGTGGACGCGCAGTCGACCATGCACAACTCAGACTAAATATGTTAAAGCGGGAGTAAGGGTCCGAATGAACGTTCACCGTGTCAAAAAAAACCAAAGTGGTCATCCTGATAAAGAGAGAATCCCCATCAGTGAGTTATTGTTGGGAAGCGTTGCATCGAAATCAGCAGTCGTATACCGGGCGGTATTTTCTGGGGATTTTTTCCCAACAAATCAGGGCACCAGCTGACAAGTCTGCAGCGAGTGCAACGGCACTCAATCGATTAATGGGGGCCCACCACATCAAGGAGGTGACTTCTAATGAGCGCCGTGCAGTCGGTTCTACTCTATGGGTTGGAACTATGAGTCCCGAACGCAAAGTTGAGTTTGTTCACAATAATGCGGTTTCATTTTATATATTCATTTTATTCCTATGATAATTCTGTAGTCCATGAAGTAATTATTGAATTTTATTTGATGTTTTCACTTTTAATAAACATTTATAATTTTTGTAAAAGACGTTCAGTGTCGTTGTTCGTCGTTCGTCTCTGTAGATTTTATAAAAATAACAGAAAAAACTGCAAAAACCGAAAAAAAATAAGTAAAAATGCGTAAAGTTAAAACGATTCCACTTACAAATAAAATTATATTAATTATATTAATTATAGTAATTATAGTAATATAGTAAAAAGTATATTATAGTAATCACAGTATAATGAGCAAGCTATTCATCAAAATTCAAACTCTGTCGCAGATATGAGAACCGCGCTTTGATCGAACGTTTATTACAAAATGTTGACTGATGAATCGTGGTATATGCGTTATCCAGCTGAACCGGAATCTTGGTGTAGTCGCCGAATTGTTGAAGCCAATAATGAAAATTGTAATATTGAGCTTTGGATGGAAAAATTCAATCTATTTTGGAAATCATGGGTGAATATTGTACTACCAACGAATTATTGCATAAACACACACAGAACACCAATGACAACTTCAATGCTTGCATTTGGGTTATAGCACCATATAGGATGTTTCGTTTGGAGATGGGAAAAACGGTTCCTCTATTGGAACGTTCCATCCAGTAACGTTCCAGAAAAATAACTTTCCAAAATAACGTTACTCTGGTATGGTTTTAAGCATGTTTTTTTGAATCATGGGCATCACACACACATACACATATGCCCTGTACATACATATATAACAAAAATAGTGACGCTGCGCCGGGAGAGGTCGCAATTTCGCTTTGATTTGCATCAAATTTCCAGAAAAAGTGTATCGAGTGAAAGTATCGATGCCTGGCAATGCTAGATTGTATTCAATTTATATGCTTTTGACCCTTTGTGGAAAATGCTCGAAATGAAAAAATAAAAGCGTTACTCGGTATCTTTCATTTCTAATTTAACTTCACAACTGGTCATATAAATGGGAATTTTTATCTTGTCTACTTAAGGCGCAGCTCCCACTGAAATTGCTATTTTAGGCAAACTTTACCTTCGTCCATCTCCGAAACTACAAATGCTTTCTCAAAATTTTTTGGATGTACTAACAGAAGAAACCCTTTTCTAGTGAATTAATTGATTACATTTTGGAAAAAGGTTTCAAGAAAATGATATAGTTCAAAATAGGTGATACGGTTTTATTGATAAAAAGGATAAAAATGTAGTAACTCTCGGAAACTACTTAACGTACCGAGTTGATTTAAGAACGTTAGATCTAAATTATTTACAATTAGTTAATTCATCAAAAATTTATAAATTTGCAAACAATTTTTAAAACAAAATGTGGAGATTTGATACAAATAAATATGCATGCATGATATTTGTTCAGTGAAAGAAATCTTATATGCATCGAATCTTAGTATTAACTTTATTTAAATCGTATAAAATCACATCTTCAACATCTTTTGAAACTTTCGAACTTTAGTCAGCCGCCATTTTGAAATTGGAGAACAAATCTTTAGAGAACATTTTCTGTTCTATGAACACCTATAATCTCAACCGTTTTTAAAAAAATTCATGAAAATTGATTTTGATTGCTATTTCAAAATGATAAATTTGGCCGTTTTGATTGTATTCATTTGATTTTGCATAGTTTTTGCATAGACCTATCGTTTAGTCTCATTAACCATTGTAGCAAATATCGTTCATATCAGAGTTATACTTTGAAAGAATGAAAATCACCAATTTTTGATGAAAAACAGTAGCTGATAAAACTACTATAAAATTTTTTTGGTGTTAGCTATCGTCCGATCCGAAGGACTTGATCTAATAACTACAATACTAAAATTTATCAAAATCGGTTGAGTTGTTTGGTCACTAGAGAGCCTCAAAAATCTCAAAAAAATCACGTTCTCAAACTCCCGCCTTGTAACCCACATATGACTATCAACTTCAACTTGCAACTTGATTAGATCTTGAATACACCTAGCTCATTATAAAGTTTGGTCAAAATCCAACGGAAATTGTGACTTTTATAGGCATTTAAAATTTCGAACTTTGACCAGTTGCCCCTTTGAAATTCGAGACTTGATTTCAAAAATTTTTATTTAACTGTCTATTTTTTTGTTTCTACCATACAACAAAGTTTCATCAACATCGGTTTAACGGTGTGGTCACAGCTATGAGAACAATATTTGCCCTTTGAACGGCCGCATTTCGAGCCTCCTCGCACTACTTTGGATTTTTTTGTCGTCAGCTCAATTATACACCTCAATCAAACTTTATGTAAAATTTCGTTCAAATCGGAGGTATATTTTTTGGTCAAACTAGAAATCACGAATTATCATCTAAAATGACCGCCATTTCGTTTTCTCTCGAGCGATTTTCATGGGTAATGAACATAGTCGAGATATTTATTTGATACCCCTTTCCTGAAAATTTTGTGCAAATCGAACAAAAATCACGACCTCCATTGTGTTTACAAAATTTGTTACATCCCATATATATGTTATATGTATATATATATATAAATTGCTCTCCGCGATAGGCTAATTCCTCTCGAGAAACTTAACTAATAAATTACTCTCCACCTCCACTAAAGGTAAACTTCTATCGTGAAAATCAAATTAAAAATTCAAATACTATTCATCATTATGTTGCCTTTACGGAAAGCCAATTCGCTATTTTATTTTACTTCACTTATTTACCAAAGAATCCCATTCAAACCTCAACTTAAATCTACCCTTCCATGTAGGTATCGATAATTTTTTCTTTCCGAACTCTATTCATCATATCATAATCGTACCTAACATAGAAAAATAACATAAACATATGAAAACATGAAAAGCACAATACCTTGATCCGACCCGATCTCAGTGACAAAACGCGATAGTTTTCCGAAACTTCCGGAGTTCAGTTGACTTCGCGGGGACGCAAGACGATATATTGTATTGAACAAGGGACTTTTCAAATTTTTAAAAAATTAATATTTTGAATGTACTTTTCTGTGCCATAAAATATCAAAATGTTTCAATGTTTCAAAAAAAAAAAAAGCTTAAAAGAGTGCGAAAGACTAGAGCTGCCCCTTTCTAAGCATACATAGAAGCATTGATATCATTTGATATCCAAAAATCATTAAATAAACCATTTCCATTCAAAAAAAAACAATTTTCATTTCCAAGTAAAGTACTGATTACTCAATTTGACACAAATCAAGCGTGAATTCAGCAAAATTTGAACAAGCAGTAACAGAAACGTTTGAACTTTGTATTCAAAATTACGACATGACCACATTTGCATGAATTCATGTCAACTTCTTACCCTTACAACACATTATACAACACAACTATCATAGAGCCAAGTTGAAGGATCCTATTTTCCGCGTTACCAAGACACCACACTCAACACTGATAAAAGACAAACACCATTTAACAGTTTGATTGCAATAAGTCTTTCATTTTTTTTACAATTTTTATTTCTTTTCAACGTTCATTTTGAAATTCTTCCGTATAGCATAAAAAGGATTACACTTCATCTTTTAACAGCGAAACATCGCTGTTCATGTTCATTCTTCAAAACATGCCTCTTAGTCCTCGTTCGAATTTATACTTTGTTGCTTATTCTCATCTTCTATGTTCAATGGATAATACAATAAAATATATGACGTTCATTCGCGTATTTTCATGTGATCGTTTCAGGAATTATGCCAATAAGTTAACAAAAGGATACATACGTTGACAAGAATTTGAATTCTTCAGTTCGGTTTTTACATCTTGGCTTTTTATTACAAGCTGAAGGGAAGAAGGGATGACAGCATGATAGGGATGAAAAATGTATAAAGATTTTCGCAGGAGCATTCTCTCAGCGAATTGGAAACGTTTTGTAAAATCTTCTTCTGCAATGCAATAGATTTTCAATTGTTAAATTGCAAGTTTGCGGGTAGGTGTAGCAATAAATGAGCATGATTTGATGTTTCGTTCCAAACTATTTGAGTCTCGATTTTAGTTCACAATTTTATTTATTTTTATACTCTTCTCTTTTATTTATAAGGTTTGTTTGCTTTGTTGCTGATCATTTCTTTTTTTTCGCTTATTTGTATTTTTATTTTATTTTTAATGTTTCATTTCTCCTTTTTGTTTCATTTATCATCAGTTAAACTTATATGGTAGGTAATTATAATTATTTCATAATATAATAGTAATTAATTAATTATAATATAATAGATAATAATTATAATAATAAATTACAACGGAAGTGTCGGTGTATTGTTTGTAGTTGGTGTTGGCGTCAGCAGTGACGCGGATGGATAACGCAACGTATGTTGTGATGTTGCCTGTACATAATCCTGGCTAGGATTATTAAGAACACTATCCCGTGAATTTGAATGTGACGTGGCACGAAGCAATGTAACAGCTTCACGTTCTGGACTACATTGTACACCGTCTAGTCATTTTTGTCGTGGTGATTTCTTCTTCTTTCGTTTAAAGAAACAACAACACCTGAAATGACAATAAAACAATGATATATATTTTAAGTTTATAACAATGATATATATTAACATAGTTTTTGTTATTTCATTGTATACATAAATTGTATTTATCGCTATTTGAGTAGCCACCCAAAGGTGGAAGATTTTACAAATGGTCTTATAGTTCCTATTTTTTTTTTTTTTTGGAATACAAGCAATGTATAATTTAGTTTGATTGGGTATGCTAATTCCCGCATAAAATTCCAAAATCGAACAATACAGACCACCGGTCTGTCAAAACGCTATTAACAATGCTGTCGCAAATATGTTTTGCGGTTATGAGCGAGGCTACTCAGATCAGAAGGCTACTGGACTACCCACAAAACACCTCTGCTGTTACCCTGAGAACCTAGCCTAGAATTGTTTGTCAGGTTGCATTGATTCAGGCCTTCGTATTTCTTGTATTCCTTCGCTAATTTACGCCTTTGGATAGAATTTGCTGTAAATGTTACCCTCTTCCTTTTGCGTTGATCATTGTTCCAAAAATACTTTCTTCGCGAGAAGAAACACCTGAGCGTAATTTGGCACACTGTTTCATTTGTCAATTGATGATATCATCACAGCTACCAGACTTCTGGAGAGAGTTCGGCAATTCTCTTGCAAAGAAAAGTGTTCGTTTGCCCACCCTTTAGTTTTGTAAAGAGATAATAGTAGACGTAGAATAGTAGACCACTGAGTACCTGAGTCAGAGAGTAATTGGCCACACCATGTCCTCAAATGAACCATGGCCCACGTCACTTATGAGTCACACCGACCACTCGCCCTGTGTATTATGTTCCCAGTTGTCCCGCGATAGGCGCCACCTCGCAATAATTATCACCGATTGTTCGGAAACGGTGCGGTATGCCAAATCTTCTGTCCCTTAATTTAACCCGCAGGGTGGGCTGACGTGGTTTAAAATACTTTTTCCGCATTACAGGGTTAGATATTTGTTCCAGTTATCCCGACGGGCTTCGGCAATCCCGCAGTCCCAAACACAATTAAAACACTAGAACTAGGTTCTCAGTTTAAAGCAAAGCGGTCAAGCTTCCTAGGATACCACCGTATGGTGTATCACCATACGCTGTATAGGGATGTATAGCGAACCTCAACACTGGGGTAATATTCAGGTACCACGGAAACTGATAAGCCTCCATCCCCGGACGGGTGATTTTCTTGTTCGTGGTGGTGCATAAGAGTTGCGTTGTCCCTTTACAATGTCTGGAATATCAAGGTTCCGCATCTTCCAGTATGAAAAAGTCGAGAACCCCAATTCTAACTGGTACTGCGCCATCCCGACAATAACTAACACATCGTTCAATAATGAGTGTGACTGACACATAGATGGCGGCACTAATACCAAATCAATATTTTTTTTCGACAGTGTGAACCTTTTTAGGCTTACTGTCAAAATTATATGTCAATCCGACCATTAGTTTACAAGTTACAGTGCTTTAAGTGACGCTACTTTTGAGTTTTCAAAAAAATGAATTCAAAGCAATTCCGTGTGCTGATTTATCATTGTTTTTTAATGAAAAAAAAATACTGTTCAATGCCAGGAATGGCTTGAAAAACATTATTCGGACTCTGCTCCATCAAAAAGAACCATTTGTTATTGGTATGCCGAATTCAAACGTGGTCGTACAGACACCGATGACATTCCATCTACTGGACGGCCAAATGACGCTGTTTTTCCGGAAAATGTTGAAAAAACACTGAAAATCATTATGTCCGACCGTAAAATGAAAGTGAAGGAGATTGCTGACATTCTAAAGATATCAGCAGGCAGTGTACACACCATAATACACGAACATTTGGGTATGAAAAAGTTGTTTTCCAAATGGGTGCCGCGTTTGCTCACTGTTGAACAAAAACAACAACGAATTGATGATTCAGAGCGCTGTTTGGAGCTGTTTAACCGTAATAAAAAGGATTTTTTGCGTCGATATGTGACCATGGATGAAACCTGGATCCATGACTGCACTCCAGAGTTAAAACGGCAGTCATCTGAGTGGACTGGACCCGGCGAAAGCCGTCCGAAGCGACCAAAAACGTAACAATCGGCTGGAAAGGTTATGGCCTCTGTATTCTGGGATACACATGGTATATTGTTCATTGACTATTTGGAAAAGGGAAAAACAATCAACAGCGACTATTACTGTGCATTATTGGACCGATTGAAGGATGAAATCGCACTGAAACGGCCCCATATGAAGAAGAAAAAATCCTCTTTCATCAAGACAATGCACCGTGTCACAAGTCCATAAAACGATGGTCAAATTCAATGAATTGCACTTCGAATTGCTTCCGCACCCACCGTATAGTGCAGATCTGGCCCCCAGCAACTACTGGCTCTTCGCAGACCTCAAAAATATGCTCCGTGGTAAGAGATTTGGCTCAAATGATGAAGTAATTGCCAAAACTGAAGCCTATTTTGAGGCCAAGGAAAAATCATTCTATAAACATGGTATAGAAAAGTTGGAAAATCGTTGGAATGATTGTATCTCCCTAAAAGGGGACTATGTTGATGAATAAAAACGAATTTTGGCAAAAAAATGTGTTTTAATTAGTTAGTCACACACATTATTGAACGATGTGTTAGAAAAGGATAATGAATAATAATGAGGACATTCGGCCGATATGATTTTAATCATCAAAGCCACAAAATGACAAAAGAAGATTGCATCGAAACTTAGAGAGCTTGGGGGTATTGTGTTTACCCATGTTGCAAAGCCTTCATAAAAGCAATACTTCAAACTCATTGGGGCTTTCATAATAAATAAGCAAATATAATAATATTGCATTAATAAAATTAAACTCAAAAGAGTTTAATATAGAGCAACATGATCAAACTGCAAAAGAGCTCGTAAGAATCCGTGTTGTCGAATGTGGACTCTTCGAAGACTGAGCGTTCAAAAAAGGGAGAAACTCGTGCGTTGGATATGGACATTAACAGCCAGCTTCCAAAAAATGTGGAAAAGATTAAAAGAACATTTTAATTCTTGGAATAATCCGGATCAACGCAGGTAGGTAATCACTTCTTAAATGCGCTGAATCATGCCCACGCTGATTCAGATCAGGGTGTTACTGCAACGAGGTAGGACCGCCAAGCTCAGGTAATTGAAACAGAGATTCGTAGACTCACAAAGTTGTCTCTGAATTCAACGGTTCTGGTACGTTTGCTTGCTGAGGATGTCTCACTTCAGCTTGTCTGCCCCGTCGTAATTTGTCCAAAAAATATCACTTTAGAATATATTTTCAATCCCATTCACTTGACATGAAAAGTAGTCATTTCCAATTGCTGAAGACCTCTGAGGCTCCGTTTTTTCGTCATAGTGACTCCCTTGATTTTGCAGCATAGGCCTTGTCCCAAGTATATATTGGGGTATTGAAAAGTTTGACGGAATCGATTATTATACCTTGTGGAAAAGAAACTTTTTGTTTACATTCTTACGAAGCTCAATAATCGACTTTCGTTGATTAGAGCCCAACGCCTTAAGATGTTTTTTTTTTCGTAGATTAATTGCGATTTCAATGCACACTCTACTAGTAAACATATGTCTAGTCTGGAGTGAGAAACCTCCATAAGAATAGATTCCAAACCTTTCGTAAGGCCGCGGTTTATGACATCTTCTTTCATCAACAGATACGTAACCGAACATTCCTTTTTCGCATACCTGATCTTAAATAAACATAACAATTTTGCTCAAGTTATATCACGCATATCAAGATTCATATCCTTGAGCCAAATTGTTGATCTTCATCTTTCAATTAAAACTGTCAGTTCCTAACAAACCCTTCCAATCAATTTCAGATTTAGTAACACAAGCTGCACAGAGGATGCCATCTTCAGAGTCTTGTGATCTTTAACCTGTTTTGAGGCAAAGGGAAATAACATATCATAAATGTTTATATGGAATATGGAATGATACAGTCAAGAATTTAAAAAGAAACATTGCTTCTGAAGAATCTTCATTGAAAATGATGCCATCAATGCTTAGTAGCTAAGCCTTATATTTTATTATTAAAGCTACCCAGTTAGGTTTTTATTCCTAGTTTGGTGTGAAATAAATTAATGGGGCACTTTAATATACGTCAGCTTTTTGAAGCTATATCCGGTCTTCTTGCCTTGTGTTCTTTTCTCTTCTTTGTCTCCTTTCTTCTCGGCTGAATTTGGTTTCTTTTACGGCTACACACAATTTCATATCCGTTTTGAATAGTTTACATTTCAACAAGAAAAAAATTCCTTCAAATACAATGAATTTTTTAGAATTTTATCAAAACATGATTCAGGTGAACATCGTGACATCGTTCAGGTCCTATATGAACATTTTCCACAAAATCGATATTTGAAAAGCCATCCGCATTCTACAAGGAATTATCATGGGGTTGGCCTATCCCTGCAAAATGGGCTTATTAAGAGTCGATGCAACTGGCATTAGCCTTTCATATCCGTTGCAAGAAATAGTTAGACAATCTCCATTTAAAGAACGTACTCCCAGCGGTGTTTCACATCCTGAAACAGTTTATAAAATCGATTTTCGACATGGAAGCGAACCTGAGAACAGTCAAAAATTGTGGGAGAATATATTGTGATTGTAAGGGGTAGGCATGGTTTTGATATATAATACATAATCAAGAAAGCATAATAATGATACATAATCAAGAAAGCAGTTCCGGAAAAATTGTCCAGTTTAAAAGAGATATTTTCTACATGCTGAGTGCGAACTAAGAGGTTCTCTTGGTACTATTACCAACGTGCGTATCTATTATTACGTTCCGTTAGTACTATTCCAAAGAAAACACCTTAACTCACACTTATCCGGCGAGTTATGGACGAGAATCGATAATCGTATCCCACACAGACCGTAAGCACGTTCAGACGAGGTGTAAGGAAAGCAGATCGTGTTATTTGGTCAATTTCGAGCAGTTTTGTATACAGAACCACATACAATTTTTTCTATTTTGGCGTATTTTGAACGTTTTATTAAATTAAGGGTTCAAGTAAATAAAGAATTTCGGTTTTTCTTGAGTTCTCCGCGACCACATACAAGGAAAGCTTTATTTAAACAAAAATCCCAATTTCACATGAAGTTTTTAAATTAAAACTAGCTCCTAAACTAATATCATAATGGCAATATTTTTTAATGTTTGAATTATTGATCACATATCAGACGCGTCTTTTTGTGGTGAATAGACGAATTATCACACTAAGAAACCCGCGAATAAATGGGACATTAACTATCATTTGCGGGCCAAAAACTAACGGAGGCGATGCGTTGACAACATCCAAATAACAATTTCCTGCAACTATGAACGCTGCCACGGATTGAATTGATTAATGGCAGCAAATTCGGCTGCGAAAAATGGTTTATGACTCTGTAGCCCTGAATATGAGCACGCTATACACAAGTAGAGCTTTTTTTAAAAAAGCGTCCTGCTAAAATATCAATTTCCCTACAGTCCAGAAAACTACTTAGCCGTCTAGCGAGCTTGATGATCACAAGCACTCTATTTCTCAGAGGCCAGAAGAAATGCAGAGTTTAGAATTTAAGCTGTCGATGATAAAAACTAGAAACAGCTGAAACCCCATTTTCAGCCAAAAAGTAAAAGATAGCGTGGATTTCGATTAAAATTTATGTTTGTAAACAGGAAAGACAATATATGTCATATAGGATTAGTTTTACCTTCTCCCCGAAAAAAATTTCGACAAACTATTCATCAACGATATAAAAGTTTTAGTTAGAAACTTCAATCAAAAGACTCAGACGTTTCATGACGACTAAAACGAAAATAGTCAGCGACTAGTAAACTTAGTATTAATTAAATTTAGTGGAAGGCCGTTCGCCTAAAATGACCTGGGCCTTGCTTGCTGGAAGGAACTTTTTTTGTCTTGCTCAAAAAGAGCTCTACGTTAAAATAACTTGAACGTGGGACCCTGTCGCAACACAAACAATGATCCTCGTAAAACCTCAATTACTTGCTTTCAGGGGAAAGAAACATTTTCAATCCCCGAATAAACCCACATTTTATTCGCTTCAGGGTAATAGCTCAACTTTTTGATATAAAACTATTAGTTTAAAGACGAAAGTGGCCACTCGACTTTCTTGAACGAATACTCAACCAAGCACCATATTTATCCCGGTCTCAAAGTACGTTACAATAGCCCTGATCAGAAAACAATCAGTTGGAATGGTCTCCGTTGATATTAAGAAAGCATTCAATAAATTCTAGCCCGAAAGTCTACTATAAAAGCATCACGAGTTCAAAACTCGAATTGACTTACTCAATTAAAATACTCAAAAGCTTCACACCGCAAAGGCAGAACCCTTAAAATAAAAGTCGAGATAGTAAATCTATTACTAGAAGTATCCCGAGCGGTTTCCGTCAAGGTTCCTCTTTGAGTCCGACTTTTTTTAACATGTCTACGTCTAATTACCTATAAGCAAGCACTGTCAAAAAGCAATCTTTGCCGACAGTGTCTGTTCTTACTCTGCAGGAATGGGTTAGAGCACAATTAAAGCTAAATTAGAGAAAATGATTGAAAAGTTACCTGTTCACGTAAGGGTAGAAACTAAGGCATTTTTTTTAGTAAAAAACGAAAACATTCATTCCTACCAAATCGGCCGATCGATTTTCTGGGAAAAAGCATACAAAAGTCGGAGAATTTGTTGTACCTTCTGAAAATTTTAGACAAGAAACTCAGGTTCAAAGAATACTGAAAAAATGATGCAACGAACACCTTCAATTCTGTTCTTCCGCTGTATGAACAGCTCAACAAAAGGTCCCAATTGACCATGAAGAACAAAATATTAATCTTAAAGACAGAACTACACTATTTGTAAAAAAAAAACTTTTGATTACACAAAATCATTGCCTAAAAATGGCGCTAAATAAAACTTTCTATTTGTCATCACAAAAATAATATGACCTTGCTAATATTGGTCTTATCAATAAACTCGCCTTCTCACACAGCGTCATATTAAAAGCTAAAGCGGAACTCGCGTTGTATCTATACATACGAGGGGCATTCAAATATAAATCAGCCTTTTCCAAAATCAAATTTATTTCACTTTCAAAAAGAAAATTCAATCCATAGTTATTTTTCTACATCGAACAGGTAGGTTTTTTCTGCGGTTTTCGAAGACTTCGAGGGGGTATTCAACCAATTGCGCACAAAATGTTCAAACCTGATGATTGTGTGCAAACCAATCTCTTCAAAGTGCCTCTTTGAGAAGCTCAAACATATGGAAATCACATGGTAAAAGGTCAGGGCTGTAGGAGAGATGTTCATGAAGTCAATTACATTTCATCCAATTTTTGGGGTTTTTCGGGCCACAGTGTGTGGCCTTGTATTGTCATGCAGAAGCAAGACGTCTCTGATGGGCTAACGGCATCTTTTTGACAGATATGTGTCACGAACATGTTCAAAAAAGCCATAATAGTAACAGCTTTATTGAGCGACGGTCGTGAAGAAGAAAAAATGCTTCCCGGTGACAAGCGTGTGTTGGATTTTGATGGTCCAAGCTCCCCCTTTTTCTCCTTTCCATTCTAGCCGGTTTCTATTCAATAGTGTACTGGTGAACACACGTTTCGTCATTTTGTAGTTTCAATCAATTCCTCTACAATCCCTCTACAAAATGAATTTTGAGAAGCTCATATTGTCCTTAGAAGATAACGGTACGCATTTAGTGAAATCAGTGGAATTCGCAGCCTAGCAGACAACGCGGATAAAGTTAACCGATTTCTTCGTCATCTAAAGAAAGAAAGCCGGCTGGCTTGCCGGTCACAGGAAAAAAACACCATGTTCCATGTCCCATGTCAGGTTCCTCACACAAACAGCTATACTTATGCGACACAATATTATATAATAAAAAATTACTTAGATAGTTCAACTTGGGGCCTGCAGAAAACTTTGGGTGCTTTTCGGCTCGATATCTTATAATACACCACGCAGCAGTGGAAACATGACGGAGAAACGTAGACGCTCACGAAGGCATCGAAGAGAAAGATTGGAACTTTTGATGAACAAACAGTTTGAAAGGTATTGTGTACCACAAGACATGAAGAAAAGTATCGAATCCGGTACAAGGACGTGTTGTGTACCCTTTATAATGGGCAGGACTCTATCAATATCAAGCTCAAAAAATTAGCACTGGCCTATCCCATCTAGCAAACGCCAAGATGACCAAGAAAATTAGGACAGGATGAAAGTGAATTCAGAAAGATAATAAAGGAAGGTTCACATTAATCTACCATCAAAAAAAAAAAACTAAAGAAACGATGGGAAAAAAAGAGGAAAAACTCTATTAATGTAGACAACAGAACGGTTTCAAATATATTAAACCGCACGATGCAATTACCACACTAACAATACTGGACGTGATATGGCCAGGGGAACCAGGAACCAGGCCCTTTTCGAAACTAATGAAAAAATATGGTTATTTTAGTTTGATTTTCATCATGAGTAGGTTGAAGCCTGAGCAAATTGTTAAAAAAAAACGGTTTTGCTTGCGTTCTCCATCAATTTTATGGCCGACATAGACGTCTGTCAAAGCAATTGATTCAATTAAGTATGGAACATTTCACTGTACGTCGCACAGATCGTGATGAAGAACCATAGCAACTGTAGAGGGTAGTATCGATGAAGACACAAGTGAGTCCATTCGACATTGGGCTCAACAATTAAACCTGAGCGTATCCACATTATGGAAGATTTTACGAAAGAATCTTGTTTTTCGAGCTTACAACATCCAAATCGTCCAGAAATTGAACCGGGCACGGCGTAGATTCTGTGTCTTCGGCCCCAAAAACGAATTGCTGAAGATCCAGAATTTCATAAGAAAATATTGTTCAACGATGAGGCTCATTTCTTGTTCAATGGCTACATCAATAAACAAAACTGCCGCATTTGGAGTGATGAGTAACCACAAGCGATTGTCCAAACACCGTTATCTCCGGAGAGAGTCACTGTTTATTGTGCTTCATGGCATCGGTTCATATTTTGGGTTCGTTGGGAATAAAAATGCAGCCAATGGTGACCATTATAGAGCCATGACCAATGACCTTTTCGATCCGGGATGACTCGTCGTAATTCAGGGGTCCTCTGCTCAACAGGATGGCGCGGCATGTCATGCAGTTCGTATGACCATCGAGTTTTAGAAAGAAGCCTTTAATGGGCGCATAATTTATTGTTTTAGCCTGTGAAATGGCCTGCAAAATCTTGTGATTAAAAACCGCTGAACTATTTGTTGTGGGGTTACTTCAAATCTCTCGTCTACGCCGATAAGCCCGTGACGTTTGGCCATTTGAAAGGCAACATACGTGGCGTTATTAGCGAGATACAACCCAAGTTATTGCTTAGAGTAGTCGAAAATTGGTCAACTCTTTTGGGCTTCTTCCGCGCCAGTCGAGGCACTCACATGCTTGAAACCATTTTCGTATAGACATAGCAGAGAATTATCCTTCCAAAATAAATCCAATTTCATGGCAATCAAAAAAATTTATGCCTTTTTTATTTAATTTCAAAGTTCTATACCTCTGAAAAAACACCATACGGAATGCAAACACTAAAATCCTTGGAATTCTTTAAGAGACATGATTTGCAGCATGTAATTTGCTCAAAAACAAGGAAACTAGTATGAAAATTATGATCAAACATTTCGGGAAATTTGCTCGTACTGTGATACTTGTAGGAATAAGCTTTCACATCCACGCGGAACAGTTACATATCGGCCATAGTTTTGAGAAACATTATTTTCTCAATTTAAGATTTATTAAGCATTGAATGGATCAGCTTCAATATATTGAGTGCTTTATTGTGTATTTATCTGAAACCATAGATCAGAATAGATCGACTTTAATATATTGAGTGCTTTATTATGTATATATTTATCTGAAACCAATTCAGGACGAATTACTTTGAAAAGTAAAGTCCGTTCGGACCAGTTTTTACTCCCACAATCCAATCTTGCAAACGCAATAGATTGGTCAAACCATTCATTATTTTCATTTATTATCATGTACACACCAAATCCTAGTCTCAATAAGGAGGTGAAAGTATTGTAGCAGTTCGAATATTCTACACATGTCGGAAATAAATAAAAAACGTTTTAGTTCATTTTATTTAATATTCTATCAATACTTTACAGGTAATACCGACTTTTTGCAAGGAGGTTTTATTAAAAAAAAATTAGGAACAGTAAAATAAAATCGACATAAACGATTTTTATGTTCAAAGGATAAATTTTTAAATTCTCCTTTACTAGTTTTTATCAATAAATTTTATGATATAACATGATATGAATGTTAGATCCCAAATGCTTTTATTATGAGATAGGGAAAAATTGTATTTGCAATCGATTCAATTTCCACAATATCGTTCTATCTTATTCGATGAACGATAACGACAAAAATTAGATTACGAATGACACATAAATAAACAAAATTAAAATCAATCCTTTTTTATCGTTATAAAATCTGATTAATCAAGTTGATATACTTTCATTTCTGATTTTTTAGTGAATGTTTGATTCAGATTCATTTGAATAACTTAAGAACAACATTTAAAAACATTAAAACAAATCAAGCTAACATACTTCGTTTCGTCCACAAGTTCAACTTCCGGTTGTTGTGTTATGGGTGTGTTCGAATGTCCAGCAGTTGGATCGTCCGCATTCAATTCACCATTAGTTGAGCTCACAACCTGAAATGGATTGCATTATGAAAAACGTAATTAGTGCCTTATTAAAAAATGTACAAAGAATAAACTGAAACTGAAAAATGTCATTTTTATTTTAGCCAGTTAATGAATATAAAAAAAAAATGAATATGAACGAATTTCTTTTCCAAATATTTAAATTTTTCCAGTTTTCAATGAATAAGTTAACATTTTAAGAGCAGTGTGATGAAATATCTAATAAAATATGAAAACAATCCTACTTTGATTTAACATTGATTAAAACAGAACATAGGAATGGAGAGCTATAAACGGACGATACGATAACAGATGAAACTATTTTTTAGCCAATATTGTTAACATGAATAGAAAATATCTGCATGTTTTTATGGGAAATCAATTCCACTAAAATTTGCTACTGCCTTCAAATTGCAGACTACATTCGAACTAATGCGTGTTAGGTGTTAACAATAGAAACACCACGAAAGCGAACAGTGAAACAATAATTGTGTTTAAATACTGATACGGTGCTCTGAAACTATGTACATCATGTTCACATGCACTAAAATAATATTTACATTTACTGTAACAAGTATAGACAGCCACTAAGCGACGTTTTGCGAAAATTTGTCAGAAAATTTTGTTCGAAAATCTATATTCTATTACAGGCTTAGCTATTTATAGAATTTTGTAGATTTCAACTTTAAAAGCGATTTTCAAACAATTTTTTCCTGGACAAAACATTCTTATCCGCTAAACGATTCATAAAATATTTGAGACATATTACAGTGAAACAACAAATCAAATACAATACCTTTAAATCAAAAGAGCTCTTTCGATAAATTTCTAAACTAGTTATAGTATTATTATTAAAAAAGGAAATAATAATAAAAAGAAACTCATACAGTTGAATTGATATCGAAAAACAGTCGTTAAAAACTAATTTCATTTGCGTTTTTCTATTTTGATGCTACTTTTTTCGGTTTGAAAACGTTAATGTATTTTGGTATCGATTTTCGATCTTCATCGTCATCATCGATATCAGAACTATCATCGTTTACTACCTGCAATTGTATTGAAATATTTATTGTACAGTGGGATATGTGATATCGTTGGAAGCATGTCCTCGATGGTAAAGATTGATGCTTTCTGAATATGATTTCCGAATGGACGATTGAGTGAATTTTTATTCGTATCGATGAAAATTGCAAAGACTTATTTTCGCGCTGATAAATAATTTAGAATGAGTCGTACTCGCACACATAAATCATTCGTTAAATATTTTCAAAATCAATGTATGGTCGTCTCCTTTTCATGCACAAATAGGAGTTAAGATATGAATCACATTTCAAATGCAAAACTATTCAATAAAACAATGCAAATTTGCTTTGAAATATGCGCTGGTATTTCAGAGGCTGATAATGATAGAAAATCAATCAATTTTCATTGATTAAATCCCTTCCATGAAATGAAAATTTTTGCAATCACAGAGGCATGGGACAGATGTTTGCGGTGCCTTGTCATATATCTCTATACATATTTTGTACCCGTGTAGCAATGTATGTCGAAGTTTTGAAAATGGGATCAGTAGAATCTTACATTAAGCACAGATTATATTCAATTATTTCAACCTTCAGATTTGCAAATGGTAGATATACTGATGATATACTGAGACGAATGCAGTTCTGGCAGAAGTTATGCAGATCAATTCAAATTCAAATCATGTGACTGATATGTTCATGTTAAAACGTCTCTCTCTTTCCTCTCATAGTATGTGTCATTTCGAAATCAGTGATAAAAAACGCGAAGAAAGGCCAGTGAAGTTTGAAGACACTAAGTTGGAAGCATAAGTTGGACCAATATTTATTCTATACACAAGGGTAGCTTACTGTAACCTTGAGTGTGATTAAACAAGCGATTTCAAACCATTTTTTGTATCGAATAGTGACATAGTGACAAACATCCAAAGCACAGAAAAACCCGGAGTAAGCCCGGCCATGCTGCAACTCGAACGACCAAACCAAGTATTCATGGCAAGCAGATAACGCTGTACATCTGGTGGGATCCTCTCGGAGTGATCTGCTATGGCTCAAGCTGCTCTGTAAGCTGCTAGTCTAGCTTAACAAAACTATCACTGGGGAACGTTATCGACAACAGTTGATACAATTGAGTCGAACATGAACACTGCCAAATATGCCACTGCCTGTCGAACAATGCCAAATATGCCCCCAATATGCCAAAAGACATGACAAAGTGATCATTTCGAACGACAATGCTCGGCCTCATGTTGCTAAAGGTGTCAAGAATGATTTGGAGGCACTAAGCTGAGACGTCCTACTTCACCCACCGTATTCGACAGACATTGGTCCTTCGTACTACGACTTGTTCCGATCAATGGCTCATGAGCTGACTGAGCAACGCTTCTTTTCTTACGAAGAAGTGAAAGCTTAGGACGATTCTTGGATCGCCTCAAAAGATGACGAATTTTTTCAACGCGGTATCCGTATGCTGTCTGCAACGAGGCAAAGGTAGAAGAAAGTAACGGGCAATATTTTGAATATATCATTCAAAATACCAGTACCAGTTTTTCTCAATAAAACTTTAAAATTAAAAAAAAACCTTGGAACTTGTTTGTACACCTAATAAAACCAATTCACATTAAACAAGGATTTGTGGCGTCAACAAGAAGGTTAGTTACTACTCAAAATTACAAATCAATATCTTGACACACCCTCTGTAGAAGCTCGAATAAATTTGAAATTTTAGTTTAGATCAGAGATTTTCATTCCGTTGCATTGAAATTTTACTGAAACATTTGCGATGGCTAAATGGCGTAAATAAATAAAACACTTTATTTTACTGAAATGATCAATTTTAAGGTGAACTGAATTGAAAGTGCTATACAGCGCTTACAACCAAGCTACTTAATAACTCTGGCTATCGTCTCCCTAGCACCGGTTCTGGGTTCAATAATAGCGTGCTGTTTGGTACTTGCATTTTAAATTTTTTTAAATTTTAAATTCTTCGCGCCATGCGTACGCGCCAAAATTCGCTCCCGCGCAAAATGCACTTATGAAGGATATTTTATTTTCAGGAATGGAAGGTATGCGAGAATACTACTATGTGCAAATGATCTTCCGGGGACTCAAACGAGTCGCCACTAGTTGTTTGTCTGAAATGTAGGGACGCCTTAGTGCATGTTGAAAATGCTATTCATGGTACTGGCAACTAACATAGCATCAGATACAAGACCAACAGATGGCACCAAAATTATGATGGTAGGGTGAAAATTGTGGGTTGCTGGCCCGGGATGGTCGATATTCGAAAAGTAAAAATTTTCGAAAGTGAGTAAAAATTTTTTGAATTTTTTTTAAAGTGTGAGCTCACACGACAATTAAGGAGACATTTGGTTATTCATTATTTACTTATTATGATAAGTTTTATCATTAGTAGTAAATGTTTCCTCTTGCCCTCCTCAGCACTCTATTTGTCAGCTGAAAATTAACATTGTGTTCGACATGCTCCTCACCATGAAAATACATTTTTGTAGAAGACATTTCCGAAATTTAAGCATATATAGAAACTTCAACGTAATACGAGTCTATCGTATTTGCAACATTCAGTAGCTCACAGCTTATTTCAACCAAAACGTGTTCAAGATTTTGAGAAGGTGTAACTTATAAACAAAAGCAGGTATCAAGGGTCTTGAAAAACTAAGTTGTAAACAAATAAACAGAAGGAGAAAGAATTTGGCATCAACACTTTTGCTCACAGCTTATTCCAACCATTGTGTTTATCAAGTAATAGAGATGGCTTAATGTATAAAATTGCAGTTTTGTTTCTTCTAAAGTGGTTTTATGTCTCAGAACAAAAATCTCTTAGATAATGAAACGACATACTACTATTGAGCAGCAAGAAATATTTCTCCACCATTTCTTAAGATGCAAATTTCGACGGAACCGAAAAACACTACATAGTGCGGAAAATTAAAGATAACCCATAATTATTGGCACCAAAATTTGTCATCGATATCGAGGTAAACCATGAATTGGGTAAGTCTGGTGGTGCTACAACTATTCAACGAGTTATAGGAGAACATGGCTCTAACGACCATGTTTCAAGCAAGAGACCTTTCACTAGCAAATCATGAGTTGGGTAGGTCCGGTGGTGATAAAACAAATCGACGAGTTATAAGAGAGCACGGCTCTTACGATCATGTTTCGGACAAATCAACAATTTCGTGTCACATTCATTACACAACATTTACCCAAAGATATCAAAACAAGGTCGGGCAAGGTCAAAATTCAATTCAGGAATCAAAATTTATCATTTTCTTATCTGATGGACAAAGCTATGTCTGCCATAAACCCAATACAGAGTTCAAAACTCAAAAAGAAATCGGGAAAAACGGTGGTGAATGCGTCATGTTTTGGGGTCGTATGTCAGCTACCGAGACCGGCATAGATTTTCATAGAGGATAATATGGACAAAACAATGTATCTAAATATATTGAAAGAAAATTTACTACCAAGTGCCCGAAAACTTATTTTTTTTTTTTTTTTAATTTTACCAAAATAATAACCCCAAACACCTGTCAGATATTGTTACAGCAAGATCGCTAGATCTTAATTCGATTGAAAATTTGTGGTCAATTTAGGAACTAAACATTTCCAAACGTCAAATTTCTAACCAAAATTATTTCTAAAAATCTATATTAGAGGACTAGGCGAAGATCACCCTAAAAACGTGTCTGAAGCTAGTGGAATCGATCGGAAAAAGAATGAAAGCGACGTATAACAAGAAGGGAGGCCATATTAAATTAAAAATTAAAAATATGTTTTTTGATTTCAATCCGATTGAAATAAAATTAGATATTCACACCAACCTTTTGAGCCTTTTGTATGCAAATAAAATATAAATATGTTAATTTCAAAAATTCGCATATAGATCCGCCAATCTCTGTTTGAATTTTGTTTCGATGTGTTTTCGTTTAAAAGTTACTCCTTCTCAAAGACTTGAAAACCTTTTGGTTGAAGTAAGATGTGAGCCACTGCATGTAAAACTTTTGATTTACTTGATCAGTTCGTGAGGGCGTAATGCCAATATTTTGCCTCTTGATAGCTAATTGAATCGAGACTTAAAAACGCTGAACAAAAGCCACAATTCACCACAAAGCAACTGCATACATATGGAAGTATTACTTATTGTTTATAGTAAGTGGCAACTGAACAATGGATATTAACTCAACATTTTAAACTTTAAAGTTTTGAAAACGACACGAAAGGACTTTGTGGTCTAAAATTATGTCAAGATAGCATTTCAATTATTCTCTGTACGAAGTTTTCATCTTTTACAAAATGTAAAAAAATGTTGGCAGACCCAAAGTTTCTTTTGAAATCTCTTTGGCTCTTATACCTGACAGACGACGCCGTTTGAACTAATTCTCGTCGTCATAAAGACGTGGGCGTTCATAAAATATTAGAAATTCTTCTCTCGTTGACGTCACTATGACGTCAAGAACTAGTTCTAACGACATCGGCTGCCCCCGGCATTATGAATTTAAAAATTCGTCCCAATAATGAAGCTCAATTTAAAAGAAAAATACACCAAGCACAGTTTCGACGTCTTTACAGTACACGTACATGGTTTTAAAAAAATCAATTTGAGACAAACACAGTGTCAACCCTTTTTTTGCAATAGCAGACATTATTCACCTTCGCGACACCAGTACAAAGAATTAAAACAATTTTGAAAGTAATATTAAAAATTTTCGAAACACCAACCGTCATTACTGAATGCGATACTCCCGCAAGTGGGAAATCACTGGCTCGTCGATACGAAATATTTCGCTTGACAGACGTTTCATTGTCATGTGTTTTCTGTTTTAAATGATAAGATTTTAAGTACAATTTTGATGAATTAACGTTTACATAGAACTTAACTCTAAAATAACCAGAAAAACTGAGCAAAAATTAAATAACAAAAAAAAATTAAATCAATTTTTAGTTTTTAAAAAAATATTTTTTAAATCAATCAAGCAATCAAAAATTGCTTAATTTTCTATCAGCATTACTTAGCTAACGATAAAAGCCATATTAATGCATAATTGTTAGTATATAGCTCATGCATTATTTTTACTCGTAAGGAAAACAGTATTGTTGTTTTGTATTTTGTTGTAACAGTATTTTGCAGTTTTTAACGCAGAGCTCAATTTTTCACCAATACGAGTCTAAGACAGAGACACCCAATTAGACCACACATTTTAAAAATAACATTTCAATTTTGTTCATATCACAAAATTTCCCAGTATTTTCTGTTTTCTTTCGTATTGTTTAATCGTAGAAATATCCTGTGGTACATTCCATTTCCAGCACAATGCAACATAAAATTCATTTCAATTCCGAACTTCACTCAACAGTCGTTCCAATCTTTGCAAGAAATTTATGGCGATTACAGCGCTAACATGACGAGTGAGTATGAAATTGCGTTTTGCATCAAGTCAGGCTTCAGCTTTTCAACACAGCACAGCTTTTCAACACACAAATGCATTTTGTTGGTTTGTTGATTTCAATTTTAAACTATTTAATGAACTATTCTAATAGGTTGGCTTAAATGTTTATAGAATACCTTGAAATTACGTAGAATAAATCAATAGAAAACATTAGAAGTGAAAATGCCAAAAACAAGACAGTCTGCATTCTCGCGCTCGAACAGTACGAGATTATCATACTACAACGGATTTTCTTTATAGCAACAATGGAAATTTTGGATACAAGTAAAGAAAATGATTTCATTAATTTTTTTCTTATATGTTGTCTATAAATATAGAGATATTTTCTATTTTAATAATTAATTTTATCGGTTGGCATTAATTGCTCAATCGATTAAAACTATAGTGAACGTGATATTAATTTACAGTCAAAAATGCAAAAAGTGTATCGTATATATTTTAAATTTAAAGTAAATGCATGCAGAATTATTATTATTCGTTATGTTAAATAATTAGCGCAAAATTCAAAAATCAAAGTCAAATATTTTTGAGCGCATTGATAAAAAGTGCAATTTAAGGAGTTTGTACGATGAAACTGATAAAATGATATTAAAATTATGAATTACTCTAATAAGCATTCTTCACTAGATAGTGAATTCACATTAAAAATGATTGCTTATTTACAAAAATAATAGAAAATTGTTGCGAGCGATTATTTGTGATGAAAGCGCAACATCTGTATCGATTGTATGGGAAAGAATGAATCATTTCACATTTCATATATGGATTGTGCTGACAAATATTTTTTTCAACCACATTTTAAATGCCCTAAATTGTCAGTAATAAATTTTAGAAATGAATTTGAAATGAATGAACTTCGTGTTCAAGCAATGAGGTTCCCAGGGATTCCTGGGATCCAAAGAAGCGATCGCAGCAACATATATATATACATATTTTGAAGTGCTTTCCGATAACCTTATCAATAAGAATTTGAAAAAGAGTGAAAGAAATTTTATGGAGGTGACAGCCGTCTCCATACAGTTATTCGAAAAAGTTAAAGTTCAAATAGTGTTAGAAGCGATTTTTACAGCAAAGACTGATATGATTGCAATCTTCAAGCTGGGACTTTAGCAAAGCCATTGAGGCATCCCTAACTTGTGTCATGTTGACAACTTATAAGACAATATATTAAGAGTTATAAACTTTATCTCAAGAAGAGCTTATGCAGTCAGAAAAGTTCCTGGTTGTACGATTTCAAATCAAGCGGAGAAAAGCTGCAGAAAATGGACCACTGTCTTCAGTTTAATTTCCAAATGAACTTAGATAACAAGATTCAATTCCACTTAATTTGCTTGATTATAATCTTAAAACATTATGCTGAGCTAAAAACCACAACATTGCCAGAGCATGTTTAGGACCCAAAATAAAACTATGAAAATATTACCCTTTCCATCAGAAACTCGAAGAGAAGTTATGTACTTGACACAATGACGAGCTCGGAACAATTTGATTCCATCACCCTTCAAAAGAATGCAAACCTGTTCGCGATGTCAGCAAAATTTTATTTTGTTAACACAGGATAACAGGATTTTGATAACATGATTCCTCTCGCCAACATAATAGTGCATACGCACATCGAAATTATCCACAGCAAAATCGGCTCAGCGATATGTAGAGGTTAGTACAACCAAAGAGATACCAAAACTTGACTCAAGATCGAAAATCTGTCCAAAAAAAAAGAGTAATAACATTGGAATTGTGGTCGTTTTTGTCTTGGCTCTATAGCTCAGTCTAGCTCTTGGGTTTGAAGATGTCTTGGTGCTAGATATATAAATCTTTTGATTGCGTCCTCAGTTCTAAAGTCCAAGCTAGTTTGTATTGTCGTAGTCGATTGAATCTAATCAACGTTTTCAGTTTGGAAAATAGTTTGAAAAAATGTCTGTTTAAGCATTTGCGAATTTCCATTTCCGATTAACACTTTGAGATTAACGAAACACTAAAGATTGGCTTCCGAGATAAACTTGAGAAAAATTTTGAAAAATGTTGCACGTTATGGTTTGTTGCCAAATGTTCGACAATAGAATGAAATATCCATGTTCTCTTCAATATTTTTCACCAGTATAGCAATAGCGTTTGCCAGTGATTTGTTTGGAAAATCAATAAAATTCAATATCGGTCATTGAATCCATTCAAAAATGAACATTGATCCAGTTGAAACCGCTCCAGCAATCCTGAAATCAAACGTGCGTGCAAGTGTCATTGATTAAGATAAATTACATTGCTCGAAAGACATCACATTTGACGGAATTATTGAAAATTTACAAAACTGTTTTGAATGAACCATAAATTAATCAACAGCATATGAAGCTACGCATATTTTACATGAATAATTATAAACAATACACTTTACATGTCCATTTAGAGTATAAACTATTTAACCGCCATAACGAGGTCTTGATTCAGAGAATTGTCTGGGAATGGATTAGCTTCACCTGAAAGATTTCAAATACAATTCTCAAAGCCTTTGATCCTAAAGGTTAAAATATTAAAGGTTTTTGGTACATGATTTCGTAAATGATTTCGTGGTACTTTTACAATTAGTAAAAGATGAATCTACCTCTCAAAGAACTCGTTCAAACATGAACAAACAACAACAAATAAGTGTAAATTATGATAGAACTGCTCCAAAATGATAACGAGCTCAACAGTCGGCACGGACATCTGCAACAATCTCAATTATGACAAAAATTTTATGGATTGAATGACCCCACCAATCAAATTGGAATTCGATAAAATATCATCAACTAGTAGTGGACAACAAGATACCTTACAAGATAAATCATCTAATAGAGAAGTGTGGAAGGTGATGCAGGATTTCATTTCAGATGTGACTGAATTTACAATCCGTACCTTTTTTTTATTCGTGCCTATCAACAACTCAACCGAGGCTACAGGAGATGTACATCACGGTTTTCAGTGATAAATTGTTAATAGTTAAAATGGCAAAACAAATGGTGACGATCAATCTTAAAAGTAAACAACACATCCTTCCGGATATCGAGTCAGTCATACAAAAAGATGCCCCTAGCATCACAGCTTCATATCTAGCGGAGGATCCCATACAGACACTCCAAATTACAGCTAACCGGAGAGAAGTGATATTAACGTGGGTCCGTGGACACAGGTATTTAGACGGAAATGAAAGAGCGGAAGAATTATTACGAGAAGCTTCATACGGTAAACATGGAAATTGTGGACTCAATCAACGCGCTACTAACATTAGTAAAAAAGGCATTGGGCGAAATCCACTGGAAAGAGATAGCTTAGCCTAGGGTGGCGAAAATAACTAAGTCTAGATCTTTCTAATAAAACGAAAACACCTCCTAGGAATGAACAGAAGCGTGAAAACTTTAGTTTCATTGCTTACTAGCCACAAACATCTGGGTTAACCCACTGTTGGTTGGACCGACTGTCCAACAAATAGGAAATCGTGGTAAACTTTCTTCTTGACTATTTGTGCTTAATTCACAAGTTCTTTGAATGATTTAAACGTAGAGAGCTATACGTAGGTCCTTTCTGGCAGTGGGACAATTAATAGTTTTTTATCTATGAACAACATACTAAGCGTCAACCAATGCACTGTAGGACGACAGAGTGTACCATCTGCAAAGACTAAACCACATTCGAGAAGCTAACGGAAGAACAATAATACTACATAATGTCTTTACTTCGTACACTTCAAATATTGTCTAGAGGGACTACATTGAAACTTCGTTATACCGCTCCCGCTTAAAGCGATTATTTTCGTTGGCCCCGGTCCCAAGCTGGCTTTATCAATTGAAAATAAATTCGTTATAACACCCCGGTTTCCCAGATATACCGCTTGGATTGAAGCATATAACACAGGTTTCTTAACAACGCTTCAACTTTTCAAAGCATGCGACAGGTATTTTTATGCTCAAATGAAATAGAATTTGTGTAAACAAAATTCGTTATAGCGCAATATGGAATCAAGTGGACGCAGAACTTAGTTTTCAATGACTGTCAACCCTCATAATGCCTTAAAACGTTCATTGTTCGTGCATTTCCACCTTCTCGTACAGATTTTTTTTTTAATTTTGTATAAAAATTGAGAAGATATCGAGCTTGAATAATTTTCATTTGGTTTGAAAAGCTTCTCCGAAATGAATTTTACACTAATGGCTGAAAATGGTATAGAAGGAAATGTAAAGTACCAGACAAGTTGGATGAGAGCAGATTAGATTTCCTGAGCTCACAATAAACATTCGAGTGGATTTTCTTCTCAGTATTTTTTTAATTTGTTCTCCATTCTGTCGCGATTTTTTCTTGTGCAAATGTCGCGTAAATCATTTTCTCTTAAAGGAAAAAGCGTCTGTTGATAAGAGAATTCGACTAATCTTCGTTGAGTCAAAAGGTCTTCACTTCTTCCAAAATCATCAGTGCATCAACATTGCGAACAATTCTAAAAAAGAGCTGAAATATATTCGGCGAGTCATGAAGGCAACAAACGTAAAAAAAACGATCCGGAAAATATGAAGAAATGGAAATCACCAGTAAGAATTGGTTTATACAAGCCAGAAGCGCCGTGATACTGGTAAGTGATCCGATTCTGCAAGAAAAGGCTCTTTGAAGATCACAATTTTTTTTGCTTCAAGTGGGTGGCTTGACCGTTTTAAAACAAGGCGCTCGATTGTGTACAAGCAAATCAGTGGTGAGTCAAGTTCTGTTAACCTTCGTGTGCCGAGCGATTGGAAAAATTGTCTCTTGACCCTCACCTCCGACTACCAATGGCCGGATATTTACAATGCGGATGAGTTTTGGTTTTTTTTAAAGTTATGTCGGATAATTCACTGGTGTTAAAAGAAGAAAAGTGTCATGGTGGAAAGTTTATCAAAAAACTGGCACGAACAAGAAAAAGCCACTGGTAATCAGAAAATATGCGAAGCCTTGTTGCCTTAAACATATTAAAAATCTTCCTTATCTTTATTCACCACAACATCGAGCGTGGAAGACTGGTGAAAGATTTACGCAATGACTTCTTGATTGGGACAATGAATTGCAAGGTCAAAAAATACTTTTACTTATCGACAATTTTGTTGCCCATCCAAAACAGCAAAATCTAGAAAACATTAAATTTGTGTTTTTGCCACCCAACACAACAAGTGAGCTTCAATATCTCGACCAAGGCATCATAAAAGTTTTGAAGCAAGGCTGCAGGAGAAGGATTGTCCAGCAATATTTATTGACAATATACAGTTCAAATCTACCTAATATATCAATTTTGGATGCTATGGACTTTTTAAATGTTGCTTGGATGGAGAGATGAAGAATGAGACAATTTTTTTTAAATAAACTTTTAAACAAATGTAATGCATACGACAATATTGACGCAAGCGCTTTTTCTCTGAGGATTTTATATGTTCCCGGTTATAGCGCATTCCCGGTTATAACGCTCTTTTGTCGCGGGCGCTCGAAGAGCGTTATAACGAAGTTTTACTGTATATCCCCAAAAATATCAGGAGAAGTGTTCAAAAGAAGGTGTACATGGAATAGACAATTCGAAAGTTGGAATGAATCAAGGGGACAGGGACTGAATCCAGGAAACTTTCTTTTTTGTATAATTTCGCACTGGGACGCGACAACAGAAAGGTTCGAGTTGATACCAGAAGAAAATTGATAGCTTTACAAGTCTAACTAAAACAGTAGCTCACACAGACAACATTAACATCTAGCCGCTTTTCTATTCAACTGCAAGGAAATTTTTTTTAACCTCAACTCAGTGAGAAAGGAAACTTTTTCCAAAATTTGATATATTGAATAGGAATTATTCTAACAAGAAAACTTTTGGCCGCAAACGAAATTTTAGGTAATTTACAACATGTGAATTATTTGCCTATGCCTTGGCATGCAATCGACGAGATACGGGAACCAAATCATCCGGATTACACGACCGGCTACATTGGTCTCGAAGATAATAATAATCTCGTAAATTGGTCGAAAATAAGTCGTTTTATTATAAGTCGGCCCTGGTGACATTGATACTCTGCCGAAGTCATAAGAAACCAAAGATACGCGTAAAAGAATATTTAGCATTCTCGTTCATAATATGGGTACGAAAGGTGGACCCTTATACAACCGCCCAACATATTGCTGAACACTTTCAAAAGGATGTTTTTCAAAACAATCAACAGACTCAACCCATATGATGACCAATCACCAATCAGATACACCAAATGAAAAATTCAACGAACCAAAATCTTACAAAATAATAAAGAACATTATAAACGACGTACTACATTTTCAGCACCAGCGGATCGGGCAGATCTGGTTGTAGGAAACCAACTCCCTAACGCTGCGTTTGAGTTAGACTTCCAAAGAACCCGAGGGGCGTTGGCGCTCCCTATCGCTCCCTAGCGATCCCTAGACGCTTAATGAAAAAGGAACTAGATATAGGATCTTAGTTGGAAGCACAGCAACTGAGCTTGCTACACATTGATATATAGAGTATTCTTGCGACTTTTTCCGCAAACCTCAGCTCTGCAGGTATATTCAGGTACCAAGAGTGGCTAATAAGCCCTCGTCTGCAGAGATGGGCCATAATACTCGGTTACGGTCATTTCGGAAATAATATCGTGGTGGCTGATGGTGCATAAGGGGCATTTACACCAGCAGCGTCAGAATCGTATCTACAAGTCTGTTGGAAATCCTCAATGAGAACTTGTAACTCATAACGATGGAATGGGAGACGGTAGTTGACGAATCTCAACTCTTGTCTGACGAAACTGTGAGATCAAATCGAATCAAGGCCGGGCACAAAGCAACAAACATAGCAACTTTAGGGCCACTTGTGGCGCATAAATCACTCTCGAATACCAAAAAAGGACTTAGCGGGAGAGCCAAAAGATGAAGACAAGTAGGGCAAATTTGAAATCTCTGAACAGATTCAATCGAAGAAGAAAGTGCCAAACTGTTCGGATTATAAAAATGATAGAACAGAATCGAAAATTTCGAAGACAAAGACTCTTAAGGCGATGGGCCGAAATGGGCTGTAGAGCCTTGGCAACGACGGAACAAGAATGTCAAATATGAAGCACATTATAAATTTCGATCTTGATAAATCAATTTCCTTCAAGGGAATCGAAAATTTTTAAAGTCACTGGACTGGATATTTGCAGCTCAAAGGATATTTTATCAAATTTAATGTGCCTAGTACGCCACAAAACGTTTCACATCAACGCAAGAAAGCATCGATCAACATAAGACAAAATATTTTCTGCTGGATGTTCATGTGTGGTCAACACGAATTAGCAGTTTGCTTCCACAACATTATCCATTAAGGTTTTGCTTTAAAGATCTAAGGAGGAGTGTCAGCAGAAATGAAATGAGCAGACTGTTCTTATGTAATTTCAATTCAATTACCAAAAATTAAGCCTTCTTGAAACAAACAAACATTTTATCAACAACCGAACGGTATATCATTGGCAAAGATTGAATCTAGCAAGAACAGTACGGTCCCAAACTATTCATTTATTCATGACTCGAAGTAAGTTATGTATAGATATGTGAAACTAATTTGGGAATGTTAAACTCGCCAGTGCTATCACCTGATGTATACCCTTTCAAACGCATTCAAGAAAAAACACATTCATAAATGCAGCGTATTAAATTAAGAAATAGAGCAATTTTCAAGACAAATTTTCATAATCGCGTAGTCTATGTCAAGATATACAACTGAAGATTTGATCAGAAGTAACCTCATAAGAAGATTCAATTCTGTAGCGTCCACTTCCAATAACTTCACCGATAAATTTATCCGATATCAACAGAGTATCAACAAATTATTCGATAGTGCTAACTTACAGTTTAAATCAATAATAACCTCATTGAAATGTTTGATTCATTCATTTTATTTGCAATTCTATCGAAAATTTTCGAAATATCGAACTTGATTTCCCATCCAAATAAAATCACAGTGATTCAACCTGTTAGTAATGCTCAGAAAAAGGGGGCAGCTCCTGGTCTGGATAGATAAGAAATTGAGTGAAATGAAAATAAAAAAATTTCTGAGATGTTCATTTAAACGCCCAAATCAAGGGAATGAATTTTTAAAACTGAAAGATAGGAAAAAGGAGAGATGAATTTACTTTTGCATATCTTTTTTTTACCGAACCGAAACAGATGCAACTTTAAAGTTCTTGTGCTTAGATTCAACTACCATAAATTATGAAAAAATATTTGATTCAAACTTAAACAGCAACATTTTTTTACTGAACTGATTTTTTACCACTGAATGAACTGCATAACAAAGGCATGAATATGGACAAGTCTAGCAATCACTACTTTCTTCGAATAACTCCTATTTACATATTTACAAAAACAAAGATAATAGCCATTTGCTTTCTTCATTACAAAATTCATGTGTAACTTTTTTTTAAAACGGAACTATCTAAAACCTTTTTCTTCATCATTTTTCAAAATCAAAATGACTTTTATATTAAATTTCGGATGTCAGTAGCTAACAAAAATCAAATTATTTAAACTATGTCCTTATATGTAAAATATTTCTATAATTAGCTACAATCTCACTTAAACGCAAGCGGAAAAAACGTAATCAAATTTCAAAAAATCAAAATCATTCAAAATTTATTAGATACACATTCAAAAACGACATCTAGTTAATTTTTTGTCTAATTTGTCATACGGAAAGAAAATTAAGAATTTAAATTAAATAAAATTATAAACAAAAAAGACATAAAACATGATCACCACAAAAGCAATAACTTACCTGTACAGAACCATGCCTGTCGGCAGGAGTTAAATTGCCAAGTGTGGCACCAGGTTTTGGTACATCAGGCCATGCAGCCACAGCTCCCTTGGCGTTCGTCTAGTTTTGAGTTTTTTGAGTTATTTTTTTATTTCCCCCACCACAATACATACACACACATATAATAATATTTATATGTATAATCAAACAACCCAGTTTTGTATCATCGTTTTGTATTCAACGTATGCAAATGTGTATGCGTGGTTGTGTGGTGGTTGTTTTCGTTTTCGAATCATTTGTTTGATTTTTTATTTTTTGTGGATGCATCATAGATAAAAGTCACAATGAGCAATTATAGGGGGAAAAACAACAACAATAATGATGATAAAATATATAAAAATAATAAATAAATGGATTGAACATAAATTTGTAGTTGTCACACATGATGCAATAAAATGATTACATAGAATAGAGGAATCATAATATGTTATTTAGTAAAACAAATAGTGAAGCGTATGTGTTTGTTTTGTAAAATGTTAATTCGAAAACACAAATTGTTGTTATTTTCACCAAATCGATTTTCAGAGCACAAATATGTAGTAAATTCGATAGAGTAATAAAACAATATTTGATGCAGCACACAAAAAATAGAATGATGAATACAAATGATTTGTTTTTTTTTTTCGATTTGTTTTATTAACATAACGCAGAAAACAATGGAACGAGAAGAAAAAAGAAATACAAATAGTTAGTATCATATTTGGTTAAAAAAAACGTGTATTACATTGATATATGTAGGTTTGTGAGTATTACAAATTGTTGCTAATCATTACCAATTAAAAATGAATATTTTGTCCTCTCGTTTGACAGTGAAAAAAACAAAATTATTTTCATTTGAAAATAAAGCTGATTTGAATTTTTTTGAGATGATGATAAGAACAATTTTATGAGGATTTAATAGCACAAGTGGTTTTCTTTAATTATTTGTAGATTTTTCGAAAGCTCAAGGATTCATCATACCAAAATAATTCAGCGTGAAAAAATCTCGTCGAGATTAAGAAACATCGAAGAATACATCGATAGCAACTAAGGAAAAATATCATAACAATCCAATTAAAGCGTTTGCGTAACAAGTTGCTTTAAATGACGAATAATATTCAGATTGACAAGAATCTTTTAAAGTAAACATTTAATTGAAATCTGAACATCCCCATTATCGCCTACTATTTTGTCTAATACAAGCTTAGTTGTCTTAGAAAATCTCATTTTAGAATAATTTCCTAGATTTGATTTTTATTATTGATGCAACACAAATATGAGATTCCAATTTTATTGGAGTATATTCCAAATTCGTTCAGGTTGATAGTTGCTGATCAAAATGCTATATTCGAGCCCATACAGAATAAATAGATCTTTCTTAATTTTCTACGCTAATGAACTTGCAGTGTGTGTTGATCCTCATCAGCTAACCTGCCTGCTCGGCATCCGTTTTGAATCAAAGCTTTCATAATCGTAATATCCACTTATTTTCCCCATTCAAATTCGAAATCTATACAGAATATTAGCGGTTATGTCACAGAAGCAAGATGATACCTGCCTGCTTAGGACTTTCAAGGGCTGTTTACTAAAGAAAACGTCCCCCAATCCGAGAGATGCGTTCAAGTTAATTAAATCTCGAAATTCAATAAACGGGAAAATAAGTTACCAAAATGCTTCATAACCTTCCGTCAAAAAGCCTTCGTCTTTAACACGATTGAACGCATTGGAGGCACTCATCTGCCGAGAAATTCTGAAAATAGTATAATTTTCTAAATACCAAGATTCATTTCTGAAAGATAAGTGTACGAATACTTCCATTCATGAGATAATGACAACAAGCACTAACTACTTTTTGAGGCATAGAAGAAACTTTCAATAAAGCCCGCGTGAAAGCCGAGCAAGGATCATTTCTTCAGATAAGGGTAATGAAATATTTAAGTATCTATTAGCATCAATGCTACAAAATATCGTCGACTATTTGAATTGATTCCAAGGTGTAGCTGCTAAGCGACGCCGCCGATATTATAATCATTAGCTCAGAACCTATTGTCATCACACATGAAACTTCAACGCGGAGGGCCGAGATAAGCTGTACGAAAGAATTGATCTCTTGTAAATATTTGTAATTTTCTTACACTTTTTTGATGGGATGCATCAAAACGATTCTAATGAATTCCAAACTTTTAAATTAACTGAACGTTAACGTTTTAAGTTTTAAGTTAATTTCAAAGTTTTTGTAATAAAACTTTAGGAAGAGAATCTGAGAGCAAATTAGCCCGTGTCAAAGTTTTTTGCGGGGAAATTATGGCGGATACAGAAGAGTAATCCAACGGTAATCTCAAATTATTTATAGGATCCCGTTATATATAACGAGGAGCACACAAGCCAGCGATGGCAAGCAGTTACCGCGCGGAAAAAAATTGGCCGTTCTACGAGTCGCTTCTAATTCAATCGCAACGGCACGGGGGATCAGCGCACAGGCGTATTTACAGAACAACTTACAAAATGTTCAACGTATTTTACCGCTGTCCGAAAATGCAAGGTGGATGAAATTGAAATGTAAGCACATAAGGACGCTCGATTACATTTGCATGAAAACATGTGCATTGGACGAAAAAAAGGCGAAGAGTTCTTTTTTTCAGACGAAACAGTTTAATTTAGATGTCCTTAAAGAATTGTGACGTTTTTTCCACGATTTCCTATAGCAACCTCTAATTTCAAGCAAACGACAAATAGCCAGCAGTGGGGTCATGATATGCACAGGAATTGAATTTAATGGCAAAAACGGATGTCGTGTTCGCGGACAATCGCATAGTCAGCAGAAATTATATTACACTAATGCACAAGTCGCACGAGTAGTTCATAACGCCTGTATCGTGCAACGATATTTCAGTCAACAAAATCTGAACGTTCTTCCGTGGCCCGGACGTTTTCCGGATTTAAACATAATTGAAAACATGTGGGGGAATTTGGCCGTTGCAGTTTATGCCCATAGAAGACAGTTTACAACAGTAGACGAGCTGAAAAGTGAAACACATCATAGAAACATGGACGCGAATCGACCAAAACTTTATTAGAAAATTTTATTCTTGCTTGCCAAACAGGATTTGCGAGGTGTTGAGTAACAAAGGCGACTCTACCAAATATAAAGTCACAAACATAGGTTCCAAAATACACACATAATGTCAAAATATCCTATGTTGCGCAGCGGGTTTCATAGTTTTATTGTGTCAACTAGTATTCAAATTTAGCATTTTGCTAAATTTATCAAGTTTTAACTTGTGTTCAAATTCTTTTTTTATGTCTTGATGTACAAAATCTCCAATTCACAGATTCACTCCATGAACTCAAAGCACAGATTTTTCATTTTTAATCCCATGTCCTATAGTTTTGTCGCGGGCTGACATTCAGGTCCTAGAGAAGATCGCATTTGAATGACTACACTACTAGTACATCAGTTAGTTAGCCTGGTTGCTAAATTGCAGCAAATAAGCCAGCCGATAGGTTGATAAATAGGAGATATTTAATCTCAATTCAATACAATTTTTTGCTAGATGTTGCATAAATAGTCACGCTTTTCTTTCCGCTGGAAACAGCAGGGGTCCTTAAATTCTTTCGATAGATTGTCATCATTATTCAAAGCAATCAGTTAGGAACATTTGTTGCACAATATTTGTGTTGCATCATTTCCCAACAATTCCATTCCAGTGATTCCATTTGAATCACCACACCATCCCTGATTTAAGTTAGTAAAAACCACTACATGATCAAAGTATTATCCAAAACACGACTTATTAGTATTAACTACAACAACAAAACAGTTTCACGATCATGAAAATAGTAATCATTGCTCTCAACGATAAAGAAGAACTATACATATGATAATATGAAAAGCGCTGGTATAAAATGAGCATTGCTCTCAATTGACAATGATCCATTAAAAACAAATTATGACTACAAAATTGTCAACCGGAAAGCAACAATCATTGTCCAATTAACTAGCGATATTTACGATCACGGTGATTTGAAATAACCTTACTACTCGCTACATTACAAAAAATCGGTTAACTTTATATTTAATTGTTGGTTGTTGTTTGTCTAAAAAAAAATAGATATACCTCAAGAAATAATAATTCATCATCATCATCATCATCTTCAAAATCACTATCGCCAACGTAATAGTCACCATCCTAATTATATTTATTTTATTTGTATTGTTTATTATAAATTTTGGATAAATTCAATAAATTTTTTTGTTTTATATCGTTTTGATTTTGTGTGAACGACAAAAGTAAAATAAATAAAATTGTGGATTTAGTTTTATCAAATAGCTTTGAGAGCAATTAAATGTTGCTGGATTTAGTTCAAACAGGAAAACAAAAGAATTGATTGAAATTTTTAATGTCATTGTATGTAAGCAAAAAAAAATTAATAAAATCTTTTTTCTGTTCTGGATGTATTCAAATAACATTGAATTAAACAAAACAACAAAGACAATGTAAAAATTATTCAAAATAATTTGGTTTTAATGCATAATTTGTTAGTTAAGTTGAATGAGTGAAAATACAAGTGAAAATATGTATTCCATACCTTAGCTTGAACATTATGACGATCCTTGTTTGGTGATATAATAACTTCGTGGCCAGTCTGAAGTGATCCAACAGGTGTTGACTGAAATTAATCGTTCGGAGAAGAAAACATAACAGTTAGTTACAAACATATCACGAACAACGACAGCAAGAATGAATACAAGAGGAGGAAATATATTCAATTATTACACTTAGCTTACAATACAAGCTTTTTAAGAATTTGTCATTTTATTCATTTTATTAGCCTAGCTTACATGATTCACTAATTATGTAGTGCACACCCACTTTACGAGAATTATTTTTTTGTAAAGTGCGAATATCTTTTTTTGTGTTAATTGCATTGAATGCTGGCATTGGATAATTTTCTTATAAATTTGCCAAAATTACTGGATTATCAAGTTCACAAAGTCCACGTCAGTTTACATATTTGCTCAGGCATAGTAACAACCATAATATTAATGGAGAATTTTATCATTCGCAATTGAGCATTTTTTCATTTCACAAAGTTTCCAATGAATTAAAAACTATCCGAAAAGGAAATTATCTCAATTCGAAGAAAAGTCTACAATCTTCAATCTAGGCTGCAAGCGAATAGCAATAATTTTCAAATTCCCTCAAAATTACAGTACAGAGACTAATCGAAAGAGTGAAATTGTTGGGCGAATTGAAACTTATGATCCTGATACACTCAGAAAAGTTGTAAATCTGTTTTAACTAGGATATTTGCTTGCAGAAGGTATCGAGTATGATTCCTATAGAGTATGGATTCACTTCCGGATGGCTCAAAAATTACAAACAACGAAGCATAATAATATACACCGATTAATAGTAGTGCGGTCCGAGAACTTTGTATAGACCTTACACAACATCAAATATTGTGAAACCTTTCAACTTTGAATTCAAAGCGAGGCTTTCAACACAACCGCTTGCTCTTGGGCAGAAATAAACGAGCCGATGGATAGAGCCTTTAGTACCCAAATTGAAAACTGTTATCATTTCGGATATTGAAGGAATTTAAAATTGGATTACGAGCAAACGTGTTATATCTTATCCTACCAAACAAAAGCTGTTCCTTTGGCAGTTAGTGTATGGACACCTGAAAAAGAGATTTTTCGTAGGTTTATTATCGCGATTGAGAAATCGAATTAACCCATAAACCAAAAAAATTGCTTAAAATGGCAACCAACCACAGTGTAGTTTGTTACCAATTTATAAAATTTGGAGCATCTTCAGCTTCAATAAGAGCGAGTGTAAAATTCCCTAAAGTATGTAAGAAGGTAGAATGTGTTATCGCCTCAAATGCTTAAGTTTACAGCAAATCAATCGTTGAATAAAGGTACGGACCACATACAGTGAATAGGGAGACTGCTATAAGGACAAGACATTTAAACGTTATATTCTAAATTAACAACACGAGAAACATACGTCAGGCACCTAAACATAGAAAATTATATTACAAACAACCAGGAAAATATCGGCACAGAAGATAGCTAAGGCTTGTAAGTCAATAGTAAAGAAGAGAATGGGAAGAAAATGATCGTATAAACGCATCAAAGGCCGAACTTTATAAGGAGCCAGAACATCAACACGAAAGAATCAAAAACATTACTTTACACGTAACTGCAGGGTGTCGCAAACGTTTCAGACCTTCGACATAAAAACGCAACCCAAATAAATTTATCAGTAAAAAATTATTTTCAAAAATTTTGACACTCACTTTAAATTTTCTTATCGCTACCAAGCTTTTATCAATTTCTATATAGCGAAGAAACAGACATGACTTTTGTTTAAGAGCCAGCACAACATTTGAGAATTAGAAGAGGATTTGGAAGGTACTTTTTTGTAAGCATTAACCACCATAACCATAAATATATAACCTAACCAAAATTGTTGAGAGACCTTAATTTTAACGATCTTTTATACAAACCCTTAAAACTTCGTGAATCTTCAACAGATAGAATTGGAATTTTTCGAAACAATGATGGTAAGTATTCGAAATCATAAAAGTATTGCAATTCAACGCATGCATTGCTTGGGATACGCAGCTGCAGCAACTTTTGCGGAATACTTAGGGTCGGCAGCCTAAAAAATGATGAAACGCCGAGGAAGGAAACGTGGAGTATATGCAAAGAAGCGGTATACTGTCGGTGCTTTTAGTAGCAGCAAAAAGACAATTCGAACGTCGACTGAAAATAGATCCGGAGTTGGGACGCGGAAAGTGACGAAACGGCTTAATAGCCCTCCAGAAGTCAATTAAATCGCGGCGAGGCGACCCATTCAGCAATACAATTGGTGCACAAACTGGAGCCGGCAAGCCTATGAGCAAGGCAAGAAGCCTCAACTTTATAAGAAAAACATTTGAGACCCGCTGAATTTCTGCCAAAATTCAAAAACCTTAAATTCGCGGATGACAATGCACAT
Source organism: Stratiomys singularior (assembly GCA_954870665.1). Classification (NCBI taxonomy): domain Eukaryota; kingdom Metazoa; phylum Arthropoda; class Insecta; order Diptera; family Stratiomyidae; genus Stratiomys; species Stratiomys singularior. Next base: position 107,096,206 of record OX940878.1, on the reverse strand, counting down.
CGTGAAAGGCTGTTTGAAAAGATCCTTTTAAGGAATGAGTCGTAGATTCAACTGCATCAGATACCCAATCGACAAAATAGGGCAGTGCAAACTAACGTTCCCACATATATTCCTGCAATACAATCTCCGATATTCGACCTGTCATAGTACCTGTCGGTCGCCAATGAACATAGTGAAATGCCAATTTGACTATGTTCAGCAAGAATTATCTGTTGATTGAGAAGATTACAGGGAGAATAATTGTTTCTCTCTGTTTTTGAGCAATACTTCGCTAATCGCCAACAATTTCAAAACTTATGAGCCGATTTATAAGCATTTTTCTCATGTATGGATTGATTTGCCTGGTTTTACCCCAACTTGAAACCCCATCGAATATGTGGGGTCCAAATTGAAGGAAGTCTCTTTAGAGATCGCTGAACCAAAAATAAGCAACAGTTGATTCGCAGTGTACAAGTTAAGTGAGACGCAATTTTAGCAGACTTCCTGAAAAATTGATGTGAAAATTCCAGAAAACGACTTTTAGAGTGAAGAGAAAACGATGGAGGACATACTTCATACGAATTATTTGATGGGTTTATAATAAAATTAGAATATTAAACCAATCTCTTTACTTTGAAATTATTTACAAAAAATATTATGATCAGAAACATTTGTGCCAGCCTGTTGATGAAATGTAGAGATCAGTAAAGATAAGATCTCGACTAAATGATACTTAACCATTGTTAATATTAATGAAAGACGAATTATGGCAATGAAAAGTGCAATAAAGATTTTTATACGACCGAAAAAGATCACATTCGAAACGAACTGAAAGAAATTACCTAAAATACAAGGAGTAAGAAGCATTAACAATCAATTGTAAATAAACACCAGGATACAGACTTGAGAACTACTTCGAAGCTGACATAGGTGACAATGTTCTCATAATTATATGTTCTCAAATACAAAGTGAATATTAACAAGATTTTAAGTAGCTCACATTTGCCGAATTAAGGAATCAACCGTGGTTCGATACTAGGCTAACCAGAGAATTATTTCATCTTTAAGGATAACAACTCGCCGAAATGCGAATAATTTTGTGAATTTGGTATGTAATTATTTAATACGGTCACAATATCATCGCTATCGACAAATCGATGGAATGATGGAAACATTAAACAACATAAACCAAAGCAGCTACCGAAACAACAGTGAGCAACCTCAACAGGAAATTACATATCTTTTGGATAGCAAGTCAGTAACGCAGGCGCTTGCCTCTGGCCAAGTCACTGCACGGATGGTTCTTGATTTATGGCAAGAACTCAAAATTGTTGCTTATCGGTGGACAGGAAAATTTAAGTGACACGTAAGAGTGGACAATACACAAAAAGCTTATATAGTCAGCCAAATTGCTGTCAGAATTGAGTCCATTAAAACTCTACGGTAGAATGAAAATCAGACTGAAAAAAAGACCAATTCATTTTTACACAATCGACTCAAAACATGAAAAAGAGTAGGTTGGCCCCGTCGCAACCTTTAATGATCTTATATAATTTCGGACCTTATGGGAGACTTTTAACATGGCAAGAATGAGTGCAACATCAGACACGCTCTGGCAAAATGAGGACAAAACAACTCAGAGGGAAACAGAAATGAAAGAGTATTCTGGGGACATTGTTCCCAGACCACTATATTGGGTTTTTGTTTTTGTGTAAATACGCCAAACGGATGGGTGGGATCAACTAACTATACATACCGCGCCTGAGATGAGGAGAAACAAAGAATCTTCGGGATCTTCAGTGGCTGGCACAGGATCGGGAAGAAGAATTGGTACACCCACCATTAAAATAGACACAACACACTATCATGAAACTAAAGGCTATCCTTGGATTTTTTGCAAGCCAGAATGGAGCATTTAGAAAGACTAAATGATAAGCGGGGATGAATCAATTCGATGAAGATAGGAAAATCTCGTTCCTACACTTAAGGACTATTAATGAAAAGTTAGTAATCAAACGTTACATTTGACGTAAGCCAACAATAACACGGAAGACAATACCAGCAACACCGTACCTTGCAACATAAATGAGCAGCATTCCACTGCACGCTAAATCTGTTTCTCTTGATAATACCATTAAATCCGAAACCATATTAAAAGCAATTATCACACATCGAGCAAATTGAGCGGGACTATGTATGCAACAAGGACTTCTCACAGAAAAAATTACCAAAAAAGTGTAAAGAAATAATAATGATAACGAAATAACGCTGTGCAAACAGGTTAAGGTAAATAAAAATGTTACTGGATATCGATAATACTAATAAGTTGTAGCTATTTTTAGCATTATCTGTATCATGCTCGATATTTTCCAAATATTGGAACGAAAGAATATATTGAAATTATTGGAACTAGTAGGCCAAAACAATTTCAAGCCACAGTCGAAAGCGCTACGGATCTACAGAATATATGAGAGAACAGCGGCAAATTCATAATATTCTAGACACATTATGAAAAACACACACCGCGCTGATTAAACGGCTAAACGTGTATTCGATATAACCTACACATTGAGTGAAAAACTATATATTGGGAAATACCAACGACTGACAGGACGCACATTTCAGAAACATTTTGAGCGCGTCGAAGGCGCAATGAAATAGAACATGGCAACATTAGCAATTAGATCAGCGATAGCAGCATTAGCAATAGAACTTAGAAACTCAAAGGACAATATAAAATTTTAAAAAAAAGTACAAAAAGAACAACATCTTGGGCCACTAGCAGAAAGCTTCTACATTTGCATATAGCAACATTTTAAAAATGGTTTTTTCTAATGGGTCTCTCAGCAATGGAAAAATGCAAAATTTTACAAAAAAGCTGTAAAATGCACCAGGATGTAAACGAACTCAAGGATTTTTATAGAAAATTAATAACGGAGCAGTGACTTATTGCCAGGAAATCTACTGCAGACAATTTACAATATGACTAATTATATTCTCCACCTGCGGAAATACCCCCGAAAGATATAAATCAGCACTAATAACGTTTTCCGAAACTCTTGAAAGACCCAACATTTACACAGACTGGAGATATATAAGTCTGTTGTCAACAATGTCAAAATAGTAAAGAGTGCTACAATTGTGCTGAAAGAGACAATCTTTGATGAAAAGACGGGTTACGTGGTGAGTTTTAAGCACTCGATCAGAAAAGAATATACAGTAGAATATACAACAGAAATCACAGCAGAAAAAGGAAAGACTACGAAAACGTTGAACATGTTCGTTCGATCAAAATATTTCCTACGAGGAAAGAAACTTCTACACAACCCATAAGGACTCATTAAAGAAAACAGTAAAAAAGAAACACCGCGGAATGACTTCTAAAGCAGAGAGAGAGAGAGGAAGGGCGGAATCAATAGCGAATAATATACAATCATGGCTCACTGCTTTAAAAAAAAAAGGAAGCATAAAGGGGAGGGGGGAGCGTAGGCCAGCATCGACCCTTAGCTCCCCATGAATAATACCATTGTTTTAAATGGTCCATCTTTCCGTCCTATAGAAACCCGGGAGACATCTCAGCTTTGTGATCACCAAGTGTTCTACTTCTGCCTCAACCAAGTGTGGCGTTTGTAGGCCATACACGGACAATTTAGAAAAGTGTTCTGGAATCTTTCATCCTCGCCGGAAAGGTGTCACCCAAAAACAGAGTCCCTCTTATTCCATTTGTGTTCCCTCCAGGATTAATTTGTCCTCTTTTGTCAAAAGTATTGAGATAATCAGAGAACGTCCCGATTCTGTAACTGCGAATGCCAAAATTGACAAGTCGTGTGCAGGAGATTGACATTTTCAGTTTTAATCCCAGAATTACATCTCAGGGATTGTCTTATCAACAAGTTTTATCTGCATTTCGATGAATCACTTTATTCATTAGACTGTAGAGAAAACATAGCCTCGGCACATTTGACATACCGATTGAGATGCAGCTCATAACAGATGACTGTCGTCCTCCTACATAATCACAAGCAGATCTGGGCAGAGACGTGATGGTGTTGGTTTGAAACCCAGGGAAGTATACGTGTTCATGAACTGTGTCAGAAATACAGTGATTCGGAATCAAGCCAGCATTTACCGATTGAATAATTTTGAAAGCGGGAAGATAGATATTGATGGCTACCGAAAATTACTTACATTCCTACGAGGTAAGATGATTATACTTAAATAACGAAAGCTAAAATAGTTAAATGAACAATGGAAAGCTCGCCCGATTCTGTAGACGGAGATAACAATTCACTGCCAGGATTTCAAAATTGGATGACACAATCCAACAGCCGATGAGCGAATTCAAAAGCATCATTTGTATGAAGGTATGAGTACGTTCGGCTAAAACGTAAGTCGCTAAATGTTTCCTCGTAAATTTGTTTGTATTAATCCAACAGTTTGGAGCTTTAGCTCATCAATCTACCTTTTTCATCTGTTAGAAACAAATGGAGTCTATGAAATGTATTGCCAAAGTAATTGAATTCAATTGGCGCATATGCATAAGGATGACATATCTATAAATTGTCGCACAAAACCCCAGCAATCATCTCTGCAATCTCACAGAAAGGATGTTTTCCGACGAGAATGGATTTATTTTTTTGCATACGGAACATTCCGTCTTTCCCCATCACTTCCTTCGATTAGCTCCAATGTTACGATCCGTTCCGAGAACGGAACATCACACCGACGATGGCGCACCACCGAAACGCGTGTGGACGAATCGAAGAGAGAAACGAGGAACCGAGGAATGTTTCGAATACAAAATAATCTCTGTAGTTCATGTATCTAAGCCACTACTAAATTACTTAGCAAAATGCAGAGGAACATTTACGCTGCCCCATTGTAGATATTTTTTCTCCACCATGCAATGCTAATGTCTTCAGCTAATTATGAAGACACGGGATGTTAGCCATACAATCCACTGTATAGTAATAGCCGAACATCCACACTACAGACCCTAGTGTCATGTTTAAATTTTATTTTAAACCCTACCGCGAAATTCAATGGAAGTTTCTCGATATTTTTTTCGTATTTTTATTGTTTAGAGTAAGCTTTGTATTCTTGAAAAATTTATAACGATGAATATTAAATGAAGCTGTTTTGGCTTTGATTCTCATTGTGCGCATATCAAGGCTCTTGTTTGACTTTTCCTAAAAACGATCCTATTTGACCTTAAAACGATCAATTTTTGAATTTGATGTACTGGAAAAAGAATCACTGAAATACCTGAAAAGTTTTGAAGTGGATCAAATGGCTCGGAAGCTTCCTTCAATGGTTTGGCCATTTCGCTAGAATATATTGTCTTAAATTCATTTTATTACTGAAAACAAGCAGGGAAATAAGGGCAATATAGTCGCAGTTTCTATAAGGAAGCACAAAGCTTATGAAACCCATCCGACTGCGAATTTTCTGAACACGCACTGTTTCAAGAGAACGCAAATACACTTTTTCGAACGATTTTGCCTTGTGCAATGCGTGAAAAAGGTTTTAAAGAAACTTTGTCGCAATTTTATGAGGGCTTTTATAACGCAAAATTACTTTAAAATTACAAATTATGAAACTGAAATCTTTCAGATTACTCATCAATATTAATCGAATCTCAAAGTTATAAAGTAACTTTTCCGAAAACTCAAATACAAGCAAAAGGCTTTAAAGATATTCTGCATATGAAAATAAAAACAGAAAGATACTGGAGTATGTGAATTGTGTTGAAGGACATGAAACTAAGCGACAAAAAGTCGTAGTGTTATACTTGAGAACTTGCCACAATTAAGGTTAAACTCACTGTCCAAAAAGACAAGGTTGATGCATGTATCAAAAAGGAATACTCTCAAACTTGATTTGTTTTAAGGAAATGGCTGATGATTGTGGCCGAACTAATGTTGAGCCGAGGTCTTTTTGGGCCGCTACTTCGCATGTATAAGAAAACTTCAGACCCAATGTAGCTGAAATATATCAGAATCATATAAAACAATATATAGTCATGAAATGTTCGCACGAGTCATATAAAATTGCTGCCCAAACTTCTAGGTGGACGTGTAAATACATTTTGAAGCAGCATAAAATTATCGAAGAATAGAGCATAAGAGAAATAAAAACTTAGGAAAACTCGTAAGAACGGCGAGCGAAATCAGATTGCTTTTAATAAGATTTCATCGTAATTTTGCAGAAATAATTTCAGAATTTAAACAGTTGCAACAAATAATTTCTGAATGTTGAAGTCTGTTATTCTGAATGGTCTGATACTCTGTTTATTATAATCTGCTGACACTATGTTTCTGTAAAAGTACTCCTTTCAATGGTAGGAAAAAAGTATTTGTTTTTATTTCTTAGATAAATAGTCATATAAATAGTGATTAATAAACCATATTATTCAGAGCATTTTCAAAAATTATTAATCAATAAATAATCTGGATCGTTTCTTTGCAAATGAGCTACTAACATGAACCAATATAAAAGTATTAATTATGATAGACTGTCTTCATCAAAGCCATCGGAGATCCTTGTATTTAGGAATACGCAAACTTCGAAAAACAGATATGAATTAAACATTGAAAGATTACGCACCACAATTTTCAATGCTTTCCCTATCACAAACTAATTAAAATGACTAATTTTAACGAAAACTGTAAATTAGTTAAAAATTCTTCCATACGGATGACATTAATGCAAAAAAAAAATCTAAAATGAACACAATAATTCCTAAGAAACCGCTTGTGAAATATACGAACTAAAATCATAGCTGCCAATCATTGAAGCGCATTCTAGCATTTCAGATATGAAACAAATAAACACAACAAATGCCAATTATTTCAACTTTTCAATTAACACTAAACAAACTAGAAATTAACTAATCTTAAAAATTCACCTTGGCTGATTTATTCTTCGCAAGATGTGAAGGAGGTGCGTTTCGTAATGTTCGTAATGCATTTATTTGTTCACTAGTCTAGAAAAAATCATTTGAAATCCACAAATGTGAATGCATGCATCATAAAAACATTCAATTTTTCAGCACTAGATTTCACTCGGCAGAATTACCAATCATACAAAAATAAATTTTTTGAATAATTTAGACGTGTAAATTTTTATTTTTCATCGAATGTATAAACAAATTTGGTACTACTTTAAAAAAAGGAATCATACATAAATAAAGAGATAGAAAATTAATTTTTAACAAATGAAATGAACTGTTGAACAGAAGATTTATTTAGAATTTGCTTCTTTCGTCTGGGATAGCTTAGCAGATTGATATTAGTGGTAAGTGTTTGGATGATTTTAATACATATTTCTTGTGGGTTAATGTTAAAATTAATGTTCTACTGAAGAAAGCATACATAAGATTCTGAATCGATGCCCATGCAGGAAAATTTAAATAACATTCATTCAGAAAGAAAATTCTCATGCACAACGCTCTCAATCTATAATCACGAAATTACAGGCTCCTTTATGTTGCAGAAACCCGCTTAATATTTCACAATTTTTCTGGCAAGTTCGGATAACACATTATAGCTCTCAGAATGTCATTCAGTTTTTTTTTTAATTTTCACAATAAAACTGAAAAATAGCGTTTTGTGTTTTTCTGATTTCTACTTTTCCAATATTATTTTCTTATCTATTTACTTTAAATGTAAATATTTTCATTTAATAAACTATCTGCCTTGAATTTGGAAGAACATGACTAACTATCGTTAAAAAAACATTCCCAATGTTTTGAATCATAACAAGTAGATATTCAATTCTCGAATTTTTTTAAGGTTGAGTCTTCTCTTTTCCACCAATTCATAACCCTTTCTTTTAGAATTTCTTACATTGGACATTTAAATTTTCTTTCTTCTTCTGTTTCATTGCATTTTCATGTAATATCAAAGTATTCATTTTAATGTAATATATTTCAAGAATATCGCTATGGATATGAATTAAAATGTAATGCATATTTCATGTATTAACACTTACCATTGTCTTCCCTGTCCAATCAAATTCGCCATCGTCCACATATCCTTTTCGATCGAATAAGTCTTGGAACAGTCTTCTCAAGAAATCATAGTCGGGTGTTTCAAAAAAATCTAATCTTCGCACATACCTTAAATACGTTGCGAATTCTTCGGGATGATTTTCACAAAGCACCTAAAATACGAAATTGGGATTATTAGAATTTTGAATATTGTTTGGAGTGTTCTACTGACTAGTACTATTATATTGAGTAGCATTTGGTGTACAGTTTATAATTTAATCTATTTATCGTCGAACAGAAGCATTATATCTATGAGATAAATATTGTTGCCAAATTGTCAAATCAACTTGAAAATTCACAAAGAAATTTTAAAAATAGATAAAAAAGAAACAATTAAAAATATTCGCTTAACGATACAAGAAACTCCATAGAGGAAGGGGGTAATAACATGCGAGTCTAAGACATTGTCAGATAAGACAATAATCAATATAGAGTACTTTGTAACATGCTAATAGCATTTTGTATCTAAAGGCCGTCAATTCGGTTAAAAATTGTTTTGCACCTTCGTAATTTTAGCATTCATCAAAACACACTGTTTGGCAGGAATTATTCAAGTTGTTCGAAGACATTTCCAAGACCGAAGACGTTTCCTTAATTTTTTAAAATTCTTAAAAAAAAATAAAATTTCTACTGAAGCTTGGATTGTTGACTTCGTCTAAGCCAGTGTATCTCAGTTCCTGCTTCGTACTATACAGGAGTTCTGTGTTCTAAAATGTGAATTCCCTTAATGACGTTCCTCGTTTTCTAAGACTTCATACAATTTTTCAGTGCATAGTATAGCAATACATTTCGCCATCGTTATAGTTATAAGTAGGAAAGCATCGAAAAACTTTGAGGATAAATTTTCTATCTTGAATTACTTTCGACTTAATTTTGCGCTTTGAATATTCACTCCATTGACTTATTGACTTCAGTTTTGATTTACAACTAATTTGTGGGATCTTAAGACGACCTTCTGTAAACCCCTTGAACCTTTAGTGGAACAACTGGTGGTGAATTACAGTTTAACATAAAATGAAATATTCAACCTCACTCACAAAGCATGATCAAAACAATCGAATGCTTATGTTACAAAGTTATACCCGTGAATCTATGATTCATAAATCTATTAATCAATTAGCTTTCACCTTCTTTTGAACAATCAACCGGTCAGGAAGTGACAAAGCTGAATGCAATAGGTTTTTGAGGCATTCGTCATTAGACGTAACGCACTTTTGGCAACAACCCGACGCATCCTCACTTTTCTGGCTCTGAATTCCATATGAGGCCACTATAGATATTCCACACTTGTCTGCATGTCTCCTAATAGTAAACTTAATTTTGTCAATTTTGTGGTGATTTTGCGATGACTATTAAGGGAGACTTTGTCCCTGAAATTTTCAAAAAATCAATTTTTCTTATAACGGATTCTGAATCTTCATGTACGTAGAAATAAATCTGTCGAAGCGTTTCCCGGATTTCGAACGTTAACGATATTTTAAACGCGTTTTTTTTCCTTCTTTTCCTTTTCAGGAGGATTTATTGGTCATTCCAAGAATAGCATTGACCAGCGTTTGTCGTTCAAGGCCTCTTTTGGGCTAGTAATTTGGTAAAAGCGTTTGAAGTTGACACCGTCAGCGCGCTCTGACGTCTCAGCGGTGCGCCCGGCTAGCTGGGTTCCTGCAGGTCTCAGCGGAACGCGTCTGACGCAGGTATACAGAGCCTTTTATGCTTAGAAACCTTTGAATAGGGACTCTACTTTCTCCTTTATCGATTTTGCAACTGTTATTTCAGTCTGGCTTCGGCATTGAAAGCGAAAACATCGTAGCGTCTGTGTTTTTTGCTTTTCGTTATTTTCAAGTAATTTATCGAAAATTTGTACGCAATATGCCTCGAAAGGCTAAAAAAAACTCGAAATTTTAAAAGCAAAAAAATGACGACGTAAACGTCAACAGAGTTTTAGGACGGTGGCGGAAAAAATACGGTTGCATATTTGGAAACGGGAGCAACTATTTCAGGCACTTACCACACAGACCAAATAAGCCTGCGAGAGGTAGAAGCTTAAGTGAAAAAAAGGTTCGGTGAACTGCGAACTGGAGCACTGTTTACCCAACACACCGGATCGCCTCACGAAGCCGCAGTTCGAAGCAAGAATTTTCAAGAAAATAGCGAAATGATCGCTGCTGTTGAGGCAGTTTGGAACTATAAAAACAAAGATTTTGTGATTCTAAAGCCAGGAAAGAATTGGTAAGTTTAGAAAAAAGAGCGCCTATGTGTGTTGAATAATTAGTAAGATAGGAACATAAAAATATTTTTAATACTAATATCATAGTGCATTTTCATTATCAATACACCTTATAAACCCCCTGTGTCCTCTGGAAACAGCGTCGCGACTTTTTTAAACTGATCAAAAACGACTTTTAGTTAAGTAACTCATTTTTGCTACGACTTTCTTCTTTTCTAAATGAGCGGCTCTAATTGGTCTTAAATTAATCTTATCCCCATTTTTGAGATGTTCTCTTTATCCCCTGGTTTTAATCTTGTGAAATTCATTCGTTTCTTTAGCTTTGTGTTTATCGGACAAAGAAATCGAAACTAAGATCCTGTACAAATGGTAGACACTTTGCATTTGAAGTAAGAGTTTTCGCTATCCTTCAGGTATTTATATTCATTACCTATGATCACAGATTATTCGACTTGTTCGTAACGAAATATTAACCAAATTTTTTTTTTAACTTAACAATGAAATGTGCGCCATAATATTCCCTCTTTCCTGGAGACAATACCGCACAAAATGATGTTTGTACCAAAATGATTCTGCGAAAACGTGTTGGTGCTCACAGATGCGGCGACGTGGAGGGGATAAATATTCATGGAAATTGATCAGGATAAGTAGTCGTGATGGACTGTGTTAGTTTGGCAAGGTACTTTTTTTCTGAAGTTGAAACATAATTGTAACACTGCAGAAACATTGGAAGTATTAATTCTCAGAGCTTATGTTTGCTTGCCTAGTAGGTTAGCTTGGTGGTGATGTTAAAAGTCAGAATGGGGATGAGTTTTAACCACTACCAGCATTAGGCACACTCGATATGTTTGGAGGAGAATATTCGACTGGCAGTTAAGTTTGCTAAGAAGACGGAGGCATTCATTATTGAAGGTACCCAAGTGTTTTTAATTCGGTTAACCTGGAGGATGTTGTTGAGGATGAGATCTAGAAGAAGCATTTTTCTTTCAGATATATTGATGGAATATGATACAAAATCAATTGAATTATAAAAAAAATCTGGAAAACGCCTATAAAAAGTTGTAGCCGGAACCGGTCATACCTGCATCAATCAGGAAATTTTTGTGATTGTGAGGCGTCATGCATTTTGTGGATTGGAATCAGTCTTCGATGTTCTCACATACTTCAGGTTTTTGCGAAAGTATTTAACTTGATACGAATATCTTTATACGTTTATCTTTATTAAAATTACATGCAGAAATGAATGATAAAATGAAATAATTCTTGTTATCAATGTATGAACGGGAAATACTTGTGTCTTTGATTTCTAAGAAGCAACCGCATATTTATTTCGAAGAACTATTTTATTTTTAAATAATTTGTTTTTCTATTGTAAAGGTCTATTTTAGCCTTTACCCGTCAAAAACAATTGGCAACGCATATAAACGATTGCTTGTACCGCTCACGCAACTTTGAAAACGAAAAGTGGAATTGAATGTTCTTTTCAGAAGGACGTCAATTGTTGGAGTAATATCAACTTTGAGAATGATTTCACACATTTTTAATGCACTGAAAAGGTGACTTTTTTGCCATCGTAATGTACTGTACAAAGATGCCGACCACATAATTGGATTACATTGTAGAGATTTTTTCCCCAATTTTGTTGGGTGTCCTTTGGCTATCTTTCGGTTCTTCAAAAATTCCACGTTCGAAGAAGCATTGTTTTTTAGAAGCACGAAGATCTTGCCCAACTCATTTTTAACAGCCTGATCGGAATCGAAAGTTTTAACAATTAATATGATTTTGAACAGATCTGAATAAATGATAGTCTGATGCTGCTATCTCAGGGCTATACGGAGGATGTGGCATCAGTTCCCATTTGAGGACCATTAATTTTTAATGTGTTATCTGAATTTATCATGATGGAACATCAAACCTTTGCGATTGGCCAGTTTAGGGCGTTTTTTCTTGATTTCTTCGTTCAATTTGGATAGTTGACGACAGTAGACATTCGAATCAAAAGTTTCACTTCTTGGAAGCAGCTCAAAGTACACTATACCCTTGTAATCCCAACATACAGAAAGCATAATCTTCCTTTGGTGAATATTGGCTTTGGATGGCGATTTTGAGGGCTCAATTTGCTTGGTTCATAATCGAATTGAACCTTTTTTGTAAACAAAGCCCTTTTTCATCACCCGTTATATTTCTTATCAGAAATGGGTCGTTTTGCTTACGGTTTAGCAAAAGGTCGTATATGTTCATGCGTTTGGTGAGGTGGATTTCCTTTAATGCGTGAGGAACCCAAACATCCAGTTTGTTTACGCAACCAAGCAGTTGCCATTTCGAGTAAACGATTGAATTCGATGTGTCGAGCTCTTCTGCTTTACTCAAGTTATCATACGTCGGTTTATTTTAATTAAGGTCTTTTTTGGCGTCATCAGTAGTGGTTGGACGACCACTTAGTTGTTGGACGAACTGAGTACAAATTATTTCGAACTTGCACCGCATTCACCTTTCAGAAGATGATTCATTCACCTTTCCGCATTCACCTCAGCTGTTAATGGAAAGTTTTGACAAATTAACAATTTTCAAACACTGCTAAGAAATATTCTTGGGAAGAGACAAGAACATACTGAAAGTAAAACCTTCTTTCGCCGTGGATACAAAATTGTGTCAAGTTTTTATGCTAATAGATTTTGTTCGTTTGAACTCGTCTAATGTTCAACCCTTATCCTCCAATTACATTTTATTTCGAAACCAGCTCATATTTAATACAACAAAAAGTTCAAACGCGCAATTTTTTTATTTTATTTGCAGTAAAATCTTAACATTTATCCCGTTTTATATTTTTACTTCAACACTGAATCCTCTCGCAGTATGAACAGTAAAGCACTATCGGATACGTAAGGATAAAGTGCTTGTAGGCCCTTTATTAAACAAGTGTTGAACGAAATGGGTCATTTGATATGTACTTTCTTTTATAGCTTTAAATAATCATAGCAAAAAATAAAATAAATGAAACTGCAAGGTTTAAGGAAGAGAAATCATGAAATTTTTATTTCCCGTGTTTATGGATTCGTGTTGAATTCGAATATTCAGACACAAACCAGAAAAAATACAGCTTAGTGTTAGTCTGCATAGGACGAATGAAAATAAAAAGTAGCCTATGTGTAGAAAAATATGAAAGTTCTAATAATATGGTTGATTCACAATCTTACTTCAAATATTTCCCTGAACGAAAAGTTCCAACAAGATTTATGTTGGTTTTTAGTTGTAGTTTTAAATGTTTTCACGCATATTTGCATGAGATATATTTATAAACGGAAATATTACCATGCTTATTGTCTTTCTTTATATTCCCATGTTATATAATACCTGATTGTCTTTCATCCAATTCAACGGCAAACAATTCAACGCTACAGACTTCAAATCAGAATATATGTCCTGTTTTCCTTTGTAGTCATGCAATTTGATAAGTCTTCTCATTAAGAAAAGATTGTCTTTCAATCTCAACATATAATGGAGATCTATTATTACATTTGATTTTTTACCAAGAATTTTAGGAGTTTCTTAAAAGCTTGTCAAGGAAATAACATCTCTCTCAAATATTAGCTTTTCAGGTATATTGTGGACTTGATGATTATTGTGAATATTCTAACCCGAGGAGCAGTTAATGGGAAACGAGGTAAACTTCCTACTGCACTTTAAGTTATGTACTTTGTTTTATATTTTGAAATCAACTCAATCAATTCATTTTATTGGAGATGGATAGAAAGCAGCACGGAAAAAATTAGAATCGACCAAATACTAAGCAAGAAAGTTTTCAAGGTAACAGTTTTACTGATTGACAATTCAATTGCATTGGCAACGAAATTAAAAAACAGACGACAATAGCTTTGTTGTATGATTGATGTGTACGCTTTTTTAGTGCATCATAGAATTAATTTAAGTGCAAAGCATGTGAGGAAAATTTTTAACTTTCGAAATATGGAAAACGTTGTCTAGTTTCAAACTGTATTGATTGCAGCCGACGCGATAGACTAATCGGCTCGTGTGAGATGATTGCAACTGAAATGAATTTAGACGCCGGCTTGTATTTGTTCTGCGTTTCATGTGTGTGGAATTGTACAGAATCAGTTTATTTAATTGATTTATTGAACTAGGTACGAGAGCTAATAAAAGTTTACTATGGCACTGTTAAATATATCAATACTGCCTTAAAGAGTGTTTTCGATAGTGTCAAATGAAGGAAAACTTTCGAATGAAGAAAAATATTTCGGTAAAAACTCAACTGTTTTCGGTGATGGTTCCTGGCCAGAAAGGGGCTTTAGTCCTCTTATCGGTATAGTATCTATGATTGGTAAATTCTGCAAAAATATCGTCCACGTTGTTGTGCTATAGCAAGGTGTGGCAAATCGGACACGATGAAAGAACGCAATTGATTATGATTAAAATTCTGGAGTTTTTCGTTATAAAAATTGGAGTGTGTTTGCACATTTCAAAACGAATATTCAATTGTGCAAGTGTAGCTAAGAAGATACTGACTCAAAAGAGATAACTTGGAAAGATACTTGAAGAAAACTTCGAAGGCTCCGTTGAAAAGAGGAAAAAGATCCGACTGAAGTCGATTAAAAAAAGATGTAATAAAAAAATGATGCTGATTTGACGATTAAGCTCATGAAAGATTGGTAACTCAACTACGAATTGGAATCTATTGAAGATGTACGCGAAGAGATTTGGGCTGTGTTTAATCATAAGATCTCGACGGACCCCAATTCACAGCATACATACTATTCGTTTAGCTGGGCCGAGGCGAATAATTCTCTAAAAGATTTCAAATATCCTCCCAAGTTGTACAAGAAATTTTCAAATCGATTTTCGAGCGTTCGAGTAACGAAAAATAACTTACAAAATGCATTGGAGATAAAGCCCAAAATAATAATGAGATTTCAAAAATGTTGTTTGCAAAACGTCCTTGAAACATACAGTAGCGCGTTCAAAGAATTTCACGCACCACTCTAACTGTCAAACAGAAAAAAAAGCAATGACGACCAAATCAGCAACAAATACGTGCACCATTCTCTAAGGGTAAAAAGGAAGTAAACGCTTTGAGATAAGCAATAACAATTCAAATACAGGTGATTTAGATCGTAAACATGAGAATGATCTACATGAAATGTCCGAGAAGATTTGCTAATACAAGTATATAAGCGGCTACAGAAGGCGGAAACGATGAGAAATGATCAAGAAGTGAAACACAACAGTGCGCGCCGACGAAAGTGTCCGATATTAAATAGTGTAAGAGTGAACTTTAATTTTCCGCGAGTAAAAGGGATAGATGTCAAACAAATTTAGAAGTGATTGGCAATTTAGTGAAATTTTAGTTGATGTTTGTGAATTGCTTTAAAATAATATTGGAAGAAAATTTTAATTAACTATTAAAGAGCTGTTTTTAATGCTAAAGAGCTGTTTGTTTGAAGGCCGCGCAAATTGATAAGCACAAAAACATTTTTTGTGGGAAGAAAATTGTTCAAATTACATCGCAGACATGCATTTTCAATGACAGATTCCACCCAGTAAAAAAAACCAAGTAGGTGATGGAGATTGAAATCAGTGCAACAGTTTTTCATTTTGCCGACACACGCGTTCAAGTGCGAATCACCATTTTTCGGAGGCTAGTTATGAGCGAAAATTAAGCAAAAAGGGGATAAATTTGATAAGAGTAAACTCTTCGAAGAACAAGCCAAAAAGTGTCTAGTACTTACATCAAAAAATTAAAATATTGATGAATTGATTCAAATGACTGGGGCAAATAGAAACTGGACAAGAGGGAACACACGCAAAATCCGTCTCCTTAATAAATTAGATACACATAATGACATGGAAAACCCCTTTCAATGAAACTTAAGAGACAATGGCTGGTGCTTTACGTAAAACTTCCAAATGCAGATTCTGTTTCATAGTCTCTTCTTATCCAATCAATAATAGCGCGATTAGCTTAACAGCATAAAGTTGATCACTATGGAAGAACTTGAATATGCAGGATAACATTCATCCTGCATATTTTATCACACTGACCCATATCATTGTATACCAAATAGAAATCAACCACACCCATTCATAAAACTGAGATAAATCAAACTCCACATGTGGTTGCTGACTACTAATGCTGAGTCATATTTCCCAAACGCAATCAATATACGCTAATGAATTAGAATACATTGTGAACCAATTATTATAAATTCAAATCGACATGCTAACATATTTATTGTATTTGTTGGCAATAAAACAGTGGCTTTTGTTTGCCATACATATTAGCAAGCAGTTTTTATATCTTTGCGCCACTGGTTGACCCGCGCTTTCCAACAGTTCAATTTATTAGATATGACATGTATAGGGGTGTATGAGATCAAAATTTGTTTAAAGATACAAAAACATCTCTAAGATGATGAGCCTCCGATTAGTATTGATTAGATGTTTGTGTGTAATTTGATTAGGGCACCGAAAAAAATGTGATTTGATTCGCCTGCAATCAGCTTTTTGATTAGCTTGTCATTGAAAAGATGTTAACTTAATTTGAATGTGATATACACAGATGAAATTGATTAAAATAGAATTTGAAAGCGTAGAACTACGTAGTTTTCGTGTATGGATCGATTTTGTATTATTGCAAGCAATTAAAGCGGAAATGCTTCGCTGATAACTTTCATTGACTTTGATGGTATCGTAAGTCCTCTAATTGAGTACATACGAAACGAGTTTTTGATAGATCAGCATTTATCCAGTTCTGATTACAAAGTCGCTTTGAAATTAGGTAACAAAATTTTCTGACAACACAGAGGTAATTGCTAAGGCCACGGAAACAGCGTACGTTTATAAGTACTGTTTACAAGTGTATAAGGTCACTTGTATAAAACCCATCTTTACCTGGGTCATCGAAACCGAAACAAAAAATTTCGTGCAACTTTATATTTTTCATATCAAGCGAAAGCAAGGAAATGTTTTAGTTTCTTTTGGTATTTTTTTTCTTTTTGACGTGTAAAATATGGTAGTGAGTTCCTTCCTTCCTTAATGTCAGTGCGATGAGAGTACAATTGAAAGGAAGGAAGAGCGTTTACCTTGTTTTATTCGAAGAAGGAAAAATCACATAAACTTTTATTAAAACTAATAAAACAGTATAACAATTTTATAAATAAATTTTGGCTACGCGTTTCAGCTTGAGGTATTATTCTTAATAAAATGAATGGTTGCTTGAATAACAGGAGAACCGCATGGAATCTTTTTGAAGACTTACACAGAACATGCTCTAAGGATGGTATGAAAAAACGTCACTTCAAAAAGAATTCGAAATTGAAAGTACTTGTAGAAGTTTTTTTTTGTTTTTTGGTCAGAACAACGCTTCAGCTTTGTTGTTACTGAAAAGGTATGTATCAAGATACAAAGTCAAGTATGCTCACAGTACAGCACAAAAAACATAAATCTAAGTATAACTGCCGTCATGGGAACTCCACCTTAGAACATGTTGTATAGAAGACGAGACTAACCACTACGATGGAATTTACTTAGTGCTGCCTTTTTTCTTCTTACTAGTTTGCCGGGAGTACGGAACGTCAGCAGAAGGATTTTTGAGCACTTCTGGCAGATTGATAAGTGTGCTCGAATAAATGTGAAAATGTGTAGAATCTGCTGTCGCCCTTCGCTTTGACGCCCAATTTCCTTGAGTAGGCAAAGTTGGAAAAGGTTCCAGTAAGGACCTTGTCTTGTATTCTCTTATCCATTCTAATGGAAACTCAGAACTGCTTTTCCCAGTAACCGTCGAGGATTGGCTTCGATGTTTGAAGTCCTTTTTTCCGTTTGAAGAACTTTTCCGGACCTGTTGAAATCATTATCCTCATTTCCTGGTGATTCATTCAAAATAAGGTTCAGGGCCGATGAATGCTTTCAAAACCGGCTTATTCATCCGCCTGCTTATCAAAAAATACTGTGTACCTTGGCACTTTTTATAGAATAACTTTATTGTCTGCATGGTTTCAGTGCAGACAATACTTGTTGTATTGCAGACAACTTATTTGAGTGCTTGCTCAATTTGAGCAACATGGAAACATCCCCATGTAATCATACAAAAGGCTACTTGAATATCAGTAGCATAGCTGTGATTTTACCTTTGCCTCCTCTAGCTACGCTTAGCTGAGCGCTTACGAGCGAGTGATGGTAAAGAACTCACCTGAACCCAAGATCTTAGCAAAATGCCTATCGGTTGAGAATATTTGCTCGCCACACAAAAGTATTTCGATTGGAGTTAACCCATCTTAGAACAATTCTTTTACAACTTAGTCGCATCATGCAACTCTACATTCGATTTGGCACTTAAATGTATAAAAAATTTATTGTCAAAACCGAATTTGACAATGAATTATGTTTGTCGTATATATTGTACCTGTTTTTATATTAAACTAGTCTAGTCTAGCTTGCGAAAAAGCAATGGCCGCTTATATTATTTCCTATTCTTTATAAGCTGGAAAGGGAACAGCAAACTCTGTCTTTGTATCTATGATATATCAGGGGATTAATCACTTCCTTCGAGTGGTGTGATGTGATGATATTTATAGTGTGATACCGTGAAAAGCACCTGGCTGGGAAACACTTAGAAACATAATACTGGTCTAGATTTTAAGCTTTCTTATACACGAGAATATGCTGAAAATAGTTACATACATGTCATAAACAGTTAAGGCTAAATATTTTCCGAAAAACTGGAGCATTCGTTTGGAAATTGACAGGCTAAGCTGTGCTGAAATAATCAAGAAAAAACATTTTTCAACAAAGAGTTATTTGGCTGCGGGTTATACACGTAATGGATCTTCAATTTGTTGAGGTGGTCCACAATATTCATAACAGAAAGG
This sequence comes from Stratiomys singularior, assembly GCA_954870665.1. Classification (NCBI taxonomy): domain Eukaryota; kingdom Metazoa; phylum Arthropoda; class Insecta; order Diptera; family Stratiomyidae; genus Stratiomys; species Stratiomys singularior. Next base: position 107,077,071 of record OX940878.1, on the reverse strand, counting down.
ATAAAAAACATCAACCGGTGGAGTTATCACCAACATTGCAAAGCTTTGCAAATTTTAGCATGCGAGAATCATTTGCAAAGGATAATCTTAAGTAAAGAGCATAATTCACGCTTGTGGTTTCAAGTACGAATCAGAAATCATCTGTTCCCATCTAAAACTGTTTACTTTGGAATTCTTAAGGAACAATAATTCCTTAATGTTTTGCATTTTTCCTCTGTCTTCGTAACCCGTTTACTGAGGAAGGATAGAAAGAAGTTTTATATGTCTTCGATAAATGTTTTTGTTATTTGTCAGACAATCAATCGATTGTCTTTCATAATATTTCATTCGTATCTAAGGATTATCTATCTAAAAAAAAACGTATCTAAAGAAAAAAAAAGTCACGCTGTCTATGTAAGATGATGCGGAAATTTTTTTTGGATCATCCCATGTCAACTCCAGCGTTGTACATTTAGGGCAGTCAATAAAATATTTAGGATTTAGTTTTGAACACAATCTGACATGCATTCACAGTCTACGAATCTCACATCAGCCCTCTCACTATCGAGAATTAATTGACGATTTACAAACAGATGGCACGATCGGCTCTACTGTATAACAGTGTTATATTGTTCCAGACAATGACTACGAAAGAAGACGAGCGTTTCACTCAAAATTATTAGTTTTCAATAAATCATATTTAAATCGTCCGGTTCAAATTTAAATTCATAATTTGGCGTATTGAAGATTTGACTAATTGGTGCTTAGTGAGGGTTGCTGAAAAGTTTACACTTCGTCATTCGTAAGAAAAACTGGCTTTAAATTTTATATAATGTCGAAAGAGCTATGAGATGATCTGTATCCATATACAATGATTTACATTTGCCATTAAACCGGGACAGTTTCTCCCGCACACATTCAAGTTCAGAAAGCTAGCTGTCGCGATCTATTCACTGACAAACGTCGCTTAATTTTCAAGCTCTCTATCTTGGAAAGCTCACTTTATTGGCTAGCTTCGTGATACCCTCTAGAGCGCTTTTTAGTAGTTGCGCTGTGCTTTCTAGACAATTTAAAAAAAAGAAATATCTGCAAAGAAATATGATCGCTGGTTCGCAATATTCGTCTCTTGTAAGTTGCAAGTATTGTTTGTTGACTGCATCGATTGTTTTTTTATTAATTAGACCAAGTCGTTTTCCTGACTTTCCACGATTCATATTTGCGACATTAATGCGAATTTCGACTTCTTCTTGCTGGTTTTCTCAGTGTGTGGACGATTGAGCAAAGATGTATCGCAAATGATATATAACGTATTGCGTTAGGTGTTTACATCCTGGTAATTATTAAATGATTTGGCATGTTTTGGGAAGAGTTTGTTATCTTTTACTCATCGAACTTCTGAAAACTGGTGGATTGCAGGTGGTCGAAATGTTAGTAGATTTAGGAAGCCTATTGTAGCAAACTACCCCTACGAAATTGAGAAGGAAAAAAGACTACTGTCTTAGATATTCTGTTGAAAAAGGGGAACCTTAGCGATCTACAAGAAAACAAGGGTCATAAGAAAGATAGTTAGCAGCAATCAAATCAAAGCTTTCAGCGCAGGGTTGAATCCTTTAATCACTTTCCATCCCTCCCGGCCGGTCGGAGTAACGAAATTAAGACACTTTTCTGAGAGTAAATAAAAAATTTAAATTGTAGTTATTTTGGTTGTTGTCCCAGACCCAATCGCTTGGGTACTGTTGTTTCGCTGAACTGTACGAGAACAACGATTTTCAAAAGTCCTTCATCAATAGATTTTGGTACCATAGAAACAAGCGTTGGAAAACACTACAAAACCCGAGTTTTGTATGCACTTGTTCATTTCGCCTTCGTCTTCAAAGAAAGAAAAAAATTAAATATCAATCGGAAATTCTCCCAAATTTTATCTTTAGTATTGGTTTTGTCACATCGTTGTTCACTATATATCTAGTATTAAAACTTTTTGCTTCGTAACGTACTTTTGTAATTTAACATTAACTGGAGAGAAAATTTATTTTAGGAATGAGTTTTCTCTTGCACAAATCTTGTTAGCGATACATTCATTATTTTTAACAAATCGAATTATTTATTAAAACATTGATTTTTTAAAATTTTGTTTTATGGCACACTTCAACTGTAAATAGAGTAAAATAAAAAAAGAAAAACATTCGAAGGGCAGGCGATTTCGATTTCAATTAATATTTAATCTCTTTTTAATGGAGAAAATGACCAAATCAAATGATTCTATTTTAACAGTAGTATATTTTATTATTCTTTTTGAGGAAATTTGACTTTTAATAAACGATTTTCATGGAAAGCATAATTTCACTTAAATTATCTTCACGCGTTTATGATTAAATGAGTTATTAATTATACACAATATCTATCGCTTACATTCGATCTAGAATAATTCGGAGCATTCAACATTAAACTCAAAAAAGTTATTATCGCGAAAACAACAACAATTTTCAGTGATATGTTACGGTCCATTGAAAAATGAGATGAAAATGTCTACCGAATTTACATTACTATGTGTATCCGAACAATTATTCTGCAATAAAGTCCAATAAAATCAAAATGAAATCACTGCTCACAACAATTCTAAGAGCTGTCCCATTTGTTCTGATGCAGCTTGAATTCACATATCAGGTTTGGATAAAAAAATTTTCGCCAACAAACGATAATTGAAAATGTATTTTTATCTTGTAGCGAACTGAAATTTTCGTCCTTAACACTGTTTGTCAAGTGGATCCGACATATGCTTTTTGTGAAATGGCAGTACGAAATAATGATTACCTAGATTTTGACTTTGTCTTGAGATGTACATCACCCGGTGGAATTCTTGATACGAAAATTGTTCAGTTTGGAAAACGCATAAAGAAAACATTAATATTCCGAAAGAGATTTCATATATGCGAACCACTAAATCGTAAGCTTACACAGCTAGCAGATATCTATTTCCTTCAGATATTTAACATCATTTTGTCGAACAAATTGGAGTGCCCAATTCGAAGTGGAAAGTATGCAGCCCACAATGTATCCTTGCGTGCAACGGGGTTCAAAATGCCATTGAATATGTTTTATCGACCAAATAGTTATTTTGTGACAAATATAACTTTTATATCTACGAATACGACTGCAGAAACCACTATAGGTGTCATTTCTGTTAAATGGAAGCTAATTAATGTTAAATAAAAAATATAAAAGTTTAGAGATGACGCGAGGTAATTTGTTAACTGGTCTTTACGTTGATTGAAATTTTCTACTGATGGACGGCTGGTTTATGTGAAAAACGCATATTAAGTAAGGGTCCACTCAGGTAACTAACGGAAGATGTACGATAACATGATAGGTAAGTTCTAAGCTAAGCCTGAACTGCGGCGGATGGCCCGATCACTGCAAAAGCCTGCATAATTCATGGATACCACCCTAAAGGGAAGGTAGGTTAACAGTTAACGTTTACTCAAAACGCTGGTAGCTTTGAACAAAGAAAGCACTCGCATCAATGCCAGCAGTTAGTAATCGAACATTTCTCAGCAATAGAATGTGCCATTGCTGACCACTGGTGTTGATGCAAGTGTTTAGATGATTTCATCCTTGCCAAAAACGCACCTCTACAAGTGGATCAAGATCCAATTTAAGGTCAAACTATTAAGATAAATTGAACGCAAAGGGGCTGACGAAAGAAGATACAACTTCTACAGTTTCGGGAGAGGCTGTGCAACTTATACATCTTGAGATTAATATCGAGTTTTTGGCTGATCAATCGTCATTTGCCGGAACATTTTATTAATTTCCTAAATTTGAAGATATTTACAGTTCAGCATCGAAAGGCGAAGCGAGAAAAGTTGTCATGGTTGTATTACGAAGGGTATGAACTGAGGGTTGAACTGGGAGGGGGGGGGGGGGGTGATAAAGACAACGTAGCGCTAACGGACGCTAAGGGACGCGTGTTCGAAACCAGCTTGAGCTCTTTCCACAATTCTTTATAAATATTAAAAAGTGTGAATGTGTTTCCAATATAAATAAATAGTCTGAAGGCGTTTTTATTGCTTGGTAAGCAACTTGATAACTGTACGAAACTACATTTTCTCCATATTGCATAGTGCATTCGGAGTGACTTATTTTTCAAACTATATCTCAATACATAATGATCTGAATTTTCGTATTCATACGTTTCTGAAGTTTGACATGTAGTGCTGGTAAAAAATTACCTATCCCCTTTTAGATTCCTTGTTCTAAGCGGTGTCTCTTCGGCGAAAGAACTTGTGAACTCTCTCTGAGTAGTCTGGTTGACGAGAGGATTTAGTGTTAAATTGACACTAACCTCTACCTCCCTGCTTCCTCCGACTGAAAAAGGAGCTTTTCTAAACGAAGGCGCCAATTGACGAGGCAAGATGCCCAGCCAAATTAAATGTGACTAACAGAACTAGGTTGCTCGTAGTGCCTCAGTACCTCACAATTACGGCTCTATTTACTTGAACTAACCAGATAATTTTCAAATATCATCTATTTAATAAAAGCGTCAAAATTCCATCATCAGATTAGATGTTTGCCAACGATTACTGGTCAGTGCTTTTTAATTTATCAACTTACCACCTTAAAATTAAATAAATTACCAACACGATCGTACAAGCGCTGTGTGGGTACTCATTTAAAGTCGATTGCCGATCTTATATCTAATTATGGAGGTCTATATGGTTCTTCTCGACGTATAATCAAATGCATTAGAATATATTGACATGGTACAGAACACGACGAAAACATTCGTCTACATTTAACTTTCCTTATAAGAATGAATTTCAACTTTTACCTTTTCACATAGAAAACAGATTACTATCAGCTGAACTAGGTCAAACAACATCCATCCATTATTCACAGAATAAAAGCGAAATATTTATAAATGTGTTACCGCTCTTTCAACAAGATACACACGAGGAGCATGTAAATAATGCATATACAAGTTTTTACTGTTCACAGAACAGAATATGTGCAGCCTCGGTTAAAGAAGGCTCTGTACTACAGGCAAACGGGAAATATGTTGTTCTCAATTGACCCTTACACTGCTTCCTGCTATAAATCTCATCTTAATTCCATAGAAGGGAGAGTGACAGCGTATAAATTACTGTCGATAAAGTCACTCTATCGGAAGAAGTGAAATACACTATTTAACATATTGAGTTAGTTGGCCAGTATATATGTTGTTCAATTAGTCCAAGTGTTAGAGATAACGTTAAGCAAGGGCTTATATGATGGATTATAAGCGAAACTGGTCAATGAACGTTGCTACTTTCACGACTTCAATGTTTCTAAGAGTGTAAATGTATGCTTTGGGGGCACTTAAGAGGTGGTTTATTGTTCATTGAATTATATACTTTTACTTTGACTTCAGTGTGCTTAACTTGGAAACAGAGGATCGCATTTTATAGATACGGATTCTCAAAAAGATCTTGGCGCGCCAAGATCTCCCAAAATTACCAAATATTGGGGCCAAACCTCGTAAATATCAGAGTGCCATTAACTTAAACATTGCGAAGCATAAATGGCATCGAATTCGCTTCCTCTGGAAATTCTTTAACTTTAATACTCGTATTTGGGGCCTCCATTAACGAAAAACATTTCAAAATTGTACATGATTGAATGATTTTAATCAATTTAGTTGAATCTTTCACATCTAGCAAATTGAAATGATCTAATCTGTTTCAAATAAGTATGACTCTAACAGAGAACATCAAATAAATTAAATAATTCTTACCTCAATGGGTGTTGCTCGTTTGGTATCACCAATTTTCTGATACCTTTCCTTAAGTGTATCAGCCTTAAGACCTTGCCACGGCAGTGAACCTCTTAAAAAGTACATAAACATATGACCTAATGCTTCTAAATCATCACGCCTCGATTGCTCTCTGCCCATATGCGTATTTATCGACATATAACGCGCTGTACCCGTTAGTGATTTGTGTTCCCGATATGGTATGTGTTTATTTGTATCTAAGTCAATATATTCTTTGGCCAAACCGAAATCTGAAAGATAACAATGATTAGAATATTTCTAAATAAATATGGGAATATTTCAAGTAAATATTGTTCGATTTATAGTAATTGGATGTGATAATGTAATTATCAACTTCTCATTCGACTCTTTTGTAATCACGTTGTGTTGATTTTTGTTTTGAATATTACCCGCGAATGTTGCATGTGAATTTTTAGCTTTTTTTGTTTGTTTCTGTTTATTTACCAATTATATGTATAATTTTTTCTCGTTTTGTTGACGTTCGACCGATTAAAAAATTCTCCGGTTTCACATCCCTATATATTAAGTGCCGACTATGAACGTATTCGATCCGGTGGAGCTGAAATGAAAAGTGAAAGGTGATAAATGAATGCTTAAAAATTGAATGGGTATATTCTGCGTTGAAGCAAGTCAACTGTCAAAATACAATGGTCTACATTTTAAAGTGAACCAATCTAAATAAAGCAACTGAAAAGTAAGAGAGAAGAAAAAAATATTCAAAGCAAATGAAAACATAAAATCAGAACAAGTAAAGCTTCTTGGAACAGAATTTACTACATCCGATGAGGATTATATTAAATCTACAATTTCCTGATAGAAAAGTGTATTAACGCTTATCATTAATATTGTATAGCTGAGGTGGAAACCTGTCTCAACACAGGCATATAAACAAATATCACTAATGGTATCCGGGTTTGAAAGTATAAAAAGATTTTTTGTACACTTTTGTTATAAATTTGAATGCGTTCCGTTACACTTTGCTTAGAAAGTTGTTTTTCTCGAATCGTTGCTTTCCTCCAACTGGAAAATTCAAGAATCAAGCAAAGGGGCAATCCTCAATAAATAAGCTGATTAAGTATACGAAAAATGAGGCACGAATTCCAAATTCGTAAACGTTGAGCTTGCCCCTAAAATTTTGTTCCGTTCGATATCAGTAAAGAATTCTTTCAAAGGCTCGAATATAAGCAATTTCTATTCAGATCTGCCGAACGCTCACAGTCAATGCTATCAGTCTTCACAGTGAAAAGCTTTACAATTAAGTTAACCAACAAAAAGGGCGTACCTAGTATCAAATCATCAGATACTGCATATACACTTTCATCGCTTTTCGGAAAGAAGCCGATGAAGGCATATATGTGGTGTCCTTCCTTTTCATATGTCTTAGTGGTTAGTTTTAAAATTCTGCATTTCTATTTAACGAAAGAAAAAATGTTCATGAAATCAGATCCATTTACTCCTGCAGCATTACCACACCTTCGAATTATACAACTTACTTTCGACAGGCTAGGTTAAGTATGTTTACAAATATTATATTAGTGGTTTCTGAAAGGCCTTGAAGATTATTACAACAAACTGAGGGTGCCACTATGGGTAAGATTTTTCCACCGAAGCTTTCTTCACATATTCCATATTTTCCTGAACAGCATGGGTACAATGCAACAACGGACAAGAACATAAATTAGTGGAACCAACGCTGCTGATCAGAACACTCGTGTTAACTATGATTGGGTCTTCCTATGAAGTGACATTTTCTGTAAAACAAGGGTTGCTGACGAAAATCGGATGAAAACTGGGATTTACAGGATTAGTATTTCAATTGCTAACAAGGTCGACTACTAAAATAGAAAGCGTTCTAAACTCTCAATGACCCGGCTTAAGAGTAATGGTCGTCTGTATAACTCAAGATCAAAAAAGAACGGGAAATTCGAATTGCTGCGCTTATCCAATCAGTAATTTTCTCAACATTGGCAATACTTTTATTGGTGTTCTGTCAAATTTTGATGAACACAGCGTCGTATTGATGTGGCTACAGAGATGATTTCTAACCCAGACAGCGACCCAAAATTCTTCGAACCCATCATTACAGGTGACGAAATATGGCCTTATGAATTTGATATGTCAACCGAACAACACTTGTCCGAATGGTGCCTAGAAAATGATACAAGACCGAAGAGAGTGCGCAAAAGTTGATGCAAAATCAAAGTTTTGCTGACGGTTTCCGTCCGTAAACGCAAACGTCACGTTTCTCCGTGAGTTGAAGGTCATAACTTTGGCGGCCTATAAAAAGTGTATGGAAAATTGGATCAAACGTTGGCATGCATGTTTCCGCAGGAGGAGAGTCATTTGAAGAGGATAATAATCGAATTTATTAAAAAGTGAAATTTTCCGTTTTTTAAAATCCCCGTTTTTTTTTTTTGATTTTTTTTGATCATAAGGTATATCCAGATAAAAGCTTGAGGTGACTTTGTTCCACCAAGTTAGCGCGGCTCAGGACGAAACGACGCGCTTTTGTTTTGGTACCTTCTTTTTCTAGTTATGCCATGTCAGTACTTTCGAAAACCTGGTACAAGGCCGTCAAGTAATTATCAGCCAGAAATGCTAGAGCGAATTTTGAAAGAAATTCGAAATTGAAAAATCTTCATCGGAGCAGCTAGTAGTAAGTATGGAATTCCCAGAAATACAATTACAAAGAAACTCTGGAAACTAGACCCTAAAAACACTGGAAGCCCAAGTGTTTTCACAGAAGAAACATTATGGATGTTTCTTTGGATTTATTATGCGACTCTGTATATTCACAGAGTCGCAAATTTTTAAGTTTTTGTAGAAAGTCGCGGTAACGAGTTAGAAACAGTGTTAATGAAAGCAATACTTAAGGCGAGAGAATTAATACCACTTTTTCGTCTATTAATCCAATTTGAAAAACCTCGATAGGGGTTTTCTGTGATTTTTAAATGAAACCAAAGTTAAAGTATTTTGAGAAGTTATTTAAAATCCAATTCATTTGTTTTAAAACTAATGTAAAATATAATATATGTGAGTTCCGGGCGTTTTTTAGCACTCTAGTGCTAAGGAAGACTTTGTGTGCTTTCGCACACAAGCTTGGGTCAAGTCATTTCTTTTTAATTTATGCATAGAAACGAATCTCATCAAATTTCCGAATATGATGGAAAAAAACGGGTTTTCTATAATTGTTGTGGATCCGCTTTCACTTACTAATCAGTTATCAGTAATCAGACTTACTAATCAGCTTGAAGTATTGTTTTATGAAATTAAATAAAGTTTATTTTATACATCCAAATCTAAAGCCTGGCTCAGTTAGTTCTTATATGTCGAGTAATTATTTGACGTTGTTTGTTGGACTCATATAAGCTCAGTTAGATTCGTATGTCAATTTTTTTGTATTGACATGCTAATCCTTTTTGTATGGCAGTTGTCCTGGTGAAACCATTTCTATTACGGGCCAGTCGATGATAAAAAGTTGTCCTTAGTGACACTGTTGCAATAAACTTACATTTGTACTTTCACAGGGTTTTTGACATTTTTGGGCATTTTAATTCGGGGAACCATATGAGGTAGCTCAATTTTTACAAGAGCTGTTAGATCTGCTGGGTTCAGTTGTATCTTTAGTGTGAACATGTTTTGGATTTAGAAAATCCAAATTTCATAATGATCTACAAAACGACAAACTTCTATTTTTGACAACAAGGAAGTGTCACAATTATTTTGAAGAGTTCAATTCTCCGCAATTTTTCTCAAAGTTTTAACAAAATTCGACAGCGGACAGTTGAGGTTCATTCTTAACAGAGACATGAGCAACGATCATTGCGTTTCAATTGCTCAGAAATACTTTAAAAGGCATAAAGGCTTTGCAGCTATAGTTTTAAAAAATAAAGTCCAATCGTTACTTTCCTTCCTTAACAATGGAAAAGTTGGTTCAAAAAAGATACTTTGTCGTTATTGAAGAAATTCTTGAAGACTGGACAAATGGTTTTTGAGAGATTTGCTCAGAATTGAGCAACATCAAATAACTATGAGGAAACTATACCTAAATAAATTGAGGAATATCACCGTCAATTGAAGCAGGATACTTTTGATTTTTGCACCTACAAAGTGAAAATTCACGTGGCCCACAATCAAGTTGTTTTTTTTTCTGTTTGCAAAAAAGTGTAGGTTTTTTCTCAATGGAGCATACACTAAGGTAGCCAGCAAGTAACATGCAAAATTCGAATTTTTATAAATAACAAATAAACAGTGGAATTCAGGGCAAACTATTCATTAAATAAAAAATTTTTTAATTTCACTCAAAAACTATTCTTTTATTGTTCACATTAAAAAAGTTTTGTTTGAAAACTAAATATAATAACAACAAAATTGTCAACATGGCTGCCAGTTTCAGTTGAATTGATTTGATTTGAATTGATTTAGTTAAACAAATTTTCGAATCATCGTTCCTTTTTTTAGCATGGTACTCATTTATCGATAAGTTCGGAATCCTAGACGCGGATGTAAGCATTGTTTTTCCTAATTCAATCTATGACGGGTTGTTAGTCAAAAATTTTTAGTTTCGGAGACTGTTCCACAAAATTTTTCATTGAAAGACTTGAGCGTTTCTGTAACCAAACATTATTTAACCCGTCTAACGCACAAGAAATCTTTGAAACTGGGACAAACAGGGGCAATAAAAGGGGTGTTTTATTATTGATTTCAGATTCCGTGAATCGTAATTTGATTATCAACCAATCATCAAGAAGTGAGTACCTTGACACAAGTAAAAATTAGTTCAGTCAAAAGGACCAATTGCATACTATGTGCGGAATTAAATAGGTTTGATTCAACAAAAAGTAATTGTCAGAATCGTTTAACAACAAGATTATTATTAAATAATTAAATAATTATTTTCAAATTAGATGCTAAACTGAGTCGCCCAAAGCCAGGACACTGTAGTGATGATTGGATCAAAGTAGAACAAAAAATAAATTTCGCATTTTGACGACGCTTTTTAAACGGGAACGAATAGATCTTGAATAGATTGTCCCCAGTGAGGCCAGTGAGACCAGAGACCAATGGCAAATTCGATACAACCATGAGCTGTGTTAAAATTTTGACGAGCCGGGGCTGCAATGGGTTGGCATTGTGAATCTTATGGAAAAAAGATAAATACCTAAAACGGTATACGTTGGGAGGACTGACGGTCGGATGCCAGTGGGAAACGCTAACTCTGTTGAGGGAGATAGTTCATCGGGACAGAAATTTCATAATTGAAGGACGCGGTCAATAGACCCAGTCAGTTGATCGTAGTGCTAAGAATGCGAAGTGCTAAGTAGTGCTAAGAATAAGAAGAAGATAAACCCCTTATCAAAGGCCTTTAGTAATATCGTTGACAACAAAATATCAATTTTTCATTTTGCAAATTATTTGCTCAATCAAATCCGATACAGAAATAGTCGACAAATTTACATTTACATTTTTTGTTTTAAATCAAAAATTTGTGTCCCAAAAAAGGTTACGAGCTGCTGAAATGAGGGAGCACGATTATAATCGAATTACATGGTAAGTTGCAATTTGTTGTTTATAATGCAATAAACGATATGATTTCGCACAGATATACTAGAAGATTACAATACCAATCAATGAATTGGTTTTGCTTATGATGTCCTTCCTTTTAAACACGCTTCAGCGACAGGCCTCAGTTAGAAGATAGCCCTGTGTACGATTAAGCAAAAATTATTCATAAAACTGTGACATTGATCAGCAATAATAAATAAATTGGTCGTTGATTTTGAGTGACTGTACTTGACTTTACTTGATAAATAGATACTTTCACCGCAAAACAGTATCAGGATGTTCTAAATACTATATTTAACCTGCATGCTCACCGAAATTTAACTTTACGTTCGTGCAGGATGAAAAACATTGTAGTCTTCAGCTAAATTCATAGGACTAGGACTTCAATGACCTGTAACTTCCCGCAACTAAAATCTATTGAGAATTTTCGGAGCCTGATCAAAATGAATTTATATTCATCCACAAACACTACAGGGGTTACCAATAGATGATAGGTTTGGCAAAATGGTGAGGGCAGGGAAAACTATTACACGACCATCTATTTGGAGTATTACCAGGAAAAGTTTGTCCTGCTGTTGCAACAAAGGGTGGAACGGACGAAAAAATAAACCACTTTATATCAAAATAAAATTGTATTGAAATTGGTTTGTTTGTTTCTTTCTGTGCAAATCGAAAAATGGAAGTGGCCCTAAATCGGTGAAAAAAAAATCGAAAAACGAAAGAGTATATGCTTCTGAATGCTATAGTTTTTTTAAACTGGAGGTATCATTGGATAATTAATGAATAATAAATTTAAAAAAATTGAATAAATTTGAAATTGAAAATTCAATTGGCTTCGCGCAATTAATCAAACCTCCTGGCCTTCACGATTAAGTGATGCCGTTTTGAAATATAAAATGCAAAAAAAGACGTAAGGCTCATTAAAGAAGGTAAAGGTCATGGCTTCAGTAATAAAGAAGACCTAAGTTGGCATGCAGCCGTAAAAACAACTCTTTTTTGTGAGAATTTGGAGATGCACTCTTAATTTTTATACGCACCTGCATATGAATACGGCTTTTACGAATTAATTTTTTTTTGGGTGTTTGTGAAAAAGATTTCCCAATAAACGAAACGTTTTGTCCGGCGTTCGTCGCTGTTTCAGCCGAAGGCAGGAAACGAGCTGAAGCCTGTTAAAATCAATGACATTGAGCCACGCTAGGCAAAGCATAATAGACACCCAAGTAAAAATGAACATTTTTCTTCTTCTAGGATTAAGTATTTTGTAGACCAAAGTGGATTTGACCAAATAAGCGTATCTGAATTATTTTTCAGTCATCCAAACTAAAACCAGAAATAAATATCGTTAATGATTATCTTACAAATCTGCCATCAGTTTTAAGAGTTTTTGCTTCAATATCCCACATTGATGCCTTCTCGTCCTTTGATTTGCAAATTTCTCGCCAAAAACAGAAACCAAGAAGAGTGCACAGAAAAAATTTCTCTACAATCTTGTAGATGAGATTTTCTTGAAATAAGCAACGTAATTTTCGTAATTTCTTGTGTATTTCAAGATGCTATTTTCACAAATAGATAATATTGATCTATGGAATGATGCCAGAAAATTGATTTGATTTTATTTTCTAGATACGTTTTCGACATTGCTGGAACGGGTGGGCTGGAAGTGAAAGAACGAAATCAAAGAAGTAGGATGAGATTTAGTTGATATGTTTATTGAAGTGATAATCGAATAGCACTTTCAAGTTATTTATAAATATGTGGGGACGATGAGGCGGTGTGAAGAAGAGAATAAGTTTCGTCATGCTTTCATCACGATAATAAGTCAAGAAAAACTTACAATTCTCATTAAGTCAAACAATTATTCAAAACGCTGTTGAATATTCAATTCATCTGGCTCTCAATCAATCAAAAGTCCAATGAAACCTTCCAAACTTGCAACTTCGTTAACCTTAAATGAAACTCATTAGGAAAACAAACACGTGGAAAATGTGTAGTGGAAGACCTCAAATTAATTAGAAATCATTACTAGCAATTGCCCCATAGCGTACAACTTTATCGATCTGGACATAATTGCAATTAATTTTCAAATTGCATTCACTCATTCACTTACTCACTCTACTGAGGCCATTAAATCATCCAATTAATCCAAAAATACAAGTTGCATGCATTTTGTTCTGATTTTTTTTTTCGCAACAAATTCTCCATGCATTAGAGTCAAGTAATTTTATTTTATTTTATTTTCTAACGTTTTTCTTAGTATTTAGACTGGTATTTTAGAGATTTGCGTAACTATTGAAAATTGGACTAGTAATTAGTACAACAAAATATATTCCAACGCTTGGATGTGTGTAAATATTGGCTCGATGTGTGAGTTCCTGTACATATGCGCTAAACAATCTCAAATCTAGAACCATTTGGTGTTAAGTGAACGTCGCAATATAATGTCGAAGCAAGGTCAATATGACAGTGTATCTATGGATTAATGTTAATCTGAAGTTATACTTGATTCAAGTCTTTATTCAAGATATTTGTTGATTTAAACTCATATTCGAGCATACTAACAACAGATTGCTGAGAAAGTAATTAAAGCGTTAAATTAAATCCTTGATGGTTGCAGCACTTCCAGGTTGTTGGCATAGTTTGCGTCAAACCATAAACTGTGCCAGAGTCCTCTATTATAACGATATTGGCAAGACCTACGAAAAAAGTACTTGCACAGCTTTCAAATGTTTCTTTTTCCAATTAGTTTTTATTATACTTGATGGGGTGGTACAGCTTTCTTGTGACATTCGCTGTTAGGCATTATCACACAATCCTCTAGCGAGACCGCCTCATCTTCGATGATCTTCAGTAAGCAATCTTGTCGACAATTTTGTCACTTAGTGCTTTGTAATGCATCTTCAATAATGTTTTTTCATCCTATTTCAAATGCTTTGAAATTTGAATGTCAAAAGTGACAGTGGCAGATTCCCATAATTGGTGACCCCGACGTACTTAACAAGTGAAATCGATTAATTTTAAAACTGACTGAAAACTATACTCGAGAATTGACTAGAACTAACTATTAACATTAGCTAGTTCGTCAAATAATACGTAAACAGACCCGCAGAAGACAATAAAAGTTCTACTTGTATCCTCGCAGACAATTGAAGGAACGATCAGTGACGTTTCCAAGGAAATATTAAAGCCCATTGATCACTTATAAAAATGCAACATAGATTCATTCTGAACCAACGAACATGAACTTGCTTTTTGGATTTCCATAACTGGTTTAAAAAATGCACTCATCACGATGCCAGTTGAATTGGTGAAGAAAGTAAAATTCAAGTCGCGAATAGCGTCCACCAATACCGATAAGACAACAGCAGTTTATTGACGTGTGATCGGAAATTATTCCAACACTCATTTGAACGACTAGCGAATCTTCACTCCTACTATGGGACAACAGTCAGGATGCACCAAACGAACATGAACCTTATCAAAGCTGAGAGTCAGAAAGTTTCTTGATTAGTAGTATAACGACTCCAACAACTGACAGTCGGAGTAAACTCAGTTTAAATTTTCTGACTAATAGTGGACCTGCGTCGAAGGAAACTAACGGTAAATAAAACATGTTCAGTGGCCAATACAATGTACGACACTTCGTTCACTGTTTATAATTACAAAATTTAAAGGAAACATCATCTGCAAGAACCTTTCTAAAGACCGCCTGCAAATTATAAAACGCGCTCGGTAGACTTTATGTATTTTCAGGAATTTCTTGAAAATCTTTTAAATCGATAAGACTTTAAAATAGTCCAAAACATTTTTAATATTTTTTTATTACTGAGATTGTGTTGAATGGCTGTCAAAAAATTACGTTTCCAAAATTTACAAACTTAAAATTTCCAAATTAATCGCTCATCTCCGATGGTACGACGATTTTTAAGATGGCAGGATATCAACGGTTAAGCAACTTATTTATGTCTTTTCTGGATAGTGAAAATTCCCGAGAACTTTTTGGGCAATTATGCAAGTGGAACGTTTCATTTTAACACTCTTCAGCCATCTTCATATTAATCATACATTCAAAAAAGGCCGAAGTAGTACAAAATGTTTAGTGTTGAGATTCTTTTGGACACCGTTCTCATCAATGTATTTACTATGTATAAGGTTTACCAATAGATACGTCAGAACGTTTAACTGTCACGGATTTAACGCGAACCAGTAGAGATGTCAGAATGTTCAACTGGCGTAATTGCAACACTAGCCAAAATGTAAAATGAAGTTTGGTGGCAGTGTTGTGTACTATTTGAGAGTTGATCATCACAATCAAAGGTTGTTGATTAAAAAATTGTAGAAATTGATAGAATCTATATTTGAAATGACATTGCCGAACATTGTGTGTTGGAGAGGAATGAAGTTCGCGATCAACCAAACGCTCTTTTTAACGCATCGTCAAAATTATTAACAATTAAGAAATTACAATTAAAATTAACTTACAATTAAGAAAACTCAGCCTTTGACGAGTCGCACCCCTACGTTATTGAAACGCTTTTACGGCGGGAAATATCGCAGCAGTAAACTAGAGTGTGAGTGAAAAGCTATAGATCCTTTTTCAACTTCGCCCGCAAAAACTCTGGCTTTCACAGATTACAGGATCTTCATTTGAAGGCCCGTAAGATTGAACCGACTCAATAATTCAAACCTGTTAAACAAGTTTTGTGTCAAACTTTTCTGAATTGGTATCTGAAGCAGTTGGAACATAACGTAACCAGTAGCAAGCGCTAATACTTCAGGAAAATTCACAACCAATGGTATTCGACCTCAACTTTTCAAATGCAATGATATTTCTGAGCAAAACTTGATGGAGATAAGACATAAAGACAAAGGTGTGAAGAAATGCGCATAAAGATTTTCTTAAAATTTGTATTCATCCATAAGAAGATCCATCTACTATCACATCGAAAAAAATATTCTAACGTATACTTAAGGTCAGACAGCTTTCAATCTCTCCATTCATCCACGATATTTACTATTAAACAAGCTCTCTACCTTGCAAAGCTCACTTCATACATCGGGTTCTCGTACACGATTACTCCATATTACAACCAGGGGTATACGTATCTTTTTCTTTGTGGGATCCCTCCGAAGTGTGAGTGCTTTCAAATTGTAACGCTATAAACTGGAATCCGATTCAGACTTTGAGGAAAATTTGTCTTTGCGGGATGAAGCGTACTTCTGGTTCAAACAGCATCTTCGCGCATCATGCGAATGCGGATAGGCCGGCCAAACAGCGGGATTTAAGCAAATCGCCTGTCTATGCTAAGAAGATCATCAGTTTGGTCACTTGGAGTGGTCCAAGGTAAGATTGGACTCTTTTTATTTTAAGATGAATCAGAACTCTTAACAACGAATACTACAAGAATATTCTAAAAGATATCAAGAACAAGCTGGAAAATTTTGGCAAAAACAATGTGTACGATTATCAAGATAGTATGACATTTTCTACAGCTTGTTGACAAAAATTTCCCGGATGAGTAATTGAAAGAACTGAAATTGGTCATCAAAATTCGGTGTTCAGAGCTTTTCTGAAGATATATTTCGTTTACCATAATAAGCGAAAAATGACTGAACTGAAAATTTTCCATCCGACATGCGTGAGAATATAACGATAATATTTTTGGAACTTTATGTGGTTGTCTGTTTTATAAAAAAAAAATAATATAATCAATTTGTTTCAATTTGAATTTCGAATCGACAAAACGTATACGTAGGATCCTTTTTGGATTAAATGAAGTGGTAATATCAGTTGGCCGTGAAAATCGTGCGACATCACGTCCTTACTGTTCCCTATAGGAGTTTTTAGAAGCTTTGATCTGCAAGAAAAAGTCAAGACCAATTCGTGCTATAAGACGAAACATCTAACACAATTAAAAGTTTACTGGGCGGTATATGTGGAAAAGAAGTAGGAAACAGAATATCAAAACTACGTTTTTGATTTCAAGAAATGAAAATATTAATTGGTGGCATAAATTGTACGGATGATTCTTAGACTATTCACTGTAAGATTTTTTGAAACTTCGAGTCAAAACGATTCGTGTGCTTACACGAAACAAAACACACAATTTACCGATTTTCACACGATATCTCTGAGAGACGAGTGGAAAATAGGGTAAACTATAATACGTTCAGAACTGTGAAGAGAATCCTTGTTGGAATTCAAGAAGTGCTTAAAATCAATTGTGGTTTAGATTCACTTTAAAACGTGTGGTTTAGATTCACCACATTAGTTTAGGATTTATCGAATACAAGAATAGGTCAAGAACAATTTCCTGAGCTTAGACAAAGTTTTTCATGCGATATGTGTTAGAATGTTGTGAAAAAGCGGGTATAAAGATTGCGCTGAGTGCAATGAAGCGTAGGCGAAAGATGAAACGATAGCTCTTCCAGAACCGTCAAAAAAGAATCCTTGTTGGATTTCAAGAAATGTTTAGTATCAATTTTGGACGTCACACTCTTCAATTTTTCCTTATAGGGTTTTTTTTATAAGAATATATATTATATACCTTGGCTTGATGAGTGACTCGAAAATGAGTTTCTTCGAGCAGATTCTTGCGACAGTAAATAAGGCTACTGTGAGAGTATCAGCTCTCAGTCGCCTTATGGCCAACACCTCAATGGGAACCAACCTCGAGTAAGAGACAGCTACTTATGAGTGCAATGGAGTCAGTGCTTTTGTACGGCTCCGAAGACTGGGCTGACGTTCTTAGCAAGGAGTCGTACCGAAGGTGTCTCGCACAGGTACAGAAACGAGAAGCTTTGCGGATTGCATCTGCATATCGCACTGTCTCTGAACCAACAGTGCTAGTTATCTGGACGGTGGTTCCTGTTATGCTACTCGCGAAAGAACCAAAGCGAGTGTCGCTACGTAGGGGGGTAGCGACGAGAGAAGTCGTCAGCCGAGAGGAAGGGAGAAGGACCCTAACTTTGTGGCAGAAATCAGCGAAACACGAGGCAGGTAGATCGCACGCCATATCAGCGACTTTGGGCCGTGGTTCTGTAGAACGCATGATGAGACTGATTATTATCTGACGCAACTGCTCAGTGGCCACGAATATTTTCAGTCTTACCTGTATAAGATGGGAAAATCACCGTCCCCAGCTTGCTTGTTCTGCCCGGGGATGACAGATGACGCCTGCCACACGTTCGTTGCTTGCGGAAGGTGGACAAGACTCCGTTCGCGTCTCTCGGAGAAACAAGCCTTGCTCTCTCCAGAAAACGTTACGGGGAAAATGATGGAGTCAAAAGGCAATTGGAACTGCGTGTCGCATTACGTACGGCGCTTTGCGGCGCAGACGGAAGGGAGATCTCTCTGACGTCATTCCTCTTCCTTCCCATCCATCCATGAAAGAGGGATTTCCCATAGTGTAGGCGGACAATTAAATGAAAGGATTTTCAAAACTTAATGTTCTGTCGTTTATGATAAAGAAATCAGATTACTGGTAGTAACTATTTTTTTTTTTTAATTCAAACTTCAGATGTGTTTTTCAGTAAACCATCTGATGAGAATTCTTTTTTGATAAAAAAATGATAATATCAATTGGACGGCAAGATCGTGCAGAATCATTGCTTTAGACTTTTCTTTAAGGTATCTTGGTATCCTGGAAACTTTGGCCTTCTAAAATAAGGCAAGAACGAGCAACAAATATTGTACACAAAATTGACATGGTTGGAAAATTTTGGAAGAACGAGAATGAAGACCGTTATCAGCCCGATAAAGCGGAAAAGGACATACAAATAATATTATTTTCAGGACTTGATCGTATAAACTGTTCTTCAATGTAAAGATATGAGATAACAATCTCTGAATGGGTCGAGACTATGCATGAGAAGAAAAGGAAACAAAATAAACTGTGAGCAATTTTGGGGTCAAATAGCCGAATATGTTGAATAGGTTTAGAAATTATAATCAAAGACGATTTATCAGTTAGATAAAAGGGTCCGATTGGGTAGGTCAAAACGATTTTGTGTACGCTGTTTCAGAGAATGCATGGTTGAAGATTGGCTGCAAAGAAAACAAAGAAAAATATAATACACTGCAAGGATTGTCCTGGTGAGCTATCTTATTATCTGGCTCTTAATGACTGTCTTATCATAACCCGAATGAGTTATTACAAGACTTTTTCAAGTTATTGCTCTTTGATTAATAACGATATATAGCTAACGATTGTTATATTAAATATAAAAATGAGTAATGCTCCTGGTTTGTGGCATTTATATAATTTATATTTTCAACAATTTTTTAGGTAATCCGAGACCATGAGTGAAGATTGTTCAAAGGCTGGTTAGGATGACTTACGGCTCATAAGTTTTGAAAATCAAATTTACTTGGAGGATATCGTTGGGCAACGTGGCGTCTACAGGTCCCGATTGTCAATAATCTACGCGACAGTGAACAAAATGGGGTAAACTGGAAAGAAGACAGTAATTTTGGTTTCAAACGATCTATTTTCGTATGAATAAGGTGCAGATATACCATCACCATTTTAAAGTTTTTGTTTTCGCCCGACAACCAAACACCAATTCAACAAACAAGACTCGTAATTGAGGACGTGGACACATGTTTCCATATAAAACATAAAATATAAAAGAATAATTGTAACATATAAGCAATAGCAAAAAGCCTTAAATTGAAATAAAACATTTCTTCTGTTTTTTTTTTTGAAACGATAAAACAAATAAATTAGAACGAACTAGCCAACACTTTGCATTTTTTTCCAAACAATTTTCGAAAAATCTATGGTTAAAGTAGTTTCAAATAATTTACATTAGTTTTTTTAAAAAAAATCCTGACATTGTACTTCAGTTTAAAATGTAGACACGACTTATATCCTAAAATTGCATACTTATATCTAAAACCTGTTATCCCTTCTGATTTGGTTTTGATTTACTTTCTATATTCATTTTGCAATTTGATGATTAATTGGTGTACTTACTAATTGTATTGCTATCATGAGAACTGTCTTCAGAGTAAATCGTCTGCCGCATAAATCAAATAAATCTTCAAGTGATGGACCAAGCAATTCCATAACAAGTGCATTATATTTGCCGCATGGTCCGAAGTAATATACTTCGGGTACCCCCTCTGCTACATTTATTTATTTATTTATTTTATTGTTTAATAAAATATCACACATTCGAATATGTGTCACGTGCATTTTGTACGTTGGATGATAACAGCGCGCGTGTGTTCGAAATTGGCAATTTTTTTTTGGTTTTTGTATTGTTTTTTTTTGTTTTTGTTTTTTAATAAACATATTTCCATATGAGATATTCATATGCGGTAGAAATATTATTTCGAATTTAACCGGCGTATTAACGTATGCATGGCAGATTGTGATTGTACATTTCGAAGAGTTGACACGACCGTGACGAATTCGCAATGAAAATAAAAAGAAAGAGAAAAATAAAACAAAAATTATTTAATGTATTCATTTGTCAGTTGAATATTTACTTTAAGCTTAATCAATTTACTTGGAATAAAATCGCCATATGAATTGAAATTATTGTGCTTTGCACTCAAATTTGAATGGGGAAAAGAAATATCAAACGTTTCTATGAAAAATAGTGAAAGAAATGATTTTTGACGGGAAATATTGAAGGGTGGGAAGAGAGGATTAGTATTTTTGATTGATTAGTATTTTGCTTGAAAATATATTGAAATTTTTTTTTTTTTGGTGAATATTCTCGAAGCGTTTTTCGATTGTTTCAGCAATAAGCGGCGATAATTTTCATTTTTTTAATTAACTGCCTTGTCCAGACTATTTATCTGTTACATTAAATACTTATCTGGATTTGCATTAGCTTTAACTCGACCAATCATTTGAAGTGCTACAACTATAATCACAAACATTATCTAACCAAACGATCCTTAACGGCCTTCAATTGAAAGACAATACCAAAGTTTGTCGCATAAATGAAGCCTTAATGATTGATTGATGAGTCCAAGCAGTAATTAGCCAATTTGCAATGAGATACATGAAATTTTGTTACTCTATGGTGAAGATTTGCAGCAATTGAGTATGTGCCAACAAAGTGCCAGTTCTACAAGCGTTTAAGGTTTTTTATTGATTTTTAAGGCGCTAATGCTTAAACGTACATTCCTACTTACACATACAAGTATTTATTCAATGCTTTTGTTTTCAATGCTTGTCACGTTCTTGACTGATAATTGGATTGGCTTCCATATTTGCCGGTCTTGGCAATTGTTTAAAAATATTTAAATAGGTCTTATAATGTGTTTGTACAATAGAGCATTTATGAAAATTAATCGATACATTCTATGTTTAGTTGTAAGTTTTTACTAGTGCAATGGCAACAACACAGTAGCAAATCGTGCAAGTTGCATTCATTCTCTATAATCGGATTAGACTTACAGGAAAATATTTATTCCCACTTGGACGAACATAGTGTGAAAGTGAACCATTGCTGCACACAGGACGAATGTGTGTTATGGCATTATGGGTACATAATATGACACAATATTGTACGATGATACGAAGCTTACACCTGGTAGGTGGTAAACTTGGCATTGTGAACACTAATATCTACACTATTTGTTTGAAGGCTTCCTGTGTACTAATTCCTTCTGGTCGAAATAATTTTCATTTATTATCCTTAGCTCAAGCAATTATACTTGAGTGAAATTGAGCTTAATGACGCAAGTGATTTAAGTAACATAAAAATATGTTTCATAGACTGACGCCAATGTAACAATACGTTTTCTTTTCAGGAGACCAAAACCGTGTTATAATGCGAGTTAAGGGAGGAAGTCTATGCCAACATTTCATTAAATCGTTTTTAGAGTATTTCTCATCTAAAGGATCTTAAAGGATAAAGAAGATCAATATTGCTCTGCGAGGATTAAATTTTCGTCGATACGGATCAATTTTTGAATTACGAGGCAAAAAAGATGCACCCGCGCAGCGAGCGAGCCAGCCAGCGTCTTTCCACATATCCCGAGCAATCGGATAAGGAATGAACTTTGTTTGTATGTAATTATCCTTCTATGCAGTTCTAAACTGGCATTTAGAATGCAATGAGTTCCCTAATACTTGTTCAACGTAATTCTTAAGTTTTTTTTTCGTTTATATTAAGAAATTTAGTCAAGATGCTCAAGTAAGGAAGTCGGAAAATCTGGTTAGACTTAGTCGACCGAGAACCCTACCATGGTTACCCACTTTAGCATGGCGAGAGAGCTTACGAACTCCAATGAACCCAGAGGCTACGCTGCAGCAGATTTTTCCTAGGCTTCAATACAGCTAGTAGGCAAAGGGCGAGAAGCCTACTTAAAAAGGTACACTCAGCACCCAGCATATAACGGGGAGAATCTTCCGGAGACCGGAAAACTGACGATACAGCAACAAGTACCATTTGTGCAGTGCTATTAGACCAGGAATGTACGTTGAAGGAGCAGAGTGTGCAAGGCACAAGCGTTGTGGTAGCTACCGGTAGACGGGAGAATCGACTAGAACACTATAAAGACGTAAAGACAATTGAACCCTTTGAAATTAACCCATTACAGCATAATGTCCGATAAATCGGACGGACAGAAATTCTTTATATTTCACTGCAAAAATAATTAATTTGGTAGTCTTTTGTTTGCAGTGTAAAGTATAATATTTTTTCTACACTGGCAAGCCAGTTTCAAATAGCCGAATGACATAACTCGCTTGTCAGTTGTCATTTTCCAAAATGGAGGGACGCGGTCGGGCTGTTTTGAGTAAATGGTAAGTGATATTTTGCATTTTCTTGTGAATTTTTACAATAAACATTTAAAAAATCTATTGTGTTTGTTGATATAGTGTATACCTAGGCATACGTAAGCCTTTTTCATGCCAAAATGTTAGTTAGTTCGGTTTTTATGTGTGTGATTTTCCTGCCGTCCAATAAATCGGACGTCATGCATATTGGGCTCTAACATGTGGTTTTTGCTTGCTTGTTACAGCTTGAAGGTGCATGAAATTTTATCGGCATTAGAATACGAGGATGATGATGAGACTGCGGAAAACTTTATTTATGTTGAACCACCTATTGATCGAGGCTACAGATGAGGACAGTGACAAGTCTGATGAGGAGCATAATGCAAACCTAAGCCACTTGGGTCGCAATTTGCTACAAAGTAGATGTGAACTACAATAAATAAACTTTCAAGCAAATGGAGATAATAATCTGCCATCAACATCTTCAGGGTTCCAATCGTCATATACAGGAATTTCACGGCCACTTTCATCGAGTGAAGAAAGCGATGATGAAGATGATGAACCCCTTTCTTCTTTTCAGACAAAGAAGAAAAGGCTATTTTTCCACAAAGATTTAGTAAAAAAAATTGGAGACCAAACAAACCTCTATGCGGGAAAGAATAATAAGTCATTGATGATTACAGAAGACGAGAATTATGTAATTTTGGGTGCTATGTTATTGTCGAGCTATGTTATTTACAAGTTACCGAATAAAAGGCTGCATTTGTGCCGAAAATTCTTGCAGAAAGTATAAGATGTAACAGATTTGAAGCGATACTTTAAAACCTCCATTTGAATGATAATACGCATTTATGAGCTTCTTCTGACAGGGTGTATAATTTGCGTCCGTTGCTAGGCAGTTTAGGGCGAATCATTCCAAAAACATTACGGTCTAGATGAGCATTACAGCGTCGACGAAAGCACGATTCCGTAATATGGAAAGCATTACGCCAAACAATTTATCAGGGGAAAGCCCATATGATTTGACTAAAAAAATTGGGCTATGTGTGCCAGTGCTGGTTACATGGTGGCTTTTAGTTTGTACGCGGGGAAAAGATTTGATCTTAGAATCTCTCTTCCTTCATAAAAGAGGGAGAAAACGAGACATTTAGGCTATGTAGGGCTCAAAAAAGAGCCCGCGGAGCTTCAGAGGAAGGGAGGAATTGTAGACAACAAACAGTTTAGAAGGTTTTGAGCTTCTATCGAACCAGCAGTTTTCGGGCTCAACCGATGAAGAGCTTGGAAGAGTAACTAGCGCGACCAATAAGGAATACACCGGACTACGCCACAGAGTGGTATATCATCTCCACTTCTTGGATACTCACAGTTAACTAAATAGTTGAAGATGAATATATACTCTGATCAGTGACAGGTTCCCGGAAACCATGTCAGGCCTTTTACAGACAGCACTCCCATTTGTTTTCTAGTGTGCAACGTAGAAAGCAATGCGTCTCAATTTTTCACACACACTTTGTGAAAATGGAATAAATTACGAACAATTTGTATCAATGCCGAAAAAAATGGATTTATATTCTACACTAAGCATCGAAAACCGGAAGCACGGACCCCCCGAGTGTTGATGGAAAACGCATGAGCTTAGGAAACCAGATGAAATACCTAGGAAGAAGCTTGGAAAGACAGCTATCTTGGACTCTTTATAAAAGAAAAGCTTGACTAAGAGGAAGCGGCGTCGAAATCCTTTTCCAAGTATCCTTTTTCTTTTCTTAACCCAAGATCATAACTTAAACCCAGCTACAAACTTGGAAGTCATATTACAGTTTCCTAGGCGGAAATATTCGCAATAAAAGCGGTCGCAAATGCGGTAACAACCACCCTTAATTGCTGAGTGCAAATTCTTGCCAATCATTAGCCGATCAGCACCGCGGGCGCTTGTCTCAAACCGTTCTGACATGAGTCCTTGGACTTAGCAGTGTAGAGGGAAATTAAAGAGCGGATGATTCAGCAAAAGCTTTATCACCTCCAACTAGAATAGACATAAGAGACATAGAAAGGGAATAATAGAACAGACAAATAAAGGGAATGGATGAAACCCTTTGGAAAGCATAGCTGGGAATTACAGGAACGACTGCAGGATAAGCCGAGGTGATTGGCTTCACCTTAACAAAAATAGGACACCACAACTCTTAGAGAAAAACAGAAATGAAGTAAGATCACTAGTGACAATACTAAACCTCCATCAACGAGGCGAGAACGTTAAGAAATAGCCCAGGTGGCGCATTAAAAGGAAGGCTATTGAGGACATAACCAAATTTTAGGCTTTGCTATACCGAGAAATTCCAACTCCATTAATAGCTTGCCCTATGAGAATTCACAACATTAGGAATGTTCTTTCGGTAAGCAGAAATAGAAATAGAAATAGAAATAGAAAAGAAAAGGTCCTTAGCCCCAGAATTTTGAAAGTAATAAAGCCGATCTTCGAAGATTTATTTAGTTGGCTAGCCCAATACTGCAACACTTTCCGCGAAACCCTTCTAAGTATCTGCATGCAGTAAAAATTGTTGTGATAGCCACTTTTTTGACTTTTATCATTTTCAACGAAGGAGAGAGAGAATTTTTCCAAGTATTGAGAAGCACGGATGTCATTGTGGTAGCGCACTCTGGCGTGTGTGCTTTTAAATTGAACACAAAGCGCTTCGATGGGTCGGAACGCAAAACAATTGATGAAGCAGAGCGGGCTCGAATCCATCGAAGAGAAAAGCAAGTGATACGAATATTTTTTTGATCAGGAAGTAGAACTATGCGACTCTAGTATTGTAGATACCAAGTCATATTGCATTCTCAAATGTTGTTCAAAGTAATGCCGTCGAGTAATTTGCTGAATTTTGTTTGAAAAATTTCTGGCAAGAAAAGCCTCGTATAAAATACTTGAAGTAGGAAATCAATCTTCACACTCGCTCCCCTCTTTTTCACCTTAATCTTTATATAACATCCAAGAAAATCGATAACATCTGATTGATTTCATGTTATTGCGTGTCTATCAAATCGAATTTCCTTTTTCTCGCTAAAAGTGAAAGACGTCATCCTATCAAGGAAAACATTCACACTTAACGGCTTTGCGTATCGTTCAAAATCAGCTCTGTATCACAATACTGATTTAATATATTTTTGAAGCTTCAACCTAGAAAAATAAATAGGAATCTTGTGTCCTGAAAAAAAAACCCTCAAAACCTGTTCATACCAAAGGAATTTTAGAAGAAGCTGCAAAAGGTATATTTGCATTACTTTATGAATATGAGGCTCGAAAATTGAAGAATTTCTTCCTAAAGGCACTCGGCACATTATAGGATACTGATTTATATATTTCGGGGAAAAAAAATATATATATATATAAATATAAGGAAGTTGTGTCAGAAAAGGTGTAGCAATGCTTTTCCATAAGATTTCCCAAAAGCACAAAGTCAGGGCCTTGCAATTACCCGACAATTCATATCGTATATATATGAATTGAACTGATTGGAGTCCTTAAAGCATAGTGTCAGTTAATGGAATCGTTCTCATTATCCCAAGAGCGAAACTTAAGATGAATCATGCAAGCAATCTTTAAAAAACTCCAAATGTCAGATACATTAACCACTAAAACTTACCCAGTATTGTAATAATTAAGTTATGTTTTCCCGACTTTTCCATGAACGTAATAAATTGTAACATAATGTTTTCAAACTACTTTCTATTGAGTAGTTGCTATTGTCATTTAAATGATTTTCTATATTCTGCGCTTATTGGTGAATTATCCATAATTCAGGACCGTAGCTTTTTATTCGTTTGATAACATAATATTGGACCTAATAGTAATAAAAACCGGGATGAAATACACTAGGACCAAGCGTGATAATCATCGTTGACACCATTGTCAGACGGACAGTTGGTGTCTTTCGAGTGGAATTTTCGATCATGATGACAGCCAAAAGTCCCTGCGGACTTGAACGGAACTAAATGAGTCATGAAAATTTCATTTTTCTTAAAAACTTGCATAATTGGCGTAAGTTGCCCGAAATTGCGTCCGCTTCGTCATATACCCTACAGTCTTTTCAAAACTTCAATCCTCTTGGAGCATTTTCATAATTGAAAAAATATATAGCACGAGGATTAATATTTATTGTTAGTGTTATTTTTATAGAAGACGCAATTCGTTGTTGTTTTTCACATATGTATTTAGGATTCAGGAGTAAGTTACTCCCTTTCTCATCGACGTGATAATTGTTTTCGACGAGCAGTCCTTATTTTAATCGCATATAGAATTTTTTTATTTTGATCTTAAGTTCATCTTCAAGGAATTTCAAATAAAATTAAATAATTTTCGGAAAACCGAAACATTCGTGTAATTTCGTTTTTGCGTGAATCGAGATTCGCTGGCCACATTTCTCCGTGAATTTCAGCGATAAAACGATGTATTAAGAACGTTAAAGAAAGAACTGTAAATAAATAACGACTGGGTGTGAACTGACACGTCCTGGTTGTAATTTTGACATCCGAAGGTGAGTCACTGACTGTCTGTCACTATTTTGGCAGCCGGATTGCTTGTGATGACTCACTGACAGACTTCTCAATTCACAGAAATCACTCGAACGTTCTTATGATTAGTTAACGTACTTGAGAAAGTTCTGGGACATATGCAGTACTTTTTTCATAATGGTCGTTCAATTTAGGAAAATGTACGCCACTGCTGTTTTGAGGGATTACTATCTCGGTTTTTTTAATGGAACTACAGATGGCTTTTCAGTTTTCACTAACGTAAGTTTGCAATAGTCTTAATGTTTACTGTATCCACGATTTTTTTATTTCATAATTTATTTTAGATTAGTGTTTTGGTCATGATTGTGATTACTATCCGTAACATCGGACTATTCTTATATTTTACTTGCGATATCAGTTTTCATGTCCATGTCAAAATAGTTGATGCGGTTTTGCAAGGATGTGCTCTATAGCGTGGCCCGCAAGTTGTGGTAAAATAGTTTTATTTGGCAAACAGGAAATTATTTGTTTAGAATCAGATTTCTCCTTTCGATAGCACCTGTTTCCGTTACGTAAGCCTGTAACGAATTATTAGGACTTCGCCTTGAAAAATCGCTTTAGGAGTTAGACCCGGTATGTCCTGAGTAGAAAGGCGATGGCCGTAATTATACCATGTTCGTTGTAGATTCGCTGATGGTCATATTGGATGGTATTTGATCTGTATGGAAAATACTTTTGCCAAACATTTCAACAAATCATACTGCATTGTTTTTGTAAGGTTTTCAGGAGTTTTTAAGTCCTCAAGTTCACTGGGTATTACTAAGAGCGTGCCTAGTACTAATAGAGTGGCTACAGTAGTAAGTCCTACATCATTGCTGAATCGATGGTGGCCATGGTGGACACATTTGTACCATGACTCAATTTTTAACCCATAACCAAAGTGCACTAACCAGCGTTAACACGTCGAATGGGATCTAACGGTACTCAACGGGAATATGCTAAATTTTAATTGGAATGGTGAAATTTTCTTTCACTTCTTTTTCTTTCACAAGAACACCCCTTACACAGCTTTTGCGTAAAAATGCAATACAAATATAAACCTACTTCTGCTTTTTCTATCTCTGTCTAAGAGTAGCAACATGAGAGTGTAATCGCTGTTTGTTCTTACGCTATGCCATAAGTAAGCATTAGGACTTGTGTGGGAGGTCGCAAGCAGATTGAATCCGATAAGCAAATTTGATTTTTCTTAAAAAAAAACCAAGACATTCTGCACTGTCCAATGATAATTCCTTATATGATTAGGAGCAAATAAAATTGGGTTATTTTTTTTTGTAAATTAAAAAAGGGAAGCAAAAGTAAACTTCTATAGCAAAAAACTAAACCTCAGTAGGATAGTTTCGTAACATATACGATTGGGGAAATGAGGCAAATATGGCTAAGTTAACATTTAAATGAAGTTTACTAAATTAGTTTACTTAATGATTTTGGTACAGAAACGGTATTTTGATTTTAAATAAGGAACGACCATGTCCAATTACTTGAACAAATTATTACACTAAGGATAATTTCTCGGTTAGAGCCGTTAAGATATGTACACCATTTTCTAATATTTGGTCCTAAATGGCCAAAAATTGATGATCGTCAGTACTGTACGTGAATAAGTTTTAAATTTTTTCTCACAAGGTTCGCATACAAATTTTACGATAACGTATTCCGTCATTGTCAGCGATAACCAGATAGAACAAATGTAGAAAAGGCACTTTAAATGAACACAAAGTTTCTATGAATTAGATTATGTCACTCGTCCCTATAGTGATCTTGTGTCCCTCGCAACCTATAGATGTCTCTAAAACATCTTGGCAAAGAATTTCAAATACACAGGTTTTGACAAAACGTGATTCAAGCTGTTTTAGATGTCATCGAGGAAAATTTTGCGTAAGGGCAGTTTCTCCATTTAAAGGTTCAATTGTCTCAAGAACGAAGACATGTTGAATATTTCTGTTCAGATCGTGATCTTTGGATTACAGGCGTGATTACGCCTTTTATTTGGAATATGTAGATATAACTGTAAATAGCGAACGCTATAGTGATATATCAAAAGATTTGTATAGTCCAAACTCGGTTTTGACGTTTTCGACGTTTTGATGTTTCAAATATCGTTTCACAGTCAACTTGTTGAAAAATAAATTCCACGGACTGGTTCTTCTAACGATCAATTGGTCACCAAGATTATGCATGTAACGCGAGACTAGACTGCGTTTAGTACAATGACATTATGAAAACTCAAGGTTTTTGAGTGCTGTTTGAAATAATTTAAATATTACATGAATATTACATCGGCTGAAACTTGTTTGGCCTGACATAAAGATGGCGCTTCCAATTCAAAATATGGACTTTGTTGAGTACCAGCCCTAAGATCTTGTCAAAATTTTAAGACATTTGGTTCATTCATTTTGAGATTATAGCTTTTGAAGTGACGTTACCTCTGTATTTGAATTTAGTGTTCTGGCAAAACTTTTTTTGATTGGAAAAAATAATTTTTTTGGTATGGCTTGGTAAAAGTTACCTGGTAAAATACTTCGGGTAAAAAACATCTGACTTCCTGATTTTTTTCGTGACCGTAACAGCACCAGTGACTTCCCGTGGTCGGGAATGCCAAATAAAGAAGTGAATTCGGAAAAAAATGAAAAGAGTCACTGATCTGATAATATGATCGCATAAATAAATTGAGCAGATAGCTCACATCATCGCCTTCTGAAAGGAACGTATTGGACATATCATTTATAAATTTTTGCACATCGGAAGTTGAGTGCGCCATAGATGACGTTTTTCTTAAAAAAAATGACCATAAAACAAAACCTGTCTTTTAAACCAAGTTTTAGAACTATTTCGCTACAATAAAAAGGAGTTTAAGAGATGGTTGTGACAATGGACGAAAAATAGTTTCATTACTGCGCACCTGAGTCCAATCGGCAGTCGCTGGAATGGTTATTGCTTAGTGAAAGCCGAAGGAATGCAGGAATGCTTTTCAGGGATGTACATGGTATAATCTGCCAGTCAAAGACTGCCTTCGAAATGAAAAAACAATCAAAAATAATATGACTGTGCATCATTGAAAGGATTGGGCAAATAAATCAAGTCTAAATAACATCATTTAACATGAAAAAATCCTATTTCAACAAGACAACGCTGCAGCTCGATCTCCTTGCGATTAGACCGATAAATTGAAGGAATTAAGTTACGAAATAGTTGAACACCAACCATATTAACCTGATTTGGACTATATCCTTTTTCCCGATTGAAAATTCTGCTCACCGAGAAGAGATTTTATTCACATAAAGAGCGCGATCATAAAACAAATGCCTGTTTTGAGGGATTTGACGCGGACAAAGAAAGAAAGGCATCAAAATGTTACAGGATTATTATACTAAGTGCATTACTATATAAGGAGTTTATGTCGAAGAATAAAGTCGTTTTTGCACTAAAAATATCGTTTTTTCATTGCCAAGCTAAAGACTTTCCAGCGAATGTCGTGTAAATAGATCTTTTTGGTGGTAAGGTAAAGGTTCTGATAAGGGTTGATTTTTAAAATTATTTAAGGAAGATGCAGACCGAAGATTAAAACTTTGAATATTCTTGGATTTTTAGGGCCGGAATTATGTTCACTTGTGGACTCTGTCTTAATAACATATTTGTGGTTTTGATTTTTACATTTGAGATAGAAAAATTATATTGCTCGGAAATAACAAATTTGTTTAAATATAAATTTTTGATGAATTTAATTTGGAGTGCAGTATTATTTAGATTTTATTTAAATACAAAAAAGTCACAGAGGAATAAATTCTATTTTAATTTTCCATTCTTCACAGTTTTCAGCAATGATTGTAAGAATTAATTATCGAAAAAGAGGTACGATCCACATCAAAATTTACACTTGTTTGTTTATTTTATTTTTAGTTATATTACAGAGTATTGCGAATATTTATAATCAATAAATTCTAGTCAACTCACCGCTGTGTTAGAATGGTATAAATAAAAATAAAACAAATTTCGTTGTGAAAATTTGCACTCCAGGTGTTTGTGTTATTCAGTTGGCTAAAGCTTTTCTAATGAATATTTCCGTTTTTTTTTTAAACAAACAAAAATGGATTTTTTCAATATCTAAATGCACAAAATAAAAAAAAAACTCGATGCTGTGCCTGATGAAGAAGAACAAAGATCGGACACAATTTTTTGAGAACATGCCAGTCTAGTTCCAAAATTTTTTGTGTTATTTTATACAAATAGTAAATTGATGTTAAACATTACCATAACTTTTTTGGCTTTCGAATTCAGGATTTATATGATCAAAACTAGGTTACATTAAAATATACATATGAACGTGACATGACTTATCATTGACTTTTGACACGATTTATTCCATAAGGATAACTAAAAATTTTTTTACATAAAATTGATTTTAGCATTTGGCTAATAAGTTCGTGAAAATCACAAAGAAAAACTAAAATATATAAAAAGTGAAATGAATGCTTAAAAAATAACACCTACATCAACAACACCTGCATAAACAACAACAACAACAACAACAACAAATCAAATTTTTGAGCGAAAATAACAAATGAAAAACGAATGGAAAATTGCATAAACTTAAGTTAAGTAATATTGTGAATTGCGCGTGCAAACATAATTAATTGCTAGCATAGAATAATATTGTTTTATTTAAGTTTTATGTGAACTTTTATTTTCATTGGGTTCCCATTGAAATAAATTTAATTTAACATATGACGGGTGGTGATAAATGATGTGCGATTCCGCGAATGTGCAACCCACTTGTTATGAAAGCAATTAAAATTATGAGAAATAATTGTGCAATATAGATGTAATTGCATTGGGCCATGTTCATGTGCACATATAAGAAGATGTAAGAAACAAGAACAAACGGAAACAAATTAAAAACGTTTGAGGTGAAAATGGTTTTTCAATGTTTTGTTTTCGTCGAGAATCAGCAACGCAAAAAATGGTTAATTTATACAAAGAAAAAGATTTGTTCCAGTTCGTTAACTTTCCAGTGGTTTTAATTTTTGCACTAGTTAACGAAACTCTGATCGACACATTTCGCGTTTGATTATCATGCAACGAGGTTTACTGGCTTTCGAGATCGGTCAAAACATTTCTTACATATCATTTTAATGATATTTCGGACGTTAGACATAAATGCATTAATTGATTTTAGCTAAAGAATACGGTTGGAGCAAACGTAACAAAATTATCATGTCCCATAAGAACTGTAGACTATAAAACACCAACCAAGGATATCAGAAGGACTAAGCACTATCCAGGTCACGAACTTTTTATGTTCGGTTGCGAAATTTCTTTCTTCTCAATTTCTATCATTTTCCTCGTTGTGACCCATGCAGACCAACCATTGATAATTTATTCATGGAAATCCCCTTGAGCCATTATGTGGCGGTCCCGCCAAGGAAAACCTACAACGCGCAACACGTCCAATAATCGCCATTAGCACAAAAGAAATATCAATTAGAAGAAGCAGCAATAGAAACTGAATTGCACTTTGTCGATGGTGAAAGCTTCGCGGGTAATGATCTAATAACAATAAAACCATAACAATAATCAAAAATTATATCAATTTTTATTATCATTTTGATGCTATCATTCTCGGGGAGTGACGGTGCAAACCGTACCCTAACAATTTTCGATTCACCCGCAAATTGTTTGAAAGCTGGAAAATCTAGACCAGGTCCAGCGTATGACAATTTGAAAATCTAAAATAAACAAAAGGCGATAAAGTTCGAGGAATATTTTGACAATGTTTACTTATTTGTCTATATGACTAGTGAATGCAAACATTCTGTTTGCTATTCAATCGTTTGTCCTTGTGCGTACACCATAAGCTCGTATGAGTATGTGTCAGAAGTGCGCAGTCTTAATGAGTGGAAAAGATGACACGAAAATTCCAAAGGTTAATTTCGTGGAAATGGTCACGTAAATTTAATTTTAATTGCGGAAATGATAAGGATGACAAAGAACAATGGATGTTCAGGATGAGTAATCTGCATTTAGATTTGTAGCTGCTCGGAAAAGAGGTGTGAGCATACTCATTGGCAAAATACCATTAAATTCAGTGAAGCGATTCTAACTGCTGAGTTATCTTGAAGAGATTAAACTATTAAGATTGGGCTAGTACATAAACATCATAAGACCTTGAAATGAGTGTTTCTAATTAATTATAATTTATCATATCAACTGCAGATGGAGACACACAATAAAATCATCATTATTCAAGATCTCCCGACAGAGCGTTTAGTCACACAATTCTGACTTTTAAATAGAGCTTTTCATCTGAACTATCGAGTATTAGACCATGTTTTGCACCTGTGAACTACAGCTTCAAAGGCGAGTGCTGCAAGGAATATACAAAAGCAACCGGGTAGGTCCTCAACCGCTCATATACAACACTCAAGCCTGGATAACGCCTCGAAGTATCACGTGAAAGCATTGTAGTCGCTTTTTATAGCTCTTTCTGTCGCCTTAGGTCACTGCATTTCTTCTTACTAGACGAAGGCTAAAGCAAAAGTTTGATTGTATGGACACACTAAATATTATTGGACAAAGTAAATGAATCGATTAAACTAGAATTAAAATAGACAACTAGAATAAGACACAATTAAAGTAGCACAATGTATGCTAGAAACGAAACCATCTAGAAGGAGATAGAAAGGACTTCAGGAACGATCGCAAAGTAAGCCATGTTCTATGACCTAATCCTAACCAAGCGAGGACGAAAATATACTTGGGGAAAAATAAATGGCGCAAAACGTCATTATCTCTTTACAAGCAACTCTAAACCTCTTTGATAAACACGCGTACCGAAAAAGAGCCCAGAGGACTACACGTGCTAACACCCTGAAAAGAAAGAGAAAAGAACACAAGACGTTTTTAGGTTTTCTAAGCCTACAATGCTGCCAATATATTTGGTTAGAGCGCAGTTTAATGACAGATCCAAACGAGTTTCTTAGTTTCCGTATGGGTCAACAAGTAGGGCCATTTATAAATGACGAAATGACGTGCCATTTTGGTACGATACACCAAAAGCTAAGGATCGATGTTGGCCTATGATTCGTTTCACAACGGGCTACGATGTAACAATTACAATAGTAACAATAATAACAAAAATAATATTAAAAACAATTTTAGCAGATTTTAGCAGTTGGGCCCTCATAAATCAATTTATATTTTTATATGTACATCAATCGGTACAAATACTTTGTAGTCCAAAAAGTCGCATCGTTATGCTTTGACACAATGCGTGTTATGCCATTCTCAATGCGCGTACGACTTCTGGAATTCTCTTTTCAGAATCGTCCTCAGTGATGTCAACATCGTCCCTTGGATGCCTGGACATGGAACCGTATCATTTTTTGACGTCCCGCTGAGTCGTGGAAGGAACTTGAGAACGGGAGATCTGGACTATAGGGTAGGAGAGGCAACGTTACAACTTTGGCCGAAATTCCAAGCAGCGATTTGGCACAGCGCGTTACTGTCGTGAAGCGTCAAAAGTTCGGCGAAGGATGGCCGAACACGCACAACGAGTTTGCACGTCCACACGTCCACATAAAAATGGGCATTGTACAGGATGTACGAACTCTCAGGGATTACTAGCACATCGCGATGATCAAAAGGAGATGAACATGGACTCGGACATTGACTTCATTCTGGCTTTCTTCGGATCCGTGGAGTTCTTGGTGTACCACTGTGGCGTTCTTGTCAAATGTACTCAATATAGGGATGTACTCAAAACACCACTTTACGTCACCAGTTATAACATTGTTAAGGAAATTTGGGTTTTCTTGGACACAGATCCAAATTCCCGGGATATAGATCAAAAATCGTTGTGTAATATGCACACAATTCACTGTTTGTTCGTAACTCATGACTCTTGAAGTAAACCAAGAAAACACCTTTTGCATAGATCAACTCTCGGAATCCACCGAGAAACTACTGGCCGCCACCGTACGAAACCTCTAACTCATTGACAACCAGATGAGCGTTTGTGTATCGGTCGGTGTCAAGGAGCGGCCTTACTTTGGTCACATTTGAATCAATCCATCAAGTCGGGCAATTCAGTGTCTCCTCTTCTCCGGGAGTAGCTCATGTCACTCGACAACTTTTAAAGCAGCATTCCCGTCGGCATCCTAAACAATTTCGAGGACCAACGATTAGGTTTTCCTAAATTCGACGCAGAAAAGTGTTGATGGAGATTTTTATACATCTTGGAAGTTACTTATTATCCGAGATTCAAGGACATTGATGCTTACCGACAGAGAAACGGAAACAAATATCGATCTCTTCTTCCCAGCACCACGTCCAGGTAGTCAGATCATGCCCTCTCCTAATGTCTCTCCATCCACTGATCTACACTGAGCTAAAATAATTAAGTCCCAGAACTTTTTGATCCTAGCTTGTAATCCTTTTCATCATTGTCTGAAAAGTGAAGGGGCATTGGGGACAAAAATCGACGAAAACCAAGATGGACTCCAAGCTTTTTTTTAGCGGTGGAATAAATATTATCCATTTGACAGGGGCAAGGAAAATGATGCTCATATGATTCAAGTCTTCGCAGGCAACAGACATATGACTGTGTTGATGAAAATCACAGTACGAAATTATGAATGACTTTGGCATTACTGCAAAACTTATCTGCATAATTGAGCTTAGATTCGTGAATAAAGAGTCCCTGGACTGCAGAGGACCTAGCTGACCATTTTCACAGGCAAGGTTGTCAAAAAAATGTACTCACCACGATTAAGCTTCTACTATAAGAACGCTTATATAGTCTGCATTCCAGAAGTTTACCTTTTGTGAACTTAGACTTTGGAGGAAAAATGTGTTGATCAAGTAACCAGAGTCGCTAACTAATGCTGCGACTGATGTACGGATGCTTGTATTCCAGAAAGTAATACTGAAAAGGCTCTTGTTTTGTGAACGTAAATTGTTTGTTGCAAAATACGTCAGAGCAGCAATTTCTGGTTTTCATCGATGACGTCCCTGCAAATACCTTCCTAGGTAGTCGCTTCTCATTCATCTACGCTTGTGGCCAGCCCATCGCAGCTTTCACAGTTTCATAGTCTCGGAGGATGTGGTTGTGCCTTATTTGCGCCTGAGCTCTTTGGCAACTCTTTTCATGCGCCTTGGGACCCACCTTGCAAACTTTTTTGTTCGTTCTCGAATGTTTGGGTCAGGGGTCAAGTTTCATAGCCATAGCATAACACAGACCTTATGACCGCTTTGTATATTTGGAGTATCGTCCTTCTATATACGCAACTGGCCATAAAAGTTGACAAAAATGACAAAATTGGGCACAACACTGAACAAGGGACAACACACTGAAGAAGGAACCTTATTGGCCTCAAATCAACGAATATGGAAAACAATAAAGTTTTAATCTTTTTAGAAGATTGCAACTATGAGACTGAACAAATGTATTGAAAATAATCAATGATATTTGATTATACATTATTTGATAAACATGCATAATCAAGTTTAATTAAATACTAATATCCAGAAAAAGGATGCTGTGTTTCCTAGAGAACATTAAAGGATCTGCCAAAAACCACTAGTGCGAGAAATTTCTATTCTTTTGTATACAATTCTAAGTCTATTTACATTCAATCCTGAATTGTGGTTTGCCTTGTGGTTGGCACAGGACGAAAGTTCCATTTCTGTATAATAAATGCGAGCCCTATAAAGAATAAAAACGGAAAATAACCGAGGGTCTTAAAAATCGGCAGTGCAGTAGAGAACTAGATAGGTAAGATTGAAAATTATAGAAAAACACAACGGGGTGCAGTACTATCCTCTTTAGTCCAAACAAGTGACCACTTGGTAGGAGTAACATTGTTGCAAAATGTAAAAAAAATCTGGACAATCTTCGTTTCGAAGTAATAATAAAAGGATTACACCTGAATACTTGCTACATTACGACTAAACTTGGAGACAACCCTAACTAATGTTTATTCTCAGGCTGATAAGGATTTTCATACTGATTGCAAGGACTGGCACACAATCAGCCGTCTTACTGGTATGTTAAAACTATGAAAAAAGGAGTTGGAAGCTTGCAACGACTATGGACATCGTTCCTGAATGACACACAACAATACTATAGGCCAAACAGTGAAGGCGACAATGACCGTAGACGTAGAGGATGAAGATTGCCAACACATTCCTCGTATCAAAAGAATACACATGACCTCAGAACATACAGAGTGTTCTAAACGTTATTTTTAACTTTACTCAAAGGTATTACTAATATATCTAAGGTTTTTCAAACGCTTTTTTCAATCGGTTTCAATTGATGAGTTGTGTCAAACGCTATCGACGTCCTCTGGGAATCGTAGCAGTGTAGTCGACCCGTAGCAGTGTACGTAAATTTTACAAAGACAACTCTGTCATTAAAAACTTTTGTCATTTTTTCGGTTGTAAAGGAAGCACCTGGCACACAACTCATTAAAAAAAGGGTAAAAATAGTGCTCGAAAAAAAAGAGGTAAGAGGAATCTTCGGCGGCGAGCAAATATCGGAATAAACGGCCAAACTAGGCTTGGGGAAACGACGAAAATATGGAGTGCGTATTCCAATGATAGCGAAACCGGGTTTCTTTGTTGATGAACAAGAAAGTCTCTTAAATATTCCAAACGTAAACGTTCATCTGCATCCGACACGATGCAGTAGGTAACATTGTCAAAATTTTCACATTTTGCAGTTGGTAGCTTATTGAAATGTATTGAAAAAAATAGTAGGATAGAAGTCAAAAATGCGAACGAAACTTTTCAAAATTTTTTTTTCAAAAGTCAAATTATGAAAAACATTCAAAAATTAAAAAGCTGAAGACCGTTGCGTTTGCATCGATCCAAACATCAGACACCACGAGGCAGTTTCTTCCTGCAAGTTTACCCTGAGAGACCTAACTTATTGTTATTCAATCTTGTCCTTTAAGAATATTTTGTTCTCGAATGAGGCACACTCTTAGCTTAACGGCCAAGCCAATAAGCAAAATTAACGTTATTGGAGTGGAACGAATTCAAAACATAAACATGGAAAACCACCACAAAACAAAACAACAAATGTCATTATGTCGGAAGGTGGATGGTTCGGCTTGTAATTTGACCGAAAGAGGTTGCACAGGTCGGTCACTGTTAGTTTGGAGCGATACTTGGCGATGATTTATAGTATTTTGACTGCAGCTTTAACGTTTTTTGATTGTTTTTGTAGAAATATGTGGCTCAGTCAATATGATAACCTTTGGGGTCGAATGTGTCCATACCGATTGCTCGCAGCCTTTTTTCTGAATAAGAGTCGTTGAACGGTTAACTAACCTCTTCCAAAGGCACCGAGTTCTTAAAAAAGAAAATGGAGAAAACAAAGGAACGAGAGGACAAAGTGCATAAACTTGTCTACTCGTAGCGTTGATTTGACACCTGTCAATTTTGACCATCACATCCTATCTAGACATGTTAACCAATACAAAATATCCGAGGAGTAATGTCATCTATCACGGAGAACAATTGCCAAGCAGTTTTTGGAAATTTTGCTTCGCGGTTAGAAGATTTTCGGCAAAATAATGAAGCACATTTAGTAGACATTCCTTTCAGGGAGAAATTTCAATCAAGTTTAATTTAGTTTTCAATGTGTTTATATTTTTATTTGCTAAATTAATGCATAATTTAAATTTTTATGTTTAGATTTAAAAGAGGCTTTTGGAACAATTTCGGCTTTATATAGTGATGAAACCGGTATTGACGGAAGTTAAATGATGGAAAGCAAAGGGACGTAAGTTGCCTTTCTTACCAAAACACTATTCAATCTTGTGTGAATTTCGAGACACCCTAACCGCCATCCTCCTCCTTTGAGACTCTCAAAAGACAAAGATTCATTCGTCGACCAGATAGTAATACCATTGCGCTTGATATCAACTTTTTTCAACATGAAGAGGAAAGCAAGGAACTCATTTGAGAAAGAAACGGAAATTACTGGATGTTACAAAATGAAATAACATAAAAGTTAATGAATCCATCTAAACGTAGGAAAGTTGATAGCTTTATTCGATGCTTGTTGTAAGGATGCGGTCATAACGAAACAAAATGAATTAGATGAAACAAAAAGTTGAATCATGCTTCGGAAAATTCAACTTGCAATTTACTGGTGTGTATAATATATGGATAGAAGCGAAGTTGCAGAAAAAAATTCGCAATTTGTAACGAAGATTTTTTTTCTAAAGTGAAATAAGGTCCTTTCGTAGATATGGTGAAAGACGAGTGCATTTTTCTAAGGAACGACGTGTTGAAATCTCGTTGTCGTTTGGCTGTAAAATGTTGGAAGTTCAATTCAACCTACGGCCAAGGATGAACTTGTCCCAAAATCCGAGTGTGCATTTGTGGAAAGGAAGTAATGTGGACCATCATAACAAACTAGTAGTTCTAGATAATTCACTATTCCAGTACTAGCGTCAATTATTTAAATTCATTAGAGCAAATAATAAAAAATAAGGATGCTTTATGATGGCAAGCAATTTAAAATTCAAAATCCAGTTACAGTGTGAAAATTTATCAATAAAATGACTGATGTTGCTTTCCTACATTTCATCTTTTCGATCCCTTTGCTCCTGCTGAATTCGCATTAGAATTGCCACTTTGTGTTTCTATTTCATTGCATAGAACTTCTTTTAGGGAACCATTTGCAAATTAAATGATATATTAACTAACAAGGACTCGCGTCTTAACAAAGCCGCTGAATATTATAAGATTAAGGTAATGTGAGCACCTCAGCTACCTTTTTTTTCTACCATCCGCCAACATATACGAATATATCAACTGGCACATACAACTGGTAACACATGAAATTAAAGAAAGAAGCGCACAAAAAACTAAAATTTAAAGAAAAAAAAATAAGAAAACAGAGAGAGATAGAGAGAGCAAATAAAGAATCAGAAATCGAAGATTTTTTCTTGCTTTTTTTTTGTTTAAGTAAAAGAAATAAAACTTACTAGTTGCTTAGCTATCATCAATACAGTCTTCAGTGAAAATTTACGGCCACATAAATTGAAGAGATCTTCGAGTGATGGTCCCAATAATTCTAAAACCATAGCATTGTAACGTCCACCGCACGTGCCCAGTAGATAGACACGTGGTATACCTTCTGTAAAATTGTTACAAGTTTTTTTTTCGTTGCTAATGTGAAATATTTCTTTTCATATGTAATGTTTTTTTTTCGTTTTCGAAAAAAAATTGGACTACTTTAGTATTTTATATAATTGAATAATTTTAATATTAGAAAGCGTGTGATTTTCTGCTTTTTTTCAAATGCCAAAGATCGAAATACGTTGCTATTACATTTTGGTATAAATAAATCAATAATAAAAACTACATTTACAATGAATACAATTGATTATCATTACGTGTATATGATACATGTTCAATTTCTGAACATTTCTACTTTGAAATTCGCGCTTTGAATGGCGAGTTATAGCACGAAATTGCAATCAAATTAATCATTTGCGTTGCGTTTAACAAACAAAAAGCCTCCAGAATATTCTTGATTTTATTGATTAGTTGGATATAATAGAGAGGTTGGAGGAAATGTTCCGGGGTGGTTTAAAAGGACAGGAGGATATAAATGAAAGGCTCTTTGAATGGCTTAAAATTAGGATGATTTTTAATATAATTGGCAATGGTATGAATTCAAATTGAACATTATAATTTTTTTTTGAAAAGTTTATCGAGAACAAAATCCTTATATTGATAGCAAAACCTCTACAATTATAAGATATTTTTATTCTGATTTTATATGCTACTAAAATAGTAGAAATAACCTAAAATTTAACGTTTTCCTATATAAATTATGATAATTTGAACGAAAAAACACTAAATGACCACCAAAATCGTGGGAACTCTTCGTTGCAATGGCATTCAATTTTCAAGATAAATAATTGTTGCAATTTAGTTTTAAAACCGCCCCGAGAGA
Source organism: Stratiomys singularior (assembly GCA_954870665.1). Classification (NCBI taxonomy): domain Eukaryota; kingdom Metazoa; phylum Arthropoda; class Insecta; order Diptera; family Stratiomyidae; genus Stratiomys; species Stratiomys singularior. The sequence goes on along the minus strand of OX940878.1, from coordinate 107,035,430 downwards.
TACCATCAATACTCATTTATCCATCCCGCAAATCATTCGCCTTAAATTATTGCTATACCATTACACCCGGTCCAACAACCAAAATTATTTGGTTAAATATAAACCTCATCAAGTTCAACCATAAATTTGTTTCTTTGAACCGAAATGATGTGGCGCCAAAATTTCAAAGGAAATGAATAGTGCAAACTCGCATAGGAAATAAATAATCAAATCTCGCATCCATCTCCAGTCTGGTATTAACTTGACGCTCTACCGTAAATTCAAAGCTGAAAGAGTGGTTAATGAAGCAAAGAAACATTTTTCTTTTGAATACATTTCTTTTGACTGCGTCGAAGGAAAATAGCGTGGTAAGTTTTTACTTTATTTTTTGTTGATGCTTGTGGTAATGTAATAGACCAAAGTTTACATTAGCCGATGGAAAGTTTTCGGAATCTCTTGAATTCCTAATAGCAAACTTACGCGAACGTAAGACTAATTTGCACCCCCAAAAAGTGAATTTCAATTCAATGAATAATATTTAACCATGTTAATGTGTGAAGAGAATTGAATGCGTTTTGAAAATCAGAATAGTTATTTGCCAAGACATAAAAACGTTTTAATCTGCATGTTATCTAGAATATGGTGAAGGATCTTTTCATTAGATATGAGGATCAGTTTCTTCAAAAATTAATTATATACATGAATATGGGTTAGCCGACAATCCTCCAGAGATAATTTCTATAAAATTCCATTCTTACCCGTGATGTACCACAATGTTCGGCAATCAAATGTAACCCGCCCCGCGATATTCGCTTGAATTGTTTAGTAATTCACTTTGTATCTCAAATAAAACGTGGTCACGAAAAACGAACACAGAAAACCTTAACGAACAAGATAACGATCGTGGCAGAAATAACACATTCGTGATTCGACCCCGCAATATACAAACAAACACTATATCAAATTTTGATAATTTTATAATTTATAACACGAAGTTGATAAAGATCGAAGTTGTGATCTTATAATGTGAATATCTAAACATTCAAGAAATTTGCATCTACAAAGAATTAATGCGATTCCTGTCAAAACATTTTATTCACATTAAAACTCCTCAAAACAAACACATAAAACACATCAAGAGAACTGCTCCCATGAATTGTATATTTTAAATTAAAGTTAAGCAATTATAAACAAAGTAGGTAGTTCGAGACATCCTTTTTTTAAAACGGTAACAGTGAGAAAAATAATTTTTAAGGCTGGCGCCATAATTCAAAATCCAGTAGTGCCATCTTTATTCGAAACTGTATTTTAGAGCCCGACATTTTCTTTTTAACATGTTCACATGGACGTCATGACATTTAGTTGACAAACACCTATCGATTGACAGTTCTTTGTAGACAACTTTTGATTCAAAGTTGAAATTTTAACATGGAACAAAGAGCCATCAATTAATTCCACACACAACTTGGTAAACACACACACACAACATCAGATACCTTCTAACAGATGCAACAATGTGTCAAATTAATTGACTAGATCATATTTTATTTTAGATGTTGAAGATGCAACGCAACGCGTTTTGACGTGCAACGAAACGTGGGTTCAACATGCCCGAATAGACAAGGGATATTATGAAGTAGAGAAGAAAGGAGGGAGCCAGGGCTTTTGGGGACTCTCAAGGAGATAAGTTTCCTACTACTGTGGACTTCATGACCTGGTTCGTGACGCATATCTGTCAAAAAAACGGGCGTCTGAAGAGGTACTTGGAATAGAGCTTTTTACAAATAATCAGCAGGCTGGACAGTTTGTGTGCAATTGGTTGAATACACGCCCGAAGTCATACAACGAAAAACGTAACTGTTGGTTAAGGAAAATGTACTACTAAGTGGAATTATGTGGAAAAATAACTATAAAGTAAATTTTCTTCTTAACTATGAAATATTTCTGGAAAAGGCTCGTTTATGTTTGAGCGCTCCTCGTTTAAAGGGGGTTTGATGGCCAAAATCTGTTGTATTCGGACCGAATATCGCAGTCGGGACAACTGATATCTGTTGCGCAATAAATCACCGAATCAAATATGAATCATTGTTTGTTTGAACAGCTCTTAGGAGCACCAAGAGGCGTTGGCGATGCAAGACGTTGGCGATAATGAAGGCGATGTCTCTGTTCCCCTAGCATCCTTCCCACTAGAAAAGGGATTTCTAGGAGTTGAAGGTGTCTGTAGGCATAGGAATACGAGATCTTGCCCGCAATAATGTGTCAAAAAGAAATTCAGGCTAGGCTTTCAGGACAGAAGAGAAGTGTAGAGGGTAGTACAAAAGTATTTTGCATCTGAAAGTCGCACACTCAGAGCGTTAAAAGCCCTCACTTCCCTACCTAATAAAATTTTGCATACCATGAGAACGTCAACCATTCAAATACGAATGAAATAGGACCGAAGTATTTCTGATAAAAGACCAAAGAGCCCAGATGACATGTTAACAAATATGAAAAAAATTGCGTATAAATGTTAGGCTAATGTAACACAATTATGTAACGAGTAATTAAAATGTTTAAGTGTATCTAAAAGACAAAAATCGCAAACCCATGGACATAAAATTGCAAACATAAAAACTTTTGTTGACGTTTTTAAGGAAGTGTATCAAAACACTAACAACAAATACAAGATGTAAAGATCTCAAACTTTTTAAAATTCAACAACTCGAAACTTCAACTAAGCCAAACATTTCCGGTCAAAACGGATATAGAAATGAAACAGAGTAAAGGAAAACGTCTTGCGGGCCGTTCTTACTTTCGATCCATAACAATCAGCCAAAACTGACGAGGCGACCTATCTTGCTGATGAAAAGAGACATCACCTCAATTCGGATTCTAGTGAAAAATATACTGAGCCTTTCTGTCAATAGTAAACACGCTGTTGAACTGGAAAAAAAGGATAATTTTATGGCAAAGCTGACCAAATCCAACAACTCCAAAGGAAGGGACTGCGGACGACACAGTTGACGTTTTTTAATTTGAAAATATTGGAATTTGGATTTGAAATTTAATACATTAATTAGATGCTCCAACATTGTCAACATTGACTGTTCTCGGAGACAATATCTCCTTTAAAGCAAACCGCGCTCTCACTAGTGCATATATGGACGAGGAAAACGGACAGAATATTGGATACCGGCAAAATCAAAATTATGGTATGAACTCAACACCGGAAACAGATAAATTTCATCGCTCAACAATGGAAAATTATTCAAATAACTTTCCTTCACAAGATGAAACAAGGACAAATCCTTAGAGAAGAGAGAAGTCAGAAAAAGAGAGACAGTGAAAATTTTGACTACTCACGAAACTGGGTAGAGGGGACGGTCAGGACACGCGGGTTATAATTCAAACTCACTCAATGGATCTATATTACAGGAGTATTGTAAATACAGTAGTTATTACAACGGTAATATGGATTCATTGACCTTACAGGATAAGGGAAAATGCTACCTACAGAATGTTAGTTTGGCCGTCGGCACAAAGATAGCAAACATCTACAAAACAACCAGAAAAATATTCAGCAAGTAAGCAATCTAGGCATCACTGGCGCTTTGAGGACTCCCCCAAAAGCTGCCATGAAAAAGATGCTTAACCTGATAATTAAAACTGAGGAAAGTTTAATAATAAACCATTCTCGAACGGGCCACTCCAAAACTAAAATTCGTGGAGAGAGTGACCTCATCACGTAATAGGGAAATGACTATGGCCCAACTAGTAGTGGACACAACGACTCCTATTATAAATTATACGTCAACCTTCCGAACTAGGTTGAGCCGGCAAACTTGCTCTCACACAGTGATGTCACAATCGTAAGCTACTGCTCTGAAACGAATGAGGGCACTGGAATCAGAATTCATTTCTATGTCTAGCAGTCACTCCAAACGAGATTAAAACATTTCAGCCTTTAGGGTCCTCATGCAAAAGGAATTGGCACTCAAAAGAACGTTACATACGGAGTCTGCAAGAAAGAGAAGAACGTGGAAGACTTTTGTCTAGACGCCCCTTACTCACAAATGGTTTCAAATACTTGGGTAGGAGAAGAGAAAAAGAGACTAAACCATCCAATAACCACGGACTAGGGGTTGTCCTTGATATGTTTAGGATGGCACAATGGATCATCAACTAAACCAAATGATATGAAAAGAGGGTTTGTTTATAATTTGGAATATTAAACTCTGCTTCTACAATTTCTTTTCCTGCCGAATGTGGAAAATAATTCGAGAAATTGTATACTTTCTTTAACAGTAGAAATAAAAATTTATGCATTGTAAATTTTTGTATAGAATATTCGATCAGAAGCTGCCGAGCACACAGGATTTTCGGATCCTGCTTTGAAGTTTTCGAATGTGCGTGATCGTTGCGCACGTAAGAGGTGAGACGTCTTCAAGGAAAGGACAGGAATTGTTTTTAGTGGCTTGAAAATGATAGCACATATCAGTAAAGTCTGATTAATTAAGTAAAAGAAAAACAGGTTTTCAATGAAAAATGAATGAGTTTTGCTATCAATATTTTTTAATATATTTTGTTCTCGATATTGACTCTAATTTTCAATTTTTTACGTATTTAAAGAATCATCAAACTTTTTTATCTAAAATTAAATTAATTTGAATGTAAAAAAAATTTCTTACCATGTGATCCTAATAATTTATAAAACCTATATTCTAAATGTAGTTGTGGAGCCTTTGATTTCATAGGCTCCATTTTTATTGCTACGTGCTCATTGTTGTAAAGATTTTTTCCTGTAATAAAATAGAAAAAAAAAGTTTTAGTATCATTGATTAATTGTAAAGTGAAAATGTAATTCAAAAAATATTGTTTGGTAATAAAACATTCAATTAGGGAAAATAGAGGAGCGAAGTATGAATCGATCAATTTTCACCTATCTAAAATTTAAAGCGCTGCAAACGCAACGCAAAACCGGTTTTGACCGATAAACCAAGTACAGGCGGACACGTGCATTCCCGTTGCATCGGCGGTAAATAACATACGGCTCGCGTTCTAATCGTTCTTTCTCTTGCACTCTCTTAGATTTAATTTTTTTGGAGTGTTATAAAAGCCAAAAGTTTTGAATACACAAGTAGTCTTGTCACGACTTCTCCTGGAAGTTGCATCTCGGCCGACAATTCGTAAAACATGCACTCCCGGTACCGAGCCCACGACTACCCTTCACTATACGAACGAGTGGTGTAATTTTAAACTGATATTACATTTGAGTATTAACGTATTTTCATTGCTCTCGTGCTTGCTGTTATCCCACAGTTGATTATGACTTTTTGCATCATATTAATTAAAGAAATTTAATTGAATGCAAAACGTACGAAGTAAAATTTTAACTTCGTACGTTTTGCATTCAAAGAAATAAACAACGAGCAGTTGCTATTTGGTTTTTATATTTTCAGAGTGCATGTCGCCATAATCACCCATGCACTTTGAAACAATGGGCAATTTAGATAGAAAATAATCGGCAATCAACAAAAATCAATGAATTTTTTTTATTGAATTCAGGTTGGAAAAGAAGAAAATCTGGTTATTAAGGTGTCTGAAGTTTGAATCGCTAAAAACGCAATGATCTTCAACTTCTTCGCATTTTGATTGATATTCAGATGCAAATAATTTGACCTCAAATTTTGGTAAATTTTAATTGCATATTTGAATTTTTTGCACTTTACTAGGATTTCAGTTAAAATAGTATTCATATAAATAGTGGAAAAATTGATAGCGTTGCGTTTGCAACGATGCAAACTTCAGAAACCTGATTGTTTGTGGTAGATGGTTGAAGTGATTCGTATCTCGATGAGGATAATATCGATAAAGTATTGATCAAACGATTTCAGATTTATGATCATTGTCAAGGTGACATTTCGCACTCAAAGAATTATTTTGCTGTTTTTTGTCGGGTCCATTCAGTTTTGAGTTACAGGGGGTTTAAAATTGAATTCAAAATAGAGACAATTCGGTACATTTGACAGCTTTTCTTTGACAATGGCGAAAATAAAAGCCAGGCAGATGGTATTGTGAATGGTGTTTATGGTCACAATACTGTTACTGATAATTACGTGTAATTTTGGTTCCATAGATTCCATTCAGCAGTTTTTTTCCATTCAGTATTTCTAATGCGAAATGTGCACCCCGCACATGCAGGCTCGTCGTCAAAAATGTCGACGATACCACATATATGATTTAAGTTGATCGGCATGCGAGTAAGGGTAACATTGCTCAGTAACCACAAGTCAATTGCAAAAAAGCGGGACTCAAAAAAAAGCATGATGTTTGGACGTCATATCAATTTACACTAAGAAAACATGATGGATTGTGTTTCCACCTACGAAGTCTGTGCGAAACGGAATGAAATCGACCATTTCTTGAACACATGTAAGTATGGTTTAGAGATGAGTCCCATACGACAATATTATGTGAAAAGGATTGTTGTCAAAGCGCGCTGAAAATTGCAACGCATAACAGGATTCACTTGTTATGAGTTTGTTATAAATGACCAATTCGAAAACACAACATTCAGATCGCTACTGAACTGGACAGTTTGAAGCTATTCATTGACTACAGAACGGCCAGAATTGGCCGACAGAAAGGATACACTCGTCTATAGTGACTTGCAAAGAATCCCGGGGGCATGATTGGGATGTTCTGTTACATCTAAAATAGAGTCAGGACATGGCACGAAGCGATAATCTTCATTTTCTTGCATTGCAAACTTTTTTCTTAATAAGAAGTCGGCGTCAAAGAACAAGATTTTGAATATCAATTACCAGAGTTTTTCGCTAATATAGACCCGGAATTCTATGAGAGGTATTATGAAGCTATGCTTAAATTAAGATGAATTTGTAACACAAAACTGTGCACTGAATTGGATAATTCGAAATAAATTAAATAAATTCTTGAAGTTCACTTAAAAATATTGGATCTTATCTTATCTAAGCTTATGTATCTAATGTTCTTCTCCACACTTAAACATGCTTGTGGCGATATGAAAGAGTCCTTAAATATCCTTTAATAAGGTATAAAAAAAAATTAGTGATCCAGACCCATGAAATATTGAAATTAAATAAATTGAAAGATATAAAATATAATGAAAATATAATAAAAATGTAAAAACAAATAACATGAAAATAAAAAAAAATTAAATATAAAATAAAATAAAAATACTATTAAAAAAATATTAAAAAAAAAAATATAATAATTATTTTTGGTGAATGATACGTCTGACTTTGGTTTTCTAAAATTAACTTCGTGTGAAAAGTTTTAGATATAATGTTAACAGCACAAAAAATATTGTTTAGTATTGTTATAAAGCAAATTTTTTTAAGCGCAAATGGAAAAAAAAAACAGAAAAGGTCTTTCCTGTGGTCGAACGTTGTTCAAATTGATTTTTGATTACTTTTCGTATTTTCCTATTTCATTGCGGTTTAATTATAAAAAAGATATTCTAGATAGATATAGGATAAATAGATATAATGGCAATCAACTGTTATTACGAAAAAGTGCAAAATTTAATTGAAAGTACAATTAATGCGTTCATTAGTCGCTATTTATTAATGCATTATTGAAAATTATCCGTCTGAACCGGCTGGGCTTAGGGGATTAGTAAAGTTACATTCTTTCTTTTCACTCTAAGCTTTTGGTTTGATTAGTAACAAATGAAATCTTTTCTGCGGATTAAAGTATGCCTTTTGATACTAGTTATTTTCGCAAATCCAATTTTATCAGCTCAGGTTTGTACTCTTCACTTATCAAATTGTTTAAACTAATACAAAAATTTAGCAGCAAACTTGGAAATTTATTCTTCAAAATGTTCAATGTGATGCGAATCCTTTGTACTGCGTGTGTTCCTTTGCAACAAGAGATGAGTCCCATTTGGATGGTTATGTTAACCTCAAGCGATCAGTTCAACTTCCCAACATTCATTTTAATATGAAACAATTTCACACGAAAAACCGTCAAACAATTGTTTTCGACCAAACATTTAATATTTGCGATATCAATCAAAATATCGCTGTTCATCACATGATTGATTATTTTCTGAAAATTATCGAAGGATTTATGAATGGAAAAAAACTTCAGTGTCCTTTTGATGCTGGCAATTATTCTGCCGAGAATTTCCAACCGATGGTGGAGGCTGGACCCTTGAAATTGTTTTACCGTCCGCAAAGTTATTTCATCACAAATTTAACCTTTTTTGACGGTGCCAAAAAAAGTAGAAATTATGTTTGGTGGATTGGTGTGAAATGGATTATCGGAAAAAAAGGGAAATGACAGTCAACAATATTTCGACCAGGCAAAACTCACACGTGTGTATTTATTTGGCAGTTTGTGAATGCAAAATGCAAACGCACAGTAATATTTGAAATTTTATAAATAAATAAAAAATTAATGCAATAATTGCAAGATATAAATCAAACATATAAACATTTTTTAATCAAGGAAATTTAGTTTGTAATTACTGACATGGCAATCAAAAACAAACCTTCAAACTTAAGAAAACCTCGATTACATTCGGATGGGTTCCAATGCAATGGGATCCAATGGAACCGATCCGATTTGACAGGAAGGATTAAAGAGGAGAACCAAATAAATTTCCAAAAAGGGACTAACAGGAAACACGAAACAAGAGATATCGACTGAATGCGCTCTTCAAAGTCTCAATTATCATTCAAGTGTGCCAAGGTAAGGTGCCGTTACTTTACCTTCCGGAAAATTCGCGGACATATGTCGCGTTCTGAGCTGGAGTGATAAGAGGAATGAAGACTTTAAGTCAAAATGAGTATTTTTCTGACAAGTTCTTGTCTTACAAACACTTAATGTAAAGGGTCATTTATTGTTTTTTTTTTGTTGTTAAAAGAAAAGTAATAAAATTCAATGAAAAGCTGAGTATCCTTCACAAAGAACTGAAATCGTCCCTTCGTTTCGGAGCACCACTTAGCAAAATCACATCCTAAATATCTATGTTTGAAAAGATATTTAATCTAAAGACCCATAAAGATATTTACTCTAGGATAAGAAACTTATCTTTTCTATAGAAAACTGGACTTCAACCTGGGACTTGAATATTCTTAAAGCATGAACGTGGCAAAGAGCCTGCAGCAACGTCTGTCACTGACGCTAAAGTCAAAAAATAACATTGAAAACTGACCATTAGATATTGGACTGAGGTTACAAGGATCCCAGACGGCAACATTCTTTGAACTCTTTATATTTATATATTTAAAATATTTTGCTTTTTGGGTGCTGAGAATTTTAACCAATGAAGAATGAATGTTAATGCAAGAGAACAGAATGAATGTTAACCAAAGAACGTTGAGCAAAAGAACAGGCGAGTTAACATTTCAAGGATTTATTTTGGGAAGTACCAGGGTGACTGTGAAATTGTGCAGTGAATTCCCAGCAATTTTTTAACTGTGAATACTATAAGAAACAAGTTAGATATTTAACAGATCTTTCATTCGGAACACAGTACAAACGAATAGTCGTTGTGTTCAATTCATTGCCAATAAATTCAGTTCTTGATCATTGGTCTTAAGGTGCTGAAATAACCAAATAGTAGCAATAATTACATAAATCAAGACCCCTATACGTCGATGCCGAGTTCAGATGGTAGCTATGATATATGACATATTGCTTCATCATCCCACCTTCAACACCCCGCTCTAATCCTGCTCAAGGCTCAAAATCTGCAGTGAATGTTTGCGCCTCCACAAAAACAAAAAAAGAAATCCGGTGAAAGAGGATATATAAGGCGTTCGGGGATTTACGTCCCCTTTCAATAGGAAATTTAAGCCTGGATGAGTCAGATACGAACATCAAAGTAAGGCTCATAGAAATTCTCCAGCTTCCCTCAATCGGTACACCGATTTTTTTGATTCTCCCAATCGGGACATAATTAGAATGGATGGACGTCAAATAAAAGCTGACTGCAAAGATTTAAACCGGTACTGGTTACAACGTTCGAATCCAGAATTAACACACCGATCAAAGAAGAGTGAGGAATGGTGCAGGTCTTCACATTTGAAGGTGAAATTAAATTGGTAAGAAAGCGGCGCCGGAATTTTCTACAGAGATAATCCACAAATTAACTACAGCTTCAAACTTAAGAGCCAAACCTTAAGAACCTAAGAGCCATACTACAGTTTTCCAGTCGGAATTATTTGCAATAAAAGATACAAACAACCTAAATTAGGAATACGAATGCTATCGGTCAAAAAGTTAGCATGGCAGGCGCTTACCTTTGACCACTTACTATCACAATTAGTGCAGCACAGTAGCCAGGCTCTACTAGCCGCAATAACCCGGTCGAATGTGAAACGAACATTTGTCCTGCTGACCAGTATGCAACTAGAATAGACACAATCAAAGCTGCCACTAGCAACAGTAAAAAAAAACATGGACGAAACACCAAAAATGACAGGAACGAATGCAGGAGTAGTCTAGCTCTGTGTCCTGACTCTTAAAAACGAGGACAAAACAATTCGTAAGGAATTCGTAAGGAAATGGCACAAGAACACTGCTGGCATACTAACAGACCAACATCTCTGAGGTCAACATACCAAACAAAAAGAAATCCAAATGTAAACCAACTACAAAGCTCATGGCGAGAAACAGGTAAAAACAAAACAGTTCCCTCAAGATTATCTGAGCCTGGCTAACAACCAATTCACATAGTTGATTACAAACGTATCTAAAATGGAACACTTGGCGATCATAGAGCATACTTTAGGAAGGCAAGATGGACCATCTGTAAATAAAAGCATGAAAAATACGAGGAGCTTAGAGCTGACGCTAGAATTATTTCAAATTATCAAAAATTTTTTTTTGTTTCTGAGCGTTCTAGGCTTTTTAAGCTCTGAGTGTCCAACAGATGGTCTACCGACTAAGGTAGACCATCATGACCGACTAAGGTAGACCATGGTCTACCGACTAAGGTCCCTGCCACACCTTGAACCTAGTCTGTAAGCGTCTGTCCGTTTTTTTGGACCAAGCTTCTCGAGTCTCGCCGTGCGATCAGAAACATCCCATGCTCTGCAGAGATAATCGAAAGGGAGAGGAATTACTAAGACAATTATCCCACCTTTCTCGGCGTCGAAAACCGATCGAAGATGCCCCTCTTTGTAAGAAAAATCGGCCGAGTCCTTTGGTACTACTATCTTTTCCACATCGTTAACTGAAGACAATACGCCTGTATGCTCTTCAAGCTGTAAAGGTGTCTAAAGTTTGCATCGCTGCAAGCTTAACGGTCCCAAATTAGTTTTTTTTTATTCTTATCAACGCTTGGACTATTTGATGATCGGGGTGGAGAGGGATTACTGCGTGATTGATCTCCCTTCTCTTTGCGCCAAAGCCGATTCAAGATGCCCTTCTTGGAAGGAAGAACCGCCCCAGCCTACTAAATCAGTGCGTTTGTCCTTTAATACCAGCATCTTTTCCAATAAGTTATCAGGAGAGAATCAACCCCTCCCCCCATAAGGGTGTCTGCATTTTCCATTGGTACAAACTTAACATTTTCGAAAATTTTTTAACTTTTTTGATTTATTTTGATGCTTAGACTGTGATAAAAAACTAAGACTGCAAATAAGTTAGACATGCGAAAAATATTATCAAAAATTCTGTTCATCTATCGAAAACAAAACATAAATGTAGAAGAAATCGTGATCGTTGCGTTTGAACGATGCAAATACATGACTTAATGATGACATAGTTGTAAATAATGTCTCGTCCTTCTTTTACATATAAAGACGGTACGATCAGCGTCATTTGTGATATCCGGACAAACAGGACAATCAGGAGATTGCGACTTTTCAATTTTATACGGTAAAGAGTGAAAATACCCATGCCCGCTCAACATATGCATGAAGCAATAATCAGAGACTTTTCATAGGTCTGTAATAAAGACCTAAGGCCAAAGATGGAACCTTACGCCACTTCTCATGCCCGCTCATTTTTCGACGACCCTCCAATATGTCATAGACATAGCTTCAATTTCTTGAGGTAATCACTCAGTATCGACATAATTACTGAACATTATCGGTATCATCAGTCTAGTCGATCAATCGCGACTCATTCAGTGACTGCAGCTTCAATAGGTCGTCCTACGAGAATTTCCAAAGGTCTGGGCCAAAGACGGAACCTTACGCCATCCCAAATGTCATGTGCATGCTTCAGCGACTCCTCCTCCATGTGTCATAGACGAGCTACCACTTCTAGAGGTAAATGGTCCCCCTGTGTCTGTGTAGGTAGATAGCAGCTACGTTTCCTTCCCCATGACAAGCTTATAATCAAGCGGCATAAGTCTCTGTCGATGACCTCAATGGTGTTAAGCCAGCAGCGTGCTTGCTTTCTTTGACCAACCTGCAAATGATTTTCCTAGCCAACATGCACGCCAGTTTTCGGGAATGTGACTCATCCTGATTCCTTGAGTGTTGGGATTTGCGACGGAATCCGCGGAATTCTCTTTGCTTTTCAACGATTGCTGGAGACGAGACTTGGATTTACGCATACGAACCTGAAACTATCGACCAATCCAGAGAATATCGTGCAACAGGTGAAGCAAGACCGAAAATACCACGGCCAAGTCAATCAAAAATCAAGGTCATGTTGACAGTTTCCATTGATTATCGTGGTGTGGTGCACTATATTCCTTCTGCCGGGCCAAACTGTCAAAAAAAATTATTTGAGCGTTATGCGTCGTTTCCGTGAAGCTATTCGTCTGAAGCGGCCGGAATCTTGGACGAACAACTCTTGGTTCCTTCATCACTTCATGTCATACTGTATTGGTTCTTCGCGACTTTTTTGCCAAAAACTCGACTCATGTAGTTCCGCAACCACCGTATTCGCCTGATTTGGCTCCGTGCGACTTCCGGCTATTAAGCAAACTCAAAAGGCCATTGCGGGGATGCCGTTTTGAGACGATTGAGGAGATAAAAACAGAATCGAAGAAGGTCTTGAAGGCTATACCGGAAAAAGACTATTCTGACTGCTTCCAGGACTGGAAAAAGCGTTGGCAAAAGTGCGTTTTATCGGACGGGGATTACTTTGAAGGGGATGAAATTGATTTGGAAGAATAAATAAAGAATTTACATTTTATAAACAATTTCACCTTACTTAAGATTCGGTTGATTGCTTCCAATAACTTTCGCCTCTTGTTTTCGTCCTTTTCGTAGATCGACTACCCGAAATAAAAGAAAATCCACGACCGCTTCCGAAAATAGCACGATGTGGTTTACTCCCAGCAAATATTGCTTAATTTCATTCTTCGAATGAACTACACTTTGATTGGATATACCACGAAGAATACGTTACTCATTTCGTATGCACGTCAAGTACATTTTGCGCGCAATGCCTCGTTCAAACATAGACCATAAAATTTATTCATATTGAAGAAAAAGGAACATTTATTACAATAAAAATTTATATTCGTCACAACATTGTCTTGTCGAGGCGACAATTGATTGGCCAAGTTGATTGCTTAATCTTTTTTTACTTGCGATTTCTATGAAGTGAAAGACGTAAAAGATGAACATACGGAGCATGTGTTTGGCAATAGCACTATAATAATAGTGTGTTAGTAGAAAGTTAGTGAATAAACGGAAGTTTCCTTTTTATTTGAGTTAGATTCTGTAACAACATAATGTAAGATACGCAAGACAAGTTGCTTCATTTTTATTAGAATGGAGAGCAGAGGAACAGCTGAAAACGTGGGCGTATGTCATGCAAGGAATTTATTCGAATGAGCATGGAGGTCAGGTGTGAAAAAGGTTTAATCATCGATTTTATGGCCGCTTGGTTTCTATTCCACAGTGAATCCAACCGAAATTTCCCCGAAAGACATAAATCAAATCTTGATTAAATACAACTTGTTATGTGGAAGTTGAATTTCCTTGCTCTGATGAATACAAATTCGGAAAGGCATTTTGAAGTTATTGAACTTAAGCCTACCACCAACTGGAATCATGTTTATGTTTTTACAATTATTCTATGGTTATAGTTGGATAGTGCATTGGAACATAAAGAAATGTCAAAGAAATTGGTCAGAGAAATGAAAGTTGAATGAAAGTCAGTCTACAAGGAGTTTGGAAGCTGGAAAATTTTCGTCGACTCGCTGGATAATGGTGAAATAACCCAAAATAGCAACCTGTACTAGTGTAACAAACCAATTAAGAAGGGATTAAGAAGTTAGAAAGATAAAAACTTCCAATAAAATTAAGGATTTCCAGTGAGCTGATTTTTTAAAAACAAATATTTATTATGGTTCCTTGAAGTTACCTAGCCTAGAGGAACCCAAAAAATAATCTTGTTTTTCATCTCTTTCAATACTTCAGGAAGGATGCTATACCTTGAAAATTTGTTTAGAATTATTAACGATCTCTACAATATCAGTATCAGTGATATTTTGTCAAATATTCGAATTCATCAATTGAAAATGGCTTTTCTTACTTGTTCTGGCCAAACTCCTTGTACAGTACGTTTTGTAATTAACCAACTTGAACGAATCAAAACTTGTTTAAAATATGCATGCATTGTGGAACTTGGTCAAATTTTCTATCAAATGAATATCGACTTCACCTAAATGTGCTTTCCCAAAAATATCATTATCCAGCTCTCACGTTATTTTAATCGTTATACAGTCCTTGAATGCTCGCAATCTAATCCTAAATACATACTCCAACTCTACGTTCATTAAGCATTTAAGTAAATACGTACAACTCATAAGCCGTGATTCTATCCCGGTAGATATTACGAGCACGGAGACGCAAGGCTGAGGAATCATTCGATCAAACCGAAGAAGGGCAACTGACAAGATATACAATCGCGGTCTTAAAAGTAATTAGCAACGCCATTTCAGTTCAAAAGAACATAAATTAAGACGACGAGAATAGGATCAGAAACTTCGAAATCCTCAGGCAACGGGGACTGAAAAAGGTGACTGAGGGCAGAGCGGGAATCAAAAGAGCTCCTGGAGCGAAAAACCTACGTTAAAACTCGCTTTTCAGCGGTAAACACGAAAGAACGAGTAGCAGCCTCGAGCCATATCAAGAGAAACACTTACAAGGAGCTGTGATTAATGACAAATTATTACGTTCGCAAGCACCAATAAGGATAACAGAGAAAGCTCAGTGTTTGAAATCCAAAGCAAAAAGAAATCCTGGGACAAGCGAACCTAAGCAAGCAATGAATAAGGTAGGACTTAAGCAACGCAACGATGCTTTGCTAGTAAAACCCACAGACGAGAGGACTTATGTTGGCATCCTTGAGGAAATCAAGCAGATCCAGGAAGCAGAAAAAGTAAGAAGCACTGTCAAAACAGGTCCTAAGATCAAATGACCTCCTGATGGAATCCGTGAAAAAATCGTCCCTCAAGGACTCATTCACTAGCAAGTTCAAAGATCAACCGTCAACTCTTTAAACAATGCTTTAAACTGGAGATGAGAGGCACTTAGGATAATGTGTTAATCAGGAAAACTCTACGCAATGCAAGCAACTTCGCGGAGAGATTGACGACTGCAAGTTCATGGGGACAGAAGATCACAATCTTGGATTTTCCGGGAAAAGGCACCGCGAAACTCCTGCTCGGGGAAATAATCAAAATCGGTTGGATAGTTTCCAGCCTTTCATCGAAGGATGATTTTTACACGATACTTAAGTTGCCTTGATTTCCGGCACATTTCAGTAAAATAAAACCGGCTTGATCGAAGCAGCCTATGTTGCTAATGTGGCACTTGTGGCCATAAAGCGCAAGGGTGCACAAATATATCATGCTGCATATTTTGCAAGCGAAAAGAACTTTGACTCAAAGAACAGGATCATTTCCTGAGGATTGATATATACCTGATGTTCAAAAAAATCCTAGCCAAAGCAGAAGCCAGCGCATGATTGGAGTCCTCCAAATTAATCTGAACAAAAGCGCGACCGCACAGATCCTGCTTGAAAAAACCACCACCACCACTTGATTTCAGGATAGCGTTCTACTTCGAGTTTAAAGTCACATCATGGCGAAGAATTTTGTCATGTTATTATCATTTTGGCATTTTGTATCTATCTAACGCCCATCGACACGATATCATCGTTTCAATACAGACTCGACAAAATGGAAAAAGCTATCACGAACACTGTAACTGGAATTCTTGTCAGTAGTAACTTCAATGCCAAGGCAGTTCAATAGTGAGTGCCTCATCCCGATTCGACTGGGAAACGAGTCCTCGAAATGGGAGCTAGCTGGATTTGTCGTAATGAACATTCGAAGCAGATAAACCTTTCGCCGGAGTGGCGGTGTGGGAACTATATCCGATGTGACGTTCATCTCCGAGTCTTCTGTGTCTGTGAAACAATAATGGAGGGTTCTACAGGATTATTTTGCGAGCGATCATCAGTACATTGTATTCGAAACTGGTGCACATGCTTCTTGACGCACACTAAGCCGGACTTCACGCCTGAGATGTAACATTACTTAAATGTATCGCCCATGACAGGTTACTGTCAGCCCCCTAAAACGGTGAGGAGCCTATCCTGGCTGAAACGTGGTGGTTGTGGTTTCGAAGGCTACACAGTGGAGGAGAGCACTCACCAGTTGTGTTCGGGAATCCAGGTAGCTTAAATAAATTGGGACCTAGGACTGAAACTTGTTTCAGATCCTAGGGATGGTGGTTGACACATTGTTTCAATTCCGTCTATGGAGACCGTGGGATTAAGCCGTCAAGGCAGGTGTCCACGTTAATCCACAAGACTTCATTACTTAAATGGATGTAGAGGAGTTCACAGAGTATTTTCGGAGGTGAAACCATGACAAAGATTGCGACGTGGATTAGAGGACTCGCGGCTAAAAATGAGTTGAACACGAATCCTCTATGCCCCGCTGACGGGTATAATAATTCCGGTGTACGAGTGGTCAGCTCAAATCGCTACAGCGCGAAGAGAATATCATCAAGCTGTGTTGCTCTGTGAGAAGTGAGAAAAGTCACATCCTCGAATATTGGCATACATGTCAGCTAGCAGACTCCCCCTTAAATTTATCAATGAAAACATGCCCCGTCTCCTCGACGACATCAACAAGGTTCTGTAGGGGCTGGGTTAAAAATGCAGATGGAGCCGAACGGACGCTGAATTTTTGAGACAAAACACATTGAAGAGGTTGCCTGCGCAGTTTTTCCTGTTCTTTCTGCTGCTTTTGACGGTCCGCTCGGTCCTTATGTAAAGGCTAACCCTTCCCTTAATACGCGAAAGGCCAAGGGATCAGACATTTTGTCCTGTATTTTTGTTCTGACATGCTACTTTGTGATTGCATGCTTATATGCTTAAAATTATGGGATTCGTGTGCTAGGATGCTCGATTTTCGAAAACTGAAAATCTTCGAATGTGATTTTCTTCCATTAAGAGTGGGAAGTTGTGATGGTAGGGTAAAAATTGTTAAGTTGTTTAGTGGGATTGTTGATTTTCGAATTTAACGCTTCTCGATCTTCTCTCGTAGATCTTGGGTTTACATAGAGAAGAAAAATCGTCCTTTCCAATGAGGGCGCGTGTGATTTTTTCCCGTATTTTCTTGTATCTTTCTATAATAAATCAAGCAAAGATTTTGTAATCGGAACCACCAAAAAACATGCAATTTGAACATCAACTTTTGGTTGCGATTTTAATTGGAACGTCAAGTTTCCAGTCACATATGTGTGATCCATTAGGACCAATTTTCCCACTAATTTCGTTTGGTTGGATGTTTACAATATTTAATTGAAACTAAAGGAATGGGGAATACGAGATAATAATTTATATTTTCAATATTTTCGGTAGTGCTTGTTATGATTCAATGATCAAGGATCAATAATTATACAATGCGACAATTCTGACCATGAATTTCACAACTGAACAGAAGCAAGATACTATGAAGTACATAGTGATTTCTTTGCATGTTATGTAAGCACATTGTGTTGATGGTGTATGCAATCAACTTTTATATTGTTTAAGAAGTTGTTACTCAACAAATTCATTGAATTTCACACCTGTGAGTGTTTGTTTTTTCGTTTTAAATCCATACGAATTTCATATCACGTTCACTTAACATTCGGACATCTATAGCAAAAATTGCTGAGTGATATGCATGCAAGTGGTCAAGAAACGTTTAGTGACTGGCGGAGCTTCTGACTAACATTCTATAAAGGTCAGCAGCCGCATAATGTAGGTCTTCATCTTACTCGCCAGCCCTGTTCTAAAATGTTTGTCCTCCTATCCCACTTGGCAAACAAGTAGCTCGTCAGAATGACAAAGTCATTAAATCTTTGCGTGTGGTAACAAAACCACTTCCTCTTCGCTTAAAAACAATCCTCCACGCTACACTGCGCACGTAAATAACTCAAAAAATTATTTGGATCACTCGTCGGGGTTCTCTATAATTTACACAATCAAAAAGCAAAAACTAAGAAGAGAAACAACAAAATATACAAAAAAAACTACACAAATGTGGCTCACTTGTTTGATCCAAGTGCCAGAGCAACATCCCAAGAGTATTTCAAGAGGTCATATTTACTTTTTGGCAGCATTCCCATCCGTCCTTACAATTGCCACCCGCGCAATCCTCACATACCGTTCAACGCGAAGATTACAGCACCACCCACACCACCAGGTTGAACCTTGCTGTTCGCGCCTCCACTTCTTGCGTCCCGTACAATAATTACCTCACCATTGCCTCGCACCTACCACTGCGTTCTGCTTAAATTCTTTATTTGCAGACATCATATCACATCGGCGTATTTTCGTCAAAACAAAAAGCTTGCAATGAAAACGAAAATAGATACTTTCGCTGACCATACTAAAATCCGCTTGTTATGGTGCTGTTGTCCACAGATACTTCTTTCGTTTGCGAAAAGCGACCAGCAAAAATATGGAGCGCGTTCTATTCACTTTGCATTTAAATTAAGAGACGATTAGACGGACGAAATATAATCAACGAAATGAAAAACAATTATCATAGTGCCAGATCCGCAAAAGTATCTTGTATCTATCACATTGCGTGTTTTCGCTGCATAGCAGCTCCGTGTAACAACAGAATGACGAGATATTTTGAACGTGTCAGTGTCATGCTCGGAAAAGTGTGCAAACATTTGATTTGCAAATTCAGAAGCGACGAAATGAAAAAAAATTAAATTCATAGATTCATCACTTTCGCCATTAATAAAAAGAAAAAACGTGATGCATTGACAAGTGGGCGGAGCAGAAGGAGAAGGACAAGCAAAAGTTACGTCGTGTTTTATGCGGGGGCTCCTCAGTTGATCGATTTTTCTTCGTCTTTCGGTTGCTTCCAATGACTAGGCCATTTTAAAAATAGACCGAAATGTTATAAATGTTCTGAAGGAGCCGACAGATACATTCTTCAATGTGTATTCACACCCTCATGGGTGTTTTTATATTCATTCAGTCAAAGGTTAAAATCACTGACTAAAAGCAGTAAGAAAGTAAAGAATTATCGATAATATGTTGACGAAAGTATTTAGTTACATGCTCAAGGATTTCACTAGGTTCCAGTAGGAAAATTTTTCCTTCTGACACACTTAATACGGCAATGCTATTAAAGATCGCATTGAACAGGACCCTGGGTACGACCGCTCCGGTGGATTTCCAAAAATATAAAAATTATCGGGAAAAATGTAAGACGGATGCAATCCAACTTTCGTAGATATTTATTGCGCAGTAAGCATCTTTGCACCAGGATAAATTTTTAGCGTCCTTTTCCTTTCTTACAAAGCGGGCGAGAAACTCTCATTGCAATCACCGATGGGGCTCATTTCCATCGTTTAAGGGATGTAACAGTCACGCAAGTGATCGATCCCAAGCAAAATGTTGATCATGAATTTGAACTGTGGGTCCACATTGGTCCACAAAAAAGCAAAAGATACTATCGGCCGTTAATTCTCCGCGTTAGGAGCTATTGTTTACAGATGAGTTCTATCCTGTTGTCCTGCAGAAACCAAAAAGGTTTCCCCCTAGCTGTATTGTTTCCAAGTGTTCCAGTTCTGTTGTGTTAGTGCTCCTCAGCCATGTGAGGCAATTGTTGACCAGGCTTGGATAAATTAGAAGCAAGCTGTCTGTACTCTCTCCTTCCTCCCACAAATTTGACAGGTGTCATCTGTTTGGTTTCCAATTATTATCTGTGTTGAGTTTAGTAATTGTGACCCGTTACAATTGTCACTAGGGTGCTAACGCCATTCCCGTTTTCCCCTTGGAGTTTTATCGATCTCGTTTTGTTAGGGTGAGGCCAAAGAGTTCGGATCATTTTGCAGTCATTCCTGTAATCCCAAGACGTATCTACCCTTTCTAGGGATAGTGTTATTTATTGATGGAGAGTTTGCCTAATAAATGAATCGTTGTCCCAAGAACTACCATTACCATGGCAAGATTGGTGGAGAAGGACTGCAATGCTGGTGGACAAATCAATGATGAAAATTGAACTTTAATTATTAAGACAAGAAGATCGATACGATGACCTGGCCATTAAGACACTGTCCATCTAGCTAACCTATTTTAAGGCATACTACATCAGGGTTTTACACTATGAACAGCAACAAGTGGCAATATGTGATTAAGTGTTCCGAAAATGATAATTGGTCGTTAGAAAAGGAAGAAAAAAATGGCTACCACCTAGCAATCGATAGCGATTGCTACCACGCGCATTCACTTTAGATTAAGCAAACTATTCCTCCTGAAATAGGGAAATATAATGGCCAAAATGTCGAAATTAAACGAGGTAAGAAAAGCACCCGTTTTATCCCACCGTGCTTGCCTAACGAGCTGGCAAAAAAATTGCCAGAAAGTTAAGGCCAAGATACCGAGTGGAAACATATGAAAAATAGTTGAAAGTGGTGACGAATTTTTGCATAAGATCTAGCGAGCTGATATGGATATTGACATATAGCTCGCATTGATTGCTGGTCGTCCTGCAATTATAGACTTATGGGACAAAGCTGTTCTATCAAACAGAACACCTAGTTCAGAAGGCTAGAGTCGTCATTTACTACTACTACACTACCAGGGACCTAGAAACTAGGGACGTACAACTCCAACATCAGCTGTCGCGCCACTGATGATGAGTAAGATATTTATTTAATAAAGATAAAGAATTAAGATAGATAGTAAGATAAACAATTTCAATTTAAATATTCATTAAGAAACTCGAAATTTGTGAACTTACTTTGACATTTCAACCATTCTTAGGACCTTCCTTCGATTTCGGTCAAATTCATTTCGACGTGCGAATAGACTCGAGGTCTTTTCAACGAATCAATTAGATCAATTATTGCCGTATTAACTGTATTCAAGTGATGTATATGTGTTTGTAGGGACCAAAATTTGGGAGACGGCCTTAGTCTGGCTTCTGTTCGGGATCGGCACTCAAAAGGGGACTTTTTTCTTGTAAAAATTTTATGTTTTTAATTCAAATTCTAATTAATGGAACTAAGTCTGAAACGGAATGTTCTATATGTATTTGAATGTTACATAAAATATGCATCCTGTACAATAGAAAGCAAGCAAATAAATTTACTGGATTAGGTTAAGTACATACAAGAAGGTCTAAATTGTACAATAAACTAATGTGCACTTGTACCACAAAATAAGTTAAAAAGTAATGTGAAAAGTAATGTGAAGCTGACACTGTTCACTATCAATAGGATGTGTTGAAACTCTTGGCATAGCTTTACAAGCATATAGCGCTAACACTCACGAGTGATTTCTCTCAGACAGAGATAGAGATAGATATTGCGTTTTTCTGCAAAAACTTCGAGTCATAATCTTGTTTCACCCAAAAATGAGAGAAAATACACCGATTCAAATAAAATTCTAAGTTATTTATTGAATTTATTGAATATCGTTAGATCGGGAGTTAATTCGAACTGCTGGCGCTGTCTGTGCTTACGCTATGCACTGTGGCAAACGCAGCGCCGCGACTTTTGGATCTATACTGTACAAGGGACGCAAGGAACAAACAATGGCCATGGAGTGGTGATCAGTACTGGAGACGTACTGAACACGTCCATGAAAAAGGTAGAAAATTTTTAATGAACGGATTTCACTGGCGCACTAAGGACTATATGAAGTTGGTTAATGAACATAATTCGCAACCTGATGCTCCTCTACGAGCATCCGAGGAGCGGCATTATTTGCGAGCATCAGATTACATTGGGAAAAGCCGAAGTGGTTATTCTGAGAACCAAACGGGCATAACCTCACTTTGATGAGGCCTATAAATATCGGGATAGCGCTGGTCAAATCGATAGCTGCATCAAAATACTTGGGTGTATTGAAAAACTTCACCGAGTAGATTAGGATGCCGACAAGCGTTTCAAACGGCACTCACTCACGGGGGGGAAAAAGAGGAGGGAAACACATCATTTGGACGAATCTTAGAGATATCTGGCCAGTATGAAGTTTCTACTCTATGAAGTAGAAAGATGGAGCGGGATTTTGAGTAAGGAGTAACACCACAAGCGGTGGATGCTGCGATTTGAGCATTTCGAACGGCCTCCGGGACGCCAGAGACGGTATAGAGAGCGCCGAAATATTTACACGCAGCGAAGAAAAAACATTAGAAAAGAAATGGCCAGGCAAGAGAGACAACACTCTCACAATTTGCAGAAGTTCTACGAGCAATCCATCTTGCAGTTTGTCTCGCGAATCGGAAGTTCGATTGATTATCGGTGTCCTGAGCTGATACAGTGGTTCAATCGAGAGCATTTGAAAACTTATTTTGTCTTGATTCACTCTTCAACGATGCACGGTTGTTTTCAGTGGTACATGCAGAATATTCATAGGTTAAGGCCCATATCTGCAGATTTTACACAGGGAAAGTAGATGCCATTTGCCATACATGCATTAATGTTGTTTGCTCAAAAGATTGAGTAAGCACCGATAACTTTTAACGGAAATCGGAGAGCTCTTTCTGGAAACAGTAATATGCTTACAATAATCAACAATTGGAGTCGCGAGAAAAAAAACTTTAAGCTCCATTATGATCGGGCAGTCCTGACAGTTAATGAAAACATACTGGAACATGCGGAGGCGTTGGGTATAGATGGATCTCTTTTCTAATACTGCCTTCACCTCCTTTCCTTCTTTAGAGAGCGGATTTAAAGTTAGTTTCTGTAATCTGAAGGCGCCTGAAGTAATGTGTCAAACGATCCCATGCTAGGTTCTTAGATTGACATGGGAGGTGTTGAGTAGTTTCCAAGTGCCTGAGTCGTATTTTCAGGGTATAAAAAGCCTTCGCTTCCCTACCACATGTTGGTTTAGGAACTGAGGGTTTTCACAATCCCACCATCAAAATTATCCGCACCTTCATATCATATTTGTGGTGAATAATAAAGTTTAGTAGTTTTCCTGTATTTAGTATTTCATTTCGAAAATAAAGCTCGCTTGTATATTTAAGTTTGTGCGTGCTGCTGTCATTTGCGACGTTCTCTACTAATCTTAAGAATTCGAAACTTGCTTGCTTGTTTTTCCCCGCCAAATTAAATTTCCCCGGCAAGAATTTGGTTTTCCATAAATCGCATGCTTCAATGGAGTCAACTTCGAGTTTTGAGTCTTGACGAAGCATGAAAGCAACAGTAGAGAAGCACTAACAAGTGAAAGAGGGAGCTAGGGATGGAGAGATAGAGGGAGAGTGAGAGCATTGGGATGAAATGCCAAACAATACTGAGGAGAGAGTTAAGAACAAAAACGCATATCAACTGTAACTGTTTAAATTTTAAATTATTTATTTAATTATTATTTGAAATTATTTAGAACTAATTTCCAGTTCTGGTTCAACCAAAAATCCGATTTGATTATAAGTTAAAAGGAAGAGGATTCAAAGATGATCATCCTAAAAGAAAGATAGGATTTTAGTGATCAGAGTACTCGCTTCGATTTGTATCGAATGAACCGAATTTTTAGCATTATCACCTTCTCGGATACTTTCTGTCTGGCAATGACATGTTTCGAACCACTTTTGGACTGGTCTCGGAGCAAAATATTGTGTCCTTGACTATTGTATAATTTTCATCGAATGCTTTCCATTGTCTTAGTAGCATACATTTTTTTTCTTTTTTTTTATATACATATAAACATGCGCTTTCCATTGTTGCATAATTCCATTCTCGTCAGCATTTAATTTATTTGCAATTTCTACATATGAATTAACAAGGTTGTAACAAATCATATTACAATATTGTGTAATTTGATAAATATTGAAATTGTAGCGTCCAAAAGAAATTTCGAATTAGTTTGTTTTTTTAAATATGGCTTCGAGTATTGATTTCCATCTACTTAGAACCTTCGTAGTTTATTTACCAAATTTTTTATAGCCACAGATAAGACTGCAGCTCAAGAGTAGTTTCGGCAAATACCATTTGTTAATACGCCAACCCGACTCAAATTGCAATTCTTTGCGATTTAAATCAACAAACTCAGACCTCACAAACATTAGACACGGTACGATAAGCAAAAAACATGGAAACTCTGTAGCATGGATAGACCTGCACGTACATAATTATAATAATGTTCAATTATTGCCTTGCATATTAACTTTTATTGCCTAAAACGGTTGACTAATTCTTGTTAAACTTCTGACTACCAATAATAAGTTGAAAATGCAACGCAGAAATACCAGCACAAGTTCATTGAAGAAATATGCTTACAAAATTTTGGCACTTTACTACCCTTGTATTCTTTATTCAACCCCAACCAGGATGTCAGGTAACGATTCGATTCCGTTTGCGAGAAAATTTTAAATATCAAATTTATTTTTCAACCAACAGAAAATTGATGTCTTAATCCTGAACACTAGATGCGAGGCTGATCCGAAACTCGCTGAATGTCTTGTTACCGTTCACAAAAAGGAATTTTTGAATATTGATTTTTACATAAAAAAAACTTTGCCCAATTTCATCATTGACGTTAACATCGTTCAACATGAAGCGAGGTCGAAAAGAACGGTTGTGCTCAAAAGAAAGTTTGACATATGTGATAAACGTTTGAGTGAACACACGCATTTTATTGTTGTATATTTTTTGAAATTACTCAGCCAATTCGTAACGGAAAAAGTCGAGTGTCCTTTAAAGGCTGGAAACTATTCAGCAAAGAATGTTTCTGTAAGATCCGACCTAGTACCTGTACAATTCTTCTATAGGCCAAGGAGTTATTTTTATACGAATCTTACGCTCATCACCCGAGAAGGGAATCATGTTAACAGTTTTTCTAATGTAACGGTTAAGTGGCGACCGGGAAAAGTTTAATGGAAATTAATAAAGTTTTCAAAGTATTGGCTGACGAATCATTCTACTTAGGTTGGATGGATTTTCAGCGTTTTACGAGGTGTATCCCAAAAATATCGAGCTTCTCTTTCAACCTTCGCGCCACGGCGTTCGCACACAGAGAGGTTTATTTACATAGACATTTTCATGTTTGTCAAATATGCTTCTTATTAAAAATGACAATAAATGTAGATCAACGAACTCGCATCCAGTTTTTCTTTAATCGTGGAACGGTTAACTTGGAAAAAAATTTATTTAATGAATAAGACATTTAAATTCCAGTTAATAAACAAAGCAAGAATAATGCAATAGTGCAAGCGGTTTAAAAATGGCCACACGTCAGTTAGCAGTGATTCTCTTCCGCGTCCGAGTGCAATAACATCAGAAACCGTCAGGCGTTGCGACTTGCGATTGGTCGTCGGTTAACTGTCCGCGAACTAGAACGTGACTTTGAAATAGCAAAAAACGACCGTTGGGTAGTGAACGCAAGAACAAAATTCATTATATTAAACAAGGTTTGGTGCACAAAACCAGGAATATCCCAGACGGAAAAAGATGATCTTTCAGACCTCATAAATAAAAACATTAGACCGGAAATTACACAAGACATTCACTGAAAGTTTGTAACGAATTTTCAAATAAATGCAATTATTTTTCAATAAAAACAACACACTTTTAACCAAAACATCCTATAGTCGAAAATTTTGCAATGAAAATGTCAAAACTTGGACAAATTTGGATTTATAAATTGGGATATGACTCAAGTACCGGCTAGTTCTGTTAATCATTTTTTTGTTAAATAGCACTACAATACATTAATTCAATTGGAAATAACATATCGATTGAACTATGCTACGAGGGTAGGTCAATAAGCACTTAGAAAATTAAACAGATGGTGATACTAGCACTATAAGCGGTCCGTTTTTATTCAGCGACACTATCGACTAGGTATGCTGTGAAGTTTCAGCCGGATTACTTGAGTTGTTGTGTGTTTCTCGTGTATTGAAAAACAAAAAGAAGAAATTATTTGATTACAAAAATGGAAAAAATTGTGACTTTTTCCTATTTCCAAACCTGAATAAATCCTCGCTGGGAAACGTTTTTTTTTCAATTGAAAAAGTCATCGATCAAACAAATGCTTATTTTAAGGACCTTCCAAGTTATTTTTTTCTGACGGGTTAAAACAAATTAAAGAAACGCCTAACCAAGCGTATTGAGCTTCAAGAAGATTATGTTGAAAAATAAAAAAAAAAATTACCAAAAAAAAATTGTTTTAATGCTTTTTTCTAATGACTTAGTGACCCACACTCGTACTATGTGGAAACTAGTCGATTCAACTATTCGTTGAATGCGTCTCCTGGAAAATCATTTGTTTTGAGATATGACGTTCTTCTAGAAATCGAGCGATATCATCTGTCAAACAGAGATTATTGATGATAAACGAAATACCATCTTATCATTCGTCGAGCCACTTTCCAGCATCCTCAAAATCGCTGAAATGCTGCTCTGCGAGCGCGTGCTCCATTGATGCGAAGAGCTGAAGCGACTTGGTGTTTAAAGACCGGTTTCGCCAGGTGAAAGCCACGATTTTTAAATCTATTTTTCGTTATCTGTCATTCGATTCAAAAATGATTTCTTTTTATTGCGCCGAAACAGCATTTTACAAGAGACTTAGCGATTTTCCATTTGACGTTCATTCAAATCGCGTGGGGCCAATTTACCGAGTCTATTACCTTATCCATCGCTCGTGAGCGTCTGCTGATCGTTTCCTGTGACAAATCTAATGCTTTTGCTAACTGATGTTGAGTTTGAGTTGGGTTACCATCCAATAACTCCTGCAATCGTTCCTTTTCGCTTTTGAGAAAATCATCGCGCACTCCGTAAATTTTATCGCCGACATAAACATCTATCAGAACAATTGATTCGCCTATCCATGGATCGTTTCTCGCTGATGAAACGCATAAGGAAAGAACCATAGCAACTGTAGAGCATAGTATCGATGAAGACCGAAGCGAATCTTTTGACATTGTGCTCAACTATTGGACCCATGCCCAATCACATAACGGAAGATTTTACGGAAGGACCGCAGTTTGCGGCCTTACGAACTTCAACTCGTGCAGGAAATCATTCCGAACGATCACCGGACTCGGCGTAGAATCGTTGCATTGGCCCAAGAACAAATTGCGGCAGTTTCCGAATTTTCTAAGAAAATTTTGCTTAGCGATGAGGCTCAGTTCTGGTTGAATTGCTACGTCAATAAACAAAACAGTCGCATTTGGAGTGATAAGTTTTACGAGTACCGTTACATCTGGAAAAATCACTGTTTGATCTGCTTTCAGGGCCGGTGGAATCATTGGTCCATATGTCTTCAAAAATGCTGATGGCAATAACATTACAGTCAATTTTGACACCGAAATGTCCATGACCAATGACTTTCTTTCCGTTATGCAAGGCACCTCTAGGTTCAACAGGATGGCACGATATGCCATACATACGATATGCAACCATCTAATTATTGAAAGAAGCATTATATGAGCGGAAGAAGCATTTGTACCTGTGATCTAGCCTGAAAGATCTTGTGATTTAACACCGCTGGACTTTTTCTTGTGGGGATACGTCAAATAACTTGTCTACGCAAACAAACCTGTGACGTTTGACCATTTGGAAGACAGGATTCGCCACGTTATTGGCGAGATACAGCCCAATTATTGGTTAGAGTAGTCGGAAATTAGACCTCTCGGTTAGGCATCCTAAGCGTCAGTCTTGGCGCTTACATGCCCGAAATCATATTTAAATAAAAATGATAGAGAATTATCTTTGTTTAAAAACAATTTGTTCGTATTTTATTTTAAAATTCAAAATTATTTAAAATGATACCGTTTACTATAACATGCATATTCAAGGGGGCATTTGATAATCTTAGCTGGCCTGCCATCCTTGCGAAGCTTACCTCGGTTGGGTGCAGTGAGATTGGCCTATGGAAAAGCTACTTTTCGGGCAGGTCTGCGTTTGTACAGTGAGTATGTGATGTCGTGAACGTGTCTGTCCAGAAGAGTTGCTCGCAGGGAACCATTGCCGGGCCATACAAATGGAGCCTTGTAATGGATGATCAGCTAGTAGAGTTAGTGGATATATGTTATGTTTGTACGTACGGGGATAATTTACTTGTGTTGTTGGAAGGCGATAACCGCAGGCAGTTGGAGGAAACTGTAATGCATGGCTGTGGTGGAGGGATGGTGTAGTAGGGTAGGACTGACCGTTTCTGTTGACAAAACGTCGATGATGATTGAGATGGTGGAGGTGGGACACGCTCTCAAGTATGTGATATTGGTCACATATTTGGGAATCCGTGTGGGCGAGGGGCTGCCCTTTTGGCACCACTTTAGGTGGCAAAGAGAACGTCTCAAGCAGCTAGAAGGACTCTGTTTTGTGAAGTGTGTAGAAGAAGTAGCAGACACTAGAAGTATCTGTTTTATGGTGCGGAGAGTGAGACCTGGCAGCATGTGTTGTTCGACTGTCGATCATATTTCGGCCTACGTGTTGCGCCTGGTATTGATATGTTCTGAACCCCATTGGATGTTGGGGATGCATTAGTGGATGAGGAGGTCTTTCAGAAGATTAACGAATTCGCGCATGAAGCTTTCCAATTGCGACTGCAGCACTCTGCAACGCGGTGAAGTGCGGGCTCAGTTGCTGTGTACTAGTCCCTGAATGTTGTCAATGTGAAGTACCCGATACCCTATTGTTATAACTGCCTTATTGTCTTGTATAACCCATTGTTGTTCTTGTACTGTTTCTGAAGGCTACGGGGACACCAGCCCATCGAAATAGGAATGTTAATTGGCAGCAGAACAAGGCTGTGTTCTGCGAAAACCTGAGCAGAGGTTTGATCTATACCACGAGTTAGGAGGACGCCCATGACAGGTTACTGTCATCCCCCTACACGGTGAGGTGCCTATCCTGGCCGATACGTGGTGGTTTGTGGTTTAGCTAGGAAGTAGTATTTGAGTACAACTAGTGTAACTTGGGTTTCCAATATTGTAAACTGGGACCTCATTGATAATAAGGGGCTTTGTTTGACGCATCAAATCAACCCCGTCTAGTGAGACTGTGAGGTAAGGCCTAATGGTGGCAGGTACTCATGTTAAACACTTCGATTCATAACATGTATATAAAATGAACAAACCAACATTGTTCATGCCTCCAAAAGGTAAGAAAATAAATACAAAAGATAAATAGCCTTTTAAAGTAAGCAATAAGTTTATCTATTTTTTAGATACATTTTTTTCACAGTGAATTCAATTTCAAAATTGATCCAAATCTAAAATTGTATCTGGCTCTATTCTTATCAAACATCATATCTAAATGCAAACAAATGCTTAGGCACATTGGAACTATCTCGATTCCAATTCTGTGTAGTTACCAAAATTAATTCATTAGCCACAAGAGATTATCCACAAAACTTTTGACTCCATCTTGAGAACTTGTAAACATAATGCTGGCAGATTAACACAAGTGTATAATTTATTGCATGATTCAACTTTAATCGACGCAGATACAGAAGAGATTATAAACAGCACCACAAACGTCTTTATTTAGTTGAAACTGGAGTTTAAGTGCACGTAGAAGATGTTGATAAACAGGCTCATTAAAATTTAAGATTTCCGGCTTGTCATACGTTTTGTCGAGAATGGAATAATATCACGAGCAGGAGGCTTGGATATGTAGTTTTGTTAATGTGTGGATATGAAGACAGTGTGAAAATATGTAAGGAATACGCAAAGCGTTGCAGCTTGAATTATTTCAGGGACTAGACAAAGCGTACGTTCGCGATCCATCCGCAAAATTCGACTAAACATTAAGTCATTTTATCGCGGATTTCGGCGATGCATTCCAACTTAATTTCTTTTGTAGTATTTTTAACAATTTTATGAGAAATCTACAGCAATAACCTGCACTGGGTCAATAAAGATTTTATTATTTTGCGCATAATAGCGCTTAGTCCGAAACAATTGCGTTCACGTCTTATCTTCGCATCACATATCAACTCATGTGTACGTTATCTGTAATTGCTAATACGTTTGTTTACTGCAAAAGCTCATTG
Source organism: Stratiomys singularior (assembly GCA_954870665.1). Lineage (NCBI taxonomy): Eukaryota > Metazoa > Arthropoda > Insecta > Diptera > Stratiomyidae > Stratiomys > Stratiomys singularior. Next base: position 107,005,037 of record OX940878.1, on the reverse strand, counting down.
CGCACCAATTCAACCAAAATAAAACCTTATACTTTTTGTTATGCTTCTTGGTCACATACGTCCCACTCTAACCTCCCGTTTTTCCTCTTATCTAGCACTAGCGATATCCTAGTCAATACAAATATTGACAGACATCTTAGAAACAATCTTAAACTTAGTGCGAGAAAAAAAAGCTCCAAAATCAACAACAATTTATTTTACGCGTCACACTTCGCCTTCAAACGTGAAGATCACTTGCTCTTGGTTAAAAGTTTGTTTCTCATGGAAGGAGCTAAGTCAATTTCGCGATTTCTATTCATTTCGATTTTTTTTTCTTTTTTTTTGTATTTTCTGCGATTGCTCAGCTCATTATCTTTTCTTACACGCCACTAACGACAAATAGGTAAATGTGGTTTTTCCTGGTCGCGAGATAGAAGATAGATGCATTGTTGATAAAGACTGAGATTAAAACGTAACCTTGTCGCGAAATTAACTGCGTGTGTGTGTGTTGCTAGGATGGGTTTTGTCTAATTGCTAGTGCGTGGATTTTGTTTATTTAATTCGATTGGTTTCAAGTACTCTGAGGTATGATTGGCAAGTACCCACACGTATGATCTGCTTTATTACATCTTCGTCTTATAACGTTTCAAGTATGTGCAGGGGATTTACCGAAATTTAATAAAATCAGTAAACCACGTGATTCTGATCACATGTCTCAGTGTTATAATAGCTTCAGATCTGTTTAGACATATGGGCCTGCCGGTATGCTGATAACCTTTGTAGGGGATCACTCGGGTTATGTGAAAATTCTAAAACGGATACAATTAAAATGAAATTTTATTTGGCACACAAAAATAACAGGAGAGTTTTTGACAGATGTCTGTGGTTTAAACCAGTCGATTCTCATACAGTTGTTCGATGGTTGTGCCGATCCTTGTCGCGTTTTAAATTCGACGGTTTTAATGTCGCTTCCCCTTTTGTGGCGACATTTCTCACTCAAGCCATTGAATATGGTCCGAAGTATGGATCGGCGGGATATAAATTTTTGACAGGTTCTGTATGACAGTAATCACTTCGACTGTAATCACTCTCTCGCAAGCGTACCGCCAAATTATATAGACTTGATTTTTCTTAGTTAATAAATATATTTGTTTTCCTTGTATCTGACTTGTTTTTAAATGAACTGAAGTTGAGTGAATCTCTAAACTTTATAAAAAAAATCGACATCTATCATAATATGCTAATATCGGACAGATATCTTTGTTTTTGTATTATAAGTATGTGCCTATGTCAAGTGAAATTATGATCTACACCGATAGTTCCAAAACGGATGAGGGAAGGGGCGCCGGAATAATTTTTCCAGATCACCCGCAACTCAACTGAAGTAATAAACTGGATAGCCGAAAAACAGTTTTCCAGTCGGAAGTGGTTGCAATAAAAGCGGCTATAGAAGCGGCAACAAACAACCTTAATGGAAGTATACAAATACTCTCGGACAGTACGTCAGCACTGCAGGCGCTTGCCTCTAACCGCGTAGTTTCACAGCTGGTGCAGTATTGTAGGCAGGCTCTCAAAGCGGCAACAACCCGAGTAAATGTAAAACTGACATGGGTCCCTGGACACAGCGCTGTAAAGGGAAACGAAAGAGCGGATGAGCTAGCGAGAGCTAAATCAGCCGACCAAAATGCCACTAGAATAGACACAATTAAAGTGCTACTAGCAACGGTAAAACGGGAACTAGACGAAATTCTGTGGAAAGAGACTGATACGGCTTGGAATGACAGGAACGACTGCAGGATAAACCGAGCTTTTTGGCCTCACCCTAATCAAACGAGGACAAAACAACTCCTAGGGAAAACCCAAATGGCATTAGAACATTGGTAGCAGTATTATCGGGCCATAATCTTCTAGGTCAACACGCCAAACGAATAGGAATCCAAACGGATGACACCTGCTGAGCTTGCGGCGAGGAGGAAAAAAGTACAGAACACTTCCTCCTAGATTACCAACAAACGCCTTACTTGGCTGAGGAGTACTGGCGTAACAGGATTGGAACACTTGGCGACCACAGAACTGGGGGAACTCCTTGGCTTCTGTAGGACGAAAGGACGGACCATCTGTAAACAATAGTACTTCACATGGGGAGCTAAGGGCCGAGTCTGGCCTATACTATTTTCCAGCAAGTGGACTCCAGTACAAATAGTAAATGTCTCTAAAAAAGAAAAATGTAGTTTGTTCTACAATTTGCTCCTGTCTGCCCTTCTTTAGAGGTGACATTTTTGCTTTGTTAATTATTTCCATCGTGTTACAAAATGTAAGCATCCAATAATCAGTAGTGGAAAAAGTTTGTGAACTGTTTATCTCGTTGAAATCGGCTCAGATTAAAAACTGTGTAACGAAATGACACATAAATTTGTGTTGCACGTTGTTTGAACAATGACCGGCAGTTATTTCGTAAACGTACCAAAAGTCAAGGGCCCAGAGAATTATAATGAGTGGATATTCGCAGCGAAAAGTTTTCTAATTTTTGAATGTATGAACGTAAATAAAACACTCTTAAAGCAAAGGCTAAACTCATTATGACGTTATTTCCATCACCTTATGTCGATTACCAAGAATGAAAAAACTGTGTCCACGATGTGTAGAAACGCCACATATCGGTGGTAATGCCGATAATTCAAGATTAGAGGATATAAGTACTGAAGTTGGCTGTACTGTAACGGACGTCGCGTTTTTTCCCGAAAATAAGCAGCGCACAAAGCAAATTGGGAGCATTGCAGAAACGTCAACGTCAAAGTCGAAAACGTCATCGACGAAACCTACCAAAACAATACGCGACTATGAATGAAAACGGCTTGGAGACTATAAAAACAGGGTAATAATAACAAACAAAAAGAAAGTGCAGTGTTTAGCGCGTTTTTCTCAAATTCTACATACAAAAAAACTAACTGTTATATGGATCCCAGGGTGATATATCATACGATCCGGATATGACGCAGATTATAGCATTTTATGGCATAGACGGTTGGACTAAAACAAGGTTGAAGTAAAACTGTAAACCTGAACAGAATGAAGAATTGGACTGTTAAAGGTGCCTCTTGCCGCGACAAGCCAGAAAATGACAAGTTCCAGTAAGTTACATGTTATGAAGGGAAATTAGCGAGACTGAATTTCTCAGAGATTCCACATGTGATAGTGTGTTTGAGGCGAAACATGCGAAAGTCTGCGGCCCCATAGAGACAGCCTCAATAGACGATTTCGTTTTTTCCGCGATAACAGCAGAAAGGCATTCACCTACATCGTAAAGTCAAAAAGCGAGATTTTGACAGATTTCAAACAATTTAATACCATAAAAGGAAGGCAAACAGGGAAGCAAATCAAGGTACGTCCTCGGTACTTTGATTGTTGACAACATTGCCAAATTTTGGTACTCCAAAATGTCAAGCCTTTTCAAGAAAGCGGGTATACAGCATCAAAGAACGCATCTATATACATCAGAAGAAGGGCACGATTCAGCGCCTTAATAGAACAGTAATAGAAGGAGATCGATGCACATCGTTCCATACTAACCTAGATAAAATGTGTTATGCTGAAGCAGTAAATACACAGTTTGTCTTCCAAAGAGAACGTTAGAATCAGGATTAAAAATAACAACATACAAGCCATGTACAGCAGAAAGACAGGCTTCAGCCACATAAGAATATTTGGAAGCACTACCATGGTTCTTGCAGTTCTTGAGGCGCTCAAAATGTTAGCGTGACCGTGTTGCAAAAACAGCAGGAAAGATCGAGCAAAAAGTAACACACAGTGTGTTTAGAACTTAACTAGCTTCTAAAACTCACTGAGAAAGTTTTACTGGCTAATTTTGACAGGAGGTACCTAAAACGTCAGAAAAAAAAACCAAGTCCCAGCAAGCATACAAAGCCTTATCCCATTCAGAATACAACACAGCCTATGTTCATCAAAGGGTAAACTAACCTAAGCAAAAGTCGACTGTCATGCAGATAAGTCGCTCTTCAGTGACTTCTCCCCAACAGAGATAGAAAATGAACAATAAGATTTATATTTGTACTACGATTTTACGCAAATTTTTACACGCAAAACGAGAGGAACTTTGCCAATTCATCCATAATCTCAATTATTTTGGTTAAGTACCGTTAAATCCTAAAATTTGATCGAAGTTATTAGTTTATATTCATAGGCTATGGCGTATCTCAACTACTAAGAAGCGCTCATACTTAGGTGGGGTATCACAAAGAAATAGATAGAAATATCTCATGGCGCAAATAAAGAAGCTTTACAAGATAGAGAGCTTAGAAATTAAATGAGTTGCGCTATAGCAAGCTTTTAAAGCTCAAACATGTGTAAGAGTAATTTTTTCAGTGTAATAGTATATGTAATGGGTAAGGCGTATCTCTCCGCAGCTCTCAAGCTCCAACACTTCGGGAAAACATCTCATCTAACGGTATTCGAGTTCAATTTACCAGGTGCAGTGGATATTTGGAAACAAAACTTGTTACGAGATAGGATATAAAAATGAAGGTGCGGTGCAATGCATATTAACGTTGTTACTATTTACTGCGTTGTTGCTGCCATTTTGGTAGCAAATAGCATTCCGAAAAAAATTAATTACCGTTGCATTTGCGTTTTAGTTTTCTCGCAAACGTGGTCAGATAATCTTTGCGCTGATGAAGTGCATATTAGGAATTGTTTACTATACGAATCTGAACTTGGAATCGTGAACCACTGAGAAAAAGTGTTAACAGAATAAGCACGTCAACAGTGGTTTAAGCGCGTTTGTAATGGAGAACGACAGAACAGAAAATCAATGACGATCAGGTCCTAGGAGGTGACAGATCGTGATCTATTAGAAGCCATACAAGCGGGTGATAAGATGAACTTCGCAGCATTATCGAACAGTTTCAAGGTCTGCACAATCAATAAAGAGTGAAGAATCCATGCGTTAGGATTTATGGCAAAGTAGAGTGCTTAACGAACTAGAGAAACCGAAACTAATGAAGGATTTCTTCGACGGTGATGAAATGTGGATTATGTAAAATAACGTGAAACGAGGCTGAATATTCTCGGAAGGTCTTATTGTCTGTTTGTTGGGATTCTCGAGGAGTCATTTATTGGCAGCTTCTAGATCGTAATAAAGCGTGAAATATTGTCGGTAATTAGAACGTTTCTAACAAACAATGTGTGACAATGGGTTCTGCATTAGTCAGAGAGACATGCATTAGTCAAAAGAGACATGGAAGGAAAGCGACAGCCGACATTATTGAAGTGAAGAGAAAAAAAAGGGGGCGCTGTCGGAGGAACACCAATTGAAAGGTGTAGATTGACAAGTTTGGACAAGTGATTTAGTGCCGTTGCATATATTTTGAGGGGATTGAAAGTTTTTTATTAACAATTAAATAGATTAAAGAAAAAAGATGGATTAGTTTTTTGGGTATTTCCACATGTCAAGTATCAGAACAGGTTAATTTTCTAGTTTGAAGTCTTATTATGTGTCTGAAAAACGTTACGGGTCACTGAAGTAGGCAAGTAACAAACCAATCAGTTATGACACAAGTGCAAGTACATTTCCACGGATTTCCGTCTCATAAACCAATAAGCAATAGAAATGTGCAATCGTAGCGCACATTGAAGCAAACCAATAAGGACTTACAATATTACATTTTACAAACGTTTTTTTTTTTTTTTTTTGAATAAAGCCAAACAATAAATAAAGCATTTATTTGATGTCATGGGAAAAATCATTAATAAATTTTGGGAAAAGTTTGCGAGTGCTGAAACATATGCAAAAGAAATGAAAAAAAAATACAGCGTAGTTCTGTTGAAGTTTGGAAATTGGCAAATGTAAAGTGTGACAGTTAGTTATATTAATAGCAGTGAACCGGTTAGCAAAAAAAAGTGAACACATTCAATTAATGAATAAAAAATTCGTCACAATTTGAAATTGTTGAAAAGGACTTTGTTAAGGCGTAGCTACTAACTGGAAATCGTGATGTAATACTCAATAGTGCTCTATAAACTTGGATTGAATTGACATAATTTGACAAAACAGAGTTTGACACAACTCCCAGAGTTTGACAATATTTTTCGGTCATTGTTCGATGGATTCGAAAGATTCGAAGCATGCTCAATATCCAAGAATTTACCTATTGAACTGTAAACTGACAAATCGAAAATTGCGCGAATGATGGCCTTCGATGAGTGAACAGTGTAAAGATGTTTTAAAAATTATTATTATATCGGAGTTTATTCGAAAAAGTCGCAGTGATGGAAGGATGCCTACAAATTCCAGGGATGATCGCTGTTTGACCCGTCTGATTCAATCTGGTATCAACAATAAGTGGAGCTAGCTGAAAACAATGGGGAACAATTACCGGGTTTTGATTTAAGAAGGCCGTCCAAAAAGACTCTTGTTACAAAAAAAAAAAAAAAATTATATGGAGTGATAAAAATGGAGCCCTGAAACATCAATATTTGACAGAAGATGATTGGAAAGAAATCGAGAAACAGATGACTGCAAATGCAAACTTCATAGGACTCAAATAGCCCCCCAAGTCATGCGATCGAGCTGCCTCCAGCACGACTGGAATAGACAGTTTCTGTAGATATATCTCAGCCGAAAAAAACACTTATTAAATATTAATTTGATTCAAGCCTTGTCCTAGTGATTTTCTGTATATATTTTGGAAATTGGACATCAAAATCTGGAAAAAATTAGACAATTCCTTATAAGAAGAAACGCAAGCAATTTGTGTTGTTTTAAAAGTGCTTACGTAGACCTAAATAATACATTTTCCTCCTCTCATTTCAACATTTTTCGATGATTTAATGACATTTTGAATACTATGGATTCAATGATAAGTTTCATCAAAATAAGTAGAGGATTAGGTAATCTATTTTCCCTATTAAATGTTTTGTTTTGAGTAGCGATGAACATATCTAGTTAATCGTTGAAATTCCCAAAAAATTTGTTTTGAATGAAATTTTACATTACCAAATATAATTAGTAATAACTAATATTGTCAGCATGAATGTCCTTGCAAATAACACTGGAAACGGAATGAAATACAAATCAATCTTTTATACCAGTTCACTGAAAACTCATTAAAGTCATATACTCAACCTGCCCACTTTTTAAATGAAAGAACGTAGCCATAAACAGATGGTAGCTATCTTATTCTCTACCTATCTCCTTGTCAAGCATTTTGCATATTTTATATAAACTATATTTAAATGTGTCGAGAGAAAACTGAGACCAAGTAAAATTTTAAGCACGAATCGTTGCTAACGAAGCAAACAAGGCTTCCATTTAAATAATGCAAAGAAATATGACAGCATAGCAACTGCCTGAAGTGTTCCAGAGCTTGGGAGTTACTTTCAAGGACAAGAATCTATAACTTCTGATTAACTTATTCATTTCTTTATTAGATGATGAAACATTTTAATCCTCCTCTGCCCAGTTTTATTTACTTAAAAATGTATATTGCAGAGGAAGTGTCAGAAAAGGCAAAATATGTGCAGGGATCCTAGTTAAATCCCAGTTAAAACCCCAGTTCTCAACAACACTGATACTGAAATCTTCCCGAATCTTTTTTCCACATCCATTCTTGTTGCTTTCTGGCAAATTTCCTGATTTTATTATAAGAGATCTAACATAAAAACTCCTCTTAGAATGTTCTATCTTCGTGCTTTTTCGTTTAATCATACAAATTATCCGGCGGATGTGTAGGCGTTAGTTGAAAATTTTGCATAAATCTACAATTTAATGACTTCCATGCTTTCCGATTTACGAGGAAACGTGGAAAAAATCCAAGCAGTTAACCTTAATCAGGAGGAAGAAATAATTGAATGATAACCAAATATGCAAAGATACGAAGAAATATCAAGACAAATAAACCTCGGCATTATTCGACTGAAAAGTAAGCATTTTTCCACTTGAATTATACGTTTTCCAAATTATTCGGTTGGTGTTTTGAATTTATTGAAAAAATTCATTTGATATACTTTGAAAAGGTTGAAATTAAGTCTTCCTTTATTTTATGTGATATACTTAAAAAAAATGTTGTGTGCCCCTGGAGTGGGTGAGCAAAAATTTCATAGCAACATAGAAAATCCCATTTAAATGAAATAGCGCCTTCCGGTATATTGTCTTATCTGATTGACTAATAAAGATTGGAAACGCGTTATCAAGTCCTTCACTAAAACCGTCCGATCAGATTTTGCATTTTTTTAAAAAGTTTTTCCATTGTCATGACATCAGTGTTATAAAGGAAGCATCCAATATTTCATTTGAGTTTACAGGAAATGGCGCAAGTCTGAATGTCTGGAACAATTCTCTGTTACCGGAAAGAATATATAAGCAGCGATAGGAGGTGGAGCGTGGTTGTATCAGTGCTAAATGATGTGGTACGGAACTTAAAACACTGCGAAGCTACTAGATAGAGGAAGAAACAGATACGAATATTCCATGTAGCAAATAAACTAAGCTTTGCAAGATAGAGAGCTTTTATAATTAAACAACGTAGGTGATTGTGAAGATTGCGATGGCTAGCCTATTGAGCTTGAATGTACGAGGTGTGTTCAAAATGTGATGTGGCTTTTCAAATTTTAAATTATTTTTTTATTTATTTTTTATGTTGGCATACTCGCCACAAACATTTATTTACATTTTATAATCTGTAGCTATATAATATGCTTAGTTTTGTTGTGAGAGGCATAACGGTAAGAATTGTTTACCGTGCTCGTGGGTTTTTTGCTATCGAAAAATATGGGTCAAAGAATTCGTATCAAATTTTGTGAAAGAAATAAAATTAAGTGCTCCAAACCATTTGAAATGTTGACAGTGGCATACTTTGAAACTGTTTTGAGTGAAAAAAATTTTTACAAGTGGTACAAACTCTTAACAAGATGTCCGCGAAGATACCAATGAAGAACTTCGGTCTGGACGCCCAAGCACGTCAAGAACAAATGAAAACGTTCAAGCAATGAAGAAAATTGTTTTGGAAAATCTTCGAATGACTTTCAGAGTAGTTGTTGAGGAGGTTGGCATATCGTTTGGCTCATGCCATGAAATTTTTTTCGCATGTTTTGCGCATGAGACGTGTGACAGGAAAGTTTTTCCGAAACTGCTTAATTTTGACTAAAAGAATAGTCGCATGCGCATCGCTTTCATGTGCTCTTGACAGACGTGAATGATTATCCTGATTTGCTCAAAAGGGTCATAACTAGTGACAATTCATGGGTATTTGATTATGATATCGAAACAAAACCCAATTATCCAAATGGAAAAGCCCAGGTGAGCCAAGACCAAAAAAGCACCCCAAGTTCGATTAAATTTCAAAGTATTGCTCACTGCTTTCTTTGAAAACCGTGGCGTAGTGCATCAGGAGTTCTTTCCATATGGTCTTACGGTCAATAAAGAGTATTATCTTGAAGTTATGCGCCGCTTGCGAGAAGCACAACGAAGAAAACGTCCGGAATCGTGAAAAAACAATTCATGGCTTTTTCATTACGATAATACCCCTGCTCACTCATCTTTGCTTGTGAGAGATTTTTTTTTACCAAAAACAACACCATGTGACATTCTTCCTCGTACGTATTTCTGTCTAATATCAAATGCAAACCAGTGCGTTAAGACACAAAGGTTAAGAAAATGTAATAGCGCATCTCTAACCCCCTTTGTCTTGTTGCCCTATTTCTAATCAACTTTGCTTAAAAACATCAATGCATCTGAGAAATCGAAATAAAATCCCTTGAGATTGGGACTTTGTTTGAAGTGTTAGCGCTTGTTAGTAGCTAGGCTGTCACGTATATAAGCCTGTGAGGCGAAGGTAGTTTCAGTGAAAGCCAAAGTTCGTATTTATGTTGTCAAAATTCTCTCTGCTTCGTTTTTGTAGCACTGCAGCCCCTCTCAAGCGTTCGCCTTCGGAGCCTTCGCCTCCTTCAAACAGAGCTTCAAATTATCTCGGGACATTGAATGCGCCCTCCGTTTTCGAAATCAACGATATTTTCGAAATCAACGATGAACTGTCATTCGAGCAGCATTCTCTTTGCATTTTAAGTGGCAACTTCTGAGTTTCGGTTCTCATAAATATCTTTAAAAGAACGATAAATATCTTTTAAAAGAACGCGTTGTTCGTAAATTCGTTTTCCTTAGACATTACAGCTCCCGCAGTCTCATAAACTATAAAATTTCCGGCTTGTCAAATATTTTATATAGCTGATGGTTTAAATTGAATCCGCCATTGATACACTTTTCATTATTCTTACAGTAATCTACTTTAAGACCCACCTATCGAAGGTATACAATATGTCTGTAGATGCCTCCAGGATCCAGGATGAGGATCCAGTTTTCATATTCATAGCATAGCACTGGTTTTATCACAGTTTTGTGAACTAGAGACTTTGTGTTTTTGTGTATGCTGCTTCTCTTTAATATTGTCCAAACTGAGCTGGTGGTCTTCAATATCGTCCAAACTGAATACAAATTGCAAGCTGTATCCTGCGACCTATTTCCTTTATTTTACGGCCGTTCTTCGTTAGCTTGGAGCCTAAAAAAACAAATTCGCTAATGTTTTAGATCTTTAATCCGCGAAGTGCGATATTTCGTATACTGGGAGATTTTTCTTCTTTTGTTTTTTAAATATTGGCTCAAACTGCTTTCCTTAATTTCCAGGTTTGAGGAATTACTTTTTGCTGGTTTTTAACGAGCGCGGCAGGATGTTGAAGTCATCCGTATGGCTTACCACTTGTCTTGACTTGTTTAAGACTATATTTTGTATCGTGAGGTAGCTTGATTATGAAGAAATCCAGAGCTACATTTAACAAAACAGGGGCTAGCCCGTCTCCCTGTTTTAGCCCGATATTTATGTTGAAGGCCACAGTGAGATGGTTGTTGATACGGACTTGGGAAGTTGCAACGACGTTGTCGTTTTGCTTATACGGACGAATTGAGCCGGGATACCCAAGCAAAGGATTATTTGGAGGAGTATACTACGATGGATACCGACGTATGCTTGCTTGACGTCCACGAAAATTTGGGCTACGTCAATATTGAACTCCCAGCATGCCTCGCTTGACCATAAATAAAGGGTTAGTCTTCGATCGACCTGCTTTGAACCCACCTGGATATTCCCCAACAATACTGTTCGCGGATGATTTGAGCGTTTCTATTACTTTGACCGTATTTTGTATGCCGCACAAAGTATTCCTACGCCTCTGTAGATTTCGCAATTTAGCCTGTCACTTTTTCGCTGGGAGAAAATACATTTGATTGGTTCTATTCACTCGGTATTTACTCTTGCTTCCGAAAGAGTTGGATTGCTTCATGGCTCATCGGCTTTTTGAATGGCGCTACCACCACATTTGGTAAACTCAACGAGGATCTCATCTGTGTCCAATGCTTTTTTATTCTGTTGCGTTGTTAATGTCGATTGCACGTCATCCAAAGTTGCTGAAGCCAATGAAAGCTCTTCAGGGTTATCTATTGGCTCCAATGTTTTGAAGCTTTCCGATGGGTTAAGAAGAAGCATGCTTAAGGCCAGAAATCCCCTTAGAATTTTCAAAAAATCGATTTTTTTTTTACATATTTCGAAAGTATAATACCCAAAGAAATAATCAATATTTGCGGAATTATCGCATAAAGTGTCGAGCGGAGGGACAGCTTCTGGTCAGATAAACAGCGAGTCAGGCGCTCGGGCCGTTAGAGGCAGAGAACCCTTGCTTTACTCCCTTTGCTATACTCTCCTAGCAACCTTTGCTTTCTGATTTACCTTTTTTAGACCAGGCAAATGCTTTGGGAAAATTTATATGGGCGGCATCAGCACTACAATTAATAGTTTTCACATGTAGAAACTTTAAACGCGATTATCTTGAATCTACGTTTTCACAAACTGCTCGTTTTGTAGCTCAAAAAGTTATCGATCGATTTCGATAAAATTTTGGGAGATTAATCTCAGTAATATTATCGCAAGGATATACCTTAAATTTTAAAGGTAGCGTGTAAATAATTTTTTGGGGGTAAAATTATTCGAGAAAATGGTCGAAAATTCGAACTTTGAAATAAAAAGGCTCCCAAATTTTCGATTTTGCTTTTTTTCATAATTTTTATGGCATATCCTTCCCCTTAATATGTCAGTAAACGAATGACACTTGTTAAATTTTTTTCAGATCAACAGCAAAAGAGTGACAATTGCAGCACTTTTTGATGTCACGGAAAACAAGCGTCCGAAAACCCTTAATAGCGCAGCCAAAAAATGTGTCAAAAACTTGAATGCCATAATAAAATTATGTCAAAATTTGAAAATGAAAATTGAAAATTATTTCATACCCTCTAAAAATAAATCTCGAAAAATACCTATTTTTCGCGCTTCTAAAGGGATTTCTGGCCTTAAATTTTCCTTAATTTTGATTTCATCTGCTGTATGTTGTTAATGTCGTCACAGCAGATCGTAGTCTTTGGGGTGGGGGGGAGTTGATCCTGATGGCTAAAAATTTTCCTTTTTCTTTCTCTAATGACAATGCAATTTTAAATTAATTTTTTGGATTAGCGGCGGCGAGCGTATGTTGCCTACAAAATGTGAAGTGCTCAACAGGATGAGAGAAGAAAGATAGTCTTGTTCCACAATAACGCAGGATTTATACTGCCTCTCTACTGGCTATCAGTCGTCAAAACCTGCATTCGGCTCAATTTAATTCTCGTTCATCAGATATAGAGGAAGTTCAATTGTGTTTGTATTATGTATTATCCTATTTGTTTTTCCATTTTTATGTCCTTGTGGTACAGAGTTTCATTAAAAAACTTGGGCTTTGTGGGTAGAGGCGCCCGATTTTGAAGACAAAAGGTACATTTGTATCTTCATCCTTTTCACTATCAGTACAATTCTTGTCCTGGTCTCAAACTATGTGCAAAAAACACTGCAAGTAGTGAAAACATCAGAACTAGCACCAAAAATGTTCATACGTAAACTGGCAGAATATCCTTACTGCTAAACTCGACCAAGTTGAGCGGATTTTAACTTTAATATCCCTTTTCAAAAGGACAGATACAGGAATTCAAAATCAATACGGTTTCCATGAAAATTCTTTCATGATGCTGTTGACCTAGGGCAATTCCATCTGCAATTGTTGCACAAATGTTTAACAGTACCTTTCGCGAAAATCTCTGCAAGGTCGCCAACACTTATCAGCATCAACAAATTTCCTTACCACTCAAAGACATTCAAATTGCATCGTCGTGGTCATTTTGTAAACTAAATTGGCGAATTTGCGCAACTTCTCAAAATGGTATCATGTTGTGTGGTTGATGTTGCAAATCCAAACCTTCGATTCCTTCCATTTTGCGGTCTAATTTATTTTATGCATCATCTCGTGTAGCTGTTTCCAGGTCGTAACCATCTTTATAGCCTTCTTTTTCATCTACATCGATTTCCAACCATAGTTGCATGGATGGCTTTATAGAAAATTGGTGGTAACCATTTAAGCTATCTAAGCAACTGCTGAAGCAAATTGCACCCAACAAAACGATGATGGCAACAGCGAATAAATCAAACGGGAGTTTGATGCATTAAATCTTAAGATTTGCGAAGAAGTTTGTTGATCTGAGGTCATTCTCTCTCTCTCTTTCTCTGTCTCCAGAGTCGAAATTTGTATCTTCGAACTTTAAACTGAAACAGATATTTATAGCGAAAAATAGATGTTGTAGCTGTTTGGATTCGCTAAAAAATCGTGCAACGCCCCGATACGATAACAATCAAATGGATGTAGGTGTGTTTGGCGTTGTTGGGATGCGGATGTTAGTGAGAACGCGGGACAACTTTTTTAATTGGTTGAAATTTTAATTTAATTGGAAAGTCATCATTGGGAGCCCTTGTTTAACCGAATCATGTCTTATGTTTCGATCAAGTGTTAAACAAAACACCGACGAGGACTAGAGGATTATTGTTGCTCTCTTTGAATCGACTTTCTATTGTTCAATTGAATTGTGCTAAAAGATACATTTCCTGCATGCGTTTCGTGATGTTTTTATGTTTTCCAGATAGGTAACAAGATTTGAAGGCAAAACTGTTGATATCTTGTTTATTGTTTGCATATCTTTCGCGACCGATATATCGACAGGTGACCTGTGAACTGAGTCGATTGTGCGGCTGCTGATAGTGCCATCATTCTCTCTGAAACTGAATATTGTTGACACAATTTTAAATGATACCTCATAAGTGCTGCATATGACTATATATGTTAAATTTAGATACTTTTAACAGCGTATTGCACGTGTAATTCGAGCTTTTTTTTTTGTCAGAGGTTGATAGACAATATGTCAGGATAATGGTGGAATCGCAACGGAGGTCTACTTTCAAGATTTTTCAAGAAAAAAAAAACATTTAAAATGATTGTGTTCCATGTATCGTAAATCATACAACGAACATGAATTACAAACTTGCGGTAGTAACAAACATGAAATCGTATACCACTGAATATCTTACCAAGGTTTTCATGGTAGCACCTTGCACAAAGGCTTAAGATTTAATCATCTGCTTTCCATAAACGTTATTTGATTGTCTTGTATACAAGGACATACATATACTATCATTGTCAATTCTGAACCTAAGGCCAGGCCTCCTGAGGACAGCTTCGTTGGTTGTCTCAATTTAATGTATAGAGCTTTCTAGGAAATATTAGAACATTTCCTTCATCCTACAAGCTGTGTGATCCCTTCTTGTGGACGATTACCTGTTCTTCTTTCTTAGGAGTTCCTGCTAGTTTGAACAAGCCAGCGCACGCAACTCGACACAAGTTCAAAAGAATCGATACTGAAACTTGAAAAAAAAAGAACTTTTGTTCGTAGCGAAATTACTAGTCCGTTCGATTTTTCATGGGTCTAAGAATAAACTACGAATACTTTGATTGACTTCTCCGAGAATAATGACAGGGTTGAAGAATTTTTTTATAAATTTTTATCCTTTTTGGGGTCTATTGTTGGATCAGACATACGGATGTGTTGACTCTTTGCTCCGCGTATACGATTCAATCTTGGAAGAATTTACATACAATTATTCCACATAAGTCAAGGAGTGCCTTCCGTTTGGTGGTTGCAAGGTGTTCCAACTCTGTTACTTGATTCTACTCCAGCCACGTGAAGCGCTTATGGATCAGGTTTAAATATTTTCAACCTTCCTTCTCTGAGCAGACGTATTATGGGTCCATTTGGGTGCCTTCACTTTTGGCATGATCTCCCAGAAGGTTGTGGAATATAAATAATAACACTGTTAGCACTGACCTGTAAGCAATGCCACAATTGCTATGACATTTTCGTTCATCTGTAGAAGTTATTTGGTCCCTACGTAAGTAATAAGCTACGCGTGTATAAAACCTTCGCTCAGCCCAAAATGAGGTAAACCTGCGAAACCTGGCGTAGGTAAATTCATAGGACCTGAATGATCGGATATGACTTGGATACACAAGCGCAGCTCACGTTAACATTACAATCTCCTTTATTTTATTATTTTATTGGGTCATCATCGATACTGCGCTCTACAGCTGCTATAGTTTCTTCATTACCCACTGTATGACGTCTGGATAGATGAATATTATCAGTGAGAGTAAACATAATATGCAAACGATCCATAGTTAATCAAATTAATTGTTCTGATGGACAATTATGTGGGCCATAAAATTCACGGAGTTCGGGATGAGTTTTTCGAATGTAAACGTTTTTTTCCAAAATAAATCCACACAATTGGCAGACGTTGATCAGGAGTCAACCTATTCATGATAAAATGCAGACCAAACTAACTATAAAACAATTGACAGCTGTAACACAATACGTAGCATTAAAAAGTGTTGCCAACTTGAAGTTCAATATCTCGTAAAAAATCGGGAGTTTTTTAAGTTGTTATTGTTCTCAATAATTACGCTAAAATTTTATATACTGAAATCTTTTTACCATCGTCTTGTTTTAGACGCTTTAGCAAAGCAAACTTTTTGACAACGCTTCTCTCTTCCTTAGAGCCAACATAAGGCCTTAAGTTTTTGGGTCTAGTACTCTCCAAAGCAAAGCATGGGTAGAAAGAGGACAACTTAAACAACCTTAAAATAGCTGCCTTTGGAGTATGTTTACGTATTATTCTTTTTATACGCAGACTATTTGGTTGTTTAAGATGCAAAGGACACCCACACCAATAACTTTGCTATAATACTATGACGGTTGGCTCGAGTAGGCTGAGTAGTCAACAACGTGAGCCACGACTACCATTTGAGTAGAATGTAACCCAATTCGAAACATTGCCTTCGAAAATGCAGCAACACTAACGGAATAGGTGGGCCATTACATGACTTTATCATTAACGAACGTGTGGCAGTGATTTTTGAACGCAATGCACCACGCTTCTTTTTTTCAAGTTCTGAAAACTATGAGAGCTGGGTATAAATCTCGATGTTGCACATATGACAGATAAACCCAGCCTTGAGGTCAGAAATTGGGTTCTACCTCATGACAGTCACAAGCCCGTGTAAATGAGGAGTTGTGGTGGTGAAGGTGCTTGTGTCCTTTGAAGTTGAAAAGAAGCCAAGTAGCGAAACCAAAAGGTGGAATTGATACGGAATAAGACGTTGTCTTTGTTTAGTCTTTGGCGGAGTGAAATTGATGAAATCGTAACTTGACGTACTGCCGAACTATAAAAAGGTTTTAGACGTCTGGAGATCTGAAGAATCGTTAAAAGCTGGAGAAGAGTCATATAAGTAGGAGATGGCATTTGAGGAAGGATGGAATGAAGCAAGTACCTAAGACGTCACTTTGGGCTATCTCCGGCTCTTGCGGCCTGAGTGAACCGAGGGAAAGTTGACCGAAGCCTTACAGATGTGCTTTGGCTGAAGAATTTATAACCTGAACAATTGATCACCTGAAGAACTGATGACTTGAAGAATTGATGAGGGACGAAATCATGATGAAGGCATGATGAATCAAAGTAGACTGGATCGCAGATGGGGAAGTCGGACGAAAAATAAGTAGTGGTGACGTCGCCAAAAGGGATTCTAAATGCTGTGAACCTGGGGCGTACCGAGGGAAATTGGAGGAAAGCTGAACTGGATGAGTGATAGTCCTTTGTGTCTGGAGCAAAAACTGATAGTTTTTCTCGGACTGTAGAGAAACGCAACCTGATCAGAGGTTTATCTGAACCTTTGGTTAGGGGGAGCCCATGACAGGTTACTGTCATCCCCCTACACGGTTGAGGAATCGATTTCTTGGCTGAAAAATAGTGGTTGTAGTTGGAAGGCTAGAAAGTAGGGTGAGGATACACCATTTGTTTTCGGGAATCCAGATAGCTTTTAATAAATTGGGACTCAGGACTGTTGCTTGTCGCAGATCTTGAGGGTGTCGGTTGACACATTATTTCAACCCTGTCCGTGGGGACCGAGCGGTAAGGTCTAATGATGGCAAGTACTCACGTAAAACACATCGACTTCATATGACAGATAGCGAAGCTGTTACGATAGAGAATTTCCAGTTTTCTCAGGCACCAAACGGATATGAAAACACAGTGAATGATGCACTACATGCTGGAAAATTGGCTTCGAAAAAATTGATTAGGTGTAGAAGACCTCAAATTTATACTTTCATTTATTTTCACTCAAATGACATTCAGATTCAACTAAAAAATGAAGAAACGACGAAATATAATTAAACACCAATACCAGTTAAATACCAATCAATGCCCTATAAGAAAACTGAAAAGGACCAAGCTCTAGAGAGTTGGTTTCCGTGTAATACGTACTATTAAAGCCCATTGATGGTGACAGAGCTGTAACATAAAAACTCCGGTCTAAGAAATTCCTACGAAACACAAAAGTGGGATGATTGAGAAAGGATAAACGGAATTCATAAGGTTGATTGGTAAGGTTCACTTTTTAAGAAATTAGAACTGTGTGAATTTGCCAAGAAACACAGAAGGTTAAGAAATCGATGAGACCAGACTTGAGATCCGTGCTCTAGTATTGGGAGAACTAGACTATGACAGACTATAAATCGTGAAACTCTAGACGCTTTAGACATTGTGCAAAACTTTGGATTGAATGTTACTCAAAGATCTGTATTGAAGAATTCACCACAGAGAAGTTAGTACTAAAGAGTGTACAGCTTAAAGCAAAAGGAGTAACCTTTAAGATAAATGTAATTTTGTCACATTTAGCTATATTAAGACTGAGGAGATTAGATTCATACCAATTTCTAAGGGAAATTAAGTCTTCTTGACGTTGGCTGCCTCTAGTGGACTTTAATTCCGAAAAGACCTTAAAACAATCTGCATATAAAAAGCAGGAATAGGGTATCTCAGAGGGTAGAACATGAATAAAGAGCAGAAAAAGAAAAGGAACAAGAATATATCCCTGAGGGAGACCATGAAGACTAACACTACAGCGATGAGAGGATAGGCAGGACGGGATATCCTGTGGTGAAAATCACTCGTATGACATTGCTTTTAAGTAAAGATGGGATAGACTCAAAGCTTAAAAGGCTTTGGAGAAATTAGTAAAGATTGCATTGACTTGTGGTTGTTGATCCGAAACATTTGAAATATGGTCTGTAAGTTCAGCCAGATCAGCAGGTGTAGAATAACCCGTTTGATAACTATACTGCTCGGGAACATTAAAAGAAAATACCAAGTTTATCGTAAAATTATGTACCGAGAATGTCAATATTACCCAATATTAAAAGTCAAACAATGGATCCACCACGGAATAAGAAATAAAAACAAGCTAAGGCATCAATACAGTATCGTATTTGTCAAGTATGGAAGAATCGTACTTTCCGTGGTGGAACCTAAATGCAGATGACATTAGGAAGATAATCAGGAAATATTCAAAGTCAGTGAAGAAGATATCTATTGACACCTTTACAAAGGCTGTCTTAAATTTTACAAAAGAAATATTCTACCGGCCTGGTAGATTATTGGCATTTTACAGCGAGTCTCAAAGTGTCAACAAGACTTTTCCTTAATTTTCTGACGAACTCGAACAATATATCGCTTCAAATTGCATGAAATCTTAGAAAAGCTAATGTAACGGTTTCCTGGAATGCAACGACAAATATGCAATGGATAATCTTCTTCAGAATTTAGAGAGTGGCAAAACTACTCAAAAGCACTCACATTCTGTACTTAGTCCACGAAGAAAGATATGCAAATACTCCATTTCGCGAATGAAATGAGCTTTACAAGATAGAGAGCTTGAAAGCGATGGAGATAAGTGAGTGGAGGAGCCTCTTTGGAAAGCATTCTGGGCTTTAGAGAATAAATTTTCCGATGTATTAGTACATGTCTGTGATTGTGTAAGGATAGCAATTTTAAGAGGATGTCAATGTAAATATAACCGAAAAAGAGTATTTCGGTTCATGACATCCAGAAAAAGTAACGAAAGAACGAATCTCATGGACTATCAAAAGCTATTTCTGTTCAAAATAGAAAAACAAATCGAAATTATTGAAAAGGACCTGGTGGCCCCTTTTCAATAATGTTAGTAAACGGTAACATAGTTGTCTTCGAATATCAACCCATCAATCAAAAAGATTTCATAGTTGAAATGCTACAGCCCGTTTTGGACAAAGAAATGGGCAAAAAGAGATTCTAGATAAAAGAATCTAAAACTATAAAAATAGATTATAAATTCACTTATCTGTGTATTTTGAAGTGACTATTAATTCGATGATTTTAATTCTAAATACCTTTGTCTAAAAGGGAAATCTGCAGATACTGCCCTTAATCAGGTGGTGCAAAGTGTTGAGGGCAAAACCAAATGCAAACAACAAAACACACTAGTCACATTCTAGATATAGGAAAAGTTTTCAATCACGCCCGACCTGAAACCATCTAAGAGTATCTAGTTTGTATTACAGGCGGCTTAAACTGTCTTTTCTCCTGCGGGACAGTGCGTCGCAGTGTGCCAGCAGATGAACTGGTGTCTCCTCCGCAAGCTTACAAAATCTGCACTCATCATTCCCTGCCAAGCCCATCCTTTTGAGATGCCCTCCAAGTGTGCAGTGCCCCCTGAAGATCCCAGTCAGGACCCGTAGTTTTCTTTTATTCATTTCGAAGCACGATCGAAACTTCTTCTCGTCATAAACGTCGAGGAATAGTTTCGACATTCGAAGCCCTGAAAGTGCATTCCAGAGCCTTTTTCCTTTAGAGCCCTGTGAATGATATTCATTTCAGTTGCGCTAAAAAGTTCAGGGCAGATGAATGCTGTCGATGCTCCTTTCCTCGCCAGTTGGTCCGCCTGCTCATTACCTTCGAAACCTGCGTGCCCTGGCACCCAGTATAGGGTAACCCTATTGTCCGCACTCAATTTGCTGTGTATTGCTACAATGGAGAACCATTCTCGATGTAATCACCGGGGATTCTAGTGCTTTTAAGGCTGCTTGGCTATCGGATATTATAGCTGTAGTTTTGCCTTTGTATCCTCTGTCTATGCTGAGTTGTGTGCATACAGCGATGGCATAGACCTCAGTAGAAATACTCCAATTCCTGTTCCCTCAGATGTCATGGAGCCACCTATATACCACCTGATTGCATTCCGTCTTATGAGGTGCGTATTGGATTCAACGCTTCATTCCCTCTTGTCACTCAGCACTACACAAAAGTTGTTGTGAAAGCGTCTTGCGTTCCTGGATTTTGTCTGCCCAGGCCACCAATCCATAGGTGTTGATTGGTCTTACCATCATGGTGTACATCCACCGCAGGATTCCAGGGTTATCCCAGGACTTGCAAATAACCATTTAAGCAATTTCGAAAGACCGTTTAGCCGTGGCATAGTGCACAGGATTTTCGTCTCTGATATGATATACTGCATGGAGGTATATGGAATTTAGCCTTTTGACAGTAGTAAGCTTATTTTAGTTCATTAATTAGAGTTTTTGTTTTATTTTATTTGTTTTATATAATTCTTATACTTGATTTTAAAAAGTACTACTTGATTTCACATTCTTCGATAATTACCTGGTAAAATTTTAATCGCGGAAATTAAAATTTAAGCTGATTTCATTTCTTATGAAATCGTTTCTATACTCTTTAATTTCCTGTCTTGTCCATTCCGGCGATAAATTACACATGAATATTACATTACCTTCTGGATATTAGCTTCCACCAAATCAACAATCGACATTGCATACCAAAAGGTCAAAATTTTAATCTATTTCCGGACTTTCCGTATACATTAAATGGGAAAATTAAACATAAATATATTTTCATGTAATCGCCCACAATTTAAATTCATTTTAATCACTTCTATAATTCACTACAAATAGTTAACAGGCAAATTGACAAAAGGATTAAAACGAAGGTTAATTGAAAGTTTAAAGTCACAATTTACTAACCACAAGTGTTTAACGTACTGGAACTTGCCTATTTACTCCTTTGAACGTTCCACTTGACGTACCATTTGCCAGAAATATAACATTGCCTTTCCACCCCCGTCCGTTGATGAAGAAAAGCAAATAGGAAGAACTATCCATACTCTTGACATTTAAATATATCCTAGTCCTTAGCAAGTCCGTACCTATGGCCTATAGGCATCGAAGTGGATCGATAAAATGAATATTCTAAATATATGCACAGGACTTTGATAACAGTCCGCATTTATAGTGAAAGAAATGTTTCCTTCCCATTGCCACGATTCAGTGTAAGCAGGGATAATGAAATGACGTATTGAAATATTTTCATTAATATGGGAATTTTCGAGATGGATCACCCTTGAAAGTAATGAAATGAAATATAATTGAAATAAAAACCTATGACGTCAAATTATTCATTTTAAGTAACTTCATTTTGTTTTGATTTAGAACATTTAATCCAAGACTAGAAATAGAAACAAAAGTGGGACTTAATGTCAGTAACAAGGATCCGTAAAACCCAAATTACGAATTCATAAACAGAAAAGTTTTCTTGGAACAAAGCGCTGACTTATGATCTTAAGAAAGACCGAACCAGTAAACAAGTTTTAAAAAAGGATTCATTCATATTACTTGGGTTAAAATTCGCAAACCACATGATTTACTTCTTGAAATACCGAGGACAATCTAAATGGCTTAGATTAATAACCATTATGGTTAACAACATATTTAAAGAAATTGAGGGGTAATCAACCGATTGAGGGAAACTGAGAGGTTATCAACTGATTGAAAACTATCATGAAAACTTCCGAACCCATCCTATAATGAACCCCAAACCAATCCTATAATGAATCCATAGGCTAGATTGGACAAGATGTTGCCTTGGTTAAAAGGATTTAACCTACTAAATAGACGAAGGGCAAAAGGCGCAGCAAAATGCGAATAAAATTTTAAACAGAAAATAAAAGAAGTATCCTCCAGACACAGCATGCGTTACTAGAAAAATCACGAAGGATCTGAAAAACTGATAAGAGGATACCGGAGCTATGAACGCTGCAGGAGCAGGCATGCTCCAGATCCTAGCCAACGATCCAAGTCTGTAAAAGAAAAGGATAAAACAGGACGTAAGCGCATGACAGCTGGTGACTGATTTCAAAGGAGTCAGAAAGAAAACTTTTTAGATTTCACACTCTGCAAAAAAAATATTAACAGTTTTTACAGTGAAAATCACCCGGAAAAAGGCGTTGGAAGTTCACGTAGTCCAATGAAGTTCCCATGAAGGAGTCGCAACGGCTACGGGACGTCAAAGTGTTCACACCCGAAATAGAGCAAATGTTGCAGGAACCTTCAGGGTGCGCAAACCTGAGTACGAGACACAAAGGTATGCAAATATTTGACAGATACCAGCAAAGCATGGTCCTGATGCTGGCCATGCAACAGACAAGGCAATGCCCGTGTACTAAGGAGCACCTAAGGATGATCTTATTTTGGTTTCCCCCCAATGATCACTACTCAACTAGTTTGCTAGATGGACATCTGAGGTCGATGATCTGAAAAATTCAGCAATATGATGGAAAGGTACTTATATAAAAATCAACAAATTTTGAGGGCATGTGATTTATCTTATCTGTCGGAATACCAAAGGGTCTTTGAAGTGAGGAGAGGCGAAAAGAACTAAATAGTCTTCTGTAATCTGATCAAGTAAGAAAAATAGAAGGCGGTCCTAAGACCTAAGATCTAATCAAAGGCGGTGTTTTCTTATGTCAAAACCGCCTTTGAGAAATTATAATAATAGCCGTGCGAAAATATGAAACGGATCCATATTTTTTCAAGCTGATGCCAAGACTTAAAAATCAAAAATGATTACAGCTGAAGGAAACGGCGTAGCCGTTCAGAAATAGACAAACATGTGTAATGCACAGGGTGGCATTCTATCTTGTTGATCTGCCCGTTATATTGGGATACGCGGATGACACCCTGAAACATACCAGTGATAAGTTCCCGGAACTCAGGTGTAGACCGCAATCATACATCCAAACCGGTAGGCAAAATTAAACAGAATGAGCGTCAATCCTGACAAAATCTTTTACAAATACAAATACAATACAAAAGTGTATTGCGAAAAGCAGGGAAAACCACGTTGCTACTTTCCATTGCCAACATATAAGCTTGAAAAACTATCTAGGACTTGCCTTCAATAGCAAACTAGTTCACACCCCACAAATAGGATTAGTCAGACGTATAGCAATATCGGCGCTATTTACAATGAATAGACTTATGAGAAAAACCTAAGGCTTCTAAAGACTATAAAAAAGAGATTCAACTAATCATATGCTATGAAGCAATGGTATGGCAACCGTTACTATTAAAGAGAACCTTTATAAAGACATTAGAATAGATCAAGTGACTATGCTATGCTATGGCACTATGCTAATAACCCTCAACGGAGAAAACGTCAATTGCCTGCCCCTCAATGAAAAATCTTTTTCCAAGGGACAATTCCAGAATTTTCCAAGGCAGTATTCGATTAATCGCATGCGGAATATCTCCATATTTTGAGACAAATGGGAAAAAAAGCCCCTTAAAACATGGATATTCAACTGTCAGTGGACAGAAAGGGGGAGTAAATCTATGATTATTGGCATAACCAACGGGCCAAAAACTCTTGTGGTCAACATATCAGACGGATGACACCTATCGGCGAAAAAACAGAAAGCACAAAGCACTTTTTTTTGGATTATCGCAGCCTGACCAACGGAAGCCTTAGTTGATTGAGGCGAAGCAAAATTGTATATCAAGGATCAGATCACGGAACTTTAGAAACAGGAGCTTGATTTCTGCTGGACAACAGATTTTGTCATCCGTAGGTATGCAATGCGCAGGAAATTGGGGCCAATACTGGTCTATGCTACATCCAACTTCAGAGGGCGATGTGTAATGATATTAGAAAATGCACATTCACTACTTGGGTCATTTTGTAGCCGCATAACGAAAGAATGCCTCTAAAACCTTGTCGAATACACACGAAGTAATGCATCCCAAAAGGCGAGCATCCTATTTCGATCAATTTTTCAAACGTCCTGATGGTGCAAGACTCCATAAATATTCAAGGCTGCCGGACTCGCTTCTTAACATTCCCACTGTCTTCATGAAAACCTTTTCTGAAACTTTTGTCACATTACTGTAAGCAAATTATCTTTGTTGACGGCAGATGTCGATGTATGTTTAATGAGATCCATTTTTCAGCTAGGAAGGATGTGTTTACTATAAAAGTTTTAATGTATACTAAAAATATACTGAACATTTACAGAAAGTATGTTTTTCTACGCTTTTCTTCTTCGCGAACACGATCAATTTCAATATGTGGCGCAAATTCAAAGATATTTTGTAGTTGACAGTTCTGGGAAGTACGCTAACTATTTGATACTCGAAGTAGGCAGTAAATGGTTTACAATTCTTAAATTCTAAGGCCGTTTTGGAAAGAAGGGATCTGAGAAGAATTTTTTTTTATTGAGCGAACAGCAAATGGTAGCCAATAGCCAAAGTCAGATACAATAATCAATTTATTTCTACGAAGTATTTGGTAAACTAGGAAGTTTTGACTTGGTTGTATCTTCACAAAAAATAAAGTTTTTTCTAAAAATAAAGAAAAAACCTTCAGGGTTCGTTTCGGTAACGCTTAGTGTTACATTACGCCAGAGTAAAAAGTCTTCAAAACAATAAAGCTGCAGAAATGCCAGTCAGGTAACCTCTGCAGTGGATGGAGGACTCTTGAGTATCGAACAAAGTTTCATGTTGCAAGGACGAAATCTCGTTAGCAAACCTCTAAAGAATCGGGAAGAAAAAATCGACCATTCTAAAGCAAAGTTGCTCGCATTCTAGGAATTGGAGGACGCGGCCGTCCTCTCATTTTAGAAGCGAGAGGTTTTGAGGCCAGAGGATTCTATAGAGCTTTGGCGACGATGGCTTAAGTTTAGAGTTTCTCCGTGTTAACCTTTTTATCATGTGTAAATAGAGTGTTTGTTAATATTAGGTTTTTTTTCAAATAAGACTTTAGTTTTATTATTTAATGCAAACGGTATGAGATTCGCTTGCACTCATCCGTGCTCGTGTCTTATTCAGAGCGTTTAAGACGAAGTTATGGTTTCATAATCAACCGGATTATACCAATAAAAGGACCATATTTACAAACAAAGCCTAAGGCTTTATGAAAATGAAATATGGCAATGGACTTTTTTTCTTTTTCTGGACCGAATTGAGCCGCATAGTGACAAGGGATGAACCAGATATTCTGTGCTCTATACCCATGCCTGTCAGTACTAGTTGTTCTTAGTGCCAAGTTTTTTTCGCAATTTTCATTTGAATTGGTTTGCTTGGAAAACTGAACAATGAAAATCAAAATTCGCTGTACGCAATTGTCACAAGCTTTTACGGTGGTTTTAGCTTAGAAATTTTCAAAACATTGAATTTATTCGCTGATTTTGGTTCTAAATACAATAGAGTGAGTGAGTTTAAGAGAGTGATAGAAATATTTGAAAGTGGTTGTTGTGCGCCTAAGGCGAAACGCAGCAACAGAATTTTTTAAGCTCTCCAGCGTATTTCATCGTTTTCGAGTCTCCAGTCGTTTTGAAGGAACTGCTTCGATTTATACTTGGATTTTATGCTATGTATAACATACTTTACCATTGTGTTTTATAGAAAAATGTGGGGAACTCCGAAAGAAAAGAAAGGATAGAACCAATTTTTTTTTTTGAATTATTATTTATATATTGTTGGTGACCTCTCTGGCTATCGCGTGAACTACAGTCATGGAGATTTGAAATAAATTTTCCGATTTTCAGTCGATTTTCAAACCTCAAAAACCGGTTTTCTCAAAACGCCGCCATTTTGTTATTTTTCAACGGGAAAATTTATCCTAAATCATGCAATATCCACTTAAACAAGGGTTATATGCCTCCTTGGTTTTTTATTTGCTCCCGAGAAAACATTTGTTAATGAAACTCAACTAATCACGTCAGCCGTCAATTTTGGGCATTTTTTGAAAAATTCGTAAAATTCGTAAAATCCAAAAAACAGCTTCAAAAATTTCGATAAATAATTGTTTATACGTAAAATATTTAAAATAAAAAAAATATATGCGTAATTTCAAATTGATACCTTTTTGCTTCTATAAGTATAAAAATCATTGAATGAAAAATTAGTTTTTGGAAATCGTGACCTAAAATCTCGCTTAATAAATAAATAAAATATATATTATTTATATAATTTATCGAATATAATCTCTTTTATTTACATAATATATGACTAAGTAGTAGAGTAAGTATTCGCTTTCTGGATTCATTTTTCAGAATTTTAATGAGCGGAGGCTACAGTTTGGACCCAAGATAAAACTGCTTATATGGAGGCGGACTGTTTTGAAAATGGCCCAGTCTGATTTCATCCATAAACACTGATTTAAAGCCTTATCTAGAATCAATTAAACGTTTTAACTCATATGCGTCTAATTGTTCGGACAGGTTCAGGGACCGGTCTGTGGACAGAAATTAAGTCCTGCTTCAAACATGTTAGGAAGATAATTTTCTTGGTCTCTCCTTGGGCAAAATTTCATGTGAAAAATAATTGCAACGACTTGAGAATTCATCTGAAGTAGCATTTGGATTTGAAATACGAAAACGTCGTTGGATTTGATCGATTTGATTATAAATTATTCAGAACCATGTCGGCAACTCACACGAGCCATAGTGCATTATAACGTTCTGATCTCCCCACACATCATGTACCGCTCACTCTTCTCAGGTGCAAATGGGTAAAAATCGGGCCCGAAGCCATCAGCAACCTTCCCAAGTCAAATAAAGAGATCTGCAACGGTTACATAGTAACGAACATGTTTGGTCATGTTCAAACAAGCTTCGTATGCTTGGAGCTCTTTAAGATTCATCCCCGTCTCTCCACCGTTGCACCAGCTCTTCACCAATCCTGAAAGCTAAGCAGAAGAAGTGAAAGGGAGCTCGAAAGACCACAACCCGTGCTCGGAATTGGTACCGAAGAAAAATTGGCTTGCAGCGTAGCTAGCAGGCCCGCCGGCCGGCAAAGTGGCGACACAACGGCTCCATTCAAGATAACAGCCGGCCTCCAAATCATGGCTAAGAGCTGGCACCGTCTTCGCGTTTGTCGTACCTACAAACACTTAAGACGTACAATTTCTTTGGATTTCTCTTTGGAGCCAGTTTCGCTGTTTCTTGTGCAACCAAAACACCATCGCAGCCACCGCAGCTTGGACGATGGATGACAATGGAGAGTTACCCCACAGAGTCGAGTGGAGCTCCAAGACGAAGAAATCTTCAACTTCTTCGTTTGGTCTTCACGGCCACGACCATATTGCTGCAGCCTCAAAGGTAAGTTGAACGGTCGACAGCACACTACTACGAGGCGGTGCAGGTTTTTCAACTTCTTTTCTATCACCGGAAATTGCAATTGAATTAATGTGAATGGTGGATGACTGGTTGGTGAGTTCTTTGGTTGGCATATCAGTCGGCACGGCTGAGAAGAGAAAATTTCGTGGAACCTGTTTCCATCATCTTTTTCTTCGATTTGACTTGATTTCGAAGGGGGATCAACCGCCAACCGACCAACAACAGTCGCCAAGCAACTTCTTTCGGTTGCGGTTTTTGATGTTACCTGTAATTGATTATTATCGCGCTTTGGGGCTCTTAAATGTTCTGCACTTATGACTTTTTCTTGTTATTCGCGCCATGTATGTTTGCACGCCGAACGGCGGTGTATCTTTTCAATGGAGAGCAGCAAGGGTGCAAATATACCAAGATAAATTGCAATAATAATGCGAAAGTAAGACGGACGGGAACAATGGAACCAACAAGTATGAATGGTTACCGATTGCATCACAAAAGAATGAATAATAGAGCAATGCACTTCTCGCTGGATAAACAGTTCCTATATTTCTCGTTTCACCTTCACAGAAGAAAATGCTTCAAGAAATAATTGCAGACATTGTGAATTTCAATGGAGTTACAAGAAGAAAATGTGCAAACCAGACCTTTCACTAAAACTTCTGTATTCTTGTGACGGTTTCCGTGTTTCAAATCAGAGCGCTCAATTTAGGCGTTTCGATAGGCAACCTTTGAAAAATTCAACAACTAAAAACATTTATTTTATTCTTTTATTAATAATAATTAGTATTGATAGTAGTTGATTGTCGGACTTACCTAATCGTAATTCGCCAAAATTACCACAGCCAATTTTCTTTCCAACACGAAAATTTGGTCCAACCATGAGCACTCCTGACGAGGAGCTTACCGAATGCCGTGCAGAATACATACTGCTGGAACCACCCGCTGCACGTGTACCAGCTCCTCCAGCACCGGCAGCAGCTGTCGATGAAGTTGCTGGTACACCACTGTAACGAGAAAAAAAATTTAAATTAAAGGAAGCTATTTTTTGGAAATTGGAATCCAAAAAAATCAAAGAGAAATCAAACAGCAAATTGTTTCGATTATTGCAAAGATTCGAAATTTGACCTACGGCAACCGCTTTATTCATATTTTTTTGAATCCTTACGATATTTCTGTAATTTTTCAATTAATTCTTGGTTTAGTGCTGATTTAAGTATGGTGCGTTTATTCACCTCATACAAAATGTCCTGATAAGTCTGCTCGATTAAAACTTTTTTCCTGCGCAAATGGTTGCTTTGACATCTGACAGCTGTCATCTACAACTGCCTCCATGTTTAATAATGGAGCACCGTACAAAAAACCAACACGCCATCGTTATCAAAACAATGGGAGATGCGCAGACTCCATTAAGGACGAAATTCTCGACTCCAATGATACATCTAATCGACGCACAATCGTAAGAGGAATCTGTGAATTTGGAGAAACTGGAGTGACTGGGGAAAGTAAAATCTCTGCGCGTGGTCGTTCCGGACTCTTTCTCGATAATATTGCTGTTCTGAACGAAAGCGTCACCGAACAACCGAGAACATACTTGAGGCATTGTTCAAAGAACTTTCACGAAACGACTGCACCTTCACCGGCACAAGATCCAGCTCCCACGAAGCTTAAAACAAGAGATCATGCACTGCGCCAGCAAGTCCTTCAATGAGTTAGGATTTAAGTTAACTGGCTGTCAAATAAAATTGTCAAATCCGAACCTCTTAAATCCGTACATGATACATAAGAAACAAGTTTGCCTGAAGAAAACTGCGTCATTAAGCCTTATTAACAACAGAAATACGGTTAAAGAAATATCGTGCTCTTAAATTGAAAGTTGGGGACTGGAAAGATGATTTCAACAAGACGACACGATTGACACAGCGTGAAACAAACGATTTTCGGATCATCTGTTGACAATCCGATGCTAGCTTGTCCAGATAATCGTCCGATTCTCCGCCGTGTGATTTCTTTTTTTTTTAGCCGTTTTTTTTTTAAATCTCAGAACCATATGGATCGCCCAAACAGTACCACAGCTAAGGGCTGAAATTTAACACGATATCGGAGAACAGAGCCACATCTCATTGAAAATTTAATAAGCGAAGTAAGGGGCTTTGCCTATTTTCACAGGGGGAAGTATGACACTTCTGAGTTCAGTGGGAACTTTAAGTCCCTCTATTTTCTACAACTGTTCAAAAATTCTGATCTAAAGAACGATAGACCTTTTTAAAAGACAATTCTACTCGCTGCTAGTTACACATTTTATTTAATCCCCTTAGGGAAAAGTTATATCAGGAAAAATACTGATACTGTCCCTCGACCTTCACTTGCTATATTTTTTTAGAAATATTGAAACATGTGTAACTCACCATCAGGAAGCGAAGCCCGAAAGCTGTAGTGCTAAGAAGAAGAAGAAGTCACTCACCACCTTCAGCATATTAGGAAAATTTACTTAAGAGTGGAAAGCTTTATATATCCTTTTATGTAACACTAATGAAAACCTCTCGAGGGTCGCCATATTTAGACTGTCGGTTCTGAGATTCGTGCAATTTCGGTGATTCTAGCTATGAATACCTTTCCCTGTTAGAGCTCTTTTTGATTGTGGTTGGAATGCGAGTCACTTACGTCAAAAGCTTAAACCCCTAGGAACGTAAGAGTTCGGAACCCATGTAGTGCGTTCCTTCGACAATTGAGAACCGACCCCACCTACGTGCAAGGTAGGCTCCCTGCACGTAGGCGATTTATGCATTTTATGGCGCAAGGCGTCTCTTTTTAAAAGAATTCATTTCTCTTAAGCGGAGACAGAGATTTAAAGGAAGTTTCTCAATAAGGGAATCGTCCTTTTTCAATGCATTTTGATGAAAACTAACTGATATATTTTTTTCCTATCAGGAACATCCGATTGTATTGTTCTACATGGCCACATTTGTCAATCAATTTGAGCGTCTCTACGACTAGACTATCCGATACGTCTTCTTTATTTTCTTAGGGAATCTTCTGTAATAAATTGTTTGAAAGTTAGTAAGGTTTACTTTAGGTTCCAAGATACGCGACGAGCTGAATCGAAGGTGTTTCTGATGCCAACCAACAATTCGACTAGTTCCTTTCCATCCATTAGACCATCCTCACTGTCTTCTTACAAAATAGGGGTTTTGTGCACGATGTAAATAACACTTTAGACAAGCGATGATTGTCAACGTGCAACAGTCCATTCAGTAGCACATCAGACTTCATACGAACAGTGAAGGTATGACACTTTTCAAGGACGATAAATTTCAACTTTTATCGTAGACACCAATAATACGCATACATACGAGGCACGTCCACAAATTAAGTGTACTCAATTTATGTAGGGTTTAAATTTAATCAAACAAAAACATACTTGGTTACACTTGTACATATGTAAGTTATTTTTCGACGTAGTCACCATCCCTCTCGATGCAAGTGGTGAGCCGCGGGATCAATTTTTTGATGCCTGCCTCGAAGAAGTCTCCCGCCAGCCCTTTCGCCCACTTCTCCACCTCCTCATCCGTTGAAAACTTGTTCCCACCCATGTGCACCTTAAGGGAAGTGAAGAGATGGAAATCTGAAGGGGCCAAGTCAGGGGAATACGGGGGGTGGTTCAAAACGTCCCATCCAAAAGAGTCCAGGAGTTGCTTCGTGGCGTTGGCCGTGTGAGGTTTGGCATTGTCGTGCAGCAGGCAGACTCCCTTCGTTAGCATGCCCCTCCTTTTATTCTGAATCGCCCTTTTCAATTTTTTTAGCGTCTCACAGTATCTTGCCGCGTTGATGGTCTCCCCGTGAGGCAAATATTCAATCAAAATTTAGCCTTTATGATCCCAAAACACGGATGTCATGATTTTTTTGGCTGAAATTGTGGTTTTGAATTTCTTGGCGGAGGGTGACAAGGTGTGACGCCATTTTTGAGACTGCCTCTTAGTTTCAGGCGTGTAGTGGGCAACCCAAGTTTCGTCTCCAGTAACAATAGAGTAGAGAAAATCATCGCTTCAAGTTCGTAGCGTTCCAAAAACTCTTTGGAGCTCTGCACTCGATTCAACTTGTGCTGTTCTGTCAGCTGTTTTGGGACCCACCTCGCAGACAATTTCCGATATCTGAGAGTTTCTGTGATTGTTTCGTGTATAAGGGATCTGGAGATTTGCGGAAACATCGCAGAAAGTTCATCTAACGTCAATCTGCGATCGTCACGGACCGCAATCTCGATTTTTTCCAAAAGTTCGTCAGTCACAATTGAAGGTCTTCCGCTCCTCTGATCGTCATGCACGGAAGTACGGCCATTTTTAAACTCGCAACACCACTTGTACACACTCGTACGATTCATAGCTTTATTACCGTAAACAGTTTTCACCTCATAATAAATTTCAACCGGAGCTTTTCCCTTCGCAACGAGGTAGCGAATGACGGCGCGAATTTTGCACTTGGCGGGAGATACGATCGACATTTTTCGCGAGAGATGCTACTGCATCAAGAGTTTTCAACACACTAACCTCGGATTGGTCTCGTTTTGAAGGGGAGGAGTCAGACTACGCGGCAGTGTTGCCAACATGTCGAAAAAGTATTCCCTACAACTGTGAGTGTACCAGTACACTTACTTTCTGGACGTGCCTCGTACGAGGGCGGCCCGGTAAGTACTTAGTCTGAGATGTCTACATTCTCGCAGATGGCTACTGTCAAAATTACAGCTGGGTCGAATTCGCAGTTATGTTGTAACGGAGTGTCAAAGCGGGCGTGTCCACGGATTTTAGAAAAATCCAAAAAGAGCAATATCGAACGATGATTTGGGTCTTGTTTTCGGAAGGGAACCTCGCGCAGTAAAATTAAAGACTCCTTGGATGTAAAAACCTAAAGGTTTTTCAGCGTCCGATCAGAAATCGGAGTCTAATGAGGTGAAAGGAGACAATGTTGATTAATAAACGAACACTTCTTCAATATTTTATTTTTTCTTGTGTAGACTAAGACCCGTCGGTCACGATCATTTATAACCGCCAAAGAACTTTCAATGAAATTCGACAGCGAAGCAAAACTAATAGTTACATATCAATGAGAACAAAGCTCATCAAAAAAGACAAAAATTACCTCAAATACCTTAAATATGAACGTTGGTGAAAAAATGTCGTTGAAAATTTACTCGAATTTGTGTATCTAGGTGTCAAAATAACGAGAACCGCCAATGAAAGCGACGAAACACGCCAAAGAGTATAGCTCACAATCAAAATCTTTTATTCAGTTTTGACGATTATCATGAAAGATAATTGAAGCGAAGCTGGACGGAACCAATAGGAAATATGATACAACCATGAGCTGCATGAAATTTTTGACAAGTCAGAGATCTGAACGATTGCAAGACTGTGGAAGCTACAATGGGCTGGCCACATAAATCGTATGGACGAACCACGCATACTCAAAAAAGGATTCGTTGCGAGAACTGAACGGCGCAGACCAATTGGGAACGCCAGGAAACGCTGGTCCGACTGTTAACAAAGACAGTTCATCGCTGCTCACATTTCAAAGTTGGAGGACGCGGTCAATGGAGGCGCTTGTTGCAGGAAGAAAACGCCTGAGTAGGGCTGCATTGCTAAGAAGAAGTACTTATCGCTCCGCCCTTGCCTAGCCAAGGAAACCATGAATAGTTAGTTAAAATGCGT
Source organism: Stratiomys singularior (assembly GCA_954870665.1). Taxonomy (NCBI): domain Eukaryota; kingdom Metazoa; phylum Arthropoda; class Insecta; order Diptera; family Stratiomyidae; genus Stratiomys; species Stratiomys singularior. Next base: position 106,971,558 of record OX940878.1, on the reverse strand, counting down.
CCTTCATAAGTTCCGTACCGTGCGTAAGTATAAGTTACCGTACACAACGGTTCCAACGAAGAGCTTTAACAGATAACAGCTGGTTCGTTCTCAACGCGACTGCTCAGCATTTCAACCCACAAGCACTACGTTGAAAAAAAATCCAGACTATAAGGATTTGACGATAAAAAAAACAATAAGCTCTATCGCATATTCCTTCAAAACAAAACTTCAAACATCGAAGCTCTTCTTCTACACTTATGACGAAGCAGATGTTTCGAGCTACGATTCGAATGGAAAGTGGAAGCTGACGGAAAACTGTTGAAGTTTTCACGGACCATTGTAACAACGAAAGTAAGACGGGCTTGAAAGCAACTAGCGAGGGAAGGAAGGGAAGAGGGAAGAAACTTCGCGTAAGAGGCACATGCGCAGCTGCAAGCATACTGCTGAAGACTGTGACGCAGAAGGAGAAGCAACATAAGACTCAACCTGTAGAAAAAGAATTGGAACGTCTGAAGACGAAATAGACCTTGAAGAGGTCTATGGGCACCAGAAATAGGGCACAATAAGCTTGGAAAGTTTGACGTACAGAAAAGAACGGAATCCGCATAGCTTTTCAGCACGTCTTTTTGCATACAGCAATATTTAATCTTAATCAATCTTTAATCTTTTTGATAATCTTTAATCAATAAATAATCTTCTAAATATTCGTCAGAGCTATAATAAAGGAAACAATGGAGTACGAAATCTTTTGTGTACAAAGAAAATTAGGTCCGAAGTCATATTCAAGTAAAAATGGCAGAGAATTATCATTCAAGAAAAACCAATTTCCTGGCAATCAAAACGGTTTGACCGCATTTTACTTCATTTCTAAGTTCTATACCTCTAAAAACAATCCCCCTTTATATGATGCGAACCCAAAATAACTAATGTGTAAATACGGTTTGTTTATTATATGTCTAAGCTTGGTTGATGATGTTTTGGATATGTCAAAACCGAGCAGCAGTTGCTACTAGAACCATCTGTTGTCAAACACCGGAAACTTAGAAGTGCACCTGTTGGGATGTGGTAAGATAAACGCAAAAAGTACTGACTTTAACACTACTTTATCTTCACGTATAACATCAACAACAATAATAATTATAATTAGGTTCGAATCGTGTACGATGACAGACGGCAGCTTGGCTTGGAGTTAGTGTTCGGGGAACCACCCGACTTTACCACCTGGGCATGGTTAAGACTAAGCGACGGCAGCGCCAGTATCAACCGTGGCGGTGAGCTCCGTGGAGATCGCTACACACCTGATGGTATAATCCCCATGTTACTTGTATAGCTTTTTAAAAATTTTATAAAGATGTCACGGCCTAAAAATGCATTTGTATGATTTTAATAATGAGTCTGACTGATACAGTTTAACAAAGGAGATATCCATGCCGCACAATTTTCACAATTTTATTTCCAAATAGCCGCCAGATGAGCAGAGGAGACTTGACATATCTAATCAAGGATTATAGTATTTTGTAAATAGTCCTGGCAAGTAATTGCAATAAAGTGATTGCAAATCCTCTGTATAACTGACAATATGTCGCCAGAAAACGGGAGCCGTTCCTATGCCTGCAGGAAATGTATGTAAACACATGTTTACCCTTCATAGCACACAAATTGATTTCCAAGAATGTTTCGATTTTTTCAATGAACTCTAGAGAAACCAATTTATGAATACATTGACTACGCAAAACAAAGGAAGGAAAACAAATAAGTCAGTATCATCCTACTAGACGTTCTTTTTATAGTCCTGAGAGTTTGTCTTTGTAATCCTGATTTCTACACCTACGCAATGAGAATAATTCAAGAATTTGTTTTCTTCTTCTCTACAAATATTCACACAAAATGCCTAGTAAGCGCCTCGTCCTTTTCCGTTGATCTATTTTGTGTCCCAGAAATGCTATATTATCAACATCCTACTAATTGAATATCAGGAATAAGCTTAGCACACGCAGCTGTTCACTTTTTCAGAAAGAGCAGAGGACGAAATTCTTTGAGAAGACATGATTCGCCAAAAAGTGTTTTTCTTTTCATCGAAATGAAAACGAAAAAAGTATCCTTGGTAACGTGCGTATAAATGCACATGAATAAGTATTCGTAGTTAAGTCCCTTTTCTTTTTATATTTAAAGAAAGGATATACGCCCATTGTCTGCCCGTCCAAGCAGGAGAAAGCTGCTGTGGTTCCCAATTTTTTAAGGCTTGTGCGATGCTCATTCATTATGTTACAGCCTTTTCTTCTACATTTCCTTTTGCTATCCACGACAACGAAAACAGCTTTGTGGTTTGCAACAGAATAGAATACACGTATATATTGTTGGAGCTATAAATAGAAAATTGCGAACTGAAAATGTGACTGACTGATATACTACGTCGTTTCCAGTCGCCACTGGATAGATCTCATCCCAATCGAATTCACACAGCGCGGTGGTTTATTTTTGGAACAATATGGATGAACACAGCGTTTATCTGCAGGATCAAGAAGATTCGATTGAAAAGACCAATTTTAATAATTAATTTTATCGAAACTTTGAAGATAGACGGTTTATGACTTGCGACTTGAGAAACAGGACTCATTCAATTCAATATTTTCACCTATCTGTAGCATTCAATTCGATAAATTCGGTGCTTTGCAGACACTCCTTGCTTCACAGTTTACTGGGAAAACTAAAATAAACATAACTTTATTCTTGAGAGTTACGCAAACAGGAACACGTAACAGAGCATGGCTATATTTTTAGTCTTTTCCAAGTTCTATGCCAAATGAAAATTTAGGACGCTTTCATGTGAACACAAGTTTTATTGATTTCATGTCGACTGAATGTCGTCCTCATCGACTGGTCTAGTGACGTCTTCATCAACCACAATTATGATTCCTTCGTTTTTTCTCTTGTCCCATCGATGTCAGTTGGCGCTGGAAAAAGGAATTAAATAATGCCGTCTTGAGCGCTCCAAACAAAGGATACATATAACATCCTCTTGAACTTGGTTGAAGAGGAAGAGTTAGTCATCGGATGATGATTAAGAGGAAATCTTGAGAGATTTACAAGTGGATAATCAACAGGAAGAAGCAGACGACGAAGAGTTGTTGACCATGCGCAAAAACTCAATATTCCACATATTTACGTGGAATTGGCTGGCATTTGGCGAGGAGTTCTGGGCGGGAAGGCTATACATAATTTCAACGGCAGCGTAAATTTGAAGAGACAGAGAGCGAAGTAAAGAGAGAGGGAAGTGGACTATTTGCCTTCCAGGTTTTAAATTTTGCTGCTTTGTACAATTTGAATTTCACAACTAACTTGCATCGTTAGCATTATTCTTGAATAGGTCCTGCGACTGCTGCAAATGACGTAGTGACAGGAGAGTAAGCTGTTGAATATTTCACGAAGGATGTTGGCCCAATATAGACATGAAACAAATCGATTGAAATGCATGTGCAACTTTAGATTAACTATTTTCTAGGCGATGAAAATGTTTGGACGGACAAGAGTCGCATTAGGAAACCTTTTGGCGGCAAAAGGAAGGATTTATATCGATTTTGCTCTCAGGAATTTCTCGGAAATTATGTCACATTTATCATATTTGTCCTGAACATCAAAGGATCCCTAATCAGTTGGAAAATAAAGCATAAATTCAACATATATTTATGCATATGTAAGAGGAAACATAGAACCTTTGTCAAAAACGAGTCCGAGGAAAGCAAAAACTGTTAGCGAATTTGTTCTGCTTTCCCTGAATTTTCTGAATACAGTAAAAAGTCAAGTTTTTTTGGATAACTACTGCTAACGTCGAAACCAAACAGAAACGAAACAAAGGACCTTAACTAATTATTATTCAAATTCAATTTAGGCAATTGGAGTTAGCACAAGAAAGAGAAAACTAGAAAGGATAATTATTGTTCCTTTGGGCGCTCGCGGATCGCCTTCTTTGCACAAATGCATATAGAATAAAAAAATTTGAAAATGACGAAAATAGTGCGAGAGAAATTGTCCAAAAGTTAAAACCGAGCGTTGAAGGATAAACTCAAATATTACCTATATTAAAGCAACTTGAAGCAACGTGGTTGACAAAGTAAGGCAGTGGTTAAGAAAGATAGGGAAAAATATTTCTTTCTCAACTCAATTAAATGAGTTATTCACGTTAATTCATCAAATTATATAACAAACATAAAGATGAAGTTCCAATCATTGTCTTACGTTCCTTTTCAAAGTGAATTAAACTAAATATTCACCGTCTTTGCAGTGTGACATTCCTAAAATCCATTTCCTAACAATTTAGTTTGTTTGTAACCAGTTTCGAAAAAGCCACAAGTCAAGATATTTAAATGAAACACAATCTGGAGCCTGGTGTCAGAAGCGGGATGAATTAGCACAAAGTACTATTTATGGAAAAAATATGACGTCGAAATGATCCTCTTCTAGAGGAATATGTAGCATGAGTCCAAAGAGCTGCAATTTTGAATCACAATCAAATTAATTTAATGTAAATAAGTGTAACCGGCTTAAAACTGGCATAGATGACAGCAAACATTTTTCTTTGTCGATTACATGTTGCAAAAAAATTTGTCAACTGAAAGCAAACATTTCTAGCAAATGAAGAAAATTGGTTCATACTGCACTCAGGCAATAAATCTGATGGAATCTGTTATAGACAAGTCTTGCGTTATATAAGCAGGACGCAAAGAATTACCGAAAGAAGTTGAATGATGCCAGCAAGCATAAAGTACGAGTTAATAAAAGGCAGCAAATGGAATCAACTTGCTGAACGATTTGAAGTTTTGAGGATATAAAAAATTGAACGTAATAGCGAGAGATGGAGGTTAAAGAACGTATCAAGTTGTGAAATTTTCGAATGTAGTTTCGCTGAAATTTTGTGTTCCAACAGGGACGGAATTATTTATTTTTAATCCTCGGAATATTCCGTCGTTGCCCGTCACTTTCTTTGTTTCGTCCACGAACTTGTTTCGGCGGTGCGCCATCTTCAGTCTGGCACTGGGAAAGACCGAAGTGGTGATCCTGACAAACAACCGAAATACCAGAGTGTGCCTTTCAATATCGGGAAATTGAAAGGACTAGGACTGGGACTCGTCTCAGATTCTAGGGGTAGTGGTTGACACATTGTTTCAACCCCGTCTGTGGAGACCGTGGAATTAAGCCGTATACGGCAGGTGTCCTCGTAAAACACTTTGACTTCATCGGGAAATTGCTGGTCAAATCCAAACCAGCAGCGAAATACTGGGACGTGTTGACAGATCCCAAGATATTATTTTTCCAGCAAATTAGGGTCTCAGCTGGTAAAGCTGTATGCCGTGTACTGGCCTCCATACGGCTTATGGTCCAAATAGGGGATCTTCGCTCGTCTTAAATAAGAATGAAGAAACATTTTCTGACGCAGTAGAAAAAAGCCAACAAAAAAGAAGTCACCAGACACAGAGAAGAGAATACTCTCTCTGTGATTGACAGCAGCCTTGGAACACAAATGGAAGGAAAATGGATGTCTTATACCTGACCAGTAGCAATGGCTCAATCGAATGCTTGGATAGAATAATTTCTGATCGATCCAACCCTTGAGCGGGCAAAGATGTTTCTGCACAAGATTAGGTCACCTCCCCCAACTGGATATTTGGGCGCCACGCATTTCAATCAACAATTGACAAATGAAATCGCGTGGCACATTATGTTAGGGCAGGCGTGACACTTAAGGCACTTAAACAAGGAGCGTCAGGAAGCGGTGATGGAGGGATCTCTTCGGTAGCTTCAATTTCTCTCCATTACTTACCCATATCGAAGGGATTTCCGTAATCTAAAGGCGTCAGCAGGCATAGGACTACGATGATTACTTCGAAGTAAACGATTCTGCACTTGAGTCTCACATTAACAGTGGAAAGGTTTGGGGTATAGGCCAGAAACATTACGTGTCTTGGCCACCCAAAAGAAATTCATATAGGTGGTGGATAACCATCTCTCGTAGATCCTAACATAGGGCGGAAACATTGCTGAGCTATAGCCTGCTAAGCTTCACAGCCAGTCTATTCTGATGAAAATACTTGGTAGTATCAAGACAGATATCAGATATTAGATATTAGAATAGATCGGCTGTTAGTACCTTTATCGCGATAAGCCGGCTGTTGTAAGTTCGACAATAAATCAGTTGAACTAAAATGCCAATTGATACGGATAGTTATTGCGAAAGTTTTAATGTTACTTTGGGAAACAATTCAGGAATTGATGGTTCTCAAGTTAGGCTGCTGAGCTGATAGGAAATTTACAGAACAGTCTTAAATCGTTAAGACCTCATTGATCAGCGATTGATAGGTGGGTAGCTAATTGACATTCCTTACCAAAGAAACTTTGTCTGGACCATGGATCAATCAACTAGTGCTTAATACCCCAAGCGGCACTAAACAGATCGGTTGACATATTTTTACTTCTTCCTGGTCTTGTCAATGGTTGGGCTAAAGATTTGGTTGACGGCTGCTACGGACACGTGGTAGTGAAGAACAATCAATCTCTTATCATATATAATCAGCCTCAGCTAAATGATAGGCGAAATCTAATCAGCAGTTCATCTGAATCAAGGAAAGCTGGGGGACTCACCGAGGGTTACTATCATTCTCCAAACCATAAGGAGATCATTCAGGTTGAAAAGTGGCGGTTATGGTTTGCCAGATTGAAAAATAGCGATCAAACTGAACCAACTGCATGGAGGAACTCAGATAGCTACATTAAAATGAGACCCTGACAAACAATGATTCTAATACAGAGAGCGATGAGAGACGGTTAACTTAGACATACAGCACAAGGTCCTTTGTAAACATTCATCAGGTTCGTTCGTTCAACCTATTTGATGTTCAGTGCTTTCACGGATATATTTTTGTCAACAGTCTACATTTTTAAGCCTTTGAAAATGTCTACTTTGCCTAATGTATCTGGGCTTCAAAAATTATGCTGTTTCTTCCTCGGATCGAAGCCAAAAAAATATTTGTTGATTCTATTACAGATAAACTAAAGTCTGACTACCTGCTTGCAGATGAAAACTTTTTCCCAATCGAAGCTTTTTAAAGGCTTAGAAAGGTCTCATTTTTTAATTCTAACCTTCATATTCTGATGAGTGGAGAGTTGGGGCGAAATGATAACCTAGAAGTCCAATACAGCCGATAAATTCTTTATTTTTGTTTGTTTTTTGAGTTTGCAACTGTTTTGACGTATTCAATATTGAAAATTTCAATTGTCAATTAGAGATGACCCTTACAGAGATCTCAAAATCGGTTCAAGCATCTTTTTTCTACAACACTCGAGATAAAAGAAAGGGTGTTTTGATCGGAGTCCCCTTTTAATTTTTTTATCAACAAGAATAGGCTTTCACATCAAGATGCCAAAGAAGGGCGACACCAGAACTGCAAGCCCTAGAATCCCTCTCATCTGTGATATTGACCTTCGGAACTCATATAATAAGGAATAAGGAATAAAGACGAAGAAATAACTCTTAGAAAAGAAAAAGACTAATGACAGAATGCGTAATTCTTCCAATCGCAATATCAGGCTCAAACAATATTTGGCAAAGTTTTAAAGTTGCCTCCAATTCAATGGGCCGCCAACCCCCTTCAAATAGGTTGACGCGTCCAAGAGTTCTAAACAGTCCTAACAATGATACAAGATACAGATTATACTAAAAAGACCACGATTACTGAATGCGTTGAAGGACATCAAGATATTGGGGCAGAAATCGTTCAATTTATCAGCTACAAATCATTATCTTTGTATAATGTCGTCGAAGAGTAGAATGCAGTGAGAAATATGAGAAATCCATTTAAGATCCCTTTTTGGCCAACGAACACTTTTAAGAAGACAAATTATTGTGAACCTCGAAATAATTTGAGGGTCTCAGGAGCTGACATTTTAGAGTTTAGACCAGATCATTGCACAATTTTCGTCGACTGTCAGTGTAAGTGTTAAAAAATTATCCAAATTTTAAGAAAGGTTCTCTGTCACATATCATGAACATATTATTTTTTCAAAGTTGCTGCACCATAGTGAATCATACATTTTGATATTTTATCGTTGTCCTTGCGAGAAACGGCTGTATTATGCCAGACGTTCCCTTCGAATACAAAAATTGTTAAAAACAATCTAAGGGATCCTTACGAAGCAAGGAATCCTTACCAACCAATGAACAATCACATTTGAATTCACGGCGAGCGGACATGAGCTCAATTGCGTGACAGTAGAAAGGGATGTTATGTTCACGTGCATTCACTAACAAGGAGAAAAATGCTGAAAAACACATGTTCAGTGACGCTAGAGATGGAAAGTGTACTGTCTAGATTGCCTTTTTGTTTTAATAGAATATTTTAAAGCATGCATTGCCCTAATATTTGAGGTCACTTGCAAATAATGAAAATAAAGGATTTAATGAAGAAAAAAGATGCATAATAGAATGTAATCCTTCCAAAATAATCAGAACTAAACTATCCCGAGACCAGCAAAATGTAACACTCAAATTTCCAACAAAAAACTAACTAAACCTTTTTGTATTCTAATTTTTACTCTGTTTTTCTCAATTTTAACTCTATTCGAATTTTTTGGATACTCTGAAATCTACACAATTAAACCCATGATTAAAACAAGTACAAGACTAACTATGAATTCCCAAAAAACCAGTACATGGCAAAACTGCCTGTCCTGGTTTTTCTCAAAATCTCATCATTTGTATGCCTCAACTTGTGTTGAATACTAAACATTGAATCGCTAACACTATAATGGATCACATGAATGGGTTCTACATACGCGAGAATGTGTGCACAGCACTTTAACGATGTATTCCTTTGTGCAAATTTTAATTAATTTTCCCTCTCGCACAAGGATATCATCGCTGCATCAAAACATTGGGGAGTTTAACGCGTGGCGTGCTATTCTTTCTTGCACTTCACACTTTAGCTTCTGATTCTTGTTTCCCACTCTTTCGTCCGTTTCGTCCTTTCCATAGGCTGTTGTATTTTATATCATATCCACCAGAGAGTTTCAGCTGCAAATTTTGCATTGACGTTATTATTGGCAAGTATATTTACGCAGCCACACTCAAGAGAATTATATCCTGAAGAAAAAATAAAATCCAAGTGGATGAAAAACAGGAGCAGGAGCTGCAAGCTTTGGTTTATACCATGATTGAGTGTACGTTGTCGATATTTTGGTTGACTTCCAAGCGGACTTGCTCAACCACTCCAGACGCAAAGCAACATGATGACGACGAAGACATATAGGAGATGACAGGAAGGAAAAGGATTTTATATATTTTTTTATGAGTTGACTTGATTCAACACCACATCAAATAACGGCGATGTCGTGAATACATATGAATGCTTTTGCCAATATCCTTGTCGCATATTCATTTAATTCGAAAATTCGCAGTTCACTGTATAGAACCGTACATGGATAGAATCCTAAAGACCTCCTGTCGCATTGAGACATTTTGACGCGTTATTTTTTCCTATATATTTTATTTTCCTGTGGACAAATGTGCTAGGAGAGTTCCGAAAGAAAGGGAATACGTGCAAGCAAGCCTCTTCGTATTCCTCAAACATGACTGCACGCGTGAAAAAGATTGAAGTGCTGGCAGTATACAAATGTGTGAATTTATCACCATTTTTGCAATTCCAGAATCGCTTTTGCATAAAGGAAAAAACCGAAATTCTAATCTCAATTGACACATTACCATAAAATTTCTAATAAAATTCGAATACATATTGGATTTCTTTTATTATGCAACACAATTTCTGGAACGTTATCAAAGAACAAGAAACTGCTTGTTTATTGGGAGCTGTAGCTAGAAAATAACGGGACTGTTTTGCTGTGAGGCAAACGGCGCGAGCTTCAAGGTCAAATGCAACATTGCCGAGTCACCTGACATCCTTCTTCCACATTCTGGTCAGTTGAACTTGCTTAGCGGAGGCATAGCCTTTCTTTCGCGAACCTATTCGGGAAAGAAAGGCTATGGCTATCTAAAGGCTATCGCGAACAGACCTATTCTCTGTTACAAAATGTGTATGGGGAACTATATATATCACACATTTGAGTTTTTGAGTACCGTAAATTTTTCAAAGATGGGCGCGAACATACCAAAGATGATTCACGCTCGGGACGTCCTTCAACTTTGAAAACAGAGGAAAACATCGAGAAAATACGTAATCTCATCTAGTTTAAACAAGTTTTCTGTCTACGTGCAGTTAACTAAACTTTTAAAATCTATAAAGTTTGACAGATTAACACAAACTTTCAAACAAGAGAAAAGTGTGTTCCACAATGATGTCCATAATACTCACGCCTAAATGAAAAACACCTCACGGATTTGACATAATTTCACATCAAGAAAGTTCCTGAAGTATTGGAAAGTGTTATACCGTGGGCCAAATCATTGTTTTTTATCTACGAACCACAAACTAAGCGTCAGTCAATGAACTTCAAGACGACAGAGTTGACCATCTGTAAACAATTGCATCATACGTGGGGAGGCAAAGCTCTATGTTATCGTTGCTTTCTCCCATGAACGTACAAGTTAATAATAATTTTTGTTCAGTGGATGAGAGTTGAAAGCTTTTCACGCCCTTAGTGAAGGATTCCGAGTGGAAAACGGACTACCGACTAGACACCCCGGGAACCTAGCCCGAGATTGTTCGTCACATTACTTCGGATAAGGCCTCATTGGTCTCGCCTGGCGACACCTTCAGTTGTGATACATACCCTTGTCAGTACATATGGATGAAAGCGAGAAGAATTGTTGTCAGAGAGACTTTCCCGCCTTCCAAACGCACCGTCAAGCGATTCATAATTTCCTCTTTTATAAAAAGAACCGTTCTTTTTCAACTGTCAACGGTCTTTAGATGTCAACCTCTTTCTGTAGAAAGCACGCCTTTTCTCTCGGACAAACCGTCCACCAAGAAGTTGCGTCAGGTAACAGTCATTCTCACAATGTTTCCTGCAAAAACATAGCTTCAGGTCAAACTTATGTGTTGTGCGGAACACCTGCCTCGCACTTGTTGTACCCACATTACCTGCCAAAAAGCTAGGGTCGTTCTTCTTTCCTCTCATCATTTTGAGGTTCTAGGCAGTCTCAGGGAACGGATAAGAGTAAAAAGGCTGGAGTTACGGAGAAACGTCATGAATTCTTTATTAGTCAATTTTAACCAAGCACGGTATTTCTGTGTTTGAGCATTCACCCTGACCTAGCTGAGTGTGATTTTTTGCTGTTCACGAAATTGAAGGAAGCGTTGAACGGAACCAGGTTGTACACAGTAAAAGATGTGAACAGAAAAGTGACAGAAACTAAAAAAATCTTTCAAGGAAATGAGTTAAAAGACTGTTTTTTTCATTTTGAATTTCTTCATTCTAATATCTAGAATGATAGACGTCATTCTAGATGTTAATCGGACTAATACCGATTTGCTATGCGGTCCAAAACGTCATTCGTTTTTCGACATTGGTCAGGGCAACATGCAAAGTTAGTAGAAACGAAATTGACTCTGATAGGAAATACTCAAGCTTGTTTCTCTTCAGTATGTGCTTTGTTCTCCTTTCGGAACGCAAATTTACCGTCTAGAGAAAACCCGCTCTTAAACCTTTTAGCATTTTGCAGGCATTTCATAATGGAAATCAAGGTCTGTATTCACGAATGCCAGAAGTAACCATGAACATTTGAATTGAAAAAAAAAATAATTAATTTGTAGTGCATATGGAAAAACTAGGAACTTCCACCAAATTTTTGAATTCTGCATTTTGTAGGGATATTTAACGTTCGCTATTAGGTATTTAATTTCCGAGTCGTTCCCAAGTTTCATCAAGAGATGCGAAGATATGACAAGGCTTAACATAGGTATCAGCAAGGACTTGGTCTAATTTCTTCAATTTCATCACCTTGTTTGCCGAAACAAGTCACAAAAAGTAAAAAGTTTTGTGATTCTTTGTGAGACTTTTGATTCACGAGGAAAGTCGGTGTGTTCTCAAACCATATTTGTACTGCCGGAGACAGGAGGTTTTACAACATTTGGGAATGATAATAAGTTATCATGGGTCTATCTCCAACCTTGGTCTGAGCTAAACCACTAGTTAAATTTCCTCTATTCGAGGAGCCAACTTCAAACTTAGCTAAAAATTTATGTAAGATTCAGTAACTCCTAACTGCATGGTTCAGAAATAGATGGTGTTAGTACAGCTGTCATTTATACATATTGCTGTCACGTGGCGCCCAATTTTTGAGGAGTCTTAAGGAATTTTGCGACAGGTTGAAAATGTAGAACAGGAACTGAGCATTTTCACTACATTTTATTACTTTAACTTACCATAAAGAGAAGAACCCGCGTCAAGTTTGTAAAGAACTACGACACAACAGCTAAACACAACAGGATAATCTCATTATTTCATATCACAAATATTTCTGAATGACACAATAATGGTATTGATCACCTTACTTCGATATTACAAAATAAGGATTCGTCAGTAGCGGAAATCACCCGCTAAGAAAAATTTTAACCTCGGGTTGATTCCTCATGAACTCAAAGATGTTCATTAGCAGACACGCAGAAACATCGACGATATGTGGTTGAACGCAATGCATGTGAATGTGGTAAGATGTGAAACGCAATCGGTCTTCGGCCTGATTCGGAAAAGAAAACTTCACTAAGTTATCATTTAGGAGAGATTGGAAGGACGTTATGTTCCAGGAACACCGCATTGTGGAGGGATTGGGAGGGCTTGGTGCTTTTTCAGCTCTCTTCAAAAACAAACAAACAAGGCAGGAACTCACTTGAAGATGGCCGATTGCCCGGGCGGCCGTTCGAAGTGATTATTCCGGAAAAGATTCAAAAAGTCGAAAAATTAATATTGAAAGATGCTAAACTAAAGAAATAACAGCTTGCAGAAATGGTTCGAGTATCAGCAAATTTCAGCAGCAAATTTCAGTATCAGCATCACAAAGGTAAGCCCTTTATGGGGGCCGAGTAGGCTCACATCGTCTCAGAAACAACACCGCATAGTGGTCCCTAGGATGACCAATTTGAACCTGAGTCCGAGCAGGACTCTAAACAGTGGCATAAAAAGGGTACATCATCACCCAAGAAGTTGAAGGTGCCACATTCGGCTAGTAAAATAATTCTGACAGTCTTTTCGGACTTAGGAAGGATCCTGTTGGCAGATTACAAGGATAAATGCTTCTCCATAACTAGGGAATTGTACTCTTCAATTATAAGAGAGGTTGAATAAATTGCATCAAAAAAAAGGAGAAAATTGACCAAAGGTGTCCTCGATCTCCACGACAACGCTCCGTTGCGTTGGCTGCCCTGCACAAAGTGGGCTTCAATATTTGGGTTGGTCCTCAACTGGATTCTTGCAATTATTACGTGTTCCCAAAGCCTACAAAAGTACTTCAAAGGAAGAAATTTTGAACCGACGAATAAGTGAAGGACGCAGTTTCCACTTTATATTTTGGGTAAAGACAAAACATTTTAAAATACATTAGTGAAAAATTTAAATAAAAGTTAAATTAAAATAAACGGTATTTTGGACTTAGGACAAAGGACATTTGGCTTTTAGAATTTTCTTTTATCCCGCGAATGTTTTGAGGACGATGCCAAAGGTTCAAATAGGAGAACGAGGAATGTTCAAATATTTTGGGCGCTCTAATAGAATTCTTTTAACCATCGCTAGACTCTAAAATAGAATAGAACCGCGATCGTAGAAAATTTCTATGAAACATTCGTTTTTTAGATTTAATCCATGATTGGAATGAAATTTTTGACTGAAGCGCTCTATTAAATGATACGTTTTATTTGACATATTATGGAATAAAAACCCATAACTATGCTATAGAAATAGATTAGATTAAAACATAATTTAGATAAGTTTAGATTAAAACATAAAACTTACGTTGAACAGCAGTAATTCCACGATAAACTCTGCATACATGTTGGGCGAACTTGACGGTATGTCCTTTTCAAAAACATTGCCGCAAGGAATCTTCTCATTCAAAGCAAATCTTCCTCTACAGGTTCGAAACCATATAAAATACAGGCTCAATATCTCGAACACAATATAACCAACAGTTAAAAAAATTACAACAACACAATCACTTAGATCGTGTTTCAAAATTTAAAGAGATCTACACTAAACAAAATTTGAAACTAGAAGGATAATTGATATTTACACAATATGCACAATTGCGAAGAAGGCAACAAAACAATATAACCAATTTGATGCAGAACATGTGAAAACACCTTGAAATTTTGAATTTATTTATGTCAGTATAGAGAAATTTTGACATGACTGTCAAAATAGTGAAATAAATATCAGTGGTTGCTTTTCGTCAGGAATAGATTTTTTGCCACAAGAACAACCTACAAAGCATCTATCCCATGTCCCTTAACTGCTTGAAATTTTATTTTTTCCAGAAAACTACTTGTCAAAATTAACTGAGACTCCATCCAATTTAACGGGCTTTCACGTATGTCCTTCGAATTCTCGAGAGTGTCGTTTTAATAAAAGTAATGCTCTTATCTATTATTCAAATGAAAAGGCACATCGTTTATCTTGGAAACTTTTTTCCAATTTATATTCTCGCATGTATTCCATTTATTGCCAATGAAAATTGAAAATTTTATGTGGTATTAATAAGGAATAAGCTATCATTTTTCACTCGGTCCTTTGCTTATTTGCTTTGTGTTGGCAAACAAAAACCACAACAAATATAGTTCATTCGTTAAAAAAAACCAAACTATCAAAATCATGCTCTAGAAAATAAACACAACAGGCGCAGAAGTATCGTCATTGCCATGATGACACCATTATGTAGGCAATATCCTCTGAAACCTTTGCAATCATTTACAAAACAATCTTTTGAAAACTCTTTCGCTCAATGGCATCCATTCTTCTGAATCAAGCGAAATGTTCACCTTTTATTTCGTCCTTACGCCCTATTTGTGCTACGCTCCCGAATATTGTATAGTCATTACCGTTATACGTCCGTATGTAAAACTGGTCGTCGTCCTACTTACAGACACGACTGAGCGAGCGACAAGCTTAAAAATCGATGACTGAACGCTTTCATCTTACCGTACGTTCCTGTTTTTAACCCTTTCTCCATCTTACTCCTCTCTCATTTCAATCTCCGTTACTATGTAAGACTACATTTTAACTTTGTCGCCTTATCATTCGTAGCGTCGAAAAGGACCAAGTCAACCATGTATGGTGTGAGCAAGAAGGGTGAGTGAATTTACACTAAATTCGACTGTATGCTAAAAAGGGGGTGTTGGAAACATGGAAAAGGTTTAAATGATGGGAATTCCAAACGACCGAAAGAACATTTAATTTTAAATGTTATTCCACGAAGAACACATGAAAATCCTGTCTAAGATCTACTGGTTATGGCTTCTCCAATGAAAAGTCACGAAACATTTCCCCAAAAGCGGCTTCCTAACAAAAATTTTAACATCTAATTCGCAATAATTTGCTCAAAATGTCAAAACCTTTAGTCTGTGACTCGTCTACTTTTAAATTTTCAGAGAAAGTGGCGAGCTACCATAGCCAAACCAGGATCAGTAGCATCCAACCTGAAATCAAGTCGATATGAAACAGTAAAAGGAAACAAATTTTCATACTCGACATACATATGCTATTACCGTTTTTCAATCCCTGTTTAGGTCATACAACCCCAAAGGAACTATACATGCCATCTCTCACACTCTCCTTCATACGGTCCCAGGATGCAGGTCAAAAGTACTATACCGGGAAACGGAAAGTGTACACAAACTAAAGTGATGGCTTTCCAGAAAAGTTGGGAAAAACAAAGCAAACGAGCATTGAACTGTGACACAACCCAACGAATAGTAAGTATATGTATGCGCGGAAGGAAGCGAGGACACACAAAAAATAAATATGAGCGGGCATGGAAATATGTCACAACGTTATGGGTTTTTAAGGGTAGTTAGGTAGGTGCTAGTTAGGATAATCGGGTCGAAGCAATTTACGTTTATGTGAAAGTTCCCAGGAAATATGGGAGAATTAGCGTCTGGTATTATTTTCCTTATCTTTTTTTCTTTTGGTTTTGAAGTTTTATTAACTACGAAGCATATATTTAGGATTTTCATTAGCAGTTAGTTTGTAAAAGTGCAGATTTGGAAGGTAAATAGAAACTATTAAACTTAGATCTGAACATTAACTGTCAGATATTGAGTCGAAGACATTTGCATGAATAGTTCTCAATTTCAGCAAGGATAATAAAAAATAGACAATTATACCAGATAAATATGAAAACTCACGCTGTCCAGGAGAACATTACATTTATACTATGAAAATCTCAACTATTTGCCATATCTCTTTAGCTCCTTGTTCTAAGCAATTGATGTGATTGTTCCAGTTTTTGTTTCCCAGGCAATTTTTTCAGACTTCGACGGTTTTGACAGTTTCTTTGGTTTTGAAGTATCGTTATATGAAGTATCTGCGTTTTGCCCACAGTGCTGTATCGCTCTGAATCTTGCAATGTTATAGTGGAAAAGAATGGAACAAACTAGGCTCCAAAAAGATTTTCGGTCGTTTCGTGTCAATATTTTCTTTACTTTCTTTTCTTGGCTTTACGATGTGTCGAAACTAAAATATTGAAATCGTACCGAAGTATAGTGAAACCCGTCGGGAGGAGAAAATATCGAAAATCAAAACCTACAAAGCAAATACCTACTCCATCAACAAATCGTTCCAATTGTTCCGTATAATCGCTTTATAAATTAAAACATCGAAAACCCCCCTAAATTCGTAAATTTAAGCTTTAAAAAATCCCATACTGGATTCAGAAGGTCCTTGAATATACTTTCCAAAAGCAAGCAACACCTGAAGTTGTTCGTTACAAAAGAATTTTCGAGGAAAGAACGGCGCAGCCTGATTACCTCGTGCGGACTTGACATTTCGAGCATCATGTAGGACGATTTACTGCATCTTGCACATTTTTGGTGGATTATGTTGATGATATGACAGCAGTAATCGTTATAAGTCCAAATAACTTAGCTAAACTCAGACTTAGTCAAGTCATATGAAGAGTCTAATTGTGGATGGCCGAAGATGGCCTCCAGCTGACAAGCACAATGAGTGACGCAACAATACTTGCAGCTCAAAAGTTACGGCTTTGGATCCTGTCAAAACTGGTTGCGCCAAAGTTCAAACCAGCAAGTCGGTCCCGTTTCAGGGAATGTCACTGGCTACCAAACTGAACCACACTGGAACCAGTGAACACACTGCTTCCAGTAGAAGTGAACCACACTTCTGCTGGAACCACATTTGTGAGATGACTAAGACGCCTGTCTAAATCTAGTTTGTCGACCCACCTACTCGTCTTAAGCAAAAAAGGAGGGATTTTTAACAGCAGTTATACTGTTACGTACTTACGATATCTGGGATGACGCAATTGAAAGTTGAGAGAACAAAACATGGTGCAACTACAGAGAGCATTGGGAATTATTTGGCTCAATCGTAATTTCTCTGAAGACGCGGTGTTTGTAATAGCTCGTAGAAACTAGTTTGGAGCCACTGAGAGGGTGGACACCATTGGTGCGGTCCGTGTCAATGTTAAATTAACTTTGGACAGCTAATATTTCCAGCGATCGCAAGACTGGTGTTCATAGCTCGTGTAAAACAAGGTTCAGCAGGAAAAATTGAACCTGAGTCTTCCTACCGGTTTTTTTCGCTGGATACAAAATGGACACGCTAACACCTGCTCTTAGGAAGCTGACACTTGTGTCAATGTGTCAAGTATGTTTTCGAAATTCCCAACAAATTTGAAATATGTGTCAATAACGTATGTTTGGGATATATGGAATAATTTCGAGTTGCCAGTGAGTTATTTATTTATTTGAGGATGCAAAACATGCAGAAGCCAGTAGATTGACAGATGTTTAATGACACTTCCTTTCGAAAAAAAGAAAGGGTTCAAGAATCAATTTTCCAGACGATCAAGTGCCCATGGAAATTATAGCTATACTAAAAGGAAAAGACGTGATGATGTTCACTTGATTAAGACCTTTTTGAATTTTTTCCTGATTCGCTTATAGTATAAATTAAAGAAGGACAAAAATTAAACATAGAAAAAAAGGATTTATCATGACCCAAAAGCGTCACCATTCGTTCTTTAACCCCAAACTTTTTGGTGCAAAGGTTGTAGTAAATACTCGAATACATACTAGATAGAACCAAGCCGTTGTGAAGAGTGGTTCCGAAAATCAAAACGCTTCCTTTCATCCCCTGGGCTCTGTAATTAGACATTGATGGAACCACTTGGAGGAGAATTTTGAAGACTGATTTTTATATGTTCCCGTCCGAAGTGTAAGTGACTCAAGAATGCGGCAAACTGACAAGTCACGTCGTTTGGCTGGCGTGAATAGCGTCATCCAAAAATTGATGTTGAACTGGATTTTCGGGAGCGAATCGTATAATGGTTCCAAAACCATCATGCGACCGTTTTTCTTCGAAATTTGACGCACTTTCGCACTTTTTATAAAACCATAAACCGGAATTGTTATTCGTCTAGCATTTCAGGCACAAACAGGTTACTATATGGCTGCTTTCCATAATTTCTGCTGTGCTTTAAGACTGAATGTAATGTGTGAAGTCTTTCTGCGATACTTTACCTTTCGAAAGTTTTGGTAATTTTAAAATATTTAAATTGTAAAGTATTCCTAAGGAATTTTTCAAAAATTCATCATTCATCACTTATATTCTCTCGGGTTCATTGTGTCCCCCTTTCCGGTGCTCGTTGAGAACCTCAAGCAGATCGACCTCTCTATGAAAGTTAATATCTGCTTCGGCTTCAGATGTTTCAATGTTTTTACGACGCTTCCTAGATTGTCTTTTCTCCTATGGGATAGAAATCCGCGATATTCTAGCAAATGCATTGGTATCCCCTCTTTAGAATTTAAAAATTTGCACTCACCGTTTGCTTGCAAGCCAATTTTTTCGAGATGCCCTCCGAGTGTCCAAAGTTCTGTGAAGATGTCAGTGAGGACCCTTACATTTATCTTTTCCCTTCCGATACAAGCTCGAAATTTCTCGTCATACACGTTGAGGAGGAGCTTCGTCATTTACCCTGAAGGTCTAGTTTCATTGCGTTTTCTATACACATTTTCCTTTAAGTCTCTGTAACTTAAAGCATTTTATTGCATTAAAGGGTTCTGGCCCGATTAATGGTGTCGAAGCTTTCTCGCAGGGAGGATCCAGAGTTAAGTACACCAATTCCTGTTCCCTGAGACATCTTGAAACCATTCGTATACCATCTGATCCCATTTTCTCCCACGTGACCCATCTGAATCCCACGTGACCCATCTGAATCCCACGTGACCCATCTGAATCCCACGTGCATGTTGGATTCAGCGCTTGCTTCTGTCTGCTACTCCGCACTATATAAAAAATTGTTGTGACAGATGAATCCTATAGCAATGAGATCCGGCTTTGCACATATTGATGGGTACACCTTTGTTTGATCACCTTTGTTTGATCACTTGGTCTAGACATAAAGACTCGGAGATCACTTGGATCATTTTCTCTTCTCTCGTAAAAAAATTCTTGACATTGTTAATGTCGCTACTGATCCTATCGCTAAATGCAGCGATGTTTGGTTTAAAATTTTTGAAGGATTCTTGATTTATAGCTTCATAGTTGATGATCGGCCTTAGCGTCATGATATACCCCCATCAGGTTTGCTACAGGATAGAGCTGTCATGTTCCTGCACACCAGCAGAACCTTGGTGGCTTTTGTAGGCACTGCCTTAATAACCCTTTACACGTGATCCTGTCGTGTATTCGCACTACGAGATCCTTCACTCAAAAATGGCTCAATAACGCTGTCAAAGAAAAATCTCCACCAGATAGTCACTCGTTGTCAAAGCATTGGTTTCTCTGCGAGTTTTCTAGTTCGCGATACATTTTGATTATTAACGTATCCTCTGATGTGGAAATGAGCTTCACCTGAAGAGTTTATTTTTCGGTAAAAATGCTCATCTTCTATCAAGCGGTCATCAATTCCTTGTAGCAAAATGAAAACGCATTGGATCGGCTTCAGTTTTTGAACTCAATGAAATTTGTACGCATTCAGTCCGAGATCTTTATGCAAAATTCTTCCTGAGAAAACTGACAAGTTGATGTTGATTCACGCACTAGCAATAGCAGAAATGTTTTCGGTCGAGCGTACTGGACAAGTAGGTACAAGTATTGTTTTATCCTTTAAAAATCCAGTTTCACGAACTCACTTCACAAATCGAGTTAAAGACTGCGTTTTTGGCACATCCTTTTTGAAAATTTTTTTCGTAAACTCCTCACAGTTTGAGTGGAAAACTTAACACTTTGGAAATAAGTTCTTAATATTTCTCAACTTTGTTCAAGCAAAAAGCGACCTTTTTCGTAAATGTCAAACATCAAACAAACTTTCTGTCATTTCGGAAATGTCATAAAATGGCCAACCCTGTGTAAGGATTCGATACAGTTGAAAAAGTCAAAAAGAAAGTCAAAGTTCTTTTACAGATCATTGGTGCTGGTTGAGCCCGAAACAAACTCACTTAATCTAATGCATGTAATATAAAAAATTGTTCGGATATTCTCAACTACTAAATTTATGTAGCAAACTACATTTTTTCGACCGCGTGCATTCGTAGCTTTCGCAGCCTTTTGTTATTTCTTGTGCGATGTCATTAACTAAACAAATCTTATCCATCATAGCATATAATAGGACATACAGCAAGGCGACATTCTTCACTGA
Organism: Stratiomys singularior; assembly: GCA_954870665.1. NCBI lineage: Eukaryota > Metazoa > Arthropoda > Insecta > Diptera > Stratiomyidae > Stratiomys > Stratiomys singularior. Next base: position 106,950,761 of record OX940878.1, on the reverse strand, counting down.
ATAAAAATATCTGGAACAATGTAGGAAGACATGATTAGAGCAACAGGAGCATGAAAGGAACTACACGTCTAAAATTCTACGTTATTTTTTTCTCTAACGTAGACATCCACCCAGGATCCCTGCAACTGTTGTATACGGTAACATGTGTACAGCGGCTGTTGAGCACAAAGCGTCGACTTGATGCAAGAATGCATGCTTGGCTCATTAAAAAGGACAGAAGAAAAGAGAACGTCGTGTGTTCGTGAGTTGTTAGACAAATGTCAAATAACTGCAGGGCGACTACTTATCAATGAAAAGGTGCACTAGCTACAATAGGTCAAGGATTTAAAACTTGTTGGTAAGACAGAAGCAGAAATACACCGTACTATGCTATGAAATAGAAGTTAAGTTTTTATAACGAGGACAAGCATTTGAATAGACACAAGGAAGGTAAGCATAAGAAAAATTCTTGGAACAGAATGTGAACAGATGGCTTAGTCCGAATATCTATAGAATATATATAGCGAATTTTAAAGGATATTGAATGCAAAGCAACAAGAATCTTTTCATCGAGAGAAAAATAATGTGGGGCATAAAATTCGCCAATGCTGGTTTTAATTAAAACTTGTTGATTTCATAAGGTCATCAAGTCAGATAGCTAGCTTAACCGAAAAATTGAGTAACCAGCACCTGTAAATTGTTATTGCTATACACAGAAAACTACACAGGATAACAAACCAATTTTATGTTTGCGGGGTCACCACTGCCAATTCGTTCCAAAAGCTTTCCAATGAATAGATCTTTTTCACAGAGTGTTGAAGTAACACGAACATTAACCCTCTCGCTCCATTAGTTGTCTTAAGACCCCATTCAATAAAATAATTGAAACAAACCCAAAACGGAATCACAAATCGATCGAACATAATTTTTAATAAAATTACATCCGTCCATGATTGGAAATTTGAATATTTTTTTCTAACATTTTGCAAAGTGTTTGCACAACGTTCGAAGACATGTTATTCAATAAATTCGCAATCAAATCCAACAACAAACAATTACGCAGACATCGATACAAGAAGTGTTAAAAATCGTTGTGTAGATTGTTGACTCACAATCAAGTTTTTCCTTATCAAATAAAATGTCACATAAAAATGATAAATGAAACCTGCTCGTGTATTTGAGATTTTTTCAACTCAAGGAGAGGAGGAGTGAAAAGTGAACCGCGGCCAAAAAAAGTTCAAATGTAAGAATGAAAGTGGCAAAAATAGTAGATTAAATTCGACAATCACATTGTTATTATTTTTTAACTTGTTCTCTATGGATGGGAGTCGGATATTGGGGGGAAAAAGATACAATTGTTAAATACTGTAGAAATATTGAAATAAAATTTCCATTGTCGGTCGCCATCGAATGTATTATTATTAGGAAAATTTACCAATTTTCCATCGATTGATATTACGTGCGCTGAACGACTTTTTATCAGGACCAAATCGAAATTTCTTTGAAATCAAGCACACAAAAAAGAACATGAAACATTTATTTCGTTGAGTTGAAATTTTGTTGTATTTTTTGTTGTTGTCTTATTTATTCACGCTTTTCATTATCGCGATGTTATGTAAGAGCAAAAGTAATTTTAAATTTTATTATAGACATGTTAAAATTTGTGATGAGTGTGTGAGCGGCGGCGGCATTTCTCACGCTGGAATGCAGCGGGTGGGCAGCGGTTATGAAAGAGTGTGTAACTTGTTATGATGACGATTTTGATGAAAGACAGATCGCAAATGTGCGATTCCTGTTGATTTGAATAAGATTTCGAGCGAAATTGCTTATGCCGATCAATTTTTTGGAGCAAGGTTGAAAGGTTTCATTTCTTTTATTTCGATTTCAGGACGTTGATTTGCGACGGAGAAATGTAATGCAAAATGAGGCATTTGTTCTGAAGAAAGGATTTTGGATGATTTTTCATGGTCTCTAATGAACAGGTAGAACAGGACATATAAAAATATAGTTTTATGCATGATTTTCCACCTTGGTGTTTGGTTTGAAAGATGAAATACACGTTTTTGGGTTCAGCGATTTAGCTGAAATTTGGAGCCCCTATGTGGGTCGATAGGGGTTATTATTATTATTATCAATGAATTATTAGATAAAAAAAGAGCTGAAGAGGCTCACAGCTTATTCCGTCCAGCACATAGAAAAACCTGCCAATAAAACATATACTAAACAAGATATTAAAATAATTTGCATGCAGATTGTTAGTGAAATGTTCATAATTTTCATTTAATCACCTTATTTTTATTCATAAATATTCCTTTTATTTCTCAACAATCAAAAATGGAAAAAGTAACTTAAAACAATGCCACAGCTTATTGCGACAAGTTCACAAATTATTTATTTTAGTAAAACAAAAACAACAAATTTATTATTTAAACCCTTCCGGTCAACAACATTTTTCAAAGTCTCTTAGGCATCAAATTGACCATTTTTTGTGTAATTCCTGGAGTTATTTTGGCCCATTCCTCAAGCAATGCAGTTTTGAGTTTATTTTTGTTCAAAAGTTTGCGGATATCTGTGTCCAAAATTGCTCACAAATTTTCACTGACGTTCAAATTGGGCGTCGGTACTGGTTGTTGCATAATATTCTGACAGTTCCAAATCAGCCATGTTTGTACAAAACCCGACTAATGTTTCGGGTATTTTTCTTGGCACGATTGGAAGACATCGTAAATGGCCAAGTTTTGCGCACTTTCAAGCAAGTTTGATTTCAAAACATGAAGATATTGCTACTTTTCCATTGTTGACTCAGTGAATTGCATAATTCCAACTCCCGTCGCAGACATACGGGCCCAATCCACGACGCTAGCACCTCCATGTATGGCCTTTAAATTTTTTTTACTTCCAGCTGTGAGGCAAACATGTGAAGCACTGTCAAAGCCAAAAATATTAAATGTGGATGCATCGACGAATATAACCGTATTGCGAAATCCAGAATTCTTATTTAAATGTTTCTCGGAAAATTTTAAACGTCACTTTTATTTTCTAGCGTTATTGAACGGTTGCTTGCTTGGTAGTCTTGCGTTGAAACCACACTGCGAAGTTTCCGAATGGCATGAACTCAGCTTCTACTTACAGGCGACTTTTCGATCTGATAGTCTCGGATTTCTCACGATGTTTTTCGGACAATATGGCGCTCATCAGTCATGTTGCCAATGTTGTTACGCGCTTTTCTAGACTTAGTTTGTCATGATTCCGTGGATAAATCTGTTTATGACAACCTGCACTGTACCGCTACTCAGTCCAACCAGGAGCTGACTGAACTGGCTGAGAACAAAATCTTGTTGTTGAATTGTCGTACGTGGTGCCATTTCTCAAAACTGACATTTCAACACGATGTTTTTGGGAAAAACCAGCAAGACTGACTGAATCTAATGATCAACTCACAGAAGAAGAAATAACATGTGCATTGCAACATAACGGTTCATTGCATAGTTGCAATGAATTTAGTAGAAATTACATGCGGTATGTCTGATTGATTTTGCCAGTTTTATTTGTTTTAAAATATTTCAAAAAAGTGTAAAAATATTAACTTTATGCGTTTAAATAATCTTGATTTCTTGTTCAGTTTAGTTTTTATAGGCAGCTAAACTATTTTCTACGTGCTGGTCGGAATAAGCTTTGAACCACTATATATCGCTCGAAAAATTGAACAGCGGAGAACGTGTTAGAACGAGATAAAGTATATGAGAACAAAGAAGACCCAAATGCCTGTTGCTGTCAATTATTGATAGTGCCGTTGCTTTGAACCCGCAATCATTATAAAACAGGAAATAATTCCCTCCATCAATATTGCAAGCAGCCAAAACATCTACATACATAATTAGATTATAATATGTATATTGTTTCTTTCAAGGAAACAATGCCGCAACACCCAATGGAAGACCGACAGTCGAAGGCGAGGACGCAATCCTATTAAACCTTGACTTCATTCAAAACACGAGAACTGCTCGGATTATGGAACTAGTTGACTTTTTACTTCGTTTTTAACAGATACGAGGGCGTTCTGATAAGTACTTAAGCTCACCGCTCGATGGCACCACTATAACAAGAGAGTAGTACTAGTGTACTAGTGCAGGTTACTGTCAAAATTTCAGCCGAATCAGATTCATAGTTTAATTATGACCGCGTGTGAAAGTGGGGGTGTCCGCTGGTTTTAGAAAGATGGAGGAAGCGCACTATCGGTCGGTGATTCAATATTTGTTTATAGAAATGGCGTGTACGGCAGATCTGCTCCTGCGACGTCGACCATAAAGAATAAACGAGTTTCAACTTGGCCGTACGTCTTTTTTGTCAGGCCACGCATAGATGCTACGAAACCGGCTACCACAGAGGATTACGTGACAAAAATCAACGATCCTCAATTGGCAGACAAATGATTGAAGAAAATATAGTCATCGGAAAATACCGCATGGGTCATATCGTACATGAAATGTTGGACTGTCGGTACAATGATTGCCGCGTTCGCCCACTCCGAACAGCAACCGCAACCGTGAGACCACTTCAGAGCAGTGTTTGATGCAGTTTAAGCGCGATCCGAAGGAGTTGCTGCGTCGTTGCATGACTGTGGACGAGAAATGGTTTCACTGATACACATCTAAGACCAAGAACAGTCGAAGAGTGAACTTTACGCGGCTAATATGCTCCGAAGAAGGCGGAGACCGCCCTTAATGGTGATTGTCACTGATGCTGGAACTCGCAAGGTGTGATCTGCATTAACTACCTAGAGAAGTTTCACTGTTTTGACAGGGCTCTATTATGCTGAATAATTGGGCCAATTCGTTGCCGGATTACAGGAAAAAGGGTTCCATTTGGCGAAGAAAAAGTGCTCTTTCATCACGAAAACGCACCGGCTCATACCGCCACCACAGCCAACCCGATTTGATTCTGCCCCATTCGTTGTATTTCCATCCTTGAACAAGTTACTGCCCGGGCAGAAATTCGAGTCGAAAGAGTCATCGCCGCCATGGAAGCCTTCTTTGAAGACCTCGGAAAAATGTACGTTTCAGACAGGCTTAAGACAAAGGAGCATAGCTGGGTCAAGCGTACCAAACTAAAAGGACACTATATTGAGAATTAGAATTGATAAATCACTACTTTTGTAAACGTTTCGAACGTTTGCTTATGTTGACCAAGTACTTATCTGGCCGTCCTCGTATAAATGTATATCAGACACGTTTTCGTGTGCTTGTCTATTTCACGATTTCCAAAAAAGGCTCAGTGAACCTGCGTTAAGGTTTGATTGAAAGATAAAATGATGTGCTCCAGCAACACACTCAAAATATTGACTGTTAGATTGAGGGATTGTACATACTTACTGAATTTGCGATAGCATTTTTTATAGTGAAACTTACCTGTAAAGAAAAGAAAAACAATTAGGATGCTTAAAATCAATAATAAATAAAAACATAAAAATGTTTCAAAATTAAATTAATTTTTGAAAATATTTTTTTTTCTTGTGTGCACTAGTTCAAACTTCAAACATGAAACCTACATAAAAATTTCTTAACTTTGATTATTAAATAAAACCTACATAAAATTACATAAAACCTACTTAATAATTTCTTGACTTTGATTATTTTGTGAAGTGTTCATAGGCACATATTTTACCTCCCGGTTACTACACATACCTATCACATATACGGAAAATAATGGGAAAATCATTTCTGCTTTTATGCGGTGTTTAGCCATTATATTGAAGCAAAAAAGGCAGAAACAGAGTACAAGAAAAAAAAAGTCCTAAGCTGGATAGGGGTATTTTTTAACCGCAATTAACCCGAGAGTTGGCAAATTGAGAGAAGCTCAAAAAGTATTTGGGGTCTTATCCTAACACGACGAAGACGAAGGTTGATAAAATAAGATGATTCCCACCAACTTCCAACCATAAGCAATGAATTATTTCCCAGTAAGCATCAACATAGCGTCCACCAATCTAAGAAATTTACTGAGTTCATCCATCACCCCTAAGAAAATTATGCAGAATTTGGTGAGGCATCACGGGAATGTCTTATTGCTGATTACAGAGAGGAAATAAGGATCTCAAAAAGTGTATGATTTATATTCGGAATATGAGAGGTCTTGGCATTCATTTTTTTTCATTCTGGGATACATTTTTATTAGAAAAATAAGGTTCACGAAAACATCGGGATTAGATTGATGAACATATGTCCACAGTTTCAAGATTGCGCTGGACCATAAGTGGCATAGTGGCATCGTAGCATCACCCTTTGATCTCCCTTTGACTTATCTTGTTTCTTAAAGCTGCTTTAAATTCATTTTTTACAGATAGAGTAACTGCTGCTCCTATTATTCGTATGTCTTGAAAGCTTCTGGAGGCTGCAGATAAGTTGGAGCCTATGTTCATCCCTATGCATCCCGTGCAAACATTCCAAACTTTAAAAAAAATCTATCCAAACCACTTTCAGTATAGCACATAATCGCACCAAAAATTGCAATTTTCAAAACTGTATGTCTAACAAGTACACTTTATTGGTGGCTTTTCACAAACTTTAAGACCCATTTTCATTAAATAACATGTTCTGGAGTCCTTCCAACTAACTTATGCCGAAATATTAACACAGTTAACCTACGCCCCTGGAATTTTTAAGCTTCTGGTTTGCAGGGAAGTTGTACGAAAACTGTCGACACGAAAGATGCAAAACAGGATTCGTACTTCACATGCTAAGCCGGTTTCCTAGAAATATAAGTTTCTACATTCGAGCTAGCTTCGCGTTTGGTGCCTGAATTCAAGAGAAAAGTCGGGAGTTTAATATCTGTGACCCTTTGAGTCTTTTGCAGTCATAATGCGAGCTAAATGCTTTTTAAACTTTTTCACAACCTCTTCTTCCTTCAGAAGCTCTACAACCCAGAAGTTTTCCAGAAAAGAAAAGACACGAAAAGGACCTAAATAAGGTAGAAAACTTTTGGGGGATTATGTGGCAAAAGTGAAAGAAAAGAAGCCGTAGACAAGCGAAGAACCGAAGATTCTTTTAAACTAGGACCAACATTCTATTCGATTGTTGCCCTTTTTCTTTCAAACAAAAATTCACTTGTTATTTTCATATTTCAAATATATTAAGGGAAGCTGTAAACGAAGAGCCGAAAGCTGACCAACGCGAGGGTTTTTTCCCGAAACTTAGTTGTTAATTTTCACGGAAGTTGTTAACGAACTCCCGATTTCCGTGCATCCTACAATAACGTTTTAAAAACACCAATGGGTTCCACTTTTCAGCCTTTGAGAAAGGAAAAAAAAACCTTGCGCTTATAGTCCATAAGCAGGATCCTAAATCCTGGAATCTAGATTGCAAATGATCCAAGATCCATTTGAAGTCCAATATTTAAGGTTATGCTGTTCTGTTGGTGAGACCAAAAGGTTGCATCTTTGAATTGTGGAAGTCACGGCGAAACCACCAAAAGCAAACTAACGAGCGGAAAAAGTTAAAAACAAATACGATAGGAAGTTCAAAAATATATACCAGACGTGAAACACTAAGATGTCATCAGAGCGGAGTCAATACTTTATGAGAAGTGAAAAATTATTTGGAAAACTGCGGATGGGACATTCGATCCTGCAGCTTCTGACCACCACTTGATCCGTTAAGAGTCAGCGGCATTATCAATTTGTCTTACCCTCATGGTTACCCGCCTTGACATCGCTAGGGGGCTTACTCACTAGAATGGATCCAGACGTTTCGCTGCAGTATACCTTTTCGAGACTGTTAAGGTTCAATCCGCCAGGTAAGTAAAGAGTGAAAAGCAAAACAGAGAAGCTTAAAATATCCCTCAGTACTTGCTTGAAAGGAGGAGAAATCACCGGGGTCCAGACAACTGATGTGACGGGACAAAGTAAAAGTTGCCCAAGACTATTGGATTAGAAATTTACGCTGACGGAAAATAGAGTGCATTGTGACGAATTGTGAATTATCGCACATTGACATTTATCACAGCCACTGGGAAGACGGTAGCTTTCGCTACAATGCTAAAAAGAAAGGGGCAAAGGAACCTGAAACGTGAAAAAAAATTGGAAAGACGAGTTTCGTAAGAAACGCTGGCATTTGCCAAAAAGGGACAACTAACTAGAGAAAACTAGGAAGCCCCAACAAACGCTAGTTTAGCCAAAAATGTACAACTAGCCGATGATATCCGAAGACAGCAACGGAAAATGAGGCCCGAGTCCCAAATTTAAGTGAGTAGGTCCTATCAAGGCATCGCAATCGATGCTCTAACGATAGCGCTTGTAGACTACCTACCTAGACTACCTACCTACCTATTAGAAGAAATCCAAGGGGATTAACATACAAATCTGTATTGCACTGAATAAGAACCTTTTTCAGCAAACCTGAAAGCTCTGGGGAATGAGATCGACATCGGGCCTTCTGTTGATAAACTGGAACGACGGGCGGACTCTAGAAATTCTGCAGACTGTAGTCACCAGGGTACACATCACCTTGAACGAGTAATTGAAAATCGTCCGCTTATAGATGGTACCGTATGTATGCACTGCTAAGGTATTCATGTACATACCGCAAGAAATACACACCACAGGAAACTTTCGAGACACTTCATCTGCAAAATCTGTTCTACGAAACACGAATGAGGTATCTCTTCGCTGAAGTCACGGAAGTCACTGATAAAAGCATGGTCCTGGTGCTAGGCATGCGGAAGGAAGCTGTCTCTTCGGTAAGGGGCACGAATGGACGATTTAGATCTGGCGTCACCCAGGTGATTTCCAAAACTAAAACAGCACAGAACGAAAATGAAGAACAGCTCGACGGCAAGAGCCAACTTGCTGAAGTATCAAGAAGTTTCGAGAAAGCTCAGATCCAAGAGAATTACCCATATACAGGAAATGTAATTTAAGTCAGTGCGTAACGATTTAAAATCTTTGCCACAAGCTGGTGGAAAAAATTTAAAATTCCGGAGGGATATCAAATTAATTATTCTGCCGCATGAACTCAATATAAACATGGGCACAAGAGCCAGTGAGAAATTATGACACTTTTACAAAAGAAATGTGTCCAATCACTAACGCCAAATCATAGAAGATAAGCTCATTGGACAGAAATTTAGAAACGGTCAAGAAAACCCCTCAAAAGTTTCTCAGAATAGCCTGCCTAACAAACCCAGTCATGGATTCGGAGGTCTGCAAGCGAAGTCTGAGAATCTTCAAAACGCCTGTCAGGAGAGAGAAAAGAAAATCCTTGGAATCATTTCTGCAACAATACTGAGAGAATACACGAGACATTTAGGCTATGTAGGGGGGGGGGGGGGGGCTCTAAAAAGAGAACCACAAATGAAAATGTTGCTTTAAAGGCGGAACGGATCGTGCACAACAAACAGCGTAGAACGTCCGAGTTTTTATTACATCAAAACTTTCTTTGTTCGGCGGATGAGGAGATACAAAGAGTAAGTAACACGACTCCTTCTCCGAATGAAAATGTTGAAAAACAAGAAAAAAATTTATGAACCATAAACACTTTCCAGCCATTCAAATCACGAGGAACAGATAAAATATATCCGATCACGAAAATAGATATCTCAATGATACGGACCCCGGTAGAAATAGACACAGCCTCTCACCAAAGTATATATCTCTTTAGACAGTGTTCACGTCAAAGACAAAAAGGTGATCCACTACAACGTTTGCTAACGTCTCTTACGCTCAAATCTCTGGAACGTTAGTGGATGGGTACACAAAAAGCAACGTGAACATAACCCCATAATCTTAATGCGCCTCTAGGAAGTAATATGTCAAACGGTTTAGGGTTAGAATCTCAGGTTGTCAGGGGAGATGTTTTATGAGTAGTCCAGAAGCATTGGGCGTTTGGGAGTTCCACACCCAGGGTGCAAATAGCGTCCACCTTCCTAGTACAAAAAACCAACCATCCTTCCAGGGATGCTTGGGATACCTTCCAGGACACAGAGTCACAAACACGGCACTGCATGAAGTAGTAGGCAGCATATTGAGGAACCCTGTCATTCAATGTTACACATTGGCAGCCTTCAAAAAATATTTAATGCCACTGTTTTTGACGTCCGATGACCAACGCTCCTACATTTGGTAGGTATCTTCATGAAAATAGTCAAGCTAGAACGTACTTGAAGGATATAGAAAAGTCAAAAGACTTGAGGGCTAGTTCCTAAAAGGAAACCGATCCACGACTGACTGTCATTTCATAGGCACTAATTTTTCGGGAGTGAAAAAGGACCCAAGTTGGCTATGATTAAATCTCTTGATAAAATATTGAACCTTTTTGCGTTTAAATTGAATTTTTGACGAGATCATATGTGATTTCATTAAAAGTAGTGTGATTTGTGCACGAAAAGTGCGAAATTTGTATATAAAATAGCTCATATGTGACCTTAAATTACGTCCGTAAGATTATGATTAAATGAAAGACTGTTTTTGAAATGTTCGCGAAATTTTTGGTGTGACTAAATGATCACATATGCATTCAAGATTGTTCAAATTTAAACAAGGCTCAAGGATTGGTTTAAATAACAAAAACTCATTTGACACACCGATATGTGCCTTGAAACTGGCTTATATTTACATCCGCATAGGTTCTCTGTATTGGGAAGGCACACTAGTTATCAAGGATTCATACGATTTACAAAATAAAGTTAAGTTGTTACGACTAATGGATGAAAAAGGAAATGTATGCTCCCTTCCACAAAATTTTTTTATTTTTTTCGGAAAACAAATTATGCGCAATAATAAATTGATACAAATAATAAAATTTAATTGTTATTTTATTCGGCATGAATCAACTTACGTTGCTGAAATGAAAAACACAAATCACGGTAAGGTAAGGCGACCTTATTTTTACAAACGTAGGCGGGGCATTCGACGAAAATTCCAACAAACTGAGCTTTGCTACCTTCAAAATATTCATTATCAAATTACATACGCAAGATTCCTAGAATTGCTCCCTTAAATTTCACTTTCCCTATTCTGTCATTTTAATTATTTCGTTTCATTTTACGACCACGGCAATGGCAATGATAAAATAAATGAAATTCACTTGAGCTGATAGTAAACATTGCCTCCCTTGAAGGTTTCAGAATTTCAATGTTCACGTCGAAAGAAAGTGAACAAGTCAATCATTTATTCTGAACGCGTAAGATGTCAGGAACGTATTAGATTTCAGTGCCGCGGAGATCGAAAGCATTTGGGAATACTGTGGAAAGATTTCAACAGAGAATCCTTAGGAATATCATATTTTTTGCCTGTTATATGCAACAACAATCTTTTTACGTCCCAATTAGATACAGAATTACAGCCATCAATTGAATATTTTTATTAAAATGAAAAATAAATACCAAGTGGGCTCTAGTACCAATTAATAGAAGCAATAAATTTAGTCCTAAATGGCTTCATTTGGTAATGAGATATTCTGAGAAAAAACTATAACAAAAAATCTCAGGCTCGTCCGAATATGAAAAGCCAAAAACTGAAGCTGAAGTACTTTGAATTTTTAAGGAACACGAAAAATATACTCAGAAAATGTAAAAAGAAAAGCATTTGTGGTTCGATTCAAAAAAGGAAAACTATCGGAAACTTTCAAATTAAATTAGGAAATTCGATTCTCCAAATTGTTTCTTTTTTTTTCTATAGCAACTTATTCTCGTGGAATTTCTTGAGGACTCCATCCCACATAGATTCTTTCATGATTTCTAATATTTCAGTCCCTTTCTCTCTGATCCCTTTTTGAATATGTTTTGCCATTAGGATTTTCATTCAATGTTCATTTGCGCTTGTAATGACTATATCAGATTAGTATGTCAAATATCAGTATTTAACTTTGTCATAACTTTTAATGAGTTTTACAACTCGCTCCTTTTGACTGCCTTGCATTTTCGTATTTTCCCATCTCAGTCGACCCAGTTTGTATTCTTTGTATTCTGTCAATGTAATTGATAAGGCTGCGCGAATACGTAATATGGCAGGGTTCTATCTAAGTGTCTAAAGTAAATTTACGAAAACATAATTATTACGATATCATGTTCGCTGAGCGTTAATTGTTGTTACGTTGCTTTTCGTAAATTCCATGAAACATCTGATAAGCTCTATGTCAATTAAAATATTTTAGTATCGAGCGTACAGTTGGGAAATTGCGTCACTATGTGAATAGGGTTAGGGACGCAAGTTGTCAATGATTTTGACTTTTGCAGCAATCCGCAAACAATTAGGGAGCGCTCATTCCACTATTTGTGAAAGTCCTTTTTACTAAGTCAAGTCATCAAATTCAATAGTTTTTCAAGCGGGGTTCGAGTTCAAACAACGAAAATTTTTGATTAGTTTCTAGAGCTCCGTAGATAAATTACATATCCTCTCATCATTCTACATTAAAAATGTCTTAGTAGGAGGGATGCTTCCAAAGTTTTAGAAATATATTTTTTTATTTTGTTAATTTAAGTCAATATTACAATGTCGAATTTCAATAAAATTTTCATTTAAGTCCTCTGTAAGGGGTTTTCAAATGATAATCACTGGGTGCAAAATCCGGAGAATAAAATGGGTGCGGAACCCCATCGTAAATCATTCAAAACATCCTCCTTTTCTATTGCGTTGTGTGGTCTTGCATTACGCTGTTGCACTAACGAACGCTTATGTATCTTTCCAGGATGTTTTTTGACAACTGCCTGTCCCAATGATCCGGATAATAAATTCGAATAATAATCTGCGTTAGTTGTGATATTTTTCGCCAGATAATCCATAAAAATAATCCCTTCGCAATCCTAGAATACAGTAAGCATTACCTTTCCAACAGACTTACTTACTTTATTTTTCGCCGTAAGTAAAAGCCCTTCCTCAGGTGTGTGCCATTCGTTGGACTGACTTTTCGTCTAAGGATTGAAATAAGGAATCCACGCTTCGTCAGTGGGTTTTATACGTTGCCAAAATTCATCCGAGTCACTAGCTGCCAGACCATGAAGTTAACGGCAAGACCTATTGAGTTTCTGTTCTGGTTTCAACAGCCTAAGGCACCCAGCGCGTCGAAATCTTGCTAACGCCCAAACAATAATGCAATATGTCATTAACTTGTTGTACATCTATCCCTAGGTGCACACTCATTTGACTATTCGTCGAATTCGTCTGCCCTCCTTCAGTAGGTCTTTGCCGGCAATAACGCTTGTTTCATTTACCGATGTGCTTTTGCGTCCACTGCGTGGATTGTCTGCTAGTGATGTTTTATCGTTTTTTAACGATTGATGCACGGATAAACAGTACTTTTGGATGCTGCAGACTCACATAATAGACGCTGAATAACTTCTGATGTTTTAGCAACTCCTTTCCGCAAAAAGAAAACAATTGCTCTTTGCGATTTTTCTGCGTTTTCCAAGGTCACAAAAACAGTATTTTGAAAACGCGTCTATATCAGTCGAACAGCTAATTCAGACTAAACAATTTTGTACTAGATAATTGCATAAACATGTCATGACTTGTGTGGCACCAAAAACATTGTCGCTAAGTCCTGCGTAGTTTTGTTATTGCCCAATTGCCAGAACTTTGAATACATCGCTTGTACAAATCGCACGGATACTCTATTTAGGATCACATTTTAATTTGACTTTTAACATCAACAAACTCTGATCCGTCAATTCCACACATAATTGTGTGCAAGGAACATGGAGAGGCTTATTTATAGTAATTTTTCAAAAATTGAAACCGATTTCGGTTGAAAACCCGTTTTTGGTTATACTTGTACGTCATATTTTATGTGTTTTCGGGTAAGGAACATGCGTGAAACTAAAACAGAAGGACGCACATAACGCCATACGCGAAAAGAAAAAAAATTTTCGAAAATTAGAAAAAGCTAAAGAATGAGAGAGAAAACAAAAAGAGAGAAAAAGAATTTTAAAATGGGAACAATTTTCAGCATTATTTTCAAAAGCCTAATTGAGCCTTCACTAATAATTACGTTTTTTGTAGTCATTTACGAAAAACACGATCGTGAGGATGGACCTTAAAGCTGAAACAAATCAGACATCCTTTCGATTTAAATTACAGCAGTTTGTTCATAAAAGACGCCATTTGCGGAACAGGGACATTTAAAGATCAAGCCTAAATACAGTGTAGATATATACCACGCGAAGAAAATTCTCGAAAAGATAGTTTAAAACAAGGACTTTTTTTAAATAATTTATTGGTGCGTACTGTATGACGCCAAGAAAGGAAATTATAGCAAAAAGAAAATTTTGCAGATTTTTTGCCGCTAGGTGTCGCGTCGCTCGTTTAAAGAACACTACATACGTTTTCCCCAAGAAATGTCGATCAGACAATTGAAATGTCACATGTTTTTTGGTTTTCGTGGCTGGTCAGGAATATGTCCTTGTAAGTCAAGGTGTTCTCTCTTCGTAATTGACGAATGATGATGTCTCTTCGATCTCTTGAGTAAACATGAATGTCGATTAAAAACGATCAATTGAAATTAATCGTTTTTATTGTGTTTTTATTGGTTGGGCGTACTGACGCAACCGAAAGTATGGCGAAATATGCTTAGGCCCTTGTGTCCATTTCGATTATTATTTACATTCTTTATTCCATCATCCCCTTCCGGAACTTTTCTACGAACGTAGATTCACTTCCGTGGATTGGTTCTCCAACATCCACACTCTTTGAAGTGTCTTTTCATATAGCATTTCTGAAGCTTAAAATTTGATGTCTTCCTGATGCAAAATAAAGTGAAGTGAAGTAGAAATCTTCCCCTTACTTTTCATAAATTTTAGTCCTGTACGAAGATCCTTTTTAGTGTTGTAATCTCTTCTCTGCAGGTAATTGACCGGGAGTTTAAATAAGACATAATCGATTTTAGCAAGATCAAGAGAATATGTTGGGTGGTGTAAAAGTTCCAAGCAAATCCCTGTTTCGCATGGGGTAACTGCAGCTTTGTGCGTCTTATATTGTCGTGATGGTAGATAAGTCCACGAAGATTGTACAAGGCAGGACGCTTACCACAAACTGCAAGTTACAGCCGCTACAATTTCTGATAATGAAAGTCCGCATTTAAGTTTTGATTTCGTTCCAGAAGCTCTTCATAAATAACTTCTTGAGGTTCCCATGAAGAATAACGTGAATCTTGAGAATAACGGCAGAAAAGAAGAATTTTCGCTTTGTAATCCTTCAGGACAACTTGCAAATGGTTCCTATTGACAAAAGTGCACCCAAAAAAATTTTAACTGGTGATAAACCATTGGTCCAGAAACAAAGTGACAGTCTTTCCATTGGATGCGTTCTGAATTGCCAAAAAAGTTAGAAGCGTTTGAAATAGTTTGAAGATCGTCGCATGTCAGTTAGCGATCACTCTCGCTTAGTGGGTCTTGACGTGTATGACTTACGATAGTAGAAGATCGTCCTTTGACTATACGAAAACTAGAAAGTGATCTCGAAATGCAAAAACACTGTTTGGAAAATTTTAACCGAGCAGTTGAGAATAACTCACGCGTTTACGAAGTTCATCCCAAAATTGCTAACGGCAGAACCGAAAAATCATCTCTTTGAAATCGCCCAGAATGGTTTCGATAAGAAAATGCACTCAAGAAGATTATGACTAGTGATGAATCATGAGTTTACGGCTCTGATCCGGAACCAAATGACAGTCTTCATAACGGAAGCATTCTTAATCACCAAGGCCGTAAAGTTGGAAGGAAAATGAGACCATGTGATTGTTTTCTTTGAATTCTATGAATTTTCTTTGACTGTTTTCTATGAAGGTGGTGTACATCACGAATATGCTTAGAGACGTGAAACGATGACTAAGAAAACAGAAGACTGGCGCAGAAGTTTCTGAAGATGAAAAATCAAATCGAATGAATTTATCGTGATTGGTGACGTGACAAAAATCGTACGTTTCAACGCAAGCAACGATTGAGGTCAAAACTGGGGTGACATATGTAAAATACTTGCAAAAAGAGCAAAAAGAGCACCGTGAAAAAATGGCACGTTGCTGTGGAAAGAAACTTGGAGAATATGCGATAAAGTAGTCGGCCACTAGCATTTGCAGCAGAAGCTAAACGGAAAATTCAATCATTGACAGACAATAAACCAGGAGAGGGAACGCGAATAGTGGCGAAACGCAACAGTCTCTGAGTTTGTCGCTTTTTTTTTTTTAGAAAATATGACTTAAAATTTCTGTTAATTTTATTCGAATATTTGCATTTGAAGGACTCTGCTAGCTGTTCATTTATTTTTAATAATCTACTAAAAAGAAATAGTGAGGAAAAATGACAGCGTTGCGTTTGCAACGAAGAAAACTTCAGACACCTTTACCAACTCTGTTATTAAGCTTAAGGTCACTCTCGGAGAAAATTGGCGTAATTTCCCCAGAAAATGTAACGGGAAAAATGATGCAATCAAAGAACAATTGGAACTGTGTGTCTCATTACGTACAGTACTTATTACAAAGAAGGGCATGATGGATCGCTTGGCGAGGGAGGGGACATCTCTGTAACGCAATATTATAGTAAATAATCGCAATTCCTTCCTATCCATCCGTGGAGAAAGAGAGATTTCCCTTAGAAGATTTCCCTGAAGACCTGAATGTGACAAACAGATCCAGGCTAGGTGTTTAGTCGGTAGTCCGGTATCGGGGGAGTCCGACACTCAGGGCGTAAATAGCCTTAAAAAAATGAAGAAATGAAATCCATGAAATCAGCAATGATCTCCATTTTTTTCATTTTTTGAATAATTTTCTTCGATAATTCGAGTTTAAATTTCAAGCCTTACTAATCGCCTATAATTCAGCAACGGAAAGGATGTAATTTCGATGCATAGTGCAAACTTAGTCTAAAACATGGAAGGAGCTTTATAAGCATTTTTCTTATCTGCCGATTTTTTCAGTGCTTTTCTTGGCCTGGCAATTCCCCTGATTTAAATCCCATCAAAAATGTGTGGTCAAAATTTAAGGATAGTGACTTCAGGGATCCCAGTCCGAAAACTTAGATGGCTGATACGACATGAACAAGTACAATGGGACTTAATTTCTGCAGACTTGTAGTTTCACCAGGAGAATCTGTCAGCACATTCACTGAACCTTGCGCAGCAATTTGTGAAAATGCATCAAGTCTTACAATTTCACCAGCCTCCAGACTCTAGGACAGAGCTCTTTGCGAGTGTTATATTTTGCCTTTAATGAAACTGCCGCTCAAATTATATCGGTTCGCGTTCAGAAATGCGCTGAAGGCGATATTGAAATCTGACAACTAAGTCTAATAATTAATCAAAACAGGGAACTACTTTGAAGGGTGTCACCGGATGGTAAAGGATAACACACGTGTGGATATATATTAGGTCGATACTTTTGGGACATACTATAAATCACAATCTAATCATGCAATCTAAGGAAGACTCAGCGAGGAAAGTTTAATGGTAGGTTGAAAGGGAACAAATAATTCCGCTTTAAAGATCTGTGACCGTTGGTATGGTCTTCGCAATGCGCGATGTTTGCAGGATAGTAGAATTCCTACAGAAATTCCATGAGAACTATTGGCCTCAACATTATTAAGAAAAATTTTCAGTGGCAATCTACAACTTGAAAATCACTTGGATCTCATACCAGGCACTATGTTTCAAGGATGTTCATTTGCAAACAAAAAAAAAACATTAAAACTCATAAAGGTCTTAAAAACCAATTTATTCGGATGATTTTAAGATTCTCTTGAGAAAAAAATTAGCAAAAAACCCAAAAATTCTGTCTCTTGACCTGGGAATTCTACTGAAATTAAGTTATACGTGATGAATCCCAAAAAATACTTCATCTTCCATCATTTTGCAGGTCCCAAATCCTGAAATTATTCCCGCTTTCTCAGAATTGTAGCTATTTAAATTGGTTGTACATTCAAATGCTTGCTGCAATGTTATAATGGCTCTGGTTTGGCTAATCCCCAAGTCTTTCAGGATCTAAAATATAATTTAGTATGCCATGGCAATTATGTGAATCGAATGAATTATCCAGAGTTCACCTTGAAAATGAAATGTTACATTAATCATTTCACCGGCAAACCCGACATTTTCGGTAACGATTTCACGTACAATTTACATTTCACGCAACAGCAAGTCCTACGGAACCGAGCCCACTTGAACCTGAGAAACAGACTTCTGTAGCTGACTTGGAAGACGCCACCATCGCCTCGCAAGATGCGTACCACCAATTTTCACAGTCGTCTGATTCGTTATCGTTGTTGTCAACTCGTTGATCATTACGTTTTCTGTTTCAATCATCTTGAGCACGACAACTACTTAAATATTTAACAGCTTGATGACGTTAATCAGGAAATCTATATTTCTGTTTCCATTAGGTCCAATTAAAACTACAGGCTTAGTTCCTCCTTTGGGAAAACGTTTAGAGCGAGTATTTTCCACTTTGGTATCAAGTTAACAAAAAACATCCGGTTTTGTGTTAAAGCGGGTTTTAAATACAGTCGAGCAGGATGAGTTCCCTACAAATACGCTTAAATGTTTTATGTTCTATTACAGTTCGAAGGAAATTAGAAAAAAGCTTAGCTAACTGTCTAAGGAAAAACAAATTTCATTTTTAACGCGAACGAATGAAATCGTTGGCGGGAGAGGGGCTTTGGGGAGCGGCAGGACATGAATATAAACGAAGGACATCAAAAACTCAATAATGACAACATTAAGCTTGCTTCGTCTTGCGATTACATTTAATAGAGTCTTAGCAGCTTAGAAATTGTCTCAAATTGAGATTTGCACGTTTCGATGACTTTCACTGTTCGTTTTCTTCTTTTCAAACAATCATACTGCTGTAAAGATTTGCAAATTTCGCCATTGGCGTAGTCCTTGACGTTGTCCTTCTTTGTTGAAGAGTTTTAATCTTCATGACAACCCAACAAGAAGCCAAGAATTTTAGCCGCCTTGACATCAGTGCTTTGGTGGTCGGAAATCAAGGGATTCATCTCATCAAGACGAAGGCGACATTAAAGTATCTATCAAGTGTCTACTTGACAGTGACTGGTGGTCGTCTCTGTTATCCTAGTGATTATCAATGCATATGACATTGATTTTCAAACAAGGTAAAAGTGAATGGTGGGCAGTTGAAGATTCGTGCTATTTCAGGATAGTTTTTTATTAGATCTGAATCACTATAAACAAGGAAAAAGACGGTGCTTGCCGTCAGCAGGACTTAGGTAATTGAATTTTCGTATAAATCAGCATGAAAGGAGGAAGTATGGAAAGATTAGAAATTCAAGAGAAATTTGACGTGAACTACCATTAATCACACTTAATCTCAAGGACCCGAGGCTTTTTATTTACTCTCTTTAATGCAGCACATTTCTAAGGAATAGTGCTGTTGAATTTTTATTGAATTCCGGACAAGAATTGAATTTGACTACGTAATTTATTACGGAACTGAAACGGGGCTTGTATGCGGAGCCTCTAACGGAAAACAACAAGGATGTAGCTTGTATAGTACAGGTATACCTTCGTCATGACAAGGCGGCTTTGGCTGTGAATATGCACTGATTCAAACACCCTGAACCCAGGAGAATCGTATCAGAGGCTTAAAAACTGGCGCTTCCAATGTAGTCCGTACAGGGCTGATTCCACTCAAGTCCTTCACCTGCCAGATTGTTTCACTAATTATGAAGAATCCATAAGTGAAACAAGTCTTTCAGAAAACTTGGCACTTTACACAGAACCTCTGAGGACCTCTTCTAATGTCAAGGCTAAACCCCATTACATTGATATTACATCAACCTACTTTCCAAGAGATGCACAATACACTCCACTGTTAAAAGAGTAAGGCTAGGGGCGCATTGTTATAGAAAAAATTCACCATATTTGATTTGATGCGATGCCAATGCCCATGATGATGCACCATACGGATCAAGAAGAATCGGATCGGATACTTACGGATCAAAACTCAAAAATTGTTATCCAGCGAGCACACCTACGTTTGACACAAGAATATCTGAAGAGGTACTAGACAAACCTCTCAGCTTTATCATTCAAGACTCCTGTATTGAAAGACGGCATGTATCGAATTAAACCTCCATTTCGAACCATAAAATTTCGAGGTACAGCTCGAAAAGGAAGAGGATGGAGCTCTCCACCAAGCAACCCAAAGGACATCAACATTGTACACTACCAGACACCGGTAATAACCTCAGCATGTCTCCGTCATGAGGACCACTTAAAACACTATTGAACTCGAGTATGCTGTAGATGAAGTAAACAAGGCATTCCGAGTCCTTTTGAAGAAAACTGTCTTGCACATGTCGCAATGGGCAACAAAGAACATTTGTTGTGAAATCAAAGACCAGCCAAAACTTGAGTGAAGTGATGAGATAACGCAGTGATGAGAAAACGCAGTGATGCGATAACTCTAGAATGACGCAAAACGAATCTAGGATTTTGAGGGGCGAATACCATGAAACTCGCTCACGATATAGGAAAGACATACGCAGAGTCAAACCTCTCAGTTTAAGATCTTTTTGCGAAAATATCAGGGAAGTGATACAAAAAAGGGTATAAC
The DNA here is from genome assembly GCA_954870665.1 of Stratiomys singularior. Taxonomy (NCBI): domain Eukaryota; kingdom Metazoa; phylum Arthropoda; class Insecta; order Diptera; family Stratiomyidae; genus Stratiomys; species Stratiomys singularior. The sequence continues at coordinate 106,930,233 of OX940878.1, read as the reverse complement.
AATCTGTACGGAGAAACGTACCAAGATGGGCTTTCAACTCATCCCAGACATTCAAATCACCTAGACTAGATTGGGTGTATCTGTTTGTATCGCTGATATCGCACGTAATACACCTCTTTGAAAGTAGCTTCGTATTGGGACGTACATCGAAGGCGTAGAGGCTGACTGAAACAGTATTTACACTCATAGTAGGTAGACCTAATAAAACTAGCCAAAATACCCTCTACATCCAGACAAAAACATATATAGCCATATACAGAAAACCAACGGATACATCTTTATACGAAGTAACACGTAAAATCAAAGAGTCCTTAGATTATAAGCTGCACGAGGTGCATTTTTTGACATTGAAAGGGGCGTTTGATCTGTCAAGATGCAGAATAGCGACAAGGGCGCTAGTAAAAACGGAGGTGAACGCTACCGTGCTTGGCTGAAGTTGGATCAAGCACCATCAACGTACGTACGGGCCGTGGATGTCCACAAAGAGGTGTGCTTTCACTCCTCCTTTTTAGTCTTGTTGCAGATGAAGTCTCAGTCTAACTGTCAGAAGCTGGCTTGACATTTCACGCGTATGCTGATGATTTCACAATTTTAACCAGACTATAAGTTTATAACGTAGGCAACAGGTTTCAGGCTTAACCCGAATGAAATCAAACTAGTGCAGTTCACAAGAAGACGAAAAATGAAACGACTTCGCACAATCCACAAATGGGACCGAGCTTTGGTATGAGAAAAAAACTAAGTTTTTCGGAATGTTGACGCAAGGCAGGCTTACATGGAACGTATATATCAAGGCTACCAATCCTTCGAGGTTTCAAAAAACATCACAAGCAAGGGCTTATGAGGCAAAACCAAGAGCGCTGCATTCGATGAATAACATGACTGTGAGACTAACCATTACCTATATATTGATGGCCTGAGCACACAAAATCCAAAAACGAGATCTGCACTCGACCGTGTCCAATGTTTAGCATGCGAACCGCCAAAGCCATAAGATCAAGTTCTAAAGCAGCCTTGAATTAAGAAACACTTAAACATATCGCCATTTTATTTCGTGATGAAACAGGAGCAATATCTACAATGTCAAATTTCCCATGATGGACAATAAAAAATTATTAGAAAATCCGGCGCAGAAATAGACTTTGGATCAAACATCTAAATATGACTGAGGTCGAATTCAGAAATATAACCCAAGTATCTAAGAGTACTGATGAACGGCAGGCTCACATGGAACGGATACATTAAAGCAATGCCTGCAAAAGCGACCAAAGCTCTGCTGGTGAGCAGAAACAGAACAGCGAAGTCCTGGGAAAATCTGTTTTATGTATACTATGACGGTGAGACCATTCATCAACTACAGAGAAAGGTTTGGATAGATAAAATTCAATAATTCAAGACGAGCTTGGTACTCGATCGAGTCCAGTGTTCAGCGTAAGTATCACGGGAGCCAAAAGGTCAATTCCAACAGCTGACCGTGAGAAAATCTTAAATCTGTCGCCATTCATTTCATTGCTAGAACCAGTAAAGATATCTAGAATGTCAAAATCTTCAATGAAGGAAGATAAAGTAACTCTCAAGTTGAAACCACGTAGAGTAGAGTAGTGTAGAGATGAGTGACAAGAGGGAGTGCGACGTTGCACCTCAATATGCATCTAATAAGATGGTCCCAAGACATGTGAGGGAGCAGGGATTGGAGTTTCTAGATTTGGCACCAAGTCCTGCTAAATATGTTATGCACGTTTCTGTAAAGTCAACGCTATCGCTGTAGCCGTAAAGCAGCCGTAAAGGCAATAGAATGTCTGTTGATTTGATGGAGAACGCACCTAGGTTTTTCTCATGCACTCAACAAGTTAAGTGTGGACAATAGGATTGCCCTTTATTGACTTTACTGAGTGCCGTGGTACGTAGGTACCGAAATTAATGAGGCGAATCAATTAGCAACAAAACTTCATCCGTTAATCGGTATCGAACCCTTTCATGAAGTCCTTTTTATTTACAGGAATCTTATGGAAACTGAGGAGAGGGCATGCAATAAGCTCTGTAGTAGATTTCCAGGGCTTCAAATTTCGAAGATCTTCCTCGACATTTATGACGAAAAGAAGTTTTGACGCTATATTGGAAAGAACAAGAAAAAGCTAGGGGTGCTTACTGGGATCCTCAAGGTAGAAGATGTTCCTCGACATTTATGACGAGAAGAAGTCTCGAGCGTTTATCGGAAAGAACAAGAAAAAGCTAGGGTTGCTTACTGGGATCCTCAAGAGGCATATAACACTCGGAATATATCTTGTAAAAAATGGACTAGAAAGCAAACGGTACTGATTCAGGAATCTTGAGGAGGAGACACCAGTCTCCTCCATCTGCCTGTAGACTGCGATGCGTTGCTCCGCAGGAAACGAGACAACCTAAGAAGTCGCTTCCTTGTCCAAGACGGATCAGATACAGACTACTCAGATTCGAAACAAATATTTAAATTAAAAAATAAAAGGGTTACGATTGAATGAATTTATAGTGTCTTTTATGGCTGCGGGTCCTTATAGCGTTTTTGGTGAAGAGACGTTTCGGCTACTTATAGTCATAACAAGAAGAACGAGCTGATGGGTTAGAAGACCTAACTGTATCCATATAGGTAAGACTACCCAAATATCAACTGATTGCTATGTGAAATGAATCGACGGAAAATCGACAATCTGGTGATCTGATAAGCGATATGACAGAAAAAAAGAATTTCAAGCAGTTTTGCAGGTGGAGAGAAGTCATGGGGAATTAGTAAATGCCAGAGGCATCATATGGACGAGTGGAAAACGTCGTGCATGAATATTTGGGTATGAGAAAGCGTTTGTTGGGATGAGTGTGCAATCACTAACCGAAATTTCTTGGCCGCTTCGAGGGAGTGTTTTGGCCATATAGAATAGCAAACCATTCGTTTTTTCTTGTCAATTGAAGACCGTAGACCATCTTTCATTTATATTGGCTGAGGCCTCCGGTCGCTGCATTCGCTCATTTCTGTAGTCTACAGGCGAGTGGTGACCCCGGCGTGCAACAAAGTGCAGTCTTTTTACGAGTTCCAATGCGCAGGAGGGAGCTAAGTTGTTCACTGGTGCATTCATTCGGAAAATTATTTAATCTTGTTCCGAATGCAATCCGAAAGTACAAGGGACTCTCATGTTTATTGCAATAATTGCTCAGACAGACGCTTTCCCGCTTTTAGACAACATTAAGACAAAAGCAAAAATTGCTGACACCCAGGTGTGGATTAAGACGTCATTTTTTTGACTTTGCTATTTGACGTTTGAAATTTCTGTAACTGGCAATGGAACCTTTATCCACAAAGTCGAATCAAAGACCAAGTAGCAATCGACACCGAGAACTTTTACATGCGAATCTGTTCCGAAGAAGGCAAATACGGTCTTACCGGCTGGAAAGGTCATAGGTGTATAGAAAGGTCGTGTTTTTTTTAGGCTTGCTAGGTGTGATTCACATCAACTTTTTGGCGGATGAGAAGAAGGATTGATTGGGTCAATTCAATGCCGTATTGAAGGTGAAATGAACTCGTTTGTTGCGGAAAAAGTACGTCTTCTAGTACGACAATGTTTGGGTATACATCACAAATTATCTCAGCCAAATTTCACTCAGAGGTGGTGCGACACTTCCCATACTTTGTTCTGTTTGACATTTTTTGTTCACAAACGTGCATAAAGGGGCAAGAGCTTCATGTCAAATGAAAATCTCATCGCCTGAACCAATGCTCATTCTATAATGTGCCCGTAATCGTGCTCTTACAAGTACTGGAAACGTTAGGTTACCGCTTGGAAAAGTGTGTTGCCTGTGTGAGGACCGACTTCATTGAACATTTAGAACTGAAACTTATTCGAATAGTACGTTTTCGGGCTCGGAATTTCGGAATCGATTCAATCTACCCTTGGATTTGAAATACTTCCTATTTGCCCTGCACTCGTTTCAACAATCAAATTGCAAACATTTTTTGTTTCGTTCATTTCGATCCTACAAAAATATTCATATAAATTGATAGTAAAGGGTTTTATACAGTTTGATGACTCAGAAAAAATTCATGATAGTCAGACCAAATTGGTGGGTATCCTTGTGTCATTTTCAATTCTCAAAATCAACTTCCATGCCTCATTGAATCCATCGTCACTCTTTCTCGCGCTCTCTTCCTCTGGTTTCTCCCCCTAGTATAACCTTCGTGACATAGCCACTTAATTAAGTTAATTCTCAGAAACGATTTGTTAACATTAATGGATCAGGATTTCATGCGTATGCTCAACCCAAGAAACAATGTTATTTTTAACCGATTGTAAGGACACAGTGCGTACTCTTAAAACGTATCGTCTGTACTTGAATCGCAAGAACTATTTGATTTCTGGTGACCTATTTTAGTGGTGGCTTCGATGTTTTCAATATTCGTGTCTTTCTTAATCAGACTAGTTATCTTTACAAACATAACTCGTCTCGTTACATTGGGATTAACAGCAATCCGAGTAATACAGATACAGTCACACTATTTCAACTTCCTATTTACAATGATAACGGTATCATGAAGGCCTAGCGCTTGCAATTAGATATCAAACACTGATAATAAATGTATGATTCTTCGACAGAAAAAATAAAAACCCAATTCTCGCATTGTATACACGATTACGCTATAAATACGATATGAAGGACAAAAAATCAAGCGTTGGAGGACGTTAGACAGGAACCTTAAATCGTCTTTAAATGACCCATCTAATCCTTGCACGTGCACAATAGCTCTTCATGTTCAGCACGTACATCAAGTGTTCCGTATTGAAAATATCCTTCAAGGTGGCTCTGCAGTCTTACTGGCCTAGTAGGACATTGCCAGTGGGCCAACTTGCCGACCTTCTCCAAGGTGGTTTTTTCAAAGTGTACTTTCAAAGGACACGCCAAGCACAGCAACCGCACTATTAAAATTCTTATCTTTGCTCTATAAACAACATAAAATCCTCAAAGCTTAGACACACTCTTCAACCCTCTCTGTGCCCCTTCTTCGCGTCCGCTTATCATCAACCGTGAAACTGATGCTTGCTTCCACGTAATATATATAAGTTGCACGTTCGATCAACTTATAGATAGGAACAGATACTTTTCGTGTAGAACGTATATAATTCAACTTTTTATTGGTTGTATGTACAAAGGAAATATACGACGCCTTCCAAGGCGTGGATAAAAATAGAAAAAATCAATCATGTTGCCGCGTCGGTGGTTAGTTCAATGAAAAATGTGTTCTACCCTCGAATTATTGATCGGGTTCTTTTCATTTCAACCTTCTGTCTACAAAGCCGAGTCTAACAACAAAAGTGAGAATATTTTGATATAAAGGAGCCGCACGTTTGCCTGCTAACTTACATCTACATCAATATGTTCCTCTAATGCGCTTCATTCGTACCAGCGCAAAGCAGAGCAATAAAAAGGAAACATTGTCAAATGTCTCGTAGTTACGGTTAGCAAACATTAAAGATACACCGCTGAATTTTTGGCAAAGTTATTCTTTTCGATTCTTGTTCTCTGTTCTCGAAACAAGACACAGTATCCTTATCGTAGAGTGTTTCTTCTTGTATTTTGTTTGCATTTGCTGGGTTAAACGGCAATGACTGACTCCCTCCTCGTACGAAGAAGACATTGCGCGGCGGTTACAGTGCGACATGTATGACTTTCAAGAAAAACACATTCTTATCTGGTGGCAAAAGGAATGTGTAAAAACGATGACAAGTGGGCATAACATCTCGCGAGTGTGTGTACACTCTAGGAAAAAGATAAATTTATGGCATAGCGATAGTGTGATGTGATAACGAATGAGCGAATGTACAAACTGAAAGCTTGTTTGTGCACTTTTTCCGAATATACTCACTACCCTGAACGATGATAACAGATGGGAGAGGCAAAGGTACAAAGTACTTGACTTTAAAATGTCGAGCAAACATGATACCACTTAGTTTTTAATTGTTGACATGAGTAAGCAACTTATCTTCACTTATCTGTTGTAGGGTGCGTTAGATTAGCATATAAATATAGAAAAATAATTGTTTTTCCTCATCCAATCGATGAAATTTTAGATATAGATACGCACTAACCTAATTTTTTTGCGCTTTTTTGAACACGAAATTATTTAATAAACAATTGAAACTGATAACGCGATAATTTTTGGTTGTGTACTATGTATACCGTTTTCAATATCGTCACTATCGCCAACTGTTTATCTATAAAAATCCTTTACTCTAAAAGGATTAGTTATTCCACACAACATTTTCCCTAGTCCTAAATGCTAGCATTATCACGTCTCTGTATCCTTTTGTATTACATTTTATAGTTCCAGGTAATTGTTGTCGTAAAAAAAACTTGTTGTGAAACTTGTCTAGATTGGAGAAAAGGTGCCCTACGATAGTGCCTCAAAACTCCAAAAGGAGCAGACAATTCCCGAAAAACATCAGAAGAACTGAATTAATATTCAAATTAAGATTATTCGAAATAGAATCAATTGCACATAATGTATGTACGCTCGGTGCAAAAGACACGCCTTCCCTTCATTTTGCAATGAAATAAAGTTCCCTGCGACATTCATTTATGAAACTGCCACCAGGTGGCGCTACTGATATGACATATTAAATTATAAACACTGCTACCTTGGCTTTTGCAGTTTTGAACTTCACGGTGACCGGAGAAGATAACGAGCTTTCTCCTTTCCCTTTGCCCATCTAAGATACAACGAAACGGATGCAACAAGGAATGTCAACGGGCCATTGGAATTCGATACCGGTAGCGAATATGTCACTGAGTTCATAGAAACCCAGGCCCGTGAATCGTTAACGACGAGCAGCCTGCATTACTGGAATCTTTTCCCCACTGAATAACAAGAGATCTTGCTGAGAAATTGAGGGTTCGTCAGTTAGCCGCCACTCACAACAACTCGGGTAGGAGTAACAAGTATGCTTGAAAAGTCTTTCGAAATCGGAAAAATATTTTCAATTCTCTTCTCGCTCTCCACCTTTCGCAACTAAAATAAACCTTTATGATGTCGATATGTCAGCAGTGATGAAAGTCGTCACTGATCAGCCCAATTGTAAGATGCCGATGATGTTCAAGACACATGTCAAAAGCATGCCGGCATAAAAAGATAAACTCTTTGATCACTGGTGACTGTAGTTGCTCAGTTTTGATTCCTACAAACTGCCAACCCATCACTGCTTAGAAATACTTTTTAAAATCAGATGAAAAGCATAAGACATTGACAGTTCGACTGACGAGGTTAATCAAGGAGTCCGAGGTTTGATCCGTCTCTAATTTTTTGAATTTTTGGCGATTGTTTGCCTGGAACAGGAAAAACTATTAAATTACAAACACGCCACAATTTGGAAAAAAATTCAGTCGAACTATAAAAAAAGTTCAAAAACCCTAAAATACTGGACCGTTGGGTTTTTGTAAAGATGCCAATCTTCAGGCAGTTGCCTAATCAACAGGGTTATACAGAGTTATACTGCTTCATAATAGCGCACGACTTCATGTATAAAAAAATTAAACGTATTGCACTATGGGACTTTTGTTCACTCGCCATAATAACCAGACGACTCACCAACTGATTATCATTTTTTAAAACTTTTGGATAGCTGTTTGACAGGAACAAATTTCATAATTAAGCGGCTGTCAAAAATGCAATTTCGAGAAAATTCTTTGATTTCAATGAAAGCGGAGTAAATGCGCTCGAATCTTGTTCAAAAAAGTGTTTTGCATCCGCTGGTACCGCTGGTATCTTTCTAGGAAGTTGATGCTGTTCAAAATATTTACTACGGAGTGCTATATTTCATCTGACCCAACGATATATTTATCATTTTGACTTAGCACCAAAACCGGTCGAAAGAGTTTGAACAACTTTTGTTTAACACGCATTTTTCTTATTCGAATGGGTTGCCATCATGATACGTATTCAACAGGATTAACAAGCAAGGATTCATATTTACTATTACACGAAACGTAATAGTAAAATAGAAACCAAAATAAATTTTATCAAAGAGAAAATTCGAGACTGTTGCGTTGACATCGATGGCAACTCAATACACATATATTCAAAATATACTCGTGAGTTATTTGAATAAATAAATAATAATCAGCCATCAAGCCTTTCGGTGATGTTTAGGCCTGATATAAGGCGCATCAACGTTATGGTCGAGCTATTCCCTGCGCAACTGGAGCAGATAGCTCTAGAATTGAACGCCAGTCGTCGAAATAGCTCATTTTCGTAAACTTCAACCCAGTGGTGACCCCGGCGCGCATCAAAATGCACTCATTTCATATGTCCCATTCTGCCGTCAACACAACGCAGAGTTCGCAGAGCTTAGGGAGAGGGGTGCACTCATTCATTACAATTTTTAATTTTGTTTAAGAATTTTTTCGTATCATTTGTGATTTGTTGGAATTTAAAACCAGAATTCAACACCACTGCAAGTTGGAAAGTATAGAGGACCCTAAAAATTTGTGAAAGTCTCAGAAAAGCGTGCTCACAAGTTTTCCATTCATGACACTTTTTGACAACAATAAGACGAAAGCAAACATTTCTCAGGCGGCTTAAAAGCGGATTTTTTTTTTGAATTTGCTATGAATGTAACATGTTTTATTACTACCATATTCTTTAAATCTAACCATAGTTTTATTAATGCTTAAAAAATTGAACCTTGTATAGAACGGCGCTTAAAGGCTAAGGATTTACAACAACAAGGTATCTGTCTAGTGGGAATAGTCAAAGAAATGTTTCAGATGATACACTCTAAATCGTTTCAAAAAGACCGAAACCAATGAAGTTGGACCAAAAACGGTCGAAAAAAATACTGAAAATCATCAGGATCGATCAGTGATTAGAAAGTTTCTATAGGACCGAAAATAACTTATTCAGACAACGCTGCAGCTTTATCTGAAACAAAAGCAGGTCTCAGTGGGTCAGATCAGATCTACTGTGAAGATGAAGTTAAGGAAAACTAGATTATATGATTGCTAGGATAGGCAGAGACTACGGTTGTCAAAGCGCAACAAAAAAATGGTCGGTCTAGGCCCTCAAACATAGAGGTTGAACAGTCGAATTGAAATTCGGCAAACGATGAGACGAACATAGCTTTAAAGTATGGTTGTTTTATTTTATATAATCCGTCAACAGTCAAATCCGTCCGGTTTTTGCAACATGCAAACTGATACGTTTATACAGACACTGATTAGCAAAAATTTCGACAAGACAATGTGACTTCGTCGGATAATTGAGTAAATGACAGACCGTAGGCCTTGCGTATAAAAAAAGGCTAAAAATCGGCGCCCAAGAGTCATTCACTTCAGTTTAACTATGGGATCGTTGACACTAAGAAGCCGGCAAAGAACCTTGGTATAATGATTGCCTCGAAAATTAGGGATTTCCAGTCAAATTTGTGAGTCAGCGGATAAGGCGGCAGATTGAGTACTTACGCTCAGCCGCCTGATGACAAAAAGTCACCTACTGTTGAACGCAGCGAAATCAGTGTTCCTATAGAGGGCTCTAAAATTTGGATTCACGTTCTTAGCGATAAATCAGATCGGAAGCAACTGATGTAGATGCAGAAGAGATTTGGTGTCTTACCCGGTGGTGATGTTTACGGGGGGATATCAATCCCATCATCAGTCAGGTCCTCCGCATCACCATTCCTCCTGTTTCAAAACGGAGGAAAATATATCCACGTAGGAGGAAAAGATAGTGAGGCTATTCCAAGTGAAGTTAGGGCCAGGAATTTTACTCTGAGTGAATGAAAATCGGTGACCTCGGACTGTGGTTCAAACAAAATACCGTGAAACTCTGTAGTATCTGTAGCAGCTGCTCAGTAAGGACAGGTATTTTCAATATTAAGGTCTTCTAAGGTCTCTTTAAGGTCCACGGTCTTCGTCATTGCAAATTTTAGAAGAAAAATTTTAGTGGATCAGTTTCAAGTATCTAAAAGTAAATAGAATTGTGTATTACACTGGAATTATGGCTTATTTATGTTCTACTAGGTTTTCGTTATGGTTAAATTTTTGATAAAAAGTCAAAAAGTTGAGACCTTTGTGTTTTCAATGATGCCAATTAATCCCGACGAACGGCCGAAACTAACTATAGGGAGGAAATTGAATTCCATTAATGCAACAATTGGCCAAACATGTTTACAACGTCTCGGCATATTTCGTCTCAATCTGAGAATTACTTCTTTATTATTAATAAGAAGCCCAGGCCAATATTTTCGGTTAACCAAATTTCGCTGGTCAGCACGAAACCTATATATATAACCTGGTCAAAACTATCTTTACAGCAGAGGAATTTTGTATTTTAAAAATTGGTCAAAATACTAATTGAGTACTTATTTGCGCAATGAAGCGACAGAGTACAGAGTTGGGACCACGGCGTCCGCCGTTTTCCGGAGATCCATCAACATTAGAATATGGATCGGGATTTTTGCAAATACAGGGTCAATGGTTAACAATTCAAAATGCAGTCCTCCAAGGCTCGGATATTGACCAAGGAAAAACCGAAGAAGTGGAAGTATCTGTCCAACGAAATCCGTCATTCGTCAGAAAAGCTTTGAATACAAAAAATTATCTAAAACAATAATTTTATGAAGATCCAGCAGATCGACCAGTTTGTGTTAATAACGATCGTCATTTTGACATGTTTACAAACTTTTAAGGCCAATATTTGCTGGAGTTTCAAGTTTTGAATTCAAGAAGATGGATTTAACAAGGTTTAGAATTGAAGCTGTTGATGCCCTTAATAAGGTCTTTTCGCTAAAAAGTCACATCAACAGGCTTCCCTGAAGTCTCGGCCTAAGCCCACTTAACTTTTCATTATGGGGACGAAAATAAGGTTTGTGAGAAAACGCGTTTCATCTGACGCAATTTCATCAAAGCATCACAACAGAAATATGAAAAGATACGTGTCTGCGCAAAATCACCAAGTTTGTCATCATCAAGATTAGGAGATCGCCAGCAGCGTAACATTCATTATTTTGAGATTCTCATCTCGAAATAGTTCACCACTTTTGATCCCGACTTTCAACATTCAAAAATAAGTTGGTTGCTAATAGTTTTCCATGCAGAAGAGTAGAATTACTACCCACATAAAATAACGTATCGCAGAGTTATCGAAACTCCAGTTTTTCGGCACCCTTCCATTCAGTCAATCCGACGTATCATTTGATTTGACTTTGATGTCCTTGTTTGCTTTGAAATCATTCAACTTGAAATAGGAACGCGAACGTAATGGTGAAACGACAATTGAAAAAGGACCGCATAGGTTACAATGCCAAATAAACCAAGAATGCAAAGACAAAAATACCTGAAATGTATTCACGAGGAGAGCAGATGGGTGAAACAAACACCGCATCAAACAAGGACGAGTATTTTATTTTTATCTTCAAAGATTCCTTTCGCAGCGGAACCAGTTTGTATCTTTGTTGAGCGAATCTATGCGATTGACGGTTCACAAGTTCCTAAAATCAGTCAAGTAAAAGGCTCAAAGTCTAACTAACTCTAAATTCTAACTCCAATTTCATTAAAAGTAAGAAGGAAAATGGAACGTTCGAGCGGAAAATGTGAATTTCACCCATGCCAACTGAATTTACATTTCGACTAATTGTAGGTTGACCTAATATCTAATTTGCGCTAACGTACTTTGGATAGTTTTTGTATAGCGTAACCCAGCCGAGCTTTCTATGAACTTGTAACATATTATTGACGAGATAAAACTATTTTCCTTGCGGTTCTAGTCATGCCTATTAAATTATAATTTCCGGCTTTCCATTGTGATCTTAAAAATAACTCCATAGATAGGTCGCATTAAAAATATGAATGGAATGGAAGCAAAAAGAGGTGGACTCCATCAGTCATAAGTAGAGTGAAAATAACAATCCAAACTGGAAATAATATCATTTAATTATCACGGTTAGGAGATGGGAATTAGAATAATTTTGGGTTGAGTTGCGCATTGCGGCGGAACGAGATGAGCAGGATGTTGATGAAAACACTTTTCGGTTAATCTCTAATTTGAATGTCTGACTAAAGGATGAAGGAACCGATTTCCAGTGTTATTCTTAGTGATAAATCATATTTCGTTTGAGCACAAATACATACTTGACCAAAGGACGTATGTTGAACGAAGGCAGTCGGCGTTGGCTCCTCTTTTCACTTTCAAAAGCGATCTGAGTTCCCTTTCACTATCAGATTGTTAGCGGTTTGGGCGATGAATATTGGCGACAGAATTTGTTACAGGACACCTGGCAGCAGGTCCAATTTCTCTAAGTAGTCAATATGTGACGTGTCGTCGTTGCCTCTATGGTCATGTGTTGCAAACAACAGGATGTAGTCGATATCCGGCGTTAAGGTCGTATACGAGCAGCTGAGACGTAAACACGTTCGTACCCTTCGATTTGCAACTCTTGGACGGTGTAAAAGGATCTCACCAACTTGGCACGATGCAACACTTAACAACGAAGCCCCAGCTGAGCTTAGATAATGGCGTGTTGTAGTACATGGAAAATCTTCCCACCAACAAGAAGCAAAAGCCAAGAGTGCGAATGACTCATACGTTCACCATTTCGTGGGTTATTCGTGCAAGTAACTGGAACAGCACATATGCTGCCCGCTGCTGCCGCGACTTCTCGTGTTCGAGGAGAAGGCGAATGTTGCTGCTTCCAAATGTTTCGTTGATTGGAAAAGCTAAAAATAATCGGGGACGACCTTAGTGCGCATTAAATCCAAAACAAGTCGTCAAGTCGAGAGTAATCCAATTTGGAGCAGCACTTGGGGTTGCTATGTGTATCAATTGCACAAATAGATAGGCACAACACACAGATACACACGCACACACTGACACAGGAACAAACGAGCACTCTTTGAAGCACCTTGGAATAGAACAAATTAAGATTTCCACTCGAGCTCTTCACTCACTTGCAAGCATTGGGTCGGGAAATTTATTTATCTAATCCGAACTGAGCGCAGATACAATCACTCCACCACGCGCGAAGTAATTCACACTCGACTTATCTTTGCTTTTAGCACATATATCCTTACAGCCAGGACTCACCCTGCAAATGGGATTCACTTGGGCCTGTGTCGCTACACCTAAGCCTAGCAAAACGGAATGATTTCCTCTAGACTCCACGACCTATCCCCGAGATCTATTCGTCGAACTATCTATCTTTCATATCTTTTCCGCGAGTGTACGGTTCATTCCGGTTTTTCCTCCGAAAGAAAGGTGTGGACTCGCCTCAACTTCCAAGTTGCTACAGCACCTGAATCTGAACTCGCTGCTGTTATTGCTGCTGCATCGAAACTCAACACACTTCGTCCGAATTGGCCGAGACTCGATGAACTCGCGGAAACGTACTTTTCGCAAATCCAAGAGATTTCCAAGGATTTAGAATATCTTGCGGACCGGCTAAGACGCAGCACAACTGGTGGTAAATTATCATCAGCGGTAATGTCTTCTTCGCTTCTCGACTGGTGAATGGGATGGATTGGATGTGAACGCACGAATGAGACCGGGAACCGTGTGAAACCACCACTAGCAATCGATGTATCTACCTATGAATCTATCACAAGACCAGACCAGTCGGACCAGAAAACGTGAACTAACCTAAGTGTACTGGCAGATACTTAAGACAAGTCCAAGTCGACTTGAGTGGAACACTGAAGACGGTGGCGGTCACGATAAGTCATTTGTCGACGACGGGGTTGTCGATATTGATTGGCAACATTTATTTATTTGGTTGGAGATTCGGGGGTGGTGCGTAGATTTGGGAGCAAGGACATTGATTGAGTTTGTTTTTCTGTTTTCGTTTATTACCCAATTTATTAAGCTATTTGCTAGCTACCTTCCCGCTGAATGTATATCATGATTGGCATTTTCAATAAATTTAAGGGCATATTTTTCTTCTTTTTGCTGGAAAACAACAGGAAAAAATCTGAAATACAATGGAAAGGCATAACTGGATAAAATATAGCACAAGAGGGTATATGTCGATTCGGCTTACATCGTCCGTTTACAGGAAGACGCGTTCAAAGCGTAGTGTAAGCACGTATAGCAACAACCCTCTCGGATAGCTTCTTGCAGACAGAGATAGAAAGAGCACAAGTAGATTTATATGTATTCAGTATTAACGAAAAGTCTTGGCCAGGTGTGTTCTTGCTTTGCGGGAATAAGGAAATAATGCTTTGCGGAATAATTTGCCAGTCCTAATAAAATTTCTAGGTCGGAAGTTTGTTCGAATTTTTAGCGTATGTATGACATACGCTATGGTACTAAATATGATGAAAGAACAGCATCGTATTGATGCTTTGTTTTCTAAACCTTTGCATGAGATGTAACGGGAAATCTTTCATTCCACAATGTGCCAAAATTCAAATGAGTCGCAAAAAGCTTAGATTAGATATGATTCCGAAACGCATTAGAATGTAAAACAAAAAACAAGCAATGTCCATCCGTACAATATGCTTGTATATGAATGCGGCAATCAAGTTTCATCGTAAGTATTGCAATAGTTCAAAGGGTTAAAAAGGGATAAAATGTCTTAAAAATTGTTAAAAGCCTTCGAAAAGTTCGCAACTCGTTCAATAATATCTTAGAAAATCATATTAAAGCAAATAATTTGGGGTAGAATTTTTATAGATAACCTATCTTCTTTTATCTAAATAGACTTTCCCAAAAGTTTTTCGATTTTCTATCTTACTTAAAAAGAACCAGATTTGGATGACCGCCCCTCTCCCCGTAACCATGCGCAGTTGTCTGCATACCCCTGTTTTAATTTGACAACTGATAACACAAAGAAGCTTCATCAAAATATAATCGATACAAATGATTTTGTGAAATACGTCTTTTAATTCAGAACTATAGGCCTGTAACAAAAGGCAAGTCATAGAATAATCACTAATTGTTTCGAATGAAGACGTTGTCATGATTTTTTCATTGGACTGAATGAATAATCACCACCAAAAAGTTTCAACCCCAGAGTTTCGGGTGCATCGCAAAAGCTAAATCATGGCGAGCCGGTTTACTAATTCCGTATTTGAAAACCTATTGTTTTGACGTTTTTGTTGCCAATCAAATATATTCATCATCGTATATGTACACAGAAATTCGTCAGCATTACCACAGGATGACGTTAGTAGACCGCTAGGATCGACCACTGGATTGCATTTGTTTTTTTTACAAAAGAAGAATGTGGAATTCACCATAATGATCTACTTTTTCACACGAAGTTTTCATTGCGAAACTACTGAATATAGAACAAAACTGGGTCCGTATTGTTTTTTAAAAATTCCATTCAGTTCAATAATGAAAAATTGTTAGATAAATCAATGTATCGTCTATTGTTAACTAGTACTTTGTCCCACCTCTAATGGAATTTTCGAATTCCATTTCGAAAAGTGTCCTATCTCTTGCGGCCATCAATTTCAGTAGTCAATTTGCTGTAGCTTCAAAGAAAGACTTGAAACAAAGTTTTTCAGGTTACCGACAAATCCTTCTACATCCGTCGACGTGACCAGTCATTAGAATACGTAAAATTCAGAGGCCCTGGCAGGTAGATCTCAATTGCGAAATATTTTTTACAATTTACGAACTACTTTTCACCAGGGTTTCAAGTTGAAAAATAGCTTCGTCCTGTCTTTGTTTGTATCACGGGTGATTTTCGTGTTATGCATGCTTCAAACAAACCACCGCTAGCTCACATCGATCGCCTGTAATGGAGTCGTCATATGACTTCGAAATATGAGTATTATCTAGTTTTGACGTTTATGTCAAAAGATGGTGGATACAATTACTAGTGATTGGCTGGGCACGACTTCAGATCTTTTTCGTACGCTTTTTTCTTTTCTGATTTGTTGATTTTTTTTATTACTACAACAGTTGCTCACAACCGAAAAATATCTGAATAATTTCCGATTCAGGTCACACTGCAACCCCCTTGCCATGTTTTTTGTAAAATGTCAAGTTTAAATCGTTCAAGCCAAAAGGTCACAAATTTTCTGACTTTTGGAAAGTGTTTCGCATTTTTTGAATTCTACAAGGTTTGCCTTGCAAGTCAAGCTAAACATTTTCCAACATGTGCAAAAGATAAAATAGGTAAACAGATCAAAACTTCATAGTGAATTTTCCGATCGCTTCGCATTTGTAACACCCTTTGTTTCTAATGTACACCGAAATATTCAAAACAATTATTCGATTCAATCACATACCAGATCCGACTGTAACAGAAGCTTGGGCAGTGACAGTGACCAATACAAGTTGATAGAACGAAAGAGTTAATAAAAAGCAATCTGTTTTATTCAATAAAAAATAAAGGACCATTCAACACGATAAGGCGACACCCTTTGGATTGAAATTTTTAACTCATTCATGATATATTGCATCTATCTAAAACACAGGCGTATTAGTGATAGGAACGCTATCGAGATACTTGTATGATTGAAAGAGAGATTGTTACTGCTTTTGGAATCTGAAAAGGATGTATTTCCTGGACCACTGGTTTCCAAAGGATGTCGTGATATGAGAGCAGCTCATGCAACCATCGACATATTGTAAAAAGCTTTTGATAGGCGCAGAATTTGTCGTTTTGGACCTTTGAATTGGCCTGCAAGATCTACCGATGCAGATAACACCACTAGACTATTTTTTGTGGGGATACGTCAAATCACTTGACCACAGTGACAAACTGAAGACGCTTGACTATTTGGAAGACAAGATTCGAGGTGTTATTAGCGAGATACCTCCCCAAATTTCAGTTAAAGTAGTCGAAAATCGGACATCTCATTTGGCACTCAAATGCCCGACATCGTATTCAATTAAAGATGTCAGAAAATAACCTTTCCAATAACATCAATTTCATGGCAATCAAAACAATTCATTTGATTTTTATTTAATTTTAAAGTTCTTTATCCCTTAAAGAAAAGACCCTTTATTATCACAGACGTAGACAAATCTCAGTGCGGGGGAAAAATATATGAACACCACCTCCCGCATCGATGAAACGGAAACACGGGTGTTTCTTGGTACGAACATCCTGATTAGCATCTTTGAGATGCCCAGTTATAGGATGCATTGGGCTTACACCACGAAGTTTCCGCCCTATGTTACCTTGCATGCGATAAACTTTTAAAGGTTCACGCAGTTTAACAGTCAGATAGAATTCCGAAAAAATTTCATCGGCAAAAAACTATTCTGAGGACGAAGATCTTATACGATCTTCGTCTTATTAAGATATTATATATCTTAAGAGTCACTCAGCAGTGGTAGAGTATGTTTCCTCGTTGTTGCTCTGCAAGCTCCATGCACAATTTTGAGATATATACCGGAAAATCTGATATGGTATCAGTATCAGACCTCTTTGGATACAAAAATTTATTTGACAAACTAAATTGAGCCTTGAAGAACAAGGGGATACTAAGGATAGGAGCTATTTGTTCAAACAGTCTGCCAGAGTGACAATTCACGAATGACAAAATCAATAAAGCAAAGACGAGGATCATTTGTTGGCAGTCCAGAGACAAAAAATAATATACTGGCCATAGTGTTGTTTGATATCAAGCCTTGCCACCTGAAATCTTTATTTTAGGGTCCAGAGCCGCTTAACAATGGACAGCGCCGGGCAGTTCTAAGAAAAAGTACATTGAAGTGCCAAGGTTGCAAGTGTTCGAAGTTTGGATCGTTGCAATGGAAACAGTTTTTTCTAATCCATTTTTTTAAATTTTTGAATGTTTCTTAGAGAGTTCGACTTAAATTTTGGTAATTTTATTGACATTTTTGCCTGGTTTTGCACTCTAACTGGTGAGTCAACTCAAATATAAAACGCCTTATGAAGAAAGGGTATAAAAAACGCAATGTCTGATGCTTGCCTCGATGAAAACGCAATCCTGTGGAGGAACTTTTGGTTTTTTGTTTGAGGATTAGACTGAAATGAAAAATTATCGTCTTCAATAGTTTATAAATGACGCCTAGTTTTAATTATCCAAGAAATTTGACACCGTTCCTAGTGTATCGATGCAAACTTCAGACAGCGAACGACGTCACTAAGTGTACCAGAAGGAACATACACGAAAGTGAGCTGGCTTCCGTTTTTGTTTCAAAAAATGATAGGAGTTCAGAAAAGATCAGCAATGAAAAACCTAGCACCCCATAAATGTTTCATGTGCTTCATAATTACTTTAGATAATAATATCATATGCTTAATTATGCACTGCAAGTAGTTCAGAATCTCGAATTTGTCTAATTTTATCTCATTTCTACCTAGTTTTGTATATTTCAATACAATTTTGGTACCTGACCTTTTTGTGTACCGAAAGATAATCTGTCATATATTATAAAACCGTGATCAGGTGAACTTTTTCATTATTTTGTGATAAGTGGTATAGATAGTATGTATAGTATGCTATGCCTAAAATAGCCGAGCTGTCTCTTGAAAAACGTGTACACGTTCAAGTTTTACACGAACGAGGCAAACCTCAAGTAGAAATATCGAAAACCATAAAATGCTCACGCCGAGCAGTGCAACTGACATTAAAACGATTCGCCGCAACTGGTTCCCATATCAGTTTGCCTAGATCAGGCCGAAAACGTATAAAAAATTGACGAGACGACCGAAAATTAGTGAGTCTCTGGAAAATAGGAAGCGAAATTCATCTGAGCTCGCTGCTGAATGCTAAGTGGAGGTTGGGAAAACACTTTCCGCAAGAACGATTCGTCGAAGACTTGACGAAGCTAGCCTGAAAGCATGTAAAGCCAGGAAGAAGCAATTGCTCTTTGAGAGGAACGAAGGGGCTCACTATACAATGGCCTTAAAGTACCAATCTAATGCAATAGAATAGAAAAATAAAACGCAAACCGGTTTTTTAATTATTATTTCTGAAACGTTTATTTTCGTTTTTTTAGGGTTTTTGGCACTCCTGGCGCTGTCTTTGTGCGCCGTTGAATTGGAGAAGAGTTCAAGCCCGAATTTGTGGTGCCTACAGTCGAACACGGTGGAGAAAGCATAATGGTCTGTTGCTGCATGTCTGGCTCCTGTCGGAGAAATGTTCATTTGCGAGGGCCGAATGGACAGTGCAAAATACATAAGCGTCTTAGAATGTGAATTCAGACCTTCGTTTTCTGCCCTATTCGGTGATGCGAATGTAGATGGGACTCAATTCCAGCAGGACAACGCACCATGCCATAAATCAAGCCAGACTATGGCATGGTTTCGAGAAAACTCTATTGATCTCCAGGAGTGGCCCGCTCAGTCGCCCCATCTGAATCCCATCGACCATTTATGGGCGATCTTACAGCGTGGAGTCCGGAGTCACACAATCAACTCGAAGAGCTATAAAAATTGCCTCTGTCAAGCTCAATGCCAAGAAGAATTTCTGCTGCGATAATGGCAGAAGGGAGGAGCTGCAAAATATTGATAAATTTACACTGAAACTCAATTACAAACTGTTATAAATTGTTTTATTTCACTCCTTTTATCACTTCCGAGAAAAATCGATTCTCATAGGGGTGCTTCACACTTTTGACCAAGGCTGTAATTTACGCCAAAAATTAAGATTCAAGCATCGGAAGAATAGAAATTCGTTTTCTAGGATTACATGTTTGAATTCTGATATAAATTTATGTATAAACCCCAAAAAAAATTTTGTTTTTAGGATTTAAATTTAAAATTGTCGACCCAAGTCGGAATTGAAATCTCCATTTTCTAATTCAATCGTATCATCGATAGTATCGTCATGTAATATATTGCGATTTGTTGAATGTCTTGATGTGATCCATGGCATAAAATTAAAAATCATTTTCGAAAATTTTGAAGTGTTGGGAATAAGTGTTGTTTTGCTTTAATTTTAAACTTTTTTGTCAATTATGGCAGCGAAATGAAGGTTTTAGCATACATGTAAAATCATATTCATTATTAGAAGATATTTTTGCTCAACCAAGCGGCGTATGAACTTCAAATGATTTCCGCATTTTTTGTCAGACTCAAGCTTGGCGATTTCGAACGGCAACACTGGCGCCGAAAATTGCCTCATTCATTGCATCAGATATGAACGCCACTATCCCTCGTACGCGCTACCACCTGCACCTATTCAATTTCGAATGGAAAATGAAACGAAACGCTCCTGGGAAGGTACTCACACTTGTGAGCCAAACAAATAGTAGAAATGCTATCGAATTGAGTGTGATCCACCTCCACGCCATCGTGCCACGCTGGAGTACTGAGGGCGAGGGTCGAAAGAGGTGGTGGGAACCACGAAATTTTTACTGCTTGTAGTAACTTAACGATCTGAAGAGGACATGCACCAAGTACGGATGTAATTACATGCGAGTTATTTACGTCGACACGACGCCGTCGTTGCCGTTCCACGTACTCATTCGGCGCTGCTACAGTCTTGTTTCGTCACCGCATCGACAACAAAACATATTCAAATATGTGCTTTGCTATCTAAATATGCACCCACCCACGTTCCCTTACTGACTTGCCCACACCTTTCCACACCACACATGTTGGGCGTCCACATATGCCACTCTATCGCCAAGGTACCGGCATCAGCTACGCTATCGTGAGACCATAACATGGCAATTATCCTCTCCTATGCCATTGTTCAACTTTATTCGATACGTACTGCTAATTTTTCCGAAAGCGAAACGGACGACAGGACAAGTGTGTGCCGGCGGGCAAGGAAAGCGCGGGAAAACCAGCCGAAAAGGCCATCGGTCACGTGTCTTGCTTTTGACAATGACACGGTTGGTAATTTGATAGAGATAAGACCGCCCTGACCGGCTAACCCTGGAAGCTTACGCACAGTTGCGGGTTTGTAGGTGACATCGCCAACCGCAGCTAATGACCCCCAGCAAATTGGATTAGCGACTTCTACAGGTACGCAGACAAAACGATAAAAACTATTAGAAAACAAAATAATTTAACAATGACGCACGGATTCCGCCGAATGGAACGGACTATGGAGGCATGGCCCACTTGGCTCCTTTGGGCACGTGTGGAGTGCGCACCTGCAGAAGCGCACAGAAGAGTATCCAAGGTAGCAAGCGATAAGAAAACTTCCCTCATGATTATTTAATTACTGCAAACCAAGAATAGCCACGAAAGATACCTAGTATAGATTGTTGTGCGAGCGAATGTGAAATCGTGGTCACATCCCGATTATTCGCGGTTGCTAGTGGCGGTCGCCAGGCAGTGTTATGAACTATCTTTGTCCCGGCATCAAGTTCATGCCTTCGCTTTTCATCTGTCAACAGCAATGAATTCTTTTATCGACCCAGGATGTATTAATATCACTCTACATGTATCTTTGTTTCAGATTTTCAGATACGCGTGGTGAAAATCGATGGAAGATTTTTAAGGACTATTCTCGACGAGATTGCGGCCGGAAGGTGTCCTGTTTAGTATTTTGTAGAAGATTAAATAATTTTCAGTTTTGCTCATCTTGGAGATGGAAAAGCCATTGTTAGGGAAGTTTTATCTTACCGATTTTCCCATTGCAACTCCTTGCATATGAAGATGGTATAGCTTACATGGGTCCATTCTTCGAAAACCAACAAGGTTGATGCCACTAACTTCTTGAAAACGTAAAAGAACGTGTTCGCAGTTTAGAAAATAGTCTAAATTTATAGGGTAATATAACTCCCTAAACAATGGTGAACGACTTTGTCCACCATACGAAACTTATCCACTACATGGTTTCATTTTTATCGCTTATTCAAGCGAACTTTATGAGTCATTCGAAAATGAAAATTTCGAATAGTGGCGAAAAGTTGAAAAGTGTCCAAAGACTTTTGTAAGTAAGAAAATATCTACCTAAAAAGGTTAAAGCTGTCACAAGCCCATGATAAATCTGTTCCTTTGTTTGAAACTAAAATTAAATAAAAGGATTTCCAACGTAACCGGGCATACACGAACGATGACCAACGTAAAATTGTCAAATTTTTAGTTAAAAATTTTTCCCTGGATGGTTGAGAAAATTTGCTATATTCAATTCAAACAATTGATGGACTTATATTGAGTCCGTCGGCAATCTCTAAGATGCAATTCAATGCCATGTTGCTTTTGTAATGCATTTCTCACATCTTTTATAAAATGTCTGCATTCCACTTGACACGAAAGGAAGTTTGTTCCAAAACT
Source organism: Stratiomys singularior (assembly GCA_954870665.1). Lineage (NCBI taxonomy): Eukaryota > Metazoa > Arthropoda > Insecta > Diptera > Stratiomyidae > Stratiomys > Stratiomys singularior. Next base: position 106,908,061 of record OX940878.1, on the reverse strand, counting down.
GTTGAGCATACCTTCATATCTCTGCACTCGTAAAGTCCTTTTTAAGTAAGTGACATTGTTTCAAATAGTCTCAATTTTCCACTTCCTGCAGTAGATCTGGAAGTCAGTTTTCGGGATTGTCTTTAATGCATTCATTGCACGAATTTCAACTTTCTGTCAACGAACCGAACCATTTTTAATGTGGGGAAAATCCAAAATTCGCAAGGAGCTAAATCAGCATTATATGGAAGTTGGTGTATAGTGTACGATTCCATGCTGTGTCCAGAATTGTTCCAGTCATCGACCATGTCACGGTTTCTTTCTTACTGCATTACGCAATCTTTTCAAAACTTCAACGTAGTATTCCTAAAAGATTGTTGGACCTCTCTGTGGAACTAAAAATATGCTTTGAGAAGTGAAAGAATCATTTTCAAAATCCCTGAAAAAAGTCACCATTGTCTTAGCTTTCCCACAACTTTGACGAGAGGTATTATTGGGATTGGAAATTCACAATGCTTCCGCTATGAAGACTATCACTTTTTTGCAATGATAGCCTCAAAGCCATATTTCACCACCAGTAATAATCATCTTCAGTACATTTTCGACATCAGAAACCATTTCTTAGTTATCCAAAGGGATCTGAAGTTTGCATCGTTGCATGGATTTTTTTTATTTAATGACTAAAATTTGTTAAGTTTGCTTAAATTATGTTTGATAATTTGAATTATGTGCACTCCACGAATCTTTCATAGCACTCCAATCATCGACAAAAGTGAAAAGTGACGATGTCGAGACCATTGAATTTGCAGCGAATTGAACTTCAATGAACCTGTTGTCCCGAAAGATTTTAAGGCGAAGATTCTTCCGTTATGCCATTGGAAGTTTCGGAATGAATTTCGCCATATGCACCCCCTCCCCCATTCAACCGAGTCGTTCCTGGAATTGTTCCCGGGATTTTTTTTAAACAATTTTGTCGATTTGGAATGTCATTTAAATTTTTTTAACAATAATTTCTGGTATTTTAAGATCATTTTCTTGTTCGTGTGTAGTCAACCGAAGATCTCCTGCAATCGCAAGTCACACGCGCTAGACGTTTTCCGTTATTCCTTTCGGAGTTCGGCTAAAGCGCATGCTACGAAAACTGCTTGACATTTGCTGCGAGACTCTCGTATCGCTGTCTCGCAGTATTGTATTTCAGTATTTGTATATTATGACGTGCGGCCATCTTAAAACCGGTGCTAACAGTCTTCTTCTCTCAGCTTTGTTCACACGCTAATTTCCAAATGAATTTTTCATAATTTCAATAGTTTCCGACCTAATCTTGCTAGATTAAAGCAAAACTTGGTGCATATTCGTTCATCTAATTTTTTTTGCGTCGAACACGATAAACTCGATGTATACAATCAAACGTTGTGTGTGAACTATGGTGTGTCATGAAAAACTGCAGCATGGAGGGAGCTGTAATTTATATTAATATCCGACAGGGAGCGCATGAATGTTGCGGGGCGCAGAGATACGATAGGCGTAGTACTTTTTGCAGAAACGCCGTATATTCTCTTTCCCCGGGAAATTCACACGTCCTCGTTTTATCATTCCAGCTCATTTTCGCTTGTTTTAACTGGAATCAACTCCAAACTGCCGTGAAAGCAAACAAAGGACTGCAGGGTTGATGGATTGACTTCATTAACGCTAATTTCTGGTAACCTCTTCTGGGCATAAGGTGCTATATGAACTATCGCATTTTTTTTTTTTTTTTGACAAATAAAAACATTCTGGGCTTAATTGTCCTTTCTTCTATTTTGATATGTGCTCCCGCAATTTTTGTTTAAACTGTAGCTCGCCGTCTATATAAGTTTTTTTTCCTGTTTTTGTTGCTGGAATTTCACCTCACCATCAGGTTTGCTGACAAAACTCGGAAAATGACTTTTACTCACCACTTTGTGTGTGTAGTAACTTCATGCGCGACAGTAATTACTTATCGTTATCGTTTTTATGAAAAATTGCACAAAAATATTCTTAGAGGTCTTAGGAAGCACTGCAGTCTGTTCTCAGAGAAATAATACCGGAAAATGGCGTCAAACGACAAGCTAGGAACTCTTAGGCGTCTTAGGAACTGTCACATGATGTATCATACCCAGATAACTCCCGGATACAAATACGTAAGAAATGGTGTTTGTAAAGTTGGTTTGCAAATGCTAACTTTTTGGAGTGACCGTCATCTTTAAAGAATATTAGTTTTGAAGAAAGTGCCCAATAGTCAACAATTGATGCCTATGATACCATGCAGACTACTGTAGACATTTTTTCAAAAATTCTTGTTTGTTAGGGCATAATCTAATTCCGTCGAAAGTTTAATAATTCCAATTATAAACCTAAAGAAAAGTGAAATTCTTTATTCTCAGATAACACATGTCGCCCATGTGATATTTTGCAGCGGGAATTGAACCACTAAACTTAAACGGGATAAGCTTGAAATGATATAACCAAAATAGTACCCCATAGTGGTGACTCCGACGTGATTCACTTCTGAAACTCGTTCATTCAATGCAAAATAACGTACATCTATACGTACATACGTAAAAAAATAAATAATACCAAGTTTATTACCACTGACAGCGCCGTGGGCTTCATCATCTACGAACCTGTACGTGGAAGTGTTGCGATTCGACAAAGTGTCGGAATTTTATGATGAGGGGCCGGAATTTTGGTTTAGATAAATAGATGCTACCTTTCACACGGATGACATAAAGCGGGACGGGCTTAATTTCAGAAGTTCAAAGGCATGGTTAAAGGTGTGTCACGTGTGCTAAGGTATTCGCCATAGGAAAACAAGTAGAATATCGTTAAACAAGGTATATACACAGCCTCAGCGACGTTGAGCGAATTGGACTGAGCCGTCTATTCCAAGGACGAAATCTGGATGGTAAGAAGTCATAGTATGGCTTGTAGTATCCACGTGCTCTACTGCCGTCCCTTTTTTTTTTGCTGCTACCAGAAAAATATTCGACTAGATCGAGCTATTTACGAAGCCTGACGTTGACAGGGGGAGAATATGGCGTACATAATAATGCGGCTTCAAGATACTTCAGACATTGCATCGGTACAGTTATGTATAAGAACGAGAAGCTAAGTTTTTATAAAAATATCGTACAGCATTCATCGGATGATACCTTAGATTCAAGGCCAATCAAGTTCAGCATGCCAAAGAAGAAGTAAGTGGTTAAAGTCAAGATCGAATGATATTGCTTTAATCCTGTCCATTTCAGGTGACGTGCTTTAAAATTGTCGACAACCGAGCACTACAAAACTGAGGGCAAAAGTAAGACGGAAAATTAAGCTTTTCACACCGAAAAACATCCGAAAAACCAAAGTCTAGCTTAAAAATCGCCGACTAGCAATCCTCGACTTTAAATCGGAACTCTATTCATTATCGGCTCGAATATTGACAAATCAGTGCTTCTTAGAAGTATTGGCCAAACTATTCTTATGAAGCAAATAACGCACACTCAAGACATGAGTTACTAAAACAAGGCCGTGGATTCGCGTTAGATTCTTCAATTAGAAATTTTTAGCAAGAGACTATCGGAAACGTCCTACTTTAACGTTTCGTCCTGGTACTCTTTCCGTTCAAAAGAAATAATGAACGGAAATCAAAAATTTTTTGCCAAACGGTTCAGGAATGCATATTCCGAGGTTTTAATTTAACTACGGATCGTAAAACAGTTTGAAATTATACAGGATACGCCAGGTTAAATGATCTCCAACTTAGGGCCTTCATATCTGTCAAATTGACCATGACAGTTACGCCGAATTCTGTAGACAGTGTTTTATATTGTTACCCTAGCAAGAGTTTTCGGAATAAAAAATGTTCAATGAGAAATGTTATTCCAGCTTATTTATAGTTTTATATCCGGCTCAAATTTACAGCCAGATATTGTTCCCGAGCTCAGTCACTTTGAAGTTTAAAAGTACTTTGTGTATGGCATCATTAAATGTTATAACGATACAGACAGCATTGACAAACACGTTGGATGTGGACCAAAAGATGCAGTTGCATATATCGAATTGGTTTGGAAAGTAAATCAGGGCTTGGGTGAAATCCTCGACATAGTATGAACCAAGGAGTTGGAAAACTGGGACTGTCTGAAAAATGGTTTTTGAGGTCAAGCTTAATTTGGTCTATAAAAAGTTTGCCACAAGAGAAAACATGAGTTGTTGCGATTGCACGAATCAAGTAACATTTTATGTGTCTCATTGCGTTCACTGATGAGAAAATTTTTCCGATTGAAAAATTGCAAACCAACGAATAAGATTGGCTCACTTCCATGGACGTCCTCTAATAATTTTCGGCAATTCATCAAGCCTAGCGTCGAATTTAATGACTTATCGGAGTAAAGTTATGAACGCTCCTATCATTCCGTGGCAAGAATTTTCATCTTAATCTTTGGACCATTCAGCAAGACCCGGCTCTGTTGCCTGGAACTCGAATGGACCGAAAATGGTTGAAAATCCTGTGCCACATTTCATTTTGTCCACACAATGTTTTTGAAGTCCTTGGAAGCATATTCAATGATTATCTACATTTGATCCATTTTCGTGCACAAGTTGAGGACCAAAAAAATGCCAAACTGAACACGTTGAAGAAAGCTATAAAACCTGAATGGGCCAAAACCCGCAGGATCACAATCATACAGGGTATTGTTTATTTGTTCTTTTTGTTTTTTACCTGATGGTCATGAATAAATTTACATAACATAATTTTTTTTTTGCAGTTTTGCTATTTTTGTGCGATTTTTTGTTCTTTGAAGATTGAAGTTCTGTCCTTGCATTTCTTCCTACAAATTTCACGATGGTTTTCGATTTTGAAACACAAATAATACATGAATTTTGTAAATAGGAAAAAGAATTTATAAAAATTTCAGTCTAAATTTTCAATAGCCTTCACAACGATGCAAACTTCGCTCCTAGTTTTCTAGGAATGTTCTGAAGAAAAATATCTTCTAATGTTTGAAGGAGCTTCCTCTCAAAAACTATCCAGCAGTTTATTGATTGCAACTAGTGGGTGTGAATATTTTGAGTTTTTTTGATCATTTTCGACACTTGTTTGGTGTGAAGAAGTGGCAGACAGTTCGGATTTTTGGAAAATTTGAAATAATTTACATAAATTTTATCATTTATTACATTATCCACGTTTTATTACTTAAAAATTTTATTTACTTTTCTTGGCCGGCACACTTTTCCACTAAGATAGGTGATTTGTTGCTACCCCACAGCAGTAGTTCGCAACTTTTTATCGGACATGTAATTGAAATACGTTTTGACATGACATAGATTCAAAACAAATGACATTAGATTCAAAATTAAATAGCAAAAGCACGAATGAAAAAATATTTGAAATTGTTATAGTAGAAGACTTTTTTTGTATTAATGAATAGGTAATTTAAATTGATTTAAGACGAAAATATTTCTGAACGAACCTTTTTGAGACACCTGAACAAATTCCTGAAGTTATAAAAGTCTCTATGAGAAAAAGTTGATGTCAAATGAATAATTGATTTGTAGGAAAATTTCTGCAGCTGCATCACAGTCTGACGTTGCATCACTCATCGTACCAACCGCAACAGTGTGAATTTTTGTTTTTTTTTATAATTATCTATGATTGGATTGAAATTAAAAACTATTAGTGCGGGGAAAATAATCAACATTTTGGGGAAAAATTTAAATAAATTTCAGTTCAGGTAAGGTTAGGCTTTGAATGATGCAAGCTTCTGACACCTATTGTCCACATACTTCTGCGATGCTACTTGTGGTGACCACGATATGATTGTACGTTAACATCAATTACCAACACCGTCGCAAAAATGTTGTGTTTTTGAGACACAGACAATCGAGTATCCGTAACCGACAAACAGAAAAGATTAGGATTTTTACAAGAGTGTTGACCGGATCGCTTCTATAAGAATCACGAAGAAATCGTTTCGCAGTCTATAGAGTTCCTTACTGTCAACTCATTATAAAAAAATCAATATGACTTACAAAAGGATCCTAGTTAAGACTGCACCAAATCTACAATTTATTTTTAAATAAAAATTGACCAAGCTAACATATTTTGTAGTCGGGTGGACAAAAAAAGTCAAATGGACCAAATCGTGGATCGTTCTTAGTTTTTAAAAAATTTGGGGAAAAGCTGTAATTCCAACTCCAAAGTTTTTTTCTCTAAAAGCAGCTCAGGTAAGGTGGCTTGGTAGCCTTGAAAAAAATTATTAAACAGAAGTATGGGGGCCTTGCCGATTTTTAACTAAATCATACAAAAATAAGGTGTCTGGAGTTTGTATCTTTGAATTTTTTCACTTTTTAATTTTCCCCTTGGGTCCAAACCATGAATAATTAGTAGATTGCAAATAAGTTAATAATTGTCGAAAAAAATTTGAAAATCACTAGTCGAGCTATCCAAAATAAAATATGAATGTAGAGAAATTGGTATCGATTTTTTTCCATGTTTTTTTGGATTTTTGAATTAAACATTTGTCTTTCTTTGCGTGACTTGATTCTACTAACATTCTACTAGTTTTTGACTTGAGCCAAATCGTCGGTAAATATGAAAAAGTGGAAAAAATTCGACAGCATTCAGCTTGCAACGATGCAAACTTTAGGCACCTCAAACTTCAGGCTAACCTGGCTCGATACCCTGGGACTGAAGTAGAAGTGTAAAGTAGAATTGAAGTGAAGTAGAACTATAAAGTATTTAGTTAGTCATAAAAAAACTTTGGAAGAACCTCTTCCTTGAATAAAACCATGGACTGTCAAACCTTTTATATTATGCAATCATTCTATTTGATCACTCACCTTCAAGGCTAAATGTCCATCGTATGTTTCAACTATAGAAGAAAAAGACGCCTAAAATTAAGGACAGATATTCTGCAAAAATTAGAGGTAGTAACATTAGAGGCATCTAATCTTTCATACTTGACCGCATAATAAGCAGTTTGTATCGACATGTGAAAGGAATTTCTAAGGAACTTCAGTTAACATCAGCTCGTGGGAAGATCAGCCCTTGAACTTGTCTATGTCTGGCTTGAGTGCATGGGTTTCGCACGTAATCTGAGAGGTTTTCCAAGGACGACTATGTAAGTGAAAAAAATCAGACTGGATTATAAAATTTCAAGATAATTCGAACTCGAAGTTTTTGAAAAACGTTTCCAGTTTTATCTTTGGGCATTTTACTTTTTTCTAGAAATGACCAATAATCCTAATACTATCCTAAACTTGTGACTACTAAATACGTGAAGTTTTTGTTCTATATCGAGAAAATTTTTCCTCTCAACATGAAAATTATTTCTGAAACTCTTAAAGGAAGAGTTAAACTTAACTTCTCAATTTAGGAAATTACAAGCATTCAACACCAACAAAGAAAAAAATCATACGATTACCACTCCTATATCCTTTTTAATCAGTCGGTAGCAACAAATACGGTTTCTGCGAAGGGCCTAAGTTTCCTCACATAAAACAAAATCATAATTCTGCCGGTTGGTGGTGGCATATATAGAGAAATTTACGTCCCCTCATCACTCTCCTCGCCAATTTCTTCTTGAAATATTAATAATTTCGTGAAAGAACTTTCACATAATCAGGAGCCCCGTGCTTTTATTACTATAGCCGGGTAGATTGGTCGTTTTTGCGATTTCTATTTTTACTTCTTCGCTATTGTTGTACCAAGAGGAAATCTAGCGTTTATGGAAAATGACAATTTACTATTAGCAAAAAGAGTACTTGATTGTAAGGGCAGTGTCATGCTGATTAGGAAAGTAGGAAAACCATTTAAATCCTACATTGGCTCGCGGACTATGTAGACTTCTGTAGACCTGGGACTCAAATTCACATGAAACAATCGAAGTTTCGTTGCTGAAGTATTGCATGCGGCAATTTCCAGGAAGTTATGGGACAAGCGCACGCAAACTACTTACAATTTCGCAACCGAGCCAACAAACCCACATTGGGAGCTCGATAGTACGCGCCATACATTCATCGTATCTGCTATCTTGGCCCCAATCTGGATTTTCTCGTCCTATTTGATATGTGTAACGTGGTACGGTGCTGGCGACAGTGACGGTTAAAAGAAGAGAAATTCAATGAGGCGATTTTCGTATGGGGCATATCACTCCCTCTCCCTCAATCCGAATCAGGGAATCGAAAAAAATTGGAAAATATGTCGCTTGGTTTTTAAGTTGAGGATATAACTGCTCACCAGGTGATGGGTAGAAATCGATTATATTCATTGAGATTGGAATTGGTTGCATGGGATGGAATGAAGTGGACGAACTATGTATATGAAATTTCGAATAAATCGAATTCGGCCAACGATGGATGAGTGATCAATCGCCTGGAAGGTATGCATTCGTCAATTCAATTTCAGATTTAGAGCTTGATTATTTGCTGCCTCACAGCAGATGACAGAGTAGTTAAGTTGGGATACCATTTCAAGGGTATTTTCATGTCGAACTATGTGACATTATTGGGGGCAGGATGTTGTTTCAAGTTCTTTAATGGAATTCCTTTCAAGTGTGAAACAAACAGAATAAGCATGAAAATGAAAGTCGGGTGGGTGAAGGTTCTACCAATCTAATTATATTATACTCTTGAAAACAACTCAAAAAGCGACAAATTGGGATTTTTTCATTGGAAATGTCTTAATATTCATGGAAATGTATGGCACGCATCATCAGGATTCGAATTGGAAATTTTTTTAGATATATCTTTTTTGAATCAAATGTTCGAGAGACACCTAATGAAGGCGATTATCCCCACGATCATTGACAAAATACTGACCCACAATACGTGGGTTCGAGTTTAATGAGAAATTGATTTGGAGAGAAAAGTCGTTGAGATACAGTTCACAAAAAGACCACTACGCTAGACTGTCACCTTGACAATTTCGATATCCCGACAGGTTTCAGCGGCGATCGATACATATCTATGGACGAAACCTGTATGAAAAAGATTGAAACATTTTGTGAGATACTCCAAAATTGATAAAACAGGAAAGCCGAAACAGTGAGGAGTTGAAAAAAAAGTCGATACAGAAGCCAAACTCGGTGAAAAGGCGACTGGCAAGGTGACATGAACTTGGTTCGTTGGTAAGCGTTTACTTGGAAAAGGAGTGATCAACAAATGGGAAATATAATGCAACTTTATTGTATCTACTAATAAACAGCACAAAAAACATTTTGCAACATGAAATTGTCATACCTAAAGATAGCTCACTCAAAATTTTGAGGTGTCTCAAGTTAGCATTGTCAACAAATGCATCACTGCCAAATTTAGTAACTATGAGTTTCTTGCAGATTACTGAACTGAAATGAAAACTTAGTAGAATGCAAAAATTAATAAATGCGAATAAAATTCATCAAAACTTTCAGTCAAAATTGAAGACAACAACGGTGTAAACTTCAGATACTTCAATTTTGATGCCTATGTTCGAATCAATACAAAAATAAGTCATAAACGAAATCAGGTACTACTGACTTTTCTTCGTTCTCAAACTTAACAAAGATTCTTATTTGACATTTTCAGGTGAATTTATCAATAGAGAGAACAAGAAGAATAGAAAGAACCCTGCACGAGGGATCAAACCTTGCACCAATTGCCTGTTATCAAAATTTAAAAATCTTTAAATGGAACTTTTAAATGGAAAAAAGTGAGATTTTTTTTATCTGAAGGTTGCATTTGCTCAACAAATGGAATTTAAAATTTTGGCTCAAATACCACAACCGCACAAAGGATGGACCTACTTTGTAACCCCTCCGATATTTTGCTAACTTTTAATTTTTAAGGAACTTGGACACATTTTTGAGATCAATATCCAAGTTGTTTTTCACATATTTTCAATGGACTAGATAGATCCTGATAGATCTATGTGTCTGAAGTTGGCATCGTTGCAAGCCCAATGGTCTCCAATTTTTCCAGTTTTTGAATGTTTTTTTAGATGGTTAAACTTAACATTTTGGAAAATTTTCTTCGATTTTTTAAACTACGCACTTCACAAGGTTTTCATTTCATTTTAAATAATCTAACAAATCAACTAGTGATATGATTTGACAGCGTTGCGTTGGCAACGATAAAAACGTCAGACACCTATAGGTTTTTTGTTGTAACTTGTTTTGTACTCGTTTTCTTTCTCTGTTCCCCAGTAAACAATGAAAACCCAAAGTCGATTGAATTCCGAAGAAACCAATGAAAACCTCGAAGTGACGCCTGAGGCATTTAAAAGTAATGAAAAATTGAAAAAAATATAATCCTACGCGTACTAAGTACTAAATATAATCCTACGTCCTAAAATAAAGATTTGTAAAAAGAGATTTTACTTCAATCACGTGTGATTGAAGTACACATTTTATAATTTGTAAGTCAGTAACAAACGTCAAACGCACACAAGAAGTAAATTGAAAGAGTTATTGCTTAGCATTGTCTTGCTAGGATCAAAGTGACTAAATGATGCCAAATAATTGGAGTATTTTGGGACACAATTTGAGGAAAGATGCTGTTGCTATTGAGAGCGTCGGTTAGTAATGTCGTTTTAGATAACAGATGACGCAACTTTTACATATGGTTTGTGTCTATAATAACTTATATGGTATTTTGGAGAGTACAGATCTGTCATTAATTAGTCAATTAGTCTTTAAATGCAATAGCTAAAAAAAAAAACAAAGTTTTTTTTTGCTTCGAAAATGTCAAATTTTTTGCCTGAAAAAGTTGTTTTGCGGGGAAGTCCAATAACCTTCTTTCATGTGAAGAAAAACGCTGCTGAAAGATATCGATTGTTGATAGAAGCTTACGGTGAATATGCTCCAACTCATAAAACTTGTTAACGATGGTTTACACGCTTTCGAAGTGGTGATTTTGTCTTTGAAGACAAAGAACATCCAGGTCAGCCAAAAACTTTGAAGATGCAGAATTGCAGGCATCATTGGAAGAAAATTCGTCTCGATCGCAAAAAGAACTTGCTTTAATGCTGGGTGTCGCCCCATCAACTATTTCTGAACGTTTACATGCAATGGGAAAGATTCGAAAACTTGGAAAATGGGTCCCACAACAACTGAACAAAAATCAATTCAATGTTCGAATCACAACATGCAAAAAACATCTCGAAGAATACAAAACACATAGTTTTTTTTGAGTCGAATCGGTAATGGCGAAGAAAAATGGCTTTATCACGATAACCCTAAACGTAAAGCATCGTATGTTGATACAGGCCAACCATCAACTTCACAACCAAACCGCAATATTCAATACCAAAAGCTTATGCTGTGTATTTGGTGGGACCAGAAGGGTGTTGTGTATTATGAGCTACTGAAACCGAATGAAACAGTCACAGTTGATCGCTACCAATGTCAAATGACCAATTTGTCACAAGTACTGAACGAAAAACGACCATTGGTAGCTAGAAAACGCCACGAAGTTCTGTTTCAAGATGACAATGCCAGACCTCTTTGGGCAAACATCGTTAAAGAAACACTAGAAAGGCTCGGTTGGGAACATCTTGATCACCCCCTGTACTCTCCAGACCGTGCTCCTTCTGACTACCATTTGTTCCGATCGATGCAGATCAGCTTGGTCGACGTACGCTTTCGAAACATTGAAGAAATGCGAAAATGGGTCGATGAACGGATTGCCTGGAAAGATGAGGACTTCTTCAAACGTGGAGCAACAAAATTCCCAGAAGATGGGAGTAAGTCATAGCCAAAGATGTAAGTCACACATAAAGCTACATGCATCAAGTTATTGAGATAAATGCTTCTTTCAAGCAAAAAGATCGACATTATTATTTTGGTTGCTTTCAAAAGGTGTTCTGATTTGTGCAGAAGTGACGTTTCTGATATTGCAAGACAGAACCCAGAAATCAGCAAGAAAGGCAGTTTTCCAAAAGAGAATAAAATAAGAGATATTTGATCTTGCTCAGCAATATTCAGTTTATATTACCTTAAGGTGTCTACCTACTTTGAGCATAGTGCTTAGCATAGTGCTTCAAGAGCATAGCGTAGAAATGTTATAGGGATTTGAGGACTACATCTATACTTATCATGTGATTCCAGTCACCAGTCCGTTACAGAGCGCATTTATCATTCAATTAGCAATTAAGTAGCTAAATGATCAGGGAATGATTGTAGAATGTACTGTATGGGCACAATAATTATTGCTTACAAAGGGTTTAGAGACTAAGGTCACAAACGTATCCTTCGACAGTGATTCAAATACTTTGAAATAACACAAACAGCACTTCGGTAAATTAAGGTTAAGTAAATAAAAGCTGTCGAAAATATTTGTGTAGCAATTTGAGCCACATTTAACCAAAAATATTTACGATGCACCTCAATTCTCTGGGAAAATCTGAAAAATTTATTTTTCTGAGTGATTTCTCCGGAACTACATCACCGATCGTTCTCAAATTTTAACCACATATTTTTCACCCATATTATATTTCATTATTTTGAGTCAAAAATTTCGAAAGGTTTTCGAAGACCACCGTTTTTGCGGATATTGCTAAACTCGTTCTCTGCCTATTGAAGAATCTGAACTTGAATCGTCCGACACGTCCCATGAGAATATCGGAAAGAATTTAAGGTACCATAAAAGCAAGAGCGAAGTGAAATTCAGCATGTACAAAAAATTAACAATTTTTTTTTGTGTTGCGATAAAACTTTCCACCGGTTTTCTTGACCCAATCGGGATATTTTTGAAGAAATTTGACAGTTGAAGATATATTTTTGATGTAAACATTCTAATTGATGACTGGAGTTGCAAGTTAGAATCAATTAAAATTAACCGAAAGAAAAAAGGTGTACCTTCTGTCAAAAAAGTACCGGGAATTTATTATTAAAAACGCCCGCGCTAAATGGATTTTGAATCTTTTCTGAGGTTGGTAGGACTGTCATTCATTATTATGCCAAGTTTGAGCGCGATCTTTGAACCAGTTTGTTTACAGCAGGTAGTTAAGACAGTCAAACTCGTTAGTGCGTGCCGATTTTTAACATTAACGAAATTATTGAACAGAGTTTGCCTTAAATTTTGTGCTGAAAATGAAATTTCTTGTTCTGACACATTGAAAATGTCGTAAAAGGCTTATGGTGATTCAATTTCATCTAAAACTCGTGCATATGAGTGGTACAAAGCGTTCAAGGGCTGTGGAATAGTCGAAGACATGCCTCGTTCTGGACGAGCTTCGCCCTCTCTAACCGAAATTAACGTCGGTGTAGCGAAGGGAATTGTGGTCGAAAATCGTCACGCCAGCTTAAGATAGATAGATACGACGCGTCGCTGTATGCCTTGTTGCAAAAGAACTCAATTTTCTTGAAAATAATACCGTGAACAAGTCTCTTTGGACTGGCTTGAACGCCCAAATTCATGGAGTGGATCATAACTAGTAATGAGACATGGGTGTATGAACTTGACACTCTCAGCAGTCAACAGGCTTCCGAATTGGGCGTTAAAAATAAGTCGGAACCTAGAAAAAGAACATCAAAATCGGTCAAAAATCGAGGTGATGTTCATTGTTTTCTTCGATATTCGTGGTCTGGTTCACCATGAGTTCATTCCAAAGGGTCAGACGGTGAATAAGGAGTTTCATTAAGGAGTTACGTGAACCAATTCGGAATAAACGGCCGGAATGATGGGCAAACAACTCGTGGATTTTTTACGACAGTAACGCGCCGTCGTACCGAGTTACAAATGTGAACGAATACAAGGCAAAAAAACTCGATAAACACTATCGATCAACCACCGTTTTCGTCTGATTTAGCTCCGTGCGACTTTTTCCTGTTCCCGAAACTAAAATTGCCCCTCCGTGCAACACGTTTCGAGTCAGTTGAAGCCATCAAACAGAATTCGGCGCGTGAATTGAAGGCCACCCCGTAAATGCGCATAAAAAAATGTTTTGAAGAATGGAAAAAACCATGGCACATGTGCATAGCCTCTAATGGGGAATAGTTTGAATGCGACAAAATTAATTTTGATGATTAAATGTAAAACGTGTATTTTATTTACAAATTCCCGGTACTTTTTTGACAGAAGGTATGTTTAAATGTTATTTTAAGTATGGGAAAACGCGTGCCAAATGCATTTTCCAAATTATGGTAGTCATGCTCTGTGAGAAAGAACAGCCAGTGAGTAGTTCAGTTGTTTCCGTCCAGAAAGTTTACTCGCAAAGTCATATCCCGCGACAATCGAAAATTTGGGAAAGATGCAAATAAGCGTTTGTGAATTGAGAACATAAAAAAGTTGATGCAATCCTGCAAAAATAGAAAGTTCATCACAAAAGGCAACAACGGTTAAGACAAGGCAACGTTCAAGAAGAAGCTCAATGTTTAGGATCCACACGAACCAAGCGTGAATAATTTTATTGACTGTTCCGCCATTTGGAAAGCATTGCTGGAAAGATACAAAATAGAGCCATTATTTGAAAAATGGTAGCGAGCAATAAACTTTATCTAAACGAAAATTCGGAAGAGGACCGTGAACCCACAGTAGGTCACATCCAAACGGACACTGAACAATTTTACAGGCATACATGTTCTGTAAATTTTCATAGGCAAATTAGGGTATATTTTGGGCGAACCCGATAATGCTGACCAAACATTCAGAAGGCCATAGGTTCTCAACTGCCCGCCAAAATCGACCTCTGCCAAATGAGGAATCTGGACTTGACTCGTCTGACACGCCCCCTGAGAATATAGGAAAGAATTTGACTTCCCATTATAGCAAGAGTGGAGTGAAGTTAGGCGTGAACAACAAAGTTATCGATTTTTTTGGGTTGCGATACAACTTTCCATCGATTTTCCTAACCGCAGCGGGAAATTTTTGAAAAATTCTAACAGCTGCCAGTGAGTAGTTCACTTGTTTTCGGTCCTGAAAGTTTACTCGCATAATCATATCCACCTGGCGAACCCTTTCTTCTTTACATTTAGAATGTATTTCAGCTGCCAGGAGTCTTTATTCAATCGCTATATCTTTCGGCACTACGTAAGCCCACATGTATCAAAAGGCCATCAAAGAAAATTGAAAAAAAAAAACCGAAATTGAAATCACATACATACAGCCAATTAACTGAATGATAATTTTTAGGAAGCGAAACTTTAACGAGAATAAGGAAATTGCTCATGACTATTTTTTCTTGAGTTTGATTTTCTTTTCCTGATTCCTATCATAATGAAGATGGCAGGGTGGCTTGTTCTCATTTTCTTGGAGATGTCCGACATTTGTTGAAAACGCGAGACAAAGATCTGGGACTTTTCACTTTTTGACTTTTGAAAAAGTGTTAGAAATAAATAAAAAGCAGAATCAATGAGTAGAAATAAATCAAAACTGCGGTAAAATATCGAAAAATTTGAGTCTAGTTTGGAAGAGGAAAGTGTTAACTTCACGAGATGCCTGCAAACGTTTGGTTTTATCGATGGTTCGAGGATCGCCATTTCTAGAGGTGCCTCAAGTTTGTTTCGTTACAAACGTAACGCTTTCCAATTTTTTCCACTTTATCAATGATTTTAGGATAATTTGGGTTAAAAATTTAGTAAATTTTATTCGCATATTTGCATGTTTTAAACTCTGCTGGATGCTATTTTCAAATTAATAGCTAAACAAACTTCAAACACCTTCTTTCGAGTCATGTTGAACTCGTTTTGAAATTTTCGAGCGAGCACTTTTTTATAGGTGAAGTATGAACTAAAGCAAATTATATGCGATGAAAAGTGCCTGAAGTTTGCATCGTTGTAAACGCAACTAAGGACACGAATTTTTTCAATTTTTAAATTTTCTTGAATAGTCAAATTGATTTTTTCCTCCACAATTCCAACTTTTTTGCACTATATAAGCGTTTCTTTTCAGTCCACTCAATAACAAAAAGCAAAAATTGCAAAGATTCGAGACTGTTGCGTATGCATCGATGCAAACTTCAGGCAGCCGCAATGAAGGACTAAAGATTGAAGATTTAAGGCGTATATTTTTGACTTCTACGGTTCTAGTGATTATCAGATTTTAAATGTTCATTTTGAAGAGCCGCCTTTAGCTACTTTTATAAATTTTTTATTATTTTTTGGGGGCGAGAGGGGCTAAATTTCAACGCTTACCAACATGCAACTCTGTGGATATATTGACAAAATAATAATAAAAAAAATGTTGTAATTCTGATCCAAATATGTATTCGAAACTGTTATCTTCTGAAATATGTCCCTGCGTAGTTTATTATTTCGGCGACTTAAGGAATATTGGTGGGGTCCATCTTATTCTTATGCTGATACTTGTCAAAATTGCATGGCAAAGATGATCTGCTGATGAACGTAAGTTGGAGATTATCAATGGACCCTTAACATGCGATGCTATTGTATTGGTATTTGTTAGGAAGTTAGGTAAGTTATTAGGAAAAAACTACGAGTGAATTTTCAATCAATATTGCCTTCTCAAGAGAAAAACAATAGAACGATCAACGAGAGGACGATTTGAGAAAAGCTCAAGTAGAAACGTTTCCCCACAACGAGAGCCCCCTAAACGAGATGATAACATCAGGACTGCACATCAGTAAGTTTAAATAAATTAATAAATAATAAAATAATAAATAATAAAAATAAATTAATAAATTAATTAAATAAATTCAATAAGCTCATTCGTCTTAACTCTGCCCAAGAGCTCACCTGAAAATGTTTTAAAGGATATCACTTCAAATAAATCAATACAATTTAAGCAACCAATAAGGCTGACCAATTTTTAAATCAAGTTTTTATATTAATTCATTTCTTCCTAAGGATTTTCATTTAGATTTTCGAAGCAACTTTAAAATTTATAACTAGGAAACTTACCTTGGTCTCTCGCCACGCGTTTCCCTTTCGCGACGTTGCATCTTGTCACTTGTTGAAAAAATTGCAGAGGGATTACGAGCAAATCACAATATTTAAGCCTAGCACTATCAAATTCGCTGAATGCTACGCGATTTTGTAAACACAACAAACAAAATCCTTTCCAAACTCGCCTCGCAGAGCTGTGTCGTATGTTCTTGAATATAGGTTTGTCCTTCTGGGATTCAATTTCCAACAGACGATTATGTATTATGTATCAATGTATCACCTGTTTAATCTTGTCACCGGTTATTTATACTCATCAATTTTGTTTAATATATCACGAACAGCGTGCTTAGCGCGCCACGAAAAGAAACATCGAAATACTTGGTTTCAATGGTTTAAAAAATATATATTTTTAGTTATTTTATTAATATTCAATATATTTGATAGCTAACTTAAGCTTACGATCGTTATTTTCTTTTTAGGAATTCTCTATTTGGAAATTCTTTGTAAATTAGACTTCAATTTCGCCGAATTAATTTCTTGTTAAATATGAAGCAAATGAAAGCGCTAGTTTAGTTTTTACAGAATATTACTTTGTAGGATTTTTATTATGTAGTTTTAATTATATTATTTGTTAAAAATTCTATACAAGGCTTTTAGGAGAGGAGTAAGTCGATTGGGCACTAATTATAAAACACTTAGTCATACGAAACATGAACCGCACGCACAAAAAACTTATTTCCAAAATAGCAGATGACGCAGGATTAGAGTCGACCGAAGTTTTTCTCTTTTCAATTTTTTGTCGTTTTTTTTATCCTATGGTGCAACGAACAATAATGTGAACAACTTTTGAAAATTCCGATCGGTTTTGAATGAATTCCGGGGTACGTTTAGCATGTAACGAAAAATATTTGAAGTATAATATACATGAAATGCTGATTTGACAGTAGCTGATATTCTAAATTCCCTAGCTAGTTGTCAACATTAAAAACAACTTCCAAAATGTCCTGCTCGATCAGAGAAATGTCATTTACAAGCGTTTTGAAATTCTAAACGAACTTCAAATTCACGATACTCCTCTCCGCGCACCGGATAATGGATTACCCTTGAATGTATGACGTTACAATCGCAGAGAAATTATACGTTGTATTCAATTCAGTCAATTTCCGTTTCAAAAATAATTTCATAGTGCAATAACCACTTATATGTTTGACATACTTTAAGCAATTTCACTGTTGACTTTTTACAATAAGAAGACCATCACGATTTCTTGCGTTTCCCGATATCAGAGCGGAATAGAAGAACACCGACAAAATTAACAAACAAACAAAACGACGAAACAATACACGAAAAAGTACAGAATGTCCTTTTTGCTTCAGAACAATAACAATTGCGCAGCACGTGCAAGATGTGAACAGAAAAAAAATTCAAAACGAGCGTAGAATAAAAATATTGACTTCACGAAGAATTTCCACAATCTGAAATTTCCGCCAAATTATGATAAACCGTTAACTGACAACGAAATGGCATCCCTCTGTCATCTTCTAATCAAAACATCCTTTTTCTAACGGCGTAGATTTTCCACGATTACGGGATTATAAGAACGGTTTTTGAGCACTTATTTTATTTCCACTTGTTCCTATACGTAATATTTGCAATTTTGACGAGTTTACGAGCAATTCCTATAGAGATCCTTCAATGCATGGCATGCGCAAACTTCTCATAACGTGACGTTCGGTGTTGTTGGCTTTTTTTGCAACTTTGTTTCAAATAATGTCCAAGTAACGTCGTAGTTCTTTGTTGTAAGTATTTTCTAGCTTTCCATGACATCCAATTTCCTTTCGATTTTATTCGTGAGCATATTAATTTTTTTTCTTTTCTGGAATACTGAATTTCAAAAATACAATTCTTGATGCTGAAGCGGACGAAGACGTTAAAGCGTGTTGGTAAAATATAATATTGATACTATCCTAACTTATAGATATTATAGGAAAACGGGAACACTATCAAAATTTCCTTTTGCAGGCTTTCTGCTTTTTGGGTGTATGATTAATTCTAGTCTTGACAATCTGCAATCGCCTGTTAGCTCTTGGTTTTAGATCTGTAATGAATAAAAAAAAGTTTTCATTACAAAATGACAATTTTTTGCAATTTTTTAAGGTCCAAGAACGCTTAATACAATAACGATAAGGGGTTTCATACTTTAATTTGATCAGAACACCAAATCCTTGAAATATTTTTGCACATATGAAAGAAAATCGAAAAACCATTCTTATCTAATACTATCGTAAAGGGCTACAAAATGATGGTATTTATATATTAGCTGTTCATTGTTGGTTAATAATCAGGATGTCTTTTATATCAAACCAAAGATTCATCAACATCAATTGAGTTTACATTTGTAAATTAAAAATAAATGACCTCTAGATCACACATCAAATGAAATTGGTTCATTTGCGAACGTCAAACGTGATATTGGCCACATCCCCCTTTTCGAATACGTTGCAAGAGGATTCTGACGAATTATAGAAAAGAATAGATTAGAAAAATAAGATACACACGATATGTATCCTAAAAGTAAGATGACTTTGTATTTTTAGGAAAAAATATTTATTAATTCGTCAATATTTATGTTGTCCCCTTCAAAGTAATCCTTCTCAGATTCAATACACTTGTGCCAACTTTTTTTTATAGTCCTCGAAGAACTTCTCTTAAGCACTTTTCGGCAAAGCGTTGAGCTGATCCAGCAATGCTGGACTAATTTAACTCGTCAGTCGTTGCAAATCTCCAGCCATTCCAAAGGCTCTCCAGTTTTGGGAACAAGAATAAGTCATATGGATCCTAATCTGGTGAATATGACGGCTGGAACATGATTGTGTTGTTGTTTTTGGCCAAAAAAATCTCTCACAAATAAAGATGAGTGAGCAGGGGTGTTATCGTGATGCAAAATCTATGAATTGTTTTTCCACAATTCTGGACGTTTTTTTCGTATTGCTTCTCGGCACATACCCTCCAGACAATACTCTTTATTGATCGGACGAGCATATGGTGCGAACTCCTGATTCACGACGCCACGGTAATCGTAGCAAGCAGTGAGCAAAACTTTGACACTTAATAGAACTTGGCGTGCTACATTGATCTTGACTCACCTAGGTTCTTCCATTGGAACGATTGGGCTTTGGTTTCGATATCATAATGATATCACCCATGATTTGCCAGCAGTTGTGATCCTTTTAAGCAAATCAGGATCATCATTGACGTCTGTCAACAGCTCATGAGCGATGCTGATGCGACGATTCTTTTGGTCAAAATTAAGCAGTTTCAGAACAAACTTCGCTGACACACGTCTCATGCGCAGAACGTTCGAAAAAAATGCATGGCACGAGCCAACCGATATGCCAACAACCTCAGCAACTTCTCTGATAGTGATTCAACGGTTTTCCAAATACTTTTCTTCAATGCTTGAACGTTTTCATCTGTTGTTGACGTGTTTTGGCGTCCAGAGGAAGGTTTGTCATTTGTATATTCTCGGGCATCTTGGAAGAATTTTTACCACTTGTAAATATTTTTTGTACTCTGAACAGTTTCACTGTATGCCAATGACAACATTTCAAGTGTTTGGGAACACTAAATTTAAATTTTTTACACAAAATTTGATACAAATTCTTTGATCCATTTTTTCGATAACAAAATATCGCCAGGCACGCAAAACACTTCTATCCGTTATGCCTCTTACAAACAAACTAAACATATTATATAGCTGAAACTGTAAATATAAGTTTGTTGCGACCACTGCTGCTTCGCTATTTCTCTACATAGCAAGGTACGCAAGTTGACGTCATTCCTTGTTCATTTATCCCATCTTCACCTTTTCCTCTCACATGTCATGTTCCTTTTCACCTTGTTCCTCACAATATTCATCCCAGTATCCACTCCAAATAGTTGGTACACAATCCAATATATTTGAATTTCATATAATTCAAATATGCTGGATTCTACCAACAACAATCCCTGCCTTTAGTTACCCGACGTCAACATCGCGAGTGGCGACGGAGATGCCTGATCTTTGTTATAAATTAACATTCATCAGGTGACTCTGGGCATAGTGGATCCGATTCAGGTTGTGGAACCCCGACTTCTGAGTTCGAATCCATCGTGGGTAGTAATCTTTTAACCTTTTGTCGGTTCCCCTTTTTCAGGGCAATTAATATCTTAATCCAATTGCCCTGGGGAAGTTGACCTGACCGAAGGGTGAAAGGTTAACATCCGCGAGCCGGTGAGGGACAGTTGTCGACAGCGGGATGCTGTACCGGTGACGACAGCGGGTTGGCGGTGATGGGGATTTGCTGGATGATGAGGAGTTGCTGGATGGTGCTGATTGAGGGTGGTCGAGAAGTTTTTTGTTCGGAAAGAGGAGGAGAGTTGGTCGACAAGTTGGCGGTGTTACATATAGAATTCTGAAAATTGTTATTCTAAATTTTTAAGTGAATTTATGCGATTTTATTAACGTTGTGTTACCCCACCGGGCGCCGGGAGAAATTAGTGAAATTGGTGAAATCGGTTTTTGGCTAGGAATCGTTACAAAAAAATAACATTTTTGTTCGTTAAGGGCAAGAGTTAAACAAGTGAATTTTGAAACGAAAATACCAAACAAAATCTCTGTGCCCAAGAGTACCATTTGAAAAATTGTGAAAGTGAAATATGAATTCGTTGCTTCCATTGGAAGCCAATTAAATTAAACATTTGAAAATAGTAGAGTTAGATAAAGGCGTGAAATGCCGAGAGGTGACAGTGAGAAAAATGTTTTTTTAAAGGATACTCCATAAAAAAAAAAAACAAGAAAAAGGGAAAAAGGAAATATATGGTGATTATGTGACTTTGTAACAAAACCTATAAGAGACATTTTACAGTAAATGAAAATCTTATCTGAATAAGCTTAAATTGAAAATCCAGCGAAAATCTACTCGGTACGATTAAACTTTTATTTTGAATTGCACTCATCGTGAAAGGCTTTCTCTGAACGAGGAATAGTTGGTCATCGTATGCGACAAGAAAATATGGAAAACATCATCAGAAAAATAAAAAATCCGAAAAATAGAATAGGCAATTTATTATATTTATTTTTATAACTGCACTTAATATATAGCATGCTGTGAACCGTACCCGATCGGGTTTGGTGGTGGAATTTTTAGTGGTATAGTATTTTTTTTTTTTTTAATTTTTCTTTATTTTGTTCTTTCTTCCTTTTTTTTTATAGATTTAAATTTAAAAATTTTATTTAAGTTTCCTTTTTTTTCATTATATTTTTTTTTTCTTTTTCTTGTTTTGTTTGTTATTTTAATAAAAAAATGAAGTAGAGTAAAAATTTTTTTTCATTTCTCCAAGCCATCTCTCCTTCGTCCTTATCCCTTATTCCCCTCCAATTTGTAATGTTGTGTTTCTGAATTAGGTGGCCCAGCACGGGCAGTGATCTTCCCCGAACGACCCCGACCAGCTGAGCCTAGCCGGCCTCAGTATGCCACCTGGGGGAACATGAGATCACTGCCATATAAATGTCTGCGACCGCGGCAGCGTGACCGCAACAAGTTTCTGACAAGTGTATTAACATAAAAAAATTAAAAAAATCAATAATCGAATCTAAGTTGCCCACGGAATTTGAAAAGTCAACTTACTTTTTGTACACACCTCGTATGTAAACATTAGTTCAAAGAAAGATCAAGCTGAAGATAATTCTCAGCGTAATCGCAGAGCAGGTTGACAAAAATAAGTCACGGTACGGTCAAGATTGTACGTAAGTGACTATCCACTGACGACGATAGGAAGCCGAAACTACACATCAAAAATGGCAGAACTCCAAAACGCATATGTGAACGATACAAGGAAACAGATGGGGACGATCGAACTTGGTTCGGCCAACGAAAAAACAACTATTCAAATGAGAACATTTTCCAACGTGTCCGAACTGTGTTTCAAAACTTTAAAAAAACTTTTTTGGTTATTTAGAATCAAATTTTTCCGCTTATCAAATTGTATTGTATTGTCTTTGAAGTCGGATGCGGACTTTAATAGGATTTTGAAACCAAACAAACAACTTAGAATTATTTTCAAAGATACCCGGGATATTAGATTATGCTTAGAGCAAGCAGGCACTAACGGGAATACAAAAAGTAAAGTCAAGGAATTGAAAAGAATCTCATAGGATTCAATGAGAATCAAAATGACAAAGAAAGTTGACGAGCTTGCATTAGAGACGCACTTCATGTAAGGTGAGGAAATACTAATCCAAGAACAAAAGGCGACATGATAGATAAAACTGATTGTCTGACAAGAGTCCTTAAATGCGGAGGGAGAAGTGTCAAAACCGACGAATTTCGGTTAAAAGCTCGAAAAACTGACCAGCATCGAAAGACAGAATAACGAACCCGAACTGTGGAATAAATTGGGCCCAAATTAAGCAATCAACCTTGACGAAATACCACTAAGGGAGCCACAAATTAACGGCGGAATTTGATTCAGTGACTAACACCAAGCGAGCGATCCGCAGGGAACAGCTGAAAGATTTCAACGCACCAAGAGAAACGAAAGGAAGACATTAAGTGAACAAAACGAGGATTTAAGATGGGTAAAAGAGCGATTGCGGAAGCCTGAAAAAGGGTCTCGACCGTCATAATGAATGAGAAGCACAGTTATAATGCTGGTGTGAATGAAAAACTGGGAACATAGAATTGCTGCAAACTGAGGCCATACCCCTTGCTTGAGTCGAAAAGACCCAGGACAAACACGTGATAAAAGAACACATTAAGTTTGGAGTGAAAAACTCATTTCTCTCAAATTACCATCGATTAAATTATCAAAATTATTGAGTACTCTTAGAATTTATCCGATAACTCTAGCAAACATGGAAGAAAGAACAAAGATAAGATAATGAAGAAATTCATACAGACGAATAAGTTTGACGAAGAAGGCACCATGGACTCCTTTGACGTGAAGTCCTTTTTCATCCAAGCAATCCTCTTAAACAACGAATATTTCACTGCGAAGACTAGACTAGCTGGTGAAAAATAAAAGTTGGAAGAAAAGGCTCAGGCATAAAAGAAATCAGCATGCGGCGTGGCCTTTAATGAGAGAAGGTTATTTTACTTTAACAGCTGTCAAGCGTGATATTGATTGGACATACTAAAGTCATTACGTATCAAACAGGCATCTTTCCACAAACGGAAGTCTCTGAGTCTGAAGTCTGTGCCTGAAGTGTGAAGTGAAGTCTCAGCGGTCTCGTTTTTTTTTCACTTTTCGAATTTGTTGGAAATTTGAATCAAATTTCCAAAAAAAAGTGATAAAAATTCTTCACAACTTCAGACTCCTTCAAACCTTGGATACCATAGCTAAGGCTGAATGAACAAGTCGTAAACATTGTTAGAAGAAACGGATAGAGACAAATCACAGACAGAAATCATAATGCAGAAATAAAAAATTTGCGAGCTTCCTATTTCAAATTAAAAAATTATTAGGACGCCAAAGGGATTCGAATTTGACGTCTACAGGGTGAAAACGTATACCATGAGGACGATACCCAACAACTCCAACCAACAGCATGATCTACAGCATATTTTCAATACCATTGTGAACAGACCGCCAAAAAAGGATGTTTGTTGTTTGATTGCAACGACAAAATTGAATGACGAGATTCAACTAATCCGAAGACGCGTCAATAGAACGAAGAATAGCGCCAAAAAAGGTATTTTCAACTTTTTTGGCAAAGGAGGACAAGGAGCATAGCGCTCTCACATACAACAGCAACCACAAAACGACATCAAATATTTACTTAAAAAACAACATAGATACAAAGACATCCTGCATAGTACCCATGTAAAAAACCGTTCTAGCAATGGAAAGAATAAAAACCGAAGAAGAAAGTTGAAGTTAAATGACCACCTGCCTGAACTACCTCAAGGAATATGTTGGTTACATCAAAGGATTGGTAAAAACTCATGTAAAAGAACGTTTAAGTAAAGCCAAAAGACTATTGCAGTAATTTTATAATAAAGTCAAAACAAAAACAAACAAAGGCCAAAACATATCACATGGCAAATTGCAAGTGTTTTACAGAAGGCAAACCAACCCAAACGTCTATTTGCAGCTGAAAGTCTTGAAATCCAACGAATGAAATGAAAAAATAATAATAATAGAGCCTATATAATAATAATAATAATAATAAATAATAAAAAAAATAATAAATGACAGCTGTCATGCATTTTATGGTTGTTATTAATTGTTATTTTAAATGGCATACCTAATCCATTTTATGGCAAATAATCGACGTATTTAATAGGTTGACGTATGAGCAAGGTCAAAATTGTGTTCGAGAAACTAACCGCGCACTTCGTCAATTTTAAGGCCGACATTATCGTCCATCAGATCAATTAATTCAATTAACACGTTTACTCTCAACGATAAAACGTATCCATTCTGATGTCGTACTTTGCGTAATGAAGACAGCATAGCAGCTGTAGAGCGTAGCATCGATGAAGACCCAATTGAATTCATTCGGCATCGTGCTCAACAATTCAGCCTGTGCCCATCCACAGTGTGGAAGATTATATGGCAGGATCTTGGTTAGCGGACTTACAAAATCCGACTCGGCGAGATTCGGTTTGGGCTCAAAAACAAATTGCTGCCAATCCCAAATTTCATAGTGACTCAAAGTCACTGTTTGGTCCGCCTTATAGGCCGGTGGAATCATTGGTCCATATGTCTTCAAAAAAGCTCCTGGGAATAACAATACGGTCAATGTTGATCGATATAGAGCCATGATCAATGATTTTCTCGCTTCCGGAATTGACTCGCAGTAATGCAGGGGAGGTCGGCTTTCAACAGAATGGCGCGACATACCATATAGCAACCAGATTTGTATTTTGGACATGTGACAGGCCAAGCTTGTGTAATTTAACACCGCTTGCCTATTTCTTGCGTTGATACGTCGAATCAGTCGTCAACGCCGGATAGATACGCCGCCCCTAATTATTAGAGTAGTCGAAAATTTGACCTCTTTTTGGACTCCTCCGCGCCAATCGCATGCCCAAAATCATATTAAAGTAAAAATGGTTGAGAATTATCTTTCCAATAAAATCAATTTTATGCCAGTCAAAACATTCAATCTGTATTTTATTTCATTCCAAAGCTCTAGACTTCGAAAATAATACCCTTTATACGCAACAGACAATTCAAGGCCGTATTTGCAGGCTACGGAGTATTTGTCATGAGTCAAATTAAATATATAAACTAAATTTGGGAACTACAAACGTCAAAGATTATCTCTCGATAAAATACGTTTGTTTACATTTCAGACAGTGATTCGAAACGCCAAAAGTCGAGCCAGATAAACGCATTGGAGAGAGCTCATAACTTTTTTCGAATAATTTACATAAACATACACCAACTTCTTGTCTTCCAAACAAAGCGGCTCAACAACAGGGGAAACCAGCGATGGAAGCAAACGTCTATCTTAAAGGAGGTCATCAACACTCGTAGTATCTTTTTCGTAGAATCTTTTTCTCCACGCAAACATAAAACTCTATACTGCTTCGTTTTATACACAAGCTGATGCGCTTAAAGTAATAAACTACCTCGTATGTGAGAAACCGACAAAAAGGACATTAACCCAACCATAATTTGAGAATTGACGGGACTTGCAACGCTTATAACCAAATTGTAGCATATTTTCAAGTCAGGTATGTTGAACGTAAGTTGATGGAAAAACCCCGAAAATTATGTCAATATTGATTATCCTCCAATGTCACATTCACTCATTTACGATATAAGGAAAAGGATTGTTAATAACATCGAACACGGTCAAGTAAGCGTACACATCAAAGTCAGAATATCCTTAAATTTCGGGGCGGTACGGGAGAAGGTCAAGCAGGTCGACCTGAACGACAATGTAATTAATAGGAAAATTTCTCTTGCATTCAAGATCATCAATCAAAAGGAATTACGTCCGTATTTTCGCTTAATTCACAAGGGAATTCATATTATGTTTCTGAGATGCTCACAAGGCTCTCAGGGAAACAGCTGAATACGTACTAACGAACGTAGGAATTACTATTTTATGTGATTTTTGTTTCACGCAGTGGAATTCATCCCACTTTATTATATGGGTTAAGTGGCCATTAGTTGTGCAAGTGACTGCAGGGATAGATTAGGCAATAAGTTTAAGTCTCTTGGATGTTGAAATCATGGGGTCAGACTATGCTAGTAAGGCATTACCTGAAATTGATTTATTTGAAATGATGTTTAACTCATTTTCGCATCCCTTCAAGTAAATTTTTTTGTTGTAAATCAAAATCCAAGCAAAGCAAAATTTTCTATCCAGAATTTGCACTCATAATATCCTAACTAATTATTCTCGTACTTTAGCCGGAACATTTTTCGGTTTTTAAAGTTTTTTTGAAAACTTTTCTGACATTACATACCCACTTCTGACACCTAAAAAAAGTTTAATCTAGCTGACTTAGCAATTTAGAAGTAGTACCTGTAGTAGTACAATTCACTTTGGAACGATTTCCTGTAGCTCTTAATGAAAGCTAGAACTGAAAATAATGAATACCCCGAACATGTTTGACAAAACAACGGACAGTTGTTACGGAAAATATCAGATATGAATCCTGTTTGAAGAATAAATAGACTTATTGACAGTACATCAACTTATTGATAGAACATCGCTATTTAAAATTCGACATACTGATATTTATAAGCATTTTTTAAGTATCATTTATATTTCATATTAAGAAGTTTTAAAATTATTACTGTCTTATTTGTTTTATGATTTTCATGGGTTTTAGAGAATTTTATAAGCCCACGAAAAGCAAATTGGAACAAATCTGCAAATAGCACTCAAAAAAGATTAGGATCACGTCATGAGAATCAACTACGAAGGAAATCGAGAAGAAAATCAAATGGGAAAAATATGTTTTTTGATAGCTTAAAGGAATTTTGTTCAACAATCATATAAGATGCCAGAAGGGAGAAAGAGAAGATACGGATTATCTTTTATTGCAGTATTGAGGAAGCCAATAAGACATCCCGTCAAAAGAGAATCCCAGAAGCAAATACGCATGGACGACGATGCTTCGAAGGGGTAAGATGGTAGAACATGAACAAACCCACTTCTAGGAACGCCTTAAACTCGTAGTAAGTTAAAATTTGCCGGGCACAGTGGACGAGGAAATCGACTGTAAGATCGTCGCGTTTCTTTACCGGAGATCCCATTTGTAGGAAACAGTCAATGAGAAAAGGGTCTTATGAAATATCAACACTTTTGACCCGTGCAAAGTACTCGGAACCGCGAAAGTATTTATCATGGAAATGAAAGCGAGTATCAAAATCAAAATATGCAGAGTCTCTCTTCCTTAAGGATACACTGTGGGTGCAGACAAGATCAGCTTTTTGGAACTCGAGCCAAATAATTTAAAGAAATCCATATGATTTCTTTAAATTATTTGGATCACTACTAACAGCTAGCTCTTCATTTCAACCCAATCATTGGACATTCTTCAATTTAATTTTGCAATGAAGGTAGTCAGATACTGCAAGTCGCATCCTAAATAAACACTTTCTAGCACTGGAAGTGCTTGTCTCTTATTGTGTAGCATTATAAGTTCATCTCTTTATGCACACTCAAAACTGCGGGTAACTGAAAAACGTACAACTAATGTGGACCGGGAGATGTGGGCTGTAACAAAAAATGCACATGATCCTCAAAAATAGTTCAGCTGATTATAATGCAGCAAGCATGGACCGATATTAAGTATCACAAGCAAGAGCAAAGCATTTGAAGTATCACAAGCAAAAGCGAAAAATGTTTTCAGAAATTTGTCAACAGGACCCATACACCCTTCAAACAAGCTATCGTCATCTTGGTGATTCTCTTGGACCTATTAAATCAACTTGGAGAAACAAAACACAATATACCAAGCATCGACGTGCACTGGCTCTGGAATCAATACAACCGCAGAGTCTTACATCTAGACAAGGCTAGGATATAGACAGCAATTGATACTTCACAGTGTGATGTGCTAATTAACACCATCTTCAACATCTATACCCAAAAATTACATGAAAGCGCCGATTAAGGCAAAGGAAGCCACCTGCAATATGCAGACGACTTTTTACGCTCGTAGAAGGTACCCATTTGCGAGAGACTATTAATCAGCTAAACGTAAAGTTTGATTTCTTTAGATCTTTATCAATTCTCTGAAATTGGTAAAGATCTGAAGGTACTCATAAACCTTGATAAGGTAAAGGCCATAAATATCTTCAGCACTAGAAATCCCAACCATAGGTTACATCTAAAGAACATCCCCATCAACTGGAATACTCCATAAACGTAAAATATCTAGAGATATTTGATGTTATAAATATCAAATATCAGAGTAATTAATAAAAAAAGTTCCTTCAAAGAATTGGAGGTCAATTTTAATGCCTTTGAAGAGTTCGGAAAAGTCAAATTACTAAGCAGACCCACTTAAACCTACACTGGCGCTTAACCGATGTGATTCTCTCACTGGGCCAAAGGTTGAGTATAATGTCACCACTTTTGTAGATTCTATCGGATATATCTTTAAAAACAAAAAACCAAAGACAAAATTAAAGCTAAGATACTGGAACATTGTCTAGGGCTACCACCCAGCAAGCCAAATCTTTACACTTGTAGTCAATACCTGCTAAAACTATAACCAAGTTGAGAGCGGAATACCTAACTGGGAAGGAGGTAGGAAAGCTTATAAATAACGTCCTTCATTCCATAAAAAAAACTATCCTTATCCTTCTTGTCCAGGATAAGTCCCACATACAACGGACATCATTGCAATCGCAACGCGGAAATGAAAATCTAGAGGAGGACGAAAAATTCAAGTATGCGAGCAAAATTTACAAAAATTTTGAGTAAAATTATCCAGAAAACATTCAAAAAGGTGAAAAAATAAGCACTTTGCGGCTGGAACGATGCAAACTTCAGACATCTCATACAGCAGCCAGCTTTAAAGTCATACAGGAGCCATCCTTTTCATCCAACAGCACCTTCTTTGGTATGCCAGACACGCCAAGACTGAAGACATAAATAAAAACGTCTTAACACATGTTCACAACCTAATTGATTAGGGAACAGCGTTCGTGACGTTTGGTCAAATCAATCGTAGTATCAAAATTAGTTTGATACTTCCATCGGTCATTGCAACCTGAATCTGAACTGCTACCTGGTTTCTGAAGTTCGAATCGTTGCAAATGCAACACTGTCAAATTTTTCCACTTTTTCTTTTTAGTAGATGGTCAAACTGAAATGGAAACCTATAGGTATGCAAAAATTCTAATATGCGTATAGAATGGACCAAAATTGTACATTAAATTATCGAAAAAACATTCAAAAAGTAAAAAAATTGCAGACCCTTGCATTTACAACGATGCAAACTTCGGACATCTTCTGCTCCCACGCGTTTAGCCTTTATAGCAAGGTCACCAACCTTGAGACGGAATTATATTCCAATCCAGAAGATTCCAAAAGAATCCCCCTTATAACTGCTACCAAGTAGGGATCTTGACGAGTTCCATCGTGGCCCTTAAGAGCGTCGACCAAAATATGGATAGAAGGATAGGAGGTAACTGAAGTGTGCATCGTTGCAAACGCAACGATCTCGATTTTATTCCATGTTTTAAATTTTTCCATACACCTGAAAAAGGTTAGGTTAGGTAAAAGGTATGCAGGATAATCGTGACAATCCAGTAGATAGGAAAGCACGCCGGTATTTAGTTACAAAAGGTCCAGTCAACATGGCAAAGGAAGCCACAGTAAGATGTGGCTGTCTAGAAATGCATTTGGAACTGGATTAAAGTCTTCCCCAAATAAATAATAAAGAAATTTTTTTTTCATGGGTCACTGATAGGCGATATAACATAAGAATACGAAAGACATCAAACTATTTATTTGGAAGGAAACTTCCGCTCAAATGTATCAAGATTATTAACATATTGTTAACTAACAGAGCTTGCAACAATCTGCGTCTCTTCAAGATAAAAAGGGGGACCAAATGCACGTTCAGCGACATAGTGGACGTCATGAATCAGATATTTCAATGTACAAAATACATGGTAATAAAATGGTCTTTTACAAAATAAAGTAAAGCAAGAGACTTCTTAGAAACATCAGTTACTCTTGGAAGAATCTTTTGCCTTTCATGGAGTTTGTCATTTTAATTTTTCATCACACCCAAGACATAGCAACTCGCTTCCTAGGACTCAATAAATTTAGCATGTCATTAACTGACAGTGGTAGTAGATCAAACATTATGACTAGAATTGTCATAGTGCTAGAACCAATTTGTCTGGATCCAGCAACCTGAAATTAAAACAAAGAACAACTCACAATGGCTTCAAGTCAATGGAGTGGAATCAAGCAATCGCCAAAAGTAAAACTAGTGCCAGATATGCCATATGTAGCGTGGCAGGATAGACCTTGTTATACCGTTCACAGGGACATACTAACCAACACTGGCCTATACTTTATACAACAGTAGAACGCGAATAATTGGAAACATAATGTCCTACACGTAACCATGAACAAATAGATTGACCACAGTCAAGCAATGGAATATAGCGGGGAACCTAAACAAACTAGAGAGTAGATCGGTCAGTTGTAACAAACCAGACTCAATGGAAGGTGACCAAACATTCATATCAGACGATACTTGATAGCACATCAAAGTCAGGTAGATTGAA
The DNA here is from genome assembly GCA_954870665.1 of Stratiomys singularior. Taxonomy (NCBI): domain Eukaryota; kingdom Metazoa; phylum Arthropoda; class Insecta; order Diptera; family Stratiomyidae; genus Stratiomys; species Stratiomys singularior. Next base: position 106,876,493 of record OX940878.1, on the reverse strand, counting down.
TTCAAACGGGAGGTTAGTATTCAACGGCGGCTGTCAGGATACCGACGATGTTGAGTTAAATATAACAACCTATTATGGTTATTATTACGGATTCATCTCAGATATAAATTTGTATCCGTCGAAGAAATACCACATATATTTCGAAAGCAGTTGTCTGAAGTTTGCAGCGTTGCAAACGCAACGCTGTCAGAATTTTTCGCAATTTTTTGTCGGTTGATGATTGAACTGTAACGAAAACCGAGTAGAGCGTAACAAGTAACAAAGGCGAGTGAAACTTTCAAAAATTTCAAGTCAAAATACCCAAAAAAACATTAAAAAGTGAAAAAATTAGAGACTGTCGCGTTAGTAACGATGCAAACTTCAGACACCTTTCGAAAGCTTACATTAGAAATTTATTTAACCTCATCAAGCACCTTCGTTTGGTAAAAGTTAAATTATGGTTTATTCAACCGGAATTACATATCTATAAATAGAATATATCAATCAATATATCCTCAAATGGAAGGCTAGCAGGGGCACAAAATTCTAAATTGCGAAAGCAACTTTGCAAAAATTCGAGACCGTTGCGCTTGCAACGATGTGAACTTCAAATACCTCAAGAAAAACTTCTTGGGAAATGTACTGTATTTCATTAAATTTCAATTTGAATCCTTATGGAATCCCATACTTTTAGAAACGTAAATAAGGTACCAAATGGGAACCTTTCTAATGTAGGAAATGCCGGTAGAATTCCAAATGCGAGAACTGACTGACTGAGTGATGTGCCAGTATCAATCACGTCAATTCACTCTATCCTTTAACAACTTGCCACCCCAGATTCCGCAGTATCTCCCGAGTGTTAAGTTCTTATTGCAAGACCAACGGTACACAACAAGGAGACATGTTCAGTAGAACTTTTGGCCGCAAGATTACCTTAATTTATTGCTACCTCATATCTAATCAAAACTGAATGACTCAAAAGTGAAAGGCGAAACCTAAACCGGTAATTTACGATCGAGCGTTTTTCCGTAGAACGAAAGACCGTTTGGTTCTTCCGACCGAAAGGAGAACAGGACATTGGCAAATTCGAAATTCGTTTGCTTCTGACTTTCACAATTCTTCAGCTCCTTCCACGTGAAACACCATTCCATCCCCTCATTTCTAAGAAATATTCAGCGCCGTTCCCGCAGGAAATTACAGGACTAATTTGCCCCTCACAGTCAAACGGCTACATCTGAGTCTGCACATCTCTTCCTTTTCTTCCTTCGAAATGCAAAGTGTATACAATGTTAGTTCACAAAAGCCTTGGAAGACATCTCAAGTACGTCCAAATGAGTTAATCGATGCATACTAAGGCACAATTCCACCCGTCAACAAATCACCTCTTAGTCATTTCCTTAATGGCGTTGCAATTGCATGCAGGTGGATTTTATCCACACAGAACAGTCACGAAGACAATGACCTCGGCGCGCTGAGATAAATACTAGATGACGGGAAAAACGGCAATGATAGCCGACAGGTAGGCAAGTAGACAATAAGTAGCAAGCGGTCGGACACAAGAAGTGCCAAAGACCCGACGACCCAACAAACAAATTGCACATGCAAAGCAAAAGGCGTGTTCGCGGAGACGTCATTGCAATTGACAGACGCGGCACATATTTCGCCACATTGCAACGTTGCAGCCGCCACTCGACGGACGGCGACAGGAAGGCCTTCTAATTCGACTCCTTTTTCCTTCAAAGCTACGTGACAATGGGCAAAAAACATCTCGACAATTTCACATCCAATTGAACAGATGTTGGACAGGGCTCATGTATGACGGCAACATACTGGTGCCGACATCAGGTAAAGTCGTTCCAACTCTCTTTCTCACACACACATCCATGCAAGCGAACGCTGCATTCTGCACGACTGTCAAAAACTCACGGCAGAGATCTGGCAATGGTGCAAATCAGTATCGCTGTCTCTGTCGTCCGCACGAACGACTCGAGCCTTTCGACCGTGCAGTTCTTCGCGCAACGATTCGACATCACACTACTACCACGGGAGTCCGCAGGAGAGAATGTTTGAGGTCTGACGTAAAAGTCACCGGAAAGTCCAAGGCATTTTCATGTGACATTTCGGCCTCCAACCCTTCCAGATCGTGCAAATATCGAGGTCAAATTCCTTATTCGTACCTGTGAACATTAGAAACGTGTGGAGAACTCCAACAGTCGTTAGTTCGTGGCGCAATCGCCCGCAATTCGGACGTTCTTAGAAGCGGAAGAGCAACAGCCAAGCAGGCGACGGTGCGCTGAGAGGTCCCAGCCAAGACAGTGACTTTTCTGGGTGTCAATGTTCCACTCACGACGCGACCACAGCATTTTTCGCACCTAGCACACTTCGCGGCAACGGCCGAGCGTCACTCGTGACACTTATTTCACTGCTTTGCGCTCTATTTCGAATGGAATGCGACGCTTTTCGCTACCGGCGACCGAAACACAGACCCGACCAAGGGTTCGCCATCATTTGCAGGATTGCAGTGTTCGATGCTTTTGCTCTCCCGTGAACTCGCTCTGCTGCTATCCTTTTTTCACGTATGCCAAGCACCTATTTGGAAACTGTCACAGCACGCTCAGTATTCTTGCACGCACACTCCACCGGGAATCCAAAATTCACAAACACATCCACGTCGCGCTACACGGTCGCCCACGATGCACTCTCCCGTTCTCCCTTTCAGTCACACGGATAAGTTTTTCCCTTATACTGGAAACTCAATTTCCACTTTTTCACTTGGCACTTTTTTCACTGGATCGAAATTTTGACTGGTTACGTCACCGATCACGCGGCTAAGCTGTCGAGAAGCGTGGGCGCCACTATATTAACGACACGAATTATTATGAAACTGCGGAAATTCATACAGAATCGCACGACAGCCCATCCTCGTCCGACTCGAAGATCAGTTCAGTCATAGAACACCACAACGATTCACACGAGAAACGTCGTGCGAACAAGCGGGAAATTTTCAAGTGCGCCTGTGTGACAGGGGAAATTATCGATCGCGCTCATCGTGGTGAGAAGTTGCTTTGCAGCATTTGGCGGGCAAATTCTTTTGAAAACAATCGAAACTGCGTAAACCTTGAATCGAAGTAGCGAAATCAGTTTGAACCTCATCCAAACTTTAATTAACTTTAAGTATCAACTATGTAATACATGCGTGACTTCAATGAAAATATTATAATAATAAACTTATAATAATAAATAAACTTATTCTGATTCAATATTTTAGGCAACATTAGTCTTTAGAGATTTGAGTTGGTTTTTTTATTTGTAATAAATTTGAAAAATTTTCTGTTATTTTAAATAAAAGTTAAACTTTTTTGAAGAGTTTCATGCTAAAGACTTTCCTATGCAATATCGGCTACTTTGGAACTATGTTAAAATAAGCAATTCATTGAAAAAATCCTTTTCAATGGAGTAAAGGCAAATTCATTAAAGATTAAATTATCTTGCGACATTTAACTAACCGAATTTTCAATAAGTACTAAATTTACAATATTCTAGATTATCCGTGTCTAATTCGTAGGAGCTCCAATTGACTTACGAGAAATTTAGCAAAAATGTGCGATCATGTGAGGACCAAGAAATTGGAGGCTCTCTTTGGCTTTCATAGGGTTAATACCTGGACCGTAAGCAGTGACAGAGAGCACAGAGTTTTTTTTCTTTTGAGGCAAGAATATTGACTTTCGAAAATTACCTCCACATTGTCCCAGTTAAATATCACCGCATGATGGCAACAGTCAATATTCACAAGAAATTCCATGTTGCGTGATAAGAGCCAAACACTCAAATCAACCTCATAGCACAGTACGCAGTTATATGGTTTATGGATGGCTCTTTTGCGTTTAAGGGAACATAAAGTAAAGTCTTTGGATCTGGTATCAAATATAAAGGCGCTAGAATTACAAGTTATTGTACGGAGAATGTTGCTAGATTGTTATTATGAACTCAAAAAGTTGAGTGCGGACAAATACTAGGCACCGGGGTAAGCAGGCTTAAAGAGAAATAAACAAAATGATCAGATACCAAGGAGTAGAGCTTCCACAGCGTTCATTTTGACTACATATATCGCTGGCTTTCCTATATCCGGAATAGGTCTTTTCACATATGGAATGTGTAGAGACGATCCCAACAAGATCCATAACTTTTAATTGTCCATTTCATTGAATGCTTAAAAGTTCTTCTTGCCAAAGAAAACTTGATAGTACGACCTTGTAGTAACTTGATCGTGCTACTTGATTTATAAACAAATAATTTTAAACAAGAGACTGATATCGCAATTGTCTCTTCATTGGCATGTTTAGTAGTTATTTATATTCTGAAAGCACTAATAGAACAACGAAAAATTTGATTTGACAGAAAAACCATGGAAGTGGCTTTTATAGAATTCAGTTTTCGCCATCAATGGGTTATATTGAACATGATATGTTCTCCAAAGTTGTTGGTACTGGTACTCTTTCTGATTTCAAAGAATATTGTAAATGTATTAGCGCAATAAATTGGCCGTTGCAAGCGTATATTCTTTGATGTTCAACACAATTTTTGCATTTGATTCCTGGCCGAATTGGAGAACTTGCAAGAAGTTTTTGCAAGAAGGATGTAGAAATAATTCTTTAAGTTAGAGAAATAATTCCCAGCTTGCGCTCGCTTGCTCGCATCGCAATCACGGCTATTGCCCGTTTATTTACCTACAAGTGTGCCGTGCGACCGCGACGGACGTTTTTTGTTTGTTGTTGTTTTGTTTCGCTTTATTTTTCTTCAAAATGGACTGATTTTTATTAAATAAACAAATTGGTAGTTCAAATGATAGTGATAAAGTATCTACTAGTGGCGGTGGAGAAGCAAAGAAGAGAAAATATCGTAAATACGATGATAGCTATTTGGACTTTGGTTTTACTTCAATAGAAGTGAACAATGAAGAAAAACCGCAGTGTGTGCTTTGTTTGAAAATACTATCATCCGAATGTATGCTTCCAAGTAAGTTAAAGCGACATCTCGAGACAATTGATCCAACTATGGCTGATAAATCACGTGATTTTTTTCACCGGAAACTACAAAATTTAAATAAAACGAAAAACGTATTCACTCAGCAGGCCTCAGTACCTAAAAACGCACTGTTAGCATCATTCAAGGTGGCATACAGGGTAGCAAAATGCAAAAAACCTCATACTATAGCAGAAGATCTTATTCTACCGGCTGCTCGCGACACGGTAAATATTATGATGGGAGAATCAGCTGAAAAATTTATTTCCAAGATACCCTTATCTAAAAATACTATCAGTCGAAGAATCCATGACATTGCTGAGGATCTCAATCACCAATTAATAGAACAAATGAAAAGCAAGGAATTTGGTTTACAACTTGACGAGGCTACTGACAGTAATGATGATGCACATCTCATTTGCTACGTACGCTTTCTGGCTGACAATATCATTGTCGAAGAACTTTTATTCTGCAAAAGCATTACCGGAAGTGCGAAAGCCCAAGACTTGTATGAAATTTTAGACAAATTTTTCACAGAAAATTGTTTAGATTGGAAAAAGTGTATCGGTGTATGTACTGATGGTGCTCGATCGATGTCTGGCAAGTATGGGGGATTACAAGCACTTATTCGTAAAAAAGCACCGAATGCTATGTGGACCCATTGCATCATCCATAGGGAAGCTCTGGCATCAAAACTAATGAGCTCTGAACTGAACCAAGTACTGGAATGTGCAATTAGTAAGGTAAACTACATAAAAACTAGGTCTCTAAAGGCCAGACTTTTTAAAAAACTATGCATAGATATGGGAGCTGAACATACAGCCCTGCTTTACTACTGTAATTCACGATGGCTTTCACGTGGAAATGTTTTATTTCGTGTGTTTGAATTACACGAAGAAATTTGCACTTTTTTACAGCAAGAACGTCAAGAAAATGCCAAATATTTTACTGAAACTGATTTTTTGCTAAAGCTAGCATATTTATGCGATGTGTTTGAGAAATTAAACAATTTAAATCTGTCTTTGCAAGGCAACAACACGCACATTCTGAAACTTTCGGAGAAGATTGCGGCGTTTAGAAAGAAACTGCAGTTGTGGATAACAAAGTTGAAAGAAGGAAGCGGTCAAGATTGCTTCCCGCGATTGTATAATTATGTGGCATCAAATGAACTGGTTGTTTCACAAGACCTGATCGTCCTTTTCACGGAACACCTAGCGAAGCTCTCCGAATTATTTTCAAAATATTTGCAAATGATGATGTTGAAAAATTTGCGTGGATCCAAGACCCTTTCCATGCACAAAGTCCACAAGGATTTACATCACAAGATGAAGAGAGTCTCATTGAACTTTCTTGCGACAGCAGCCTTAAAACAAGATTCGCGAGTGTCGATTTGGTGGAGTTTTGGTTATCGATCCAAAATGAATATCCAAATTTAACTTCCAAAGCATTAAAAATTTTCATTCCGTTTGCAACATCGTATCTATGTGAAGCCGGGTTTTCAGCTGTAGCTGTGATAAAGAACAAATATCGCTCAAAGATCAATGTTGAGCAAGAAATGAGAGTAGCAGTGTCAAGTCTTATTCCCCGCTTTAAAAAACTGCGCGGAGCTCCAAGCTCACCCTTCACATTGATTTGCCTGAGTAAATATCGTATTTAATTTTTGTTTTTTCTTAAGTCTTTCTTGTTGTTTTCCGTTCAAATTCTTTTATAATAAAAAATTCAACTTTATATTGTGGTGTTAATGTGGTGTTTAAATTTTCGTTACGATCAACCTAACTTAACAAGACAGGGCGCCGTGAAAAAATATTAAACTTGTAACTGCGCCGCGGGTTACAAAAGATTGCGAACCCCTGGGCTAGGGAATTATCATCAAGCCAGAAAATAATAGAGCTTTGTAAAGTTTTTGTGAAATCTTTATTTAAATATGAATGGTGATCTGTTCGGGTTTGGAAAATCTGATTTAAAGAAAACAGCTTGACTTTGCTAACCCAGCAGATATGACCCTGTAAATACCATTTGCAATATCTATCTTGTAAATGAGTAAAATTATTTATTCTTATTATTAGGAAAACTCACAACAAAATCAAATATTATGGTTACATGATATCGAATACAAAAAATCCGAATTAACAAGCAGTCAAGGAAGGAAACAAAAACAGCGAAACACATCGGAAAACGCTCAAAAATGGACCAAATGACCATGTATAAGCAAGAATAAGTACAAAATTTTCCCTTATAGACAAATTACAAACCTCGCTTCAACCAAGAAAACCCCTTAACGTTACTGTTTTTTGATCTACCCTCATATCACAGCGATAAATGCCAAATATCTAAAAGGACGAACACGATAACTTTGACAATTCAGTGGGAGCTGATAATAGCCGAAACTTATTCTCACTAAAAGTGGATAGTGGATAATAGCGCTGGATCCAAAACATACACAGTATACTTTCGACATACTCCTACTAAACTAAACTACTACTACTACTACTTAAATTAAAGCGGATCTTTCTAAGCGTACACACGTGGTAAAATGTTGATTGTACACTCTCTGGTCCTTATTTTATCTCTTTAATTTGTTTCTTTCTTCTTAGCGCAGCTCTGGTAATAATTCCAATTCTTGCAATTGGTTTTGATTCAAAATTTATTGAGAAAGATGAAAAAAATGGTATTCTCTACAACGATTGCATTGAACAACTTGATTTAGTGCACTTGCTGGACAACATTCAAACATATATACATATAGTTATGTTTTTAAATAGTGAAGCGTGGAAACGTTTTCACTCAAGACTGATTCGACCCGAACAAGTCGAAACTGATGTAATATTTCGAATTTTAAAGACAACATTTTTACCTAAGGGAGTAGCAATTGAATTTGAACAAAATAATGGGGAGAACAAATGTGAATGAAAAGGAAAGTATAAATCATAACTCAATATGGTTTTAAGTGGAATTTTATGACGCGAAATGTGCATATTTATGTTTTGCTTGAACACAACTCTCCATCGTAAACTATAATGTCGATAGCTAAGAGTCTTTACTGGGTTCGTCGGGAGAGCCTACAACTGCTTCAACATTCCGGCCCAGTTTGTTGTTACTCTATATTCCAGCTCTCGAAGTAAGCATGCTTTTTTTGGATTTATACCTTTTTGAATCTCTTAACCGAATCTCCCTTTCGCTTTCCCTACAGAGCCATAACAGTGTCCGTGGATCAAGGACGCACATGCATTTTTTTGACCTTTTATCCCATTGCACACATCAATTTTCGACTTATTTTCTGAGTTGTCATTCATTCTACAACATTACGGTCAAAAATGCCTCGGTTATTCCTCGGAATTTTTGATCTTTCTATTAAATTTAGACATTTGAAATGATTGAGAGCTACCCAATTATCTTAGCAAGGTCATGCCTTCTTTTGTAAAGAATGGTGAATACTCAACACAGACTGATAAAGTTGGACGAAAAGTGCTTAATCACTAGAACTTCAAGCCAAGATTTGAAGGCGGGAGGAAAACTCGTACTTGAAGACAAAAGAATTGAAAAGAAGCATTTATTTTATTCCGCGTTTGAAAGAAGAATAAGAAAGAAGAAAAAGTTTAGAACGCGTGTTTCTTGTCTACTGATCACATAGTGTTGACTGTTCCGTCGAGAGTATCTGCTATGTAAGTACGCCTCTGCCAAGTGAGATGTTTATAAGCCAGCCTTGAACAATCTAGAAGTCGTCTCGTACTTTCTTTCTCCTTGGCAGATGTCGTCCGTTTCGAGTCCTATTCGTTTAACGTATAGACCTTAAAGATTGATGACTTTTAACATTACTAAAAAAGTTGCGTCACAATTTCTGTTTCGCAAAGGAGTTGCTCGTAGTTGTTCTGTGAGGTTAAAACAAAAAAGCTCGTCTGCAGTTGTCTTGATTGCGACGTAAACAGTTTTTGAACCGCAGTTTAAGTTTGCAATCAATTTTAGCACCTTTCAGCCAGGTTTGATTCAATTATTTCTAATTTATAAATAAACTTTAATAAAGACTATTTTCAGTGGAAACAATTTGAGCTAAACGTGCTCCTTTACTGGAACGTATAAAAATTTATATGCGATTTTATCGATTAACATTAAACGAGTGAATTCTGGCAATGCTGGAATTATTCACCACAGTTTAATCACAAGCCGATTGCAGAATTTCCCACGTTTGACGTTTTGAATTGCTTTTAAGCTATTATGAGAATAAAATATATGGTTATCGGTGACGTCATAAAGCGGGAATATTTCGATATTGGTCATAAAAGTCGAATAACTTTGGCATTTCATTTCGTCATTTCTGTGAGTTCTCACTCTCCGCAGAAAACTTTTCAGCATGTTCCAAGTGAAAAAGAAACTTTCCACCGAATAATTCATAATTAACCGTTGCCAAGGTAACCATGACACACCCACACACGACAAAACATTCTCACCGTTTCCAATACATTGGCGAAGCATGCTCGCTCGCAGTGGAAATATTTTGACAAGCCAACTGACATTTGATCTGTTTTTGTTTACGGCTCGTCGCAATTGGCCGAGTTCTATGCAGTTTTTCCTCGTTCCGTTGCGCTTTTGTGTTTTGTTGCATGCGAGTTTTTCGTTTATGTTTTGGTCCGCCGTCCGTTTTCATTCGCGAAGCAACTTTAGCGTTTTGTTTGTAAATAAAAAATAATTTGCATCATATTTCTCTCTTGTCGAAGATTTTATTTTGGATCGCCGTTTAGTTTTTGTTGTTCGAAAATTGGCTTGAGAGGCTCTGAAAGTTTGATGAATTGCAAGCTGTGAAAAAAAAATGGACGATAACGATGAATTTATTATTGTCTTGCACATTCGGGAAGGTAAGGAACAACTTGAATTTCCAATGTGCAATGTATTTGTGAATTAAAATTGTATTTTTTCAGGTGTGGGATTGAATTTTAACTGCGAACAAGTCGTTGTGACCGCTTCGTTGGGCGGAAATAAATTAGAAACGGAAGTCGTCAGTGCGGCTCAATCAAGTATTTTCAATTGTAATTTAACATGGGAAACGGATAAGAAGTCAATTAAAAAGTGAGTACGTTCATATGAGCATTGCAAAATTGCGGTTCGCATTTGCTGCAATTTTTATTCAGTCTCCAGATAATAAATGAAAGGCTGCACAGAATTAAAATTAATATTCATAAAAAGGAACCGCTGAACTGTTTTTCGTTTCAAAGTAGTGATATACATTTATTTTATTGCATTTAGCGATTGCGGCTTCAAAAAAGAAGGAGATTCCATTTCAAGTGGAACTCCGCGAAAAATAGGAAGACAATAAATGTTTTATTTCCCCAACAATATTGCATATATTGAAAAACGGCTTTCACCCACTTTTTATATATATATATCGTCAACTATCAAAAACTATTTTTTTTATAAAGAAATGTGGAAAGAGCTCAAGCTGGTTTCGAACACGCGTCCCTGCCGCTTCTCATCAGGTGCCAACTCACAGGCTGGGACGCGTCGATTCGCACTTACCAGCTTAGGTGGATGTCGACTGGATATTTACTAGTTATGAATATTGCTCTACAGCTTTGAACTTCTCCTATATTCCAAATTGCCTTTGGTCTGGCTTTATCAATTTCAGAAGCTTTTGTAGCTCAATTTTTCCATTTTCACTTAGAACTTATAAGTGATTTATACCCTTGCTAAGCTAACTCTGCGAAGACTCATGGGTGTGAAAGTTCTGATATAATTTATCAAATTTATGAGTTGGCACCTGATGAGAAGCGGCAGGGATGCGTGTTCGAAACCAGCTTGAGCTCTTTCCAGATTTCTTTATAAAATATTAAATTCACTAACGAGGTACTCGAAATATTTGATCAGAACTTCCGCACCCATGAGTCTTCGCTGAGTTAGCTTAGCAAGGGTATAAATCACTTATAAGTACTAAGTGAAAATGGAAAAATTGATCTACCAAAACTTCTGATATTTTTTTTATTATGCTTAAGAAACTGCTCAGCGTCAGAGGGCGTTAGAAAAGTAAAAAGAAAAAATGACGGCTTGCGGGTGAACGTTTTTCTCACCTTCCACATTATAGAATGCAACGTTCTTGGTCTACATTTTTTCGTAATCACGTCTACTAGTGCCACTACCAGAATTGTGTCATTAGAGATAAAACTGTTGAAATGGCGTAGTCGCAAAGAAAAATTGCAAAAAAACGCCATATTTTTCAACAGTTTTTTTGACGCCCTGAGAAGGAGGGGGGTTATATTTTGGTCTAATTCTGCTTGCGGCACTAGCTGACACGATTACGAAAAAATCTAGACAAAGAAAGTTGCATTCTGTAATGTGGAAGCTGAGAAAAACTTTCATCCACTCAGAAAAACGTCGTTTTGAGAAAAACGCGTTTTAAGTTTTTTTACGTATTTACAAAGAAAGGTGGAAACCAGCTTGAGCTCTTTCCACCTTTCTTTGTAAATATTAAATTCATTTTCGAGGTATTCGACAAATTTGATCAGAACTTCCGCACCCACGAGTCTTCACTGAGTTAGCTTAGCAAGGGTATAAATCACTCATAAGTTCTAAGTGAAAATGGATAAATTGATCTACCAAAAACTTCTAGAATTTTTTTACGTTTTTTCATCTTTATTTCATCAAAAACATATATAAAAAAATGTTCTCGGTTAAAACTCGATTAATCTGGAATTTCTGGTCCATATAACCGTCCTTCCGTGTCTTCGTAGGCCTGTTCCTGTAGTTGTTTCGCATTTTGCTTCAAAGTTCGTCCTTCTTTGCTCGCATTTTTACTCTGCTTCCCGGCTATTTTAATGCGTTGGTTGTCTTTGAATATTGAAAAGTTGTCCGCGTAAGTTCCAATTTTGATGCCCATAATTTCCATCATTTTCAAAATGGGCATACAACCTTCGTTGAAGAGTGATACGGCAATGTGACAGCTAATTTCAAGGACATTTTTTCCGTAAAAATTGTATTTAGGAACGATTGCCCAGAGATGTTTGTTAAAACACTCGTTATCATTTTGCGTACTACCACCAAGGCAGCGTTCCAACAATTCGTCATTGGTGAGTTTTACGTAGATTTCTTTGACGAGATCCCGAATTTCAGGATTGAGAGCTGGTTTATGAGAATAAGGTGTATTATTCTTCTTGGCTTTTAGATAGCCGCACCAGCTTTCATCGCAATGATCGTGTTGTGGCGCAGCAACGGATGATATTGAATGGAAATAACCAGCCCAAATTTCGAGGATCATGGCTTCTTTAGAATCGGGATGTCTCTGAATTGCTAGAGAATTATACGTCGATAATTTTTCAATGAGTTACCCGTTAGATCATTAAACTTTTCAGGTTTGGGCGGCGGTGGCGGTTTGGGTTCATTTTTTTCTCGTCTCGGTGCTCTTGCTTGTTTAATTTTTGCTGGAGGTTCTTTTTCTTTTTCCATATTTTTCATTAACTATGTTCTCTCGGTGAATGTTTTTTTAACCGCCGTCAAATACCGATACATGCGTTTGCCGACATGCAAAACGCACTCAATTTTTTATTACATAGTACTCGGCGCCGTATGGTTTTGCTTCTACGAGATTTGAATATGTCTTCGCATCACCGTCCTCAATATAGTATAAATATCTGGCAGCATGTAATTTTAATATTTTGAAGATTTCAATCACTCCCTGCACCTCCATCCCCTCTGAACTACCGTCGGAATTTGCAGTGCAAGTTTCTTTGTGTTCAGACTCATACCAGTCTTTAAATTCAACCTTATTCATCTCTGATCGTCGAATCTCGCAGGATTTCCTAGGAATACTTTCCTATAACTGTAGTCACGCCTCCTCAATCCTCACTTTGACCAAGTTCCATCACCGGAAACAGTGAAATCGTTTTCTGGCAGCCCGTGATTTTTATTCGACTCTCTTTCTTCGTCATCTGCTTTTTTTAAGAACAAGGTTGGCAACAGCGGATGTTGCAGCTTCTACTGTCCCATTCATTACTTTATAATAAAAACTGGAGTTAAATACGTTACAAAGATCCATTAGAAAACAAAAAAGTTGCAGTCCATTCAGACCCACGCCAATCAATCGCAGGATGAAAATTATTCTCCTATTGATCTCGTATGCATTATGCACGACTGGGCAAGATGGAATTATATTTTCTTCGTCGCAAGAACATTTCAAAACTAACCTGAAACCAAGACCTCGTATATTCGTTCTGCAAAATTGTATATCGCCGTTGCATTTTTTACACTTCACTTAGTTCGATAACGTTTCAAATAGCGTGAACGACAATAAAACATATAAACTTGATCGATCTTCGGATACCTCAAACGAATCAGAAGAAAGCAATTTCTTTGCTGACGAACTTACATGTGAAGTATCATCTTCTTTTGTATGTTGATTGCCTTTAAATTTGGCTTTTTTATAACTTCAGTATGATGCTCACCGAATTTTCTCTTCGTCCTCGCCATATTTTTTTTTTATAAATGAACAGAATAACACACTTCGACGACAAAAAAATTTATACTGATCAGTCGAAAAATGAAAAAACAACGGTTAGAGTACGCAGGTACAGTGGGTCACAGCTTATTTTATGCAGTAGCTAATTTTCAGTTTCATACGGCATATTTTTCAAACGAAAAAGTTTTATAATGAAAAACCAAAGTAGAATGGTTATCACAGTTTCATAGAATATGAAACGAACACTGACCAAAAAAAAAAAATGGGTCACTCGCTGTTAAAATTCGAAGAAAAACAAATAAGCATCGAAATTACATGTCACAGCTTATTTTATGCAGTCGCTAAGAGCTACCGATTTTTCACTCTGCCATTCAGTTCTGAAAGCATTTATCGTGTGTCCTCCTTGATAATAGTCTTTTAGTTGCCATGTTGTTGTCTGAAGTGTGATTTTGTTATTGAAAAGGTTATCACGAATAGAATACAAAATGGGTCCTTGTACGACAATACAACAGAGGGAGTTGGTCATAAACCATTTTAAAAACGGCGAATCACAGCGGAAAATTGCTTCTATGGTAAATATGAACTCATGTACTGTCCAAAAAATTATTGAGCGTTTCCTGCACGAAAACCGGGTGCATGATAAAGGAAGCAAAGCACCAAATAAAATTTTCAATGAAGCTGACGAGCGATACATTGTACGGAAAATTAGGGTTAATCCTGGACTCTCCGCGGTAAAACTGACCACCGAAGTGAACGAAAACCTTGGCAAAAAGTGTAGTGTGGAAACTGTTCGCCGAGTACTGCGGGATCAGGATTTTCATGGTCAAGTTGTCCGGAAAAAAATATTTATCAATCTTAAAAATAAGCTCAGTCGAATAAACTTTGCTAAAGAGCACCTTGGTAAGAGCCAGGAGTTCTGGAATTCAGTCATCTTTGCCGATGAATCAAAATTTAATCTATTTGGCTCAGATAGCATGTCTTACGTATGGAGAAAGCCAAATACAGAGTACAATAAAGAAAACCTAAAGCCAACTGTTAAGCATGGTGGAGGAAGTGTTATGGTATGAGGCTGTATGTCGGCTTCCGGTCCAGGACAGCTGGCTTTTATTGAAACAACAATGGACAAGCACATGTATCTTCAGATTCTTAAAGATAATTTGTTGCAAAGTGCGGAAAATTTGGGTATTCGGTGCAATTTTCAATTCTACCAAGACAATGACCCAAAACATAAATCGGGTATTGTTCAGTCATGGCTGATATACAACTGTCCCCATTTAATGACGCCACCAGCACAATCACCAGACATGAATGTTATTGAAAATTTATGGGCAATATTGGAACAAAATATCAGGAAACATGCAATTTCCAACAAGAATGATCTGAAACGGGCTTTGGAGTTTGAATGGAGTAAAATATCACCAGATGTTACCCGTAAATTAGTTCATTCAATGCCAAATCGTCTTAAAGCTGTTGTGGACCAAAAGGGGTATCACACAAAATATTAAAATCTAGATTATTTCTACGTATTTTTACATTTTTTTAATATTATCAGTAACTGCATAAAATTAGCTGTGAGATGGAATTTTGATGTTTTTGGAAATATTTTGATCTGTACCTTGTAAATAATAAAAATTGCCATTAAATGAAGTATATATGTAAAATGTACAAGTTTCTATTTCAAACAGCGTAAATTTTAAGTTTATATTCTTTCGAGTTTCGTAGTTACAGAGTCTCATAACTTAAAGTATGAACCGCATAAAATAAGCTGTGACCCACTGTATATAAAAAAACAACAATGAGAAGAAACAAGAACAAACCGGTCGACGCCAGCTGAGCGCAAGAAGGGCGCGCGCTATGTATGCATACATATATACATATATATCTCGGGATAGACAATTTTTTTCGAAAAAATATTTTACACGGGCATTCTTCACATTATTAAGAACATAATTAGCAAAAAAAAACGAAAAACATTTTTTTCAACAGTGTAATAGTACCTTAAATATGCAACAACCAAAGTTCACTTAATGGGATCATTCACTTTTTTCAATTCACAAGCCTCAAGCTCTCTAAAAGGATTAAATCGATCGATACCATCAACTTGATGATGCGCCCGTTGACCAATCAAGTCTAACTTGCTGTTATCCTTTCGCCCTTAACATATTTCATAGGCCATAAACCTTCCTGAAGTTTATGCTTACTCATGTTCTAGCAAAATGCACTGAAGGGGCGTTCACAAGGATAGTTCGAATAATTCAACCATAAGCTAACACTCTCTCTCAAGGCTAGTTCACCGAAGGATACTAGAATATAATTCGACGGTTATTCTTAGTGGAACTCTTTAGATAGCATCAACTTGGTGATGCGCTCGTTGTCCGGTCAAGACTAACTTTTCTTAAGCACTTTCGTCAACATATCGAGACCTTTCAACATCGGTATTCGGTAGATAGATAGATATATATTTATTGAGACTTTATACGTACATATTATTTTTTTGTCCTTATCTGTTACGTTATTTAATGTTTGACAGCGACAAGTTTGTCAAACAGCTTATTGTTATTGATCTGGTCGCAACCAATACTTAGTTTAAAATTAATGTATAATGCATTTTTTTATTGTAAATTCAACCTCAGCTCATAAAGCTTCTTATTGTTGGGACATGGTAAACCTTAAACCTAACTTAATTCTACATACTTATTTTTATTTACAATCTAAACGTGCTTGATGTGGGGGCGGTAATCGGATGGAGATAGGGAGTCGGAGTCCTGTCGGAAGAAAGGGATGAGAAGTGTGGAAGGTCTCCGGAGCTTACCTAATTGGCCCCATTGGTCTTGGCGATCGATATGAAATTTCACCAGTCGCTTGCGCAATTCTGTTAGCCGCGGTCACCTTCCTCTGGCTGTGTATAGAACGTTGGCTTGTGGTTCGGTGAGGTGGAAGGGTTTGTTATGGTAGTACAGGTGGATGTGAGCAGTTTAATGGGCGAGAGGTATGGAGAAACTAAGTCACCAGCGATATTTCGGGAGAACAGTTTCCTTATTATAGATTCGGGGTGATTTGCAAATTTCTTTAGGCGTTTCGAACTAGTCTCGACCATATATTCTAGCATGGGCTTAATTTTTCTATCTCTATATAGGATGGTGCTCCGATAGTGTTTTTTATTAGGCCTCCTATATTTGGACAGACACTTCCTCAATAGTTTGTTATTGATAGTGAATCAGACAGGGAAGCAGTAGCAGATAATGGGTCTGATAAGGGTTTTGTACGTAAGAACTTTCGTGCTTACTTGTACTGATTTGTTAGAGAGTAGAGGGGCTAAGGCTACAGTAGCCCAGCTGGCTTTTTCGATGACTCTACGGGCGTGGGGATTAAATTTGAGATGATGGTGAAATAGGACGCCCAAGTATTTTATGGAGTTTCTCAGGGGCACACGAACGTTATCGATATATATTGTGAGTTCTTTGGTTTCAGCTGGCGCGTTTCGGTAGCCTTTGCCCGAGGCGTTTTTAAAGCATATAAGCACGCATTTTTCCACGTTGATTGGAAGAGCGCATTTTGAGAAATATTTTTGTAGGGATTCTAGGTGTGGAGCGATGTCTTTCAAGGCTTTGAGAGGGGACTTGCGAGTAGCGAGGACCAGTATGTCGTCTGTCTGTAAGATTGTGTGCGAAGAGGGGTTGGTGATATTGTTTTGTACAGGGTGCTGAATAATGTTCGTCGGTTGCATAGCAGTTGGGATATTGTGGAGATAGAAGTTGAAGAGATGAGGGCCAAGTATTGATCCTTGGAGAACACCAGAGCGAATGTTTATGTTGCTGGAGTAGACATTGACAACTTTCACCAGAAGAGTCCTTTGCTCTAGACAGTTGGCTATAATGCGCGTCAGCGGGGTCGTGCAGTGAACCATTAGGAGTTTGTATATGAGCCCTTTGGCGCACATGGAGTCGAACGCTTTTTCTAAGTCTATTGAGCATGCCACAGTTGCTTCTTTTTTCCTTAGGCCGGATGAGATGTAGTCATGTAAGAAGAGGTCCGCTTGTTCCGTTGATACCTTTTCTTTAAACCCGAATTGTTGCGCTGGTACAAGGGGTTTAGCAAAGGTTTTGAAAGAGAGCAAGATGATCTTCTCCAAAATTATCCCTAGGTTTGAAAGCAGAGATATTGCTCTGAACTTTTTTAAATCGCCTTTGGCTTCTTTTTTGGGTGTGGGGAGTAGTAAGGCTGTTTTCCACGCTCGGCGAAAGTATCCATTATTAATGCAGTGATTAATAATGATAGTGAGAGGTCTGTAAATGGCGTTGGCGCATTTCCTAAGTAAGTAGTTCGGGATACCATCGGGGCCGCTTGACTTTTTTGAATTGATTGAGCGGAGGGCGAATAGTACCTGATCAGGACTTGCAAAAGAATTTTTAAACGGCTCGCTTGACGGGCTAGAGGCTCTATTGGTTCTTGAGAAGATCGTGAGATAGGAACCTTGGTACCCCTTTAGGAATTCCATGACCGTTTTTTCCACGATAGTGTTAGTGCCTTGGTATGAGGACGATCGACGATCTCTCCCTGTACAGGTGGGCGTAATGTAGCGAGCAAGCAGATTTGTTTTGCACACTTTTGTTCCGTCGTAGTGAACACTTGTCCGTTCAGTTGAATGGGGTCTCTATTTATTGAGATTTTTGCCAAATGACGGCCTGTAGGGGAGGCTGTTGGTCCAGCCTCCCGCCCAGTTCACGCCTCAACTACTACTCAGATTCCCCGAGACAATGTACATGATTTTGGTACGCGCTCTCGTCCAATAAGCCAAATGTCCATACCAATATCCAAATGGGGTATTAGGTATGATGGCAGCCAATCCAGCTTGAGAGCTGATTCTCTCCTATATAGGTTACAAGCTATGGGAGACTCTCAAGAGGTGCCGCTTAACCAATTGGCAGAATGCTTCCACATTTTCCTGAAAGGACCTGCTCTCGAGTGGTACTGGAAATACCATGAAATGCACCCTCATTCAATAGACTGGGAATTCTTCGACGCCTTAGAGACGTTGTCACTGCAGTTACACCAAGGCATGTCTGATTTGGATATGCAGCACTTGTTTCATCTTAATATGCATCGTCGTTTAAGAGATCACCTCGCAGGTCGGCAATTCTCATCAGTCTATGAGGTGGTACAGTGCTGCACGTCAATAGAATCTGTTTGGAACTTGAGCAAGGTAGAACGACCTTTTGGTCCTGTTCGCCAAGTCCACGCCTTGTCTCCGTTGTCAACCGTTTTCCCCCGTTCACCACTACACGAAGAGATAGAAGACGACTTCGCGCTATCAACTACTTTCGCGCGAAACGCGCCCTTCATAAAATAGCGATTAGTTCGGTAATGCCCGATCGCGATATGAACGATCCTCGTCCATATTGGGACATCATTATATTAGGTTATCAGTTCACCGGTCTTATGGATAGTGGACCTAGCGTCAATTGAGTTACTTCGAGACTTAAATCTAAAAATTCACTCTCTTAAAACCAGTGTCCAAACAGAGTCTGGACAGCGAGTGCCAGCAGCAGGATACGTCAATGTTCCCGTCACATATGATGGGAACTAGGGAGGGAGGGACTAAACTTTTACAGTTCTAAGTCGTCCCTTCCCTCGCCGGTAAATTATACCTTGGTATTGACTTCTGGAAGGCGTTCCAGATAGCACCAGCGTCGTTCAAAAATCTCAGTGCGTTCCAAGAAGCCTCTAATTCTCTTCCAGCCGAAGAGGCTGACACCCTTCACCTATTGACACCAGAGCAAAAGCTCCTATTGCAACAAGTAGTTGCCAAATTTCCTTCCTTCAATAAGCTTGGTCTGGGTAAAACATCACTAGTTACACACCACATTGATACTGGGACTGCTAAGCCAATCAAGCAACGGCATTATGCTGTTTCACCGGTCGTACAGGATCTGCTGTACAAGGAACTTGATCGTATGCTCGCATTAGGTGTGATAGGCGAGAGTCACAGTTCTTGGAGTTCTCCAGTAACGTTGGTTTGTAAACCTGGAAAAGTAAGTTTGTGTCTGGATGCGCGACGTGTTAACGATGTAACCGTTAAAGACGCATATCCTTTGCCGTTAATCGATGGATTATTATCTCGATTACGATCCACTAAGTATATTACGAGACTCGATTTAAAGGACGCCTTTTGGCAGATACCTCTTGATCGTGAATCTCAGGAAAAGACAGCTTTCACGGTGCTGGGTCACCCTTTGTACCATTTTAAGGTCATGCCTTTCGGATTGTGCAACACTCCCCAAACCATGTGCCGTCTAATGCACAAGGTTATTCCGCATGAGCTTCAAGACAAAATATTTGTTTACCTTGATGATTTGCTCGTAACCAGCTCTTCTTTCACGGAACATTTGGATCTGTTATCTACAGTAGCTAAGTTGCTCTCATCAGCTGGGCTCACAATAAATGTTGAGAAGAGCAAATTCATCCAGCGTGAAATAAGGTACCTTGGATACATCGTTAGCGATGGTATCCTGAAGACGGATCCCTCTAAAGTCTCCAGTATAGTAGATTACCCAACTCCTCGCTCCACTAAAGACATTCGTCGTCTCATGGGAATGGCTGGATGGTACCGTCGATTCATACATAGGTTTGCCTCCATTACCGCCCCTCTAACTGACCTGCTGAAAAACAAATCGTCTTTTAAATGGACTGACGCTGCTCAAACTGCTTTTGACCAACTGAAACAAGCTCTTGTGTCCGCACCCGTACTGGTTAACCGTGACTTTACAAAACCTTTCTTCATTCAGTGCGACGCAAGCACCACTGGAATTGGTAGTGTCCTCGTTCAAAAGGACGAGAAGGTAGAAGAGCATCCCATTGCCTTCATGTCTGCCAAATTGTCGGCGCAGCGAAATTACACTATCACAGAGCTGGAGTGTCTCGCCGCCGTACAGAGCGTAAAAAAATTCCGTGCCTACATTGAAGGACTTCCCTTCACCATCATCACTGACCACGCTAGTTTGAAGTGGCTCATGAGCCAACAAGACATTTCTGGCAGATTAGCTCGCTGGAGTCTGAAGTTGCAAGGGTTCAACTTCAATATTGAGCATGTTAAGGGCTCCGCTAATATCGTTCCCGATGCCCTATCCCGAGTTCACGAGAGTATTAGTGAACTTTCGTATCTGTATCTTCCCTTCCTTCCCGAGCACAATCATATCGATTCTCTGTTGCCAGCCTCTGCTTTCACAGAACTTGATTATATAGAGCGAATCCTTAGAATTTCGAAAGAACTTACACGATTTCCCAACCTATGGATAAGGGATGGTCGTATTTACATTAACTTAGGAAGAGTTAACGACCCGGATCTAGACATTCCCCGTACCAAATTATGGGTACCTGTGAGTCAGCAATCTAGGCTGATTTCCCAAGCTCACAATAGACCGAAAGCATCTCATTGTGGCATACGTAAGACCACCGAAGTACTACAGCGGTATTATTATTGGCCAACACTTCGTAAGGACGTCGCTACTTACATCTCCCAATGCAGTACTTGCAAGCAAGTTAAGCCCTACAATAAGGTCCTCAGACCATTTATGGGTCAAGAGCGCATATCTGATAGACCGATGCAGCGCTTATTTATCGATTTCCTAGGACCTTGTCCACGTTCCAAGAGTGGAAATACCCAATTGTTTGTCGTGCTCGATCATTATACAAAATTTGTATGGATGGAAGCCATGCCCAAGGTCACTACCGAACACGCTATTCAATACCTTCTAGATATATTCTGTACATTTGGTGTGTCTGAACTACTCCATTCGGATAATGGTGTGCTGTAAAGATGTAAACTTCGATGTAAACTTCTAAGCATTTCATGCAATTCCTTCGAGAATATGGCATTCAGCACGTTTTCTCTCCCAAATACTCGCCTCAATCGAATGCTTCCGAACGGGTCAACCATTCCATCTTAGCTGCCATTCGTTCCTATATAGGTGATGACCACTGCACGTGGGATAAGTATTTGCGAGAATCAAGCTCTGCATTCCGAAACACTGTACACGTTCGCCTCACTACCTGATGTTCGGATTTCAGTCAGTGAGCCACGGCTCTGACTACGAGCTCCTCCGGAAGTTGTCTTCTTTTGAAGATGGAGAAGTCGAGCTCATGACCCCTTATGAGAGATTGAGAGTGGTACGCGAACGTGTTAGAGAGAAATTAGGTGAAGCTTACGCTAAAGGAAAAAGGCATTACAATTTGCAAGGACCTGTTTTTTCATCCCCGGACAAAAGATTTTCGTACGAAATCACGTACTCAGTAGTGCTGTGGACAAATTTGCAGCTAAACTCGCACCAAAATTCATACCGGCCAGAGTAGTTCGTTTAGTTGGACAGGTCGCGTATGAACTGGAGTCCCCAGATGGGAAACCTTTAAGAGTCTACCATTGCCAGGACATTCGGCTCTCTAGTCCCTTAATCCTACTCGGGTAGTAGCCCGGCTTTTGGAATGAGACCCTTCTCAAGGGGTAGGTCGTCCCCACGTGTTACGTATTCCGAGGTGTAGACGACATTCAACCAACAAAAATATATATATATATATAAATGATTAAATAAATAAAATAATAATTAATTGGTTAAGTTTTTTGTATGTACCCATATGTTTAAGTGAAAAAAAAAATAATACGAGATGAAATAGAAGTAAGAATAAAATTAATATAGAAACATTTATAGTTAGGTTTAAGGTAGGTACTAAGTTAAATAATATTGATAGCAAACAAAAAAAAAATATATAAATAAAGTCTCAGTAAAATTAAAAGTCAAAGAAAAAAAAGTCTCAAAAATAAAAAAATCTCAGTTGCAAAAAAAATTTCTTGGAAGAAATTTGCGATAAATTTTCTATGGATTTGATTCACTAGGTTGTAGTGTACGTATCAGTGTAAATAGTATAGAAATTGTAAGGTACAGATAATCAATTCAAGTATCAATTCAATTAATAGAAGTATCGAAGAAGACAATTATAGTATCGAGTATAGTATCGAGACGAATAACCAATACAGGAATCAATCATAGTATCGAGACAGATAACGAATAGCAGAATCAATTTAATATCGTGTAAAGTATAGAGACATACAACCAATAGAGGACACACTATCAATAGAGGAAATATAAATCGGAGTTTAAATAGAAGTATTGGCCAATTGAAGAATCAACCAATAGGACTAACAATAGAGGAAACTCGATCCAAGGTAGCTCAGCGGAATCGAGGAATCGTGAAACCAGCTGAGGTACAAAGTGGTGCTAAAGGAAGCAAGACCCAAGGAAGCGCTGCAGAACAGGTGAATCCTGAAACCAGTTACGGTGCAGATTGTGCTACAGGAAGCACGATCCGAGGAAACCAGTTAAGGTGCAGATTCCTGCTACAGGAAGCACTATTAGAGGCAGCGCAGCAGAACAACTGAAGTCCCGAAACCAGCTGAAGTGGAGGTTCCTGCTACAGGAAGCACGATTAGAATCAGCTCAGCACAATTCAGTGTCCAGAATCAGCACAATTCATAGGTATCCAGAGTCAGCGCAACACAATTGACAGGTTGTCGCAATCAGCGCAGCACAATTCACAGATGCACAATTCTCAATTAACATCTTTTAATATTGATCCATTTAGTTTTAAACTAACATGAAGGAGTAAGCTTTTTCCTCTGTGTGTGTGTGTGTATATGTGACATGGAAGGATCAGGGCTTGAATAATGTCCTAACCCCCACGCCCACGCGGTGAACTAGTCTGTTTAAAGTAACTTTCTTCGGCCACCAAGACCCAAGTGAGTTCATTCGACATCCTGCTCAATAATTAAAGATGTGCCCACCTACATTATGAAAAATTTTACGAAAGGATTTTGGTTTGAGGGCTTGTAAAATCCAACCTGTGTAGGAATTGAAGCTGAACGACCTCCGGCATGGCGTAGATTCGGTGTATCCAAGAGAAAAATTGTTTCAGCGATCAGGCGCATTTCTGGTTGAATGGCTTCGTGAATAAACAAAACTGCCACATTAGAAGTGATTGGCGGCCATAAGTGCTAATATCCAACCTATGGTGTTTGGATAACAAAATGTCACTGTTGTTCAACACAACAAAATGTCACAAAATGTTCAACAAAAATGTCACTGTTTGGTGTGCTTCATGGACCGGTGGAATTATTGCTCCATTTGTCCTAGAAATTGCTGCTGGTAATAACATTAAAGTCAATGGTGTCCGATATAGAGCCATGATAAATGACTTTCTAAATCGCCTTAATGTAAAGAACCTCTATCTTCCACAGGATGGCGCTACATGCCATACAGCTCGTGCAACCATCAACTAATTGGAAGAAGCATTTGATGAAGCGCATAATTTCTCGTTGTGGACCTTTGACTATTTCTTGACATCAAATTACTCGATTAAGCGGACAAGACCGAGAGGTTTGCTATCGTCACGTTTTTGACGAGGTGTGACCGAGACCATTGGTTATAGTAGTCGTTAATTACACCTCTCATTTGGGTTTCCTTGGCACCTGTAGTGGCGCTTAGATACCCAATATCATATTCAAATAAAAATGGCAGATAATTATCTTTCCAATAAAATCAATATCATAGCAATTAAAACGGTTTTTACTTATTTTATTTCACCTCGAATTCCTATACTATTAAAAAATATCCTTTAGATGTGCAGTCCAAGTTAATTACTACCCAGGGTTGTATTTGGATATTTCCCCTCGTTCACTAAGGTTATGTAATTTCCATCAACACAGGGGGGGTTGCTGAAAAAATACCATTTTCAGAGCTTTGTATGATGCTTGAGCTTTATTTTGTCGGTAATGATGTGCAGTCCGCTTAACTAAGCCTACCCGAAATGTAATAAAAGCGCGTTCTTGAATTAAACCTGACATCGTTTCCGGGAAATTTCGACTTACAGTATATTGTATTGTGTAACAGTATACTGATATCTTCAGCATTCTAAATACCTAAGGTCGTCGACTATTTAGCCAACCATGGGAACACAAGCAAGCAGCGACATTATGCTATCCTGTTCATTTCTTCAAGCTTATTTCGTTTTATTTTGATGTAATATTCATTTAAGTTACTAGCTTTGTCATTCATTTGATTCGATGTTGATTCATTGCTGTATTTTTGGATGGTTACGAATATGTTCCGGGGTTGTGCATTAATGAAGGCTCACGTTTTCAAGTTTTTGAAAGGCTATAACTTTTGAACAAAAACACATATAAACAAAAGTTATACGTTGATTAGTAGATCTATATTTTAAGTATAAAAAAAGAACATAATTTATTTTCATACATAACACAGAAAAACAAAGTCAAACTTTGCATGAAGTTTTTGTACTGTTGTTTACTAATTTGGGTGCGCTGATTTCAAATCTACCCTCAGGTTTTTTGTGGCAGCTCTAGTTAGTGAGATACAGGTACCGTCTTGAATTTACATAAGTAGTCGGTAGTTTCTATCAATAGCGGTATAACTTAACTAGTTTCTTTATAAATTTCATTATGCCTTCCTCAAGAAGGACGTGTTTAAATAATCCTGATTGTTTTTGTGTTATTTGTGGAGAATATATGTTCCAAAAATTTCGTTTAAATGTGTCGGACCTTGTGAAAAGGGCATACTTCGACCACTTTGGGTTTCCGTTGCCGTCAAACGCTAAACCTTGGATGCCAAGTTTGGTATGCAAAAGTTGTGTTGAATCTTTGCAACTGTGGCCAAACAAAAAAAGACCCACTTTTAAGTACAAAGCTCCTATGATTTGGCGTGAACCATCCAACCATCATGACGACTGTTATTTCTGTGTAACGAAAATCATAGGAATAAACCACAAAAATTTCTCTAAGTGGATATATCCAAACTTAAAATCTGCCATAAGACCAGTCTTGAGTATTAGTGACACATCAACATCACAGTAGCCATGTACATTTTCGGAAAATCCAGACCAGTGCAGCGAACAAACCGAAAACGACGGCAGTGGTAGCGACAGTGATTTTGATTGCTACGGTAGTACCCGATCACAAAATCAAGATGATCTAAATGACTTGATCAGGGACCTTAGACTTTCTAAAACGGCATCAGAAATTTTAGCTTCCCGATTGAAAGAAAGAAATTTGTTGACCAGAGCAACGAAGATATCGTACTACCGTAACAGGGAAAAGGATTTACTTCCTTTCTTTACTAAAAAAGATAATTTTGTGTTTTGTACTGATATTTCGGGCCTAATGACGGCAATGGGATTAAAAGAGTGTAATCCAAATCAGTGGCGGTTGTTCATTGATTCGTCAAAACGAAGTTTGAAATGTGTACTTTTACAAAATGGTAACAAACTTGGTTCCTTACCTATTGCTCATTCTACAAAGGTTAAAGAAGAATATCCTACAATATCTTTGGTTCTCGACAAAATCAAGTACAAGGAATATAACTGGGTTGTATGTGTTGATTTGAAAATAGTAAATTTTCTCCTGGGCCAACAAAGTGGCTACACAAAATATCCCTGTTTCCTATGCTTATGGGACAGCCGAGCTAAAGCTGAGCACTGGACAAAAAGAAACTGGCCTTCCAGGGAGGCTTTGATTTCCGGTAAGCAAAATGTAATTAATGCTCCACTAGTATCCAGAGACCAAATTATATTGCCTCCTTTGCATATAAAACTGGCCTTGATAAAACAGTTCGTAAAAGCTCTTAACAAAGATGGCGAATGTTTCAAATACATTGAAAAAATGTTTCCAAAATTGAGTAGTGAAAAAATCAAAGGTGGTTTTTTCGATGGCCCACAAATCAGGAAGTTGATAGATGATAAAAATTTCATCAACCATATGTCAGCTGTCAAGGAATGTGCATGGGAAGAGTGCAGAGGAAGAGCCATCTACACTATTTTCCTGAAAATCTCGGTGACCTGAGCGAGGAACAAGGAGAGCGCTTTTACCAGGATATTCGCACTATGGAGGAGAGGTATCAGGGATACTGGAATGAACATATGATGGCTGATTATTGTTGGAGCATTCAAAATAGTACTCATAATACATCTCACTCTAGAAAATCCAAAAAAAGGAAATTTTATTCAGAATAAATATTGTATATTTAATAAATTTTTTAAACTTAAACAATGTGCATTTTCAATGAAAAACCCTGTCACTTCGTAACTCGAAAACTAGAGCTGCTACATAAAAACGGCATATATTTTTGAAATCAACGTGGAAAAATTATTCAGATTCTTGTAAAAAAATCTCATGCAACAGACATGCTGTTTTCCAGTGTAATTTTTTAGCAACTTGCATGCAAAAACCTCAAAATTGTTACGAAAATAATGTCACAGCTTATTTCAAACAGCTAACAATAAGAATACTTTCTTGTATATTTTTAACATTATATTTAAATTCTAATACTTAGTATGGCCTTCCTTCTTATACGCCGCCTTCATTCTTTTTGGCATCGATTCTACTAGCTTCAGACACGTTTGGGGGGTGATCTTCGCCCATTCCTCTGACAAAGCTTTTTTTAAATCAGTTTTTTTTGGAAATTTGATGTTTGCGGATGTTTAGCTCCAGTGTTAACCACAAATTTTCAATCCCATTAAGATTCGGTGATTGGGCTGGAGGTTGCACTAGATGGGGGCATTTCAAAATGAGCCATGTCTGAATTGGGGTCGTTATCTTGGTAAAAGTAAAAATCTGACTCTGTGCCAAGTGTTCGGGCACTTTGTAGTAAATTTTCTTGTAATATATTGAGGTACATTGTTTTGTCCATGTTATCCTCTATGAACACCAAATTACCAACCCCGGCAGCCGACATACAACCCCAAAACATGACGCTTCCGCCACCATGTTTCACGGTTGCATTTAAATTCTTGTTTTCCAACTCTTTATTTGGTTTACGCCAGGCAAAGGTTTGTCCATCGGAGCCAAAAATATTAAATTTTGACTCATCCGAAAATAAAACCTTGCCCCAGAAGCTCATATCTTTAGAAAGATGCTGTTTCGCGAAAGCAAAACGACACTGCTGATTTTTTTTGGTAATGAAAGGTTTGTTGCAAGCAAGTCGGCCGTTAAAGTCGTGCTTTCGTAAAACTCGGCGAATAGTTTCAGCACTACATGACTTACCCAACTCATGGTTAACCTCGATGGCCAATTTTGGTGCTGATAATTTTGGGTTTTTTTTTTAATTTTACGCACGATATAGCGCTCATCAGTTGAGTTGAAAATTTTGTTTTGTGCTTTTCTGCCTTTATCATGTACTCGATTCTTGCGTATCAAACGCGATATTATGCTCTTCACCGTCCTGTCGCTTAAATTTACCATTTCTGCTTTTTCCGCCGAGAATTGCCATTTTCAAAATGGTGGAGGACCAATTTACGCTGCTCAATAGTGGTACGTCGTCCCATTATCAAAAAGATTTTTTTTCTAAAAAACGATTGTTTAAATTAAACTCAAACCACTTTAACAAATTACCGAAAAACGATAGGAGAAAAAAACAACGCAATTTTATTCAATAAGCGATCTCTAATGCTCGATAAACACTGTGGTTGAAATAAGCTGTGAGCAAATTATTGATGACAAATTCTTTTTCCTTTCCTTACTACAGGAGAACAACTATTTTCCGAATTTGTCTTTCACTCCTTCAATTTATGTTTCTTTGTTTATAGTTCTGCTTTTCAAGTTCCTTGATACCTGCCTTTGTTTACAAGTTAAACCTTCTCAAAATCTGAAAACAGTGTTGGTAGAAATAAGCTGTGAGCCACTGTTTATAAAGTCAAGTACATCCTGGAAATAGAATTGGGAATTCAACATCGATATCCACCAATTATTTTAGACTGCAAATAAGCATATGACAATATCAACTGAAATATCCAGCCTCAAATCATACTTGATGTTGGCATTGCAGCAAAACTAGTTTATCTCACTAGAATGACATTACACTGACAATGACACTACAATGTCACTAGTCCGAACAAAGAACCAGTTGACTGATGCCCTTTTCGCGAAGGTTGGATTAACACAGGGAGATGGAGTGGCTGGCCACTACAATTTAACCTAGCGATAGAGAAACTAGAATATGTAATAAGAAAACTCCTCATTTTTGCAAGAAGAACGCTGGTCCCTAAATCCAACCAAATTACAGATTATGACTTTAACATAATTTATCGGTCCTCCAAGACTGCTGAAGAAATGCGATTAACCATGCAGCAAGAAGTAAAGCATGTAGGGCTAGAAATTAACGAGGCGAAAACAAAGTGCAAGGCCTAAACAAGCAAAACTATAGCAACGACAAACTGATTGACTGTTATTTTCAATGCTAAAAGAGTAGCAACCACTGGCGTTTTCATAACCCTTTGTGTCAAACTTGTCTAAGACGACAATGAGTCGTCTGACAAGTTTGGACACTCTTCTATTTATTTCATTTGAAATAAACAGAAGAGTGCTGTTCATATAAGCCAATTTCCTCAGTGTTGTCAATTTTTAAAACCATACAGGAGGCCATATTGGAGAACAAAACTTCAAATATACAAAGCGGTTATAATGCCTGCGTTATGCTACGGTGGAGACGTGAACTCTGTTGCAAAAATCTGGAAATAAAATATTGAATTTTAAAAGCGGTCTTAATGTGAATAAAAGTAGCCAACACGGAGGAGATGAATATCGAATAAGGAACAACAATGAGCTGAAGAATATTTTTGACGAACCTGAGGTCTCCAAGAGTATATGATTATAAACAGCGGGCTGCAAGATTTGTCATGGAAGGCTGAGAGACAAATCCAGTGGCTAAACACTGGAAGTGCTGGTTGGACTCGATTGACGATGATAGTGAAACGCAACTCATCCGATTATAATGGAGGTCAAATATCAATAGAGGCTGTAGCGTTAACTTTAATAAATAATTAATATTTTTTGTTAAAAACCTATGTTCCAAAAGAATTTTTTTCATTCATTGCAAAGTCGGTATTCTGAAAATTTTTCATTCATTTAATTATACCGTAAATGTTCATGAAGTCTACATTTTTGACGCAACACTGCCTTTGATAATTAAATTAATTTTATTTGAACAATTGTTTCAGCACATTCCCTGTAAAATTAATTACTTGTGTCTATGCTCCGTTCTTTTGCCATTGAAATAATTGCTTCGGCAATCGAGAAATTTCTTCATTCCGCAATATTACTCTGAATTATTTACTTAAGTAAATAATTAATAGCTTCATTGGGCGCAAAGAAATTGCTGGGACTAATTAGCTTGTTCCCGATGCGTACCAGCATTAATTGCTTTTATTGTCCATTGATTTATGACAAGAAAATGGTTCGCTTTCATTACTTGATAATTATTACTTTAATTTAATTACGTGTCAGGCTTGCTCTCCAAACTGCTTCCCGTAACAATATGAGGAACACATATCTGGTCTACAAACCAGTTAAGGAAAACCTGTGGGAAAAAAGAGAGAAAACCGATTGATCTACTGGTGAAATATATCGCCAATGATACTGGAATTTAGAGTGGTCTCCATCAAAAGATTGAGTGCATTATGCTGCTGAATTACTATCCTTGGCCTTGCTCGAGTCCACCACCAACGTCAGCGTAGTAAAGGACATTCACTGCTCCGGGGTTTTAAAGATGAGGAGGGCAAAAAGATAGTTTCTTAATTTAAGTGGGAATGAAGCGACTGTATGCGTACTGTATGGTAAGGCGATGAGCATTTCCGGTTTCGTTGCTGGAAGTTTTAGCAGTTTCGCTGCTAGAAATTCCGTAGTTATTATTCCGAATTAGTTATTATTTCGTAGCATGTTCCGTTAGTTATTATTCTGTAGTTCCGTGAAGACTGCAAGAATCTGAAAGGATCTCGCCATGCTAATAATGCAATAAAAGAGGCCATACAAGAAAAATGTATTTTGCAATTCCGGATGACGTCGAGAATGTCCTAGAAACAGTATAGTATCGAGTTTTACTAGAAGCCCTTGCCAAGGCCGGAGCGTTGCTGAAGCTGACGGTATCCTGCAGAAGGACTTAAGCTTCAAAGTGAATGCTTCATATCTACTTAATAAGTTTGCGAGAGACAGCAGTGGAAGCTTACTGCTGCCACCCAGTGAACAAGATCGTGCGGGAAAAGAACCTTACAGTATGTTATCCTGACTGTATCAGATTATTCAGGATAGTTGGCTTTCTGGGTTTCCTCTTGGGTCTGGGTTCTATCGTCTTAGGGAATGCCGCTTTTCCAACGTTATGGATGGTCTCATTTGAGTTCTGTATGCAACATCAACCTTTTCTTGTGCAAATATAATCTGTAATCTTATGAAGGACACTGATGGAGATTCATCGTTAAAGCAGATAAATAATGGAAAGAAGGTATCTGAAAGAAATCATTCGAAGAAATGCGATATTGATTTTGCAGTCAGAGAGAAAGAAGTTAGATAAGGCTGAGAAATTATCCTCAAGGAATTCATAAAGGGAACATGAACTGATATGATCAACACTGCTGAGCATATATTACTACATAATGATTGTACGTGCGCTTGTTGCAGGAAGCGCAGGCCCGAATGGGGTGTAGTGCTAAGAAGAAGAATGATTATAAGAATATTCGATGTTCGAAACACATTCAACTACATTGTACAGGAGTTAATCTTTTTCAACGTTTGAAAAGCCATGTCCAGCTTCAGAATGCGTAGCGCGTCCTGTGATCATGAGCACTGAATTGAACGCGAGAGTTCAACCAACTGTTGAAAGACTAAAAGCGTCTTGTACCCCTGTGCCTCGAGGGAAGGTCGGTTATTTCAGATATCACCCAAGACTACTTATTTGGAGATTTTACATCTTTTCTGATGTATTTCCAAAAAAAATATAATAAAAAAATATTTAATAATAATAATGATATAATTTTTGCAACCGAAGTGCGCATCTGCAGCGAAAAAAAGAACAAGGTTAAATAGACAGGGTTACTTGAAAAGGCCGCATAGTCGCGGCCGAAGGAAGTTTCTTGTAACCGACTAGCTCACCGCGCGTTGGGGTTTTTAGGACATTATTTAAGCCTGATCCTTCCATGTCACATACACACACACACACACACACACAAAGAGCTTACTCTTTCATATTAGACAAAATAAATAAATAAATAGAAATAATCAAATGAAAGTAAGTAAAAATAAAATATTCAATTTACAAGAATTAGGATGTGATGATTCTGACCACCGCTGCTTCCTCCAACACGAATCTCCACCTAAGCTTGGTTTCGGAACTTCAATGAATTCCGCCGCGCTCCCTCTGACCAATTACCAATACTGGATTTCTCCTCTGGATTAATTACCTCTGACCAATACTGGATTACTATCCTCAAAACTTGAAACTGGATTATTATCCTCAAAGCTTGATACACGATTATTATCCTCAATACTTGAGTCTCAATTTCTAGATCTTACTCAATATTTTACTCTCCTTCTTATAGGTATATGTTCACAACAAACAAGTGTATCATATTGAATTAAAATTTTTCCTAATAGCGTTCCAAGAATTTTTTTTCTATTGGGATTTTTTTTTCTGAGACTTTTTTTTGTTGAAACTTTTTTTTATTTGTTTTTATGTCGCCCACACATCGAAATACGTAACACTTTTTAACATTTGGCCTACCACTAGAAAAACCCGAACCGATAAAAGTTGAAACAGAAATCCTCAAAAAGAGAACAGTCAGTCCGAAACTCGTAGTAAAGTATTGGGTATAGACGCAAATTTGAATTTCTTCACAAGTTTGTCTTCTCAACGAGGGCTTCAGTTAGACAAGGTGCAATAGACTCTGATCTGTTTCTGGTCAATGCAATGGAACCCGCCCAATAATAAGGCGCTGTTTAGTTGGTGAACGTTTTGTGGTTGATAAATATGATATAATCATATTCTTCATGAACACCATTCATTTGGTGTTATTGAACGGTTCAGCAGTGTGAAGATTTTCTCTCAATGAGGAAACAGAAACAGAGGAACTGTAATGAAAATGGTTGGCGCAGATACAAAAACAGGGAGTAGTGCGAATTCCATTTCTATATCGAGCATTCTCTGATTGGCATCTATCACCCTCCTTTCTAAAGGGTAACGACAGTTCTATATGCAAAATAAATTTGTGATAGTAAGGCTCGCGGTAAGAAGTAGTCATAAGAAGTTACGAGGGTAAGCAATATATAAACAATGAGTGGGTGACAGCAATTCTACTTAAATGAAAATTAGAGTAACTGGACCGCTCGGCTTTTTAGTAGCTAAGACAGTAGCTCTGTCGGACGCAAGGTGCAATTGGCATTTGCTTGACTCAGCTATTAAGCGGAGATATCTGAAAGTTTTCAGTTTTAACTTTACAAGATTGGTAAGCTATGTTTGTCCGATTGATGAGAAAGATTATGCCTGAAATACTTCCAAACGATTGATGGTTAAAACGCCGGCAATAATATAAAAGGGTACCGGACGTTGTTCATCCGGTGAAGAACGGTCGAATTAGCGGCAGTGTCCCTTACCAAACATTTTTCTACTTTGCATACTTTTTGTGAGAAAAGGCGGAGAATAGGGCAATAATGACTAGGCATGGAAAACCGATTCACTCCCCCAAATATTGTGCCAAATTGTTCCATGGTAGATTTTCAGTTAGGTTGAGGTCATATTAAATGGGTTGTCAGCAAGCTTTTAGTTTCTGCGACTCTTACGCTCCCTACCTTTCGACTCTTTACCACTAACACTTAATATTTTTCATTTATTTGTGTTCAACATTTGTAGAAGAAGTCTTCAAAATTCAGCCGCAAATTCTCCTATGGTATATAATCGTTTCGATTTTCATCAATGATTAAGTTAGTTTATATTGTTAATATATTGTTTTACTATTTAAAATTCACGAGATTCTTTTACAGAATGAAAACGGAAAACTTACCAATCAAAGTTGAATGCTTTATGTCAAAAATCAATAACGGCCAAGAAATTCGCAGCATAATTGGCTACATTCTTGTGCCTATTCGAGGCATATCGATTGTGTCACAGAAGAAAGCAATCAGTGTAACATCTTTGTACCGACAAATAATTTCACCATGTAAGAATCTCCTTTCATCTCTAGATAAAACCACATTGGCACAAACTTGTTGGGCTCAACACTGAATGGCGTGTTCAAAAACCGGAGCTGCTCCTTTACGTAACCATAACTGATAAGTTCAACCTTGGTACCGATAGTGGCATGTTTAATGTGCAAAATGTAAGTCAAGGAGTACCATCCCCCTCCCCCTCCCTGAAAAATAAAAAAATTAAAATAAAAATTCACTTTTAGTGCACACCCGAAGGAATTGAATCCATTCAAATCGAACCGTGCAATACAGCTGATATGCTTACATCTCAGAGCGGATTATACGTGAAATTGCTTCAGGACGAAGGACTTCTACAAGTGGGAAATATCGAAACGGACTGTGATATATTTATAGTTAAACTTATGTTTAAGAGTGCACGAAATTTAGAGCATGTGAGTTTGTCATTCGCCAGCGACAGTTGTGTTACCAATCGTTTCTTTTAGATTGTTAACCCAGAAGAACCAATGAACCAATTATTTCGATTTCATTACAATTTGTTGGGTAGTCCGACGCATTGCCCGCTAGTACCAAAAGGGAACGGTTTGTATTCCATTCAAGAGAAGATCGCTATTAATTTCAGGACAACATTAAGTAGTTTGAATGAGTATTTCAAACGTATTCTATATATTCCGATTGATCTCTACTATAACGACACGATCGTTGGTAAGGAAGTTTTCTTAAAATTGTTCATCATTATATAAATACGTTCTCGACGATTTCAGGTCACGCCCGCTTCACATTTGGCGATCTACTAAGAACAGAAAATTTATACGAATTCATCTCAATATACGGCAGGGAAGAGAACACCATGGAAACTGAGGGTAGTTTCATGATCGAAACGCTGTTTGATCTCCCGCCCACAGCTTTGAAGCCGTACGTTGAATTTGTCTTCAGTCTAAAATATCTTTCAACTACAAAAATTAGCAATTGTGAAGTCATCCTGGACAAACCCCAAGTTGCAGAGTTCATCGATAATCAAGCGGGTGGTGATGTGTCCAACCAAAATGTTGTTGTTGAGCTTCCTCCAACTGAAGATGTCGATTCAAAACGCCTTGCCAAGCAGCCCGATCAGATCAACCGAGCTACACGAAGTGACACACAGTTGGCATCAGCTCGTGAGGCGGAAATTCGAAGCTCGCGCGGCAAACATCCGAAAATAACTCGATCTGTGCCAATGCTTAAACTGCATCCTGATAAAACCGATATCGATACGTTGCTGATGGAAAAAAAGGATTCGCGGCCTACAAAAAATATTCCGCGAACATTTAGCTTCAATCTCATACTCCAGACTGTAAAGTTTACTAAGCGACCAGAAATTGGCATTTGGCAAATCAGCTTGCATCATCCTAAATCTGATACAACGTTTACCATTGCAAATATTGAATTGACTGAAATAAATTCGAATTTGATTGAATTACGCGATTTAGAACTACAATTGTTCTTTTCCTCTACAACGGATGAAATCCTGGATTTAATTGAATCCGAACCATGCGCTCTGACAATAAATGGACCACGCGGTGTTCACGCTACGGCTGATTTGGATAATGAGATCCTTTTAGTCGGAACTAAAGAAAAACGATCCGGAGTCATCTTGATGGAAGATCAAAATGGTGAGAAAGTCGCGATGGCGCATATTTTCGTCTATTTAGATGATCTTGGATTGAGTTTTAATAGTCAAGTCAAGCGACTCACAAGTCTGACTCAACAACCGCGTGCATATCTCGATGAAAATTTAGCATATAAAATTGTAGAAGAGCTAGAAGAGTGGAAGTTAAAGCAACAGGAAATATTTTTAGTGGAGCTGAAGCGTAAGGAGATAAATCATTTGGCACATCTAACAGCCGAGTTTCAAAAAAGAAAAACCAATCAAGAAATGTTGTTGGCTGAAAAGTTGGAGCAATGTTCAAAACTAACGGCTTCCCTTGAAGAGGCGCAAAAAACGTTAAAGGTAAGTAGCAGGAAATTTAGATCTATCATAGTTGTTTATGTAGGTGCAAGCGCCCTGTTGATCAAAATAGATCAATGCAAGGTGCTTGAATACTCTAAGTTCATCTATGCGGAGTTATTTTTGCGTAAGGAACGTGTAGGAAATCTACCAAACCAAACGCACGATCTTCTTAGGCTACCTACTAAACACCTCCTCTGTTAACGTGGAATACTTTGACATATTCCTGTAGGCTAGGCTTCATGTTCCTATACCTACAGGCGCTTCAAGATTATGGGAATCAGTTCTCTGAAGGAAGGGGGGGGGGGGGGCAAGGTAAAGGGATTGCTTGAAAACAAATCACGTCATCCTCGATATGCCGTGACTTTCTATTCTGTCATTTTTAACTGTCAGAACTGCACGAGCATAATGTACCACGCGAGGTCGCAAGTGTTATCCACGTCTATGGGAAACATGCAGGTAATCTAATTTGATACGATAGAAAACATCCTTGCTCGCTCAAGAGCTGTGTCAAGTAGAAATTAGTTTCTTGGTGCCCTGGATTAAGCTGCGGCAGGTGATCAGGGATCCGAAGTGTAGTCCATTTTCCCTTTGTGTCGTGCTACCTGAACTGCTATCAAGTGTTAAGAGTGCGCTGTCTGTCGATCTTTCATGGTGCACTCTCTAGCAGATGAGGCAATGAGCATCATCCCTGCGATCACCAATATGTTCGTCCTAGCGATCATTAGCTATTCGCTTGCAATGGGCAACGCATCTTGTCTCTGCGTTTGTGCTAGCCGCTCTCGACGTAACTCATTGGTTACGGTTGGTACTTATTTACCGAGTGAATACTGTTATACGCGCAGCAGATTTGTCAGCGGTCGCCCTGATTTCTGATCTTCGAGTCTATCAATTCGCTCAGGTATTTTAACTGCTGGTTTGGATTCGACCAGAGTTTTCTCGGTGGTGAAAGGCATCACCTAGGTTATTCACTTCTTTCTCGGGATGACCACTTTACTTTCGCTCAAGTGCTAGCCTAAACTTGCTAGCAGATACCTGAGTCTGAATTGCGAATTCCAACACATTGTCCGCAAAGCCAATCAAGCATGAGTCAACCGGCAGCTCAAGCCTCATATGTCTGTCATAGGAGATGTTCCACAGGTTCGGGCTGCACCCAATGTCCTTGGTATCGTGAGTAAGCTTGGGTCCTTCAGATTAAACCTCAAAATTCAGATCAAGTATTCTCGTACTTTAAAATAATTTTCAAGCTCTTCCAGAGTGCAATTATATGCATATTTGGCATCGCGCTCACCACTTTAGACAGTCTTCCTCTGATGATTTTCCGAAAACTTCTCTGGCTCTGTCTAGCATATGCACACAATGGAGATATTTCAATTATCTTTGTTGATCAGGACGCGTTGCGTCATCTTTCAACACCCTGGGAATACTCTTTCGCGTAGGCTTGCGCTTAGCGGGCTGAAGAGCATGTCAGACAAAAATAAAAATCCATCCGCATCACTGCAGCCCGAATTCCATCTCTTCATTAACGAAACTTTTTCTTCCATTTCCCTCTTTGTGCAAAGTGGACTGTCCCACTCAATAGTGATCAATAGGGTATACAGCCGAACAATTTCGTCGATATTTTCACGCTCACATGTGCGAGAAGCTTTTTGCCGTTTAGTTTCAGCATAATTTGTTTGCAGTGCATGAATCCCTATTCAAGTTGTCGATCGGATTTTGCTGATGTTGATGAGTCTGCGAAGGACTTTTCTAGCTAACTTATAAGCCGCTGGTCGAATGTATGCCGGTTCCCAAGTCCGTGTTCGCTGAGCGTGACGTCGTAATTTATGACACTTCTTTCGCTTTTCTACAATTTGAGCTGACCATTCGTGCATTGAGAGCTCCCCGCGCCGAAGTCCTCAAGAGCGTTGGAAGACATGCAGAAAAATGTGATTCGTATAGTTGAGTTCACTACATATTTAGCTGCAGATGTAATGCTCCCCAGCGATGCTTCAGTCTTTGAGATCTTGCGACAAGAACCTCAAAAACTCCAATGTCTGCCTTTTCTGTACTCCATCGGAGTGTGGAAGACTGAGCTTGTGGGCATCGAGAATCCTCGTTATTTATCTCTAGTGCCATGAATCCCGAATCAATAATCCCGTAATACTCTCCAATTTTTAATCTTTAGCGCTTACGACATTGATACCGAAGCGATGGAAATATTAGAATGAATAAAGCATTTGTTTATCTAGTTATAATGATTTTGATTTACAATTTTGCTTATTTGGCTACAATTAAAAATATTCTTATCACCCTAGGATAAAGGTGTACACCAGCTTGAACAAGAACGGATGATCTCCAAGATAAAAGCTGAATTGGAGCAAAGCTATTCCGAAAAACTATTGGAACTTCGCGACAAGGCACATCGTATTGAAGAAGACATGGCTCATCAACTCAAGCTGCAAGAACTAAAATATCGCGAATTAGAAATGACCAAAAAACTGATTGAGCACGAAAATGAAAAACTAAAGTCTGTGATCAAAGAGCAAGACGAGAAAATAAATGATATGAAGAAAAGTTTTTTGCCACGGGAGCAGTTAGCAGGATTATTTCAAGATTTGGTAGAGATATTTTGTCCAGAGTTGTCAGTTCTTGATTGACTTACATGTGTTTTATTTGTATTTCCAGAGAATTCTTAGTGAACGGCTCGATGAAGTGCAAAAATCGAAAAACTTCTACAAGGATCAGTGGGCAAAAATTATACGAGAGGTGCATAAAATGAAGTCTGAGAACTTGCATCAAATGGAATTGCAATTGAAACAAAGCCGTGCTACAGGGTGAAATATGAATGATTTCTTTACTATTCAGTGATATTTCACGCCAATATCTTTGGTTTATTTTTAAGGCTCAAAGAATTTCTGTCAACCGAACATGAAGAATTGGTGTCCGAACGGGAGGAATTAGATTTCATTAAGGATGCTCTTTGCTCGGACTGTGAATCAGAAATGGAGCAAACTGTTCGAGGGTAATTTAGGTGAGATATTAACGCTTAATGCTTAAATTTCTTCATATATTGACACGACACAAGGGAAAAAGTAAAAATTATAACCGCAAATTTGCAATGACGTTAAAATATCCCCCTGTATTGTTTATATTAATCGTACAAATGAGGCTTGGATCGCAACATATTCCGGCCGTGATTTGTGATTCTTACAATTTAAAAAAACCGTTGTGTGTTGGGTGTGATATTCTGAATGTGTTACAAGGTTTATTCTGTTCAACAAAAGTTTCGCACCACAAGGGGTTTCCTCCTAATCGTAGACAATTGCAAAGAAGTAGCGTCGTAAGTGAGATTACAGTTAAGTATATGGATGCGAAAATTCTCAGTAACAGGTCGTAACCGAAGATCATTCTGACGCGTTTGAAAGATAATAGTATGAAAATTTCGCAGTTTTTGGCGTGGTCCAACGTTACCAGTTATCAAAATGCAGACACTACTCTATACTAATCGTAAAACGTGGAAGTTAAAAATAATCTTACTATGGACGTGATTGGAAAAAATCGTTACCATTGTTGTTACGTAGTTAGTAAATCTTCATCAATAAAATTGCTTTGCTTCGTCCATTCAGGATGAATGGAAATTTTCAACACTTTCAGAAACACAAACAGCAAATGTTTTGTGTTTGTAAAAGTTTTTCGGAATGGAATTAAATCATTGTTTTAATCATTTATTCAAACTGAATCCAAATGATTACCTATGACTTGTCATCAATATTCTGGAAGTTATTGTATCGATCTCGTGTAGAAATCTTGTCCCTTACCCTCGAAAGAATTTGCTAGTCCTTTACGAGAGGCAGAATTTTCATTTTCACTTCCCTGAGGGTAGCTGTCCACGGACCGAAGCAAGTGATAATAAGTTGAAGCAAAAATAGGAAAATATTATGATTCCATCTCCTTCATCCAATAGCCGTTAATTTGCGCTAGGAACCTGCCTTTGTATGTGGTCTCGCATTGTCATGGTGAAAGATGACTCCGCGACGATTGATTAATGCAGGACGCTTATCATGCATTACTTCAATTACTGAAAGTACAAGTCGGCATTTAACGATTGAACTCGTTCCAGAAGCTCCAAATAAATGACTTCCTGCGAAACCCATCAAACAGACAATAAAAGCTTCAGTGGATCCAAGCCTGATTTTGAAATGGATGCTGAGGATTTACCCCTTTTGAAAACTGTTCGACCCCGTTTAACGTTAGATTACTGGAGCCACTTTTCATTTACAGTAACCGTAGCAAAAATAGTCCGTAGTTATCTCATCAAATCCTTTTATGGCTTTCAGTAGATCAGCATCAGTCATCTCCTTGAGCCGTCCTGGTCGTGACTGATCTTCAAACTATCGTTCTCGAGTACGAACGCACTGAAACCACTTTTGAAATGCGCGTTAGCACGTTTTCTTCATGAATTCTGCCTATATTCCGATGGGCTTCCGCTGCGCATTGTCCAAATCAAAATCGTTAATAATGCCATATAACCACTTTATCAAATTCCATGTTTATCTAACCATTAATGCCTAACATGCACATACAACGCGATATGAGATAATGAGATTTCCAAAATGCTACCGGCTGCCGACAGTTCAGAGAAAATCCATAAAGATCAACCGAAAACCTTTTGCACACATGTTGACTTGAAATGCATGCGATAGACTGTTATATGATAATTAAGTTATACTGATTTTTCCTCCTTTTTTTAGTTGATTGGGGTTGCATGGAATGTGGGCAAAGCACAGTAGCTTTGCATTGTATATGACGTTATGTTCACGTGTTTATGTTCAACTAGACTAGTTGAGAGTCCGTCAACTCTAGATTTGTTAACGCCCGTTTTTATTCCGTTAAATTAAAATAAATTAAGCAATATAATCAATAATCATTTATTGAATCCTGTCAGCAATATTACTATATGTGAGCTTAGCACCGGCATCGATAAAAACCAAATAATAACAAAACAATTTTTGGGGCCAAGAATGGCGAGAGTAAAAAAATTATGCGTAATTCAAAGAGACTTATAAAGGAGAAGCAATATAAGTGCAGAAAGGTTATTGTAAAGACTCCTGCATTCAGAATCGAAAACTTGAGCAAAAGTTGGATCTGTATCACGGGTTAGGAGGAGCGTTTGACAGTTTATTGTTACCCTTAGACGTTAAAAGTTTTACTTCTTACTTATTTTTGATTTCTGATGTGAATAGAGTTTAGTTTTTGAGGTGTGTGAAGTTTGCATGGTTGCAAATGCAACGGTCTATTATTTGTTCACATTTTTAATTTTGTTTTGAATTATTCGACTGAAATTTTTGTAAATTATGATTGGTTACTTCAATTATTTGCACCGAAATAATTTTTGGTTGCAGTCCCATCATCGCCGAAAGTCAAAAAGTGTAAAATAACGAGACCGTTGCATTTGCAACGATGCAACCTTCAGATACCTAGTTTTTGACACTCATAAGTGTTTCACTCATTAGTCATTTGCTTGTTCGGAGTTTGGTTAAAGCTGGCATCTCTTTACATGAAGAATTGGGGAAGTTCGAATATTGACGAATAATTCTACTTTAAACCAGTAGGACCTTGTGTCTGGCGAAATCATGAATGGACCCTACTTCATAAGAACTTAAAGTCATATGCAATGCAAAGCTATTGTGCATTCCCACATCCGTGCAACCCACATGAATGTTTAAGTAAAAATTTTCAAACAGTTTATGTAATGCATCGAAGAGTCAATATCTCCTTTATTTTGAATAAATGCATGCGATGTCAAGTGTCCTTTCATGCAAGATTAAAAAGTCCGTGATCTTTTTATTTTGATGGGGCTTTATGATTTTGTCTCGGTATAGCGCTTCTTTTGATTATTGTAGAGTAGTTTTAGCGTCTCAAAGATTATGTCCGAATGAGTGCTTGTTTGTTCGTTGATGATGCGTCCGTCAATTATTTTTTGTTTGTATATTTCCATGTTTACTACTGCGTTCAACCGTCGTCCTTTATGTTGTATATGTAGTACCTACAATGTTTCCTTGATGAAGAGTTGGTATACATGTCAATCATGTGGTTACGAAGTTGGACTCAGTTGTCGCGTTTGGTTTTCGTTGCCTTTTGTTGTAGTGCCTTAGGAGATCTTGTCCTGATTGACCGATGAAGCTGGGTTGGCACGCACAGGCAAATTTGTATATACCCTGTTTGGCCAGTGGTTCCTCTTCGTTTATGTTCGTTCGTAGTATTTATCCCAAATTGCTCCTTGTTTTGAAAGTCTTGCTGATGTTGTGTTTCTTCAACAACTTCGCCAATTTGTATGTTGTTTTTCCCGTTTATGTTAATGTTGTCCAAGCTTTTTTCCCGATTTGTTCTTCTTTTTTGTGCTTTTAGATTCCTTCTTATCTTGTTCAACAGGTTTCTTTTATATCCATTGTTTTCAGCTATCGCGTATAATTCTTCGCTGTAAGCCTGGTCTGTTAGGGGTGGAAATATGACAAACAATTTGATGAAATCATCACCGCTTCACCGTCTTGTGCTTCTTTAATAAACACGAACTGTTGTTTTTTTCCGTCCCAACTTAAACTCTCAGCTTTTCTTGTCTGATTAATTCTTTGTAATTACAGTGTAACCTCGGTAATTGCAACTAATAGAAACACAGACTTGTTGCAATTTTCGAAATGTTGCAATTTCTAAATGTTGCAATTTTTGGTTCAGAATTTTTTGTGAAGAAAAACAACCAATTGACACAAACGAAGTCATTTTTATTGGAAAAAAATATTGTAATTCAAAAAGAATGAGTGAAACAAAAACTTACACCATTATATTTTTCAAACACATGTATTCAGATTTTCTCAAAAAAGTTAAAAAATGCTGCCTGCTTCTGGCTCTTGCCTTGCTTCACAATAGCTTTCTCCTTCGATTGTTGCAAAACGCTTATATCCTGAAGATTTTCGTTATTCTGTTCAGCCCATTCAATACAAATGTCGAAGCTTCAGCTACTGCGTCTTTTTTTTTATCTTGCTCACTCTTATCTCCAAGGTGCTTTCGTTAACTGACTTTGTTTCATTGCCATCTATCTCTTCAAAACAAATCTCAGCTCCAGTTATCAATATCATCTGATGTCAAATTATCATCAGGCCCAATTTGTTTCAGAAGATCACCAATTGGGTCTATTAAATCTTTCATGCACTGCATTTCTGATCTTATGATACTCAGCGGAACGTCATCCTCTTCCATTCAATCAAAGAATGGTGTCATAAATTTTTCCCAGCATTTTTCAATAACGTGTGATCTGACCTTCGCCCATGCTCCAGATAAATGACAAACGGTGTGCTTTAGATTTATTCCCTTAATTATTTGCTCTGTGTCCGATTCCTCAGAACCAACAATGTGGGCGAACAAGCATTTTTTGGAAAAAAATGGTTTGTCAACCTAATCAAGTTTTGGTCCATAGGTTGTATGATTGCAGTGCAGTTCGGTGGGAAGCACATTACGGATATTATACCGTCACCACTTTCAAGCTGGCCATCTTTCGGATGGCATGGAGCATTATCAAGCAGTAAAAGTGCTTTTGTTGGAAGTCCCTGAGCACTTAGGAATCTGCGGACCTAAAGCAAAATGAAGTCCATTGAAATCAATAAATTTAATTTCGGAAATTGAAAACCTTACTTCTGGAACAAATGTGTGATGAAACCAGTCGTCGAATAAACATCTCGTCATCCAAGCGTTGCCACTGTTTCTGTACACCACAGGAAGATCTCCAGCATTTTTGAATTACCTGGGATTCTTGACTTTTCCTATAACTAGAATCTTAACTTTATGCGTTCCAGTTGCATTTGAACATGCTAGAAAAGTTATCCGCTCCTTATTAGTTTTCCGTCCGAGTTGTCCGAGTTGTCTTGCTAGTGATGCTTAACGTCAGAAATGCCTTCAACTTCGCCAGATGGTCGGATATTCTTGGCACATTGGAAAAAATTTTCCGATTGCCAGGGCATCTGATGCGGATTTTGAGGGATCACTTAAAGGACCGCAGTCTGCTCTATGACACACAAGATGGGCGGCGCAGTATGGAGATAACGTCTGGTGTAGCGCAAGGCTCCATACTGAGACCAGACTTGTGGAATGCCTCATATGACGGGCTATTGAGGCTTGAGCTGCCCGATGAGTCGCGCTTAGTCGGCT
This sequence comes from Stratiomys singularior, assembly GCA_954870665.1. Lineage (NCBI taxonomy): Eukaryota > Metazoa > Arthropoda > Insecta > Diptera > Stratiomyidae > Stratiomys > Stratiomys singularior. The sequence continues at coordinate 106,832,864 of OX940878.1, read as the reverse complement.
ATGCAGATGATATAGCAGCACTGGTCGCCGGGCGCACAGTTGAACATGGGCAGCCCAGACTAGGAATGCTAATGCGTCGAGTGAAGGAGTGGATGACCACCCGCGGGTTCAGGTTGGCACTAGAGACAACCGAGGTGGTCATTCTCACGAAGAAAAGAATTCCCACGGTAATTCCTTTGTAGATCGGGGATGCGACTGTTGAGTCTAAACTTGCAATAAAATATTTGGGACTATTGATGGATTCGAAAATGAGCATTTCGGAACAGATTAGGGCAACGGTGAAAAACGCCGCGATAAGCGTTTCGGCTTTAAGTCGACTAATGTGCAACATCGGTGGGCCCACACCAAGCAAACGCCGACTCCTCATGAGTGCTGTACAGTCAGTGCTACTGTACGGCTCTGAGGTTTGGGCCAGAGCTCTCAGTAAGGAGCTGTACCGAAAGCGCTTGGCATAGGTACAGAGACGAGGAGCTTTGCGGGTTGCGTCTGCATACTGCACTGTCTCTGAGTCGGCGGTGCTGGTGATCGCAGGCGATGATACCCATCGCCCTCCTTGCTAGAGAGCGATGGAGAATTTATGACCGAAAAGTGGAGGGTTGAAGGTTTGTTGTCAACCGAGAGGAGAGGCAGCGCACAATACTCGAGTAGCAACAGTCCTGGGAAGGCGACTGTAATGGCCGCTGGACTGCCCGCCTTATAGGGGACGTGGGATCGTGGCTAAATCGAAGGCACGGTGAGACTAATTATTATCTTACCCAGCTTCTTAGCGGGCATGGGTATTTTCAGTCTTATCTGTACAAGATTGGTAAATCACGGTCCCCAGACTGCATTTTCTGCTCAGGGGAAAGGGACGACGCATGTCACACCTTCTTCAACTGTAGAAGGTGGAACAGGATGCGGCAGGACTTGTGGGAGGTAATGGGAGAGCTTTCTTCAGACAATCTAGTCGGAGAAATGCTGACAAATTTCGATAAATGGACGTGTGTGGCACATTACTCTCGGGCAATACTTACAGCAAAAAAAGTGAGCATGGATAACCTTGGGCACGGGGTCTAGGGGGGTCTCCTTTCCAGCAGTCCTCCTCCATCCTGCCCGCTCCCGCTGGAGGGAGATTTCTCTACGCTGACGGCGCGCTAGGGCGAAGTGAAATGAGGCCTAGTCCGAAGTAATGTGTCAAACAGTTCCAGGCTAGGGTCTCTTGACAGGGGGGTGTTTAGTGGGTAGTCTGGTAGCATGGGCTCCTAGGAGTCCCACACTCCGGGCGTAAATTGCCTTCACCCCCCCAACCCAAAAAATAATTAGTTTTCCGTCCAGGTGCTGAAGTTTGCCGGAAATTCACCAAAGTTTTTCCTTGAAGAAGCTTCCAGAACAGGCCAGACTCATCTGCGTCGTATATCTGTTCTGGCTTCCATTGCAATTCCTTGATTTTGGAATGAAACTTTTCAACAAATTGGCGAATGGCAGCTGCATTGTTTGACAGTTTTTTTCCACAAATCTTGAGAAGTCGGATCCCGTGTCGCTTTTCAAATTTTATGAACCAACCGTTGCTTTCATTGAATCTATTCGAATTCTCTCGAATTTTGTTGTGAAAATTTTTTGCATCGGTATGTTTTTGATCGTTGATCCAAAAATCACTTATACAGCGCAGCCTCCATTTTCGGAAACTGGAAACATTTTCAAACTGGCGCATCGTTTCCGTTTATTCAAATTTTTTGAATTTGTTTTGTTTTTTCATAATACGGCTAATTGTCGATTTTTTGACGCCGTATTTGATAGATAAAGCGGCAAAAGATAAACCACTTTCGAAATCTGTTATAACTTGCGCTTTATCTTTAAATGATAAAAACTGATGTGCGTTTGTATCCGACATTTTCAAATAAACCACACGAGCGACGTAAGAAAACGAAATTTAAACGAAAATCACATGAACATACCACTTGCTAAGCACGCGTATGGGAGGAAAATACAATTCTGCCACTAGACTTCCAATAAATATCTTGTAAGTGCATACAACAGGGTAAGAAATTTTCAAATAACAGTCTTGATTTGATTTCGACTCTAAAATTGCAGCAAGAGTTGCAACTTTAGAGTCTACAATAGATAATATTGGCTGTTGCAAATTTCGAGTATTGTAATTATCGGGGGTTGCAATTATGGAGGTTACACTGTATTATGTTTTGATTTATGTTGTTCAGGGTGACGTTTAACGATATATAATTTTGGTGCTCTGATCGCACTATTTCATATCAAGCAGATGATTTTATCATTCATTCCTGAAAAATAAAATAAAAAGAAAAAAATTTAAAAAAAATTATCCAATCCCAATTTTCTAGAGAAGCTCGATATTCGTCAGCAATTTTTCTTTTCGTTTTACTGCCGCTTGGTGTCGAAGAGGACACTTTGAATACAATACAATTCCTAATTTCTATTAATTTAGTCTCGAAATTAACTAAGAAATAGAAATAATTAAAGGTAAAAATATTCATAAAAATATTTTTTTTTATAAAAAACTATATAAAATCAAAAAATCAAAAGTTTTTTTGAACATCAATTTACCATACACAACATAACTGCATAAAATGTTGAAAATGCAATTGAATTCCACGAACATTGGTCGTGCTAGGGGTGCTCATGTACTTTTTAAAAACGATCAATATTCATTGAATTTGATAAATATTGTCAATTAATCGTCCCACATTTCCTTTTTACGATATTTGCTTTTTAAAATAAATTTTCACACACATATAGAAGTGAGTGAAAGAAGAAAATGACTATTGAAAAAGCAAATGAATACTATAGCCAATAATTGGGGCCGTATCTCGCTTATAACGCGGAAAATCTAGTCTACCGAACGGTCAAAGTCTCGGGATTCTCAGTGTAGACGAATGATTTGACGTCTCCCCACAAAAATTAATTTAGCAGTGTTTAATCATAAGATCTTGTAGGGCAGTTCACAGGTCCAAAATGAGAAATGAAGCCCTCATCAAATGCTTTTCAATAATTTGATGGTTGCTCGAGTTGTACAGAATGTCGGGCCATCCTGTTAAAACCAGAGGTCATAACTGTCATTACGATATTCATTGTCTCTATAGTGGTCATTATTCACTGGCAAGTTATTCCCAGCTGCATTTTTGAAGACATATGGACTAGCGATTCGACAGGCCTATAAAGCACACCAAACATCGACTTTCTCAGAATGTAACGGTGTTTGGCAATCGCCTGTGGGTGCTCATCACTTCAAATGCAGCAGTTTTGTTTATTGACGCAGTCATTCAACCAGAAAAGAGCCATATCGCTAAATATAATTTTCTTATGAAATTCAGAATCTGTACAACGAATACACGCTGTACCCGGTGGTCGTTCGGCTTAAGTTGGATTGTGTAAGCTCTCAAAACAAAATCCTTCAGTAAAATTATCGATAACGTAGATGGTCATAGGTTTAATTGTTAAGCACAATGTAGAATGTACTCAGTTCGGTCTTCATTGATACTGCCCTTTACAGCTGCTATGATTTCTTCTCGCACTGCAAGAAGTCTGGATGGATGCGTGTTATCAGTGAGATTAAACGTGGTGCGGAAACGATCAATTGTTAATCGAATTAACCGTTCTGATGAACCATTATGTCGACAATAACATTAACGGAGTTCGCGATGCGTTTCTCCAGCAGAACGTTTTTTTTTTTCAAAATAAATCCGCACAGTTTGCAGACTTTATTCAGGCGTCAACCTATTTATGATAAAGCGGCAAACCAAACTAACTATAAAACTCATGGCAGTTGTCACACCATACACATCATTAAAAATTTCTAACTTAAAGTTCTCTACATAACTCTACCAGATTCAGTCTCGATCTCAATGGGTTTAGTAGCCAGTCTCAAAAGCTTTAGTAGCCGTGATTTCATTTACTTTCTTGTTGCTTGCCCAAAATTCCTTCTGAACAGTATAAAACTGCCTTTGAATCGATTTTTGTAAGGCCTTGATTTTTGAACTTGCTTACCACTGTCGACTTCTTTCCGGAGTCTTGAATTGTTTAATATTAGAATCCTCCAATGGCTAGCGGGATATCAGACAATTGGTGAATCAATTACTCCAAAAGTCATTAGTTATCGTACTCTTGCGAAAACTTTATACTTCAACAATTTTTATCCATTTGTTGTTGCTTCGGTCCGCTCGTCTTGTTTTTTTGTTGTCAAGAAGGCGTTTCGGCTGTATTTCTGGCATCCTCAGCTGTTTTTGTGGACGAGAACGTTTTGAGATCGAGCGTAATCCTTTAACTGGTATCGTGGGTTGAAATGGACCCACATCTAAAGAATATCGACTTGTATTCTTTAAGCTTTCATCCTACAATAACGGACTCTTGCAAATTTCAGTAGTGTGCAAGCTGTCGCGGCAAGCGAAAGTGCAGTGTTGTAACTTGCATAGGAACTGAGGTATGACATTGGTTGGGTCAAAATGACCGACGATACCTAGTATGTAACTTTTTACACGAAACAAAATTATTAATTTTTTCGTTTTTTGTGAGAATTCCAACAACATAGGCGGGATTGTTAAAAAATTGACAAATAAATGAATTTTTGAACCAGAGCTGTGAATACGAGTCAGACGCTAGTGAACTGTGTGAGGATGAATGTATAAGCGATCGAGACAGCTCCGAGCCAGCTAACTGTACAGAAGATTCTGACGCTGACTATCAGGAGACGAGGACAGAGAAGAGGTTAAAATATAGGATCGACTGTCAAATTATTATCGAGATAAGAATTGTTTTGAATGGTCAAAAAAGCTTCTGGTAAGAGGCCAAGCAAAAAACATAAAATAACAACACATCTTCGTGGTTTGGGAGGCCCAGCTCGAAACAAAACAAATATGACAGAATTAGAATCATGGCAGTTACTTGTTTCGAATGAAATTATAAGTCTGCATACAAAAGAAACATAAGAGAATTCAAGGAAGCTAACTTGTGTACCGGGGCTCATACAAATTTTGTCGGAATGGTTAAACTGAACACTTTTTTAGGACTTTTATTATTAGCTGGAGTTTTCAAGTCAGGACACGATGACCTTGAGGAGTTATAGAATACGGATGGTACAAGTAGAGACATTTTCAGAGTGACCATGTCCTTAAAAAGGAATATTTTCATTTTGTCTGCTTTACGTTTTGACAGCATCAAAACAAGATCCGAAAAAAAGTCCTTGATAGAGCTGCACTCATATTAGTAGTATTCAATGAATTTATGAAAAACTTCTAAATACATAATAGTTGTTCTGAATGTCTAACCATTGATGAAATGTTATGCCCGTTTCGTGAAAAATGCCTATTTCGCGTGTACATCAAGTCGAGACCAGCGAAATAAGGAATCAAAATTGTATGCCTTTGTGATGCTAAAACGCATTATCTGTAAAATGCATTTATTTATACGCGGAAAACAGAATCAGCTACAAGAAGTGATTAATCTGTATCTACACGTACTGTTACTAAAGTAGTTGAACCTTAGGAAAACTCAGAAAACCCGAAACATCACAGCTGACAATCGGTTTTCCACGATCGAATTGGTCGATAAACTGATTGAAATAGGGTCAACATACGGAACATTTCGCAAAAATAAACGAGAAACGGAGTGCCTTCCTCATAAAACACTCTCAGTAGACTCAAGTTTGTTTGGTTTAATAAACGATAAGACAATTTGCTCTTATGTCGCTAAAAAGGGCTGAAGTGTAATTATGATTTCTTCATTGCATCATGATGAAATTGTAGATCGAGAGACCGGCAAACCCGACATTATCAAATTTTACAATAGTAGAACGTAAAAGTAATTTCGTTGTAGAACGAAATCTAAAATATTGTATATTCTCCAGAGAAAGTCAAAGTCAAAAGCGCTTTATTTCATATTAATCGTTATAAATTTTTCAAGAATATAAAGCTGATTCTAAATAATAAAAATACGAAAAAACTTAATGGCCCAAATGGCTCTCTAAATTTAGACATTATCATTTACAAATGAAAAGAACAAAATAACAATATCAAATGCAATTTGATTAAAATTATTACTTATTTTAATATTCAATTCGAAAAAGGAGAAAAAACCAACCAAAAGTATTCAAAAATCAATTATAATGTTATACAACAGTGAGTTTTTATCCTACGACTAATATATTATAACCTAATTCTAATCAAAATAATTTATTTGATACTATTGTAATGCTATCAATATTCCTAGCCTAAATGTTAAACATAATTTGTAAAGCCTAATATAATACCATAGACTTATACTAAATATTGAAATTTATGTCTAATTTTGAACACAACAACAACACTAAATGTAGCTACCATGAGCTGAAACTCAAAAACCAAAAAGTACAAAAAAAAAAAAAAAACACGATTGGTATTGTCATTCAGCCACCAGTACCTAGCCTGCTCCACCTGTGCCCGACAAGTCTCAACGAATTTAGCAAATGAGTATCTCCTGGATCGGATGAGTATCTCCATTGGAATCGCTGGTCTCGTGTACTCAAATTCGGAGGATATTTTATCTTTTTATCGGTGGCCCGTCTATATATGTGATATATAATTGGAACGCCGTCGGAATCAAATATATATCGATTCATGTCTAGCGGCCAGTCAAAGCCAGTAGCGAGGCAAGTCGCAATATACTCATTTGTAGGATGGAATGGCTGTGAGATCCAGGGATTTTCACTCACAGTTACAGATCTTTTGCTATATGATTCCAAAGAAGTTTGAATATGAAGATATCGACTCTCCTCACTTTAGCAGTTTGATAAATCTTCCTATTCGACATATGGTGTTTCAAATCCGTCTCAAGCTCCCTGTATAAACCAGTACATGCACGCAGACATTTTCTTTCGAAAACTCTTAATCTTTCCATCGTATTAGCACTCTGATTGTACCAGATCTGGCATCCATATGTCAAAATTGGTCTAACCAGGATCGTGTAATAGCTAACTTTGGCCTTTTGAAGAATGTATTTAGAATGAAAGAGTCGACGAAGGGCCATGACTACTTTTTGTGCTTTACTCAGCATCATTTTGACATTATCTACATAGTACAGATATAGCTCGAGATGAACAGGTATCGAACACAGGATTTATGTGGAACCCTCTCTGAACTACCGTTGCCAGCCATAATATGGAAATCCTTCCAATTACGTTTCAAATCTTAGCTGGCCCCTTGCAGCGTGGTCCGAAACAAAATTGTTTCGCACTTCTGCGCATTAATCTTCATTCGCCAACAATCGTTAGTGAGCTGCACATAATTAAACATTTTTTGGAGGTTGCTCTGGACTATCGAAGCTTTTCAGTCTACTGTATAGATGATCAGATCATCAGCAAACACTACCAATGATCACGTTGGTGAAAAATTAAAATCAAAGCGATCCAGTAGTTTGTGAATATATATTGAAAATAGTAGAGGCAAAGTAACTGTACCCTGTTGTAGACCATTCAAGACCTTGAAGTCGCGCATTGTCGTCAGATTCCCATCAGTTACAACAAATGATTTTCCGTATAACATATTACACATCATGGCAACAAGGTGTCTGGGGAACCTGTCCTGAAGGAATTTAAAAATTAGTCCATCTAACCACACTGTATCAAAAGCTTTCTCCATATTAATGACACACTCTCCAACACATTCTCTATCATTTAGCTTCCAACAGATGTCTGAGGTCACTTTCGCTATCGCATGTATGGTCGAATGCCTGGCACGGAAACCAAATTGGCAATTCGACATCAACTCATATTTCTCAATGTGAGCGTTGAAAGCTTTATTCAGTATCACTTCGAACACCCTGCTGATGTTAGGCAGCAAGCTGATTGAGCGATAGCTTTTAGGGCACGAAGATTCTTTTCCTTTCTTCAAGGTCGGAAAACCCTTAGCACTTTTTCACTCATTTGGGACATATGAATTGCTCAACATGTTGTTGAACAATATGCAATAATTTCTTATCGCAACCTCAGGCAAATGTCGGAGAACTATATTCGGAATACCGTCAATACCACATGATTTCTTGCTGTTTATCCTGCCAAATATGAATGACAAGTCTTCACAGCTGACAAAATAATCAACAAGATTTAAGCTCTGTATGGGGTCTGATATTAATGTCTAACTGAAATGAAGAATTGGCTCGCCATGCAGCCTTGATTTGAAATCGGAAACTTTTGCTTAGACGACCTCTGAAAATATTCGATTTCCTCTCGCAGGATTTGGTAGATGAACTAATTCGAAATGTGTTTCAATCAGGGCAAGTTTCTGCAATCTATCACATATAATTCTGTTCCGTTTCTATCCGGCGTCGTACTATCAATTTCGATACCAGCCCTATCCAGAAAATTGAACTCATCGATTTGATACCTTCACATGAGACCTCTTACAGAATAAACTATTTACATTCGTGAAAACGCCATCAGAGTCCTGTGGGCTTATACCCCTCAGTTTTTCCGCCCATTCTGAAGTATGAACGGATTAAGTTCCGGACATATTTCAGGTGTAATTTCAACAAAGTCAACGATATATATATATATTGTTGACGCGTGTTAGAAGAGGGCTTTTCATTTTTTTAACCTTGCGATGGTTGGTGTTTTATATCCTTCCATATTGTTTCGATGTTTAATCTAATCTAAAATATGGTTTCCATGTTTAATCTTGGGCACTACTTTCTCAATCGTTACCAACGTCAGCTTCTCTAACTTTGACATAGAGATCTATTTCATAATTAGTTAGATTTCTGTCATTAGGAACCATTGAGAACCGATTAAATTTTTTTTGAAACTGTACCCAATCCGTTTTTTCGAAATTCAACCGATGATTTTCATGTTAAACTGGAATGAGGAAGACATCATATCTGTGATGATTGATTTTCATTACGATTGCGTTACAGTCGGGTGCTTCCTTTCCGTTGAGGACTTTTAAAGCTGAATTCAAGTCTTCCGTCAGCAATACAAAGATGCAAATATGAATAAGTCCTAGGGCATGTTGGGAGTTCCGACCCATAAAGATTGCACCTGTTTTCAATTTGGTACTCTGTTATCCACGATTTCAGGAACACATCTTTTGGATTTTTGTTGAAGTTCAGCCATGATGTACGCCGGGCGTTAAGGTTATCGGCAAGAATATAATAGTTATGCAGCCTGTTCAATTCAAGTATTTCAAATAAGGAATTAAGCCCCTCCTTGAACTTGCGAACATTTCGACCAATTGCATAGGCACAGAGAAAAAAAAGAGGTTATCTCTACCTGGCAGTGAAGTTCTGATAACGGACACTTCTAGAAATTCAAAGTTTTCAAACCCCACTTATCTACTCCACGAACACGTATTGTTTTTTTTTGTACCAGGAGGCTACCGAACCGATTCGCGTATTCGATTGGCGTATGCCAGGAGGCTGATCAAACACACTTCGAAAAGGATAGAACCACAATAATCTCTTCATAATTTTCTTTTAGGATATAAGTTTTCGATAAGGTAATACAACAAAAAAAAAAAGTTTTCAAAAATTAAACAAAACAAATTCAGAAATAACATCTTTGAATATCTACACACTTTGAGCGTAAGTGTCGAAATAAGTTAATGTTATAGGATGTAAGAAATTATAAATTATTATTATTATTATTATTATTAAATCAGCCCCAATATCATATTTTTATAAAATAAAGCTTACAGCTGAAACGCGTCCTCGACAACAAAAACGCAAGGCCTGGAGGGCTTAAAAAACAACAAGGAAATTTTGGCATGCGGCAATGAAAGAACGAAAAATGTGTTTCATATCGATTTTAGAATCATTTACTAAATCAGCTTTTATTAACTTATTTTATTACCTCATTGATTGGTAGTGCAAGAAAAAATGCATTAAAGCAAAAACTTCATTTGCTGTTTAAGTCGAACGGTCTTAATTTGTTTTTATTTGCAGCTTATCCGCACGTTATATCTTTTGGCAGCAAATGATAAATTCATTTGAATTACTTTTCATGTTACTATCAATCTTTCCATTTGCAGGTCGATACCACTATAGATAAAACTAGATCATGTTCAAATTATGCAATCAGTCATCAACATCAACAGTAGACGATTTCTCATCACTAGCGTGTGTTATATATATATATATATATATAATAACTTTGATTTCTTACGATTTCAAAAGAAAATTGGTTGTTTCCTGTTAAGCGGAACAGCAAATCCAAACCAAATCAACTAAAGCCAAAGTATTTTAACCAATACTCATTAGGTTTTAAATAAAGTATTTTTGTTTAAAATGCGAATTTGATTTTTTTGATAAGATATTATTTGCCTTGCTTGATTGAATCGATATTAGATATGAAAATAATGTTGAGTTTGTCGATAGTGTGTTTTTTTTTGAAAACCCTGATTAAGTAGATGGAAATGGTTTTCAAGTAAACCAATCAACAACAACCATATTAAAATAGACATAATCATTCTATAAGATACATTAAATTGTCCTGTCGCGAACAATTCGGGAATTTCCTGCCTGAATGAAACATTAAAAAAAGTTTGCCCCCCTCAACGAATGAAATCATTTTAATTGACCTTCTTTATTTGACCAAAAAGCTATCAAGTAGTATTGTTCGGGTGTAATCTGGAAAATGTATTAACTTTGATTTTTTCATATTCTGATAAGGTGAAACTTTCTATGCTATCAACTGTACACTATAAATCCATTTACTATGCTATCATTATTATTTGCATCAATCATTATTATCGAATTATCGTATCTTGTTGCAAGGCTCATTGAAAAGTATAAAATTACCAAATTTTCGCCAGGCAAGATCAGTACCTTAGCACAGTGTCCAGTGTTGGGTCTCTCAAATTTCGATTTAAAATGGGTGATAGAACGGATCCCAAAATGTTATTAGTTGCAATTATTTTTGCAGTATTTGTACCATGTCTCGAAGCTTCCATATCATACAAATTCCCGAACAGTGATATCTCCCTGTTGCTGAACGACAATCGAAATGGCATGGAATATAGTGTAGTCCGAGGTGAGCCACATCAGCACTTGTGATACTTATAAAAAAGGAAAAGAGGTTGTGAAAGTAAAGTGGTTTGTTTTGTTTAAGTGTTTGATGTAGAATATTTATCTAATTACAAAGTTTTTATTGTTTTTGCTTTAAATGTAACTTTATTGTTTCGGAAGCTTCAATCTCTTCACTCTATTCAGTCACTCTTTAGAGAGGTGATGTGTTCAACTCCCGTGGTATTAAAATCATTACTTTTGAATTTAATGACCTTTCAGATTATTTTTACTTCATATCATCTGTTGGCGGAATAAACAAGAAATTGAATTCAGATTAAAACTCTAAATTTGAAAATTAACGTGCGTTTATACTGTACAAATGATTTGTATTCGAACTAATGGATGAATTCTTTGCAAAAAGTTTAAATAAACTTGAAATTAATTTCAAGTTTACAGAAAACAAGTTCTACTTATTTCCCAAACTTGAGTTGAGGCTAGTGCATTTTATGAATGGTTAAATGTTAAATCAAACATCCCAAAATTATTGTCAGTAAATGAATTACTGTTGTCTATCATTTTCCTAACTACGTTCAAAGCTTAGAAGATAGCTATTGCAAGGATTTCTCGGGAACAGATTATCAGCGTCAATGGCGTTGCAGTTTAAACTAGGCATTGGACTCCCTAAGAAGTTGTCTCAAATCGTCGTGACTCTCGAATTTGTTTTCCACTTTTTTGCGGTTAACAGGGATCTGATGACAACCATCACTTAGCTTGCACATCGATTCTAGTGAACTTTTGTGCCGGGGTATTACTAAGCAAAAATGGCCTGTTCGAGCCTTTACACTTTCGTAGTATGACCGTTAAATTCTATTAATGAATGGGATAAGCGATTTCCCAATTTTCTTTATTAGGTTACTGTATTTGTGAAAGGACAGACAGCTGTTTCAAAGTTGATAGGGCTCCTTCTTTAGTATTATGTCCTTTAAGGCCATTAAGACATCGTTGGAACTAGTTCTTAACGTCCAGAAAATATGTGTTCTGCTGACTTTGACACCATAATGGCGTCAAGAACTAGTACAACAGCTGCTCTGGCATTACACTGAATGGGCATAGTACTGACAATGACAATAGCAGGGACAATGTTGGCCTCGCCAAAGCTATTTGCTCTGTTCAAAATATATGAAGCGATGATAGGACACCGAAAAAGTATGACTATTAGTTGTGATATTTGGTTTGCTGTTGCAAAAGGAGTTAAGGATTCAATTGTATCTTCGAATGACGGTGTATAATATCAATCTTGCCCGGTTTTTCTGTATAAAATGTAAGAATTTCACGAAACCAACAGGAGGCTTTGACTTTGTCCAACTTCACTGGCAAGCTTATTCTTTATTTTATCATTGAATCTTTTATCATTTGAAAAGCAACAATATCTAGCATCCTGGCAACATAAGGTGAGAACCCTCTCTGCATTTTTTGTTTTGCGTTGTTCCATCTGTTTTTTTTTTTTGCAAATCGAAGAGTTCTCGTTAAGATTTGCACTACGTAGAAGTTAATTAACACTTTGCTAATCGTAAAGGATGTCTATTCAATAATATATTAGGAAAAAATAAAAAAGAGATATTGAGTTAATATAATATAAATCAAAACCAAATGGGTATCGTAAATACTTCACGAAAGAATGTGTATTGACAAGCAATATAAGCAATTAAGACTCACGTTGATTCGTTGAATAATTTCACTTAAACTTGAAAATCAAGTAGCCTCTATGTTATTCAATATATAATCAATATTACGAATCCATGCAGATAGGTGTAACCACCAACGAAATCAGCAGTAAGATAAGCACATATCAAAGGTGATATCAAAGGTTAAGGAATCGTTTCTCAGTTTCTGCATAGATAAGATTAGATTAAATTGATGTTGTAACCGCTTGTCCGATATAGCATGACCTTCGGAGGCTCTGATTTTGAAAAATTTAAAATACGAAAACGCTTTTCATAGTACGTTTGGAGACGCTTGAGGTTTTGCTTACATTTATGAAAATTTCAATGACCGTGGAAATATTATATTGTAACTAAACCGAAGAATAATTACGAACTAGCTCAACAACTAAAGGTCGCCACACTTAGAAGGAGAAGCAAATACCATAAGTAACAAATAAGGTATACTTATCCATACTAGAGGGAGACACCACAATGTTTGTTTTTCCGAATTTAGTTGTATTGCAAGGCAGAATTTTTCGTTGTATTAGTATATGTGCTTTGTGCCTCATTACATCTTCGTCTTTAGATTCTTCCTATGCTCTTTTCTATGCAATTATCTTCGACTTTAGATTCTTACTACGCTGTTTTATTTATAAATGCTAACACATTATTAAAGGAAACTGTCCATAAACGTTAAATAATCTAAATGTGATTCGGATGCGCTTAATAACAATAAAATATGATACAAAAATATAAGCTATCTGATTGAGGGCTACTGGAAGTAAACTAACTGCAGATTATGACAATAAAACAAATACTTTACTGCAAGAAATATGTTTAGATACAAACAATAGTACGTTATAAGACATATAAGGAACAAAAATTATCTCCATTGAAGCACAGTCTCCTCGTATTTCTCGAAAATTTATCCAACACTTTATTGTCGAAATCTGACGAGTCCCCTTCGGCACAATTTTTCGGTGAACACTCATCATTGCCAGGCGATTCAGCCGAGTTTCCACCATGGTACTTTGACACCAAGTTTTGATACGTCTTAGGCTGCTGAAGGAGCGTTCTACGGTACAAGTGGTGCACGGTAAAGCTATCAAGATTTTAAGAGTTTTAGTGATTTTCGGGAAAAATGGCTTCGTGCCTTCTAGCACTTCAACAACGGTCAAATCAGTGGCATTTGGTTAGCTTTTCCACAATTTCTGCTAAAATTCAATTCAATTTTTTATAGCTGGCAAATTATAAAATTCGCTGAAGGTTTCGCAAGATTCACTTAAATTTTTTATCGACATGGTTTGCATTTGGCCAGGGTGGAACTTTGATAATGCGAAAGCTGGAGTGCTGTCTTCAGCAAAACTAATAAGGGAATCTAAGTACGGGATTACCAAAGACCTCCTCCGAAACTCTGATGGACTGTCGGCTGGATGATTGCTGCGATAACGCTGTGGACCAACAAGGCGTGGAATTGCCGAAATATTTTCATCCAATCCGAGTTTTTCTACTATGGCAGTAGCGTCTTTAAAAATTTCATTTGTGACTTGATCTGGATCATCACAGTGCATTTTAAAAAGTTGTAAAAGGCGCTTAATGTGCTGCGAAGCCTTGTCCGTGACCAAAGCTACTGTTCTTTGAAAACTCCAAGATTTTTGGGTTTCTCGCTCCACCGTGTTTCACAGAGCCGCGAAATATTGGGTATTAATTTTCTTCTCAAAATGGACTCCCGGAAAAGTTCAATAATATCTTTTGTGGTTTCTATGGTGTTATGGATTTCAGGCAAAGCATTGAGATCATTAATTACTAAATTCAGTTTGTGCGACGAACAGTAAAACAAAAAACCTTTGGTGTATTTTTTCGTAAGATCGCTTGTACACCACCGTCTTTCCTAGCCATAGTTGAGCAACCATCGAATCTCAATCCAACGCATTTTGCTAGGTCAACCCCTTCCCTTGCTTGAAAATCATCAATTGCCTGTGCAATGCCTTTCGTGTCAAGACCCTTTAGTTTCACGAACCCAACGAATGCTTCTTCAACTGCATTAGTTTTTTCACAAAAATATCGCAGACCAATGGATAATTGCTGTTAACAATAAGGTAACAAGGTTATCGTTGTATTAAAAAGGATATGTCCACTTAAATTGAATGCATTCTTTTATAATATCATCAAATCTATACTTTTGCATGATTCTCAGTATGTTTCATAATACTTATCATTTAAAAAGACTTAAAACTCAAGTACAAATTGGTTTTACAGAACAAATCGGGGGATTTCCAGTGTTACGCGATGACATATGCAAATGCATATAAATGTTTTTAGGTCCGATAATATCCGATCTACTTTATGTTGTGATAGGTTTTTTAAAATTTCCTGTGCACTAGAATACATGATGCCGCCCAAAATTAGCGAAATCAGTGCTGAGGAGATGAAAATTATGCTGAAAACTAAGAGTAAAGGGAAACTTACAGCGAAATTGGTCAAATAGTAGGCAGAACTCACTCCTCTGTCCAGTATGTATCGAAAACATTTAGTACAAATGGTTCGATTATGTCAAAGCCTCGTTGTGGTCGACCCTGCATACTTACTGAACGCGAAAAAAGAAACGTTTTGAAGGCATTTAAAAAGAATTCTCGAGTAACTGCTTCCCAAATTGTTACAAATATAAAAGACTCTTTTGGCAAGGTTTTCCACGAAGATACAATACGAAAAATACTAGAGACAGGTGAAGCCGTAAGAAGCCATTGATTTCGGGAGTGAACAGGAAGAAACGTGTGGATTTCGCAAATAATATATAAACAAGCCACCAGAGTTTTGGGAACAGGTCCTACTCTCTGACGAAAGCAAATTTTGCATATTTGGCATAAAAGGAAGAATGTTAATCTGGCGAAAGAGCGGTACTACCCTCGAAAAAGAAATTCTCGTACCAACTGTGAAACATGGTGGAGGTGGTGTGATGGCAAAGCGTTCAGCAGTTGAGGCTTGGTGACGATTTCTGGTTCCAGCAAGATAATGATTTCAAGCACACAGCACACACTGTGAAGCTTTGGTTGCTCTACAACACAAAACATCGACTGTGTACGCCGCTCCATTCCCCAGACCTTAATCCCATTCAGTATTTGTGGGACTTGTTGGAGCGCAGTATACGTCAGCACAGCATAACCCCGAAAGAAATGCTGAAAAACGTCATCGTCCATGAATGGGGCAAAATTACCAAGCACGGCACAGTCAAATTGGTTCACTGCATGCCAAATCGACTAAGGAGGTCCTTGAGGTCCAAGAAGAGGACAAGTTATTAAGGCTTGATATGTAATAAAATATTAGAATATTTCAAATCAATATTGTCATGTACGGATACTTTTTCTGGTTGGTTTAAGTGAGGATTTTTTGTTTTTAATTTGTAAAATATAAATTTTATAGGAATACCACACGAATAATTTATAGAAAATATAGTTTCATTAATTTATAAGTTTCCATATCCTAATATGTTGCTTTCTTTTGATGTTGTGCGAATACTTTTACTGGCAAGTGTATGTCAGCTGTCTCGTCTACCAATACACTGTAACCGTCTCCTGATTTCACTTTGGCAATAAGATGCGTCTTCAGCACGGCGACTCTTAATTATTTGATTTTGAATGTCAGCAGAACGATCACTCGAATTTTTTTCCCGTGCTCAATGTGTGACTTTAAAACCGCATTCCCTGAATCAATTCGAAGCTTGAACAAATCCTCCAGTATTCCTTCGCCATGAGTTTTGCCTCGCAGCGCTAAATCGTGAGCCCCACAAAATGTAATGCAAGAAATAATGGATGCTGTAATTTTTCTGTTTTCTGAGATCAGATTCTGGGAGTTATTGTTGAGTTGCACATCCAAAGCCAAACCTCGAATGAATGACTTACCACTTTCGTTCGCTGCCTTATGAATGTGAGTTTCCGCATGCTTTTTCCACTGCCCGTGAATATCCTTGAATTTGCAAAACGGCTTAACAATAACGACCCCAGGACACGTTGGAAAGAATTGGCATTTGGTGGAAATAAGGCAAAATGTTTACAAAAGGCTCTTTTCCGGCGGCGGGGATGAACAAGCCATGCCAAGTACGTCTCCAACCACGAAAAATTCGTTTCAAATCAGCGTCTTAGCGTCAGCGTCAAACATCGTCTTCTATGAAGTTATAACTTTTAGGAGGCATCCAGCAATTTCCGAGTAACTCTTTCTTTGTTTCAGTGGATAAAAGCGAAGCACGATCAATAAAATGATATCATTCTGAGCGCAATCATTTACTATAGAAACACAGGATTGCTCCGGCTCGGGTTGTATTCCCGTAACAAAGGCACAATTTTACGCAACGATTTCTGAGCTCTTCCCTTTTGTGTCTGCATATTGCTCGTCGGTGTCGCTTCCCTGTTCTTCGACCCTTTTCTTTTGAGATTTGCTGGAAAACGGAAAATCGTGAAAATATATCTCAAAAAGTAGTGGCAATTGATCTTGGGTTTATTTGCAAAAAACTCACCGCGAAACTTTCTTGTGTCCATTGTGAAGGCAAAACGAAGAAAAACTCAATGGAATCCAGGGAGACAGCTGCCACCCCCTGCCCCCTTTGGCGACATCCTTGCGCAGTGGTTTATGTGATTGTGAATCAAATTGTGGTGACCTCGAAAATGATTCTGCAACAGAAGATACTGATTTTGATGACAGGCCACCCATATATCAAAACATCAGATAGTCTTGACGAATTGGAAGAAGAGTGGAACGAACATAATATCACACCAAACTTACAGAATGGTTCAAATATACCTTATGCGACTAACAAGCTAGGTGACGCGACAACCACCAGTAAGGCAACAGCTTTAATTTTGACAGTAGTTTTTTTTCTATAGTCGGTACGCAGACCAATTTGTACTTTGTACGATCCTTTAGTTGAGACACCAATATTTCGAGAAACGATGTCAGACTATAAAATCTGATCATTTTTGGTTATATCATTCCAAAATTTCAGTCTTTTTATATTTGCAAACATTTAAATAGTTTGAGACAAAGCAACGTTACCATACAGGGGACGCATCAGCTTTGCGTATAACCAGGTGAAGATAACGAAGTATGGAATTTTGATCAGAATCCTTTGTGAAAGTAAAAGTGGTTATATCAGGATGATGCATAGAATTTTTCAGGTGTTTTGGAAAAAAATACGTAATTTTCTAGAGAAATTTTTTTTTTCAAAATACATTTCGCCCATATTTTAGGTAATTTATGAATAACATGCCAGAAAAACTGCTTGTCTTTTACGGCAAACCATTTGTCGAGCCTCATCCAGCTTCCTCGAAATTGCTGAAGTGCTGCTCTGCGAGCGCATGGTACTCAGATGGCGCCAAGTGTGGGGAGTACGGCGGATGCAGACGGATGTTCCATCCAAGCGATTTCACTGTGTCTTTCACTGGCTCTGCTGTATGCGGTAGCGCGTTGTTTTGTAACAAATTCACTTTGCATTGTCTTCTAGCCTACTCGGGTCGTTTTCGATTAATGCTCGGCTTCAATTTCTCACAACAGTTTCGCCGGGCTTCAAAAGTTCATAATACGCAATACCGTTCTGGTCCCATTCTACACAAAGCATTGTCTTCTTGTCGAAGCGATTTGGCCTTGGTGTTGAAGGACTGGCTTCGCCAGGAGAAAGCGAAGATTTTTTCCACTTAAGGTTTTCAAAATAAATTCATTCTTTTCGTGGCGCCGAAACAGTAAATCACAAGTGACTTTGCGATTTCCCATTTGACGTTCATTCAAATCGTATGGGACCCATTTACCGAGTCTATTGATCTTACCTAATGCTTGCAAACGTCTGCTGATCGTTTCCTTTGATACATTTAATTCTTCTACTAATCGCCGTTGAATTTAAGTCGGGTCGCCATCCAATAGCTAATGCGATTCCTCCTCTTCGCATTATTGTGGTATAACAGAGCGCTCCTTGTCTTTCACATTGAACTTACCACTTTTGAATTGTAGAAACCATATCTCACACGTCCTAATTGTTGAAGCGTGTCCACCATATGTTTTTAACAGCAAACGATGACTTTCAACAGCCTTTTACTTTTAATTAAACAACAAGAGCAATGCGGGTAGCCAATGCTCTTTTTCAGGTACAAAGTTCGACATAATTGATCCATAAAACAAACATGCTGGGAGACTCCACGTGTGAGTGTTTGTAGCTCAATGTGAGATGATCGAAATGGGGTATGTGTCAAATAAATACATTGCGCACTTTTCCCTGCCGCCATCTTTTAGTAAAACCCGGAAAAAACTTATGCACACAGCTGGTATATACAACTTTGAAGTCTATTCGGGGCACGGCAAACAGCTGCAAAAACTATATTATCTGTGTTGGTCCTTGGTCGTTGACACCATATATACCAAGACATTTATTGTAACAGTGTTTCTGCAGCCGGGCTATTGCTCAGGAAAAAAATACTTGTGTTTGCTGGCATACGGGAAAGCCGTGAGTTACCAAAGGTCTTGTTAGAAAATCCAAGTCTGCACTATGGAGTAATCTTTTTACGAAGGGGACCAGTTGTACTTATTGCTTGGAAGGATAAAAGTATAATACGGATGATATCGACTTTCTATGATGCTTCGATGAAATTAAGTAGAAGTCGATGTGTAACCTACATATGACAGGAGTAGGTCGTGCAGATTAGTCGTGATATTAGTGGCGAATTGTAGATTTTCACGAATATCGATTAAGTTTTAGTGAAAAACTGCACTTTGTTCGGTCCATGTAAAATTGCGTTTAAAAAATGTACCATTGGTTGTGATACAGTTCATCATACGAAAAAGGATAGCAAAAATTAAATGATAAATAAAATTGATTAGAGTTTATTTGTATTGTTTAATTTCATTTCCAAATATCAAATAACAGCGCTGATACATTTTCAGTAAAATTGCCAGTCAACGATGTGTTGATTGAAAAATATTTTCATTGGAAAACATTCATGAAAAAGAACTTATCTATTTAAATTAAGGAAAAGTAAATATTAATTTTGATTATTGGGGAAAATGGGAGAAAAACCAACAAATCCTAACATAGTTTTCATAATTGAACAAGAACACAAAAAGAACTTTTGGTTTATAAATAATTGTTTTAACTTTAATCGGAGAGATTACATAACACTAACACGTAACAGTAATTAGCTGTCACTAAATTACCAGAACAAACCATATGTATTGAATTTATGCATTGCCATTCAGCCACCAATTGGTGACCTCTGCGTTTCTGATTGATCAATTTCAACATACTTCGCAACAGCGTATCTTCATCGTCATTTTTCATTCTTCACGCTAAAATTCTGAGTATATTCTTTTCCCCTAACAGT
Organism: Stratiomys singularior; assembly: GCA_954870665.1. Classification (NCBI taxonomy): domain Eukaryota; kingdom Metazoa; phylum Arthropoda; class Insecta; order Diptera; family Stratiomyidae; genus Stratiomys; species Stratiomys singularior. Next base: position 106,812,826 of record OX940878.1, on the reverse strand, counting down.
GACCCGTCTATCATAGGATATAAAATAGGGGCACATCCAGAATTAAAAACAGACAGTACCAGTCGGTAGAATAGAATCGCTGCGAAACCTGTGAACTTTCCTCCACAGTTACGGAATTCGCGATGCCTTGGTAATTGGCGCCTTGATAAAGCCTGCAGTTCGGTTTATTGAGTTCTAATCTATTTCAGCTTTTCTATACAGACCAACGCATGCTCAAAGTCTGTCCTGCTCCAAAACGCGTAGTTCTTCCATCATACAAGGAATTTGACATCCATCTGTCAGAATCGGTCTAACTTAAGCATTGAAGCAGATTACTGTGACCTTTTGTTCAACATATCTGGAGTTGAAGAATTTTGTGTACATGTCTGTAAATGCAATGATAGATATAGTCATATATACATATCTCAAGACAACATGTGCATATGGATTGGATCTTTAAGTGACATTATCGGACAAAAGTTTCCGGAAGACCTGATAGTAAACTCTATAAAATTAACACAGCGAAATCAACAAGCACAACATACAGGTAGACAGAAAACTAACGTATTGAAGCATCGTAGATGTACCCTAACATTCGCTGGTGAGAAAGCTTACAAGGTACTTACAAACTGGTGGAATTTTTATCTCAAAAGCAACTCATAAGCTGAACGAAAAAGTAATGATTAGGTCTACCGTAATACTTCCCGTGCTCAATTAAAACCAGAACGGGATCGATCAGACAAATTTAACCAAAGGAATCGGACAAGATTGAAAGTACTTACGCATTGCACTGACTAGCGATCTATTCACACCTTCAAGTCTCAGAAATCCATTCTAGAGTAAGAAGACAAAGAGGAAAAAGACTTCTTGAGAAGAAGCGCCTCCACCCTCTCACTGACGCATCTCTCCCAACTCTGAAGTTATCTGATGCTGTGAGCCCTCCATATCTTTCAGGACTGGCCTGCCACGTGATACCATGTCTCAACCGATCAAAGCGCTTAGATTATCCAGTGGTGAGGCCTCCCGTTTCCTTGTAGAGATTCTGTAATAGCTTGTCCGTGACTAGCGATCTATTCACACCTTCAAGTCTCAGAAATCCATTCTAGAGTAAGAAGACAAAGAGGAAAAAGACTTCTTGAGAAGAAGCGCCTCCACCCTCTCACTGACGCATCTCTCCCAACTCTGAAGTTATCTGATGCTGTGAGCCCTCCATATCTTTCAGGACTGGCCTGCCACGTGATACCATGTCTCAACCGATCAAAGCGCTTAGATTATCCAGTGGTGAGGCCTCCCGTTTCCTTGTAGAGATTCTGTAATAGCTTGTCCCATATTTTAGCTGCAAAAAATTTGTGGCAAGTGTCGTCTTCCTTTTCTGGGCGAATAGTAGTGCGGGGTTCATAACTTAGCAATGTGTAAACCACATGCCTGCTTAATAGTGGGGTTAGGTAGATGTCAGCCTTACCAGGCATTCGATTTAGCCACGGTCTCAGATCCGGGATGGGCCGCGTAGCCAACCTTAACTTCGTGCAATCCAGCCGAGACTGCTGCGAACCATTGAGTGAGCGCTGTGCTGCCTCGAGGGCAATTGTTTCTCTCGAATGCTCATGTCGATGTAGGTAAATGACGTGGCACTCCCTAGCAAGGAAGGCGATAAATATAATGTCAGATATGATGATACAATCATGTCGTCCCATATTTTCACTCCGTATAGTAGCAATGACTCTACTGTACTCATCAGGAGGCGTCGTGTTGATGGACTGGTTCATTTTACATTGATGTGGTTGAGCAACTTATTCTAAAACCGTACTGTCGAGGAGATAGGTTTCCAGCAGCACGAATTGCGTCAGTGAATCTTGCTTTGATGAGTTTCCTTTCACTTTCCCAGCTCTGTCTACCCAGCATAACGGACGATATGCGGACGGGAATCCGGGATTTCCCTTCCCTTCTGGAAAAACATTACTTAAAATAAGTGTGACATCTAGTGCTGGTAAAAATTGATCCCATTGAGAACTATACTCCCCATTCTTCGTGGGAGAATTATCGTAAACCCTTAGTGTTTGAACTACTCCTTGAGGCTACAACGATGTCGATGCCAGAAGAACTTTCTTATATTCTCTGTCCTTCGACGTCATTATCTCCTCAAGGACTAGTTCAAATGACATCGTCTGTCCGAGGCATTAGAGTTTGAATTAGCATAGAATGCCAATGTAGCCGTCAATTATCATACGTGTGTGCTAAAACCAATAACATGTTTTCAAAAAAATCTTCATATTACAGGTAACGAGGTCCTTCAAACATTTAGATTGGATGATGCATTCATCAATTCGTATATCTCTCGAACTTCCAATGGTTTTCGACTTTCCGGAAACAGAGGTCAAGTTGTTCAATTTACTATTATTCAGGACACGCCAAACCTGAGTTTGTTTAAGATTTCACGAAATGTGAATTACGGTGATGTGGCTAAGGATTGCGTTCATTTGGATATCGGCCGCGTGAGTTGGTATGGTGCTGCTGAAAGTCGCTGGCAATACTGGCCGATTGAGAAATCTACTTACAAGAATTTCTCCTATAACACGAAAGAAGAAGATGCCTGTGCAGTCATTGAACGTTACTGGTTAAATTCGCATGGTGTGTTTATCTATGTCGATCCCGATGTCCCACTTTTTATTGACCAAAATAACCAACATCCAAATCAACTTTGTTTTATCGCGAAGAGAGAAACTCCTTACGGGGCGAATAGGAATCCATTTACGCTGAACTATCAAGTAGGAATCGCGAATAATGTTCGTGACGCTCATATGTCCGCCGTGAACAGATTCCTCAATAAACCAAGAGGAATTCCAGATGAGCGCATGTTTCGCCATCCAATTTGGTCAACGTGGGCTCGTTATAAGAAAGATATAAATGAGAGTGTTATCCTCGAATTCGCTGATGAAATTTTAAGGTATAACTTCAATAACAGTCAACTGGAAATCGATGATTTTTGGGAAACCTGTTACGGGTCGCTAACCATTGACACCAAGAAGTTTCCAAGTATGCTGAACCTGACGAATCGTTTGAAAGCTAAAGGTTTCCGTGTGACGATGTGGGTGCATCCATTTGTGAATAAGGATTGCAGTCCATGGTATCAGGAAGGCTTATCGAAAGGATACTTTGTTACCAATCAGCGCGGAAATCCAGATACTAAATGGTGGAACAGTTTGGCAAACCAAGCTGCGCATATTGACTTTACTAAGCCTGATGCGGCAAAGTGGTTTACGGATCGACTTCACAAACTAAGAAATGAACATGGAATCGATAGCTTCAAATTTGATGCTGGTGAAAGCAGTTGGATACCGACGGTAAGTCCTCTTTGATACTTTTTTAACTTAATTATATAATAAGACCCTTAATGTTACGAGTAGGACCCGGTGCTTCAAGGTGATCAACGCATGAATCCAGATCTTATCGCGGATGCTTTCGTCCGCACTGTTGCTAAATTTGGGCCAATGATCGAGGTGAGAACAGCTCGAGGAACACAAGATCTTCCAGTTTTCGTCCGCATGCTCGATAAAGATACCGAATGGGATTGGAATAATGGATTGCAAACTCTTACAACCACTTTGCTTCAGATGAACTTGAACGGGTATCCATTTGTGCTTCCGGACATGATTGGAGGAAATGGTTACAACCATCCTCCAGACAAGGAACTTTTCATTCGCTGGACACAGGCAAATGTGTTCATGCCAACTTTGCAATATTCTTACGTTCCATGGGACTATGATCAGGAAACAATTGCTATTAGCCATGAGATGACGCAATTGCATGAGAAATATGCAGATCTGATCATCAATCGTGCAAAAAGGAGCGTAGTAACCGGTGAACCACTCAACCGTCCATTATGGTGGGCTGATCCTAGCGATGCTGTGGCACAGCAAATCCATGATGGTAAGAATCGTTATAAAGTTATATGGATTAGATTGCATCTAATTTCCTCTTTTGTAGAATACTTCCTGGGAGATGAAATTATTGCTGCTCCTGTTGTTATACAAGGTCAAATTTATCGGGATATTTATCTGCCGAGCGGTTCTTGGAGGGACGGAAATAATGGTTCTGTTTACCATGGACCGAAATGGCTCATGCGTTACCCAGCCCCATTGAAAGTTTTGCCATATTTTATCCGGGTAACACCATAAGGAGTCTAATCATTTATATTGGAATTTTCAAAAATGTAAACTTAATAAATAAGGATGTATGTATAAAGTAAACAGTTATTATAATGGTATACTTTCAGTTTTTCTTATCTTTTAAACTTATTTCTTGTAACTTAATCATCCAAATTAACTAATGTGAGGTATTATCATACAATAAGCAATGAGATTTACCCATAGTGCAAATTTCCGCATCGTGAAAATCGAACATTTCCGGACCCAACCCTTCCTCTGCGGGCGCTTCGGTAAACAGGGTGATCAATCTCGGCTTGCTGCCTTCGGTGGAAGTGTTCCGCTTTTCCAACTCTTCTTTCAATTCTGGGAAAGCTGGTGCGTTAATTTTGCGAAGCATTTTATTCACATGTTAATTTTTATGGCAAAGTTCACAATTAAAAAATATCCACAGCAATTCACGATTTTTTGTTACAGTTTCACTGTCCACAAGTTCACTAACCACGCCTTGGTGTGAGTTCACATTTCGGCTCCATCATGACAGACGCAAGCCTGTGCAAAGTTTGTACCAAGTTGTTTAGTTGAAAAATTATGAAAATAATATACTGATGAGATAAGTCGTCTAGTGGAGAGGCAAGCGGTTATGAGGGGTGAACTATGAATGATGAAAGGCAGTTGGAAAGGATTGACTGAAGTAAGGACCGCAGACGTTGCCTTTGCCGCGTGGGCTGTACTGAGGGAACGTGGATGTCATCGGACCGCTCTATGTTGATCTGATAAACTGTTGGTCTGCTGGACTGATGTACTGATGCATAGAAAATGACGGACGAAAGGTGAATCGAAGTAGTCTATATCGAAAAGGAGAGGACGAACTGAAGCGAGGTTCTAAATTGCTGAGAACCTTGGGCGTACCGTGGGAAAGTTGCAGATGGATAGAACCGATGGATGATTGCTGCTAAAAGGATTCGATGGATAAAGTTGACTGATGACTAGACTTTGCAAGTAGTAACTAGGTGTGGACTGTAAAATTGAGGGACTGGATGTAAACAGATGTGTGAGTTGACGCAAAGCTGCAAAAATTGTGGAAAATGATGCGAAATTGTCGAAGTCAGTCAAAGTCAAAAGCGCTTTATTTAATATTCATCGTCATAAATTTTTCAAGATTATAAGCTGATTCTAAACAATAAAAATATGAAAAAACTTAATGGACCAAATGGCTCTCTAAATTTAAACATCATTTACTAATGAAAAGAAAAAAATAACAATACCAAATGCAATTTAATTAAAATTATTACTTATTTTAAGATTCAATTCGAAAAAGGTGAAAAAAAACCAACCAAGCCTATTCAAAAATCAAGTATAATGTTTGCACAACAGTGAACTTTTATGCAACGACTAATATATTATAACTTAATTCTTATCAAAATAATTTATTTTATACTATTGTAATGCTATCAATATTCCTAGCCTAAATGTTAAACGTCTATGAAACAACTATGAAACACCAATGGAAATTCCATTTTTCACGAAGATGGAATTGGAGAAAGCAGTCTTGTCTATGAAGGCCAGAAAGGCTCCAGGACCAGATGGGATTCCAGCAGAGGTGCTACAAATGGTCTTCCACTTTTCCCCTGACCTGCTCCTCTGTATGTTCAACGCATGCCTGCGCGAAGGGCTGTTCCCGGAGTGCTGGAAGGTGTCGAGACTTGTGCTCATTACGAAGGGAAAAGGGGATCCCGAGTCGCCAGCTGCATAATGCCCACTGTGTACACTGTGTGACACGGTCGGAAAAGTTTTTGAAAAACTTATCAGGGGAAGATTCGCTGACGTGATTCGTATTGCCGGGGATCTTTCTCCACGGCAGTATGGCTTCAGAGCAGGCCGCTCCACCATCTATGCAATTGGAGAAGTAGTGAGCGCGGTCCAACGTGCGGAGTCTCACAGTATTTCCACACGACGGGTCGTCCTGCTGGTTACTCTGGATGTCCCAAATGCATTTAACAGCGCTAGATGGGTAGATATTCTGGAAGCGCTAGAAAATCGTTTTCAAGTACCAGTGTACCTGCTGCGGATTCTCAGGAACTATTTGAAGGACCGCAGCCTACTTTACGACTTGAAGGAGGGTAAGCGAAGTACAAATCTTACTTCAGGTGTCGCTCAGGGCTCTATCCTTGGCCCGGACCTGTGGAACATCTCCTACGATGGACTCTTGCAGCTTGAACTGCCGGAAGAGTCACGTTTGATCGGCTATGCGGACGATGTCGCGGCGCTGGTCGCTGGACGCACAATAGACCATGCGCAGCTCAGACTCAATATGTTAAAGCCGAGGGTAATGGACTGGATGACCGCTTATGGATTAAAGCTGGCACTGGAAAAAACCGAAGTGGTCATCCTAACGAAGAAGAGAATCCCCAGAATACGGCCTATCAGTATAGGGAACGAGCTGGTGGAATCGGAATCAGCAGTAAAGTACCTGGGCGTCATGATAGATTCGAAGATGAGTTTTTCCTAACAAATCAGGGGAGTAGCTGACAAGGCTGCAGCGCGTGTGACGGCACTCACCCGATTAATGGCCAACATAGGGGGGCCCACCACATCAAGGAGACAGCGCTTAATGAGCGTTGTGCAGTCGCTTCTACTCTACGGATCAGAACTGTTGGGCGACGCTCTCAGCAAGGAGTTACACCGGAAGCGGTTGGCACAGGTGCAGAGACAAGGAGCATTGCGAATCGCATGCGCACACCGAACGGTCACCGGGGCGGCAGTGCTGGTAATCGCAGGGGTGATACCCATCACCCTCCTTGCGAGAGAGCGCAGAAGTATTTACCTGCGCAGAGGCGAAGATCGAAGAGAAGAGATCACCAAGGAAGAGAGACGTCGCTCTCTCAGCGATTGGCAACAGTCCTGGGAGCAAGAAACAACGGGAAGGTGGACTGCATGTCTGATCCCTGACCTGAGGCCGTGGTTCAGTCGAGTTCATGGTGAGACCGATTTCTAATTGACCCAGCTCTTAAGCGGGCACGGTTGTTTTCGGTCCTACCTGTACAAAATTGACAAAGCACGGTATCCTTATTGTGTGTTTTGTGCAGGAGAATTGGATGACGCCTGTCACACATTCTTCTACTGCAAAAGGTGGAGCCAGCAGCGAGGGGTCCAACTCAGCGAAATCGGAGAGCTCTGTCCGGAAACTATCGTCGGAGTAATGCTGAAAACAGTTGACAATTGGAATCGCGTGGCGCAATATGCTCGGGCAGTGCTTACATTAAAACAAGCTTTATTGGAGCGCTGGGAGGCATCGGGGATGGATGGATCTCTTTTGTAGCACTTCCTTCCTCTCCCGTCCTTCCCGTTAGAGAAGAGATACCCATAATGCGAAGGCGCCTCTAGACGTAGGAACACGAGGCCTAGCCCGAAGTAATGTGTCAAACGGCTCCAGGCTAGGTTCTCAGATTGACAGGGGAGGTGTTTAATGGGTAGTCCAAAAGCATTTTGCGTCTGGGAGTCCCACACTCAGGGCGTAAACAGCCTTCACCTCCCTACCACAAAAAAAATGTTAAACATCATTTCTAAAGCCTAATATAACACCATATACCTATACTAAAAATTGAAATCTATGCCTAATTTGTAACAAAACAACAATACTAAATGTGTAGCTACCATGAGCTGAAACCCAAAAAACTAAAAAGTACATAAACAGAAAATAAAAACACGAATAATTTAGGCTTTGCTATTCAGCCACCAATACCTAGCCTGCTACATCTCAGCCCGACCAGTCTCAACGAACTTAGCAAATGAGTATCTCCATTGGAATCGTTCGCCTCGTGTACTCAAACTCGACAGATATTTTAATTTATTATCGGTGGCCCGTCTATACATGTGTACACTGTATACACTGTGATCAAAAAGCAAGGTAAAATTGTCTTTAAAACTCTCGGGCTTTAGGAAGGCAGGTAATGACATTTTCCAAGAGTCTGTTTGTCAAAAGGTTTAATTATCTCCGAGTTACACATGTTTTTGTAAACAACCAAAATTGAATTTTTCGATTTTTATAATGGGTGATTTTGTTGAGCAAAGAACTGGCATCTAATTTTGTTTGTGGTACGAATATTCTTGTGCGGACACGTTGAAAATGTTGCGGAAGGCCTTTGGTGATCTAAACATGACCCAAAAAACCGGTTAATAAGTGGTACAACGAGTTCAAAGCGGGCCGAGAACGCGTTGAAGACGAACCGCGCTCTGGACGACCATCAACGTCTACAGACGAGGGCCACGTTCAAAAAATAAAATATTTGGTGCTTGAAAATCGTCGATAGACAATTAGAGACCTCGCTAATAGTGTTGGAATATCATTTGGCTCAGTCCAAACCATTTGGAAAGATGTTTTGTGTCTCAAACGTCTCACAAGTCTCGATTGGGGCCAAAATCGCTCAATTTTTTGCAAAAAACAGCGTCGCGTTGATGTGTGTGAAACTTTGCTGTCTGACTATCAGGACCACTTGAAATGCATCATTACTGGAGACGAGACTTGTATTTACGCATACGACCCTGAAACCACCGACCAATCCAGAGAATATCGTGCAAAAATTGAAGCAAGACCAAAAAGACCACGGCGAAGTCAATCAAAAATCAAGGTCATGTTGACAAGTTTCTTTGATTATCGTAGTGTGGTGCACTATGAATTCCTTCCGCCGGGCCAAACTGTCAACAAAAAAAAAATTATTTGAGCGTTATGCGTCGGTTGCGTGAAGCTATTCGTCTAAAACGGCCGTGAAGGTCTTGAAGGCTATACCGGAAAAAGACTATTCCGATTGCCTCGAGGACTGGAAAAAGCGTTGGCAAAAGTGTATTTTATCGGACTGGGATTACTTTGAAGAGGATGAAATTGATTTGGAAGAATTAATAAAGAATTTACATTTTATAAACAATTTCACCTTACTTTTTGATTACAGTAATATAGTTGGGACAAAAAAATCTCGATTAATGTCTAAACACATGAATGCTTCTGGAGGAACAAAGCCAGTAGCGAACAAAGTCGCAATATACTCATCGGTAGGATGGAATGGCTGTGAGATCCAGGGATTTTCACTCACAGTTACAGATCTTGTGATATGATTCCAAAGAAGTTTGAATATAAAGATATCGACTCTCCTCACTTTAGCAGTTTGATAAATCTTCCTATTCGATATATGGTGTTTCAAATCCGTCTCAGGCTCCCTGTATAAACCAGTACATGCACGCAGACATTTTCTTTCGAAAACTCTTAATCTTTTCATCGTACTAGCACTCTGATTGTACCAGATCTGACATCCATATGTCAAAACTGGTCTAACCAGGGTCTTGTTATAGATAATTTTGACCTTTTGAAGAATGTATTTATGGATGAATGAATACACATGATTTCTTGCTGTTTATCCTGCCAAATATGAAACACATGTCTTCACAGCTGCCAAAATAATCAACAAGATTTAAGCTTGGTATGAGGTCAGATGTTAACGTCTAATTGGCATGAAGAATTGGCTTGCCGTGCAGCCTTGATTTGAAGTACTTAGTATGGAAACGTTTGCTTCGACGACCTCTGAAAATATTTGATTTCCTCTCACATGATTTGGTAGATGAACCAATTCGAAACGTGTTCCAATCAGGACAAGTTTCTGCAATCCATCACATGTAATCCTACTTCCGTTTCTATCCGGAGTCGTACTATCAATTTCGATACCAGCCCTATCAAGAAGATTTAACTCATCGATTCGATCCCTTCACATGAGGCCTCTTGCGCAATAAACTATTTGAATCCGATTTTTTGAAATTCAACCGATGATTTTCATGTTGAACTGGAATGAGGAAGTCATCATCTCTGTGATGATTGATTTCCATTACGATTGCGTTATAGTCGCTATCATAAGGAAGTAGCTGCAATTTCCGTTGAGTACTTTTAAAGCTGAATTCAAGTCTTGCGTCAGCAATACGAAGATCCAAATATGAATAAGCCCTAGAGTATGTTGGGAGGTCCGACCCATAAAGATTGCACCTGTTTTCAATTTGGATTATTGTTGACGTTCAGCCATGATGTATGCCGGGCGTTAAGGTCATCGGCAAGAATATAATAGTTATGCAGCTTGTTCAATTCGACTATTTCAAACAAGGAATTAAGCTCCTCCTTGAACTTGGGAACATTTCGATCAGTTGCATAGGCAGCGATAACAGAGGCGATAACAGGAGGTTATCCCTACCTGGCAGTGAAATTTGATTACGGACACTTCTAGAAATTCAAAGTTTTTAAATTCAAGTTTTTCAATATTTTGGAAGCGAAAGGGTCTTCTAACCAATATTCTGATGCCACCTTCCACATTACCGTTTAGCCTATCTTTTCTTACGAATTCAAAATCCTTGAATGTCATGCTGTGCCATAAATTAAGGTGGGTTTCAGTGCGAAGCATGTTGTTAGTCACGCCGATGTAGAGTAACAATGGAGTTGACGCTGATCGAGATGAGACGAAGCTTATTCATGGCAATGTGATTGGATGACAAGTTATTTTGAGACATTTGAAAGACTTAAACGCTGAAAAACAAAGTTCGATTCTCTCCGATAAAGAATTATGTTGCTGGTAAATTTTCAGAAGCTCATGGTTTCCACTTACATTGTTTGCAGCATTATCTGCTGGTCCTCTCGCGGCAAGTGCAAATGATACTCCGGGCTTGACGAAGTTGGAGGACATGACATGAGTTTTCTTTGGAATAAATTTCACTTTTGCATCTTGATATTACGAGCATCCTCGATACGATGCTGGAAGACCAAAAACACCGCAGTTAACGCAGTATAATTTTTCTTTAGGCTCCGTCTGAGCCAATTGTCACTCACCGGGTTCATGAACGTATTGCATTTAACGCACCGATATTGCATGGCGCAGTTGGCAGCCAAATGACCAAATCTTTGACACCAGTAACACTGGTTGATCTGCTTGTACACCACCACTCTGAAATTCAAGTACCTTACTTGTTGAAGGGCACTTGGACTGCTTTTCTTAGAAATTTGTACCAGGTAAAGTGGTAAATTCTTCTTTTCCACGGTCGATCCTCTTGTCGCGAAGGTTTTGACGGGAATGAATTCTATTTCTAGTGCAGCTGCCTTGAGCACTTGAAGAAGATCGACTGTATCCTCTCCGCGGTCCAAACCCATCCGTAAAAAGGTCCGGTTTTTTACACTTTTTGGAGTATAGGTGAAGTGTCGAACTTCCCCAGAATTCAGAGCATCTTTTGCTGACTTGAAATCAACAATCGATTTAGTTTTGATATTCAACTTTTCTGCGTTAACTCTTTTTATTTCAAAATTCGTTAGTTTTTCTTCGGCTGCCAATAACTGAACCATATCTCTCCCGAAAACATTAATTGGCGGACCTTTTTCTGTGTGAATTTTATTCGTGTATTTTTCAGAGGAACCAGCAGATCTACCAGTTGGTTTCTTCCCCTTATTTTTTGTTTTTAAATATTGAATAAAATTAATGTTGGCTTTATTAGAAATACCTTTAATACTTTCAACTTCTATTTCTTCTTGCAATCCGTCCAGCACTGCATAATAATGTTGTTTTCTGCCGTTTGTGCCTCCAGCACTTAAAATTTTTCTTTTTTTCTTCTTCTTTTTCTTATTTCCGTTTGCGGTTGAGGGTCTTGTCTCTTCATCCCTATGTTGTAAAGATTTTCGAGGGACTGTAGCCGTAAGCTTAATTCGTGGTTTTATTTTCGCAGTGTTGTCACTTTCCACTCGTCTTCTATTATTTTCGTATTGCGTCCGTCATCTGCGAAGTTTTCCTGGTGTTTTCTTTTGTTGACGACTGCCGCCAATTTCGTACCAACTGTCTCTTCGGGTTGCCTCAACGGTGAGAAGCCGTCGGGTTTCTCCATACCAGCAGCCCCGAAGTTGTCTTTGAATTTTTCACTGTTTCAGTATATCGAAGTACAAATAATCGATACAAATATTTGGGTCGATCGCTTTCAGATAAGCCTCTTCCAATAAACGTTTTGTTTTTTTTTTTAAATTAATTTATTTTAATTTTAATTTAATTTGCAAAAATTTTGACAGTTGCCTTGAAAAAAAAAACACGTCTGTACGCAATGAATGCTAGACGTAGGAATCGCAAAGTTGTCGATATTTGTAGTGCATTGTTACAGACTGACAGATGACTATGAAACTGAATGTGACGAACTGAGTGTTCTGTTACGTGCCGACAAAGTGACGTTGAATGTTGATGGGGTGTTTGCGAGTGTTTGTATTACACCTGCTAAATGTGAAAGGAAAATTGTTGAATAAAATGTGCATTTCAGGTTGTAATATTACGTTGTGAGAGTTGTTAACCCGCGTCCTATAGACTTGTGCTATAGAGCTCCGGGTGATGCAGGGGGGCGGATGGTCTAGGCTTCGGCTAATTCCATTCAGTCTTTGAGGAGTGCCGCCCCCACGCACCCGAATTAGTGCGGAAGGGCTACCAGAACCGTGTATTTGGATCAAAAAATTTTTCTCGGACTGTAGAAAAGCGCTACCTGATCAGAAATTTATCTGAACCACGGGTTTGGAAGACGCCTATCTCAGGTTACTGTCAGCCCCCCATACGGTGAGGCGCCAATCCTTAGCTGAAACGTGGTGGTTGTGGATTCGAAGGCAAGAGAGTACGGTGAGCATTCGGTAGTTGTGTTTTCTTTTAATTAAAATCTTCGATTGTGTTCACTTTTGCTAGAAGGATCCCATTTCAGACACTAGTGTTTTAACTAGGTGCGTGGCCTTGACCTAAATTTGATCTTTTCTTAATTCGTTTGCTATTTGGCTTCTAGATCAGGGCGTATATTCTATGAACGTGTAACAATACAATACTTCAAGACAAGCAGAAGTCTTCACCTAAAAACTGAAACTCTCATTCGAAATATTACAAGTATATTACCATGAAAATAAAGACTAAAAAAACAAGATACAAGCTGTGTTCACCGCCACATGTAGAGGAAACGGCTTTAAACGTCGGCAATGGCACAATACCATGGAACAGAACAGCTAGTCCAAGAAGTCCAAAGTATTTGGACTATACCCTAGTCAAAGATATTTGGACTAGGGCTTACCTGGAAAAACCACATTCGTAAAAAACGCGTGGTGCACTACGTAGGAATACTCTCCCCCTGGGCTCGATCGGATGAGCTTCTCGTAACCCTTACCCCAAGCAAATTAAAATGGTATGTCTTGCTTTGAGTCCTCTCCAGATTTTCAGATAAAGTGCTCCTTGCAGACTTGAAAAATGTAATTGTGATTGATATTCTCAGTTTCGGCTCTATCTTATGTATCATCCAGTATTCATTAAAAAAATTTTGTCAGGTCTATTGGAAGTTTTTTTGTAGATAAAAATGAGAGCTTCGAGTGCAATACCAAGACTCAAGTGGATTACTAATACACTTAAACAGCAGTAGGCACTTGAAATAATTTCCATTGAAGCTATTTTGAAAATCTTTCTCAAATGTATATAAGAATTCTCGTATTTGTAAACTTAAATCATGTTCTAAAGTAATCTTCCTGTTACATATAAACACTTATTAGACCCACTATGTAGTCATCTGATAAAATAGTAGAAAGGATTTGATTTCAAATAGTTCTGGTATCACCACGATTTTTTCCTGTTGTTTTCCCACTTATGTTTGATTTTATCGGTACCATATAGTTGACGTCATGCAGTTTTTAAAGGTGCTTCCATTATCGTTCGATCAATCTTTATTCGAGTATTTAAGGAAGCATTTGGTGGTCAGTTCTGCTTAGTTTGGTATCTAGAATAGTAGCCATTTATATCATGAGGAGTAGATTTCGGAATCTTCTTCTTTTCATAGCGAATTTCGCGATTTTAGTCGATTCTGTTACGGTATCTAAAAGCAGTAGCCATCGTTATAACGGAATCAGTTTTGAGTTCTTAGAAGATGATAATGGAATATCATATAATATCCTTCGAAGTAAGTTATAAAATTTTGACTCAATAAAAAGTTTTCCTATGAAGTTTTTGTTAAAAAAAGATGATACATTGTGTTAAAATGGATATTTTCATTGATTTGGTTGTGAAGTGAAGACTTTTATACAAAATGATAAAATATTTTTAATGGTCCCAAAAAGTATGAACTTGAAATGAAATGGTGAAATTATTAATCGGCTTAAGGTATCGGTATTAAAGTATCTACAGATTGTGCATAAAGAAATTTTTTTGATCGTGTATTTTTCGGCTGGAGTTTAAACCATTTTATTTTTTGTTCCTGTTTTAATACTACAGAGAATCAATGATAGTATATCGCAAAACTTTAAAAACTTGGAACGAGGTTTTGTGGTAATCGAAATGTTTACAGGGATGTGTCTGTGAGGCATTCATTATAAATATCCCCCATTGCCATCCTACGACTGTACCCCCGTATGGAACCGTCCTGGCATAATTCAAAAATAGAGTCCCTTCTATATAATTTCAAACTACTTCAATCGAGATGCATCGAGGTACAGTATACTTTCTTTTCATTTCGATAGACAGAAATCGTGAAAAAGTGCCCGTTGCACCCACACATCCTAAATTCGCAATATTGCTTGCATGATTCAATCAGGATTAAGCTTGCATATGTGGGTGACATTGTCCTTTTAAATTAAAAATTTAAATTAAAAAATAATAAATAATAATAATAATACAAGAGAAATTTCGTTAGAGATTAGTCACGGCAGAAATTTACTCCGTGTTTCCAGTCGATCCATCTGGATCAACTGCCTGGTTTCTAGCTGGTTATAACGAGAAAACTCCCGTGCATAGTTGTGGTTACCTTTGTATTGTTCTGATTCGGACGTGAGCACAAGCTTGTGGCTTGCGTATCCTGAAAATTTTACCGACTTTTCCTTCTACTCAAGCAACAAAACTACTGAAATCACTCCAGGTACTGCAAAGATTGCATTTTCAGAGACACTAGTATAGCTACAGTCAATTTCCACTGTTCCCTACGCTTATACATTTACTTATCTTGGTCTTTAGCCCACATATTACAGGGCGCAACCCAAGAACTCGACACTGTACAATTTTCTAAGCTGAAAACAGGAAAAACACTTCGAACACACTTTCAGTTTAATGGAATTAAACCAAAATATGTAGAATTTTTACTGTTGGTTAATTTTTACTCACGATTTCTTTAACAATAACTCTCTCAAAGCTTTCGAGTAAAAACGCAAAACAAATTAAATCTATCTGTTTCCGGCAGCAACTTTGCGGATGTGATCTCCTTCTTTGTTCTTACCATATAATCGTACAGTATTACAAAGAATATTCTTTTTCAATGTATTTCTTCTGATATGCTTAATGTATTGTGGCAATGAGCTATTTAAGCCCTGAGATCGGTGCTGCAAGACGTGTAATGCTCTCGTACTACTCATTAAATACCTCTCCTTTCAAAATGGGAACCTGACCAGGAACCATTTGACATACCATTTCTGCTGTAGCCTCGTATTTCTTTGCCCGAAGTTCAAAAAAACTTTATGAAAGTTATACATGCCCAAGTTACGGCGATCCCAACCCAAAATATTAAACACACCAACATAAAAACCAGACAACCTACAAAAAAACCTGCACTGGTGTAGGTTATAAAAAAACCTTTATAGAAGATAGCAAAGAAATCAATGTATTAAACACAGGAAGTTTAAAAAAATTATTGGAATATACAACATACAACACATATAGCCCAAAAGAGAAACCCATAGACATAAAACAATAAACTCATAACCAATCAGACAACAACTTATGAAAATTCTCCAACTGAACCTACAAACCCTAACAAAACACAAAGATAATCTAGAACAAAGCCTTCAAAAGAATAATATCACAGTGGCCCTACTGCAAGAGATCTTAGGGAAATATCAATACTTTAACAAATTTAGAAATTACAACGTGACCCACCAGTTCGGAGTTCGGAGGAGGAGTTGGAATCCTATCGAAAAAAATATAATTCAGACAAAAAATCCACAATAGCATATTAGAAGCCGTAATCATCACTACAATAAACCTTAAGAACAACATCACCTAGCCTCACTGTACGCACCACCGTCTATCAAATCCAAGGAATTTAAGGCAGGACTTGAAAAACTGGACGGTGATCTTAGTATGCATGCACCAGTATTAATTGGGGGTGATCTAACTGCAAGGAATAAAGCAAGGGGAGATAATATCAACAACGCCAAAGGGAAAACAGCACTTGATTGGATAAACTATAACTACAACATACTCACCACAGGCATATTCACATATAGGAGAGTAACTAATGAAGGAACTATCACACAATCAGCCTTAGACATCTCTTTCTCCAACTTACAGAACACTAAAAAAGAGATACAATTTACCAATACTTATATCAGTACCAATATACCCAGACACATATTTTTATAGGATAAACAATAACAACATTAGTCAAGAAATCAAAAACAATAGCCCGGGTAGTAACCTCCGAGAAACCTACAGGAAACTACAGGAATTTAGCAACAACAATACGAAAAACAAAAAATTCAAATGCTCCCAAACTACTGGTGGAACAGCACCCTGAAAACAATATGGACAAAGAAAAATCAATCTCTAAGTAAATATAACAAGACAAAAAGCCTACAGAACTCATCGGAGCTACAGGAGCAAAAAATCAAGCTGGGAGGCCAAATTTATGGATATATGCAACAACAAAAATTCGAAAGAAGTATGGAAATGCAGGAGACCAAACAACGGAAATGAATACACCACTGGATAAATGAAGAGCTTTCTTGCAGGTATAAAAACAAAAAAACATCAAAAAACTCTGCTGACCCCCATGGAAAACCGGGTCCACCTCCCGCCCACCCACTGAACACCCTACAATTTTCAGACTCAACGAATTAGATGATTTACTAACTAGAAAAAAGAAATCTACCTCACCAGGAGTGGACAAGATTACATATGACAACATTAGGACTGTTCACAAATATCACTGTGACATACTTCTGAATGCATATAACGAAGCCATCAACAACTGTCTGATCCCCGAATCAGCCAGACATAGCAGAATTGTTCCAATATTAAAGCCCCACAAATACAAACTAGACATTGACAGCTACAGGCCGATTTCCCTGTTATGTGTTCCTATCAAAGCCTTAAATGGCTTAACCAAAATCAGAATAAAAAGATACTTCATTGAAACAACTCTATTCCACCACACGTTTTTGTCTACACCCAAAACAAATTAACAACTACCTGCCTAAACAAATTCCTTTACAATAATCGACATTACAAACGCTTACGAAAAATTAGACCTCTCTATTCTGGTAACAACACTCATCAGACTAAACATACCCAGAACACTTTTAAACTGGATGATACAACTGTACAATAACAGAACAATCCACCTAGACAAACACAAAACAAACATCATAAATGGGCTCCAACAAGGCGACGTACATACCCCCTTTACTTTTCAACGCCTATACGCTTACTCTACATGACATCTCCAAACTCAACACTACAATATTACAGTATGCTGACGATTTCCTCATTCTCCAGGAAGTTAACAACCTGAATGTCACAATAACCCAAATGCAGAACAATATTACAAAGTGCGTTAGCAGAAGCGCATCCCTTAAACTACCCATAAATCCAGATAAAGCCAAAGCCATACTCTTTACTAAGGCAAAAAACTCAGACAATTTCATCAAACTGCACAACAATATCGTAGCATGGAGAAACAGCATAAAATACCTCGGCAGAATCATGATCAAACCTCGGCAATCAATCAAAACAAATCAGGAAGTTTCACATCAATTTTCACGACAATTCACGTCTACAGAATAATAATAAGACATAACCTGGAATATGCGATAACCACCATGGCCCATGCCCCGAATTACATCTTCCATAACATTGATACCATGATGGTAAAAGCAGACATTCTCAAGCAATGCCTCGGTTTACCAGGCAGTACCCCCAACATACACACTTTTGACATAGCAAGAGAACTTACTACCAAAGAAAGAGCCGAATACCTAACGGCCAAGGAAAAACGGAAACAATACACTTAAATTGCCTCAGCGGAAAAACAGCTTCCAGATTCCCACTCAAACAACAGACATAGAGGTATCACAGCACTCCATGAGGAAGACACTTTAGCCAAAGAAGGAATCCTGAAACAGACACAGTTATGAACACACACACTATGAATTGAATGATGTCCTGAGTGAAATTTATTCTGAGACCAACATAACATGGCAGGAAAAAATTTCTCACACTATTGGCAATTTCAAAGCTAGTCCATGGACAAATGCCCCACACCCAAAGAATTCTAACAGACCCTAGAGCACAGATAACAGATAAAAGAGCAATGAACCTGATGTACTGCAAAAGCATAAACAGACTCCTAGTAAACAGATTCTATAATAAAGAGAGGTTATATAAATATATAAAATAAAAAAGTCAATGACGAATGAATGTCAACATTGTCAGCAACTAGACAATATAACATGAAATATAAAATGAATATAACACTGAACGTAACACACACAGGAATAAAATTGATTTTTTTTAACAAATACAGCAACATAAATGAATGATTAACAAAAAATGATAATAACAAGCAAAGACCATCATATGAAATAATTCAACATACCACACACACAAGCTCCTTAACATCACAAACAATCCTCAAGTTCCTAATATCCTAACCTGGATGAAGAATGATCATAAATATAATTATTTATAATCATTCCCCATTATGAAGGGGAAAAAATTTAAAAAAAAATAATAAAAGAATAGAACTAATAAGCGACAACGCTGACCAGGTGGCATATTTCTTTGCCCACAAGCACCTTCAGAGAATCGAAGTGATGTTTTACAAGTGGAGAGAGGAGGAAGGCTGTACAAGAAAGAGATATCCTTTCCTCTATCTTCTTCTTACTTATATCTTATCTTCTATACTGGTAATACTCTAGGCTCTATAGCAAATAGGGCGATGATAGGCCACCGTCCCGGAGATCGTTCAATATGCGCATGCGAATTGAATCGCTTCTTATCTCTGCACCTGTGCCAACTCCTTTCGGCGTATTCTTTAGCTCAAAGCGTCACACTATATTTCTAACACTTAGAGGAGAAGAGAATACCCTTCGTTCATTCGGAGTCCTTCTTTATGCGATACACCCTCATATATTGCCCATCAAACGAGTGCTGGTGCACGCGGTCCAGCCTTTTCAGCTGTCACAGTTATGTGTTCGGAAAAACTTATCTTCGAGTCTATCAATACTACCAGGTATTTGACCGTCGTTTCTGATTTGACCAGCTATTGTCCAGTATTATAAGCCCTAACTCTGGGGACACATTTTTAAGCCTAAACCCACCAGCTGGCATCCAGTCCCTCATTCGACTGATTTTCAGATTTATGCTGAATCGGGCATGCTTGACTGTGCGTTCTGTCACTGGTGTGGTCAGATCGTCCAAATGACCGATCAAACCTGACTTTTACGGCAGCTAAAGTTACAGTCACCTGTCATAGGAAATGTGTCACAGCTCCGCACCGTGTATGAAGCTTCGCGTGATACCTGATGTAACTATCATCCTACGGTCTTGTCTTGCTTTGTCTTATCTTGTCTTGCCTTGCCTTGTCTTACCTTCCTTCAACTTTCACGACTCCTCAATTGTAATGATGTCATTCTACTGTGAAGATAGATCCCCTCTATTACGAAATCCGTGAGCGAGACTTCCATGATGAGTTTTTCCAAAACTTTTTCGTCCCTCTCATGCATGCACAGTAGGCGGTCAACACATGTCGACTGTGGGCTTTCTCTCTTCTTGCTGATCAGAACGACTTGTGGCGTTTTCTAGCACTCTGGAAACCTCTTTTTGTACTAGCATGCGTTTCACGGGCTGAGAAGCAGGTCAACGCAAAAGTGAAAGATCATATACAGTATATCAGCTGGAGCTCCATCGAGTCCTGGAAGCTTTCTAGCATTTATTGACAAAATTTTGTATGTAATTTATATTGGGTGCAAGGATGCGTTTGGTCGCCCTGGAAAAGAAATCCTCTGTTCACAAGGTGAAGAACCCTTCCACAAGCATGAGGCCGCCCTCATAATTATCCATAATCCTTTTTAATTTTCGTTCAGAAAGTTTTGCTTCAACCCCAACAGACACTAGTCAAGCGGAGAGAGATCAGCAGGAAGTAGCAGGAAAATATGCCGGCAGGGATCAAATCTCCGAACTAACTGAGCGATTTTTTGCGTTGTTTTTTGATAAAGAATGTTTATAATGAAGGGCACTCCTACTACTGGGCAGAGAAGAATGTTCACGTAGAATTTCTGATTTAAAACATTAAGTTGCCTAGAACAAATAGCATCGAACGTGATTCAGGGAACTAGTCTAATAAATTCCAATCATGAAACCCACATCTTTGGAAGTCAACGCAGGATTTGTTTCGATCACATTGCTTAGCTATTCGTCATTGATATATTGTAGTCTTTCTAATCAGGGTTCATCTTAAAAAAAAAACTATAACGCACGAAACATCGCCTACTATTTTTGGCATGCTCGAACAATTTCTGTGTTCCTTCGGAACACGTCACACAATGATTATTTTTTTACGTTATTCGTTAATAACTTGCAGTAAAGGCTTTTGCGAAATACCCCGTCCGGGCTGGAAATGTTCATAACAAACTGAAAAATATTCTAAAAATGGCAAGTTTTTTTTAATTAAAATTCCTAATGTTCAGGATCTAATGCTCCTCCTAGCTTCCTAATGTCCTTCCTATCAGTCCATTCAAAGGTACTGATGGCACTCTGTGTTTCACGTTCGAAAAGTTGATAGTGTGGGCTAGTATGCGTGAATCTCGAATTGTTCTCTTGACGTTTGTCGATTTTTAATCAATGTCCATTTCCTGGTCCTCGTTGATTCTTTTTACAAGACGTTTTTACAGTTAAATAACTTTATGCAGAAAACTTATTACTGTTACAAACGATATGTCAGCTGTCATTCGTTTTACGGTTAGTTTGATTTGTCATTTTATCACGAATAAATTGACGCATGAGTAGCGTCTGCAAATTGTGTAGATTTATGGCAAATATAATAGCCCATTAGAAAAATTATTCCTATTAATTATGAATCTTTTCCCCACCACGTTTAATCTCACTGATAGTACGCATCCATCCAGACGTAGTACAGTGCGTAATGAAGAAACCATAGCAGATGTAGAGCGTAGCATCAATAGTGACCCATGTGAGTCCATTCGACATTGTACTCAACAACTAAACCTGTACCTGTCCACATTATGGAAGATTTTACGTAAGGATCTTAGTTTGCGGTTTTACAAAATCCATTTAATGCAGGAATTGGAGAGGAAGGGTCGCCGAGCACGGTGTAGATTCGGTGTACAGGTCCAAGCATAATTTATTGTTTTGGACCTGTGAATTGGCCTGCAAGATCTTGTGAGTTAATACCGCCAGAGTTTTTTTTTTTGTCGGGATATGTCAAATCACTCGTCTAAGCCTACCAGCCCAAAACGCTTGACCATTTGGAAAACATGATTCGGTACATTTTGGCGAAAAAGCACACCAATTATTCATTAAAATAGTAAAAATGGAACCTCTTATATTGACTACCTCGGCCCCAGCCATGGCATAAAAATGGCAGGGCATTATCTTTCCAATGAAACAAATTTCATGGCAACCTAAACAACTGACCAAAATTGAATATTGATCCATTTTAAAGTTCTATTCCTCTTAAAAAAACACCGTTATCTGTAGATCTAAGAATGGGTGATCCAAATTAGCTCCTTATTCGAGCGTGAAGCTTAACTTCTTTTGAATGGTATTCAATTTTTCCGACTAGCTTCCTTTTGACAACGACGCAAACACTATCGGCGTATCAATGTCACGCTCCCGTTTACGAGTTTTGAGACTAGATCGATCCGCAGACGTGCCAATAGAAAGGGGTTGTTGTTGTATCGACCATGGTGGTATCAGGGGTAATTAGTGTGGTATTACATTTTGACAATAGATGTTAAGGTTTATATGGCATTGAATTCGAGACCACAATTCCTAGAATGGGGGATTGTTAATATGAATATCAAATTTTGCGCGGTTTTGCATTAATCATGTTCAGATGCGCGTATATGCAATAGAATACGAGGAATAATTTGAGTAATACATGTCTTATCAACGTTCAACATATAAAAAATATTTTATTTCCAGACGATGCCGTCATAGAATCTTTTAAATTACATGGAAATCAGAGCGTAACCAACATGAAAAAAACCACGACTGGTTTGAGAGTGGATGCCATCAGCATTGATGTTATCGAGAAAAGTGATCATTTCTTCCTGTATCGCGTGGCTCGTAATCTCACAAAAGGCGAGGTTGCCCAAGATTGTATCGATTTGCGAGTCGGACACAATAATTGGTACGGGGGTCCTGAAAACCGTTACCAATATTATCCTATCGAAAAATTCTCATTCACCAACTACTCGTATGTAACCAAAGAAACAGACAACTGTGCTATTACAGAACGTTATTGGTTGAATTCGCAAGGACTATTCATTTATATCGAAGAAGAAGCCCCATTGTTCATTGATCAGAATTCTTCAGACCATCCCAATCAATTGTGCTTCATAGCTCAAAAACAGGCGCCTTACGAGACCAGTGACGAAAATTTTTCCTTCGTTTACTACGTGGGAGTGGCCATGAATGCTCGAGAAGCACATATACAAGCAGTTAATCGTATCCTGGGCAAACCAACTGCTGTGCCGGACGAACGAATGATTCGTCATCCGATTTGGTCCACATGGGCATTGTATAAGACCGAAATCAATGCAGATATCGTTATTAAGTTTGGCGAAGATATTCTCAAAAATAATTTCAAAAACAGTCAACTTGAAATCGATGACGATTGGGAGAATTGCTATGGGGCGTTGACGTTTAGGGAGTCAAAATTTCCTGACATTAAAGGACTCGTGCAAAAATTAAAGGATATTGGGTTTCGGGTAACACTGTGGGTCCATCCATTTATCAATAAAAATTGCACTCCCTGGTACGAGGAAGCCAAAAATAATGGGTACTTGGTGGTTGATAAGTCCGGCAACCCAGACACTCAGTGGTGGGATAGTGGTTCTGGTGAAGCTGCTTATATTGACTTTACCAACCAGGCCGCTGCCAACTGGTATAGTGCGCGCCTGAAGAAACTGCAAGAGGAGACCGGAATCGATAGTTTCAAGTTTGACGCAGGCGAAACTAGTTGGATACCTCCGGTAAGTGACGCTATCATACTAGGATAATTCATATTTGAATGGTTTCGTGGTATAGGGCGGCGTACTCCAAGGTGATCAGAGGCTTAGTCCGAGTTTGATAACAAAAGCCTACGTCCGAACAGTTGCTCAATTTGGACCTATGGTGGAAGTGCGCTCGGGACAAGGAACTCAAGACCTTCCAATATTTGTTCGAATGATTGACAAAGATTCGGAGTGGGGATGGAACAACGGGTTGACAACTCTTATTACAACCTTGCTCCAGATGAATCTCGCTGGCTACCCGTTCGTCTTGCCGGATATGATTGGCGGAAATGGTTACAACAATAAGCCACCCAATAAAGAGTTGTTTATTCGCTGGCTACAGGCAAACGTGTTTATGCCAAGCTTGCAATTCTCCTATGTGCCCTGGCAGTATGACATAGAAACGGTTAACATTAGTTTAGCGATGACCAAACTACACGACGACTATACTGATTTAATTATGGAACGAGCAAAGGCAGCCACTCTCTCCGGTGAACCGATAAACCCGCCCTTATGGTGGATAGCACCAGACGATGTAGTCGCACATAAAATTCACGATCGTAAGTATCTTCCGGCGATCACGCCTGTATAAGGATTTCGCAGGAAAACAAAATAACCGTTTTCATAATTTCAGAGTTTCTGCTTGGTGACGATGTGATCGCGGCACCTGTGGTCGTTCCAGGTACTGAAGATCGAGATATATACTTGCCAAAGGGAAGGTGGTTAGATGGTAATACTGGAACCGAATACGAAGGTCCTATCTGGTTGATGAACTACCCGGCACCTTTGAATGTGTTGCCGTTTTTTAAGCGGGCGTAGTTGTTTGTTTCAACGAGCATATTTTACAAATCATTTTCCAGTCCATTAAACTGACTTTTCTAAGTGTGTATGTAATTACAATTAGCAATTACATCGATAATTGCTAGCTTAAAAGATTTTTCATTTGGTTCACATTACATCGTCAAATTTACCATTGTTAAAATGCTATTTGAGAGTAATTGCAAAGCGAGCGTTTTACGGAAGTAATAGATGGGCCGACGTTATTTGAACACAATTACTTTTCTAACTACGTAGTTAACATTGAAGAATATTACCTAGCAAAATTGGATCATGTTGCTCCAGTCTCGGTCCTTGTTACTAGTGTTATTCGTGATTTCGGGGATATTTTCTTCGCATCAGGTTGGTAGTTCATTTGAAACAATAACTTTCATAGACGCCTCGTCCACAGGTTTATAATATAACTATTTTGGGCGTAGACTGCTATCCTAATCCACAGTATGCAACGTCTTCGTGCGAACTGAAAAATAATGCGATTACTGTAGAAATATCTATTAATCGCCCTTTGTTTGCATTGAGATTACATATCGACGTATATCAATCATTCACGAATGGCAAAAGAGAGGCGGCCATTTTCGGCAAGCTGATCAAAATTTGCACACCAGATCGCAACAGACTTCAACATTTCAGCACTATTTTCTTAATGAATACTATAAAGGACTTTATGCCTGGGAGGAAATTTCAGTGTCCAATTACATCTGGAACTTACACAGTAAAAGACTATATACCCCCAGTTGATTTGCTGCCCTTGCAGCTATTCTACAGGCCCAAAAGCATCTTCCGCTTAAATTTTACTTTCGTTGAAGTAACGAATAACACAGATCACTTCCTCGGTGTGATGCTGTTTAAAGTCAGAATCCAAAAGCGTTGATTATTCAAATCTCATTTACTTTTGTTTGCCATTTCATGGATTTCAATGGCGCAAAATTCATGTCAGCATATTTTAAATATAAACATTTAGTTTTATGATTTATTTGTTGTAAAAGTGCGTGGTTTATGTTAAATTGGGTTTTGGTGTTTAAGAAAAAGGAATTAGAACCAGTTTAGGTACTTCTACAAATCAACAAAAAAGTTGTTTTTTTTTCTTTATTAGCAATTTCCAGCGTATATTCAATATGTTGTATGTTGGTGGTTTTCATTTTTACTCATGGTTAGAATCTGTATAATAACATTTGGCAACATTGAATGGATATAATTTTACTGTAGGTCCTTTATCGTGTCATGCCTCCTTGTTCTAACGAGGATCATAAGAAATCTTTATTGAAAATATGGAAAACTATTGCGATGTAATTTATTTACATTGATGTTGGATTACTATAAAATCAACAAAACCTTGTTCTAGCAACAAAAATTATTAGACCTTAACCTATGAAAAGACGTGCACCATGACAGACACATTAAAACGAGGTGACGAGCAGATCACGTGCAGATAGAGAAACAAATCGTGGCCATGCAGATACACTGCAATACCGGGGCGGTAAGTAACAGTAGGCCTGGAAGTCTTCACTCTGGAAGTCTAAGTAGGCTGACTTTTCGCAAAAATTTGACTGGGAGTTGACGATTTATATTGCCGCATGAGGATAATGTCCGAAAAAACTTGCAATTTTTTCAGATGTTCACAAGGTTTTCTGAAAAAAGGTCAACCGCTTGTGTAGGAGATTTGCGCGAAAGTAGTCATGTAAAAAATTGTGTGAATATTGCAAATGTGAGTGCCAAGTTAAATATTCAAAGTTATCGAAGTTAAAAATGTTTATGATTTGGCCAACATAGCACCGTAATGTCGCTTAAGCTGGTCCCATAGAGGTATAAGATATAGAGACGCACTATCCGTGTACATGACCGTACGTGAGCGCCCGAGGTTTTAAACTTATCTTTTTTTCCCCTCATCAGTTGTTCAAATGTTCGGCTTCATTCGTTTCTGCTATTTTTAAGGCATGCAGCATGATATTCGAAATTGTTTTCGCGCAATTAGAAGCACATTTACTTAACATTATTAATGTCATACCAAATCATAGACAAAAATACGAAAACAACATTCATAAATCACTAACAACAGCTGAAAAATGCATAAATTTTAAGTGCTTTGTTGAAGAGCATATATCTGCCTTTAAATTGAAAATTACAAATCAATATTACTACAGACAATTTCACATACAAATTAACTTACCAATTACAGCATATAATTAGCAAATCAAAAACATTTTCATTCATTAAATTTAAAAACAATATAATGTTTAAATTTTCCGAAATCTTTGGCTACCTTTGGTTTTAAATTTGAAGTGAGTTAACATTACAGTTAGAAAAGCAATTTCTGTTAAGGAATGGACACGCATATTACTTGAATGTTGAAGCTATTATCAAATCGGTCACTGAATCCTGCACTTGAATCAGTCAACGTTAATCGATAATGCGCAAACGCTTATACTGTCCATTTCTAATTCTCAATAAGCATATTTGGCATATCGATATGCTCATTAATGACTTTCACAATGGAATAATAGATTTGAAGACATTTGATAAGCATGATAGTGTAGCCTTGAGTTCAGCTTCAGATTGCAATTTCCCCATGTTAATTCGGCTGGAGTAAATTAAATCTGAATTCGATCAGATGTGAAAATTGTATGGAATAGGTGGGGCTTAATTCTTCGGGAAATGATGTTCGTTCGGAGTTCCATTTATTATATATTCTGATTATTTTTAAGCAAGTTTTGGTGAATTTGTGTTAATTTGCGTTACTTTTCAATGACATACAATTGGAGGGATCTAGATGAGTACTCGGTCAGTGATCATCAGTACATAGCATTCGAGATCCACGACAATATTCCTACACTCCCAGACACTCAGCGCTCAGCCTTCGTGTGGAATACTGAGAGGATGGACGTGGAGAAGTTTGTCGACACGCTCATGATATGCTTACCACCGTTTGGCTCATCGGCGGGGACCAGAGAACTGACCGCTGAAGACATGGTGAACTTCAAAATGAGTACCATCATCTCCGCTTGTAAGTCATCTATGCCTCGCCGGAGATCCAGACACGGAAAGCCTCCAGTGTACTGGTGGTCCACTGAAATAGCTGAGCAACGAAGGGAGTGTCACTAACTCCGGCGAGAAGCTCAACGAGCGCGAAGCCAGGACGAGGCATGCACCAGAATGACAGTATATCGGTCGGCCAGAAAATGCCTTCGAAAACTGATTAACAGGAGTAAGGCCCGTTCCTGGCAGAACCTCGTCGAAGACGTGAACAGGGACCCGTGGGGCTTGGGCTTTAAACTAGTTATGCGGAAGCTCGGCGCTCTACGGGCACCCTGCATACTTGAAGCGGATATGATGAACGAGATAGTACAGGCCCTTTTTCCCCCAACATCCCGTCCGCGTTGATGCCGCCAACAGGGAAACAACATCAGACTGTCCACTCTTCACGAGAAACGGACTGGAACTAGCAGTTCTCGCCATGAAGGCGAAGAAGGCTCCGGGCCCAGATGGTATTCCAGCCGAGGTACTGCAACTGGCCTATCACTCTTGCCCTGACTTGCTGCTCAGTACGTTTTATGCCTGCTTGCAGGGAGGTGTTTTCCCTGAGCGTTGGAAAACGGCAAGACTCGTGCTGATCAGCAAGGGGAAAGGAAATCCCGAGTCGCTGTCAACATACCGACCGTTATGCATGCTTGACACGGCCGGGAAAGTGCTCGAGAAACTGATAAAGAGAAGGCTCGCTAACATTATCCAGGCCACTGGGGATCTTTCTCCAAGGCAGTATGGTTTCAGAACGGGTCGTTCCACTATAGATGCAGTCGTGGAAGTTGTAAGTGCGGTCCAACAGGCGGAGGCACGCAGTCGATCCAACTGTCGGGTAGTCCTTCTAGTGACGCTGGACATGAAGAATACTTTAAACTTCGCTAGATGGACGGATATTCAGGAAGCCCTGGAAAACTCTTTCCAAGTTCCTGAATATCTGATGCGGATAGTCCGAAATTACCTGAAGGATCGCAGCCTGATCTACAACACGGTGCAAGGTTATCGGAGTATGCAAGTCACATCAGGTGTAGCTCGAGGCTCCATCCTCGGTCCGGACTTGTGGAACGTCTCCTACGACGGACTGCTCAGACTTGAACTGCCAGAAGAGTCGCGACTGATCGGCTATGCAGATGATGTTGCAGACTAGTGGCTGGGTGCACGGTCGATCAAGCGTAATTAAGGCTGAACGTACTAATGCGCCGGGTCGGGAGCTGGATGACCACTCACAGTTTTAACCTAGCGTTAGAGAAAACCGAAGTGGTCATCCTGACCAAGAAGAGGATCCCCAGAGTAAGAATGGTCCGAGTCGGGGACGCATTAGTAGAGTCGAAACTATCAGTCAAGTATCTGGGCTTGCTGATAGACTCTAAACTGAGTTTCTCGGAGCAAATCAAGCCAACGACAAACAAGGCCGCAGCAGGAGTCTCAGCAATTAGTCGACTAATGGCCAATCATGGGGGACCAAGTCCAACAAAAAGGCGTCTGCTGATGAGTGTCGTGCAATCAACGCTTCTATATGGAGCAGAGATACGGAGTGAAGCTCTCAACAAGGAACTGCGCCGAAAACGGCTGGCAGAGACGAGGAGCACTGCGGATTGCATCAGCATACAGTCTCTGAGCCAGCGGTGTTGGTAATTGCAGGGGTGATACCCATCGCTCTCCTTGCTAGAGAGCGCAAAAGAGTCTACCTCCGAAGGCACGAGGGTAATAAAGAAAAAGTTGCTCGCGATGAAAGACGATGCACTCTCGACGAATGGCAACAATCATGGGAACGTGAGCTTAAAGGAAGATGGACCGCGCGGCTCATCAACGAGTTGAGATCGTGGCTAAGTCGAACGCATGGTGATTCTACCTGATCCAGCTACTGAGCGGACACGGTTGTTTTCAGTCTTACCTGCACAAGATAGGTAAGTCACGGTCTCCAGATTGTATAATCTTTATTGGTGTGAAGGATGATGAATGGATGATTTATTGATGACGCCTGTCATACTTTCTTTTCATGCCGAAGATGCGAGGTGATCTTGCCGAAAAAGTGGGAGAGCTCCGTCCAGATAGCCTAATCGAAGAGATGCTGAAATCATTTCACAAATGGAATGAAGTGGCACATTACGCTCGGGCAATCTTAGTAATGGAAAAAGGTATAGTTGATCGGCTGGAGGCGTCCAGGGTGGACGGTTTCTTTCTCTAGCAATCTTCCTTCTCTTTCCCATCGAATTGGAGAAGGAATCCCTGTAAACCGAAGGCGCCAAAAGGAGTAAAATTGGGAAGCCTAGCCCGAAGTAATGTGTCAAACGGTTCCAGGCTAGGCGCTCCGGTTGACAGGGGAGGTGTTTAGTCGGTAGTCCAGTAGGTCCACTGGGAGTCCGACACTCAGGGCGTAAATAACCTTCACCTCCTTACCCCCCAAAAAAAAGACGTTCACTTTGGTTCTCGATGTTGATAGAGTGCTTAAGTTGAGTACTCTTACTGAAATAGTGTGTTCCTTAAATCGTGCCCATCCAATACAAATAGTTACGAGCCGCCCCTGATGCTTTCCCTGTGACGTAACGTAATATTTCGCCATCTGGGTATGAATAAATCAAATTAATAAAAGAACTATCGAGCTTTTGACGATTAATCAGATTTTGCACATATTAATACGATCATACGGCGAAATTCCAAAAAAATTTGATTATTTGCAATTTACCAAAAAAATATCCTTTACTTTCCAAACGTCTTCCTCTGGAGTTTTATGAACTTCATTACATAATTAGCTCAAACTCGTTACTCACAAATATGATTTTGGCAAGAGTCGGTGAAGTACTTTAGGCCCGGAAGTATATATACATGCTTATATATTCATATTATTTAATTGAATTATAAATAAAACACTCATTTGAATCTATTCGAACCCCAATGCCAGTTATTTTTCATATCATTCAATAACTTAACTAAAAATAAAAATATAAAAAATATTTTAAAATACTAAATGAAACTATTTTATCTTTTTGGCATACTGAATGATCAATTTAACTGTTTTATTTATCCTGCAAGTAAAAAATTTGAAACACATAATATGAATGATTTTCCCCGCATGATAAATTTAAACAATAAATAGTATTTGCTCGAATAGTGCAAACTCATCAAGATGGCTTGGAGATGTAAAATCATCAACATGCAATCAGCACGAAAAAGCTCTCTCACCGATCTTACCGCCGCTTCAACGTGTGAAGTGTAGGGGCTACGTCCAGTAGCGATGAAATTTTCTGATTCAAAATTTGATAGGCGATTCCCTAGTTATTTTGTTCGGAAGATGAGTTTTTACCGTTATATTTTGGTGCTCGGTTTGATTGGTTTTTTGCCTTGGTCTTGATTGGTATACAGTGTAAAGGTTTCATCAGATTTGTGAACTGCATTTCATTATATTAATTGTAACTTCTGTAAATTCATCTTCCTTTCCGTCTCTCGGGTAAGGCGACAGGTTCATTTCCTGTATCTCATCTATTTGATATAGATCTTCAAAATGCATTTTTTAATCCAACTGAGATAGGGCCTACAGTACGTCACTTTGTATGTTGGAACTATAAATATTTAACATCACACTGATAGTTATTTATCTTTTTGAGATTAACTAAACAAAACGCATAGAATGGATAGAATAGAAACATCACGCCACTACACCTTTCGTATACTTTAGGTTGCACTGCACATTATCATACTCTATTATCTACAGGTTAATAAAGTTGCAAAAACTTCGGTAGTGAGCTGCAAGGCTACTCTCGGGTATTAGAAAATATATTTGACGGGTTAGTAAGTGAAAGTCGAAAGCAATGGGGTTAACTTCTGATGCAGTTGAAGTGAAGCTCAAAACGCAGGTCAAAGGATAAGGCGATTTGGAAAAATAATATGTAAATCCTGGCTTGAGATGAGATATAAAGCCTTGCGTACAACATAATATACTTCATTTTACAAATGTATTTCTACAGTCTCCATTGAAAAAATACTTAATGTTCTGAGTGCGAGAGAACCCCAGCTGCAGGAACAAAAATCATAACATCTTAAGGTCAAATATAAAATAACAATCTCATAGAGATTTTAAACTTCATTTAATCTCTGTTCTCTTACATCTGTAAATCTATGATACATTCCTTTCAGTGTTGTTTTAAAGTCTTCAATTAGTTGTTTGATATTACATTTAACAGTGCCATTCTCATTAACTAAACAACCATTTACATTACCAACTTTAAATTCTCTTTCAACAAAACACTCCGGTTTCCAAATCACAGCAATGTGTTTTCCTCCTGATGGATTGAAAAAGAAAATAGCGAACTCTGAATAAGCTTTTCGCAACTCTTGTAAACCAATTTGCACTGGATCAAATTCTGCAGCTGGCACTGTTGCATCTAAACGTGTAGGTGTCGGTACTGGATGAAAATTATGTGCGTGACATGAACGGACTAAATTAGGATTCAACGTAATTATTAAATCGTAACCATCGAGACAAGGAATAAATAGTTCGGCCAGCGGTAAATGATCTTCAGCGATAAAGGCTGGTTGAATCTGTTGCAAGGCAGACCGCGCTAAAAGGACTACTCGTGCTAATATTTGATGACTTGGTGAACGACTGGACCAAATACAATTTTGATTAGTATCGAACGATGTAATAAGCGCAAGTGGAGGATAATTTTCACGTTCCATCGCAAATTTAGCCTCCAGATCAGAAACAGCATCATCTGCAAATTTAATTGACATTGAATTGATATTGTAATTCCAAAGAAACGAGGGAATAATTTGAGAGCTAGAACTTCATTTGTTTAGAATAAAATATTAACTATCACGATAACTTGTACGGTTGGATTCGATAATAAATTCGAGACGGCCATATAGTGTGCATCAATTGATTTAGGGTAAAAAAAAATCTATTGAACATCATTTTTGCAATGTTATTGAACAGGAATTATTACTTTTCATGGAAAAACAAGACGGTTTTTTTAGATAAATGGTTCTAAGAAACGTTAAAAATTAAATTGTTATACGGTTTTAGTTTATATCTGATCAAGAAATTCAATGTTAGATCAATTATGTGTTGAAACCCATAAAAAATGCTGGCTCAAATATGTTACTGAAAAACAAAAAATACTTACGGCTCATTTCTTCATTTATATTCAGCAAAACTAGATCATTTTCAAAATCGAAATTGGCTAGCATTTCTAGAAAGCGGAAAAACCCAGTTTGTGGTTGAACAGGATTTGGTGTTGCACCTTCTTTTAAAAATTGGGAAGCAACCAACAATTCCGTGCATTCGTCGGGCCAAAGGTAAGAGTCCAACAGCTGCGAGTAAAGCCATCGTTTCGCGATCATTACTGTTGGTCCATAGCTTGTACACCTTTGATATAATCCGTGCAGAAAGCTTGTCAATTTCGGCAAAACATTCCAACGTTTTTCAAATTCCAAACTTTCTTCAGTATCAATGTATTGCACTATTCCTTTCGTCGACGTTGTTTTTTTCATTAAAGCTATTTCTTTTGGGTGAAATATTTCTACTTTGAACAAATATCCATCGTGTAAAATAAATACTCCATTAATGTCTCCCCTTGTGGCTAATTTGAATTTTTCACGCATTGTACGAGCTATCTGTATATGAAATGCCGTTTTGATACGTCGTAGCGCGGGCAATTCGTTCGGCCATTTTCCACTCGACCCCAACTGTATAATGCCGTGACATATTTTATATGACTGAAAAATTACTTTTCCATTTTCCTCATAGTATTTGGCATTGTTCAAAATAGGCACTGGATCACAATAGCGAAAGACGGGTGATATGCCTTGAACCGACGTAATTTCTAATGAAAGATTGTCACACGCTCGCAACTTTTTTGCAACTTCATCAAACTTTTTGATAACACTCAATGTTGTATTCTCGGCATCATTTGTGCCAGTTTCTAGAACGTAGAAGGTTTTATCAAGACTGTAAGTGGCATCAAACTGACCCGCTATATAATAAATATCATTCCATAGTATTTTGAAGTGGTAATAGAGCAGGTATTCCACAATCATTTTGACAATTAGACGTTTTTTTCTTGTTGTGTCGGTTGCAGCAGCCCATACGCAGGCTTCTGTAATGGAGCCGTCTTGAAACCGCCGTAACTGTGCCTTCTCGCCCCAAAATGCACGGAACTCTGCTGCGGCTGGATCATTTGCTTGCGGCCCTTTATTGAGCAGTTCGCATGCCATCTCTCGATTCAATACTAGACCGATCTGAAGAAGTTTTTTTGTCTTAGAAGGAGACTCAGTAGCCAGCCAAGGCTCTGTTACATTTTCAATTGGTGTAGCACACAAAATCCGTTCACCAAGGCCTTTTCGAATAACTCTGAATGAATTCAATTTGCATTAATGCTTACGTTCATGTTTTCTTGCTAAACAATTATTATAAGAATTACCTGCAAATGATGTTTATAATCTGCGGATACCACATCCCGGCAAAATTATGTAAATCAGCTCTCTGTCCAAATTTTTCTATTGTCCTCTCGATCACATTTTCGTCGGTTATTCTGAAAATATTTATTTTTAATAATTATTCAAACATACAACTGACTGATATCGCAATATTACTTCATGAAATGGTCATATTTCGTATACACGGGAATATTCTGCATGAACAGCGATTGGAAGCTGTTCACTTTGGTGTTGTTAAGCAAATCCAAAGCGTGCTGTGCTTCATACTTTAATGTGGAGTAAATATCCAGGGAAAGATTCGCGCACAAATTGAGATACCCCGTAGAATCAACAAATACAATATCGTAATAAGTGTGAAATTGTTCCAAAGTAGGTTGATTTGGTTGACCTAATACGGAGCATAGACTAATTCCTTTGCCGGGAACATTCCACATACTGGTAGCTGAAAGTTTATGATTTTGTTAATATATATGTATGCATTCATACAGACACAGATGCAAGGCTAAATTTGATAGAGCTATCGTATTAATCTGTTCATATATCGACCTTTTTAAGATAAATACCATTATTTTAATATATATACATAATCGTAGTGCAAAACTAAACATATATCAGAAACACATATCAGAAACTTATATATAGAAAAAAAAAAAACATAGGATATCAAAAACACTCATCATTTTAATGACTTTCAACATTTTTATGTCATATAATTTGCATTTCGGGAAAGTTTCCATTTATAACTATGCTTGGAAGTGCTCTGAAAGGGGTTTATGCACTAGGGACATCCTCGGTCTTCTGAAATTCTGCGAAGAAATTCTTTTCTACCTATATATCCTAGCGGCTATTATCACGCTAAAAGATTTCAACTTTTTTCGTAGATAACTGAATACCTGAAATCGTGCTGCTTGTATTTTTTTATAAAGTGGGATATTAACACAACATGGGAAAGTGTAAAGATTTCTTTCCTTGCAACAAAAAGCGTCCATAACTTAGGATGTCTACAAACAACTGCTCTTTTCGTGAATTCGCAAGAATTGAGAAGGTTTTACCTTAAACGGTGTTGCGAATTAATACGATCACGATTGAGTCATTTCCAAACAACGAGGAAACGAAAGAAAGTCAGATCGAAAAAGGAGTACACAACTGGGATGGACCGAAGTATTATACAGAATGTGAATGTGAAATCCGTTTTCGTTCGCAGGAGAGTTGCATCATGCCACTCAGGGCACGCTTGAGACGAGATAACTTAGATTACAGGTGGCCAACGAAAACCCAAATCAATGACCATAGTAGAAAATCTAAATTGTAGTTTGGAAAAAACACTTAAACTTTATTCTTTTGAAGATTTTCGGAAGGTGATTATCATCTTTGAATAATTTTTTCTGTTTTCGAATTTTGACTTTGACTTTGACACCTTGACTTTTGATTTTCTTCTCTAAAATAATTGAATTGGAAAATATATGACACTGAAGAAGGGAGCAACTTACTCCCGAAATATATATTTGTCAAAATTAAAAACATAGCATTTTGAAAATGAAAAAAAAATCTGACTTTATTTTATTTTACAGATTGTATTTAGTGACAAATTCAGGTTAGAAGCGGTGTTAATTGCTCAAATAACTTGTTTAGGAATCAAGTTATGAGCAATTGCCTATAATTGTAATTAAGTGATTATAGGTAGGAAAAGGAGAGGAAAAGATTTAAACAATTTATTCACAAACAATAATCACTTCGCTTTATTTCCTTTTTTAATGTACAAATTAAAACGATACACTTTTACATAACGCCTTTGACCGCCGATTCTTGTTGGGTATGTCGGTTCGAGTGACGAATTTAGACTGCTCTTGAAGGGAAATTTTGGGTTTGAGGTAAACTCGGTTTTGGTACGGATGCGTAAGTTTCGTAAAAAGGATAACTAGAAGAAAGCAAATAAAGGAAGGGCTTAAGAAGATTGTGATGTAATGGAAGTAGGATCGTAAAAAAACATCTGGTTGGCAGATTTTGAATTTTTTTAAATATTATAACGATTCGTGAAAATGTAGGGACTGGGTACATTGTTTAAATAAAGAAAAGCAATAAAGCCATAAATGGATGAGTTAGTTTCGAAAGTTTTTTTTGGGGAATTTCTTTGAACCGAACAAGCAGTAAGAGAAAGTCATCAGTTCGTTCGGAGAAGTTTATATGAGCGATACAATGAAGCTTGAGTTGTAAGGTCCGTCAAGTTCACTTGAGCAGATTAATGTGGGCCGCAGTATTTTCTTAACAGGGTCATGAATACTCTCCAGTACTCTTTGGCCATGGAAGACTTAAAAATTCCATGTATCAATTTTTCGAAATCCAATAGAATAAGATGTCATCGTGTCTAGTGCATGCAAAATATATTTGATGACATCCTTATCCCTTTTTCTCCAGGGTCCGGAAGTTCGCTCAGCCTGAAATCTATTGAAATGAAACTGAGTCTCTTCAAAAGCGATGATTATGCCTTTACTAATCCCACTGTAGATATATTAAAGGAAAATATTTGTAATATTTGGGAAAACGGCAAAAAATAAAACACATCATTGATAAGTGCATTGGCAGTATGTCGGCGTAAAAGCGTATGGAGTAAAAACGTTATCGAAGCTAAACGTGGTTTTACATAAAATTAGTACTCCGTCACAGGTTGTATTTAATTTGGTATTTATAAATAGTCAAGGAATATCAAAATGTTTTTTTTCTTTATTTCTATGTCGGTTTAAACAAGAGTGTTCACATGCAAAGTAAAAGTTTATATTCTCGGCTTGAGTAGACCATTAGTTCTATTATAGGTCCAGCAAAGTATATAAGAAACAGAACCAAAGAAACAACCAAACTCTGCGGAAATTAGATCTCTTCGCCATTTTAATTTCAGGCAAAGTGAAGAGATTCGTTTTTTGGTTTCATTCTTTGCCGATGGCACATCGCTGAAACGCTTATGTGTGTGATACAGGGAAACACGGAGAACGACGGAACTTAGTTCGTAGTAAAGAAAAAAAATAACTTTTCCATCCATGTCGGACAAAAAAGTCAATGTAGCGTTAAAAGATCTATCCTTTGTTTGCAATCTTATTATCATTACAATTTGGATATCAATTTGTTATTATTCAATAAAATATTCACTTTGCTTCTTCATTCCAATTCTTCCTGATTTTGCGAGTATGATTCCGTTTTTATTCCTGATTTAATCTATTAGGTATAATTGTTGAGAGACTCAAACGCAACGCTTAATTTGACTAAAAAACTTGTTGAGCTTAAGGTGTCTTCTTCTGGAAATTAACATTTCGTAGACTATGATCGAAAGAAGAAAAGGGCTTACTGATGCCATTCAACTCCGTGATACTCAAAAGATCTTTTGAATTTTTTTGTGACTTCATTATAGATTACAAAAGAAATTAATATCAGAGAAAATAACTCGACAGTTCGCATCTTTGGTGGGAAAATGCATCCTCTATAATCCTAATAGTTAATCACATAGACTAGCCAGAAAAAGTCTGCATACACCCAACGCTCCGATGTTTCTATGAAAAAAGTACCGTTCGTTTTTGTGGAAGATCAAACATTTTTGTTTGTTTGTTCATAGCATTCTTAAGGACACAATACAAAACAAAATTGGAAACTATCGTACTCCTAAAAAATGATAAAATGTGGAAACCAAAACTAGTCCCAAATTACGGCACCAAAAAATCTGCGTACGGAGCGAACACTGGGAAGTTCAAGCCTTTTCAATCATGTGTGATTGCAAAATGTAGGTTGAAAAGTTGTGATACGTGACTTCTAAGGAAAGTGTTTTTTCAAAAAAAAAATTATTATATATTATTATATATATTATAAATTATAAATTGAATTTAGAAAAGTCGTTAAAAATATCTGCTGAATGCAAAGAAGCATTTTCTTGAAATTGTTGAAAGAAGATAATTCTTTTCGAAAAATCGGCGAAATAGTTGGCAGAACTCATCCATCTGTCCAACGCGTCGTAAATAACTAAAAATACTGGTGTTTTAGTATCAAACCACAACCCAGATCACGACGTCCTCATAAGTTGAGCATTCACGAAACTCAAAGTATGCTCAGATCAACTAAGGCTAATTATGGATTAACTGTAGGAAATGGCAAAGGCAATTAAGTCAAGGTACTACAAGTCCATTTCTCTGCGTTAAATCATAGGAAGTATGGGTATAATGGAAGTGTTGCCCGCAGACAGCCATATATTACAAAGGATAACAGACTCAAGTGGAACGTTTGAATAAGCCAAAAGGCTTGGAAACGAATGATAGCAAATTTCTTATTTTTGGCATGGAGAAAAACAGATGCAGCTTTGGATTTAAACATTAGGTTGCTGCAGATGAAATGACCTATTTAGTAATAAATTTTTAAACAGCTGTAACTTTTTATAGACAATTTATTTAATCAAAATAGATACAAATAGATGCAACACAGTTTTCCCAACGCGATACAAGTACATTTATTCCAGTTTTGTAGAAGTCCAAGTTTTAGGTTCGAAGAACCTCCTCGAAGGCATTTTTGAAAGCAGCTTCATTATTAAATCTTTTTCCTGTCAAAAAGTGATCCAAATGTTTAACGAAATGGTAATCGGTGAGGAAGAGTCTCATAGCACAACTCGGTTAATTTTTGGATCGTTGTTCTCGATATATGAGGTCGTGCGTTATCATAAAGCAGTATCACTCCATCCCTGTTGACAAGCCTAGGTCGTTGGACTATCAATTTCTGATGCATTTCATCCAGTGGAGCACAGTATTTCTCAGCATTGATGGTTTCGCGAGGTTCTGGAACGAATAGTGGATAACTCCAGCTACAGACCAACAGTTACTATTTTTTTTTCTTTGGCTTGGTTTCGGCATGTGTCTTGGCGCTTCATCGGCATCTAGCCATTGGGCCGATCGGCGACGATTATCGTATAAAATCCACATTTTATCTCTGGTCACAATTCGGTGCAAGAACGGTTCCTTTTTCTTGCGGGAGAGAAGAGAAATTGAAATCTCCATTCGACACGTCATGTTTTGCTTTGTAAGATCATGCGGAAACCATTTGTCAAGATTTTTCACTTTTCCAAGTTGTTGCAAGTGGCGGCAAACCGTCGAATTATGAACGCCTACTTTCTCGGCAAGATCCCTTACGGTTTGGCGGGGTTCAGACTCCACTAATGCACGCAGCTCGTCGTTATCGATGATCGTCCTGGATGTCCACGTGGCTCACTTCTAAGGTCCATATCTCCGGATCGAAATGTTTCAAACCACCGCCGAGTGGTTCGTTCGCTAACTGTATCAGGCCCAAATGCGTTGTTTATATTTTTCGTTGTGTTGTGCTCTTATTTAAATTCGTATAGTAAAAGTAGCCGTTTTTGATTCGCTTCCATGTTCATTTCCTCTATTTGTTTTTACGATCACTATGAAGTACAAAACGGAAATGACTCCATAAACCAAGGTAGCAGTATTTATACTTCAATATGTTATATCACTTACGCCGCCTTGTGCGAACGTTATACACTAAAATTGCAGCCAGCTTTATGTCATTGCTGACTCGGCCATTTCACCTGCAGCAACCTAATAGTTTCCGCCAACTGTAAACCACGGTGTAATGTTATGGGGGTGTATGGTCAATGGAGGAGTTGTGAGAATAGAACTTCTCGAACGTACGATGAACAAAATAGACTACTACTAGACTACTACTAGACTACTCAAGCGCTATTTGCAGAATAGTGCAGAACATTTAGGTTTAAATGATATCTTTTACTTCCAACAAGATAATGATCCGAAGATCACTATGGAAGTACTAAGGCTCAGGTTGTTGTATATTGTTCCAAATCAGCTTGGTGCGCCTTCGCAATCTCTTGACCTTAATCTAATAGAGCATTTATGGCATCGTTTGGAACAAAGAATTCGGTCGCATACAATAACATCAAAGTTAATGCAGAAAGAATTCGTAATCTAGAAGTGGTTAGGGGTTGCTTCTATTAACCGTGAAAACATCGAAAATCATCGGCGTCGACAATATTTGCCCGGTCTCATCAGAAAAAAGGACTGATACCCTCTATCGACTACCGTTTGTACCTTCCCGCATATCGTAAACGCGTATCTTTATTTGAATGCGTCAGTGGCGCTTTTTTAATTTTTTCGAATATGAATGTTTGGTTTACTGCAAAATACGTTTGAAATCAGATAAACGTCGACATCTACGTTGATAAGCCACACCTTTTTCGATGATTTTCAAAGCAAATCCTAGGATTCAGCAAATCACTTTTCGGTCCCTATTAATGATCGACCTTCGTCATTCGAAGTATGCACTATTTGAAGCTATGACCTTCTCCCATCTTTCTGGTAGAAGATGGATTCCTTGGCGGAAAAAATCCCCATCCTTTGATTCCATCCAGTCATCGAACCATTTTTTGATGCCTTCATAATAAGTAAATCGTTCTCCAGTGAAGGCCGAATACATGTAGCGAACAAATGGAAATTCCAAAGAGCATTGTCTGAGGAATACGGAGGGTGGGCAACATTTCCCAATTCACACCTGCCAAATATTTTTTGATCGGCTTGGCTACGTGTGGCCTTGCATTGTCATCCAGCGAAATCAGCTTGTCATGTCTTCCATTGTCATTCCATTCTGGCCGTTTCCTTCAGAGCTCGATTCTGAGAGATGAGTTTCTGTCGGTACACATCCCTAGTGATTGTTTCTGATGGTTGCAGGAGTTCGTAATAGACGACGCCACTGTGGACCCAACAGATGGACAACATGACCTTGGAAGCGTGAATATTCCGGTTTGGCTTCGATGGACCAGGTTCACCTTGCATTGACCAAAGTTATGGTCGCTTAGGGTTGTCGTAGTATACCTATTTTTCATCGCCTGTCACAATTCGAAGCATGAAACACTTGCTTTTTCATCGTTTAAGCAGCATCTCGCATGTTCGATGTCCCTCTCTCTCTCTCTCTCTGTTGATGCGGCACCCAACTCCCATTTTTCGGACGCTTATCGACGGTAGATCTGTCAACATTTAACTACTGTGTCAATTCTTCAAGGCTTCGACTTCATGCAACAATTTCCGTCGTTGTGAGTCTTCAAATTTTTTCGATCTTTATCAGTCACGTCAAAATCACCATCTTTAAAACGCCGAAACCATTCCCTGCGGGTCGTCTCAGATGGAGCATGATAACCGTAAACATTGAGCATTATACGATAAGTTTCCGCAACACTTTTCTTGAGAATGGAACAATTAACAAGGACTTCCCCGCAAATTCAGCTTTTTCGGTGAGAAAGTCGACATTCTTTGCACGAGATTTTCAACAACTTCCAATTCCGAGAACACTTCTACTGCAGACACTAAAATAGTATCTGTAACAACATCTGTCTACCAACGGCGGAAACTTATTCCCATACTCAATATTACCGTCTTTTCATTGATTTCAGTTTCATAGGGAGAAGCATATTTTATTTCTAAAATTTCGAAAATAAACTTTTACAAGAGGACTATTTTCTCCTTGTTTCTCTCTGAAACTATTTTCGAATCAACTAATATGACATCCACAAGGTTAGTGTACCATCGTTTTGGCGCAATATGATATTGTCATGGGTTGACTGTTAGAGGCTCTGTAAGTACTTATAGTTAATCATGTGGATTATATTATCAATTTTCAGATAAATTCGGTAGCTGCATATACTTCCCTTTCCAGAAGGAACCTTTAAATATGGTTTCTAATACTTAGTTGCGAACAAGCCAAAAAAATAGAAATAAACAATGAAGCAATCAGGTGCCTCACCCCGGAACACAGAAGGCATACATGAATGTATCAAGTACTTTTTTTTACAAAAATGCGACAAAAAGACGTATCATTGAGTAAACGCGACTCCTGCTTGAGGGCAATATTGATGTTTGTCACACTACGTCTGCTGTGCCGGTTGTATCGCACCGTATTAACAATAGGGTTTGATCTTTTACAAATTAAGTACGAAGTTCCAATACCGCCCACTTTGTGACTTTGGCAAGTATAAAAATTTTTCATGCTTCAATTGCTGTTTCATGTCACTCCAATATCTCCAAATTTTTTAAATTGAATTGGTATTCCATTGCTCTTCATTGGGGAAAAAATGTGATTGAAGCTCAGAAGCCTGTCTAGACTCAATCGGAGAATCATGATCCCGATCGTGCTCACATACGAAAGCATTGCCTTATTCTCACTACAATGCTTTCATGCTATATGACATTAGGCCGCTCTATCGTTTGATAACCTCTCCGCCTGTTATTCCCTTCCCGGCGGAAGTAATGTTCAAGTGTCTAAAACTGTTGCCCAACCTTATACAATAAAAACTACTGATTAGTAATTACATAAAAATCTGTATATGATGATTGGTAATCACGCCTTGGTGTGAGTTCACATTGAGGCTCCATGCTAACAGTCCTGAAACAGTATAAAGTGGAAGGAGAGTGGTGGGGGTGTGTTGCTGTCAATGAGGTCAAAATGAAGCCAATTAGGGTCACCAAAAGGTGGATTTGAAGCTAAGTTGCAACGTTGCGCAGTCTTTTGAACATTTCGTCTTCAGTGGAATGTGAAAATGTTGAGCGGATGGCAGACGGATTTGAAGAACGATGTTGTACCGAAGTATCGATGAAAATGGGGTAAAGAAGATTACAGCTGGGAAGGATGGACTGACATTAGCACCGATGAAGGTGCCAATGTGGGTACTAAAACGCTGAGAACTGAGGGAGAATGGAAGAGAGTCGAACCGATATGTGATGGTAAGGGTGAGAAGGAGAACGGACGAAAGGAAGATCCGACTGAGGAATAGACATGACTCAGAAGTAAGAGAAGAACTGAAAGAAAAAATGCTGAAAAATTGATGTTTGCTGTGTACCGTTGCAAGACTGACAGCTTGTCCGATGAACTAACTGCCACCACGGGCAACGGCTAGTTACCGCCCGTGTTACATATGCTATTTTTCATTACAAGTGCGGCGGAGGATTTGTACAGGGGGAGGGTTGAGGCCGAGTGTTGGGGGTGAGGAAAACGGGGGGTTTGTTTCTTTGTATGGATATGTATAGTTATATTCAAACATTAGTGATATGTAAGTTGATGAATCCTCTATTTTCTAATTTGATTTTTTTTACAACTTTCGTGGCTTCAAGTTCTTCCTGGCTTTTACATTCTTCTTCGGAATCGTTTGTTGTATCATTAATATATTCTTCTATTATTTCGTATCATATCATTTGATTTTATGGGAATCGTGTATTCATTTTCCGTTTAAATAATACTTTACGTTATCTGTAAAAAGTTACACAGTTGTTCGACATAAAAAAAGGTCAAAAGGATTGGTTTTGCCTAATAAACATTTGAATTTGCTTTCATTTTATATGTCTGTGAGTTATTCTTAATCCTCCGTGGGTTATTCAAAATTTCACGTGTTTTATAGTCTCTACCCTCAGAGTGGGCAATTGGTGAGTTACCGTCCTAAACCCCGTGCGGTAACCAAGTAGTTACCCCGCACGTGTGATGAAAATGTAATTACCAAGTCGAAAATCTCGCATAGTAGATACTAGTAAATTTGTTATTAGTGCTTCAAAACATATCGTTTAAGAGTGCTTTTATGTTATACACATGTTGTGACGGTTGTTAACCCTAGTTCTATAGACTGTGCTATAGGATTCCGGATAACATAGGGTGCTGTTAAGTCTGAGTTGCGGCTCAGTCTCTTCAGTCTTTGGGGGTGCCGTCCGAACGTACTCGAGGTTAACAAAGCACCCAGTCTCATGTGTCAGGAGCGAAAATTGAGAGTTTAGCTCGGACAGCAGAGAAACGCAACTTGAGAGATTTATCTGCACCATGGGTTGGCGGACGCATATGTCAGATT
Organism: Stratiomys singularior; assembly: GCA_954870665.1. Lineage (NCBI taxonomy): Eukaryota > Metazoa > Arthropoda > Insecta > Diptera > Stratiomyidae > Stratiomys > Stratiomys singularior. The sequence continues at coordinate 106,769,241 of OX940878.1, read as the reverse complement.
ACGGTCAGCACTGTGTGAAGTCTAAATTAAATGTGGTAGTTGTGTTTTCGATGGCTTGCAAGTACATATGTTGAACACAAACAAGTGGTGTCCGGGAATCCAGATAGCTTAAACAAAGCTAAAACATGTTTAAGATTATGAGGGTGTTGGTCGACATATCGTTTCAACCCCGTCTATGAAGACCGAAGAATTAAGCCTTAACGGGACTTGTCCACGTTAAACATTTCGACTTTATGATAATTGGTGGTCCATTAAAAACTCGATTAATCATTAAAAACGCTTGGGTGCTGAAGTGGTTAACATCTTTGACTAAATCATTACATTGCAAAATACATACGTCAATCCTTGCTATGAAAGTTAAAAGTGATTATTGGCGTTTTAGTTTGTTTAAAGTTCGAAACAAGATTGAGAGAACAAAGAGAAAGAGAGAAAAACGTATATTTGTCTTATATTTATTATAAAATTGTGAAAGTCACAATCAATGTTTTACCAACACTTTCCACATGGAGAATGTCTGATCCATATTTATTCGGTTATTAAACTTTCCTTTCCTCAGCTTTTTCAGCTTAATCGCGTGTGAACACATATTTCGATATAATGCTTGCACGAAAGCATTGACTGAATTTGGCATTTCACTTAGGGTCCTAGCATACGTTTGAAATGTTTTCCAGTTCTTGGATACGCGAGTACAAGGAATTCGGACGAAAGGAGAACTTAAAACACTGGAAAATAAGTCATCTAATTCAGGAACTCGAAAAGGCTAAACTTTTGAATTCCGATGTCACTCATTGATTGTTAACGTTGTTGATAAAATTGATAGCAATCTAGTTAGCGAGAATAATAGTGAATGTATTCTATACCAATGTAGATTATGTTAATATCTACTTGTCTCTTTGGAATGACATAGAACTTTTTGAAAAAAGGAATGTCCTATATTAAGTTAAATATCAAAGATAGGTAACACGAAGAATGTTTAAAAAAATTCATTCCTAATAATTTCTTTAAGTCTTATACTTGTACTTTTCGCAATCAAAATTTCGACAAAAAATTTCAAAAATATAACAGAAATCAACAACATATAATTAAATTCAGAAATAAAGGTATAATTTTACGATAATTATAATTTCGTTACTTGTGTTCGACATGAGAAATGTTTATTGAAAAAAGTAGACGCACTGGAATAGACCATGCAGTTATAATTTGTATGCGAAAACTAGTTTGTAAGCCGAAGCATTAAGCAATGCTTCCTCGAGTTGATTTTATGAAACGTTTTATGCAATTGAGATTACTCACCTAAATGGTTCCATACATTTCTAGCCACTTGATAGCTGCTCATTGATGCATGGATTTTTCGCTCCTTGAACAAATACACTACAAAAAACGCCATTAAATGATTTCCGAAACCACAAAATCCCGTCTCAAGTCGCCTTTGTCGTAACCACACTTTCAACAATATCAAACCTTCTCTCAAATTTTTATGTTTGCCGAAAATTTCGTTTAGTGTTTTTTGATTTTGTTTCATTGTCATATCAAATAGAACTGTAGCGTTGTAATTTGGTGTAGCTAATGGAATGTCTTCCTCTTTATTTCGTACCTTCTCGCCGAATAGACAACCTCGAATATTACTGTTCCACGGCACAAAACGATTCAATTTGAAGGACTCCGAATCACACGAAGCATAAATGCGCAACGTCAGTTTTTTTCCTATTTTGTCGTCTGGAATAATTTCCAAAACTGGCTTGTACGGATTGTTATGCACATAATTGAATTTCAAGTCGGTCCAGTGGAATTTTTTGCGAATCATTTGATTCGCAATAAACGTCAAGTACAATGCGCGCTTTTGATCGTAAATAAGGTTCAGATAATTTTCCTTTTGAAAACATTGTGAAGGCATTGGCACACAAATATCGGCTACAAGCTTAGATCCAAGCCATGTATCCGTGTCAGCTGACCCAATCAGAAAAGCTTTTTCTTGTGGTGGTATAAATTGAAATTGGAATTTTGTCGGATACAACCTTTCCATGTCAATGGGTGTTTTAACTTTAGATTTTTTCAAAAACGATACATTCGTGGCTTCTTCTTTCTCCGACATCGATTTCAGCGTGCTTAGGAACGTGTTGAACTCGTCAAGCCACTGTCTAACGTACAATTTGTATTTATCTTTGATGCGTACTTCGTTCAGCATTTCATTAATTTGCATTCGAAATAAATTCGAATGATAAAGATTTTCTGTTTCGCGTAACTGATTTATTTCTTCAACGGTTGGTTGTTTGTATAGCTTCCTGTCTTCTTTTGTCTTCTTGGCTTTTCCAGCCGAATCTGTGGTCATAGTTGATTGTTTTCGCTTTCTCGAGGCATCCGCTTTACTTTCGCTGTGGCCAGAGTCTCGATTTTCTTCATCCGTTGACGACTTTCCAGGAAGTTCGCTTTCGCTTTCGCCATCGGAAGTCGCACTTTCACTTGTTCCATTTTCTATCATTGAATCGTATTGTTCATCGTTTGAGTGTTCTGATTGTTCACTTTCATCATCATCATCATCATCATCATCGTCTTCCTCATCATCATGTTCCGACGATTCTTCAAAAAATTCCTCCGATTGATCTGATTCGCTTGCTTCCTAATTAAAATAATGAATTTATCAATCAAATTGAAGAAAATTATAGTAATTTCGAGATTAATAACATAAATTACTAATTATAGGAAATTTTACTATGTTAAACTTCAATTAGACTGATGACTAGTTTTAAATGTCTCTCATTACCCATACAATATTTACAGTCTCTCATTACATGCAAATGCGAAGGACATGGACGCGGACATGGAGCAGTTGGAAAATTGGTTGGAAAACCTTTTGTTAAACTGGAAACTTTTACGAAAACCTGGACTTGCATTGTCATGAAGAAACGCAGAAGGAGTATTATTCCTATTGGTTCTATACTGAGCAAATTGATTTACCTGTTGATTTCTCTAGGAACGGTGAATTATTTAGCTTGATTAAATACCTTTAGAACCAGGTACTCTTGCTTAATGACACAGACTTTGAATAATGTCGGCTACAAAGGGGTCGCAACAGGCAGTACTAAAGCTAGTCGACTTGAATTGAATCGAACCTATTTTACCTTTCCTATCAGAAGAGGTATGTGCATGGAGGATATATATGTCGATTAACGCGTTAACGCGTTCTGTTCATATTACGTGACCGCGCGTGTTGCCTCTTACGAACAGATGTGAGACTCAATTTTTTGCTTAGACGACGGTCTGTGTTCAATCAAGGCTTAAAAAAGAATAAAATTCTATAATATTATTATATTATTCTATAATATTATAATATTACTTCTCATAATATTCAAAAAAAAAAGGTGCAAAATTAATCGTTTCGTCATCTCCTGGCGCAGGCCCGGCCTGGCAATAAGGGAACTCGTGACAGTGCTGGGCCAGTCAAGCCGGTCGGTACAGCAACGTAGACACATCTGCCGGAAACGGTCGACGTAGTTAGCAGTTGAGTCACACTCCTAGTTCGCCTTTGCTTACTGCTCACGTCGGTCATTTTCTTCGCGTCGTTTCAGGTTTTGTAATTCTAATGGACTGATTACCGCCTTGTGTCATTGGAATTGTGGTTTCGAAATGACGAAAAAAGTGAAAGCTAAAAATCGATTGTTTTTGTTTCTTTAAATGATTTTTAGTCGGAGCACGTTTGACCTGGAAATATCATTTTTAGGTAAGCCAAAAACGCCCGCACATTTGATTGTAACAAAACAAATCACCAGATGAAACGCCAGTAAATCAGGATTTTTTTATATCGCCAAAAGCTCAAAACTTGGGAGCATTTTTCAAATTCCACCCCAAATAAGTTAGTGACGACATTGTGATTCAGCAGGCGTTTGCTAAAAAAGTTGGGAGTAGCCGAACGTGGCTCACGCTTGATGCAAAGCAAAATGAACCAAAATCTGACCGTTGAAAATTTGATCGACCCGAACCTTAATAGGAAAATTCACCAATATATAATGAAGAATAGAAAAAGTATTGCGTGCGTAATCGATGTAATCAAACTCATATGTTAACAGTAACTTGCATTTATGTACAGTTCGGCCTCGATAATTCGACCTCAACGGGTGTGACAAAAGGTTTTTCTTTGACAGCTTGGTGACTGTACTGTGAACGTATTCTAAAACCTTTGACCCAAGAGGCGCCTACCGTCACCTCGGATTCGACGTGGTACGATCAACTACGACGTCAATCATGAATTGTTTCGGAGGAGTCGGTCTTGTTTCAACATGGGAAAATATGGGCCAAAATGGGAAATTGGTCAATGACAAGCTGCTTCGGTAGAATACTCTTGGTCGTGCTTCAAGTACAAAAGCAACAGCTTTTGCATGGATCACGCACCGGTCTTCTCTCTTTTTCCAGGTAAAAATGGCATGAGCTACAAAAGTGACAAGAAGGAAGCTGTGTACACTCTCAGTAATGATAACGACAGTCATGGAAATTATCTTGAAATTTTACTTCTTTTGGCAAAATATGACGCAGATCTAAAGAAACACATAGACAAATGTGTGTCGCTGAGTAGCGCATGCCTGCCTCTAAAATAGGTCGTGGCAACTTTGTAACTCTAATCTCAAAAAATTACTGTGGAACACGTGCTACATTCCATGTCTGAGCTCATGAAACGAAAAATATCGGGAGATGTTACACTAGCAGGGATGTTCTCGATCCAAATTGATACCACGAAGAATATCACGTGACAGGAACAATGCTCGGTGGTTATCAGATATGTTTGGAATGATCTAATCGAAGAGAGATTGTTGGATATAATAAAATGTGAAAATTCCAGCGGTCGTGGATTCAAAGATCTCTTGAAATCCTGCGAAAAAATCACATTGATGTCAAAAAATGTGTGGCCTGTTCCACTGACGGAGGAGCAAGTATAACAGAGAATACAACGGTTTCGGTCGCTGGCTTACAGGTGAAGCACCAGAACACATCCATGTATGATGCTGTGCACTGTCGGCAGTAGTATCTCATGCGTTTCTTTTTGGGTCTTTTGAATAAAATTGCGGTATTCTTGCAGGTGGGCCAGACCTATTCAGGCCGGTGAAATGTCAGAAACGGGCCGATTCAAGCCAAATTCCCGGGCCGATTTTCATTCCCAGTCCGGGCCTGAACTGACTTGAAGTGGGGATTTTGTGAAAACCCACGAAGAAGAATTTATTGCAATTGGAAAAGGTCAGGCAATTTACCCAAGGCGAGGATGAGGCTCCTAAATACTGAGGAAGCCCCTCGGTAGGAAACTCCTGTCCTCAAGCCGATACCACGGCTTGCCCGTCTGCGGGGACTCACATCTATGTAGTCTGAATCTAGACCTTTTTTTATGAAGTTCATTAATCTTTACATTTAATGTTGTGGTCTGAGAAGTTTTATCGCGAACCAATCAACTAAAGGACTAACATTGGGATTTTTCATTAATGCAAAGTAATGCATATTCATTCATTTATCATTTTCAGAATTATATATATGGATACCATATATAATAAGATAGTTAATGATTTTAGTCATCGCCCTTGAATCGGAATTGGAAAATGAATAAATGAGCAACTTATAGCAATTTCACTGAAAAATTGCATTCCGACAACCGGATTCATTCATATTTGCAGGCATACTCTGCTTCCGTTTATAGTTATTTTAACTTGATCCTGGTGCTGAATAAATGTAATTGTTACTCTTACCAATTCTTATGATAGTAAATAAGTTTCTACATACCATAACTACTTGTTTTTGTTTCCTTTTAACCATTTTTGTACAATTGAAAGCAACCGCGCGAACCGAATATAAACAAACATGTAACCTATTGTCAAATCGCACGTGAAACTACATGTCAAATAACTTTGCTATTCGCCGTGACATAAAATGGTGGCGCTTTTATGTTATCAAAGAAAAATGAAGTATGAACTGAAATCAGGACCCCAACATTGTATCATTATTCATTCACATTCACTGGTAAATGGAGACTAATGAAGAAATTTCTATTTTTTTTTTGTCAGGATTAGTATTGAAAATTTAAGTAAAATAAAACCAAAATGAGAAAGAATTATTTAAATACTATAATACATAAAATGCAAGAGTAATTTCGTTACACACGGCCCTCCATCCTGTGACGTCATTTGACCTAAACGATGCGGCAAGTATGTGAAGTACGAACAATTTTTTTTGGTCAGCCATTTGCGCCGCTCGTGTCATTTATTACACGATATTGACATTATTTGCTTATTACACGATTTTAGAAGATGAAAAACAAACGCCAACAAAGCACGACATTTAAAAATCCTAGTAAAATGTTGTTCGTGTACCAAATAATATGAATACAAGGAAAGGGTGTAGCAAAGTAACAAAGTGTGACCTAATAGGACCTAAAAGCAGTAACTGTGTGAGGGAAGATTATTTAGATGTTACAATTAAATCATAGCATTTCAAAACTAAATAATATTCATTGAGTCGTGAGTACGTTTGGAATAACTAATTAAGTAAAAATAACTAAACAATGTATTTTGTGTATAACGACAAAGCAGAGACCAATGTAAATTTAACGTTATATCCGGAAGGCGTTACAGGCAAAGGTGAAGAGTCACAGAAACGTCATTATTTTCACCATTTATCAATTTTCATACATGCCGGCGAATGTTTAATGTTGCTATTTAACAAAGGGTAAAGGTAACCATAGTTGCTGGCCATCTATGTGAATGTAAACAAAAAATAAAAAAGCGCTTTGTGTCTTTCTATGTCGACTTCGGTCGCAATATCTGCTTAGGATTTACAAGAACGTATTTAAAATGATTCATTAAAATCAGTCGCTATACCCGGACTCAGCGTTGAACAAAAAAAGTCTATCACTGTGTATATATCAATATAAGGCAAATTATTGATTTGTCCTTTGACTAAGCCTTTATCCATTTTAGTGAAGTAAAAACAACACATCGATAAATAAAAAAGCAACAAACGACAGTACGTAAAAGACGAAAATAAAACGGAGCAACAGTCTTGGCGTGAATTCGGTGCCAATTCTTGAATGGTATGTGGTGCTGCTATCTCCCATAGGTGAGATGATATCACAGACGAATCAGAGACAACAGATGTTCCTTACTAAAATACTTAAAATTCAATAATCTATTGGGTATGGGAATAATTTTCCTCCGTTGATAGACAGATGTCGTTACAGATACTATTTTAGTGTCTGCTGTACTAGTGTTCTTGGAATTGGAAGTTTTGTGCGTAGGCTCACGAACGCAGTACTCGACATTTCTTCAAAGTGTGAACACCGTTTTTTCCTCGCGTTGAAAATGTAGACTTTCATAACAAAAAAGCTGCATTTGTGGGAAGTCTTATTCATTATTTCCATCTAATGAAAAGTGCTGCGGAAACTTATCGAATAATAAAAACTTATCCTATCGATGTTTACGGTGATCATGCTCCATCTGAGACGCCTTGCAGAGAGTGGTTTCGGCGTTTTAAAAATGAATTTGACGTGAATGATAAAGATCGTGAAAAGGCATCGAAAAAAGATGAAGATTCACAACTATGGAAATTGATGGATGACGATTCAAGCCGAAGCATAGAGAATTGTCGCAGGAGTTAAATGTTGACAGATCTACCGTCGGTAAGCGCTTGCACGCCATGGGAATGATCCAAAAAGCTGGGACTTGGGTGCCGCATCAACTGAGAGAGAGGGACATCAAATGGCGTTTGGTGACGTGTGAGATGCATCTTCAACGACAAAATTGAAAGGGTTGCTATTACGATATATCTATTACGAACTCCTGAAACCATCTGAAACAATCGCTGAGGATGTATACATAACAACCCATCCGTCTGAATCGAGCTTTGAAGGAAAAACGGCCAGAATGGAGAGACAGACATGACAAGCTAATTTCGCTTCATGACAATGCAAGGCTGTATCAATAAGCCTTCACTGGAGAACGATTTACTTCTTATGAAGGCATCAATAAATAGCTCGATGGAGGGATCGAATCGAAAATGAAGAAGAAGAAGAAGATTAAGATTGATTATGGGAGAAAGTCATAGCTTTAAATAGTGCATATTTTGAATGTTGTGACTGTTTTTTTAATGTTTATATAAACTAAAAACTTTGTTGAAAAAACGTCGAAAATGTATTCCCATACCCAATAATGAAACCGAACAGTTTCCCTTGAATTCCACTATCTTTTTGTTTTTAGACAAATTCGATTTTCTACTGTTGCTTGTCGACTTCCTAAGTGTGTGCTCAATTAAACATCGCGTATTGCCCTTTTTATTTTGGTACAGGTGATCGCATCCTGTTAATTCGCATTCGTTTTCTGTGCTTTTTTCTTTAAATTTCTGGAAATTGTTGGGTTGCAGGTAGTGAAATTGCCGATTGCCAATTCTTCCGAAACCGTTGTCGAATGTTTTCTAATAAACCTAAAAGAGAACAAAAACCGTTGCCTTTATCTTTATTGAAGAAAGAAAAAGCGTCCCTCGAAATAAATCTCTATGCTTTCGACCGCGTCTAATTTTCTTTTGTCTCAGATATAATTTATTTGTGCTGATTTTTAACTGATTTGCGTACCTCTATTACACGATTTCCGCTTCCCTCAAGTGTTTTCTTAGATGTGTCTACATACCGCTTTGTTTATTCGATATATATCTAGTTACAATGGGGACATGTAATTTTCTGTGCTCCGGACTTTGCAATTTCTGCAATTGGGTCCATTGTTGATCTTAAAAGAGGTGTAAGTTGGTTGTCTCTGCTTCTGAAACCGACTTTCCAACCATGTCTCTTTAATTAGTATTCAAATGAGAGTGAAATCTGGTTAAAACTGAGTGGTATACCCTTTGGTATGGCTGAGTGGTAACCCTTTGTTTACAGAATTATTAAGTTTTTCACAAACAGTGTTTTTTTATGCCCCCTGTTAATTCAAGCATGGTGGACGCATATTCGCAGGAAAAAATACCTTTGCTGTATCGGGATTTATGATATTTTTAAATTGTGGTTTTGATTGAAACCGCTTGGGCTTAAAAGAAAAATTAATTTTTGTCAAGTCAAAGAAATACCACAATAATCGATGCCACAATTTTTGGATTTACGATCTATTTCATAGAGCGATTTGAGCATATCTGCTTTATCCCCATAATCTATATGCTCATTTTAATCGCCCACCATTTTCGGACATGTAACTTCAGGACGATTTCCATCCCTTACTTTTCTCGACGCAGCATCATTTACTGAAGGATCATGGTACTTGCTCAGCAAATATACCACTTTCCTTTCTTTCCGCTTACAAAAAGCTAGGCTATTTTTACTAATACGCCAGTCAGACTCACCCCTCTGTAAATCTGTGTCATGTTTTAAATCCTTCGGCTAATCTCTGCTACCTTTTCATAAAGTTCCACATGCATATATACCACGAGATTTCAAGTTCTTAATCAAACCCACTGAATTTAAATAGTTATTGAATAAGACACTGTGATATTTACCACCTAAACACCTTGTCAAGTCATGCACACGTGAACCGAAATTTTTTCCGCAACTGCTGAGACCATGCCAGTGTATATTTTGAATTGGCAGGCATATTCTGACTGATCTGCTCGAATCCATATTTTGTATTTTGGTTTTTTGGGTTTCATCGGCATATGCTAACGGCCATGGACTCGTCTACAGATTGATACTCGGAAGTTTTTCATGATGTTTGGAACTTTTTCGATGATGCATCAATCAGTGGTCCTATTTTGTACAATTTGTCGTACTGGTCACTACTTTTCACAGCTTCTTTTGATTGGTCGTTCAGGTGAATATTCCGGAGAAGCCAAGAAATTCGGTCTCTAGGCATCAGAGCGCTTATGTAATGGTCTCTTATTTCAGACATTGACGACCAATAATACAAATAACTTGGCAGTTCCTCTACACCCATTAGCAAATTTATCGCTAAAAAAATTTTCATTTCACGTGGGTCAGTTACCTGGACCGAATTGCTCCCACCGTATTTTCGAACAGCATACAAATTTGTTTCGTATACCATTTTCTAAATCAATTCTTCCGGGAAAATATGAAGAAATACACCCAGTGGCGTTTCGATTTCTTCCGGGTCGCTGGGACCACTATCCTCCATAAATTTTTCTTTTGCATGCACGCAAAAATCGGCGTTTTTTCCAAAGTGTTGGTCCCTTTAAGGTTTTACGGCTGACAAGGGGAACCTCATCCTCACTATTCCAGGTAGATTTTTCGGTTTCCACACCCTCTGCGATGATGACGTTCACTGGTAAGGTTTCTTTCAACTTTTCTTTGCATTCATCATCAATAGGTCCGGAAACTTCCGACTCTACATCAGATGGAGTGCTCTCAAACAATGCAGAGAATTCCTCATACGTCACTTCCTCTTAAACGTTTCATATCCTATAAAATAGAAAAAAAAATATACAAAACACGAAAAAAGTTAAGTGTTTCCTAGTGGTTACATATGAAACCACAAGGAAAATAAGCAGAATGTACTTAAATTTTCAAAATTATCATAGAACCGTTATTTTTGACGGAAACTAAATTTATTAGAGTTTTCGAAAACAGTTTTCATTTACCAGACACCTTACTGCAACACTGTTAAAACAAAGATTTAATAATCACAAAACTAAAATTTTAAAACTCGACTTATCCCTTCAAAGAATGCACTAAAAATGCCTTATCAAAAAATTTGCTTAAAGGCCAGCATATCAATTTCAAATTTGTACTCTTTTATCATTTGGTCCACTCGTTTGATTAAAAAAAATTCAGTGATTGAATAGGTATACTCTTTATTTTAATATCATCACGTTGAATATAATATTAACAACATCATGAAACTTCTTCATTCGTTGCGAAAATTTCTGAGAAACTTTCTTCTTACTAAAAAATTGACGAAGTTATTGGTTTCTTGAATATTTTTCCAATTAAACTATTTTTATTTAGTAACTTTGTAAGTATAAAACATAAAAATTGATTTTTTTTAAAAAGGCATGTCTTTTGTTAACTAATATGAGAATGAAAACTGATCAATGTGAAAAAAGCCAGTGCAGGTTTCTACTTTAGACTAATGAAATACCAAAGTACAATATAGAAGAAATACAATATCAAAGAAATATATCAATATAAATGTTACTTCGATCAGCGATAAACATTTTAAAACTGAGGGTCACTCTATTCAAAAAATTTTCAAGCCAGATACACACCGGGAGTAGAAACTTGTAATTTATTGAATGATGATCGAAGCATAACGATGGTATTTCGACGAGGCAGCCTCGTACCGATGAGGGTACATGAAATCCGAGGAATGTGGCAATTACTATACCTTCAGCCACGTTTGACCACGTGAAAATCCACTTAGTTGGTGTCTGCTGCTGGACTAACTCTGTTTGGTGAGGTATGCGGACGTTGGTCGGACCAATAATGGACATGCGTTCCGTTACCATTATTGTATCAGCTAGTGTAACACCCGATTTTCCGAACGCGATATTTCAGCATAACTTTACTTTAATCTAATTTAACTAAAAAAATAAAACAAGAAATCAAAACAATGCCGGATCGCCCTTACCGTCAATTAAAATATCGTGGTGCCCGAAAACAAACTACTTAAATAACTACCAAAAAAGTCTACCTTTCACACGACGAACGAAAATCACAAGTGGGAATCACAAACCTATAGCACTGCGTATTAGAACTTACGAAACACTTTACTTAAAGACGTGGCCACTTGTCTCTGTGCCATCACCTTACTCTTGACAGAGAAATGAACTGTGGAAGGCAATGATCTTTTATAATTTTATATTACACTTAATTGCTCCGATTTATGTGATATTTTAATAATTCACTGACCGAATAATGGCGTAAAGATGGTGTCAGCTGTCATGCATTTTATTGTTAGTTCCGTTTGGCGTTTTATCATGAATAGATAGGTTGACGCCTGAGCAACGTCTGCAAATTTATTTCGAACAAAACGGTTGTTCCAGAAACTCATCCCGCACTCCGTCAATTCTTTGCCTGACCATCAGAATAAATAATTCCATTCCATCTATCCATCAGAACATATAATTCGCATAGCTATGGATCGATTCACGATCTCACGTTCACTAGCTGTAGCGTTGTATTGATGAAGAGTCCGTTCGACATGATGCTCAACAATTAAACTTGTACCCACCCACATTATGGAGGATTTTATGGCAGGACCTTGGGCTACGGTTGCGGTGGTCGTTCGGCTTCAATTGAAGCCGAACGACCACCGCATAGATTCGTTGTATGGGCCCAAAAACAAATTGCTACCGATCCCGAATTTCATAAGAAAATTATATCTCGCGGTGAGGCTCATTTCTGATTGAATGGTTAATTTGGAGTAATGACCAACCACAGGCGGAGGAAGTTACACCCGTAATAAACACCGTTACACCCGGAGAAAGTCACTGCTTGGTGTGCTTTATGGGCCGATCGCCGATGCAATCACTGGTCCATATAACAGTCATAGATAATCATAATCAATAATATAACAGTCAACGATGACCACTTTAGAGATATACTGCCGGAGAACTATGGCTATACAGCGCATTCACCCATCGACTTATTGAAAGAAGCAATCGATGAGCGCATAATCTCTCATTTTGGACCAGCGAATCGGCCTGCAAAATCTTGTGATTTAACACTACTGGATTATATGTTGTGTCATCTCACTCGTCTACGCTGACAACTCTGAAGACGATATACGCCGCGTTATTGGCGAGATCTGGCCCCCAATATTGCTCGGAATAGTCGAAAGTTTGACGTCTCGGTTGGATTTCCTTCGCGCCAGTTGTGGCGCTCACATTCCCGAAATTATATTCAAATAATAATGGCAGAGCCGGTCAATGGTAGCGATAATATCAGCGCTGAACTGGGTTTACTGGTTCCCCATGGGATGCACTAAAACCGAAAATGAAATAAGCAACTCCAACAGCCCTGCTACCGAATCCTACTTGCAACCTCCACGTTGGTGACCGCTGGACTTCTTATGAAGACTGATGCAAGAGGGTGAGCGCGACTTCCTGCGCGTGATAACAGAAATGTAATAACCACGCCTTCGGAACGAAGGTTGGGCGATGGGCTAACAACCGGTCCCTGTAAAATCGAATATTGTTTTGGAACCTGTAAGGGAGCCTCGGATTGGATTGGAACAACGGAAACGACCTCGCAAACGAAATAAGGACTATGCAATTGGATCCTGGAATGTCAGATCACTCAACAAACCTGGCGCTGTTAAAGCATTATTACAACAGGCCAGTGAATACAAACTAAATGTGCTGGCAATCCAGGAAACGAAATGGACTGGTACTGAGATACAGGACATGAGATCGCACACACTATTTAAAAGTGGGAAGCCTGGAGGAAGCCGAGAATTCGGAGTAGCATTTATTGTGGATAGGGAACTCAAGTCACACGTTATCGACTTCAAAGCAATAAATGAGAGAATGTGTGCGATCCGCATCAAAACTAAATTCTTCAAGATATGGCTGATTAATGTCCACGCCCCGACAGAAGATAAGGATGAGGAAGTGAAGGACATTGCCCACAAACGACATCAAAATAATTCTAGGTGATCTCAATGCAAAAATTGGCAATGAACATATTCATCGGGGAACTACAGGAGGCCACAGCCTTCACGATAGCAGTAACGACAACGGCCAGCGCCTGATTGACTTTGCTTGTAGCAGAAATATGATTATTAGTTCAACGTACTTCCCACACCGACGCATTCATAAAATAACTTGGGCATCTCTAGATGGCAACACCTTCAACCAAATCGACCATGTGCTCGTTCAACAGAGGTGGGCATCTAGCATAATGGACGTCCGAACATTCCGTGGAGCAAACTGCGACTCGGACCACTACCTGGTCAAATCAACGTTTCGATGTCGCCTGTCAAAGGCATTTAATACGAAAACCAGGCCACTACAAAAGTTTGACATCGAAACGCTCCAAACGGAGTCATTTGCTAAAGATTTTCATGACTCCCTCGAAAACAAACTAGCGCCTATACTCCAAGATATGTCTGAAAAGACAAGTGACGAGCTATGGATGGAGGTGAAAGGAGCAATTAAAAGCACAGCAGAACGGTCGATTGGGTATATAGCCCGGCACAGAAGAAATAACTGGTTTGATGATGAATGCCAGAATGCGTTAGAAAAGAAAAATCAGGCGTATAAAAAATATGTTAACAGAAATACCAGGACGAAGAGGGAAACTTACGAGAATCTCCGATGAGTAGCCAATAAGATTATTAGGAATAAGAAAAGAAAATATTTTGATGACCAATTAAGGTCAATAGATGCAAATTTAGCGAGCAATAGATCGAGAAACGCTTACAAAGTAGTGAAAAGCTTAAGACGAGGATATCAGCCCAAGACATCACTCTGTAAAGATGAAAGCGGTAACATCATTGCTGACGACGATAGGATCAAGGAAAGATGGGCTGCCTATTTCATGGAACTCCTTAATCCTACACACGGCTCAAGAACAGCAGAGTCGTCAAACATCTCCGAACCGTCCCCTTTGGCCCCTCCAACTCTGGAAGAAGTCAAGTATGCCATCAAAAGCCAGAAAAACACTAAAGCGCCGGGCATTGATGAAATCCCAGCAGAACTGATAAAGAACGGCGGTGTTGCGGTGTACAGAAAGTCATCCACAAGCTGATCCAACACGTCTGGGATCAAGAGCAGATGCCGCAAGAGTGGTGCCAATCCATCATCATCCCTATCCACAAAAAAGGAGACAAACTACAGTGCGAAAATTACAGAGGTATATCACTACTCTGTATATCTTACAAAATCCTCACAAAAATACTTGAAGGTAGATTAACACCATATGCTGAAAAAATAATTGGGGAGTATCAAGGTGGTTTTAGAGCCGGACGATCAACTACTGACCAACTTTTTACAGTTAGGCAGATCCTTGAAAAGTGCTGGGAATTTAACATCGACGTCCACCAAATCTTCGTGGACTTTTAGCAAGCATACGACAGTATTGATCGAGAAGTACTGTACCAAATAATGCTTCAGCTTGGAATCCCAGCGAAGCTAGTCCGCCTGACAAGAATGAGAATGGCATCAACAACAGCACAAGTCAGAATCAATAACCAGCTGACTAATGCCTTTGAGACAAAGGTAGGATTGAAGCAGGGCGATGGGCTGGCTCCACTGCTATTCAACATAGCTCTAGAATACGTCATACGGAAACTACCTGTGGATACGAAAGGAACATTACTCTACAAATCGAGCCAACTGGTAGCCTATGCGGATGACATCAATATCCTGTCAAGATCCTTTTTATCTGCCAAGGAACTCCTGCTCAAACTAGACCAAGAAGCGAAGCTGGTGGGGCTGCAAATCAACGAGTCCAAAACAAAAGTTATGATACAAACCAGGAGAAACACCCCCAACTGGCAAAACATAACACTCAACGAATTCAACCTGGAAAATGTGGACGAATTTACATATCTTGGCTCCAAGCTAGTGAAAGAAGGTAATGAAACGGCGGAAATAAAGCGTAGAATTCAGCTCGCTTATAAAGCGTTCTACTCAGTTTTGGGTATTCTGAAGGCCAGCTTCATACATAGGAAAACAAAGCTGCAAGTATACAAATCTGTGGTAAGACCTGTGTTGTGCTACGGATGTGAGACACGGACCCTCACTCAAGCTTCCGCAAACATACTAAACGCTTTCGAAAGGAGGGTCCTAAGAAGAATCGTGGGAACAACGCAGGAAGGAGGACAATGACGAATTAGCTACAACCATGAGTTGTACGAACTCTTCGACGAGCCAGAAGTCTCCACTGTGATAAAACTGCGGAAGCTACAATGGGCTGGCCATGTGCAGCGAATGAATGAAGTTCGGATACCTAGAAAGGTATTTGTCGGAAAAACTGAGGGACGCAGGCCAAGCCAAGAAAGCGCTGGTCCGACTCTGTAGACGAAGATAGCAGCACGCTACTCGGATCCCAAAATTGGAGGACGCCTCCAAAAACCTCCAAAAAAAAAAACACACCCTTTAGGTTCTTCACTGTCCGCTCCTCACTTATTATTCCGTCAAAAATGAATTTTAGACGATTGATTGATTGTTCCATGTTAGTAATGCTTCGCGGGTAGAAATTCAGTCGACCATTTCGTTGATCGGGCGATCAGATCCAGGTATGTCATTGATATCAAAATTTCTTTATCGAGAGTGAATGATTAGTTCACTAGTTGTTCCGTTCAATGCAACACTACCACAATAAACTGAATTTTTCGGCATTTTGCGAGACGTTTTCGCCTTTTTTCAAAATTTCATTTAAATGTTTAATTGTTAATTTTTTAATGTTTAATTTTAAAAACAATCTCAGGGAAAAAGTCAGCCAAGGTTGATCTATGTAGTAGTAAGGTGAGACTATCAGCCTTATTGATTACGTTCGGCATCGTACACGTCCTTATTAGTTAAGTACTGACTCGGCCAAAACTGTTTCAATGCAACTGGTGTTACCAGAGGAAGACGGAGCTGTAGTTATTTCTATGGAAATTCGACAGAAACTTATTGCCCAGCACAAGGCGTTAAACTAAAAGTAATTTGTACGTTGAATCGAAAAGCATTTTTCAATGAAACAGGAACAGGAATCATTAAATTAGTAATTTATTCTTTCTCCTCTACATGAGTCTTTGAATGACGCTTTAGCCGGCTGCTATCCATAAATGATGCCCCGCATTCGCATTTGTACGGACGATGGCCCGTATGAATTCGCCGATGTATTCGCAACTTTCCGGAACAATTGAAACTTTTCCCGCAATAGTCGCATTCAAATGGTTTTTCTTGTGTATGAGATCGAACGTGAATTTTATGGGAGTAGTGAGTGCGGAATTTTTTCGAGCAAAAATCACATGAATAAGGTCGTTCGCCAGTATGAAATCGTATATGCGATTTTAAATTCCCATTTTCCGCGAATCCTTTTCCACAGTGCGGACAAACGAATGGTTTCTCACCGGTGTGACATCGCTCGTGTGCTTTTAAATTGCCGCGCTGGTGAAATCCTTGGCCACAAAAACGACATTTGTAGCGTTTCTCAACCGAGTGGATTCGAACGTGGTTGCGTACACTGTAGCGATCTTTAAAGCGGGCTGTACAATTGAGTTGATTGCAGCGATACGGACGCTCTTCAAGCTTGTGCTCTGCCTCATGTTCCTTTAATTCGTCCGTTGTTTGAAGCGTGATGAAGCAAAACTCACATTGTCGCTCGCCGAGATTTTTAAAAATGTCTGAAAAGATGTGTAATGGATATGTTTTAATCTATGTAAGACTTGAGAATGAATATCTCACCGTCATCAGGATACTTTGGTACTGGCCCTCTTCTGTGTTTATCGCGAGGCATTCGTTCACTTTTTCCTCCAACAGAATGTGCTTGATTCATGTGGCGTCGATAGTTTCCTTTTTTGGTAAATGTTTTGTCGCATAGTTCGCATTTGATATCGGCCTGATCGTACTCCAACTCATCGAACCCTTGTTCATCCAGTTCTTCGTTTTCGTCTGAAGCAATGGATTGAATGATGGAAAAATGGCCATCATCAGCCTCTACTGAATTCAGATTTTTATCACTTTCTACAAAATCCTCAAAGTTGTCATTCTCGTCGTCCAATTTATCATCGAACAAATAGTTATCATCTGTTTGTTGACTTTCTTCGTCGGGTATCGTAGTAGATATCTTCTCATCATGTCCTTCATACTTGAGTTCAATTTTGGCGCGGTGACCTGACGATGTCGGTATTTCAATAGCGTTTTCACTAAAGTCCTCAAGACTGGCAGCAACTGAAAACGGAAAAAACACAATTGAAATTCGGTGAAAATCAACTTAAGAATACTGAACACAATTATGTACCGAAATTGCTGCACTGTAAAAAGCATCACATATTGTTTCGAGCTAAGTTCTACACACTCGGGGCTGTTATTGTCTAAAGTACAACAATTTTCCACTCAATGTGCCTACCTACACTCCCTAACACGTCCAAATCTTTGATCGACGAAGATCGATACAATCGCGACTGCTGACATTTCTGCTTGAAGTTAAATGCAATTTTTAGTTCATCATAACACGTTATGCACAAATAATCATCCGGCTCCACCTAAAAGCAAGTTATCAGGTACCACTAAGGATATCAGGACAAACTGTGTTGTAAACAATGAAACCTACCTTATGACTGGTCACGAAATTGAGCATGAAATCTAAATTATTAGGGTGGTCGTGGATGTAAATCATCCCAGAATTTGTAACGTTGCAAACAACGCATGTTGTTAGCATTTTGAGCTTTAAAGACGTTTCGAAGGAGTTATCAGACCACCAAATCAATGAAAACCTACTGTCCAAATGTTTGTAGCAAATGACAAGCCAAAAGTATAGTCGGTTTCATCGAAAGTCTGCTGTCACTATATTTTCTCTCAATCGACTGCAGCGCTTTGACATAATAATTTTTAACGAACTTTTCTTTTTGACGGTTATATCATTTTCCTAAAATTCTCAATAGCATAGTTTTTAACTTTGTTCGCACCACTATTCGATTTAAATATTAACCAATGGAAAATTTACAGTAAGGATACAACACGGAAATTTTATAAAAAAATCTTTACGCGATTTAATAAATAAACATGTTCAACAATAATCCAATGAGCTTCCGACAAGAGCAAGTTTCCGAAGAAATCCTTGAACCTCTGTATGGTAAAGGAACTTGATAATATTTCGATCAAATGATTAATGAATGTGGAATTTTCAGTACCTATCATTGTGGGTAACGAGGTTTACGTTATTGCTCAACAAGATGTACGAAACGTAACGGATCGACGTTCCATCTCATGCATAAGATGTCCAAACGGATTGAGAGATTTGCAACATTTAGTCTTGTCAAGAACACAAAATTCGTCAATGCAATCACAGCCACAAAGTATTCCACAGTGTATTCAAGCTATTCCCCAGAATATTGTTGAATTAATAAACAACGCGGCGTTGTTTTTACAGCAACAATATCTACAAAATCAAATTAATGCAGCGATGCAAGCCAGAAGGTAAGAAAATATTGATTATTTCGAACATATTATTTGCAATGCATAAATTATTCTAATTTACGAGGTGTGTTCAGGAAATAACGGACAACTCTGGTTTTTGGAAGCAATATATTTATTTATTCGTTTACATAAACGTTGTCGCCTTCAAAGTAATCCCCATTAGATATTATGTATGGTGCCGATGGAATACTTCTCAGTCTCAATATTTGGGGTAGCCTTCAGCTTTTGTAGCGCTGTGATTGTAATGTCTATGCCATGCTTTAAAATGACGCCCATCAAGGTTCACTTTATTTAAGAAATCAGAAAAAGTCACTCGGAGCCATTTCTGTCAAATATTGAGGCTATGGCTTTGTTGTAGTGTCGTATTTGCTGACAATTTACGAACAAGCATTGGTGTGTGAACAGGTGCTTTATCGTGGTGCAAAAGTTATAAACTGTTTCACCTCAAATCCAGGCGTTTTTTTCTGCGGAGTGCTTCACGTAGAGCGCGTTGAACTAATAGGTTGTACTCCTTATTGATCTTGTGACAAATATTCATAATTATGCCGTTAAAATCGAAGGACACGGTGAGCATCACATTAACTCATTCACATTGATCCTTCACGGGGGCTTTTGAGTCTTAGTGTTGACGTCATATCCATAAACCCATATTTCGTGATCTGCAATAACAAATTTCTGTAATTCTGCATCTTAGTTGACTTCGTGTAGTAACAACTGAAGAACTTCCATTCGCCTAGTTTTTGTTCGAAATCCAACAATTTTGGAATAATGTCAGTGCCACGCATTCCATATCCAAAATATTCGTAAATTTTAAAATTTCATGTCGAGCTGATAGATATACAAAAATCATCAAATATCTCTCTAATTAAATTCTGCGATCGTTCATAACCATTCACTTCACTTCTCGACATGTTCCATTCAGCATTTTCGAAACGCTTATGCCACTCGCAAACTCTTGTTTTACTTGTACCAGACTCACCATAGGCGAAATATTGTCAACATTTCACATACTATAATTTTTTTCCTATTGCAGAAATACAAATTATACAAATATAATACAAATTATATTTATATAATTTGTAACGATACAAATTCTTTGATCTATTTTTTAACAACCCAAAATCGGCGAGCTCATATTAACCTTCTAACCCTAGCGACTGCCAATGACGACGTAAACAATGCAACAGCTAAAAGTTTCATCATACTTCAGGGGCATGCATACCAACCTTAAAAAAACAATTTTGTGACAATCGGACTCATCAAACCCGCGGAATTAAAAACTTTCCGTTATTTTCTGAACACACCTAGAATATTACCACATATAACAATTATTATTATTGACACCGTGATCTACTGTTGGACAACAAGGGAATTCTATTAACTTTCTGGTTGCCAAGTGATCCAGCTCGGTTTTGTTATTTCACCAATGTGACATAAGGCCTTTATTAGTGTGCCTCAGATAATTCGGAAGAAATACAATCAGTGAAAGTACGATATGTGTTGGTATTTGATTGTTTGCTGATCCAGGAGGCTACGGCTCGTTAGTAATTCTCTTCAAGCAAAAAGTTGTTTTATCCCTATACTCTAAAAAAATGAGCAAAATAGCTCGACATATCCTACAGTCAGTTATCTCATTCCAGACCGTGTCTACCTCTTTCAAAAATGTTTCGTCTAGTTTCCTTTTCACTGTTGGTACTGACATTTTGATCGTATCAGTTTTCATTACATTTCAATCGGTTGCTCCATTTCTTACAAGCTGATTCACTTTTTCATTGCTCAGTTTTTATTATAATTATGGGTCCTGTCTACAATCATGCACTATTTATTAAACTAGGTTCTTAGATGCAATCGTGCACTATTACTGCTTTCTTTTTAAGAGTTCATGTTTTTCAGTTACGATCCAATCGATTCACTACCAATTGTATTGTGTCCAGTACGCTTTCGTTTTATGGGGCCATTGTTGATCAATCTCTCCGTTTGTTTCATCATGCGGAGATGTACCATTTATACCGAGTTCGTATCCTGTATCAAGTTTGATGAGTGACTTCTTTATGAATTTTAATTTGATGCTCATGAGTGATGCCTCTTGAAACTTTCACAACCGCTGACACCAATGTGGTGCTATAGAGAGGCCAGTCGTTATTGGCCTGTGACACTCACGTGGTCCCACGGTGAGTCCCACGTTGTACCATTGGACCTAAATTACCATATTTTTTTTGGAAGGTCAGTGGCTTAAATGATGCAAAATTTTACTACGCAAAACCTATCTTGAAGCGCGTCGGAAGGTCTGAACACTATCGCCAGGGGCTGAGTACGAATTTTCACGAAATACATTTCAATTTTGCTTATTGATAAGCAACAAGGTTTTTTCTTGTTTGTTGCTTGCTTGTTTTCTCGCTTGTTTCCAGAACGTCACATTGTAGTTCGGTATATAATTTCAGTAACATTTTGAAAATATTCCCTAATAATTATGGATTACGAAGGAGAGAAGAGTTCAGAAGATTATTATGCTGATGTGATCTTTTATGTTCCTGACGATTGTAATTTAGAAGAGACTAGTGGAACTGATGCACATTCAGATATTATTACTAGAGTGCGAAGAAAACGACGGGTCCTGCCTTTACCGAGTTCTTCAGACGTAAGCGACGAAGAAATGCATTCAGACTGGACCGAAATTAATTTTAGGGGCACTCCGGGTCCTACTGTGTTTCCAACAAATACAAGTATGGTCCATAAACTCGCAGACATGTTTATTGGAACGATTTATTTGAACTTATTGGCACAAAAACAAACAGATACCGCGCACAGAATTCTGGAAAGTATAAAAAGCAAATGGTTCGATATAAAAGTGGCAGAGCTGAAAAGTGGTTTGCACTAATAATTATAATTGGACTGGTAAAAAACCAAGAATGGAGTAGAGAGACTCCAATATTTTCAAAGATAATGAGCCGCAATTTTTTTTGTGGTAGGGCGGGGAAGGCTGCTTACGCCCTGAGGATGGGACTCACAGACGCACAATGCTTTTGGACTACCCACTAAACTCCTCTGTCAACCTGAGAACCTAGCCTGGAACCGTTTGACACATTACTTCGGACTAGGCCTCATGTTCCTACGCCTAGAGGCGTCTTCGGATTATAGGAATCTCTTCTCTAACAGAAAGGAAGGGAGAGGAAGGAAGTGCTAGAAAAGAGATCCCTACATCCCCGATGCCTCCCAGAGCTCCAATAAAGCTTTCTTCAGTATCAGCACTGCTCGAGCACATTGCGCCACGCGATTCCAATTGTCAACCGTTTTACCATTTCTCCAACCATACTTTCCGGACAGAGCTCTCCAATTTTGCTGAAGAGGTCGCCTCGCTGTTGGCTCCATCTTTTACAGTAGAAGAATGTGTGACAGGCGTTATCCAATTCTCCTGCACAAAACTCACAGTAAGGAGACCGTGCTCTGTCAATTTTGTGCAGGTAGGACCGAAAACAACCGTGCCCGCTTAAGAGCTGGGTCAAGTAGAAATCGGTCTCACCATGCACTCGACTGAGCCACGGCCTCAGGTCAGGGATCAGACGTGCAGTCCACCTTCCCCTTGTTTCTTGCTCCCAGGACTGTTGCCGATCGCTGAGAGAGCGACGTCTCTCTTCCCTGGTGATCTCTCCTCTTCGGTCATCGCCACAGGTAAATACTGCTGCGCTCTCTCGCAAGGAGGGTGATGGGTATCACCCCTGCGATTACCATTACTGCCGCCCCGGAGACCGTTCGATATACGCATGAGATTCGCAATGCTCCTTGTCTCTGCACCTGTACCAACCACTTCCGGTGTAACTCCTTGCTGAGAGCGTTGCCCCACAGTTCTGATCCGTGGAGTAGAAGCGACTGCACAACACTCATTAAGAGTCGTCTTTTTGATGTGGTGGGCCTCCCTATGTTCACCATTAATCTGGTGAGTGTTGTCATCTATTGCCCTGATTTGTTGGGAAAAACTCATCTTCGAGTCTATCAGGACGCCCAGGTACTTTACT
Organism: Stratiomys singularior; assembly: GCA_954870665.1. Taxonomy (NCBI): domain Eukaryota; kingdom Metazoa; phylum Arthropoda; class Insecta; order Diptera; family Stratiomyidae; genus Stratiomys; species Stratiomys singularior. The sequence goes on along the minus strand of OX940878.1, from coordinate 106,746,136 downwards.
GCTGATTTCAATTCAACCAGCTCGATCCAACACTGATAGACATTACTCTGGGGATTCTCTTCTTTGCCAGGATGACCACTTCGGTTTTTTCCAATGCCAGCTTGAAACCGTGAGCGGTCATCCAGTCCATTACCCACCGCATTAACATATTGAGTCTGAGTTGCGCATGGTCTACTACGCGTCCAGCGACCAGCGCCTCGACATCGTCTGCATAACCGATCAAGCGTGACTCATCCGGCAGTTCAAGCTGCAGCAGTCGTAGGATATGTTCCACAGGTCCGGGCCAAGGATAGAGCCCTGAGCGACACCTGAAGTAAGAATTGTACTTTGCTCCTTCCTTTGAGTCGTAGAGTAGGCTGCGGTCCTTCAAATGGGCCCTGAGAATCCGCATCAGATATACTGGTACTGGAAAAGGCACTTGAGGCACTTGAAACACCGGAGAAGAATCGCCCTTCGTCGTATCCGACCCTATTCTAATTTTGCCCTGCTTCAAAAACTGTTCTGCTTCCCTCTCTGTGAGGTCGATTATGGCCATGCGTTGACCCCTGTTGTTTGGTTTGGCCAGCCTGACTTTCGTCTTGCCTAGTACCGGGAAGTCGCGTTTTAAGGCGTCTTCTATTTCGGGCAGATCCGAAACGCAGTCAATGTCTCTAATTTCCAATGTCGCTTTAGGCTCGAGTGAGGCTACAGTTGCCTTCTCTCCAAGGACTCTGACTGCGTTACGCAACGCGTCTTTAATATTTGCATCTAATCCGAACTCAACAAGTAGATCCCACATCCGAGTTTGCCGTACAGCTTTTATTGCAGTTTGTATGTCTTAAGGTTTTACTGCTCCCTTGATTTCTTGCAGGACATCCGCATAGGATCTACCGTTGGTGGGTTTAACCAGCAGTGCCTGCCCAATGGGTTTTCGACGCTTCTTAATCTTTGTTTCTTGGGTTATTTGCGATGGTTCATTGCCTTTCCTCCGTTTATCCTGATCCACTTTGATTAGACTACAGGTCAAGCTTTTGCTACTTGCGTCTATAGCAACCTATTCGGGTTAGGAGGTCTTCCAACTCCAGAACTCTGTTTTTAACCTCCTTGCTAAGGTTCGTTTGTGCATTGTATGTGGCAGTGATGCGTTTAATAACCTCTGCACTTCCTCTGCACGTTGCACGATAATCGAAGTGCTCAGTCTCTGCCTTGTAGGGATTTCTTTATTTGGGTCCCATGCTTCAGTCACTTCGATGGTGCAACAACAGTTTCGCTTTTCTCTATCGTTTGTTCGTCTCTTCCAGGTTGCGAGAGTCTCTGTTGCTCTTTTGTTGGTCGCTCGATGTGCGCATGGTTTTCCTGCTGCGCACGAATGCAGTTGGAATCTCTGGTTGTACCAGATTTTCTACTTTTCGTCCATCCGTTTTCGGATGTTTCTGTTTCTGTTCAGAAGAGCCGCAATAGATTCAGGCAAATATTGACATACATTCATTTTGCAAACAATGCTAACACGTCTACCAATAGTAACCGGCTCTTCAAAGTACAATACCTTATCGTCTATTTTTCCAAAAAATTTAAAGAAAAATTCAATCTTTCTCAAAACATAAGTCTTGACAAAGGTATGATACCGTGGCGAGGAAGGCTTAACTTTAAAACTTAAAGCCATCCAAAATTACAAAATCTAGTATCGTTATTCGATTGCAATGCGATCCTGCTACTGGATATATTTCGAGTTTTAAACTTTATTGTGGTTGGACATAGTTTAAACACCACGATAATGGAATTATTGCAACTTCGCTTCATCCATGCAACTTCGCTTCATCCACAAGACATCGCTTCGCCGCTCGCTGTAGTCGTATTTATACATGTACCAACCGATCCCGAATCTTCAACGTAGATCATTCTCGAGTTTACGCGCTGAGTCACTTACGCACGTATTTGTTGTACTCAATGCACGCAATGTGTTTACGTTATGCCTATTTCCCCTTCGAGGATGATCGGTGTATTGGTAATTGATACTTGTTTGCAAATATACTCTTTAAACGACTACAGTGGCGCGTGACATTATTCGAACATGTCACAATACAGTCCATTATCCCCTTGTTTAGTATCCCCTACCTTGGCAAACCCATTTCTCTTGTGCTTTGATAATTATTTCTAATCTCTCAAGCAAGGGGGGCAATGGCTATCAAGCTTCACCCTAATACTGACAGTCCTCGAACTTGGGATTCTCTTCTTTGTCTGGATGACCACATCGGTTTTTCCAGGTCTAGTTTGAGCTCACGGGCAGTCATGAGCATTATATTTTGGGCATTAAATCTAATATTTTCCCAGCAGTCTTTGCATTGTGAAGATCACCGATATTCCTCGCTGCCTGAAGTCCCCCAAGAGTGGAGGCAAACTTAGTTTCCATCCAAGGCGACTCCTAGGTATTTTTGCTTTCTTACCAAGTTTACATTGTGATGTATTTTCAAAAATATTCAATAAATAATTATAATGATCTCGTTGTTGCGACTGATAGATTGCACCTGCAGCGAAAAAAAAAGGAATAAGGTTAAATAGACTTGGTTATTTGAAAATACAAGGGCTGCATAATGGCGGCCGAAGGAAGTTACTTTTAACCGACCAGCTCACGGGCGTGGAGTCTTATTTAAGCCCTGATCCTTCCATGTCATATACACACACACCGAAAGAGCTTACTCTTTCATATTAGACAAAATAAATAAATAAATAGATATGATCAAATAAATAAGTAAGTAAATATAAAAAATTTAATTTACATGAATTGTGCTGCGCTGATTCTGACCACCTCTGTTTCCTCCAACGCGAATCTCCACCTCACCTTAGTTTCGGGACTTCAATGAATTCCGTTGCGCTACTTCTGGTCACCTCGGTTTTATTTCGGAACTTCAATTAATTCCGCTGCGCTGCGTCCTGACCACCTCTGCTGCCTGCTTCCTATCTTCTTGGCCTCGATCTTAATCAAAATGTTCTCTAGGGCTTTGTAATTCAAAGATTTGGCGATTCGAGGACTTCTGGGGCTAACCACTTCAAACTGCTAATACTTCTTGATTCTCTTTATTCTCAATAGTTAAATTCACAATTTCTATTTCCAAAACTCTATACTAGATTTCTATCTTCCTCAATACCTGATACAATTTCTATACTTTATTTTCCATTTTCTATCCTTTCCTATTTTCTTATCCCATTTTCCAATTTCTATCCTTCTTATAGCGATATGTTTACAACAAACAAGTGAATCATATCAATGGAAAATTTCTTCCCAAATGCGTTCCAAGAATTTTTTTCTACTGAGAATTTTTTTCTAAGACTTGTTTTTCTGACATTTTTTTTACTGAGACTTTTTATTGTTTACTTTTATGTGGCCTGCACAACCTATACAGCTGGCATTCTGGCCTATTCAGAATATGGCCTTTGTAGCAAGTTTGTTAGTGTAAACATTTTCGATTAAATCGGAGAGAATGAATTTTTGGCAAAAACTCGTCGAAACCTTCCCATTTGTCATTCGGTTGAATAGTGTAGTGAAACTACTACTGAATAAGTAGTGATCGTCATTAAATGTTCATCCGTAAGAGTACTGGGATTATTATCGAAACTACCATTTTAAGATGAAAGTGTCGTTAAATCTCACGTGTCTTTGATCCATTTTCCGATCCTACCGGATTCGTACATAGTCCTGCGCGTAGAGGATTAAAATAGAGAGGACAATAAACAATATTTCTGTCCAGATAGCAATATATGCACAAAGACAACTATTAAAACAGCAACAAATATAAAATAATCGATAATACACAGTATGTCCCAGTCGTACTAGTACAGTCCTGCAATTTGTTGTAAACTTAAAATTTCATGAATTTTATGCTTTGTCAAAGGTTTATTTATGCACCAAGGGTGTTATGAACTTCTTTTGCTTGTTCAATTGCAAAAATGATCTTTGACAGCTGACGGTCAGCTGTTGAAATTATAAGATATGATACAGTGTCCGATTTGAGCATGTCATTCAGGTTCGTGCAGGCCAATCACACATTGTAACTATTAACTTAGTGTAGTTTTATTGAATTTAGCATTGCCAGTGTGTCATTTGTAATAATATTATAAGTATTAGCACGGAATGTTAAGTGATACTCGATTTATATGTACTTTTAACTTCTAAATTGATAATACGGGAAAAACTAAGTATGACGTTCCATAGTTAAGTGAAATCATTAAGAGCAATTGGCGAAATGTTTAGCCGAGGACAACCCTCATTACAATATACTGTCGAAACGAACCAAAGCAACGATTATATGCAAAACTTGGCAAGGAATTGGAGCCGGAACAAGCGAATGGAAAGACAAAAGCCACATGTTCGTATATTGGTCAGACATAACCCTAAAGGCAGCGCCCGGAAAATTGCTAGCAGTCTCGGAAAATATTAAAAAAAGGTAATTTATTCATAGAGAAAGGCGTGCTCTAAAATAATATGGGTACATAAATTGTTTTACAAGAAACATGAGCCATAAGTAAAGTGCACCGAATTAAGTAACATAAGATCGCATAACAATATGCGAAAAAAGACTATACCTAGTGGAAACGGGTGGTAAATAATGATAAGAGTAAATTAAACGTAATTAGGTAAGACATTAGCCCGAAAATTTGGCACAAGAAAAATATACATGGAAATATAAAAATGCTGGCGGATCTGTGATTTGGGGATGCTTTGCAGCTAGTCGGGTGGAAAAACTACAATGTATTGATAATGACATTTTAACATCCAATTTGAATGCTGGCGCTGAGCAGCTAAGAAGCGGGCATGGGGCATGACTTTACATTTTACCAGGATAGGTCTCCAGGTATTAACCTGATAGAAAACCGGTGGGTAAAAATCAAAAGAAAACTTAAAAACGCGATATAAGAAACGTTCAGTATCTCAGAAAGGCTCTCAACCAAGAACTTATATAGACCAGCTGGTTTGATCCCATTCGAACATATTGAGAGAGGATGTCAGGCAAAAATGGTACCCTATAAAATATAAGTTTTGAAAATTTTTATTATTTCACTCCATATGTACTTGCTTTACATATAACATACAAACGGAACATTGAATTTCGTTACTTTTCTCCCGCATGACCCTCGCGTCATTCGCGAAGTTTGCTATCAATCGAAATATTGTTGTTTGGATAATGCTTGTTTTGTCTAAAAGATGATATTATTTTTGTCAAAGTGGGGGGGGGGGGGTAACGTAATTTTTTAAATGTTTTGGTTTAAAATATTAAAAATTTTAAAAATGAGCCTCAATTAGTAATAGCTTTGACATATCAATGCGGCGAGTGGGGTAGGAGTTCCCAACCAAGCGAGGAAATCGTTTCTTTTACCACTTTGGCTGATTGTGCGAGAGCGCTCTCATGCTGCACAATGACTTGAAGATCATGAAGATCAATCCTTGGTTTAAATTGATCATTTGTTGTCGGCAGCGGACGGTACTAACTGTTTTGCCGGGTTTGAGAAGCTCGTAGTACACTAATCCCTTCTGATCCCACCACACACACAGCATTGTATTCCTCCCAAAACGATCCGGTCTTGCACTCGATGTTGATGGTTGCCTTGTTACCCATGATTCCTTACGTTTGGGATTCTCAAAATATATCCATTTTTCATTGCCAGATACAACCTGGTGCTAAAAATCATTTCTATAGTGGCTTAAATGCAGCATTTTGCACATAGCTTTTCGTCTTTCCATCAGTCGTTCGCTCAGTCTGTGTGGAACCCATTTTGCAACCTTTTGAATCTTTCCCATGGCTCTCAGTCGATCGGAAATGGCCTGCCGAGTGACATTCAACTGCTCCGCCATCATTTAGTGTGTTTGTGTATCGTTTTCCTCCAATAATGCTTATAATTTTTCGTCTTCAAACTTTCTTAGTCGATTTTCACGTTCTTTGTCAATAACATTTAAATCACCACTTGAAACGTTGAAACGAGCTTTCACAAGTCTTGACGGTTGGAGCAAGATCGCCGTAAGTCTCTACAAGAATTCGATGACTTTCGGATACCTTAGTATCTTCGATACCTTTTGATTGAACAAGACAATCATTACATGCCGCAAATGCTCTTTACTTGGCTCAAAATTCGACATATTTAACATGGAAAAGAAGTATGCTACTAACTCGTTAACAACTAAACGAATGTGACGTTTGTAGCGGGCAGTCTTACGAACAAAATGGCGGTTTGGGTTCGACAGTTTCCTGCAATAGGTTTCATGCGGCATCTCTTGACTACAAAACGACATCTTAAACTTGTGCACCTGGTAACATCATTTACAGTAACACCATTTACCAAACGGAACTTCAAACTTCGTTTTTGACAGCTATTAAATGACGATAAACACTGCGTGAAAAAATATAAAATATTGTAAGATTATAAAATGCATATAAAATGCAAACTAACATAGGATTTTCATGCATTTATTTGTTAGAAAGCATGTATATAAGATAAAGTTAAAATGCATTCGATTCGATTCGATGCGTTCGATTTAAATACATTTACCATGATTTCTATAGGGATTTTTCATGTCTATTACCTGGACTGAAAAGTCTTGGGCCTGGCAATGAAAAACAATATTTTTAAGTGCAAAAACTAACTTATTCTTTGACATAACCTGTATCTAGAGTAATGCACATAGTGTGACGGTATTTCAATATTTCGATGCCTTTATTATAGTGCTCCGCCTGAAGTACTTCAAAATAGGCAATTTGCTTCGTATTCGAGCTCTTCATTTGAATAAAATCTCTTTCCGCTGAGCCATATTTTTTAAACAGGAAAACTGGAAATTGTTGCTGGGGGACAATTCAGGTTAATACGGTGAGGTTTCAACCATTTCGTAACGTAATTCCTTCAATTTATCAAACATATCGCGGGCAGACTGAGCTGAAGCAATGTCTTGGTAAAACAGGAGTGTTGTTGCTAAATGAAGTCTTTTAGACTTGATTTCGTTGTCTAGTTGTTTTAATCATGCACAGTAATATTTTTGTTCAATGCTTTTCCATCTTGAAAATGGTCTATGAAGAATATACGATGTTCACTTTAAAAAATAATGGCGAGAAGTTCGCCGCCCACCAGACAATAACCAACTATTCCATGTCCATTGAGCTCAGGCGTGTAGTGATGTATTAATGGTTTGTCCAAATCAAAACGTCTCATTTCTTTTTATTGTGACAAATTTTCTCCACATTTTGATTAGACTAAAGGCCGAAATACAATAGTGCGAGACTGCGAGACGTGAGCGCGACGAGAGTTTCGCAGCAAATGTCAAGCACTTTTCGTAACACGCATTTGTATGCCACATCGTACAATGATTGCGATGCGTCAATGCGAGGGGGAAAATATTCGGAAAAACGAAAGTTCCTTGCAACGAGGTGCGTGACGTTTGTCAGATGCAATATGGCGCTTGAAGAAAATTTGAAATTCAAACGCGTTAATTAGTTTTTAAGCTACATTGGTTATTCTGAATGAATTTTGAATGAAAATTTCGTGAATCCTTGTAGGGGCTATTATTTCCTAGACGAAGGAAAAATCCAAATTCAAAACTTTTAAAAAATCAAAAACAATTTCGTTTGAAACGTCACCTATTTGACATTTGTCATATGAACATTATTGTTCCCCGCATCTCATGCATTGTAAATTGAATGCGTTGCGTGACGACGAGCGAAAATCACATCGTGCTCACGTATCGCCATCACGCAGTATTGTATTTCTTTCCGGTCAATTATTACGAAACGCGGCATTCATCGCGAGTAAACCTTTCGCATGTGTAGATGTATTCATGAATGATATGTCGAACGGATTTCATTCAGATGCGTATGATTCTCACTTAATTTAATTTTGCGATCATTCAACACAAAATTTGTGCGATTCTGATGTTTTCCGAGGCTACTGCTTCATGTGACTTTTCTGCTCGAGATACCGCGTACATCACTGTACTCGTACAGTCAATAAAAAATTCAATATACCAATATTTAATACTTGAATATGTTGAGACAGATTAACTATAGCATTTATCAAACCATGCTTTTGCTTACGCATCATTATTTCCCGCAGAAAAGTATTGATATTCACTTGAATATCATATTATAAAACATGATATTAACTCTTTTCCATTTTTTACAAAAATTCGGAGATAGTGTCACTTCAAAAGCTTTCACTTGGAAATGAGAGAATGAATAATGTATGTCATGCAATTTTGACAGAATCTAAGTAAAGGTTGGTATTCTATAGAGAGCTCATGGATTTCGCATTTTTTGCGCCATTTCTATATTTTTCACCAAATGTATTTCAGCCTGTATAGTATATGAATTAAATTTAAGTTGTGCCTTTATCAATGTATTGTTTGAACTTTATTAGCAAGTTTCTCCTTGGTCTCTTCAAAATTTTCCAAATAATGATCAATCTCTTGACATACCTTCTGACCATATTCTTTGTTGACTAAGTGTAGTTACAAAAGGGGGTGAAAATGTGAACAGCCGATGAGTGCAGAAAACTAGGTAAATTAAATTCTTTGGACACTCACTGACATTGACAATCACGGCAACTGCTTCTCTATTATCTTCATAGATTGCGTACGTGAGCGTCCGAAGTTTTAAACTTATCTTTTTTTTCCTCATCAGCTGGTCAAATCATCGGCTCCATTCGTTCCTGCCATTTGTGTCATATGAATATAAAAACACGAAAACTACATTCATAAATCAAAAATAACAGCTGAAAAATGCACAACTTTTACGTGTTTTGCTGAAAAGAATATATCTGCCTTGAAATGGAAAATTGTAAATCAATATTACTGCCGACTATTTCACATACAAGATAACTTACTAATTACAGCATATAAATAGTAAATCAATACCATTTTCATTCATTAAATGTAAAACTAATACAATATTTACATTTTCTAAAGTCATCGGCTACCTTCGATTTTTAATTGGACAGTGAGTTAACATTACAGTTAGAAAAGCTAGTTCTGTTCAAACATTCCCATTGCATGTTGAAAATATTAAAAAATCCGTCGCTAATCATGCACTTGAATCAGTCAACGTCAATTGAAAATGCGCAAATGCTTATATTGAGCGTTTCTAATTCTCCTTAAGCATATGGACCATATGGATATGCTCAGTAATGACACTTACAACGGAATTAAAGATTTGAACACATTTGATTAGCTTAGTGCATCCTTAAGACCAGCTTAAGATTGCAATTTCTCCATGTTCAATCGGCTCGAGCAAATCAAATCCGAAGTCGATCAGCTGTGTAATTTGTATGGGATGGGTGAGGCTTAATCCTTCAAGAAATGATGTTCGTGCGGAGTTGACATTCCCGTTAAGTCGATTCTCCTGTGTCCATGGGCAGTACAAATTTGTTTATGATGGGGCACTTAATGTAATTATATTATTTCGTAATTTTTCTAATCTAAGGACAAAATATTGTTTATGAGTATTCAGATGATAAAATGCGAATGAAAACAAAATATGTGCTTGAATGACAGCAAATAAATATGATGTTCGTGACCATAGTTCAAATCGTGAATTTTCACGATTTTTTTTCACCATTCATTGATATTACCTCTGATTTTTTTAAAGTAAGTTTTGGTGAGTTTGTGTTAATATGCGTTACTTTTGGTGATTTCGATGAATTTCGGACAGAAATGAGAGCGTAAGGCCTCTCTTTATCTACTTCCTCTACGATTATCTTATACCTGTATGCTCTCGCATCACTTTGACCGGCTGATCCAGCACTTGGTTGCTTGTCTGTTCGTTCATTTCATTTTATTCCGAGGTTCAGGGACACATGTGATATGTACTTTCATTTCAGTTGATCTCAGCTGGGTGCCTTAAGTCCTGCATCCACATATCTGTGACTTATTTAACTGCCAGTATTTCCAATTGTAGGAGGGTGGTACGATTCTCTTGCGTGTAGCTTGATAGATAGCCATAGAAGATAGCCATGAAAATGAATTCCGGATACCGTTAACTCATCAATCTTAGAGCTGTCGGGGTATTATTTAAATTTCATACTCTTAAGGCAACATTCTTCAAATAGGTGACAAATAGGTGATCTTATTTAAATTTGAATTTTAAGCAAATATTTAACGCTATTGGGTTGAAGCCTATCCGGTTCTCCACTACATGAAATGATAATTTCTGTAATTTACCATAGACTACCACAATATTGTTCTTGCAGCCTCCCACCACCAACTATTGTAGCTCCACTGCAAACGCAAATCGATTGGGAGATGAGAGAATGTCTAGCTGAAAAACCTGTAAGTATATCCAAAAGTGAATAATTTATCTTGCATTAATATACGGTACGCCCGATACTTCCTTGCTTATAGAATCAATTTTCATACGGCAAGAAAACATCAACCACAGACTTAGTTGACTTTAACATAATTCCTGATTGTTGCAAACAAAAACCCTACAGCGCTCGACCCATAGTTAAAATGTTGATATCGAAGGGAACAAACACCACTGCTGAAGAAATTGTTGACGAACTTGAAAAACAGAAAAAGGACGCGGCTGAGTGTTCCTCGCAAACTGCCCAAGAAAAACGCAAACAAAAGAAGGTGATCGAAAACGATTAAACAAACCATTGGGATATTTTAAATGTTGCTTTCTAGTCGGCCTGATATCCTTTCATATTTATTAAATGTCGTACAAAAATATTGAAAAATAAAAAAATTGATAAAATGCCAAATTTTTGTAACGTTTTGACAACAAATCCGTCCGAAAAAGCGGAATCTAATCGATTGTTATCGTTCCAAGAATTGTTTAATAATGCATGTAGGTGGATTGACGAAATGGAGGTGCTCGAGGACACGTTTAAGCGACAAGCTTGGAAAGTGATTGAAGGTGAAGTGAAAGTAATGCAAGCAAAGCAATTTGTGAGTTAGTTTCTTTTTCGATGAAAAATCTATTAAGCGTGTACTATCCTCAATAGATTGCTTCTGCAGCACATAAATTAAACGCGCTGAAATGGATACAGGACACAGTTGAAAGTGAACTTAATATTTGTTTGTTTAACCTGGATGTATTAGAGCTGTTACTGCAATCTGTTGAAGCACGGGAGCCCGAATTGCATCCTAAATTTGTAGACTGTCAACGTTATCCTATATACCAGCGACTTTTAGAGCTGGTATGTCTGATTGATCTCAATAAAAAAAATATAGAGAAATTTTCCGAAGAATATAAAGAAAGTGTCCAAGCTTACAGCAAGGTGAATAAATTGCATTACATGAATATTGAAAATACTGCGAGTTGAATTGAATGATTAACGAACAAAAAGTGGAGTTTTGAAATTAAATTTCAAGAGTTTTCATCAAAATCATGATTGATAATTTTCTTTCATTTCTGCAAAACTCTAAAACAAACATCCAGATCTTATAAATTTTTTGTCAACCAGATAATCACAAAGTATTTTTCCTTTTTTAGAAATACGTTATTACCGGTATTTTGAATCATCACGTTAAAATACTCCAAAACATTTCCTCTCATCTGGATGATTTGGAAAACTTACAACAGACGACAGAAGGAAAACTGAACAACCAAATACTGTGTAATTTGCGCATGATGAATCATTTCCTAAATAATTTCAGTTTCTGCTTGCAGGTGTGAAAATCACATAATATTGATACAGGATTATTTTGATTTGATACAAATTTATTTTCTATTACGATCAAATTATAGTTAAAAAAAACCGAAATAAATTTAGATGTAAATGTAAAGGAGTATCTCTATCGACAGTGTTCAACCCTTGCAATTCTCCTTGTCCGGAGGATGATCTTTCTTCTTATCAGTTGCTCATCTATATACATGGTAAATAATCGGAATGCCTGGGAAATTGAAGGATTTTTCTCACAGTCACAATCTGAATTTTCACATGTTTCAAGATAAAGATATCAATTCTCGTCACGTAGGCAATTATTAACCCTACAGTGCACGATTTTTTTTAGGTTACAGAAAAATATATCACCCTTTAAATTTAATCCTTATTTAGGGAAAAATATTTAAAAAAATCTGTGCCGAATATTTCTTGAGATATATTCAGTTATTTAGTATGTGCCAGATATGTCACACAGTGCAATTAGGTTGTAAATAGAGTCATATGTGGAGCTCAAAGAAAATGTAACAAAATTCTAATATATGATATTTTAATGAAAACTAACAAAATATATTTATAAGTGAACCATAGCAACTATATTAACACATTAAGAAAATGAAAACAAAAAAAGAAAAATAGGAACTAATTGAGATCGACATAAGAAATAGTCTTCTGTTTTAGAACAAATACATCTTTTTCATTTATGGAACAAGACAAAACAGTTTTTGTCTTTATTTAAGCACAGTGCCACGTTACATTTCTCGCACGTAACAAAAGACTTCCCTTTACAAGCTGGCATCTTGCAGCGTTGTCTAGAAGTTGACCACAATGGAAAATGTTCGATCCCATAAGTCCTCGCGTCTTTAGGTGGTACAACGGCATTTGGCTTTTTTTTCTTCCTCTCTTCAAGCAAATCTGAAATGAATGATGATGGTCGTCCTCTTTTGCGTGCAAGTGAGGTTCCAGATAGGCATAGAGCTTTAGCCACCTCCAGTCGAAACTCGCGTAATTTTACCACACTTGAATTATTTCCCCGTTGCTTCTCAACTCTCTTATAAAGTAGCCAATTGTTTATGAGCATAACATCAAGCAAGTGGTAAAACAATCGCATGTACCACTTCCTGGTGCGCATTTTTATTTTATGTTTCCCGATGTAAGAGTCAAGCAGGTCTACACCACCCATGTGTTGGTTATAGTGGCGAATAATGCTGGGACAATCGACATTGATGTATTGTTTGCTCTTCTTACAAAATCGCTTTATTTGCTCTTTAGGTTCCTTGCCCACAAAAGAAGATGCTAGTGTCACTGGTTTGTTATCCAGCCACCTAACCGTAACTACTGGTATACCCTCTACAGTAGCTTGCCATTCTTCGGAATACCCACGTGATGTCTTGGCGTTCAATAGATCCTTATGGGATGGTATTTGAATATTCGTACCTAAGCGACCTCGGTTTACAGTGCCTAAAGTGTGAATTCCTGATTTTGCTAAATGAGCAATCAATTCAGGCGAAGTATAATAATTGTCGAAGAAAACTTTGTAGTTTTGCTCTTTGGGAACGCTTCGACAGAGGCGCACTACTATATTGCCACTCGCGCCTAAATCAGGTTCACCAGTTACTCTCAGGTTAGGGTCATTTTCTGTGCCCGAGTAGATTTCAAAATCATACGCGAAACCTGTATCATCACATAAAACAAATAGTTTGTATCCCCATTTGTGTGGTTTGTTTGGGAGATATTGACGCAAAAAATTGCAAGCCTTGGTGGCACATATTTGCTCGTCTACTGAGAGAGTTTCTATTTTCGGGATGCTCTGACATTTTTTCTTCAATGCTTCTTGTATGGGTCTAATCCGAAAAAGTCGGTCATGTCCTGGTTCGCCTCTAGGTTTGAAATTGAGGTTGTCGTTAAAGTGTATGAACCGACGAATTTTCTCAAAATGTGTAAGCGTCATACAGTTGTAAATGAGTGGCATGCCTAATTCAGAATTCCAAAATGACCGTATATTCGCCTGGTAAGTCAGTCCAAATAGAAGACAAATTCCTAAATACTTCCTGAGCTCGTTCTTAGTAGCAACAAATGGTTTCGACGGATTCTTCGGAATACTATATTTTGTAGACTCTTCGACAATATGCTGTAGCAAATCGTCATCGAAAAAGTACAAGAAATAGTCTAAAGGCGTTTGGATGCTCAATATAGGCTCCTCTAACTTTTCATTACCTTTGAATGATAAAGGTGGTGATTGAAAAGATGTTTGGCGCCATATATATCTTCTCCTCTTCTTACTTGTCTTGAAAGTTTGATTGGCAGGTCGAACTGTATAAGTATTTGCCATAGGAGATAATATCGGCCGTCTAGTCGCACTATTTTCTGGTGTTGGTGCAGTGATTTGACCAGAAACGCTAGGCTTTACCATCAAATCACGCATTCTTGACATCTCATTATCACTATCCTCATCAGACACTTCCAATTCATCTTCACTGCCTGATGGTATATTTAAAATATGTTCGTATTCATCTCTTGTTACGAGTTTGGAAGGTGTCATCTGAAATAAACAAATTTATGCATAGTTCTCTTATTGCACAGTGTCCCATATCAGGCACATTCAGCAAATTTGCAATTATTTGTTGATTACTAACTAATAATGTAAAACACTTATTCCACAAAAATATAGAAACATAAACTTACTTCTAGGAATTATTTCTGGATGATAGCACTAAATTCACAACTTTTATGCACGAGTATAGCAGACGTAATGAAAATTTTTGCAAACTTACAGCTAAATCAAATTTCAAATCGTTTCCCGACTACTAGTACCGCTATGTCAATAAATTTGAGGTATTTTTATGTCTTTTTGTAGTGTTTAGGTACGATATTTTTAATTGGATGGTGGCACACTGCATCATGTGCTTCCGTATAGGCAATATTTGTGTATGTGCCATATGTGGCACACTATGCGCTGTAGGGTTAAACCGATGGCTATACCACATCGGTTTGATACAAAATGTTTCTAACCTGGTTCAAACTTCCTGTATAAGAGAGTACACGCACGTAGATATTCCCGAAAAATCTTAACTCTTCTCTGTTCTCTGGGTATACCAAGCCTGTTCATCCATATGCCCGTATGTCAGAATTGGTGCACATCCATATTGTGATGTCCATTTGTCAGAACTTGTCGAAACAGAGCCTTTTAACAGATTATCTTGACCTTTTGGTAAAGATTTGTTCCGAGCTGCCGTCACCGGCAATATTTTGGAAACCCTTCCAATTGCGTTTAAGATCGTAAGGTAGAAACAAAATCGTTTCGCACTTCTGCTTGTTCACCTTCATTCGCCAATCGTTCGTGTAGACTAAACATCGTTGAACATCCATGACGATTCTTTTGAACGATTGAAGCTTTTCTGTTTGTCCTAAGAATTATCGAGCCATCAGCAAAATACATGAGAGCTGAGATGGCGTTTAAAGCTGCTCATAGTCTGAAACTGTGCACATTGCAAATCTACGATCCAGATTTAACAAAATAATAGGTCTGGTAGCCTCTATCTTTGCTGTATTAATGGAGTACATAGGGTATTCGTGAGACATTACGATACTGCTCATGAAGTTCCTATTGCGCAAATTTCATCAAAATCACTGAATAAGTAATTTCATCCTTTTCACCCTAAACAGGCTTGGGATCAAATTTCGGAGTCAATTTGACGTTTTGTTTCGGAAAACAGTACACAATAACATCATAAGCCATAGGACACATTTTTAATGTTTTGAAGGAAAACCCATCAGGGGTAATGAAAACTCGGTTCGTGGAGGTAGACTCTCGATTACAATTTGCACGAGAGTCCGGATAGTTTCCAGTATTATTCATAAGTTATTAATAAACCAAAACAGACGATATTACCAAACCTTCACTTCAAAAACTTGCCTGTTACTCACTTACAGGCCAAAAGTATGAAGCATCCCTATGAGAATCGATTTTTTCGGAAGTGATAAAAGGAGTAAAATAAAAAAATTTATAAGAGTTTGCAAATGAGTTTTATTGTAAATGTATCAATATTTTGTAGCTCCACCTCTTGTCTTTATCACAGCAGAAATTGTTGGAGGCAATGCCTTGATGAAGGCAATTTTTGAGCTCTTGTTTCGAATTGATTGTGTGACGCCGGACCTTAGGATTTAAGATCGCCCATAAATGCTCGATGGGATTCAGATCTGGCGACTGAGTGGGCCACTCTTAGTTGCTCCATCGTATTTGAAAGTAGGCACCACACATTCGGGCTTGAACTCTTCTCCATTTCCGCGTCACACAAAGACAACGCCAGGAATGCCAAAAACCTAAAATAAACCGAAAATAAACGTTTTATAAATTATCATTGAAAACTGGTTTTTGTTTTATTTTTCAATTCTATTTATTTTGCCATTTTGGAATCCCAAGTTATCTAACTTACCTCAAAGCTCGCATATGAAAAATTAATGGGGTGCTCTATACTTTTGCCAAGGCTGTACTTTGCACTTGTATTTTGTGGTTGTCTATAAGTGCTAGATGAGGACATGTTTTGGCCACTGTCATGCAAATTGTTAAACTTGGAAATAACTTTCTACGACGAGTCAGCCATTTTATGGTATTACATTTCTAGCTCCGAGTTGATATTGATAGTTTTTTTTACTACAGGCAATGAATTAATGGTCTGTTTTCCCCATCAATTGCCCCATGAATTCACAATTTTCATCAATTTGAGAATGTGTCAGTATCATTCATGCAGAGACATTTGCAACACAAATGGCAGCGGAACTATCACGCTTAAGCACAATCGAAAGACATCTTAACTATATTACGGTATTTTTGCTTTTTCTATAGTCCTTACTTTCTGTTTCACCTCTTTCACTTTTGCTTTGGATTTGCACCACCGGATGTAACCAATTACAAAACTGTTATCTAAATTCAAATCCCAGTAAACATTTTGTCGGAATTTCGCTTAGGCGAACTGAATTCGGATCGCCTATTCTTCGCCAGAACAAACAAAAGTCGGAAAATAGCATATGCGGCACGTAAAGCTATGGAAAAATCGTCTTTTCTTCGCCAGAGCGAGCAAAAGTCGGAAAATAACATATGGGGCGCGTAAAGCTATGGAAAGAGCGAACAAGAAAGCATTTCTTTTCCTATTTTCTGGATCCAATTTTATTTTTATGGGTTGTTGATCAGTTTGTTCTTGTCAGTCTTCTCAGTCACATTTTTGTTCATCATTTGTTCGTCAGTTCTGAGTGACATTTTTGGTTATCCGTTTTCGGACTCATACTCTCGTTCTAAATTACTAATTTGCATCGCAAAATTTTCGATTATTTTCTCGATCACGCATTACCTTGTGCAGCATTTTCACAATAGGTTAGTTACGCGATCAAAAGTAATCATTTGTGCGTTCTTTTTGATTAGTTTTATACGCAACCAAGTTTTATCCCTTTCGGCTTCTTGATTTGTTTTCCGACTGCGCGAGTTATGTGTTAATTGTGTGGTGAGTTTAAAAAAAAAAACAATTTAGTTTAAGGTTTCGAAAGTGTGGTACTTTACCACACTTTGAATTCCGAACCATTATGAGCATTTCGCTATTCACGGATTCTCGACCAACTGTCGGAACGCCAGGTAAACTACAAACAAAATACTTTTTAAATGCTGAAGCTTTCTCCCCCTTTTTTACAATATTTTACAGCAAATTGGTTAGTAAAGTGTTTTTTAGATAGTGTGATCCGAGGTGAATTTCATTCAAATAAATAAATATTTTTTTATATCATCTTATATCAAAGATTTTTGCATGTTGAATGTATGAACTTTCCACATGTGAAAGCCACTGATACCAATTGTAAAATCAATCACAATATGGATACATGGATTCTCGGTGCTCTACTGTAGGTGCATGTAGTGGAATGTACATTGGGCCACAAAAGGAACAGCTGTTATGCTGATTAGGATACTGAATAAATTAATAATAAGCATTACAGCTGGTTTTATTGTGTGACATATATATAATTGAGATCTCATACATTCGCTAATATTGGCAGCACGGCAAGAAAATGGCGACCGTTTAAAGTGACGTCACGTTAGCGCTTTCCATTGGTTGACTACATATCATCAAAGCCCCTCTAACAGAAACATCGGACTGTGTACTCGACTGATTTATATCCTACTTAAAAAAAATCTTATCCTACTTAAAAGAAAATCTCTTTTGACTCGTTTACAGTATTTCAAGATTGGAGCATCCGCAGTTACTTAGAAAACATGAGAAACGAGTGGATAGACTGCCGTACTGACGGATAGGAAGGTCGCCAAGCTATTAGAATATTAAAAATCATTTTTATGAACTCCTAAATATGCTTTGCTTGAATTTTCTATAAATTTCAGCGAGTTTTGCGTTTATGCATATTGCAATTACCCGAACTTTACTGTCTCCCAATTTCATTGATAAACTGCAGATTTTTAGGGCTCGTCAGTTTTCCTTTTCCTGTTTTTATTAGGACGTACAAGACATGATTTGTTTTCCATAAGCTTGATTGTATTCTCCATGTTTCGATGGTTTACAGATTCCCTGTGATTTTATATAAATAGAATTAATTCTACAATTCAATTTCTTTCATGAAGAAAAGACGTACTTTACAGCCTGTTTGTATTCCTATTTGGTTAACGTGGAGTCTGTAAGAATCTTATAGATTCCTTTTAAAAAACAATAATCTAATTCAGTACTTATGAAAGCTCGAGACGATAATAATTATAATAATAATAATTATAATAATTTTCTCTAAAATGTGTTCAAATCAAAAATGTTTCTTATTTAATTCAGATACAATTCCACCATGGAAGCCAGTTCGTATTGATGACAATGTCGCGAAAAACAGTTCAAAAAGAAGCTTGAAATATTATGAATTATTTGACGATTGACTTCAGGTCCACTCCATAAACTCCTTCATATATATATAAGTTGTACAAAATATAAGTTTTAGGGACTGAATAACATATATTTCAGTCCCTTCAACTTATATTTTTACCGTTCAAAGTAATATTGATGGTAGAATTAAAAATAATATTGTTTCCGAATTGGCAGAGTGAGTTGCAAAATATTTAGTAACTAATTCGACACTGAATGAAGTGTTAACATTTTTAGGGGGCACTGCATTTAAGACGTTCCAAGGGACTCACGTAGTTTAAATTAGCACTCCCATTAATCACATCACATTATATTACGTTTAAATTCAACAACATGAATATCCCATCAGACTCAAATCCTACAACTGACTTTAAATGCGACTTTACTTTAAAAACAAAACCGCCTTTAAATGCCCTAAATATGATAAAACAAATTTTAAAGAATCAAAATGCTAAATTTGTTTTCCCAAATTTACTTACGATTGATTTTTAAGTTGTTACAAACAAAGTTACAAAACGGAGAAACTGATTCGAAACTGATTTAGTAAATTTTAATTCATCAGTTTCGGACCATTTTAAGTCAGTTTTTTTAATTTTTCTGAATATTTTTTTATTTAATGGGGTTTTCAGGCAACATTAACTTTCAGGAAATAACCTGGAAAACTTTTATGTCAGAACATACAGCAAACAAAACGATTGCCGACGATGTGAATTTGTATCGCCATTTCGAATAATTTCAACAGCGATCTGAAGTACTGCGGCACATCGAAAACAAATCGCCATGTCGGATTTTAAACACATCGCCGGGGCAGTTCACTAATAAATCGCTATGGCGAACCGTTTGCGATACGCCGCGGCGATTTATCCGCGAGGTGACATATTGTTCGCAGACGATTCAACAATTCAACCGATATCTCGTAATTTATCCACTTTTGATAATTGAATTAGTGTTTCTCTCTACTCAACCGATGTTTGCTTACCGCGCAGTACCATTGTTCTTGTTACCGATCATATAAGTAAACTTAACTTATAAAAGAAGGCTCAACGGAAACTGCTAAGTTTAATGAAACAAATTCATTGGAAAAATGAAGTTGGCTGAAATTGCAATTGTGTACTTCGACTAACTTTAAAGGGAGTTCCATTATAACTATGAGGCTTTTTTATTAGGTCTTGCAATTGCTTTTATTTTTAATGTGAGTGTGTATTTGTTATGGGGCCTTATTACGAACTAAGTCTCGTTTTTTGCTATGTAAAATACAAATCAAGCATAAAGAATGGAATATGTCACGTTTTCCGTTATGTAGGACACATAAAAAAAAAAAAATTAAATAATAATAAAAGAGAGCAAGCGCTGTTGCATGAGGATTATTTGTTATGGTCGAATGAAGTTTTGGTTAAATTTTTAATTTGTACTCATATTTTTAAGTTAAAAAAATACCATTCGAAATAAAATAGAACTAAGACTAGAATTTAAATGAAAACATTTATTATTAGATTTAGGTATTTAGAAATATTTAGGTAAAAAGTATTAAACAAAAAAAATTCTCTGAACGCTTTTGGGAAGTAATTCTCCACCAATATAATTCGAATATGTTAAAAAGTATGCTAGTTTTTATTAAAAAATGAATGCCTCTGTGAGGTGTACAATCTGCATAAAAAGTGAAGTAAGTTCAATTGGATAAAGTATAGGCAGATGGAGGTTGATGGCTCGATCAGTGGGCTCAGCTAGGTTGAAATGGTTGATGAGGGCAGCAGGGCAGAAATTCCAACGACGGCGACTCAGCTGACGGAGGAAGCTCTAACGTTGTGGCAGGTGGTACAATGATTGCTGGTGGCAATCAACGGCGTTTAGTGCACCACACGGATGTTTGTGCGCTGAAATAGAAGGAAATGCAATTTTGTCAATTGTAGAGTTGACAGACCAAAATTGCTGAAGGATGTTTGAGCATCGCTTCCTGGGTAGGCAGAGTTAGAAACTGCTTGATAGAATGATCCTAGGAGGATCTCTGTAGAAGTGTTCAGTCTGCGAGGAAACTCTTCTACAGAACTTTGGAACGAATGGTCTTGTGTTTGACCTCTGTAGAGGAGATTCGCCTCGGAGGAGACTCCTCTACAGACCTAGAAATAGATTGGTCTGCGCAGAGACCTTCTGTCAGCGTGGTAAAAACTCTTAGCCTGCGTGGAGGCTCATCGCAACAAGGAAGTTGTGAGGTGTTGTCCTTAATTTAAGTGCTGGCAATGATTGTCCAAACACTGTTATGAATTAAAGACACAAAGGAAGTCACTGTATTCACAGCCACGGCACTAAAATCACTGCGCGAAGGTGAATCATAATAAACTGGCAAAAGAACGATCAGAAGGAAGAGATGTTTCCACGATGGACTCTTGTCTAAGACTGACTGTTTTAGTCTTAAGGAGAAGGGGTTTTAGTACAGAACAAAGAGGAAAATTGTGGGAGAAGGGGTATTTTGGTGGTGGACATAGTCCAGATGGGTTGAAGTAGTTGCACGTGTGAGAATTGCATGTTTTCCACACGTGGACTGCCAGGCGTCTTGGCTTGGTTTTATGGCCGTGAGAAAATGAAAGTTTGGGATGGATCTTTCTATATACGAAAAGGGTATTCGTTGAAAGGGTATTTGTTTATGGACGATTCGCTTACCTCTATATACGAGCTGTTTTTATGATTTCAACAGAATAAAAATAAGAGAATGAAATATTAAGTAAAGATAGATATCGGAAAAGTAAATCAAGTCATAGATATAGAAAAATAAAAAGATATCCAGAAACGTAAATAAGTAAAGATAGAAGCTGAACAGCGACCAGATTGCTCGGAATAAGAGAGTTTTTTAGTGAATGTCACGTGTTTTGCAAACTGTTGACTCAATACCTCAAAGGGAATAGATTTGTGTAATTCATGACGGAAGTCGTTTCTGGCGGATGCCCGATATAGTGAAGGAAGAAGCTCAAGTGCAGTCCCAAAATCAAGCTCAGGTGGAGATTCGTATTGGAGACAGCAGAGGTGGTCAGAAGCAGCGCAGCAGAATTCATGTTAATTGAATATTTTATTTACTTGCTTGTATTTACTTTCATGTATTTACTGTATTTCTATTAAAATTTTTTTTAAATAAATCAGCATGAATTTTCCGTGTGTGTGTGTGTGATATGCACGGTTTAGGGCTTTCATAATATCGTAAACCCATCCCCCCGCGGTGAGCTAGTTGGTTGAAAAAAACTTCCTTCGGCCGCTATATGCGGCCTTTGTTTGTTTAAAAATCTGTCTAATGCGGGTTTTACATGTTTTTTATGTTTTTTGCGTACAGTATAACCTTTAATTGAAAGATGCAACAAGTCAAACATCTGCAATCAAATAATAGGGATACAAGAGCTGAAAACTTTGAAGGAAATTTTCTTTGGCAAAAATAATGTTGAAACATATATGTTTAAAAAGTTGTAACAGTTTCTGTCGTTATAGATTGCGGGGAAACTCTCCGTTGTAGTCGTAAAATATATGTTACTTATATATAATAATATATGTACAACGTTTTAATGTAATTCCATGATTTTTTCCAGGGACAAAGATCCTTCTAAGCACTTTTCGTTTGAAAATTTATATAGCTTTATCGTGATCGGTTTTTTGTGTCCGGGTTCTATTTTTTTCAATTGCGAAATAAAAAATTTTAGGATAAGAATATATGCTCGCAGTTTGTAGCGTCATATCAGCAAAGACGCAGGAATTGTACAACAAGAGTTGCGAGGCAAAAATTGACAGAAAATATTTAAATTTAGAAGCATTTTGAAAATGATCAAGCTAATAATCTTTCTCTTGTTGATTAATCATGTTGCGAAGATTCGTTGGCTACATAGGCTAGAAAAAATTAATTAAAGAATGCTTTTCGTTATATTCTCGTGAATATTTACCATTTATTTATTCGAATCCTCCCAATTAATCAATTTGCCATAATAGTAATTCCAACATTTTTGCTTACTTATTTTTGCTTTTATGTTTAGCCTTTTTCTTTGAGAAAAGTAAAGTTCCAGCATGAATTCAAATATTATACCCAGTAAATGTTCTCTTCAATTTTCCTACCATTGTCTTAAATATTTATAATCGCATATAAAAGGGATACGACCACATTAAAAAAGTCTTGGATACAATAGAAATATTAACAAAAACCTCCAATAACGTACAAAACAGCCGAATGAATTATGTATGTATTAACTCTACTAATGCTCATAAAGTATTGTTCATTATTTTTTGTCCTTGTTCTTTTAATTTTAATATTGTATACTCGAAACTACTTAAGTAAAGTCTGTACACTTATTTTAATTTTTCTTTTAATTTATCCCCCAGGCTTTCATAGTCCTTCATGATTGTAGACACATATTAATAATAATAAATCATTGCTATGATTGTATTGTTTGTTGAGTATCCTTTGCTTAGGATGGTTGTTTTGGAATATTTAATTTAAAATTGAAATTTCCAGACATTTTTGCCATGTGGCTGTTAATGTTGCCAACACAATCATCGTGTTCCACTTGAATTGAGGTTAAAACCATAAAAGGATGTAACACAAATCACCGGTCTCGTGTTTATATACATGCATAAAATCTACTACATATGATTTGGCGTTGCCTGCATCTATATGGTTTATATAAAAATATCACTACGCTTGTTTCATGCTTTTTGGGTATTTGGTTCATAATAAATTTATTTTTGTATTGTTTCTAGCTATTTTCTAGCTATTGTGGTTTTAACTTTTGCTTGGTATGTTTATGAATATGCTACCAATGATTGTAACTTGTTAAAATATGTTTAATGGTGTCTTGTTTTGTTATTTTTTATTTTTATTTTTGATTCTATTCGTAAGGATATGAGGTGATTCATGCAGAATCGGACAACGATTTGTTATGTGCCGTTTGGAGTAATTCACATGTTTTAAAATTAAATTGGCTTTTTTTCATTT
This sequence comes from Stratiomys singularior, assembly GCA_954870665.1. Classification (NCBI taxonomy): domain Eukaryota; kingdom Metazoa; phylum Arthropoda; class Insecta; order Diptera; family Stratiomyidae; genus Stratiomys; species Stratiomys singularior. The sequence continues at coordinate 106,722,655 of OX940878.1, read as the reverse complement.
AACTACACCTAGAATAAATATTTATGCTTTGCACAGTGAATACGCAAAAGTTTTGAAATCCATCTGTTTGAGTAAAGAGCGATAGCGGGAGGGGGGAAATTTAGTTAAAGTTGTTAAAAATAAAGAAAAACCTTCCTTTAAAGTTTATGTTTTTATTTACCAGCGATTGGATTGCTGATGAAGACCGAACGATCACGGTCGAAAATCGATTCCGCAAGGTAAATAAAAACATAAAATTAAAAGGAAGGTTTTTCTTCATTTTTAGTAAAACGATTTTATGAAGATGGAAGCAATTACAACTATTAGTTAAGGTTTCACCTAAGAACATGATGTTAAAGCAATTTCCAATTTTCATTTATTTTTAGTTTATTAATTTCTTTTTTCCATTGCTAAAGGTTAATATCCTGAAAAGCTACTTTATTTCGTTCAGATTAGACCAAAAATAATTTTTAATCATGTTTTCGACTAAATTAACGACTCTCAAAGTTAATTAATTATTTTAATAATCTGAATATTTAGTAATTAATTGCTTCCCGGAATTTTTCATCCGTTTTGAATTAGAATCGGCGATTGTGAAAGATTGGCGGCCAAAATATCATTTTGCTTATCTGCACTTTTAAATTTAGTCTTAAAGATGAACCAAAACTGACGGATACTGAGTCGTGATGATTCAAAGACGATGGCTACCTTCTAAAAAAAGTATATTTATGCGATTATGTATGCGATTGCTTTAAAAGTTTGAATGAGAAAAATTGATGAGATTGCTTTAAAAGCTGTAGCGAGAATGAGAAAAAGGGAAAAATCATCTCGCGGGCATCGTTTAGTCGGGGTATGCCACACTCCTCCCCACTAAGATTGAAAGTCGTCGAAGCCGAAGCGCTTTGCTGGAACTTCCAGGTTGATTTGGGTCGAACGGCGGGGCTCTACTATGACTTCTGGTGGCCGAATCTCTTCGTGAGTGTCTTCTAAAGCATCTTCGTAGACCTCCGATTTATTGAGTTCGGGTTCTTCAGGTATTTCGCAATGTTGTTGATTGTTGTCAACTGGGCCGTCTCGCAGAGTGGGTCGCAATCCTGTCTCGAAGTCATCAGGATCGCTCGCTTTCAGGAGCTCGGTTTGATTGAAGCGCAACTTCAGCTGATTATCGTGCGCCTTTCAAACGCTTCCCGATACTGACAGGATTTTTGACAGTTGACTTCGCCAATTCTTTCGGTCGCTTCAGTCGCTGTCCACTTCCACGAGTCTATCGGATCGGTGGAGCTAGTAGAAGATGTTGCCAACTACTTCGCATTTCTTCCATTTGGCTCCGTGGTGATTATCAAATTGCTGTGCCATCTTTGAGTTGACTTGAGCTTGGCGGCGCCTTGTAGGCTTAAATAAGTCCAACTTTATTTTAATGCTGAAGCCAAATCGTAGTTCGCATGGAGCTTTGCCGGCCATGTTGTAAGACGGAAATGTGCGATATCGGTAGAGGGACTCTCGGAGCTTCTAATTAATTGTTCCAGTTACTTTTGTCAGTCCGGTCTTGAGTAAATCGACAAATCTCTCTGCCTGTCCATTCGATTACGGATGGTGTGGTGCCGTTCGGTTGTGCTCGTATCCTTCGGCGTCGCAGAAGCTCAAGAACACTCTGGATACAAATGGCGGTCAATTTTTTGGGGGGGGGGGGGTGTAGGGAGGTGAAGGCTATTTACGCCCTGAGTGTCGGAGTCCCAGTGGATCTGCTGGACTACCGACTGAACACCTCCCCTGTCAACCGGAGCGCCTAGCCTGAAACCGGTTGACGCATTACTGCGGGCTAATGGCGGTCCATTATTGTCACGATGGTGTCGCACAGTCCGTGGCGAGTAAACGCAACTCTGATCAGCTCGACTGTGCTTGAAGCGGTCGTCGTTCTTGTCTTAAAGACTTCCGAGTATGCGATGGGTCCAGGATAGTCCAGGTAGACACGTGACCATGGGTTTTCTGGAGCTTGCCATGGCTTCAACGTGTATTTCATTGGAGAGTTGGCTGATGTTGCGCATTTTTCGCAGCTCTTGAGGGCTCGTTCAATGTTAGCATCCAATTCAGGACAGAAGGCTTTGCGACGTGCAAGCGTCTTCATGCGGATCATTTCTGGATAGCCCTGATGGAGCTCCTCAAGCAGTTTTTGACGAAACTTAGCTGGAATGACGGTTCTGTCGCCGAAAAACAATCCTCCATCGATGACACTGAGTGAATAACGCTGATCCTAGAACACTGCGACTTCCGGATCGCGAATCTGCTTACGTGTTTGAGGGCGGCTGGTCTAAAATTAATCTGCAACCTTTGAAAGCGCTGATGATTGCGTGGTGGCTTCTTGAATGTCCGTGAACTCGCCTGGAAGCTGCTGGGCAGAATCAATCACAAAACATCGCAACTCGTCGTCTTCATCTTCGAGTTTTTGGTGGATTTGCGCGATTATAATTCTAAATGAGTCGAGAGATTCTATCGGCGTAGCCAAAGCTATCTGTGCTGATGTACTTGACGTTGAAATCGTAGGCCAACAGAGCAAGCGCATGCAGTAATCACCGGGAACCCATCATCGTCGCCACTGGAAGATACTGAGCCTTACTGTTACCTTCTAAATAGTATATTTGATGCGATTGCTTTAAGAACAGGAGCGAGAATATTTTATGGGATTGACAAAAAGGGCGGTAATGAGAAAAAGCGGAAAATCATCTCGCGGCCATCATTTAGTCGGGGTATGCCACAAAAACTAACTGCATTGGTCTATTATTGCTGAAATTGCACGAAACCACGAGTTTGAAAATCAGTAAAGTAAGTTAAGTTAGTTTTGGTAGCACGGAATACCTTTTAAGAACATTTGGCTGAGTGAACCTGAACTGGATTTGATATAATACTAGACAAATTTGGTCAATTGGACAATAATTCAAAAAGTATCCTAGTCACTGCTACACGAGTTTGCCAATTATTATCGGAGAAATACAAAATTATAGAAAGAGGAATAGACAGGCTAGATTGGATACCTCACGAGCTGTAAAAAACGAATGATATTTTGCTCGTTGGATTGAGAAAGCTATATCCGACCGACAGCTAACGTAGATAAAATGGTTTTGAAAGTTGTTTCCTTGGAGACTTGTCCCCATAGGGAGCAGATATGCTAAAACGTATGACTATGCTGCAAGAGAACATATCAATGCACTTTACGAATTTAACCCACCAGATCAGCAATGGAGGAGCAATGAAGCTAGCAAAGATAACCTAAAATGGAAGGGAACGCTTAAAGTGTGTTTACGACCTGGTTAAATGAGGGACAGCAATCTCCAGCAACTATAAAGCTAACATGACCGCACCAAACACTTTTTTTCCAGAGCGATTAGACCAGAAATGTGTGTTAAAAGCAAGACGTGCATCGGACTCAAGAATAATATAAGGAAACGGCGGTGACCACTCCAATTTTACAGGCAGGATCAGCCCGAACTCTTAAAAAAATGCAAAAAAAAGGTAACTTTAAGCACAAAGAGACGGTGGAAGAGTATAAAAAATTCTTACCGAAGCGTGGTCAAGTGGTATTTGAAGAAAGATATCCCACCAACCGTTGAACGATGCAGTAAATCGTGGTTCAAACGGCCGCCTTTGAACAGCTAATAGAAAGGCACTGAAAATGGAACTAATAATTGAAAAAAATTCAGGGTTACCAGACCCGAAAAAATACGGTACGGAGTCTAACCGTTATTTCAAAGCGGCAAAACCCCAAAACATGAAAGCGCAAGATTCAGAAAAATATACTTATTAAGCTGCAAGCTGTTCTGCAAAAGGATTTGTTCGCGCTCTTTCGCTGCAAACAATAGCCTATACCTATGTTTAGGAGGATGAGAGCGATATTGATCCATCAGGATGTCAAGGTCCAAGCTAAAATATGCCTTTTGCCTGTAAACTTATTAATAATATTGCGAATCATTGATGAAAAAGTTCACACTAGCCATAAGACATACAGACAGAGTGAAAGACATGAAAAGAGCAATAATGGCAATATACTATCATGTGATTTCCACAGAGTGAGAGGACAGTTGGTACGAATAGGAAAAACGAACAGTCATTGGAATGGAATTTGAATCGCATCCTATTCCATTGTACCAGAAGCAAATTCTTCCAATAAATGAAGATTTATCGATGTTTGAATTACTGGAGAGATTCGTATATGGTCACATACGAAATGCAAATTAGAGTCTAAAATCCAGATTGGCGTTTGACTCCTGAAAATTTTCGCATCAGACGAAATTCAGCAAAAATTGAGTATTTAGCAACAGGATTATTCGACGAAGAAAGTTCACCCCTTCTGATCATAATTAATGAGGCACAACTTATAGTAAGCACCCAAGGCTTCAATGGCGCCGCACAAATAGACAATCTGCGAGTGAGCCGAGAGATACGTCGATTCTCTCGGCCGAAGTGGTGGTTGGAGTTTAAGGAAGCTCGGAAAGCTTGAAAAGCGATGTTTCAAGCCTGTTTTTCAAGTTTCAAGATGTTTCAAGAAAGTGTACTAAAAAAGAAAAAGGACTAATAGATGTTGCCAGAATCGCTGATTAATCAGTAACCACTTTGTTCGATCGTTAACCTCGCTAAATTTCTAATTTCCGGGATTTCGTTTTCCAAATACATTATTCTCTAAACATATTTTCAGATTTCCGAAAAGTTTATTTTCAAAGATAAAGAAGCGATTTTTATGAAAATTATAACAAATTGAAAATTAAAAATTGATGAAAAATTTTCCAACCCTAATTCGGAACTTTTGATTATCGTTGTTTTCAGCTGCATTGAAGTTCATATCAAGTTCAAATAGTTTTTCATTAAAATTATGATTTTTCTAATTTGGAATGGAAACTTGAATGCACGAACTCGTGCACGTCCTCGTGAAACTTTATTTATGTCGTTTGACGGGCAGTAACGCGTAACTTTGTTATTTTTGCTCAAATCATTCAAGAAAAATCACAAGAATTGTTCAAAATATGAACAAAGTTATTTCGAAATTTGAATTATTTTTGATTAATTTTTCCCACTTAAACAAAATCCCAAAAGATAACATTACAATTCTAATGTGGTTTTCCCCCTTAAAGAAAAGTTACAGCCAAGGAAAAATGAATGACCTTAATGAAATGGTTGACTATGGATACACCACAGGATACACACCAATGGAAAAAGCGTATACTATGCTTTTAATGAAACAAATAGTTTTATGGAAAAATAAATAAAAAAAGAATGACTTTATAAATGTTATAATACATCTGCCCCACAATATTCAACCATGAAATATTGGCTTGCTGAATATTCGTGATAGTCGTGATCGTACGAGCACAGATGATACCCAGCGATCGGGATAACATCAAACATTCAATGAGGAAGCTCTTGTCATACGCGTCTCAAAGAAAGAGTCCAATCGGCAGTCGGCGGAATGGTTATTGTTTGGTGAAAGCCACAGGAAGCGCCCAAAGACACAACAATCAGCTGGACAGGTTCTCGCCAGTATTTTTTGGGAGGCACATGGTGTAATCTTCATAGACTATCTTCCACATGGAAAAACAATCAACATACAATACTTTGAATCACTTTGCATGATTGAATCGATTGGACAACGAAAGCGTAATAACCTCATTAGACATCATAACCTTACAAAAATTTTGGTTTACCAAGACAAGAATGCAGCTCATTCGGCTTGTGATGCGTGCTGAATGAGCTGATAAATTGAAAGAATAATGTTCAAAAGTGGTTGAACACCTGCTTCTATTTCCTGTACCCCTGTTTGAAGAATTGGCTCATCGGTAGGAGATTTTATTCAATGGAGGAGCTCGAGTACAAAACAAATGCTTATTTTGAGAGACCCGAAGCGGGCCAATATAAGATAGGTATCGAAATGATGGAAGATCGTTAAACTCAGGGCATTAACATAGATGGCCAGTAGAATCAAAACGGTTTCGCACTAAAAATATCGTGTTTCTTTCACCAGTTGTCCCGTCGGTACAAGTTCGAGGTACCGCAGATTTTCTAATAATTTCGTGTAGTGTTATTCTCGCGATAAAGTGACTTCATCGGATGTCTAGATAACGTCGTTAATTTTCGGACATCAGAAAGATTTCGGATAGTAGGTGCGCGACTGAAACTTGAACAATAAAATAAAATAAATTTCATTAAGAACTCTATCAAGCGGATGTAACCGGGTGAGTCAATGACCACTGTCCCAAACCGGTGTAAAGGAAGAGAGTCCAAGTCTCAGCACTGACAACGCTTCACTCAGTATCAACTGTCGTAGATCCAGGACATCCACATCGGATCGGTTGGGAAAAATGCCAATGACTCTTGCAACGATTTAGGGACTTTTTCTTTTGGAACTTGGAACGTCAGGTTATTGACAAGACCTGGTGACACTGGCACATTCTTGATCTAGTACAAGAATGTGTAATCAACATCCTCGCAGTGTAAGAAACTAGATGGCATGGCAATGATACGTTCAATATGCGAATGCACACCTTTTTCAAAAAGCGGAAAAATTCAATTCGTAATGATGTGATGATTTTGGAGTGGACAACGTTCTCAAAGAAATTGTCGCCGATTAACGCCTGTTAACGAAAAGATCTTCGCAATTCCTATTAAGACAGAATTCCTTAATGCCTGACTGGTCAAGCATCATGCACCTACCGAAAAAGAGAGCATCAAGGACGATTTTACAGCACCCTAGAACGGACAATAGGTTATTTGCCCACAAACGACGTTTAAATTGCTCTGGGTGACTTGAATGCAAAAATCGACGGAGACATGCGCTTAGAGGTACAAATAGTGGAAACAGTCGTCATGCAGAGAATCAACTTAATCAACTCGACTACGTTCTCATACAAATGAGACCGGCTACCTTCATATTCGAAGAAAGTTCGTTCCACGACGCAGTCTGCAATTTGTACCACTATCGTATAAAGACCAAGTTTGAGAGCCGCTTATCCAGATATGCGAACAACAAAGAACAGCTGCTGAAAGTCACCAACCCAGCCTTGGGATTAGAACCTTGGTTCTACCTCATGTGTGAATGGGGGTGGGGGGAGGAAGGGAGTGGAGTATGTGTCGGATGAAGTTAATGGAAAGGAAAGGTGGACCTGACGCCGAAGAAGACGTTGTCCAGATGTGCTTTGAGAACTTGTGAAATTGCTGAAATTGGAGACTGACGGACTGTTGAACTGTTAATGTTGTATACGTCTTGCTGAATTGATGAAACTGATGAACCAGATGAAGAGCCGTGATGTAAGGAGTTGCATGTTCGAAGGACGAAGCGTTGTTAGTACCGAAGACGTACTAACATCGCTCTTGCGCTCTTGCGACTCTTGTACTAAAGACGCTCTTGCGGACAAGGTGAATCAGGGAAAGCTAGTAGAACCTTCTGATATGCGGTGATTGGTGGAATGAGGATGGAGGAAGGAGGTACTGGAGACTGATGACTTGATGACACCGATGACTAGTTGACAAATGAAGTCATGATAGTTGATAGATGCATGACGATCGAGGTAGACTTGATCGAAGTTGGGAACGCTCGGCCGAAACGAGTACCTATGACGTTGTCAAGGTGGGCGTACCGACGGAAAGAGTCTTCGGGAGCGGAACCGATGGAGAGAGATCTACTCGTACTCGATGTTTTGAAGCTATGATCATGAAACTGATTGACGGACTGCGTTTTAAACTGTTGTGCTCTGAATTGAAAATAAGAATTGATCTATATGCTGATAAGTAGATGATCGAGAAGAAGAAGAGGAAGAAAATGTTTGTCGAAGAATTAAAAGTGAAGTTATGTACCAAGTTGATATCTGTTGTGTACCGTGAAAGAATGACGGATGACTAAGACTAAATGTTACGAACTAGGTGTTGTGTTCGATGTAGACTGAGTGGCGTTCATTGTATTAGCAGTTAGAAAAGCTCGCATCGCCACATCAGCTTGATGATGAGGTGGATGCGAGACTAGTACACTGTTAATATTTGAATTTCCATTCAGTCTTTGGGGAGTACCGACCCCACGCACCCGAGGTGTGAAGAAGGGTTATCAGTCCTGTGTGCCTGGAGTAAAAAATTGAGAGTTTTTCTCGGTCTGTAGAGAAGCGCAACCTGAACAGAGGTTATCTGAACCAAGGGTTAGGGGGAGCCTATGACAGGTTACTGTCATCCCCCTACACGGCTGAGGAGCCTATTTCTTGGCTGAAACGTGGTGGTTGTGTTTTAGAAGGCTGAAGAGTAAAGCGGAGCTCACACCAGTTGTGTTCGTGTATCCAGGAAGCTTTAAATAAATTGGGACCTAGGACTGAAACTTGTTTCAGATCGTAGGGGTGGTGGTTGACACATTGTTTCAACCCTGTCATAGTGACGGTGGCGTTGAGCCTTTTCGAGGCGGGTTCCCACGTAAGTCACGACGACTTCATGCTCCAAGTCACCAGTTCCAAGCTCCAAGTCACCACAGGCTGAAAACGTAGTAACATCCACATACATGATAGCGATAGTGAACCATATCAACACATCTCCGCTGACGGAGGAAGGAAATGAATGTTGAGAATAAAGCATCAGTCTAATACATCTCAATGCCCCAAACTGAGTGCATAGGTGAGAAGTATACAAAGAAACTTGAGGAGTTTGTAAGAGAGAGTCAGTTTATTTCGGAACATATAAGAGAGAACGTCGCACTGAATAAAATCACTGTAAAATTATATAACCACAAAACCCACGTTGTCTAATTTATTTAACAGAGATGACATCGAACAATGTGGAAGACCAAACCAAACCAAAAAACAATTGGTAATGAGAAAAAGAGTACATTAAGTGACTAACCCGGGCCAAAAAATATCGCTATAACATTCTACAACGAGAAGCTAAGAAAGTGTGTCAAAGTGTGAACCAAGAAGCGGCTGACCATCAACGCCAAGATCCAACTGTTAAACGAAAACATGACGATACATGAACTCAGGTCGGCATATGCCATTGTCAAACATCTGATGGAACGCTTTAATCCACGAACGAGTCTTTACAAAAGTGCATAAGGATCAATCAAAGATAGGTCAAGCGAAATCGAAAACAAGTGGCTGCAATGTTTCAATGTTTTTTTGAAACCAAATTGAGCCTGTGAACGTTCCAGAAGCAGAACGTGAGCCCACAGTCTCGCAGCCAGCAACCAGATTCAATGCAAAAGCACCAATGCTTCGCCTCAGAACAAATAAGACTCGTGGAAAGGATAATATCCCACCAGAATTATTGCAAAGAGCCTTTTTCTAGGCACCTTCTCCAACGCTTGATTTGTTACCAGAGGGCTGCTCGTCAGAGGTGAAAAAGTATTTAAAAAAAGTACAAAAAATAGAGCCGAGTTCATGTGTATAAAAAAAATATAGAGACATTGCTTTACTGTTTAAGTCATGTTAAAACATAAAAAGATCTTGAATTCGTGCTAATGTATTATAGGAGAGTATCCGGGAGGCTTCCGAAATGGATAGATCAAAAATTATGAAATTGACGTGCACCAACTCTTTGTAAACTCCAAGCAAGCAAACGACAGTAACGACAGAAATGCGCTGTACAAAATAATGCTTGGCTTTGAGTTTCCAATAAACCTAGTCTGCATAGTCATAGATAAAAAGCTAAAACAGAGTTTCAGGTCAAAACAAATGGAAAGCAAATGGACAGCTTCAAAGTAGAATTAGACCAGAATCAAGGTGACGGCTTACCCGAATGCATTTTAATTTTCTGCTAGAACACGTCATTAAAAGGACAACAGCTGATACCTCTTGTAGACGATCAAGCCCAAAAAATTAGAAGCGTCTGCTAGAAATTATGGCACGATCAATCTCAGATGGTGAAGGAGCATTCTTGAGTCTAGAATTTGAAGCAAACCGGAGCGGCCTACGAGTTAACGAAGCTAAATCTAAATTCATTACTCAAACCAGGAAGAATACTCCAGTCCGCAAATTGCCTGACCGCAGGAGACTATAACTTTGAAAATGTGGAAAACTATGTGTATCTTGGAGGCAACGTGAATTATAAAGGCACCAAAAACGACGCCACAATCACGCTGCAAATAAAGCCTATCCCTCTGAACTCCCCATTCTGAGGTCCAATTTTGAACAAAGACAAAATAAGCATCACATCTTCAAGTCAAGCCAGCGTTGCTGTATAAAAGCGAAGCATGGACCCTGGCGAAAGAATCCGAAAAGGCTGAAGACATACAAAAAATGCTTGGGGAAAATTGACGGCCTCGTGAAAGAATGTTCAGAGTGGAGATTACGTTGCAACGATAAGTTGTATGAATGATTTGACAATGATCTGTATCTTCTGGCGGGAAGCGACGCAATATTGAAAGGGTGGGACATGTAGAAAGAATCGAAGAAAACCGGCTGCCCACAAGGACATTGAAAGGTAGACCGCAAGGTAACATCCAGATGGACGACCGAGCATACGATGGGAAGGCACGATGAATAATGAACGCTGATCTTTGTTGAGAGTATTCAACTGGAGAACGAGATCGCAGAATTAATGTGACAATTTGGGTAGATTAATCGTTGAGGAAAGGAAAAAAAGTCCTTGAGGAAAAAAGCACGGCTTGGGCTATCGTACCATGGATGATGATGATAATTCGTATAGAAGTAGCGTGTACGGATAATCAGGTTTCATGACGGCTGGTTTTAGTAATGGAACCGGAGCGGAAGTTTACTAGTCCCGATTCTACTATCTGATTCATGTCCGCATACCTCGCCGAGCAGAGTTATTCTGCCAGCAGCCACCAATTTCGTGGACTTACGACTGGCCAAACAATTGACACGAAGGAATCAGTTAGTTGTTGCACTCCTCGGACTTCATATCCCTATGTCGGTGTGAAGCCAGTTCGTCGTAAGATCGTCGCGTCCGACGAGTTCGGGATCGAAATTAAATTCATTACAAAACAAGCAGCCAAGAAACAAAAAGAACGATAAAATCTGAAAAAAAAACATACGAAAACAAATACAAAACCAAACTGCTTTTCTTTAGATCTTTTATCGTTTTCAATTTCTCTGGTTATTGGAACAAACATCATAACATAACATAGTTTTTTTTATATCGTTTACAAATGTGCAATATAGCGAACACTCCATAAAACCATATAAAATTTTAATATATAATTATAAGGAGAAAATAAAAATATAATTTTTTATAAAATATAGCTGAGAAAATACTTTTCAATTGCCAAAAAACTACTAAACATAAAAAATACAATTTTTCCTATTCAAATTATAAGGAAAGCTAATCAAGACTTAGAAATTACGTTTTAAGTATTTATCATTTTCAATCTGCATTATGATCATCATCAGTAAAGGGAGGATTGTCCTTTACCGTCGTATCGTCCAAAAAATAGTGAAACGTTACCTATAGAATCTATACACATATGCGAATCATTAGAAAAACAAATAAAATAATATACAATGTATTAGAATTTCACTGGAAAATCATTGATTTCCGACCAACGAAATGGAAGCTGAGAAAGTAAAGTGCATCGATAAAAATCGATTTTGGCTGCCATTCTTTATAGCGCAGTTGAAAAAGTTGCTTTTTTTGCTTTTCTTTTACACTTTCAGGACAGATCTTTATGATTCTTTCAGTGTTTCATGATTTAGTTTAATGCATATTCAGTAACAGTCAATAAATTTGTGTGCCTTTCATTATTGTACGACTATTTACAAAAGTTATAATACGAGTGTATGTTTATTTGTTTCTGCAGTCAAAATTAACATTTCGCTTTTCTACTTCTCTTAAACCAATCACGAACCAATTAATTTATTAGTTTCCTCTCTTTTTTAAACTATTCAATTTGCATTCTTATCTATTCTTATACACTTGCTCTCGGATGCAAATGGATTTGTTTGTTTTTGTTTTTATATTTTAAAGAATTTTCTTGACCACCATTTTTATGCGTAGTATTTTTTACTCCTCTGCCGTGTATATTTTTTTTCATAAACTTGATTTTCTGTTTTTGTTTGCAACTTGCAATATTTATATTAAACAAAATAATAAATATATTAAATATATGCAATAGAAAAAAAAAGAAAAAAATTACGCTAAAAATCATTTTTGTATATATAATATATAAAAACATGACGAAGAAAAAATATATATTTTTATATCAAAAAGAACTATTTTGGGTTTGCGTGATTCTGTTTTGTTTTTAGTTTATTTTTGTGTGTCTGGTATTTTGAATGTTTTTTTTTTTGCCTTAACTTGCCTTAAGTTTTGGGATATTTAAACAATCTTATGTGTTACGTTTTGCATTTTAAATATTGTTTAGTCGGTTGATTTGTTGAAAGTTTTGTTTGTATTGTTTTTTTTTAACTTTCTTATTTTTTCTCTCAATTTTTGAATCTTTTCTGTAATGTTTTATTTATTTATTTAATAATACTCCTTAAATATTGTTTATTGTTTATAACTTATGTCGAGATTTGACTTCACGTTGTTGCGTTCTTAAGCTGCAATAGTTTGACTTTAAGCTCACTGAACGTTGGTCGTCGCGCTGGATTAAGATCCCATGCTTGGCGCATCATTTCATATATTTCGGGTGGACATCCTTCAGGGGCTTCCATTTTGTAGCCAACTTCTACGTGTTTTACGACATCAGCTAAAGGCTGTATGGATTGAAAATGTGTTGTTAGATCTTTATGTTAATATAAACTTGAGGATAGTTTAGATCAGTTTTCAGGTTATATTAAAAATTTGAAAAAAATTATGTTTGTGTGCGTTGAAATGTGAAAACACTTAATAGTGTTTAATATAGTTAATACTATATAATATAGTTTAATTTAGTTAATACTACGTCAGTATGCATGTAAGCTGATTCAAACACGTCAAGCCAAAATAATATTTTGTACTTTATTCATTGCGTGGGGATGTGGAATTTCCAGAATGACAGCCGAATAAATTTCGGCAGGCGAAAATTTCTGTTTTGAAACGTGAAAAGGAACAGATGTGTCCATTGACCCCAGAAACTTTCATTTCATAAAACAGGATTTTAACGAAAAATCAAACGTATTTCTATGTTGTAAATAATTTGTTTCAATATAAAAGTAAAAATGTTTTTTTTTATTTGTTTAATAGTTAACAGATTTTTTAATTTGAATACAGTGGACCCTCGCTTAACGTACAAAACTCGTACGTCAAGTCTAAGTCCCTTCTTTTGTTTGTGTATTAGCGTCATTGAATTTGCCATGGTATCGGGATCGTGTGTGTGATTCTGTAGGTGTGTTGCGTATTTGGAGTTTTGTTATGTGTATACGAACGTATGTGCTCCTTATATCTAGTTGTTAGTTTCCGTGTCGTTTTTCCTATGTATACCATGTCGCAGTCCCTGCATGTTAGTTTGTATATGCCGCTGTTGTTGTATGTTGGTGTGCTGTAGGGCTTCGGTGTTAGTTTGTTTCCGATGTTGTTGTTGGTTTTGAATGCGGTATGTACTTTGTATTTCTTGCAGAAGCTTGCCAGTTGGTATGTCCCTTGCCTACGTTTGTCAATGTGGTCCATTTGTGTGCGTCCTTTGGTGTGTCTGATGGTTGGCGTTTTTTCTTCTTGTGCTGTGCGATCAGTTTCTTGTATCCGCTATTGTCGGCTATCTTATATATGTTGTTTAATTCGTCGGTGTAGTCGCTAGAAGTCATAGGGATCGAATGTAGTCTCTGCACCATTGATCTTTATGCTGCTAGTTTGTGTTGGTCGGGATGGTTGGATGAAGCGTGTATGGTGTGGTCCGTAGTAGTCGGTTTACTGTAAATTTTGTGTTCCAAGTGGGCCTCTTTGCGTATGATGGTTAGGTCCATGTAGTTGACTGTTCTTTTTGACTCTTTCTCCATGGTGAACTTTATGTTGGGGTGGATGTTGTTCATATACGTGAGAAGTTCGTCTTCCGCGTTTGACATGGGACAATTTTTTGCCAGCATGCAATCTCAGTTTCAACTGATGATGAAAGATATGATGGCAAAAATGGTCCAGGGCATGTTCGCGGCACAGCTCACCACACTTAAACACAAATGAACCAGTTGAATCACGTCTCTATACTCACGTGGAATGCTAATTCCTTGCTTCAACGAACTGGAGAGTTTAGGCAATTTATTCTCGATAATAAATTCGAAATTATCCTCATCCAGGAAATCTTCTTGAAGCCCGGAATACGTCTTCATTTTCCTAACTACAATCTGTACCGAAATGACAGATTGACAGGCAGGGGAGGAGGATTCATTCAGGGGAGGGTCATTCTCGTGAGGAGAAGCGTGGGACATCAACTGATCCATACCCCACAGCTACACACAACAGAAGCAACATCCATCAAAGTTCAGACGAACACTTTTGAGTTTGTGGTAATTTCGGTGTACAACCCACCAAAAAATAGGCACTTAGAACAAGACTTGAACACTTTATTCGAAATAGAAGGGCCACTCTTGGTCATTGGAGACCTCAATGCCTACCATAGGCAATGGGGTGATATTAGAAGTAATAAAGCTGGGACTGAGCTTAACAGATTCATCACAAGCAACAACGCAAGCCTGCACCTACCCAATGAGCCAACGCATTTTGGTCGCACACGCGGAAATATCCTCGACTTTGGGATTTCCCGAGAATTCCAGGCTAATATACGAATAAGCGTCCTCAACGGACTCTCCTCAGATCACCAACCGGTACACTTCTTAATAGAAGACGTCTATATAGACGAACCTATAAGAAGTAGGAAGAAAACTGACTGGCAAGCTTTCCACGACCATCTGGCTAACGAAAGTTTCACCCAACACATAACTACAGCCGATGATGTCGAGAAACCGATGATTGCCTAACCAACATTATCCTGCAGGCAAAAGAGAACAACACAGTCACAACTCCGATAAGAGAATACAACCCCTACGAACTCCCGCGCGATATAAAAAGTAAAATAAGGAGGAGGAATCAATATCGGAGCTGGGAGAGCTAGGAGCACGGGTGATCCTAGGCTAAGAACGAAAGCTAACCGGTTGACAAACGAAATTCGAGACCGCATCCATCAGTTTCGAAATGAGCAATGGGAGAGTTTCATGCAGAGCCTCGAGCCTGGCAAAAATGCCTTCTGGAGGATGTCCAAATACTTCCGGACACGGAACAAGGTAGTTATGCCACCAATACACGGCCCAAACGGATTAAAATTCGACAAATTCGGTAAAGCAGAAGCCTTTGCAGACACGCTGGAGCTTCAATTCAGTGAAAATACCTCCTGGGACGAAGACCTTGACGAAGAGGACGCCATATTAATCCAAGCCAAAAACCTTCTCAAAGACTCACCACAAACGGAAGAGGTGATACGGCCACTTGACACACAGGAGATAAAAGACTTTATACTAAAACTTGACAAACAGAAAGCGCCAGGACCCGACGCAGTTACGAACATAATGTTGAAGTGGCTCCCAGACAACGTTTTAAGCATTTTGACAGACACAATCAACACTATTTTCCGTTTGCGTAGGTTCCCTACGACCTGGAAATCGGCTATCATAACAGTCATACCCAAACCTGGGAAAAACCATGCCTTCCCCCAAAATTGGAGATCTATAAGCCTTCTCTCGTCAATCTCCAAAGTAGCCGAAAACGCACTATTGACCAGACTGAATGAAGTGAATGAAGTATGCCGAAAAACGCATAATTCCGGACGAACAATATGGATTCAGAGAAGCACATTCGACGGAACTCCAACTGATGAGGGTGACCCAGCACATCAGAAACGGATTCAACTGCAGGAAGCCAACAGGTCTAGTAATGTTTGACATAGCGAAAGCCTTTGACAAAGTCTGGCATGCAGGACTTATCTTGAAAATGCATGAATTCTCTATCCCGCTACCGTACATTCAACTTTCAGATCTTTCAGAGTTCGGATGGAAGATCATCTCTCGAGCCTGCGGACGATCCAAGCAGGAGTTCCACAAGGATCACCCATTTCACCAATATTGTACAATCTGTACACCGCAGACATCCCAAGCCTTCCAAATAATGTCCAAGTATCATTAT
Source organism: Stratiomys singularior (assembly GCA_954870665.1). Lineage (NCBI taxonomy): Eukaryota > Metazoa > Arthropoda > Insecta > Diptera > Stratiomyidae > Stratiomys > Stratiomys singularior. Next base: position 106,706,620 of record OX940878.1, on the reverse strand, counting down.
ATGCGGACGACACCTGCATATATTATACCTCAAGACAAGCAGAAGTCATCACTTTAAAACTGCAACACTCAATTGAAATTATGCAAGAATACTTCCGCAAATGGTAAATCAAGACAAACAAAGAAAAGACCCAAGCAATATTCTTCACAAGACGCAGAGCACAACATCCAACGACTCTACACGTAGACTCCGACACAATAACATGGAACAAGACAGCTAAATACTTAGGACTTACTCTAGACGACAGGATGACTTGGAAAACCTACATACATAAAAAAAGATCACAATGCATAGGCATCCTCTCCTCCTTACACCCACTCCTCGCATCCGGTCGGCTAAACTTAAAAAACAAAATCCTAATATACAAACAAATCATCAAACCAACTCTACTATACGGCAGTACCGCTTTCTGTCAAACAGCAAAAACAAACAAAAAAGCGCTCCAGTCCCTACAAAATAGAGCCCTACGGTGGATTTGCCGAATTCCATGGTATGTTCGGAATACGGACATACACAAAGACTTACGAACCGACACATCGAAAAATACATACGAGACAGAACACTGAAACTATTTGACAGAATAGACGAGAATCCAAACAGAACCATGGAAATCCTCAAAATCCGAGACGAAATAAGAATCGGCAAATACCCATGCCTCAGATCAATAACCAACTAGTAAGCTAAATAATAGAGTGTTGTGTCAGGTTATGATGAGTGTTTAACACTCACAGACAGGAATGGAGCAAGAGTGCTAAATCGCACTAGCTCACCGTAACCCACACTCCAAGACTTCCGCGTTTGAGTCGATGAGAATAAAGCAGTCGTCCACATACCGTTTGTAGTATATATGTTGTAATTTTGTAGTATATGACTTTGAATTTTTCCACCATTTTTGGTATGTGTACTTCCTCTATGCTTTGCAGGAATGTTTCGGACATTATGCTTTGCAGGAATACTTCGGACATTATAGATGATATTGAGTGTCCCATGCCCAGTCCGTCTTCTGCAATGTAGATGTTGTTGTCGAACTCAAAGTAGTTCTGCTGGAGTGTGATGCTCATGAGGTTCACCAGTTCTTCAGTGAATCGTCGGCTGTTGTTTAGTTGTATTTTTTCTCTTGCGAGAGACAGCGTTTCATCTACGAGTACGGAGGTTTAGAGGTTGGTGATGTCCAACGAAAGATGCCGATAATTGTTGTTCAGCGTTTAAGATTTGGTTGAGGTTGAGGTTGAGGCTAGTTTCTGACTATTTTTGATTGTGTATACGTCTTCAAGGTTGAGGACGTCTACCAGTACAGATGCTAGATGTTTTGACAGTTTGTAGGCGGAGACTGGACGGTAGTTGACGATAGGCCTGATGTAGATGTTGGGCTTGTGAATTTTGGGTAGTGCTTTGAGGAGTGGTGTTGAAAGCTTAGGGTCTATGTACCGATATTTAGCGTTTGGGGGTATGATCAGTGGTGCTCGGAAAAGTGCATTCCGTATGCCCGTTTGGTACTTGTTCGTGGGGTCTCGGATTGCCATGGTGTATCCGTTTGCGTTGATGAATTCCTTTGTTTTTTCAATGTAGTCAGCTGTCTTCATTATCACTGTTGTCTGTCCCTTGTCGGCCTTTGTTACGGTTAATTGGTTGCTGATTAGCTTCTCTTTTATGTCCCTGAGTGTGTTTTGGTATTCTTTGTGGTACGACCTGTTTGTGTTTGTCCTTATCTTTTGTAGGATGTCCAATGCTCTGTGTCTCGCGTGTGCCTGTTGTTCTTGGGTTAGCTTGTTGATGGCAGTTTCCGTGTCTATAGTCAATTGTTCGATATCTGTGTTTCGCTTTGTACTGTACAAGTTGTGTTTGAGTCCTTTGTGCAGCAGCATTATCTGTAGTGAATAATGTCTCCGTGAGATTGACTGTTTGTTGATTGCGTGGTCTTTGCGTTCGATTTCCGGGTTAGTTTATTGATTTTCTTCTTCACTGCTGCGTACTTGTTCTTTAATTCGGCATTTAGTCGTTGCTTTCAGTTTTCGTGTAGTAGCAGGTAGTTTTCCGTTTGTATCGTGTTGGCAATTTGCAGGTGAATCTTTAGTAACTGTGTGTTAATTTTGTTCTTCTTGATGTGCAGTCCTTTCATCTAGTTCCTGATCCTTAAAGTTTCAGCGCTGCGTTGTGTCTGTCGGGCAGCGATTGTATCCTGCTTTGTCTTCATTTGTACGCTGGTGTGACGCTTTTTTGAAGGCATTGCTTGTTAAACCAAATATTGGCTATGGTTCGATAGAGTCGTCTCGTAAGGTTGATAAAGTTTGTCAATATTATTGCCTGGCTGGCAGTGTTGAAGTTCGTTTGGATGTTGCCGCAGGCCAAAATTAATTCTGTGTTGCTTGGGTCCGCCGGGCCTTGCTTGATTGGTTTCGAGGACGCGTTTCGGCTGTATACAGCCATCTTCAGCTCGTTCTGACGTCTTTGTCGCGGTGTGCATATTTTTATAGGTGCAACTTTTCCAATCAACCTCGATTGGAAAAGTTGCACCTATAATTGCACCAAAAGCAAATTTTATCGGGTTACCTCACACTGGATTTTATACTTTACACTGACAAAATATACAGTACAAGTATATGGACGTTTGTACTTAAGTCGGAATCTCTATAAATAGCACTGGAGGGTAAGATTTGGTATTATAGAGAGAGCGAAACATCTTCCAGGTAACAATAGTGCGCTCGGGTCGAGTTTAAAATCCGACAGGTATAAAAATAATCGTAACTTCGTCAATTTTGCTCCAATCGACTTGAAGTTTTGACACAATATTCTTAAAATATTATGTACTCAATTAAAAAAATTTAAAAAAAATGCAAAAAATTTTTTTAATACCCTCGACAGTCCCCCATTCTTGATGCAATCTTCATATCTTTGGTGACTTTGCATGGTTGGACCTCTGTTCAATGATCGCGCCGTAAGCCAAATTGGAAGGTGGGGAGTACTTTGTTACAATTCAAGACCTTCATTATTCTTTGTAAGATCAACAGACTTATGGGCCGATAACTCTCGGGTTTATGAGGATCTTTTCCTGGTTTTGGGATCGGTTTTAACAACGGAATGTTTCCAATAAGTGGGACATATTTGTTGTAGTACACAGAGCATCAGTGTTGTCCAGACAGACTACTCACTTGGTATACACTATTTTATTTGCAACACTATGAATTTATGCTTCTTTAATCAGTCTGGCAAACAATAGTATAGATTTACTGGTCAAGTTTGAGTTTTTATGCCCATCAGCTTCTTCATATTTAAAAGCTCTGCCGTCATTATTCTCTAACATCTCCTATACGCAATCGTCCTGAAACTTTTTTTAAAATAATTTCTAACATTAAAAATACTAAGGACTCTATTGTACAATTGAAACTCATTTATTATAAATAAAAACATCATTGGACGACTGCTTCATAATCAGGCGGATTACTGCTCAGAGGCGGAAAAGGAACTCCTTAGAAACTCAAATCAAGTTCATGATCAGAAAAAAAAAACAAAATAGAACTCGACTTCATGGACCTAAATGATATGGACTACACCATACGCGCTGCGTCTAACCATCCTGGCCAGAACAAACTAGCAGCATACAGGTCAATGATGCAAGTACTTTACTCCATCGCTATGAAGTCCAGCGAATACACCGACGAACTAAACCACATAAAAAGGAAAGCCGAAAATAACGGATTCAAAAAACGTTATCTGAACAAACTGATCTCACAACATAAGAAGAAAAAACAAACACAACAACCATACACGCCAAAGGACGCTCAGAGATGGACCGCATTGATATACGAAGGCAAGGTGAGACACTAATTGGCTACCTTCTTCAGAAAATACGAACTTTAAACGTTTGACGTACAACGCCAAATCAACATTGGAAATAAAACTTACACCAAAGCCCAACAGTAAACGAACATAGGAAAACAGCGGCATGCACAAACAGAAATGCAAGGACTGCAACATGGTATACATAGAAAATACGACAAGAAAACGAACATCTTTGTTCGTTTACACACAAAACAGACTCCAACTACGACACACCTACAGACACTATAGGACACTAACACAAACAACCTCGTAGTATGTACGTACCTGTGCTTAAGTACCTAAGCCTCTCAGCCAAACCTCGTAGTACTGTAACCTGAATGAAGTCAACATGGGTTCGTTTCTCACCTGAACCAAGATGAGACATATGAATAGAATTCATATGAATGCGCATTTGGAAGGCGCTTGAATTTCTGCGCTGTCCCGGTGTAATCCATGAGTTTATATTTGCTTTCGATCTTAGTTGCAATAAATGGAAGCTGGTTGTTCGGGAGCATGCCCGATACACGGAATTCTCCTTTGATGAAGGCCCAGTCTTCCGAAAGCCCATAATTTTTGGCTATACAACTGTACGGCCCGGTTTTGCATTTCGATCTACTTGCTCTATATTAAACTCAAAGGAGTTTAACATATTATTAATGCAAGATATGTTTATTATATTTGCTTTTAATATTCGGAAATGCCCCTTGAAGTGTTGCATTTGTGTAGGCTATGCCCTAAGGATAAACTAAGCACCCCTAGGCGCTCCTACTTTATGCAAACTTCTGTCGTGTCTATGTGGCTTCATTTTTTTTACCCGAAGATTTTATCGTATCTGCGGTAAGTCCACATATTTGTTTATTATCCTTTTTCTAGTTATTGCCGGGAACGCGTAGTACCAGTTAGAATTGTAGTTCGCCAATTTTTCATTCATTTCATTCATGGTAGATGGAGAACCTAGCTATTCCTGTAAATGCCCTTGATTCAGTCATCGGATCAAATCGACGGATGTGGATTTTTTCCACCGAGGAATCCATTTTCTACCAGAAAGATGGGAGAAGGTCATAGCTTCAAATGGTGCATACTTTGTTTGACATTACTGTGTTTTTTAATGTTTAAATAAACTAAAAAACTTTTCGGCGGAAAAATTCCCATACCCAACAAAAAGGATAAGACAAATAACGGAATGCGCGAAGAAGGGGGAGATGAACTTACTGGTAAATTTATTCAAGGTACTTCGAAATTCTACGGGTTAACTATTCGACGTCATCCAGATTCGCTTGAAGATATGAAAAAGGACGTTTGGGCAACGTATTATTACAAATGTTCTTCATATGAAAACCAACATAAATTTTGTCCACAAGGTGAAGACAGTTGGTGTAAATGGCGCAAGGTAGAGGCTTAGGATGAGCTCGACCTGCTTCATCACGATAAACCACTTATACCAGTCGTACAAGCAGTTGTCAAACCTATTTTCGAAGATTGTTCAAAAAACGAATCATCAATTCGTTGTTTAGGAGCAGAGACACAGAACAATAATGAATCTTTGAATTCGTTAAATCAGACTTTTGCTACTAAGCATCGTCATTCTGGCCCCAAAGTCGTTGAAATTGCTACTTACTTATACCTATCAGTCATTGTCTTTAATGAATATTTCATTGGGGGTACTGAAAGTAATGTCGATTATGGGATGCCCCGTTTGCCGTGAAGACTATACTTATGTTAAGAAACGCGATGAAAAGCGAATCTCGCGTTCTGAGCGTAAGTGGTGTTGTAAAACAAGCCAGGATTAACACAAGAGCTGAACAATCCGCTTTGAAAGAGTCCATGGAGGAAGAGGGAGGAATACTCTATGGACCAGACATCGCCCATTGAGGGTAAGTTGAGGTTTTCATAGTTTCTATCGGAATTTAAAAATTTAATGCGTTATTCTAGAAATTCTGTTTTTCAACTTCCCCCATCGTATCTTAAAAGCGGCTTCACGGAATGACTTGAATTTGTATTGTATACTCGGCACATGTGGGTATACTCGGCACATGTGGGTATACTCGGCACATGTGGGTATACTCGGCACATGTGAACGCATGAAATGTTCTACTATCAATCAGAGATTTCAAAAATTTTGATATTTTTATTACAAAAACTTAAAAAACCGCAAAATTCGGTCGTTATTTTTCAAAAGTCTACCAGAAACCCATTTTTTGGTATTTTCATTTGAATTTCCATTCGGTAAATTACTTTCAAAACGCCAATAATTTTTTTGAGTTTCAGATAAACCAATCGGCGGAAATCGTACAGGAAGTGCGAGCCCATTTTTTTCGAGGAGAGGGTGTTTAGAGTGCTGAAACTCACGTTCTACTCAATATTTTTCGCTTTAAAATTTTTTTATGTTCAAGCTATTGAAGTATAAGTTAATTAATGATAATAAACCTTAAGCTTTACCTTTTTACTGATCGTAAAAAAATCTTGAAGAAATTCTCAAAAAAACAGGCTGTCACATCACCCTTAAATAAAACGTCTGGCCATAACCGGATTAATATCATAATTTCTATTCATAATCACAATTACACTCTATCTCCTTAAGATGTCATCAAAACTATCAAACCAATTAAGAAAATGTGAGCCAAAATGAATTTCTAGAAAGATGACTTGGAGTTTCCAGCCACAATGCAAACGAAATTTTGAATCAACTAATATCGTGAATCGCAACAATAAATTGATCGGACAACAAACAAATTGTCGAATTCGGATCATATGGAACTCCATACACTTTCAACGAAGATGCTGGCGCTTTCCTCAGAATGTGATCAATATTCGACCGAGAGCTTGCCAATGCGCAATATTGGTGGACAGCTTTGGCATCAATAGGACCAATATGCGAACTGAGCAGCACAGCAAAATAACCGGAATAAATCAAAGACTCGAAACAGGAGATTGAAGACAGCAAAATTGCTGTAGAAACCTTACTGGAATGGAAGGAATGGAGCTGGAATCGATGGTCCAGTTAAATTGAAAAAAAGATATTCTTCACTTTTTAGCTTCTGAAACGTTAAACGCGTCTTTTTCGAACCCATTATTTCGCAGTCCATGTTTACTTCCATTTTAAAACTATTTGACTGATTCATTTCAAATGTTGTACACACATTGGTCATATAAAATTCCTCCCCAGTGGTGAGTTTTAAGATGTTTTTTATTGTTTTTTTTTTTTTATTGAAACGGCAAACAAACAACGGCATTTTTCGTGAAAAAGAACCATTCACTTAAAATGGCTGTCAATATTCAATTCATTTTTCAAATTTTCAAAAATTTTCCGTTGAGGAATTCCAAACGCGCTCTGGGAAGAGCTCTGTCCCCGGCTTGTTTGTGAATATTTAGCATCAAAATGTTAACAGTATATTATTAAAATCAGAGTTTTTATAATGCTCAAAAGCTTTTAAAAAATTTACTCAAATCATTTCTCCTAAAAAATCGTCAAAAATGGTATTTTTGCACACTGAAAACCCTATCGTCCCGTCCCCACAATTCATGGCGCTTAAAAGTAAAAGTTATAGAACTGGAAATTGTCCAGTCCCCAGACTTCTTATTTAATTGAGCTGTTTAATGAAATCGCTACGTACATACTAACTCTATCAAATAAATCAAATGTGAAACTTACAATTCTAGGATAAGGAACACGACCAAATGAATAGATCTCCCACAGAAGTATTCCGAAGCTCCACATATCAGACTTGTTTGAAAATCGCTGCAATTAAGATAAAAAAAAATCCAATTCTTTACAATTCGCAACAATGTAAAATATATAAAAATTTATTTTCTTTATACTTACACCACCCTTTAATGCCTCGGGCGCAGTCCATTTTATAGGCAATTTGCCTACTTCAAGATTATAACATTCTTCTCGGGCTAATCCGAAATCTGATACTTTCGCTACACAATTCTCCGAAATTAATACATTTCTAGCTGCCAGATCACGATGCACAACTTTCTTTGCTTCCAGATATTCCATTCCCGAACACGTGTCGCTACAAACAATCATGCATTCAATTACATTTCAATAAACATCAACCAACACTTCATTGAATTCGACAAATTATAAACTCTACATTTTGATACGTACTATGCAAACGTAATTTGATCCTTTTTCGTAATGTGCTGCCTGCCACGAGATCTTAAATAATCTACCAACGATCCTTTGCTCATATATTCCGTAACTAAGTAGATGTGCTTATTTGTAAATACTAAACCGATAAATTTAACGAGATTCTCATGTTCCAGCGTGCTGACATAGGATTAAAAAGGAAATAAATGGTTGTTAGGAATGAATTTTGCCATTGTAGGATTTCTGTAGAAGACATATAAAGTTTAGACTTACGTCATAACAGATGCTTCAGCTAAGAACTTTTGTGCTGCACCATCGTCTTTGAGCATTTTAACAGCAACTTTTTCATTCCTCAAAATGCCCAGCATTACATCTCCAAACTCTCCTTTGCCTATGCTCTCGCGAAGTTGTAAATCGTTTTCAGGTATCACCCATCCTTTATCAGCGAATTCTTTTGAATTTATGCAGTACTCTTGTTTTCCCTTCTTCGGTAGACATTTAATCAGTTGCGTACACAGGCCGTCAGCATCCTTTTCGTAATGCTGTAGTTAAATGGAACGATTGTGAGGACAAATCATGGACGGACCAAAATTAAAAATTTGAATTTTATTTGATTATTCACTTTTAACTGGCAACTGTCTACCTACCGCAACTAATTGTCCCAAATTCTCAAAATATTCTTCATCGTCAATCGTCAATTTATTCTCTAAGTACTTGACACGATAGTGTTCCACTTTTCCTTGAAAACAAACGCATAACGTATAATCACCAGGGAAGTTTGTCGATTCCCTAACCAAGAATAGTCCATCTTCTCGCGGTTGAAGTAAATGTTCGGCCTCATCTCGTGAAATGCTGCCATGAAACCATCTGAAATAAACGAGAATCAATTATTTGAAGTCGTTACAAGATTTCCAATTTTAATATTTTGCAATTCGCATATACCCAAAATTATTCAAATCAATTTCTATCATTTTAACAGTGAGCAAAGTTATCTATTCATTGATAAGTTGACAAATGCTACACAAACAGTAATTGTAATACATAATTTTGCGATTTTTTTGTACTCCACATGTGTTATCTTAATGTATGATAACTGTTAGAAAATATAATAGCAACAGTAGAATGAAGTAGATAATTTTCACGTAGTTTGCGATAGTAATGATAATGTTGAGCAAAGTTGAATAACGAACGCAATTCAGGCAAATAGCGGCAAGAAGAATCCTTGATGGGAAAGTTTTTTTAAATGCTTTATATTTACGAGAGGAATTAATGAACTCTGAACGCATTTAGGGGAAGGCCTACCGAAGGGGCCTTAAAATAATTGATTTTTTCTTAATTGAAGTTACAGCACTAAACGGACGCCGAGCAGGTGTGCGTTAAAAAATAATTGAAATTTACATAGGGCACGTGTCAAGCTATAATATATGTATTTATGTATATTTCATGCCTGTGTACCCGCTTCTAAGCCGCTAGTTTTGCTTCGAGTGTTGTCGAGTGTACGTCGCTACGAGATCATGGGCAGTTATCCTAAAGTTGAAAAATGGAACATTGATCGTGCTGCGCAGCCACGAAAACGCAGATTCTATGGTAATCAATTCCTTAGTGAAGAAAGTGAAGTGCTCAATACAAGCAATAGTGCAAGAAAATTGGCCAGTGCGAGTACCGATAATATAATTGTGAATTCAGGCCACTGTTACAGGATATTTGATTTTCTGACAGTGTTTCTTGAAATTTCTAGTGTAGTTTTCAGCAAAACTTGTAAGCAAGACATAAAATTTGAAGAGAAGGGTCATACAGGCTTGGGATTTTGAAATGTGTTGAAATGTTTGTATGGTCGACGAGAAATCATATCAGGACCTACAACACTGTGGTTACGAGGTAAATACACGAATCATCTTTGTGGTGAGGCTATAGAAAAATGTAAAAAATGCGCGACCAACGGATAGTTTAAAAGTAACCGATGACGGATCGGGGCTTCCTTGTTCGGTCTAATAACGTTGATTGGATATTTCTCTAGCGAAGTAGTCGATCCCATCGTTAAAAGTGGGTACTGTCAGTTATGTGCTCAAATGACGAATGACCTCATTAGATCCTAATGACTTTGCAGAATGGTAAGAAGATCATAAAGAATCATGCTCCTCAAACCACGACGGATCAGCAGGGAACATGAAGTGGGATTCAATCATTCAGATGCTTTAAAGATCAATTGAAAAATTCGGAGTAATGTCCAGGAATTATAACGGCGACGACAATTCTAAAACTTTTGCTGGTATTCTCGATGTAAATCCAAATGGAGAAGAGTTCCCTGTTAGTTAAAATGAATGCGTAGGACACAGATGATCAAAAATGGATGAGTAATCGACTACGAAATAAAAGAAATGGACAGAAACTCGGAGGTAAAAATCTCTTGACGGAGACTATTATTAAAAAGTTAACCATCTATTATGGTTTGACAATCAGAGGAACTATTAATTCTGTTCCGGAAAAAAAATCGTGATGCCAATGTTGGATCATTCTTATTCGCCCGATAAATCTTCGCGCAACGAGAATTGTCCAGTAGGCGCCGGAAGCTGGTGTATATGGCGGAAAGCAGAAGCCACAAATTCTCTTGCATCTTTCAAGCATCCTGCTCTATTGATTGACCAAAATATAGAGAAGCACATTCGTCCAATCTACGAATAGCTCTCAAACAATGCCCTTTTGACGCGATGCTTAGGTGGAAAAACGCCAAATACAAACGAATCGTTCAACTCCACTGTCTGGCGCATGTGCCCGAAACATCTGCATTCTGGCCGGAAATCGTTGAAATTTTTGCTCACTTGGCTGCAGAAATTTTCAACGTAGGCTTTTCTGCAGAATTAGGTATCATGCAGCTATTTAAGTTACAAATCGCCCAGCAATGCAAAATGTTTACTGAAAATGTCGACTCAGCACGCGTCAGAACCGAAGTTCGAGTTTCACCAGCAAGGAAGCTCATACAGCCCGCAGACTTCAGCAATTGCAACAAAATGAATATTCGTGATTTATGATGCAGAAATTGATGATTAGCGTATTATTAATGTTATCAAGAATTACCCTTTTTATTTGATGGTAAACTTTCAAGCGGGTTTTCTCGCGGATTTTTCCGAATTGGCGGGCGTAAGTTCAAAGAAATTTAACCACCTATCAAAACGCACCAAAGCTTAAAGGATTTAACTATTCTGTTTTCCCTATTCTTCTATTATATATTCTTCTATTTGAAGCTCTCAGATTCCCGAAAAAAAACTCTAAACCATTTTTGTAGCAGATTGAAAAAACTTCTTTATTTTTTAATCAATTTTTTTCAAGCTTCTTGAAAATTTTAAATTTACAATTTTCTTGGGGTTTCAGTGGTTCACATTGAACAGAAGGATATCAAAATTGAAATTTAATTTGGTGGAATTGCAAGCTGCATTCCTCCCGCCGATTCGAGAATAAAATTCCCAGGCGTTACAGCAAAATTGAGGAAACTCGGCTGTATTCCAATATATCAATATAAAAAAAAACTTTTCCAATCTTAAACATACAAAACAATAATGTGAAAAGTTCGCTAAAATTGCTTATTTTTTGCTGCCTTAAAAAATTCCGGAAAAATCCCCTTTTTAGGCCTTCGGTGCCCTCCCCTTAAATACTTATGTCATAATTAGCCCGCGTTCAGTAACATAAAATATTTAAGGGATCACATGGTTTTAGGACCTTAAAATATCGTTTTTTCATTTGTCTTATTAAATTCTGCAACTTTTCCAGAATAGTGTCGAAAAAGTTCAAGACCATTAGAGTTAACGAACCTCGTTCAGACCGTGAAACGATGTTCAAAATTTTGGTAAAATTTGCTAAATTTTCTTGCAAGATCGACGACGAACTATTGAATAAATAGTGGACCTGCCTGGGGATCTGTTCAGCGAAATTTATCTGAAGGATCGAGGATAAAAACGCTGTTTACCACTGCTTCGAACTACTGAACCAAAACAAAGTGGAATGGAAGCATGCATTGCCTCGAAAGAAGAGTTCCGAAATTATCAAAAAATTTGTTAAGGCCATCACACATGTCGAATTATGGTGCTACGGTGACGTAAAACAAAGCAAAAAGCCAGTGGCAGAATTCAAGTTCGCCTCAGAAAAGCTCTTTTCGGAATGCGGCGAGTCTTCCGTTCCGAATTTTTCAAACAGATCAAACAATTAACCAGGACGTTTTGAAGAGGTCTAACTTGTGTAGTCTTGATATTCCAACACCATTAAATCCCTATTCAAAGATCCCTGTCTGTGTGCCAATTTTAGACCGAAATTGGCATGACTTCTAGGTCCCATCTCCTTACTCACTCGACCTTGCTCCAGCGACTTTTTTATATTTCCCTGGACGAAAAGAAAAATGAACGGAAATCGTTTTACGGACATTGCTTAAGTGTCAGCAATTGCAGATGTCAGTAGCCAGCGGTGACGTTGGGCATCATAGAAGAAGAATTTAAAAAACGTTTAGAGCAACGGAATAAAAGATTGGAGAAGCGTATCAGTTTCGGTGGAATGTACTATTTTGAAGGAGATTGAAGAGTTTTTGCTTAAAAATTAATTATCCAAATTTAAAAAAAAATCAGTTTTTGGGTACCCCTCGTCAAGCCTTTGGAAGTTTATCCCACAGGAATCATTTCGGCAGGCGTTTAGCTATTGATTGTAGGTCTATCTATCTATCTTTCTATCTATATAGCCTCTTCATCCTGAGCTTTTTATGTGTTTTTCTTCGTATTGTTATAGTATGTCTCTGAGCTCAGTGTGCCTCATGGCATAGGCATCCTCTAACATTTTCCACTGGTGTCTATCCCTTGCTACCCTTCTCCAGTATGGCCCCGCTGTTAATTTCATGTCGTCTTCCCATCTTGTATTTTGTCTGCCTCTACTTCTTTTGCCGTCTCTAGGGTATCACTTGGTGACGTCTTTGCTCCATTTTTCGGTTCTGCTCTGCATCATATGACCGGTCCACCTCCATTTTAGTTGGTCTATTTTTTCAAGAACATCAACAACTTTTATTTTGGATCTTATAAACGTATTTCTGTGACTGTCCTGACGTTTTATTCCCAGCATGCTTCGTTCCATTGCCCTTTGACAGTATTTTAGCATGGCTCTATGGTGTTTTGTAAGTGCCCACGTTTCACAGCCATATGTCATGCAAGATAGTATGCAGGTGTTGAAGACTCTTCGCTTTATTGTACTGCTAATCTCAGTGGATTTCATTATTTCTTTTAATGACCAATACTTTTCCAGCTGTTGGCTGTTCTTCTGATTATTTCTTTGCTTGTCATATCTTCGTCTTCGTCATATTCGTCTACATATTTCAGAGGTTGTGCTTTTAATTGAATCTTGTGTGTTTCAGAGTTAGTTAGCAACTTAGTTTTTTCCACATTGATGAAAAGTCCAACTTTTTCGCTTTCTTTATCTAAGTTCTTGATTATTTTCTTCAAGTTATGTGGGTTTTCTTCCAGTAGGATAATGTCGTCTGCAAATCTTAGATGGCTTCGTTATTTTCCATTTATGTTTAAACCGAATTCTTCCCACTCCAATTTTTGGAATATGTTTTCCAATACTGCAGAGAAAAGCATAGGAGACAGTGGGTCTCCCTGTCGGACTCCTCGTTCGATCTTGAAGGGTGTGCCAAGAGATTCCAATTGAATTTTCGCTTTACTTTTGCTGTAGGATGTTTACTTATGATGTTTTTAATAATATTTATATATGCATTAGGGATGCCTTGGTTCTCTAAGCTTTCCCATATTGTTTCGTGACTCATACTGTCGAAAGCCCTCGCGTAATCTATAAAGGCCACATACAGGGCCTTATTGTACTCATTGTATTTTTCTAGAACTTGTTTGACTGTGTGTATGAGATCTATAGTAGCAAAATGTCTCCTAAAACCAGCTTGTTCCTTTGATTGGCTTTCGTCCAGTTTGTTTGTTATCCGGTCCAATACAATCTTCCAAAAAACTTTATATATATTGGACATCAGGCTTATTGGTCTATAGTTTTCAAAATCTTCTTTTGGACCTTTTTTATGAATAAGGGTTAAATGTGACGTTTACCATTGCTCTGGAATTATGCCTGATGTTAACACATTATTGAAAATTTTTGTCAGGATGGGAACAAGTTCTTCTAGAATGCCTTTCAATATCTCATTGGAGATCCTATCTGGCCCTGGGGCTTTATCCGACTTTTGACTCAGTATAGCTTTCCTAACTTCCGCTGCTAAAATTTCAGGTTCAGGTAGGAGATGGTTTCAGTTCTAATTTAGAAGATTCCCAGTTACTTTGTTCCACCAGAGAAAATACATTTGCTCTCCTTTATAAGCTGTACTGTTGAATCACTTAAAATGTCTTTCTGTTTGGTTCTTTTCTCATTTCTGATATTAACGAGCTGGTTCTGAAGTTTGGCATAACTGACTTTGACATCCGATATATTCAGCATCTCTTCGCCCAATTTAGAAAGTGAGTCTTTTAATGATGTATCGATGGTTTCTTTTCTGCAAGTTTTATTGTGGTGATTTTGGATATATTTTCTTGACAGTTTGCGTGGTGTGATTCTTATTGAGGCCCGGACCATACGATGCTTAGTATTGAAATTGAATCTCGATATAACTGATGTGTCTGTGAATAGTTTTGTATGGCTGCTGATGATGTAAACTATTTCATTTCTATACAATCGTCCTGGACATAACCATGTCCATTTGTTATTTTTATTTGCTTAAATATGCTGTTCAGAAGGGTCAGGTTATGTTCTAATAATAAATTCACGAGTCTACCTCCACTTTCACTCCTTTCTCCATGGCCGAATTCGCCTAGTACATATTCATCTTTGTTTTGTTCCTTTTTGTGCGTTGAAGCCTCCCATTAGTATGATCATTTTGTTTGAATATTTATGTAGTGTATTAGAGACAGTATTGTAAAATGCGTTGTGTTCTTCTTTTGTTGCTCTTTCTGTCGGTGCGTAGATCTGAATTATTGTACATGTTTTGTTGTAATTTGGTAGAGTGATGTTCATAATTGCAACTCTATATATGTTTGAAGTGAAATCTTGTATATGTTTCTCGTAATCTTTTTTCACCAGAAAACCGACTCCTGCCTGTCCTCCTGGACTACCAATAGTGTACATTACATAGCCCGAGCTTTCAACTATTGATTCCCCTGTTCTGCGCACTTCACACAGTCCCAATATATCCCATTTGAGATCCTTCAAGGCTTACTCTAGTTCTATTAATGAATCTGGTGTCCGTAGAGTCAAGATATACAGTGTAGCTGTAAATAATTTCGTGTTTTTTGTCTGGGGTGTTGGTCTTCATCTCCCGCAGTGACCAGCTGTGGTGGGAGAATTTGTAATGTATGTCTATTTTCTATTAATATTTTCTACGAATTTGAAATAAATCAGTTAGTCGTTGTGTGTATAGTCATGAGGTTCATTTGCGGATAAATTTGTCAACTGTTTTGCAAAATTCCCAAAGGTTCGAGAACTCATTTAGCGGAATGTTCTCGTAGAATAAATAGTCCAAAAAGAGAATAAATCAAATAACCCTTAATATCGTAAAGATAATAATAAATCCTTCGCAAGGTCATAAGCAAAAAAAAATAAGACACTCTTCAATCCACGACAATTAATTTTTCTCTAGTTTACCTAACATTATTCAAAAAGAAAGGTAAGATTGCAATGACAAAATGGTGTTTGAATAATATTCGGAATTCGGTTTCGGATTTAAAATAATGGTGAAGTGTGAAAAATGTGGACCCTGATAGTTTAGTATAGTATAACTAAACTGTATTGTCAAATTGGAAACGTGTATAAAATAATCTGCAGATTGATTTTTATTGTACGAATTTTAGGCTTTGGGCATGCTGGAAGTAACAATTTTTTTGGTTTGAATTCATTTAATCAGCTTTTCCTTTTTAAATCAATATGCCTAAGATTTGAACAATTTGGACAAAGTGGGTCCCACATCAACTGAACGGAAATCAACTCAATGTCCGCATCACAGCATGCAAAAAACATCTCGAAGAACACAAAAAACATAGTTTTTTGAGGCGAATCGTTAGAGGCGGTGAAAAATGGATTTCTCACGGTATGCCTAAACGTAGAGCATCGTACGTTGATCCCGACTAACCATCAAAAGCATAAAAGCTTATGCTGTGTATTTGGTGGGACCAGAAGAGTGTTGTGTATTATGAGCTACTGAAACCGAATTATACAGTCACAGCTGATCGCTACCGACGCCAACTGACCAATTTGGCACACGCACTGAACGAAAAACGACCATTGAGAGCTCGAAAACACAACAAAGTTCTGTTCCACGATGACAATGACGGGCCTCATTGGGCAAACATCGTTAAAGAAAAATGAGAAAGACTCGGTTGAGAACACCTTGGTCACCCCCCGTACTCTCCAGACCTTGCTCCTTCTGGCTACCATTTGTTCCGATCGATGCATATCAGCTTGGCTGACGTACGCTTTCGAAATGCTGAAGAAGTACGAAAATGGGTCGATGTATGGGATCGCCTCGAAAGATAAGAACTTCTTTAAACGTGGAATCAAAAAAATTCAGAAAGGAGTGTTTCTTAATTGAGAATATTACAGGGAAAAAAACATTTTCCTTGGTGTTGTGTCATGCTTTTCTAACCGCCAATCATTTAGGGACGGAAAGGAAGTGACTTTGACAGGATGTGTTACCAAGGCGCATACTGCTCTGAGAACTTTGAGGCGTTTTATGAGCAGTGTTCATTGTGTTCTAATGTGTTCATTGATTGGCCCAGTAACTTCCCTGATTTAAACTTCATCGAAAATGGGTGGTTTAGATTTAAGGAGAGTGGCTGCAGATATCCCATCCAAAAAATAGGCAGTAGTTGATTTAATGTGTTCAAATTTAGTGGAAAGCAATGTATGCACACTCCCTAAACGGCACTTAAGTGTGCATAGGATACGAAGGAGGACATACTTCATATTCATTATTTAATATATTACATAATGTGTGTTGTTTCTGATAAAATTATAACACTAAACCAATGTCCTTTCTTTAAAGTTTCTTTTAAGGAATACTATGGTCAGACATTTTTCGTGCACCTCGTACTGACCGATGAAAAATATTAAGCTACATAAAGCTACAGTCAATCAAAATTTTGAAAGCTACGTTTCCTCCCGTGTTGACGACGTGTTACAGGAAGGAGGTGTGAAGTCTAAGGGATAAGTTATTCAGTCAGTCAGCATAGACCTTAATTACCAGAGGGAATAAAGTCCAGAGCACATTCTTTATTTAAATCGCAATAAACCTTGAAATTTGCATAAAATTCAAGAATGCTTAAAAATTCAATTTCATAACGAAATCTTCCTGAATATCAACATCAAAAAATAAACTTGCCTCATACCGAAACAAAAATATTAAAGAAATATCTCGATCCAAACACACGTTCCACTAAATAATGTGCCATTTATTTATTGGTTCAACTGACTCACTGCAATTCATTCGCATCTTTGCTTGCTGCTATTGAAAATTTTTAACGTCTTTACAAAATGCGAGTCACGTAAGACCAAGCAAAGAAAACGCAATGAAAAAATAAAGTTCCCATTAAATAAAGTAAAAGGCAAATTGAAAAACCATCTGAGTTCACAGACTGGAAGCAACTTTACGTAAGAATGTTTACAGGGCGCATACCGTGCAAAAAGCCAAGACAGGGTGGAAATATTTAATTCAGAAGTTTAGTATTTTTTTGCAAATAGTTGAGAACTTGGTGGCCATAGCTCACATAAAAGACGCCTGAAAAAAATTTCTCCACTGACAGACAAAGTTATAATGGATTTTATTAATTAAGAACTTTTCACTTCTGGGAGGCTTGCAGTTGTACAAATTGTTCACAGAATTGATAATGTGCAAAAATGCACAAAAAATGTATGCACATTAGCAAGGAGTATATGAACAAATGCAAGTACGTGGTAATCAAATGAAAATAGCTTGCTGGCAGTTCTTCTCATCAATTTATACATTTATATAAGGAATAAGTGAATGAAGCGTAGCATACTCTGGGACTTTATAGTACAGTTAAAACGTTATCGTATACATCTGCAATCATGTTGGTTTAATTAAGTAAATTAGAATTCAGACAGGACTATTTCAACCAAATCATTTAATGATCCCACTCATTTCAGTGCTTTCTGATTGCATTGAATTTGATTGAAACAACCAAAAGAGAGCGAGAAATTTGAGAGATTTAAGGTGCGGAATTATCCTTTCAAAGTACCAAAACGGACACTCTGATAAATTCGAGCTGATTTTATCGCAATCAAAATCGTAAAGCCTTCCGATACCAATCCATTATGTCTCTAAAGCTATCTAAAATGAAATGAAATAATCCGAGAAATTGAAACACGTACACTTTGCTTCCGTATTACGAAACACTCGTAATCGTAGAGTGCAGATCCACCTTACGGCAAACTTTATCTTTTATGTTCCTCCAACAAGTGCGCCTCGATTTCTTTCTTTATCCCTCGACAGGTGTATGTTTCCACGAGATTACAAGCGCCGGATTCGGATGAAGCCTCTCCCTATCAGCCAACCCGCCCTGCCCTACTACTCGTCCTTCTAGTCTCTAGTGCTGCAATTAAGGTCATCAGCCAGCCCACTTGGAAGATAATATGCAAAAGTGCTACTATATCTTTCACAGTAGATATAATCTGCAGAAGAGTATAGATACTACGAAGGTTCTCGTGCAATAGTGCCTGGATGCACTTCGTAGTGTAAAACGGAGTGCATTCGCTTTCGTTACAACCACGTACTCATCACTATCATGGTCCTCATCGTTCTTAGCGTGGACGTATTTGCAAAATAACATGAAATACGCGTGGTTACGGTGGATACGAAGAATCCATGGGATTCTGAAGTAGTTCACATGGAAATATTCTGGATAAAGCCGAGTTGAGAAAAGTAGTCGAGGGCAACGTTCATTTGCTTGCAACATATAGCAATTTGATGAGGTTATATAACCGATGCCAAATGTTATGTTATGTTCTGTTGAACAGACAGAGAGACTGACTGACAGTGAATTCCGGATATCACATTTAGTTCCATTCATCTGATTATAATTTACTCATGCGTGCGACATATGGTCAACAACAATATAATGGTAACATAGAAAATGGCAAATCGAGATGCAGAACATTAATTGAGGCGTGCAGGATTTAACGGACAAGTAACATATGTAACTTATATAATTACAGTTTCCCACAATCCACTGATGCCATTTTTATCATACATATTAACATGCTCACAAATTACAAGACATTCAACCAAATTAAATGGACGCTTGCTAGTTCATACAACTATCAGAGCTGTTATGAACTAAAAGTGTTATATCGATGTTTACAGAGAATAAAGGCAATACGAGCAGTTTGTTGAAATGCACGATTCAAATTTTTTAAAACCAAAACTTATATTTAACGATTACATTTAAAAAATTGTCAGGTAACTTATCGGCTGAAAATGGAAAGACTAATAGAAAGGATATAAACCAAGAGATCACCAGTTGATAATTAACTGGGCTTGAAGCCTTTATCCTGATCTAATCATTAAAAGTTTGGTTTTAAAGTTGTTTTCTCTTCGTAGTTTTCCGCTGTTTTTTAAGAAGCAAAAGGGGTTGGAACTTAATTTCAATTAAAAAGGAATATTTAAGAATTTACGCGGGCGGTTCAATAAGTACCCGTGTTTGACGAAAGAGGGCGTTCCTGAGGGAAGTTTTTGGCGCCACTGCCACTCAAACCATCGAATAT
Source organism: Stratiomys singularior (assembly GCA_954870665.1). Classification (NCBI taxonomy): domain Eukaryota; kingdom Metazoa; phylum Arthropoda; class Insecta; order Diptera; family Stratiomyidae; genus Stratiomys; species Stratiomys singularior. The sequence goes on along the minus strand of OX940878.1, from coordinate 106,686,906 downwards.
GGAACGAAGTAAGGATCGGCAGGATATAAATTTTTGATAGGTTCCTGTAATCACTCTCCCACAAGTCAACCGCCATTTATTATAGACGTGATTTTTCCTAGATAATAAATATATTTTATTACATTGTATCCAACGAGTTTTTATATGGACTTAGGTTGAGTGAATCCCTAAATTGGTGACCCTGACGTGATTCCCCTAGTTAAAATAACATTTCGATTGACACTAAACCGTGAAAAACCTTGTTTTCGTGAAAGTGCAACGCAATTCTCAAAATGGCCACCGCACCGAATGTTGAGACCCCGAAAACATCTAAAACCCCAAGCGCGCTACCACCGATCGCGCCGCGACCTTCAACATCCGCGAATCTGTTCGTAGAAGCGTCGCGAATTACGAAATTCCCGGCATTTTAAAGACCGGATCCCGAATTCTGGTTCGAGCAGGTGGAAGCCACTTTTCATACCCATCACATCACGCAAGATGAGACGAAATTCAAGTACGTCATCCAGTATGCGGAACCGAACATTTTGTCTCACGTCATTTCGGTCGGCAGGAGTCCACCGTTGGAAAACAAATACGAAGCCTTAAAGCAGCGGATATTGATGGCATTCGCAGTATCCACGGAGTCTAAATTGAGGCGGATATTCCAAGGCCAAAATCTAGAGGGCAAGAAGCCATCACATTACTTGCAGGATCTGCGCAATACGCGAGGAGAGCAGGTAACGGACGCGATGCTTCGGTCGCTGTTGTTGGAGCAACTTCCCGCAAATATAAGAGTCGTTTTGGCCATAGCAAGCGAGCCCGACGTAGAGAAACTTGCAAAGATGGCAGATTTAATGTTGGAGTTACAAAATCTGCCTGGAATCTCAACAGTTCGTCCACAACCACAGTCCACGGAAAAAAACGAAGTGCTATTCCAAATCCTAGACCGTCTTGAGAAATTAGAATTGCGGACGCAAAACCGATCTTATTCTAAAACGCGCAGCAGATCGAACAAAAAAAGGTCGCGCTCTAGAGGAAAATTTTGCTTTTTCCACACGCGCTTCGGCAAACTAGCCAAAAATTGCAAAGCACCTTGCCAATGGAAGAATTCCGGAACGACGTCGGAAAACTGAATTCGTCGTCTCGCGTTTCGCAGCTGAGGACGAATCACCCCACCAACGCCGACTTATCAGTACGGATAGAAAATCCGGACTGCGATTCTTGGTCGATACAGGCGCTGACGTGTCAGTCCTTCCAAAATCAAATCAGCACAAAGTACCATCGAAGTACAAATTATATGCTGCCAACAATACACCCATCAGTACGTACGGCGAAAAAATTTTAACACTGGATCTCGGTTTGCGACGACAATTCCCTTGGAGATTTACAGTTGCAGAGGTTCAACAACTCATCATTGGAGCAGACTTACTACGTCATTTCGGTTTGTTAGTTGACCTTCGAAGAAAGTTAGTCGTGGATAACAAAACCAACTTGAAATCCATCGGCGATATTGACGAGAATGCCAGTTTTAGATTATCGACTGTTTAACCACACCAACCTTATCACTATTTGCTAAAAAAGGTATCATGATGTAACTCTTCCTGGTAGCATTAAAAAGGTCATGAACCACGGCGTCTACCACCACATATTAACCAACGGACCACCTGTAGCTGAGCGAGCAAGGAGACTACCACCAGAAAAGTTGCGCGAAGCAAAAGCAGAGTTCGAATTTATGCTTGGACTCGGCATATGTCAACCTTCGAGTAGTCCATGGGCAAGCCCGCTTCATCTTGTGGCTAAGAAAAGCGGCCATTCGCGCCCATGCGGTGATTATCGCCGTCTCAATGCTGTCACCATCTCGGATAAATATCCTATCGCCCATTTAAATGAGTTCACCCATAATTTGAACGCATGCAAGATATTTTCAACGTTGGGTTTGACGCGTGCATATAATCAAATTCCTGTAGCACCGGACGATATTCCCAAGACTGTCGTTATCACCCCATTTGGACTTTTCGAGTTTAAGGTAATGACATTTGGACTCTGCAATGCTGCCCAGACCTTCCAGCGCTACATCGACTCAGCACTACGCGGATTAGAATTTTGATAGCATCAAAATCACACGAACATCAAAAGCATCTGGAAATTATTTTCGGCCGATTAAGAAAATACGGCTTATCCATAAACGTTGCAAAATGCATTTTCGGATCATCATCAGTAGAATATCTTGGATATCTCATTGATGAAAATGGCATCAGTCCTCTTCCTGCGCGCGTGCAAAGCATCCTGCAGTTCAGAAAACCATCAACTATTGCGGAGTTACGAAGATTTCTTGGTGCCATCAACTTCTATCGAAAATCCTTGCGAAATGCAGCTGAAATTCAAGCACCACTGCATAAATTTCTAGTTGGCGCTAAGAAAAAGGATAAATCACCAATAGTTTGGAATCCTGAAGCCGCAGCGTCTTTAAAGCAGTGCAAAGAGCAGATTGCAAACGCAACGCTACTGTGACACCCCATTGAAAATACCCAACTGGCACTTAAATGCGATGCGCCAGACACTGCCATGGGAGCAGTGTTAGAACAACTGAACGAGAAAGTGTGGGAACCATTAGGCTTCTTTTCCAAAAAGTTCACCGCTACGCAATGCAGATATAGTACTTATAATCGAGAGCTACAAGCCATCTACAGCGCTGTGTAATATTTCCATAGCATGATCGAAGCACCGCCTCTAGTTATTAAAACGGACCATAAACCACTAACGTTCGTCTTCAATCAAAAATCCGAGAAAACTTCACCACGACAGTTGCGGCAATTGGATTATATTAGCCAATTTTCGACGACTTTAGTTTACATCGTGGGAAACGAAAACATCACAGCAGACGCATTGTCACGAATCAGCTCGATCACTATGCCAGTATCCATCACCAGCCAAGACTTAGCGGCAGCTCAAAAGGACGATGACGAGCTGAAGCAGTTACTTCGAGGGGAAACATCGTTGAAATTGCGTAAACTTCGCATCGACGACTCGGATACAACAGTATACAGCGACGTATCAACTACGGAAATCCGTTTATACATTCCAAAAATTTTCAGACGGAAAATATTCGAAATGACACACAGTCTGTCTCATCCTGGGGGACGAACCACGAAGAAAATAATCAGCTGGAAGTATGTTTGGCCCTGCATATCAAAAGACATCCTCGAATGGTCCAGATCATGTCTCGCGTGTCAGCGGAGTAAAACCGGACGGCATGCAAAACCTCTACAAGGTCATATCCAAATGCTTCACGCAAGGTTTAATCACGTCTACATCGACATAGTTGGACCCTTGAATCCATCAAAAGGATTTCAATACATACTAACCATCATCGATCACTTTACAAGATGGCCTGAAGCGACTCCCATCAAAACGATTACTGCGGATGAGATTGCCACCGCCTTTTACGCAAGCTGGATAGTGCGTTTTGGAGCTCCTGCTATTTTGACATCAGACCAGGGATCACAGTTCGAATCACTCATTTTTCAATCACTAAATCATTTAGTGGGCTGCAAGAAAATACGAACCACAGCTTATCATCCTGCAGCGAACGGAACGATCGAGCGATGGCACCGGACGTTAAAAGCAGCGATAATGTGTCATAACAGCAACGAGTGGGTCGACATTCTTCCCACCGTCTTATTAGGACTTCGCACCAGTATTAAGGACGACATTGGCGCAACATCGGCAGAGCTCGTCTATGGGACAACACTCCGTATGCCAGGAGAATTCTTCTTCAATGAGGACATGCCACCTGATCCCAAGCTTTTCGTTTAAAAATTGCGTGAACATATGAAGGACATACAAGCAACTCCAGCATCACGTCATGACAAACGCAAGGTTTTTGTCCACAAAGACCTTTCAACTTGCTCGCATGTTTCCGTTCGTGTCGACCGAGTAAGGAAGCCTTTGGGTAAGAAATCATTGAACGAACGTCTGGAAATGTCTACAAGCTAGAAATGATTGGGAAACATGTTAACATCAGCACCGAGCGAATCAAACCTGTATATTTCGAATCCACTGCGGATCCACCTATGCAGCCGTCTTCAGATCAGCAAAAACAAATTCCCAGAATGTATGCCGGTCCGAAAACATCGGAATGTGACATTTAGCAATGTTTAATATACAATTGCCGACATTTGCTAAGTTGTCAGACGTCCAATGTATTCAGGAGGGAGTACTGTGGCGACACTGCCACTCAAACCACCGAATATGGAACGAAGTAAGGATCGGCAGGATATAAATTTTTGAACGGTTCCTGTAATCACTCTCTCACAAGTGAACCACCATATATTATAGACGTGATTTTTCGTAGATAATAAATATATTTTATTACATTGTATCCAACGTGTGTTTATATGGACTTAGGTTGAGTGAATCCCTAAAAGTTGGTACAGTGAAACCTGGTTAAGTGGGACCTAGATAAATGAGAAACCTCTATTATAGAGTTGCAGTGAGGTCCGGATGCTTTTTCATTGAATTCCCTCTGTTAATAGAGCTTTTCGAAGCTGGTTAAATGAGATTCGAATTCTATGTTTTTCTCGAAGATTAACCCTTTGCACTCATATGTCAACCTGGAGGTGACAATACTAATTTATTCAACAACTCGTATGTCACACTGGAGTAGACAATTCTAATATGTTCGAAGACAATAGCACTAAATAACTGTTGTTCGTAGAACTACTCCTGGCCATATATGGTTGCCAATTGCACAGTGGACACCCACATACCTTGCATCATTAAGTTTCATTCGGAATCTGGGATTCACTAATGACTTCCTAGTTTTGTCGCCAGGCGAATGCGCCTGCAACGCTTTCTCACAAGGAACCACTTGAGTCGTTATTGTACGACGATCCGCATATTGTATGAGTTCCGGAAGTTTGGTGTTGGCCCTTTGATGTGCACATACTATAGGTGCAACAACCCTTCGAAAGGAATTCTGTGCATATTGATGTCTGTTCCGATCCTTCACAATAATCTTAGAAAATATCGTCATGGGCAGCTCAATTAGCACATAGGCTCATTCTGATTTAAATGTCGTTCATCGCAAAAATAAAGTAACAATTTGTCAAGTTTTATTAGTCGATTGTAAGTCGTGCGCAGAATTTGTTCCATTTGTCTATTTCAGTACACATATATTTCCCACTCAAAATGGATATTGAAGACAGGCAGGATGATGACAGTGAATTTGAATTTACTAATATATGGGGTAATAAAAAAATGTTGAGCCTTTTTTGTCACTAGATTGTGTTTGTTGTCATATATCGGGCAATACTAATCAGACTGCGTCAAACTGACATGCGTTTGCAAGGTGACATTCCAGTCTACAATTTTCATATGGACAGTTTTGTGCTTCGTCAGTCGTGTCGAAAGTGGTATTCATTTAAAAATGAGTGAAATTTCAGATAAAAATCGTTATATTTTACAATATCACAACGATCAAGGTGAGAATGCATCGCAGCCTCGTGAAAAAATTTATGGTGTCTACGGTCAAGATACTTTATCAAAAGTCACAGCCAAGAGATGGTTCGCTCGCTTTCGTTCGAGAAATTTTTATGTCAAAGATGCACCTCGCTCAGGTCGACCAATCACTGAAGAAGCCGCTAAAATCTTACAAAAAATTGAAGACGAGCCGCGCAGTCCATCTTGCTTTTAGCTCACGCTCCCACGGTAGTTTTTTGTCGAGAGTCCATCGTCTTTCATCGCGAGCAACTTTTTTGTATTACCCTCGTGCCTTCGGAGGTAGATTCTTTTACGCTCTCTTACGAGGAGAGCGATGGGTATCACCCCTGCAATTACCAACACCGCTGACTTAGAGACTGTACGGTATGCTGTTGCAATACGTAGTGTTCTTTCATATTAGAATTTAAACTAATATTTTTAACGAACGTCAGAAGAGAGTGGCTCAAAATCGGAGCGCCGAATCAGAGAACGAACAAGTTGAGTCCGAGAGACTGAGCTTGAGGTATATAAATCATATTTTGTGGTAAATTTGGTACGAGAAAATGTTTTTCTTATTTATTATTTGTTGTAATGTTTAGTCGGAGGTGTCAAATGATGATGACACGTGTACAGCTCCAGCATCCAAGAAACCGCGTAATACTGAGAGGAGAGAAAGTAGGACAAGAGGTAGCAGTGATGGTAATCGCGGACGACGAAAAAGTACTGTTGTGGGTAAAAATGGGCATAAGTGGTACACAACTCGCCGTCAACGACTGTCAGATAGATGCGCCATAACCACTCCACTTGGACCTGCAAAAGAGATAAAGTCTCCTTATGAAAGTTGGAGTTCATATTTTGACGAAGTCATGCTTTCTAAAATTGTCCGGCATACTAATGAAGAAAAATTTGTTGCGTAAGATACTATTCCATTATGGCCAAAAAAATATTTAAAGCCATTTCACAATTTTTTTGATTTGACGATAAGATAACTCGTGCTGTTCGTCATGTACAGGATAAATTCGCCTCAATAAGAGAAATGGGAATCATTTATTGAAAAATGCAGGATACTATGCTGCCCCTGAAACTTCTGCACCATTGACGAACAATTGTTATCGTTTCGTGGGCGCTGCCCTTTTAAGGTTTATAATTGTCAAAAACCAGAGAAATATGGAGAAATAATGGAGAAAAATATGAAGGACGCTAAAATATTTTATGTGGTGAACTCAATTCCATTTGTTGGTATTGGCGTTAGAGGACAAAACAGAAAAACACCATCCTTTTATATTAGAAAGTGGTTTTCCTCAACAGAAATTTCCGATACAATGTTGGAAAAGAACCTCACGATGGTTACAACACTAAAAAAAACCTCATACACCAATTTTTTTCAAGAATTCAAAAGACCGGACGAAAAACAAATACAAAAAATAATCGGTTACAAAAAATAGATGAAAGTACAAATAAACCAGAGATGGTCATGTTTTATAACACAACAAAAGTGGGAACTGACACATTTGACCAGATGCCTCACGAATAAGCCACGGCAAGAAAACTAGAAGATGGCCAGTGCGCGTTTTCATCGGGATGCTGGCATCAACGCCTCGATCATATATAATTTTAATTCTGACAATCCAGTACTAAACAGGAGAGAATTTTTGAAAAATTTGGTTGAAGATCTCACAAATCCTCATGTCCGGAGAGAAAAGATTTGAAAATAAAAACAGTGTTGCAAACACAAAAAAACAACATAAAACAGTGTTCTGTATACAGGAGGTATTGGATAAAGGGCCGATAGGACGGGACGTAGGTGGCGCAGGGAAGATGTGTACATTGTCCCTGAACCATAGAAAGAAAATACGATGTCAAAGGCTCCAAGTGTCAGGCCTTCGTGTGCCAAGACCATAGACCTGTTGCCTGTCAGGCATGTGGTGAGCAAGAATGACTTATGAAACATGGTTAACGATAAGTTTGATATTCCTTCTCAAGAATTGTACTTTATCGTTCCAATTAAAAATATTTCTTACCAATTTCTTCCAACGAAATTCTTTATCATTATAACGATCTGTGCTGCAAAAATCGATTTTTCAGGTTTCTGCTGTTTGCGAACTTTGATTTCTCAAAATAAATACTTTTTTTTGAAGAATGGGCCAAAACCACTATACTATCCTTAAAACATAGTATCTCCCCTTTGGAAGCTCGTTAGATCGACCCCGCGATCCCGGAGAGGTAAAAAAATAGCGATACTACAAAAATGTGGAAACTAGGAAAGTGAATAAGTGAGATCAGTCGCCACTATTGGGTGTCAATGCAACACCCGCCCCTTCGATAGAGAAAGCCTTTAAGCGCTAGCACAATTCGTTCATCCATACTCCAAAAAGTCGACGGAAGATGAATTAATCAGTCAAAACTTCTTGAGTAGGACTCAAATTTCAAGAAGGATGTGGTCTAAATTTCTCCTTATTTTGAAGTGACAGCATATATTTCATACCCAACTTTCCACACACTTATTAACAATGCAAATAGCATTTTCGTTTCTCATCGTTTTAATTATAGAACAAAGCATACTATCAACTCTTCAAACACCAAGTCCTCGACAGTTGTGTGAACTTATTTAATTCTAAGGAGTACCAGTCTGAGTACTAGAAAATATCAGAAACATCAAGTAGCGAAATGTCGTTTTCATAAGATTCTTAGAATACTTACGGCATAGCATTCAGCTTCACTTCACATTTTCTGTGCTGTTGGATTTGTTGTTGCTGCACCTGCTGTGGTTGTTGTTGTTGTGATGAATTTGATGATGCATTCGAAATGGTGGGGGACAACGATGACGTGCTATTCCAGGCAGTGCCATTTGCATCGAAATTATGCAACGATGTCGACATGACATTTGTGGTGGGTGGCACGTGAATTGTTGGAGCCGGTGGCTGCATTAGCGCCGCAGGATGTGGATGGGGTGGTAGTTGTTGCGGGGGTGCATGTGACGGGGGTGGGATAGCCGTGGCAGGATGTAAAATTCCAGCCATTGCATGCATTTTTGCCGCGTTTGTTTGTGCTGTTACAGCGGCCGACACCGAAGATGGTTGCAAACCAATTCCAGAGCTAAGATGGCTTTGTAGCTGGGCGGCATTTAGTGAGGTCGACATCAAATTGTTATTAGACGAATTCGACAATTGCGTTTGACAGGTTGCATTTGTTGTAGCTGCACTTGTCAGATTCGGGGAGATTATGTGGAGATTTGGTTGCTGCGGATGCTGTGGTTGTTGTTGATTCGGTGATTTAGGCGAATGATTTGAGGATAATAAATTATGACTATTTATAACGTGCGAGGATAAATGAACGGAGTTAACATGCTGATTCTGAAAGAGAAAATTCATCAGTTCGTTAATTTGCTTAAATTAATTTGACTTGTATCTAATTTTATCGTTCGTATCAAAATGATCCTAAGAATCAAGTCATCTAAATTGAAGATAAAATTGGATGCAGTACCTCACAGTTTTTTATTACAATTACATTATTTTGATGGGGTGGCACCGAGGGCGGAACAATGTGTGGTTGTGATTGACTATGCTGTTGTTGCTGCAACAAACCACCACCCATCGATTGCATCACATTTCCCGGCTGCGGTGCTGGACGTTTATGCTGTCGAGCAGGCGCTGTCGGTGGCATTTGGTGTCCTGTGGATTGCAGAAACCATGGGTCGCCAGTATTCGCGGCCGTAGGCTGTGAAAATCCACGATGATGACCAACAACTGAAGTTTGACCTGATGTTTGTAAATTTAAGGCTGTTGTTGCGTGTGTGTTCATAACGTCGTTTTTCTTCGAATTGCGTCGTCTTAACGTTATCGATTTGATCGGATGCAATCCTTTGAATCCGTTCGCTAATTTATCGATAGACGACGACAGGCTTCGTGTTGTAGCGAGCAATTTTTCGAAATGATTATCAAGAGTGGGTGTATGACTTTTTTCCGATATACTTTCGGAAGACAGAGCGAAAAATTTGCGTTTGATACGCTGCGTTAATGGCTCACGTTCTACATCGACATCTGCAATAAAACAAAGGAAAATTCTGTCAGAAAAAACATTTTGAACGCCAAATAAATAAAAGACTATAATGCCAATGAAAAATGTCATAAAACAAGAATCAGAAAACATCCTGCAACAATTCGATGATCCTTTTTCTGAGTCTTTATTTTAGACTCTTTATTTTAGAAAAAATCATTCGGAGATACAGGGAGCTTACAAATTATATTCAAACTATCATATTGTACGCAAAAGCGGAAGTAAATTATGCAGAATTGGCATTCTGCAAACAGAAAACCGATTTTTTTTATCGAATTCCAAATGCATGCGTGAATCAATTTGAAAGCAATAAATTTCAGCTAACATCTGCTGACCTTGCATTCAACTACACGCTCCTTCAAATTTAATCTTTATAACTTACTTTCAACGTTTTCAATACATATCACGCCTTTGCAATTAAGACTTTTCATTTCTAATTGATGCATGCCAACGTTTGATTATTCCACTTTTCCTATCTATTTTCCGTGGTAGTAGCCAAGAGGAGGAGTTTAATCGTGTGGAATTCAAATTTATTTACAATTTAACGCCCAGGTTAATCAAATATTTACATTAAATATTTATTTTTAATCATAGACTCTTTAAACAAATCGTATTTCATTTAACGTTTCAGATTATTTTATTGTGATTTCCTTTCTATGCTGTATATTGTTTAAAAATGAACATTCATATTGATGTGAATTGATTGCCCAAGGAGAGTTTTATTCACAACTTCATGAGATTTCGGCGAAAGATGACTCGTTTTTACAATTTATCGAGGGTGAAAGTATTATTTATCACTTAATGGTGAAAAAGAAATAAATTCATTGCTTGTGCGTGTACCATGCAAAAAAGGCGATAAATCTTTTAAAAATACATGCAAGGAATTTAACACATGTATAAATCATCTTTCTTATTTTCAGTAACGTGATTTTGGTTCAGAAAACTTACACCGGGTGTATGTGTGCATGGTAGCAGCTTTTGAGCCGGAAAAATGAAGATGTAACCATGTAAATATCATTTTGAATAGTTTGTAGCAGGAAGCTAATTATTAAACTAATAAAGTATAATTCGTGTACAGAAGGACAATTTATTTTTAAGCGCAATAAAATCAGTCTGAAAAGGATCAAGGTGAAGATAGACAAACGAACTAAAAGTGCAAAAAGGGCTCATAATGCGGAGTTATTGGGTATGCAGAAGCCAGTCAGGAAAATGGATTTACAAAATAAAACTGAACTTGCCCGTAGTTAGATGTGAACATGCACTACATCGAGCATTTTTGCATCACATTTGATCCTTAAATCCTCCGAAGCATTTTAGTGTTCAGTAGGTTTTGACAAAATCGTATCCGGTTGCTGACGTTCGTTTGTCAAAATAAATTGTAAATGAAAACAAGTTCGATATCCATTTCGAAAATTAGAATTGTAAATTGCTAAGTAAAACAAATTCAAATCGGTAGGCAGTCTTAAGGACAAACGAAAACACTTTTACCTGAACAGCCAATAGAGAAAAAAATTAAGAACTAAGCGATCAATTAATTTGAGTGATAAATACTGTTTATTGATTGTGAGGGCTTTCGAGGAGGAATCCTAGATTCCAGTCCATGACGTGGCAGAAAATGCGAAAAAGTATAGCATAGGGTCAGATGTTTAATATGTCAAACCATTCTGAAACGCACTACGACGCAAATGAATGCCGCGATTCGAATATCTCGAACTCTTCCAGGAGACGAGGAGGCTTGTACTTAGTCCTCGAAAATGAATCGTTTTTCAAACATAACTTTTCTACTCTATCTGGTTCCAAGTTTCATAGCACAAAGAGTAAGGAAAGCGTCCCGCTTATACGCTTATTTTCGGTGAATCAGGGGCAAAGCAGGACATTTTCAATAAAGTTTTAAATGTATGCTATTAAGGTGTTATACAGATGTATCTAAAGACACTTTTCAAACTTTACCTTCAATTACTCTTAATCCTATATAATGTCACTTTCCTTTTGACAACATAAGGATATCAGAACGATACATAATATAAATCGATTGACAAATAAATACGAATAACTTTTTGCAGTATCAAATGTGTTGGTAATGGTCGGTATGGTAATTGCAGTTATTTGTTTAAAAAAACATTTAAAAAAACCAAACGCATTTGGTCCATTTTCTTGCGTGGAAATTTTGAAAAGCATCGCAAATATGTAAGCAGTAAAACTGTTTGTAATACTGGCAATTATTTCTGCAGGGTGGGCCATCTAATGTTTGCAATTGGAATTATAGGTTATTTTGAGGTTAGAAGATTTGATGACATTTCCGGTGTGACAGAAAATTAGTTTTATGTTTGATATATATGACATTGGTCGCTTTTCGCTTGAACAAAGTTGGGAAGTATTAAAAACTTGTTTTTAAAGTGCTTAGTCTTCTACTCAAAATGTAAGAAATCTACGAGAAATTGTTTGACAAACATGATGTGCCAAAAACGCAGATCCAGTGCGCTCAACCGAAAACATCGCTGCTGTTGTTCAGAGTGTGCGTAAACAACCATTAACATTAGCTCGTTATCGTTCTCGAGAATTGAACATTTCACGCACGTCTGGGAGAAGAATTTGGCATCGCTAAGATCTCAGTACGCGTAAAGTATTGCGTAAAGAGTTTTATTAGTGCAAGAGCTGAAGTGCAGCCAATGCGTTTTTGATTTGTTCGATGGGCCGAAAACCGCTTGATTGAAGATGAGCATTTTTAACCGAAAAATCATCTTTTCAGACGAATCTCATTTCCATCTCGGGGGATACGCCAAAAAGCAAAATTTTCGTATCTGGGGATAAGAAACTCCACACGTCATCGTAGAGAAACCCATGCATTCTGTCTTGTGCGGGTTTAAGTGTGCCGGCATTATTGGGCTATTGGGAATGGCGATTGGTACCGCGCCTCACGTAGCGAATTTTTTAAATGAAGAGAATGACATCTGATCAGGTGACATTTGGTTTCGAAAGGGATTGCGTAAGTGCCAGACAAAGTAACAATCGCTTTTTTGCGCCTGTATTGCCGAAATGCTGATGTCAATTGGCCATCTCGATGCTGCAATTTGACTCAGTTGAACTTTTTTGTGGGGAGCCCTTAAAGACAAGTGTTACACTAACTATCCAGAGAGGCGATATGAAACATGAAATTGAAGTTGAACCTAAAGAACCGAATTTATTTATGTTTCTGCTTTTGATAAGAAGGATATCCTGAATAAAAAGATAGAGAGGATTCATCAACAGCTAAGGATAGAGAGTGCTCTCAAATCGATGAAAGGTGATTTCAAACTGAAAGTAACGATGAGTTGAATGGCAAACTACTGAACTTGCCTTGACGGAACAGTTCTGTATAATATCCAAACACGTTCATCTCCTGGCAGGCTAACTATTCATACTATTTGCAAAGATGTATCAGGTCCAAACAAAGCATTACAATAAGCACATTAACACCGCATTTTATTCGTTTTTTGACAATTTTATTTGGAATATATTTTATAATGTACACCAACCGAAGTTATGATAACCATTACATAAGCTCCTGTACGGACTACTGGTTCATCTCACATGAGATGTTAAACCCCGGCATTAAATGGACAAATGGCTTGAATTATCTACCAAACTCAGTTGGCAGATAATCCAAACTCAATCCAAGGCGCCGTTTGAACAAACCAGTGGAACAGAAGCGAGTAACTGCGTTAATACTTGCAATAAAAGGCTTTGCTGCAGCTTCAAACCATCTCCGTTGAGTCGCTTTCAAAGCGATATGTGGATGCCCATCTGAAGCTAATTTACAGGTCACTTTTACGAATTCGTATTCATAAGCCGTACGAAACTCTACAGGATATCAACAGACTGGCACTCTTGGCCTACCGACCCTTTCATTCAGAACACGGAGACGATTTGGCGTCTGTGTCTTTCACTAGTGCGTCGTACAAAAGATGACCTCGAATAGACTAGCTAAAAGAGCCCGCGAAGGACGCGATGGCTTAGGGCTGGAATTTTGAAGCATTTAAACGTGTTACCCAGTTGGGGTCCTTGAGATTGCAGCAGGGTTTGGGATGTCGCCGTGCCGAATTGTGGTGAACAAGGTTATCTGCAACGAGTCTGCAAGTAACTGAAAAACTTAGACTATTACTCGGCGTGTGCAACTAAAAGATGATACAGATCATCTTCCCCTATCTGTAGTAAGCCTACTTAATCAACAGCAGCTGCAAATATGTAGGAGATAAATTCATTGGATAGGTTCTGAATAGAATAATCGAAACCCACGGAAGTTCCGGAGTAAGAGACTAATGTTTTCGTTGAAGAGTTATCGATGAATATAGAATTTTGGTCATTGATACTGGTGTGAAAAATTGATGATGCGACCGGAACTAGTGAAACATAATTCACTTTGTATGAGCAGGTTACATTAACTGCACGCAACTTCAAGGACAGATCAATAATCAAGCAAGATTAGGAGTCTCACTATTTCATCATGAGTTTCTGATTGCTAACATCATGGGCGATTGTATCCATGGGATTCATCGAACTACCAGGAGTATAAAGGCTATATCCAGCCCTTATACAAAAGTTTCAATATCGATTCATTTCGCATCTGATACGACTCGTTAGAGGCCCTCCTGTCATTTGGAGCTATAAAAAAGCGATGGAGGCAAAATTCGTATTCAAATTCGTATTCTGTATAGTTTGGTATTCATACCAAACTATACAGAAATAAGGTATGAAATGATAAACCTGATTCAAATGCATACCGACCGCTAAGTGTAACGTGTTTGTGTTTATTTTCAAAACAATGGAGAAAGGAGTGGACAATAACATAAGCACATCACACGCTGATCAACACGATAAAGGCTGGGAAAATCAAAAGATTCGCACGTGGTGCATTTTTTATTATTTCCAGATAAGATGCAGCGAGTGGAGCACAGGTGAAAAAAGATGTGAGTCCTACTCGTATCCACTGGTTACCAGAACGAATTACAGCTCAAACTATCGTATGTTAACATATTGGCGCGGAATTTGCTGTCCTTTCCGTTCAGCCGGCAGCGAGCGAGTAGCGGAGCAGTTGCATCCTGCAATCGCTCCTTGGATTTTTTTTTCTGACTAAAACAATGAAACTATCAAAACTTGCGTACCTCAAAGAGCATTTGATCACATTTCATTGAGATTTCATTTATTTTTTAACTTTAATACTGTCCCACGGGCCGACGCCAAACGAAAATTCCAGTGCCCGTCCCCAGGAACCGACGCCGGCCACACGGAATGTTCACTGCCAGTCCCTAGGTACCGGCGCCGGGCTCAACGTGTTAAGTGGGAAAGTTCCCATCAACGTAGGATCAGCTTTTGGACCTCGACAAGAAGGTGATCTTTCACTTCTACTAAGGACTTGGCCTATCATGTGGCAGACGAAGTCATACTTAGACTGTCAAAAGCTGGGATGAAAGGTGACGCGTATGCGAAGAACCTCCCAATTTTTACGAACGGAGATTGAGTAATACAAAACTTCGAATTGCGAACAACTGGTGGCATCAGTTTAAAGGCATTAGTTTGAAGACTTTATCCTAATATAACCACAATGGTTTTATCTGGATGATCGTGCAATATATCTAAATGGGATGGAGATCGGGTTCAATACTAACATGAAATATCTCGGAGTGATGATAGATGACTGACTGACGTGCAACAGGCACATTGAGACACTCTGGTAAGGTCACCAAAAATTCGAGAACACAAGACGAGATTTTCACTCGATCGAATTTAGCGCTTGGCATGTGCCTGCATCACTGGTCTGATAGCGACCCTTGAGAAAATCTTACAATATATTGCCACTTCATTTGGTAAAATGAAAAAAACGGGAGCGAGATCTACAATATCGAGAATTTTCAATGAAGCAAGAAGAAAATTACCCAGAAGTAAAGACGAATAAAATTCATCAAGGAGCTGGGATGATCTTTCTGACTGAGGGTTATGCCATCACTGTAAGCGCAAACCTCAGCGGTGATGCTATAGCGATACTATAGCGTTACTATAGCGATACTATAGCGATACTAAGTGATACTATAGCTATCCTATAGACAGTCAAGCAGCCTTTAAAGCACTAGAACTACCTGTGAGACTATTGGGAATGATTTATTTTACACTGAATGCCAGGGAACCCAGGCATGGAGGGTACTGAGCAGGCAGATCAATTAGCGAGAAAGGATATTCGACAGAATTCATCGGATCTGAACCCGACAGGGTAACTGAAATGAATCGATCTTTTAGAAAAGTATGGAGACACACTGTAATAGGCTTTCGATTTTCAGTGCTTCACCTTTCAAAGCTCTTCCCCGTCTATGAAGAGAACCACTAAGAAGAGAAGAAACTTCGATCGTGGTTTGGAATAGTCAAGACAAAGTTGAAAGTATTAAAAATTCGGAGGAGATTTCATGAAAGGCCAGGAAGCCAACGGAAAGTGCATATTTTGCATTATTGTGAAAGAACTTTAGTGCATCTACTAACACATTGCAAAGCACAGACAAATAAGAAGCTGCTTCCTGGTCAAAGAGCAGATTAATAACTTTCTTAGAAAGATCGATATGCTTGAGACGCTGGAAAAGGTATCTGAAGTTTGCATCGATGCAAAACAACGAAATCGATTTTTTTCACTCTTTGACTTTTGCTAGCGACTGAACTGAAACGGAACACTAAAAAGATGCAGATAAGTCAAAATAGAGATATAAAATTTCAAAAATTTCAATTCAACTATCCAAGGAAAATGTAGAATGTGGGAAAATTCAAGACTATTTTCTTTGCAACGGTGAAAACTTCATAGAACTATCGGAAACGCGGGCAAATTACAGCTTTAAAGATCGACATTACTTTTATGGAAGTGGATTCTTGTGACTACAAGGATTGCGTTAGGTATACTCCGAAAAGTTATGAACTGCGGAAACGTGGAAAATTCGAGGCAAGATCTTCACTTTCGAATTTCGAAGGTTTCAAAGAAGGAGTAAATGCTATCGATTTGCCAAGAACAGCAGTTTCATCTCAAAGATTGATGGCAAAGGGATCGAGTAGCGTAAGGGAACGAGAGATGGTTGTAGCCAGAAATCCGAGATATCCAGCTAGATGATGACGCTATTGAGAAACTGCTGGCTGGCCTCTTCACCAAAACAGCTGGGAGTTGGATTTTTGATTGGGGAGTAATAAATAGGGTTTCATGAATTAATATTCATCATTTTGAGGCCTATGTTGGCTTACAACATAGTTCAAAACAACTGCTCCCATTTTCAGCTGAAAGAAAAAACATTTGCACAACCAACCAAAATTGTATTCATATTCGCTTACATAATACAACCTACAAGGAAATTTATCCCAAGCAAGTTGCCTTCTTCGGCGTGGGTATACATAATTTATCCAGCTTTTCGTTCAAAATCTACGAGAAAATAGTCAATCTAAAGACAACATTGTGACGCCTGCTCCAAAGTTAACACTGTTGACAATCATCAACCAAAGTTGCTTTTGCCATCAAATTCCATTACCAACTTGGAAAATCTAAATGTGTAGAAATTTATTTTTATGATCACTGCCATACTTGTGATGCTCGTACAGAATATGTGAGACATCACAGACAAGCCCACATAGTTCGGAAGTAAGATGCTCTACGGATAACTTGTAAGACGTAAACAATGGTAGTTTGAGGTTAAGTCGTTGTCTTTTGTATCTCACATTGCATAAATTGCTCGGCATCCGGGAAGGAAATGGTTAATCGACGTTGGGGGAGTAAGTTATGACGGCTATAGCGGTGGATAGACACAAATTCACTTGGTGGTCGTCTATTTGAGGTGAAAATAGATACGCTCCCTTCAGGCAAAAGAAAAATGTTTTAACTTACTGCGGATGGGAAATTTCGTGAACTTCTTACTTATTCTTCAACGCTCTCCCTTGCGGAAGGTATTTTATAATGCAAAAGGGTTTGTCACTCTCACGCGTTTGAATTTTCCACTAAAGAAAACTCGAGTTATTTTAACGAAATTCTCTTTCTCAGAATTGTATGACTTATGCTGCATGTTGTCACGGTTAGCATGTAACAAAAGTCCCTATCAAAAGCCAGACATCTTTCTTTACAAATCTTATCCCCCAAGATAACATTCCGCTCAGGTATTATATTACACACACAACACACCACAGGATTTGCATAACAATCACAATCATTCTTCCTAGCGTTGAATCATCGAAACTGTAGACGTGTGTCGTCAATAAAAAATATTTGAAATGATTAGAATTAGAATATTCATCGCGAGTGAATTAATATAAGCAATCAAATAATATTTTGTATTGTTTAGTGACTTCATTAACGCATTTCCTTCTGCCTTTTTTGACTATTCATTAGGGAAGCGACTACTGAATGTCTTCATAGCGCCAATAATTTGTTGAGACGGTCTAAGAATTTATTATCGTGATTATTAGATATGGTGTTAGACGTGTTAAATGCGATGGAAACGAAGATTCCACAATGAACTGTTGGGTACCTATAGGTTAAGAAATGAATGGCTTACAATGAACTATGAGTAGGTCAATACTCGTGGAATTATGGCCTCAAATAAGTAAGATAAGTTACGACTTCGAATTCGAATGATTTAACCGAAAGTAATCACAAATTAAAGTACAACATTCAACCGATGTTTCATCAACTTTCATGGTTAACAATAAATTAACGGAATGAAGTTCTTAAATCATTTAAGTAACATTGCTATTATAATTTTACGTATACAATGTATGAATGATTTGATGCACCGATTAGTTATTTAATATCGATGGAAAGGGTGTTTTTTTAGAGGTATACAACTTTAAGTTGGCAACACTTCTTAATGCTACGTATGATGTGATAGCCGTCATGAGTTTGATGATTAGTTTGGTTTGACATGTTATCACAAATCGTTTGACGCCTGGGCAATGGCTGCTAATTGTGGAGATTTATTTTGAAAAACAAACGGTTCGGTCCGGGAAACTCATCGTGCACTCTGTAAATATAATAGTCGACATAACAGTCATTTAGAACAATTAATTCGATTAACTATGGTCGGCTAACAACGGTCCGTACCACGTTTACTTTCACTGATAATAAGCACCAATCCAGAAGTCATATACTGCTTACTGGAGAAGCCATAGCAGCTGTGGAGCGTAGTATCGATGAAGACAGTAGTGAGTGCATTCGACACCTTGGGGCAAAACCCATTCTAGGAGATTTTACGAAAGAATCTAGGTTTGTGGGCTTACAAAATTCAACTCGTGCAGGAATTGAAGCTGAACGACCATCGTGCACGTCGAAGATTTGGTGTTTGAATCGAAGAACAAATTGCTGAAGATCTCAAATATCATAAGAAAATTTTGTTCATTGATGGAATCCTATGTCTTCGTAGCAAACTACTGCTGGGAATAACACTACAGTCAATGGTGGCCGTTATAGATCCATGACCAATGATTTTCTCCTTTCGGATTTGACTCCTCGCAATGCATGGAATCTCTGGTTTGAATAGAATGGCGCGACATGTCCTACAACTCGTACAATCATCGAGTCATTGGAAGTTGCGTTTGATGAGCGCATAATTTCTCATTTTGGTCGTGTGAATTGACCTGCTAGATCTTATGATTTACCTTAGCTGGACTATTCCTTGTTAGCGTCGTCAAGCCTGGGACGGTTCATAATTAGAATATAACATTCGCCGTATTATTCGCATCATACGGCCCCTATGATTGGTTACAGTAGTCGAGAATTGGTCCTTTCTTTAAGACTTCCACCGCGCAAGTCATAGTGCTCATATCCCCTACATCGAATTCAAATAAAAATGGTAGAGAATAATTCTAATGAAATCAATTCGATGGCAATCAAAACAATTTATACATATTTCATTTAATTTCAAAGTCCTATACCTTAAATAAAAACCCATTATATATCTGATTTCAGATATTTGATCACGGGGGACATGTGGGCACCGCGGATATATGGCCACCGTGGACATATGTCCGATAGGAATAAATAATAACCGCGGACAAGTGTCCTCCAGGTGCATGAAGCCAAAATTGGTAGGCGTAATATGATAGTTTAGTTCAATAACTTTTCCCTGTATTTCCGATCGTATTTTGACACTAACGCGTCGAATAGTGGTTGACAACTGTTCAGTAGACTCGTTATAGGCTCTAAAACTTTATGGGTTCCATGTCCTGAATGTTCCACCCTTTTTTTTAATGTTTCAAAACTTATTGGGCATAGTCATTATCATTCTAATTACGAGGTAAAGACCGTTCACACTATAAGGGTCGGACTGCAAATGGCGCACATCACTTGGACTACTGAATTAACCCCTCCCCAAGAACCGAGCCTACAACTGTTTGTCACATTGCTTCCGACTAGGCCGCCTTACCCGCGCGTGGCGACGTCACCGATTTAGAAAAATCTGTTTTCAAGATGGAAAAGGATAGGAATTACTGAGAATGATCCCTCATCCAGCATCGAAGTACCCTTCTTTTTTGTTTGCCCTTTGACACTAGTATTCTTTTTATCAATTTATCTGCAGATAACTCGCATTTGTTCTCTTCAAAATGCAAGCAATGTCTCGGTTACCTTTCACAAGTGAAGGAAGTGTCGTAGGTATCATCCGCGATCTGCGGGTCAAATAGACAATCAAGAGCCCGTGACTTTTCTATTTTGTGCAAGTAAGACTGAAAATACACGTGCCCGTGAAAAAGTTGCGTCAGAAAGCGCCTGGTTTCGCCATACTTTCAGTTGAGATACAGCACTAGGACCCTGATTAGCAGTTCTCAAATCTGTACAGCTATAATCGCGAGGATCTGGTAAGCATGTCAACATCAGTTTTTTCCAGCGCTAGGCTGAACCCCCTGTCAGTCATCGACTCGGTGTCTCGGTCAGTAAACATACCGAGTCTGAATTGCGATATTTTGTGTTTGTCATACAATCAGATAAACTCAAAAATGTTATATTTGTTTATTGTTACCTTTGGAAAATCTAGCTAGAATGATATGATGAATAATGTATTTGGAGAGGAATGAATGGACAAAGCAAGAAATAAAAGGGATGTACAAGCGTTTGCAAGTTGGCCGCACGTCAGTGACCAGGGATTCTTACTTTGCCCGACCTTTGAGTGCAAAAACTATACATCGAGCTTTTGCGACGTTCGATAGAAGACTATAGACTATACACGAACCAGCAAGTGATCTTGAAATACTAAAAACTACTGTTTATAGAATTTTATCTCATAATTGCCAAGGGCAGAATTGAAATATCTTCGCTTTGAAATCGCCCAGGAAAACTTGGAAACGGACTTTGTGGACTGCTTTTGGAAGTGAAAAACCTGTTGCTAAGGTTTTGTTCAATTAAATGGGATCTACTTTGAAGGAGTAAATCTTCGGATTATGAAAAATACGATCAGTGTGGAGATTTGAAGTTAGGCTCGATATTTTAGGGACGAATCTTCAAAATGAGAGGAGATAGTGATTCCTAAGAGGGGTTCATAACTCATTCTATTTAACGAATCCTCAACAGTAAAGCAAATCATAACGGCGAGAAACATAGAAAGTGTGATACACCTAGAAGCCTTTGCTCTTTCTGGTCGTAAGAAAAAAAAAACTCATGCAAGAGGACTTTGCCAGAGGAGAATAGAAAACCCTGGGTTCTATGACGGAACAACACATGGTTAAACGAAACTGAAAGTGTAGAGAAACTTAAAAGTGCTGCCGACGGCACCGAAGCGACTAAAGTGCAGAGTGTAAGAAAAGCAAAATAGTGCCTTCATGGCAATTCTATCATACTGACCCTATTAAAGAGGAAAGCGGTTTTAACGTAAAGTAAAAATAGTTCTGAAACATCTTTGACACCTAGAATGTTCGAAGGAACCTTACCAAACATGTTTAGAACAACGTCCTGGCAAGGGAACATTTACTTACAACTGGGGCATGTGGCTGACAGCAGGGGAGAAACAGAAGGTCAAGCTCTCTGACAAGGAGGAAATCATCCCTACGTCAAATGCCGTATCGGTATACACGAAAGATATACGAGGTGGAAGTGTTGAAAGATCAAGCTCTGTTGGACGAAGGGTTTCATACGGCTAAATCTGATTCGGACAAAATAGTTGTCCAAACAAGTAATCTTAAAGTTAAAAAAACGGAATATCTTTCAATGAATCGAAATGCAAAGGGCCATCAGTTGTAACTTGGAAAGCGAAGAATAAGAAGCGCTGCGAAACTGTTCAGTAGGCACTGCTAATCGACCACCGATCAATTAGCTCCCACCGATGTCCTGGGATAAGTTAGAAGATCGATAAGATCGGAAGACATCAAAACTGCAATAAGCTATAAGGCCAACTGGGTAAATGACCTTCTCGAACCAGAGACAACAATCAAGCACGTTTAATCTGATGCAGTCGAAAGAGTCCTTTGAAAAAGGAACCGTACTCTTGTTGAAACTTTTGGTCACTCTTAATAGCGGGGACATCCATTTCGTTACAAATTTCCCCGAGACTGGAGATTGGACTAAACGGCTCGAATTTAAGTCAGACCAAACCGAATGAAAGGTGTGGCTTACAGAAGAGAAACCTGAACGGTTGACAAAATAGAATAAAACACGATAAACTGGGTTGTCCGTATCAAACAGCAAAGAGACCGGATATCCAAGTACCCGGATATGGGCATAACGCACAGGACGGTAAGAAAACAATAGAAACATATTTTGTGTTTTCCGATACTGGAAGTGTCTCCGAAGTGTCATGACCTATCAGACGTTGAACCGCATTATATAAATGCCCGCAACTGATTGTTTCTTCTTTAGTAAAAGTTGAAGTCACTCGAGAAATTCAAACACTTAATCAAATCCTGAAAATTTCCATATACTTATATTTACAAAGCAGTTTTAATACGAGCAATTTATCACTTGATTACATGCTTTATGCCTTTTTTGCTTTTAATATTGAAAGACAAAGTTAGCACCATCAAGGCAAGTTCAACGTAAATTTGATGGAATCATCAATTAAAATGAACGCCTATTTTGTTTGCAATAATCATAATAGGTTGCTCATTACTTTCACAGCTGGATCACCCACTCGGATGCCTTACGCAACATTTGCAACACTTGAAGAAAATAATAATAAAAATATAAATTCCAGCACATTCAAATATTGCACTCGCCATAATAAGATTACATTGCACAACAACTAACCATAATTAATTTTTCGCCTTTCGCATTTACTCGCGCAATTTAATTACACTTTAGACTTGATCTATCTTTTTTTGTAGTTTGTTGTTACTTTCCACACAAAATGCAAATTAAATTACATCGGTACAGTTGTTGTTCGGTTGCCAATCAAGCCTTGCAAATTTTTGAATTTCTTCGAATCAAATGGGCGGGAACTGGATTTAAATTTTATGCCTCAATACAAAAACTGATAAAGAAAGTGCTCAAATATACTTCAAGTGTTTTCAAACTATTTGAAAATTCGTAGTAAAACTATCAACAATTAATGAACAATTCAAATGGAGTGCTGTAACGTAAAGGAACAAAGTTAAAAGGAATACCACAAAATTGTGGATGCAGACTATGAAAAAATGTGGTTAGTGACCCCGACCAGTTCGAGGAAAAACTTTCCAACCAAAAGTTATTTGTGGAATGAAACGAAAGGAAAGTAAGGAAAAATTAATTAGTGCTATAAGTTCGGGCAGTAAATTTGCCTCATCTCCTCAATTACCGTCAGAGACAAAATAGTTTACAACTTTTTAAGGTTAACGTGCCCTTCAATTGCCTTCAAATATAATTTTTAACTTTATGTAGCATCAAGGCCAAAAGCAATGATTTTCCTTTAGCATTAGATTTACGAAAACTGTATGGAAAAATACGGAAAAATCAATTTATTCAAACTTAATCTGAATTGACAGTATAAGGATTCAAAAGAAGTAAAAATCTTTTTTTTTAATTAACATGGAAATTAATTTTGTTGTTTTAGGGAAGTGAAGGTTAATTATGTCCTAAGTGTGGGAGGCCCAGAAGCGCTCTGTTTCTTGAACATCCTCTAAACACCTCTCTTGTCAACCTGAAATCCTAGCCCGGAACCGTTTCCGACCATAGTTTCCAGACAGAGTTCCCCAATTTCGTCGAAGAAGTCACCGCGATACTTACTTCATCTTTTGCAACAGAAAAATGTCTGACAGGCATCATTCACTTCTCCTGGACAAAACACGCAGACAATAGACCGTGACCTGTCAATCTTGTGCAGGCAGGCCGAAAACATCCATGCTCGTTTAATTGCTGGGTCAAGCAAAAATCAGTTCCACGATGCGCTCGATTGAGCTAGCTCAGGGATCAAGCGTGCAGTCCACCTTTCCTTTGTGTCTTGCTTCCAGGACTATTGCCAATTGCTGAGCGAGCGTTATCTCTTATTCCTCAGACCTCTTCTCTGTTACCTTCGTTTCTGCGCAGGTAAATTTTCTGCTCTCTCGTAAGAAGGGCGATGGGTTTAACTCTGAGATCGCCAAAACTACAATCCCAGAGACTGAACCGACTGCATAGAGCTCATTAGGAGTCGTATCCTTAGTTTGATGGGCCCCCTATGCTCGCCATTAATCAATAGAGTGCTGATACACGTGCTGCAACCTTGTTATCTGTTGCCCTAATTTGTTGTGAATAATGAAAAATGAGTCTATTAGTACGCCCACGTATTTCACTGCTGATTTTGATTCAAACAGCACTTCTCTCTCTTCTTTGATTCTTCTTTGTGAGGATGACCAGTTTGATTGTTTTCAGTGCCAGCCTGAACGCGCGAATGATTATCCACTCCCTTATTTGCAGTAGTAGCGTATCTAATCTGAGTTACTAGACTGTGCGCCCAGCGAGTAGCGCCGTGACATCGTCCGGATAGCCGATCAACCATGATTCATCAGGCATTTAAAGCCGCACCAGTCCGTCATATGTGAAGTTGACAGATCCGGGCTGAGGATGGACTCCTGAGTAACAACTGAAATCAGAATTTTCTTTAAGCTACCTTCGTTCGTGTCGTAGAGTAGGCTGCGGTCCTTCCGAAGTCAGCAGCATCTGGACAGCAGATCAGTAAAAATGTCAAAGACGATCTTTAGCACCGCAGCTTGAATCCCTTTTGGTCCTGGAGTTTCTCTTGCCTTCTTAAACAACACGAATTTCTTCAACTCCATCTTGGTGAAAATATCAATTATAACAATAATATAAACCGTATTCACATGTATTGAATTTCGTTTGTGGTTACGATCTTTTTGCAACAGATACAGCAATTACTGCTTCTTTTTTGCTTGCAGTAGCCCACGTGGCAAATTTTCCGAACACTAGATGTTGAAGTTGCCAGAACTGAAACATCTGAACTTTGACATATGTTCTTGTTTTCTGCAGCTCGTTACTCGGTTGAACATAATAAGACTTCCTTTCTGGATATTTTCGATTCAATGCCTTCTTCATTCTGTTCGGGTTTATCGCTGCCAAATCTAAAATATTATAAAAAAAAACCGGAAGGGAACATCGAAAACACTCTTGTTTTACACTACATTAACGTGCCATATGGTTCGCGACATCCACAGCAAAAATTGTTTCATTAAAAATGAACAGTTTCCGTTTATTTATTTCTATGTTTGGTGTTAGAAGGATGACTTTAACTTCAAGTTTATTTTTACACATAGTAACCGTACAGCTTTCTGATTTATATAAATTTGTGGGGAGCAAAGTCGTTTTGAACTTTATTTTTTTCGCTGGTTTTGACAGTTCTAAATTGTATGGTCCAAACCCAGGTTGCATTTAGTGCGCGCAATTTCAAAGACAGCGGGTTACCTATCTAGAAATTATCAATCGTTATTTGGCTACCTCATTGAACACATTATTCGAGTAATTTTAGTGCTACAATCTGGTCCAACAAATTTGAGTATTGATTTTACACTTTCCCCATTTTATGGAAGGCATACAAAATATACTTGGATTGAACGTTGATTGCTAACCCAAACTTAATGTCGAGTTTTTGAGGCATATTGTGACTTATCTATAATCTATCCATGTTGCAATTTAAATTTCATTCCGTTAAATTACGGAGAAATACTTGGTATCGTCCTCTGATCTTCTATGTCAGAATTAGAAATATTTCGCATCATTTCACTTCCTTGACATGTTCGTCCTAATTATCCGAAGATCCTTTCATTTCTCAAGTTTCAGTGGATTCAAAATATTAACTGTAAAGTTCACTTCGATCTAATTCTGATTTATCCTCTTCTAAGGTATTCTCAGAACTATCTTCATTGATGTTAGAAGTTTTGATCAATTTTTTAATTATAACTTGTTTTTACTCATAATAGCTAGAAATCGGTGACCGATAAAAATAAAAAAATACAATGCCAAAATCCAATAAGCCTTTTGAAAGGCTTTCGTAAAGGGAGGACTGTCAGCAATAACTGTACCTTTTGCAGTCTTCGAAAAATGTTCTTACCACTGTCGCTGCTGCAACTATACTGATACTCTTGTTTCATAGCGTAACAACAAACAGCGCTAACACTCCGACCATCGACCAATCTAACGGATTTTGCAGAATTGTATGAGTGCTAGTAAAAATATTTATTTTTTGCTCGTTTTGTTTACAAGCACAATGTAAACAGATAGACAAAATAGAGAAAAATAAACATTTTTACGAACACCAATGCAACTCTGTAGAATTTTTTGAATACCGTTAGATCGGTCGTTTGTTCGGAGTGTTAGCGCTGTTTGTTGTTACGCTATGCTTGTGCCTTGGCGGTTTCTTCGGTGATCGGTACAGACCGAGTATTGCGTCATATGGAACGCAAAGCATGCCGCAGTTGAACGTCGACAATCATCGGTTGTGAAGGTTTCTTGTGTGCATTGTTTTGTGCGCACCAACACATGAACCGAATAAGTTTTCGCTGCGATATTTAATCTAGAGCATTGACGGGTTTCGTATTGTAAGGTATATCATAAAGATATTTTAACATTTAGAAAGCTTAGGAAAATAAAAATTGTGTGTATAAATCCTTTTAATGAAATTATAAATTTACGATACGAAGTGGTCAAGACTAATGTAACTAATGCTTCTTGGGTATTTTATTTTAAAATTTGAAATCCGAACAAATTGACAGGTCCCGTAAGCCAAGATCTAACTACTGCGATGGACGATTCGACTGCTTTCGTTGTATAATATGTACGAGGGATATTTCCAAAGTTCTGGTAATTGGCTATAGTAAAATTACGCAGAACTTATAAGCAATGTTATTGGTGCCAGACAAGTCTTAAGTGTTTATACAAATCTCTTGTGAAATATTGATCAGTCTGATATAGATGTTCGAGTGATATAGACGCGTTTTAAAAGAACTGTTTTTGTAACCATGGAACGCAGTAAAATCTCAAAGAGCAATAATTTTCTTTTTTTGGAAAGTAGGAACATTAGAAATTGTGTGAAAACATCAGAAATTATTCAGCACCTGCAAACAGTATTTGATAAGTGTGTAGAATCCAAAAGTACTGTTTATCGTTGGATAAATCTTGAAATACGAGATAACATCACTAGGAGACGATGCAAGCCGAGAAACATTACGGCCGTAGAAGACCTACTGAAAGAGGATAGACTATTCTTCATATAAGTGTGCACCTAGGTATAGGTACAAGTTCATAACATATTTAGGCGTCAGCAAGGTTTTGTAGCGCTGAGTGCCAAGGCTGTTGATACCAAAGAAGCTCAATAAGTTTGTTACTTGTCGTCAATTTCAAGAGCTATTAGCCCGTTACGGTTATGAAATTTGGCAATAACCACTGACGCAACGTAGATTCCTTCCTCAATATTTCGGTATTGAAATCAAAATGGCCAACAAATTTTTTGAGCGATTCCAAAAATGGAAACCCTCAAAACGCTCATGCTACACGTCAAAGCACAAGAATTTTCCAGACATTTTTATCCACCAGATTTCAGAAAAGATGCATTGTAACAGTTCCCACATGATGAAGAAATCAAACAGGCACCTTAGCTGTCAGTAGAAAGGACTCATAGAAAAAAATAAATAGATTTCAAAGCACATTATCCAGTGGTAATCTTAACTTTTGTAGTTGTAAAACCTTAAGCTACAAATAAATTAACATTGAAATAATAATGTATTTATTTAAGTGTTTCATAAAGTAGCATCTTTGATACAACGTGAAAATTCTTAAATAGTTCAACGTCAAATAGGTCCGAAAATAGTAAAACTTGTTTAAAATACACTGATTAACACTTCGTTGCCTAGTTTATATGTCAAATTGTCAAAGTCAAGCATGTCCTGGAGAAATGCCGGAAATGCCGGTTCGGAATCGATTTAAGGATTAGGACTGTAAACAAGAGAACGACAGTATTGATCGGAAGATATTTTACCAAACCATACTGAATTCCGGCATTCAGACACTGGCATTCCAGCGTCTGACGTTCATTCGGCAGCATCAGGAGACCGAAAAAGGGAGTCTTAAGTCTGGAAGGCTGGCAACCGACCAGTTGGTGACAGTAAACCAAGCCGTAGCGAAATGTTCGGAGGTCAACATTGCCTCGATGTTGATCGTAATGTTTCACTCTAGACAACATATTCTTTCGTATAAAAAATGATCTTGAATGAATTGGATTCACAAATAATTAAACTGGTCAATTTTCTGGAACTACATCAAATTTTATGGACTGTAAACAAGAACATGATAGTTTTGAACAAAACATATTGTGCTAAATCACGTTCAATTTTAGATTTCAGCAGAACTAGTCTACCTGGGCAAACTAACATTGATTCAGCAGCATCACAAGACTGAACAAACCAATAGCTGACAGACAACTTCCACAAAAAGGTTGAGTACTGAAGCAGGGATTTGCGTAGATTCACTGCTGTTTAACTTTGTTGTGGAATCAAGGAACTCAGATGTTTATGCTAGCGTAAGAATAAGGAGTCTGAACTCAGATCACATTGATACAAGAGATAAGATGTTCTGTGAATGGGACTTAATCGTAGCCTACGTTGTCAACATTCAATAAAGGTCCATTAATGCTTCTACAGAAAATCAAACAAAACAAAAATGTCAAAATCAAGTCAAAAATGTACTAAGAAACATAGCGGGTAAGTCTACATATTGGCAAGACCGGAACTATGAGTATGGTATCGACCTGATGTATTCGGTATTCTCGAAAACTAAAACTAGAACTGAAAAGAACTAGAAAGTTAAATTGGCGTAAGACAAGAGGAAAATTGAGAAAAATTAACCGCATTAAATACAAGAATACTGTAATGAAGAATAATGCTAAGACTCGATAAGCTGAAGACTGGTTACACGGTATTTATCGGTAGAACCTGCTGAGTACCATCTAGGCTTCTTTTTTGAACTTCCTCCTCGGGACTACCAGGTAACTTTTTTTGGATACTAGACATGAAGTTTGAATGGAGTACCTAAGGATGAAGACCAGTAGAAAACCTTGAAAGCGATGACCTGATTCCATGAAGAGAGAGAGAGAGAGTCCGAAGCTGATGAGATTACACGAATGAAGTACGACGCAATGGAAAGATCAAGAAAGTTGAAAGTGAGATGTTTCCACCAAGGCTGTAGAACCAGCTGATGACGGCTTGGATTTTCCAATAGGCAGAAGCGATCGGTGGATCGGTACGTTCGGAGCAATCTCATATGGGAGGCCAAGGTTCAAGAGAGACTTTATTTTCAAAACGAGTTCTAAGGACGAAAACTGCACATCGTATATAGCATATCATGAATGGACTGAAACCTGTACTACATCGGAAGTACATACCAAGAGAAAAAGAAGGACTTGAGTCTAGCTATGACAAAATTTCGTCTATAAAAAGGCTTATCGCGAAAGCTAATAGAATCGAAAATTGAGCATTATGAATTAATTAAAAAACGAGCACAATTAACTAGAACAAAAGAAAGGGCACTAAAAGCGACAATTAGAGGTATGAAATGCAAAACTTCTGAGTATACATTTTATATAAATAAACAAGAACTGGGTCTTCTTTTTGAATTTGTTTTGCGTGTCGACTCTACACGTAAGGTAGAAGGTGAAAATCATATTAAAATAACAACGTGCAACCCACATTTGGTCAAATAAGTAGGCTCGGTCAACTGCGGAACTGAATGTAAGATAAGGCAAAGTAAGTTCATAACTAAATTGATCTTTCTTTTAATGTATGCTTGATTTTTTCGTTCTGCTTGATTAAGTTAACATTAGCATTAAAACACAGATTGCGTCACATCACATTTCAACAATTTCCTTATTTCTTCAATGTTCTCCGTCGGCTTTTATTATTTCGTACTTGAGCAGAAAATATTAATCCAAATAATAATTTTTAAAACTCGTTTTCGTATTACGCAATACATTTATTTTAGTTTTACAACCAGATATCAAGATATGTTAAAATCTCTATGCTACCGAATCATTGCATCAAGTTCATATACGCTAAAAATTTGAGGCGAAACATGTTTTCAGATAAAGAGAGAGAAATAAAAAATGTTTTCTATCATTAATGAAAGAATAAATTCATCATTTATTTCGATATCAACTGTAACAAGAAAAGTTTGACGAAATTTTTCAATTAATTCCATTTCGCTTGTCTACTAACAATCATCACTTGAAAGTCATCTGATGGTGAATACTTAACCAAATACACATTCCCCAACGACAAAAAAAAATTCTGCGCAGTTAAATTAACAATTCAAGAATAGGCGGCAGAAAAAACCGAAGAGAATATTGAATAATCTTTGCTATCCGGTCTGCACTTTTCCATTTCCCCGTCCGCGTCTCTCTCCTACGCCTAGTTTGGAATTTTTGTCATTAAACTTAATTTGCACAAAAAATTTGCGACCACGGATATGAAGCACTCGTTTATCTGTTCTTTAGATACATTCTATAGATATGTCGAGAGCCCATTAAATACGAACAAATGGAATGATTGTTTTTAGAATGTCATTTGTTTCAAGAGGGTTGGAGGATAATTCTGGCCAAGTACGTTAGTAGTATGACTAAGTAAGACGCCAAGTGTCTGCATAAATCATTCAAATGTAGCCATATAAAGTACTGATGTCAATTGTTTGGTAAGGATGTGTGTATAATAGCAAAAAAAAGCTTTGAATCCAGTGTTGAGACCGTGTTGCAGATTCAATGATGAATGGAATGACAATCACTCAGCGATGAACACATGCTAGTAGTTGGCGCGTGTTTCAAACAACATTGTGGCAATATTACAATGAAATGTTAGTTTTTACCTTTTAAAATATAACAATATATTTATATGGAAACAAACCTTGTACACCATGTGCTAAAAGTTATTGTAAGGTAGCGAGGTAAAGGATATAGGTGCACTGAGTATGGGAGTCCCAGACGTGCAATGCTTCTGCCCTACCGCACACCAATCGACCTGAGGACCTAGCTTGGAACCTTTCGACACATTTCTTCGTCCTACCTTTCGTGTTCCTATGCCCTTCAGATTACGGAATTGCTTTCTTCCGCAAAGAGAACGAAGGGAGGGACCCTTCACCTGCGATACCTAATGACGCTACCGTATTCCTGGCAAAACTGTTAAGACTCCCCAAGCATTATGCGTCATGCGATTCTATTTGTCAATCGTTGTGAGAATTTCCCCGACTACTAAAGGGCTTGCCACACTACATATTCCGTCTTGTGCATGCATAAAATGTGTGACATGCTCGCTTAAGAGTTGGATCAAACAGAAATCAGGCCCACTATGCATTTGATTCAGCTACGACCACACGTCAGGGATTTTTCATTTGTGTCGAGCTCTCAGGACAGCTGCAATTGCTGAGTGACTGTTGTTTCTCTTCTCTATCGACTTCTTCTCTGTACCCTTCTCTCCTGCAACGGTAAATGTTTCTGCATTACTTGACAAGGGGAGCGATTGATAGTACTCCTGCGATCAACATCGAAGTTCTAGAGACGGCGAAGTAGGCGATTTCTCGTTCAATGCGTCGCCCCATATTTCTGTCACAAAGATAGAACAGACTGAACAGCGCTCATTAGGAGTCGCATCCTTGGTGTGGGGCCTGCACCCCCGTCTCTTTATCCAGCCGATTACCGGATTGGATGCCCTTACACGCACTGCAATCTTGTTAGTGATTGCCTTTATTTGCTCGAAAAAACTAATCCGTCTGTAAGTCTATCAATACGTTCAGGTATTTCACTTGTAGTTTCGATTTCGATTGTAGTTTCCACCGCTTTTCAGTATTCATAGGACTCACTCGGATGACCATTTTGGGTTTTTTTCCAGTGTCAAGACTTACCCCACGAACAGTCATCCCGTATATGGTCTCAGTTGTGCATACTCGACTTTACGTATCTCGACTAGCGCCACAACATCAGCTCAAGTCTCAAAAGTCCTTCATGGGAGATGTCCCATAGGTCCGGAGCGGGAATAGAGCTCTGCTCGATACCTAATGTAATCTTCCTTGGTTCTTGTATATTATTTAAGTCCTGTTGAAGATCTAGATGCGTGTTGTCACATAAACATTTAATATTTGCTATACGTGGAAATGTGTTTTATTCAGAGTTGGTGAATATTGGATAGTCTAAAAAATATTGAGCCTTTTTTGTCGCTAGATGGTGTTCGTTGTCATATATCGGACAATACTAATCAGATTGAGTCAAACTGACATGCGTTTGAAAGGTGTCACTCTAGTATACAATTTTCATATGGACAGTTTTGTAAGTCGTCATTCATCTCAAAAGTTGTAGTCAATTAAAAATGAGTGAAATTTCCGAAAAAATTCTTTATATTTTACAATAACACTACGATCAAGGCGAGAATGCATCGCAGTCTCGTGTAAAAATGAGTGGTGTCAACAATCAAGATACTTCATCAAAAGCCACAGCCAAGAGATGGTTCGCTCGCTTTCGTTCGGGAAATTTTTATGTCAAAGATGCACCTCGCTCAGGTCGACCAATCAATGAGAAAGTCGATAAAATCTTACAAAAAATTGAAGAAGAACGACATATAATCACCCATGACATTGCTAAGGAACTGAATATCCATCACCAAACAGTTTTGAACCATCTGTGTAAGGCTGGATACACAAAGAAGCTCGACGTTTGGGTGCCGCATGAATTAAAACAAAAAAATTTGTTCGACTGAATTTCTATTTGCGAAATGCTAATAAAACGCAACGAATTCGAGTCATTTTTGTAGCAAATCACTACGGCCGATAAAAAATGGATAAGATACGAGAATGTCGTTCGAAAAAGATCATGGTCAAAAAAAGATGATCATCACAAACGACTTCAAAGCCAAAATTGATACCAAATAAGGTTATACTGTGTGAATGGTGGAGAAGAAGTGGTGAAGAGAATTGTTTGTCATGAGGTGCTAGAACCTGGCCAAACACTCAATTCGACTCTGTACTGTCAGCAATCAACCAAATTGCAACAAGCAATCAAAAAAACCGGCCAGAATTGATCAATAGAAAGGGCGTTGTCTTCCATCATGATAATGACAGACCATACACATCTTTGATATTCATATCCCATCTATATGACAAACGAATTTCGACCCGAACGGTAGACATATGGGTTGACGGTTCTCTAAGTTAAGCCGCCTCACGCGAACAGGGATCCTAGTGACTTTGAAGAAATAGTTTTTTAAAAATTTCTATTTCGAATTTAACTTGTTTATTCAACTAGTACGACGCAATTCGCACAATGATTGATCCTTAAAAGGCAAAATCATTATGATGACTGAAGATGAATTTCAGAATGCGGATAGGCAGACTCAGCATAAGTTGTGGTCTGAACGCGCCGGGCGAGACGTCAAAAATCAAAATCGTTGCAACAAAACTGAAGCTATTCTGGCAAAACGAGGCCGAATTATAGTTCGGTCGAGTGGAGGCGGGGTTTCAATCAATCAAGATTTCGCACGCTGATGCCCATTTCGACAGCGTATTCGGAGGACTTAACAATTGGCCTAGCTCGCAAGTGGGCGGTGGCAGCACTATGGCCTATTCGAAGTCACTGTGACGACTTTCGGGGGAGCTCCAGCGATTTGAGAAATTTAAAATCAGAAAAGCACCTCCGTCAGATTTCTGAACAACTCGCGAAAGATAGGTTGTTGTTAAACATGGTGGAATATCTCGGCCATATTGTCAGCAAAGATGACATCACATACATCACAGTTTAAAAAATCCTTGAATGTTAACGAACTCTGTCGTTTCTTGGGGACAATTGATTTCTATTGTTCTTTGATTCGTATTGCCGCTCACCGCCGCTACCCCAAAGGAACATAACATAACGGTAACCAAATAGAACCAGAAGCAGAGAAAGCTTTCCACCGATCCAAGAACAGATTCGCTGACACCACTTTGCTGATATACTTCAGAATTTGCTGGAGTACTTCAGATCTAATGACGCACTTAGGCTGGTAACGGTTGCTTGAGACCTGGTCGTGGGAACAATACTGAAAATGAAGCAATGACGTTGCATACCACTCGCTTTCTACGAAAGAAACTGTCCGGCTCCGAAAGGAAGTACGGAGTTTACGACCGCGAGCTGCTAGTAATTTATGACAGCGTTCAGCATTTTCGAAAATTTTTAAGAAGGTCGACAGCTCCATTTACGCAAGGACCGGATGCCACTGGTGAATCAAACAGGCAGCTATTAAAACCTGTCCCTGTCCGCTGAGGCGTTTAAGCTTCGTGTTTTGCACGGATTCCCAATACGTTTCCGGACGGATTAGCGGAGTTGCTGACCAGCGTTTAAGGGATCTCGGTGCCCATCTTCATCTTTTTAAAAGAGCTACCAAGCTATCTATCTATTTCAGGCAGCACAGCGATGTCGAGTTACAGGAGCTTTTTCACAGCAGTGTTAGAACATTTAAATTAAAGCATATAACCATGGATGGACACTGAAAAGTGTCCATGAAAAATTAACCAAGGCTATTCTTTTGGTTTGCCAGACAGCGGAGACCATCGCTCGTGTCTTTTCTGAACAATTGCGTTGCACAGTATGGGGCACTGTGACGACTTACAAAGGACCACGTTGGCTGGCAAAATCATTGGCTGTGAACCGAAGTGAACGTTGACTTATTATCTGGCGCTGATAACCCTGATCGAGGGGTGACAAAGTCATGCAAAGTCCACACTAGCCCAGGATACTTCCTACCGTCTCATTAGCTTTACAAGGATACATCAAAAAAGATTTCAGTTTCACGCGCAGAAATGCTTGAAATACGATTTTGTTTTTCGGAGAGCTGCAGAGGCTCGAATCGAAAACAAGAATCGAAACTTCCCCGGTACCTCCATTCTTTTTTGCAAGCGGATTGCGTCAATAAACAATAAACCCCTTCAAGGAAATAGACCTCAGATATTATAAACTTGTGCCAACGATTTTCCGATCCTCGAAGCACTTTAAAAACCATTATTGCGATTTTGTTTAGCTCCTCCTTTGATACAGTCTTTATCTCGATAATCGTGGTGTAGCGTCGTCCTTTCATGGGCCTCTTCAACTATTTAACAACAAAATAAGTGGGTCAAATCGTTGACATTCGCCTGAACTTGGTGGGTTCGCTTCCATTGGGATGATCGAGCTCCGGTTTCCAGTAGTAGTTCCAAGCAGTAACGCATGATCTGTTACCAGTTATAATACTCTGCAGCAAGTTTGTGCTTAAACATGCTTGCGCAGCCGTGCTCGCGTGTCGGGCACTCTGTTCGTCATTCACATCTTCTCGGCCCTCTGAGAACGTTTTGTACCAGGAAAGCTTCCCCATATGCAACAGTTAACATTCAGAATGCGTCCTGGCACTTAAACTTGATTTTCACATTAAAATTTGATACAGCTTCTTTGATCGATTTTTTGGAATAGACAAAAATCGAAGGCAAGTTAAAACACATCCAAGCAAAATAGATGTCAAAAATTGATTGAAGAATCGAAATGGCCTAACAAGTCAGAATAGTCAAGTCAAGAATAGACAAAAATCGAAGGCAAGTCAAAACACATCCAAGCAAAATAGATGTCAAAAATTGATTGAGGAATCGAAATGGCCTAACAAGTCAGCACAGACGAGAGACATGTGACATGTGATAAAAACATAAAAATATTAAAAATAAAAATATACTTAGCGTGCGGAAATTCAAGATTCGAGTTACATTTCAAACAGATCTCGTATTGGAAATCAGTAGTTTCTCGACTAATTAAAAGTACAAAGCTGCTGGAACAGAGCAGAACGCCAATCCGTTCGATACTCCTGAAACATCCATATCAAACAGATACACAAATAGTCCGTTTGTTTAAAAACGCCCATTGATTTTTTCAAAAAAAGTTATTTGAGAGCTAAACATTAATATAAGTTCGAGCACTGTCTGCAAATCTTGCCATCTAAGAAACCTTTTCTAGAGAATATTTGCAAAAAAAAAAGGTTTTCTTTAAAAGTTGGAGTTTCCTGATAATTTCTAATGGTTTCATAAAATTTAGGTTAGATTTCGCAGTAGCTCACCTAAAATGGACTCTAGAAAAATGGGAAACAGTTTTTATTCCGCGATGAGTCTCAATTAAACTTATTAAATTCAGATAGAATATGGCATTTTCGAAGACCTAAGGAGAAGAGACGACCGTTGACTAAAGATATTTTCTTTTGTTGAGGTATTACAGGGCAAAATAAATCGGTTTTTGGGCTTACAAAATCCAATTCGTGCAGAAATTGAAACCGAACGACAACCGAGCATGGCGTAGATTCGGAGTTTGGGCCTCCGAACAAATTGGTCCATATCCCGAATTTCATAAGAAAATTTTTTTTCTAGCGTGAGCCTTACTTTTGGTTGAATGACTATGTGCAAGGCGGCTGCGTAACCACCGTTACATCCGTAGAGTCACTGTTTGTTATGGTTTATGGGCCGGTGAAATCATTGCTCAATGAATCTTCAAAAATGGTGCTGGGATTAACATTACAGTAAATGGTCACCGCTATAGAGCCATGATCAATGACTTTCTCGTTTCGGAATTATCTCGCCGTAATACAAGGGAACGTCTGGTTTCAACAGTATGGCGAGACATGCCAAACAGCACGTGCAATCATCGACTTAATGAAAGAAGCATTTGAGGAACCCAAAATTCCTCGTTTTGGACCTGTGAAGTGTCCTGTAATATCTTGTGATTTAACACCACTGGAACATTTCTAGTGAAGATCAACTCCCTCGTCTTCGTTGACCAGCCCGAGACTCTTGATTATTTGGAAGACAACATTCGCCTCGTTGTTAGCGAGTTACGGCCCGAAATTTTGTTCAGAGTACTCGAAATTGGACTCGTGTGGACTTTCACTGCGCCAGTCGTGGCAACTCACATGCTCAAAATCATTATTAAATAAAAATTGCGGAGAGTTGTCTTTCCAGTGTAACCAATTAAAATGCAATCAACACAATTTATCCGTATTTCATTCCAAAGTTCTTTACCCCTAAAAAACCACCCTTTACATATTGACACAAAAATAAGCACATTATTTAGAATAAACTGATTTTGAAAGCATTGACGGGAACTTAATAACTTTAGTTTAAAAGTTGCTAATTTTGCGAGCAATTCTGTACTTTTTTCAAAATTAATTTTGGTAAAATATAAATTTTATTTTAATTTTAACTTTATTGATTAAATAACATATATAAAATTTTATTATTTGTAACACTTGAAATCCCCGATGCAAATTCAAGTCAAGATCTGACTGAAAATGAAAAGCTTTTATGTTTGCATAG
Organism: Stratiomys singularior; assembly: GCA_954870665.1. Lineage (NCBI taxonomy): Eukaryota > Metazoa > Arthropoda > Insecta > Diptera > Stratiomyidae > Stratiomys > Stratiomys singularior. Next base: position 106,649,630 of record OX940878.1, on the reverse strand, counting down.
TAAGTTTTCCAGCCACTGACGTTCAACGATAATATAGAACGCAAAATTGTCAAGTCAGTCATCATTACCTTGTTATTAGTTTGACCTTAAACTCGTGCTCTATCAACTAATTTTCAATGTCATTTTCCCTGTTCACAATGACTTGTTTCCACCGCGAATGAATCATCTATGTGCGATTCGAAGATAACATTAATCAGTTCTATGTCAGCAGAGCCTGAATTTGCTTTTCAACACGCTCTGCAGTAGTGAAAACCAAAGAAATGCACTAGCAAACTACAAAATCTTACAATACCATTTATGGCCACTCTATCATACACAATTCTATTAAAGATGTGATTTGTTAGCATTAGCTAAGTATGTTTACTGAAACACTCAACAACTGTTTACTAATAAACAAATCGAAAAAGAAAATTGAAATGTTTTTCATCTGAGATTGCTACAACAGACTGTGACTGCGAAAGTCGGGACAGATATAAAGAAAAACTTTGTAAGCTGCGTTGGACAAATCAAAGTACAAGTAATAAAAAATTTTCAATTAGGTCATTTAGTCTTGCACGCAAGGACGAAGAATATTTTGTTTGTAGTAATTATACCGTGGAAAAGCACCATCTGTCACCAGTTTAACTCAATCAATTTTGAAGTGACTTTATTTCAAAAATGAATATCAGGGTAGCTGGCAAGAAACATTCCAGAACAGCTGAAAAGTGGTGTTATAAATATCCTTTTCAAATGAATAAATAAAACGCATAAACAAACGTTTCTTCAAAATCGAACGCAGGATCGTAACTCAATTGAGAGCTAACATTAGCAGTCAAAAATCTCAAGCGAAGATACTTTGGTTCCTCATACCTTGCGGCGAGTCATACTCGTATGTTATCTTCCCAGATATTTCTCAACAATTAGCATTTCGCGCGCTTATTGACATGCCAGTATGGAATTATTAAGCCCCATAGAAATGATGTCATTGCTCAACAGACACTACTCAATGTTATGTCAACATGCTGTCAATGGAATTTGTAGTTTGAAATATTTAAATAAAAAAAAAAGTAGTTTAATGGCTTTGCAATTTTTTACATGATCAGCGCTAACATGAATGTTAATGCAAGCGCGTATAAGCTGCTAAAAGTACGTGGATTGCAAGTCCAGGAGCTGGAATCTGTCCGGCTTAGATCTAAGGTACGTACGTGAAAGTTATTTGCGGTTAACACCGTCATGCAGTTAAGGGGGCTTGAACGCTACAGGTGGTGGATTTAGAAAATTTCTCACTAAGGTCTTTGAAGCTCATTTTTCTACCTTTATTTCACAGGACATTACGATTAGAATAGATTAAATTTAATTAAATTTATTATCCACACGTGAGAGAGCAATTGAAGGATTGAACCTATTTTGAAACAATTTGACATACGAGAAAAACCTAATCATCTTAAGCAGAAGGTCACTGTTGTGCTACCGATTTTCAATGAAATGTTTCAACTTCTAGCTCCACTTTATGTTACCATTCAATTTTGTCTTTTATTTCCACTAGTTCCAATGAATTACATACTACTGGGAAACGTGTCATGCATTCTTGATTAGCGTGTGTTCGTATCTACTGCCTACGTAAGGGAATTGCGTTGTAATGTTGAAGCAACTTGGCCACTTGAATCATTACAATTTTAATATGCAAGGTGGTTCTCCGATAGTGAAGAACGCCTTAATCGTCTGAGGAACTCGAAAGCCTAATGCAGAAGTTTGTTTGGCGTGGGCATTCTGTTAACTTCATTCAGTCCCACAGAACTGAAGCTGAAAGTGGTGTTTTTCCTGAATCGAATTTGGAGTAAAAGCTATGGAAACAAGAGCCTCGAAAGTACTGACCATAAAATGTTAGTTACAGATTTTGCAATCTTGTTTTGCAACTTTCTTGTTGTGGTTCTTTTATCGGAACCATAGAGTGACTTCTAATTGGTGCTAACACTTCGAACAAATTCCCAATGTCAGTCCACATGCATTGGTGCTTGTAAGGGAAAGTGATTGGAGATAGATCATCAAACCAAAAGTGACATGCGCAGTAAACGATTCTTCGAAATGTTATCCACAAACAATGACTTACAAATACTCTAACAATACTCTCATCATCCGGTGAGTGACATTGTCACATCAAGTCCTAATTTGAGGACTTACTTCCTTACTCGAGGTCCAGCGGGATTTGCAATTCCTGAAGCAGTCCAGGAAGTCAGTCTTTGAAATAGTCTTCAGTGCAATACCTATTGTAGCCCAGGTAGCTATGTAGGGACATACGTTTGACGCTTTGGTCAAAGCAGCGATGTTTGATGACCACATGGGTCGGTGAGTTCGCAGGGACATTGTCCTGATGAAGCAGTCAATCACCGTTTGACTGTTTGACAATTTCATTTCATATCAGACAACATTTTCAAATAGGTAAACTTCAGTGATTGTTGACCTTTCGGAGCATATTTGTAATGGACAACCAAAGAAGCCAGTGAATATTGTCCTAGCTTCACTCCTGATTTAAAGTCAGATTCTTTGACTTTGACATATGTTGACGTTGAATGCCCTCGACAGCTCCGTTCCCATTGTGAAGACCGCCACTTTTCGGTTTTTTCCTGGATCATAGCCATAAAACCATGTTTTTTCACTAGGAATGATCTTTATAAAATGTACTTGATTCATCATTAAAAAAATACAAAATTTCTTTATTATAAGCATTTCCAAGTTGTCAATATTTAAAAATTTTGCGAAGTCAATGAGCCTGCTTATGTGCCACAGTCAATCGAAGTAATTTTTTCGATTTCATATAATCAATATCTGGAAATGAATGTCAAATCTATAGAGCTCGCCTCATTTTTACCAGATAAATATAATTTAGAAACAACTTGGGATGCGCACCGGCGGTTTTTTGTGGCTTCTTCTCTTATTTGCATCACTTGACTCTTCGATGATTTCAAATTTCGTTTAGATTTATTACTGCATCCATATTGTAGGCCCTTTTTTAGAAATTCCCTAACAAAGTTCTCAGATCTTGATGTATTTAGAGCGATTTTCCTATTTGTCAAATCTATTCATTTGCAGGTGATTTACTTGTGCCCTTGCTTGTTATTTGCGCTTTTTCTGCAACCGTCAGTCACGTCCCTTTAGCCATTTCACTCAAGAAACTGAAAGTAATGAAAAGCACATTTCTTTACTCTTTCGTACCGCAAATTAATATGTGTCTATGTAAATTGCGCGATGAAATAAGTGAGGACTTATCCACAACGAACTAAACGGAACAACAGCACAAAATCTTATGAAAGAAATCGTCACGAAATCGCAGATCGTAATTTTCCGCATATAACTTATAATGAATCAAACCATCTTTAAACGTGAAGATCCCATTTTACATTTTAAATTCTGAGTGCGTCTAAACAAATTGCGCGAACTGTACTTTGGTGAACTCGTGCAAAAACTAGTGAAACGCAAAATGCCTAATAATTTTCCCGATTATGAAAACAATTTGCCACATCCGGAATTCCGCGTCTTTCGTTTGAGAACTTTCCAGACAACAGCATAATGGTTCACACACTTAACCCGACACCATTTTGAAAAAGTCACCCGACTTAATAGTTCGTGCAAATTGAGGCACAATTCGCTCTCATAAAGTATTTAGTGATGATAACTGTTTAACGCGTTGATTTCATCAATTGATTCTGACATTTCGGAACAAGTCGCCAGTACCGTGGGTTCGCCGCCTACATTGGACTGGCATGTGCCAATAAAAAACGTGCTCATAGCGCGATGCACAGACGTCTAAAAGATCGTTGGGGACAGTTCTCACGGAGTTCAAACTTGGAGACGGGAAACCAACTTTCGGAAGATGTTGTGCGTTCTCTTTGGCTACGTCGCCTACCATCGCGACTGTTGGCAATGTTAACTGTGATTTGAGAGCGGAATGTCCTCGATAGTAGCTGTCGGAAATAGTGATGAATTTGGGAATCCAGGTAGCTTAAATAAATTGGGACCAAGGACTGAGACTTGTTTCAGATTCTAGGGGTGATGGTTGACACATTGTTTCAAGCCCGTCTATGGAGACCGTGGGATTAAGCCGTCAAGGCAGGTGTCCACGTTAATCCACGAGACTTCATGTCGGGAATAGCGAATCAAGCGTAAACGATGATCTTGGAAATGAAATTGCCTCTCTCTCTCTTTTGACATGCAATCTTGTTCCCGAGCTTAATGCTTTTATCATCGTCGATTCGGTGCAAAAGTACAAAAGTGCCGGAGGCCCTGAACTTTCATAACGGAAAACTAAAATGCTTGTCGTCATGGCGACGGCCAACACCAATAGCGCCCCCTCATCAAAGCAGAGGAACTCTATTTTTAGTCGATACTGGAGTCGCTGGCAGAGAAGAGAAGCAAAACAGTAGGTCAAAATTTGGTCGAAGACGTATTAGCAGTGGCCGGTAATGGTACTTGGACAAAACGTGGTTTTAGTTCATTAGTCGGTGTATGTACTATAGTTGATAAATATTCAGGCGAAATACTAGATTACTATGTTTCCTCTACACCTTGAAAAGCCCGTGAATTGATTTAAAAAAAACTGAACCACGTTGACGTTCAAATCTGTGAGCATCGCGAAGAACATCGAACGAACTGTTCGAGCATGAGAGTGTGCAACACGAAGAATGCAGGCAAATTATGAGGATACTTCTAGTTTGATTGAAGTTCAGAGAATGGTCGAAATTTTCAAAAATTCTGAAAAGCTTCGCGATGTCCAATATACTTATTACACCGGTGACAGGGATTCAAAGACCTTCACGAATATCATAGATGCCAAGCCGTACGACGGCTTTGTAATATAAAAGCTTGAGTGTGTTTTGCACGAAGGAAAACATAAGTTTCGCCACCTCACCGATGTTAAAAGGACACGCCCTCGAGTACAAAAACTTAAATGGCCGAAGAAAAAAAAACAACTTTTGCCACCAAAAACTACGGACGTGACAGGAAAAGTAATGAAAGAGATGTCAGCTCATTATTCTTTGGCTATTCAGTGTAATCTAGACTCTTTAGCAAATATGAAAAAAGGAATTATGGATCGGTTTTTAATCATAAAATGTCTAACGATGCGCCGCCACAACATGAAAACTGGAAAAACAACATACCTCAAGGCAAAAGCTGATAACACTCTGTTCACACATAAACCAGCTATAAATGCAGAAGTTCAGGAGCTCGTCAAACCAATAATTGAAAAATTAACCAAGGACGTAATACTCTCACGTGGTTTCGAGAGAAATATGCAAAATAACAAGGAATGCTATAACAAAACTCTGTGGCAAGTCGTCCCAAAACGTACGTCCATAGGCAAAGAAGTGGTCGAAATGGTTGTTCAAATATCCTTGTCAATTTTCAAGAAGTTGTGTCAATTGACACAACTCAAAATCACGAGACTCATCGTTTGCACCATACGAAATTGCTCTTATGATTACGCACTGAGAAAAGACGAAGAATTTCAGTGGCTGAAAAACACAGCGAGACCCCAACGGAGGAAGGGTGTTTGGATAAAAAAAAGGCCAAATCAAGAACAGCATGCATTTGAGGATGAAGGTTTACTTTTAAATGGTCCATTTTTGAACTTGCTTGATGCTTCAGACATCGGAGCGGGAGCTTTTTTAGAACAATTCTCCGATGGTTATTGGCAGCCTCTTGATTTTACGTAGCTTAATACTGACCGACTGACATACAGCACCTATGAGTGCGAGTTGCTGGAAGTTTACATGAGAGCGAAATATTTCAGATACTTTTTTGACGGTCGAAAATTTGTCATTCGAAGATATTACAAAAATTCGACATTTGCGTTTTTTCGAATGCCGGATAAAGCATTTTCCAGTCATTGGAAACAACTGCTATATACTCCGCAATTCTCCACAGAATTCAAACACATTAGTCGAACCCAGAACACAACTGCAGTGTCCAAAGTTGAGATTATCAAGACTATTTGGCGAGCTTGCCAAAAAATGAAGAAAAAGTGCTAAAAAAATCTACTGCTAGGCTCAAACTAACGATTGAAACTCAGACAAGGCCATCAAAGGAACAACTTTACTGAGTGACATCAATGGAAAGTACTACCAACTGGACGAAATCTTGTGTATAACTCCAGCGAGCCAAAACCAAAATTACGAAAAGTGTACCGCGACAGTTCACACCAAGGAGCGGACGCTTTACACATGTTGATATTGACATTGTTAGACGTCTACCGCCATCAATGGACCAAGGGTACCTTGTCACGATAATTGATCAATTCACCCGGTACCGGAGGGCCATACCTATCAGTGTCACCACTGTGGACACAATTACAACTACTTTTTAATCAAATTGAATCTCATGTTTTGGATAATCCGTAACAGTGGTAACTGATCAAGCATCTCAGTTAGAGTCCGCATTGTTTCGAAATTCATTGCAACTCACTGTATGTAAGCGGACTCGCACGTCACCATATTATCCTGCTTGAAAGGCTGGTATGAAAGGCCACGAACCCGAATGCTGGACTGGACTTATCCATCGTATTATGGGGACTAAGAACTGCTGTCAAATTGGATCTCTGATGTTCCCCAGCAGAGATGGTCTACCATAACCTTACGACAGCCAACTGAATTTTTTTATCGACGAGGATTTTGACGCGGCACCCGAAATTTTTATCGAAAAGTTCAGGAAAGGTATGCAGCACATGTTATAGTGCTGCAACATATAGTATGATAATTTTGAAGGACTTGCATCCTTGCACGTATGTATTCCTGCTCAACGACAAACTGAAAAAATACATGCAGTTCTCTTAGACGGGACTCCAGAGGGATTTAGAGAGTTAGCGACAACGTTTTCATCATTTCCATCAATTGGAACAAATGTCGGCGGAAAGACTTAAACCGGCATACACAATACAACACGATGAACACGAAGACATATCAAGTTCACCAAAAACTGCCATGAAAACCAACCGAAGGAAAAACAATTCGAAGCAAATTGATAAATGTCACAAATATCAGGTCCAAGCAAATATTTAGGGGATACTGTTGGGACCACATAGCGACGCCAGCGCACCTAGAATGCTGTAGCCTGAGATGATGCAGCTCAATCGGTTTCTTTTCGATCAAAATGTCCAAGCGAGCAGACGTATCTGTCAGCATGCATTCTAATTTACTCGAGATTACTTGACATATGTTCTGTCACGTTTGAATACACGATATTATCGTTAACTTTTGTATTTTTCACAGCAAATCGTCTACACTATCATTTCAAAGGTTTTACACATATAATTTCACTTTTTCTGAGAATGCGGTAAATATTTACCCCTTGGGACCGTTAAAAGTTAATGAAGTATCTATTAAATTGATGCATAAATCATTTCAATTGTTACAAGCAAACTCCCAAATATTGAGAGGAGCAATTACAGATAATTTCGAGTTTTATCTCCAAAACAGCTTGCCAATTATTGTTAAATTTTGCTAACAGTACCTTGTTATTTCTTTTATTGGTAAAATGGAGACTGCGGAGCAAACGAATTTTTTTCAAATCTAAACAATCAATTTTCCGTTTTTCTCCTTACTCATAACCACTAAATTACAATAAAGTAGAAGACTTTATCCTACATAATTTGCTTATATTAAATGTAATTTTTTTTTTTGGCGGAGCAAAATAAAATGCTTGAGTGCTTCGGAGTGAGCACAGGCGAAGTGGATTCAATGATGGTGAAGTGAAAACGCCATTAACAAATTGCTTAGCCAATATGCATTGCACCGTGTACAAATTCACTTACTACAAAATCGAATGTAAACATGAGCGAATCACAACATGGTATGAAAGCCTTCGCGATCGGACCCAAAGAAGAAGTGCAATCAATTACCATTTTACCTCTAGTTTGGCCGCCGTACACCTGGTGAGGTGGTCGTAGGCAGGCCCAACTTTTCTTTCACGGATGCATTTGCTTCGAGTGAAAGTTAACGTGTCTGTTTAACGACTGTTGCATTGATAGTTAAATTTTATGTTGCGCTTGATGCGGTTCTGCATGTTTTTACTTTTCGTGCACCTCGTCTTTGGGTCCGTCTACTTCTTCGTTGCAGCTAACGATGTTCAGATGAAGATTTTCTGATAAGCATCACGCACGGTTCAGATACTTTCAAATTTAGATACTTTGCTCTGCAATTTCCAATACAAAAGAGAGATTAACTTGTTCGGTTTCAAGCGAAAACAAAAAAAAATGGTCTCGTCATCCTTCGAATGATTCTGGCCCGGTTTGAATTGGAGGTAGCCTATCGAGATCTCCTGTTTGGCACACTTTAGCTCCTGAAAAAAAAAAATTGCTGGCAATTAGCATGGAATTCCAAGGGGGCTTATTAGCCAGTCTGTCTCGCCGTGACTCATCAACACTCGTTGGTAGCTCCTACGCGGCTGAAACGACGTATGTGAGTTCATTAAGCAAACACGACCCGGAGTTCATCGGAGGATAATTGCAAATAACAATTCTCACAATAAGTTTGATTAATGTTCGCGCGAACTCATTGTTGGGCGGATTTCAATGGCCGACATGCACCACAGCGTCCTGGAGAAGGGGAGAGCGCGGGAGGGTTTCCGTGCGGTACTTGACCTCCGTCCAGCCAGGCTACTTACTACAACGGAGAATACCCCGTCCGCCTACCTCACCATCATCAATGAAACGAAATGAAAAGCCTCGAGGTCTTTAACGATTTCAATTACATATATCGTTGGTTGGCTATTTATCGCCGCAAAAGCCTTTTTATCGTTCGCGGTTTTTTTTCTCGTGAATTTTGCCCAGAATTCATTTGAAAACGAAATAGGATTGGAAGTAGCCGCAATAGATAGAGACTTTATTCTCCGCTCTTGATGACTATTCATTTTGGATGTTTTTGTGCGGACTTTTCTCGAGATACAACAATTAACTGGTCCGCGAAGTGGATGCCCGCGAAGAGAAGTCAATTTGCATTTGAATGGCATTTTGTGGGGATTATCTAATCAGAGCGTAACCAGCTCGCGGTTTTATGGCCTCCATAATGACGGCTGAACAACGCATGGGATTAGTGAGATGAAATATTGACATGGAAATTTAGTGGTTTGCCCGCGAAAATTCCACTAACCTAACTGAGTTTGTGTTCTACTGGCTGAAGCTTCAGAAAAGAATGACAAATTAATTACTTGAAATGATGGTAGTCGGATTTTTTCGCGGTTATCTTTTGTTCTACCAAAAACTTATGCATAATTTTACACACTAGCTGTACTCACACTGTGCCGAGGCTTCAATAAAATGCTTACCTGCAATAGATAAAAAAATGCATATTAGATTTGCAACATTAAATTTACGAGGGTTTTTTATGTACAGTGAGTGAAAAAAGTCTGTGTACAAAACTTACGACTAGAGAAATTTTGAATAAAAATGTCTCCAAACATGAACCTTAAAATTAAGTTTGTTTTAACCATAATAATAAACGATGTTTTTTTGAAGGGTATGAAATAAAATACGGATAAATTGTTTCAGTTGCCATGAAATTTGTTTTATTGGAAAGAAACTTTGTCATTTTTATTTGAAGATGATTTCGGGGATGTGAGGAAATCCAAACGACAGGTCCAATTTTCGGCTACTCTTATCAATAATATGCACCGTATCTCGCCAACAACGCGGCGAATATTGGCTACCAAATGTTCAAGCGTCTCGGGCTTGTTGACGGAAATAGTCCAAATCTTGCAGGGCAGTTGATACGTCGAAAATGAGAAATAATGTGCTCATTAAATGCTTTTTGCAGTAAATCGATGGTTGCAGGAGCTGTATGGCATGTCGGCAAATCTTGTTGAATCCAGAGGTCCCCTGCATTACGGCGAATCAATTCCGGAACAAGAAAGTCATTGAACATGGCTCTGTAGCGGTCACCGTTGATTGTAATGTTATTACGCCTATCGTTGATCATCGCTTCAAATTTAGCAGTTTTGTTTATTGACAAATCCATTCAACCAGTAATGAGCATCATCGCTACACAAACTTGTCATGAAATTTGGGATCCATAAAATTGAAGAAGTGCGCGATGGATTTCTTGAACAGAACCGTTTTTTTTTAAATAAATCTGCACAATTTGCAGACGTAAACCTATTCATGATAAAATGGCAAACGAAACTGACCATAAAACACATGACAGCTATCATAATTACACGTCGCATTCGTAAGTGTTGCAAACTTAAATTTCTTGCCAAAAAACATCCATTATAAATGTCTTCTGTAAAAATACGATATTATAAGAAAGTTACAATTTCTTTACATGTGTTACTGTAAAATTGATAAAAACATAACTACAGGGTGTTGCAAAAGTTTTTGACCATAGAATTTATCATATGATATTCGAAATAAAAAAGCTTGGTTTAATATTTTAATATTATTATAAACTACACACATTAGGTCATATAATGACTATTCACACATTAGAAAAATGTTCATAGATCATAGTTCAAGTTTTCATGGCACTATGCACCTTAGTGCCTTTGAAGCGGTCAAATCACTAACCTTCTGTTCCTGAATTGTTGGCGACTAGTAAAGCAATCCAAATAAACCGAGAGAATATTTTTTGTATTAGTCGCTTCGTTCACCATTTATTCCAATCAATTAAAGATCTCTTAAGATATTTATGCAGATTGATATGATCCCGCTGAATTCAGAAATGCACTCAAATCAGGGAGTTATTCAAACGTGGCAGGGGCGGCACATTGGACATCGCGATGACATGAGTATCCAATGGTCGTTTTTTTCCCTTTTGTTCTCAACACTTGGTGTATCGAAACCCTTTTATTTCATATTTTAAGTTATTTCCAATTTGTTTTACTTAATCAATCGAATGAATGAAAGTTAGACAGTGGTTAAATGTCAAAAACAAGCACAAAATGATTGAAGTTTAATTTAAATTGACTTTGTTTGATGAATGTCCTCCTTCAAGGAAAGTATGACCTAGCACTTTTTGGAAATTATTAAGGATTTTTTGTCACATACCTCATTTTTACACCTGCTTGGAATTTTGGACTTAACTTGAATATGGGAAGGTGCAGGATTTTATCAGTTCGCATCTTTACCTATAGTATGGTTTGATCCGATTTTTTCTTTGCAACCGGTGGGTGAGACGCACGAAAAAGTACTGGACGCACCTTCGTCCTCTTTCGATGTGGCGTTGGCGCTAGTATTTCCCAAGATGTTCGATGAAAAATTCTCTGAGAATGTTGGCTGACCATAACGTCGCTCTTGCCGTTCATCTTCGTGGTGTGCGTTGGTTTTCCTTCTGAGGACGACTTTTGCCACTTTGCCGCATGCAGAATGCCATCGATTCCAAAATACGCTGGCTAAAGAGGCCATCATGCAATCACTTGATTCCATTCTATTCCACCCCACCCATACTCCTGGTTGTTCAACCGAAAAACCTTTTTTTACGATGGTCTTTCCCATTGTCAAGCTTTGTCTTCGACGCCGACCGCAACGAAATTAGAAGCCATATTGACAACCATGTTGTCAATATGGTCAGAGTTGAAGCGATGTTTGCTGAAACCGCGCCCACAGGCAGCCAGCGTTTTGGCGGCTAGGAGAGATATATTGGCGAAACGATTGGCTCAAACTGATCCAGCTGTGTTGATTTGTCGTTTTCGTAAAATTTCTAACAATTTGAACAACGAAAAATATTTGTCGCCAAACAACTTCTTACCCCACCTTTTCTTACGAAATCCGTTTTGTTAACTTAAGAACGATTGTGAAGCTACTGCCGATCTTTTTCACCAGAGTTTCGGACATTGGTGTTGCTGAGCGAGCCTTGGTAGACAAGGAAATCATACCGGCTTCCATTCTTTCTGCAGAGGAAATGCATTTTGATTCTCCAGTGGCATGACTTCCCTTTGACCTAGTGCTTTGCAACGAACTTTCCTTTGAAGGGAATGATCAGTTCGTCAACTCAGAGATTCTATTCAAGATGGAGAATGAAAAAATGAAGAAGATGCAGGAGAAATAATCTTTAAGTATCGAATCTCTTCCTTAACGTCTATACATGAGAGAACTGAGGGGTCTTAAAACTATCCGCTCGGAACATAGCACGTTTGGAGAAACCCTCACAAAGATATATTTGAACGACCGGTGAGTGCAGACCCTGCGATTTTTCGCAAGTGGGGAAGAAGCAGGAGACAGAACCACATGAGAAGATTCTCTTTTTCGAATAGGAAGTGGAAAAGGTGGATTCGAACAGTTTCTTGGAATATGCGCCAACAGAAGGTATTTTGTGTGCACCGGAAGCGGACGCAACGCATCGTGACACACAATGTAATTTTATATGTATTAGACTTAATAGAGTGATGTAAAATTAGAGTTTTAAAGGGGCTAAAGCATCTACAAATTCATTCAAGTGCAAAATCAATGTCCTGAATAACATGTCATCGGCTTCGAGATAGTTCTTAACTATTTTTCGCTGGAAAAAAAACAAAACCAATGTACACATTTCCCCCACATAACAAACAAAACGAAAGTGAACTCCATTAACAATCCTTATCGGATTAAACCCTTAAAAATTCAAACCACTCAACCTACTGCAAAAACAAAACTACAAGCGCTTCTCTGGCTCTTATGATGAACGAAATCCTTTTTAACACCCTTCTGAATACAGTTTAGTTTCAACCGGAAAATGTACAGACAAATAATTCAATTCCCGGTTAATGATTTCTCGGCTTTTCTCTTATTTTTCTTCCATCTTCACTATTCGAAAAGCGTGTAAGATAACTTGAACTCAAGTTTCCTCGTGGAATGCTTCACTTTCCTGCATTGCTATGTATATCATTTTCAGGTTTATAATGTTCTGTCACATGCAAGTGTAGCATAGCTACGACACGTGTATATACGCCAGGATACAGAACATACGCGAAAATATGGTTTGACTGCAAACCGACAAATTGCTCCTCAGTTCAATGGTTTTCAATCCAATCCGATTATATCGTTTGATGGCAGCAAAGGAGGATTTTCAGTTGCGAGTAAATGGTTTATCCCCTATGTCTGTGTGGTGTTTTTTGTCGTGTTTTCGTTTATATTAATGTCGTCTCCATGCTAAAGTCCTTGCTGCGATTATGGCTGTCTTTAGCGTTACTGAGTCTGCACATTGGTTTGGGTAAAAGTGTCCAATTAATTTTCGTTCGTTACGCTGACTTTTATTTGGAATGAGACCGAAGTAACTTTCTAATGCTAAGCATACGCTTGGTGGTAATAGGGTGCAGTGGTGGAAAGTGACCTGAAGATACCTTTCTAGTGACCAGAAGACGAGTTTGGGATATATGAGACATGGTCTGGGTATCCATTGACTACTTACATACGCCGAAGAAATAGAACTGAAAAAAATTATTGGCATGATGTACAGAAACGAGTCGCGTACGTTTTCCTGCAATTATTGGACTCTATGGTGAAAAGTTGTTTTAAGCTTTGGTAGTTAAATAAAACGAAAAACAGAGATATCGGCAGATATATTGACCGATAGACAGATTACAAAGGCGATTGAGTACTCCGAAATGAGTGAATATATGTGCTTTCATGGATGAACCTGAATCAATCTAGTTAGAAATTCAAAGATTTGAGGTCAATATTAACCAAAAGTATCACAAAACACCAAACCCACCAAAAAGCTTTTAAAGAATCATTTAAAGTCATCATATGGTTCCATTTCAATTTCAATTGAACTTTGCAAAGAAACAATGTTTGATTACTCAGGAAAATGGAAAAATATGTGTTCTGAGCAGTGCTTAAACGGTTTGATCGATTTGGAAAGCCTAAAAAGGTCAATGTCAATCTTCCTTCATGGTAACTCTTCAGCTGTATTTTCCACTGGACTTAATTTACCCAGTTTTTCCCAAATAAACCATCCAAATTTAGGCTAGCGTCCGAGGTAGGGGTAATAGGGGTTTCCCTTTTCAGGAAAAGATAAAAGCAAAGAAATATCAATTCCATTTCACTTTATCACAAGTTGAACCGTAAACAAAACTTGCAAGAAACAAAAAAAAACCCTTAGAGTAGAGAAAAGTAAGGTTATTGGTACAATTCGAGAAATAAAAGAGAGCTACCAAATCAGCAAATTGACAGCATAGCACGTTGCTCAGCAAAATTATTAGTCAAACCTATTCGAAAAACCCAAAAAGAACCCTCTGCAGTGTCTTATTTCAGTTCGCAACATTATAGAAGTTGAAAAAAACACTCACACCTGGATTTGAAACAATCAGATCATAAATAAGGTCTACCGGAAACATCTGTCTGTTTTTGAATTGGAAGAAAATAACATAATTTTCATACATTTCACATTTATTGTAGAATATACTTTCCATCGTTTCTTATGACTTCTTGCCAGCGTGATGGCAACTTGTAAATGCCATTTTTAATAATTATTTATTTTTTGAGGCGAAGAACTCAACTTCGTTGACAGCTTGTAATCGGTACAATTCGAGAATAACGGAATTCGCATAAAATGCTGTGAAGTATTAGGCTGGAGGGAAAGTTCTGTCGTATTTTGAATAGACAGGTAATTTTTCTTGTAAATAAAAAAAAACATCTGGCTAGTGAGTCATTCGGATTTTTTTTTTGTTTTTTCAGCTGCTAATATAAAAACAGTTCTTTTTCACCGTTCATCATTTACTTGTGATGTTTAAAGTGAAAAACATGTCTGTTGATAAAATGCATTTACGACACTGCATTTTTTATGAATTCCAAAAAGGAAGCAACGCATTGGTTGCATGTGAAAATTTATGTGCGGTATTTGGAAAAGATATTGTAAATGTTCTGTAACTCTGAGCCTTCAAGAAAGTGATCGATCAGGACGACCATCCAAGATCGATAACGATGTTCTGCGATCCATGTTGGAAAATAACATACATTTAACAAGTCGAGAAATTGCAGAAGTGTTTGGCATTCATCATACAATGATTGGAGATCACATTACATCTTTTGGATTTGTGTTAAAACAAAGTGTTTGGGTACCACATGAATTAACGGAAAAGAATTGGTCTAAGAATGTGTTCATTACATCTGATTAGACACAATGTGGAGCCGTTTTTGGAAAGGACATAACATAATATAGAAATGACATATACATAATATAATTTTTTATTATTTTTAATACATAATTTTTCCAGTAGTGTGATCAGCTGAGACAGACAGAGACAAATTGTAACACGTTCGAACTTGTCAGTCAGCTGCCAGAGCGGCTAGAGTGAAGTTGAGTTTATCGTGTCAGTCGTGCAACATGGATTTCGAACAACGCATTAACATTAAGTTTTGTTTTACGTTGCAAAAGAATGCCAAAGAAGCTCATGAAATGTTGATAAAAGATGAAAGTTGGGTCTATGGCTATGACAATGAGACCAAAATGCAGAGTTCCCAATGGAAAACCAGTGGATCTCCTCGCCCTGAAAAGACACGTCAGTCAAAATCCAACATCAAGGTCATGCTCATTGTATTCTTCGATAGTGAGGGCGTAGTGCGATCAGAGTTCGTTCCAAGTGGCACAACTGTCAACTCTGAATGATATAAGAGCGTACTGCAACGTATGCGAAACGACATACGAAGAAAGTGGCCAGAAAAATGGGCCAAAAGCTTCTTTCTTCACCACGACAATGCGCCGTGTCACACTTTGCTTCTCATTCGTGAGTTTGCCACACTCACCGGATTTAGCACCATGCGACTTCTGGCACTTCCCAAAAATTAAAACTGTGCTTAAAGGAAAACGCAAACCATTGCTGACATTGAGAGGGCCACGACCGAGCAGCTGAAAGCCCTTCCGAAAGATGCCTTCCAGAAATGCTTGCAGTCATGGAGTCAACGTTGGGATAAGTGCATTGCTAGCCAAGGACAGTACTTTGAACGAGATTAAATCAGATTCTATGTAAGCGTATTACTTTTTTAAATAAAAAATTATTCACCTTATTTTTTGATCAGACCTCGTACATGAGCAAACTCTGAAAAATGACCAGTCCTTTATGAAGGAAAATTGTACAAAGCGCATTTGTAATGCCACTACTGAAACATCTGTGCTGCAACTCTTTAACACATGCCAAAGTAATAGAGACACTGAAAGGACAAAGTTTCTACTTTCCAATCTGATAGAGACACTCAAGGGCCAACAATATTGAACAACAAATTAGACAACGGCCAAATAGCTGGGCGAGCTTAAGAAAATACGGGAAACGGTGCGCTTTAATAGGAAGCGACGATTGGCATAGCACATGAAATAAAAGGAAGTGAACCTCGGAGGAGAAGGACACATTGGAGATTAAACACGTATATATTTTTTCGATTCAAAATTCGCTATTTCATTACGCCTCTTAGACGTAACCCACCGTACGGAAAATAGGAAATAGGCAGATAGTTGTAAGATCCTGAATTTCAACGGATTAAATGAATGAATTTTAAATAAAGAAACTATGAAGAAAGAGAAAACTAGTGCAGAGGTCTCTGATTGAATTGACAACAGAATTTGCCATTGACCATGAAAAAGAGCAACATGCAGACAAAGAACAAAATGTAAAACCAATCACAAATATATTAGAAAATAAATGTGGATGGAAAACTTGCCAGATAAGTTATATAAAATAATAAGGCAAATCTATTTGGATGATGGTCAGTTGTATAAAATCTTCTTTCTACGAGGATCTTCGCCTAAGTAATTCATCCTAAGCTGGTTCGATAAGCACAAAGCATCACCGTCCGATGGCGCCGTTATTGCAAAAGAAATATTCTATCCTGTTGCAAATTCTTGCAGACGGCTACTGTCAAAATTTCAGCCTAATCGGACTCGTAGTTTTATTTTGACCGCGTGTGGAAACGGGTGTGCGGATTTTAGAAAAATGGAGTAAGAGCAATATCGGTTGGTGAATTGATTATTTTTGGAAGGAAAATCGCGCAGCGAAATCAAAGAGCGGATGCTGAAAACGGTGACTTTGCTTTTGCGATTACGAACTTTAAATAATAATCACAGGTCAGTTTCGAAGAATGTAGGTATCTCAAAACATCGTGTGGATTATATCCTGCATGAAATTCTGAGCATTAGAAAGCTGTTGGCGCGATGGGTATCACGTTTGCTCACTTCGCACAACAAGCACAACCGTCAGATAACTTCAGAGCAGTTCAGAGCTGCGCAACCTGAAGGAGTTTCTGCGTCGTTTCGTGACCTTCAAAGAAACATGAATCCACTGTTGCACACCAGAGACTACGGAATGGTCGAAAAAGTAGACTTTACCAGGCAAATGTGCTCCGAAGAAGGCGAAGATTATCCTTTCGCCCGGGAAGGTGATAAGCTTTCTGCGATTCACAAGGTCTGATTTGCATCAAGTACCTGGAGAAGGGCAAAACAGTCACAGGGCTTTACTGTGCCGAATCTTTTCACCGATTCTATGTCGAATTGAAGAAAAAAAGACCTCATTGGCGAAGAAAAAAATGCTTTTCAATCATGACAACACACTGGCTAACATCTTCAGAGGTTTCCGCATTCCCCAGATTTGTCCCCGTTCGACTTGTTTTTGTTACCAAACTTGAACAAGTCACTCGCTGGGCTGAAATTTGAGTCGAATGAAGAGGCCAACGCAGGTCCGGATGCCTACTTTGCACAACTTTTGACAATATATTTTTCAACCGCGTTAAATATGTTGGGATATCGCTGGGTGAATTGTATCGAATTAAGAGGAGACTATGTTGAGAAATAAATTTCCATGCATCCAAAATGCTCGTTTTTCTCTATTAGGCTAACACTTATCCGACCTATTGTTTCCTTGCGGAAGTTCTAGGTAAGCTAGACAGCTGATCAAAACGTCAGTGTGTGAGTGAAGTCTAAAGGGCAGTACCGCACGCTACGTATGATATCAAGATTCATTCGAAAAGATAATGTCGAAATTTGACATTTGGGTAGATTTCAGCAATGGAGCAATGGGCGCATAAAAAAGTGCCTGAAAATTATACGTTCGCAATAACAAGAGTGTGGGAGGCAGCACAAAGCACTAAAATAATTCAATCTTTGAAAAGTAGCTTGATGGGATCCAGAACGATACGTCAAAATGCAGCAGGAGTAGTTATCTGGACACCAAATACAAATATTGCTTGGAAAAGACGCTAAACAACCGGTGGC
The DNA here is from genome assembly GCA_954870665.1 of Stratiomys singularior. NCBI lineage: Eukaryota > Metazoa > Arthropoda > Insecta > Diptera > Stratiomyidae > Stratiomys > Stratiomys singularior. Next base: position 106,631,490 of record OX940878.1, on the reverse strand, counting down.
AAAGTTGATACCAGTCTTTTTGTCAGACCGACGAAAGCAAGATGGTCGAAAAGAAGACGGTAATTTCTTGCTCGATATAAAAACAAAGGTGAAATCTTCCGCAATCAATTTTTTTTAATCGATGAAACATGGGTACGTGATTTCGTACAGAGTACTAAGAAAACTTTTTTCAGAATGTCTTGCCCCCAAGAATCTGTGAAACGCTTCCAAAAATTTTCAAATGTAGTGCGTTGATTTTGCTTGGAAATACGTGCACAAACAATGGTGAATCGATTGTCAAACTTTTCGATAAATATGACTAAATGGACAGATTTCCTAGCTTATGGTTTTGACCTAAGCTCATTTGATATTGGTTTCTTCCTGAAGTTGAAAAAATCCTCTAAGAAGCCGAATGTGTCATTTTTCCAAGGCTGAAAGAGTTCCAACAAAAAGTTACCCCACAGAGTGGAATCCAAGCACTACCGAAACCCCTTAAAGTTCATTAAAAGCCGAGAGAAGGAGGAGGAGATTTTATTTTAGGATTTAAACGTAACTTAACCCATATCCTAAAACCAACCAGATTATGAATTTATTTACACTAAACACACACTCAATTAGTATTTGTTCCTGCCGTTCCCAACTATTTTCTGCATATTAGTCCTCGTTACTGAATTCATTCAAATAATATAATATGTTGCATCTCTAATAATTACTACCAGTGCTATAACTCCTGGCGAAACTAAACTGCATTCTCTCGAATTTATGAAATTCAAGGAGCATCCATTTTAGCTGGATTCGTTTCATGATAGTATTTCATTTTTCCATTTAACGATGGAATGAATTCATTGAAGTTGATGAGTAATATGCCCTTGCTGTTGCGATAGAGATAAATATAGATGTTTTGATTAATTAAAAGGATTCATTATACACTCGGGAATTTTTAATGATCATAATAACCAGTTCAATTACAAGCAGAGTTAAGTGATATTAAGTTTACCCATTTTTTTATTATTAAGATTACCCATTAAGTTTCTCATCAGGGTGAACGATGATACCCAGTAAAGGTATTCAGTATTAAGGGATTGTCTAAGTGATAAAGAAAACCTTGAGTAACTTTGGGTTTAAAATAAACGAACTATCACTGGCATGAGAATACAATATTTGACTAAAACATTTATCCTTATTCACGTTTATATTACATACTGGGAAGCTGTTTTCATGGGAACTGAGAAGCGAAAAAAAAAGACGGTTTAACATTTCAATAGCCAATCCGCAGGGTGGTTTTTTAGATACTACGTGTAGTTTGACAGCTGTCATATGTTTTAAGGTTAGTTTAGCTTGCCGTTTCATCATGAATGACAACGAAGCAACGGTGCAACGGCTGTAAACGGTGCAGAGTTATTTCGAAAAGAAAAAAAGAGGGAGACATAATCGTCCATCAGAACAGTTAATTTAGTTAACCACGGATCGTTTCCGCACCACTATTTTTACTCTCAATGATAATACGCAACCATCCAGATGTCCTACAGTGCGTTATGAAGAAATCATAGCAGCTGTAGAGTGAAGTTTCGAGAAAGACTTAAGCGAATCTTTTCGGAAATGCTCTGAGAAATTAAACCTGGGCCATTCACATTATGAAAGATTTTACGTAAGGATCTGGGTTAGGGAGTTTTAAGAAATCCAACTAGTTCAGAAATTGAAATCAAACTACCACCGAACATGGCGTAGCTTCGCTGTATGGGCCGATGAACAAAGTGGTGCAGATCTCGATTTCATAAGAAAATTTTGCTTAGCGATGAGGCTCACTTTTGGTTGAATCACGAGCAACCACAGGCAGTTGTGCAAACACCGTTACATCTGGAGAAAGTCATTACTTGGTGTTGATGGAATGGTATGGGCTGGTGGAATCATGGGTCTATATGTCTTCAAAAATACTGTTGGGAATAACATTGCGGTTAATAGAAAACCGGGAGAGACTCGGGAAGACCATCCGAGCTGTTGGGGTTCTATCTTCTCAGCGAAACGGTTTAAGAGCTGGACGATCGGTGCAATGACAGCGGTGGTGAACACAGTACAGCGGGTAAAAGTCCACAATCACCAATTGAGGCAAATAGTGCGGTAAATCACACTCAATTTGAGAACCTTAATTCAGCTAGGTGGGTAGATATTCTTGGTGCTCTGGAATATTTCAGGGTATCGAAATATCTGATACGGATATTGAAGGGCTACCTCAAAGATCTGAAGCTCGTCTATGACACTTCAGGAGGTCAGCAAAAAATATATGTGACATCAGGGATTTCGCAAGGTTCTATTCTTGGCTCGAACTTACGGAACATCCCGAACGACGAGCTTTTAAGCTTGCAGCTAAAAGAGGAGCCGCGCTTAACCGGCTATGCTTGACAAACTTGGTATGATACTGCGGCAAGTCAACGTCTGGATGATCTATGTGGGTTTAGTCTAGCGCTAGAAAAAACCCAGGTCGCTATACTAACCGAGGAGCAGTATTCTCGTATTATTCCCGTTTGGGTTGGCGAAACAATCATCTACTCAATGGAATCAATGAAATACCTTGCCTTGAAAGTTTACTCGAAGATCAGCTTCTTTGATCAGGTCCGAGAGTCAGCGGAAAAGACTGCTACGGGAGTCGCCTTATGGCCAACACTGCAGGACCAATTACGAGCTAAAGACGTCTGCTTATGAGTGTGATGGAGTCAGTGCTCCGAAGTTTGGTCTGACGCTTTTACAAAGAAGACGCACCGAAGACGCTGTCTCGCACAGGTAAAAAGGCAACGAGATTTGCGGATATCAACTGCATATCGCGCTGTCTCTAAGCCGGCGGTGCTGGTTATCGCGAAGGTTGTTCCAGAGTGCTACTTGCTAAAGGGCGAACTCGAGTCTATTTTCGTAGGGAGGAGTCAGAGAGAGAGAGAAATTTTTACTCGACAGGAAAAAGAAGGATCCTAGCTTTGTGGCAAGAAACTGGTGGATCGCACGATTCATTAGTGACCGGGGGCCGTGGAGCTGCAGAATGCAGGGTGAGGTGAATTCTCAGTGGGCACCTGAATTCGCAATCTTACCTGTATGAAATTGAAAAGTCTCCTTGCCCTAATTGCATGTTCTGCCTGGGGCGTATCATATGACGTGCGGACGCTTGTTCTTATAAAGAAGGGAGTCATGGATTGTCTGCTGGCGCAGAAGCAAGGAAGGAAAGAAGATTGCTCTCTGACAACAAACTTCTTCCTTTCCATCTATCTATCCATCATCGATCTATGGTGATAGAGGGACTTCCCTCTAACCTGAAGGCGCCGCTCGCGATACCAATAAGGCCTAGTACGACATAATGTGACAAACACTTCCAGGTTAGGTTCTCGGTGTGTCAGGGGAGTTGTTTAGCCAATAGTCCGATTGCCACTGATAGTTCGACACTCAGGGTGTAAATAGGCTTTATCTTCCAAAACAAAAACAATTATTATTATTGATAACTGTATTTTGTGTCATGTAAATATATTCAATTTAACTATTCTAAAGTACAATATATTATTTATATAATATATAAAAATTATTAAATAATTATTTAATATAAATTGCATACTATTCAGAAAATTCATAGTATTTCCAACAAAGTTCATTTGATTTAATTAATTTTGGTTTTGGGGCCCTTCATTGTCCTTTTAATTATGGTTTTAATCATGGTTTTCAGATTTTTTTTTGGATCTTAAAAAGTGTCCAACAGCATTCTTACACTTTCTCTCCCTCCTTTTCGACTAACTTTTTTATTTTATTTTAAGAATAAGAGTTTTGATCCAGACTTTCATTTGATATCCCACTCGTTCATTATTGATAAGAACTATTTTTAAGGATCGTTCCAATATACGGGGAAACTCCCATTAAAAATTTGCAAAAATGGTAACAGATCTTTTCTGAACGGGAACTTAAGAAACTCTGAGAAAACTTACATCGATGAACCAAAGACTGACAGAAGATTGACAGAAGAAAAGAAGAAACATACGTGATTTTCATAAAATTTTGTATTGTTCTTTAGAAACGTTGCATAAGTACAGTCTGTTTGACAAGAGCGTGTACGGCAAAGCTCGGGAATGAATTGGGATAAAAAGTAGAAAAAAAATACACTCATTATACATGATATAGACAATGATGCTTTATTATTAATAACTTGTCCAGTCGCCTCCATTATCAATAATTGACTGAAGTCTTCGAGGCATACTTTCTATTAATTTTATTGCATAATCCAGGGACAAAGACCTCCAAATAAGTTTAATTTCACGAACTAATCGTTTTAAAGTCCAGATCTGCTTTTCTCGAAGCTTCAACTTCATGAGTGCCCAAACATTTTCTATTGGATTTGCATCCGGCGACTGTGATGGCCAATCTAGTACTTCAACGTCATTTTCTCGTTTCCACACTGTACAAAGATGACTCCGATGTTTCGGGTCATTGTCTTCTTGCAGTAGCCAATATATGTTTTTCCTTCTAGACCACTTTTGAGCAGATGGTAATAAAGCCCTTTGATATATTTTGACCATTTTAGCTGCATTTAAATTACCTGTAAATATGTGCAAGGTACCAAATCCCTGTTTTGAAAAACAACAAAAAACAACGTGCACCTTAATCGGATGTTTGACGGTCCGCTGGATGAATTTATTGGCGTGGGTACACCAGGTATGAGTGACAGAAGAACGTGCCCAAAAAGAAGCTTCGTCCGAAAAAATTACATTGTCCCAATCCCGGTCCAAATTTCCCTGCGCCCAAGTGAGTCTCTTTTTAACATGATTTTCCGACAGTAGCGGTTTCTTTATTATGCTACGAAATTTTGCATCATGAGCCAGTAAACGTCTTCTTATAGTATCACATGACACATTAAGGCCCTTTTTAAGCAAAACCGCTTGGCCACCACGTAATGATAGGCGAGAATTCTTCTCGAATACCCGTAAAATCATTTTGTCCTCCTTTTTCGTTGTTTTTTGCGTAGAGCCACGATTAGGCAGATCGTCGACATTTTTTACTTCAGAATAGCGTTTCACCCACTTACTAACAAATGTCTTTGACTTTTTCATGTATTTTGCAGCGGCTGCGTATGACATTTTGGGTCCTTTTGGATGCAAACACAAGAACACTGCTTCATAACGTGATGCAAATTTAACAATTATTTAAAGAGCTCAAACGAATGCGACGACCGATCCTTTGTACAAAGAACTGGGTTTGATTTTTATCAAATCGATTAACAAAAGCGTCCTTAATGTGAAAATCAAACAATCAGGGAATGTGTTTCCAATCTATTCAATTGATTTGTGCATCGGATAAAAGTATCTGCATCCATTATGCATGCATTCCAACTTCCGTTGACCTCAAATACGTTTTGTTGATTCTGCTTCAAAGGCCTTTTGTACTGTTTTGTGGATAAATTGTTTTTTAATCTTCCTGCCTGCCAGGCTTCATTGAGACGTGGTAGCAACAAGTATTGTAGCAAATTTTGCATTGATTTGCAAGACCACTCCTGATGATTTACAAACCATCTCGTCATGTGAGTAAGCTCTTGCATTCCTCCCCGCTGTTAATGGACTATAAAAATAACAATAAAAACTCATCAACTTTCGGTTATCGTTTGCTTCATCACCTCTACCACCATTATATGGCCATCATAATGTTCATTATATGCTAATTTAGTATTACTACTTTTTTCAGCACTTTTCAGCTTTTGTTTTACATTGTTTCCTTGTAGCGGCCCAACTGGCATGTGCAGAGGGAAGCTGAAGATGGACTTTTTCTATTGGTCTCTAATGAATAATTAGAAAAGTGTGTTGCTGGGATGAGAAAGGCAAAGAAAGCGCTTAAACAGGAACTGACGGAAAAACAATGTTAAATGAAACAAGTTGCATAGCGACGATTGTTCACAATGTCGCAGCAACAAAGTAATTATTCTGCAAAGTGTTAGGACTCGGCGAAAGAATAGAAGAAACCCAGGCGGGAGAGTTTTCTTCTTTAGATTTTTCCCTTCCCATCATTTTATTTTTAAATTGCTGTGCTCAAGTGCATGCCTGTTTGCAATTTGCCTAATTAGTTGTGATGGACAAGGGGATCAAAGCAAAAAATTTCCGCAGCGAGATTTCTAGGCGACTAATAAATTATGATCCATCGTTTTTGCACTGCTTTCTTGTTGAGTTTTATTGTTAAAGACCGAGGTGAGTGTGGAGAAATTGCATAAAGTATGGTGAATCGAAACATTTTTCTTGTATGGTGTTCCCTAATTGTATTTGTCATGATTTTTAGTGGAAACTTGACGGTCACGGATTTAACTAATTGTGAGGTTGGTTTTCAGATCGAAGTAAAATTTTTTCTTTTTTTTCGACCATTTCGTTCATAAGAACTCCCGATTTATATCGAAATCATATGACAGGACATCATTGTCCTTGCCGATACAAAATTTCAATGGATGAAGGTCGCTCAGTAAGTCCTTAAAAAACGGTCACTTATAACCTTTGCAGCTTCATCAACTTTAGAACTTAAAAGCGGATCGACAGAATTACTCCTCGAAGCATTTTTTGTTTTGGGGAGTATTGCTCTTGTGTACCTGAGGAACCCGAGGACTACTCTGAATATGCTCTAGAACCATACCTGATCAGGATTGGCCTGATGAACGTCAACTGACTTTTTAAACTGGGAACCGTTTTCTTTAGGACCTTGTTGCTCTGCACGTTAGCACCGAGATGACAAATAGTGTAAAAGGCTCCTGTGTAATGCGATAACGTCTCTCTCCTGCTAAAGCTTTGGCACAGATAGGAGTACATTTGAACTCGTACCATTAATTGGTGGCGTAAGTTGGGTTGACACGGACCCGCGATTAACGCCGGCCTGGCTCTGAGCAGCTTTCTCCATAAGGGCTGGTGCAATTCCCTTCACGGACTCCCTGCTTAGCAAAGATATCTATAGTCGTGATAAGAGTAATAGAGAGTAATGAAATCAGTGAACCATAGTTTAGTTCTGTCTAGAATATCCAATATTCACCCTTTTAGCGCCAGAGGCCGACACACCGGCTCTTGCTGCACTGGCAAGAAGTGCAAGAGCCGATATATCGGCTGGCGTCTTATAGCGCTTTTTTATTATTAGTATAACTATTATGAAAATTTAAAACAAAGTTATTCGTTTTAACTCTTTGTGGACGATGATTTTTTCCTATCGCTTGGAGCTAAGAAGCGATAATCCATCCGGCAGTAACCATGTACCTTCGAGTTATTTTTTATACTTGTTATGTAATTTATTTATGTAATTTATTTATTTACCTTTTTACAAAATATATCAGAAATGCAAAGTCTGCACTTTGAAATAAACGTTCTATATAAGATTATGATGAAAAAGTGACTTTTTGTATGTGCAAATACGTTTTGTAAAAGGGAACTGGAACGTTACTTTCTTCAATTTTTATTCCTTTGTTCTTTATATAATTTCAAGTTTTTCAAATTTTTTTTTTTCAAATTTCGGAAGAGAATGAATCAATGAATTCAAATCTAACACACCGCGGAGACCGCATTTTTCAAAGAGATTCTGCTCCATGTTTTAGGATCAAATCAGTAAGTTAATCTTTTATTTATTAAAAAAAATTAGCTGTAAGATACATTATCTTTTATTGCCTGAACCATTGTGTTTTTGGATAGTTAAAGCAGTTTCTAACAAAAAACGAGATTTCCACGCTGTCATGGCCAGGAAGTATTCCTGATTTAAACCCTATAGAAAATTTGTGGATGATCATGAAAATATAAATTAATATTGCAAAGCCCTTTCTCTTTAAAAGACCAACAAATGGTTGCACTGTAGTCCAGTCAAAGAAGTCCCTGATAAGCAAGAGGAAGGACAAAGCCGTAGTATCGAAACAAATCGCATCGCAGGAGGCGTTCCAGATGGCACAGTTTAAGGCAATTGAGACAGATAAATTTTCAATGCAATGACCAAGCAAACCTAGTGAATCCCACACGTCACTTGTGAACAGGCGCGTTACCTTGAAGAAGAAGGACACCTTTGGGCAATTTTATCTTTCTTTTTCCTTTGATACAATCGTGCTATGAGTGAAGGGCGGTATTCTCCGGTCATCGAGACAAAAAGTACATAATTTTCAACAATGGCGTACCCGATGCTCTAACTATTTCTGCAAGTGTTTTCTCTTTAGTCTGACATCTTCCTATATTGACTTTTGAATTTTGATCATTTTGGAGTACAAACTTCGATCAGGCGTCCGGGCATTTTTCAAATGAATCCCTTCCTTGTTTAAAGACCAGCCACGTGTAAGCATGGTTTTCCTTGGAAGAGGGGGATAGTCTCCATAAACGGAGACTGTCTCTTCCAGTGTGGTTTCCACTGATTTTCCTTCCATGGTAAGAAAGTGCATGACGGCACGGTACCTGGTTTATTCCATTATTCACATCAATTTCGAGATTTAAATGTTTGATCGAGAGAACCTAGCCTCGTGTTTAGATAACGGGAACCTCCAGCGGGAAGAAAATGCTAGAAAAGAGATCCCTCTATCCCAGCCGCTCCAGTATGTCTTTTTCTGTGTCAGGACTACTGGGGCATATTGTGCCATGCGATTCTATTTTCCAAAAGTTCTAAGTATATTTCCGACTATAGTTCCCAGGCTGAATTCGTACTTCATATTCTGCAAAAGAAAAAGGTGAAACAGGTGTCATCCACCCTTCCTGTACAAAACAAGCAGTCAAGAGACCACGACCTGTTAATCTTGTGCAGGTAATGCCCGCTTAAGAGCTGGGCAAATGGAAATCAGACCCACAAAGCGCTCATTTGAGCTACGGGCTAGGTCAGGAATCAGAGGTGCAGTCCGCTTTCCCTTTGTGTCTTGCTTTGTGTAAGAACTGTTGTGAATCGCTGAGAGGGCGTTTTCTTTTTCCAGGCGTCCCCTTCTCTGATGTGTTCACTTCTGAGCAGGTAAATATTTCTGCGCTTCTGCGAAACTTCCAGAAAAGTTAACTTTCCATTGGTATATCATCGTGCACAGCATTAACGATGGCGGAGTGGATAGGAAAAAGAGCCTGCACAGTTTCGTCGATCCATCCCCCTCATCGTTACCCGCATTGACGTGGCGAGGGGGCCCACTAACTCCAATGAACCCAGCGGCTACACTGCAGGAGACCTTCGGATCCAACCTAGCAGGAAGGCAAAGGACGAGAAGTGAAGCGAAGAGGTATCCAAAATTTTTATAAAACATGGAAGTACGAAAAAAAGAAGTACCCTCAGTACCCGGCATACGAGGGGCAGAAATCTCCGGGGACCGGACAACTGGCGTGACGGCACCAAGCACCAGTTGCCCGGAGCTATCCGGCCAGAAATGTACGCTGAGGGAGCAGGGCGTGCATTTGACGAGTGACTGCAACAAAACAAGCGCAATGGCAGCTACCGCACCCACTGGGAAGACGGGAGCATCAGCCAGAACGCTAAGAAGAAAGGCGCAAAGGAAACTGAAGCGTCAAAACACAATTGGGGAGAAGAGCTTCCCAACGAACCCTGGCACCAGCCAAAAAGTGGTAGCCAACCAAGGGAAACCTGGGAAATTGGCTGCTGCTACCAAGGAAGCTGTACCACCAATCGCAAAGGAAAAGGGTAAAACCGGACCTAAGCGGATGAGATCGAACGACAGCAACTGGCACTGGTAAAAAGGAACGGAGGGTAAGCCCCGAACCCCAAACTCCTGCGAGGATATCCTATCGGGACGCCGCAACCGATGCACTAACGGTAGCGGTGATAGACTACCTCAATAAAACTGGTAAGATCCAAGAGGATCAACTCGCGAAGCTGCAAACCACTCTGAAGAAGGACCTCTTCGAGCACTTACGCAGCAAACCAGGAAAAATTCCAACATTCAGAGGAATGAAACCGACAGCAGGCCATCTGACTGTAACCTGTAGCGACGAGCAGTCTCTAGAATATCTAAAGACTGCAGTTGCCAATGTAAACACCACCCTGAACGAAGAGTTTATAGTCGTCCCCATAAAGGAGGTACCGCGGTTATGCGCCGTCAAGGTATTTATACCCGAAACGGAGCGAACACCGCAAGAAGCCTTCGAGACTCTTAAACTACAAAATACGGGGTACAAAACGGAAAGGTGGCATCTCTTCGCGGAGAAAGAAGTCGCCAACAAAAGCATGGTCCTGGTACTTTCATGCTGAAAAAGCACCGTGAACATAACGGAGCTTTGCCCCAACCAACACGCATACCTCCCAGGGCACTCAACAGAGACGGCGCTACACGAAGTCTTAAGCAGAATACAGAGGAACCTTGCCATCAAAGATTACACTTTGGTGGCTTTCATTGCCATCGAGGGAGCCTTCAACAATGTAAAAACTGAGAGCATAGTAGCAGCCATCCAAAGATATGCAATAGACCCATATCTTACTAAATGGATGACGGAACTACTAGCTAAAAGGAAGATTACAGTCGAAGAAAACGACGTAACCTTGAATAAATGAACTAACATGGGTACACGACAAGGCGGCATAGTGTCACCACTTGCCTGGGTACTCACAGTTAACCCAATAGTGGAAGACCTCAACGGGAAGGGTTTCAAAACGATAGCGTACGCTGACGATATCGATTATACTGATAAGTGGAAAGTTCCCGGAAACCATGTCGGAATTGATGCAGACCGAACTCTCACATCTTTTTGAGTGGGCGAAGCTAAACGGACTGCGCATCAATGCCGGCAAAACGGAGCTTATGCTTTACACAAAGCGCCGTAAACCGGAGACAATTTCACTCGCTACCATTGACGGAAAGCATATCAGTTTAGTAAACAAGGTGAAATACTTAGGAGTAACCTTGGATAGTAAACTATCTTGAACTCCACACATAGGAGCAGTCAGACGGAGAGCTACAGCGGCGCTCTTCACAATGAAAAGACTAGTGGGGAAAACCTGGGGAATACAACCCAAAATTGCAATTGCGCATTGAATGGCAGGCCATTCGCTGGATGAAAAAAAAAAAACGCCAACTGCTGCGATGGAGATAATCTCATGCCACTCGACACATTTATCTTCAGAGACGCATCACTTGCGTGCATCAGATTAAAATCCACATATGGGTTATCTAACCCCACTCAAACGGGACACGTATGCATTTTGAAAGAAATGGAGAGAATGGCCCCGTCAAGTAAAAGGGAGCTGGATAGAATTTAACCAATATTGGACACAACAATTCCATACAAGATCAGCATTCCGACCAGAGAAGCGTGGAAAGCGGTGCAGGATTTCACATCTGGAAGTGAGATCATGATCTACACCGATGGTTCCAAAACGGATGAGGGAAGCGGCGCCGGAATCTTTTTCCCAGATCACCCGCAACTCAACCGAAGTTATAAACTGGAGAGCCACACCACAGTTTTCCAGTCGGAAGTGTTTGCAATAAAAGAGGCTATAGTAGCGGCAACAAACAACCTTAATGGAAGTACACAAATACTCTTGTACAGTAAGTCGGCACTGCAGGCGCTTGCCTCTAACCGCGTAGTTTCACAACTGGTGCAGGATTGTAGGCAGGCATCTCAAACCAGGCAGGCTCTCGCAACAACCCGAGTAAATGTAAAACTGACATGGGTCCCTGGACACAGCGGTGTAGAGGGAAACGAAAGAACGGGTGAGCTAGCGAGAGCTAAATCAGCCGACCAAAACGCCACTAGAATAGACACAATTAAAGTGCCACTAGCAACGGTAAAAAGGGAACTAGACTCTCCTCTGGAAAGAGACAGATACGGCTTGGAATGACAGGAAAGACTGCAGGATAAGTCGAGCTCTTTGGCCTCACCCTAATCAAATGAGGACAAAACAACTCCTAGGGAAAAACCGAAAAGGCGTTAGAACATTGGTGGCAGTATTAACGGGCCATAATCTTCTAGGTCAACACGCCAAACGAATAGGAATCCAAACGGATGACACCTGCCAAGCTTGCGGCGAGGAGTAAGAAAGTACAGAACACTTCCTCCTAGATTGCTTGAGTCTGGCCAACAAACGCCTTACTTGGCTGAGGTGTACTGACGTAACCGAATTGGAACACTTGGCGACCACAGAACTGGGGGAACTCCTTGGCTTCCGTAGGACGATAGGATAGACCATCTGTAAACAATAGTAATACACATGAGGAGCTAAGGGAAGATTATGGCCTATGCTAATTTCCAGCAAGTGGATCCCAGTACAATAACAATAATAATAATAATAATAATAATAATAATAATAATTCGTCGATCCATGGAACGCTGTTGACATTGTCCGACAGGTTTGGTCAACGGCGGACCTTGCAAGTGTCGGTGAGTCTGCGGAGACACTTTTCTAGCATAGTTATAAGCTGCTGATCAGGTAAATGTCTCTTTCTAGGTCCGTGCTCACTGAGCCTCTCGTCGTAGATTGTGACACTTCCTTCGTTTTCGGCGAACCTTTTAGTATCCGCTTTCCCAGTATTCTACCGGAGCGCAGAAGAGTGAGAGCGTGGTCTTCAAGAGACACCGTCATGGATCTCCAGGACGGTGCTATGTACAGGTCACCGCTGGTTGAGTAATCCTCTTAAACTTTTAGCCCATTTTACTATGCACTTGGAAGCGAATGTCACATCTGGTATGGTTCAAGTGCTTTGAATGCTTCACTGGATACGGGTACACTGCACAGTGTTTGAACATGACGGAGCTCCTTGTGCTACAATTGCGGCAAGGTACGAAATTAAAGGAAGGAATACACAGAAAAGAAACACGACTAGAAGCGTACTAAATGAACAGGAATCCTTTCAGTACTTTGTATGATTATTTTTATGTGATTTTCACAATTGTTTCAGATTCTTCCTTTTTAAATTTCATTTAAAAAAATTTCTCTTTCACATTGAATTCAATGCTAAATACTGGCAGTTCGGAAAACCTAGAATTCGTTGAAAAACAATTGAAAAAATTAAAATATGCATGAGTTCTCACTATACAATGTGGAAAATGGAAATGAAAATTTTTAAATTCGAAATGCAAACGTTAGTACACAATTGTAGAAAGTAAGATCGAGCGAGAAAAGTCTTAGCATAAATTATTTTCTATCTTACACGCTCAACGCCACATAAATTGTTTTCTTAAGCTGAAATAATTGAATTTTCTTTTCTAGCATTCAACGTTGTGGGAAAAGTAAGTCCACACGGTCATCGTAGAAAATTTCACTTTGTCTATAAACGCGATATTTGCGCTATTCGCGCTATCACAGAGATCAATGAAAAGATAAATACTTCAATTAGTTGCAACAATGTAATAAAAACATTAAAAGAAAAATATGTTGCCGAGAAACGATTTGCGAAAATGAAATGAAATAAGCGAAATATCAACCTACTGACCAAGACTATCTGCGTTGGCTGAAGCTGGTCCCGCGTCTCCTGATGGCCGTTGACCAGGTTTTATAGCTGACACTGAATGTGATCGGGTGAGATGCAGCCTCCGAAAAGACATTCCCGTGTTGGATGCTGATGACGCTGAAGGCGTTCGTCGAGGTTTTGTCGTTTGGAATTGCTGCGATCGCGATAAGGATCCTAGAGTGGATGCAGACTGTGATTCTGGTATTTGGGAGGTGCTTAAACGGCGCGATATGGAATCTTTCCCCATGCCATTTGCGATAGCTAATGACGACTTTTGCGATGGCAACGACGGTGAGTTCCTGCTTGTCGGTTCCTTGGTTGCAGTAATTGTGGAACGAGATGAAGAAGTCGAACTTGATATCGAAGATGATATCGAGGAGGATGATGATTTCTCTTTTCCTTTTAGTTTTCTGCTCTTATCTAGATCCGTCACTTTAGCACAACCGTCAATCGAGTCGCCGGTAGAGTATGACGAATTGCCATTCGCATTCGCATTCGTTTTCGCGCCATTTTTCGAGGCTGAACTTTTCCCGCTCGCGATAGTCCCGGAATCATGTCGCGGAGATCGTGAAGGGAAATTCGAGTTGGAATGTTGGTTGGATTTTCGCGATTCGAAAATCGATGGAACGCGATTTGCACTTAAACTGCTTACACTGCGCGATAATTTCGATCGATACGTTCCCAATTTATTAGATAGAAAATTGCACGTTGTTGTTGTTGATGAATGTTGAATCGGATTCATTCGGATGCCGTTCGGAACATTTTGCATTGGATACGAACGATTAATTGGAATCGTGTTGTTCGCAGAGTTCGATTGTATAAAGACGCCGTCACAAGTTATTTTGATCGTTGTAACCATATTTGTGCATAGCTTTAATGAATAATTTAGTTATTAAATCATGTCTAGGATTCCGGGAATGGGCTTTGGCAAAATTTGGAAGTTTTATCGCTTATTTCGGATTCAGTTCCGGGAGACCTTGTTTCCGGTATTTTAAAATCAATCAAAATCGTCTGCATTTAATGCTCAAGAGCAGAATTTACAACTCTTCGAAAACCCTCTGCTCGGAAAACTTTTGAATAAGTGTTTTTTGAATTCAAAACGTTAGCGTCCAATTCATAACTTGATATGTATCGCCGACTACCGATGATTGCGTTCTCTTCTAATCGATCTGCGCATTGAACTTCCCTATAATCATTCATCCTAATTGTTTCCTGTTTGGAGTACGCACATGTGATCAACTAATATTAACTTCCAACAGCACTACGAACCTTGTAGTTGATCATCGAAACGCCACAAATGGATTCCCTCATTAGTATATTGCTGTTTGCATATGAGATATAACACAATATGTGATGGCATGTAAATGATGGTAAAATTGAGATAATTTTCTAGAATCATTAATAATGGCGACCTCATGGTGGAGTGTTCTGATATGATGATGATGGCTAGTACTAGGAAACTGCATTAGCGGTAGCTTTATTCTCAATTGTTATAAGACATGTATGAAAGACACGAGTGGCGTTTTGTTGTTGTTGTTGCTAGTGAGAGCAATTGATTGTCAGTGTCATTATTACCATTGATGTCTTATGCAACTCCTCCTTGGCCAATGACTTACTAATAATATCAGCTCGTTAATTTTCTTGTCAAACAACAGAATATTCTAGATACAAGTAAGGAGCTCTTGTTTCGATAAGGATGTGATTCAACATTTTTTTAAAATAGAACAAAATGCATTGAGTGAAAGTGAAACAGTATGTTGCATTTAAGTATATAACACAAATTGAGCTTGATATAAGCTCGAAAAAACGGCCAAATCAGACTAGAGACAATTAAAAAAAAAAGTTTATATACAAATAAACTGCAACATATCCTGGACAAACTAAGCCAATCTGTTTCTGAAACAAAATGCCTTTTTTCTTCCAACTCGTGCGCATTTCTCCAAAGGCAACCCAATAAATTTTCGAATTGTTCTTTTAACGGAGTGTAACGCTGAAGCGGACCCAATAAACTCTATTAGATATTTACTTTCAGTTCCTTCAACAATGACTGGGCTGAAAAGTTCGTAGGCTGACTCTTGGATGGCTTTTTTAAATATTATTTCCAGTTTGTAACAATATTCAAACGATATGTGCCAATTTGACAGCTGTCAAAAATTGGTTCGTTAAATTTATCATGGAGAGTTGATAAATCTCTCGCTGTTGTGAGGAAAAGAAATGGGTGAAAAAGAAGCTCGAGCATTGCTTTTTGGTGTTGGAGCCACGGCATGGCTTGATTAACATTAATCCGACTCTTTTTGGGGAAAACCAACCGTCGAGAAGAGGTTTGTTAAATTTCAACTTTCAATTTCAAAGGAAATCAAAACCGACGCATGCATTAAACGCCCAAGCAAGGCTGTACCGGCAAAAACATTAAAAAAAGTCCACAAAACAATTTTGAATAATCGTAAAATGAATTTTATCGAGATAGCTGTGAATGAGATATCAAAAGAACTTGCTGGAGATATCGTGCGTAAATATTTGTAGCTGTGTGCGAATTGGGGGGGCTCGGGCTCGGTCAAAATCAAGTGTTTATGGTTCTGAGTAATGTTTAGTGAACCGTTTTAAAAGTGAATATTGATATTTGACAAGTTCATCACGACACTCCAGAGGCAAATCGACTGTCAACAGAACGGTTGACGAGATTGTAGCATCAGGATTTTGGACGCCCTTCGTGTAAATCCCAAAAGGAGCAGAACATCAACAGCGATTACTACATATTACATTTGAAGGATGAAATCACGAAAAAAAACCTTCTGAATAAAAATTATTGTCTCATCAAGCCAATGTCAGAAATCAATGGAAACAATGGTAAAATTGACAATGAATTGCTTCTCAATTAACCATATTTTTCTTGATCAGGTGTTCCAGTGATTTTTTCATGTTTGCAGACATAAAAGTATGCTCACTGGACAGGAATTCGACACTGATAAATAGTTAATCGTCTTAAATGGGGTGTGCCTGAAGTTTCCAAATGAAATGGGTTCAATTTGTTTCACGTTTTGAATGTTTTTGGAGAATTCGAATCAAATTTTTGTCCTCTCTTTTCGTGATTTCGACTCTATTAGATTTTCACTTGAGTCAAATCGTCTGGAAAAAGTGAAAAAGCTCAAGACTGTTGCGTTTGCAAAGACGCAAACTTCAGATATCTAACCGTAGACCAATTGTGAGGCTAAGGAGAAATCGTTCCTTTTAATCGTATAATCGTTGTATACCCTTGGAGGCAGAAGTTTGAAACAATAAAATCAGATTAAAAAACCTTCCAACATTTCATGCCATATGTTAATTCCACTGAGGAAAAAATTCAAAACTGCGTTTGAAAACAGTGGCACAAGCTACGCATAAAAAAGCAACATATGAAAGAGTTGATTCGTAGGACATTAATGAGTTTCCTATCAAAAAATCGTTACTACCAATACTCTTAAACCATGTATTTTCTGAAATACCCGAAATTTCTTCTGATGTTCGAATCGAAAAGTTGTTTTTATTATGTATTGAGAGGGTGGCTGATATGAGCTGGAGAAAACATATCAAAGGATAGACCTCAAACCAGCGGCAGGTCATTAGATACAAATGATAAATGAAAAGTTATGGCTCCATGCAAGGAGTAGAGTGTTGCGAAAAAGTCTAAATCACTACATAGCCAGTGTCTCGAAACTTGATGTCCTTAGACATATTGGCTGTATTGGCTATTCGTGGAAAGTGTTTAATGAAAACATACTCATACCGGAATCGATTTGCAGCACAAAGATAGCGATATTCATCGAAACCAGATTCGCAGAGAAGAGAATTGAAGAAAGGGGAGAAACCCAAAATGCTCCAAAAATTTAGAATTCAAAAAATCTTTCAAGGCAGCTGATCGAGATGAACCTATCAAACTCCAGGAAAACAGCCGTTGTTCAGTGAATTAATCAGGCTTAAAGGACCGCAAGGAGAGGCAACATTGGAGTTTCACAGATTGAGACAAATTATTTTCTCTGAACGACCAAAGTTTAATAAAACGAACTCAGGAGGACCTTGGAAAGTTGGGCGGTGGAATGACGAACGGTAGTGCAATGAATTACCATTTTACCAAGCAGTTAACATTCTCCCTACGTATGAGGACGCATATTCAGAACTTGTTGACAGTACAAAGTACTTTGGCACTACAGGAAGCAATCACTTGCAAAATGTAAATAAAGATCCCACCAGAATGACCCTGTAAAGTTTACATGGAAGAGAATTTGTAGCATCGGAGAATTCGTTCCCAAATATTATTTTCAGGATGATACGGCAAAATTAGTGTATGCATGGTACTGAAATTATTGCCTGGCCTTCTGATTAATTTAGGAGTTTTTGTTTATTCACGTACAACATTTCAAGGAACGACTTAATATCGAGCTATTTGCTTGTCCAGGAAAAAGTCGCGACTTAAATTGAAGAGAAAGCTTCTGGGATATAATGTCTAAAAAGGGGAGAAGAAAAAGGAGAAATCGACGATAACCCAGAACTTTAAAATTGTGATGGGCAATGTCAAAAGAACTGCTTATAAATGGTGACATAACGAAACTGACTTTCCGCAAAAGGCGCTGAGAATTTGCAGCATTTGTATTTCCACTGTTGAAAAATAACAGATTACGTTGGTATTCAAAATGAAACTCCTACGATTTTCTCCTACCATTATTTCTCTTACTTCTACTCCTACGATAAAGTGATTTCTGAAGATGAAAACATGAAATTTTGCGTAGAATTTATACGTAGCCCTGACAGCCGCTCGAAAAAGACCCTCTTTTGAGGGATTGGAAAACGTATAGTGAATGATCTGCCTTGGTACCACAAGTGCCATTTGGACTTTGCGAATTGCAGGAAAAGGAAAACGCTGCAGGAGTCATATCTGAAGTGAAATTGTAATGTACATCGGTGCTTTCTCAAATAAATGAAAGAAACTTTGCCCAAATCTTCTCCCAAAATTATCCGTAACGCTACCGAAACACGCTAAAGTGCCGTAAAGTTAGAGAAGCGTCCGTATAATAAAGCGTCTGCAAAAGTGACAACGAACGACTTTAATGCAGGAATTCATGTCCTCTTTGAAGCCGATCCGACAATGCAAGTGCTGGATTCTGACCGCGCAGCTTCGGAACAAGTGGAAAATTGTAGGCTTGCCTGCAATTCTCTATATGTTACTTCTCAAAGCCACAATAATCTTGGTTTACGAAAATGGAGAGATATTTAGAGTGTGGAAGGAAATGAAAAAGCGGATAAGATTAATAAGAGTTGTGTCAGCCGATCAAAGTGCAACTAGAAAAGAATACGATCAAAGTGCAACCAGCAGTTGTAAAGGGAAACTAGACGAACTCCACCGGGAAGAATATTAACGACTAAAGGATAAGCGGAACTCTGTGGCCGCACCCTAACATATAGAACATATATCTTATAAGGATTTGAATATATAAATTGGAAAAACAACCCAGATAGTTTAAGAACATCGTTAAAGCACTCAAGAAATAGTGATTAAGTATATCAAGTAAATCTAAACGAATGACAACCGCCGAGCTTGCAACGAGGAAGAGGATCATACAGGACAAGTTCTTCTACATTGTCCGAGCCTGATTGTCTACAAACGCCAAGCTAGGACGAGACGAACTAGTTTCGACGGACTCATACACCTGGCAACAACACGGGTGAAGAAAAGCTCCGGTTTCTGTAGGACAATTTTGTTTAGAGTAGTGCCAGAGGCGGGGCACTGAGTTCTAATGCTGGATTACGGTGCACAATTGATGTTGTGTTCGGAAGCTGATTTCAATTACTATTGTCATATAATTGGAACTCCCGTAAACCCTAGGGCTGGGGGTTGAATTTGATTTCCGTTGAATAACTGGCTGGAGCTTGGGGCGAGAAAGTGAAAAGCACACAACATTTTCTTCTACATTTTCTGAGCCTGACCTACAAAAGCCTTATTCGACGAACAGATGACCAAAAGCTGAAGAACATCCTTTGTTTCGGCAGGACAAGAGAATGGAAGATTTATTAGATGCAGTGCCATAAGCGGGTCGTTGAGTTCTGATGTTGGCTTGAGATATCCTACGGTTGCTCTCAGCCTAAAAAACTGAATAATTCAATGAAATGTCTAAGTCAATTGATTGAGTATACTTTGACTGATTTAAGAACGTTTTGTTTGTTCAATTTGTGATGGATTGACAGGAAGAATCTTTTAGTACCTTCTTCTCGTCAATCTAGGCCTGCAAAAGATTTTAAGGAGTTTCTGAAAAATCTACTGGTAAAAAGATGAGCTTCTGTCGAGCGTAGGAATCTGCTTCTGTCGAGCGTAGGAAGCCAAATCGTACAATGACCTTGTATATCATGGTACGATTAGGCTTCCATCAATTGTTTTTCTTTCAAAAGAATCTAGTTTGCTTCTGACTTCTTTACCTAATTCATTCCATTAAGATCCTTTGGTAAGAAACCCCAAAGAAGAAGACAGGAGTTGGACGTATTCAGTTTCCGTGATGCTAATCGCTGATGAAGAACGATAGAATTATTCTTACTATATTTATGAAGCTGAAAACTTTTTAAGTGCATTGGAACGTTTTCATTTGAGGTACGCTCTGAAAGGCACTTTTTGAAAAATTTTTGTACCAACTGCGCGAAATCTCAAATAAAAATCTATAAATCAAACCAGAGAGCTACAATTAATTTACCAAATCCAAATTTAACAAATGAGAGTCGAACTATGTTTAATCTAGAGAAAACTGCGAAGCAATGAAGCAACGAAGAGGTAGTCTATGTTGAAAGTGAGGTGCAAACACAGGGACAGGTGATCCAGCTGTGTTTAGGCAAATACTAGATTCGATTTAGAAAAGTGTTGAACAATTCTCAGTTGAAATTGATCTCATTCGATCGAAATCTTCGAGTCCAGACGTCATGGTTCTAGGTAACGTGTTACTGCCTGTAACGCTTTGAAGAGCTGACAAAGTTCTTAGAAATTTCCATAAAACAATTTTGGTCTCCTGCAAAGCAAATGACGAATAAAATCGCAGGCAAAAACCGTGATGATTTCGTCGATTGTAGGCGGTAAGTCATAAAAGCAAACAGTCCCTATCAGTCAGTCATTCAAGCTATCTTTACCACAAAATGACGCAATTGTTCCTCCATTCAAATTCAGTGAACAAACAAAGAGTCATTCAGTCAAAGTCTTCCGAAAAATGTCACTAAATTAGCCAAAAGTCAACACTAAATGGAGTTTTAGTGGAACGACAAACTTCCACAGAACATTGCCATTCGATTTCCACAAATTGTTTACAAAATTTATCACCCCAGGCCGTTTGTGCTGTAAACGGTTGAAGTTGAGTATTAACAATAAACTTTGCTTCACATCAGTCCAACAAAAGACAACATTGTTTCGCTATAAATACACTTGTTGATGTATCATTCCAGGCGTATACAATTCAATTTCAATCCGATCAACATTGCCGAATTAGGAAAATGGCAATGTTAAGCAGCTGAACGACTATTGCAAAAGAATTTCCGGCGTGTTATAAAACAATTTACATAAAGCAATAAACAACCACCTACGCATGACGCGTTTTTCACTTTGAATCGGTGCCTACAATCATCTTTTTCCGCGGAGACGCCATCATCATCATCATCGTCTTCATCAAGATTATTATCTAAGTTTAAACTAGGCTGGCCAAGTTACCAAAATAGTAGGCAGCTAACAGTCAATGTAATAAAGCTTCCAAATTTTGCCACATACGGAATCGCGAAAATTCACGGAAGATACGTTGTTCGATATCTTTAAGATAGTGTTGCCAATGGTATTGTGCAGGAGGAGCAGCACATGAAAGAATGTCGCCGGCTAAATGAAAACTAGAAAAGAATTCAGCTCTTTTCATTGAGCGCGTTGAAAGAATTTTAAACAGTGCACCCTTTTCACCTGGAATGCATAATTCACTCTTGGAAAATTAAATCCGTCTGCGACGAACTGTGGTTGATTCTAAGACGTGTTACTGCATCACGTTAAGACATTGGTCACGCACAGTGCGAGGCTTGGGAACATGTGAGAGCCGGAAACAGTCAAAGGTCTTGTATTGTATTCTAAGCGAAGTCACCTGAGTGCAAGGATACAGACAGGCCAGAGAAAATTTACGATAGTAAAAGTCGGCATCTGTCACATCGTCCTTTGACGGAGTTGTATATAATTTTTAATTCACGTTTGGGTTTGGGATGGTGTCATGAAGAGTTTTTCATGCGCAACCAATCCAAGCTATTGGCACACCATTGGCAACACTTCTGGACTAAGAACAACCACTTTGACTATAAGTTCTTATTAGGAATATCCACCTGCTTTTCTTCAATCCCACGAATATGCTATTCAAAAGCGGATACGACTTATGTTCTCAAACAACTGGCCAAGATCTATTCTACTAAATTCAAACAAATGCGATCACTAACACTTTTATCGCGCTCCTAAGCATAACTCCGTGCGCTATCATCCAAAATATTATTCTTAGACACTTGTTCACTTCATCCGGATTATGCTGAGTACACAGAAGCCAAGGATGATGGGATCACATCACACACAAATCACAATTGCTCCCGACAATTGAAATGCAGGAAGTCGGAAAGACCGCAGGGAGCACTCTTGAATTACACACGCGAGTCGAGGAGCAGCAGAAACAACACTAGCCCGGAAGGAGCTGCTTCATAATTCTTTCACCAGCAGCAGCTACCGAAAGGGAACTTGAGATGTGGCACAGAAGGATGTGGCCAATGCTATGCTGCACTTGTAAATCCACCGGCTTCTTGTCTATTGTCTTCGCCAAGCCACAAAGAATTTAAATTTAAGCGAATAAGCGTCGACCCGAAGAAAACGCTCTAAACCGAAGAAATGTTAGAAACTTACTGCTGGCATGGGTGATTTCATTTATGGTCAGACGTAAGTCGTCGCCGATATTAGTTGCCGCTGCTGCTGCTGCTTCTGCTCTGGCTTGTGTGGCAGACACAAGAAAGGTAAGACGAGACACAAGAAGGTGATGATGGAACCATGAGTGGCCATCATCAGCGACATCGTGGCTCTTGCCTTAGTCTTCTTCTTCTTCTTCTGTTTGGTGTTTTTCTTTTTGGTGGTCATCTTCACCACAAATCATGGTCAGCAACGACATTGCAAGTATCTATTGGCCACTTGGAGTCGAATCTTGATGTTTCATTCAATAAATTCCCTGATCAAGATGTGGTTTGGCATGCAAAGTCGCTAGTGATAACATCTGTGTCGAGGTTTGCTCGGAGGAATAGCGCGAGAGGCGGTGGGTGTTTAAGAACATTAGAAAAACTTGTCCTGGCCAAGCTATTGACTGTCTGTAGTAGGAACAAGATACTTCACCGCTTGCGTTCTAAGCATATGAGTATTCATATGTTGATTTAATGCAGAATATGTTGCTCCAAAGTCAAACAGTGCAAAACTGCTTGAAGCCAAGCATGAATATAAAAAAGTTCTTGACTTTCAAATTCGTAACTGGATTCTTTGGAGGGATTGTACTTTTAATTTACGAATCTCCAGCAAAAACAAAACAACCGAATCAACACTGAACTCGTCCGTATGGTAATTCGAACTGAACTTCTTTGTACTTGAGGACTTGGGTTCTCAAGTGCATGATGGATGCTTAGGTCATGGATCGAATTAGAGTCAAGTGCTTCTGAACTACTTTAGCATTTAAGACGGAACCTAGTTATCGGGAATGAAATACACTTTTACCAAACTATTATTGAAAGGGGGTTGACTTGAGAAGGGCAATTATAAGCCTAATTTAAATCAAGTGTTTAGAACGAGAATTGCTATTGGGACAGGCTGTTGCACTTTTGTTCCGGATGAAATGTACAATTTTATCTATCCCTTCATATTTCTTTTTATCTCGCGCAAAATTCAGCACCAACGTTCCGATCTCATTATTTGACCACAAGCAAAGAGAGCAAGCACAAGAGAATATCTCGGAGTGAGTGAATCATGAGTGAAATACATTAATATTTCTTAGGCAAAAAGGACATAAATTTCTCGGAGCATTTGCATGAGTTTAACAATCAAGGCTTTTCCCTCAGTGAAACGCACTTTATTTGTAGATTTAAACCTGTGTGTTTGCATCTCGAAAAACGTTTTGATGTCCTTCTTTCTCTATCAAATCAATTCATGCAGTATACACATAACCGCAAGCCTTGGTCAACAAGGCCCACTTTGGTAGTTCCGTGTACAAAACACGACAAAAACCTAATTATTCAATGGTAATGAGACTCACTGAATGTATAGGATCGAAACTGCAAAGTTTTTAATTCTTTTCATGATAAAAACATTGCCAAGCAATTTCTAAGTTCATACTTAAAAAGCGTAATTGTAATAACAAGCAGTGGATCTATAATGTAACCTCGTGTTATACTGTAGTTTTTACTGAAGGGGAATAGCACCTCGTGTTATACTGTAACATATATTCTTAGATAAGCGAAATAGCACCTTCAAATTGGGTTTTTTTCACAGGTTAATTTTAAATTGAATAAAAAGACATGTCTTAATGAAAATTTCTACATAATTTTTTCTGGCTTACAGCTACGACTTTTTTGAGGAAAACAACACATCACAAAAGCAAAGGTGGCACAATAACTGCCCTCAGAAAAATCTTAAAAAAGGGGTTTCAATCAAGGTCAAAAAGTTGTTAGAATGAATTAAGGCGCTATTCTACTTTAGAACTAATTTGGGTTTGGTTTGCTAATTTTTGCGATTTTTTTTGAGGAGTCATTACATGTATCGTTATAAATCTTTCTTGTATTGAATAAATAAACTCTTGAACTTCACAAAAAAATTATTTTTATTTATATATTTATATATATATAGTCATGACGCATACATTCTTGACATGTCATACGAAAACGGGTGCATTTGTCCATAAGATTTCTCAGCAACGGAGAGTCTGGAACACAAAATTCAAAAAGATTCTTTTTTGTATATTTTTATAATAGCGGCTATGGTTGGTACTAGAATCTTGAAGTTTTATACAAAATCAACAAAATGGCGACTGTTTGAATTTAAAAAAAAAAAAAACGTTTTTTTTTACCGATTTTTTGTTGAAAAAAAATAGAAAAAATCAATATTTTGACACGATTCAAGTACCAACCATAGCTGTATGTTTGACGAATATGTGGTAAAAAGTTCAGGAAGATCGGTTCATTAGTTTCTGAGAAAAGCTTTGGACAGTATCGAAAAACATGATTTTGAGAAAAACGCGTTTAGAGTTTTTTTATTGAAAATTTGTATAAAAATGATACTTACAGTTAATCAGCGACCCCTGCTCATCGCGCTAATTGACATAATGATGGGCGTTTGGGCCAATTTTTACATTCATTATGTCCAATATTTTCAATACAGAAGCAAATCCTTCATTATAAATGCATGCTGCTATTTTGGTTCCGATCTCAACGATCTTTGCACCAGAAAAAATGTGTTTTGGTGTTATAGACCACACGCACTGATTAAAATTTTCGTTATTATTTTGAGTGTTGCCGCCTAAGCATCTTTTTAATAAATCATCCTTCGTCAAATCGGTATAAATAGGCTTCATAATTTCTTGTGCTTCTACATCTAAAGCAGGAGGATGCTTATATTTTCGGTTATTGGCTTTGAGCTTTTGATATTTGCACCCCGAATCGGATCCTGACGGACAGTAGGTATTATGCGGATATTCATCAGTCGAAATTTTGTTATAATAACCTGCCCAGATCTCCTTACACATATTTTCAATTGAATTTTCGTTACGTGTAACTGCTAATCCATAGTAAGTCGACAATTCCTTCATTACTTTGTTAGTTAATATTGCAGTTTTTGGAAGATCTTTTTTTTGTTAAATTTTTTTCTCAGAACTTTTATTTTTTTGTCTGCTTCTTTTTGAGCAATTGCCAAAGCTTTTTTTACTTTCCACTGCTCGTTTGTAGATTCTTTTTTTTACGTGCAATACGCACTCTAACTTTTGCACAATAACACCTTCGCCATAAGGATGAACATTGAGTAGCATTTGAAAAGTCTTGGAGTCACCGTCACCAATATAAAATCCGTACCGGACTTGAAATTTTTCCATAGATCGTATGAGCATTTCGACTACACCATCCACTTCCATTTAACCGGCACTTCCCTCATGATTTGCAGGACATTAACCTTTATGGCCTTCGTACCAAGCATTGCACTCAACTGTTTCTTCTTTACCTTTCCAATACTCACAAGCTTTGCAATAAGACGATCGTACAGTCACATCTATAACTTTCCTGCAATATTTTCCAATCAGTTAAACGATGCATACAAGAGAACTGAATCTCCTTTTCGCCCAAGAACCATCGCCAAAAACTGATAAAATATCTTGAGTACCTCCTTTTTCGACATTTAAAGATTTTTCTTCATCGACAGCTTTGCGAGTCACCAAGTCAAATACACAATTTGTAGCAACCTTTATATGTTCGATTCTGTCATAATATGTTTTGATATTGAATCGGTTTCCTAAATCCATTAAACCACAGAACAATTGTAAACCTTGTAAACAAATCGGCGGTTCACTTCATAGCCGTTGCCAATCATCGGGCACGATCTATATATCTTTCTCCGCAATTCTCACAGTTGACACACACTTTAAATCCTAAACTCGTTGCCCATATTGAAAAAAAGATATATTTCCGTCACATTCTTTACAGTTAAACGTTTTTAACACAGAAAACACTAAAAATGTTTAATATACAGTAATTTGACGTCTGATCAATGTTTACGTCTAATGAGGGATTACTCGATTTTCTAATTTTTTCGGCTGACTTGCTCGTATAATTTTGTTTGTGTTTCGTCAGAATATCTATTGCCTCGAAATTTTCTTTTATTAGGTCTAGTTGTACCCCTGGCTTCTCGAGATCTTTTTCTTTCCATTTTTATACAAAAAAATTCGTTCAAGATAGATACTTTTACTACGGCATGCGAAGTGAGACTAAGCGTACAAATAAGAGTTCAGCGTCAACTTTCTCTTTCAAAAATCAATGTAATATACTAAGAGGAATATTAGTTTCCTCTTAGTTATCTATATTTATCTATCATAGAAACAGCTGCGAGTTTATACAAAGCCTAAAATCGACGGGAGGGGCCGAGCGGTTGAACGACGTACACGCCTCAAAATGAACTAAGACGCGCTCGAGTAAAATGATGAAATAGAATGCTCGGATCTTTCTGAAATTTTAATACGATATTCTTGAGACCATATACTTTCAAAAAACGTAAAAAAGAAAAAATCGATTTTTTGAAATTGACAGAGTAGAATAGCCCCTTAAAAGAAAATAATTTGGTTGAAAAATAGCATGATGCCGGCGTTTTTTTTTTCGAAAATTATGGTTTTTCCACCCCAAAAATCGAATACAACCCCACAAAATTTAATTCAAAGCATGTGTAGAGCAACGTTTTAACATTTCCGGACGATTGAATAGATACTTTTTGCTAAATCATGTACGCCAACTTGAAAAAGGGTTTTTTTTCGAGAAAATCGGAATTAAAGTTAGAAACCTTACAGAAATAAAATCTGCAATTTCTGGACCATGCAAAGACCTCTGTGTCACACAAGGAGTATGTACAACAGGAAGGAAGCCTGGATTCAGTTCTGGGCTCTTAAGATGCGTTAGTGAAGTATTTTATTTTTTATTTTATTACATCTCTTTTTTCTGTATGTGCCAGGGCACGTTGGTCGATTGTAATTGAAATTATCATTACTTGCACTACTATTAAGAAAGCCACATATAACAACGCGAGCGTCAATATCCTCGGCTAGTCAATGCCCCGAAACACTTTTTTCGGGACGAGCTCTCTTCGTAATTGCAGCATAAGTAGCATAGACACAAACACCTCAAAAACGAGCTCTGCAGGATCGAAATTCAGAGGTAACAGTTTACGATCTACAATTAACTCGAAAAAATACTGGAAGACGAATTAAAAGCGTAAAAACATTTTTGCGAGGACGTGACAGGCGCCATAAAACGCTACCAACTCCTACAACTCTAACTTTGACGAGTGCAACTATCTTCGAAAAACCAGACACCATGCAAGGACTTGTACCACGACCCAGTATGCAAGAAGCCGATGCTGAAGACACTAGAGAGCCCTATGGCGCCATGAGGAGGCTGCATACCGCGACAGCTCTTTAAAATTGGCAGCAATAAGCTAAAGTCGTCAATTTTTCTCCAATCACTGCGAAAACTCGAAGAACAGAATCAGCAACAGCAGAACCTGCCCAATTTTTGAAAAACAAAACAAGCTATGCTATCTTTTAAATATCTCTCTTATAGACGATATTCAAAACGTTGATGTTAAAGTCCTTTTGCGGCGAAATTGTCAAGTGTACACCAAAGCAACTGTAACCAGGAGATCAGCAAAGGACCGAATTCTCTTTATAGAACAGTCCCTGGATATTTACCGAGAGTGAAACGAGAGGGTAAACAGAGGGGAAACATTTGAATTGAGCTATCGGGAAGTACTACCACTCATCCCGGTCTAACAGGGTTCGTCCTGTTGTTGGCAGCTGCAGTTGTAATGCACTTCCAGTCTTTCTCCATGCCAAAATCTACCTTTAAACCTACAGATTTTGTCCGGGGTCTATTGATTTAACTATAAATGTCTTCACTGACAGAATTTTCTCGATCTATTGGTCAGATGTTTCGAAAGCGGCTGACGAATACTCCAATAGGAGCACTTGACGATTCTCTACACATGTTCCGAAATACTATATTATTTTCCATATTATTCATATTCCATATTTATATATATATTATATTTCTATATTATCCCTTCTATTTCTTATCCCAATTGTTTTCCCTTGTTAACTCCAAAAAATCAAACTTTAGGACGCAAAAAGCGTCCTCGAAGCGAATACACGAAGAAATACCCTTTTACCGCCAGCCCTAGATTGATTTTGATAGATTATAATGGTATCATATTCATATTTTAGGTTCACTTCTGACAAGATCCTGGTTGGCGACGGCTTATGAGCTGGTCATTTTGAAACTTCGAACGGCACGCAAGCCCTGTGTTTGCCCATTTAAAGCCTGCTTAGAGGTGGGTTTTTTCCGATATGCCGGAACAAGGCAAAAGTAGTTCTAAACAGAAAATGGGAGAAGATACTGGAGCCTACATATGCGTGAAGTATGCAAATGGTGCGTTTGACAGTGAAGTATGTCAAACAGCGTTTGACAGCAGCCATTCGCCACGGCTCTCTGGAAACGTTCCAGAGAGCTGGTCCAAAATTGAGAGACACCGGAATGGAACAAAATGAATAGTTTGAATAATTTGAAAGTATTCTGTATTGAGCTGGCGTTGCTGATTAGAGGTAATAATTTTTTTGCATTGCTTTTTTATTAAAAATTTTCAAATGGGTTTTTCTCAAATTCTCTTTTTAAGCAATGTACCAGCGATCTCTCCAAAACGACTTCGCTTATCTTTCTGAAATTTCGATCACATATTTGTTACATATGTAGGCACGATAGGATGGACCATCTGTAAACAATAGTACTACACATGGGGAGCTAGGGGTCGATTTCTGGCCTATGCTAATTTCCAGCAAGTGGACCCCAGTACAATAATAATAAAAATACATATGTAGGCATAGTTGGAACTAAAAGTAAGCCCAAATACAATTTTTTTTTTTAAAAAGTCATAAATATTAATTCTGTAGTTCTAACGATAATCACAACCAAACTTAATATAGCTTTTTTTGGATTTTGTGTTTCAGGCACGTTCTTCTTTCTAGATCAACATGATAACTTTTTAATGCTTCTACTAATGTAACTGCCTAAACTTTCTAAATGCACAAGCAATTTGCTGCAGGTGCAGTGCCGAAAAAAACTAGGTGGACGCGAGAACTTTCTTTAAAAAAAAGAACTCAGTAGTTAAGTAGGAATTCAACTTGACGATGCCATGAAAATGGTTGTACATTGTAGGCGAGGCAACAACGGAGTCCTCTGGAAAGAGTGAACAATTCGACATCCAGGCAATTTGACTTATCAGAAGAAAAAACAAGCCAGAGATTAGAAAACCCCTAAAGGTAAGCAAAAAAGTTCCGACAAGTTCTGACAATGTGAAAGGAACGACATGGTTCTAAAACTTCTTTCCTCGCGAAAGAACTACCATTGCAAGCGCTTACAGAAGTCGAACTAACTTGAAAATCCCATTGCAGGGAAATGTAGAATGCATAAAACCTGCATTTCGAAGGAGGCAATCCTCTATGATTCAGAGTAGGAATGCTCAGCTGTAATATGGAGACAATCTCTTCCGAAGCGGTTGTCAGGAGGAAAACTTTGTCCCCAGACTTGTCAAGGAACTGTCTTTCACGCAACGATTGTAAACTCGCCGGCACTGTCTGTGATTAGTGTTTCAGAGGCCACTCCTTCCACAACGGCAGTAAAAAGTATTTGTCCCATTCCCAGTTGTTGATTATCCATTCCACGAAACATAATGCAGACGTTTTGTTTTTCCAATAATCAACGGGGTTGCCACCAACGCAGCGAAACAGTTTTAGTTTTTAGTTTTTATTTTCTCGATGTCAAGTTGGTTTCGAATGTCTTGGATTGAATCTTCGTGAAACAAACAGATGTTAAGATTAGTATTCATTCAAGAGAATCAAGATCCGATCTTCATGGACCCATGAGAATTACATCTGGGGTTTCGAAAATTCGCGATACCACGTTGGTCTTGCCATTTGGCCCCTACGGGTAGTGCCTTGAACTGATGAAATGTCAATTGCATATATTAATAAAAACACTTTTGAACTCACATTTGCTATGGATGAAGTAAGCAAGTCTTAATGGAAACCGCAGAAGAAAGCTTTGTGGGGCTAGCGAAACTTGGAATGGATTTTTGAAAACTATACAATATAGTGAACCGTACCAGTGATTGGGACAAATACCATATAATTCGGGCGCACCATGGAGAAGGAAAGGTGCTGTTATAAAATAATATGAAAACATGCGGAGCATCCCAATGAAACGCGAACTTATGGAATGGACAAATTGCGCAAGAAGATAAGACTTGATTGGGTTCACGTTTTAATATCCGATACTATCATGGGAACCAAAAAGTCCTGTCTTACAGCAACGCTTGAAAACCATTGAAATTTATGGTAACTTCATTCTGGGATCGAAAATAACGGCATTTACAACGCAAGAAACTTTCACAAAAGAAGGGAACAAGGAAATCAAATTTGCCATAACGACTAACAAACACTAGCCTAGTTGTTCGGGAGAGGCCAGGTTTCGAACATAAAACCAAATCGAACATCAGAAACAACTAGGGATACTGCTTTTCCGTCAATGAAGATTGAGGACAACAGAAGCCGATGCAAGACATTTCTTAGGAAAGCCTACCTACTTGATGGTCTTGATAAAGGAGGTCCTACTTGACTTGATAAAGGAGGTCAGCAGTTGTTTTTTGTTTGATAGTTATATTTGGAAAAATTTTAATGAAAATAAAAACCAATATTCTTTTGATGTAAATAACTTTATTGTCAATACCTCTGCGATTTCATATTTGCTTAGCATGTTGTATTTCTGCTTGTAGATTCGTGCTGCTTGTGAAGTTGTTACAAGCTGTGAGAACTACTCACTCAATTTCACTTTAAAGGATCATCAGGGGTGAAGCAGGTTGGGAGAGTTTGAAGCCTTCCACGCGTCTTCCAAACCCTGAAGAGAAATCGAAAGAACGAAACATTTAGGGAATACGAACATCAGAATAAGGTCCCCAGATTAAGGTCGGAAAAATTAAGTCAAAGCCAGGTCGACGTCTGATTATTACGCATTTTAGTGTGATCACAAAAACCCTATACGACAGCCTTGAACGAACTTTTCCCTGTTAGGAACAACAATGTTTTGCAATATAATTCGACAACAAAGAGATGTCTGTAGTTTGCATCGTTGGAAATGCTGACAGCGTAGCATTACATCAAAACCTATTAGAGGCCAAAAAATTCAAAAATGCGATTAAAATTACCAAAATTTTATGTTAAATTATCCAAAAAAAAACTTACAAAAAGCGAAAAAGTTCGATACGATTGCGTTTGCAACGATACAAACTTCAGACACCTTTACAAAGCATGGATCCATACTTTTTATTTCATGATCAAACAACAATCTGAAGGGATACTTGAGCGCCTGGAGGCTTCAGCTTCTTCTCTCGTTTCTTTCCTTCCCTTCCTGAATAATCATCATTATCTGAAGGAAATGAAAATATCAGGCCTAGGACGAAATAATGTGTGCCCAGTAACGGTTCAACGTTAGATTTTGAGGTTAACAGGGGAAAGTGTTTATTAGTAGTCCAGAACCATTGCGCGCCTTGGACTCTCACACTTTGGGCGTAAAAATCCTTCACCTCCAAACCAAAAATGAATGGCCTGAACAAGACTTTTAACTCCTTTGTCGATGACGTTAGTTTTGAAGTTTCGAGCTCTGCTGAGAATATAATAGCATCCGTTCATTGGAATACTTTTTTCAAATGTATTTAAAATGGAGGGCACATTACGCAATGTTTGACACCCGAGAAGCATCCTCAAACTACTCAAACAGCCGCCTACTCTCACAACCCAAGCCTCGGTGATTCCACTTCTATCCTCAGCTCAAAAAAGGCTCAGGAGAGATGAAATCTAAAGATTAAATAAAGATGATAGTGGTTTGTGAAATTTTGGGAAAAGATAAATGTTAAAGTTAAAGCGCATTTAGGGTTTACAAAAAAGATGGCTAAACGTTATCATTGATTTGTGGTCATTCTTCGTAAGATGCTATTGGCTCATTAATCACTCCCTCCCTGATTAGAAAGGTCTATTATAAAATCAAAAGGAGCTGTTGATGAACTCTATGCATATTATGCATTTGTTCTGTGTTGGCCAATATTTTGGGCAAAACTAGTAATTAGTGACTTGAAACTGTTTTTTTTTTCTGATATTGGAGAAATATAGACGCGCTATTTATCTTGTGATTCATGTAATGACCTCAATTACTCGCAACATCAGAGTTGGTGGCCGAGATATGACGAGCGTGGTCAACAATCGAATCATCTTCTAGATCTAGATTGCTTACAATACCAAAGAAACTTTTCCAAGAGGATTTCAAGTCCTCAAGAAGGGGAAGTGCACAGAATCTTATCCTTTGCGTTTAAGATTAGAGACTTTTCTAGTGAGCAGGAAGCACCAGCACTTCCTGATGACGTATTGGTGCTTATTTTTCATAAATTTTTAATTCTACGATAGGCTGGCGTTAGGAAAACCACTTTGCATACACATCAAATCGGTGGAAGGACTTTCTGAAGATGCCTCGGTTCAATAATTAACAACCCGGTTTTGAATTCCTGACCTTATCACAACAAATCTTGGAATCTGTTTAGAAAATCTGCTCTGGTATTTTACGTCAGATATTTGAGGTTACATAGCAACTAAGGTCAGATTTTCCGACAATCTTTGATGTCTACTCGAAAAGTTTACACATCAGTTAAGTTTTTTTCGAAGTTCTATACCTTCAAGAATATCTGAGCGATAAAAGCTCTTTAAGCATGTCTCTTTCGTCTGTGAGGCAAGAAGCCACCAATGTGGATTATGATATCAGGATTCTTATATTAG
Organism: Stratiomys singularior; assembly: GCA_954870665.1. Taxonomy (NCBI): domain Eukaryota; kingdom Metazoa; phylum Arthropoda; class Insecta; order Diptera; family Stratiomyidae; genus Stratiomys; species Stratiomys singularior. Next base: position 106,598,460 of record OX940878.1, on the reverse strand, counting down.
GTGTTTAAATATGAAATGCGGATTTTACTAACAGATGGCATAACCATTACATATGGTTTGTGTCGGGGATAACTAATATGGCATTTTGGAGGGTAAACATCTGTCAACAAATTTCAGTATGTCATAGGTTTTGATTATACAAACAACATAGTTTTTTTTTTTTTTTAAGTCTAATAACCTTCTTTCATTTGAAGAAAACGGCAGCAGAAACTTATCGATTGTTAGTGGGAGCATATGGTGAATATGCCCCAAGCCAAGACACTTGTGAACGATGGTTTAAAAGATTTAAAAATGGCGATTTCGATGTCAGCAACAAAGACCGTGGAAAACCACCAAAAAAATTCGACGATGCAAATTTGCAAGCAATATTGGATGAAGACAACACACAAATTGAAAAAGAGTTGGCAGAAGCGTTGGAAGTTACTCAGGCAGCCATTTCACAACGTTTAAAAGCCATGGGAAAGATCCAAGAAGCTGGAAAATGGGTGCCGTGTCAATTGAAAGAAAGAGATATCGAAAGGCGAAAAACCATTTGTGAAATTTTGCTTGCCAGAGAGAAAAGAAAAGGGTTTTTGCGTCGGATTGTTACTGGCGATGAAAAGTGGATTTATTTCGACAATCCCAAGCGGAAAAAATCATGGGTAGACCCAGGCCAGCCATCAACATCACAACCTGTCCAAAATATTAATGGAAAGAAGACTTTGCTGTGTATTTGGTGGGATAGTAAGGGTCCTTTGTATTACGAACTGCTGAGACCTGGTCAGACTATTACTAGCAACCGTTACCGACAACAACTGATCAAATTGAACCGCGCACTTAAGGAAAAACGACCAGAATTTCACCAAAGACATGATAAAGTCATTTTTTCAACATGACAATGCTCGGCTGCATGTTACAATACCTGTCCAGAACTACTTGGGAAACATTAATTGGGAAGTTCTGCTCCACCCGCCGTATTCACCAGACTTGGCTCATTCTGACTACTACTTGTTTCGATCGATGCAACACAGACTTTCGAAACAGCCCTTCCTTTCATACGAAGAAGTTAAAAATTGGCTTGATGAGTGGTTAGCCTCAAAAAATGAGAAGTAGTACTGGGACGGAATACATCAATTGACAGAAAGATGGGAAAAAGCCGTAGCTAACGATGGCGAATACTTTGATTATTGAATTCATTCGTTCTGTTATTCAAATAAATGCAAATTTCAAGCAGAAAAAATCCGCATTTCATATTCATACACCTATTTACTTCTGCGAATTTTGCAGGGATTTCATTGTTTGTACCATGCAATCATCAAAGTTATGCATGGAAAGATGTTCAACACTTTGCGTATGATTAAATTTAAGATTCGATTGAGATGTGTGTCCTGTACCCACGTAACAATACTAATGCAAATTCTAATCATTGTTCAGATTTGAAATGAAAATATTCATGGTTAGATACTTAACTCCGCTCTCATTACATAACTAGGGCACTATACGACCCTCCCAATAAACTAGTGGCCATGATGGAAAAAGTGAAAATTATTATTCATCTTCTTAGAGAAGTTTCATGAAATAATTAACAAAATTTAAACAGAACGAGAGACGAGCAGAAATCGGCTGTTATTCCATATTTAAATCCTTACTCCACTTTGTTCAAGTGGGAAGAGAGCGTCAATAAGGTGAAACTTATTTCGACACACATGCATGCTTCACATATGAACTCTTTGCATTCTTACTTATGCATTTGTAAGTAGGATTCGGCACATGCTGCAAAGATATTTCATAGCAATGATGGCTCAAAGATAATGTCTAGAAATAACATGTGAGTAGAAATGTAGTGAAATAGAGAAGAATAATTGAATAAAATTAATATTTAAACATGAATGCAACTAATATATGCAATTCTGAATAAGCATGAGATGCTCTACTATTTACTTTTTTTGCAGAAACATGTGAAAATGATGAAAAAAACGTTAGATGCGTATTAATGATTCCGGAACATGTGGAAGCTTCATTCATTTTGCCTTCTAGTTGTTTTGTCATGTATGAGAAACAACTCAAAATCTCCCGGATAACATAATAACTGATTTAATGCGTTTCAGAAAGTATTGTATTCTTGTTTTCTTCAGATTTTACTTTGAAACTTCAACATGAGTTATGTCGACAATTTTTCGATTCACTCGCTGGTGAATCCACTAATTCCAAGTAATGAAATTCTATCTTAATTTTTTTTTTGGTTGGGGATGAAGGCTTTTTACGCCTCGAGTGAGGGACTTCTAGTGACAGCAGACTGCTGGACTTCACCTGAACATATCAACTGTCATCTTGAGAATCCAACCTGGATCGGTTTTTCACATAGCATTTGGCAAAGTCTCTATTTCCCCTTGGTTTGGCGTCTTCAGTTGGAGGAGTCCCTTTTTTAGTTGCCTTCACATGCCTTCACCTTTGCATCAAAAAGTGGTCCAAGAGTCCATTTCAACCATTGCTGTTCCTCGCTTGCGATAGCCTCCCCATTCCGTTGATCCCTTCGAAGATGAATCGATCTGCGCTCTCCTGCGAAGAGAGCGATAGGCGCCATCCAGGCAACAACGATGACAGCTGGTTCTGAGACGGTGCTGTAGGCCAAAGTGATTCGTAAGGCTTCTTGCTACTGTATCTGAATTCAACGTTTTCGATGATTACAAACATCAACAAACGTGATCACTCTAGACGATTCTCTACAAACACAAAGGGCAATAACGGAAAATCTAGCTCTCACAAGATATATACGGAAAATATTTTTGGGGAAGTTCCCCTACTTTGTATTCTTAATTAATTTATTTTGTTGATAGAGGTGTGAAGGCAATTCACGCCCGAGTGTAGGACTCCCAGACACGCAATGCTTGTGGACTACCCACAGCAAAATAACCCGTTTATCGTAACCTAACTGTAAACCGTTTGACGATTTGCTTTAGGCTAGACGTTCCTATGCCGTTGCTTTGCCTACTTCAGATTACTGGGATTCTTTCTGTAGTGAAGTGGAAGGGAGGGGAAAGGAGAGATAATCTCTGCAAACCCTACGCCTTTTGAGGCTCCCTAATTCCTCTTGTAAGTATTAGGACTGCCTGAGCATGTGCCATTCCATTTATCAATCGTTTTAACCATTTCTCCGACATTTCTGGGAAGAGCCCTCCAATTTCGCTGATAAGGCTCTACACTGCTTCCTAATTTTCCGGGCTTACCACATCTACGCATTCCGATTCCATACGAAGAAGAATTGGACATCCCTAAAGGACAATCTTTTTCAACGGACTTATTTTCCAAGAAATGTGTACGGAGCACAATCCAAGCAGAATAAGAACAATCACGAAAAACATAGCCGAGATTTACAATGAATTGGAAAAAATGTAAAGGAAGTAAATCTGCTTCCATTTAATGCAAAGAAGTTATTGGTTTTATCCGAGAGATTGGAAAACAATCTTCGCATTTTTGGCTTTTCAGTTTCATAAAACAGACGATTCTTCAAACCTCAGAACCAAACCTCCTTGATCATTTTAACAAAGGTGGGACGGATACTTTGGATTAAATGTTCCGTGCTTACACAGTGACTCGAAAAACACGTTGCAATTGGAACGGTCCTGATTTATGTTTCAGTTTCCAGTTTTTTCTTTGATAATTTGACTTTTAAATTTTTTGTATTCTACCAGATTTAATTTTGGTCCAAAAAAAATTCGGCAGAAGTCAAAAAGTGAAAAATTTCGACCCCGTTGCGATGGCACCAATATAACACTTTCAGGCAACTTCTGTGAACACTAGTAAAATCTCACACAAAAAACCTAAGGAAAATTTTGGTGTAAAATTGGCTTTTACTGAAACTATTGACGGTGGAAAACTTCAAACCAAGCCTCTCCGGAGGAAATTGAAATTCAAGATACATCGTCTGTCAAAAAGATTTCCGTTTAGTAAAAATAAATGCATTCATTGTTTTTCTATCAAGGACATAAGATAGAAAAACAACATGAGTTGTCCGGAATGACAAAACGCAATGTGCAATTACTACCGGTCCAAAGTTTGCCAAAATTGTAATTGCCAAATCACGTGACAAATACGGAAAAATAGATTTTTCTGTCGAAATTTGCAAAATCAACAAATTGTGGGCTTTTAGACCTTTGTGACACAATTAGGACAACATCGTAACTGACAGAAACGCAGAGAATTTTTGTTCGAAAATGGATTCAGTTAATTGCAACTTTTGATGAGGGTAAGGCTTCAAAACGAGACTCTCCGGAGGCCCCTAAGGACGGTCGATTCAATACATATTAGGCATAAATAAACATTCAAACAATTCCCTAGCATGTGAACATTAATGCATCTTTAGTTAATTTTTTTCCAAGAACAAACGATAGAAAAATATAAAAAAACGAAACGTACTACTGGGCTATTTGGGCAAAATTATATCTGATAAATCGGCGTGGAAAAAAATTGTTTTGCAACATTTTTTTTTATTTGACATCGATTAAACTGTGTAACATAAATTTATTTTTAAAAAATTTTGAATGCAGAATTTTTTAAACAAAAAGAAAAATTTTTAGAAATATTTACAATATAAGCTATGTAAGCCAAATGGTTTCATTTGCTTGTGAAATGAAATTTGTTTTGGACAATTAATTATCCTTATTATGTCGTTTCGTTTTCTTTGATCAAAAAACGTCAACGAAGTTTCAAATCATTTCAAAATTTCAGTGGGGTATGACGCACCCGTGTGGGTCATTTGTACGATCTTAAAAAGTGTCTTATTCCAGGTGTGTGAAGTTTGTATTGTTGCATACGCAAGGCTGTCAAATTTTTCACTTTTTTAGTAGATGCCTAAACTGAAATGAAAATCTGGTTAAGTACAGAAAAATTTAAATAGGCAACTTAGATTTACCAAAATGTTAAGTCCAATTGCCCAAAAAAATTTCAGGAAGTGCAAAGTGCAATCAAACACCTCTTATTTCAGGGTTCATATTTTATTACTTTAAGGACTAAGTTTATTCACAAAATGCTTCACGCTTTTTTGAACAGGAAGGCGTCGTTGGAAATTAAAAACAGGTTGATCTGGTTTGATCGTCTTTTATGTCCGCCAGGCCATACAGCCAACAGTAGTTCGTTCCATTGTTTCTACAGATCGAAATTAAATTGTCTTTAATGTTCGCCGGGCCATGCAGCGTTTTTAGGGAGGACGCGTTTCAACTTCTTGTACCCATTGCAAGCTCATTTTGAACGACAACTTCATGATGGTTACAAGCATGAATGGTTAAAAATGAAAAAATCGAGGACGAGCTGATGATTGTCATCAACAGTCGAACCGCGTCCTCACCAAAAACGCAACTTGGCCCGGGTGAGAAAAAAGACAATTTATGTCACCCTGCAGGAACAATGAAACGAATTACTCTGATAGGTTTTATTTTTAATCAATTTTCGCATTTACGCACATATATTAAGTTCAAAAAGCGGAATCAAATTAATGAAAACTTCATCAGCTAACGTAATTTTTTCTTACCAATGTGAGGACTCCACGAGCGCTTTAGAAATCGATATATCTTTTGAAGAAGTTTGGATCACTTACCTGAAAAGGAAAAGAATTAGTCAGTATCGTTATTCATGAGTTTTGAAAATTTGAATAATGTAGTTCGGAATTCAAAACATGAGTAATCTGAGACCTTCGTTTGAAACATAAGAGTTTACGCCCCCTTTAGCCCCTAAATCCTTCAATAATCAAAATTCAAAATTCGTTTATTACATTACAGAGTTTGTCTCAGTGTTTTCGGCTATTTCTGCAAATTGATTTGAGCGCAAAAGTGATGTGTATTTTGCTGCTACACAAGCGGAAAACTTGTACTAAGGCGCCGAGAAGCCACGAAATGAGTTAACGGTTTCAGGCGACGGCAGATGGACGAAACGAGGCTTCTCATCACAGTTCGGTGTCTCTTCCTTAATCGGGAAATACTCCGTAAAGGTTCTTGATGCGATGGTTACGAGCAGTTTCTGTGGTGGATTTAATCGATGGGAGATCAAAAAAGAAACTGAGCTAGCTGCGTACGAAATATGATATGACGCTCATCAAAATGATTGCAGGGTGAATCATTTTAGAAGCCCTATAAAATGGAAATAAATGTCATTACACAAATGTTTATGAGAGTGGTGGAAAAACATGGCGTAAAGCATTTAACGTACGGAGTTGATGGGGATTGCAACACTTTCGCTGGAATTTTGAATGCCGAGCCATACGGAGAATCCTCAGTTTCAAGAAAGAATACATAGGGTATGTGGAAAAAGAAAGAAGACACAACTCCGTAATGCTAAAAAGAGTATATAGGAGTTGGTGAAAAATGTGAAAGGCAAACTGAATGACAGTATAATATACAAAATCCTATGCGTTGGCAATCTGTCCGCATTCAGATTCTGTAGAAGAAATGAAAAAAGAAGTTTGAGCTTCTTCCTATCACAAAATCTCATCAGATGAAAAACCACAGCATCAAAACTGTGCAGAGGGCGAACAGAGCTAGTGCAAATGACGACAAGCTGAAGCTAAGGGTGAACTAGGCCAGTTCCATCGCAAGCCACTTTTCATCCCAGAAGTTCCAGCAACCATTAAACCTGTCTTTCAAGACTTATAAAAAGAAGACCTGCTGACCCGATGTTTAGAAGCAGAGACCCAGAATACGAATGAATCTGTGAACTTTTTGATCTGGACTTTCGCTCAGAAACATCTACACTCTGCTGCAAAAATCGTTCTAATTTGAACTTTATTCATTTGCATTGCTCATTGCGTGAGCAATAGGATGAAAGATATCCTATCCAAGCGATTTCACTGGTTTTGCTGTTTGTAACGGCGCGTTGTCGTGTAACAAAATCACTTTGGCATGTCTTTTGACTCATTCCGGTCGTTTTTTAATTAATGCACGATTTAAATTTACCATTTTTTGACGATAGCGTTGTTTATTAATGGTTTTGACGGGCATCAAGAGTTCATAATACATAATACTACTCTGGTCCCACTAGACACAGAACATGGTTTTCTTGCCGAAACGATTTTGCCTTGGTGTTGAAGGGCCGGCTTCGCAAGGTGAGAGCCACGATTTTTACCGCTACTGGTTTTCAAAATAAATCAATTATTCACGACCCGTCACAATTCGTTGAAAAATAATGGACTTTCGTGGCGCTGAAGCAGCGTTTAACAAGAGACTTTGCAATTTTCTATTTGACGTTCATTCAAATCGTGTGCGAGACATTTACAAAACCAATGACTCCTGTAATCTCTCCTTTTGGCTTTTTGATGGCCTAGAGCGCTAACTGTCTTTCACATTAAAATTATCACTTTTGAATCGTCGAAGCTATGTCTCACATGTCCTAATTGATGGATCTCGTCAACTATATGTTTTTACCAGCGACCCAACGATGACTTACAATAGCCTTTTTCTTTTGGCCAAACAAGAGAAGCAATGCATGCCGCTAATGCTCTTTTTTAGGCACAAAGTTCGACATGATTGATCAAAACGATAAAACAAACACGCTAGTTTTGGCGGACTCAACTTGTGTGTATTTGAAGGTAAATGTCAGATGTTTACTTTTAACTAGCGCCAACTCTTAGTCAAACCGGAAAAAGACATGTATACGCCTGGTACATTGGAAAAATAAGGACATATAACGCCATCGATTAAACTACAATAATGCAAAAATTCCGATTCCGATTTTACTTATTGACCTAATAACCAAAAAAACACGAAATTTGAATATTTATATTCAAAAGCATGTCAACTATTCAGTTTTCATGATTTCCAAATCATTCTAATTCGCTCGATATGCCATTTGGCTTTTGAATTCTAAGGAGACCGTTTTGAAGCTTTTTATGGACATGAGTTCTTTTGCACTTCAGTATTATTATTATTATTGTACTGGGGTCCACTTGTTGGAATTTAGCATAGGCCAGAACTCGGCCCTTAGCTCCCCATGTGTAATACTATTGTTTACAGATGGTCCATCCACTTCAGTAACTCATATCGTGACGTAAATTTTTGTTGGAATATAATCTGAAGTATTGTGGGAATATTAATAAACGTATATTAGGGATTTCAAATTGCAAGTATTTTCACTTTTCATCAAAAATAAAATCCTTAAAAATGCCAAAAATAAAGGCTAAAACACGGAGTTTCTTTTTCAGTTTTCACATGGAGTTTCTTTTTAGCTGTATAAAAATTTTCGATGGTTGTCGTCTATGGTTTGACAGTTGAGAGTATCAAACTGTGTTGACATTTCCGTTAAGCAAGGTTTGGCAATTCAACGTGAATCGTTTAACGCAAGAACAACACATTCAAATCGTGAAAATCTGTTCGCGAAGTTCATAGAATGCTTCGTTCATTTTACGGTCGACATAATGGGCATAGTGAGCAAGAAATACGTGCTGTTATTTATCATTTTCCAAACGGTGATTTAAAAACCCAATGCTATCACAAAGTACAATCAATTCATGGGTGGCCTTGATCTCGCAGATCAGTATTACTCGACGTATTGTTTTATGAGGCAGTCCCTAAAGTGGTGGCGCAAACTGTTCTTTTGGTGATTTGAAATTTGCATAATTAATTCGTACATCCTGTACAAAAAAGTCAAAAGGCAAGGAAACGAACAACCGCTTATACATTTACAGTTTCGAAAAAAATCGGTAAATAGATTGAGAGCAGATTTTCGACAACCAAGAGAGCTAGCTTCAAAATCGACGTCCCACCTGGAAGAAGTTCGTCTGAACGGAAAACCACGTTATTCTTACGGGAACAAAGAAGAACTGCAAAGTTTGTTCGACCCATAACACACCAGGTGGAAGACATGAGACGACGTGTTATTGTGATACATGCCCAGATAAACCACGAATGCATCTTGGTGAATACTTTACAAAGTATATTACAAATTCTTATAAAGATAGTAAGTTTAATTGTATAGATAGTTTTGCTTGTAAGATTTTAAAGTATAAATATTTTCTTTTAAACATGTAAATATAGGTAAGTAGTCAAAATATAACGTTTTTAAAAGATAATTTATATGTAAGATCATTTCATTAAGTTCTTGCAGCAAGAATAGTAATTTTGTTATATAGATACTTATTCTTGTAAGTATAGTTTTAAAAATGTAAATATACATTAACAATCAAAATATAACTTTTTAAAAGACAGTTTGTATGATCATTTTATTGCATTATGTAAGTCACTCAACTGATTCGTTAAAATCACTTCGTACTGCTACCTCATCCCGCCGAAAAGGAATAAATACAGCTCGTGCAAGCATAAAAGCCAAATGACCGTTGTTTACGTCGCATTTTTTTTGATTGAGCTGAATTGAAACTGCCCGAAGATGCACATTTTTACCGAAGAATTGTTTAGTCGTGACGCTAATTTCTGATTAAACGGCTTCGTCAAAAAGCAAAATTGGGGTATATGAAGCGTAGACAACCTTCAACCCATTAACAAATCACCCTTGCATCCATTAAAATTGACTGTTTAGTGCGGTTTACACGCTGCCGGCATCATCGGTCCTTATTTCTTTCAGTATGAAGAAAGAACTACGTTACGGTAAATGGCGAGCGCTATCGAACCATGCTGATGGATTTCTTGATTCCAAAAATTAATCGGCTAAACATTGACGTTAGGTTCCAACAAAACGTGCCATAAAGCGCGCTTAACCATCAATTTATTGCAAAATCAATTTGGTGACAACTTTATTTTCAGAAGTGGTCATGTTAGCTAGAACCCTTGTTCGTGCGACTTAACGCCTCTCAATTGCTTTTTATAGGGCTGTTTAGTCATTGTTTTATGCCGACGCTTGATGCATTGAAAGCAAATACCTTCCTGGGATCCGGGGTATCATATATGATATTTGTAAAAATGCTACGTAACAGCGCTATCTGTTAAATTATTGCGTAAGCACTTGGATAAAGATTGATTATAGACGTCCAGTGACGTTTTGGGTGTACTTTCTTCAAGTGCCGTTACATTTGACAAATTTACAGTTTTCGATATGTCGACTTCACGCAAGGGTAAGTATAAGTAATTAATACTTATAAATTCCCGAGTGGTTAACGATTGTTTTTTATTATCGTTGATCTCTTTTTTGTGTTTAACCAATATGAATAGCGTGAAAGTCTTTGTCAACGCGAATATCATACGGAGAATTAAGATTTCTGATACTTTGGCTACTATTGAAGATAATTTTATTTACTATGATTTCAGGTATGTCTGATGAAGAGATTCGCCACGGATTATTTGACTTCGATTTCTCGAATTGCGAAGAGGAGGATTCAGATGTCGATGAAGATGATATACAAAACGAAAATATCAATTTTATCGAGGAACAGCAAAGTTTACAGAATCCAAATAGTGATTGGGATTCTTCTGATGATGGGCCGCTTCAGCACACCTCCGGTTCAACGAGGAATAGTTGTGCTAGGTAGGTCAGTAATTTGGAAGCATTCAAGTGGTTTTAGAACCGTATCCGTTCGATCAACTCCCGCTGAATTCCGCTTCCCAGAGGATCTCTAGAGGCCTGATGTCAAAAAACTCGTGCAATATTTTGAGCGGTATTTGAATGCTGATTTTTTTTGGAAATGAAGCATTTTGTACAAACGTTATGTCCTTCTCGCGAACAGGAAAATCATTTAATTCGATTTCCGCAGACATTCAACGATTTTTTGGATGCAGCATGGTCGCCGGACTGTTGAGGATGCCAAGAATAGAACAGTACTGGGCCTTATAAGCTAGATGTGATTTAGTGGCATCTGCAATGGTTTTTTTTTGGGTAGGGAGGTGAAGGCCATTTTCGCCCTGAGTGTCGGACTCCCAGTGGACCTACTGGACTACCGACTAAACACCTCCCCTGTCAACCGTAGCGCCTAGCCTGGAACCGTTTGACACATTACTTCGGGCTAGGCTTCCCAATTTTACGCCTTTTGGCGCCTTCGGGTTACAGGGATTCCTTCTCCAGTTGGATGGAAAAGAGGAGGAGGATTGCTAGAGAACGAAACCCTCCACCCTCGACGCCGAGCGTAATGCACCACTTGATTCCATTTGTCAAATAATTTCAGCATCTCTTCGGTTAGGCTATCTGGATGGAGCTCTCCCAATTTTTCGGCAAGATCAACGCGCTCTTTGTCCCATCTTCTGCATGAAAAGAAAGTATGACAGGCGTCATCCTTCACACGAATGCAGAATATGCAATCTGGAGATCGTGACTTACCTATCTTGTGCAGGTAAGACTGAAAACAACCGTGTCCACTCAGTAGCTGGGTCAGGTAGAAATCAGTCTCACCATGCGTTCGACTGAGCCACGATCTCAAGTCTGTGATGAGCCGAGCGGTCCATTTTCCTTTTAGCTCACGTTCCCATGATTGTTGCCATTCGTCGAGAGTGCATCGTCTTTCATCGCGAGCAACTTTTTCTTTATTACCCTCGTGCCTTCGGAGGTAGACTCTATTTGACGATTTCTAACGCATCTGCAATGGTTAGAAATCGTTATAATCAAATTCATTCACATTTAAAAGTTTTCATCGATAATGATGTTTGATTCATTAAATCCACACGATCTCATGACTGTTTCTGGAAAATACGCCCAATCGTTGCAGAAATTGAAAGAACATGCCGGGAAACTGTTCGAGACAAAAATGTCTCCATCAATCAACAGATTATCCTACGCAGGAAGGTGCATTAAAAAACAATTGGTGGTAAAAACCAAATCCTGAAGGTATAAAAATTCATATCGCAGCCAATCCCAACGGATTACCATTTTGTACCCAACACCCAAAAATTTAAACGCAGTTGGAAGTATGACACTGATTTTGCAGGACACCCTTCCTGTTGGGGAACGGGAATTTTCATGTGGAACAAGGCCCCAAAGAAGGAAAAAACTGTGAAAAAGTATGGTAGATCATTATAAATCAAAACAGATTATTTTAAATCAATCAAATCTCGATCACATGGTCCAACTCATCCATGGGAGGGATAGACTTTCTAGATAGAGATCTTGGCGAATTTGCGATGAGAGGTCGGACTGGAAAGTGGACCGTGAGGACAATTTTTCCATTTCGTAGATTTCGCAGTTGCTGCTTCTTGGATAGAGTATCGTCGGGACGCTAAAGCTAAAGGAAAAACTGCGTGTCAGTACTTCGATTTTAAAATGGAGCTGGTCAAAACTTTATTTTATACGTCTCATAATAAGAACCCTCAAAACCTACACCCTGAACGAGTAAGTCCAAGACTTTACTCGACATCTTCATCCACTCGGTCCCAGAAAAGACGCATTATCACAGCCCTTCCACACGAAGCAAAATAGAAACAAGCATCTCATCTGCCAGAAGACAGGAAAAGGTAAAATAAAAAACACAATCTTTTCAACATTTTGAGTAAAAAGTTGCTTGTTTTCATTGAGCAAAGTCAAAATGGCGAATTACTGTATGGCAGCCAATAACTACAGCATTTTAATTTTAGCATTTATTTAATTTAAATTGAAAGCATCACAAACAAATTGGTCACTGTTTAAAATTAAAGCTGAAAACATAAATAAATTGGACATATTTCTGTTGAACGTGAAATTCCCATCAATTTGATATTGTTGGCAAATTGCCAAATTCAACAATTTCTCATATTATTTGAGTGTCCCATTCCAATTTGTTTACTGCTCTCTGAAATGTGTCTCATGAAAGTGAGGAGGACACTCAAAAAGAAAGGAAAATCACCAAGCACAATTCGTTCAATATGTCGCCATTTGACGACGAAATAGAGGGAAGTATTATACGTAGGAAGAATTTTCTTTCTGCTGCCTTTTTTCACACCAGTGATGGGTTCGGGGAGTGCAGGAAAAATTTTCATGTTTTTCATGTTTTCACTTACGAGTAATCGTAGTCAATTTGAATCCTCTTATAGACTTTCATGGCGTTTATCTGTTCCGGAAAATCGTCTGAAGTATGTTCCCATAATAGAGAGCTTATGATGCGGAAAAGTTCGTTATTGCAACAGCAGTTAAATTATTATTAAGAAAAGGAAGTGGCACAAAGCAATGCGTGTAGTACAATCAAGTCAAGATTGAGGTAAATTGTAATTGCTTTGTTTTACAATCTGTGTTTGGTTCCTGGCGATGATGGTTCTTGCCAATGTATTGCAAAATTAGATAATTTAAATGTACCGCTCGCAATAAGCAAGAATGATTTGATTTTTTGAATGTAAGGAAGAGTACTTGCACTTGCTGTTCATGTTGCAAAAGACGCATGCACAATTCAGGAGGGAAATCGATAAAAGCAATACTTCCGCCTGAGTAGAGATCAAGTTGAAGTTGCCGTTTTGTATTAACGCAAATGTATGAGAAGACTTTTCTCTTTCTCTTACGTTCGCATACCCCACGCAATGTTGCTATTATTCATCGATTTAGCGACGCAATTGATTCAGATGAATTGAATATAATCATAATTAATTTCGTTTGAATTTATTTGCAAGCTATTTACTGACTTCCTACTATGCAAATATCAGTTTCTACGGCGTAGTTTTGCTTTTAATAAACAAAACCATCAAATCTAATTAAAACTATAGCCGGCATTTAATAATAATTGCAAACTCCCTCATAATGCATATTGACGAGTCATCTTCCTGCGTGTCTGTTTCCACTTGTTCCATCTCATTATCTGTTCGCAAAATGAAGTTTGCATCAACAGTGAGGGTGATCAATCACATTAAGCCAATTGCATTCCATTCTAGGGTGGTTAGCAACAAAATTTCCTATCTGAATTGCATCGTGTCGATATTTATTTACGTTATTCGCTGAAATATTTACAAATATTAAATATAATGGCAGTGTAAAGTGGCATTTCAGTGCATGCGGGAAGGTTGATTGGTGACCGGAGTAGACTATAATAACCCTCTGAGTCAGTTAGTCACCAAACTCAGTCATGAATGATTGAAATCAATGGTTTTTGGCATGGTGGATGTTTGCGATCTTATCTCTCTACGGAGGCTGTGATTGCTGCTGCTGGGTGCGGCTCATTCCAAATGGGATTAGTCGATATTGTTCATATTGTTATAATGTCTGATCCAATTTATCCATCACACCGGGACGCCGACCACTGTATTAGTCATGTATGGATTAACATCACCGAGTCCAAACAACAAGCGTGAAGGAAGCATTGATTTATTTAGATTGGTGCGAAAAGATTTCCAACTAAATATATGGCACAGATTTCGATTTTTTTGCTTTTAAAATTAAAAACCGTTTAAACAATGTCTCTCATAGAGGATCTGCCACATGAGATATATGATAGCGAATGTTAATTTTTTAGAGACGCCATTTTGATTTTCTGTCATCTATATGTCATTTTGGCAGTTGAACGTTTTCAACTTATTACGTTAGAGTTGTATACAACTTAACAACGAATTAAAGTTATTCAAGGGACTATTAAAATGGTTGATTGTGGTAGATAACGTCGCGGCGTACGACTGTATAATCAAAATAATGCGAGAATGAAAATTGGGCGGTCACACTTTCACGCCTGCAATACGCAGGAAACCTGTTGCCGTGCTTAAGGGTCTCAGCTCTCTATTTTCAGAGGAGGAGATCCCAGAAGACATAAAACTTTAAGTCCCGGAAATAGCTAAGCCCTCGGTTACCCACATGAGCACTGCCCGGTCGCGGCAGAATAATATTGCGCTTAACCTTTTCAGGGTATTCCTCACTTCTGAGAAAGACCTGACAAAACATATAAAAATTCTAAACTGTAGAATAACGATGGAAAACCCCCGGAAGGCAGAGCTCACACAGTTTCGGGCATGTTGACGTCAACTGCGGGTATAGCGAGAGGTGTGTAGTCTGCGGTAAAAACCATTCGGGGACCACCCCCCCCCCTCCAGAAAAGACCTCGCCAACCCGCGAGAGTACCCGGTAAGAGACCCCTCAAGTCCTTCTGTATACTGCGTTCTTTGCGCGAGCACGGGCCATCCGGCCAATTTTTCCAACTGCCCGGAACGCGTTAAGCTTTGGGATCGAATTAGTCAAAAGCGAGCTCCGATATACGAAAACCAGCTGACCTTACACCTTCAAAACATTCATCCTCTAAATCAACCGATGGATTTTCTCGATAATATAGCACCACCCATCCACCCACCACCAGAAAACAGAGAGTCGTATTCCTCCTTGCCGAAGAATTCCTCCCCTATCAGCAACCCGCAAGAACAATACCGAACGTGAACAATACCAGGGGGAAAACCCTCTGAACCACATTGCTCAGGAAACTCGAAACATGTTTGGGATCTCACTCCCATCCCTACTCATAAACGCCCGCAAATTCTGAGCAACTTATAAGCACTTGCTTAAAGAACAGAAACCTGATACATTATTCAACTTCTGTTTGTATGTCACTGGAGGGCAGTAAGCTAAGATTCTTATCGCTAAATATAAATTACCTCCAGAGACACGAGAAGCGCCTAGCGGTACAACACATGGTACAAGGGTACTCACCAGACTCGCTCTCATCTGTGAAACTCACTTATCAGTAAGACACAAACTGCACTTCCAACACTTTAACATATTCCGTAATGACGAAGGCACAGGCACCCTAATCATGGTTTGAACGATCCATACCGCCTAACAGATGGAATGCAACTTCGCTCCCCTTTCGTATACCCTAGCCGCTGTTCACCTGCGGGCAAACCAAAGCCATCTACGCAAAGTATTGCTAGAAGCACTGTACGTACCATGCGAAACCGGAATCCCTACTGAATCCAGACTCAGCCAAATAACAAACATTGGACAGATCTGGACGGAGTAATTATAAGAGGCGATCGATGGGGCGATAGCGCAACCAATACAAATGGCTCCACACTTCTCAACTGGCTTCACCAAACATCCCTATGCAGCAGCTCTTTCCTCAACAATTTCCTGATGTCCGCCTCTCTTCTCACCCCAAACCACTCAAATTTCAAGTGCGCTACCATGCCGGCACCTTCCGACTACTTCGCGTTACTGCTCGACATACAACTAAAGAGGCCACTCCAATACCCCCCCTCAGAGACTCAGCCGATGTTTTGCAGACCTAACCTGGTCACCATTCAACGACGAGCATTCACATCAACTCGAGGGAAAATATCCGGACCATAGGGTACTCAGCAATTCAGAAATAGACAAATCCATCCAGGATCTCTCTGCGAGCATACTAAATACCCTAAACAAATACGCACCCGCCAAACCACCTTCGTTTTTTTTTAAATATGGAAACTTATCTCTTCATATTATTTACCTCATCCGAACCAAAGGTAGGTCACAACAACGCCCTAAGAAAATCTTTCATAAGAATCTAAACCGCATTTACGCAGAATACGTTTCAATGAAATCCCAAATAAACTGTCTTGACACCCTTATAAGGGCGACCACGCGTACAGAGATGAACAAAATGTTCAAAGTTCGCCTGTCCGTCTTGAAACCATCCGCAAATGTTTTCAAGGAAATCAATGCTCTCACCGGCCGGCGGACCACAAACTTCGACATAATCAAGAGTTCAATGCAACTGAATGGAGAAACATTAACGACAACGGAGCAAAAACTATTCGCTTACTCCAATTACCTCCATCATCTGTACGCGAAGAAGTCCTCGACCGATCGCAACATCAAAGCCATAGCTGAGCAGAAGTTCAACGAGTTTCTGCAAGGATATCAGGGCTCCTTTCTGACAATCTTCTCCCCCATCAACTGAACCCTATGCCCATCAAGCGAAACCTTCAAATGCTTCTCTGCAACGCCCTAAAAGTCAGCTGGGCCAGACGAAATTTCCAACTCCGTGCTAAGGAAATGTCCCTGCACCATATTTAGACCCTTCACATGCATTATAAACCACTGCATAAATAATGGGTACTTTCCTCGAGCCTGGAAAACCGTAGTTCTAATCTAGTTCACAGTTCTTAAAAGGTAAATTCAGAGCAATATCTATGCTTTCGAATTAAGGGAAGATACTACAGAAGATCATACTTCTCTCGTTCAAACCATTTGCCAAACCCCTCTTGCCTGCCCAGCAATTCGGATTTCACGAGAAGTTATCAACGGAGCTAGCAGCGCTACTGCTACCCGACCGCACTTCGACCGGGCTAAGAATGAAACAAACAACCGTGGCATGGTCCATAGATCTGGAAAAAGCATTCGATTCAGTGTGGTCAAATGGACTTATTTATAAACTCCTCAACAACGAATGTCCTATACCAGTTGTACGCATCATAGCAAACTTTTTCGACGAAAGGTTCTGTTCATTAAATATAGCGGATACATATTCCAACTTCATTAGTGTGAATTCGGGAGTTCCACAGGGATCTATTCTCGGGCCGCATCTCTTCAACTTCTTTTTCCACGATATCTCCATGGTCCAGCCAGCAAGTATTTCAAATCACCTCACTCAGAACGCGCCCCCCTTTACCCCACCCCCATCCTTCCTACGCAGATGACATCATCGCACTGGCCACCCACTCTTCCCCGCAGAAAGCCTTGAGATCCATCACACCGCAAATACAATCCCTTCAAAAGAACTTCACAAAATGGGCGCTATCCATGAAGGCCGGAAAATGCGAACTAATTTGCTATCGTAATGCCCCCGTGAAAGGCCACCGATTGGCATCGTCAGAGAGTAGAGAACTCACTCTACATATCGACAACTCCCCCATGCTCCTAAAGAACACTTATTATTTATTACTTAAATATTTAGACATCCGATTCCACCATCGCCTCAAATTCAACCCACACGCCCGCGCGACTATTTCCAAAGCAACCATAGCCTCTGCAGCGCTGGCACCACTACTCTCCAGCAGATCCGTCAGCATCAGTACAAAGCTGCTCATGTACAAAACCCTGATCAGACCCATAATATCATACTGCTCCCAGTTTGGCTAACGATCTCCCCACTATCGCTGAAGAGCTGCAGATTTTCGAAAGAAAGATTCTTAGGAAGTGCCTGTCTAAATATCGAAAGCCCAATAAAAAGTACTACCGCAGCAGTATACTCTATGAGGAAACAAAAATCAAACCCATCCTCAATTATAGATCAAGCAAGTGCCAAGAGACTGAGTAGATGGTCAACTCACCCTGAAGCTATCGTACGTGACTTACTTTATCGGAACCTATCGCTTAACGCCTACTCAGCCTACCTAGCCCCCATCAAACTTCTCTGCTCTAATCAGACAACAATGACATCCTTCGATGCGTCTTCATATTATAGGCCACCATTCTGGTGACCGCGGGTGATTACACGGCACTCATTGCGCTAACCTCAAAAATTCGGGTCGGCACATGTCATCGGAGATTATAGAGAGCCCAAGTTAGCTGAAGAGTCTCCGCTCCACAAACGCTTCAGACTTCCAACCCTCTTTCATCAGACCACTAACACTCATTGTAAATAAAAATAAACTAGGATGAGCTAGATATAGGTTAAGATAAGAACATTGTAATCAAAGCAAATAAAAGCTTTACGAGCAAAAGATACATAAAACTACAACTCAAATCTAGCATAAAAATCGGTTACGATCAGATTTTCCTTTTTCAAAAGCTGTTTGACAATTTGTTGCTGTCAAATATTTTCCGTAGCTAGTTAAGAATGACATGCAGGTATAAAGCCTCAATAAATACATCTATCTATCTTATCTATCAAAATGGTTTCAAAAATAAAAAAAAATCATTTTGAATACTTTGTGAATTTTTGATTTTTGATGCAGAAACTTTAACCTGCAGTTTCAATTGGTGACCTGCCAAAGACCAGAAAATATTAAAAGATTCATGGGCTGGTGCATATTAAATGTAGTATTAATTTTATTTTTTATAATCGTACTGTCCTTCGCTAGAGTCATATTTAAACAAAGGAGGTTTTCTCAAAAGAACACTCAAAAGTATTTCCTATTGTTATTTGTATTGAATTTGTACCGATATTAATTCCACCGCTTTCGTGCAAATTTTTGTATTGGTATAAATTTGGTCATAATGCTGCAAAACTGAAGGAGAGGCGTTCGGTAATCCGTTTTCATCAAGATCCATTTATCGATCGAGTTTTCACCTCTGACGAAAAGGGCGTTCTTTACAACTGAAAAAGTGTACTTCGTGGATCGATAGGGATGAGCCTGGTGGATTGATAGGGATGATCCATAGCAATAATTCACCGAAGATTTGAATCAAAGATTGTTGCAATCTGACTGGGATAATTCATTCCTCGTTTGAACTGATAAGAAAATTACGACCGAAAGGTATGCCAATAAATTCATGAGAAAATTTGAAAATTATACGCCCATCACTATTTCATCGGCATATCCTACTGCTTCTTTACGAAAATGCACGGCTACATACGCGGAGTCACAGAAATTTACGTATCCTCATAGAATATGTAATATTCGAATGCAAAGAACAGGAAACCATATCAGCGTATTTACAATATTTATCTACAATTAATAAATATTAACACAGTTCTTATAAAATATAAATATTTTCGTTTAATTGACATTGAAATACAGCAAACGAAAAAAACTTCAAAGCGCAATTACAAAAATTGTCTACACACGACTGCTTCATCAGGCAAGTGAAAAAAGTGCCGTTAAAATTTTCACAGTTAAACTGCAATAAGACGGTGTTGTTGTGTTTATTAAAAGATAGGATGTGAATGCTTCGCGTAGTGAAGTACAACTTACGCAAAAATACGTTCCAAAAGGGGAGGAGTTCCCGTAGCCGTTCAGTTCAGAAAATAATAATGAAAGTTGAAAAATGCTGGCGCCACCAGCCACCATTACTTTCAGACCGAACTTTAGAATAAGGATTGTCGAGATATTGCTCGTATGAGTTGTCCTATTTTGAATTTTTTTGGCTTGCCCCGAATTTTCGGAACTTCTCGGTCTTTATCGATGATTGTGTTGAAATGAAAATTGGGCTCAATTCGAAAAGCTTGAAATTACGAAAAAAATTTAAAAAAAAATCAGTTCAAACTACAAAATAAAAAATTAATAAAGTGGAAAATTCGAGATTGTAGCTTTTACAGCGATGCAAACCTCAAATATTGTTCTATAGAGGGATGCGGATAGTTTTCTGTTGTAGAATTAAATAAAATGTTAGCCTGGAGTTACAGCAAAAAAGACCCTGAAAGAAACCATTGAGGCAAGATCGTTAATCAAGTAAAATTGTCTACAAAATCGGTTTAAAAGGTCAGCTACCATAAGGACAGAAGCATCAATTGCGGTATTGCGGAGAAGACAAAGAAACGTCGGCTAGCACGAAGGGTATTCTGCTATTTCCTGACATTTACCAACAGAAAAATGCGTGAGAAATAAATATGAAGATCATACGGGCCCAACCAACATGAAAATTGGATGGAAATTCATTGGAACAATGTCATTATGTTTGATCAGGTCAACCACGTTGTCTTGGAGACAATGCATTTCTTTGAGCGAAAGTTCGGTAAAACGTCAAGCGACGAAGAAAAATTGGAAAAAACTTTCGTATCATGCTACGAAATGTTTTTCATACCATGATATGAAAAAGCTGACTCTGATCGCTGAACGATGAAATGAAAAAACTATATCACCAACATAAAAGACCAATTAATATCCTGTACCGAAAAGGAATTTCAGAACGGAACATCACAACGAAGATGGCGCACCGCCGCCGAAACGGCGGTGTCCATGTCGGTGGACGAAAATAAGATAATGACGGGGAACGACAGAATATTCCGAGGATAAAAAAAGAATATCAGAATTCTATGAAAGCTCTCTAGGATAAACACCAAGATAAGTTTTCAAAAAAAGATTACAAAATTTGATTCCATCGCTAGTCTTTGTTTTTTTTTTAATATCTTATTTTCTTTTGTCGTTTTCGGCGGACTATGTGTAAGAAATTTCTGAGTCCATGTAAGCATTTGCAGACTAGCCCGCGAGCGCTGAAAAAATTATACTTTGAATATTTCTAATGGTCCTACAAAAGAGTAATATGTATAGTCACATGTTTATGTTTTCTCTATTTATTTGAGATATGTAAAGAAAAAGAGACAAGCCCAAAAATAAACATATAATAAAAATTATAATCACTATCTACAAAGGAAAAATCCCAACCAGATGAGGTGAGCATCTGGGAAGGCTTAACAACCCAGATGTTGGGTTTTCCCAGGTCCTCAGCCTCACAAAGAACTAAATACGTCTTTTTATGGCGAGCTTTTCCATACTTCACAGCACATGAGACAATCGTTCCAATAGTTTCTTCAACCAATCACGCGACCAATCTCTAGACCTGCCCCCTCTCTACGGACTTTGGGACCTTTCCGCCATCCTTCTACCAGTCAATCTTCTTCTGGCTCTCATCAGAGACAGACCTTCGCGCATATAAGGTCGTGATTATTTGTCTACAAGTGAATATAACCCCGGCTGGTGACGTTAAAGGACTATCTCCCTCGCTGGTGTTATAGAGTTTTTCACCCTAGCGGGTGACGTGTAGAGAGGATCACTCTAGCTGGTGATCAGTGTTGCCGTCACCCTAGCGGGTGACGTGTAGAGAGGATCACTCTAGCTGGTGATCAGTGTTGACGTCACCCTAGCTGGTGATCAGTGTTGACGTCACCCTAGCTGGTGACGTGTAGAAACGGTTACCCTAGCTGGTGATCAGTGTTGATATCACCCTCGCTGGTGATTTGAGGAAATCTCACCCACGCTGGTGACTGTTAGCTCATTCCACCCTAGCTGGTGGACCCAGATTTTCACTAGGTAACCTATAAACATACCGTAGAGCAGCGGTGGATCAAACTCGTGGGGACAGACGTCTACCATCAACACCGTCTGGGTGAAACTTCTCACCACGTTTCAGCTTATTACCATCGAGAAAGAAAACTGTGATCATAAATTGTTAAATAAATATTCAAAGTTGAAACATCATAAACAAAACTTGTAAACCTGTGTGCAGTCCATTTTTTTTGTTTTTTTTTTATAACCAACCTTTTTGAAACACTATTGATTATCTTTAAGTTTTGATTTTTAAGGATGATTGGACTGAAATGAAAAACTAAGAGTTTTCATTTCACAAAACCGACATTTTTCATTAGAAAATCTAGCATTTAGAAAATATTTTACATCCCCATTCAGTGCAAATACACACTCGATTCCCAGTTATACTTTTTGTAAACGGGCACAAAACGCACGTAACACTGAGTGCAAGTGAATTATGTAATAAACTTCAAATCATTTTAATAGCTTTATGTCAAAATGCCACTCGAACACATTAACCAGCAGATATTTCTGCATTGAAACTTGCTAATAGCGGATGGAAAAAAGCCGTTCTAAGCTGAAGGAGAAATCACCCAATGGAAGCTCTCATCAAAACTGAATTTGTTCCCATTTTGACGTCAACTATAGAAACATCCATTAAGCCACAAACGATCATCAATGGATTCAAAGCCAGTGGGTTGCACCCTTGGAGCTCTTCCAATATAGTCCCGGAAATACTTTGGAGCTACTAAGCCGCCAAACTGAAAAATGAAGAAACTTTACCACAATTAAATCAAGAGAAGTCCAGCATGCTAAGTAAAGAACAATTCAAAAGCATTTTTGAAAACGTCAAGATTGCTGAAATATTAGATACAAACGAAGAAGCTTTAATCCTTAAAAAAATTTGTCTTCATCCAAGGTTTCATGGCGGTGAAAAGATTTTTTCAGAAAAGAACTTATCATTAAATGAATTGCAAATTGATGAATTTTGCGTACAACAAGCTGATGAGACCTCAAACCCAGATATTTCGCATATGGAAATAGTTTTTAGCAAATCGATAGGAATATTAGAAAATTTCATGCCCAATGCAGTGATTTGTGACCAATTGACAGACTCAGTCAAAACACCCGAAGAGCAGAGTCGAAACCGGAGATGATACTCAGACTGCCTCTATCAGAAGTTCGCTCTAATATGCATAAACTCCAATCAGAAAAGGAGTGAAAAAATGCGAAAAAAGAACATTTGCTTTAACGTCAGAAGAGTATCAAAATTTTGCGAAACGAAAACTACCCGAAAAGCAAAAGGAAATCGAAAATGCCCAAAATAGGAAAGAAGAAAATTTTTTTTAAAAAGGAGCAAAATCTAAATGGTGAAAACCAAAGCAAGAGTAGAAAACGGAAAATGTCAATTCCGAAGACCACTTCAAGCATTATTTCGAATTGAATTTATTGCCTTATATAAAAATTCGAAATAAGGAAAATATAACCAAACGTGCAGAAATGAAAGAAATCGTGTTTCCAAAAGCCCATGAAAACACAAAATAAATTTTCAAAGGAATCATGCAATGAAAAGAGATCAGATTGTTTAGACAGTTTGCCGAATTCAATTTATTTAAAAAAGGAAAATTTAACCTAAAGTGAGAAAGCGAGTTCCAAAAGTCCATTGAAAAATCACGAAATTTTGCAGGCGTTAGAGGACGATAACTGATAGGTTTCTTAAAGGTTTCGAAGTCTTCTTAAGTTTAATACAATTACTACTTTTTAATGTTAACTATGTAAATAAAATTAGAAAGTAGCTTTTTTTATTGTTTTTATGGCTCTGTCATAGGGTGACAATGATAGGATACAAGCGTGCCAATAATGCACAATTAGGTGTAAATGATTGGAAAATTATAGGGTCCTTCTTCACAAATTTAAATAGTTTTCCGCGAATGGTATGCTAGCTACTACTTTTTTGAGTAATTTAAAACATAATGCCATTGCTAATATTTCAAAAAACATTTCGGGTTTGGGTATCAATAAATAATCTTCTTATCGGTCTATTTCTTATAACATGCTATTAAAGTGTCAACACTTGGGTAGTTTAGCGTACACAGTGAAAACTCACCTAACGGACACCTCTCTTAAGCGGACGCGAACAGTGCCCGTAGATCAATTGCTATGAGCTCAAACCTCTCTTGAACGGACACCAAGAAGATGATGTAATCAATATACGCAACGCAGCAAAGTCAATGCAAAAGTCAGCAAAAATGCTTCTGAGTGCATTTGTTGAAATTTGCAGTTGCTTACAACAACGAAAGAAGCACGAAGCACATTGCTTTTCATATCATTGTATAGCAGTATTTTTGACAGTTTGCTTAGTAAATTGCTCAGGGTGTTGTGTTAACTAGTATACAGTGTAGTTTTCGCGTTTTGTTAGTATAAAATGACGACGAAACGGAATAAAATGACGACTAAACGGAATCGGTTGACACTAAAAGAAAAAGTTAAGAAGTAATATACGTTTACAAAAAATAAAAACTTAGTTTCCGCCAACTTTCACAAATGTTTAATATCGGAAAAACTCAGGCTGCAGATATTTTGAAGAATCGTGGCAGTTGAGGAGAAAAATTTCACTCAAATTGTAACATCAATGAAAAGAGGAGTTTTTGAAAAGATGATGGGTTGAAAATCGACAAGAGATAGAAACAAAGGAATATAATGAATTTCATAGCTTACAGCGATTTCTCTGATTTTGCTTTTTAAGGACCAGTAGTTCGCGATAAAGCAAAACCAATTGCTACGAACTTTGGCTTGGAAACCTTTTCTGCATCTGCAGAGAGGCTAGAACGGCTCCGTACTCGACACAATATTAGCTTTAAGGCATTTTCAGGAGAAGCATTTTGCGTTAATTCTGTCGATGTCGAAACATTTTTACAAAGGCTTCCATTGATTGTTCGGGGCTATTCAGCCCGAGATATATACAATGCCGATGAAACGGGATTGTTCTTCCTCGCATTGCCTAACAAAACCTTAATGCTTAAAAACGAGCGCTGTTTTTGGGGAAATTTATCGAAGGAAAGAATAACGATACTACTTTGTGCGAATATGGCTGGTGAAAAGGAAAAGATTCTTGCAATCGGTAAATTGGCCAGGCCAAGACCATTTAAAAACATTAACATCAATGAGTTGCCAGTACCCGTTTTGTCCAACAGCAAGGCATGGATGGCTGGTGAAATAATAACAAATTGGCTTAAGATTTTAGATCGAAATGCGGAACGAGAAAATAGGAATACATTATTGTTTTTGGACGATGTGGCATCACATCCGACGCATTTACGTCGAAATTAAAAAAAATTTCAAAATATTAAGCTAATTTTTCTACCCCCGAACTGCACATCAGCCTGCCAGCCATTAGACCAAGGTGTTATAAAATCGCTGAAAGTGTTTTACAGGATGCAAATAGTGAAGCAAATTTTGCTGAATCTAGCCACCGGTAGTTCTTGCAAATCTTGCAAAAGGCATAAACTTGCTAGATGCGATATATTTCATAAAAAATGTTTGGGAAAGTGTTACAAAGGGCACAATTCGTAACTGTTTCCGCAAAGTAGGCTTCTTTCAAGACAATACTGAGAATTCTTGCTCTGAACAGTTTTCTGCGGAAGACGATATACCACTAGCTGTACTGGCTGAAATGGGTAACGCACCAACACCAGAAATTTTAAGCAATTCAAGCATCGAAACCTATTTTGGAATTGACAGTGAATTGTCTTGTAGATGTAGAGGAACTTGCAGACGCCATCGAGGAATTACAAGTTTCAGATGAGTCAGACGAAGAACCACTAGTTCCAGATGTTGGGACATATGCAAAATATGCATTTTTTTGACAAAATTGATCACTAACCCTCACGTTAGCCCTACTATCACGTTACTTCGGTTCGTTTCTCTATAAAGCCGCTGATGCATATAATTATTTTTACTTCTATGCCTGGATATGTAAGAACAAACATTGTAGTCCTGTTCGTTCCAGGCATGAGGCGTTGCTAAATTTTTCATTTTCTCTACTTGGTACCGATACAATATTAGCTTTAGATTTTATCCTTTATCAAATGGCAGTAGTTATAAACATATGAATGTCGAACAGTTATCAAACTTCGGATTGCCACTGTACCTCGAGCTTAAACCTCTAAAATATTAGCTTAATAAAATCAGCTACCGTGCATTTTATACACACATGATATTGCTCAACTCGTATCATATTACCGCCAAAAGTCCGTCGCTTCATAGTAGAACATAACGAATTAACGTTCAGATAAATTCCCTGCGAGTCATACAATTCAGGTTCTTGGACACGGAACCTGCGCTAACTCCATCATTGAAGGAAACAATTTGTATCGATATAACGTCTCCTCTCCGCTACAGACCACACCATTCCATCTTTCACTCCTCTGTCCCTCCAATAAAAAATACTTTTTTCTATTCTTATTATCTTATTCTTTTCTATCCTATCTTTGATTTTCAATCTTAACTCGTAAGAAACATAAAACGAGAAAAAAAAACTCTCATCTAAAAATATCCACTTGTGATACTAAAACAAGGCTGAAAAAAAATTACAACAAGACAAGGTAAAAAAGTGGCAACATCGAGAAGGTCATTTGATGAATTTAAAATTCTTGGGATTCCTTTCGTGTTAAAGGAAAAAACTCAAGTATTTGTCGAAGTTGCTCCACTCCTCGCGACCTCGGCTTCAAACCCCAACCACGTTGATCTCAAGCAGTACCATCTTCATCCTCATCATCACCATCATCGTCTCCTCTAAGTTATCCCAACCTGCACCTAAGATATCTTTCTTAGTCATTACGGATATTTCGTGTTCTCGTGGTGGTTTCTTTGGCAAGCGTCATCATTACATTCAGTTTCTGCAGTACAGTTCTATCCGCTAAGACGACGACGAAGATGAAGTTTACCACCTTCATTCTTCCCATTGACGACGACCGTGGCCAAGGTTCAAGTCTTCATTTAATCATCATCTTCTTGAACAGTTCTAAACTCTTCCCTCCTGGCGGAGGATTTCTCTCTGGACCGGAATTTAACTTAGTGTTGTTGGATTTAAGTTTTACGGTCGACATCAACGTGGTCCGGGATTGAATACTTAATAAATACCAAAGGTGTAAAATGATGAGGAAAAGTGTTTGGTTACTTCTGTTTTGAGATTTGATTTATGGTAAGTGCAGGATCGCAGGATACTCTGCGGAGATTTTTCGGGGTGATTTAATTTGAATTTTTATAGAAAGGACTTTTTTGAATTTTATGAAACAGAAGAACAGCCAAATATTGCTGCTAGGATTTGAGGATATTAAATGAGAGTATTTTGTACTTTTTTCCTCCTTTTTCAACCAATTAACCAACCAAGTTTAAGATATTTCATTCGTCAGGGTTTCCTTACGCATCTCATTCGAAGAGATTCCCTAGTTGTCAATATTCTAGCTGCACTATGTGGAGGAAAAATCGGGCAATCGTGTTTTCTTTCGCTGGAAACAAAACATATAATAAAGAGTTTGCCTTTATTCAATAATTGCAAGATTTTTACTCGAAAAAATAACATTTTTATAGCTGAGGAAATAAATATCAGGGCGAATTTAATAAAAACAAATCTTTATTCTGGCTGTCCTGGCGGTCCCTGGCTGCGCAATATTGAAGAATGAGGGTTCCTCTATCGTGAGGTCAAGCGGGAGGAAAGCATGTGAGTTGCATCACCCGGTCTTCTAAGTACCCACCGAGAGATGTCTGAGCAGTAAATTCCTTCGTAGACTGCGGGTGTATTACTACGAAGTTTCCTGCCACGATTGGTACAAAATTAGCCAAAATCCTGACGAAAATTCTGCATATTTCTAGTATTAAATAATTTCACGAGTTGGAGTGTTTACTGCATGACGTAAAATATTCGAGAAGGGTCGTGAGAACGTTGAAAATGGAAAACTATGATCGTCTTCCTCGCTTGGGTTCAAAAATAACGGAGCGGTGGCCAGTGATGAAACATTACGCAGGTTCGACGAATGGCAACAGCTCTGTGAATGTTCACTAGAAGAAATATGTAACGAAAGGCTTACCGATGATTTGATACCGCGGACCAGTCGAAAGGATTTCTAGATTCGCTTTTTTCCAATCCAGCTCTTGAACAGACTGGGTTGTTACCAGTATAACTTAAACAAGATCGGTATATCACGGTCTTCAGTATCATTTCTATTTCAGTATTTTTCTTTACTTTTTCATTCAGGATATGGGAGAGAAAGCGCAATGACCTCGCCGAAAAAGTGGAGGCTTCGACTTAATGAGCTAATCGAAAAAATGCTGAAACTGACAAACGGAAGTAGATTGTAAGATTTACATCATGTCCCGATTATCCTGGCAACTGGCAACGAAGGCGGATGAACGGACCCCACTTTAGCAAGCTTCTCTTTCTGTTTTCCATCCCGCTGGAGAAAGGATTCCTACAACCCGAAGGCGCCACAAGAGTTAGAATCAAAGACCTAGTTCCAAGTAATGTATTAAATGATTCAAGTCTAAATCCGCAGATTGACATGGGAGGTATTACCCGGTAGTCCAGTAGGTTCGTTCTACTGGGAGCAGGCACTCTAGGCATAAATAGGACTTTAACTTCCTCATTTTAAATAAATAAAAAAAACAACCAACAATAACATTACAATAAAATAACAAACTTCACACTTGCGACAACCATTTCAACCCTGAGTCAAAATGCAAGGTCTGTCTCAAAATTTCCTGGACTGGTCAAGAATAAAGAAAACTTGTGGTGGCATCTTGAAGATCTTTTCGGCATTTCATCTTACATCCATCATAGTCGTTGTGTCAAAATTTCATAACATTTGGATGAGTAGAACCCAAGTTATTGCGCTCTTAGTGACAGTTCTTTTGTATCATCGATCGAAAACTGAATTTTCAACAAAGAGCGAATATTAAATTCTGTTTGTCTGTCTGTCTGTTCATTAAATTCTGCGTCTGGGCCCAGACGTTTCTCACAAGCTGACCGATGACCAAAAATTGCTTCGCATTCAACATTGCAAAGATTTGATTAAGGAAACAAAAAGGACCCTAACTACCGAAAAACCATTGCAAAGGGTGACGAGACGTGGTGTTACCAATATGAGCCCGAAACAAAGCGACAAAGTGCCGAATGGCAGCATCTCAAACCCAAAAAAATGCGTTTGGTGAAGTCTAAAGTAAAACCAATGTTGATTTGCTTTTAACGACTCCAAGGGGATTGTCCACAAAGAGTTCATTCCACAAGGCCAAACAGTTAATGCTTTATTATATCTTGGTGTTATGAAGCGTTTGCTTACGCGAATACGTCGTATTCTGAAAGAATATCAAAAATGTGGAAGTTGGCGTGATAATGCGTTTTGCGGAAAGGAAAGCGTTTTGCGAACACTGAAGACAGATATCCAAGAATGACTTAAATAAATCTTTTGACACGCTCATAGACCGTGCAAAGCGATGTACAGAGGCCGAAGGAAACTGCTTTGAATAAAATAAATCCTTCTTGCCGAAATCATTCATAGTTTCCTTTATTTTTGACCCATCCGGGAACTTTTAAGACACACATTGTAAGTGTACACGACGTTAAAACCGACGAACCTGAGCCAGTGATAATGGCAATCACGACTGTCGCATGACAAGCTTTTGACTGTTTTTACTAGCGTGGTATTTTACATTTGAGTGTTCGTCGCATGACAATTAATCTGATCGTTATAACGCTTTAAACGGGGTAACACTAGCATATTGCCGTAGACCACGCGAGCTATTGTTGAAAAAAATGAAACTTCTTCGCTACGTTGCCGTATCCCATAAAGTAATCTCAGCCAGAGATAGAGGGAATGTAAAGTTCTTGGAGATACTTGATCTCTCGCCTATAAGCCGGAACTGTCACCCTACGATTTTCACGACCTGCGAAGATTCAACAACGATAAATTGATTTGCTGATGATAAGATCGGCTTCTTCCTAAGAGAAGGGTTTAAAAAAATTGTCTATAAATTGGGAAAAACGTGTTTTACCCGATCAAGCTTTTAGACAGACATGGCTGTTTCCGACGATCCTGTACGAGTTCACTTAGTCACTGTTTTCAAATTGAATACTCTGCATTGTAGAAGAGGATGATACCTGTCCCAATTTCCTTCCATCCAGAAATCGAAATAGACAGTGCCAATTCCTCACTGAAAAATGGCAAACCTCTCTGCTGATTGTCTCATCAAACAGTTGTTGAAATTGTGTAACAAATGGAACCAGATGATACATCACACTCGGGCAATTCGGACAAAGAACAAAGAAATGCATACTTGATTGGCTTGAGAGGACAATGGCGGAGAGGTCTCTGCTTTAGCAATTGTCCTTCCCATCTTACTGGAGAGGGGATTTCTGAGATCCGAAAGTGTCAGTCTATGATCTCAGATTGAGAGAAAAGGGTGTTAAATGATATGATTGAGAGAGGGAGGTTTTTATATGACAGACCAGTTGGTAGGTCCATCTTAAAACTTCCTGACCTATTGAAAAAAAAAAAAATTACCAAGAAATGAAAAGAGCAAAGGGAATCTGAGCCGGTGAAATTGGCAATTACGGGTGTCAGAGAACAAAATGTTGACCGTTTTTCCAGCTTGATTTGTCGCATCAGAATGCTAGCTGCTGGACAATCTACCCCTAATTGTAACCTTTTCAACGAGGTCACACCAGCATATAGCCACAAATTACGTGACCTATCATTTAGAGTGAAACTTTTCTCCTGGTTTGCCCGTCGTCATAGAATTATCTCAACTAAAGAAAAATCGTTTCTCTTGTTCTTGGAGACACTGACCCACACGAAGAGCCATGGCCTGCGAAGATTTAACAACAATAAGTTGATTTTCAAATTGGTTTTTTCCTACGAGAAGCGTTGTGGAAATCGTAGACCTGGGAGAAACGTGTCCTACTCGACCCAGCTTTTGAATGTTTCCAGACTATCTTGTACAAGATAAGATTTGATTGAATACTTTGTTTTATAGCAGAGAATAATATCTGCCGCACTTTCCTTTCATCCAGAAAACGACAGCGACATCATCTCGCCAAAATATGGAAGGCCTCCAAACTGATAGTCTCATCAAAAAGACAAAGGGTGCACTCAGGTTCCCTGACAATGAGATCAGTTCAGTTTGTTCCATTGCGATTCCGATACTCAGGACGTGGATATCTCTCAACATCCTACCCTGCAAAAAAACACTGAAATACGATGCCTTTTCTCATGATGTAATCTAAGCCAGGAAAGAATGTGATTTCAGGTTTTGGGAGACACTTGCAAACATTGCTATCGCTCTGTGACTCGTAGAGATTCGACGACAAGAGATAACGATAAGATTGATCTGCTGAAAACAAAATCCGCTTCTTCCTACGAGAAGGATTTATCAAAATTGTCCATAAGCCGGAGAGAGCATGATCGAATCAAAAAATCAGATTAAAAAATAAAGGTTTCTGAAGTTTACACAGTTGCAGATACTTTAATCTCGATTTTATTTATTTTTTCTTTCTTCTTCTTCTTCTCAGCACTATAACCCCTCTCGAGCCTTCGCCTCTGCAACAAGCGCCTCTAATTTTTTCGATTCATTAACCGTGTCCTCCAATTTTGAAATTTTTTTTTTAAATTTTTTTTTTAAATTTATTTTTTTATTTAAAAAAAATAAATTTTTCTAAATCTGCTCGTTCTTCGTTCTCGAAAAAATCGAGACTGCTTCAAATTTCATTCACCTTGACCTGATTAGATCTTATTTGGCTTTTTAAATGATAAGTTAAAAAAGTATTAAAAATTTAAAAGGAACATCTCGGTTTTATTTGTCTGATTCTCGTGATAACTTTACACATTACCCATTTGATTCATTTCAATGTGACAATTGTTTCAAAAAACAAAGAAGTTGTGTGTCCTGTTTAAAGGAAAATCGTAAACATAGTTGAAAATTATGCCCAGAAAGCTTATCGTTCGAGTGTATGACAATGAAGTTCAATTTCAGCACTGGACAGTTTTATGAATAGCTTTTGAATATTATCATATAAAATACCCTATATCCTATCCCTATCTTATAAAATAACATCATGAAAAAAATTTTACAGGACTTGAAAATAGAATTATCAAAAACGTTGCCCTAAATTTGCCTTGTAATTTGTTTAACGATTCCTAACTGACACAAATATAAAACAAAAAGAGCGTTTATACTATCATCTACTTGTCGGGGTTGAAAAAGTCGTAGTTTTCGAGAAAGGTTTAACTGAAGTTTATTGAGTCAAGAATATCCTCATCAAATTTCATCAAGGTTTGAGCAATAGTTTCGTAGTCGCAGTTATTCAAAGCGCACTTCCTACAACTATATCATGCCCAGCAGAATAGCGCCTGGCGTTGCACGCCAGTCTATCTCGTTTGTATTATTTCTATATTGAAATATTTTTGTATGGGTATATTTGAAAACCAGCTGCGTCTACGGTCCGTAAGCGTTTGAACCATGAACGTTTATAAACCGTTGATTGAATTTAGAAATTTGGTATCAGTTTCGCCTGAAGTTTCGAACGATCAACATCGTATACTTATTCTCTTCCGTTTACTTAAAATCTCTTAAGATCGCCAAATGAAGTTCCTCTAGAGGTAAGGACAGACGAATTGGTAAGGACAGACGAAAAAACAAGTCTTCAACCCGGAAACCACAGCAAATAACGGGAAAAATTTTAATGCGCTTCGGAGAAAGATAACTTGGCGAAGAAGTCCCATATTGAACATATCGCATGCACATAATGTCCTTAATTAAAGAAGCTTTTGGTAGATCAACTTATCCATTCTCACTTACCAGTTGGAAGTGACTTATACCATTGCTAAGCTAACTCGGCGAAGGCTCATAGGTGCGGAAGTTTAGATCAAATATGTCGAATAACTTCGAAAGTGAATTTATCACGAGAAAAAATTGTGGAAACAGCTCAAGCTGGTTTCCAACACACGCCCCCGCCGCTTCTCGTCAGGTGCCAACTAACAGGCCGGGAAGCATCGATTTGCACTACCAGCTAAAATGTTAGAACGTTCGTTTTGAATCAGATATATCTCGATTCTAACACATTCAGTGCTCTTGTCACAGTTTTCAGTGAATCCAAATAGAATGCACTGGGCATCTGCAAAAACTTACGCTTTTGTGCAAAAAAAAAAGATAAATGCCTCAGAGGTAAGGGGAGGTTAACTAGAAAAATTATAAACACATTGACAGATTCTACAGTTTTGTAACCCGTATGAATTGTGGTGCCTTTGCAGACATGGACCAAATTTAAACTACGTTCTTTCACTACAGTTCGACAGAAGCTAGTCCAAAACACGAAAAATGGAGGTGAGATGATGCAACTTTTGCTGCAGATGCTCAGAAAACGATTAAGCCGATATATGAAGATTCGTTGAAGAAAAATCGGTTTATTGGCATGAAGTATAAGTTGGAGGACTTACCCAGAACAACAACAAAAGTTACAATCAACTCATGTGGAAAATCTCACGAAAGCATTTTCCCCGTTGAAATTGCAGCATATGCATCTACTTGTATGTATAATGAAGGTAACTTAGCTCTTCAGTGCGTCTCAGTATGGGTCTCTGACTGCAGATCAACATAGAAATTCCACAACCAGATTGTCCTGCAGGTAACTCTAGGTGCAAAAAATAAGTATAACTTGGCTAGCTGGGCGGATACCCTGGAAGCGCTTGATATAGTTTTTAAGTAACAGAATTTCTGATGCGGATTTTGTGGAACTATCTGAACGACTGTAGCCTACTCTATGATACCAACAAAAGTAGCCGTTACACCGTTACCTCTAAAGCGATTGATTAAGGTACAGGGGCGTCACGAATAGCTGACGCATATATATAAAGAACAGTGGTACATTTAGCGGAACAGAAGAGAGGATAAAAGAGAAAGTATCACTAAGGAAGAGAGACCACAGGCTCTCAGCGATTGGCAACAGTCTTAGGAGAGCGACCCGAAGGAAAAGTGGACTGCGCGTATTATTCTTGACCCGAGGCCTGGCTGAATCGATATGCATGGTGAGATTGATTTTAACTTCACATAGGTTATGGATGCTATCACTTCGCAGGGTCACTTCTGGTCTTACCTGCAAACGGTTGATAGGTCACAGTTCCCCAGCTACATGTCTTGCATAATGGGTATGGATGTCTCGTTTAAAACATTTTCTGCTTGAAAAACATGGAATAAGCAGCGTGGTCTTATCTTCGAGGGGAATTGGACAGCTCCTTCTAGAAACTGTAGTCGGAGAAATGCTTACAACGATTGACAAAAAAGGGCCACATTGTGCTCGAGTATGCCAAAAAGTTAAGAAACGGTATACTTGAGCGTCAGGGTTTTCCGCGCTCTATTTTCTTGCTAGCGATAGTATTCCCATTATCGGAAGGTGCCCGCGACATACGAATACGAGACATAGCCCGAAGTTATTTGTCAAACAGCAGGTTGATAGGGGAGGTCTTTATTAGGCAGGGGGGCGTTCAAGTATTACGTAACGCAATTTGGGGGAGGGGGTCTTGTTAAACGTTACGATATGTTACAGGGGGTGTACTTGTCAAACAACAGGTTGACAGGGGAGGTCTTTATTAGGTAGGGGGCGTTCAAGTATTACGTAACGCAATTTGGAGGAGGAGGGGTCTTGTTAAACGTTACGATGTGTTACAGGGGGTGTACTTATATTATGCTATGGCAGAGAAAAACGTTATGGCGCGTTACAGGGGGGGGGGGGTATGGGTCAGAATACTTCAAAAATTACGTTACGCAATACTTGAACGCCCCCTAGTCCAGGAACATTGTGAGCATGGGAGTCTGACACTCAGGGTTCAATTAACCTTCATCTCCTAGTCATAAAAAAATCCAAATACTTAGAAAAAATTCAAAGAGAAACTATTTCGGCTACTATTGTAAATATTCCCAGCTGTTTTGAACAAGTCAAAACTGAAATAATATTTCATATTTTCTGAAGGGAAATGTTCTAATGGTCTAGGGAAATAGAATTTACAAAACAACAATCAACAATGTCTGGGAAAGTGCAGAATGGACAGAATGATGCTTCAGTAAGTACAGTTAATGATGCAAGATGTGACTAGTATGTTGATTTGTTTTCTGTTTGACTTGGCCAGGCAAAATAAAGCGTAGAAACATTAGCTCATTACGAGAAATCAATTTGCTTCGCTAAGCACGAGGGCGGTTCAAATAAGTACCCGTCTTTGACGACAGACGGCGTTCGTGAGGGGAGTTCATCATCGTGTGCTGTCATCTATCAAACGAAGATAAAACAAATTACAGAATGATTGGTTAGTTTGGATTTGGAGTCATTCGAGCGAGGCGTGTTTCGTGATTTTTGCTAAGGTGGAAAAAAGCAGTAATTGTAATTAATTTGTAATTCGCTTTTTGTTTTTGGATGATGTAAAATGCGAGGAAATGAAAGCGAAGTTGGATGCTGTTCATGGGGACCCTTGGCCATCTATGACCAGTTAGATATTGATTAAACGAATTTAAACGTGGGGGAAGATCAGTTTTTGATAAGTAGCGACCAGGACGCTTGGCAGAAGGTTACCGAGGAACTCATTAAAAAAGTCTCCAACATGATTCCCGATGATTGAGGAATGAAAGTGCGCAAAGTAGCAGAGGCCGTAGTTGTATAATATTTCACATAAGTTAGCGATGGAAACATTATTGGCCCGATGAGTCCCGCGATTACTAACGGTGGTCAACAAGCGGATGCAGCTCTTAACTTATAGGCAGTGTTTGGAGCAAATTAAGCGAGATCCGAAGGAGTTTTTGCGTCCAGTTCTCACCTTTGATGAAATCTGGATTAATCATTACACACCAGAAACTAAGCAACAATCAAAACAATGGATTTCGCTCGATGAATCTGCTCCGAAGAAGCTGGAGACGGTCTCGTCGGCCGAAAAGGTCATGGGTACGATTGTTTGGCAAGTCAATTAATTGACTTGCCCTAAATTTTTTTTTCTTAAATAAAACAAAAATCTGAGCTACTAGGACCTTAATTTTTTTCAAAAAAACCTGCCTCAAGAGTTAAGTAATTAGTTGTCAAGTCACCAAATCTAGTGTTTTCTCAATATTTTTTGAATCATGGAGATTGAAAAATGGTTTGGAAAAAACGAAAAAAAAATATATATATGCACATCGATCTCGATTTTCATCTCTAAGGATTGTTCAAAATACTGTTTAAAATACTTATGGTGGTTTTTAAGAAATTTAGCGATATATTTGGAAACGGGAGATCCAAATTACCAAACGGAGAATTTCCTGAAAGCGTTATGGAACGCATGCATATCAATCAATTTTTTCTGAATCTCCAAGTTATTACCAATCATCAAATAATTTTCTATGCTTCTGTAAGGACTTATTACACGACATACATCCATAAACTTTACGGAGAAAACTTTATTGATGTGTGTATGAACTTTATCAATATTCTTTGAAGTTTCAGTAATGTATAATTGTATTTCAACTTTCCAATGTCCTTATTACTACCCTATTCTTTACTTCATTAGTGATACAATTTCGACCCAGCCACGTGTAATTTTCCACACATGTTTTCCAAAGAGCTCTAGTTCTTAATATTTCAATAAGTCATGCGTGCAACGTCGTTTGCTTTCTCCTCCGCCAAACATTAGTTTTCTATACAACATGCTTGACTGTGTAGGAATGTGTTCCGTGCAGAGTAACCTGATAAATTAAATTACCACGAGCAAAAGAGAAGCTCCAGCAAAAACTAAAACCTTCTTCTTCTTCGGATTGCGAGATGCTGGATCGGAAGCTGAAGTAGAATGTTGTCAGCTCGATCGAACTACATTCATCTGTATTCAGGGAGCGTCTACCTCTACGAAACGGACTTGTGGTCTTGGAAGAAATTCTTCAAAGGATTTTCTTTATCTGGGACACATATTTGGAGCAATGATTTTGACGCACTCTATTCGCTTTCTAGCTGTAGAGTGCCGGCACGGCGTATCTGCCATTCCGTCCGACCGACATCCTGCGGATGCTTCGAATTCTATCACAATTTCAAATTTAATGTGGAATGAAACGCCAAGCCGGCAATGAATCAGCAAATAGTTGGCGGAAAGTGTTCTTTGATGGTCGGACCTCGAGAGTGTGTTGAGTACGAGAATGCTGTTTCAAATGAGCAACAAAAAACTGTTCGATTTCATTGAGTAAATTATTATTGAATCCAATTATACTTGATATTGCTGATTGGATCCCACACGGTTCCAGAGCACTTGTGGTGGTTTTTCTTCCTTTGCGGTTTCTCAACTAGCAGATGGATGGCCTAGTTCGAGATTTCCCAGGGCTTGCAAACGAAAGAAATTCGATTAATGCTGAAGTAGAAAAAGGCACTTTTTTGTGCTTGTGGATTCATCGTTCATTCACAACTTCTGTAAATGCTTTTCTGCATTCAGTTCACTGTTCATTCATGTGTAACTGAGTGCACTAAAGTATGTACAGACGCCATACCAAAAGTTGCAATAAAATCACAGGAACGTACCTCGCGGAAAGGGACTCCATGCGGAAGAATTTCCTTCACTGTATGTAAAGCTGCATAGAGCGAAAAAGCAAAAAGCATTCGGGTCGAAATGTTCCAAGTTGATTTCACTTTATTTGTTTGAAAACGCTTTACATCATCAAAATTCCAAGGTAATTGCACATCAGTAAAGTGCTTATGTAATCCGTAGTGGTTGATAACGACATGAATATCTTTGAAAAAGACACAAATGAAGCAATTGCAAACGCTACAATCATGCAATGACAATGTCATGGTAATCTAGTATGGCGTTCTAGGTTCGATAATTACTTAAACTAGAATTTTAAGCGTTTACTAGATTAGTACGAAAAGCAGGCGTGTAATTATTCTTTGTCTAGGTTTCCATTTGATAAGGCTCGCGGAATAGATCGTATGGTGGGTGTGAGTGTGTTTAAGACAGGTGAAAGGCATTTACGTACGTGCTGCTACAGATAAAAATTTCCACTAAGCACACATCGAGTCTCTGTTTAGCCACAAAATCCAACAATATTTTTATCAGCAGTGTCGAAACGTGCTTTACTGCGAAGCTTTATCGTTATAAATTCAATAAAAAGTTACTGTGAGTTGCAACACCGAGTAATGAAAACTGAAACATTTAAAATACAAACATGTCAACAAACGACTTCAAGATATTGTGAGAAATTTGAAATATTCACGTACAGTAGAGTTGTCATTGTTTTTGTGATATCTGTACATAAAAAGCATAAAATAAAAGACACTTCGATTAAATGATTTCTATTCTATTAAATGAATTCCAATGCAAGGATAAAGTATAGTTATTTTTCTGCATATAATGCATGCAGCATTTTTCATTTTAACTTTCATTGTAGATGGACTGGGACTGGTTGTGACAGAGATATGTTTTTACAGCGGCAACCGCTTCTTAACTGTGGACGCTATATTAACCCATTACAGCATAACGTCCGATAATTACGATAACGAACGGAAATTCTTTATATTTCCCTGACAAAATAATTAAGTTGGTAGTTTTTTGTTTGCAATGTAAAGTTTAATATTTTTTCTACACTGGCAACCCCGTTTCAAACAGCCGGAT
Organism: Stratiomys singularior; assembly: GCA_954870665.1. Classification (NCBI taxonomy): domain Eukaryota; kingdom Metazoa; phylum Arthropoda; class Insecta; order Diptera; family Stratiomyidae; genus Stratiomys; species Stratiomys singularior. Next base: position 106,560,074 of record OX940878.1, on the reverse strand, counting down.
GGCATAACTCGCTTGTCACCTGTCATTTTCCAAAATGGCGGGACGCGGTCGGACTGTTTTGAGTAAATGGTAAGTGATATTTTGCATTTTCTTGTAAATTTTTACAATAAACATTTAACAAATCTATTGTGTTTGTTGATATAGTGTATACCTATAGACGTAAGCTTTTTTTCATGCCAAAATTGTTAGTTCGGTTTTTATGTGTCTGATTTTCGTTCATGCATATTGGGCTCTAAGGTCTGGTTTTTGCTTGCTTGTTACAGCCTGAAGGTGCATGCAATTTTATCGGCTTTAGAATGCGAGGATGATGAGGCTGCGGAAAACTTTATTTATGTTGAACCACCTATTGAACGTGGTGATCAGGCTACAGATGAGCACAGTGACAAGTTTGGTGAGGAGCATAATGCAAACCTAAACCACTTGGGACGTAAATTGCAACAAATTAGATGTAAACTACAACGTTTTTCAAGCAAATAGAGATAATAATCTGCCGTCGACATCTCATCATCAGGGCTCCAATCTTCAAATACCGGAATTTTGCGGACACATTCATCAAGTGAAGAAAGCGATGACGAAGATCATAAACCCCTTTCTTCTTTTCAGACTAAGAAGAAAAGGACGACTTTGTGGAAAAAACAATTACGTAAGTTTTCATGCATAGAGTACAACACAAAATCAACGTCTGATGAAAGTCACAATTGTAAAGACCCCCTAGAATATCTCAGGCTGCTTTTCGACAAACATTTAGTAAGACAAATTGTAGACCAAAATAACCTCTATGCGGGACAGAAAAATAAGTCATTGATGATTACAGAAGACGAGATTTATGTAATTTTGGGTGCTATGTTATTGTTGGGCTGTGTGAAGGTACCAAATAAAAGGCTGTATTTTTCTAGAAATAATAATGTGCCAAAAATTCTTGCAGAAAGTATAAGATATAACAGATTTGAACCTATACTTCAAAGCTTCCATTTGAATGGTAATACGCATTTATCAGCTTCTTCTGACAGGCTGTATAAGTTGTGTCCACTGCTAGACAGTTTGGACGAGTCATTTGAAAAACATTACGGTCTTGATGAGCATTACAGCGTCGACGAAAGCATGATTCCGTACTATGGAAAGCATTACGCCAAACAATTTATCAGGGGAAAGGCCATCAGATTTGGCTACTAAAATTGGGCTATGCGTGCCAGTACTGGTTACATGGTGGCTTTTGGTTTGTACACGGGGAAAAGCTCTGACAAGAAAGACTTCGGATTAGGTGGAGATGGACTTTCTTCATAGAGCTCGGAAAGCTTCCAGCCCAAAGTGGCATAAAAATATACTTTGACAATTTTTTCACATCGTTGTCATTGATGAGACATCTGCGAGAGTTGGCTACTATGCGACGAGCACAATAAGGGCTAACCGTGTTGAGAACTGCTTGCTGAAAGATGTCAACCAGTTCAAGAAGGAAGAACGGGACTACAACGTTCACAGGATGTCTAACGACGGATTTTTCTGTCGCTGGAACGACAATAATGTCGTCACGGCAGCAACCAACTTCGAAAACTGGGACTTGACATCTGAAACACACTAGTCTAAGGGAAAAAAGTTTAAAGTAGCAATCCCCCAGCGCTCATTGATTGCCAGCTACAACAAGCACATGGGCGAGGTAGATAAGTGTGATCAACTTGTTGCGTATCTTCGTACAAGAATGCGTATCAGAAAATGGTGGTGGTCAATATTTGCCTAATTTTTAGATGTGTCGTTGGTAAACAGTTGGTTACACGCGAGAAAAAATGGATGCAATAAAGAGACAGACTCTTTATTCGCATTTCGAAGATATGTAGCTCGAAGGTTGCTCTTCACATATGGAACTGCATCACACCAAGCACAAAAGCCTGCCAAACCCTTGTCCACTACACGGTATGACGGCAAACAGCATTGTATCATACCTATTAGCACAGAACGTCGCTGTGCAAATCAATAGGCCCTACGCTCTCATTTCTGTCCGAAATCACCAAGAGTAACACATTTTACCACAAATTCACCAACACTTTCTTTAAAAATAATCAGAGGTAGTATAAATGAATGGCCGAACATTTCGTCAACTGAAATATTGTCACAAACATTACAATATTTGCTTAATATAACTCTAGCACATGTTTTTTTTTTACATGTATTCAAATATTTTTAAGCAAAATTTTGCTCATAAATCATTAACGAAATAATATCATCACATTAAGTGCGCCATCATTAACAAATTTTTACTACCCATGGGCACAGGAGAAGCGATTTAACGGGAATGTTAACTCCACACGAACATCATTTCCCGAAGGTTTAAGCCCCGCCCGTTCCATACAAATTTCACGCCTGATCGACTTCGGATTTAGTTTGCTCGAGCCGAATAAACATGGGATAGTTGCAATCTAAAGCTGATCTCAAGGCTACACTATGCTTATCAAATGTCTTCAAATCTATAATTCCGTTGTGAAAGTCACCAATGAGCTTATTCATACGCTCCATATGCTTAATGAGAATCAGAGATACACAATATAATCGTTTGCGCATTATCAGTTGACGTTGACTGATTCAAGTTCAGGATTCAGCGACCGATTTGATAATATTTACAACATTCAAGTAATATGTGTGTCCATTCCTTAACAGAAATTGCTTTTCTAACTGTAATGTTAACTTACTGTCAAATTTAAAACCAATGACATTAATAATGATACGTAAATGTGCTTCTAATTGCGCGAAAAACCTTGAATTTCGATACAATGTCGGATATCATGCACATGCCACAAAAATGGCAGGAGCGAATGAAGCCGAACATTTGAACAGCTGATGAAGGAAAAAAAGAATGAGCTTAAAACTTCGGACGCTCACGTACGCTCATGTACACGGATAGGGCCTCTCTGTATCTTATTCCTCTATGCTCTATATTTGTGCACATACACACATTTAACCTCAGGTTAGTAGGATTTTTGATTCTTAGTAAAATTGGTTTACAGCATGTTTTGCAATGAAGTGTGATACAGTTGTGTCCTATTTCGTTCTGTTTGCAACGAATCTGCTTTCGTACAGTTATACTTCGACAATTACTTAATATACTTTCAATACTTTCAATACGACAATACTTAATATACTTTCGACAATTTTACCTTGAAAGATTAGTTGCGGTACTGGAGCTAATAGTGGTATATGGTCGGGGCAAGTTGTGACTTTGAACCACTTATTAATGCGTAGTTTCCTGTAGGATGAAGACGTATGCAAGAAAAAGTGACTGCGGACAAATTTCCGGAGATATCAACGAGAAAGCAGAGGCTAAATAGTTGTAAATAGTTAGACGCGACTTTTCTCAAATTTCTTGAATTCATATAATTTTTTAAAAATTAAATGATTTTTTATTTCGAATCCTGACTAGTAATTTAATTAGACAGAGCTTTTATCAGATAAAATAAGCAACAAACAAAGAATATGAATCACTCCATGCCACAACCAGCGCCAGGTTCCAATACTTAAATGTTATAGTATTAAGGCGTCATGAACATGGTTTCGTGATGGTCATCGATAGATTCCAATATGTTTCCATATAAGTGACATCCGAATGTTAAGAGTTTTATCATCATTCGTGGAATCTCTTTTCCACAACGTTTGTCATTAAGCGCAGAGGACCATGAAAAGTTTCCTCACGTCCTTCCTGATTTTAAGATAGATATACGAGATTGACTACAACGTTCCGGCGCTACCCACCCGGTCTCAATATAAAGTACAACTCTTCAGATATTCCCTTGATATCGTTGTTTTTCTCGAGTGACTTGCTCGTATTTGTCAGATTTGTTTCTTGCGAGAAAATACAGAAAAAAACAGTTCCGAAACAATTAATATGTTGAATAAGTCATTTCAAGAAGAGTGTATGAGCGAAGCAAGAATGAAGAGAGTGGCACAAAAGATATAAAGATGGCCACAGGACAGTTATATGTGACTCTTGTGCTGGCCGACCTTCCAGCACAACATTATCAAAAATTTCAAGCATGTAGGATTTTTCAAAGAGATCGAAGGCTGACTATATGTGAACTAGAAATTGATTTTGAAATACCCAAAACTACGGTCTGGAAAATGTTAACCGAGAATTTGAGAATGTCTCCCCATATTGATACCAAACTTGCTGACGAAGGAATAGAAGAATCGAACTGAAATCGATTGGAATCGCTCAGGACAGCTTGAAAATGGATTCTCAGGATGCAACACATGCCCAAGATTATGATATGCTGATTTGTTTGACTTTGATCCAGGACATAACGCTCGAGCGATGCTAACAACAATAAAATGCGTGATTGATCAGCTTTCAGGGAAAAGGTTTTTTTTTCAGCTACTCATCTTTCTTCTGAACGGTTTAAGCAGTTTCTAAAGAATTTTTTTCACTTTCTTTAAATCCAATTTTCAAAAAAAAAAAATACCCTAAGCTTCAGACATCTTTTTAAGTATGGGATGCAATGTACGGTCACTGAAGCTGATTTTACTGGTTAATTTCGGATAGCCCAGGTCATCCTGGCAAGAAGTAAGTAATTTCGCAGCAACGTCCGCAGGTAGACAAGTATCCATGATTTATGATGGATCCTTTTTTTGGGTAGGGGGGGTGAAGATTATTTACGCCCTGAGTGTCGGACTCCCAGTGGCACGTCTGCTCAGTAGCTGGGTCAGGTAGAAGTCAGTCTCACCATGCGTTCGGCTGAGCCACGATCTCTAATCGTTAATGAGCCGCGCAGTCAATCTTCCTTTTAGCTTATGTTCCCATGATTGTTGCCATTCGTTAAAAGTGCATTGTCTTTCATCGCGAGCAACTTTTTCTTTGTTACTCCGAGAAACTCAACTTAGAGTCTATCAGCAAGCCCAGATACCTAACTGACAGTTTTGACTCTACTAATGTGATCCCGACTCGGACCATTCTTACTCTGGGGATCCTCTTCTTGGTCAGAATGAGCACTTCGGTTTTCTCTAACGCTATGTTAATCTCGTGAGTGTGCATCCAGCTCCCTACCCGGCGCATTAGTACATTTAGTCCTAATTGCGCTTGATCGACTGTGCGCCCAGCCACTAGTGCCGCAACATCATCTGCATAGCCGATCACTCGTGAATCCTCCGGCAGTTCAAGTCTGAGCAGTCCGTCATAGGAGACGTTCCACAAGTCCGGACCGAGGATGGAGCCATGATGGATCCTAAACACTATCTACCGCTCAGTCCGTCGCTTATTGGCATTAGTTCTTACATGCAGTGACAAGGACGAGGAAAATAGTAGGCAACTAGCGCGGTAGATGACCGACTTTAAACAATTAAGGATAAATAATTCAACTACGGAAACAATTGGAAGAGTTCAGACGTATAACAGTGACTGAACACTCTGTAAGGTTAAGTCATCACTAAAGTTGGTATAAGGACTCATAGCCCTTTATTCATCGTGTGCCAAAACCGAAATTCACTTACGGATCTCGGTCAATTTTACCGGTGATATAATCGTCTATCAACACCATTTATTCGATTAACCACGGATCGTTTCCGCACCACTGATAATACGCATCCATCCAGAGGTCACACAGTGCGTAAGGAAGAAACCATAGCAGCTGTAGAGCGAAGTATCGATGAAGACCCAAGCCAGTCTTTCCAACGTTGTGCTCAACAGTTAAACCTGTACCCGCCCACATTATGAAAAATTTAAGGAAGGGACCTTGGTTTGCGGGCTAACAAAATCCAACTCGTACAGCTACACACTTTCGCTACGAGCGTCGTCTTTAGACGACATCCGCACGACGATCTGTGTGTACGAGTGTCGCCTACAGACGACATCTGCGTAACGGACTGTGTCATGTGTAATTTTTGATTTATAAATATATTTTTATTGATAACAATTGAGATATCTACAAGTGCTTTTGCATAACACTTAAAGAATCGTATAGTCAAGAGAAAAACGAAGTTTATCTAAGTACAATATATACTTTTCGGCGTAGTGCTCCGTACAGTGCCGCTATTCGGACGGAACAGTAGCCCGTACAGCGGTGTTATTCCGACGGAGCGCGCTGCCGTAGCGAAAGGGATAAAGGCAAACTACAACTGGGCCCGGCGTAGATTTCACACATAGACCCAGGAACAAATTGCTGCAGATACCGAATTTCATCAAAAAAATTTGTTTATCGATAAGGTTCTTTTTTGCTTGAATGGCTACGTCAATAAAACAAACTGCCGCATTTGGAGTTATGAGCAACTACAGGAGTTTGTCGAAACAGCGTTATATCTGGAGAAAAACTGTTTGACGTGCTTGATGTGGCCGGTGAAATCATTCATCCATATGTTTTCAGAAATGCTGCTCGCAATAACATAAGTCAATGGTGCCCGCTATAGAGCCATGATCAATGACTTTCTCTAGTTTCAACAGGATGGCACGACATTCCATACAGCTCCTGCAACCATCGACTCATTGGAAGAAGCGTTTGATGGCCGCATAATTTCTCGTTGTGAACCAGTGAACTGCCCTGCAAGATCTTGTGATTTAACACCGCTGAACTATTTGTTGTTGGATACTACAAATCACTCAGCTTCGCGGACAAGTCCGAGGGGCTTGACCATTTGGAAGATAACATTCGCCGCATGAATGGCGAAATACGGCCCCAATTACTGGTTACAGTAGTCGAAAATTGGATCTCTCGGTAGTGGCGTGGCGATGTCCCTGAACCAAATTTAAATGATCCAGAAAACCACTCTCGAAAGTTTCACCATCAAGAAGTTCAAAATCGCAAAAACCATCCAGATCCGCGGAGCCGTTTTCAAAAAAAAAAAAAAACACAATGTCAAATTTTTTTTACATAAAATGAGAAAATTCGAAAAATCCGTTTTTTCTCTTTGGAATCCCTTAATCTACATGTCTCTAATTTCTTTGAAAATGTTTCCCCCCCCCCCCCCAAGGTTCAAAACACATTTGAAATCGTGCTAAAATTTTGCATGTATAATCGAATGAAATCATTGGTTGGAGACATGTCGTTGATTCTCGCGTAACTCTGAGTGTGCGATTGCCCTTCTCCTACCCAATGTTTTTATAGAATTCTGCGTAAAGCGCGTATTTTGAAATCATTGTTTCAAAAATATAAGGACACTATAAGGAGCTCACGGTTCAAGTCGACCAGTAAATTTCAAAATAAAACATTAGCTGCAACTTGTTTGCTGTTTGTTCTATTTAAAGAAAAAAGGACAAGATGTGGATTAAAGATTTAAATAAAAAATGTGGTCAATATTAATGTTGACGATAGTCGATGTCGATCCGCTGTTTGTAGTACTTGCAAAATCGTTCTTGACAAATCCAGTAAGGGAGGTTCCGGAGATCAACCCACGTTGTCTTTGCCGGTCCATTCTGATTCCCGGCACTTCGATGTGCAACTAGATCTCAGGATAACATACTTTGTGAGTGCAATTTCTGTAAACTTGTGCGAACTCAGAACAGAATCCCTGGGGGAATGATGAAAAATAAAGTTGTTCATAGAAAATGTAAGAAATGCGGAGGAACTAGATACCGAGAATTTCTGCACTTCTTCAAAATGCAACTATGACTGACTTAATTGAAAAGAATTTATCGTCAAAAAAAAGGAACAATTGCCATCTTCAATATTGCACCAGAAGAAAGCACCAGAGAGCTCAACAGAACAAGGACAGTTCTTTTTATCACAGAGAAGAAAGGGCGCGAACGTTATGGGGACCCCGGCGTGATCAAAGCAAGTCGTTTTATTTACGGAAGCACTGATAAACTAGAAGATCTACCTAGTTTGTTATTAAGTATAAGGTAGGAAATTTGGAAGGACGAAATTCCGGGAGGAAATACGCAAACCCACTGGAGGAACGAGGAAATCATCGTTCATCAACCTGATTACTCGCAAAGAGGTTCAAGTTTGTAGTGGCTTAGAGACAATTCCTAAACCACCCTGCACTCTGAACCAATTTCGAGAAATCGTCGTATCCAGAATCCACCGGCCTGCATCACAGACGGTATTCCGGCGCGAAAAATGGATTTATTTTTGCGAGAATAATAAAAATAAATAATTTTGGTCTTAGGGAGCGTGCTCTCCTTAGATATAAATTTATCGATAAATGATGTGTTTATAATTCTATGTTTTGATTTTTTGTTGCATTAGAGACAGTTCTAAAGGTTGGAAGCAAAGGATATTCTTTTGTAATTTGCATCTTTTCCATGAAATTCTTAGCCTAATTTTAACATCGTCGGCTCTTTAAGTTTCGCAATAAAATCGGATCTTGTGACAATTTCATTGTAACAGTTTCCATAAAATCCATAAAGCAAGAATTCCTTGGGCCACTTCGGATCGAATCTGAAGCTTTTCCTTATTTCTTTCAACATTTAATAAAATCGACATTCACTGTGAAGTACTTTAGCACGATTCCAGCTCCATTGAAATGAAGAAAATTTAACGATTATTAACGCAATATCTTTCATCGTTCAAAACAATTAAATGACTGTAAAGACATTTTTGATAGCCTTTTAATGCCAGTCTCAATGAGCAGTTTAATATGTAAGTAAAGTGAACATCGTTTGAGATATTTTATGCGCTGCAAAACCGTTTACTTTCCGCGCACTTTCTAATTCCTTATTTTTGTAACTTTTTCTTGTGATAAAGTCACCGTACCTTAACCTGTCTCGTGGAACGCTTGAACGACGAAAGCATTAACAACATGTTTTACAACAAATTTTATATTAGCTTAGGTAAAGGATTAATAAAGAGAATAATCAACCGCAGCGTGACCGTCGTCGTAGTTGGTAATCACACGTTAAAAAAATAATAATATTAGTGAAAGTTGCGTACAAAATTTATTATAGCCTGCGTGATGAATTTAGTCAATATGTATTAGTAGTAATTGTTTTTGTTGTATTCGTGGTATACCAAGTTGTCCAAATCGGAAAAGTGAGTTTTTGTCGTCATGGGAGTGTGGATTGATTATATGAGTTGCTAGTTGACTTACTGATTGAGTTGTTTCATTCAGTGGCTGTGTCGCTGAAAGTTATATGTCTTACATACGTAACATATGGACAGGTATCTGTGTCACTTGTGGTCAATGTGCCATACAAAGTCGAAGCTGCATAATTGACAGGTTCATTATGATGGAGATAAAGTATCAATTCCAGGTGAAACGTAGTGCAACACAAACTACGAAGGGATTTTCATATCTTCTGCAGAAGGATTTGACGTGATGTGTGGTTTTTCAGTAACCTGATCGACGTTTTTGTACGACTAGAATACCAAAGTGGTTGGTACCTCACAAAAAATGCCTTTTATACTCACATTGTAGTCGATACCATGATTTCAATATCGTGGTTGCAAGTTTCGCAAGAAAATACTCCGTTCACCGTGTATTTCCCGACGTTCTCTAATAGAACGTATGGCAATAAACGTAATTTTAGCAACCAAATTGAGGCTTCACACAAAGAATGGCGAAAAAAAAAGAAAATCCATATCAGCCAATCAACATATTCTTTCGCCAACAATGTAGCAATGTACTCTGAATGAGACGTTCGTACATTTTGCACACATCGAGACAACTACCATTATCATATCCTTATTGTAAAGTGCCAGTGGCAGCATCTATTGTTCAGCAGATTTTCTATATTTGAATCATGAAGAGGATTTGATAAAGTTTCTCTGATACGTTTGTGCGACCCTTTTAACAGACACATATACAGGCATCATGTATGATTATATCTACATATCATTTGCAGAGCTGAAATATCATCGAGACGTGATATTGATTGTAGAAGAGTTGGAGAAGGAAATTATTTTTTTTTCGATTCTAATGGCAAAAAAGGTTTTCGCCTTTTTAGGGTCTATGCAATGAAATATTCCGCTTTTTTTCAGGAAGTACAATAAGCTTCCTTTTTATTGTGTAGATCTGTATGGCGTAATGAGAATTTCGGTTTCGGTGTGAAAAGAGAATAAAGGATTCGGATAGAAATATTTGTGTAATTTGTTTGGGAAGTCAAATTAATGTTTTTGCTTATAGGGTACAATATTGAATTGAAATAGTGGTAATTCGCTATCTGCGTATGTCATTAGTTTCACAAGATTGGAAAAGGATCAAATAGTAATACGGTAAGAACAATTTGTGATTCAAGGACTAAAGTTGAATATAAATACCGTGAAGCCGAATCTTTTCAATAAATAATATAAATAAGATAAATTCAAATTTTGCTACTCCGTTTAAAGGCAGTCTATATCCCTGCTCCTCGTATTTGGTCCAAAAAGTCTTGCGAATTTTATAAACGACGTCCAAAAAGACGACTCGGCTAAAAATTAACACCTACATAGGAGTAGGTTCCGCGCTAAATTAAGCCGTGCTTTGTATATAACAGTCAAGGATCCGCATACCGCAAGGGTCACATAAATACCGACCCGATGATACGATCGTGCGTTTTTAAGTTTTTGGAATGGAGGGGCAGTTTATTAGCAAGTAAATTTAATTGATGGAGTGATAACACGTTCAGTAACTCATTATCAGTATAAATAACAGGTATAACCTTAATCGGGTCAGTAATCCTTGAAATATCATCGATCAAACATCTCAATCCAGAAGCAATCGTGAATAATGGAAAAAGATCGTGTACCGTGTTATATTCTTTTCCTTGCCGGGAGAAAATCAGTTCAAACCACACTGGAAGAGACAGTGTCCGTTTACAGGGAGTTTGTCCGAGTAAAACTATGATTTCCAAGATGCACAGTCTCTTTAGTCCCTATAACTTGTAGACGGCTCGGACGGCCAATCAAAGTGAATACTTTATGAGAGCTGATTCTTATGAGATGATTCATTATGTCGAAAAATCAATACTGGACGACGATAGACCTAAAAAAGGTTCCTGAAATGATCTAAAAGGTTCGCGCCAGAAAGTATCAGAAGTTCCACTTTTTGAATGATTTTTTTTGAATTTGATTTTAAATTATGGTAAATGTCATTCGCGTGCGTTATTTTTTTGCACTCTACTAGGTTTTCATACCAGTTTATTCACTTACCCAAAAGAAATAGTGAAAAAATTTGACAGCGTTGCGTTACCAACGATGCCAACTTCAGACACCTAGCGCAAAATGGGTACTAAGGTGGCTCACGTCGCGTCAGAAACAACCCCTCGTAGTTTTCCCGCGCGTTTAGACAGTTGTATTGAAAACACAGATGGACTGTTGAATTGTTGCTAGAGACTAGACTTGGGTTTTTTTTAAACCCGAGTTCAACCAGGACAGGGACCCAACGCTCCCGAATATTTTCACTTTTTGAATTTTAATGATTGGTCTGATGCCTTTATAATTTTATTCATAAATAACTCTGCTGATACTTCAATAGTCTTTCCATTGAGGGTAACCTTCGAAAAATCTAAAACTGGAAAAAATCTAACTAGTCTTCGGAAAAATTCAATCGTCAAGGTAAACTCCAACCTAAACGAGCAGTTGAGAGTCGTCCCTATAACGGTCTACCCGCGTTATGCGCCGTAATGAAAACCCGAAACGCACCCGAAACGGAGCACACAGACTTTGAAAACTTCGAATATACTAAAACCGCAAAGCCCAGGATGTGAAACACCAAGGGGCCGTCAGTTTGCGAAGAAGGAAGTCTATATTAAACGGATGTTTGTGGTTCCTTGTCCAACAGAGAGACGCCAGTAGAATAAGGGGAACAAAAATACCACTGAATTTTGGTTTTACTCAGGTTACTTTACTCAGCGAAAACAGTGGTGCCTGACGCGTTGCAACAAAAAAGGTAGAAAATCTGTACACATTCGTCTTATGCAGCGACTTATACAACAAACAAAAACAGTCATCAACCAAAAAACATCAAATTAATGAATAAGCATCGGTGATCAAGATCAAAAAATGTTATCGCAAGAGGGAGTATGTTATTCATAGATTTAAGGGAGACTTTGTCCGTGGAGTGCAATATTTCAGGTGTTTACATCTTATTTCTTCTCAAGTAAACGAGTAAAGCTTTTTGAGTGCGGTTTTTTTCTTGCTTTTATTCATGATATACAAAATGTTAAAAAAATTGTTTGAAAAAAAAACCAAAATGGCAGCCGTTGCAGCTCTGCGAAAACATGTCCTCAAATCGCGGGAGGTAAACGGCTGACATCACTGCCCCCTCCTTGTTGATCTGAAACCCAAATTCAAAGCATATTATCAACCTGTGACCCTTTTTGGTCATGGAATGACGGATAGGTTTTTCGTTTAGTACAAATTTCGGAAAATTACGGTAAATTTCGAGAAAAACTCGTTTAAAGTTCTGTAATGTGTTTACACAAATGTGTTTAGAATTACTGCTAATCGGCAATGCCTGGTCCATATAGGCATCCCTCCTCTTCTTCTAGTTGCTCATGTTGAGCCGGTAACATCTCAGGTGTCTGAAGTTTGCATCGTTGCAAACGCAACGGTCTGCAATGTTTTCACTTTTTGAATGTTTTTTGGTTGAATTGACTTGAACTTTTTGAAAGTTTCATTCGCCTTTATTACTTCTTTGCAATCTACTAGGGTTTCATTACAGTTCAATCATCTACCAACAATAAATTGTGAAAAATTTTGACAGCGTTGCGATTGCAACAATGCAAACTTCAGACACCTTAACATCTCCCGCTGCTCAACCCGGGCCTTTTTTGCTGCGTCGGTCACCTGCCTCTCCGCGCACTGGATCCTTGCTTTATCCCGTGAATTGACCCAGCTCTCGGCGAATTTGCCAACCCGGGCACCCATGAGATCGGTGGCAATTAACAATGATTCGTCACCTTCGTTGAAGATAATCACTGCTAATTCCGTGGCAATATTTACCACATCTGCGCCGGAATGAAGATGTTAGGCGCACGCATCCAAATCATGTTATTAAGTGACTCATTACTGTTTTAAGTATGAGCACCCAAACATCTTTCGAGCAAATCGTCCGACGACAAGTCTATGTAAATTGGCTCGATGGCCTTCAGAACAGTGTCACTAAGAGGAGTCTTGTGCTTATATAAAGACAAAGTATCCGACGCTTCAGCTTTACGCCACGTAGACCAGCTGTTTTTTCCTGGTGGGAACTTCTCATACTGGGGTTTTTATCCGTGGAGCCCTTGGGGTCACACGTGGCCTATATCGCGTCCTTCATGGCTTGCACAGAATGTGAATTTCGGCGGATAGCAAGGCCATAGTATTTAGTGAGTTCTCCGTTTAGTTTTCATCCGAGTCCCTTGGTTCCTTTTTTTCATATTTCTCGATCGACGTGATCAATACATTCTTTTTTTTTTGACAGTAACGTCATTATGGATTGGCTTCAAGCAATCCCTTAAACGTTTTACTGTCACCATCCCCGACGTTAGTGACGTATTTGACTCCGTGCAATTCTACCGATCGGAGAAACATTTCGGTGATTCCGTTTTTCAAATTCCCAGCGATTACGGGGTTGCGGATACGATATTTTGGGCTAGTGCTGTTTCCGGTGATCTTTTGTACCCTTTCGATGCATATTGCGAACAATTTTTCGATAAATTACTTGAAAATAACGAAAAACAAAAAACCCAGATGCTACGATGTTTTCGCTTTCAATGGCCGAAGCCAGACTGAAATAACTGTTGCAAAATCGATAAAGAAGAAAGTAGGGACCCTATTCAAAGGTTTCTAAGCAAAAAAAAGCCTCTGTATACCTGCGTCAGACGCGTTGACACCTGCAGGAACCCAGCTAGCCGGGCGCCCCGCTGAGACGGTCAGAGCGCGCTGATGGGGTCAACTTTAAACGCGTTTAAAATGTCGTAAATGTTCCAAATCCAGGAAACGCTTCGACAGATTTTTTTTTACTTACATTAAGATTAAGAATCCGTAAAAAAAGTTGATTTTTCGAAAATTGAAAGGACGAAGTCTCCCTTAAGACAATAAATTTAGTTATTGTGCCATATTTCAGTGTTTTCAACAAAGAAAGGGGGGACATCGAGCAGATAACCGCAGCCATGTGCAAAAGTATTAGACATGAATTATTTTACACTATTTCGAAATCTGTAACGGGCATTTTCGTTGTTTCATGATTGCATCATTGCATTCATGATTTGAATATTCAGTAGTTTGCCAGTACTGGTGCAGGCAAAACCCTGTACAAAGGACATTTGCTGCTGTGTTACGAACTGCTACGATATTTTGAAAGACTTTAAATTTGAGCTGAGTGCAGAAGAGTAATTCAGATTTATGTCAATATTTGTATGAAATGTTGTGTGAAACGAAAATATTCATTCACTTCCCGACCGAACCCCATTCTGTTCGCCTCGAGGTGCCGGATCCACCCTTGATATTATATTAGGTGATGATTATATTGGCCCTTCAGATATTAGTGTATTACAAGCGCTATCATCTCCTCATTTACCAGTGCTTTCCACACTAGACTCCAAGACAGTTTATCGCTATAAACCCAATCAAGCCTTCCTCTTCAAAAAAGGTGACTGGAGGAAATTTCGAAAACATATTAACGACAATATACCGATTTCGCAAAATACGTTAAATTCTTTGAACACACCGCATGCGGTCGAGGAAAAAATCACCGAATTAAAGAACATTATTTGGAGGGGCATAGAATGCAGTGTACCTCAATCTAATGCCAAATATACAAGCTTCGAATTAGATTAGGAAGCTCTGAAGCTTATTCGGACCCGAAATAACCTAAGAAGACAGTGGCAAAGATATAGAGATTTGGCCTTGAAGTTAGGTGTGAACACAATCACTACAGCAATCCGGAACAAAGTCTCGAACCTATGGAATCAGTACTGGAATCAAATGCTCCAGAGCTTAGGTTATAACTCAAGGGGACTTTGGCGCTTCAATAAAAATTTTCAAAAGAAAATCTAACAACCTCCCCTACCCACTTAAAGACTTACTATTCTGAAGAAAAAGCAGAAATTCTTGCTGATAAATTTCATAATTACCACAACATCTCAAACAAAATGCGTAATGATACCACAGAAACGATGATAGATAACTCTCTGCAAAGTATATCTAACACATCTAACTTGCCCCCTGGCGCCTACATCAAAATTAGAGAAAAAGTGCGGTAACTAAAAAATCTTAAGAATCGCGCAGCTCCTGGGACCGATAGAATTCCCACTTCTGTGATGGAAAATCTGCCAAAGAAAGGGATCACTTGCCTCTTAATTAATGCGTGCCTCAAACTATCTTATTTTCCACTCGCCTGGAAACAAGCTGTTGTAGTACGACTTCTAAAGCCTGGGAAGGATCGACATGAGACAGAAAGCTACAGGCCATTAAGCATATTGCCAGCCTTTGGTAAACTTTTCGAAAAGTCAATTCTCAAAAGACTCACAGACTTCGTGAAAAATGCCAACATACGAGGTTTGTTCAAAAATTATCGCGAATTTCATGTTTTTTCAAGATCATCTATTTTGTCCCCTTCAAAGTAATCCCCGTCAGACATTATAAACATGTGATAACGTTTTTTCCAATCCTCGAAGCATTTTGAAAAATCATTTTTTGTGATTTTGTTCAGCTCCTCCTTCGATGCCGTCTTTATCTCCTCAATCGTGGCGTAGCGTCGTCCTTTCATGGGCCTCTTCAGTTTCGGGAACAGGAAAAAGTGACAGGGGGCCAGGTCTGGGGAATACGGTGACTGCGGCATTATAAGAGTGTTGTTGTAACGATGTGTGAGCAGGGGCGTTATCATGGTGCAAAAGCCAATTTTATTCTTCCACAAATCCGTGCGTTTCTGGCGGATTGCTTCTCGCAAATTGCGCATTACTTGAAGGTAATATTCCTTATTGACCGTTCTACCCTGCGGCAAGAACTCATAATGCACCACGTCCCTGCAATCGAAGAAAACTGTCAGTAAAACCTTCACATTCGACCGAACTTGGCGTGCTTTTTTCGGTCCCTCTGAGAACATTTTGTGGCACCGATAAACGTTGCTTCTGTCCAAAGTAGCTTCGCCGTATGCAACAGTCAACATTCTGAATGCATCCGCGCACTTTAAGTTGTTCTTCACACAAAATTTAATACAAATTCTTTGATCCATTTTTTGGGATAGACGAAAATCGAAGACAAACTAAAACACGTCCACGCACAATAACTGTCAATACCTGACTGGACATTCAAAATGGCCGGAATTGTCAACATAAGTGAGGGTCATGAGTACCAACATAACGCCACCAAAAGATCAAAAATCGAACATACGTAAACCGCGAAAATTCAAAATTCGCGATACTTTTTGAACAAACCTCGTACTTCCTAACTTTCAGTTTGGTTTCAGACACGGCTATTCAACGGAGCACCAGCTGTATCGCGTCTCAATGGACATTAAGACAGCTTTAATAGGAAAACAATCAGTTGGAATGGTCACCATCGATATTGAGAAAGCATTCGATAGAGTCTGGCACCAAGGTTTACTTTATACGCTCCAAGAGTACAAAACTCCAACATACATACGTAATTTGGTAGCTGCCTACCTCAACGATCATTTAAGGTAAAGGTCCGAGATAGCACCTCTATTGTAAGAAGCATATCTACTTATGTTCCCCAAGACTCATGTCTGAGTCCTACCCTTTTCAATATCTATACCTCCGATCTCCCTATAAGCGAGCACTGTCAAATAGCTGCCTTTGCGGACGATACCTGTTTTTATGGTTCAGGAACTCACCCAAGTAGAAGAGAAAATGCTTGAAAATGTATATCAGTTCTAAATAGGTTTTAGCATAGGTAGTAGCAGTTTAAGTTTAAGTTAGAGTTAAGTTTAAAAGAGGTTTTTGTTCAATTTTCCTCTACTATTTTAAATATACCATATGAACAAGGAACATTTGTGGTATAAACAAAAACAAAATACTGTAGATGCAATGAATACCAAATTCAGAACATTCACTTTAAGTTATTATCTTAGTCCTGTAAATGTTTAGGAACAATAAAGAACTTTTTATTATTATTATTATTATTATTATTATTTTTAGAATGCAATTGTTAGCTGAACAAGGAATTTGTAAGCGAAAATAGTCCGAGAAGTGAAGTGCTCGCGTTGTTCTGTGCAATATTCATTAAAACGATTCGAGGAAACTGGTGTTCATTAGAATAGACCAAGAAGACGATAGAAAGTACCAACGCAAGGTGAGGCATTCGCTCCAACATTGACGAATAACTTCATCGGAGCTCGCTGCAATTTTTTGAGGCAGGAGGAGATGTAAGGTGATGAGACTTCTTAATGCAGATCTCAAAGCATGCAAAAATCGCTTAGCATAGCGCGGTAGCGACCGCTAAAGAAAGTGGCCCAAACATGCCGGAAAACCAAAAACGCATTAGCCACTTGTTGGGGATGCGTTGATTCCTCCATGATGACGTGTGGATTTCCTGAACCACGGATACGATAATTTTGCTCTTTGAAGTATTCTCCTAAGAGGAAATCAACTTAATCTGAAAAGATGATTTTTCGGTAAAAATGAGCATCTTTGATCAAGCAGTCTTCGATCCATTTACACCGAGATCTCTATGCAAGATTCTTCTCTATCAAATGAGTGCGTGATATGTTTAATTCTTGAGAACGATGACAAGTGAATGTTGATGGTTATTTAAGCGCACTCTGGACAAGAGCAGCGATGTTTTCGGTTAGGCGCACAGAGGAGTGCGCACACGGGTTGTTTAATTGAAGAAACATCCAGTTCCACTAACTCGCTTCGAAAACTGATCCACAAACTGCATTTTTGGCACGTCTTTTTTGACCCATCTCATAAATTCAAACATGAAACTTTCTGTCAAATTGGAAATGTCATTAAACGTCTCAACCTAAAAATTACCTATAATATCAATTTCAAACGTTAGGTGGCCCACCTTGTACTTGTCAATTATATCATGTTCGACATTTGTTCACGTAACCCCACATTAATTTTAATCAATTTGTTGCTAGATCTCGAAGCTATTTCCAATAGAAATTACAGTATTAAAGATCAAATTCTGGAAAGAAGTGACGAGATTTCACTTTTACATTTTAATTTGAGAAAAAAGAAAAAAAAAACTTAAAAAGACTTAAGACTTATAGAATTCCTTAAGAAAAGGACTTATCGAATGTTCAGATGAGCAGGAGAGGAGAATTTGTGTACCTATTCCCTATAAATAGGAAAAGAAATTAGATAAGCGTGGTTAGTGAAAAAACGCATCGCAAGTTGTGCCAAGAACAAAGATTTTGTTACCGAGAACTGGTATAGTGGTGGATTGGAAAAAGTTTTTGAAGAGGCAATTGGAGTTATGACTAAGTGATGACTGGTGTCAAAGTCAAGAAGAATAGGCAGTATTGGGTCTAATTAAGCAAGTAGTTTAAAAATACCTAAAAGACATCGGAAAGATCCGGAAGGTATTGATTAGTATGGTGACTGAGAACCAAAAATGGGTTCATTATTATAACCCTTGGCGCAGAAAATTATGGGAATTGCCAGGTCATGGTTCCAAGTTTGTTTTCGGGTATGGACACCCTCGACAGAATATTCATGGCTCCAATGTCATGCTCTCTATTAGGTGGGATCAGCTTGGTATAGTATATAGTTGGGCTGCTGAAACCATCTGAATCAATAACAAGTACGCCTTGCCAAATGCAATTTATGCGTCTGGCCGAGAATTGGAAAACAGTATAGTACAACGAGAGATCCGATAAAGTAATTTTGAAGCACGATAATGATTAACTTTACGTGGCAAAAGTGGTGAAAACGTACCTTGAAACATGAAAATGGGATTTTCCACCTTACTCGCCGTATTCTCCAGATGCAGCTCCCTCCGACTACCATTTATTCCACAATTAATGGCACGCGGCCTGAAAACTGGATTGACTTGGGGATTTCATCAAAGATCAAGATCAGATCAAGATCAGATCAAGGATTTCATCAAGATAAAGATATTTTTTTAGGGAGGGAATCGAATGTTTTTCGAAAGATAAAAAAAGTAGTAGCCAGCGACTGTGGCAAATACGATTAAGATAGATGTATCAACATTCATTGATCATTTGTGTCTTTTTCACTATAAATTAATAATTTGTTTTATCGAACTTTCTTCTGTTTTTTATAGAATAAATTGAAAATGCTCTTTGAGAACTATGTTTGCCATTCTTTTCAGCGGATACTTCCTATACCCAGACTAAATTTTTAATTCCGACAGTGCTTTGTTATGGGAGTGTACAATGTAAGTGAATACTGGTCGGTAGTTTCGCTACCATAAAAATCAATAATCAAACAATTAGAAATTCAGTCAAGGTTGAAAGCTCATAGTTGCCAAAATCTATAAAACGTTGAAAAGATCTTCAACAGACGCAATTTTTCCTCCCACAGGCCCACATAACACATTTCAGCCGTTGCCTTAATATATAAATCAACGAACATACCGCTAGATACTGCTTGCGGAAATGGATTTAATTAAATGATTCTCCCGTTTTGATAGCATATACTAATTTCAATCTATACTGTGGGTTAAGAAACATTTTTGTTTTGTGTTTCAGAGTCTCAAAGCCAAGCAGCTTTGAACAATGTTCGACAATCTGTGGACGCCAGCTGAGGCCCTCGAGTGTTGTTAGCCATCGTTTCTTGTATTTGTTTATAACATTTTTCTTTACTTTTTCAATCTTCGCGCTATTTGTATTCAAAGCAAAAGATACATTTCGCCCACTGCTTTTCTTCCCTATCGTGTTAATGCAGCCCCTCACAGTTTGGATCGATGACGGGCCGAGAACATTTTTGAAATGTTGTGGTGATACAGACAACATTGGGGTGAGTTTCCAACTGTGCCTGATTCACGTCTCCTAGTGTTTTTGCACACTTCAGCGGCAGCTAAGATTTGGCATTGATCTGCGCAGTACTTCCAATATAACACAAACAGCTCAGCATTGCTCACATGTTAACCACCATGAAATCGATCTATCCATTCGGTCAAGGAGAATTTTTGTACCAATTAACTCGTGTGATCGATTTAGCGTTCGCAATAGATGCCAAGTTTTTGGGTTGGGCCTCTTTTATTTGATGTTTGCAGAATGCGAGCAAACGAGCCTCGCATTGCCAATAGCTGGTAGTTAGCAATGCATATTGGTCCTGAGCTAAGGAGGCCTTGCTACAGAAATTTTCCGGCCGTTGCACTTTTTGGCAATGAAAACGATGGCGTCACCTTCTGATAGGTTCACTGTGTTGTATGTAAGAATCGTATGAATCCAATTCTGAAGTCTTGTACAAAGTAATAGATTGCTAAATTGCCTACACATGAACAATCTTACACACAACTTCGAGGTAACCGTTTCAATACGAGATGATTGTTGCTCACTTTCATTTCGTATGTTCACAAGAATTTCAACCAGGTGAATTAGGTAAGAATGCACGCTTAGGGAGTCGTAATATCGCGGAAGTTTGAACAAATGTAGTTTCAGCTAGAATTTGATTTGGTTGCTG
Source organism: Stratiomys singularior (assembly GCA_954870665.1). Lineage (NCBI taxonomy): Eukaryota > Metazoa > Arthropoda > Insecta > Diptera > Stratiomyidae > Stratiomys > Stratiomys singularior. The sequence goes on along the minus strand of OX940878.1, from coordinate 106,539,643 downwards.
GAGAAGACGTTGACCTTTGCTAGGCTACGTTATCCAAACAATCACGCTAACACTATTGTAGACACATGATGCAATTGTTTTCAAAGTATGTGCATAAACCACACATTTACCAAGCCATTGCGACTTGATTATTGCTGAGACTTATAAGATTTTACTAAATTTTGTATAGATTACATCATTGGTAATAAGAAGATCGTATTTAAACACATCCAGCTGTCTCAATATAAAACCGAAATTTGCATGAAGATAACATTGGTTAGAGACCTATGTGAAGCACTGGTGTATTCACGGATATGACCTTAACGTAACAAACTCTTAATTGTTCGTGACCCTATGGATACAAGCACACACCACTCTTTCTCTCTTCCTCTACTCGTCACTATGCTATCAGATACGGTTCGTTTCGACTTCGTTACATATGTGTTTGATAGAAGCACGAATTGACATTAATAACTACAGTGGTGTCCCCGACGTGATTAAAGCAAAGACTTCAAAATGAAACGCCTCTAAAGAATCAATAATGACTGTTATATGGAGAACTAAAAACACATGACACGAATTTTATCGAAAATAACCACGGAGTGCAGCTGATATGTTGTAAGGACTTTTGTACGATGGAGTCTTCAGGGGCGCTGTCATATAATCTCCCGTACAACAAAAGTAGTCCACTACTAAAATCAAAAGTTTGGGCTACCAGGAACATTATGACGGACGGCTCAGCTTATATCCGAGTCTGTACGAAATTGCAGGATGTTAAGTAAGGAGGTCTGCTGCATGACCTAGGGTCAGTTAGACTAACTGGTTTTTTGTCTGTTTCATGAAACTACGTGTCTGAAATTTTCAAAAGTAAAGCAAAATGTACTGGAAGCATTGCACGTTGCTTTAATTAATTTACTCCCCGGATGCTACAGAAACAACAGCGTTCTGAGATAAATGCTGCCAAAAGGCTCGCCAAACCAATGAAAACAATGATCGTTACTGGAGTGATATAATCTTTGCCGATGAAGCTTCTGTTTTATGTGCTGAAATCATTCAATGGGTATGTTGTTCTAAACGAAATCAGTTCCTCCAGGGGCAGTCCAAAAGCCAATCAAGGTGCAACTTTCTGTTGATTCTCAGAAAAAGGGGAAGAGAGATTACAACTCTATACTAACATTGGAAACGCGCCTCAGATGACAGAAATTCACAAGAAAGCTCTGTTATCGGTTGAAAAGTAAATACAACGTTAAAAATTAGGCCGAGTTTTTACAGAGTATGACAATTATTAATAACGCATGTCTCGGCGTACATTAAGCAGAAGCTTCGAGGAAAACGTCTCTGAACTATAAAGAAGCTCTTTCGAATAATTCATTATCGACATAATTGCGTATTACCGCAGTAGACGCCTAATGTATTGTATATTAAATAAATTTTGTTGAATAAATATTTTATAAAGAACGCTGAACCCGCTTTTACTTAACACACTTCACCATACATACATGAAAATCAATGCATTGACCCGTCGCGAGAATATCTCTGGAAGATTCATGTTTCGTATGGCAACATACCGAAATCAATATGCAATTTGACTGAATTATTGCTTCTGTTTCCACAAGAAAGTGGCTTTCGCCCGTATATGACACTTGTGCGAAGTGTCTCTTTGAAATGGTTGAGTATTTCCAAAGTGAGTCGGTGGCAATCGTGTAAATTGGAAGTTGAATGATATGATAAAGCTCATGAGCATGAGCGAAACGTCAAAGTGGTACAGAAATTCAAAGTGGTACAGTGTGGTGGGCGCCATTAATAGTACTTTAATTTCGACAAAGTCGGTCCCAGTCCGGTTTTAAGTCTCGAGTCCAGTTTTAACAGAAAACAAGGATTGTTTGTGCACATGCAGATCATATTATACCGGTAATATAATTCTTTTTGATAAGAAGAATTGCATTTTGCAAATGAAAATTGCGCGATGGTAAGAAGGGCGTCGCCATATTGGTCACACGTTGGCAATTAATAGGCTTCTAAAACCACCTCTTGTCTATTAATTAAAGGTATCTGAAGTTTATATCGTTGCAAAAGCAACTGTCGTCAGTGTTCTTCACTTTCTCATTCTATTGTATTTCCGATATTTCCCCGAAATTCCTGTGTTTCTGTTTGACATATTTACTTTTCCAAACTACTAGTTTTTCATTTCAGTCCAATTATCAACAAAAGACATCTGAAAAACTTCAACACTATGACGTTTCATACGGAGCAAACTTTGATATCCTTTAATTATTCCAACGGTCCAAGGTCCGCAACTTGGAGTACCGCACAACAGGTGCGCGGCTTAGAATCGCTACAGGCCGAGGTTTCACGTAATCAAGCGGCCTGGAAGACTAATAAAAGTCGGCTAAGTGCTCTTCAAGATTGACGATGATTTTGAAGTATGGTCTCTTCGTTCGAAAAAGGAGTTAATTGCACGCATAGGACAATTGTGTGAAGTTGGTTAGCGAAAGAGTTGAGTATTCAGTGGAAAGAAAGTAGCAAATGCTAACTTTTAGCAGTTTTGTTTTCAAATTGTTTCACTTTTTGAATGTTTTTGGATAACTTAACTTAAATTTCGTAAATTTTAATCATATATTTGAATTTTTTGCACTTTACTAGACTTTCATTTTAGTTAAAACGTCTACTTATAAGAAATTGGGGAAAAACGAACAACGTTGCATTCGCAACGATACAAACTTCATACACATGACATCTTTTTCTAATGGAAAAATTTCTTTTGATTTGATTTGAAATTTCTTTTTCTAATGGAAATTTCGATAAAGGCCACCCCGAGCCGGATCTTAATCTTAAAGAATGAGTGGTAAAGTTTTCGGAGATGACATGAAAGGGGTTAGATGACAAGTTGAGTCTGCTAACCTTACTAAATGCCAAACGGATGTCTCAATGCTAGTTGCAATACAGAAAGCGACTAAAATATAGGATGGTTTTGTAGCCAACCTTTGTTTGTTGGATAGTTTTGTAATTTCATAGCCGATTTTCTCTTTTGGCATTTCAAAAACTGGTGCCTTAGTAGAGTTGGAGGCATCGGTAGACAAGTTTGCTTTTTTGAAATGTGGGATACAGGATCGAAGATATTTGTCATTTTTTCGGTATTTATGATCATGTTTCGTATAGCATTCAACAGTATTACAAACTATGGCTTGATTCTATATAAGTTTGAGGATATCTGGCTCAGTAAACCAAGGACTGGTCCAACTAATGGGTGATTCATTATGAGGTTTGATTTTCAATTTTTTTGACAGATCACGCGTGACTCCTGTCACACTGTAATGTAATTTTTATTCAGTATCGTTTGACAAATCATCATGGAAAGACTTGCACCGCAACAAGGTATTCCAATTGTGCAGCTGTATAACGAAAATCAGCGTTCTGTGAGAGATGTTCTTCGTGCTCTTAGAGCAACTTATGGGGTGCATCCCGAAACCACTATAGACAATACCACGCGGTAATTTCAAACCTATTGTATGATGCTCGACTAATTGAACCACATCCAGCACGTAGTGAAGAGAATATAGCGGTTTTAGCAGAGAGTGTGGCTGAAGACAACGACGAGTCGATTCGGCGTCATTCTCAACAGCTTCGTTTGTCGTACGCAAAAATTAAAGACATACAATTAAAGACATCGTACGTATTTGACGTAAAGACATTGGTTTCAAGATAAACAAAGTTCAAATCGTGCAAGAATTGAAGCCAGGCGCCCTAGGTTCCTGTCGTGATTTTGGTAAATGGGCTCTGAATCAGCTCAATGAAAATTCGCTGTTTTATCGCGGAATTGTCCAGAATGGGACCCTCAAATTGAACCATTTACGACGTATTCGCAGTCAACATTTAAACAAGCATATCTTTAAAAATTATATGCCATAGATTGTTCTTTCAACTACCAATAAATTTTTAATATAAAATTCAACTTGTCTTCTATGCCTTTTATGCAACTATGCCTTTTTATGAGATTAAAAACTAAACCTAATAATGAATCAACCTTTATTAGTGCACTGTATAACTAGAGAACATATCTCAGACTACAGGCATACCAATTATCAACAGAGATTTATCTTTACCTGTAGGCAGAAGGCTCATATGTTATTATTCGACGTGAAACGACTCTAAAATTTAGCTGTTCTGAATCCAGACTTACAAGGATGTTTTTTTTAAATACTTGTACATAAATATAATACATTATACTTATTCAGGAAGACGGCAAATAGTGGAGATCGATCATTCATGCAATAATCTGAAAGCTTCAGCAGCTTATTCTATGCCAGACAAGAAAAGGATCTTTTCATCGAATTGTCACGTTAGACGGAACGTAATTGCCGTACGACCATTCTTAAAACAAATCATGGGAAAAGCTCGTTCAGACAACGACATGATTGCTCAAGGGGAATATTCATATCAACGGAATCATATTTTTAATAGTTTCAACTTCACAAAGTACTCAACCTAAGGTTTCTCCATACAGAGCCATGCTTCATCGAATGCTGGATTTGCCGCTAAGTAAAGAAGTCAAAGAAAAAGAATGACAGTAAATCATCGAAACAGCCATTTTAAAAGAAATCGACGATTAAGGGAATGGCACAAAATATGCAACGGACCAGACAGCGACCAATGTTAGCAAACACAGGCACTGAAAAGATATACTGGAAGGCGTTGATCTACCATGAAGGTATCACCACTCGGGGTATACTTCCTTGCACCTGATCGAATCAAGTAACAAATACAGCTCAAACGCATTCTCGGATCAAGGAAGGACAAACGTGAAACATAAGGAAATCTGGAATTTATCTCATGGAGTATTCTACTTCGGAAGAAGTGTACATAATACAAACAAGGAGACTCATTGGCACGATAAATAAGGAGCATCTAGGCGAAGCAGCAACAGCATGAAAGAAGGAGAGAGCTTCAAACTTCATCAAGGAAACTAGAATTGAAAGTCATGGAAAGCGTCGCAATAAGCCAGGTAAAGAAAAAGCTTATGAACCTGGTTGAAAGAAACTACAACTAAACAAGTAATATTTTTGAGAAAATGTAACACTTGCATTTGTATTTTTTTATAGCTTGTGTAATTATCCTTGGGAATAACGTTTTATGTATGTTATACATTAAGTATCTATAGACCTGTTAGTACATAAGCGGAAATTGTAAGCAAAATGAATTATGTTGCTGAAGAAGACCAAGCGATTACAGTCAAAAATCGGCTTTGATTTGAGTAACAGAATCGAAAAATTAAAAAGAAGCCTTTAATTTCTATGCTTGAACAGAACCATGCAGAACACATGGTGGAATCAGCTAGTCGCAATCCATTACGAGCTGCTCAAACATGGCAAACCATCACTAGGGTCCGCTATATTGAGGTGTCTGTCAATTTTTTTCTGTATTTCTTTTAAGTAGATGACTGAACTGAATTGAAAACTAAGTAGAGTGAAAAATATTGAAATGTGCGAATGAAATTTATCAAAATGTTAAATTAAATTATCCAAAAAACAATCAAAAAGATAGAGAATTCGAGATCAAACTTCAAACAGCAAAGCAAACTTCAAACACTTTCTTAATTGACCATCTGACATTGTGTTGAGTCGAGAAGAAATAATGCTCTAAGTTTCCGAATCGACATGACAAGGTGACTTTGCTCACAGTGGTTTTATGATGGATACGAAAAATTTTGGTGGTGATTTTGCTATTTGCTGTGAAATGCTGCCCCAAAAACGTCAAAATAGGAGGCTATAATAAACGCCCTAACCACCATTTTCAACATTGTTTCCTATGCTTCACACTTGTTCGGTTGGTTAGTTCGCCAGTGCGGCCAGTGCTAAGGGTATGATCGTTTCAATTAACAGAATCGAAGACGAAGAATTCGTATACCGAGGTATACGTACTTTATCACGAACATAACAAACAGTATTGAAAAACAATGGACAATACTTAGAAAGATGCCACTGTAACTAATGGGAAACCTGAAATAAATAAGAAAAATAATGAGAAACCTCAACGTATAAACAAGTTAAGATATTATGCTTTTTTGATGACAATCTATACGTAATTGAGATGTCTGAAGTTTGTACCGTTGTAAAAGCAACGCTGTCAAATTTTTGTTTCTTTTCAATTTTTGTTTTTATTAAACGATTAAGCTGATATGAAAACCTAGTAGAGGACAAAAATATCCAAAAATGTGAATAAAGTTACCGAAACTTTAACTCAAGTCATCCAAAAAAATATTCGAAACGCAAAAAAAATGAGGTCCCTTGCGTTTGTAAGGTTGAAAACATCATATTGTGACACCTTATAATTGGGGAGTCTGAAGTTTATAACTTTTGAAAAACGATGATGATTGTACTAAGATGAGTGACTGATACATTGCAAATAAATCGTAATTGCTATTACCTGTACAAAAAAGTTTTAAAAGATTTTCAAAAGATGGCGTCACTGACACTTAATAGAACCGGACAATATTGAAACCAACTTCATTTTGAAGCCTCATCATCAAGCTTTCTTTGTCAGTATGTGTCTCTGAAGTGTAAACATCATTTTTCTGTGCTCCGAATGTGTCAAGTTTTGTGCTAACCTCAAAAGATGAGTCGTTCTTTCGACGAGGAATTCGTATGTTACCAGAAAGATGGGGAAAAGCAGTGGCTAGCGATATACAATACTTTGAAAAATGAATTTCAAACAAATTTTACCACAATAAAGCGTCAAACTTGAAAAAAATTCCTTTAATACTTTTTTGTACAGGTAATAGAAAAATTTACAAAAAAATTATTTAGATTTTTAAAAAATTCTAAAAGTGAAATGCGGGTTAATTTCATAATATCGTACTCACTATGGGAAGATCAAACCGTCTGTGCAGACTCCCTTAAAATATTAATAACAATGAAATTATTGATAAGCTCCTAAGAGCAAATTGGAAACGCTTCATTTACTTCATTTAAAACGCATGGAATTTAATTCTTGATAAACCACTTTGGGAAAATCTTGCAACGGAGAATAAAAACCGATGAGCATAAATATTATCGGATCGGCAAGACATGGTCGTCTGAAGAATATGATAAAATTAAAATAAACATTTCGTTATGTATAATAAAGGCATAAAGTCAAAAATTTTAAATTCAAATGAATTAATCTACGGGCGCCGTTATAGAAATGCCTAATATTATGCGACTTAACATATATGATCTTTTTTTTTAATTTTTGCATTTTGCAAAAAAATAAAACACTGGACAGTGCAGAGAAATTATGCAAAATGAAATCGGAGTAAACCTTTTACAAAATTAAGCAAATATACAAAAAACAAATATTGCTAACAAAAAATCGACATAATGCAATCTTTAATTTATTGAAATGCAATCTTCATTGAAAAGGGCAATAATAGAACGAAATACATGAATTCATACTTAAACAACCTATTCGGAAATTAGATGTTATGCTGAGATTGGAAGTCAACGACAAAGGGAGAGACGTATTCTGTGGATCATAGATGGAATAAAACAACCCAAAATTCGAAAAAAAATCCAAAATTTAAATCCGTGATATACCAGACCATAGCCAGTGGTGTGACAAATGAATTTATAAACTTATTTCATTGGCATTCGGACTGAAACTGGGAAGAAGTTTAAAATTTGCTTCGTTGCAAGCGCAACAGTCTCCAGTTTTTCCAATTTCTGAATGATTGTTGGATAGTTTCATTTCGTCATTTCGGTTTAATCATCTACCAAAAAGAAACAGTGAACAGGAGTGTGAAGCTTGCATCTTTGGAAACAAAACTATCTTCAATTTTTTTCACTTTTCTAAGTTTTGTGGACAATTTGACTGAAACGTACGCAACTTTGTTCGTGATTTTGAGTCAACTGACACTACTAGCGCTTTATTTCAGTAGAATCTGCGACGAAAATCAAACTGCGAAAAATTTCGAGACCATTGCCTTGGGGACGATGCCACATTATCACTAAATTTCGCTGTATTAAGGTATTCTTCCGAATATCAGCACATAATACGGTTATGCCTGATTGCTGCCAAATGGGATACCGACCACAACATAAATGGTGAATGCGAATTTGATAAGAGACACATTTGAAAATGTGATTACCTACAAACTCGCATATGGCTCTTTGGTGCTAAATTTATTTTATGTGTCGACGCTCCCATAAATTAGAATTATCACTGAGAAAATTTGACAAGACATAAGAGAAAGTGTATAATGGGTTACAGTCCTCCATGTCTTTTTTCATTGTTTAACAGAGCAAAGCAACGGTAGTAAAAACAGAAACATTTCTGACAATGTTTACTATTTGTTGGTAGATTTGTATGAATTTAAGTAACTCAGAGAAGAGTTTTCTTCATGCAACTACCGTCCGAACTCCTTAGTTTGATATATTTCAAACCTCATGCTAATTTGTAGAATTATTGAAATGTTTACATTCGTTTGTTACTGTATGGAATACGAAATTTAAATTTCTTTTAATCTAGAAAATATTCAGAAAAGAATGACGAATTTACTATAGACATGCAACCACGAATACAGAGAATGGTTGATGATGCTACTAGGGTCGAAATAATTTCTACTGCGAGGAACAGTTTCTTTTCTTCTAGCGTTGCACATTGCACGTAGATCGTGAGGCATTCCAGATTAGAAACTTCTCACGATGAAGCACGCACAATGCAAAAACAAAAGTATCTCGACAACACGATACATAAGCTCCCACAATCCGCTGACCTTTCACGCTCGGTTGAAATTACACGCCAAGATAAATTCAGAACAAAACTTTTGCTTATGAATGGACGAGTGAGACATCGAGCCAGCCAAGATGCTACAGAATATGGTTTTAGGCGTAGTTTTCAGTAAATATTGGAGAAACCCATCTCTTGATTTGGCGTCGCTGAAGGTCATCCTCGCCAGTAACTAATCAAAACAAATTCAAGCCTTTTATTTTGTCGCACTATTTAGTGGATCGGAATGCGAGGGTCATCTTGTAGCGGAGTGTGGCAATCGTGTGCGGCTTGAGGAAGAATATGTGTGTTGAATGTGGAGACAATTTGCATAATATCTCAGCTGCAAGCGAGCGGTGTTGTGGAGCGGCAGCTTCAGCAGCCACCGCGCGCCATCAAGACGATTATGAATGGGCTGCGAACAATGTGTGGATGCTGGGCTCGAGACATCACGCCAGCATGATGTGCATGCAGCCCTTTGCGCTCCTTCCCACCTCCTTTGCAGGACCAGTGGCTGCGATTCTCCTCGTGCAAGCATGCACGCCTGGGAACGTTCGAGAGGTTGCTGGTCTGATGTTGCATTTCTGCGGTGGTGCCATTGTCGTTGCGACGACCTACTAAAAAGAAACCACCTTGACGAAGGCGAGCACCTCTGCCCCAGTTTTTCAGGTTTTCTTGGCGACCACGACAGCGGCGTCAACGGCGAGAGAATGTGGAAATGTAGTTATGAAGGAGTCCCCGCGCCTGCCGTTCGCGCTTCTTCAGTACAGAAGACGACGACCGCAGCCTAGTTTTCAGCACCCATGACAAAAATAGCTCATAACGCAATGCAATATCAAACGCAATCAGAGATTTCAGCAGTCGTCCAGCCGACAGAAAAATATCGTTGCGGCTAAGAAGTGGAAAACAGGCATTCTTCATACTCACATTATTCGACGGTTGCGTCGCGCCCCAATTCCGTGTCCAACCCACAGCTGCCGCGGAACGAGCAAAAGGCGGATAAATCTCCTCCACACGCGCGTTATGTAAAAACACTTGGATCGCACAAAAAAACCTTAATTTTCACTTCAGACTGAATTTAATTTGCACGAATGTCGGGTGAAACCACTGAATGCACGGGCAGCGAAGAAAGGAAAATTTGACGGAAAGCCAAACGTCACTTGAGATGCGGAAAACTACTCGCACCTCTAAACAAAAATGCACACCAAACGCAGCAAGTTGAGCACCAAATTTTCACTTGTGTTTCGGTCCACCGAAATATGATTTTCACCTTCTTGTTGGCACTCTTTTCTTCCGCAATCCCTTCAATCAAACTACACCTGTTTTTCTCCACAACGATTGTTTACACGACAATTGTGGAAAAATTCAGATAACGCGTTCAATTCGTATGATTTGCGTCTATGGATGGTACAAGCCTAATCGTCTGCGGTTGTCACAAATTTTATGTACGTTTTGCGTGAATATTCGATCTGTTGACGTGAGATTTTCCACTTGAATGTTGGGAAACTGATCGGAACGGCGCACACGAATGAAAAACACCTTACACACTTGACGCCATTTTGGAATTTTCAATGTTTATTTGTGTAAATTCTGTCGTTCGCACACGTACGTGAGGTCGACTTGACGTGTACGCATGGATGTGTGGGTGCAAATCAAATTTGAAAGGTGCTTTCGTTGAAATTGGAATGTCAACTTTAGGCTATTTCGTCAGATTAGGAGGGTCATATGCAATTTGCCTTATGGGAAATTTAAATTACCAAGAAAACGAATAGAATTTTGAAATTCAATGTTTTGTTAAGTATTTCAGTAATTAAATTATAAAATTGATGCTATGATAATATATATAATATAGAAAATATATATCCAATAAAATTTGAAAAATCTGTAGTAAATATAATTGAATAAGATTCACAGTAGGTTTCTAAGATAAAAGATTGAGATCAAAAATTCGACTACCAATGAGATACAGACGAAATGAATCTAGAAATTATCAAAAGGAAGCTTAAAATATACAGCTCATCACAAAAGTATTGACTAATTCAATGCACCTGCAAAATTTCGCATAAAAAAACCCCAATAAAATAAAGAAATTTCATAATTACTTAACACAAATATAATATTACTGAAATTAGTCAAACTTCAATTCAAAAAAAAAAACTTAAAACACACAAAAGTAATAACTTGGCAAGTACAATAAAAGGCAACATTAATTCTAATCCAAACTCGGTACTTCGTTGATTAGCTTTTCGATTTTAAAATGGTATTGAATGAACCAATTCTTCGGTTTTATCACAACTTATTTTATTCCATTCTTCAGATATAACTGTACGCAAAGATACTTTGTTTTTCACTGATTGTTTGCCTTAGGTGTCTTCAGGGGTGTTCAATGGGGTTGACATTTGATGTTTGGGGCGGAGTTTCAAGTTGTCTTGGCACATTCTACAAAGTCTATTCTTTAAAATATTCGAACAATGCGTTAAATCGTTATTTTGTTACAAAATAAAATTACCCGGTAATCTGAATTTTGTCGCACAGGCATTTGAATTGTTTAAATAAACCATTTTTTCCATGGTTTTGTCTATAAACTCAAGCTTTTCTATACCATTTGCTGACATAAAGTCCCAAACCCTCAGAGAAATACCTGCAAATTTAACCCTAGGTTGTAAGTTTTGTTTACCAAACTGATTTTCTGGGTTTCCCCACACACAATGGCTTCCTTCTTTCGTAAATCCTTCGAATTTATATTCCTCGATTAATAAGACATTTTACTAGAAATCTACCTGTCCATGTACATGCTCCTTAACCAACATCCTTTATTCACTTTACTTACCCACGGCTTTTATCGCGTAATGCGACGACGAAAAACTACTATTTCTTAGTGTTCCTCTAACAGTTTCTACACATATGCTTATATTTATAACCTTCTGCAATTTACTGAAAATTTATCTTGCACTAATACTGGAGTTTTTCAAATGTCTTATAACTTGACGTTCAGTTGCTCCCATTATTTTCGGTCGTCCTTAACATGGTTTATTTTCAACAGTTTTTTTAGTTCTATATATTATTATATCATATTTTTTCCCGTACTTTGAGGGACTCCTAACGCGCTTCCTAACTTTTTGCTTCGAATGTCCCTAAAATGAAAATATACGATACAAGCGTGGTACCACATATTGCACAACTCTACTAGAACTACGCAAAAGAATAATTCGGGAATTCTCGTTATTCTAGGAAACATTTGTTACTGTATTAGGTATACTATTGATATTTTATTCTTATTGTTATATATTGTATTGATTGTATCAATTAGTTTCTACATTACACAAATTTTACAAGTTGTAAAATCTTAATGACGGTTGTGTGGGACGATACAATCACGATTATAGGCAATACTTTTGATTATATTAATATGCTCATCGTGTTTGTACCAGATTGATGCTCTATTACATCAATCAGATACAAACTAATACATAAGACTGAAAGTTTATGTGTTGGCTTCAGGAGATCGCTTTCTTTTGGCTTGCCTCTTGTCCCTTAGTTTAGGAGTATCTCTGCAAACAATTCAGCAGTGATCAGCATGTATAGCTTTATTCCAACGGCCCTAGTATCTCCGTTCCACTGTAGAAATATCCTGATGGAATCTCTCTCCATGTTCGTCACTCACAGCTCCACAACTAGGAGAAAAAAAGTCCAGATGGGAATGGAGGGAATGTATTTTCAGAGACATGTTGCATCCGAGTTGCTGATATGTTTGCAGAAGTACAAGGTACAAGGTTTCTATAGTTATCATCTCGTTTTTTGCCCAAAAATCCCTTAATAACTCCATTAAGAGCATCCCATCTTTTCTTTTCTTTCCCTTCCAAAACGCTGTCAAACTCAGCATCCTTCATAAGTAGACGAATTTGTGGACCAACGAAAATTTGTCTCTCAGGTACTGAAAACCTTGTACTTCTTGATTCATTCCATTGACAAAATTTTTCATCAGACCCAGCTTTACGTGCAAGGGAGGAAGCACAACATCTTTTGGGTCTACGAGAATCTCAGCAACAACGTTTTTCACTGTGGTATTCAGAGTCTTCCTCTTCCGCCCTATCCTCATTTAATAGTTCCGGTTCATAATTTTGAGGCGGTGTTGGAACCGGTAGTGGGATGCGTCTAACAGTAGACGGACGATTAAGGTATTTTATTGTTCTTATTTTCTTCATTAACAGCCCTGCCTTTATGGGTGGAGTCAAGCAGTAATAACAATCGTCAGTGTGAGTCTTAGGCTCCCAACAAACCATAGGAACAGCAAAAGCGATTTATCGTTTGTAACCGAGCCATTCTCTTAGAGTAACTGAGCAAGAATTACAAGATATATGTGGAGCCCATGATTTATCCTGGTCCCCAACCTCCACACCAAAATAATGCTGATAGGCCGTTTAACCAGAGGCGTCAAGTTCCGTTTCCGTGATGAAAATGTTATTTCGTCGCAAATGTAACAAAAATTGTTAACTGAATTTACAAAATTTGTAATCGAATTCATTTTTTCTCCTTTTCTTCACAAAATACTCCACGTGAGCAAATAAATAAAAGCTTCCTTTTAATTTTGTGTTTTATTTTCTTTCTCGAAACCGGTTTTCGACCGTAATCGTTCGGTCTTCTTCAGCGACTTAACTCATTTCTATAACAATTTCAGCTTATGTACTAACAGGTCTAAAGGTACTTAACCGGATAAAAGCAATAAAACGTAATTTTCAAGGGGTAATTAGTGAAGATATGAGCAGATAAAGATTTTTTAATTACATTTTTCAACGTTTTGAAAAGAGATTGTTACTTAATTAGTTGGAATAACCATGACCTGCAATTTCCCTCATCCTGGTTCATCAGCTTTTTCTTCTCCCGGCTTATTGCGAGGCTTTCTATGACATCCAACTCACGTGTGTCCCTAGCTTCCTTGATGACCTTTGCATCCCCCATTGTTATGTCGTGCCCTTTCGTGATCATATGTTCCGCTACCGCAGACTTGAAATTTGAAGTTCTTCCCTTCTTCTTTGCTGTTGCTGCTTCGCTTAGATGCTCCTTGATTCTCGTTCCAATAAGTCTCCTTGTTTGCCCTATGTACACTTCGTTGCAGGTGGAGCATTCTATGCGATAAACGCCAGATTTTTCCTGTGTTTCCCGTTTGTCCTTCGTTGATCCGAGTATGTTATCCGAGTTGTATAAAACCAGCTTAAAAACATACTCGGATCAACGAAGGACAAACGGGAAACACAGGAAAAATCTGGCGTTTATCGCATAGAATGCTCCACCTGCAACGAAGTGTACATAGGGCAAACAAGGAGACTTATTGGAACGAGAATCAAGGAGCATCTAAGCGAAGCAGCAACAGCAAAGAAGAAGGGAAGAACTTCAAATTTCAAGTCTGCGGTAGCGGAACATATGATCACGAAAGGGCACGACATAACAATGGGGGATGCAAAGGTCATCAAGGAAGCTAGGGACACACGTGAGTTGGATGTCATAGAAAGCCTCGCAATAAGCCGGGAGAAGAAAAAGCTGATGAACCAGGATGAGGGAAATTGCAGGTCATGGTTATTCCAACTAATTAAGTAACAATCTCTTTTCAAAACGTTGAAAAATGTAATTAAAAAATCTTTATCTGCTCATATCTTCACTAATTACCCCTTGAAAATTACGTTTTATTGCTTTTATCCGGTTAAGTACCTTTAGACCTGTTAGTACATAAGCTGAAATTGTTATAGAAATTAGTTAAGTCGCTGAAGAAGACCGAACGATTACGGTCGAAAACCGGTTTCGAGAAAGTAAATAAAACACAAAATTAAAAGGAAGCTTTTATTTATTTGCTCACGTGAATTTACAAACTTTTACACACATTAAAAAAGTCCATATCCTACACTTTTAAAACACCACGAAATCCAAATATCAGCATTAACTACAACATAACCTATGAGCAAGAACAGCAACAATGAACAACTTGATGTATATAAACTAAAAACAGCTGATAGGGTGTCCGTTGACAGGTATGCCAACTCCTTAAAACAAAATTTACCCGAAACTTAATTTTATACTTCAGGTAATCGGTTCATTTTATGGTTATTTTTGGAGGTGAAAATACATAAGAATTTGTTATTTTTGAGCCCGAAACATTTTCCTTGTTGGGCAGTGTAATCAAAACAATTAATAAATAATAGCTGACGGCAATTAATAATTGCTGACACGAGGTATCGTTATGAGCCAGAAAATATTTTTGTTTTATTCAAAACACATATATGTAGTCTGAAAATATAAGTGGTTTCGAATATCCACCAATTCTTATCAGGTTTCAGAACCTAATAAAAAATGCATTGACTGACACTCGCTGCTTGATGAATATAAGCTTCATGTATTTTTATTTTTGTTTAAGAGGGAGGGGTAATATACAAGGGAAACGTTCAATTCTCTGTTGTAGTTTTCAAATCAAATAACGTACTTCTGAAAGCAATCAAGTGGCCTCAGTGAATGTGAATAAGTTCAAAACAATTACAATAAGAGGAAGGACACATGGTAAGAGCCTGAATTAGCGTCCCTTGATGACCCTTTAACCGACCCATTTTCTTTTCATTCGCCATGATGAATTCGAGGTTGCTATTAATTGGAATCGCGCGCTATCTGAGTGAATGAATAGAGAGAAAAGATTTCAACTCCAACCTAAGAGGCTCCCTGCCAATGTCAATAAAACAGGTAAAGGCAGAGCACTATTGATGAATACACTTTTTTCGGCACAAATAAGGAAAACCGTTACAAAAGAATGCCAGATTGACATGAAGCTAGATAAACCATCCAAAAACTCAGATCAAAAGACGTACTAATGATGATTAACTCCAGCAGATCATTGACATAGTAGGCCATGTCAGTCTCAATATAGACAAGGAACCTGCCAGGATTCTGTTGTCAGAATAACACTCTACTTGGCTAGGCACCAATCTCGGATAAATCAGCAAGATGCAGAGTAATTCTGGCCAAATCTTTTCTTCTCAATCAATCTTAAAAAGCTCAACCTTTAACGGAGCTTCGTGCTCTTCGTGTAAATTGACAATAATAATTTTTAAATTTTTTTCCCTCAAATAAAAACTTCCTCCAAAGACAAGCCCAACGCATAGCACTAGTAACTATCCAAACTCGGATTTCGATAAGAAACGCCAATCAATCGTTTCTCATTCGGTGTTTCAAGCTTAAACAATTCACAATAAGGTGGGTTATAAAGACCTGGACCGGGATGCAATCCTGCGTGATCCTTGGTATTATTTTCATTCGTCCGCTATCTTCCATATTTTTATAAAGTAGGCGTGTTCCTTCAATTAGCCCCACAGAATCCAAATAAGATATTTTAGTACTTAGAACAATTTTCAAGCCGCTTTGTTGGGTGGATCTAGAGCAGTTAAATCTTTGACCTTAATATGTGACCAGAAGGACCATCCATCGTCACGAACTTCTTTTTGTCTTAAATTTTGTTGGACCGCACTCATCACTCCTCTTTTTGTGTTGGAGATATGTCTTCAAACTTCTTGGATTTATGTCTCCAGCAGCATGATTGCGTTAGAAAGTCTTCCCCGGATGGTTTTTTGAAAACATTTCCAGCCAAAGTTAGTATAGTGGGAATTATGTAGACGATAATTGGGGACTATCTTTCTCCTTGCTGATTAGAAAGATGTTTGCCAACTTCCAAAACATTCGGGACACTCTTCACGGAGGAAAAGGCAAATGTGAAAGATCTCCTGCGGCATCTGAGCTGGAATTCTATCCGATCTGGGGCCTTCCTTCATAGACAAGATCGTTTCCTCTAATTAAATTTTCGTGAAGTTGACGCCAGGTGAAATGGGAAAAGAGCTCGCTCAATCTTGTCCACATTTTCTTCACGTACGATACTATATGGCGAGTTTGTAGACTACGGCTAATGAATCCCTGTTCACGGTGTCCACCAGATCTTGCAACCGCTGGCCTCGCTGCTATTAATGAGTCTGCGATAGTGGTTCTTTGCTGATTTCGTTGCTCTACACTTGCTGCCTCTCTTACGAAAGTTAGTAAAACTTGCTTTGGTATTTGTCTTGTAAGAAAAAATCATAAACATTTAGTTTCAACAAGATGGCGCCAGTTTTCAAACAGTTCATGACTTACTTACATGAAGTGTGAAGCCGCTTCACACTAAAACTATTAGTGTTTAAGGTAAAATAGGTATGAGACGCCAATATTGTTTCAACATTTTCGGGTGCTGCGAAGTCTTGAGTATGCGTCAAAAAACTCAACAGAAAGCGTTCAAGCGTTGACAGAGTAAATAAACTGCTGCTTCCAAGAAAAAAGTACTGTACCGTTATTCAAGATGGCCACTTAAAATTTATTAAGCACTTATTTCTGTGCAATCTCGACCGAGTTGGTTTTATTAGATTTTTCACTTTAAATAAATATAGAGAAATATGTGCTTGCAAGAGTTTATATTATGAGAATGTTGCCCGAAGTGTAAACTGTGCATGTATTTGCTTTAGGCAACGTTTGTTGATCAGTGGTCTCGTGAAGCGTAAACGCTCATAAGATATGAAGGAAATGCCTGTCGTAATTAAAAATCTATGATTCCTTATACTTTTTTGACGTATACATGTGATATGATAAATTACAAACAAGTTTAACTTTTTATTTTGACAATTTTCAACTTCAGGACAATCGTTGTAAACGCTGATTTCGAAATATTTTGATCCCCAAAAAGAGAAATAGTTGTCTCGTGAAAACTTTTTTCCCTGTAAAATAAGTTCAGCGGAATATCAGACCTCAACACTCCGTACTCAGCCGTGTAATTTCCAGGCTCGAAAGGACATTTCAACTGAATGTCTCCGAAAAAAAAGTTTACTATGCCCTTGACATACTTCGCCAAATAATTATTCAGTATACTGCCCTGGTCGCTCGAGCATAAATCTAAGGTCCGATTCAATACGGTTGTGATTCGTCCTTGCAGCTCCACTTGTTTGATAGTTGCCCGCAGATGTATTGTTTTTAAACGTAATTTGAGATTTACGAATGCGTTGAAATGGCTGTCGTTAAGGAGTTTCCAACGGCAATCGGCTATTTCCACGATAGAGAAGCATTTCACGGAAAGAGCCTTCAAAGAGTATTTCTGAATATGTAAACAGTAAGTCTAAAGACAATTCTAATGGACAATGCAGTAATACCCGAACGGCTGAGGCAGCAATCACTAGAATGAACGCAACGACTAATGACTTCATATCCTAAAAAAATCAGAGTTTATGTTCACAAATTTAGACAAACTCACAAGCTTGGATACGTTTCGGTCAGTTAACGGTCCTAATGAACTCGTTCCAACACTAATTCTATAATGAGCTTTAAACGGCGATGTTTGCTGATGCTGGATAATTATGGACTTTTATGGTCCCCTTCGAATTAAAACTATTATATGTTTCGATTTCATGACAAAATACTTGTTTTTGATGAATAAATTCAAGTTTTACTGATAATACCAATGTCATCTTTGCTGCTGGCTTTTGAGTTGCCCTTCAGGGAAATTCACTTAAGTTAACTTAAGTGAATCAACCAAGCCAATTAGATTATGTTCAAATAATTCTGCAATCAAAATCAAGAAGCATGTTCAGATAACATTTACTTTTTGATCCTGCAATTAGTGTTATGCTTCGCGCTTGGAAGTTGCCATGCTGAAATTTTCATCCAGAGAACATGTAACCGAAAATCTGTTGGGAAGCTTTTTCCACAGCACTACGTTCTCACAGCCTGGTCCATTATCAATGCTGTCGCGGAGGAATACGGTTCAAGAGGTGGAGAAAGGCAACCGATCCAAGCGACGGCATCTAAGGTTCCCTGGACCCCAGGAACGCATTAAAATCCGCTAGACGAGTAGAAATTCTGAAAGCCCTAGCATGACAATAACTGTGGCAAATACTTAGGACGAATTGCAGTCCGTGCTACGGTTTGAATTAAGGTTGATGGAAGATGCTTACATCAAGTGTTCCCCAAGCTGCCAGTTCTTGGTGTAGACTTGTGACACGTTTCTATGGGAGACTTCTGAGAGCCAAACTGACAGATAAGTTGACGAAGGGAGACATGTTACATGGAGAGTCATGGGCCATTAATCTACATTTCATTTCTAAACAAAGCAGATATATGATGCAAAATTGTCAACCGAGAGATGTACCAAAAACGCCAAACATAGGAACAAAAACGAGAAATACGGTGGATTGCATTAGCATGTCGGATAGTCTCTGAGTCATTATTCTTATGTATTAGGGGTGATTTTCATCACTCTTCTTGCTAGAACGTGTTTTAATTAAGGAAGTAGTTGCTAGTGATTAAGGATGACACACTCTTGATGAGCGAAGACAATCCTGGTGGGGAAAGTAAACTGGCTTCTGACTGTCTACTTAATGAGCGGAATCGTATTTTTTCAGTCTTGCATGTACAAGATCGATGCGTTCAGGTCAACGCCAAAATCTTATGCCAAAATCTGCTGATAGATTGAACCCATTTGTACGTTACACTCAAGGAATCCTAACAGTAAAGAACCAAATCTTTGTTAGAATAGTGGCATTGAAAGCGAACGGCACACTTTTCCTGCAACCGCTTTTCCCTTCGTTGCCGGTGGAGAAAACATTCATTTGACCCGAAGGTACCATAGGACCCAAAATAATCATAAATTCCTATCCTAAAGTTATGTGGATCCGGACTGAATTCTCTCGTTGACCAGGGAAGTGTTCAATCGGTATGCCATTCGCTTTTTGGAAGTCCGATACTCAATTCGTAGAAAGCCTTCACCTCCCTACTCGAAAAAGATAATCCGCTGATGCTTGGGACGAAAAAGTATTTTTGACACTCTTTTATCCGGTAGGGGAACCAGTGCATCAGTTGTGATTAGAGTAATTTCGTTAACTTAGCTCTTATTATGCTATGTTGAGCTTAACAGCCCTACCACCTTGTTAAGATGAGTGGTAATTAGTTAATCAAGGAATTAATATCCTCTTTTGCTGTAATATATCTGTTTTCGTGATTCTTTATCAACAGATCGTACAGTGACTTCCATCGTGCGGATTCTTCTAGTATTGAAGTAGCATTCAATCTAGTATTATTCCAGTGATTCGCTGATCAGTGCTTCAAGATGGCAAAAGAGAAAACAATTAAAGAAGAGAAGCAATTAATAAAGAAAGCAAAATCGAAGAAGCCAAACAAATGCCGGAAATGTTTGTCTGTTTTCGACATAGGTATATATAATGCAACAGCTACCACGTACCTGGTATATATTCGAACCTGTTAGTCATGATGCCTCTTCCTTCGTATTATATTGTTAAGGCTCCAAAATCTTTATTCACTCTTACTTTACACTTTAAATTTTTAATGCTCTCATCGGCTAGTTACTTAAGCAAATTCACTGTTCCCAATCGGCTGTGGTGCCTTTTGATCTAATTGGTCCTCATTTGGTTTATTGAATGATGCCATTCCTCGGTCGATCCCCTGACCTTGCCCGTCACTTGGTTGAAACCAATACGAACCCACTCTAACTCATTTTTGTGCTTCAATATCGTCTTTTCCTATTTGCAAAAGAAATAACATACCTGTATCGTTGAACTCTTTCTGTCTGAAGAGTTCGTTTATTTTTCGGATGATAACCCGAACTCTGCCATCAAGCTATTGCCTTCCTGCTTAGTGTGTTCCATTTTAGTTGTAAGTATCTTAATCAAGATAGTCGTAATAGCTCACTCATTGGAACGAATTTCAATTACTTTTTCAGTGTGTCACTCACATAAATGGTGGCAGTTTTTAAGCATTGCAACGTATTGTAAGATTTCTGTCAAGATGTTTGAACAAATCCTTTTCAACGACCGCTTGTAGGGTTATTATAGCGGTATAAAACTTTAAGTTAGCAACACTTTCTAATGAAATGTATGGTATGACACTTGTCATGCGTTTTCAAGTTAGTTTGGTTTGTCATTTTATCATGAGTAGGTTAACGCCTGAGCAGAGTCTGCAAATCGATTAAATTTATTTCAGAATATGATACTGTTCAAGAAACGTTATGGTCCACTTAATCGTCCATCAACACCATTAACTCGATTAAGCATGGATCGTTTTCGCACCACTGATAATACTCTCACTTATAATACGTAACCATCCAGACGTCGAAAAGTACATAACGAAGAAACCATAGCAGCTGTAGAGCGTAATATCGATGAAAACCCAAGTGAGTCTGGTTGACATGGTGCTCAACAAATAAAGCTGTGCTCACCCACATTATGGTAGATTTTAAGGAAGGATTTTGGTTTGCGTACTTACAATACCAATCTCCTGTAGGAGTCGAAACCGAACAACTATCGATAACGGCATAGATGCCGTTTTTGAGTCCAAGAACAAATTGCTGCATATCCCGAATTTTATAAGAAAATGTTGTTTAAAGATGAAGATCGCTTCTGGTTGAATAGCTACGTCAATAAGCAATAAACCTCGCTTCTGAATGTTTTTTTGTCACAATCATGTCGATAAGGCTTATATAAGGTCCTAAATAGAATTCTTAAGAACGTAAAATCTTAGAAAAGAATTTACCGAGGAACCACATTCTAATCTTTGCAATGATGCTGGTCAATGTTCAGACAATATAAAACATCTCATAGGAGGAGGAATGTATCGGACTAACCGAAAAATCCTAACCAAATGGAAGCATTAGTGGTATGAGTCGCATCCTGCAGATGGACTCACAGCACAGCATAAATACTCAAGATCTGCTTGGTCGGTTTGCGAGAGATATAAAAGCTGGACTTGGTAGACAAAGGCTACTCAACCAGTGATCATCAGTTCATTTCATTTGAGATTGATGATACAGCATTCCGACACCTCTCTGCACACTTTATATTGCACACTTCTATGGAATATTTGAGAAATTGAAGTTTGATTGTTTCACTGATTATCTCAAAGAAGAAAACCTGATCGGGAAGAATCGCTGTCACTATCATAACGAGATGTCCGGTCGGATACTTCGGGATGGTAAGCAACCGACAAATTGTCAAATCAATCAGAATATCATAAGCTGCGACGGGAAACTCATAGTAACTCACAATAGAGAAAAAAATGTGTAGCAGGAAGTGCTCTAACTCATAGAAAACCGCAATAGGAACCATTGGGACCTAGACTAGAAGTTACATCTGAGGACATTTAGCGCCCAACGGACGTTTTCCCTATTTGTGGCCTCAAAAGACTGAGAAAGGGTGAGATTGTTTTCCTATGCACGACCTCTGCGTAAAGGCTATCCACGATGAAATAGCAGCGACATACCCAATTTTCATATATACAGGAGCGGATGATGCTATTCTGTCTGCAAAACTTCTGGAAGTACCAAAGCCAGATGGAGTATATCCTAAATTATTACAATTGGTCAATCATCTACACATGGATCTACTCTTCGTCACCTACAATGTCCACTAGCATGAAAGGATCTTCCTGAGGCGCTCGAAGTCCCTGCGACGCGTACTGATCAAGGAAAGGTGTACCCAATGTCAACGTCGGGATACCATCCATTATTTCTGCTAAATACTGCTAGGAAAGTGTTGAAGGACACAATCAGTAAAAACTTACAACAACGCTTCAGTTTCTGGGAACCTATCTCTACAACACTTTTGGTACAGAGCTAAGCAATCCGCTAATAATATAATTCCAAACGTGGTGAGTGGAGTCCAACTGGTGGACTCGCACAGCTGGACCACAACGTGTGTAGTCTTACTAATAAAACTTGATATCAGAATGTCGAGAAACTGAAGAATATCGATGTTTCTGAATGTCTTATGAATATATTCCCAAATATCTGATCCCTTCTGATATTACACGGCCAAAGTTTGGCGAAGAATGAATGATAATGCAGAGTATCAAATGGCTCCATGTTTGTCTTAAATATGCTGAACATTTCCTACGGTAGGCTATACAGACTTGACTAGCCAAATAAGTCAAAATTGATTGGCTTTTTGGATGTACATTTTCAGAAGTGTAACTTAGACTAGACATGCTAATGCACAGTTGAACCATGTAGAAAAAGTGGCCATCATGGCAAAAATAAGTCTCTGGTCTAAAAATATTCAACATTGGAGAATTTATTGTTATAACGAAACTCGCCGTTAGATGGTTGAATTGCTATAGATCGGAAGATTTTTCGTTGAATAAAGCAGGATAACGACGGCCACATAGGAAGGGTAAAGGTACTCAGTTGATTTATAGCAAACGCAAAGAATGTCAAACCAATAACAAGGCAACTTTAGATTTGTACCATAATGTCCGCTTTACTGTGTATTTCAGAATCATGGGTTCATACTCCGAGGAAGGATCTGCCCCAAAAGTGGCTGTCACAATAGCAGAGATATGGGATGGAGACTGTACAGAGTATAGCTTGTGATCTCCGGTATAATATTAATCACTCTCTTTGGTAGAAATGTCAAAAAAATTCTTACGCTTAAATGAGGACACCGGTAAGACAATTACTCACAGAGAGAGAGAGAGAGAGGGCCCGCACTCAGAACAATGCATGAGTCTAGGGAAAATGATGAGTATGGATAACGCATGCCGCACTTAATCAAAGATCTGAGGTCGTGGCTTGAACGAAGGCATTTTCAAAAAGATTTCTACTTGATTTCGATTTCAGCGATTTTTCATTAAGAAGTTTAATAAATCATGGTCAACTTTGCGTACATTGCAACATGAGACCAGCATTGCGTGTGTCAGACGACAACGTTGGAACTAGTTCTTGACGTCAATCTAAGAGGAACTTCTTATATTTTCAAAACTCTGACGTCATGTGATGTCAAGAATTAGTTTGAAAGACGTTGTCTTTCACAGATACAAGAGTAACTAATTCAGTGGTCTCCCAAACGGTAGGAATGAGCTCATTATCAACTATTCATTCCGAGATATGCTTATATTATTTTGAGAAATGAATTCTCATTACACATGTTACTGTGAAAGTCTTATTAAGGAATTAAGCAAAATGAATATCAATAATCTATGTCGTGCGAACTAAGTTAACTAACTAAATAACCAATTCTAATCAGTTTATTAAAACAAAAAACATTACTGTGTGAATTACAGCGCTAGTGTCTATGGAATTACATTATGAGTACTTTGTGCAATTATAATAACAATCTTAATAACTTAATAAAATAATAATAACAGCGTAGTGGACACAATTATATTTGCCACTCTATTTGCGGTTCAGTCATTTGCATAGGGAAGAAAATACAATAATAAACGTACGTACGTACGTAATGTTTGCATTGGTTTCATCTTAATGCGTTAAGAAAGAAGCTCAGAAGAGTTACTACGACATATTATCTCTTGCCTTTATACTTCACACTATGGAAGGACCTTTTTGGCTTGATAATACCGTACTGCATAGTCTAAAGCCATCTGTAAAACGATTCCTGGTTTTTTTGATTGACAAGGGAGGCATTTAGCGTTTAGTCTACATGACTCGTACTGCTGGAAGTGCTAAACTCCTGAAAACTCCCATTCACCTCCCTTATGGAAAAAAACAAGGAGTTGAACGAACAAAAATGTTATTTAACTTTACTCTTGGATATGTTTTAAGAAGGAAGTAGATGGGAGTTTCTATAAATATTAAAAACACATATTATTATTGCTTTTTCTTATGGTATCCACATCCGATTAAGAGTTTATAAGACCACAAAAGACTCTTCAGTGATTTTTTCGAGTAAATTTAAATATTTATGCAAACTAAATTATCTTTAAAACATTTAAGCCATGTTTTGCATCAGAATAACACTCAAGTTTGGTAAATTATGTGTTTAAATTTTGAAAAAATACTTAAAAAAGAAAATGCTTAAATAGTTTTATAGAACGCATTTTAATTGTAAATGTGAAAGTAAATAAATTTCGCCGGTATTTTCCGCTCTTACGTATTTGCATCCAAATAAGTAAGCTAAGAAGCAATCCAATTGTGAATATGGTATGATACGAGTTCCTTGGGTTAATATAACGCCCTTCGTTCAGGTGCATTGAACGTACACATATTGTTTTAAAAGAATGAATATCATTTGACAGCCGAAAATGTCAACTGAAATCACAGGGTGGCTATGGTCTAAGCCGTAGATAACCAGAAGTTAGATGAGAGCAATCTAGATAATCTAAAGCGATGGACGTTTCCACCGAAATCGTTATATACATTTCTTTGGCAGTTCTAATACATATTTTAGTCTACTATTTGGTGTCACGTACATCCAAAACGAAACGAATCATTAAAAATAAACATGTAGTGATCACGGGTGGATCAAGTGGAATCGGTCTTTGGGTGGCGATCTATTGTGCAAAGCTGGGAGCAAATGTGACCGTAATCGCGAGAAATGTCCAATTGCTGGGTAAATACTGTTTTAATGGTTCAATTTCTATTGTAAACAGCTATATCTATGTGCAGTCGAAATTTTGTGTTGAAATTTTAAGCCAAAACTTTGCGTTGTTTGTTCTCTTACTATTCTAGAAAAGGCAGTCAAACTTATCGAGCAACATCGCAATAACGATTCTCAACGTATTG
Organism: Stratiomys singularior; assembly: GCA_954870665.1. Taxonomy (NCBI): domain Eukaryota; kingdom Metazoa; phylum Arthropoda; class Insecta; order Diptera; family Stratiomyidae; genus Stratiomys; species Stratiomys singularior. The sequence continues at coordinate 106,514,349 of OX940878.1, read as the reverse complement.
CATTTAAGTCAGTTGATCTGACCAAGAATTACGATGAAGTAGCGAACTCCTTCGATGAAATAGAAGCCGAAGGTGGTCCTGTCTACATGCTCGTGAATTGTGCGGGTGTAGCCATTTGTGGAGTTTTTGAGGAAATATCGCCCGCGGATGCTCAATTCTTAATGGATGCCAATTATAAAACAGCATACAATTGCACACACTACGTTTTGCCGAAAATGAAAGCAGCTCGAGAGGGAATTATTGTTATAACAGGATCACAGGCATCGCTGCTAGGAATCTATGGATATGGACCTTACACTGCGGCGAAATTTGCACTACGAGGTATGGCGGAAACAATTGCAATGGAATGCCGACATTTGGGTGTTTCGGTGACCCTCGCACTTCCTGCCGACACCGATACGCCTGGCTTCGAGAACGAGGAGAAAACTAAACCGGAAGAAACAAAGATTATATCCGGATCAGGTGGTCTGCATTCACCAGAAATAGTTGGTAAAAAGTTGGTAGAAGATGCTTTGGTACGTGCCTTTGATTTAATTTTCCCGTGGAAAATGCATCTATATTGAAAATGTTTATTTTTCTTTACAGAGCGAGAACTTTTTCTCGATCGTTGGCACAGAAAGTTGGTTGATAACGCTGCTGTGCTCTGGCATGGCGCCATGGGGAGGATTTTTTTTCACGATATTCCATGCATTGATCTTAGTGCCACTACGCCTTATATCATATATCCTCCGATTCCACTTTTCCAGTATCATCAAGAAATGTGCCCGGGAAAAGGCGAAACCGAAAGAGAAAATTTCATGAATGCATTCCGTGAGCATTTATTTCATACATTTTCAGGCAAACAATTCTTTTTATACGATTGATTTTTATTTACATCGCAGTAATTTGATAAGTGTACTTATATGCCAAAGTTAGAAGGGAATAAATTATACTGCTTTTATTTAATAAAATACTTTTGTTTCGAGTTTTTTTACGTCATGTGTTTTCTAACTAAACACGACTCAGTTATAAGACAGACCAAAGTATAATTCCACCATCTTCCGCGAGTTTGATTTTCGCCTTAACGTTGCACTTTGATCGTGCGCAATGGCGCGAGTAAGTCCATTCGCCCGGTGAAGCATGAAAGACTGTCATTATTTTAATACACATTTGTATTGGTTGGTTGAGCACTTCATACGTGTAATAAATGTTTTATGATAGCTTACAAGCAACATGATGATAGAGTGTACATCGATGTACATCGAATTATATGTCCAAGGTGATTTGAAAGCTCGCACAATTCAGCTTGTTTATGAAATTAAATTTACACTTTGCCATCTGCACGTCACATCTGGATTTATTCGTGTCGTGCCGGTAGATCTGAAATAATTTCGCTCATGCCCGTGATATTTCGAGGTTTTACTAATCTTATCCTCAGTGCTCATGTCTCACTTTTGCCCCTTTATTTTCTCAAATTAGTGGGAATGCAAATGTGAAAATATGAAAAAGATTGTTTTGTTCTATAAACTTTTCTTTTTATTTATTTTTTGGATACTTATCTTCTAAATGAAACGAAGCAAACCAATCTCCAAGTTGAATAACAACGAGTTTGGCACATCACATTAGTTCTATATATAGTTATTAGTTCTATAGATATTTTGTTTTTTTTGTTTTTATAACACACATGAAACCTGATGCATTTGAGGTTGTTGGTTTTTGAAAAACAAATCAAGAGTTGTTCCTATTTGTGCCCCGAAAATCTATTAATCGAGTAACGTATGCAATGGACTTGGGACCTCCAAGGTCTCTTCAACAATAGGTAAATGATCTTCCATCCACGATTCACATATTTCAAATAAAAAACCATGGAAGTGGAGGTTCTTGGATCTGTATTATAATGTTGCAGTTGGAACGCAGTGTATAAAGCGCAACTAAAGAGGTATCACGACATTTATTTGACCACTTTATGGTTTGCCAGTATATAGGATCAGAGCACAGAAGTTGATGAACTCGTTTACTCCCTTCATACACTGCCGAGAAAAAGCAATAAAAAATTCATATCTGATAAGTTTGAATGATAAATTTCGGGAATATTTCGGGAAAACATTCGAGTAAAACAAAACAATAAAAGAATGGCTTGTTTTGATGGAAAAAATTAAAATATAACTCACTTCTGCCTACTGAGAAAAAGTGATGCAATAAGTTATGCCTCGTTCATTTCTAAAATTTATAATACGTACCGGAATGAAATGAATAGTTTTCAGTATTTGGTAGGTTTCCCTTTTTTCTAAGACGGCTTCGAGCCTTCTTGGCATTGAAGAAAGCAAATTTGCACAATATTCTCGAGTGATTTTGCTCCACTCTTCTTTAAATATATTCCCAAGTTTGTGCCTAAATTCAATTTATCTACACTAATTGCAAGCGTATTCTTTTAAATGTTGATAAAGACATCGTGACCCATTGTTAATAATAATGAATAATAATTGTTAATAATATGAAATTCGCCAACTCCATTAAAAGACATTCATCCCCACACTAAAACAGAACAATTCGGATCTAGCTCCGTGCGCCCCTTTCTGCGCACTTTTGCTCGTCCATCGTGAGAAACCACATTGAATTTACTTTCATTTGTAAATAGGATCTGTTTCCAGAATTCTAGATCTTGACTTATAAGCTCTTTAGCGAAATTTAGTCTTTTTTCTCGAATTATCTCGCTGAAAAAAAGTTTCTTTCACGAGACACAATATCGAAAAACCGAATGTTTTTAAGCAATTTAGGACGGTATACATGTTAACATCTTTTTTATAAAATGTTTTTAATATTACAGTAATTTTTGTTGCCAATATGAGAGGATCTCTCTTGACTTCACGTTCAATTTAACGTAGATTACGTTTTTCCTCCCAGAGCGTTTTGTGTTTGCAGAACCTGTCTATAGTCCTCCAAGCGATAGAAACTGATCTGTCAACCGCTGTCTCCATGTCCTTGTACGAAATGGTCTGATTGTGGAGTTGCGAAATAGTTTTTTTTTTATAGTAGTTTCTTTTCTTATTTCGATAGGTGAAAATGGATAAATTAAAAATAATCGCGTAAAACTTACCGCAAATATTCAGATAATTTCTTTTTTTACGAATTTTTTCCTTGGGTCACGTTAAGATATGATTTAAGATAAAAACGACTGAACACGGCCTAAAATTGCCTGCCAAGTGACGCAGTTACTCTACAAATCAACTGTCTGTTGTCTATTGGATGTTAGAATTTCATCTGATGCCGCATTAAAACTTTTAAAAACTGGATTTTGGGAAACCTATGTAAAAATACTGTCTTGGGCACATAGGAACACGTTCTGCACCAATAATTTTGTCGGTATTACTTTTGAAAGCTTGAAAATTGATGATCCAAGTGATCCGTCAGCATGCCACCCGTTATGCACGCTAGATAAGGCCGGGACAGTGCTCGAGAAGGTCACTGAAAACTCACTCATGTTATCCATAACGCTGGGGACAGGCAGAGGCTCGCAGTTGGTTCAACGGGGGCGGAGTCCCCCTAATGATGCTGGACTTCAGGAATGCACGTGATCGACGGACAATTCGAAATAACCTAAATGTATGCAGTCTGAACCACGATTCTGATTTTCAGAACATCTCCTGCAACAGACTTCTCAGACACAAACTGCCGAAGGTGTCGCGTCTGATCGGCTTTGCAGATGCCCAGCAAACATTTTGTCGGAATTTCGCTTAGGCGAACTAAATTTGGATCGCTTATTCTTCGCCAGAACGAACAAAAGTCAGAAAATAGCATATGCGGCACGTAAAGCTATGGAAAATCGTCGCCTTCGCCAGAGCGAACAAAAGTTGGAAAATATTATATGGGGAGCGTAAAGCTATGGACAGAGCGAACAAGAAAACATTTCTTTTTTCTGTTTTCTTGATCCAATTTTATTTTTATGGGTTTTTGATCAGTTTGCTCTTGTCAGTCTCAGCTTAGAGTTCTAAGTGACATTTTTGGTTACACGTTTTCGGACTTATTCTCTCCTTTTAAATTACTAATTTGCATCGCGAAATTTGCGATTATTTTCTCGATCACGCATTACCTTGTGCAGCATTTTCACAATAGGTTATTTACGCGATCACAAGTCATCATTTGTGCGTTCTTTTTGATTAGTTTTATACGCAAGCAAGGTTTATCCCTTTCGGCTTCTTGATTTGTTTTCCGACTGCGCGAGTTATGTGTTAATTGTGTGGTGTGTTAAAAACAAAAAACAATTTAGTTTAAGGTTTCGAAAAAGTGGTACTTTACCACTGTGTACAACTCTTTGAACTCCGAACCGTTATGAGCATTTCGCTATTCACGGATTCTTGACCAACTGTCGGAATCTCAGGTAAACTACAAACAATGTACTTTTTAAATGCCGAAGCTTTGTCTCCCTTTTTTACAATATTTTACAGCAAATTGGTTAGTTAAGTGTTTTTTTATCTTGTTGCATTAACATTTTAGCTAGTGTGATCCTAAGTGAATTTCATTCAAATAAATAAATAATTTTTTATATAATCCGATATCAACGATTTTTGCATGTTGAATGTATGAACTTTCCACATGTAAAAGCCGCTGACATCAATTGTAAAATCAATCACAATATAGATACATGGATTCTCAGTGCTAAAGTGTACATTAGACAACAAAAGGAACAGCTGTTATGCTGATCAGTATACTGAATAAATTAATAATTTTTTTTTCCTCAAGTCGGTTGTGGAGCACCCGACAGAATTGGCCCTGGCACTATAGCACTGACCAGCGTTTGACGATCTTTATGTGATTACTTTTCTTCTGGTTTTAATTTTTGTATGTGGTATTTGTGATGGTTGTTTCCTTTTCTATTTGTATTTTCTTCTGGTTTTTTTGAACGGATTCTGACGTTAAATGATTGCGGGTTCCGATATGTAGTACTTCTGTAGGTAAAAAGTGATCCGCGTAAACTACTGAGTACTTGCTGGGAAGAAAACCGGATCTCCCTATAGAACGGATCCACTTCCCACGCAACTCCTCGTCTTGCGGCAATCTAAAACATAAATCAAAGAAAAATATTTTCTTGATAAAAAGAAGTAGATATACTTGAATAACAAATTTATCAAATTTCTTATCAAATTTGCTGTCTTGTTCTTACATGTTCCCCTTCGTTCGATTTTACTACGCTCACGTACAGTGTACGTGTGCCATATAGCTTTTCCTTTAGTTTTAGTTCATTGGCTCAAGCCATACTGTCTCGCAACATCAGCTATCCTCCTTCCACTCTCTACTTTGGCTATAGTCTTTTGCTTGGTTTTTATGGTGAGCACAGTTTTTGACACTCCACACCTAAAACGAGAACCAGATATAGACGCGTTGCTTCAAAATAGGAACGGATCGAGGAGAACAAACATTCGAACAGTAGGACGTAATGAGTTGCTATCAAACCAACACTTTCCAGGTCCAATGGTTGAGGAGATTAAACGAGTACTCAACGCGATACATGACCATGCCCCACTCTTAGAGCCATTATTCATCCTATGAGTTCTGAACCGTACAGACCACCTGCTATAGACAAAGTCAAAGACAAAAAAGCCAGTCACCACAAAGGAATGGATTACCGACCAATGCGCCTACCGTCTTTTGCGCTAAAAATCCTGGATAGGTATACAAATAACGTGAACAATACGGGGCGTTGTCCAAATTAAAATTGACCGAAGATCCTCACTTAAATCACCCAGGTTTTGTGGAAATTAGTCCTTAATGCGAGTGCAGGAAGTAGATTTTTATGATCATGTCGCACCCTAGCCCTCGCAAGTACGGTAACATGGATTCAACAAGCGCGACGTAGTTGTCAGATTTCTTTTTGCCTAGGAAATTATTCATAACCAAAACAAATGAATTCCAAGCTCAGTCATTGATTTGTCAAAATTTCGATCTTTCACGAGTTGCCTAATCTGTGGCCCATCAAATATACTAGCTTTCAATTTTTCTGTACTTAATCCTGGAAACTTGCGTGAAAGAAAATTGAAACATTCCCCACTTTTGTCAAGCGCCTTCTGAAACTGTTTCATTATGCCGAGTTTGATATGAAGAGGTGGAAGTATGATGACCAATTATGTTGTTTGTGACAACTGTCCATGAGACACATGAAACTAGTGTCTCATGGACTCATGGACTATCAACATCACAAATGACCCATTTGTGATGTTGATTCTTAGTTGTTTCCTTAACCTTCGAAACATTTGCGTATTTTTCTTTTAAAGTCAACGAATGTGCAATAGGTATAGATTCGTACTTATTACCGTTATGAAGCAGAACAAACTTTAAACTTCTTTTGCTGCTATGCTATGAAAAGACGCCAATCACTAAGTTGGTACATTTTTTAATCCTATCTGTTTCAAAATACTAACACCATCGTTACAAAAAATTAAATCCTTCTCTTGAGAAAAATACGCGGCAACAGTTTTTTCTCTCGGGTACGAAAAAAGTAATGTTGGTCTCCGAAGTAAGCTAATTTTTTTCTTTTAAACGAGATGCTAAAATTTTAGGAGTTTCTTTCGGTAAGTTTATATCTCTTACTAAGTAATTTAGTTCTATTGTTAATGGATTTTCTTAGGAAGTAAATCAATACGATTCAACTATAAAAGTACGATTATTTATTGGAAACAATATAATAAAGACGTTGATACAAAAGAGTGAAAAACTGAAGTGAACAATAATAAAAATGAAAAACAAAACGAATGCTTTTAGTTAGATCGGATAGAGTGCGCTGTGGGCGACTCCGCGTACGTAGAAAATCAGCTCAAACTTACTAAAGACCCTGTTTGCAACAAGTTCTTTTTGATTAAATGGTTGAGGTTCTTTGGATCATCGGAAGATTTAGTTGAGCTGGGTTGTACCTCTCGTGATTTCAGTTGAGACCGTTCAGCAGAACATAAGTTAGGATATGAACACTTATTTCCAGGGTTAATTCCGTGTATTTTCATAACACAGAAGTAGCAATCGTCAGTTTTCAGTACAGTAATACCCCGACTTACGCTACCTCGACTTACACGAATTCGGAGTTACACCATTTTTTAAATTTTCTCGTCTATTCGGTCCCAATTAAAGAAACTTTATATGTCTTCAAATGCAAACTTGTACCCGCGATGTACTTACGCGATAGCGCTCGGTCCCACCTATCGCGTAAGTTCGGGGTATTCGTGTATAGCAATCGTCAGTTTTCAAGTTTTTTTCTAATGCCTGCAGTCAAGCAGCACGCTACCACTTTGAATCGAGACTGCGAAGGCCAATCAACAGCCTTTGTTCCTAACTCGAGGCAAAAAAATTTAGAGTACAGAAAAGGATAAGTATGACAAGAACAACTGCGGTTTACAAGGTTTCTCTCTTTTCTAATGTTCAGCACTTCCAAACTATCCTTTAATTTTTGATTTTCGATTCCAAAATGCTATTACTTTGAAAATAATTGACACTGAAAAAGGGAACAACTTACTCCCGAAATATATATCTGTCAAAATTAAAAACAATTGGAATGGAAAATCGATAACTATAGGATAGTTATCAGGAGACAGTTTTAACACGTGGCGTGCAGGTTGATTTCACGATTGATACTTCATAAAACAGCGACTCCTTTCAACTGGGATGTTGTAATCCGAACCAAGATTCGGGTTTTCATCGACAAGAGAGCGCTGATGTGAATTTAATTAAATGAACTTACTTCAATTACACTTTAACAAAAGTCGTCAGTGTTTTATTCTTTACATGATTTTTTTATTTTGTATAACAGATCACGAGTTGTTTGTTTACAATTAATATAACAAATGGTTTTTTGTTCTCCACGCGCATGACGGGATGATAGCGGATCATACAAGATTTGTCCCTAGTCTTACGGAATTCATTTATTCTCAACTTATTCGCATGTACATAAATAACTTAAAAAAATATTGAAAAATTCTTTCCTACACTCATTTTCCCCAGCAAATCAACAGCACTCAAAAAAGTTTGTCTCAATTCAATGTCTACTTGGGTTTCAGCCTTCGCGTTGCAGTTCGTATTTCACGTCGTTGAATGTTCGAGGCATCCGTTCCTGCTGCCATCGGATTGAACGGATTTGGGACTGCGCCTAGAGGATTGTTATTGTTGTTATTCATTCCATCGGCCGGCCCGCCCGTTAATGTTGCCGAGAAGTTGAAAGCTGGCGGTTTGCTCACATTTGCGGCACCGAAAATGTTGCTTGGCGTTTGACTCGGAGGGGCTGCAGCCCCGAAGGCAAAAGGCTTGTTGGCACTCTGAGTTGGAGCAGGTGTAGCTCCAAATGAGAAAGCTCCACTTCCGGCCGCGGGGGCGTTATTGGTTGTAGCATTTGTACCCGAACTAAAGTTGAACACGGACGCTGCAGGCTTGGCGGAGTTCGTTGCGGCGCCAAAAGGTAACTGGGGGGGATTGCCAGCAGCTGAGAATAATGGCGTTGCGGTGTTGCTGTTGGCCACAGGACTGCCAAATATATTTGTGCTGGGCGCCGTGGAAGCGTTGTTATTCGCAGGAGTTGCACCAAATGAAAATAGTTTGCCAGGAGTCATAGCTGGCGTGCCAAAATTGGAGACAGTCGTATTAGCAGGGGTGGCTGGTGCGCCAAAAACTGGAGTAGTTCGCGGCTGCTCGGGTTTGTTGCTGGCGGCGCCTGAAAACGAAAAGGGTTTCGCCGGCTGGTTTGCACTTGATCCAAAGATTGATTTGTTTTCTGTCGCTGCCGCCGCAGAGGCATTGAATGCGAAACCCTCTGATGCGGGTTTATTGCTGCTAACGGCTGTAAATGCACTTGTGCCGCCGCCTCCACCGAAAGTGAATGATTTTGTAGTTTGTGGTTGCACTGTTGCGGCTGGAGTTGCTCCGAATCCAAACGCAGGCGGATTTGTGTTCGTGTTTCCTGAAAAGTTGAAGCCTGTAGATCCTGTTTGAGTCTGGTGGCCGGCTCCTTGGAAACTAAATGGAGTTGACTGCGTCGTAGCAACTTGGTTGTTGTTCGCGGTAGATGCTCCGAAGCCAAATGGCGCTTGACTCGAAGGAGCCGTCGTATTTGTTGCGAGAGTCGCTCCGTAGCTTGGCAATGCATTTGTGGTATTTGCTCTAGACCCGCCAAAATTGAAAGCACTTGTCGGCGCACCCGTTTTAGTTAATGCTGCAGACCCAAATCCAAATGAAGGCGTGCTGCTGGTCGTAGTCGCGACGGTGGTTGTAGTAGTTGCTGCCCCGAAAAATCCTGGCCCAGGTTGCGTGGGACCACCAAAATTGAATCCATTAGGATTTGTTGTTCCCGAGCTCACTGACCCGAAAGTAGTGACAGCCTCGTTGTACTTGGGTGGGGATTTTATTGCTGTTCCTGCTGTAGAGAAAGCGGAGCTGGCACTTCCGAAAACTGGCGTGGGTTGAGGCTGACTGATACTGCCAAACGATGGAATGCTGGGTTTCGGAGCTGTGAAGGAAGGAGCTGCAGCCGTTGTTGTGACAGTTGAGCTAGATAGTGAAGAGCCAAATACAGGGAGCGGTTTTGAAACTGTTGATCCGAAAGCGAAGTTTGGCGCTGATCCAAATGAACTCTCCGTTGTGGATGAATTCATTGTTGTGGTAGTTGCTCCAAATGAAAAAAGTGGTTTTGCTTGGCTTTGTGTTGCCACTGCCGTGCCGAAGGTCGGAGTTGAATTGTTCAACGTCAATGGAGCTGCTGTAGTGGTTGCGGAGAATGCCAACGCTGTGGAAGCAGGCACAGCTGACGTAGCGGTTGTGGTCCCCGCAACAATCGAAGCTTGCTGGGATTTCGGTGATCCAAAGGAAAACATGCTCGTATTCGATGTTGGCGCTAATGAAGATTTTGTTGCAGTTGAGCTTACTGTCGTTGTGCTTATTGCGTCAGTCGACGTTTTCGTTTGGAGACCAAAAGCGAATCCACCACTCGGTATGCCCGTTGAAGATTGTGTGGAGGCCGAGTTGGCAGTAGCCGAAACAACCGCTGTCAAATTCATTTTACCTTCTTGTTCGGAAGGTGCAGGCTTCGAGACTGGAGGCGCGAAGTTGAAAGTGGGCGCTGAAGACGTAGCTGTCGTGGGATTTTGAGCGTCTCCAGTGCTACTTGTTTTAGTCGAGCTTCCAAAATTGAATGTTGGTTTTACTGACAGTGTTGAAGGTTCAGCTACTTCAGAACCCTTTGTGACAGTTGGAGTTGAAGTTTTCTCATCAGTTGATTTTAATCCGAAGCTGAAACTGGGTGCGGTAGTAGTTGTAGGCACAACGGATGTCGTAATGCTTGGAGAGCTTGAAGATATCGCAGGTTCAACACTTATGAGGGAAGTTGTAGATGTAGGAGCAGTCGATGTTTGTGTCACAGTTGCTGATGATGCTGCAGAGATGTCGGCCTGAATTTCATTTTGTTTTTCTTTACTGTCCACGTCATCTTCATTGTCATTTAATTCGCCACTCAAACAACTGAGCATCAATGATAGTTTGGAAGATTGTACTCTCTCGATTAGCGCATTCTTCCCTGATAAAATGGGCGAGCTCTTCTTGGGCTTGATGAAAGATATACCCGCAATACCTTCTTCCTCCGGTAGACGTGCCTCGTCATTATCTCGTCGAATGACGGGTGTTGTGTCGTAGTCCTTATCAAAAAGCGTTAGCTTCGGTTTTTGTTGCATTGGAGGTTGTGGGTTAAGTTTGTCTGACGATTTCGTTGGTCTTTCTGGCATCGATTCGACCGCAGGCGTTGGCGGAATGGGGGTTAGTTCATCTGGAGGATATTTGTAAGCACCGTCTATCGCGGAATCGTCCACCAACACAAAGTTGCGGTCATTGCAAGGCTGCTTCGCCCTGGGCGGTGCTAAATTGCTGCTTGAGGGTGAATGGCGTCCGATAGGAGGTCGTCCTTGGATATCTTGAAGTTTTCGTTTGGGAGTATTTATCAACAGACTAGAGCTCAAAGAGCTTGAAATGTCGTTGTTTTTTGTACACATGCGTTTCTTGACATTCGCATTACTTTCTGGCGAAGTCGTTTTGGATTCTGCTGGCGTTGGGATTTCGCGTTGCCTTTTTGTTATCACCGAGACCTGTTGCGACTGCGTTGAAACGTTACTGACGGGGTGGTGAAGATGGCGAGTTGTTTCTTCTTCCGATTCTTTGCAATACTTTTTCACAATGTCATTACAGTTGACGTCCTACACGGAAAAATGTGATTTCATAAAAATGTTTGACTAGATACCTTTCGTGACGTATTATACAATTCTCTTTAACTTAACTTACTTCACTGTTTATCCTTTTGCGGGAAATTTCCTTGAGGGCATCGAGCACACTTCGTGTAGGATTAACATCGTTCTCGGCAGGTGGTAAAATTGGTCTGTTGTCGCGAGATTCCTTTTCGTTTGTTCTAATCAAGCCAATTGTGGGCACTATGGAACCTGTCCGTAAAATACTTGTTCGGGCGCTGGCTTGATACAATGATTTGTCTGCAATAATCAACAATTATCTAATTAGCGAACTCAATATTGTGTCAATTCTCGACATAACCTACCAGGTGGCGCGATTCGGACGACTGATAAACTTGGAATTTTCCTCGGTTTCACTTGCATTTCATTCTTCTTCAGGTGAACAACCGGAAACTGTCCGGGCTTGTTATACAAATTTCCAACCGACATACTCCTGTTCAGTTTCGAGCTGTTCTCGTGATATTTGACAATTCGAGATGTCAGTCCGTTGCTCTGTACATCCGTATAAATCCTGCAACGCAAAGAAATCAAGTTATTGGCTTTTAGTTTCTTGTTTGAAAATTACCTTGGATCAATTTTTCTGATTGGCGAAATCGCGATTTTCGGCATTGACTTCTGTATGACACTGACGCCCGTGTTGGCCGTGACACTTTTCGCCGGACTCATTTTTCCGCCCCATGGAAATTTACTTTGCGCACTGAAATGTTGATTTTGTTATTTTGCAATCGAGCAATTCAAAAATGACAAATCATCCAATACAAACCTGGATCCATTGATATGAGTTGACTCGGCCAGGGGACTTGCAATATTCGACGTGCTTAGGCTTAGATGCCCGCCAAGCGATGTTCTTCGCTCCATCATAGAACGCTACGCGAAGCAACTTTTACAGCGGAACGCTTGATTTGGTATTTAAATAAAATTTCTAACTAATCACACCGACATAACCACAATTTAACTTAGAAGTTAATCTCTACTTTATCATTTGTTATATAGTTTTGTACGGATCGTAGATATGATAGGTTTTCTACGGGACGTTTGACGAAGAAGATCTAATCAGGTTTGAAATGGAGTACAAATTTATGGGATTTTGTGGCGGAGTAAGATACAATGTAAAGTTTTCTAGACAATTTAACTAGTTACGCACGCCATCAGCAGACGCTTTCTGACGTTTAGAGGCAATAAGAAGTGCATGACAGATGTCGAAAAAGCGGTTATAAATGTGACAAAGTGGTGGATTGCACCAGATAGGATTTCATGAAACCGTCCAATACTTTGTAGAGACAACGATAAATTCCCTTGGAATTTAAATTATTAGTGACGCCGTGTGTGGTGTGGGACGTACGCAAAATTATTATATATATTAATCTTTATTAAAATATATGTATAACGTATGGACCGGTACAGTGACATTATAATATATGTATATAATATATGTCCGTGAGTTAGCTAATTTTTCATCTCATCATTTATTCACATATAACGTTCCTTTCGAGATTACACTTAATCAATTGAAAATTAATTAGGGGTAGGACTGGGTAGGAAATCAATATAAATTCGATAATTTGGAAGAAATAGTGAAACGTGCTTAGACATTGTATGTACTAAAATTTAAGATACCGACTTAAATTAACCTTGGAAATATAATCTGCATAAAAATTACGCATACACTTTTGAAAAATTGTTCTCCAGCTCTAGGCAATGCAGCTGCATTGCTAGACTAACTACAACAATGTTTTGTAGTTAGTCGGTAAGGATATAGACGCAGTGAAATAAATATTTTAAAGTCTTCGAAAAAGACGAGTTTAATTTCATAATAATAATTTTGTGTTGTGATATTTTTGTATTTGCACTCAGTTATTATGGCTAGCAGAGGCTTACGAGACGATTTAATCCTGGTTGGTCTGTTAGAAAGGGACAATGATAGTCAGTTCAGTGATACTGATAGTGAAATTGAAAGCCATATAAGTAGAGATGACATTGAAAATGATGTAGAAGAAGCCTTTGAAGATGAGATAGCTGAAGAACTACTAGTTGATGATAATGAGTCGCGGGGTTCATTATCTGCTAATCGTCGAGTTATATCTTTGTCGCAGAAAACTATCAAAAGTAAAAACAAGTGTTGCTGGTCGACTTCGAAGCCTGATAGGCCGCCGAATTTCTGCATTGAACATTGTCACAGCTCAAAAAGGTCCGCGTGCATGTACCGTAATCGATGTGATCCTGTTTCATGCTTCGAAATTTTTTTCACTAAAGAAATAGTCAGTGAAATCGTAAGATGGACGAATGCTGAGATATCATTGAAGCGAAAGGAGTCTATGACTGCTACTACATTTCGGGATATGAGTAGAGATGAAATACGCGCACTTTTTGGAATCGTAGTAATGACAACTATGAGAAAAGATAATTACTTGAGTACGGATGAGCTTTTCGACCAATCGTCATCAATGATTTATGTTTCGGTGATGAGTCGCGATCGTTTTGATTTTATAATAAGATGTCTTCGGATGGATGACATACGCATACGCTCCACACATTGAACTACTCATATCTTCAGTCCTATCCGCAAGCTATGGGATCTTTTCATTTACCAATGTATAAGCAGTTATACTCCGGAAGTTCACATAACAGTTGATGAGCAGTTGCTTGGATTCCGAGGTCGATGTCCATTCAAAATATATATACCCTGCAAGCCAAGTAAGTATGGCATTAAAATCTTGATGTTGTGTGATGGTGGCACAAAATACAAGGTTAATGCAATACCTTATTTGGGAAAAAGAACTCAGGCAAGTGGCGTACCTCGTGGAGAATATTTTGTTAAAGAGTTGTCGAGGCCTCTACATGGCAGTCGTCGTAATATTACATATGACAACTGGTTTACCTCGATTCCTTTGGCAAAAAAAGCTTCAGGAGCCATATAAGTTGACAATGGTGGGAACTGTGCTGTCGAATAAGCCCGAGATACCTGAAGCAATGAAAAACAGTCGCTCTGGACTAGTGGGAACATCAACGTTATGTTTTGATGGGCCCTGAATAAAATGGTCTACTTGCTATCATCTTGCGATGAAGATGCTTCCATTGACGAAGTTTCCGGAATACCTGAGATTATTATGTATTATAATTATGTATTATAATATTATGTATATAAACTAAGGGTGGAGTTGAAACACTAGATGAAATGTGCTCACTTATGTCTTGCAGTAGGAAGACTAATAGATGGCCCATTGCTGTGTTTTATGGAATGATCAATGTTGCATGCGAACATGCTTTTATTATATACAGCCATAACGTATGCAGCGAAAGTGAGAAGCCCTTAAATCGAAAAGCCTTTATAAAGAAGCTGAGCACGGAACTTTCATCGCCGTTTATGGGTACGATATTACAGGCCCAAACTTTAAAAAGATATCTGCGCAAAAATATATAAGTCAAACTTTGTCAAAAGATGTTCCCGGTTAATCGAGAGATATTGCAGAGGAACCTGAACCAAAAAAGGTATTTACTGTACGTACTGTCCTTATCAAATAAGGCGCAAGGCAAGCGCATCCTGTAATGAGTGTCGAAATTTGATATGTCTTGAACACAACATTGATGTGTGTCAAAAATGTGTGTAGATAATTTTTATACCGATATATGTTCTAGAGATACTTTTAATGTTTAGTATTAAAGTAAAAAGTGGGATATTTAGAAAAAGAAAAATGAATTTTTGATGAAATGTTAAGCTAGAGTTAAGTTTTGTTACTTTTTGGCAGAGTTTAGAAATTTCGTGTTTTGTTTGTCAATGAATAAAAATATATTCACTAATAATCATGGGTTTTATTTGATTTGTATTCAAATATAAGAACTCAATTAGTTTATTCACATCAGTAAAGAAAATCGTACATAGCAGACAATTGAAACTTATGCGAGAAATTTACGCATGATTTTCTTTTCCGTACAACGAAATATGATTATCTTTCCAGGGTTAAAATGGTATAAACATTGACATCGCGAAAATACTAGAGAAAAGTCCCAAACACTACTTCCACAACTACAATAAGAAAAAAGTATTCGAAGAGGCCATTGTGGTCGCAGAAGTTTCTAAATCTTCGCTTCCAGACGATAAACAAAACAAGGCCCGATATGAATGTTGACAATTTATTGACAAGGGAAACAATTCCAACAAAAAGCAAAACAAGGAAGCATAAAAATTAGAAAAAGAAACCGAAACAAGCAATATGATAAGAACAGAAGAAGAAAGGTAAATATAACTGTAGTAATTTACAAAGAAGAATACATCGCAACAACATTGAGGAAATGAAATGCAGGAAAATTAGGAAAGATCTCTCGGTAGTATCAAACAAGGATCAAGGAAGTAATAAAGAAGGCAAAGGAAATTATTGACCTCAAAATCGCCCACACATTAAGGACAATGATTCCTTCGGCTCCACCACTGGTCATGCTACCAAAACTACGGCACTGCGATGAGGCCTATAGTTAAATACAAATCGGTTCCAGTAGTTAAATTGACCAAACACTGAGCAAGAGTTCTAAAGATCAACCAAAAACTACCAAAAAAATACTTGATATCTGATACCTTAGAGTTGATTGACAAATTAAACAACACCAAGTCAACCAAAAACACTCAACTGGTATCGTTAGTTATAAAAAAATTCATCAATTGTAGTAGTAGAAGCAATGAATATACCGTAAGAAGCGCTACTTAACAAGAAGGTGGATACAGAAATTTTAACAAAACTCACAAACATCCTCAAAACAACTTTAAAAGAAAATAACTTCAGGTTCAACAACAATATTTATAGAGAAACAAACAGTATAGGCATGGTAAGTCCAATATCAGCGATTTTGATGATTATGGAAGATCGTGTATGGAAGTCTTCTTAAAAAATTTTAAATAACAGAAGATTTTGAGGATGGGTATGCAGAAGGTGGTATGCAGAAGCTCAAATCACTCCACACATTAGAAAATTGCTCATACATTACCTTTTAAGCTGTCAAAGTAGTACGTGTCAGGACGTCATCTTGCATCAACATAACTGTCTTTCCGTTCCTGAATTGTTAGGGATTAGTAAGGCATTGTTAAAAAACAGGCAGAATATTTACACTCTAGTATTCCTCATGATTCTTTCCTGAACAAAGTGAAGTTGGTTTTTTTCGAAACTGCACTCCACCAGCTACCATGATGTTTGAGTCGAATCTCGGAGTCTGTGTAACGGGAATATTTTCAGGATTGCTGGTTCTCAATATCCAATGCTATCGATTGGGGATAGCATGCAGTTGAATCCACGACTTCTTCTGTCACGGTTGCTGTATCCCAATCGATGCATGCGTTGAATCGCAACACGTTTTTGAATTTGAATTTGACTACTTACAAGAAAATTCCATTTCAATCCACCATCCAATGATTGATGATTTATATGATAGATCATTTGTGATTGATGAATGATGATTGACGATCCATGATTAATAATTGATGGTAGATGATAGACGATTGGTGATTGATGATTGATGCTTGATGATTGATGGTTGATGATAGATAATAGATTATTGATGATTGATGAGAAATGATTAATTATTGATGGTTTGTTTTTGATGATAGGAGATTGTTGATTGATAATTGATGATTGATTATTGATTACTGACGATTGATGATCGATGGTTGATGATTGGTGACTAATAATTGGGGGTTAAGGATTGATGATTGATAATTGACGGTTGATGACTTATGAATCATGATTGATGGTTGATGATTCATGAAGTTATAAGGGGTTTGTACAAAATTTCATTAAAATTACGGAAGCCAAAATATATAAATCGCTAAAACAGAAATCTTGGAGTCTCTTAAACGGCGACTTTGATGCAGTGACCAAGACACCTAGGCGAAAAGAGGCATTAAAAGCACCAAACGTTCTAAAGACAGATTCACATACGGACACACTGATTCAAACGAGAGACAGTTCGTAGACAATAAATAGCATAGAACGTCGCAAGTTCCTATTAAATAAACACTTTCCGGCTTAACAGATAAAGAGATAAAACGAGTAACCAACGCAATACCTTACCATGTCCCACTCAAAGGTAAATCGTAAACAAAGGAAAGATACTATCGGCTATTATGCAACTCGTGGGCTCCATTTGGGCTGAAAACCCTGGCCCGCTTTGTGGATACATACATAAAAGCACTGTTAACATAACGGGGATTCATAAAAAAAAACAAGCATACCTTCTGGAATGGTAAGCCTAGAACGCACAGAATTAATAAACCATATAAATATGAATGAATTATTATGCATAATAGAAAGGAACCTTATCATCCTTATTATCAAGGTTATATATTGGTGAGCTTCATTGATATCCATGGAGCTTTCAATATTATAAGAACGGCAACCACAGTAGAAGCTTTTCAAAGCTATGAAATAGATTCACATCTTATCAAATGAAGAACGGAATATTCACAGGAAAGGTTTCAGAATGATAGCTGATGATTCCACTGATCAGTGGAGAGTTCCCGTACACCGTATCAGTACTGTTACCAGCCAAGACCTCATTGTTTTCGGGTGGCCGAAGTTAAACGGAAGTCCGTTTACATTAAATGTCATAAAGATACAGAAAGCGTAAAAAACCAAAAACATGAACGACTGATGAGGGTAAAACCATATGCTTGGTAAATGAAATTAAGTTGCTATGAATAACCTTGGGTAGTAAGTTAAATTAGAGTCCATCCATAGGAGAAACCAGATGGAGAGCTAGAGGAGCGCTTTTCAAAATGAAAATACTAGTGGCGGAGAGGATTACTCCGTCAAGTAAAAGGGAGCTGGATAGAATTTTATTGGGGATGGACACATCGAGTACACAAAGGATTAATCTTCTGACCAGAGAAGACTGGGAGCTCTTCACATCTACAAGTGAAGCCGCCGTTTACACTGATGGTTTCAAAATGGAAACAGCGTCAAACGGAAACAAACGGAAGTCTTCTTTCGTGATCATTTCCAACTCAACCGATGTTCCAAACTTGAAAGCCATATCATAATTTGCAAATAATTTCTTTGTTTTTGTGATTTAAAACAAAAAACATGTTGCGTTGGTGAGCCGGAATTCAACGCGTTCATCAGTAAAGGCCGAAATACAATAGTGCGACTCGCACTGTGCGAGACTGCGATACGAGAGCGCGACGAGAGTCTCGGAGCAAATGTCAAGCAGTTTTCGTAACATGCAATTGTATGCGGCATCGTACAATGATTGCGGTGCGTCGATGCGAGGCGGGAAATATTCGGAAAAACGAAAATTCCTCGCAACGATGTGCGTGACGTTTGTCAAATGCAATATGGCGCTTAAATGAAATTTTGAAATTCAAACGCCTTAATTACTTTTTAAGCTACATTGGTTATTATGAATGAATTTCGAATGAAAATTTCGTGCATCCTAGTTAAGGCTTTTATTTGCTAAACGAAGGAACATTCCAAAATCAAAACTTTTAAAAAATCAAAAACAATTTCCAGCAAATTTCATTTAAAACGTCACCTATTTGACATTTGTTAAATGTCAAATAGGGTTTGTTTCAAATATAGGTTTCAAATAATTTGTCGAATGTCAAATTTGAATCACATCGCGCTCATGTATCGCCGTCACGCAGTATTGTATTTCGGCCTTCAGTCATTGTGCTGTCTGCAGCCAGTAAAGGCGTTTTGGTGGACTTTCACCGTAAGTTCTGATTCTGACAACAAAACTCCAAAAGAGGAAACGTAATACCGAGAAATATAAACATGTTGGCATAAGAATAGCTGAAATAAAAGGCTTACGTCCACGAAACCATAAAGGAAAACAAGTCTTAAGACGTCAAACGGGAGAGGCTTACAGGTAAATGTAACATGTTTTGATTAAATAATGTACATACACATGTTATTTTATTAACGTGTTTTATTGCTGTTGACGACCAATGTTGTTTTTCTATGTGTCGCAAAAAACGTTTTGATGGCTAATCTGAAGATCATGTGGATGATGTGATTAAAAAAATCAATTCTTACGAAACGAAATCTTCAAAGTATGATCGAGACATTTATATCCAAAGACACCTCAAAACAATTAATGGACCAACGGTCTAGGAAACTCAAAACTAAAAACGGTTATTTGCAAATATTATGTTTGAATTGGCTTTGTAAAAAAGTATATGTATCTGCCTTTATAAGTTTATGTGAAATAACTATAAGAGCATAAGACGTCTGACAGAATTAAAAAAGGAGAATAAAATTCCACAAGATCTTAGAGGGAAGGCAATTGGTTCAAGAAGTAATATCCTGGCAAATATTTCTTTGAAATTTACAACTTCATAGTCTCTTGACAAAAAATTATTTCGTTATTCGAATGACATTTAATAAAGTGATAATGATTTTTTCAATTTTTCCTTCTAATTAAGGTAATGTAAATGGCGAACATGGTCTACGTATCCATCAATATATCTTGACAATGGAGAAGAGATACGGTGGAATTCGATGGAATGCGACGTTAATGTAAGTGAACTACTGCTGGAATTCGGGAAGAGATACCCCTTAAAGCGATTACAAAAGACAAACGAAAAAGAAGAGAAAATCTTAAAAATCTTATTTTGTTAATATTTTAAAATTCTCAACTTAATATAAAAAATAAAAAATTATTATTAATAAATATAGTTTTTTTAATAAATTGTTTTGTACTTTAACATTTAGCTAAAAGTCAAATTTTGCATATTAGTTATATTTTCAAAATAAAAGCTAATAAAAAATTTCTCTCGAATTTTGTATCGTCCATTAGTTTCCTTCTTTGGGGACCAATAAATATTAATTTAGGTATAAGAAAAAAGCGTCCTTAGAGTACCCACCTAGTAAGACCAAAGAAACACCCAAAATTTACAAAAAAGAAACCAATGCTGACATTTATATTTAACCAAATCAATATAGGTATCCGTTAAATTAACCTTTGAAAAATCGAGTGTGGAGTCAACCGATGAAGTATGGTTGGCAACTATCGATAAGCCAGGTTGTAGGCAATCAACTGCTGGCACCACACGCCTGAAAAATTCGAATGAGTTTTTGTCATAAGGATACGGTTTTAATTGCAGGGTAACATTCACTATTGAAGGCTGCTTCATTTTTGAAGAAGTACGGACAAGTAAATGTTTCGCTTCACGAATCACTATTCTCTTCTTTCAGTGTCGGTTTTATTGAAATTCAAATATTGCCAAATCGCAAAATGAACTTCCTCTGAAAGTACAATATTTCACAAA
Organism: Stratiomys singularior; assembly: GCA_954870665.1. NCBI lineage: Eukaryota > Metazoa > Arthropoda > Insecta > Diptera > Stratiomyidae > Stratiomys > Stratiomys singularior. Next base: position 106,493,859 of record OX940878.1, on the reverse strand, counting down.
AAATACCATACCTCTTCTAGAATGACAAGCATACGTTGCGATTAGCGTAACCGCGTCCACTACTGAGTGCGTAGTGATAACCGCGTCCACTACTGAGTGGACACGGTTGTTTTCAGTCTTACCTGCACAAGATAGGTAAGTCACGGTCTCCAGATTGCATATTCTGCATTGGTGTGAAGGATGACGCCTGTCATACTTTCTTTTCATGCAGAAGATGGGACAAAGAGCGCGGTGAACTTGCCGAAAAAGTGGGAGAGCTCCACCCAGATAGCCTAGTCGAAGAGATGCTGAAATCATTTGACAAATGGAATCACGTGGCACATTACGCTCGGATAATCTTAATAACGAAAAAAGGCATACTTGATCGGCTGGAGGCGTCGAGGGTGGAGGGTTTCCTTCTCTTGAAATCCTCCAAAGGAAGGATGAAGGCGCCAAAAGGCGTAAAATTGGAAGGCCTAGCCTGAAGTAATATGTCAAACGGTTCCAGGCTAGGCGCTCCGTTTGACAGGGGAGGTGTTTAGTCGGTAGTTCAGTAGGTCCACTGGGAGCCCGACACTCAGGGCGTAAATAGCCTTCACCTCCCTACCCAAAAAAACACGTTGCGGTTGGTGATTAACTGGCTTCAATTCTAGTGTCATATATTTTTTACGAGGATTTAATTACAAATCATGTTAATAAGTTTGCCAGATACTCAAGATTCAAAGTCAGAATTGATTAATGCCGCAATAAGAATCTCGTTATTTAAATTGTTTTGTATACGGCTTCGTCTTGGCGATTGTCATATCTCATGCTAAAATGTCAAACGTCAAAAAATGAGAATGTGAAGTACTCCTTAGCCTCATTGACCAATGGTGGTGAGATCTAGCTATCGCAAGAGAAATTTATTATCGAGTAGTACTTTCTCGTAGACGGCTGCTGTCGTTATTTCAGCCGAATCGGTTTTATTTTGACAGCGCGTGGAATTGGGCGTGTCCATGGTTTCTAGCAAAATGGAAAATGAATTTGATTCTTGTTTTTGGAAGGGAAATCACTCAACAGAATCAAATAGCGATTCGGTGCTGCGTACGTTGACTCTGTTCATGCGAGGACGACCGTTCAAAGATTTGTTCAAAGACGAGTTTCAGCGTGATCCCACGTCGGTTTTTGATGAACCACGCCTAGGCGTCTATGGTAGTCTACTGGCAGAACATCGATTTAAAATGCGCAAGGTAGACGGTAAGCACGTCAAAAGACCACGTAGGCCATATTATATATGAAATTTGGGGCATGAGAAAGCTTTTGACAGAATGTGTGCCATCTTCTCTTATTTGGGGTAACAAACGCAGCTTTGAGAGCCCTTGGGAGCAGTGTACGACGGTTTAAGAGCAATCTGAAGGAGTAAGAAACCGTTTAAGCGCGATCTGCAGTAGTGTCTGAATCGTTTTGTAACCTTCAACTAAACATGGATCCATTGATATACACCAGAGACCAAGGAACAGTCGAAACAGTGGACTTCATCCGACGAACGTGCTCTGAAGAAGGCGAAAGACTGTCCTATCGGCCGGAAAGGTGGTTGTCACCGTTTTCTGTAATTTACATCGCCTATTTGGGCAAGGGAAAAACGGTCAGAGGACTCTTCTATGCCGAATTATTGGGCCGATTTGACACCTAATTGCAGAAAAGCAGCCCCATTTTTGCGAAGAATAAAGTGCCCTTGTACTATATCAACGCATCCATTAAAACCTCCACCCACACTATGGCCGAAATGGGCTACGAACTGCTGCCCCATACACCGTGTTCTTCATGTTTACGACTTTTTTTTTGTTTCCAAAAGGAAGTCATTGCCGCCACTGAGGCTTACTTAGGAGACCTCCAGAAAAGGTATTGTTCAGATGGTAAAAAAAATGAAGTATGGATAAATGTATCGAACTAACGGTAGAATGTTTTGGAAAACAAATCGTCATTTTTACGAAATTTTGTTTTTCTTTTGTAGGCTCAGAACTAATCAGACCACACTTGTTAATATTTAAAAATGGCGCTGATGAGAAAACAGGCAATATAAGGATACCAATGAAAATTAAAAGTTATTCTGCAGGAAGCACAGGTGAAAAAATTTGATGCACCGACCATTCATGATAAAATTAATTATCTTCTAGCCTAATTTATTTAGACATTTTATGCACCCATTTTTAAAGCACACCGAATAAGCCTCTGTAGGCTGCGGCCTCATTTACAGACAGTTTTTTGGCATATATGCTCATAGCCAGGGTACGAAGGATACATTTGAAAATGAGCTGGCGCAAATACATACTTGCATATAACAAGAGATTATTCGAATATCATTCAAATTTATTACGAAAATTTCAGAATCAAAAACTCAGCGAAAGTATTTCAAACTAACAAGTCGGTTGTATTTGAACTGATGACTCCTCCGATTTCGAAACATCTGAATTATACGACGCAAGCGATAATAATGGTTTGACTGTATTGAGAAGAAAGAAAGATACACTTCCCTGTTGTGAAGAAGTACACGAGAGAATACAAAAAGAAAAAGTGAATGACTTCAATCTCTAATTGCATATTCTAGTCAGTGCATAAACATTTTTTGAATCTCTAGTCCATGTTTGAACAGAATACAAATGATTCGAATATGCGGAGGACTCTTTCGACGTTACAGTCATGAGTGCAAGATGTGTTTTGGTGTAAGTGTTGCAATCGTGAATAAAGACGGGAAACTTAATCTGCTCTTAGTATTCTGGTGAGAGGATGCATTATAGTCAAATTTAAAACGTAAGTGAATCGTGGTTTTTTTCAAACATATATGCATCATGTAAAACATGAAAGGCGAAAACATGAAAAATTTAAAACAGTTAAAGCAAAACAATAGGGGCAAAAATTCTACGTTTTTCATATTATAATTAAATTTACCAACATTGATTCGAATAAATAATCCTCATCGAGGTTTAATTTGGTATTTTGAAATTATTCACCAGCCATCCATAGTGCTCTGCGGGTACTTTCCAATGAATTCCAACCAGATTTGATTTGAAAATTGAATAACGCATAGCACAGTGTGTCAAATATTGACAGTGGCGTTCAGCGCATTTATATCCAGTTAAATAAGTGCTTGAAAGTACCGGAATCGTCGTATAACGGGCCCCTTGATACATCTGAAATGATGTCCTTTATGAACGCCTTAGCTAGTAAACACCAGTCGTTGAGATAGAGGAAATTGCGATTCGTAGTTATTATAATTTTTCAACCTTCTGAGAATCGAAAGAGATGAAGCAATGTTTTTCAAAGTCAACTTATGGTTAGCACATTGTTGACCGTCAATTTTACTGAAAATTTATCGTTTGTTACCGGCTATTATTTGATAATTCGATGCGGAAATAGAACACATAGCTTATATAAATAGCAGTCGTTTATATAAATAACAATATAACTAAACTTTAAAGCAGTCAAAGAATGGTAGTGTGTGATCCGTATAAAAAAGAAATTCTTCAAAATATGGCTGATAAACGTACACGCCTCGACCGAAGAAAAGGCTGCAGAACGAAAGAAACGATCGTCAATCAACTGGAAAGACAAGTCGGTTCATTGCCTGCAAATGACACAAAAATAATCCTTGATGATTTCAACGCTAAAGTTGGCAATGAGCTACATCATCGGGGATAGATTGGATGATATAGTCTCAACGATGAAACAAACGACAACGGCCAGCGCTTGATGGACTTTGGGCGGATGGCTTCCAACATCAACGTATACATAAAATATCATGGGTATACCCGGATGGCAACACACAAAATTAGATCGACCATGTTATGATACAAAAACGTTTATTTTTTTTTTTAAGTTCACACTGGGAGCATACCAGCTTAAAATTGGCCCGGGCTGCTATGGCACTGGCCAGCGTTGTCGATCCTGTGAATTATATCATTATTACTTGTTCATAGTTAGTCTGTGGCTTAGTTATATTTTGATTGTGTGGGTATGAGTGATATGTCGTTGGGTGTTATATGTTAGGGTTCGCTTCTGCTAAGAACGCTCCAAAGCTGTCAAGTAAGTTACTGTCGTTTTTATGAATTAGGTCTTTAATATTATTGTAATTAAGAAAAAGATTGTGATTTGCCCTGATCCTTTCGTATTTAGTGCAGTGAAACAATTGGTGATCTATTGTGTCAGTTTTGTTGCATTGTATGCATAGATCGGTAGTGCTTTTTTTAATTTGAAAGAGACGAAGTTTGTTGTAGGCTCTGTTTGTGAGGATTCTGTTGATGGTTTTGATATGTTTGGGGGTGATGTTGCTTTTATGAAACCATGGTTTTCCTTTGTTGTTGAGATGGTGTGCCTCTTTCCATATGCAGGGTGCGTAGTTGGTGGTTTGAGCTCTAATTCTGCCCTTCCATTCATTGTCAATTTCTTCTTTTATTAGGTTTATTATTTCGTCCAGTTCATATTGTGTGTCCATGATACTATGGCTTAAAACACCTATTTTGGCTTGTTTTTCGGCTGTTTCTAACGGCATGATGCCCGCGTGTCCCGGGATCCAGATGAAATTGAAGATCTTCTCTGGGTAATTGTCAATGAATTTCCATATATCTTGTGTGGTCTTTCTGTATTCTTGATTTTCCTTTAGACTTTTGATAGCATTATTGGAATCAGTGAAGACAAAAATCTTATGGTGGTTCTGTATGTTGTTCCTATTTAGGGCCGACAGGATGGCGTGTAGTTCTGCTGCTGTTGTTGTTACGCTATTGCGGAGGCTAGAATTGTAGGTGGTGTTGTTGTTAAGGTTCAGGAATCCTATCCCTGTGCCAAAGAGATTTTTGGCTGCATCGGTCACCAGTATCAGGGCATTTTGTTTTTTAAGGTTATCTGTATACTTCTTGAAGGTAAGGTTGGGTTTTGTTTGGTTGTGGGTATGGAGGAAAGAGGACGTTGTTGAGAAAGGTGTGGTGAACAGGTTAGCTGGTCTTTTAGTCCGGTGAGTTGGGTTGAGCTTTCTCAGGTGGTGATTAAATTTGTGGAGGATGTAATTGTAGCTGCTTTTGTGGACTGGATCCTGTTCAGTCCATGTTGGTCTGAAAGTGTTGTTGACAATTTGTTTACCTAATTCTTTCGCTGTTAGTAGAGCTGCTCTATCTATAGATTGATGTTCGGATGCCATGTTAAAAGCATAGAGGTTGGGTGTGCTAGGGGTAAACCTAGGCATTGCTTGAGAATCTTTGCTTTGAGCCTGTCCATGGTATTGAATAAGTATGCTGGTGCATATGATAATGTGGGTCTGTTCAGATATTTTATTATGTTGCCTATGTTGTTAAAGGTTTGGATGTGTTCTTCCTGTGTTCTAAATGTTAGATTTTTATTTAGATTGATGCCTAGGTATTTTATGCTATTGCTCCATTTGATTTGGGTGTTATTGTGTTTGAGAATTATATCTGTGTTCCTACTATAGTGGAAATTAATGGCTTGTATTTTGTCCGGGTTGAAGGGTAGCTTGAGGTTGTCACTCATTGTGGAGAAGAGATTTAGTTTGAGTTGAAGTAGGTTAATCGTGTGCTTTAAATTAGTTCCCTCCGTTAGAATGAGGAAGTCATCAGCATATTGTAGAAGAGTTGTGTTGCTGTCAGAGATATTGTGCAGTTTGGAAGTGTATATATTGAAAAGAAGTGGGCTCAAGACGTCACCTTGTGGCAGACCATTGGAGATTGTCGTGTGTTGTTGGTTGAGGTGGAGTATTCTTTCTTTATATAGATTTATGATCCATGAGGTGTAGGTTTTTGGGATGTTGAGGTCTGAAAGAAGTTTGTTCAGGATCTGTAGGTCGACTTTCTCATATGTATTTGAAAAATCTATAACACAGGCAGTTTTGAACGGGAAAGTGGATTTGTTTTCAAGTTTTTGTAAAAGGGTGTTAAAGCATGTTGTCGAGGATTTGTTTTTTCTGTAAGCAAAAGTAAGAGTTGGTAGTGGATTTGTGTTTATTAGGTGTGTTTCGATTCTTTGTTTTATAAGTTTATTTATGATTTTAATGGGAACACTGAGGAGGGATATGGGTCTATAGTTGCTGAGGTCTTCTAGATTTCTATTGGGTTTGGGAACGGGAACGATTCTGATATGCCTTCCAGATGTGGGTATGTCACATCTATTGACTGCATCATTAATAGCCTGTAAAAGATTATTCGGGTGATGTGTGAGTAAGGCTTTAATTAGATTATAATTAATGTTATCAAGACCAGGGGTTGTGGATTTACGTTTCTCATTTATAACATTATTGAGTTCTTCCTGTTCGAAGTCTGGTGGGTGTTCCAGTGGATTGTGTGGCATCATGTTTAAGGTGTTATCAGGGTGGTGCTTTGATTTAATCATGTTGAGGTAGGTTTGGGTCTGGTCCTCATCAAGGTTGTATCTTGAGGGGGGTTCTTTATTATTCCTAATACTGTTGATAAATCTCCAGAAGTTATTTATGTTTCCACTGCCTCTGATTTCATCTAGTTTGTCTGTCCAGCTTCTCTGCTTGGCCTCTTTGGATCTTTGCCTCCAGTTTGTTTTTGCCTCGTGGAGAATTGCCCAGTTGGCATTAGATTTGAGTCTGTTGTAATTTAGTAGTACCTTATTTTTTATTTTCCAGAGCCTTGCTAAATCCTTGGACCACCAGTGTTTGCGTGTGTGCTTGTATCTTATCGTGTTTGAGTTTAGGTCTATTAGGTGGCTTAGTTTATCGTATATATTATTGAGGTTTGGTGAAAAAGGGGTTTTATTTATTTCTTGAGCGATGTTCCTATATTTGATTTTCTTGGTGTTTGAAAAGGGTGTACTGGGCAAGCAGATTTTAATTGTTATATGATTACTGTTGCTGATGTGTTCTTTGTCTTCCATCCAGAGGATATTATTCCTATTCATGTTACTAAGAGTTACATCCGGCGTTGACTGTAGAATTTTTCCGTTCTTGTTTGTTGTTTTATAAGTGTATATGCCAGTGTTCAATGTTTTGAGGTTGTGTTTCGTCATCCAACTTTTCAGAATTCTGCCTTTGGCATTGTTAACATGATCTCCCCATGCCTTGTTTCTTGCGTTTAGATCTCCTCCGATGAGTATGTCTTTGGTGTAGTCTAAGATGTTGGAAAGCTTGTCTAATTCTTCTTTGAAAAATTGGGTATTGATCGAGGGGGGAGCATATAGGGATGCTAAAATTATGTTGTGTTTAAGGTTTAGGGTCTGGATTACTTCATTTTCTATACGACTGTTCGTGTGGATCTGTCTAAACTTAATGTCCTTTCTGATTAATATTGCAACTCCTCCTCCTATGTTGTTGTCTCTGGTTTTGAAGATTATATTGTAGTTGGTAAACTTCATATTAATATTGAAATTACTGAGTATTTCTTGTAGGAGTGCGAAGGCTATGTTATTCTTGTATAAGTAGTATTCTAGATTGTCCTTGTGCTTGTTGATACTTTGGATGTTTAGTTGTAAAATGTTCATGTGTTAGATGACAATGTTGTTGTTACTTTTCTCATTACCAGAGTTGGCGAGGTATTTCTGTAGTGTTTTTACCCATGTTTGAACACTAGTTATGAATAAGTCCTCGTTTTCTTTGTTGTCTCCGGTATTTCTGTTAATTTCCTCTACCATCTTTCCTAGGAGTTTTTCCAATTCAGTGGTTTTGTGTGGGTTACATGTAATGGGTTTGTTTGGTATGGTGAGGGTTTCAGTAGAGGGGAAACTATTTTTAACGATGTTTCTTGATGTGTTGGGTTTATTGTTTATGCCAGCGATTTGGGCAAAGGAGCTTTTGAATAGTACCTTTTGCGTGTCCTGTTGGGGGTTTCTGGTATTGTGTCTTTCCGCGTTCGTTAGACTGGGGAAGTTGGCTTCATTAAGGTCCGCTACATCTAAACCCGCAAATTTGTTTCTGTTGATAATAACTCTTGCTTCTCTGTTTGTGATGTTCAGGATAGAGCTAACATCTATCTCTTGTTTATATGCTACCCATTTGGGGCATCTTTGATGTGTTGCCTCGTGCTCCTCGCTCTTACATAATACACATGATTTTTGTGCATTTGTTGTCACAATCGTCCGCACCACATTTAAGGCAGGTTTTCTTTTTGTTTTTGCAAAACTGCGCCGAGTGACCTAGGAGGCCGCAGTTTGTACATTGTCTTGGTCGAAATTTAAAGTAGCTAACTTTGCTTATTATGTATTCGAATTTCAGAGAGTCCGGGAGGTCAGTTCCTGCGAAGGTTATCTTCAGTGTTGTGGTTGGTATAAATTTGTTAGGGTCGTTTCTATCTCTGGTATTCAGCCTTTGTGCTTGTAGAATCTTTATATTTTCTAATAGAATTCCCATTCTATTGCAAGGCTTAGCTGAGTTTACTATCTCATCTGTGTTAATTTCGTGCGGGATGTCTCTGATGACTCCATATCTGTAAACAAAATTGCCGGGGATAAAGGCTCTGAGGTTGTATTCTTTCAACTTGGTGTTGTCGACAGCATTGTTTGCTTCTGTAGCAGTTTCAAAGATTACCCTGAGTCTATTGAACCCAGCTTGCTTAACATCTTTAATGCCTTGGATGTTTAAGCTTTTGTTGTATACGAACATCTTCATTGGGGTTAGTCTAACCCTGTCACCAATTGTATCAACACTATCGATGAGGATTGCAAAGGATTTACCTTTCGCATCGGGTTGATATTTATTGACTTTCATGTTGGCTATCGGGCTTGAGATGGTGTGGCACGTGGTATGTCTTCAGAGGGGTTTGAGTACAAGGATGTGTTATTTGGTACAAAGCTTTTCAACTCTCCCTTGCTTTTTGTATTACCGTTGTTTTCAACTAATCTTCTTTTTTTGAGAGTTTTGGTGTTTGGGTCCCCTGGGTCTGGGGGTCTATCCTCATAGTTTTCTTCCATGTCGCAGTTCACAGAATGAAATATTAAGGTGCTAGATGTATGCTATATTATGCTCGCCAATTGTTCACTCCACTTAAGAAAGTAAAACTGTACTCACTGTTCTTTTCCTTTGTGAAAGTATTCCAGTATGTCAGTCAAAGTCCAAAGATCGTTATTACGCCAGGAACCAAGATATGGCGTTCGTAGGATTCTGAGAAAAACAATAGATGCTCGGGGAAAACCCTTCACTTCACTGATCTGAATACGTCCTTCCACTAACACGTTCCACATAGGAATGGCAAAAACGTTTAGCCTCGAGCATACTTGACGTTTGCAAATACTGTGGAGCCAATTGTACATCGGGTCACTACTCAAGTAAACTTAAATATCGATGTTGCATCTAAACGGCATATTCGGCAACATAATTAAATTTCACGGAGATTTTTGACAAAAAGTTTCATTGGTTTGATGACGAATGCCTGGACGCGTTAGATAAAAAGAATATGGCCTACAAAAAAATTTGAGGTGGGAAAACTAGGACGAAAAGGGAAAATATTGAAAATCTCAGAAAATCTCAGACAGTATATGCCCAACGAGTGGAGCCAATCAATTATATTTCGTTTCAACAGAAAAGTTAACAAGCTGCAGTCCGAAAACTATAGAGGCAATCTTTGAAAATAAAATCAGATCATACGCCAACACTCTGATTAAAGAGTACAAAGATGGTATTAGAGCTGTTAGATCAACCATAGACCAATTGATTAGTTCTTGGGGAAGTTGTTGAGTAAGGGCAATTTACACTTTGGACACGTATATACCGTGTAAAGAACTGAAAGTAAAGGAAGTTATCATTTTGGTAGAGAAACAAATATCCATAGTAGGAAAGATAAACATTGGCCAGTTAAGGTGAAACTAAGATCAAGGTTTATTGACAGATTGGATGCTGGGTTTCTTCATGTGTAGAGTTCACCGGACTCAGCTAGATTTGGCAAATCACCTAATGTCTAGCTAAGTCCGATGTCCTTTCGGTCTATTGTCTATCAGTTGAGTCAATATTAGAGAACATATTTAATCAAAAACCATATAATCGATGAGCACTGTGATGTCTATCCAACTTGCACGGAAAAGGGATATGGAGCGAAGTCCCCAGTTGTGAGCTAGCGAAGATGGGGCATGTATAACAATAGGTCCAATTTATTTCTATAGTTGTTAGAAATATCACCAACGCAAAACGCTGGCGATAGGTTGACAGTCTTCTACGAAGAAAAACAACGCACACTCAGAGAATGATAACACTCCTGGACGAATGGAATTAAATGTAAAGTACGGCATTACTTTTCATAGATCTGAGTCTGTCTATTACGTCTATCAGAAATTAATTTCATACGATGTTTGTAAAAAGCAGGGCCAACATCTCTTCGATGATGAAGTCGAGAACTCGCAAAAAATTCGTTTGATATATGAAACTTTGTAAGTGGATTACTTTCAACAGTCCTGAAAAGTTGGATGTATCCGACCATCTTGTGAAATCAGAGGTATAAAGACTACTCTTTACGTTATGTCTTTCTCCTTCATACACTCCAGTGGGGGGATATCGTCCTATTTCCCCGTGGGTTGAAAACTGTTTTCCACACAGAAAACTGAAGTCTCAATCGAAGCTATCTATAGACAAGTTGGGGGTGGGTTACCTTGTTGACTATGGAATGTCGGCTGAATATCCTGGAGTCCGACTGTAAACAGATTTTGGCACTTTGCCATAAAAAAACTCATCCTGTCTGCATCCTCTCATTTTTCTTTTGTCTACAGTCTCCTTTTGACTCCGCTTAGATATCTTTCATGCGCTAGTTTTCATCTCTCATTAGTTAGATGTCATAAAACATCCTATATTCTTCTGGAACTCAAAGGGTAAATAATTAAATTTATACCAAGTTTTTTTTTTTATTTTCATTTGCATTTGGAACGATTTTTATCCACATTTGCCATGCCTTGGACTTAGTCGTTCAGAGTGTGGGTTTTGAGGGTTCTTATTTTGGGACATATAAATTAAAGCTTTTGTCAAGTCCATTTTAAAAACGAAGTACTGGCATGCAGTTTCTCCTTTAGCTTTAGCTTCTCGACGATACTCTATCCAAAAAGCAGCAACTGCAAAATCTACGAAATGGAACATGTTTCTCCCGGTCCACTTTCCAGTCCGACTTTTCATCGGATATTTGACAAGAACTCTATCTAGCAAGTCTATCCCATGTTTGAGTTGCACCATTTGATCGACACCGGTCTTGTTACATCGATGTAGCTTTTTTGCTCCTTGTTCCAACGTTTACAGGTATCCACACGGTGTTGTTGATTTGATAAAGATTGGTTTATTCTCAAACCGCTTTACTATGGCCACTCGTTCATCATCACGAACAATGCAATCAAAAGCACCACGTCCCTGTTTTCTGTTTTCCGTTCTGTTGCATTCTCTTTGCCTTATGACATTCAAAAGCAATATGGAGGTAAAATAACGGTCCATGTAAATCAAAGTTCCAACAGAAAGGGTGTCCTGCAAATTCATTAGCCTTCTTCCACCTACGTTTCACTTTTTAGGTGTTGGATAGAAAGCTGATTCCCCTGATTCATACAAATATAGGCTGCGATAAAAAATTTTATACCTTCTGGATTTGGCTTTCCTTTCACGAAGTGCTTTATAATGCAACTTTCTGTGTAGGGTAAAATCAGTTCATCGATGGAGACATTTTTCTCTCGAACTTTTTCCCGGCAAGCTCTTTCAATTTCTGGAACCATTGAGCGTACATCTAGTTTCTAAGATCCAGTACTGTTTTATTTTAGGCATCCTCAACAGTCTGATGACCATGCTGCATCCAAAAATCGTTCAAGTTTTGTGGCAGTAGTATTAATTGATTTTTCCTTTCGCGAGAAGGACGTAACGCTTGCACAAAATGCAACATTTGCAAAAAATCAGCATTGAAATACCGCTCAAAATATTGCACGCGTTTTTTGACATCAGTTCTCTGGTGATCCTCTGGGAAGCTGACTTCAGCCGGAGTTGATCCAACGGATACGGTTCTAAAACCACATGAATGCTTCCAAATTACTTGTTCGGTTTTTCTTTTTTTTCAGTTTCAGCTTTATCATCCTAAGTCTTTCCTTTTCTTCTTTTAGCGGCAACTAGTTCCATCTTGATAGGGCTTGAGGTCAAAACTGAAGCTGTTCCCCTTTTCCGTTTATTTTCTTCTTTGATAATTTTTGCTTTAGGGATTGGAACAATATTCTGTGGGCTTACAGCAAAAGTATAAGGCCTATTGGTCTTGGAGATGCTGATTAAATCACATGAAGTAATGCAATGAGGCAGTGGGCTGGGTTGTCATGATGATGTACTTGGCTTTGACCAGTCTTTAGAGATTAGAAAAAATGAAGTTTGGATCTCCAGATCCTACTGTGACATTTTCACTATGTTCATTGGAAAACATAGGAACTGCAGCGTTGGGTTCAGAGGTTGCTGGTCGCCAATCTATCTCTCCGTAAGGCGGGTTCTCTTTACTTGCAGGTGGTGCCTCTTCACGTCGAGCAATCTTGTGTTGCGAATCTGCAAACTCTTTTCCTGGCACCGCGGTAGAAGTTTCTGTTGATCTTCAACCCCTAATTCTTGATTTTCAGCTTCTTGAAGAGAGATAAAAGCTTGCACAGAGATTTATGTGGTCATGGCAGCAGCGAAATCCACGTCAGTAAACTTCTATCTGTTTATTAGAACTATGCCACATTTTCCAAACCCCTTTACCGCAATAGTAGCTGCAAGGGGAAATGCCTCTCCATGAAGTTCAGTCACCTGATACTGTGTCACTAGTCTATCAGGATTATTACGCAAGAATCTCTCAATCGTTTGGACATACATAATACGTATTGAAAGGCACTATAAAAGAAACGTCGAATAGCTGCAGCTTATGACTGCATGAAGGGGGGAGGGGGGGTGTCGAAATGCAAATCGATTGTGATTTTCTCTAGCCGTTTCAATGAAATCTAGATTTTTGTATGGATCGAATGTCCGTCAAGTATGAGCAAGACAGGGTCGTCTTCAAATGGCTTCGCAAACTTCAAGAAATAGTCAAACCTTGCTGTGAAAATCTCTGTTTGCATCCACCCTGGAGGATGACAAACAAAAATTTTTCTAGGTGGAGCGCCCTCTCAAAGTTCCACTTTCATTCACCGCCAAGGGAAAATGATAAAAGGCGGAATAAAAACTCCATCAGCTGACATAGAATTTATAAATGTGGAGATATAAGAGAGCCGATTTCCCGTCGCCTTTTTAGAGCAAAAACTTTTGAAGACTTTGGCTGGACATCAACATTTTAAACCCTATGAGGAGTATACAAGTGATGTTTCTTACAAAAAACTTGGTTACATTTGTTTTGTTAAATGCTTGCGTCCTTGTTGCTGAAGTCGCCTCAACACAAGTTCAGGCTACCCAATCTTTGCCTGCTAATTTCGTTTCTTATTGAAATCGTGAGGGATGTCACTTCCCTCAGCCTCCATAGCAAGGCTGGGCAAGTCAGCTACAGTGATTCCAAAAAAAAAAAATGTAGCTCCATATCCAAGAAATAATTTACCTACTGCTGTTCTTGGTCTTCGTTGAAAACAGCTCGAAAATGGCCGAATACTTTCAAATTGTCAGTGGCGTCTTGATTTTTTATTTAGTACACGAAGTTTTAGTGTGTTCCTAGGCACATTGTAAGTTTTAGCAGTCGTTTGAAAGGCCATTCCGTCTTTCTTCACCGCATCGATTGCTCTTTGCATCGCTATAATAATGATTTGACACCATCGCTAAACCTGGAAAAAAACAACGTTTTTAGTATTACATCTTAAATAGCATTTAAATATGAAATAACAAGGCGTTTTCACCTAGAATAAAGCTGCAATAATCTTATGCAGTAATGTTAATTTATCATATGATGTAAATACATAGTATGTATATATGTTTATGTATATATGTATATCTTCGAATATAATTACTAGTCTACATTACTTATTAAAATAGCTTTGTTGCAGGTGAAAATCCCTACACCAGGCTTTAATCCGTAAGAATTCAAATAAAACACACGCTATTATACTGTTTGAAACCCTCAATAGTTTTGTAAACAACATACAATATTATGATTTTTCAATGAAAATATATTTTACTTTACTCTTCGCCGCCATTACATTAATGCCACACTACCGGCTAAACGAATCGAGCAACGCGTTTCACAGCCACATCATTTTGTAGTCTAAATACACCTCTTTTAAGACGTTACTACCAGTTGCCTGTATTTTGAATGACAGTTTGGTTATAAAAGTTGATGAAATACACTTACTTTACATCA